>CM028131.1:1045637500-1048137500 GCA_016271365.2 Neoceratodus forsteri
CGGCTCAGGGGCAATGTGAGGAAGTATTTTTTCACAGAAAAGGTGGTGCACGCATGGAAAGGCCTTTCTGAGGAGCTTGTGGGGTCAGAAACAGAGGGAGAATTCAAGAATGCATGGAATAGACATAAAGCAATTCTGGTGGGGGGTAGGAAGAAGTAGGCTGTTGGTTAACTAGGATCTGCAGCTTATCCAATAGGTAGGGAAATGGGCAGACTAGGTGGGCCAAGCGGTCCTTATCTGCCGTCAAAGTCTATGTTTCTATGTTTAAATGTGGGAAAATGTAAGTCCAAAATCTTTTTTCATATGAGGGCATTCTTTTTTCATATGAACAAAAAAGCATAAGAAAATGGATGCCTTCATACGAAAAAAGAAGGGGAAAAAATGAAGTCCAAATTCTTTTTTTTATATGAGCAGATCCAGAAGCAAATGGTTTGATACATTTTATTGGACCAACTTAGATGTTACAAAAATAACAAAGTGCCTAAGCTTTCAGACCAACCTCAAAAGCTTATGACAGTTATTTAGAAAGTTATTTAGCATTTAGTTATTTTGTCACAAGCTTTCATTTTCATTTCATTTCATTTTATTTTATACTTGTTACATATAATGAGCATGTCTGCCAATTTTCATATGCGACAAGTGTACACATGCACATAAAAGAACATATTAAATACAAAATATACATACAGTCAAAAAGCCATAAAACACTTACAATAAATGTCATCATTTCACACAAAACAGTTACATTCACCATTATCAAAGTCATTTCCACAGACATTTTTTAAAAGTGAGTAATGAAATGCAATTGGTGATATGGAGGGGAAGTGAATTAAAGTAATGGGGAGGCAGTGAATAAAAATCACCTCTGACCAATAGATTTCCAATATAATGGAATTAAAAAGGTTAATTTACTCTGGGACTGGGTTCCAAATTCATTTGATGCCCTGGGGAAGAGAGCAGTAATGGAAGGAGGCAATAAACCCAGAACACACTTGAACATAAAAACAGCTGACTTAAAGGGAACCCTTTTGGACCTTGCACTAAAAATTTTCATTTGAAAATCAAGCCCCATGTCTCCACTGCTTATTCTCAGTATTTAGGCACACATACAACTATTTTCCACTTACTGTACCACACTCAGCAGTTGTAGATAAAATGGCAGACCTACCCATTCATTCAAATATCATTAAATGGATTAAGAGTTGGCTGCAGAATGAAACCCAGCAAGAGGCCATCAATGGGCATCTTTCTAATATTGGCTTCATTTCAACTGGAGTACCACAAGGTTTTGTATTCAGACCTATTATATTTCAAATTATCATCAGTGACATGGGTAACAAATACACTGATGACACCAGGCTTGGTGGTCCATGCTGCACAACTGATCAAGTTCAAAGAATTCAAGATGATTTAGATAAAATCTTAGTTTGGGTGTTTAAATGGCCCATGAAATTCAACATCCAAAAATGTACCTTAATGCACTTAGGCAGCATTAACAAGTCTCATATATGCATATTATGTAACACAGAAACAAGAGTTGTTGATACTGAGGCTTCTATTACAAATGACTTCAAAAATTGCAAACAATGCTCTGTGTTATTCACAAAAGCAAACTACTTTTCATAATCCATTAAAAAGAATATTGAAAGTCATAGACTTAAAGTAGTCATGGCATTATATCGCTCATATGTGCATCCACATACAGACTGTGGAAGCCAAGTATGGTGTCCTTATCAATGAAATAACATTTTATTTTATTTATTTATTTAGTGATTCGGAAAAGACCTTTGAGCGCAAGCTCTTTTACAAAGGTTCCACATCATAGATTGCAAAACAAAGTACAATAGGAGAAAGCAAAGGTACATTACAATGAATGATACAACTTGAATTCAGAACTTACAGAATAACTCAAAATATAGGTACAAGTTAAATAACAAGAAAAACACTTTATGAGGGTGGGGGGAGGGAGAATAAGCAGCAACAAAGTGTCTTGTCAGTAGTTCAGAGGGACGGGGATAGCTGGAGTAGACTAGAGCAAGAGTAAAGCAAGAGTAGAGAAAGTACAGAGGAGATCCACTAAAATTATATCAGGATTCCAAGATAAATCATACAACACTCGATTTACCAGCTTGAACCTTATGTCACTGGAAACAAGAAGATCAAGAAGGGACCTCTTTCTAATGCATGATATCATAAATGATCAATATCCGCAATGCAACCTAAATTTGGACTTCAAGAATTCAAATATCAACTTTAGAGGACACTCACTGCAAGTAATATTAACAAAATGCCATACTAATTTTCATAAGTTCTTTTTCACACAGCATAACATAGAAACATTGAGTCTGACAGCAGGTGAGGACTGCTTGGCCCATCCAGTCTGCCCATTTCTCCCTATCTACACTATTACCGCAGACCGTGCCCGATCTACAGCTCTTTCTCCCTTCCCCCTTCCTTTCCACTATGATTTCCTTATGCTTATTGCATGCATTCTTGAACCCCACCACTGTTTTTGCCCCCACCACCTCCACTGGAAGGCTATTCTAGGAATCTACCTCTCTTTCTGTGAAGTACTTCCTCACATTTCTCCTGAATCTACCCCCTTCAGCTTCATTGCATGTTCTCTTGTTCTGGAGCACCTTTGTTTTCTGAAAAATACTCCCCCCTCTACCTTATTAACCCCTGTGAGGTATTTAAAGGTCTCTGTCATATCCCCATCTCCCTCCTGTGTTCCAGGGTGTACATATTGTGGTCCTTTAGTCTCTCTTCATAGGGCTGTTGATGCAGACCTGTGCCTTTTTAGTTGCCCTCCTGTGGGCCGCCGCCTCTCTGTCTATGTTCTTCTGAAGGTGTGGTCTCCAGAACTGGACACATTACTCTAGGTGGGGTCTTACCAGTGATCTATAGAGATGCAAAACCAGCTCCCTCTTTCTGCTGGTGTACTCCCTCCATGTACCTCAGCATCCCACTCGACCTTCCTACTGCCTTGTCACACTACCTGACTACATTTAGGTCAGCCAATATGATTACCCCCAGGTCTCTTTCCTCCTTGGTGGTAATCAGCACTACTTGACCCATTATTGTACTCCACCCATGTATTTCTGTGCCCTAAGTGCATTATTTTGCACTTTTCACATTGAAACCTAGCTGCCATACCCTTGATCACTCCTCTAGTTTTCTCATGTCTCTGCTCATCCTTTCCACCTCTTCCCAGAGTGTCCACTCTATTGCATATTTTGGTGTTATCTGTAAAGAGGCAGACCTTCCCTTCTAGCTCCTCTGCAATGTCACTTATAAAGACATTAAAGAGAACCAGTCCCAGCACTGAAACCTGAGGCACCTTGCTGGTTACCCTCCCTTCCTTGGAGTGAACAATGTTTACCACCAACCCTCTGTCATCTATACAGGTAATATCTACTAACTAATCTCTTATCCTGTTTATCACCTTTGGACCCACCCCTAAGCTATCCATCAAGCTTACTAGTTTCCTATGTGGAACAGTGTTGAATGCCTTACTAAAATCTAGGTAGGCCACATCCACCAGTCCACCCTGATCTAATTTCTTGGTTACCCAGTCAAAGAAATTGATCAGATTTGTTTGACATGACCTCCCCCCATGAAACCATGTTGCCTTAGGTCTTGCAACCCACTGGATTCAAGATATCCCAAAATCCTTTCCTTCAGAAGTGATTCCATTAACTGTCCCACCACCGATGACAGACTGACTGGCCTATAATTGCCACCCTTCTCTCTGCTACCACTTTTGTGTCATAGAGCTACATCCACTCTCCTCCAGTCCTCCGGAACCACTCCAGTTTCCACTCCTGTTTCCAGTAAGCTGTTAAATAAAACTGTCAGAGGTGCAATCAGTATTTCCCTGAGCTCCCTCAATACCTTTGGATGCAGTCCCATCTGGCCTCCATTGCTTTGTCCACCTTCAGATTAGCAAGTTCCTTCAGGACTCTCGCCTCCAAAAAAGAACTAGTGTCCACCTCCCTCCCTCCAAAGCCTTTGTTACTTTTTTGTGGCTCCTCCCCTTCTCGTTCCTCCATGAACTCTGAACAAAAGTATTTGTTCAGAATGTCTGCCTTTTCTTGGTCTCCCTCTGCACAGTCCCCTCTTCCCTTTTTAACCTTACACTCTTACCCCAGTCTTCCTGTTTTCCCTTACATACCTAAAAAATGTCTTGTCCCCTTTCATTACCTCCTGGGCTATTCTCTCTTTAGTTTGTGCTTTTGGGCTCCTTACTGATTTCCCTTCTTCCCTCTGTTTCCCTTAATACACCTCCCTATCCTCCTCCCTCTGCATCTCCTTATACCTTATGAATGCTACCCTTTTAGCCTTTACTTTTTAGGCCACCTCTTTTCAGAACCATAACAGTCTCTTTTTTTCTCTTGCTTTAGGTCACTTGTTTGATGCAGAGGTTTGTTGCTTTTACTATGCTCCCTTTTATCTTCACCCACTGTTCTTGCATTGCACCCAGAACCCCCCCTCGGCTAGGTAATCTCTGAGTTATTTACCCATCTTTTCAAAATCTGACCTTCTGAAGTCCAGGACCCCTCCTCCTTGTGTGTTCAATTCCATAGCCATCCTTATATTGAACCACACTGTATGGTGGTCCCTGGTCCCAAGTGGCCTCCAACCTTGACATCTGTAACACTGTCCCTATTCCAAAAGAGTGGTAGAGCCATGGAACAGTCTGCCTGCTGACGTGGTGGGTACAAGGTTTGTGGTGGGACTCAAGCACTGGTGGGACAGAGTAAGTGCTCAAAAAACAGTACTGGAGTAGGATAAGATAAAAATACTGGTGGGGAATAGGTCCCCTGATTGACACAAGGTCCTAGATATCCATAGGCAGACTAGATGGACCCTTGATCTCCTTCCACCATCACTTTCTATGTTTCTCTGTTAGTGAGTACTAGGTCCAGTATTGTTTCTTGACTGTGGAACACTCCCTGCAGAGAGTCCAGGATGTCCCTGCTTCTAGCTGTAGCTGCTGTTGGGAAGCTCTGATCTACATCTGGCAGACTGTAGTCACCACCAGCAACTCCTCCCTCTTTTCTAACATCTTGCCAATGGCTTCCATCAGTACCACAGCTAATTCCTCCCCTTGTGCTGGAGGTCTGTAGATCTCTCCAATGTAAATAGTGGCTCCATTCACCATCTCCAGGGTTACCCACAGTACCACTGCCTCCCACGTATTCCCCGTATCTCTGTCACTATTATGCTTTTCCTCATATAAAGCACCACAGCCCCTCCTTTCCTTCCCACCCGGTCCTTCCCAAAAAGAGCATGACCTGATGTGGCCATGTCCCAGTCATGTTTTTCAATGCACCATGATTTGGTAATGGCCACAATATGCATTTTGGCCTCTGCCATGATGGCCTTGAGGTGTGGAATCTTATTTCCTAGAGTTCTAGCATTTGTACACATGGCCTTCTAGATTTTATTTCCACTTTGCTTGTAGCACTCTTTTTTCCTTTTTGCCCTCCTTCCCATCTCTCTTTTTAATGCTTCCATTCCTTTCCCCCTTTATCTGTACTACCCTGCTTCCTTTATTAATTTGCACCCTAAGAGATTCCTCTCCCCTTGGGTTCTCCTTACTCTCTACTTCAGCCTGTGGGAGGGCAGTTTCTGACTCCCCTAGTCTTTCTGCCACCCCCCTTGCTAGTTTTAATGTTCATCAACATAATATTTAAACCATCCACTGAGGACTGTGGTTCCCATCGTGGATGGATGCAGACTATCACCCCTGTATAGGCCCTCATCCTCACAGGTCCTGGTGGGTCCCCTGTTCTGTATAAGAAAGGCACAGAATAACTTGCCAATAGAAATAGTAATCTGCAAGACTAAAACTGATTTTAATTCTAAGTTAGACAAATAGTTCCTCAGTGGGGAACAGCTGGTGTATTATGGGTAATAGATAGGAGCTTTGATGGGCTTATACCTCCTTTTCGCTTAATCTCCTTAGTTATGATCCTTAGTTAACTGTGTTCTGGGAGGCCCTTGTGGTATTGACCTGTTGACCAATTCCTCATAATGGTGTTGCTCTCCATAACTGACCTTTCAAAGAGATGCTTGGGCAGCCAGATTGGAGGTGTATTGCAGCTGTCACTATGACCTACAGGAGACTGAGCACCACCTAAGTATGCAGTTGGTTGCTGGGGCATTGATCTTATATCAAGGAGACCCTGCCATAAAATCCTATTAACTTCCAATATATTATTGTTTATTTTACCACATATTTTCGTAAATGTTTCAAGCTTACAGAAATCATAATAAATGCCATGCAGTAGGGTTTATACATACATTGAATAAAATACAGTCATATTTGTTAAATGAATCATAGAAATGTAATGCTTGTTTGACTGGTACAGGTATAATCATAGATTATTTATTTAATTCATGTATTTGTAATTTTGACCATGAAAGGCACACTAAGCTATGATAGCTTGTTTCCAGATGTGCCGAGTGATGATTGAGACAAACATACTGGGTTTGATTCAGAAAGGCTGATGTAGGGCTTGCATCACGCCCTGTGTCAAACCTGCAGCTGCACCAAACACATAGACGCAGCTTGCACCCAATTCAGAAAGGTCACATGCATTTATGACACTTTTCCTACTTTCCGGTGGCTTGCACCAACTATTTGGCACAAAACCCATAAAAAGGCCCCCCATTTGCTGTAAAGTTAGACCAGCAAAAAGCTGGTCTAACTCATGGCAAATGGCGCACAGGATCATGAATCACGATTGATGGCCACAAGCCCCATGCGCCAAATGTTTGGTGTACCCAGGGCTTGCACCCTCTGGCTCATCTCTGAATCAAGCCCACTATGTTTTGGTGAATATTATTCTCTAATACAGGTGGTTTTCAACCTTTTTGTGTGCAGGGACCACCAGAGTGAGCATCAGTAGTAGCAGGGACACCCTACCTGCAACGGTGGACAGAGGGTGCGGGGGGGTGAAGATTAAGTTTCCTACACAAATGGTAATGGGGATATGGAGTTTGATCACAGAACTTATGGCCAGAGACCAGATCTGAAACCCTTATTCACTATGTGACCCTGAGGAAATGGAGGTGTTTGAGATGTTAAGAGTGGAGAGTTGTAAATAAAAGATCCAGATCTGAATCCCACAGAGACAATTAAGCAATAATGCCCAACAGGGTGTGTGTCATGCTGGGATAACGTCACGCATCAGGTGGTTGGGCATGAGGCCGTAGGCTGAGTGCCTCCAATACCTGAGGCATGAAGTTATCCCAAATGACACACACCCTGGAGGGCATTATTGCTATTATACAATGGCTAGTTGTTATATATAAAATGAAAAAATGATTTTAAAGGATGTTTTTATTAGTGTAGAAAAATATTTTTGTTTTTTAAGAGGAGATGCAAAAAAAGAGAGTATCCAAGAGGGCCATAAGCTCATCTGCAGGTTCACAGTGAGGCTGAGACTAGACCCATGATGTTGTGCTGGGATAACATCACAGATCCAGTCCCAGACTGACCAATCAGAGACCAGGATTCTTTCTTGCCATTGTATAATCCAAGATAGCCACTGGAAGGCTGTTGATGCTAGTCTGGATGGCCCTGCAGGTCAGGAATATTCCCCCTTTGTGTAATTTGGTGGAACAAGTCTGGATAATGTCTTTCTACATGGGTTAAATACATTTTTATGACACCTTTTATATCAGTAACTGAGTGAAGGAGAGAAAGAAATGTGGTAAAAGATGCTGCTCTGCACACTGTTGATACTTACTAGGCACTATGAGTGAAACATGGCTCAAGTTAAAACAAATAACCGGATTTGACTGGACTCTTTTTTTTTTCACAACTGCTTGCCTCCAAGTACTTATTTTATGAAAGAATCATGAACTTAACTGAGGCTGCTATGGCAGAGCATGGATTGACTGTTTAAAACACCAAGACTGTATTAAACAACCATTTCTATAGTTTCATGTTTAACATTTTCCTGTTTACCCCAAGGACTCCCTATGCCTTGTTCAGGGACCCCCAGGGGGCCTAGGACCCCTGGTTGAAAAACCCTGCTCTAGTATATACAGCTCCATGCCCACTTCATAGGACAGGCCATGGTTAGCCTCGACTAGTAAATGATTCCAGTACTGTCAGCACATTGGTCCACTTTTATTAAACTTTTCTAAATTATTATTTATACTGTGTGAGATTTTGTTGAAAGCTAGTGTTTGTAGCTTGCCAGTCTCTTAACAATAGGGACAAATTGTCAAACCAGTGTTTCAGGACCATTTTGATAGCAAACATATAGAACATAAAATTGTGGTAGATTTTTTTCTCCCTTGGTAGTGGTTGGCATATGACGAAACAAGTAGGTTTCTGGTGTGAAAGCACCCCTTAGACCCAGTGACTCATTATGCTGTAGCTTATTTCTCATTCTTTCTATAGGGGTTTGACTATAAAACATTGCCAGAACACATGGAGCAGTGTTCCTTGTTCCTCTTAATATCTGCAACATAAAGTGTCAATACAAATCAATCACATGTTATCTAACTGGAGTCCTGTATGAATTATTGAGAATTCTAAACTGAATTAGTCTATTTGGGTCTTGTTAAAGACTTGCAAAAGATAAAAAGTGCTGAAAAATGAGACTCTTCAATCATTTAAGTGGTATAATGAGATACATACGTGCTGTAAAACATTGAGGAAAAAACATAATCAGAAGGTGAAGCAGGTGCTTTGTTTGGATTCGAGTGGTGGTGTGGAGTTAAGCCCTTTTTGGCCAGGGGTCTTCCAGTGATTCATGGATTGCTAGTGGGGGAAATGTTGATGATAGTAAATTGGTTAAGTTATGTAATCATACAAACTCTTCATTTTGTACAGTTAATTCTTCGTTGGACAAGTTTGCCCCACCTGTTGTGGTGATACTGGGGTCCCTTTAAATTTTTTGGTTAACAGCAAATATTTTTAAGGGTTGTTCAGGAATCAACAAATGAAGCAGCTGGACTGGATTCCATCCCAGCATGGGTGGTAAATGGATTTTCTTACGTATGAGCTCCCCACATTTGCTTGATTTGTACTACCAGTATGTCATTAGGTAATACACAGTGGAGTTGGCCAGGATGCAATAGTGTCTTGGGTTACTACATGACACAGATGATTAACTGAAATTGAAATTGCTTTGCCTGAAGCAGTATAGTGCAGTGGTTAAAGGCACTGAGCCACAAACCTGGAGACCTGAGTTTGAATCCCATCAGCCCCAACTTGCATACTGTGTGACCCTGAGCAAGTCACTTAACTTCCTTGTGCTCCTGGGTCGCACCTTGAAACAAGTTCTGACTTAGTGTGCCTTTCCTGGATAAACAATTTCCCCACTCTACTCCCCTTTCCCCTGCTGCAGTTATTTCACTGCAGTATTCTGCAGGATTGCATTGCATCCTAGCTAGCTCCACTGTACTTCAAGATTAGAAATTAGCCAATGTGGTCCCTATTCCTAGGGGCACTCAAGTAATTTGGCAATTTCTTTGACCCCCACCATAAGTAAAAATAGCAGACATGTTTCTTTTTGAGCACTTTTAAGCAGCTAAAAGATGTCCTCAATCAAAATCAGTTTAACAACTTACAAAGAAGTTCTTCTGTGCACCTTATGATCAAACATATTTATTTATTGAAACCTATTTTACCAGATAAACAAGCAGAGCCCAGAAGACTCATTTCCAGTAGTGACTTGGGGGAGTGGGGCTAGGGGAGAACATAGGAAGGACACATTCAACCACACTGGTGGTTAAATACAGCACAGTACATAATACAAAACACAAGATGAAAACATTGTAGATACAAGGTACAAACAATGAGGAATGTGTAGTAAGTGTTGATATAGTATAGGCCCCTGTTTAACTTTAGGGTACCTTACCTACACTGCATACAACAAACAGTATTGTACTTAAAAAAAAAATAGTATACTTTTTATGTAATGTGCATATAGTCTTAGGTTACAGGAGAAGGTGCAAGTAATAATAGCAGAGAGGATGGTAATATCAGTACCCCTGAGGTTTGAGGAGGAGACCTAGGGGAAGTGTAGCCCAGTGCTCCCTCGGTATAATAGCAGTCCCATTATGTATAACGGGCCTATGTCAGTCACAACCATAGCCGATATGATGGGGCAACTAGGATATGTAGTAGTAGTAGTAGCAGATCTTGTTATTCATAACAATGAGGTATACTCAGTTGAGCAAAGCTCATTTACAATGAGGTCATTTTTCAATTCATAAGTGCTAAATAAATGTGCATATATCTAGACAACCATACAGATATAGGTATACACTCTTACAGGTGATGCTAAACATTTGTGCAAATAAGCAAATCTAAATAACCATACAGATATAGATATAGTCTTACAGGTGAGGCTAAACATTTGTGCAAATGGTCAGTTGTGCAAAGAGGCATAGAAGTGATGCAAATAACCAAATAAGCATAGTATCAATAAAGTAATAGCATCCATACAACAATGATCCTCAGACTTTTAAGAATTCACACACCATGTCATCAAATCAAACCTTTTAATTGGAAGGCTGTGTTGCCGAACATCCACCAGGATTGAATTTCACAACACAGCCCCCCTATAGGGTACAGTTGACCAGCCAAGTTCTAAATTACAGTTATTGATTTTATATTCCAGACCTATTGTCTAGGTGTAAAAAAATCCAAAATATATTTGGAGAAGGTACCCTACCAAACCTTATGCATAAACTGAAGTAGATGTAATTCTCTCCTTACTTGTGGTTTAGGGCAGTTTAAATTGTTATATAGTACACATCTGTGTGTTCTACGTGGTACATCCAGGGTAAAATGTGCAAATTTGTGAAAAATAAGGTCTACTTTATTTAACTGAGTACCTGATGCCCCTGCACATATAAGGTCTCCGTAGTCTAGAATCGTCAGGATCATAGTATTTACAACACCTAAGCTTGATTCAGGAGACATATACTTTTTTATCCTAAATAATGTCCCCAGTTTTCTATTTAAACTACTTAACACAGAGTCAATATGGTTTCTCCAACTTATATCCCTATTGAGCCAAATCCCCAACTATTTATACTTATCAACTTGTTTAATGTTTTTTCCTTCCAGTGTATTAATATTTAATTTTGGATTATCTTTTACACATTTATTCCCAAAAATGACTTGTGTTTTTGGTCATACAGAACCAAACAATGTTCTTTAAAAAATCTCTGAATATGGTCAAAGGTTTTTTGTAGTTTAACATTATCATAGTACAGTATTGAAGATGGCGGCCACGCTGGGCCAGCCTTCACAATAGCTCCCATTTGCAGAATTTTAACATTTGTTTTTTTATGTTTCTTTTAGTTTGTTTTACTTATAGTTTTATTTTTATTCTCTTCTTGGTGTTTCCGTTCGTAATTGCAGCAAGAATCCGTGTAGCCACCACAAAGAACTTGTGTAGCGGCAGTCTGCTGCAATTTCTACTGCTCGGACTCTCTCCTAGTATTTGGCAGGCGATTGTGGAGTAGAGCCGTCTTGGTGTAATCGGCGTCTTTATCAGTGGTCTGTTGCCGGTTTTACTGCCCGGACTGCCCTTCTTACATTTGGAAGGTGTTTGTGGTTTGGTGCTTGCCACTGATGCTGTTATTGATGCCGAAACACTTTTTGAGATTGGATTAATACTTTAGAGATTCAACCCAGGACTGATGCTTAGAGATCGAGGGTAGCGATTTCCAGTGGGCAGTGTTGGGTGGGGGAGCTCCCTGAATTCCACCAATCTTAGGGCTATACCCGACCCCTGGGACTGAGTGGGGGTTGGCTAGATTTGGCTCCAGGAAGCTGGAGGCATTATCTGTGGCCTTTCCTAAGAAGCCTCAAGATTGGTCCTGACGGCCTAGTTCTGAGGTTTCTGTAGCTGTGGGCTGCTGGTTGGAGTGATCGGGGCCTGTTTGTGGTGGTGTGGGGGGCATCCTTTTTTTGACCTGCTCCTAGTTTTTACATTTGGACCCTCATACTGATCTTTGGTTTGAGCTGGTATTATGTGAATTTAACTCTGGGCTCATGGATTTCTGCTCGGAAAGAGACTGAATGGCTGTATCCTGGAAGAGTGGGGGAGCCTTGAGGAATACTGGATTTACTGGAATTTTGACTGGCTTTCCTTAGCCTAAGTTGCAGCTCAGGACTGGTGGTGACCCAAATCTTTTTTTGGTTTTCTGCTATTTTATGTTTTTATGGATGGGATTCTGCTTAAGTGTAATATTTTGGCCTTTCTCCTATGCTGGATTATGGAATTATTGCACTTTAAGGACAACAACATCAATAATTAACTGCATCCTCCCTTTGATTCAATTTAGATTTTTTTTATGGTGGTTCCCTGGTGGCGAGAGGACCTGGGTGTCCACATAGTTTCTTTGATTTATTTTAATTCTTTCTCTTTTCTGTATTGTACGTTTTTTGTGTTTTTATTTTCTTTTGTGGATTGTGACTTTCAGTTTAGGCAGTGAGAATGCCTGAACCTACCTGTTTTCCTGGTCGTGAGAGGACTTGGGGGGTTAAATCTCCTTACCCATAATATTATTTTGTACAGCTATAGGAGGGGATTGAAACAATTTCAGAACTGTTTTGTGGACTTGGACTCTTTTGGGCTGTGAGAGTGCCTGAATTCCCCTATCTCCTGGGCTGTGAGAGGACTTGGTGGGGGGGATTGTTACTAATAGTATTTTGTGGGAGATTTGCAGTGTTTTTCCAAAATTAAGGGTAGGAGTGACTGATTCAGCATTGTGGGATAGGATGATATTTTGAGGTGGCATTTTATTTTCTGTTATGGTGGGTTATTTAAGTAATGTTGGGATTTATTTTTAGTTTTATTCATTATTTTGTTATTGTGATTTATAGTTTAAGTTTTGGGGTAATTGTTTTGGCTGGGGTTGGATTGGGGGGTATTTATTAGATTTTAGTTAGTTTTGTTTATTTATCAGTAGTGAAGAATGTGTTGGATGCCAGCCCCCACAGTTGTGTGCTATTCATCCTCTGCTCTCCATGCCCTCCGCCCTTTCTCCACTCCTCCTCTCCAGTTTATAACTTACCAGTGCTGTAGAGCACTGGATATTATGCATAAGAGAAGGAGGGGGGTGGGGGGTCATGAACAGTGGAGGATGAACGAGGGGGGTCATCATATTGGAGTGGTAGGATCCAGGAGGCACCCTGGGGTGAAATGGAATCCAGACCATGGCTTTCCATGTCTGGTGCCCATACCCAAGGGCACTTACTGTAGTAGGCAGACAGTTCGGGCAGCCCGGGAGGTTCATCCAACTCAGGCAGTGTTGTGCAATGCCAGGTCCATGAAGAACAAGGCTGCAATTATTGCAGATCTTGTTGAAATGGTGGACCTGGTTTGCATCACCAAGACCTGGCTGGATGAAAATTCTGGCCCCATTTTGGAAGCTGTAACTCCAGCTGGTACTCAGTGATACACGGCCCGAGATTGGATGGTGGGGGTGGGGTTGTGGTCTGTTTCAAGACCAAACTTAACCTCACAAGAGTATTAGTTGAGGAGGTTGATTCATTTGAGTGTGCCATTGTAGCAGGTGTAGGTTATCGAATCACCCTCTTTTATCATCCACCTGGTGATGAGAAGCAATTCCTTCAGGAAGTGGCGGACTTCATCATCAACATGGCATTTGAGTCACCCAAACTGATGGTTCTGGGTGACTTCAACAATTGGGTCATTGATGAACTCTCGCAATTTTGTCAACACTTCCTCCAGCTGATGGCATCTCTGGGCCTCACACAGGTGGTTTCCACTGCTACTGATAAACACAGACACTCCCTTGACTTAATCTTCCTCCTAGGGATTTAAACATCTGACTTGGGGGTGGGACCGGTTGGGTGGTCTGATCATTACACCGTGGGGTTTAGTTTTAGCACCCCCCCTCATAGGCCTACCCCTGTGGAGATGGTTAGGTACCACCCTTTATGGGATATAAGTTCTCATGGTCTAGCAGCAGTACTTGATCTCTCATCCCTCTCACTGGCAAGCAATGACCCAGAGACCCTCATGATGGCTTACAATTCAACCGTCTCGGCGGCTCTGGATTCCATTGCTCCAGTCCGTGTTAGCCCTCTCTACCTTCGCTCCAGGTCCCCCTGATTTAATGGGACTTTGAGGGAGCTGCGGACACTAGGATGAAGATTAGAGTGTTGCTGGTGCAAGTTCACTCTTGATGCCGACCACCTTAGATTGATGGACTATTATCAAGTCTAGCAATCTGCAATCACCCATAAGAAGGCAGAATTCCTGTCTGGGGAGATTGCAACTGCTCAGAATCAACCAGCTCAGCTTTTCTGAACTGTGGACAGACTGTGCAACCCAGCCTGTCTACAAGTTCAGAAAGCTTTCTCGCAATTAGAGTGCGATGAGCTTGCTCAAGTCTTTGCAAATAAGGTGGCTGACATCAAGGTGGTACTCCAGCCAGCACACTCTTTGGGTATTGCTTCTGATCAGTATGGGGTCACTGTACCTCGGCCTTCCTGGAGTACCTTCAGTCAACTGGAGTTCATGGATGTCATGCGGATTATCCAGGGTGTGCACCCTACGTGCTGTAGTTTGGACCCTGGACCAACTTCCATAATTTTGGATTATATTGATGCCATCAGTCCAGTCCTTGTGTGGATAGTCTGGTGCTCCTTGGAATCTGGAGAGTTTCCTAGCTCCCTGAAAGAGGCGGTGGTGTCATCACTCTTGAAGAAAGCTACCTTGGACCCTGACTGCCTTGCAAACTACATACCTATCTCTAACCTTCACTTTTTAGGGAAGGTGATTGAGAAAGTAGTGGCAGCTCAGCTGGAAAACCATTTGACCATCCATGACATCTATGAACCACTCCAGTCCGGTTTTTATAAGAGACATAGTAGAGAGACAGCGCTGGTTCGGGTACTCAGTGATCTCCTGATGGTGAGAGATAGGAAGAACTGTACCATCTTGGTCCTTCAGGATCTCTCTTCAGCTTTTTACACCGTGGACCATGGGGTGTTGATAGGACATCTGATGCATATCTGTGAACTGTCAGAAACAGTTCTCAGGTGGTTTACATCTTTCCTCATGGGTAGAACACAGAGAGTGGTGTCTGGGGTTTATTCTTCAGGCCCAACTCCTCTGTCATGTGGGGTGCCTCAGGGTTCAGTTTTGTCGTTCGTGGTGTACATGCTACCCCTCAGAGATATTGTAAGAAGGTATGGGCTGAGGTTTCACTGCTATGCAGATGATACCCAGCTCTACCTTTCTTTCGCACCTGATCAGGATGGAGCTCTCTCTGTCTTTAATAACTGTCTGAGAGAAATCCAGGAGTGGATGGATTCCAACTGGCTGAAGTTGAACTTGGAAAAAACTGAGGTATTGGTTGTGGACCCAGGTCATCGGATACGGTGGTCGGGAGTTGGTGCGCCCTCTGGAATTTTTCTTGGCGGTGTCTCACTCCTGACCTCTGAATGGGTGCGTAGCCTGGGGGTAATTTTTGATGATGGACTGACCCTGCATTCTCAGGTGTCGGCTGTCATCAAAACATCCTTTTACCATCTTAGGACTATCACCAGGATTAGGCATCTGGTTCCGTCTGATGACCTTCCTACTCTGGTCCACGCCTTTGTGTCCTCGCGCTTGGATTATTGCAACTCCCTCTACCTAGGGCTTTCTGGGGTAGAAATCTGTCGCTTGCAGCTGGTGCAGAATGTGGCAGCCTGGCTTTTGATAGGATCTGCTCAATCCTGTCATATTTCACCGGTGCTGCGCAAACTGCACTGGCTGCCAGTACAGTGGCAGATCACCTTTAAAGTCAGTTTACTGACTTTCAAAGCCCTACATGGACAGGGACCAGACTATCTGAAAGAGCTCCTGGTCCCTTACTGCCCCGGTCAATCACTCCACTCGGCCGATGAGGGGTTGCTAGAGATCCCAAGGGTGAATTTAAAATCACCTGGTGCAACAGCCTTTGCGTATGCAGCCCCCACCCATTGGAATTCTCTACCCTGTCGGTTGTGGGAGTGTGCAACTGTGGAGAGATTTAAGCAAGGCTTAAAAACCTTTTTGTGGCATCAAGCCTTCTCAGATAATTGACTGATTTGTTCTTCTGATTTATTATTCAATTTTAATTGAGTCAATGTTAGTATGACTTTGATTTGTATTTATATTGTTAGGCACCTTGGTATTAGATAAGACACCATATAAATAAACTTATTGTTATTATTATTATTATTAATTTGTTCTAGAGACTTGCCTTCAACATAAATTATTGTATCATCTGCATATAAGTGATAATGGGCATCTACAACACCTGTTTTTAATTCATTTATGTATATATTGAAAATGAGAGGCCCCAGGATTGAACCCTGGAGCAATCCAAGATCCATTCCTATTTGTTCTTATTTATAAGGGCTGATCTCAACCAATTGTCTTTGACCTATTAAATACACAGAAAACCATTTGGTGACATGTTGTGACATGCCAATGTCAGTGAGCCTGGACAGGAGAATTTGGTGATTTAGCATATCAAAGTCCTTAGTCTAATCAATGAACAATGTTCCAACCATCATTCTCCTGTCCATGCTCAACTGCAAGTCACTAATCATTTTAACCAATGCTGATTGTGTGCTGTGACATGATATAAAACCCGACTGATATGTACTTATCTTATTATTTTGCTCCAGGAATTCTTTCAAATGTTTTGACACAATTTTTTCAAAGATCTTTGAAGTCTGTGGCAACAATGATATAGGTCTGTAATTACTGTCCTTAAGTACATTGTAATTACTGTATAACTACAATGTAACTGCTATGTAAATACTGTATAGTCACATGTAACTACAATGTAGTTGATAATTAGTTTCACATTTGTGTATTATGTAGTTAGACACATTTCTATGACATAACTACACTGTTATTGCACTGTAAATACTATGTAGTTATTAATTACTTTCACATTTGTCTGGTGTGTAGTTAAACAATTTGCATGAAGTGGTAGTTACACATACAACCACAACCGTTTCTCTTTCAGCACAAATTAATTTATGCTGGAGGTATAACTACACATATAACAGCAGTTGCAAAATGCAACAGAAAAATTGATTTATGCTGGAAGTGTAACTACACATGTAACAGCTGTTGCAAAGTGCAACATACACATTTACATTTGCCCGACAGAATTGATTTGAGGCAGATGGGAGGAACAGTAATTGCAGTAACTACCAGTTCATGCAAATTGTGTCACTACATCAAACCACAAATGTGAAACTAGTTAACTACTTCATTGTAGTTACATGTAACTACACAGAAGTTACATAGTAGTTACATTGTAGTTATACAGTAGTTTCAGTGTAGTCAAGGACACTTAAAATAAAGTGTTACTCTCATTTTTTAAACCAGACTTAAAAATTGGTGTAACTCTAGCGGTTTTCCAACCTTCTGGATATTCTCCTGTCACCGGAGATAAATTAAATATCACTGATAATGGATATGCTTTACATGGTTCTGCAAATTTCAAGTCTCGATAGAATCTTATTAAGTCCGACTACTTTAGTAATATCCATTTTCAATAGCGCATCTGTCACCTCTGTCATAGTTATGTTTGCAAATTTAAAAGTTACAGTAATATTCAAAGGACATGGGTTCCTTTGAATCTGCTCACTATCAGTAGTCATATTCAAAGTCTGTAAATTACTCCCCCAAGATAATGAGAGGCCTATTTTACTAAAGTAATCATTAAATATATTAACCATTGTGTCACCTAATGGAACTACTTCTTTTAATTCATTTTTTGTAATCTAAGATTGTTTGTTGTTGCTCATTAAATCAGATAGGGCCCTCCAAAATATTTTAGGATTCTTTTTACAGTTTTTATCCAGGCTAGATTTAATACAGGCCTGTTTAACTATTCTAAAGGCCTCAGTATATGTGTTCCTTGCCTGTCTATAATGTGTCCCTTGTCCATGTAATAAATTTTTATGACAGTGCCTTTTCTAAGTGGTTTACACATTGTGATGACATGTTTGTAATAATGTATAATCTTATTATAATGGGTAGTCTTACTAATCATCCTTAGTGAGTGTACAGTAGCTTAAAGAGCAGCTGACACCTTCAGGAGAACTTTAGCAAAGCATAATATTTAGACACGATTCAACTTCTATTTCACATTAGTTCTGTATTTCTCCTCCCCATTATTTATTACTGAGGTCATTTGCATTGAAAGAGGATCTTTGCTCCTGAAGAGTTCATCTATTCTTGTTGCTTTCTCCCTACCTGAAGTTGTAATGCACTGCTTGGGACATCACAGTTATTCCCACGGCAACAGGTTGTGATGTCACAACATAGGATTATGACTTGAAGTAGGGAGTAAGCTATAGTGGCAGATGAACTGAAAGGGGTAAATATCATGTATTCATGTAAATTTCTTCTGTAATAAATAATAGAAAGGAGAAAGCTATATGATATATATGGAATGCAAGCTGAATTGTACATAAGTATTATGTTTTTCAAAGTTTTCTTTGAGGTGTCAGCAGCTCTTTGAGAGAAATTGTATACTGTAATATAAAGTACAATCCTGATGGTTTGTTCACTGAATGCGGAATGCTGGTAATGCCCCAAAATGAATTTAATGTATCTGGAAAATGTTTTTATGCATGTGTGGCATACAAATGTGTCTTCTAAAAGAGTGACTTTATTACTATGTATTAAACTTCAACTCTGTTTATATGGTTGTAATCAATAAAAAAATGAATGAATGAATAGTTGTGCCCAGCTTTCTAAATATTTTTTGCAAAAAACTATGTTAATGCACATGTTAGGGTGTAGGTTAATGCCAAAGAAGTAGGGAAACATGTTAAGGTGTTTAATCCTAACTCTTCACCCCAATCCCTCAAGTAGCAAAAGATTAAAAAACTAGGGATTTGGGTCTCTGGAGTCTTGACAAATCAGTAGTGGGGTCTTCCTTGCATGAAGAAAGGACACCATCTCTGACATTGTTAGTTCAGGGAATGGAGTGGGCATTAGGGTTGACAGCCCCAAAGAAGACCCCACTACTGATTTGCTAAGACTCTGGAGACCCAAAACTCTAATATCTTTACCTTTTGCTGCTTGGGGGTGGGGTTGGTGAGTTAGGGTTGGAAACCTTAACAACACATTTCCCTACTTTTTTGGCATTAACTTGAACTCTGACTAGTGCATTGATGTAGTTTTTGCAAAGAAATTCCTTTCTTTTTGAGATAGTGGAATCCTATCCTCATTCATGCAATTCCCTTTGGGACCTGCATGAACAGGTGCTGACATGCAGGTCCATTTGAGCCCTGCACCAAGAGAACATTCTAGCCACCTATGAAAGTGCAGGGCTGTTGTAGTCCCTGCACTTTCATGCAGTGATAGATGTGAAGAATTTGTGGGGCTGTCAGGTGGGCTGCAGATGTGCAGAGCCCTCCAGTCCCCATGCTTGCATGTGGCCAGAGATGCAGACATACAGGGAAAACAGTCCATCTGTCAGCTAATGTACAGACCCTCTGCCACCCACAGGTGCAGAGGTGCAGGCTTCTATGAAAAGAGAAATCTGTCTTCACTATATGGTACCAAGGCCCCTGTAGGCAACCCTGCAGCTTTCATTCCCAGGCTGGGAGGGGGGTGTTGCATAACAGTGTCAAACCAGCACCCTTACCCCATGTAGCTGGGTCTCTGAGATCATCATTGAACTCAGCTCACCACCATGAGATCACAAATCTTACCTGCTAGGATGAAGACTGGCACTACACACAAAGTTTCTTTACAAGATAGTCATTCTATGACTTCCCTTAAAAACATAACATGTGGCATTTGTAGTATATTGTTCAAAACATCATTTCCCACTATAAGTGTGAAAACACATCTTGCCCAAGATTAAAAAAAATGACACCTATCATGCTTATGAGGTAGTGTGGAAAAATGGCTATGTCGAAAGTTTGGAGTTAAAATATTAAAAATGAGTGAAGTTATGAGTAAACATTGTAATACTGCAATGTTCACTCATAACATGGCCATTTTACCATATTTGTACACCAGATTTTCAACATTGCATTCTTATTACCCCATTTCATGAACCCAGTAGGTAAACATTTTCAAATCCCTGCTGATACATCATTCCACACCACAGGTGCAAAAACACATTTTGGCCAGAATTTGAAAAATGAGGCTGTCACATTCATGAGGTGGTGTGAAAAAAAATGGCTATATTGAAAATCTGGGATCAAACTATTGAAAATTACCAAAGCTATGAGTGAGCATAGAAAACTGTCAATGTACACTCATAACTTTGTCATTTTTACATACCTTTACCACAAATGTACAACATAGCCTTCTTATAGCCTAACTCATGAGCAAGAGTTATAAAATTTCCCTCCTGAAAGGTGATTCTGCAAAGCAACCACAAAATCACCTTTTGGGCAGATTTGCATAATTCCACCTTCACTGGCCATGAAGAGGGGTCCCAAAAAAAGCCATTTTGAAAAATTGGTGTAAAAATATTTAAGAATGACAAAGTTATGAATAAAAGTTCAAAATCCATTGAAGTACATTAAACCACACTTTTCTGATTTTCTCATATCACACTTGTTGGTTCCAGCAGCAAGATGTGTCTTCAATCCCAGAATGGTTCTATGCCCTGGGGAGTGTTCAGATGAATGAGGGTGTGTGGGGAGGGTGAAGGATGTATGTAGGGTGAAGGTAGGGGGAGTGGGAGGGTCAGATCAGCAAGGCACCTGTTTTTATTGTGTACAAAAACAAATCATTGAGGGGTGGTGTTCTTAATTCCCAGGGTCATATTCCAGCACTGGGGATTTGGCATCTCAGTGTTGGGCTAGTGTTTGGCAGTATTGGGGTGGGTACCCTGTAGCACCAGGTGCACATTGTAAATGGGGGCGGAAAACCTAGAGGGGAGGTGGGATCAACAGAAGTGGTACAGAGGATGGGCACCCAATCTGTTAACCTTACCATGGGGAAGGCGCAATGGGCAACCTGAAGGGAAGGGAGAAGAAAGAAGAGGTACCGGGGGTAGAAACCTTGGTCAATTTACAGCAAGAAAAATAGGTAGGTAGGTAGACAGACAGACAAACAACAGATACAATATAGGATATGATTTCAGACATTGAGAACAGTTCTTGGAAACAGTTCTCTGTAATATACAGAGAACTATTTCTGAGTACTGTTTCCAGTGTCTAAAATCGTATCTGATATCGTACCTGAGTCAGTTTGATTAAATTACTAATTGCAGCACAGTATGTAAGAGTTAAAAACAGCAAGGAGTGAGGAAGGAATATGAATAGTGCCAAACTCTCCTGGAAGAGAGGAGATGAGAAGGGAGTATGGAAATAAGAGATATTGTTGAAAGTGCAGTTGCTAGATGCACCAAATATAACTCTGGGTACAGCTCATGAAATTAAGCAGGTGCCATATCTTAAGAGCCACCAATCCATGCCCATACTCTGTAATCCCAGCTCTGACTTTAAAATCTAAAATCCTGGAGAAAATAACTTAGTCATGCCTTCGTTGAAATTAAAAAGGAGGGGGTATACAGCAGTGCTCAGGGGGGTGTCTGAGGAAGTCCTGGGTTATAAATATGCATGCATCCAGTCTAGTAAAAAAAAGAAAGAGGCACCTGAAAAACAAATCTCAGTTGCGTCAAAAGACAGTTATCAAGTTTAACAAAGTAGTATATCAGAAGGATATAAGACTCTTAGACTGTATGTACAGGCATAGCCAAACACTTCAATAGTAGAGGGCGTGTGTTCTCAGACTTTCATTTTTTGGAACTGGAATGAGCAGCAACAGGGCCTGCCAGTGTAGTGCTGGAATTCTCCCTCTGAGACAGAAGGCTCCGAGGTACCCTGTCTAGGAAAATATACTTCAACTTGCAAGAATGAGAGGACCTCTAACATGACAGGGACACCCAGTAGGTCTTTTCAAGACTTCTCTGCTGAGCTGTTACTCCTGCAAGAAAACAGCAGGCATAGATAGCTCTGACCAAGTTTGCAATAAGGTATCCTGCCTGTTTGAGAATTCTGATTAATGGGTACCCCATGACTGAACTACTCCAGGGGCTGCTATTGCCTATATTCCCCACCTCCAATCTGATCATGCCAGGATAGGATTCTCTGTGAGGCCATCTAGGAACCCTTCTCAGCAGCCTGCCCCAATGCAAGTCTTAGTCCTCCCCTTCCACAATTGTCTAACCTAGCACTGCAGGTTTCCCAGGCCCATGAGCAACCACCAGTTCTGCAGGATGAGTGGGCAGTTGCCTGATGTGGAGGAGGCTGCAGGTGAAACAGAGCCCAGGAGAATGGCACTTGCACCACCCCAACAATGGTTAAGGAGCAGCAGCATGAGTTTGCACTCAACAGTCTCATCATCAGGTAACATGGGGATTCCTACTATGCCAAAAAAATTTCAGGCATACAGCCCACCTCTTCTGATAGTGCTACCACCAGCTCTGTGCCCCATCTCTCACCTGTCATGACTGCTGCTCTAGTCCTCTCATCCAAAACTTGGATGGCAGTTGACATTTCTAAACTGCTCCCAGCTGGGCTCTCCTCTGGGATGGATAAAAGTGCAACATTTCCATAGAAAGTGAAGTCGCCTCTACATGGTTGTGAATGAGACAGACTACCTTGGTGTTCATTATGTACTTAGGACTTCAGAAATGCAACATAAACATAGAATGGGTCAATTAATTGAGGAGAGAAATTGACAAAAAAAGGTTGCATGAATATTGATGGGGATTCACGTGATGCAGACCCTAGAGTAGCAGGTTCTGCCGACTGCTTCTGCTCCGGTTTCAATAATCTACTTAATTTGCAGCTTTCTTCAACTAATTTTGCTCTTTCTGCTTCTCTGGTCATTTGGTGGCCTCTATTATATCTCCGGGTGAAGCTTTGTTTGCTGGAATTCTGAGATCCACAGCAGAGATGGGCACCGAAAAGCGCCAGGCACCACCTCCTCACACCCCACCGCAAACCCCAGACAAGAGTTCCCAATGGCCCAAGGGCCAGAGCACTACTGCCAGAAAGACTGTTACTTCTACCCCAGCTCTGGCACCTCTTCCGGAAGCCAAATTTCTTGCGGAGTTTCAACTGTTCAAGTCGGCCCTATATGAACTTACTTTGGAACTTAAATCTTTGTAGGCCGACTTAGGGGAAGTAACCAAGAGCATTTCCAATCTTGCCACACACACTTCATCCTTGGAGCAATGGAGGGATAAGACTGAACCTGGTGTGATCACCCTTCAACAGAAGCTTTACAAGATTGAGGCCAAACTAGAGGATCTGGAAGGCTGAAGCCGACGTAACAATCTGGTTATTTTTGGCTATCCAGAAGATGCCAAGGGGGCATCACCTGTTTTATTCTCCCAAAAATTACTTACCAAAATCACAGGACCATCTCCTAATAATCCATGCTATGTAGTTGAATGGGCCCACCGCTCCCTGAGGACCCGACCTCCAGAAAGATCTCCCCCTCAGCCCTTTATACTTAAATTACTTAACCTTTTGGATAAGCAACACATTCTCTCCAAGGCTCGTGAGCTTTGAGAAATATTATGGGAAGGCTCAAGGATTCAGATTTCTCAAGATCTACCTGCGGCAACTAGCCAGAAATGTGTGGCATACCACCACGTGGCCTCTAAATTAATTGCTGCAGGAGTGCGCTTCCGAGTTTTTTACCCTACCAGTCTTTTTGTTTTACACCAAGGCTCCTGGTCTACATTTGAGTCTGCTGAGAAAGCTGGATGGAGCTCAGAAAACTAATTTCTTACCTCTTCAAGGATAGGTGATTGTCCTGCCAGTGCATTGCCTACTGGAGTAAACTCAGACTGTGTATGATGGAGTTGTGATCTGTGTCCATTTTGTGGTTCTCTGCATGGAGTTGTTACCCTTCTGGATATGTTTCTGAGTTTACTTAAAGGGTCCACTACTTTGTCCTGATGGACTCCCCCCCCAGCTTGCCTCCCTCACTCTGCTGCCACCCCGCACCTTCCTCTGCCTCATTTGTCTGACCGACTGCTGCAGTCTTTAGTATACTGCCTTGCTCCACTGTCCCACTCCATCTAGTCATCAGTTTGCTGCATTTCACACATTGGCTATTGTGAGAATGATGCGGCTGGTGCGTACTCTCATTTTCTTTCTAGCTCTGATATGTGCACTAGGCCACTCCTTGTGAACTTTGCAGCTTGCGTGCAATTCGGGACTGCTGCTTAAACTTCTGCATTGAGTGTGTACTGGACAGTCTATGGGTACCTTGTTGATTGCGGCATTGTTTACTCTGGGGACCCTTCTTCTATTAACATCCTCTCTTCAAGGGGAGATCTTTTTAGCAGAGCCTGCAGGTATGTGTTAAGATTTTAGAGGGACTGTGCTGGACTCTTATTTGATCTCCTCTTCAGTCTGCTTTGGGCCATTTCTACCTGCTGGTTATTCTGTGGTGCCCATGTCTTCCCAGTATGAAAAATGTGAAGGAGTGCATTAGGATGCTTGGGAACACCTCTTTTTGCTATTTGAGACTTTCATTTTTGCTTGGATATTGTTTTTTTGCTGTAGAAGGATGGCCAATGGTTGGGAGGGGAGGTTGCTGGGATCATTGGACTGGGTTCTTTGGACAGTTAACTTTCTATTCTTCATGTTTTTATGCTTGTTGGCAGTTTATTGTATTTAGAATTACTGGAATTTGCTTATTACTGTTCATCTAGTCTAGCAAGCCATCCGATTGTTTGGCTCTTAAAGCCCTTGGTTGGTTCCTTTTTTGGCACAATGAATGACCGTTACATTTTGTTTTTCTTGTTCTAGTTCTCAGATTAGCAATAAGATTATTTGATGGGGTTAAATTTTATTATTGTTAGAGGCTACTAGGGTGGGAGTGGTTGGTGATGATCTTTGAGCTGCTTGAGGGATGATGGTCATGGACCGGATAATGGGTAGGAATCCCTTTGCTACTGGGTCCTGGTGATTTTCTTTTTATTGGTATGAGAGGTTTGATTTTCTGGGCCATGCAAAGGTATTCAGTTTTTGGATGGGGTGGGGTTTCAGTCATTTAGAGGACAAGCTCTTACTTTTACTGATCTGCACTGATGTTTTGTGTGGGGGTCTGCTGATTTCCAGGTATGCCCTTGCCACTCTTATGCCTGTCCCTATTCCTTTTTTGGTTGGCCGGTCTAGGTGGGGTGAGGGTATACCATTCTGGTTTTTCATTATTTGTTATG
The DNA here is from genome assembly GCA_016271365.2 of Neoceratodus forsteri. NCBI lineage: Eukaryota > Metazoa > Chordata > Ceratodontiformes > Ceratodontidae > Neoceratodus > Neoceratodus forsteri. The sequence goes on from CM028131.1 coordinate 1,045,662,731, forward strand.
TAATTTGTGGGGGTTTGTTGTGGAGGGGTTTATGGTGCTCATTCTTGGGGGGGAGATTGGGGATGGTTATGGTCTTTACAGGGATTGGGGAGCTATAGGGTGGGGTGTTTGTTGCATTTGGGGCCTGGTGTGGGGGGAGGGTTCTTTCTCGGAGCACTTTTTTATATTACCATCAATTTTAAACACTCTCTTATTTGGTTGAATTTAATGACTCTTTTTCCTGATGGGGACCAGGTATAAGTTTGTGTCTTGGAACATCAAGGGGGCCCGCAACAAGAAAAAGAGATACATGCTTCTGGGCCACCTTCATAAGATGTCCCTGCAGGTGGCAATGTTACATGAAATGCATTTAATGTGAGACAAGGTGACTTGTTTTTGCAGGAACTGGGTGTCTCACGTTTTTGAGTCTGGAGTTCACTCTTCATGAGGAGGGGTTGCTATTCTGATCTCCAGGGGTACACAGTTCCAACTCATCCAAGAATACTTGGACCTGGATGGCTGATTTATTCTATTGCACGGCTGCCTGCGCATTACTGAAGGTATCTTGGGTTCAGTGTATGGCCCTAATATGGATTGTCCCTCATTCTTCTCCAATCTCAATTTTCATCTAGCTTCCTTTCCTACCAGTACTATTAGGTGGAGACTGGAACCTGGTCTATCAGGATACCCTGGATAGATCTGGTTCCATTTGGTGAGGTCTGTCTCTGGGTCAGCCGGGCTTCTGGGACTTGTTGGACCAGGAGGCTTTGCTGGACCCATCACGTGTCCTGCACCTTTGTGATTGGCAATATACCTATTTTTTGCCAGTTCACAGCACTTCTTCCAGGATTGGTTTCTTCCTGGTGAGCAGGTCTACCCTGAATGGACTGGTCTCCTCTGAGATCCTTCCCAAGGTGCTGCCCGACCATGCCCCAGTTGAGCTAACCCTTTTCCTGACTGTTGGGGAGGCTAGGGACGGTATATGATGCCTTAATACCCAACTTCTCTGGGATCCTGGTCTGGTTTGGCATTGAAAAGACTTTGTATGCACCTTCTTGTCATCTAATGAAGAGTTGGTACACAGATTAGATTGGCTATGGGGGGGCCCCTCAAAGCCGCTATTCGGAGGGAGTGTATTAAATTAGCTTCTGAGTGTAAAAGACACTGAGCTTTAGGGGAGGATCAACTCCTAGATGACGTTCAGTGCCTACAGCAGGATTTGTCATTCACCTCCCCCCCGATACTATGCAGCTGCTGGAGTCTGCACACCTGAAATATGCAGACTTCCTGGCAAAAAAAGTCGAGTTGGCCATCCTCCAAACTAAGTCCCGCTATCTAGAATCTGGGGAGCGAGCAGGTAACCTATTGGCTTGGAGACTTAGTTGGATGAGTCGAGAGTAGTTCCTCATCTGTGACCTGACCCTAGGGCTGATGTGCTCACTAAGCCCTGAGACATAGTGGAAGCTTTCAGAGGGTTTTATAAGAACCTCTATGAGGCTCCCATGCCTCTCAGCGATGAACGGGAGATGATTTCTGACTACCTGAATCAGTTTTCCTATTCCATGCTTCTTCCCTTCTCAACAGGAGCTTCTCAAAGGTCCTATCCAAGAGACAGAAGTGCTGGCCATCAATCACCTTCTGTCAGACAAAGCCCCCAGCCCCGATGGTTTTTGTAACAACTTCTACAAGGTCTTCACTGAAGAGCTATTTCCCTTACTTACCAGGCTCTTTAACTCCTTTCTGACAGATGGCTTGCAGGATTATTCATTGACTCAGACTTGGATCACTCTCCTCCAAAAAACAGGTAAAGATGAGCTGCTTCCAGCTAGTTATTGACCTATTTCTCTTCTCGACCCAGATTTCCAAATCCTCGCTAAGGTGCTAGCCAACAGACTGCAATAGGTGTGGGATCCCCTTATCTCATTGGAGCAGGTGGGTTTTGTGGCCGGATGACATTCCAGCGACCAAGTTCGGAAGTTGCTCCATCTAATCTCTTCGTCTAGGGAGAGCAGGGCCTCTGCAGTGCTGGTCTCCCTCAATGTAGAGAAGGCTTTTGACCCTGTTTCCTGGTCTGTTCTCTTTGCAGTTTTGCAGAAATTTGGCATCCCCCACAATTTTTGTTCCTGGCTGAGTGTGCTTTATACCAAGCCCTCCACGAGAATCCAGTGTAATAACCTGACCTCTGCAGCCCTCCCATTAGGTCAGTGCATGAGACAGGGCTGCCCCCTTTCTCTCTTTATGTTAATCCTCTACTTAGAGCCCTTGCTCCAGTGTTTACAAGCCCCCCCAGCTATTCAGGGCATCCACATTGGGGATGACCAATTTAAACTTCCCGCTTACATGGATGACCTGCTCCTCCATGTGACTGACCTGGTTTCTTCCATTCCTGCTGCTCTTGTGGGAATCAAGATCTTCTCTAAATTTGCAGGTTACAAACTGAACCTCATTAAAACCTTAGTTATGCCCCTTAATGTTTTTGTTCTCAAGCAGGATATTGTCAATCTGGGGCTGTCTTGGGAGCCCAAGGCTCTTAAGTATTTGGGAGTCTCCCTCCCTCACCACCTTTCTGATTTAGTTTCCCTGAATCTTCTACCCTTGCTCCAAACTATCAAAGATGACTTGACCAGATGGGCCTCCCTCCCTGTGACCTTTTGGAGATGTTTCCATATCCATAAGATGAATATTCTTCCCCGGATACTTTATCCTTTGGGTATGATTGGGGCCCATCTCCCCAAGGTCTGGTTCACCTCCCTGCAATGGCTCTTGAACCATTTTCTGTGGAAGGAGAGGGCAGTCTGGCATGCTTACTTTAAGCTCTCCTTTCCTAGGGATCTGGGTGGTTTACGCCTTCCTCATTTTTATATCTACTATTTGGCTCTCCACGCAGCTAAATTTCTACAGTGGAGATGTGCCTCAGTAGAGTTGGGGGGGCAGCACATAGTGCCCATTATGGCTTTATATTGAGTATAGGCTGTCAGAAAGCTGGCATTTCTTGTGCAAGCCTTTTACATGTAAAGCTCTCTAATCTTCCGGTGGCCAATTCAAACCCCTCCAGTTTTATGGTTGGTGAAAGCCAGGATAAGATTGGAGCATTTCCTTCAGACAGACTGGTCCCTCTCCCTTTCCCAACCCACCTTGGTGAATCTCAATATCATGATTGGTGATCATTGGATTCCAGCTGCCTTCTGTCCCCAGCCTGGGGCTTTTCCTGTTTCCTCCCTTGTTGTGGATGGATAGCTCCTTTCCCACCAGCAGCCTCAAGAGTCTTTTGCCACCCCATTTTTCATGCCTTCAAATACTGGCAACTGGCTGCTGTCCTTACCTCAGTTTTTGGTAGTCCTCCTTGGGGAATGCCAGCAGAGAGCCCTTTCTCTCGGTTGATATCTTTGGTGGCTAAACCCTATGCTGTGGCCCAGCTGTACTCATACGTACAATCCCTTGCCCCTGATGCCCCCTCAGGGATATGTTTTTATTGGCAGCAGGTTTTTCAGTGGCAACTGGACCCTGATTGCTGGAGGTGTATATGGCACAACATGTATGCGTTTATTAAAAGGGACCATTACCATTGGACTCAATTCCACATATTGCACAATCTCTACTATACCCCCCAGCATTGTTTAGGATGCATCGATCTGACACCTTAATGTGTACTAGTTGTGGTGGGGTGGAAGGCCACTTGTATCATACGTTATGAAAATGTCCTAGAGTGCCCCCATTTTGGTCTCTCATTAAGGCTTCATTGGACCCTTTTTTGGGTCTGGAAGATGTCTTCACTCTGGAGATTTGTTTAGTCAGGAACTACCTGCCCTCACTATTTGGTCATCACAAAGCCCACATTGCTTTGATCTCTATGGTGGTCAAAGTTCTTATTTTCTGACATTGGTGTGCTGTTTGTATCTGACCTTATGGGGAGTGGTATGGTGAAATTTTGCAGGCACTTGCAGTTGAAAAACAAATCGCTAGACTTCAGTGGAGACAAGACCTTTATCAGCATTACTGGGAGCAATTTCACACCCTCCTTTCTATCCAGAGGATACCTACTTGATATTGCTCCCCCTGGCCCTCAGCCCTCTTTGCTTACTGGTGCCCTGACTTCTTCCTATTCATCCCTTTTTTCTTTCTTTTCTTTTTCTCTGTGCTTTCTGTTGCTGTTTTGGTGCTCTGGGAGGTAGATGGATGGGTGGGTGGGCTATGGGGAGCGGGTGGGGTAGTGGCTGTTTGTTTTGGGGTTTGTTTATTGTTTGTCTGTGTCATTACTATGTATTTTTCTCTTTTTTCTGTGTATGCCTGCTGCAAACCCAATAAAGTTTGAATAATAAAAAAAAGATGCATAGATATTGACAACCATGCTGTATTTAATTATCTTACACATTGGAAGCAGGAGAGATGACCTGGAGGGGAGAAGGTTCAACAGAAGCAGTATCGGGGTGAGCACCCTGGTCCACTAACCTTACCATTGGGAAGGGGGGCAGATGACCTGGAGACAGGGGGGAAGAAGTAGTACTGGGGTGGGCACCCCAGTCTGCTAAAGAAAAATTAAATAAGCTAGGTAGGTAGGTAGACAGACAGACAGACAGACAGATAGACAGACAGATAGATAGATAGATAGACATACAGAGAGACAGACAGACAGATGTGATATATCAGATGCTATATCAGATATGATTTCAGACATCAGGAACAGTTCTCGGTAATATACAGATAACTGTTTCTGAGAACTGTTCCCAATGTCTGAAATTAAATCTGATATTGTACCTAAGTCAATTTGATTAAATTACTAATCACAGCACAGTACATAAGAATAAAAACAGTGAGCATTGGGGAAGGAACATGAATAGTGCCAAACTTTCCTGGAAGAGAGGAGGATGGGGAAGAGTATGGAAACAAGAGAGATTTTTCAGAGTGTGTTTGCTAGATGCGCCAAATATGGCTCTGGGTACAGCACATTAAATTAGGTTGTAATTACTAACATTATTACATTATTAGGTTTAGAGTAATTATTGTAAGAGAAAGACTTATTGTACTCTATATTTCTATAAAGTGTTGCCCTCTGTTTGATTAACAATTGCTATTGTATTTTAGATTGAAATGTAATGTCTTGCTACATGTACCAGGTCAAGCCTATAACAGGGTCATGTGGCCCAGAGCTTTTTTACCTGGAAAACAAAATTTAAATAAATAAATGAAATTAAGCAGGTACCTTATCTTAAGAGCTACCAATCCATGCCCAACTCTATAATTCCAGCTCTGATTTTAAAATCTAAAATCTAAAACCCCAGAGAAAATAACTGAATCATGCCTTTGGTGAAAGTAAAAAGGAGGGGATATACAGCAGTCCTTTTGGGAGGGAGGGTGTCTGAGGAAATTCTTAGCTTATAAATATGCAGTATATCCAGTCTAATAAACAAAGAAAGAGGCACCTGAAAAACACCTCATTCAGATGCGTCAAAAGAAAATTATCAAGTTTAGCAAAGCAATATATCACAGGGATATAAGCTTCTTAGATTGTATATACAGGCATTTGCCAAACACTTCAATAGCAGAGGACTTGTGTTCAGTTCTCAGATGTTTTTTTTTTCTCAAATTGGAATGAACAGTCAAAGGCCCCAACCCCCCCAAACAGCACCTGTCAGTGTAGTACTGGAATCTTCCCTCTGGGATGGATAACGCTGTGCTATGTGACTGAAGGTTCTGAGGTCATCTGTCTAGGAAAACATACTTTGATTTGCAAAAATGAGAAGACCTCTAACATGGTAGGGACACCTAATAAGTCTTTTCAAGACTTCTCTGCTGAGTTGGTAGAACAGCACCGAGTGCTCACACCCACAAGAAAACAACAGGCATAGATAGCTGTGATCAAGTTTGCAATAAAGTATCCTGCCTGTTTGAGAGTTCTGATTAATGGGGTCCCTTATGACTGAAGTACTCCTGAGGCTACTTCTGCCTTTCTTCACCATGATATCTGATCATGCCAGGATAGGATCCTCTGTGGGGCCATGAAGGAACTCTTCTCTGCAGGCCACCCCAATGAAAGTCTCAGCCCCCACCCCCCACAGGTGTCTAACCCAGCACCGCAGGTTTCCCATGCCCGTGAGCAACCACCAGTTCTGCAGAATGAGTGGGCCTGATGTGAAGGAGGCTGCAGGCAAAACAGAGCCCAACAGCAAGAGGCACCTACATCACCCCAACAATGGTTGAGGAGCCACAGCAGGAGTTTGCACTCATCAGTCTCATCATCAGGCAGTGTGGGGGATTTCTACTATGCCAAATAAATTTGAGGCATTATAGCCCACCTCTCCTGGTAGTGCTACCACCAGCTCTCTGCCCAACCTGCACCTGTCATGACTGCTTCTCTAGTCCCCTCATCCAAAACTTGAACTTATACTGCTCCTAGCTGTGACCTCCTCTGGACTGGCTAGCAGTCAAACATCTTCACAGAAAATGAAGTCACCTCTACATGGCTGTGGATGAGGTAGATGACACTGGTGTTCATCATGTACTCAGCACTTTGGAAACTCAGTATAAATGTAGAATGGGTAGATTAACTGAGGAGAGAAATTGACACAAAAAGACAGATGCATGGATATTGACAACCATGCTGTACTTAATTAATTTATACATTGGAAAGGGGGGATGGGTGACTGGAGGGCATGGGGGGTCAAAAGAAATGGTACCAGGGTGGGCACCCCCTGGTCCACTAACCTTACCATTGGGTAGGGGGTCAGGCAACCTGGAAGGAAGGAATGAAAAAGAAGTGGTACTGGGGTGGACACACCAGTCCACTTAAAGAAAAAATTGAATTAGCTTAGGTAGATAGATAGATAGATAGATAGATAGATAGATAGATAGATAGATAGAATGATTGAATGAATGAATGAATGAATATTAAATATGATTTCAGACATCAGGAACAGTTTAGAAACAGTTCTCTATAATATACAGAGAACCATTTCTGAGAACTGTTCCCAATGTCTGAAACTGTATCAGATATCATACCCGAGTCAATTTTATGGCAGCACAGTACATAAGAATTAAAAACGGTGAGAAACGCGAAAGGAATATGGATAGTGAACTTTCTTGGACGAGAAAAGGATGGGGAAGGGTATGGAAATGAGAGAGGGTATTTGGAGTGCAATTCTTAGATGGGCCAAATATGACTCCAGGTACAGCACATTGAGTCTATGTGATAATGGTGAATGCCTGAAGGCGATCGCCGTTATTGCTCAGTTAGAGTGCCAAACACATTTTCGGCACTCTGACAACCCTGGTGACCAGCACAATGGCGCCAGGACATTTTTTTACTACTTTCTGTAATGTCCCCCCACACTAACCTCAGCCCCCACCCGCCTACTTAAGGATTCTCAACCCGGGAGGAGGGTGCAAGTCGGGGGTGAAAGTAGGAAATAAAGGTTCAGGCTGGGCGCACAATAAAATTGCACCAGCTACTGACCTAACCCAGTACCTTGGCCACACCAGCCATTTCCCAATCCCTGATGCCACACTGCAGCTCAACCAACGACCACAGCACCACCCCTACAGTGTCTCTACCCCCCAACCCACGCTTGCCATGCTCGCTCCCACCCCTCCGTGCACGTACGTATAGCGACATCCTGTCACCTAGTTCTGCCCACCCCCTCATCTGGTCGCCCTACCCATTGGTTGCCGTGAGTGGATTGTGTGAGGAAGGTGTTGCCATAATGGATGGCACCCTTCCTCATGCGCCCACTTCACGGGTTACCTAGCACATTAGATTAAGCAGGTGTCATATTTTAAGAGCCACCAATCCATGCCCATACTCTGTAATCCCAGTTCTGATTTCAAAATCTAAAATCCCAGAGAAAAAAACTTAGTCATGCCTTTGTTGAAAGTAAAAAGGAGGGGGTATACAGCAGTGTTCATGCAGACAAGTAATTACGATTATTATTATTTTTATATGCTTATTAACTTGTCAAACCAAGAAATCTATTCTAGTGGCACACACTGTGTATATTTAATTTTTCCCTTGGAAACTATTGACATTCAGCACGTGCTGGCTTAGAAAAGCAGCAGAGCATGACAACCTCAAGCTCCTTCTCCATCCTCATCACTCCAGCTTTTCCTATGCCATAAGTCCTCTGTGCATACAGTACTTAAATTACAGCCCAATACTTTTCACATTCCTGATCTCCATTCAACAGTACTGAAACTGTTCTGCATGTGTGGTAAGTTATCTCCAAGCCCAACTGCAGAGCACAGATACATAGATACATAGACACTATCAGCAGATAAGGGCCTATGGCCCACCCAGTCTGCCCATTTGAGCTTGTACGTTCCCTTTATGTTTTTCTAGAAGTCTGTTGCCCCTTACCCCTGACCTCCAGAATTCCCTTATGTCTATCCCATGCATTCTTAAATCCTGTGATTGTTTCAGCCCCCACCACTTCCTCTGGCAGGATGTTCCACCTGTCCACCACCCTTTCTGTGAATAAATTCTTCCTCACATTTTCTCTGAATCGCCCTCCCTCCAACTTCATCCCATGCCCTCTAGTCATGGAACATCTTTTTCATTGGAATATAGTGTATTCCTAGACTCTGTTCCTCCCAGTAAGGTACTTGTATGTCTCTATCATATCCCCTCTCTCCCTCCTCTCCTCCAGGGAGTACATATTCAAATCCTTCAGCCTGCCCCCATTGGACTTGTGATGCAATCCCTGTGCCATCTTTGTTGCCTTCTTCTGAGCCTTCTCTACCCTGTCTATGTCCTTATGTAGGTAAGGTCTCCAGAACTGTACACTGTACTCCAGGTGGGGCCTCACTAGTGTCTTGAATAGTAGAATTATGACCTCTCTTTTCCTGCTGGTGATGCCCCTGCCTATGCATCCCAGCATCCTATTTGCTTTACCTGCTGCCTTGTCACACTGTTTCCCTACCTTGAGGTCATCAGAGATGATGACCCCAATGTCCTTTTCTTGTCTGGTGTATGCTATATCCTCACCCCCAACTGATATGTTGTTCCAGAATTTTTGTGCTCCATATGCATTATCTTGCACTTCTTTGTATTTAATTTCAACTGCCTAACCTTTGACCATTCTTCAAGCTTCTGCAGGTCCCTCCTCATTATGTCTACACCCTCTGGTGTGTCCACTCTGTTGCAGAGCTTCATGTCATCAGCAAACAGGGACATTCTGCCTTCTAGGTCCTGCGCAATGTCACCGATGAAGATGTTGAATAGGACCAGTCCCAGCACTGATTCCTGTGGTACCCCATTGGTCACTCTTCCCTCTGTGGAGTGACAGTCATTTACCACCACCCTCTGTGTCCTGCCACCCAGACAATTACCCACCCACCACACTACTGTCCTGCCCACTCCCATATTCCCTAGTTTGTTTAACAGCCTTCTATGTGGCACAGTGTCAAAGGCCTTGCTGAAGTCCAGATAGGCCACATCCACTGCCCTCCCTGATCTACCTCCCTTGTCACCCAGTCAAAAAATGCAATGAGGTTGGTCTGGCATGACCTCCCCCCATTGAACCTATGCTGCCTTGGGCCCTGTAGTACATTGGCAACCAGATTCCACCAATCTCTCCTTCAGTAGTGCTTCCATTATCTTTCCCATTACCGAGGTCAGGCTCACTGGTCTGTAGTTCCCCGCTTCCTCTTTGTTCCCACTTTTGTATAAAGGGACTACATCTGCTGTCCTCCAGCAGAACCAGAAACTCTAAATGTAAATATCTTAAAAGGTCCCAAGCATCAAACTCCCCTAGGAAATCCTTCCCACCTTTCTACACAACCATACAAAATTTCACAATTTAGAGATTTATAGTTTTTTTTTATCTAGAGAACAAAAATTCAGAAAAAAAGTGACTGAATTAAATGGAAAAATTACATTTTTTCCCCACACTTTAATATCTCTAAAACTTCTTAACCAATTTACATCAGATTTTCAGGTACTGTGTCATCTGCTATGGACAACAAATCCTGAACATTTCATGTAAACTTGTAAACCATCTTTCTGCAAGCAGCAAATAAACAAATCAAGTTTAACATAGAACTCACCAGCAACCCAATCTATACAGGCATGATATAATGATCCCAGCTTATGCTACTGTCCTTCAGGTGTAGCTGATCTCTCAACCAACTATGTAATGATAGTGGAAGTTTTTTTATGTGTCAATAAAACATTTCTATATATTTTTCTTGCAGAGTGATTTTGTTCAGATTTTTTTTATAAAAGAATATAATAGCAATATATTCATGATAGCCCATTAGCTAGGTGAGAAAATGCAGACAATGTCATTTGGTATTTGGGAAAACTGAGCAATATCACTCTGTTCGGTGATGCCTATAATCAGCTACCAGGTCCCTAAGGAGACTATATTTCACCAGTTAAGGAAATTATCCTGCATTTCAATACCATTTCTTCTCATTGTTTATAATAAGGAGTGTACTGTTCACACATGAGGTAAGGATTAACCCATAGCTATTGAGATGCAATTGCTGACCAAACAACTACAAAAAGTCCTTGTAAAAGTTGATATTCTATAATGGATGTTTCTACTGGTGGACCCTTTATATCTTTCAGGAGATGTTTAGTGTTAGGTGGAGAAGACCCTGAAATGAGATTTTATTAATTCTATTGTGCTCATCTTCAGTGCCAGACCACACTGGTTTATAGCTATATGCATTGTCATTTGTATTTCTCTTGGCCCATTTCAGATACTGCACTCATTTGAAAGCATGGGGGTATATATAAAAGTCAGAAGCACTGGGCCCACCTTTTTCTTTCAGCACTGTCATTCATACTGTCCCATTTAAACAATGGAAGTTTACTAAGCAATTTTTCACAAAAGCTTTTTGTGATGTTTTCTTGTAAGATGTTTAAAGAGTCATTTATTTTAAAAGAACATTCATTTGTTGAATAGTGCTTCTTCCTTGAATTGTCATAGGCAGATCAGCATATATTTCTATATCCACTGTAACCATGCTGCACATTTGTCCCAAATTTTCTCTATTAGTCTCTAATATATCTATATGTAGCTTAATGCCAAGGTACATTATTGAGTTATTATCCTATCTAAAATGCCATTATGAGAAGTCATTTCTGACACATGTTCATACTCTTCTATTACCAAGAGTAAAATGGAATTGACAAGTTGAGATTTATCAAATGGAGTAGAATATTATCCGCATACATTGTGATCTTTTGCATACTGTCACCAGACGTTATACCCCTGATCCGTGGAAAGTCATTAATCATGCAAACCAAAGGTTACAAGTACTGTATAGATCAAATAATAATGGTGAAAGAGGACAGTCCAGTCTATTTCCTGAACATAGTGGAAAAGAGGATGAAATAGTACCATTACATATGATTGATGCCTCTGGGTAGTGGTGGACTGTGGTGGACTGATTAAATGAAAATATCTGGGAAGTCATATCTCTACAAGTATCAATAGTAATTTCCATCCTGCTCTATTGAATGCCTTCTCAGCATCCAGTTCAACAAGAAATGCTGGATCAATCATCCCTTTAGTATGAGACAAAAATATGAAAAAACTTTTCTAAAGTTATCTGAAGTGAGTCTTTTTGGGGGGAACCCACTTGGTCAGTGAAAATAAGAACAGAAGCTACTCTCTTCAGTCTACTATTTAGAATTATTGGGTAGGTTTTAGTGTCCACACAGATTAGGGAGAATAGTCTATAGTGTCTCTGTTTATGTGGGTCTTATTCTGGCTTTAATATCAGAGTAATGCAAGCCCCATTCATGGAATCAGTTAAGTTTTTATTCTGTAATGAGTACAAGAACTGTTTTAGCAACTCAAAGCTACTGTTTTGGAGAAAAGTTAATAGAAATTGTAGACTACCCATCCAGCCAATGAGCATTTTCAGATTTAATTTGTGCATTCTCCCTAATGACTTCATCAGTATTTATAGTTTTCCTGAGCATATATATGTGCTCTACTGCCATAGATGAAAGCTTAAGTTTGACTAGTAAGAAGTCTGATTGAGAAATCAAAATATCCTGAGATCCAGACTACAAGACTCTAAAAACATTTTCAAATGTTGAAACAATTTCCCTTGCTGTATTAAATGTTTTTGTTAGGTTAAGCAACTTAAAGCACCTACAGTTGTAGTTGCTTTAATTTTCTGCATTGTAAGAGCCTGCTATTTCTCTGCTCTTACCCCCATCCCAGATAACTAAGTTTAGCTTTAGCAAAGGAGAATTCTGCCTGAGCTTTGACTAGTCATTATACAGTACTCACTGATATGCATATTGAGTCAAAAACATTTTTCACCGTTATCTGACTTTGCATCATCTGATTCTAGTAAATGAATGGATTCTAAGGGAGATTTTCTTTTTTAGTTTTTTTTTCCTCTTTCCATTCTTATTGGCAGCAGTACTATTCTGCTCTCCTCTCAGGGCATATTTGAATAAATTCCACGTAGTGAAATATAGTTGTTGAGACATATTTCTTATTTGTCTCAAAACAATTAATGTATAAGCTCACCATGCTGACCACCTTGGAATCCTTTAAGTGCTAGTTATTGATTCATCAGTATCTGTTATTACCATCAGAGTGAGAGTCAACTGTGATGCTAATAGTTGTGTGATCAGAGACAATGCCATCACCTATTTTGACTATAACTAGGGTTTTAAGTAAGCTAATGGAAATCATGAAGTAGTCTGGTCTGAATGAGGTCTTGTGACAATTGTAGACGTATATAAACTCCTTAACTGTTGGATTTAAGACTCTCCTAGGATCAATTAGGCCAAAGGTATCCATTGAATCTCTAAGTGCAAGTTTGACTTTTGTATCACAAATTATTTGTGGTTTCAACCTGTCTTAGTCAATTATCTAGTACCATAATCTTGTTCCCACCAATAATAATCATGCTGTTGGTAAATGTAGTCAGTTTTGCAAGCATGCAAGCAAAGAAGTATCTATCCACAGAGACAGAGCTGTAAATGCTAATCAAGATTATGTGCAAGAGATTTAGTGATCCAATCACAATACTAAAACTTCCCTTGGGTCAGACTTAACTGTCAGCTTTAAAATTCATTCCTTTTAAATCCAAGTAGCTACTTCAACTTTGTGTCAGTTGAATCCGGCTCCATACACTTCCCTCACCCATTCCCTACAGATGTGAGTTACTGGGTCTGAGGTGTATTTCTTGCAAAAAAGCTTCAGTATGTGAGCGTGTTACTTCTTAAAATGTGCTAACACTTTATACCATTTAGTTTGATAGTTCACACCCTTTAATGTTCCAGGAAACTACAGTATGTTACATATGTTTTCATTGGTAACCCATGGAGTGGGCGCATGAGGAAGGGTGCCGTCTGTTACAGTGACACCTTCCTCGTGCAATCCACTCACGGCGACAGATGGGTAGCATAGCTGGATGAGGGGTTGGGCAAACTAGGTGACAGGATGTCACTATACGTACGCTCTCGGAGGGGTGGGAGTGAACATGGTAAGTGTGGGCTGGGGAGTGGAGAGGCTGTAGGAGGTGGTGCTGCAGTCATTGGTCGAGCTGCGGTGTGGCATCGGGGATTGGGCAAAGACTGGGGTGGCTGAGGTACTGGGTTCGGTCCAGGCACTGGTGCGATTTTTATGCACCCGGCCTGAACATTTTAATTTTTACTACTCCCCAACATACAACCCCCCTGGGTTGAGAATCCTTAAGTAGGGGTGTGGGATGAGAGCCCCATGAGGGGTGGGGTGCACAGCCCCCCCACAAAAGTAGTAAAATATGTCCTGGCCCCATTGTGCTGGTGCACCAGGGTTGTCAGAGTGCTAAAAATGTGTTTGGCACTCTGACTGAGCGATAACAGTGATCGCCTTTAGGCGTTTGCCATTATCACATAGACCCGTTTTTATTCACAATCTGTCAAATGCTTAACATCAATTATATGACTTACAGAAGAAGAAAACTACCCCTGTCATTGATACCCCCCCACCACCCTTCCAAACAAATAGCCATCCCACAAATGGGCTAGTTGACCCTCTATTTTCCCCACCCCATCAGAAACACTAGTGCAAACTATGGGATGTGAGGGGAGCATCTAAAAAGTCTGCTTAATTCTCATGCTCTTGTTGAACTAAACACTGTGCACAACTCCCACAATTGAATTGTTCTATATATAAGGAAGCTATTGCTGTATAGTCCTCTTGCTTATTAAGGAAACTATTCATAGTCATCTTCTAACCTACAGTAAGAATATGCATAGCTATGCTTAATATGTATGGAAGATCAACCAAACTTCAAAAACTTCAGCCTTTAAAAACATGAACCCATCCAGATATACATCTTTTGGATCACTCCCCCAACCCCTCCACACATACACACACACAAATTCAGTTCCATTATAACCAAGAACACTGGTTAAGACTGAGCTTTAAGCACTATTGTAAGTGGGCTATATAATAACCTATTTATGTAAATAAAAATAGTGAGTGCTAGTCAGTACTAGTGGAGAGTTAGAGTAAAAGAAATTGTGTTTTCTACAATAACCAGAGCAAATATTATTTTCTAGGTGGTCAACCTGAACAACTTCTCAAATAACAGTTACAACTGGAGAAATCTAATAATACAATTAATGAAATAACAAATGAGCATACATGTTTTCTGTGATCCTTGAGAGATCAACAATACATTTGTTAACACAAAATACTCCCGAGGCACTGGAGAAATAGGAGAATATTGAAAACTTCCACTCTTGCTTGAAATTAAAACAGCAGGACCAAAATGACAAACAGTCTCTCAATGAAGAATTTACTCTTCAAGAGGTTCTAGATGTTATAAAGGCACTCTTAGTGAGTAAATCTCCCAGACCAGAAGAAGTTACCTCAGATTTTTCAAAAACATTTTCGCTTTCACTTACTCCTCCATATTCCATGATTATATCAACTCATTTCAGTTGGTTCCATCCCTGTAACTTTCAGTGAAGCTTTATTTCCCCAATTCTTAAAAGTGACAAGCCATCTAACTATTGTGGTTCTTATAGACCTACAGTATATCCCTTTTAAATGATGATTACAAGATCCTTGTCAAACTTCTGACCCGAAGGTTGGAAAAGGTAATTGCAACATTTATTCATTTTTTTTAATTCAGTACACTTTATTATTTTCCTTCCAATACAAACATGGTAACCACAGTACAAGGATACAGAAGAAAATAGTCTGACATATTCTATCCAATATTTAACAGTATCCTTCATTAAGTGATTCTGCCTAAAACCATTCCCCTCTCTAACACCACCCCTCCCTCACCATCCCTTCTACATCCCCCCAAAACTCCCCTCTGCACAGTTACACAAGCCTTCATAAAAAAAAGACTAGAACGTAGGGAGGAAAAAGACAAAAATAAATTTTAGTGTTACATTCCATAAAGATAAAAACTACTTGATTCCCATATTTTATGGCCACACCCTGGAATAATTTCAGCCAACTATCCTAAATTCCATAAAGAAAGTAATGTCAGTAGGGGCTCCCAGATAGTCTGGTAATATTGTAATCTCTGTCTTACTGTGGCAATGTGCTTTTCAACTTGAATGGCAAGCAGAATTTCCCAATACCACTCCAAGACTGCAGGAAGAGCGTCCTCCTTCCAGTGCCTAAGCATTACTAGCTTAGCTATGGCTGCAATTAGTGTAATGTGAGCCTGCCGTACCACTGGAGTTCTTGGCGGAAATATCGCCAGCATACAGGCCTCAGGGGTAAATAAGGTATCCAGCCCTAGTATTGGATCCAGCTTTTGCTGGATAGACCTCCAGAAAACCTGTGTATTTGGACATTCCCATAGCATATGATGAAGAGAGCCCTGGGTTCTCTTACATCTGAAACAAACAGGAGAAGCTGCAAGACCCGCATTATGCAATTTAAGTGGTGTAAAATACATATCATGCATAATCTTAAATTGCACAAGGCGTAATCTATCTTGCTTAATATATTTGTAATTCGTACCCCAAATTTTCTTCCAGAACTCCACTTCAGTCAACAATGAGAGCTCATGCACCCAATAATAGCAAACTCCAGTAGGAAGATTATGGTCCATCACTTGGAGCTGCTTGTAAATCTTTGAGACTGCATGGCCCGTTTCTGTGCTCTGTAGGACTTGTTTCAGTCCCTCAGTCAAGTAATCAGACCCACCTTCCTTTTTATAAAATCCTGTTAGTGCACTTTTGATTTGCAAATACTTAAAAAAGTCTTTGAGACTAAGGTGAAAACGCGTCTGCAGAGTTTGAAAAGAAGCTATCCTGTTATTTTGTAGCAGGTTGGCCAATGTACAGTGTTTGAGTTGTGGAAGAAAAGAAGGTGGAATGGGGCACCTACCAACCAATATTTGTGGATTGTTGACTAAAGGTTGATGGAGAGAACCATGCCACTTTATGGAGTAATACTGGAGAATTTGATGCAATGCTTTGAGAGACCACTCTATAGAAAGTGGACCTGAGTGATTGATCAAGCTTGGAGAATTTAACATATACAAGAGCAGCCAGGGAGCAATTAACACTCCTTGCCACTTTACCTTCAATATTTAGCCATACTGGAAAATACCTGCCAGCATCCATGAGCGAATCCGTCTGACCCCACAGGGCCATTTTGCTAAGGTGTTGCGCCCCATAATACGTAAACAAGGAAGGAAGAGCTAAGCCCCCCTGCAGCTTAGGAGCAGTCAGTTTATGGAACGCACATTTGGGAGGTTTATTCTTTCAGAGAAAATTGCTAAATATTCTCTGGAAGTTCATAAACCATTTCCTGGGAATATAAAAACCCATCATTCCTAACGGGTATAGGAGTCTCGGGTAAAACATTCATTTTCAGAATATTACAGCGTCCCAATAACGTCATATGAAACTCACTCCACCTATTCAGATCAGCCTGCACTGTCTGTACCAGTGCACCCAGTTTGTCCTTGAACATGGAAGAGATTCCTCAATAAATCTTTATCCCCAGATAGGTGAAGGTTCAATACTCCCAGGAGAGGCTTAATTCTAAAATTCTGGTTTTAGTGACTCTACAGTTCAGTGGAAACACCTTAGTCTTAGATAAATTAAGCTTGTAAGCTGAAACTTTAGCAAATCTGTTGATTTCCTCCAAAACAGCTGGCAATGAGGTTTCTGGTTCCTCCAGATGCAGCAGTACATCATCTGCATATGCCGATAGGACAAATCTCTCCCCATATAGTTGAATTCCTTTTAAAGCTGTATTGGATGCAAGCATCCAAGTTAATGGTTCCAGATAGCAATTAAACAAAAGAGGAGATAAAGGGCAACCCTGTTGAGTGCTCTTCTCCAAAGGGAAAGCCTGAGACAGGTGTCCATTGCACCATACCCTCGCTGTCAGGGCCATATATAAGGTTTTAACCCAGGTGAGGAAGGAGGCAGGCATACCGAACTGTTTGAGGATGCAAACAAAAAGCGCCAGGAAACACTGTTGAACACTTTTTCAGTGTCGAGTGAAACAAGCACTGATGAGATGCCTGAGTCTTTAGCCCTCTGCATTAGGTGCAAAAGATTGCGCATATGGTCTCCGGCTATACGCCCCACCATGAACCCCACTTGTTCGCTACTAATAATACTACTTAACGTTGGGGCAAGTCGATTAGCGAGGATCTTTGCCAGTATTTTAACATCCAAATTTGACAATGAAATTGGTCTATAACTCCCAGGACACAAGGGATCCTTATTAGGTTTAGGGATGACTGTAATGATTGCCTTGAGAAAGCTCAGATCATTTATTCCTTTATGGAACCACAAGTTGTACACATCCCTCAACAACGGGGAAAGTAGTGAAAGACAGGCCTTATAAAAGTTATTGGACAGGCCATCCGGACCGGGGGCCTTGTCTAAGGGAAGCTGAGCAATAGCATTTTCTACTTCGGTTAATGTAATTAAAGCGCCCAGCTGATCTGCCAACACTGGCGGCATTAGGGGGAGATTAGCTGAATGGAGATAATCCTCAATTTCACTATCAGCTACTTGCAGAGGATCATCATCTGAATAGAGGTCTTTATAAAAATTCCCAAAAATATCTACTATCTCTTGGGGATGGGAGATAATGCAGCCATCCTGTGGGGATCTCAAACTCAAAATGGCTTTAGCCATTTCAGCTTGCCTTAATCTACTTGCCAGGAGCTTCCCTGCCCATTCCTGTGACTCTAGATATCTCAGTTTGGTATTATGAATGGCCAATTCTGCCTTCTGTGCCATCATACCATAATAGGATGCCTGAAGGCAATGTAATCTGGCCCAATCCTCTGGTGGCGATAACTTACTAATATTAAGTTCCAACTGGCATATTTCTTCTAGTATAGAATCCAGCTTCAATTTATTTTCCCGAGCTTGGGTGGATGCTATTCATATAAAGTTACTCCTGGCAACACATTTGAGGGCAGCCCACACTGTATCAATCCTAGCCACCGTTCCCAAGTTCATGTCCATGAATCCCTTGATAAAGGCCTGGATAGATGTTAGAGTTTCGGGATTTTTAAGCAATTGCATGTTGAGACACCATAATGAGGACCTCTTTGTCATAGTCCCTAAAATAAAAGATATACCAACTGGGGAGTGGTCGGAAAGTATGCTTGAATAGAAGGATGCATCAATAATACTGGGCAGGAAAAAAGAGCTTACTAACCAGTAATCTATTCTGGAATACATACCATGTGGCAGGCATTAATACGTTAATTGCTTTTCATCTGGTTGTAGTGTTCCCCATACATCTACTAACCCACATTTTCTACTATCTGAGCCATCAAACTCCGCTCTCGTGACTAAATTCCAATCCCCACCCAGAAAGGTTAGTATTGGCGGAGTACATACCACCCTTGTCAGTAACTGGGTAAAGAAAGAGGGCGAATGTATATTTGGTCCATAGATTGATCCTATTAGAACTGGAAATAAGGCCAACGTACCCTGTATAATACAATAGCACCCTTCTGGATTGAACCACTCTTGCGAATTACTAAATGGCACATGCTTAGCTATCAAAATAATAGTGCCTGCCCATTTAGCGGACTTGCCCAAACCATACACTTGCCCCACCCACCTTTGCTTAAAAAAAGAGATGTTGTCTCTGGGCAAGTGTGTCTCTTGGAGACAGGCAACATCCGTTCTTAAATGGGCTAGATGTTTAAGAATCATACTTCTCTTCTGCTTACTCTGTGCCCCCTTTATATTCCAACTCACTAATTTATATGCCCCCCCATAGGCTTCAATAAAAACAGTGGAGAAGCTGAGAAAATCCAGGTTATAGATAGCTTAATGCAGAATCCCCCCCACAAGCTTGCTGTGCAGAATTTCTTTAAATCCCCAGTCCCCTTCCCGCTTTAACAAAACAGTAACACTGAAGAGATTGCCCTCCCCCTGAAAGGGAGTAACAAATAAACCCCCCCTCCCAACACTATACATTTCCATTAACTACCCCTGGTTCTAGCAAAACTGAGCTCCCAATGTGCAGTATGGCACGTGTTTATCAATCTCACTGCCCAGCCCCATGTAACTCCCCTCCTCCCTCCCCAAATCCCCAATGTAGCACACATAACGTATTCTCTTCCTGTCCTTCATGCCTTGTACAAAAAATTTAGTACATGCCTTTTCCCAACAGACTCTGGACATCAAAGTAGTAAAGCAAGAGAAACTTTTAACTTTAAAAGAAAGGCAACAAGAACACAGCGCATAATCCAGCTGTGAAGAGTAGAGTTCCCAAGCTCACTGCACTATTGATCAAGCTGATTTGGCCTCATGAGCGGTCATGGCTATGGAAAATCTTAAAATCTTCCAACCGCCAAACCTCCTTCCCTCCCCTATCCAGGAGCTACTGTCCATCAGCTACTCTGGGACCTCACTCTACACAGTCTTTAAGTAGTGGAATGCCGTAATAAAAAAAAAACAGCTGACGTTAACCCTCTTGCACAGAGTAACGCAGGACAATCCTTCCACCCCTCAAGCAATTACTCATTTAAAGAGATCTGGAAAAAATGTGTGCAGGTCTTCCGTAGCTTGCTTTGGTGACTCACACACCACCCACTTATCTTTGGACTTGACTTGCAGGATTGCCGGGTATCTCATCTAGAAGGACACTCCGGCGGCAATCAAACGGGACACCAAAGGGTGAAAACTCTGCCTCTTAAGCCGGACTGAGTGCGGCAGATCCTGGGCCACTCTTAACTTACTCCCCTCCCATTGAATCTCTTGCTCCTCCTTAACTTTATTTAAGATATGCACTTTGTCCAGATAGTTCAGTAGCTTGAAAATTAACGGTCTAGGTGATGCTCCTGGTAATGGGGGGGGCACAGAGAATGGTGTGCTCTCTCCACAACATACACTCCATTGTTTGGGAAGGGGCCCGCTATTTTCTCACAAAGTTTTTGCACAAACAGGACAGGATTAGTGCCCTCTTGCTTCTCTGAGAACCCAAAGATAATCAAGTTATTGCGCCGACTGTGCCCTTCAAGATCTTCTAACTTGTCTTCCAATTTACGCATCTTCTGCCTTAACATGGAGGAGTCCAGCTCACACTTATCCCTCCACTTCTCCACAGATACCAATCAGACATCTATATCCCCAACTTGAGTGGAAAGCAAATTTAAATTAGCCCTGATTTGCTGCACATCATTGGAGATGAATGCTATGGACTCCTTCAGGAACAGCATAATCTCCATAAATTTATCTTCGATCAGCGCAGTAGGAGCCGTGGTGGGAGGTGTAGCTATAGCTGCCTGCACTTTAGGCCTCTTCGTGGCCTTATCCTTCTCGGCAGAAGGTGGGGGCGTGTGCCGTGGAGGAGCCTTCCGCATTTCTGACTCCATTCATTTCCTCCTCCTAACACCTTCAGGAAGCTTCTTTTCTGCAGCGCTTTTCAAATTATAGGCTAGAATTAGTGATAGAAGGGCAAAATTACACGTTCTGTCGGGGAGCGAGGAGAGAGTGCGACCATCAGCTAAGCAGCCATCACGTGACCAGCAACATTTATTCATAATGATGAACAAATGGACTTCTATTCTGGTAGAAGGATGATTCATGATATTAAGTGCACCTTAAATTTAATAAACACAACTTCTGCACCCTTTTCTGCATTAATTGCCCTTAATGCTGCAAAGGCCTTCAACAGGGTCTCATGGAAATTTCTCTCTGAGACCATGTCCAGGTTTCAGTTCAGTGTTACATGCTTTCAATGGCTAGATTACTATATTACTTATGGTCAGCCCAAATCAGAACTAATTTTCTCATGTCAGACACTATTCTTCTCTATTACAGTACTAGGCAGGGTTGCCCTTGTTATTACTGATCTTCACCATCATCACTGAATTATTGCATAGGCCATTTACTCTCATCTGGATTTAATGGTACCACAATGAATAACATAGAACATATCTCTGTATGTAGAGGATGTTATTATTTTTATGAATAACAACTCCATGTCTCTCACACCCTTATTGAACCTGGTTTTATATTCCACTTTAATATTTGGCTATTATGTCAACTGGCCTAAGTCAGACATTTTGGGTCTTGACCCTTATACCATGCAGATACTTCCTGCTGATTATTGATTTGGAACATCTGGCTCAAACCTTTTTGATTTACAAGTGAACTTGTCAAGAACTACCTTAAGCAATGACACTGATTTTCATTTTTTTTACCAGAAAATCCAATAAAATTACAGAATGTGGTCTTTCTATACACTGATAAAAGCAAAACATATCACGGACTTTTCCATTTTTTTACCAGATCACTGAATCTTCAGAAATTGTATTTTTCTATAAATTTTTCCTGTACTGTTTCCATTTTGCTTTATTTAATTTGATGTACACTAAGCCTTCTTTTATTCTGAACATTTATACACACACACACACACACACACCAAAAGGATAGAACACTTGTAAAAACAGATTTTGGTGTTGCAGACACTGGTGACAATACCATTTTTTCCCCAACTGCAAAACAGAATTTGCCCTTTATCAATCACAGTAAACCAGTGTCCCTGATAGGTCAGCTATATTCCCTGAATCAGTGAAATCAATCATGGTTTGGATAAATGGAGTTCTCTTCCTTTAGTCTTAGTAGAGAAGGTTAACAATATA
Organism: Neoceratodus forsteri; assembly: GCA_016271365.2. Taxonomy (NCBI): domain Eukaryota; kingdom Metazoa; phylum Chordata; order Ceratodontiformes; family Ceratodontidae; genus Neoceratodus; species Neoceratodus forsteri. The sequence goes on from CM028131.1 coordinate 1,045,684,775, forward strand.
AACATGAGTATTCTGCCAAAGATACTGGTTCTTTGTGAGATCCTCCCCATTAAGTTAAAAAATCTTCATGAATTGGGAGAAAAGAATCAGAAAATTTCTCTGGAAGAGGTCAATCCTAGAATCAAGCTAGAAGAACTATATGCTTCTCCAAAAAAAGCAGTTTGCAGTTTAACTACAGTTGCAGTCATTACATACTGTTGCAGCCAAAGACATGATCATATTTCATGAGATTTATGTGTTATCTCTAGAGAATTCCCCTGCCTGCTTGCCCTACAACTAAAGACCCACCACAGAGCATCCCTTTAGAAATATAGGGAAATGTCTGGAAATATCTGACCAAGGCTTTAGCTGCAACTATAATCTTATCTGGTACTACCTCACAGCACAGTTGGAACAAACCTTCTGCTGGTTCCATCTGCTGAATAACCCCTTGTGTAGATCAGACTAGAAAGAGGCTAAATATCCTTTAAGAATGTAATGTGCAACTTTTATTTATTAACTTTCACCATAACTATCTGTACACATCAAGCCCACCATTTACTAGACTGATAGCCAAACTGTGAGATAATACCACTGCTCGTATTCATCACAAGACAAAAATCTTCTCACTCTGATTTTTTCATAACTGCAATATCCACTTTGCCAGTGACAGCCTGATTTTACCTATTTGGCAAGTAAGAAGAACATTATATGTAATGAATCCATAGACTGGTAATCAATTCACTTTGTATGGCAAGATAAGAGCTAGATTTAACCTTCCAGAGGGTCACTACTTGGGATATCTCCAGATCACAGATTTCATCAGGAGAAGAGTGGATAATATTAATGAAATTCCAATTGCACAACCTGAAGCCCTTCTTTCTGAGCCTTTAACAGGAGAGAAACTCATAGGTAAACATTCTGTCCTTTTAAGAGATGCCAAAATAAATCAGTCTCTCAACTCTACAAAAGGCATAGCAAAACTATCTAGAGAATCAGCCTGATGGCAACAATTGGTCATCACTACTTTCAACACTACATGAACTATAAAAAATAATAGATTCTGACAAATTCAATGTAATATATTTCACAGAACATATTACCCCCTGCTAAATTACACAAATTTAATAAAGCAATATTAGATATATGTCCCAGATATCTAACTTTAAAGGGTACTCATGCACATGTTTTGTACTTGTACTTCCCTATCAGAATTCTAGAATAAAAAGGTAAAATTCTTGGGCAATCTCCTGTGGGACAGACTTGGGGCAACCATCAGATTTGGCTGTAATGAGGGATATAAGGTAGGAGGCTTCTTGTTTTTTGAGGTGTAAGGCCATCCATTTTCCAGCCTTTTCTCCATGTTCTATATATTTAGTATGGGTCTTGGAAATGGTGTGTTCAGCCATTTCTCTGAGCAGTTCAGTGTATTTATCTCTCAAAGTGCACTGGTTTGCATGTTTACCCTGTTGGAAAAAATCAATAAAAAAATGTAATTAAAAAGAAAGAATTCTGGAATAAAATAAGAGTTCCAATATGTATACTGGTTTGTCTGGATTTTCCTTTCAATCCAGGCACCCTATTGTTTGGCTTGAAGCTGATATCCAAACAACATCTCTTAAAGGGTTGGTAAGGCTTTAGCTAATACTGTATGTTTGTTTAATGCCAGAAAGGCTATTCTCCTTCCCCGAAAGGATTCAGCTCCACCTTTGCACTGGCTCAGTGCTCTCTATGATTGTGTAAATCTCGAGAGAGTTTTTTAATACATGGAAAATGCACCCAGAAATTTGATCTCCCATGGAATCCCCTTATCTAGTATTTAGAAAATCCCCATTGCTAATACTATTCTTTCTGGTTCCCTTTTGACCTTCCTTTTGCAGTACATTATCTCTTTCATTGACACCACCAGACAACACCCACTCTTTCAGGCTGTGATGATCTGTATGTGTATTGAGATGGAGGGCATTGCTTGAAGACTCAAACCTTTTGGATGAGTCGCAGAACAACGTATGTACTAGCAGGTCAACTATGCAGTAAATGTTTTGTATTAAATCACGTAATGTACAAATAAATTAAAAATCCCATCTATATGGTTGTTTGTAGATTTAAATGCTGTATTCATCAGGAGTAGTAGAAAGTTAAAGTAGAATCATCTGATTACTCTTAGTATTGATCCTCTTATCCTGGACATATTGATCAGTTACATAATCAAACATGGATGCAGGAACAGTTTGATCAATTAGGTAGATTATAATCCAGGAGTGTGACAGGAATTTAGTTTAGTCCCAACTTTTTTTAACTTTTTCATACATTCAGTCTTGATTCAATTGTGTGAGCCCCAATTTCATTCTCTAAACATTTCTAGTATTGTAATTGATCATGTAGAATATGTGGATGACATTGTTTTGATTTCCTTTTCTCCTTTCAGACATCAAAGGGAAAAGAATAAATTCGCTGAGCTTTGTCAATTAAATTCCCTGAGAGTAAACAGAGACAAAGTCCAGATGGTAGCCTTTGGATATAATAAACTAAAACTTCTGAAATTGTTCCCAGATAAAAGAAAAAAACTCTTTCCACTGTAAAATACAGTCAGGTCACATTCATTTGAGCAGCCAGTGGGGTTTTCAATAGAATAACAGACATATATCCATACAAATAACTTACTGTATATAAAACAGAAACGCATAAAAATATATAGCAGCAGTCTCAGGAAGCAAAAAAGAAGCAAAAAGTAAGCAGTCATCTAACTCATATTGTAGTATCTATTTTATTGATCAGTGACTAAGATCAGGCATTGGTAGATCATTAGATAACACCAAAAGTGTAAAATCCAGGATAATACTTCAGGCTCATTTCTGGCTACCTACACCAGTAGGGCTAGTGGGTAATCTTTATACAAGCTGAGGCATACTAGATGCATAAAATGATATGACATAATAGATGCATAAAATGATACCTCTACATAGTACTTTAGCAACCATATATTCAAGCATGATATGAATCTGGCCAAGTCTGACAGCATTTCTAAATTATTTGAATTAAATAATTAAAAAAAGAATGCTCCTTGAAGGAGGTACAAGGTCTCCAAAATTGGAGCCAGCCATTGTTTCCTCTATGTTTTGAATAAGGGCCAAACCAATGTTTCATGTAAAAGATAATCTCTTTTTTCCCTACCACATCTACAAAAAGAAGCAGTGAAATTATCTCTGTTACATAGATACATTGAAGATGTCGGCAGATAAGGCCCACCTGGCCCACCCAGTCTGCCCTATCAATCCCTACCTGTTATGAGGCCTAACTAAGAGATTGTTTCCATTAAAGAATTCCATTTGATATCATAAGATTAAATTACAATGGAGTGGTTTAGTCAACAGTGAAATATAAGGCTGTTTCATATGAACCTCTTTAATTCTTTTATACTACATATGTAACATACATTATTGAATTAATTCTAAATTGGATTGTTCAACTAAGTTCCTGAATCTAGTTTTAACTTGTGTATACATTTCCAGTTTAGGCTGCTTATAGATTTCAACAAGGAGATTTCCAAGTCCTGTGTGATACAAGTCTGATTTTATGAATTTTGTGGGAGAGAATGTCAATCCTTTAGTAGAATCCAAACACAGCCTTGGAAATGGACACTCCTGCATTTTAAATATATCCAGTACACACATTGTTGTCTTTTTACTAATAAATGTAGAAATAGAAAATTCTCCAGGTTTAAAATCTATACAGTTATAAAATCTTGGGCTTTAAGAAGATTCCTATAAACTTTTGCTAAAACTTTCTCCAAAGGAGAAGAGTCAGTACAGTCCCCGATTTCAGCCACATATAAAATTGAGGACTTAAGTTTAGAATTTATTACCATGATTGTTTCATCCACTGAATTCCTCCCATACGGTATTTATAATTAAAATATCTAAAGGCATTTAGTGTCATGTTAGTTTTATCCACAATCATTTCCATATGGTGTTTCCATTTTAAATTTTAGGCAAAACATACTACAAGACAGTCAAAGGACTGAACCGATGGAATGGGTCAAGTCAGTTTTCTTGGTGGAGGTTGTTTCATCCCTTATTCAAGAATTATGCTTTTTTTCTAACCCTATTTAAAAAATAAGTAATCCAGAGCATAATTGTAGACCCTTATAGAGCACCTGCAACAATAAACACTTGCATTGATAAATGGATTATATGGGTCTGTAAAAAAAGAGTAAACTTATGCATTTGGATAATGATTTGATTATGACTAAATAGAAGCCAAACCTTTGATATCTATTGGAGAAGAGCCATGGGTAAGTATACCCCCCCAAAAAAAAGACAATTCGTGCTTAATGTCCCAACAAGGGAGTACCTTTACTTAAAAGAAGTTGAAAAACATACTCTAGAGAGTTGGTGACTTACCTAGACATTTGAACAGGCTTGAGCAAAAACTGATTTAGGTAGTGTGAAATAGTGCAAACTTTCCTGGAAAACGCTGGACATACCGAGGTGAGCATGGCACATTGGAACTAGTTTACATTTTAGCAGCCTGCTTCCCTGTTCAAAATCCCACCAGAAGCATCTTGATAATTGATCTGGCATAACTCATTTACTTGCATGGCTTCAGGTAACACTCAGACAATTCTGATGTCTCTTAAAAATGTTTGAGTATGATACGTAGCATTGCTTAAGGTCCTCCATAGATTACACTAATGGAAAGCAGGGTGTAATATTAAACATTGTACATATCAGTGCATGTGGATGTTTACTCCATCCTGATGAGTAAAGGCACTTAAACATAATCTAGAAAGAAGCCTGATTTGTGACAGCTATGTACCGAAGCATCCATTTCTGCATAGACATTGCTTGAACTGAAACTTATCCAGTGTAGTCCTGAAAAAGACATTTTTTGGGATGCTCATTCTTTCCTGATGAATCCACCTTAAAATCCAATATCAGGCTATCCCAATCAGATATCAACTGATTATAACTGGACCATTATTAACCAATTGTTGCATGATCAAGAATTGTTAGAAAGAGTGCTTAGAAGGAGCATAAGAGTATGGACCAAGACTTCTCTTGGCTCCCCCCTCCACACACACACATACCAATACACAAATACACACACCTAAGTATGTATTAATACTGAGATGCAAAGTGAAGAAAGATTCCAATCCCTTGGTTTAGGTTTTGCCACATCAAAAAGGAATGGGCCATATTTCCTCAAATGTAACCCCAACACAGAGACATTACTTACTTTATATTTCAGGGCTGCTGAAGATTCAACTCATTCATCCCCAGTGCTCTGGATTCACCAATATAAAACAATTTATTTTAATGCTACTGCGCTGCACTATTATGGTGTAGAAGGTATGCCATCTTTGTGTAATATGATTTTAAGAATCACACTTAAATTACTGTTATAAGTTAAAGTTAAGGATCCTCTGTCTTACAGTATATAATAATTGGTATCACCTACCACATAGCAGCTTACACTGCAGTGGAAACTTCTCTCCACTTAGCTATGAAATTGTTCAGTGGTACAGGTGCCCACCCACTTTTCCCCCATTGGAGAGATAATCAGGGCCCCTAGTTCTCCATGGCACTTCAGTCCTGATTTCTGAGACAGGGTTCCTAGGCCTCTGCTGCAGCATTTATGCATTCATGTGGCATGCATTGTCTGTTTCTGTGACAGATTGCAATCCTGCCATTACAGTTGCAGCCATAGACATAGCCAGATATTTCCTGACATTTCTGTGATATTTCTGGAGAAACCTCTTGCCTGCCTGCAGTACCATTATGAGCACCACAGAGAATCTCTTTAGATAGATTGCAAACTATCTGGAAATATCTGAACTTATCTATGGCTGCAACTATAGCTAAAATGTGATGCGATGTCATCAGTCACATCACATGCTAATCATGGAGGAAGTGCTTCAGGTCAGTCTCATCACATGCTGAGCATGGAGGATGGGCTTCAGGAAAAATCACTAAGAATAAATTCTGTGGCATTACGTCTGTTCTGTGGCATGATGGAAATTCTGTGGAGAATTCCATAGTTATGAAAACTCAGAATTGTTGGGGCATTGGATATAATGCATAATTTAAAGTATTAATAATAAGTGATTCTTAGCCAAACATTATGAAAAATAGTATTGTGAGATGTTGTGGTTATGTATGATATCTCTCTTTATAATTCACGAGTATTACCAGAGACCTAGAATGGTTCCACATGAATTAAATAAATAGAGATTTGCTATTTTATTCTGACATCTGGTCACCTGGCAGAGAGAGAGAGATTAAAAAATATCAGTCTCACCATAAATGGTAGGATAGGGGCTTTCAATCATTCCTAAACCCAGATGAACACAATGGGGAGTGATTCCATGTCATAATAGTGATCACCGTTATGGTGAATGTACATCACTGAAAAAGCAAAAAGGGAATGTACACTTCCAGCGAGGAAACACGGTGAACACGGAAAAGGTCAGCCCCCTGCACACACCCTCATGGGTCTTCGCACATTACACCCCCCCCCTTACAAAGAATTACTAACTCTATGGGGGTGCATGTCGGGGAGGGGAAGAAACTCGAAAAAAATAACCCCCAGACAAAAAAGCACCACAATACTTCTTCCCTCCCCAGCCTCAAATCCTGCACCCTCCCCACTGTAGCCAGACACCCCCCACCATTCCACCACAGCACCAGTTCAGCAGCCTACTGCCACACTACCCCTTACATAGCTGCCCTCCTCTTCCAGACTCCCTCCCATTCTTCCCTTTTACCTGTTCTTCCACATTACAGGCACTGAAAGTGAGTCACTCATATTTTAGTTGCTCACTTTCAGTTGCCATTATGACAGCATACCCAAAGGGGTAATATACTATGGTTGCAACCATATAAAATGTCCAATGTTCCCTGAACAAAGATTTAGTTAATCTACGTTAGGTGAGGGGTGGACACTACAGCAGTTTAATGACCATTGTTTACCATCTGAAACATGTTCAATATGACCCAAAGTCCCTACTACCAGTGAGAATTCCAAGTTACAACACAACCTGCACAGTATATTTAATGTGTGGCTTTTAAACTCATTTTAGAACTTATAATCCATTGTTGTTGTGTTTCATAGTGTCCTAATAGTTTCTTAGTAATTTCTTAACAATTTCACTATTCTTTTGTTTGACAAAACAAATTACCTATTATTTGTTTAGTTATTCATTTATTGGTTTTTGGTAACTAGGTAGGCCCACTGGAACTGAAGTCCCTCATTCAGGAGTGGCTCAGAATAAGTTACATAAAGGAACACACAAGGAATCCACATCAACAGTGCAAAAGAGCAAGATGAAACTAAAGAAATCTAGTTAAACATAGGCAGAATAGGAAGTAATAACTTACCGCAATACTACAGTGGCACTGATTAATGTATTAGTCACTAGACACATAACTCATAGGAAAACCATCCCATGACAAAGTTGCAAGGGGTTGGAGCAAATATGTACACAAATGTTATCAACAAAAGTGCCGACAGCAGGAAACAGTTACATCACACATCAATAAAATGTTTAATCATCATTTGCATTCGCACAAATCAAGGGATATTTCTTGAGGTCAAGTCTAAAGGAATGTGAAACTTTACAGGCTTTGATGGGGGATGGAAGTGAGTTCCACAGTGAGGGGGCTAAAAAGGCAAATGATCTCTGACCTGTAGTTTTCATATGTGGAACTGCTAGAGAATCACTGGACACAAATCTCAGGCTTTTGCACAGACTGCTGCTTAATCAATCTCATAGCCAGGATGAGCAGACTTAGCTTAAGCACCTTGTAGGTCAGACACTGTACCACATACTGCAACTGACCATCTAAGGAGGACCATATAGACCCAACAATGTTGTGCCTATTATGTACACCAATTGCAGAATGTCCAATTTTATTATACAGTACTCTCAGCCTGGTCTTCTGAGACTCCTCTACAAACAGTAGGTCAGCTGACACATAGGTGAGATGGGGAGAAGAACAATATTAGCAATTGCCAGCTGAAAGTGCTTTGTGAGGTAAGCACCGAGTCAGTACAGCAGGCAACATTTCTGGTTAATGGCTTTCAGACTGAGTCAACACAGGCTTTGTAGGTCTGACCAGAGTCTAGAGGCAGACCTAGTTATTTCAAACTATCAACAACCTCAAAGTGGGCCAATAAGCGTGTCAACTCTGAACGACTTATGATTCAGGAAGACTTTTTGCGTGTTGCTAAACAGCATGGGCCAGATATTCAAAAGAGTTGAGCCATGCACAATAGGGTTGCGCCTGCGCAAGTCCAAAATGCGCCAGTCTGCGATATTCAGCAGGAGGCAGTTGTGCCCCCCCAAATCATGCTGCGCAACAGTGCAATGCTAATGAAGGCATGCTCAACTGAAAGGGGAGGAACCATGCATAAACTGCACAGCCCGATATTCAGCTGGGTCATGCAGAGTTATGCAGGCGCAACCCCCTACCTGCGCCTGCACAACTTTAAGCCAAAAAAAAAGGATCAAGTCAAGAGCCACTCACAGGTGAGCTGCCACATTGCAGGGTGTAACACAGCAGCTGCCACCTGTGGGTGGCCCTCCACTCGTTCCCAGCGGCACCCCCCCATGCCCTGTTCGCGGGCTGAAGGTCCCCCCATTAGCCTGATCGCTGGCATAATGCTAGTAACCTCCCCAGCAGCCCGATCCATGGGCATAGTAATTACCCCTCAAGCAGCCAGATCGCAGGCATAACATCCACACCCCCAAAGTCCAATATCCTGGTGGTCCAGTGGACCGCGAAGCCCGATCATGGGCATAGCATCAAACCCACCCCCCAATGTCCAATATCACTGGTGATCTAGTGGCCACCCACCCATGGAGCCGCACCACCCCACTCCCCGTCAGCTGGCAGGCGGTAGCACCCCAGGCGCCTGCCGCCCCGCCGCCTGCTGACTGACAGTAGGTGAATTTATTAATTCACATAACTGGACTGCCTTGTACGGTATGGGCTGCATGCCCATTGGCTCTTGTCCTGAACCAATGGGCGTGCAGCCCTACTGAGCTGTCAGTCAGCGGGGCGGCAGGCGGGTGGGGTGTTATGCTTCCCACTGGCTGATGGGGAGCAGGGTATTGGGGCTCTGTGGGTGGGTGGGGTGCCACTAGATCACCAGGGATATTGGACATTGGGGGGGTGAGTTTGACGTTATGCCCATGATCAGGCTTCGTGGTCCACTGGACCACCAGGGATATTGGACTTTGGGAGGGTGGACGTTATGCCCGTGATTGGGCTGCTCAGAGGGGTAAATTATGTTATGCCCATGATCGGGCTGCTCGGGGGGATAAATTACATTATGCCCGTGATCTGGCTGCAGGGGGCGTGGCCTCCCGATGGCTGCTGCCTGGCAGGGCGCCAGGCGCAAGTCATCGGGGATCGGCGCACCAGCATGCTAATGGAATGCAAATGGGGCCATAATTAGATGCAAATGCCCCCCCATGCCTTGCATAAATTATGGCCCCATTTGCATGTCATCTTTTGAATATCGTGGGTTTGCGCATGGCGCAATGGAACTTGCGCCACCACATCTGACTGCTCCACTCTGACCACTTGGCGGTGGCATGTTCCACTGTGCCATGTATTAATGGTTGGGGAGTTAGGGGCGACATATTCAAAGAAGTTGCTCAATAGTGCAACCCATTGAATATCGCCCTGGCCACACCCCTACACAACTTTTTTGAGCAGCGCAAGGGCTTGCGCCACAGAATGGTGCAGTTTGAATATCTGGCCCCATGGCTTTAGTTTCTTTTTATGCTCAGCACAAGCTTATTGGACCCTATACATAATTGTGCAGAGTGGCTACTCACCACACATCCATGACATGTAGTCACATTGCACCCATTGCACCTCTCACGTGGGATGCACAACAAGGGGTGCTCAAACAGTATGGACCCGATCCCCCAGCCAAGCAGACAGCAAAGTGCCAGGGGCAGGTAGGGGGTGTGGCAGCTCTATGTACCATGCACTATGTTATGGCACATAGTGCAGTCAGCGAGGATGTGGAGGAGGTCGCAGATTATGGCAGGGGAGATCCTGCTGTAACTCACTACGCACACCCTCGTAATTGCCTCACCAGTTGTGGCAGACCCAGGAAAGCATCCTCTGTGCTGCCCCAGCCCACTGGAATGAAGGCAAGAGCTGAGGCAGCTGGGCGGGTGAATACCCATACACCACAGTGCTGTCATGTCCTGTACTGGTAGCACCAGACATTCCCCCAGGACATGGCAGCCCTATTCCATCAAGCCAGGCATATCCCCCCAATCACCCAGTAGTGTCCAGGCCTCACAACCCCAACCCAGGATCCCAGCATCCACATTGTTAGCCATTGTCCTCCTCCCACCCCTGCAGCACAGGCATTTCCACCCAACCCCCAGTCCATGTACCATCTGGTTGATGCTATGACATTGGATAGCCAGAAGCATAGTCCTCGGCACACTTCCTCAGCTTTCCACCATCCAAGTATTGCTGGGAGCGCACTGCCTATTTATAGGGGTGCACTCTCAGCATTACTTGAATGGCCGGCAGCCAAGGAGGTGGGTGGAGGGCTGTGTCGCTGGCCATTCCATGTTGCAGCACCAATCTGCAGGTGTGGGGGTGGGGGCTGTCAGTGCTGTGGTTGGGGGGACACTGCCCACTGACCACCAATGCTGGGGTAGGTCAATTGGGACTGAAGCAGGGGTTAGGGTGTGCATTACTGGGCAATACCAGGTGCAGCCACTTTGCTGTGGTGGTGGTGGCAGGAGGGGAAGCACAGGTGGGGATGGAGCCATGCTGGTTGGGTGAGTTCTAGTACTGCACTGGGGCTGTGGACAGCATGTGTTGGGGCAGGGAGGTTGCTATCAGGCTCAGGGATGGGGTGGCACTGTGTTGGGCTGGGGTGCCCCAGACAGTTGGGGTTGTGGCTGCACAGCAGTGGGCAGAAGGCCTCCTGTGGGAGCCATGGAGCCCATGGAGCTTGGCTAGGATGACTCTTGTGGCAGCGTGGGTTCAGGTGTCCACTGGTGCTATTCACTCACCCAGACCCACATCCTGCCATGCAAGGGATCTGCAGTGGAACCCAAGCTGGGCATCCCATTGGATGCAGACTGTGTCTATGACTCCACCCATGGCCACCCTGTGCAGTCCTGCACTCCGGGAGGGGCCACCCAGCAGATAGATGGTGGCCATTGATGAATACAGCTGATGTTCACCTGTCTGCATGTGTGGAGCTACGTGGGTGGGATATGCCACTGCGGTGCATACTTCCCACCTGTTAATGCATAGGGGCCATTATTGGTAAACCACTGTTGTAGCTAGGTAAAATCATTTCCAAGGGACTTACTGATGAGACATGTTTTATCACCACTTTGATAAAGTATTGCATCGTAAGTGTAGGACAAGACTTTAAGCCCTCCCCAACACACACATATACAGATTTTAGGTAGATTATTTATGAAGCAGAAGGTCAGTAATGGCCCAAGAACCAAGTATAGACCCTTGAGAAACACTTTCAGATAGACAGTATGATTAGGAGGGATTGCCAAATTTCAGACTCTGGCCTGAGCCGACAGGGCTGCAGGTGAGGAATGTGTGGTAAAAATGTGGAACATTTGTTTTTTAATATTTTCACACTAAATTTGCAACATAACATTGTTAAGACCCTTCCACATGATGAAGGGCAGAGAAAATGTTTAACTCCTGGCCTAAAGGTGATTTTGTGCAGAGACGGTGGCATCAACTTTCAGGATGCAAAAGCACATTTTGGGCCAGAGTTGAAAATGACAGATGTCACATTCATGAGGTGCTGTAAAGAAATGGCTATGTTGTAGATTTGGGGTAAAATATTGAAAATTACCAAAGGCACAATCCTATATTCGCAAAATTCAATGTAGGCTCACAACTGTGTTGTTTTTTAATATTTTTATACTACATTTTCAACATAGCCTTCTTGTGACCACACTTCATGAACAAGGCAGAGAAAATGTTCAACTCCTACCTGAAAGTTGACTTCAAGCAGAAATAACCTTTTGGGATGTGAAAAAACATTTTGGCCAGGATTTGAAAAATGACAGCTGTCACATTCATGAGGTGTTATAAAGATATAGCTATGTTGTAAATTTGGGGTAAAAATGCAGAAAATTACCAAAGTTATGAGTCTGTGTTCGCAAAATTCAATGTAGGCTCATAAAGTTTTTTTTTTTTTAATATTATTACACCAAATTTTCAACATAGGCTTCTTATGACCCCATCTCATGGACAAGGGCAGAGAAAATTTTCAACCCCTGCCTGAAAGGTGAGTTTGTGCAGGGACCATGAAATCACCTTTTGGGACAGATTTGTCTAATAACAGCACAATTGTTCATGAGCCGGGTCCCAAAAAAAGGCATATTGAAAATTTGGTCCAAAAATATGGAAAAATGCCACATTATGCCACTAAGTTCAAAACACCATTGAAATACATTGAATCACATACCTGTTTCTTCAGTTCGCAGTCCAGCTTTGAAGAGTGAAGATGTGTCTGCAATCCAGAGAGGATTATGGCATTGGACCTCTGATGGGTAAGTAAGGGCTGGGGGGCGGGTTAGTGGGGACTGAGTGGGAGGGTCAGGTGGGGGGAGTACTCATGGCCACAAAAGATATCGATGGATGTTTACAGGTAAAATAAAAAATGACCATTCCTGCACTGAGGGAGTTGGCACCTCCCTAGTGCCACTGCAATGTTTCTTGGGGGTAGTGGGGTTGTGGGTGCTGACAGGGAGGGTCAGGTGGGGGGCACAAAACTATATATGTAAAAAAAAATCACAAACAACCACACATGCGTGGTAATGGAGGTGGCAGTATGAGGATTCTTGATTGGGACACTGGGAGATTGAGCACCCCCAGTGTCACTATAATGTTTCCGGGAGGGATGTGGTGGGTGCTGAGAGGGAGGATCAGGTGGAGGAATATGTATAATTTCAAAAATAAAAAAGCTGTGATCATGGCAGAACACAGCACAGTCTGCCATGACCAAGATGGCCACCACATTGTGCTGCACATGCACTAATAGTCACGCATGCTGTTTGGTGGCCATCTTGGACATGGTGGAATTTGTCATGTTCTTCCAAGACCTCCACGGGACAAATAGTGCTGTGCCACTAGAGTCAATGGAGAGAGTGGACTGGATTGACTAGCAATGGAGTGACAGAGCTGCAACTCTAACTTCTGTGTTTTTTTGTTTGGAATCTGGTGACATGGGCTCCTTTTCTCATCACAAGATGTCTGCATGGCTGCACCCACTATAGCCCTAAAAATGACCTTTTATGATGACTAAATTCAGTTCCACACCAGAAAGTGTCTCTAGCTTTGAATAAAATATCCCTTCAAAGGATTAGCTGAGTGGTATCCTCCACTCCTAGAGTGCCACTGGGAAATTCTTCATTTGCAAGGTGAGGGTCAGCTACCACCCCCTCCAAATACTAGTGAAGTTTCATAAAGGAAATGTGTTGAGTCTGCCGGGAGGGATTTGTGATCTGTGCATGTCAGCATGAATGTCAGAACGCATGACTGACTAGCCCAGCTGCATGCAGGGGGAACTTGTCCCGCTCCTCTCTGTGTCTCAGTTTTTGAATTGGCAACCCAGGAAAATGCGGCATTCATCTTCAGTTTCTGCTGGTAGGTTGTAGCATATTGGACCACGTCGCAATCGTGAAAAGAAGGGGATAACAACACAGTAAAATTGCACATGGGAGCTCTTCGGTCTAATCCTTTAACGGCCGAGGTGTATAACTCCTTTAAGACTTCGGCTGCTAATGGTTGTGCCTCGTCTTCTTTTTACACTGCATATCAGAACCTCCTTTTTTGTACCCCATTTTTGGGGTATGTCGAACTTGCTAAATCAGATACGTGGGTTTGTGCTTCCTCACAGCCCAAAAATATTTTGTCTCCTGACTTTCTCTCTTCCTCACAAATGTTTTCTCAGGTTGAGGATGAACCAGTGACTCTTTCCAGTGGCTTACTCTTTGGCAGTGAACATGCCCAGGTTCAGTTCAACAGTGGCATGAACTCAGCAGGAACATCAAGTTCAACTCCAGGTAACCCCTCCACTTGGACAAAGGAACAAGTGGGAGGGATTTCTTGTTTGTCTCCTCTCAGAAGAATGTGAATGCTGAATTTTTGAAGTCTAGCTTTTCCCACAGCGAGACTTCACTCTCTGGTAAACCCTCCTGCCCTGACCTTTATCTGACAACACAGCTACTTTTTATTTATTTATGTATTTATTTCAATTTAGGATTAATGACTTTGAGTCCAGGACTCATTTTCAAAGGTTCCAGGTCATTACTGTACAAACATTACAAATATAACAGTGATTACTGATAACCAAAAACAGTTACACAGGCATTCAAATATCAAGAGATTATATACATCCAACTCATTATGGTACAATCATTACAAATATAACAGTGTTTACAGATATCTGAAAACAGTTTCACAGGCATTCAAATATCAAGAAATTATATATCTCCAACTACAGGTAGAAGAGGATAGGGTCAAATAGGGTTCTGCCTTGTAGTTCACTAGTTAGTGGGTCAGATTAGGCAGAAAGAGAGGGGTAGGAGGTCAGCCAGGTATGGCGTCATCGTAGAAGAGGTGGTTGGTCAGCCAAGTGGGCCTTTCGCTTTTAATAAAAGGAAGGTTATTATTTCGCCAATTTTGGCTACTAATAAAAAATCTAAAAGTACACCAGCTAAAGGCTGCAAAGCAGCCAGCAAAAGGAAACAGAAGTCTAAGGAAGGGGAGTTTAGTACAGGAAGTGATAAAGAAAATAAAACATCCCCTGTGTTTATTAACTCTCCAGTGTGTATGTACGACCTGCTAACAATGAAAATGAAAGATAAAGGTAGTGCAGGAGATAAAGAAGGGAAAAAGAGGAGGAGGAGAAGGAGCTCTCTATGTAAGGGAAGGGATCAAAGCAATAGAACTAAAGGGTAAACAGGGAGGAGAGGAGGCACTGTAAGTCACCCTTCAGACTGGAAATGGCACAACAGTCTGCACAGGGGTTGTATGGAGACACCCATCTCAGGGGGAGGAAATGGACAAGGATATGATAGAATGAAGGAATCCTTGGCATGGCAGAAAAAGGGGAGATATTGCTGATGGGGGACCTGACTATGCCAGATGTTAAATGAAGCACCTTTGCTGCAGCCACATCCAAGAACAGGGCCATTCTTGATGCCCTACAGGGGGCATGCTTCAGACAGTTAGTTTTGGAACCCACACGGGAGGGAGCAATCTTAGACTTGGTACTCTCAAATGGGAACAGAGAGAGGATCTGTGATCTTGAAGTGGGTAGCCATCTGGGAGCAAGTGACCACCAAACAGTGTGGTTCACAATAAACTTAGCTGTAGAGTCAAGCCATACAAAAGTGAAGGTATTGGACATCAGGAGGGCTGATTTTGTCAAAATGGGAGAATGCCTCAGAAAAGCATTAGCAAACAGGCATGAAGGTGGGGTGGAGCAACAAGGTGGGGTGGAGCAACAAAGGGGAAACATTAAAAAAGCCATCACAGAGGCAACAAACCTTTGTGCAAAGCAAATAAACAAATCAAAATGAAAGAAAAAACACTATGGTTCTCAAAAGAAGTGGTGGGGAAGGTAAGGGAGAAAGAGATAGCATTTAGGAAGTATAAGGAAACACAGAAGGAGCAGGACAGACAACTGTACCAGTTAAAGCAGAAGGAAGTGGGGAAGGCAGTCAGAATAGCAAAGGCCCAAACCAAGGAAAAGATAGCCAACTCGGTTAAGAAGGGGGATAAAACCTTTTATAGGTACATTAGGGAGCAAAGAAAGACTAAGGCAGGATACTGAGGCTGAATAAAGAGGAAGGTGGTTGGACAGAGAGCGACAGTGAAAAAGCAGGGATACTGAATGAATACTTCTGCTCAGTATTCACAATGGAAAAGCGGAGGGGGGATACCTAATCCGGTCAATAGAAGCACTCTGGATAGGGAGGTTGAAATTAGTCCTTTCACAGAAGAAAGGGTTCTGAAAGAACTCTTAAAACTGAAGGTGGATAAAGCAATGGGGCCTGATGGGATTCACCCCAGAATTCTAAAAGAACTAAGGGAAGAACTGGTAACACCACTGACTACCATTTTTAATAAATCATGGGAGGATAGTGCGATGCCTGAGGACTGGAGGACAGATGTGATTCCCCTTCAGAAAAGTGGGAGCAAGACAGAGGCAGGAAACTACAGACCTGTCAGTTTAACCTCAGTGGTAGGAAAAATGATGGAATCACTTCTGAAGGAAAGAATTGTTGACTACCTAGAGGCCAGTGGGGCACATGACCCAAGGCAGCATGGATTCACAGCAGGAAGGTCATGTCAGACACATCTAATTGATTTCTTTGACTGGGTGACCAAAGTAGTAGACCAGGAGGGCCTACCTAGACTTTAGCAGAGCATTTGACACAGTCCCACACAAAAGATTAATAAACTAATTAGCCAGCCTGGGAGTGGGTCCCAGGGTCGTAGCCTGGGTAAAACACTGACTGGACAACAGGACATAGGTAATAGTAAATAGAGTTCACAGTGAAGAAAGGGGGGTTACTGAAGGGGGGTTCTGCAGGGTTCAGTACTGGGGCCAGTCCTTTTTAATGTCTTTATAAGTGACATTGCAGAGGGACTGGAAGGGAAAGTATGTCTCTTTGCAGATGACACAAAGATCTGCAACAGGGTTAATACACAAGGTGGGGTGGAAATGATGAAAAGGAACTTGGCAAGGTTGGAGAAATGGTCAAATGTATGGCAGCTTGGATTCAATGCAAAGAAGTGCAAAGTAATGCACCTGGGAAACAAAAACCCAGGGGAAGAGTACAAAATGGAGGTGAGATACTGACAACAACAAAGGGACCTGGGGTAGTCATATCAGATGACCTAAAGGTGGTTCAGCAATGTGAGAAGGCAGTAAGGAGGGCTGGGGACACTGGGATGCATAGGGACAGGCATCATGAGTAGAAAACAGGAAGTTGTTGGCCCTTTGTACAGACAGTTGGTAAGACCACATCTGGAGTACTGTGTACAGTTCTGGAGACCCCATCTCCACAAAGACATAGACAGGGTGGAGGCTGTCCAGAGGAGGGCAACCAAAATAGTGCAGTGTCTGCACAAGAAGACATATGAAGAAAGACTAAAGGAGCTTAAGCTGTATAGCCTCTAGGAAAGGCGGGAGAGGGGGACATGACAGAAACTTTCAAATACCTCAAGGGAAGCAACAAAGTCCAAGAGGGTAGCATCTTTCAGAAAAAGAGATGTGCAAGAACAATGGGGAACAATTTGAAGATAGAGGGGGGGACGGCTCAGAGGTAAGGTAAGAAAGTATTTCTTCACAGAGAGGGTTGTAGATGCATGGAACTTCCTTCCTGAGGAGGTCATAGAGTTAAAAACAGTGGGGGAATTCAATAATGCATGGGACAGAAATAAGGCAATTCTAGGGGGGGGTAGGAAGAAGTACACTGTTGGTTAACTAGGATCTGCAGCTTATCTGTTGGGTACAGAAATGGGCAGACTAGGTGGGCCAAGCGGTCCTTATCTGACATCAAATTCTATGTTTCTATGTTTCACCAATAACAGGCAAAGGAAATAAGAGTTTAAGGAAAAGCAAGAAGGTGGAAGAGGTGGAACAAGTAGTGGGGAAGGAGGGAGAGGGAGACAAAGGGGGAGGAAAGGAGAAAGAAAAGGAGTGGGGAAATATGGGTGAAGAAGATGCAATAGTTACAGCAGAAGAAATAAAAGATAATTCTGAGGAATCATACAAGGCCATTTTGAAGGAAATGAGGCATGGGTCCTAAAGTCTGAATCTTGCTGTGACCTCTCTGACACAAAAAGTTGTAGATGTAGTTGAGAAATCTGAATCTTTATCTCTCAGAACCACGGAATGTGAGTCTCGCATAAGTGTTATCGAAGATGCCTTACCTAAAATATCCAATAACTTTGAAAAAAGTACTAAGGAACTGGAATCTTTAAGGATGGGACTGGATGATTTAGCATCTAGATCAAGAAGAACCAATTTAAAGATTGGCAAATGTGCCTGAGGGAGTGGAAGATAGCAATCCAATTCAGTACTGCGAAGAAGCATTATCTAAAGTAATGAGCCTTCCATATCCAGAAAAAAAATTGAGGTGGATAGAGCACACCGGCCTTTGGCCCCAAGGATAGATTTGGAAGGCCACGTTTCATGTATGTAAAACCTTTAAGGTTTCAAGATAAAGAGAATATCACGGCTAAAGCAAGGGCTGAGAAAGGAATATATTACAATGGTATGGCTCTGCAAGTTTTTCCTGATATGCCTCCTAACATTTTAGCCAGAAGAAAGCGCTTTGATATGGTTAGACACAAGCTGAGGAGAGAAGGCATCACATTTACCCTGTTATATCCTGCCAAATTAAGAGTAAATTTAAATGGAAAGGTTTTATTCTTCCACTCCCCTTTTGAAGTAGAGGAACTGTTGAGAAAGAAAACTGGGAAACAGCCAGAAGAACCTGACCCAGGTGGATCTGATAAATCTCCGACTTAGCTTGATTTAACCCACTGTAGTAGGCCTATGGATTGGGAGGAGGTCCTTTAGATTTGACTTGCCTTTTTTCCTTCCATTTTTTTTCAGGAGTAGATGAGTAGTTTAGAGGGATACTAATTTATTATGGATCCAGAAATACATAGTTGCCAGAGGGTATTAGTAATGGGTGAAGGTAGGTGGGGCCGAGTATTTTCCCCTAGTTTTTTTTTCTATGTCTTTGCGTACAGTTGGAATTCAGCATCCTTGGGGGGGGGGCGAGATGTCCACATCTGTTAGGACATCTGGGTTTTTCTTTTTTTTTGTTTTTGTTTTCTTGGTATTTGCTCTTTTTCCTTTTTTTCTTATTATTTGGGGTATTGTTATTTTTCCTTTTTTTCTCTGATATATAGGGTCTACTGTTTTCTCTGCCTATTAGATCCTAGGACTGTTGGGCTGAAAAGTATTCGGAGGGAGGGTAATTACAGTATGAGAGGAAGAAAGGTTACAGGAGTATCTATTTTGATAGAAAGCATGAAGTTATAAGTATTTATACTGGATTGAACAAACGGATATCTTATTTATGTAGAAGGTTAAATAGTAAATTATTTGAGGATTGATTTTGTTCTTATATACTCAGGTTTGTTCGACCCTGGGTTCAAGGTGTCTTATGAATCAATAAAAATTTTGGATCATGCCCCAATAGTAATGGAACTTAATCCTCTAATACAAATGGAGCTTAGATTGAAAAAATGGAAATTTGATAATTCATTATGGGCAGATAAAGATTTTAAAGGGCAGGCAGAAGATGAAATACATGCCTTTATGCAGCTTAATATGTGTCAGGAGGTAAATTTGCAACTAGTATGGGATACTTTGAAAGTGTACCTAAGGGGCTGCTCAGCATCCCAAGTTGGGACCAGGAAGAAAAAGTTTGAGTCTGAGTTACTTAGAGTGGAAACACAGTTGGCTGCTGCCCAGTCAGAACATGAAGCCTAGGGGCTTGAACAAACAGAAACAAATCTATTTTTAGCTAGGTTTAACTTAGAGAAACTGCTCCAGGGGAAGTCAGAAAGGGAGTTATGTAAAGTAAGGGCTAAATACTTTTTTACAAAGATACTCCAGGGAAACTCTTAGCCTATCAGCTTAAATCAGAGCGTAATCAAACTAAGATTGGCATTATTAAAAATAAGGCAGGTCAGTTAATGTCATCTGAAGCAGAGATAAACTTTGTTTTCTGGTTATTCTATAAAGATTTGTATACATCCGAAACTGGAGTAGAAACAGCTAGGATTAAAGAATACATATTAGATACCAACTTGCCAAAGCTATCTGAACAAGGGTTTAGACAGTCGAATACTGATATTTCTACAGATGAAATCATAGAAGCCATGAAGAGCCTTCCTAACGGTAGTCTCCAGGGCCAGAAGATCTTCCATTTGAAGTTTACAAAACTTTAGTGGATACACTGCCCCTTGGCTTTGCTTAATGTTTAACTCCTTTTTGGAGGAAGACAAACTGCCTCAATCTTTCAATGAAGCTGAAATGATGTTACTGTTTAAAAAGGATAAACCCCATGATAAATGCAGTTCTTATAAACCAATATCACTTTTGAATAGTGACTATAAGATTTTTGCTAAAATAGTACCAGGCCTGATACATCAGGACCAGGCAGGTTTTATTGAGGGAAGTAGATTGCAACATAACGCTAGAAGATCATTTACTATTATCCAGGTAGCCAGCCCAGTACGCTGAGGGTTGAGGTGCTGGAAGCCACTCCTCACGCCACACCGGCGACTCAGGTTCGGGAATGAGCCCAGATCGCCAGGGATCAGCAGGAGAGGGAGAGGATCGAGCATCTGGAGGATGGCTCTCCTCTCCCTGGGGAGGGTTCAGAGGCTCTTCAGTGCAGTGGTGATACCCGGTGGAGGCCAGATGTAATACCTGTGCCTGGAACACAAGGGGAGGAGCGCGGTGGATGCTTATGGCTTATCCATGCTGGCGTCATTGCACATCCGGCTCCTGGGGGTACCAACATAAAAATCCTCTCCCAGCAGCAGCATGAAAGACACCAGCAGACAACTTGATCAGTGGGTCAAACTAAGCCTGACAGTCGGGGACGAAGGGTTAGGGTGATGTGGTCTCCTCTCCCCAGTCCAGCTCGTGGGGGAGGCCCCACTGTGTAGGGCAGGCCATGGTACTCCTCACTTCAGCAGTCATGGTGGAAGCTGGCTCCACCTAGATCAGTTGAGTATCAGCTTACATGGCCTGAGTGGGGTAAGTACACCCCAAGCTGCAGTGGAGTGTATAAAGTAAAAAAAATATATATATTATCCAGGCATACTCAGGGACGGACACCGCACTTTTGTCTTTAGATGCTGAAAAAGTGTTTGACAGAGTGCAGTGGCCATTCCTGTTGGGAACCTTACAGGGGTTTGGTATTGAGGGCAGGTTTAAAAATTGGATCAGTTTAATATATGCTAGACCTCTGGCCTGGGTTAGAATTAATTTGAGTATATCAAAATGTATTTACATGGAGAGAGGTACTAGGCAAGGTTGCCCCCCACTCTTCTTTTTACATTGTTTTTGGAACTGCTAGCTGTTAGATTGAGATTAAAAGCCCAGGAATTGGGAGTTAGTGAGGGGGGAGGTAGTAAAATAACAATGTTGTATGCAGATGACATTCTGGCTGCATTGAATAACCCTGATCACTCTTTTCCAATCCTAGAAGAGTTACTAGATGAATATAGCTTTTTTTCTCATTACAAAGTTAATTGGGATAAAGCAGAGCTGTTGTATTTGGGAGACTCAGTAAATGTGTTGAATTAAACTTTAATAGCTGTAAATAAGGATAAAATCAGATATCTCGGGGTGACTTTGGCCAGGGAAACAAATAGTGTAATCCAACTCAATTATGGTCCTTTAATAGCTAGGATCAAGTTGGATTTGGACAAGTGGAAGCACCTCCCACTGGTATTGCTGGGAAGAATCAGTGTATTAAAAATGAACATTCTCCCCAGACTTTTATTTTTATTTAAATCTATCCCCCATAGGTTGGAAAAAGTTTTTTTTTTAAAGAGCTAGATAAAATAATACGTAAGTTTCTATGGAAGGAAGGCCACCCTTGAGTGGCTCTTGGTAGATTATATCAGAATAGTGAGAGAGGAGGGTTAGGATGTCCTAATTTGGGGGCATATTACTTGGCTGCACAGCTAGAAATAGTGTATTACTGATTTTTTATCCCTAAAGATAAATCAATGGCAGGGATGAGTTTTGGGGAAAACTTCATTAAAGGTCTCAAATTATCCAATCTCCTTGCTTTAACATCTCCCAGATATGGGTTTATAGGCCAGGATTCATTACAATCTACCAGTGCTACCATTTCAGCTTGAGCGAATGCTTTAAAAATTTGGCATTTTTCAGGAAAAATTACAGCCCTGACTCCAATCAATAATAATAAATTTTTTCCACCTAGTATAAAGGACTATGTGTTCAAAGAGTGGTATTTTCATAGACAGGTCTGCTCAGTTATTGAGTTTTATGAGGTATCCTCCTTTATGTCATCTGAACAATTTCAAAGGAAGTATGATATTCCATCTAGCAACAGATGGCAGTTTTTGTAAGTTAGGAATTATGTCTTTAAGAGTAATCATAATTCATTCTCCCTTCTGGTTTCACCATTAGAGCAACTCTTCTGGGGCCTGGAGACTAATAGATATCTGGTCTCCAGACTGTACAGTGCTCTGATTGAGGAGATATCTCCTATATCCTTATCTTTACCCCTTAAGAGAGCTTGGGAAAAGGAATTAATAATAGATCTCTCAGGGGAAGCTAGGTCTCAGATATTCAATCTTGGGGTTGGAAATAATAGGTCATTGCAAATTTTGTTTAACTAGTACATAGGACCTATTACACACCAACTAGGCTCCATAAGATAGATGCTATAATTCCTGATCCCTGTCAGAGATGCGGGAGTAAAGGATCTCTCCACAACATGCTGATAAGCTGTCCCCAGATAAAGGACTACTGGGCCTCCATTCGGTCCACTCTATCCAGGGTACTGGGCCGTGATTTTCCTTATGATCCAGGGATTGTGACTTTTGGTTTTCCACTTATCTTTCAGGATAATTTGGGATATCAACATATGTTATGTAATACAGTATATTAGTGGTATTTAAAATAATTTTGCAGAAGTGGAAAAATATTATTTACCCATCCTATGTAGAGTGGACCCAAAGGATGTTAGATCATGGTAATATTGATAAGTCTGTTCATTTTTTAAATGATGAATTTCATAAATTTGACTTAATTTGGCAACCATTCTTATTGATTTTGGCTGATTCGGCTCAAAGACGATTTAGCAATGATGTAGAGAAATGTTCCATTATGAGCTTACTTGATGATAAATGCACCCATGCTCTGCTCTATTTCATCTAAAAAAAAAAAAAGAAAACAGAAAATAAAAAGAAATGTGTCAATTAGATGTACAGGCAACAAAAAAATATGCAGGAGCAATCCGACTCCCCAGACCAGGTGAACCATGGAGTACTGCATCGTGTTCCCTAGCGAGTCTATCAACAAGCAAATGTGGAGATTTTGCTAACGTGGAATGGGAAGGAGAATATTTAACTATCTGTATGGGGTTTGTTGGACTTGCCTGGTTTCTGTATCATAGGCATTAGCCTCGCATTCCCCACCAACCACTGACGTTGATGCAGTCGCAGTTGAGCTTAAACAAAGTAAATGCATTGTGCTAGTCAAGTCCAAGTAAAAATCCCACAAATTCATTTATTTTGTTGTGAGAAACATTGGGTGTGCTAACTTTCATCACCTCACTAACACCACTGGTGGAAGAAATTATCAGCACATGAACGTGGATGGTAGCAACAGAGAAGAAAATTCACACAACCCACTCAAGTTTATTTCAAATCTGCCCCTTTTATTGAAGGGAACACTATCCCTGTTGTTTAGATTTGTGTAATGTAATTGTAAACTTGGCATGTGTGTAGTTTGTTTAAGCATCTGCAGTGTATTGTTTTGTGTGTCTGATTTTTATAGATTCCTGATGTGTCCTTGTTTGGGGTCCCAGATTAATGCAGCCTTTTTCTAACACAATATTAAGACTGCCTGACATAGTCAGGATAGAATTCTTGTGATTGCCATAAGGACTCCATCCAGATGATGTGGATTACCCATAATCCTACCATGATTACTGTTGTATGACCTCACAGTAACCATTGTAGCAACATGGATTTATCTGCAGTTAAAGGGGGAAGTCTCCCATAGTTTCAAACCAATATTTTCCCAACTCCTTATGTGTAACTGTTGTGTGCCTCCTCCAGGTGCCAGCAGTCCTATTGCTGTCCAGATCTAGATTATAAATAAAAATATACAGCCCCTAAAAGTTATCAATGTGTTTGTCCTCCATTTTACCATCAATGTTGCTGGAGGATAATGTCATCAGAGCAACAAATAATGGTGCTGCACTAAATGCAGTTCCACCAGTAGACCAAACCCACAATGTCTGGTTCCCTGCTTGAGTAATGGAGGAACCCTTTAAGTGTTGTGCACATCCTGAAGTGCAGGTCTAATAGGGACTAGGACCATGTGAGTGTGATACAGCACTGATTTGAGGTATATACAGTATTCATATAAGGAAATGCCTGTATGTGTTGTGTTATTGTTTCTGTTAGCAAAAACAGTTTACCCAATAAAGGATTCTGGTTACAACAAGAGTTTTAAGCAGTATTATGCAGCTGTTGTATTATGGTGTGTGTGTGTGTGTGTGTGTGTGTGTGTGTGTGTGTGTGTGTGTGTGTTTTAACATTCTCTGTTTTAATTGACACCAGCAGTGAGAAACAATCTTGCAAATAGGCCCCTTTCCCTTTGTAACTAGGCAGTCAGTAATTGGATGGCTGCAATAAGGCAATAAAGAATTCAGCTATGACAAGGAATAGGTTACCAGGAAAGCACAGGCACAAGTACTGGGGGACTCTGGTTCAAATCCTACTAGAGTTCCTTACTCTCTAACCCTTAAGAACTTCCCCTAACCTCCTTAGATACTGTGATGGCACCTCAGGTCCATGACTTTAAAAGTGCCCCAATTCCCATTATAAATCATTAGCAGTGATGTGAGAGCTACAGCACTTCACTTTCAAGGTGCTTAGGATAAGCTGTGGCAGCCCCCCCACCCACTTTGTAATACCAGCATTTGAAGTAGGATGTCCCTCACAAATCAAATGCTACACCTCAGCTGTTGTATGTAAAGAAACTAATCAGTCTCTGTTTGTAGTGCTCTGTATTTGCTTACCTCACTCCTCCCATGTCATATGCATTCTGTGTCTTGGTATTTCCAGTCAGAAACTCAGATTTAAGGAGCATTTGAAATGTAAAACAATACACTTTATAAAGTAAATGATCTAGCTCTTCACTTTCAGGCTGCTGAAAGGGGATGTGTATAAGTCAGTCTTGCGTGTTCCTTTGGTAAACTGCCCAGGCTCATCTTGTAACAAATCTTCTCAAGAGTGATCACCTGGTTCAATACAGAGTGACTGATTGACTGCTCGATTGATTGATTGGTTAGTTGATTGACTGATTCAGTCTACTGCTCTCCATAACATGTTACAACTGTCTCACAGAGAGAAATGAGCAGTACAGAGAAACATCTTTTGTTTCCTGTGAATGAAATACTATTGGATGTATTATTTGCTCTGCACATACAGTATTAAGGCTACAAGTACTATTCCCTGTGTGAGTTGCATGACAGAACTGTCTTAAGCCATTGCAAACTTAAACTAAAATCAGGATAGACAGCATTGATACCCTTATGTTTTGTTCTGCACTGTTGCTGCAGTGACATAAAGGAATGGGAGGGGCTGTATTACAAGTGACTCATTTGCATGTAAATGGAGGCTTGCTTGACATTTTACTACCTTGTGTCAGAGCCTCAAACTCTAGATATGTGTTGCAACAGAAGAAATGGCAGATCTCTTATTGACATATGTACAGTACTTGATGTAATGTATAACAAATACATCAGACATATCCAAATCATACATATACAGGAATCTTCTCCTTTAAGCAGCATCTGCCACCACTGCAGGCCATCCCTACTTTGCTTTTGTCCCTGCCTCCCTTGCCAAAACCATTGTGCTGTACTCTCTTTCATCAGTCCCTCCCCCAGAACAAACCCAAACTCACCATGATCAGCATGGGGCACCTCCTTCACATTCTCACAAGCCATGATTGGACATGCTCCAGCCCAGTCATGATTTGCAGCAGTTTGACATGAGCCACACCAACTGTGCACCATGCGATTTCTAGAAGTAACCCATTCTTACTTCGTTGAACAACAAGGGTGTATGACCCAAACAGCTAGCTTGAAAAGTTTATGGTCTGCCACCTTGTAGATAAATCATCTGCTTCATTTATTTTTAACATATCGGAAGCCTGTTATTATCTGACAGCCTGAAGCAACAATAAGCAGTGTTGAAGTTACCATATATGAAAATTTAGTCTGTTCTTTTCTAATGTGTATCAACCTATACTAAAACTGCTGATAAGAAAGCACACTGGGGTAGGGATTTATATTTCATCCACCAGCCTACCCCCCCCAAACACACCACACACACATACTCTCTCTCTCTCAGAGTTTCATTCTTTGCCGCCATGTGGCACTTTTTTTTCCTCTGTCTACCAAGCACATAAACAAGTTACAGTCTGTGGCAGCTCCTCCACTCCCTCTGAGCACTATGTGGGGCATCTGTAAATGAGTCACAATCAGCAGCAGCTCTGAGCATCTGTGAATGAGCCACAAAGGGTGGCAGCCCCACCTATCCTAATTGGTACCCGAGGACTGGAGGAGGGCAGATGTGATTCCCCTTCACAAAAGTGGGAGCAAGGCAGAAGCAGGAAACTACAGACCTGTTAGTTTAACCTCAGTGATAGGGAAAATGATGGAATCACTTCTGAAGGAAAGAATTGTCGAGTATCTAGAGGCCAGAGGGGCACAGGACCCAAGGCAGCATGGATTCACAGTGGGAAGGTCATTCCAGATGAATCTGATAGATTTCTTTGACTGAGTGACCAAAGTAGTAGATCAGGGAGGGGCTGTGGACATGACCTACCTAGACATTAGCAAGGCATTTGACACAGTCCCACACAAAAGATTAATATACAAGTTAGCCAGCCTGGGAGTGGGTCCCAAGATGATAGCCTGGGTAAAGAATTGGCTGGAGAATAGGACACAGAGGTAATATTAAATGGAGTCCACTCTGAAGAAGGGGGTTACTAGTGGGGTACCAGAGGTTCAGTATTAGGACTGGTCCTCTTCAATGTCTTTATAAGCGACATGGCAGAGGGACTGGAAGGAAAAGTACGCTCTTTGCAGATGACACAAAGATCTGCAACAGAGTTGATGCACAAGGTGGGGTGGAAAGGATGAGAAGGGACTTGGCAAGGTTAGAGGAATGGTCAAATGTATGGCAGCTTAGATTCAATGCTAAGAAGTGCAAGGTAATGCACCTGGGAAACAAAAACCCAGGAAGAGTACTGTAGGGTGAGATACTAACAACAACAAAAATAGAAAGGGACCTTGGGGTAGTCATATCAGGTGACCTAAAGGTGGGCAAGCAATGTGAGAGGGCAGCAAGGAGGGCTAGGGGGATACTGGGATGCATAGGGAGAGGCATCACCAGTAGAAAACAGGAAGTTATTATCCCTCTGTACAGACAGCTAGTCAGACCCCATCTGGAGTACTGCATGCAGTTCTGGAGACCCAATCTCCGCAAAGACATAGACAGAATGGAAGCTGTCCAGAGGAGGGCAACTAAAATGGTGCAGGGTCTGCACTGGAAGACATATGAAGAGAGACTTAAGGAACTTAATATGTATAGCCTCGAGGAAAGGAGGAAGAGGGGGGACATGATAGAAACTTTCAAGTACCTCAAGGGAATCAACAAAGTCCAAGAGGGTAACATCTTTCAAAAAAAGAGGTGTGCAAGAACAAGGGGGCACAATTTGAAGATGGTGGGGCGGCTCAGAGGTAATTTAAGGAAGTATTTTTTCACAGAGAGGGTTGTGGATGCATGAAACTGCCTTCCGGAGGAGGTTGTGAAGTCAAAAACAGTGGTAGAATTCAAGCATGCATGGGACAGTCATAAGGCAATTCTGGGGAGTGGGGGTAGGAAGAAGTAGGCTGCTGGTTAATTAGGATCTGCAGCTTATCCATTAGGTAGGGAAATGGGCAGACTGGGTGGGCCAAGCTGTCCTTATCTGCCGTCAAATTCTATGTTTCTATGTTTCTATGTAATATGTGCAAATGCGCTGCACTGGGTGACAGCTCCTCCAGTCTCCCTCGGTAGAGGGGGGAACATCTGTGAATGAACTGCAATGGGCAGGAGCCACTCCACATACACAAATAAGCCATGATTGTCTGCAGCTGTTTGGCCCCCTCAAGAGCCTAATTTAAAGAACTCACTCAGCAAAGGGGGTTAGTTTTATTTGTCCCTTTGCAAAGAGCTCCAAACTCACAGGATCCATCTGTTGTTCCCAGCAGTTTGAGTCATTTGTCTACTTTGTCTTACTGTAGTTTTAGCAAGCTCTAAAACCCTGCACTGACAGAGAAAATAAATCAGAATAAATATGTATGGTGGCAACTACTATGGAATCTGTGGTATGTTTTTCCATTCTTTTTCTACATTTATGCTGTACCTGTACCCCTATTTGGTAAAAAGCATATTGTGCTATTATTTTTTGACATCTTAAATATAAATGCTTACAAGATAAAGCTAAATTTTAATCTATTGCATGCCCATTGCTGCCTTTCTTAAATGAAATCTTGGATAACGCATATTGATCAATTTACATAGAGTTTTTGACCCTTAATGGATAACCAGGCCCAAAGGCTATCTACTTAGGGTATATTCAGATAAATTCCTCTAGGATTGATAATCATTATCTGGTGAAATGAATCTGGATTAACCATAAATAAAATTACAGTATACTGTGGGATACTATACTATGCTGTAGGACTACACACACACACACACACACATACTATGATGTAGGTCTACCTCAAAAATGAAATGAGAAGGTGGTGCACCCACTGAATGCTATGTAATAAATATTTATTTTAAGTATACAGCATACATGGACATCATCCAGGACAACAAAAGCACCCCTCTGTTGTCCTGGGTAGCATTCTTTTGTGTTATATATTTAAAATACATCTTTATTACATGACCTTCAGTAAGTGCACCATGTTTGTTGCTTCTTTTGCTTTCCCTTGGTATTGGTGGATTGCACCTTTTTTATATATATATTTTATTGAAAAGAACCCAAAACAAAAAGATACGTACAAATACTTTGTAAACACAATACAACTATTGGATTTGGTCACAGAGTTCACTAAACATGAGCAAATTCATGCACAAATTCATCTATTTTGAGCAGTACAATATATTGCAAAGTACATCATATTTAATTATACACATATATCTTCAAATATTGATATGTTATTTGGATAACAAAATGTTAGGGCATAATTCTACATGTGTCTTGTCCCATCTAACCTCCAATGAAACTTTACTGAGAGGTGATCTGTACCTTTCAGATGGGGAGTAAGCCTCCCTCAATGGACACTAATAGACTTTGCCATATTTTTTAGAAGGTGGCCTCCTGGCCATTAGCACCCATCTGCATTTGTTCCATTTTACAGCAGGCGAGTAAGTGTTTACTCCAGTGTGCTATGGAGGGGGGTTCTGAGCTTACCCAATGCTGGGCTAACTTTTTGGGGGTGTTTACTAGTGCTAGGTCCCATAAATATCTGCCCTCAGCCTACATTGGATGCTCAGAATCTGTCCCCAGCAGGAGTTCCAAGAAGGAGTCAGGCAGAGAGTTCTTCAGCACACCCATCATGAGATTATGTACCTTCTTACAGAATTAAATAATTTTGCCACATGTAAGTGCCAAATACAGGAAGGTAAACTCTGAAGTTTGACACTTAGGGCAGAGGAGTGATCTCTTACTGTTGAACCAGTGCATATGAGATGGTGAAATATTGATTCTGTACAAGAAATGTAACTGGACCTGTCTTAAGCAAGTGCTATAAGTGCGGTGCAGGTAGTGTGCCACAGCAGATTTCCATATCTGAGGAGTAATATCAGTCTCAAGATCTGAGTCTCACTTCGTTCTAATACAGTATCTTCTGTGGGGTTCTCCATCCCACTATGGTGAGTTTATAAAAGAGATTAGTGTTTTCGACCTGTGCTGTGGTTTATATAGTACCACTTTCACTGCGAGTGATCATTTATTTCATGAGAGGAACCATCGGGGTGTGTGAGCCAGCGTTGAACCTGTAAAAAGGAAAAAAATACCCCACTTGGATATGCTTAATGTTCCTTAAGTCCCCAAAGGACAGCATGGCGCCCCCCTCAAACATATCTTCCACAACCCAAATATCTGCTTTTTTCTTTCTCATGAGGGCCTGGTGAAGGAAAACATTATATCCAGAATTACCCTTAAATACCTCGGTAAGGAGGGTGGTTTTAGAGATCCCAGGCCTGAGTTGAATATGTCTGTGTACCTCATGCCAGGCCACATCACTGTTTTAGTAAAGGGATTGTCCATGGTGTCAGGATGTGACTTACGTAGGGAGGGTAAATAATAGGAGCCCTTCTACCAGGGGTCTGCCAGGTCTTCCTTTTCAAGTTCCTTACAAGCTGGTTTGGCATTGCCTTCTGAACTTGGGGGAAAGGCTAACTGTGAGGCCCAGTAATACATCCTAAAATTGGGCAACGCACCCCCTCCATGACACCTGCTGCAGTATGACTCTGTGAATGTGGAGAATTTTTTCCAGCAGAGAAAGCTATGTACTACAGAGTCTGTCTTTTTAAAGACAGAGCCTGGCAGTTTGATTGGAAAGTTTGAAACAAGTACAGGCATTTGTGTAAAGTGTACATTTTAGCTACACTGACTCTACCAATGAGCATCAAGGGTAAGGGGCCCCACCTTTCGCTCAGTTTTCAGATTGGTAAAGAGAAGCTTGTAATTATGTTTGTACAGGCAGGAGCTGGAGAGTTGGTCAAATGTACACCCAAATATTTGATAACCTGTACCGCTTGGAGCCCTAGTGGGTTGTTGTCTACGTGCGCTCGATCCAGTCTCCCCACTGGGAGTTGTTCACTTTTACCCCAGCTGATTTTACATACTCCCAGGGCACTATATTCCCCAGCAACTGCCACATCTCAGGCAAGCTTTCTTTGGGGTCAAATAGGTAGAGAAACAAATCATCGGCAAAAAGGGATATTTTCTGCTCATTGGCCTGGACTTCCCAATTTCCACATAAGTCACATATCTTTGGGTTTGCCCTTATTACCATGGCCAGTGGATCCAGGCTCAGAATATAAAGTGGGGAGACAGTGTGAAACCTTGGCATGTACCTGTAGTTAGTGAAAACTCTGGTATCAATCCTCCATTGATTAGAACTTGGGCTTTGGGTGCCTGATAGACAGCACCTATCTATTTTATTTTCTGATCTGTGCACCAAAATTAAATCTGGACAGAACCTTGAACATGTACCCTCACTCCATGCAGTCAAAGGCCTTCTCTGCATCCAGTGTAAGGACCACTGCCCCATGTTTACCCAAGACTCTAGCCCACTGCTATATTACATTAAAGATGCAATGAACATCATTTTTCCCTTGCTACCCCTTGCTGAAGCCTTATTGGTCAGAGTGGATAGTTTGGGGAAGTACTCCCTCCAATCAAGTAGCAATGATATTGACAACTACTGTATCTTATAATCAGTGGTGAGCAGTGATATTGGCTGGCAGGAGGCTCATAGGGCGGGGTCTTTACCCAGTCTGGATAGTACAGTAATAGTTGCCGAACAAGTAGAGAGGGACTAACGTCCAGAGTCCAAGCTCTCCCGAACCATCAAAGTCAAAGACTAGCGGCTCAGGTATTCACAGGATGGAGCCAAGCATGTGCGGTAAACATATATAGAGGAACAAAGTACACAGCTGCGCATCCTATAACCAGATAACTCCCAACGCTAGGGAATGTCTGAAAAATCATTTATTAATTACAAAGATTGTAGCACCTCCCAACAAAGAGCTGGTTGATGTTTCATGCTACACTAGCACTTTTTCAAGATGATGGACCCTTCTTGTGGGCATCTTTTATACAGGTGTTACCATATTTGCCAATATAAATAAACTGAACATAGTGAAAGTAATGTATAAATCACATAACACCCAAATATTAACATTTCAAATGTGAGGCAACTCATCAGATCAAGGTGAATACATCCTAAAATCTGCATCTAAAAATACACCATAAATATAAATATAAATACAACTACTCCGAAAATGAAGTATACAGTGTCCCCACCCCCATCCCTCCCTTTCCACAATTTCATACCATACTAAATGCTATGATACAGTTCTATTGCACAGACCATCTGGTTATTATTGCACACAGATCTCAGTATTATTGCTCACAAATCTCAGTTCATATTACTGCACATAAAAATATCAGATACAACAGCATTCTACTATTTAAATTATCCCATGAGCACATATAACCTGCCTCTCTACCAAATCATATCATCTTCTTTGTAATAAGGAAGCTAATTGAAAGTGTTCATTCAGGCCAGGAAAAGTCACTGCCCTAAGTTTACAGGATAGTCAAACTGCAGCACTTCAACCCACCTCCCTACCCCTCCCTGGCTCTTCCCCTTGCCCTCCCGACCTATCCCATTCCCTACCTTCCTACCTCCCTGCTGTCTGTCCTCTGCTCACCTAGCCATATCACTCCCAATATATCCTTCCCTATCCTATATGCTTAGCATCTTGACATGGGCATACATTGTACAATGCCTCAGCATACCTAGTGCTTTATGTTTGAATTCTGTAACCTCCATGTATATTTTTCTCAGTATTTGTATATTTGTCTGCAGCATTGTACCTTGTCTAATGTATCTGATGTGGAACCTATCAACGAGCATCCATTTACAGGTATTATCCAAGATCTCTATTAAAAAAAAAAGTTTATGTTGCCACAAAGATTCTCTATACAGCAACACTGTCCAAGTCACCACCTCTGGAGCCAGTTGACACTTTTTCAGCTCCCAGAAAAGCAAATGTATGTCCAGACCCTTTTTTCTCTACGTGCATGGCTAAGGCATTTACTAGTGTCCCTATCCTAATATATTTAATATGTTCAAGGATTCATGTTCTAAGTTTTCTTTTTATTTTCCTTACATAATTTTATTTTTTTATTTATTTAAATGTTTCATCAGGAAGGCACTGTGAGCAACAAGTTGCTCATTTTTGAGTGTGACCTGGGGGGTAGGGAAACATGAGGATAGTTTACAGAGATTTGGTACACAATATAAATTTATAGTACATTACATTCAAATAATTTGAGCAGACTGTACAGAAGTAATGAAATAGTAGGATGCTAATGATTTTGAACTAGATAGATACTACGTCAATGCTTTTGGACTAGATAGATACAACACAAAAAAGCATTTAGGTATAAACTAAATGACACGTAACTGTGTAGCTAGAAAATGGCTGAATAGAATTGTTGTAGTTTGATCTAGGGAAGTTAGTGAGGAGTAAACACAGGCAGAACAAGTTGGCTAAGGCATAATAGAAATGAAAGTGAACTACAAATGCAGTAGTGATTAGGGGTGAGTCATAACAGAAGTGCAAGTTAACTACAAGTGCATTAGAGACTGGGGTCAGCCATAACTAGGGCTACATAAGGGGGAGAAGGGAAGGTGAGAGAGAGGTAGATATGTTGGTAGGCAGAGAATGAGGTGGAAGTGGAAGGGGATAGAACAAGGAGGTGAAGGAAGAGGTAGAAGGAGAAAGGTC
Organism: Neoceratodus forsteri; assembly: GCA_016271365.2. Lineage (NCBI taxonomy): Eukaryota > Metazoa > Chordata > Ceratodontiformes > Ceratodontidae > Neoceratodus > Neoceratodus forsteri. The sequence continues at coordinate 1,045,718,191 of CM028131.1, forward strand.
TGCTGGGGCCTGACCCCTCCAGCATGCTGAGTCCCCTGCCTATACAAGGCAGGGGTCAAGCATGACAGGAAGGGAGTAGGTTATGGCAGCGAGAGGTAGAGTACAATAGGAGGGAAGCAGGTTGTAGGCAGCAAGGGGGAATAGGTTTCGGAAGGACAGAAGAGAGAGTGAAAGTGAGAGAGAAGAAAGGCCATGATCCCAGCCCTTCAGGATGTGAAGAAATAGATGGAAGAGTTGGGTTAATGGTGTAAGGATAGGGTAAGGATTGACCCTTGGCACAACTTTGGATGATAGAGAAATCACAGTAAGAGAACAATGGAAGGTCTGACAGGAATATATTGGGGGAAGGGAAGGAATGCTGGTTTTTATGTCGGTGGGGGGTGGAGCTGTAGCAGGGGCATTGCATGAGTACTGAGAGGGGTAGGCATTTGCAAGTACATAGTGCCAGGTACATGACAGATTCTGTACCATATGTAATAAAGTTTTAAACTTCATAGCTCTTTATTCAATATGGAAAAGTTGCTCCCCACCTGGATGTGCTGACATGCTGAACAATTACCACACTTGTGATTCCCTGCAGGAAGGTTAGTGTGAATTTTCCCATCTTGAGTCCCTTTTGCACTATGTACTATCTGATACTTGAGATTCTTGCCCCTCTTATACGTGATGACTGGACCTTCTTTGACAACATCTCACAATGTAGGTTCTGTTCCTAATACATGCCAGTTTTTCTTGAGAATCTCCACCACTTTATTACTCTGGGAAGTAAAAGTAGTAACAAAATTAGAACCCCTATGTCTCTGGTCACATGATTTATTTTTTGGTGTCAACAACATTTCTCTGTCCATCATATCAACTTGAGCTTTTGCATTCTCCAGGTATGTGGCTTTATATCCCCTTTCTTCAAATCTTTATACTAGAATTTTTGATCCTTTTAGTCCAACGTCGAGCTACAGTTATATTTGACCCTCATAAATTGTCCTTTGGAGATATTTTATGTATTTGATATTCAGAAAGACCTTTGAGTCAGAGACTCATTTACAAAGGTTCCACGTCATACATAAAATTTCACAGGGGACAGGACATTAGTATACAGAAAGAAACAGCACATTACATAGTAATCATGAATAATAAAATAAACAGGTTCTAAAGCTGTTTCTTAGTAGGCTAACAGTGAGATTTAGGTAATTTAGCACAGCCAGGAGTGAGGGGAACAGGTTTCAGAGAGCTTCAGAAAGAGGCTGATTGTCTTGCTTCATAAAATGCATTTGAGGTACATTTGCTGCTAGTAGCTTTATTGTAAGGAGGCGAGGCAGATCCGGTGTCAAGGACAGTCACATCTATTTGAAACCTGCAGGTGTTCCCTTAGCATTGACTTAAAAGGGCCCAGCCTTCTTTCCTCAGTTATATGGATTGGGAGGGAGTTTGTCCAGGAAGGGGCCCTGAAGTTGAAAGTGCGTTGGTATTGGGAGATCCGGCCATGGGGTACCCATAGTAGCTGCTTGCTTGAGCTTCTGGTTGTTTTGCTTAGTGGTGCTGGGAGTATAATTTGGAGTAGGGAGGGTGGGGTGAGGCCTAGTAGTACCTTATTGGTCATAAGGCAGGTGTGGTACCTAATTCTGTTTTCCAGGTTTAGCCAATTTGTGCTGCTGTATAGGGAGCAGGAGTGAGTGAGACGATCACATCCTAGGACTAGGTGGCAGGCTCTGTTGAGCACTAGCCGGAGTCTGCTCAGGGCTGTGGAGGGCACGGCACTGTAAAATAGGATGCCGTAGTCTAGCAGGGAGAGGATTGAGGAGTTTACGGTAAGTTGTAGTGCCTCAGGGGTGAGGCAGTGTTTGTATTGGTAGAGTACGCCTAGCCTGGAGCTAAGAGCAGTTGCTACGTGTAGGATATGTTGATTAAAGTTGAGGGTGGGATCTAGAGTGATCCCTAAGTATTTAAAGTTGTATACTTGTTCTAGAGGGGTCTGATTTGCAGTGAGGAAAATTGGGCACAGGGTTTTGTGTGGGTTTTGAGGATGGGCGAATATCATGACTTTAGTCTTATTATAGCTGATAATAAGATGGTGGGAGGTGAGCCAGTCTTCAGTTTCATGGAAAGAAAGCTGGAGGGCTTGGTGGAGTTACGCATCACATGCCTGGAGTGACAGCTTTCATAATGTAGAACTGTGTTTTGATCTGTATTTTTGCTATACAAATCAGTTGTGACATTACTTTCATTGTCCTTTTTTATTACAAGATCTAAAAAAGTTACTTCTGTAGAACTAGCTGTTAGTGTAAATCTCAGGTTACTACTGGTGTATTCCTGGTAGGGCATCTTCTTTCTTACTGTCACCCTTCCTCTTGTGCCTCACCCTCACCCTACCTCTAGTGCCCCTCCTGGTGTTTCGTCTGCAAAACGAGTGAGTCTGGGGCACTTCCGTAACATTCTGAGTGGAGGTATTGGTAAATTAATGATGTTCAGGGTTATTTGGAGACACCCCTGTCTCACAGGTATCTTCCCTTGTCTCATACAGGGCTCCATTAGTAAGGCCTCCTGATTCAGGGGGCCACCATACTGTCAGATGGGGTCATTGGAGTTTGTGACACCTGCTGTCCCACAGGATCTAATGCTGGTGTCTGACTGTGTCCTAAAAAAGGCTGTGCAATATCCTGTGGGGGTGTCTCATCTCCAGTGTTGTTGGTTTCTGAACCAGATGCACTGGTATAGGTGTAGGTATCTGTATTCACTGGTTTCTTGAGAATAGGGCGAATGAGTTTTTCAACCTTTTTGCCCCATTCAAATATGTGACCATTCTTATAGTCCTGTTTATTCCTGTCAAATTTTCTCATTTTTGTCTTTTTAATCGGTTTATCAACAACTCTCTGAAAATGTCTTTCAATTTAGTGAGATACATATTAAAATCTGAGTGTGAATGGCACTCATAAAATGGTGCCTCACAACTTCTAAACTGTTCCTGTACTTCTTGTTCCCCTTCAGTGGCATCCTTTAATATAACTATTAGACCTGCTGATGATTCCAGCAGGTGAGTTTGCCAATTTTTAAGAAAGTTAACTTTCTATGTGCCAAATGTAGGTTAGATTACCCATCAGAGCCCTCTCGGTACACAATTTACTTGGAGGTATGCCTCTATTGTCACCTGTTGCCAGTACATCCATCTGGCTTTCAAAGATATTCTCTCCAGGGCTACATATGTCTGTTTAATATTTAAAATGTCATTTACACTGCCAGTTGTTGCATAATTTAGCCTTCCCTCCATATTCTCTAATAGCAGATTTACATCTCCTTCAGTAAACAAGTTCCCAAGTAATGTTTCATGCTCCATATTCAGGTTAATCACACAATTAGCACTACTTCCAGAAAACATTTGAGTTAGGGGGTGTAATCTGATTAGTTGCCTCACATTTGAAATGTTAATATTTGGGTGTTATGTGATTTATGCATTACTTCCACTATATTCAGCTTATTATGGTATTTATTTATATTGGTAAATATGGTAACACCTGTATAAAAGAAGTCCACAAGAAGGGGCTGTCATCTTGAAAAGGCGCTAGTGCAAGGTGAATCGTCAACCCAGCTGTTTGTTGGAAGGTGCTACAAATCTTTGTAATTAATAAATGATTTTTCAAACGTTCCCTTGCATTGGGAGTTCTTATCTAGTTATAGGACATGCAGCCATGCACTTTGTTCTTTTCCCTAACCATGTTGTAAAGGGCTTCTTCCAACTTCTGCAGAAAAGAATCATTTTAATAAAATATATCGGCAGCCCATCTAGGCTAGGGTCTTTACCCCCCCCCACACACACACACACACACACCATGCTCTGGTGGTCGTTCCAGGAGTCTATCATATTGTTATTGGCCGAGTCAATAAGAACAATGGGGCCTTTTTTTTTTAAATAGTATCAAACCATTCTGCAATGGGATCAACCTCCGAGGTGTAGAGGTTGCCATGAAAGGTGTTAAATACATCTTCAAAAGCAAGCCTATGAGAAATACCCCCCTCCCCCATTTCCTGATTTGTACAACTGTTCTGTCACACTCTCTGTTCTAGGCTAGGAGCTTCCTACCCATGTCTTCATAAAAATATTGTTACAATATTGTGTCTCTCTGGCTAGTAAGATATTTCTTTACAGGCCCACAATCCTAAGTGTGTTATATTCCCACTTTACTTTTTGAAGACAGTAGTAAAGTTCTACTTTGGGGTTACGCATGTTGTCCTGCTCCATTTGTGCAGTCTTTACTTCCAACTCATAATCGGCTCATAGCCCATACTGAATCACACTCCCTTCTCACCAATGTCCAACACAGCTTTCACTAACACTCTGTCACTGATACTGCACTGGTTCACCTCATCTCAGAAGTACAGTAAGCTACTGATGATGGGAAACCTGTAGGGGTTGTTTTCATAGATCTAACCAAGGCCTTTGACCTGGTAGATCATGAACTCCTCCTGGTCAAGCTAATGAACTTGGGCCTTGACCACCTCTCCTGCAGTTGGTTCAAGAGCTACCTCTCAGGTCACACTCAGTCAGTCGAGAGGGGAACCTGTCTCTCCTCCCAACATGTGATCACAGATGGTATACCGCAGGGCTCTATCCTGGGACCCAGTCTCTTTTCAATATTAATCAATGAACTCCCTTCCAATTGTGGTGGAGCCAAAGTGTTTCTATATGCAGACAACACACTGCTTTACAGAACTGGTGTGGACCCCGTCATTCATTCTGAACTCAACAAGGACTTTAGGGGACTGGAAGTATGGTTCAGCTCAAATTGTCTTGGTCCTCAATGCATAAAAAAACAAGGCCATGCTGCTTGGGACAAGGAAATTTGGCTCTGACTATAGGGAGCTCCTGCAGATCACTACCACAGAGGGTACCTGGTTAGAGGTTGTGGATACCATAAAGTACCTTGGTGTTTGATGGGAAACCTGTAGGGGCAGTGTTTATAGATCTAACCAAGGCCTATGACCTGGTAGATCATGAACTCCTCCTGGTCAAGCTATTGAACTTGGGCCTTGACCACCTCTCCTGCAGTTGGTTCAAGAGCTACCGCTCGGTATTTGACTAGATCAGGACCTGCCCTTCAAAACACACACTAAATAAGTAACCAAGCTCCTTACACAAAAGCTGGGAGTACTCAGCAGGCTCACATCCTATCACAGTACCAAAGCCCAACTGTTTGTGGTCACCTGTGTTTTGCTCCCAACATGCCTGTATGGGGCCCCCATACTCTCCCCTCTGAAAGGCATCGAACTTCACAAAATGAAGTTGTTATACCACAGAATTAATAGAGTCACCATGGGTGCCTGCAATGGAGAACACTGCTGCAATATCCTTGCCTCTCTTAATTGCTCCCCTGAAAGACAGACATAATTATCCTACTCTATGCCTGGCCTACATGGTCCTAAATGGCCACTTCCCCAGTCATGGAGATGTCCTAGCCACAGGCTCCAAAGGAGGTACCTCCACTCATCCTTTCCTTGACTAGTGGAGGTTCCTAAGGCCCTGACTACAGTAGGTCAATGCATCATCTCCCACAAAACCTTCTAGCTTTGGAACAAGCTCTCTCTCCTTACCCAGAACAGCACATTACTCTTATCCTTCAAAAGACAGCTCAAAGGATGCCACCCCCATTTTAGCTGTACTTGACTCTGCTGATTCTTCTGTCAGTCCATATCTCCAAAGGATCCTGCAAGTCATCCTTTAAAGTCTGTGAGCTTTGTGTAATTCCTGTCCAATGACCTGCACTATGTAAATAAATTATTTATACTGTATTCCTCTCAGCCACAGAGAATGTGTATCTGTTACTCCCACTGTTCTAATTTGTTCCCACCATTGTAATTACTGCCACTCCTCATTTTCTGTGATGCATGATGTTGTCCATTGAACCTTTTTGCTATGTCTAATCTCTGTACTGTATGCAATTAACCAGGGTCACTACTGAAAAAGGGTCCCATGTCTCAGTGAGCCTACCCTTTTAACAAAATCTAACAAATAAAATAAATGTAATCTAGCTGTTTGTTCTTTTTTTTTCTTTTTTTTTAAGTAGCAAAGAATATAATTTTTCCCCTTAGAAAGGCTCTGAAGGAGTCCTACCTTGTCATGTGTGATGTGTCTCCCGGCTTATCGTTGGACAAAATCATAGCAAGTGACTCTGCAATGAATTGCTAAAATTTGTGCTTAGTGAGCAGGACCATGTCCAGGCTCCAAGTTCAGGAGGGGGCCTGACTCCCAGATGGATTGTTAAAGTCACTGGGCCATGGTCTGACACTAGGATCAGTTCACACACTGCTTGTGACACAAATTGCACAGAGGGGCAGATATAATCTTATAAATGCATGCATATGATGCATGGGCATATAACTAAAACCAGTACATGTGAACTGTGGGTTTTCAATATCTTCATGCATCAATAAGCCCAAATGTATACCCAGTAGGGACAGGCACCAGAGTGGGGGTCGATCTATCAATTGTAGTGCCAGACACATAATTAAAATCTCCACCAAAGTACCAAGGACCCACAAAAGCTGCCATAGCTAAAGCCAACCTACTATAAAATACTCCATCCTCAGTGTTAGGACCATAGATCACATTACAAATCAAGTTCCATCATGCAGTTCAATCTGTGCGAACATATATCTCCTATCCCATCCAAACTGGTGGCAGTATTGGACCTTAGGAACAGTGGCCATAACCACACTGCACTACCTCTGGATTTTACATTGAAGCATGACTCGGCCAATGAATCTACCCAAACATTTTGCTGTGTTTGTCATTTCCCATTCTGCCATGTGGGTCTTCAACAGCAGGATATCTGTACAAAGCTTCCGTACCCTGCCTAGGACCTGTTTGTATTTTATGATATTTTTGACCCCACAGACATTCCATGACGTTATACAGAATTTGCTAGCCATAATTACTGTAGGGGAAGCTCTCAACGCTAACTCTTTTGTAGTTACACAGCCCAGTTCTTGCTTTGTATACCATTTGTATGCTCAAATACCCATTCAGTCCTATTTTGATTAAGTCATTATTTAAGGAAAATAAAACAAAACTTTGCAACATTTTTAATGCTCACCATCCTCATCCCTCCACCCCAGCTGTCCCACCCAATGAGTGAGCAATAACCGGAAACAGTTAAATATCAGACATTACAAAGTGCATACTTTTCCCCATCATTCCCCTCTCTCCAATGTTTCATTTGTGGTTGAGTAGACTGTAGCAGACACAACAATATACTCCCCCTCTCACTCCCTCCCCCTCACCCACTGAACACGAAATGGTTTGGATCATCTTCCCTTACAAACTGATAGTGGACTTGAAGGCACAGTTGGCACCATTTAACAATTAAAAATGAACACTGATCACTTCTGAAAACTCAGCTGCTATGTCATCCACCTCACACTAGCCAGAGAGTGGAGGCGCAAGGCATACTTAAAAGATTTAAACCCTATATAAATGTACTTAATAACCCAAGTCAAAGTCCCACAGAGAAAAGTAACAATGAATAGCCTGTGGACAGAAAACAGACTCGAACATAAAACTATTGCAATGCTAAGACTGGTGAACATGTCCCAGATTCCTGCCTATAGAAAAATGCTGTGTGTGTTTCTCATTTCACAACCACTGATACCCGCATACCATAGAGCAGCTGCTTAATAAATCCACGTGGTTCTGGGGGGGCTGAAAGTTCAAAAGCATTTAAAAGTCAAGGAGGAAGTGGTAGCAACTTAGGGTATCACATAAGACAAAGCTCAGAGAGTAAATGGGTTGCAGTTCTCCTGCCTCAGCCAGACATTGGTGGCAGTCAATGCAAGTGGCTGATGAGTTTCTGGTTAGCCTTGTCAAGATGGCCTTCTCACCCCCAAGATCTTAATGACCTCGATCTCTTAAGCATGGTCCTCTCTAGCAATACCATTAAATTCATAGCAAGGAATTCAAAAGCAGCATGTATGGTATGTTTGGGTGTGAATTCTCCACTCCTGAGTAATGTTAGCAGTCACATGTTCCCTAACCAAACACAAGTCATATGGATAATTTTTGAGGCGATCACAGGAGGCGCACATAGCCGCCAGGGCCATAAAATAACTAGTTGGTCAGGAGGGTTCTGGTGAGGGGGAAAATCTAGTTCTTAGGAATCTCTTCAAGAAGATTAGAGAACCGGGGATAGTGGAGGGGAATCAGGCCACATATATGAAGATGTACTCATGCATGGTGTGTGAGTTTTCATGTCACTGGAACCATGGATAGGGTGGATTGGCAGCCTTCTGCCATGGCATCCTCATGGTTTATGAATTCCTTGGCACTCTCGGGGCTGGTGAAAAAATGAGGAAGAGGGCCCAATCTAGTTATCCTGAGATGGAAAGGATATAAATGGGCAAACTCCAACCCCCTTCTGTGGGATTTAGCTTTCAGAGCTCCAGATTTTTGTCTCCTCAGTTGTAGGTCTCTGCTGTAGTCTTTGAAAATTAGGACCTTCCCCATTCACCAGTGATGAGACCATGGGCTTTAGCTGCTCAGAGCATCATGTCCTTATCTGGGTAGTATAAATACCTTACAAGAAAATGCCTTGGCTTTTCGCCAAGCTTGGGTTTCGGTCCAGTTTGTTACATCCTCTCTGTTTCAAATTTGGCTGCTTCAGGACCTAGTTTAAGATGCTTCACTAACCACTTTTGTATATTGGTGGCTGGAGATTTGCCCTTGACACCTTCAGGTAGCCCAATAATCTGCAGATTGGAGCACCCTGCTCTATTTTTCTGATCATCTGCATGTTCAGCAGGTTCTTCCACCTGGTTTTAAGACTGACCCTTTCCCTGGCCAAGTTGATAACTATATCTTCCAGTACACTCAGCCACCATTCAGCCTCATCCAGGCAGCTGGAGTGCATGGTGATAGTTTTGGTAAGTCCCATAGATAATGCCCTGTAGATGCAGAATTTAGGCTGTAATGTTCCCAAAGCCCACTTTCTCCTCATTCTAGAGAAGTGGGTTGATTTAGCACAATGCTCACCCTGTAGTGTATTATTGTGCTTATACAATGGGTAACTTTATTTCAAATGTTAGTAAAAATAAATAGGTAAATATATATAAAAAAATGTGCATTCCTTTTTAATCAAATAGTTCTTCCACCTGCTGTAAGTATGATTTCTATTTTGCCATTATAAATAGGTTCACTTAGAAAAAATTAAAACGTTTGCATTCATGTTAATCAAATATTCCTTCTGACTGCTGAAGCTGGAAGGATTTCTTTTTGTCTTTACTTTAAATGTCTTAGTGAGGACACTGTAGTTATATTTCTGGCTGAGCTGGTCACAAGTAGTTTCTCCGTCTCCCCCCACCATGATCTCCAGCTCTGTTTTTTCCTGCAATTCAGTTCTATCTGAGTCCCTCCCCCTGTCTGTATTGTTTTATTGTGCTGTATTTTAGGGGCACAGTAGCACCCCTATAATTAGGGATGAGTAGGCTTTTTAATGTTAAAACTCAATTTTTGTACCTTAATAACTTTGTCATCGTTTGACAAAATAGCCCAAAATCTGGCATGTATGGTCAGGCTACTAGAGTCTCAAGACATGCAAAATTTTGTGATGGCTGCTTGTTCAGATTTTTGAGATACAGAGCACCAATAAAACAAGAAACAAACCAACATCTGGTTTCCCTATACTTAACATTGGATCTTTTTTGCTCTCACCTACAGCGTAGATGGTGTGGAATTTCTTCATTAAATTTTCTGGGTTGAAGGGGGTCATGCCAAGGGTGTGCCTTTGGAAGGTTTCATGAAGAAATATTATGTGTTTCCAGAGTTACAACAATTTTAGAATTTACGTCCTGATGCGAACTGTAAAAAAAATGATCGTAATTGCTTATTTTCATGATTTACCTCTCGAATGGTTAAAAAAATGATCACAACTGCTTATTTCTATGATTTCTCTCTCATGCTGACAAAAATACTGATTGTGGTGGCAGCCTTTTTATTTCTTATTTCCAACTAATAAACATTGAAATGCATTAAAATAATATCGTTAAAAAACATACACCTGAACCTAGCTAAATTGGAGCTGTTTGGCTAGATTCTGCTGTTTCTGGCTAGATTCTGCTGTTTTTTTTATTAAACTTGCACAAAATACTTTTTTCTGGGCACCCCCAAAATCCTGGTACCCAGTTTAGTGAGAGGAGCTGTTCACCCATATTCTCTGTATGAGAACAGTGGGATTTTTTTGAGTTCTACAGCTGCAGCTAGAAGTCATGCTGTGGGCTGCAGTGCAACCACTGATCCAGTGATCCCCTTTTCTGTTTGCCTGTCTCCCTGTCTGTCTGTGTGTCTGTCTATCCATCTAACTATTTATCTGTCTATCTAATTAACTAACTACTGATCTATTTATTTATGTAGTGGACCAGGGAGCCCAACCCAGTGCCTCTTTTCATGACCCCCCCTTGCAGGTCACCACCCCATTCCCATTTTCCCATTTTGTAGGTCAGAGGCATTTGGGTGCCCACCCCTTGGCCGTCAAACAGTCACCCGACACTGGGTTGCCCAGTCCCCAGTGTCAGAATGTCCCTGAAAATAACAAAACTGTCCCGCATTGGGGGGGGGTCCTGCAAAAAAGAAAATCATCCCTTGTCGATCTGATCTCCCACCCTGACATCCCACTCAGCACACACCACCCCATACCCCTCACACACTCTCACTTATCTGAACAACTCCCAGGGTGAAAATCCATTCTCTGATTGAAGACACATCTTGCTGCTGGAACCATCAACTGCAATATGAGAAACTATGATAAATGTGGTTCAATGTATTTCAATGCAGTTTTGAACTTTGATGCATAGCTTTCTCATTTTTGCATATTTTGAGCCCACATTTTTAACATGTCCTTTTTGGGGGTCCACCAACAGAACAGTGAACCCCTGTGCACAAAGACCTTCACAGCAACATGAATCAGCCAATAGCTGCGCATCGCTGTGATGGTCTCTGCTGGCACTGGGACTGCCTTGCTGGTGTATCACTCCCTCCCCTGAGACAACCTCGACCTGGAGTTAGTAATCCAGAGTCAGGGTGGTGTGGAGGGCAAAGCCCTTCACATAGGGGGTTCAGGGGCACAGCCCTCCGATAAAAGAAAGACTCATCCCTGACAGTGCATTGCTGCCACTTGGCATTGTGGCTGTTGCGGTTGGGGATGTCAGCTCTTCGGATGTCACAGCACCACTGTAACATTTTTTTGGGACCCCACCTCATGACCAATGGCAGTGGAATTACACAAATCAAGCCAGACAGATGATTTCATGGCTGCTTGGTGAAATCCCCTTTTGGGTGAGATTTGAACATTTTCACCACACTTGTTCATGAGGTGGGGTCATAAAAAGGCCATGTGTAAAATGTGGGGTCAAAATATGTAAAAAGGGCAAAGTTATGCACATAGGTTGACATTTTAATATGTTCAGTCATAACTTTGGTAATTTTAAATATTTTGACCCAAAATTTTCATCATGCCCATTTTTTACACCAACGCATGGACATGACAGCTGTCATTTTAAAATCCTGGCTAAAATGTGTTTTCGTACCTGTGGCACGGAATGACGTTTTGATGCCATGGAATGATGATTCGGCGGGGATTTGAAAATTTGCACTACCGGGTTCATGAGATGAGGTAATAAGAAAGCTATGCTGACAATTTGGTGTACAAATATGATCAAATGCCCAGGTTATGAGTGAACAGTTCAGTATTTCAACATTCACTCATAACTTCACAAATGTTCACTATTTTGACTCCAAACTTTCAATATAGCCATTTTCCGCAACATCTCATAATATGACATGTTATTTTTTTTTTAGTCCTTGACAAGATGTGTTTTCACACTTCTGGCAAAATACATTTTGCCAATATACTATAAATGGTACATGCCATATTTATAAGGTGAATCTTAAAACGAGTATCTTGAGAATTTGGGGTCAGAACTGAAAAAATAAAAAAATATAATTGTTAACAAACTTTGTATGTATTGCCACTCTTGACCCCAATGGGTATGCTTTGTAAGCCTGTGCTGGTGAGCTGAGTTTGGGGGTAAGTTCAGTGACCCAGCTGGATGGGGTGAGGGTGGGGGGATGGTGCTGTTATGCAACACCTCCCCCCAGTCAAAGAATGAAAGGTGCAGAGGTATCTGAACATGCCTGGGTACCATGTAGTAAAGGCAACTGTTCTCTTGGCATAGGGCCCTGGACCTCTGCACCCTTGGGTGGTAGAGGGCCCTGTGCATTGGCTGACAGATGCAGTCTTTGCACTGTTTATCTGTATCTGTGGCAACATGGAAGTGCAGGGACCACAGGGCCATGTGGTCTCGCAGCCCACCAGATAGTCTCATGAATTCTTCACATCCATTGCTACACTGAACTGTAGGTGGATGGAGTCTTCCCTTGGTGCAGGGCATCAGGTACTGAAAGGACCTAAATGAACGAGGATATGATTCTACTACCTCAAAAATAAGGGAAATTCTTTAAAAAAACTTAGTTAATGCACCAGTTAGGGTAAATCAACATCCCAAAAGTAGGGAAATATGGTGTTATGGTTTCCAACCCTAACTCTCCACCCTCAGCCACCAAGCAGCAAAAGGAAAAAACATCAGTGGTTTGGATCTCTGGAGTATTGGCAAATCAGTGGCGGGGTCTTCCTTGAGGTTCTCAACCCTAATGCTCACCCCTTTCCTTAAGTAAACAATGTCACATATGATCTCCTTGGCCCTGCATGCTGGCAACATGTGGTGAGGCATACTTCACTATCAGGCACTGGCTTGGGCTGGGACCTTGTGCTTCAGACTGAAGGCTACAGTCTGTGGGGAGGGGTGAGCATTATGGTACACAACCCCAAGCAAGATCCCACAACTGATTTGCCAAGACTCCAGAGACCCAAAACCCTAATTTTTTTCCTTTTGCTGCTTGGGTGTGGGGGTTGGGGAGTGAGAGGGTTAGAAACCCTAATCCCACATTTCCCTACTTTTGTGGTGTTAAATTACCCTAACTGGTACATTAACGAAGTTTTTAAAAAATAATTTGAAAATACAGACATGAAGCCTGCTGTGCAAGTTAGAGACAGTGAGCATGTTGGCTGTGTGGCTGAGAGAGACAGAGTGAGCAGCTATGCAGCTGACAGAGAGAGAGAGTGCAGTGTAGCAGCTGAGAGATGAAACAGCCAACATCTGTAGATATGTACGGCTTACAGGGAAATTAAGGCATGAGTGTGCCTCTTTCTGAACTGTGTTTCATTTTCAAAAGGCAGCACCAGCTAACCCCTGAGGCAGCACAGGGGTTCTTGCACTGCCGAGCATGTGCCCACTTCCTGTACTCTCTTGAAACCAAGGCAGCTGCTGCAGATCATGGCTGGAAACTGGATCAAGGAGTGGCCACAGGGGACCACCACTCCAGACGTGAGCAGGACTTTACAGTTTAAAAGCAGCAAACAGGACATATCCAAACAGTACCGGTGAGTACAGTAGCTTTATTTTGTTGTACCTTGGAGGCCCCATCTGAGAAAGAACATAGACAGGGTAGAGGCAGTGCAGAGAAGGGCAACTAAAATTATGCAGGGCCTGCAGGAGAAGACCTATGAGGAAAGACTAAAGAGTTAAATATGTATTCCCTGGAGGCAAGGAAGGAGAAGGAGGACATGATAGAGACATAGAAATACCTCACTGGTATAAACAGAGTACAGGAAGTGAGCATCTTACAAAGTAAGAGATGTTCCACTACAAGGGGGTACAGTATGAAGTTGAACGGGGATGGCTCAAGGGTAACATATGAAAATATTTTTTCATGGAGAAGGTAGTGGATGCTTGGAATGGCCTACCAGAGGAGGTGGTAGGGGCTAAAATGGTCACAGGATTCAAGAAGGAGTGGGACAGACAAAAGGGTGTGCTGGATGTAAGGGGAGGCTCTAGAGTTCAGTTTGCGCATCAGACCTCATACTAGGTAGGAATAAATAAGGCAGACTGGGTGGACCAAGAGGTCCTTATCTGCTTTCAACTTCAATGTATCTATGTAGTGTTTGGGGTGCTGCACAAAATATTTCTTTTTGTTGCACTGTTTGGGGTGCTGTACAAAATATTCCTGCTTCTTGTGTGCTGAAGTCCTCTCAGCTATTTAGCAAGGGATAAAATGGCTGCCAAATTATTGCTTTCAAATATGTTACTGGTGCCTTGATTTGTGAACAGGCTAAGTAGCAGAATAACCATACATTGTGCTCTATTAATGCATGGTCAACTGACTTGTTTTAGCCAATTAAGTTAATGGTATTCTCTGACCTATTTTATAAATGCCTTATGGACTCGCTTAACAGGCCACATGTGCAGTGTTGTTCAATGCTTCCAAGAAGCAGGTTTGAACTGCGTGCAAACAGCCTACCAGCAGCCCCCCCCCACCCCCCATCGTGGTCACAATGAAAATAAATAAATAAATCCCTGTTAGTGCAGTGTTCTTCCCCTCCCCCATCCAGTCTGGGTAGAAATAGAACATTTATCCTCTGTGTCTGAGGGGCCCCCATATCTGATCCTGGTAAAGAAATATAACATTCATCCTTGGTAGTCTAGTGACCCAACTAGCACACCAAATCCTAGTAGAAATATAGCTTTTATCCCTTAGTGGCTTCCATTACCTAACCTGATCCCAGAAAAAAATAAAACAGTTATCCATGGTTGTCTAGTGGTCCCATCATCACACATCTCAGGAAAAATTAAACATTTATCTCTGGTAGTCTAGTGGTTCCTGCTCCCATTATCTGTTGCCCATCCCCACTGTGGTCAGTGACAACCCCACAGTACCGTGTGACATCCATCCAGTCCCCCCAGCCCTATGAAAATAGCCAGCATTTATCCTACACTTACCAGCGAAGATGGATACAGTCTGCTGAGCAAAGAACGTTATTGTTCAATACAGGTTTGATCAGCAGACTGCTGCCAAAAATGGCAGTGAATGGATGATGTGTCACCCACCATCTCATGGTTGAGGGAGCTGGGGGTTGTCACCTGATACTGGGCAGAGGGGCTGGGCAACAGATACTGTGGGGTTGGGCACCAGATACCAGTAATGGAAGGGGGGAGGGACTACTAGATTGCCAAAGATAAAGGTTCTATTTCTACTGGAATACAGTGAGGATTAACGCTTCACTTATGCATAGTGAATAGTTTACACTATGTATTGGTATCGAACTGGCGTCCGCAGATTTGCCAAAGGGATTCCCCACATGTTGCCATTAAGTTACCATAAAAGTTACTTGTAGAATGGGCTCTTACACTGTGCATGCCACTTTGCAAGATTGCATCTACATTTTAAAGTACTTTACAAGGAAGATAATTACCCCTCAGCTAACAAAGATATCCTCCCACAGTTTAACTTCCTTATTGCTGGCTGACATCATTGTAAACTGTCTGGATACATTTATTTCTGAGAAGTAATACTTAAACTATTAAGGTGCAATTTCTGATAACAGCGAGCAAAGTCTAAGTCCTTGTGAAAATAATGTCCCTGCATAAATGGTGCATGTGGTGTCAAATGATTTGAACGGCATCAGTGTTGTAAACATTTCTTCTCATACCCTAAAGAAAGCTACTTCCAAACTTAGATCAGATTTTCAGAAGCACTAATCTGTTGGTTCTGAGGGTATGAATCTAGAGCCGTTTTATGGCCATGCAGAGAGCTAGTGCTAAGCATTGACTGGATTTTCAAAAGCACTGATCTATAGGTTCTGAGGGTACAAATCTAGAGTTGTTTTATGGTCGTGAATTTTTAAAAGATAATTTGCATATGACAAACTAAGGAACAGACAAATACCTCTGGTCTTTCTGGATATGCATTAGGCACAGAACAGTAATCTTCATTCATGAGACTGCTCACTGAAACTGCAGAAAGGCTGGTATCTTTATTTCTTATACGGTATGTTTGATCAATATTTCCCTATTAACAGCATGGTTCTAATTAGTGGTATGGTTTATTTAAACAAACTATTTATTTGTTTATTTGAAAATTGGTGACCAGGAAAGGTACACTCAGCCAAGACTCGTTTCCAGGTGTGACCCAGGGGAAGGGGACACAGGATACAAAATACATAGCCCAGACACAGTTCACAGTTACAATAAAGTGCAATCAGAATAACATGATGAATACAGGTATAAGTGCAGAATGAATAGGCATGGCAAAAATGTAACAATTAAGCACCGCAGCTACACCTTCACTGGGTTAGGATAGCAACTACAAGGGAAATGCAAGGGAGAGAGAAAACAGGACTAGGTGGGAGGGAAAGAGTTTCAGCTGATACCTGAGGGGGCCAATGGAGTCAGTGAAGTTGAGGGATGTGGGGAGCTGGTTCTGAAGTGTAGGAAGATGATAGAAAAAGGCTGATTTCCCAGCGAAGGAGTGGGCATAGGGAATGGTGAAGGTACATGGATCCCTGCAGTGGAGGGAGCAGGAAACAGAGGGGATGAGGGAGAGGAGTGATAAAAGGTAAGAGAGAAGGTATCCAAACCAGTATTTGGATATTTCAAGCAAGTCTGAAACTTTACTGCATTCAGGGAATGGACGGGGTGCACCTGGAGTCAGGACCGCCAGCCCTGCCAAACTCGAACATACATTTCAGAAAGGTTCAAGCACTGCTCCAGCTCCACTATAAGAATCAAGCACAACAAGTTTCTGTGCTGATCTTTATTCCATCAAATAGCAGTTCATAGTTCGCAATAACTGTGCAAATTCACTCAGGATAACAACAGAGATACACTATCCCATATTTGGATATGAAGGAGGCACAGTGAATCTGGTGATGTGAGGGTATGGGGAGAATGGATAAGGAGGAGTAAAGTGAGCGATGATGAGGATGAGGTGAGGAGTTGGTAGAAAAGCAGCAAACGCAATTGCAGAGGGTGTCTATGTGGTGCCATAGACCACATCTGCATAGTTGAAGACTGGGAGCACCATTTTGCTAACAAGCTCACTGCAGCCCTGTAGAGACCATCTTTTTTGCAGTACAATGCACCAAGTTTAGGGTGGAACTTGGCATGAATGACATCAAAGTGGGCAGAGAAGTCAAGCTTGCTGTCTAGTCACACACCAACATACTTGAAGAACTGAACCACTTCTAGAGGGTAGCCATCTAAGGTGGAGAAGATGGGTGAAGTAGGGGAGTCTGTCTAGTTTCTGGATGGTGCCAAAGGTCATGGACACAGTTCTCTTTGTGTTGACCCAGAGCAGGTCACAGTGGAACCAGCACAGGACATTGTGGAAATCTTGCAGTAGCAGACTTTCCATAACTGTAAAACAGGGACAGGAGGTGTAGATGACTATGTCATCTGCATACTTGTGAGTATGTGAGTTGGCACAGGCAAAGGGAGGTCATTAAAAGAAGAAGAAAAGCACGAGACCCAAGATGGAGCCCTGTGAGACCCCAGCCTGGATGGGAAGTGGCGGAACAGGCACCACAAACATGTACTGGCTGTAGATGGCCCATGAGGTAAGAGTGTGGAACCAGTTGACAGTGGGTGCTGAGAGGCCAGCAGAACAGCTTATTTATTTCATTTATTTAAATCTAGGATTACAAGTACCTTTGAGCCGAGGCTTTTTACAAAGGTTCCATGTCAGAGAATAGTACATACATGAAGATAAGCAGAACTGCAGCAATTTACAGCAATCAAACACATAAGTCAAAAATTACAAAGATGTCACAACTAGGAGGAATAGTAGGGGACGACCCAGAGAGGGCAGCTAGGTGAAAGGAGGATAGACGAGAGAAATAACGGGGACACACATGCAGGAAGAGACTAGCGCAGCCAAGTGGCATTGTCAAGGGACTACAGGGAGAGGTGCTAGCAGTTAGGACCAGTTAGGGGTGGCAGTCACAGGAGCTGGAGGCAGTGAGATGGAGACATAGTCTGGTTTTGAACATACCCAGAGTGGTGGCAGGGGGGATGTCAGAACTAATGGCATCCATCCAGGTAGGAGCACGGTGAATGAAGGATCATTGGCCCTGTGTGGTACGACAACAGGGAACCTGAAATAGCTGATGTTCAGCCCCCTCTGGTGTTGCGTGGATTTAAACTAGAGGGTGCAGGAGAGCTCATACACCAGGAGGAGCAAGGCCTAAGGTTATTTTTTTCGTCATCAGGCAGGTCTGATACTTTATGCAGTTGGCAAGTTGTAGGCATCCCATTTGGGCATATAGGTCACAAGTATGTGTGAGTCAGTGGGCTCCAGTAATGAGCCGACAAGCCTTGTTTAAGGAGGCCACAATACATTTGAGAGCAATAGCAGGTGCAGAGCCATAAATAATGAGGGCGTAGTCAATGATGGAGACACCCTAGCTAAGTACAGCAGCCTTAAGGACATCCAGGGTGAGGTGTTGTCTATTCCAGTAGAGTAGTCCAATGTGTGAATTGGCAGCTTTGGCAACGTTATCAATGTGCACCTCATAGGATAGGTTAGGGTCAAGTGAGATTCCAAGGTATTTAAAGGATGCCACCTGTTCCAGGGTAGTCCCGAGGCTTGTAGTAATGACCAGGGGGTGAAGTCTGTGCTTGTTTTGGGAGCTGCAAAAAAGTATCGACTTAGTCTTTTCGCAGTTTAGAACCAGTCTGTGGTCAGTGAATCAATTCTCGACTGCAGTGAAAGCTAGCTGTAAGTTGTGATGAAGGGTATGTGGATCTTTGTGGGAGGTGAGGAGCACAGCTTCTTCAGCATAGAGGATGACTTGTTCAGGGCAGGAAAGTGGAAGGGAGTTCAGAAAAAGGCTGAGAATTAGAGGACCCAGGATAGATTCTTGTGGGACACCAGAACAGACAGGTTTAGAGTCAGAGAGTACACCAGCAATTTTTACTTTCTGAGATTTTCAAGGTAACTTTTGAACCAGGCAGTAGAGTCATGGGAGAGACCAGCAAGTAACAGCTGTTTCATTAACAGGCCATGGTGAACTGTATCAAAAGCCTTGGTCTAGTCAATAAAAGCTGCTCCTGTTAGTTGGCCTTTGTCCAACGAGTTGTACAGGACTCCAATAAATTCCAAGAGGGCAGTTGATGTGCTGTGACCTTGCTGGAACCCATGTTGCTGTGTACACAAGATGCTATATTTGTCCAAGTGATCAGTAAGCTGGTCCGCAACAATCTGCTCAAGTGCATTGGGGGGCAGTATGGAGATTGGCGGTAGTTGCCTTGGATGGACTTGTCTCCACTTTTATGTACCGGGGTGATAAGCTGATTTCCATAAACTAGGGAACTGACTGATGCTGAGAGAGAGGTTAAAGATTCTTGTTAGCGGGCATAGTACCTCTTCAAGAGTGAGGGACAGTAATTTAAGGACCAGAGAGTCGCACTGACTCTGGTCTTCAAGATAGATTTTTTAATGCATTTATGGGCTTCACATACCTTGACTGCTTTGAAGTGGAATGGTGGGTGTTTGGAGGGGAAGGGGATGGTGCTGGGAGTAGGGAAGTCATTGTCCAGAAAAAAGTCCTGAGGGAGAACACAACTGAGATTAGTAAAAGCCGCATTGAAAGTATTTGCAATGACCATGGGGTCAAGGGTGGTAGTCCCATCAATATTGAGCAGAGAAGGGGTGGACTTCGGCTGCTTCCCTGTGCTTTCTTTAATATTGTCCCAGAATGCCCTACCATTGCCCCAAGTGTTAGTTAGGGTTTCCCTGAAGTATGCACTTTTCTTCAGTCTAATTAGTTTAGTACAGTTGTTGCGAGCCTGTTTGTAGGTTTGAATGTCTGGTTGAACACCTGTAGCCCTGGCTATTGTCCAGAGGTGGTCCCTAGATTTGAGCTGGGCCAGGAGCTCAGCAGTGAGCCAAGGATTGGAGAGAGATTTAACTTTGTGCTTTTTGACAGGGGTGTAGGTATCACAGGCTGCATTGAAGGTGGTGATGAAATAACTAAGGGCCGAGTCAACATCTGTCACATTGAATATGGGGGTCCAGTGTTGATGACTAAGGCAGGATTTGAGATAGGTCAGCTTGCTGCAGGGAAGAACTCAACTGGTAATGACTTTGGGAGGAGGCTTGCAGAACTTGTTTGACCATTTTCAGATGACTGGGGAATGGTCACTGAGAGAGTCTGAGAGGATGGAGGTGTTGATGATATGGGTTGGGTGGCTGGTGGGAGCCCAGTCCAAGAGTGTACTAGTGCCTGATTTGTAATTCATTCTAGCTGGGGAAGTAACCATCTGTGTTAGGTTGGCAGAAGCTATAGCATCCTTGTAAGTTCCAGCTTCAGGTGCGAGCCAGTTGATATTGAAATCCCTGAGGAGGAGGATCTCAGAGCCGGGAGGTAGGGATCGGACAAAGTCCAGTACAGTATTGAGCCCTGTTCTTGGTCTTTTGGAGGGATGTAGACTGAGATGACTGTGAGCACTTTATTATGGGCTCCAAGGAGTAATTTAGTTGGGAGAAACTGTGCAGTGGAGACTGTGGGGGTAGTGGGAATGGGATAGCCAGAGATGTCTTCCTTGATGTAGACTGCACAGCCCCCACCTCTTTTGGTTCTCCAGTCAAGTCTAAAAACTTTGTAACCTTGAAGTGCAATGGCCTGGTTGGGGCTTTTAGGGGTTAGCCAATTTTTGACAACTGCAAGGATATCAGGGTTGTGCTTGTTGACAAAGATTTGTAGGGCATCCAGGTTGGGAGGAAGGCTGCATATGTTGAGGGTTACTAGGATGATGTCCCTCCTTGGTTTAGGATTTTTGGTAGGACTTGAGGTGGGTGGGCTGAGGTTTGGGTGGACATTCCCAGCCATCAGTAGGAGGAGGAGCAAGAGCTTCAGTGTAGCTGTCATAGTTCAGCACAGGAGAGGTTTCACCTCTGTTTCATTGTAGCCTGGTTTCTGCATCTTGGTCATATGTCCCAGGGCAGTGCTCTGGCTGGGAACAGGGCCAGATTAGCTAAGCACCCCCAGTCAGGGGTACCTGAGAGCTGCCAGTCCATAGTAGGGGGAGCCCAAGGGGAACATGAGCAAGAGTGCCAAGGTGGTGGTGCGAGAGGGTTAGGAAGAAGTGGGGGGTAGAGTGGGGTAGCAGGCACCTGGAAGGTAACAGAGGGGAGGAAGTAAAGTGAGAGTGAGAAGAAATGGGAGAAGGTGGTGAAGGAAGGGCATAGTTCTAGGAGAAAGTACAACAGGGGGGTAAAGTCAGTGTGGATGCAAAGGACAGACCAAAAAAAGTAAGCGGGGAGAAGGAGGAGATGGGGTGGAGCAGTTGACAAATGGGGACACGAGGAGAAAGAAGCAGGGGATGGTCAATAAAGTAGGTGGGTGGAGCAAGTGTCTACTTAATTAAGGTTGGGATGGGGATGGGTGGGTGGGCATAACATTTCAGCAGCCAGCAATGGAAATGAATGGGCACAGAGCCCAGACAGCACAAAACCAGGATAGTCCAATCAGAGGGTGGAGACCCAAACCGGAGACCAATCAGGTGCTGGTGTGGTGAGCGGTGGACCTATGGCAGCTTCTCCAGGCTTCCCAGCCCAGGCTGATTTTTTACCCAGCACTGATGGTTCTCGGCAGCGGCTAACAGGTGGTGGCTAGGGTGGCGGCTTGAGGACCCACAGCCGTGCCTACTGGAGACCCAGCGAGCCTGATCAGGGGCACGATCTGGCACTGATAGTTCTCAGCAGTGGCTAACAGGTGGTAGCTAGCTTGTCCTGGAGGAGTGGGTTAAACATTAAATCAAAAGCTTTGACCAGATCAAATAAGATGGTAGCAGTGAAAGGCCCCATATCCATCCCTGAGAAGTTAGAACCAGTTACATGCAGCAAAGAGCAGATGGTGGAATGATGCTTCTGGAAGCCAGACTGGAATGGAGAGAGAAAATTGGTGGAGGAGAGGAAATTAGAGAGTCTGGTGTAGACACATTTCTCTTGCGACTTAGCAAGAAAGGAGAGGAAGGGGATGGGCTGAATGTTAACCAAGGAAGAAGGCCCCCCCCAACCCCCTTTGTGGAGTAGAAAAACTTTGGTCAACTTCCAAGACTGAGAAAGAGCACTGAGGATGAAGAAGAGATTGAGTAGGTGAGTTAGAGGAGATGCTGTGGCAGGAGCAGAGATGTGGAGGAATTTAGGATCCACTTGTTGGGGCTGTAATTGAACAGGTTGAAGGCAGAAAGGGCAGTCAGAGTTTTCTGAATAGTAACCAGGGAGAAAAGGAAACCCTGGGAGGAGAGGGAAGGAAAGGGAACATGAGATGGAGTGGAGAATGTTGTAGGGGAAGTGGAAGGGAGAGCACAAGTGGTGAAGAGCTAACTGAAGTCAGCAGTCACTGAGGAGATGTCAGGCACAGGTGAGCCATTTACCAGAAGGACCGGGTTGGACTGGGTGGGAAGATCAAAAAGGGAGTGAATTATCTTACAGAACTTAGAAAGAGTGTTAAGGTTGTTGTGAAGGTTGGCACTGAAATAATGCAATTTCATAGCTGGGACAGCCATTGTGCAAGGGTTTCTACTACTCTTATATAAGATGAGGTCCAGAAGGGAGTGTGATAATTAGTAGAATGTCCGTGGAACTTGCACTACTCAATTCTTTGGTGGGTAATCCATTGGTGCTGATGAGTTTTTTCCATATTACTTTTTACCGAAGCTCTCCGAGGGCTCAGTTCCTTTGTGGTGCTAAGTTTTAACCCTGGATTTTCTGACTGGAGCATACATGTTAGAGCTGTGCGGAATATAAAATTCCACCGATGGAATATCCGCCAAATGACTATTCTGACTCTGTGGAATTTTGTGGAATTTTCATGAAAATTCTGCAGAATTTCACCACATTTTAAATTTCAGTTGTTTTGCTATAATTTTACAAGTGCATGTAACAATAACATAATATTTGGCACATGAACAGTAGACAATGGCTTACAAAAGTGTCAACTTTCAGAGTCATAGGTTGAAAGGGGGACAGAGTTATGGGTGGCCAAACATTTAATCAAAATTTAATTTTCAGTTATTTTGAGATCATTTTAAACTTTCTTATCCAAATTTCTTCACAATGTCAAGATGTAAAGAAGCATCCAGCATGGGTATATGTACCATGTTTAAGTTTCAAGTTTCAATGGGGACCGAGTTATAGGTAGCAAACATTTTGCCAAAATTTAGATTTCTGTAAGTTTAGTATAATTTTGATAGTATTCATTGAAATGTTATACAGTTTGACAGTTATACAGGGTATCACTACATAGAGGATAGTGGATGGGCAACAGTGAACAACAATAGTTGTTCACTTCAAGAGGTTGTCATGACAACCATGTAAACCTCGAGAGCAAGGCTTGAGAGGTTTTCAGTTGTCATGAAACCTCGAGAAGAGAAAACAGTGTTGTTGTTTACTGTTGCCCATCCACTGTCTTTTATAGTGTATGGGCAAAAGTAAAAAAAAAACTTGTGGATTCTTTCACTGTGGCGCCATGATGTAGGGGAACCCCCCACCCAGCCCATGTCAGTGACAACACTCCTCTTATTCCGGGTCTGCATTTTAAATTAAATAATTGAGGTCTGCTGTGTGCCGGCTAAGATTTGAACAAAACGGCACTTACTTTTAAATTAGGACGTCCTCCAGTGCCTACGCTGAACTGCCGTGGTCATTTTAACGATGAATAGGAAGCACGACTTGCACATGTGTAAACTTGATCAGAGCTGTTGCACCATCGATGTGATGTACTCATGATGGTATAACAACATCGTGACATCGCATCGATGGTGCAACAAGACTAGGGGAAATTTAGATTTTAAGTGAATACAATGTTCTAACGTACACTATATTTTTATATGTACATAGTTTTAGATTCCTAGATTCAAGTGGGACTGAGTTATAGACTGCCAAACATATTGCCAACATTTTAATTTCAATAATTCCCCTCTACATTTAAAACAACATATCCAAATTTAACCAGAGTTGAAACATTTCAACTACTATACCACATGGTCATTTCTAAAACAAAGTTCATATTTCCAGCTTTAAATGGGACTGAATTAAAAGTAGTCAAACTTTCACAACATTTAAAAATTAAATTTAGCAAGAATGTAAACTAGAAATTTATAAACCCCATAAACTTTAAAACCAGAGAATGCAATACCACTAAATCTGGCAGGTTCTTAGACCTTACAAGGAGACTATTCCAATTTTATTAACTGCTTGCTGCCAGATATTGCAAAAAAAATCTGTACTTAAAGTCAAACCCCATGAATCTTTGTGAAAATTGTAGAATTTCATGAAAAATTCCATAAAACTGGAATTTTCTAATTTCACTCGGCCTTATCTGAAGGATTCTAATTAAAGTATAGGGATTTGAGAGGCAGGTAATGCAGGGGTCAGAAGGTTCAGGAGTTAGATGCTCAATTTCAAAAATGGACAGCTGAGCTGGATAGCACAACAGTGGTAGACCCCCAGGTTTGAGCAAGAAAGCACAGAGTGTCAACAATTCCAACTTGAATGCAGAATATTTAAGTATCACATCCAGTAAATTTATGATCCAGGGAGTCTGATGTACATGCAAGTCTGGGATTTAGAGGTATTCAAAAGATGTAGTGGGGGAAGATAATGTCTGGGGTAGGAGGAAGGAAGAATTCTGGCTATTCCAACAAGGTAGGTCAATAGGAAAAAGAGTAGGTGACTCACGTTTTAAGGGAGTTTGTCACTGTAAAGAACAAAGAGGATATCAGTGGGATTGGTAATTCTACTGAGTCAATCTAGCTATGCCAAAAGAGAAGGGTGGGGGGATAGTTACCCAGAGAGGAACAGCAGGGCTGCACAAAGCTCAGCCTAGCTAATCAAATGAAGTAGTGATGAATGCATTGTTAATGATTAAATTCCACAAAAAGAATTCTGGGTGCTTTATCTACATGCTACCATAAATATGTGACAAAATGTTACCAATATTTTTTTTTCTACTGCAAATTCAAAACTGCTAAACTGATTTATCCTGTTGTGTTATACACCAGGATACACTGACTATGGATATGCATGTCAAATGTTAAGTCTATGCATGCAAGAGCAGAGAAGTTACAAGCATCCACATTTTTTAAAGTTTTCAAACAATTTTGCGAATATTTACATAGTAAAGTTTTGAACCCCCTGTAACTTACAAATCTCTAATCCAATGCTCTCCATATTTAGACCATTCTGTCAGCATTACAGAAAGGTTATTCATGCTAATTTACACATGTCTAGCTCCAAAGGTGCCTGAGATATAAGCAGATGAATTTATTTCATGAAATTTCCCACAAAAAATAAAAAGAATTTGAGCACATATAATATTGAGATGATGCATCTTATTGTCATGAAATCTGGCACATTGGGCCCTATGCATCAATGGAGCAGAGTGGCTATGAGCATGTATCTGGGGCACATAGCCACTCCACACCCATTGTGCCTCCCATGTGGGATGAACAAAGGGGGGCGTGCAGACAGAATGCGCCCGATCCCCCACGTCTGCAGTCTGCACCATGCAGGGGACATGCCAGTACTACGTGCCATGCACAAAGGCACATAGTGCTGGCCACAGGGGTGCATAGGAGGGCACAGGGTATGCCAGGGAGAACCCTGACATAAATCCCCTATGCACCCCATGCACACCCCAGGACATGCCGCAGGACAGGGTGAACAGCCCACCAACCCTCCGGGGCCAGAGCAAATGGCAGCCTAATTCCACCCACCCACACACCCCAGCACACAGCACTATGTGCAGCCACCCCCCCACCCAAACCTCTCACAGAGGCACCAGCACATGAGTGCTGCCCCCCAATGTTACCGCATGTCCACGCCCCACTACCGGCAGTACTGTTCCCTCTGCTTCACCACCTGACTTCCATCATCCCTCTGTACCACTTTGGTGCCATTGGAGGGCTGGCAGCATTGCCCTCCTCCCACCCACCACAGCAGCTGGCCCTTGGACATCCAAGGGTGTGCAGCCAAAGCATGCCCTGCCACATAAGGGATCCACTGTTGGATCCATGCCTGGCATTGGATTGGATGCCCTGCTAGGTCCATGACTCCATCTGCACCTGCCCTGTGTGGAGCTGTGTGCCGGGGGTGGGGGCCGTGAGCAGGTGGCCAGCGGTCATGATGCCACCGGTGTGCACCTGTCCACAGGTGCGGAGTTCCATGAGAGGGTAACATGCCTCCGTCAAGTATTACTCACCCATTGGTGCATAGGAGCCATTGTTAGAACACCTGTCATCAAGGAATCATGCCAAATTTAAGATCTCTGACCCAGTAGAGGGCTGAGGTAAATGCAGAAAATAATGTTCATGAAATTTCGCACAAAAAAATAAAATGACAGATTTTGAACACCTATAAATCCATTCAAATTTCATGATATTTGCATGTTATTTGCCCTTCCCCCAAAGAGTGCACATGCCATTTTTCAGAGCTCTAGCAAAAACAACAGCAGTGGTATGACAAAATAATAAAATTTTAAAAATTCCACTGAATTTCATGAACTTTGCCCAAATCTCATTGAAATTCCATGAATTCAGAATTTTCCCATTCTGCACAGCTCTAATGCTTGTCCCAAACTGAGGAGAATTTAGAGTACAGTAGGAAAAGGGCAACATCAATAACAGTGGCACAGGGATGGCTGTCCAATCTGTTGCAGCAAGGTCACTCAGGAGAGCAGCGGTGTTGAGCAACTGGAGAGATCTGGTCCAAATGTATTTTGGGATGGTAGATGGATGCCAGATTTTACTGACAAAGAACATCACGCAGCGGTCACTGAAAGCATCCAGAAATAACACATGGAAGCACTTTGTCTCTAGCCCTAATTCCTGGCATAACAAAACCAATAAAAACATTCAGCACACAAAGCCTTGAAAACTCAGAACATAAATCAAACTCAAAGCCAGTGAAATCAGATCTTTTGGACTGTTTAAGATTGCCTTGCCTCAATCCATGCATGGAATAGAACATTAAACTGTTCGATCTTTAGGTTATCACAGGAGCTATTGGAAGCAGTATATTATCCTCAGAGGAAACATAATATATTTTACTTATTTACAGTACAATTCACATTAAACTGTCACACCAACAAGTTGCTTTAGCATTTCTTAATGAGTTGCATCCAACGCAAAGCCTTGCAGAAACTGTTGCCTAAAAGCTGCAGTCCAGTTTTGTATTATGACAGAACCACAGATGCACTGCAGCTGAGTCAAGCAAATTCAACTTTACTAGACACATGTCTTTCACCTTGGCCAGGCAACAAACAAGACACCATTAAATATGTAACTGCAATAAATACATACTTACATAATTACATGAGAGGTAAAACAAAGGAGCGGCAACCAGTAGGAGAATCTTCCAGAGTGTACACCTTAATCCCCATACATGCCACTTGTCATTTAAAATCTAACTTCCACTCTAGTTGAATTGTAAAAACATTTTATAACAGTTGTTCTTGAGCTGCTGAAATGTTGAAAAACAACTCAGTATGAGTTGACAATGCATTGCTAACTTTCAAAAAACAGTACAAAACCAGCTTGTTGGAACATTTATATTTTTGTATTGCCTTATGCAGCTTTGTTATGTTTCCCTGTACCTTGTGTTTGCCCTTTCCACAATAGGTAAGTTGTTGTACTTACTTCCCCCTGTTAAATGTTTCTGATCCACCCACACCATTCTCCTCCCCCAGGATGCATCTGGAAAAGAACTGTTACCAGCTCAAAATGCACTTCCTGGTAAAAAGTTTTCAAATTGTGACCGTTTGATGCAAATTCTACTGTACTTTTTTTGGGGGGGACAAAGATTTTCAGAGATCAGGAGCAGTTCAATACATAGGGCTGTCATGCCTTTTGACTTGGGAGGGGGGTGCATGCCTCCACAAATTCTCATCCAAGAAGTGCTTTTTGAACTAAAGAAAGCTGTAAAAGTGTAACTGCAGGTTCTTCTTAGACCAGTTCTTGATTGTGTACCCACCCAGAAAACCTCTTGGTGTGATGTCCTAATCAATACACTATCCATATAAAGAGTGGACTGCAATAATTCTTCTTCTTCTTACTAACCTTGCTGAGATACCACTACTGTTAGGGAGGATATCGTGCATGTGGAGCTGCCATTGGATTAGTTGGAATGGCAAAGTACAGCAGAATGTAGAAGAGAATGATCAGAAGGATGAGAAAGAGGAGCAAAACTATAAGGTTTTTAACCCTTTTCAGTTTCCATCGTGGCTCTTCTTCTGAGCCTTCTGTGTTCACTGATCTTTATATTAAATAGTTGAAATGTCTGTTAATGCTTTTTTTCAAAAGGAACTCTGGAAATACTGAACATGCCTGGCTAGGAAATAACCGAGATGATGGGAGAAACTAAGGGATAGGTTCTTGACTGGTGCTCTGGACTAGTTAAAGCATTTGTAAGAGACTGGTGTCAAAAATAGAGTGCACTGTCTGATATACATACTTAGCAGACACACACACACGCCACACACACACACATACACACACACACACACTTTATTTATTTCTAAATGGGGTTTTCTAGAAAGTTAAAGAATGCCTTGCTAAATGCTGTACCTGTACCTCAAGAGAGGTAGATACACCTGTACTTGCATAGGTATCCTCTACCAACAATTCTAACTTGTTATTCCAGCATCTTTAGACCCCAGGAGGAAATCTTACAATAGAAGATGCTAGCATCAGTTGATTATTGCAAAGACTATTAGTTCACAGCTAAGTGAGATAGGAGAAGCCAGTTCCTACAACTCCACTTCCTGTATAAAATGTGAGCCCCCAAAAACTGCATTTGTATGTTTGCCATGGATTTCCCATTGTGCTGTCACTCAGACCATCTCTACTCTGCATTTACAGTAACTCTTGTTTCTTGCTAGACTGTGGGTTTTGTGTTTATGCTGTCTTTTTTTATTTGTCTATGCCTAGTTCCTGCCCTATTTTCTCCTGGTCCCTTAGCCCCCACCCCCAACACCCCATCTCAGTGTTTTTCCTGTCTTGTTTTTTGGTTCCCTTCCTTTGTTTTTGTTAGTCCTCCTAGTTTCTATAGTTAATTTTTGTGTGCCTTTATCCCTCTAGTTTGTATATATCCTTAAATTGTGTATTTGTTACCTGTGTGTCTTTTCCAGTGTTCACTCCCTGCCACTAACCTTCCTGGTGTTTATTTTTTTCAACCAGTCCAATTTTCTGCTGTGTACTTTCATCTGTCCTTTCACCAGTAACTCCATCAGTTTCTGATTCATTAGTCTCACTGCCAGTCTATTGATTATCTGACCAGTAGCTCCTGTAATTCATAATGAAACACTCTCCTTGCAGCTATAGTTGCTGCCTTTGGGTTTCTCGAGCAGCTACTTTGCACTTCTCAGCTATTTTACACTTCCCATTCAGCTGTGTTGTTTGGGTGGTATTATCAACTATGAAGCCTTTCAGTCTACTCCAGTACCACTGCAGTGAATGTACATCTTCTTCATTCAACATCAGCTTCAGATAAATTCCTGTACTGGATCTTGTCAGTTTTCTTTTTACTCTTGTGGATCTAGGATGGCAGCTAACAAAAATCTGAGGCGGTCAGTAGTGTTTACAAGATATCTGCATTACCCATTACTTATCTGGATTTGAATTTCTAAACATCATTATAAAATTCAGCATTATGTATTACTTGTTTATAAGCAATTATTCATTTATATCATTCATTCATGTAATGCTGCCTGATTCTATTACGATAATTATTACCATGATAAGCAATGGTTCTGAAATTTTTGTACTGGCAGTTCCTTAGCTTTTCTGCACTCAAATTGAAACCTGGACTGTTCCCCAGTGGCCATTCCATAGTCACTGGAGGTCATCCACCCTTAGTGGATACCTTCAACTGGCAATCTTCCTCATCCTTCATTTATTTCCTCATCATCTCATAATGTTCATTTTCCTTTACCTTCATGATTCCATCCCTAAGCTGTGCACATCTTCTTTTATTCCCAGTACTACCCAATTGTGTCATCCACTCCTGAAGATCAAGATCAATATTTAAATGATGACGATGTCCAGTCCAGGACTTTGGGGCCCAGTTGTTCACAGCACAGGAAAGCAACATCTAAACCTGCTACCCTTTATTCCAAATGGATTTAATCTTATGGATGCTCTAAGAAAATGTAATATGGCTGTCTTCACATCTAACAAAAACATCAGTTTTATGATCTTTACAAAACCTTCCCACAGTTTTGTATCTCTTCCAGCCCTGGATCAAGCCATACCTCCTGCTTTACTGGAAGAATTAAAAGATCTCATCCTGATGGTTAATACCGCCATGGCCTCATTGGAATTCAGAGTTGCTGCTATGGAACTATGTCTCCCTCTAGATCATGGTTTACTAGTAACTTCTGCTACTGTAATACCTAATCTCATGAGAGAGCCTGCACCTGTGGCTCCTGTTATACCTGGACCTTCTACACTGGCCCCATGAGTTTTTGTGTCATGCCAACCACCTGTTTTGCTTCCTCTGCCCTTGCTTCTGATGTATATTACTTAACCAAGTCCTGATCCTTCACCTATTCCACCATTATGTACTGTATGTAATCCTCTTGGCCCAGTACCTACCAGGCCTTCAGCTTTTCCTCTCCATCTAATCTCTAGCCACTCTAAAAATTGTTGTAATTAACTAAAAGGATGTTAACCTAGTCACTCTTCTCATGTCATCACATTACACAATAAAGAACTGGATCATTTCATGTCAGGATGTGTCTATAATTTTAAAAGTCAAAAACCCTCCCCTACTAAAGAAACTCACTGACACAGAGAAATATTCTGTGACGTCTAACTTTCTTGTTGAGAAGAATTTTATTTTTATCTATATGTTATTGTAGATTTGGCTGCTCAGTATGGTGGTACTTACCACTATGACTACTACAAGGTATTTCCTGCCAAGGCTGCTGCCATACTACTTCAATTTAACATCTGTATTACCTGGTCATCATTGCATAATGAATTGTTTTGCCAAGGTTTTGCCAGACAGTGCTTTATCATGATCCATATGTAATTCATTTAGCCATCATACCTCTCTTTGTCCACTTATGATCCAGGACTCTGCCCTGTCTGCTCTGTCATCTTCCATCCAATGTGTAACATTATAACTTTTCCCTCAGTCTAGTTTGCTACATACTCTTCAATATAGTCTCCTCTTGCCTAAGTCCTATTTCACTCCATCTCTCTACCTATCACCTCTCCTCACTCACAGATCTGGCCTCGAACCTAAGTCTTCCACATCTGGCTACTCTTTAGTCCACTACTTGCTTATTTATTTATTTATTTATTTATTTTATTTGTTATAATGTTTCACCAGGTAGGCACACTGAACAACAAGTTGCTCATCTCCCAGTGCGACGTGTGGTGACGGAGAGCAGTGAAGATACATAAAAATAACACTGGGAGAAATACAATACAAAAAAGGTTGTGCAGTGGTAGACATACAACAAAACAGTAAGTGAAACAAACTACTGTAACCATTAAGCCACACAGCCTGCTAGAGCGCATACTTCCTCCACCATTCTTGTCCCTCGTTGTCCAGTGGCTGAAGCAAAACTGCTCTGCGCCAGTCCAATGAATTTAATAAAATTGTTTGATAAGTTCTTCTAGCTTATTTTTGCTCTACTTCCCCTGTTGCTATTCCACTTGCTTTCTCTCTACTTACCACCTCTCTCCACTCCCAGTGGAGGCTTCAAACCTAGGTCTCCCACATAAGTGCTCCTCTTCAGTCAGCTGCTTTAACCACAAGGTCACTCAGCATACTAGTGAGCTCTTCCTTCCACCTCACTTATCCATCGGAGCTCTATGGCAGCTAATGGTACTACACCACACTGGGCCAATTAGTTAAAGTTTGTCTCTACTTATATCTAACTTGACTTCAGCCTTAAGTGCATGGTTGCCCCTTCCACCTTCTCCACGATGCTTATTATCCTACCCTTTTGCTGCGGCCTTGCATTTCTCCCTTCTCCGCTCTCTCTACCTCCTACCACTCTACCCTCCATAATCTGCCCCCCCACTCCTTCCTTTCCTCTCCTTCACTCACACTACGCTCCCTGTAAACCCTGCTCCTATCACTTACCCTTGGCCCCCCATACTTTCTTACTCCCCTCCATAGCTCTCCTAGCTATTGTAAACCCTTACAAACTCCTCTCCATCTATCTTATAAGCCCCACCCCATCCCTCTGGGCTTTTCAACCAAAAGCTGCCAAGTGGGTCTACTCCTTCTCCAAATTGCTAATCACCCTCCTACTCATTTCAGCAGGAGATATTGAACCCAACCGTGGTCCCACCTCACTTCCCCATATGTCTCTTCCAAAAGGTTTAAAAATGGTTCACCTCAACATAAGAAGCCTACTTCCCAAGCTCACCCTCTTCCAACAAATCATGCTAGATCTACATCCGGATGTACTGGTACTCTCCAAAACCTGACTATCCCACAAGGTTCCTGATGCCAATCTTTCTACTCCAGGTTTTACCCTAATCAGACAAGACAGACCCAGCAAGGGTGGAGGCATTGCAATGTGCATAACCTCTAACCTCCAATACTTTCCTGTTCTATCCATTTCATCCCCTTCCCAATATGAACTCCTCCTCATCAAGCTATCGCTTCCATTCTCACAACCTATATTCATGGCCGGCATTTACTGCCACCTCAGTCTCCCTACTCCAGCCTTATCAGACCTCCTCACCACCATCACTTCATATACCACTGATGGTGAGCTTTACATACTAGGTGAACTAAACATGGGCTGGCTCTCTCCTGCCAACTCCAAAATCCTCACCAAAGTAAACTCTCAAACTTAGCACAGCTAATCTCTACCCCAATTCATCTTAACCACAAATCTCTCAAACACACCCTACTAGACTGGGCCCTTACATCCCACCCCTACTGTATAATTGATGCTGGCATTCTTCTAGACTCCCTTAGTGACCACCTCATGATCTACTGTATCTGTAAAGTCCACCAGTCTTAAGCCCCTCCAAAATGGATCCCTCTGCACTTCTTTCACTCCCAAAACTTAGATCCCCTTCTAAATTACTTATACCACACCAACTGGTCTTCCTTCTCCTCAGCATCCTCTATTGATACTGCCTTGACTACTTCTGGACAAAAATCTTGGAACTATAGGATCAGTATGCACCATCTAAACTGACCAGAGTCAAAGGCTCTCACCTTTCCTGGATTAATGCAAAACTAGTGGCCTGCATGTGTGCCAGGGATCAGTCTTGGAAGGATTACATGAAATCCAGATCTCAATCCCTCCTTCTCTGGTACAGACAACTTAGAAATGCTTGTACTGTGCAAGAGCCTCCAGATTTGCTAAATCTGAATACTTTTCTTACCTCGTTTAACACTAACTTAAGCCATCCCTCTAAGTTCTGGTGAGTCATCAAATCTCTCTTCTCTCCCCAATCCAACCCCCCCCCATCCTAACCGTTACCCATGGCAATGTTTCACTTTCTGACCCTTCATCTGTGGCATCTACTTTCAACACTTTTTTTACATCTTGAGCCTCCACGCTCCTCTCCACCCTCCCCACAGACACACCTACTGCCGCCTCTGACCCCCCTCCAACCCTTCCCCAACCACCACCCCTTTCTCCTCCTTCTCTCTCATCACACCACATGAAGCCCTAAAGGCACTCCTAACCTTGAACCCCATAAAGGGTAAGAGCCCTGATGGCCTTGACCCCAATCTGCTTTATCTCTCTGCCCATACTATAGCTTCCCCTCTGGCCTCTCTTCTCAATCTATCCTTACTCTATCCTCAGTTCCCTCTACTAGGAAACACTGTACTGTCATTCCACTCCTATTCTAGCCAAGCTCCAAGAGTACATTGTCCTCACCCAGCTCACCCCCTTACCTCGACTCTGCCTCATTTTTCACCCCTTACCAGTCTGGCTTCCATAAGTCCCACTCCACCACTACCTTCCTGCTGCATCTCACTGACTCTATACACTCTAACATGGAACAGGGACACATTACCTCTGCCATATTTGTCAGTCTGGCGAAAGCCTTCAACACTTTCTACCGCCCCCACCTCCTCCACCAAAATCTCACTGCTGCTGGGTTCAACACCTCTGCCAAAGTGTGGGTTTCAATCTTATCTTTTGGGCAGATCACAACTGGTTAAGATTGCCACTTCATTCTCCCCTTCCCCACCCATCACTACTGGTGTCCCGCAGGGCTCTGTCCTTGGCACTGTATTATTTTCTATCTTCCTCAATGATCTCCCCTCTGTCTGTTTCACTTTCCAAATCCACACG
The DNA here is from genome assembly GCA_016271365.2 of Neoceratodus forsteri. Classification (NCBI taxonomy): domain Eukaryota; kingdom Metazoa; phylum Chordata; order Ceratodontiformes; family Ceratodontidae; genus Neoceratodus; species Neoceratodus forsteri. Next base: position 1,045,752,408 of record CM028131.1, read on the forward strand.
TATGCGGATGATGCTGTCCTCTACAACTCTAGCACCTCATCCACTGATGCTGAGACTAGACTGCAACATGATTTCAACAAAGTCCAACAATGGTTCCTATCCAACCAGTTGTTCCCTAATGCCAAAAAGACAGTCTCCATGTCCTTTGGCACAAGACAGAGAATTGCTAAACTTAAATCCCTTCCTGACTGACCTGCAGGGGCAGAGTGCCCAACTGCGACACCAATGACCCGGGTTCAGGAATGGACTAGGACATCAGAGGGCTGGCCGGGGGGGGAGAAGGATTGAGCATCCTTTAGACTGCTCTCCTTCTCCAGGGGGGGAAGGGGGTACAGTGTCAGAGATCATGCGACCCCTGTCGGAGGTTGGGGGACTTCCATACCAGCACCATCTAGGTTGGGGGGTGGGTCAGACACTAGACATCATTGCACATCCCCGCCCCCAACTAGCATACAAAAAAATGTGGCACCAGACGAATGATGCCAGCGCTGGTTCCCGTTCCACAGTCAGTACCCCCTCTCCACCCTAAACTGATAGAAAACCCATCAGGAAGCCAGCTGTCCCACCTCACGGGGTGACCCTGGGTGCAGGCTGGAGGAGGGGGTTTACCGACAAAAAGGCAGACATGGTAGGACAGCGCCGGGTGGATGACAGTTGGAGCATCAAACAAAAATCCCTTCCTGCCCTGCCTTCCTCACTTTGGATGGATCCCCTATTGAAAATGTCTCCACTGTTCGATACCTCAGGGCCTGGTTAGACCACCATTTGGACTTCTCAGCACCTGTGAATGCAATTCAAAAGAACCTATACCCAAAGCTTGGTGCCTTATATAGGAATAAGGACTGCATTCCTCAATTGGCTCAGCTTGCCCTTGTGCAGAAAATGATACTCCCTATCTATGCCTATGCAGACATAATCTACAGTGCTGCTCCCAAAACAACCCTGGCCAGACTGGGAACCATCTTCAACTCCTTCTGTCATTTTGTGCTTTCCTGTCACCCTCATACTCACCACTGTGACCTGTATAAGTTCCTATCTTTCCCATCCTTGGAGTCCAGATGACATTATCACACTGCCACCTTCATGGCCAAATTCTAGTCTGGTAATCTCCCCTTATACCTATCTTCTGCCATTTGCGCTACCTCCCAATGTACTTATTCCCTCTGCAACTTTGACTTTCGAACTTTTGCAATCCCTCACCATTCTATCACTGCTGGCCAATCGGCTTTCTTCTACCGCTGTCCCAAAATGTGGAAAACATGCCCCACTATCATCCGGAATGCCACCTCTTCATATTCCCTCTCCTCCATTTTAAGTGACTTCACTACACCTACCTGCTCTTGTCAAAGCCCTACGTCTCCTCACCTCTCTGTTGTACCTGTCCCCCCAATGCTTAGCCTTCGAATAGGCTTCCCAGGACTACCAAGATATAATTCCTTAGTGCCTTAGAGCCCTTAGTTCCTTAGTGCACCAAATCAACTAGCGCTTAAGCCCTGCTTCACAAGCCCACTTATGCAGCCTCCTCCTCTATATTTTCCTCCCTTCTACTCACTATTATTGTATTATTGTATTTGAATTTATTTACATGTTGCAATTTGTTCAATTACTTGACTGCACCAGATCCAATACACTGCAAATCTACTGTTAGAGGGCTCTATTATGTATTACTGTCCAGCCCATGTGTACCAAATGTGTTCACTGTATATCAATTGCTCTACTTACAACTTTTTGCCCAGCTCACTTAATACCTCCTCACTGCATATTATGTTCAACTATGCAAACAGTCCATTCCTGTATCATATGTGATTATAGTATATCTATTTCTGTCTTACTAGGTAAGGCAAGGCAAATTTTATTTTTTATGGCCTCCAATCCCAGAGGCTGTGGGTACCTCACAATAAAAACAACACAGGAAATATATTTAAATAAAATAATAAAATGCAGATTATCAATACATAATTTTGAAATCCTAAAATTCATAATCAAAGCAGTGGTTGGAGATGTTATAGCTCAAACAGTTGGGGGGGGACAAACTACTCTGGGAAGGCCAGGCAAAAGAGGTGGGCCTTTAGCCTCTGCTTGAATACCACAGTAGGAGGGGCCTCCCAGACTGCAGGTGGAAGTGAGTTCCACAGGGTTGGCCCGGTGAAACTAAAGGCATGGTCACCTGATGTCTTGAGCTGAACCCTGGGAACATCCAGGAAGCCCCTAGATGAGGAATGGAGGGAGTGGAAAGAGGTAGCAGGTGTCAGGAGCTCAGTCAGATAGCCCAGACCCAGTCCATATAGGGCCTTAAAGGTGAGCAAGCCCACTTTAAAGAGGACCCTCCACCTGATAGGCAGCCAGTGCAGAGCATGCAGGACTGGGATCACATGACTGGAACTAGAAAGGCCTGTCAGTAACTGAGCCACTGCGTTCTGCACCAGCTGCAACCTGCGGAGGGTCCCTCCCATGACCCTGAAGTAAAAAGAGTTACAGTAGTCAAGCCTAGAGATAACAAAGGCGTGCACTAGCGTCAGCAGGTCTTCAGGCGGAATTAGGGGCTTAATCCTGGCAATGTTCCTCAAGTGGTAAAAATCACTTTTGACAACAGAAGACACCTGATCCTCAAGTGTCAGTCTGCTGTCCAGGATTACACCAAGATCGTACACCCTTGGGGGAGGCCACCAATGAAGCAGACCCCAGAAAAAGTCCTCTGTCAGCTTCAGGTACCCTTCCATCATGCCCATGACCCGGCTCAATCACTAGCACCTCCGTCTTGTCCAGGTTCACTTGTAACCAGCTGAAGGACATCCAGTCATTGATTTTAGCCAGGCAGGAGTAAAGCATGTCTATAGCACTGAATGTTCCAGGAGCAAATGACAAATACAGCTGGGTGTCAACTGCATAGCAGTGAAACTCCACACTGAATTGCTGAATGATCTCACCCAGGGGCAGCATATACACTGCGAACAACATCAGTGACAAGATCGAGCCCTAGGGTGCTCTACATGAGAGGGGCATTGGGGCACAGGAGAAATTTCCCATCACCACCCACTGCACCCTGTCAGATAGATAGGACTCAAACCATTTGATGAGAACACCGGCGAGTCCACAGTACTCACAGAGCTGATCGAGAAGTATGAAGTGATTCACAGTATCAAAAGCTGATGAGAGATCGAGGAGAACAAGAATTGGCTTGTCTCCCCTATCTCTAGCACTGAGCAAGTCATTACACACTCTGACTAATGCTGTTTCAGTGCTGTATCTGGCCCTAAAACCTGACTGGAATAGCTTGTAGATGTCAAAGGACACAAGGTGATCCTCAAGCTGTTGTGCCACGAGTTTCTCAACAACCTTGCTCAAAAATGGCAGGTTGGACTTAGCACAGTAATTTGCCAGGACATCCAGGTCGAGAGATTGTTTCATCAGGAGAGATCTCACCAGGGCCTCTTTCAAGACCCCTGGGAAGACTCTCTCTGACATTGAGCACTGGGCAATCCTGGTGCACACCAGGCCAACAGTCCTGGCATGTCTCATTAAGAAATGCATCAGGGCTGGGTCCAGCTCATCATATGTATGCTTTAACTTTCTAAGATCACCTCAATGACCTCAGCCACCTCCACCAGTTTAAACTTCTTCCAGACTGATGGAGTGACTCTGTTCCTCCCAGTCCAACCACTGCAAAGCAATGATTACCTCACTGATGGACTTTCCAACCATAGAGAGGACACTCTGTCAGAGAAAAACTGAGCAAATTCTTCACATAAAGTGGTTGAAAAGATTTTTCTCGGCTGCAGACAGGCTGGCTGAAGTAGCCTATTCACGGTCTGAAAAAGCTGAGAAGGTCTGTTTTTCCCTGCAACAATTTCCCTAGACAGGAATTCTGCCTTCTTATGGGAAATTGCCTCCTGGTACTCACCACAGTGAGCACACAGTTGCAGTTTTGTCATCCTCTGACTGTGACTTCCACCAACAATGCTCCAACTTCTGACCCCTGATCTTCATCGCCTTGAGATCCCCATCAAACCAAGGGGATCTCAAGTGCTGCCCAGCCTATATTGTACTTATTGCATCGCTTCTGTAATTGTTCAACTATACAAACTGTCCATCTCATTGTGTACTGAATGTGTTTACTGTTTATTTATTTGCTGTACTCCCCTTCACTTCCCCACAGGATGCATCTGGAAATGAGCTTTCAGCTCAGCATGCCTTCCTGGTGAATCGCTTGAATAAATAAATAAAAAAACATATTAAATTCTTGAGCATTAAATTGCATTCATTAAAAATGGAAACCAGATTGCGTAAAAAAAAACAGGATGATATTTCTGTCTTTGATATCTACAGTAGCTTTTCATTTTGAATGTTGTGCACAAAATAAGAACTCCTATCCCTTTTGGGATACTCTTATTTTGCTATGTGGGGGATTTATCCAGGGCCTACATTTATATCTTATTTCCTGGAACTATTCACTTCATTATCTCCCCTAAACCATTATATTACAATCAAAACATCTGCCAGGTCCAAGTTAGCCATGTGGTCATCATTTGTAGCAGATAGGAATGGTGTGTCTTTACTAACTCAAGACTCTTCTCCTTCATCTCATCATTAAGTTTTCACATATGTTTCTCCCAACCATGGCTTTGCTGACATTAGTAACCAATCATCAGGGTTTGTACTCTGTTGGCTATGCAACATTTCATCCATAACACAGTGCAATTTTTCCTCTCGGCTATTTGAAATTTACCCTTTCGTGGATGCTGCTCACACCTGGTCTCATCTCCATCATTCCCATGTTGTAAAATGAAGCTTATTTATTAATTTGTTTGTTTATTAATTCACTCATTTACTGTATTTATTTATTTACAGGAAGGCTCATGAGCAACAAGTTTTATTCAGATAATCCGTCAATTGTCACCATCATCAACAAAGGGGAAGCCTTTTATCCTGACATTATGACCTTTCTAAGAAAATTTACATGGATTTCCCTTCAGAGTCATTTTTACATCAACTGTGTTTACATTTCAGGACCAGCTAATTCATGGACTGATGTTTTATACCAATTTCAATTCAAGACTTATAACTTCATGACTCCACAAGTAGACCACCACATGATTGTTCTCTTCCTGCAAACATGATAAAGACATGAATGTATACCTGGAAATGGCTGTGAAAGTATGTGCCAATCTAAACCTTCAATGTCCAGAGCAGTTTAGTCCACAGCTTGGAAGCAATACATCATCATTAGTGTTATGCCATACCTTAGCCATCTCTATCTTTCAGTTACCCAGGTGTTTGCATTTGCATCTTACTGCAGTCTTGCAAAACATTTCTCTGCAGATTTTATCAAACAGTATATCTTGGGAATTTAATTCACCTTATCATCCATCTACTCTCATTGCCCATCACTTATATTAAGGTTAAACATACAATTATTTATTTACACTCTAGAGATATCTTAACCAACAAAATCTCCCAAAAGGCAACCTTTTCAATTTGAGCTCTATGCCCAATTCATACTGAGGTTCAGACTGAGGTTTGTGTGGAGCTAGTAGGCAAAGCCCATAGTTGCTCCAATGGATTCAATAAAAGTAGGTTATAGCTACTCCAGATGAGATACATTTATCCAGTCTATGTTTAAATTCCTTTTGCTCCTACTCAGTATTATATCATCAGGTAGGAAGTTCCATGGATTTACAGTCCTTGATGTGTAAAAATATCTTCTTTGATTATGTCTGAATCTATCCCCTCTTATTTGTTAATGGCCCTTCTTGGTATACCATTATGCTGGTGACCGAAATTGAATGACTCAATTTTGAGTGACTCAATTTTAGCACCAGTGATGTGAGCAAGTATAAGAGATTAGTAAGGAGTGGTAATAGTGAGGGTTGGAGGGGAAGAACAGTGAGTGAAGAGGACAGCAAATAGCAGAGGGAGGTATAAGGCTTGAGTATGTGGGAGGTGATTTGGTCAGGCTGTTCCCAGCTGGCTGTTTGGTCTGATGGTTAGGGTGCATATCCACAGTGTGGGAGGATCCTGATTCAGGGCTGACCAGGCATGTGTGCACAGTACTCTTTTTGCTGTTCTGGGCACTTAGAATTTTTTTTCCCTTTTGTTTTGTTCCCCGATCTCCCATTTTCAGGTGTGGTGTCCACTGTTGTCCTGAATTTGGTCCTCCTGTGATGACTTGAGTCCCCCCAAATAGCCTCCCTCCCCCATTGAGTTGTCTCTGATACACCAGTGTCAGTCCCCCCCAAGTTGATTATCTTTAGAAAGGGGGATGCAGGGGAAAAAGCCCCCCGCAAGGGGACTGCAGGAGGCACAGCCCTCACATAGAAAGTTTTATTGGTATTGCACCCAGATGTTGCAGAGTCTTGATCATTGAGGGTCCGCTGTTGTGCAGTCACTGGTTTTCTTTTCGGCGATGTGCACTTGCTTATGTGCAGGTCACTTTTTTATTATTTTGCTATTATGACATGGAACCCCATTCTTCAAGCAGAAGCCTTCTCACTTTCAGTCAATAAAACTTTACAAGCCTCCATGACCCCAGCTTTTTATGGATTTCTCAGACCCAGAGAATTCTTAGCTTCTTTATTATCATTTTCTCCATTCATTCATCTCCTGGTTGTTGATCTATGCAAATCTTCCAAACATTCACAGACATTAACACTGTCATGATCTAAAACAGATTAGTTAAACCAATGAGTCAACACCCTTTATTACTTGGACCTGGTGATGATCGCAGAAACATGAGCAACCCAGTATTACAACTAGGACATGACCATACCAGGGTGTACTGTATTCAGGAGGGATAGCATAATATGAAGATGGAAAAGGTGGCATGATATGTACAGACGAGTATAAATTCTATAGAGAGTTGGGATTTGGGGAAATAAAAAGCACACAGAGATATCATGGGTGCAGTTAGACACAGAAGGGGGAGAAATATCAAGATAGGGTGGTACGCAGACCACCATTTCAAAACAAGGAAACTGAAGAGGAATTGGAGGATGAGATAGACAGGCAAAAGGACAAGGAGAAGTGCTGCTAGTGGGGGACTTGAATGAATGATTACAACAGTGATTGTGCTGCAGTTCATTTGCAGCAAGGAAGGTTGACCAGGAGGAGACTACTGCATGCTATGTTCATCGGAGAGTAACGACAGAAGCAGGAACTATGTAGGCTCTTTTGTAATTTTCAGCAGGTATGCCACTTTTGCCTGTGCAACTTTAACACAATTCTTACCAGACTAACCTTTTGCGTAGTCTCCCTTTGACTTGTGGCTGCTCTTGTGTGTTCTGTTCCCAGCAGAGGAGGCTAGGAGTCCTGACAGTGATGGAGCCAGTGTCTAATGCCATGGAGCAGGGAGCCCTACGGCAGGCTGGTCACACCAGGAGCAAAGCCATAAAAGAGAGAATAAAAAGTAGAAGGAGATGAAAGTCAGAATACAGTGGAGAGCAGAGTGGAGTGGAGAAAGAAGAGAAGAAAGTGAACCATTATAGTTATACAGAATATCAATAGTATAGATCTTTGGTGCAGACACACTAGTTTTACTAAGGAATTAGGAACTTTTACTTTTTTCCCTCCCCCCCAACCACCACCACATTTGTTTCTTATTATTTTTAGGTTGTTTTCTAGATCCCGCAGTCCATATTTCTGATATATTTATATATATATATATATATATATATATATATATATAATATATAGATAGATATAGTAGTGCTACCATAGTTAGGTTGAGTAGTCCTTTTAGGTTAAATGGTGAAACTTTGCAGCTTAATATGTTTCCCACCGTTCAATGGATTTGCCTGAAATTTGGCAGGCATGGGGCATAACCATAGATCTTGGGATCTGCCAACTTTCATACTGGTCGGACATATGGCTGCAGAGTTATTAAGCAACATCCATGTGTACAATTACTTTTTTTGAGCATTCTTTGCTCGCACCTACAGGTTGCATGACTTGTGTGACTGGTCCAAAAACTTCAGGGAACGTGTGGCCGAGGTCCCTGATTTCCCTTTTGAAGATTTCATGAACAAATATTAAATGGTTCAAAAGTTATTCAAAATACAAGTTCCCATTATAAGTCAATGGGAAAAGTTAACAAAAAGTTTGACACTTTCGCAAATGCACTTTTTAGTGTCGCAAATCCGCCATTTTGTTTTCAGTTACTGATCAGAAAAATGCTTGCAGTTTAAAATTGGGACCCTCTAGGAACACAATTCTTTTTGTGCTCACCTAGTCGGACCCTCAGGATACAAGCCATGTCTTTATTTTGGGGTTGAACACCCCAGAAATATGTTTTCCAAATTTCTGGGAAAAGTAATGTTACACATTCGACACTTTTGCAAATTTTTGTGAAAGCTTTCGCAAATCACAACACTACTTTTCCAGGCTATGGCAAAATGATAGGAATTCTTTGCCACCCTGCTGCAAAAGAACAGTTTCGTCTTTTAGGCTGAAATTTGGAGGGAAGGCAGCCAATATCTCACAGATGTGCCTTTGGGTGAAAAAATATTGCACGGATGCAAAGTTACATTTTTTCCCATAGACTAACATGGTGGCATCTGCCATGCCTTTCAGGGCTTGTATCTCAGAAACGGTGCGAGATACGTAATTTTCATTGCAACAGTGCCTAGCCCTATGGGTTACGCATCCTGTGAAAACCTAGCCAGGAAAGTCATGAATCATGTGAAATTTTAATTTTTTTCTATGTCTTACGGTTACTGAGATATTAGCAATTTAGTATTACAACTGCTCGTTTTCTGCTCCGAGGCCCATTATTATGCATACATTCTTTGTTTTCACTGTCTTTCTCAATGGAGCTTTTGGGGAAAAATAGGGTGTGTGCTCCAGCAGCCGCCCTTCCATTTCCGTTTGCGTCTGTCTTTTGTTTTGTGTCATCGTTGTTCTTACCGTTACCATTTGCATTTCCAATTGCATTCCCGTGCCCATGCGCATTACGGTTTGTGATTCCATATGCACTTGCATTTGCATTTCTGTTTCCTTTGGTGTTATTGTTGCTGTTACCATTACCATTTCCATTTAGGAATGTGGTACCATGACCCTGCGCATTACGGTTTGCGTTTCCGTACGTGCTTGCATGTACGTTTGTGTTTCTGTTGCCTTTCACATTATTGTTGCTGTCACAGTTATCATTTGCATTTACAACAGTGGTACCATGACCATTTGCATTACCAGTTGCGTTTCTGTATGCGCTTGCGTCTCGATTTGTGTCACTTTTCGCTTTGGCGTCACTTTGTCCCTGCGTTTCTATTAACGGTTGCTTTACAATTTATGTTTGCATCACCATGTGTGTAACTGTTACCACTTGTGCTTGCGTTGCTGTTACCATTACTGTGTCACAAAAAATCATGTGGTGGGCTCCCACCACCAGATTCTATTCACTAATTATAGTTCTCATTCTCAAAAAGAAGGGAAATTAGAGGCAAAAAACTCCATTTAATGCATCAGTTAGGGTTGTTCCACAGCGACAAAAGCGAGGAAATTCGGTGTTAGGGTCGAAAGCCCCCCTTGCACCCCCATCCAACCCCCCCAACTGGCATCGGCGTGTGCATTGGGGTCATTAGTCCTAACTCTCACCCGCATTCTCCTATACTGCAGCTTCTTTACACATGTGATGGGGTGAGAGTTAGGGCCGACAACCCCAATGCACACCCCAATACCAGTTGGGGGACGTGATGGCCGTGTGCAAGGGGGCCTTTCAACCCTAACACCGAATATATATATAATGGCTGCATGGTAGTGAGTAGCCCTTTTAAGGTTAAATGGTGAAACTTTGCACATTAGTGGCTGTATGGTGTGAGGTAGGGAATGCCCTCCATCCCCTCCCACCCCCCTTGAGCATGTGCTGTTTCATGAGTGGAGAGTCCCAGGAAAAGAAGGCCTATAGACATTTATGGTGTACCTCTGTGGTTGTAGGGACACAAAAGTTAGGAAACTGTGGAGTTGCATGGCATTAGCCAGGGATTGCCTCCCCCCCACACACACAGACACAGAGCAGGAACTGTATCTTAAGTGGATATCCAGAGGAAATAAATGGTATGGACATTAATGGTATACATCCCTGTTTCTAGGAGTACACAAGTTATGACAGTTAGGAGTTAGGAGTTGTATGGTATCACCTAGGCAGTGTTCTCCCCCCCCCCATTGCACATGAGGTACTCTATTGTGAGTGCATACTCTCAGGAAGAAAAGGTTATGGATATTCATGTTACAGCTTCCTGATTAACTAACACAGTAGTTGGAACAGTAGTTGTTGCATGGCATCAGCTAGGCAATCCCCCCCAGGCCAGGTTGTGCATCCTGAGTGTAGAGTGATAGGGTAAGAAAGTCTATGGACATCAATAGTGTGTCTTCCTGGTTGTAAGAACAGACAAGTTAGGACAGTTAGGAGTTGCACAGCATCAGCTAGCCAATCCCCCTCTACCCCCTTCAGAGTATATATTGTGTGCTGAGTGAGGACCTATGGTAAAAGTGAGGGCATGAAGATAAACAGTATACCAGTTTTATTGCAATACCAGACAAGTTTTGTGGCTGCAGGGACACAGAAGTTAGGACAGTTAGGAGTTGCATGGTGTCAGGCAGGCAATGCCGCTCCCTACCTGAGATCAGGCATTGCATTCTGAGTGGAGAGTGACAGGGAGAGAAAGGTCATGGATGTAAACGTTACAAGTACATGATTGTAGTAATACAGTTCTTGGGACAGTTAGTCATTGTACGGTGTCACGTAGGCAATCCGCACTTGGGACACTTAGTTGTTGTACACTGGCAGATAGGCAATGCCCCCTTCACCCCCCCCCAGCACATACTGAATCCTGAGTGTACAGTAACAGGAAAACAAGGTACATAGACATCAATGGTACACCTTTGTGGTTGTAGGGACACACAAGTTAGGAAACTGTGGACTTTCATGGCATCAGCCAGGGAATGCCCCTCCCCTACACACACACACACAGACACACAGCAGGAACTGTATCTTGAGTGGATATCCAGAGGAAATAAATGGTATGGACATTAATGGTATACATCCCTGTTTCTAGGAGTACACAAGTTATGACAGTTAGGAGTTCCATGGCATCATCCAAGGTGATGTCCCTCCCCCCACCACAGATGAGGGAGTCTAGTATCAGTGCAGACCCTCAGGTAAATGGAGGGTATGGATATTTATGTTACAGCTTCATAACTGAATAAGTCACAAAGTAGAACAGTTAATTGTTTCATGGGATGAGCTATGCAATGCCCCCCCTCCAGCTAGGCAATGCCCCCCCAGTTGCATGGCATCAGCTAGGCAATGTCCCACCTCTCTGGTTCATCACTGCACAGAGTGTTGGATGCCCTCAGCCGGTGACCTCGGGCCCAACCACCCAAAGTGGTATGTTATCGCAGCACAACACCCAATCTGTCAGGCATTATTCCTTTTGTTCACACTTTGATTGCAGGAACACACAAGTTAGAAGACTTTTGGGGTGGATGGCATTAGCCAGGCAATTTCCCACTCATGTAGTTGGGTACTGTACGATGAGTGGACAGACAGTGTTTACCTAATGACATGGATATCAGTATAATACTTTCTTTTTTGCAGCAAGAGTGAAATTAGTATACTTAACAGTTGTATGATGGTACTGAGGTAGTGTCTCCATGAACCACAGCCCTGCCACCCCCCCCACACACAGCAGGTACTATATCCTGAATTCAGACTCACAGATGAAAACATTCATGTTAATGATTTCCTATGTCATGCTAATATAGTCAGCATTGTATTAACTGTGCTAAATAGCTATCTGTTTTGTAATAAAATATGTATTTATTAGCCACAAACTTTTCAATAGAAAACAGAAATACAAATAAAATATGGATGCTTCGTCTGCTGTAATATACAAAAATATACATTTTTAAAAATAAAAAGACATTTTTCTATGAAAATAAATGCTTTTTATTGAAATTTTTTAAATAGCTTGTTATTTAAAAAATAAAGTATTTGCAAAAAATGTAATTACATTCATAAGAAAAAAACTTGATTGAAAAGTTATGAAATGTGTGTTATTAAAATAACAAAATACAACTATTTACAAAATTTACTATTATTGAGGGAGATGTGCAGTTCACTGATTGAGGCAGCCCAGGCAGGAAGCTGGATTGATGTGGAGGCGCATAGGGAAGTGGAAGCTGTTGCACCAGGTTGAGGGGAGATACTGGAACATGGCTGTGGAGGTTGTCCATCACTGGCCAGGGAGACTGGGTACATTAACAGGTGAAGCAGTGCTGCTGTCCATACTGGCACCTGTCGCTGTGCCCACAGGCTCGAGCACAAGGTTGACTGCCACTTGCTGTGCCGTTTATAAGTCGAGGATTGTTTTGCGCTCTTGACGGAGCTGTTTAATTTCAGTTGTCAGGCAGTCAACCTTGTGCTCGAGTCTACGAACACAGCGACAGTGCACAGTGTGCCGCTTTTTATGTGGCTGATCTGTGAAGAGAAAAAACAAACTATTACTAAGTGACAATGACAAATATACTTTAGTGTTTTTGTTTTAACTGTGTTTCTCAAGGGAGCTTTTGGGAGACACTTAGGACACTTATGAGCTGCATGGCCTCAGCCAGGCAATGGCCCCATCCACCACCACACCCCTCCTCCCTCCACTGCAGATGAGGTATTCTATTGTGACTGGATACTCTGAGGGAAAGAAAGGTTATGCATATTAATGTTACAGCTACATGATTGTAGAAATACAATACTTTGTACACTTAGTGGTTGTATGGTGTGAGGTAGGCAATGCCCTCCATCACGTCCCACCACCCACCCTTCAAGCACATACTGTATCCTTAGTGAAGAGTCACAGGAAAAGAAGGGTCATAGCTATTAATGGTGCACTTTTGTGGTTGTAGGGACACACAAGTTAGGAAAGTGTGGACTTGCATGGAGTCAGCCAGGGAATGCCCCACACCCTACAGCCAGACATACATACAGCAGGAAGTGTATCTTGAATAGACAGCTACAGGAAATAAAAGATATGGACATTAATGGTATACATCCCTGTTTGTAGGAGGACACATGTTATGGCACTTAGGGGTTGCATAGCATCAGCTAGGCAATGCCCACTCCCTCCGTCCATGTACAGGAGATACTACATTGTGACTGCAGACTCACAGGTAAACAAAGGTAATGGATATTGATGGTACAGCTCCATGATTGCAGTAGCACACTAGTTCAGATAGTTAGAAATTGTACTACATCAGCTAGGCAATGCCCACTCCCCGCGTCCATGTACAGGAGATACTACATTGTGACTGCAGACTCACAGGTAAACAAAGGTAATGGATATTGATGGTACAGCTCCATGATTGCAGTAGCACACTAGTCTGGATAGTTAGAAATTGTACTACATCAGCTAGGCAATGCCCACTCCCCCCGTCCATGTACAGGAGATACTACATTGTGACTGCAGACTCACAGGTAAACAAAGGTAATGGATATTGATGGTACAGCTCCATGATTGCAGTAGCACACTAGTTCGGATAGTTAGAAATTGTACTACATCAGCTAGGCAATGCCCACTCCCTGTCCATGTACAGGCGATACTACATTGTGACTGCAGACTCACAGGTAAACAAAGGTAATGGATATTGATGGTACAGCTCCATGATTGCAGTAGCACACTAGTTCGGATAGTTAGAAATTGTACTACATCAGGCAGGCAATGCCCCCCACCCAGAGCAGGTACTGCATCATAAATGCAGATTCACTGGGAAAGAAAGGCTATGAATATAAATGACACAGCTGTGTTATTGCAGTAACATACTAGTTGGGACAGTTAGGAGTTGTACGGTGTTAGCTAGGCAATGTACGCCCCCCGCACCCAGGACAGGTAGTGCATCCTGAGTGGGAAGTCACTGTAAAAGCTAGTAGATAGGCATAAGTGGTGTTCCTGTGTAGTTGCAGGTACACATAGCTTAGCAGAATTAGGAGTTGTACGGTATCGGCTAGGCAATGCCTCCCACCCCCAGAGCAGGAACTGCATGCTGAGTGGAGACTCGCAAGAAAAAAAGGCTATGGGTATAAATGGTACAGCTCCATGATTTCAGTAACACACTAGTTGGGACAGTTAACAGTTGCATGGTGTCAGCCAGTCAATGGCCCCACCAAAAAAACAGGTACTGCATCTTGAGTGGAGAGTCAGATAAAAAGAAAGGCTGTGGATATAAGTGGTACAGCTCTATGATTGTAGTAACATACTACTTGGAACAGGTAGGAGTTGTATGTTGTCAACTAGGCAGTGCCCTCAGCCCCCCACCCCCAAAGGATGAGGTGCACATCTACTGTTCACCTGTAATGATTGGCTAAAGATATACTATGAGATAAAATCCACTGATACTGTTGCCAGCAGTCTATGACATTTGTGTCAGTTTATGTTACTAGACTTACGTTCAGCACTGGTGCCAGGCTCCTGCTTCACCTGCGCCCATGATGTTGCTCCAGTCTCCCTGACCACTGTAAGACAGAGAAAGAGATTGTTTACTAGATGCAGGGATTTTACTTTTGTTACTGTTACTCTTATTGTATCTATTTAGTTTTACGTACACCTTTGCTTTACCCTTCTCGTGTACGCTAATGTGTACATTACTGTTTGCGTTTTTGTTACTACTTGTGTTTTAATTGTTGTTACCATATTCATTTGCACTTTGTTCGACTTACTGTTGTAGTCAGCATTACTGTCTGACTAAACATTCATGTTGCGGGATCTGGAGGGCAGCTTGTACCTGCATGTTGTTACCTAGGGTATATCCCACACCCAAAAAAAAATGACACAGTGGGCACTGTATTCTGAATGGAGACTGACAGGAAAACAAAGGTTATGGGTCTATACGGTACAGCCCTATCATTGGAGTACACACTAGTTGAAAGAGTTAGGAGTTGTACGGTATCAGCTAAGTAATGCTCCTCCTCCTCCTCTTCCTCCTCCACCCAGGCCAGAGAGTGCATCCTGACTGGAGAGTCAGAGTTAAAGAAAGTACAGAGACAGTGACGGTGTACCTCTGTGGTTGCAGTTAGACACAAGTTAGAACAATTAAGAGCTACATGGCACCAGACAGGCAAAGCCCCCCCACCTCCCCACTGCGTCACTGCACATGAGATACTGAATTGATAATGCATACTTAAGCAATAAGGCACAACAGGGTGTGGGTTATTGGGGGTTTACCCACGCCTTGTGTGGTGTGTCATGAGGCATAGCCGAGTGACTTAACCACACAAGAAATGGGTAAATCCTGAATAACTCACACCCTGGAGTGCCTTATTGTGATTATACAATGGAACCATGTGTGAAATGTGTTTAATTATGTTATTTTATAAAATGCATTTCCTCAGCTGTGGGCAATGCAGGATTTACCCACGGTCACGTGACATGTTTTGACCAATGAGGTTCCAGGATTTTCACACACCATTGTACAATCTAAGTAAAACAATGGATATGGACATCAAAGTTGCAGGTTCATGACTGAATAAGACACAAATTGGGGCACTTAGTTGTTGCATGGCATCAGGCAGGCAATGTCCCACCTCCCCTGAAAAGGTTGTGCATACTAAGTGTACAGTGATAGGGAAAGAAAGTGTGCAGAGATGAATGGTGTGTCTCCCTGGTTGTAAGAACACATAAATTAGGACAGTTAGTAGTTGCATGCAATCAGCCAGGCAATCCTCCTCCCTACCCCCTGTTCAAAGAAGATTTTATATGCTGACTGGAGATTTATGGTAAAAGTGAGGCCATGAATATAAAGAGTACACACTTTTATTGTAGTAACACACAAGCTACATGACTTTGGGGGGATGTACGGTGTTACTCAGGAATTTTCCAGTAACATGTTTGGCAACTGTACACCGAATGGTCACACACTGTTAATTTAAGGTGATGGATATCAGTATAATATCAAGATGAAACTTAGTATTCTTACCTGTGGTATGATACTACTCTGGTACTGTCACCGTGCCCCCCCCCCACACACACACAGGTATTATATCCCGACTTGAGAGTCAGATATGAAAACAGTCATGTTAATGATTTTCTAAGTAATGCTGACAAAGTGAGTATGGCAATACCTATCTGTTGAAAATTGCACAACTAAAACTCTCTTTTGTGAGAAGATACTTTATTTTCTACATAATTCTTTCTCCGTAATTAGTACTGTGTCAGGTATTAGTCCTTAGTTATACATTTAACACATGATGTATCTTGAGTGGAGAACCACAGGAAAACTAGTGACATTTAGAATTACAGAACAGCTTGATGATTATGGAGGTACATATTCTTGCACAATTAGTACTTCTATGTGGTCAGCAAGGCTATGTACTGTGATGATACACAAGGAGGTTCTGCTTTGACAGTGTACACAGTCTGAGCAATACTAGTACAGTACACAGCAATGTAACAGCAGCTCAGTGGGTGCACAGCATCAAGAGTCCAATGGAGATCAAGTTGTGAGAGTAATTATTATTAATAATTTCTTGCAGAATTTTCTTACCTTCTGACTCGACAATGATGACACTGTCAGAGTCTGAATGTTCGGCCTCCACAGCCTCTGGTTCAGCTGGTACTACTTCGCTTTGTGGTGGGGGGCACCTCTGATGATCTGTGAATGAAAGATAGTAATGATTTTTGTTAAGTATGGTATATGTGTGTTCACTTACTTAAAAGACATTTCTTTGAAAAATTGTACTCTTGTCTGCCAGTTGAGATACACCTAGATGAGGTGCTGTATACTGATTGAATAGACAACATTTTTTTTATGGATTTAAATGTAACAGCTATATGATAGCAGTAACATACTAGCTATGATAGTTAACCCCCCCACCTACAACGGGTTGTGCATCCTGAGATGATAGTCACAGTGAGTAAAGGTTACTAAAATAGATGGTACCGGTGAATGATTTTAGTAACACTCTAGGACAGTTAGGATTTGCATGGTATTATATAGTAAATAGTGGGACCCCTCCACACCCCTAATACTGCATTTCGGGTAGTGCATTGTGAGTGGGCAGTCACACGAAAAAAAAATCAACAGTATTGACGGTTAACCTTTGTGGTTCCAGTGGCTGTACAGAAGTTAGGAGTGATTTGGCGTCAGCCAGGTAATGTACCAACCTGTGGTTTGAGCAGTGCATCAATAGTGGAGAACCACGGGAAAATGACCATTATGTAAATAACATTTTACATTCCAATGATTGCAGTGATAGATTGTTTGGGAGACTAATAAGTTGAATGGTGTGAAATATGCAATGCCCTCCTCCTCATGGAACAGGTACTGCATCTTGAGTATGTAGTAACAGACAAACAAAGGTAATGCATATAAAAGAAACAGTCCATGATACCAGTAACACACTAGTTGGGATAGTTAGGAGTTGCTTGGTGACAGGTAGGCTATGACCCCCCAAAAGAAAACCGGGTACTGTACCCTGCGTAACCACCCAGAGTCAAACAAAGGCTATGAATATAAACAGTACAGTTATATCATTATATAAGTAACACATGAGTTTGGGACAGTAACAACTTGTACAGTGTCAGCGACTCACTGCTTCCACCCCCCGCCACATAACCCCATGAGAAGGTATTGTATCCTCAGAGGAGTCGCACAGACAAAGACAGTTAACAAATATTCATGGTACAGCTGCATGATTCTTGTTGATTGGTACTTGAGGAAGTTAGGGGTTGCATGGTGTCATCTACTTAATGCCATCTGTTGCAGGACAGGTCAGACAGTGCATTGTGAGTAGAGAGTCTCAGGAGAAAAACATGCATATAGATCAACGGTTAAAGTTTTTGTATTGCAGGATTACATGACTTAAGAGTTTGACAATGGCAGTCAGACAATGCAGCCACTCTGCTGACAGAAGAGGTTGTGCATCCTGAGTGCAGACTGATTGTAATACTAAGAGCATGGATATCAATATAATATCAGCTTGATTTTAGGGAGATATAAGTTATGATACTTAGGAGTTGATGGTATCAGCAAGTCAATATCTCCCCCCTCAACACCAAGCAGTGCAGCTTTAATGCACAGCCATTCTTATAGTGAGGCAATGTACGGAAATGGAGCATCACCGTGATTGGAGTCACACACATATGGGCATAATTTCTAATAGTGTGGATTACAACAAAACATTGTATTGTGGGAATAGCAGCCTTGAAGCTGTCTGGTGTGGTGGGATCATGTGACACCTCAGGTAGTGGATGCACTGAGGCTATGGTCTTGTACCTCACTGCCTTAGGTGTTATCTTATTTAAGCAATAAGGCATGACCAATGGGGTATGTTAATGATCTGTTAATCACCTTCTAGGGGTGTACTGTGGCACAAGGTGTAGCCAAGTGCCACATGCCCCTAGAGGGTGATTAACTGAGCATTAACATAATACCTGGGGGTGCCTTATTGCTATTATAATAAAAAATGTTTTTAAACAGTGTTAAACCTTGTTCAGCATATGGCTAAGCTCTACATGTATGTTAATAAAAAGATTAACATAAGGCTGTTAGAATGTTTTCAGCCAATCAGAAAGCTCCATTTCTCAGACCCTCTTTATAATTAACACAACAGTGCGCTTCTTTTTCATACCTGGAAAAGAAAATGTTATGTTGAGTAACAGATAGTTTCTTTACTCACAGTGTGTTAGATACTTCCCCGCAGCTGGCTTCCCAGCAGCCTCCCACATCTCGTGAGTGAGGTAGTACCAGCAAACATCGTTGTCTGGTATCTCCTCTCATTCTTGAGTGTATAGAAATGCTGGCGCAACAGCTTCCACTTCCTCTTGCACATCGCGGGATTCTTATTTTTCACTTTTAAAACAAGCCACAAGAAGTCGATGATGCGCTTCCACATCGAATCCAGCTTCCTGTTGGTGCTTCTCATCAGGATGCAGGCATTCCCCTCTGGCCTGGGCTGCCTCAACCAGGCAGCACACCTCTCTTGAACCCCAGAGTCTCATAGCTATTTTTTTACTTGTTTAAAGCTGTTATAAATAGAGATAAAACAGTATGTTACTGTGATGTATTGTGACGTGCATTTTTTATCCTCTGTGTACATTTTATACTTAGGATGCAGAGAGAGGTAAATCTTTGTGATTCTGTAGTTATTATAAGACACAATGTTTCATGGGTAGACTAATGGTTAAATAATATGACATTGACAACAGAGTACTGTCTTCATAATTCTGTTTCAGTATGTCTTAGATGTATACTGAAACAACATAGCGATATTTTTATAGTACAGTTAATTAACTATGGCTGTATGCATGCCACAATTCTGAAGATCTGCATGAATCTGAATTTGTGTAGTGGTGTAACAGTGAAATAGCATGGCTTTTGCTTTGTGTGTGTTATCTGTGCAGCTTTTCTATTTTTTGACCTAGTTATTTGGCTCTTAAAAGAGCCTTTTTTTACAATTGTATCTGCTGTAACAACTTGATATTTTTAGAGAACTTTGAGGATCCCATCTTGAAGGTCATCTAGGAACAGGCAATTGCCAGCATGTGAGAAGTGCACACCATCTGGTAGGTATAGCCAATCATTACTATATTTAATTTCAGGGTGACGTATGGTGTGCATCCCAGCATTGCGAAGATATCCAGATATTTGGATGTTTACCTTTCTGTGAGCTCTGTCAAATAGGCACATGTGCCGTTCTGCTAGCCAGACTCTACGCTCTGTAATATCAGAAAAAATTATCTTGCAAGCAGGTAACATACCCATAATGGAAGCAAGGTCCAATTTTACTTCTGACGCTAAATCTATCCATCTTTTTGTGCCCAAATCATTGCATCTGAGATGAATCCGCAGTATGTCAGGCTGAGCTTGAGTCCTCAAAAGTCTGTGCATTGTTGACATGAAATGCTCCCACCTCATGCCACCCCTGTCAAACCACTTAACAGAGCAATTTGGAAGCTGCAGGTCTCTGCCAAAATCACTCCTCTGAGCATACTCTGAAGCGTGCCTTACTATGCTGCTGCCCACTACCCACATGGTCCATTTGCTTTTTCCTGCCATTCTGAGTTTTTAAGCTGAGAAGTGGACAGAGAGCTACCAAAAAAAATCAGTGTTTGTCCTGCAGTGTCTAGACACTACTGAATATGAAACTGAAATTTCCCTCTCTCCTTCAACATTGCTTTGGTGGGCTGCCCCAAAACACAGTGATTTTAAAAGTTATTGGTTGATTCTTTCTGATGGCTAACCAATAGAGTGCATGCACTGACTATGACTACACTTAATGGCTGTAGCTGCTGTCAACCAAAAATGCTGAAAGATTTCTTAGTGGGAAAATACTACATTTAATAGGCTACTTCAAATAATCACAGCTACACAGAGGCATGTGATTGGTTGCCTCTTGTGTTATGATACATGTGCTGCTTGCTTTCTGCCTCCATTTGCAGCTGTATCTGTGCTAGTAAGTACTGCTTGACACCCTGACTTTAAACAGTTATAACTTTTTTTACAGCATAATAGTTAAATAGAGCAGTAAAAAATGTTTTGTTCAATACTATTTTTGTGCAGCTAACAGTTTTTATAATGCTAGAAAAATTGTATATAAAATGTGATGTACTTACACAGTGTAAAGCGGGGTCTATCCTTTTTTTCTAAGATGGCTGCTATGTCCTTCTTCTCCACTCTTCAGCACTTGTGATTGGTTGCCTGACATGGCCTGATCAATGTGACACTGCATTGGTGGCAGCGTCTGTCAGTCAAATAGGAAGCAGTCTCTGAATGGCTGAGTCTTAAAGGGGGTGTTTAACAATGTCATTTTGCGACACTTTCATGCTCACGACATTATTATTCAACACTTTCGTGCATTCAACACTACTTTTGCAACACTACATTTGACACTTTCATACTATCGACATCAAATTTCGCGACACTTTCATGCACACGACACCATATTTTTTGAAAATGTCGCACGTTCGACACTGCTTTTTAAACTTTTATTAAAAACAGTATGTTTTAGGAAAAAACTAATGTGGATGCTTTACATTGTGCTAATACTTCAATTTTTACATTTTCAGATATTTCTTCTGATATTATTAGTCAGGTTATGTTCTGCAAAGTTTGAAAAAATTGTATATAGGTTTAGTGGTGTTCAGCTATTATAGTAATAATGTTTGCAATCTTTTGTAGACAGTACTATTTACTGTTCTTATATGAGACATGGATAGTGAGTGTCACTATGTAATGTCAGGACAAAAAAGATCAACACTAAAAATGTTTTTTTCTATTTATTATACAGGTGTCTGATACTTCTGTAAGATTGGTGTAGACTACTGTGAATTTACAGACAAGGAAGATGCCCTCTAAACAGAGATGGAGCTCTATGCAGAGACAAAACAGGTATCATAGTACTTCACTGTTGCTTAAGAGTGCTCCAAAACCCACTGATAGTAGCTCAAGATGTAAAACGATTCAGTGTTCCACTCAAGGAGTGACTTCACAGGTTGCTCACTCCGCAGGAAAAGTGTGTACTTGCTCAACTGCAAGGAAAAAATGTGTAGCTGAGCAACAGTTGTGCAAATCTCTGAGACACAACACTCATGTTGCAAAGGGAAGCATAAATAAACGTACTAAGTGGCAATGTAAATTCATAGCTGCTGAGGTGTATCTGAGGAAGCAAAAGTATTTTCAATCACTAACTTCTAAAGCTAAGATTGAGAGATTTATTGCTGCTGTGATGAGACGTGAGCGCAAAAAACCAGTCATCTCTCTTTGATGACATTGCGTCTCAAAGTACGTACGTTTGTTAATAGAGCACTATTTGTTCTTCAACGTTTGTGGTGTAAGATGTCACATGTACTTGAGCAGTTCAGAAAAGTTGTGTATGACATAAAGATGAGGCTGCAATGGTATCCTGTCTTGAACCTGCACAATTTCTGTGATGTTTTCACAGGTCAGTGGCTGCACACACAGCACTCAGAGGCGTATTTCTGGGAGGAGTCATATTACTCACAGAAAAAGGACAGCAACTTGTGCATTGATGAGTCCTGTAAACTATGTAAAGTGCTGAGTGTGTGTGATGACACTACAATGGAGTCAGATGATGAGTGTGAGGCAACTACTCAGCCTTGTAAGCATCACTGTCTCTCATGGACGTGTTATGTGACTTGCAACCGAAGGCAATTGTCATTTGACAAAGTTGAGCACTTTATCAACCTGTTTGTCATTACTGATCGTAAAGACAGACATAAACTGTTGGAGAGTATAGACCTTTGTGAGATCTGTCCACATACTGGACTTATGGGTCACTCGCTTGCATGCCTAGATAGTGGTGTTTGTGACAGTGTCTTTCACCACATGTGGATGCTGGGAGTGCATCAATCAGGCATGCAGAACTTTGTGTACAGGGTCTATGAGGTTCTACGAGTTGTCACTCAGTATACTCATATGAATGAGTTACTGCAGTCTGGTGACATGCATGGTGCCATGACATTTTTGAAACAGCTGCGATGGGTCAGCAGTGTGACATATACTGTGATTGATCAGTCATCAATTGCTGATGGAAATTCTGTGCCTGTCTTAGAAAGTGATAGTCTCAAGCAGTTTGGGAAATCAATTGCCAAATTTGACTTGGCAAAGACAGAAAAATTTGACTCTGTATGTGTGTAATGTGATTGGCTCTGTTACGAGAAACAAACAGTAACAGTCAACCTGGAAACCTTGTCAGCGTACAATGACATGTGGTTTCGACTGTCAGAATTTCTGCTGTTAAAGTATGACTTTCAGTTAGATGCAATCACTGTGATGTGCAAGCACTGTTTCTCCAAAGTGAAGGCTAACATTCTGCCACCAAGGTCAGTCTTGAACAATATAGAGGCACATGTTATGCCAGCTGAGATTGCCACATTGAATATGTTTGAATGGATTCTTATTCAGACTATGAAACTATTTCAAACTATTCTATGTCTGAACACAAAGACATGGAACATTCCACAAAAATAACTCATTAGATCTCTTAAGGGTTCCGTTATGTATCTTCCACTTCCCCTGCAGGACAATGTGGAGGCGATCTCTATTGAGAACACTTTGGTGATTCTTGTTAATGGTGTTCCAAGTAAGTCAACGGTCATTTGGCAGGATGTTGTCAATGTAGAGAAGGTGAAGCTCGTTCTTACTTATTTAAAGAGCAACAATCCCTTTTATGCAGACTTTGATATTGATCGCATGACCACTGTGTCTGTTGAACATGATCTGTTGAAAACCACAAAACCAATGACTGAGAAGGTCAATGTGGAGACAAATGACAATGTGTATGAACAATACACAATTTACCCACTGCATGGCAGAGATCCAGTAGGGGACAACATTGATCTTTATCAAATGAAACAGGTGGAAGGTGAGCCTGTTAGCATTTGGGAGGCAACATTGGAAGCACGCTGTTTCCCAGATTTATTCCCAAAAGGGTCAGGTGGGTGCCTAGATGACAGACGAGTCTGTGTACAGGGTGCTGAGTACCTTACTAGCTGTGTGCTCAGTAAGGATGGCAAATTCAGATGCAACATACAGTACCTGTTTCATCTCATGTGGGAGAATGAGCTTAGCATACTGTCTGCATCTATTGTGCATACTGTTTATCTCACAACTCCACTTGATGGAATCACAGCTGCACAGTTCCTGGAGAAAGTAAAGCAGAAGGATGAAAATGTGCAAGTGAATTTGTCTTCCATTCTGTCAAGTCTACGTAGCACCAAAGAATACTGGTATCACAGACGCTCTGAGGTGATGACCATGCTGCAAGAGTATGGTCCAGCCACATGGTTTGTCACACTCAATTGTGCAGAGTATGCCTGGGATGAGGTCATAGAACTGCTGAAGTGAGCTAATTGTGCTGTAGAGGGCATTTCATCAATGACTCTCAGAGAAATGTGCTCACTTGATCCTGTGTCTGTGACAAGGCATTTCCACAAGCGATTCCATGACATTCTGACTTTCATTTTGTCAAAGGAGAATCCACCTCTTGGTATTGTGGAGCATTACTTCTGGAGGATGGAGTATCAGGCATGAGGCACTCCTCATATTCATGTTTTACTGTGGATTAAGGATGCCCCATGCATAGGTGAACATGAAGCAGCACAAGTGATAGCATTCATTAAGCAGTATATCACTTGCTGCATTCCAGAAAAGTACAACAGTCCTACACTGTGGAAGTTGGTGCAGAAGTTTCAATGCCATATTTGTGTGAAATACTGCCACCGGGTAGTGAAGAACAAATCTGATTGGTACACAAGATGTTGTTTCAGATTCCCCAGATGTGTCTGTCAGGATAGTTGCATGAATTAACTTTTTTCAGCTATGCGACACCACTTGAAGGCAAAATCAACCAAGAGGGTTTATGGGTTACCCAGAGAAGAGAATGAGGTGTACATCAATGACTACATCCCTACTCTTCTTCTAATGTGGCAAGTAAACATAGATGTTCAGTTTGTGGCTGATAACTCGTTGACTCTAGTTCGATGTGTCACTTCGTACATAACTAAACATGAACAGACTAGCTTGTAAGATCTTTGGGAAGATATTGCCAGTTCAAGCAAGTCACTCACATCTCAGTTGTGGTCACTGGGGTTGAAGACCCTATCACACAGAGAATGTGGTGCTTATGAGGCCAGCGATCACTTGATTGGTACACATATGTACGGCAAATCTGATGCTGTGCGCTTTCTCAGTGTAAACTACAAAGAGAAGCAAAAATGTGTACTTATTCCTCATGCTGAGATTGAGGAACTGGCTCTCAAGGGACCGTCTTCAAGTCATATCTTGAAGAATAACCTCATTGGCATGTACTACCCCCATAGACATGAAGACATGGATCAAATGTGTGTATGTGAGGCGGCTAAGTGATATGACTACAAGACGGATGTCTCACCTGATTGTACACATGACATTTACAAGGTCAAGGCAGTGGACAGCTGTCTCATTAAGAGACATAAGTCTTGGCTCATTGACCACTGTAAGCTGCATCTAGGCACATCTGAGAGCAGAGAGCATTATTACTTTGCTCTCCTATTTCTATTTAGACCCTGGAGGAATGAGTCTGAATTAAAAGGTGACTGTGATACATTCGAGGAAGAATTCAATCACAGTTACGAGACATTCAAAAGTGAATACTCAGACACATATATACAGAGGCTAGACACTGAGAAGGAGCAACTTGAGAAGGCACAGAAACAACTTAAAGAGGACACGTTTGTCAGTTCACAGGACAATCTTGATCCAGAAGGACAAGGTATCCTTGGAGAACCTCTGCCTCTGAATGCCCCAGAAGTACTCATGTCAGAAGTGGAGAGTGCTATGGAACATGGCACACACTGCAGTACCAACCCAGCTGAGTTGAGAGAGACCCTCAATGACCAGCAATGTGCAGTGCACTCTGAGGTCAGTGATGCTGTCCGGCATGGAATATTACATGAACACAAGAAATGTGACTGTCTTGACTACAAGCCACTGCTGATGTTTGTTAGTGGCTCAGCCAGCACAGGGAAGAGTTTCCTTATAGAGGCCAGAGGGTTCAGTACTGGGTCCAGTCCTTTTTAATGTCTTTATAAGTGACATTGCAGAGGGACTGGAAGGAAAAGTATGCCTCTTTGCAGATGACACAAAGATCTGCAACAGGGTTGATACACAAGGAGGTGTGGAAAGGATGAGAAGGGACTTGACAAGGTTGGAGGAATGGTCAGAAGTATGGCAGCTAGGATTCAATGCAAAGAAGTGCAAAATAATGCACCTGGGAAACAAGAACCCTGGGGAAGATTACACAATTGGGGAAGGTAGTAACAAAAACAAAAAAGGAAAGGGACCTAGGGGTAATCATATCAGATGACCTTAAGGTTAGCAAGCAATGTGAGAAGGCAGTAGGGAGGGCTGGGGGTATACTGGGATGCATAGGGAGAGGCATCACCAGCAGAAAACAGGAAGTTGTTATCCCTCTGTACAGACAGTTGGTGAGGCCCCATCTGGAGTACTGCATCCCGTTCTGGAGACCCCATCTCCACAAGGACATAGACAAGATAGAGGCAGTCCAGAGGAGGGCAACTAAAATGGTGCAGAGTCTGCAAGAGAAGCCGTATGATGATAGACTAAAGGAGCTTAATATGTACCCTTGAGAAAAGAAGGGGGGGACATGATAGAAACTTTTAAGTACCTCAGTGGAATCAACAGAGTCCAAGAGGGTAGCATCTTTCAGAAAAAGAGATGTGCAAGAACAAGAGGACACAATTTAAAGATAGAGGGGGGCAGTTCAGGGGCAATGTGAGGAAGTATTTTTTTCACAGAGAGGGTAGTGGATGCATGGAACAGCCTTCCTGAGGAGGTTGTGGAATCTAAAACTGTGGGAGAATTCAAGAATGCTTGGGACAGACATAAGGCAATTCTTGTGGGGGTAGGAAGAAATAGGCTGTTGGTTAACTAGGATCTGCAGCCTATCCTGTAGGCAGGGAAATGGGCAGACTAGATGGGCCAAGCGGTCCTTATCTGCCATCAAAGTCTATGTTTCTATGTTTCATAATGGCAGACATACAGAACCTGATGGGGTCATTAATTTCTGTTGCTGTTAGTGCTCCCACTGGACTGGCTGCATACAACATTGGTGGAATTACGTTACACCATCTCTTCATGTTGCCAGGGGATCATGGCAAAGCAGGAGAGTATCGTAAGCTGTCATTTGAGGTTGCATATCAGCTTTGTTCTATGTTTAATAAGATGAAGTTACTCATCATTGATGAGATTAGTATGGTCTCCGATGTAATGCTTTCCTGTATACACCTACGTCTACAGGAGATCTTGGGGACTGACTATGGAGATGCATTCGGTAGTAAAAGCATTGTTGTATTTGGAGACCTCTTACAGCTTGCACCAGTTAATGCGGAACATGTCTTTGCAGCTCTGACTGTCAAGCAGGCTAAGAATACACTAGGCTGCATTGGAGGTTTTAACCTGTGCAAATTATTACATGTGTCGAGCTGTATCAGAACATGCGACAAAGTGGTGATCTGGCTTACAAGGCACCGTTGGATCAAGTTTGTACAGGTTCTCTGTCAGCAGAACATGTTTCAATGTTACATTTTCACTTCATTTTTATTTTTTATACTTGTAAATCCAAATGAGCAAACTGCCCGTTTTCATTGGAGACAAGTTTAAAACTAAAAAACACACAAAAAACTAACAAACAAACATAATACAAACAATACATTCAATCAATAAAATACAATACATAAAAATACATCATGTTTTCAAAGATAGCCACTGTTTTAACTGTGTCTTAAAACCCTGACAGGAGTTATTATCAACAACTTCTGAAGATTTCATATGAACCTGAGGAGAACTATTCTGAACAATTTCTAACGGAATTCTATTAAAAAACTAGGTGCTCTAAATAATAAAGATCTTTGCCCAAAAGTAGTCTTAAAAATGGTATTTTAAATTTATAATTATGCTGAGACCTGGTAAACAATGCATTAACTAATCTAGGAAACATTAAAGAAATAGAATAAGGAAAAAAATTACATTTAACTTTAAATAAAAAAATACCCATCTTATAAAGTACACGGTTTTCAAAAGATATGGAATATGACTGATTGTACAGATCAGAGCAATGGGTTCGAAAGGGTAAATTTAACCAAATTTAACCAAAACCTCAAAGCTGAATGGTAAATTACTTTGAGAGGACTCAAAACATTAGTACATGAGGATGCATAAATCAGTATGCCATAATCAAGTATGGAGAACAGAAAGCTATGAACTAAAAGCTTTCTGGATTCCAAAGTCAAAAAAGATCTAACTCGATAAAGCATACCTAACCTCTGATGGAGGATTTTCCTAAGATTCTGAATGTGAGGATCAAAAGAAAAATGTGTATCCAACATGATACCTAAATATTTAAAAACAGATACATTTTACACAGATACATTAAGCAGAAAAGGGGCAAAATTCAGCAGAAGGGCAGACAGCAAGGAGAACCAGGGATAAATGACAACCAAGGAAGGGGCTGGAGTAGAACAGTGAAGCAGACTAGGGAGGTCAAATCATGGAAAGCCATGTGTGCAAATGCCAGGAGCCTTAGCAACAAGATGGAAGATCTGGAGGCTGTCATGGTACAGTCAGACCTGGACATTGTGGCCATCACTGAAACCTGGTGTAATGATAACCATGACTGGGAGATGGCCATACCTGGCTACAACATATTCAGAAGAGACAGAGCAGGCAGGAAGGGAGGAGGAGTGGTACTGTATGTGAAAAATGACAGAAGGGCCACAGAGATCCAGGAGGAACAAAATGGGGGAGAGATACTGTGGGTTAAGCTAGAAAGGAAAATGGGGCCAGCTATCCGCACAGGTGTGGTCTATAGACCACCAGCCCAGGAGGAAGAAACAGATAGGGAGCTGATGCTAGCCATCCAAAGGATGGCAGACAAGGGTGAGGTAGTACTGGTTGGAGACTTCAATATTCCAGATGTGGACTGGAGCATCCCAGCAGCAGCATCAACTAGGAGCAGATTTATCCTGGACTCCCTTCAGGGTGCCTTCTCAGCAACTGGTCATGGAACCAACTCGGCAGAAGGCAATACTGGACCTTCTGCTCACAAACAGGGACAGTGTGATGGGGTAACAGTGGGGAGCACCTGGGGAACAGTGACCACCAGTCATTGTGGTTTGAAATCACAGAAAGAGCAGAACCAAACCACACAAAACACGTATCCTGGATTTTGAGGGGCAGACTTTGGGAAAATGGGAAATATTTGAAAGAGGCATTAAGGGAATGGGACAGGAATCGGGGTTGAGGAACAGTGGGCAGTATTTAAAATGGGGATTATAAGAACAACAGAATTATGCATTAAGCAGGTTAGCAAGAGGAAAAGGAAGAGGAGACCATTATGGTTTTCCAAAGAGGTAGCAAAGAAAGTGAAAGCCAAAAGATAGTATTCAGGCAATACAAAAGACACAGGCAGAAGAGGATAGGGAGAAGTACCAGGAGAAACAAAGGAGGCAGGAAGTCAGTAAGGGAAGCCAAAGCTCAGACAGAAGAACACATTGCAAAATCAGTGGTTAAAGGGGACAAAACCTTTACAGGTACATAAGTGAAAAAAGAAAGACAAAGGGAGGATAGTGAGACTGAAGGGGAGGATGGGAGTCACGTGGAGGATGACAACAGTAAAGCTGACATACTGAACAGGTATTTCTGCTCAGTCTTTGCAGGAAGAGGGGGTAATGGATCTGAAGGAATTACAAGGGTGAGAATGGTGCAGAAATGGACTCAAGTCCCTTTACACGAGAAAGGGTCCTGAAGGAACTGGAAGTAATAAGAGTTGACAAAGCAATGGGGCCAGATGGGATGCACCCTAGGTCCTTAAAGAACTAAGAGAGTGGTGGCTGAACCTCTGGCTATCCTGTTTAACCAATCACTGGAAACAGGGAGGTACCCAAAGACTGGAGGACAGCAGATGTAGTCCCCTTATACAAAAGTGGGAACAAAGAGGAAGAGGAACTACAGACCAGTCAGCCTCACTTCAGTAGTGGGAAAGATCATGGAAGCACTTCTGAAGGAGATTGATGGAACATCTGGTTGTCAATGGACCACAGGACCCAAGGCAGCACAGTTTCACCAGGGGAGGTCTGCGTCAGACCAATCTCATTGAATTTTTGACTGGGTGACTAGGAGGTGGATCAGGGAGGGCAGTGGACATGGCCTATCTGGACTTCAGCAAGGCCTTTGACACTGTGCTACATAGAAGACTATTCCACAAACTGGGGAATATGGGTGGGCAGGACAGTAGTGTGGTGGGTAGGTAATGGCTGGGTGGCAGGACACAGAGGGTGGTGGTAAATGGCTGTCACTCCACAGAGGGAAGAGTGACCAGTGGGGCACACAGGGATCAGTGCTGGGACCTGTCCTATTCAACATCTTCATCAGTGACATTGCGCAGGATCTAGAAGGCAGAATTTCACTGTTCGCTGATGACACAAAGCTCTGTAACAGAGTAGACACACCAGAGGGTGTAGACAGAATGAGAAGGGACCTGCAGAAACTTGAAGAATGGTCAAGGGTTTGGCAATTGAAATTCAATGCAAAGAAGTGCAAGATAATGCATATAGGGACACAAAACCCTGGCACAATATATCAGTTGGGGGTGAGGATATAGCATGCACCAAGCAGGAAAGGGATCTTGGGGTTGTCATCTCTGATGACCTCAAGGTAGGGAAACAGTGTGACAAGGCATCAGGTAAAGCAATAGGATGCTGGGATGATCAGGCAGGGGCATCACCAGCAGGAAAAGGAGATCATAATCCGCTATACAAGACACTAGTGAGGTCTCACCTGGAGTACAGTGTACAGTTCTGAGACCATACCTATGTAAGGACATAGACAGGGTAGAGAAGGTTCAGAGGAGGGCATCAAAGATGGTACATGGATTGCATCACAAGTCCCTATGAAGACAGGTTGAAGGAACTGAGCATGTACTCCCTGGAGGAGAGGAGGGAGAGAGGGGATATGATAGAGACATACAAGTATCTTACAGGGAGAAACAGGGTGCAGGAAAACACTATTTTTAAGTGAAAAAGATGTTCCAGGACTAGAGGGCATGGGATGAAGTTGGAGGGGAGGACGATTCAGAGGAAACATGAGAAAGAATTTCTTCACAGAACAGGTGGTGGACAAGTGGAACACCCTGCCAGAGGAAGTGGTGGGGGCTGAAACAATCACGGGATTTAAGAATGCATGGGATAGACATAAAGGAATTCTAGAGGTCAGGGGTAAGGGGAAACAGACTTCTAGGAAAACAAACTGAACTTACAAGCTCAAATGGGCAGACTGGGTGGGCCATAGGCCTTTATCTGCCGACACTGTCTATGTATCTATGTATCTATGTATCTATGTATCTATGTATTTTCAATTATATATCCTGTCCTATCAGAAATTGGAAGCAAATCAATTAGTACATTTTTCTTTTTAGAAAACACCATTACATAGTCGAAGAATAAGAATGGATACTACATCCATAGAAACAGCATGTGATGTTTTCAGTGATGTGTACTCTCCACAGGCACATGCATTGTGTGTCTTATGCCATGACTGAAGGAATGTGCTGAGTTCAACAGTGTCATGTTGCAGAGAGAGAATCAAGAGATTCTCACACTGCATGCTGTTGATACAGTTGATGGTGTCATTCTAAGTCGAAAAATGGTAGCAAAGATGACTGAATGACTCTCTGAACTGAAGTCAGATGTTTCACATACAGCTGGCCTGGAAGCTGTTCTTACAGTTTGTAAGAATGCACATGTCATGCTACGCTGCAATCTTGATGTGGAGCGTGGCATGGTAAATGGCACCATGGGTAATATAATTGACTTCATTTACAATGTTCAGAAAACATTTATTGAGACAGTTGTTGTCCACTTTGACAACATGGAACAGCCTGTGCAGAATGATCGTACCTGCGTTAAGTTCCAGGTATTTAAGGATATCCATGTGAACAGGAAACAGTTCCCAATATGTGTTGCATATGCTGTTTCAATTCACAAGTCTCAGGGCTTGAGTTTGGATTCAGCAATGGTGGACATAGGCACAGACATTTTCAAAGATGGCATGAGCTACATTGCACTTTCACGCATACGTAGTCTTTCTGGGTTGCACATCATAACACTCGCACCTCAGAAGATACTCACTGACAAGTGATGTATTGTCAAGTACAACAGATTACTTACTCTATATCAGCCACAGATGTCTTTAAAACCACTACCTATGTGTGTAGTTGTCTCACATCCCACAGTCACAGCTACACCTGGCAACAAAAGAAAACAAGCTTCTACAACTGATTCAGCCGTGCAGAGTGGTAAGAAGCGCACAATGTCAAATACAGATGCAGAACAGGCTGTCGGCCTGAAGTCAGTTGGTATGGCTGTTGTCCCAGTGTTTGCTAGTACTAGAGTAAACTGCTATGCTAATTCAGTTATGCAAGTCTTTCTCCACATGCCACACTTTGTGCAGGCAATATCTGCTTCACAAGACATTGCCTTATCAAAGGCATTGAAGCAGGTTGTCAACGTGGCTTCTGATCAGTCTAACAACATGCAGTCACTTACACCTCTACGACAGGTGTTGGGGACATATGACGGATGCAGTTCATTGCTGCTGACATGCAGTAGGACGCCAGTGAGTTCACGATGGCAATCATAAACAGCTTGGTTGAAGAGGGGGATTCCAGTGCGTCAGTATTTCACTGTGTCATATGTTACCAAATATGTATGTGTGTTACGTGGTCATTCAGAGTGAGAAATCACAGGAGACATGCTTTGGGTTTCTCTGTGCCTCAGATTAAAAGTGTCAAGTTCCGGCAGCTGTTTACGAATGCTGAAAGTGGTCACTTGTGTGTAAGGTGTGGAGGTACATGTACTCAGTCCATACGTCTCAGGACTTCATCTCAATATCTTATGCTTGTATTGCATAGATTTGACTCTAATGGGCTCAGAGTTGGCACACCTATCACTGATTTCACAGCTGGTAGAACTGTATTTAACCAAGCAGTGTTTGACACTCATGCTGTGATCTACCACTATGGCCAGTCTGTACATTCCGGACATTACACTTTTTTGTTGAGGTACAGAACTGGCTGGGTTGAGTGTGATGGCTCAACAAGCTCTTTCAAACAGAGACTACCACGACACTTACAAAAATGCATATGTACTGATATTGAAGAATTACGACAATCTTCATGTGTCAGAGGAATAGTCACACAACATGTGACATACTTTGCTGTCCATTTTTTAGCAGAGTGACTTCTGGTAAATTTTCATATTTTTTCTTACAAACGTACATTCATTACTACATTGGTAACATATCACATGGTTTAATAGCATATGCTTACTCAATGTGACGTATAAGATTGCGTTTATCGGTGACACAGTGAAAATACTTGCAGTGGTCTTCAATCGGCACCAGCTGTCTAAGAAAGACTTTTTAATGTCAAAAGAGATATTCCTATCTGGTTGCCCTCTTCTATCATTGCCTTTTCTTATGAGTATGTTGTATGCAGAAATAGCAAGTACTAGTTGGTGCACTTGCCAACTGTGTGCCTGTACTATGGCACAGTACTTGTCCATGTGCATAAAGAAATGTGTGTAACATATCTGTTTGTAAACGTTTTTCTGTATAATTACACTATTAGGATCTTTTATGAGTAAAAGATATCCTGGTGTTTGTTCCAGTTCTGTGGCAGCAGTATTTAACTGTCTTATTTTACATGGTCTGATGACCTGAACTTAAGAGTACAATACTGTTAAATACAAATCACTCTGTCACATGTTGAGTAGCATCAGGTATGGCCTGTGTTCTTTTTTTTTATCCGCTTGCGTCTTCACTAAATAACACCATTTTTGGGTCGCAATACTGTATTACTATCCCTATTTTGTTGCCGTACATCTGTATTGTATATATGTATAAATGACTGTAAAGAGATTACTTGGTAATAGTTTGTACTGTGATGTTTAAAGTACTTGGGCTAACTGCTATGTAAGTTGATGTATTGCAAAATTAGTAAGATTTGACTGTTTAGAAGTTTTGAATTCATAAGTTTTAAATGTTAATTTATTAATTAGTATGACACAGATACATAGTTGCACATATGTAGTATATTGTTATTCCATATACCCATAATTGCTATCAAGATTAAGTGTTGTAGTACATATTTTAAATTATCTAAAGGTAACATTTTTTGATTATCATATAATAAAATGTTAAATTCATAGCATTCTGTTAAAATATTTCTTTTATGTAAGTAGAAGATGTTACAGATCTAGATGCTTTATTAGTTCGTTACTAATGTGATTATTGATTCAATAATGTTCACCGATGTATATAGTTCCTGTTATCATGTGCTATTTGATTTATTTGTGTGATAAGGTGAATTAAATGTATGTTTATGTAATTGACAATTGTACGTCAGACACTTTCACTGATAACAACTGAGTTTTTGTGTTCCTGATAATATTTTTTGATCACCTCTATTGAGAGGTCAGGTGGGAATTTTCAAAATGTCTTAACATGTATATGTATGTGTATATATATGCATATGTGTACACATAAAGGGACGGATATTCAAAAGGGTTGCGCCATGCGCAATAGGGTTGTGCCTGCGCAAGTCCAAAAGTGCGCCATTCTGCGATATTCAGCAGGAGGCAGTTGCACCACCGAAAACATGCTGAGCAACAGCGCAATGCAAATGAAGGCATGCGCAACCGAAGGGGGGTGGATCCATGCATAAAGAGTACAATGCGATATCCAAAGACTTGCGCAATGCGCAACAGCGGAACAGCCGGAAGTTGCGCCCCAGCGGAAATGAGCCAAAATAAAAAGGCTCAAGGAAGAGGCGCAAGAACGCTACAGGGATGCCAAGTGGGGAAGAGACACAGTGACAGGCCAGGGCAGGCAAGGGAAGCAGTGTGGGCCATAGGCTGCAGAGGCCAGCGGGGGGTGCCCGGTGCAGTGGAAGTAGCAGTCAGGACAGCGGGGGTAACAGAGCAACATCAGCCGGGGGGGTCACAAGTCAGGAGATGGACAGTGGCAGCTTCCACATGGAAGCTGTAATGAGGGGGTGAGAAACATGCGTGCAGGGGACGGGCCATGGATGGGCCCATCGGTGGTACGCCCCCAACAGGCAGTACCATGCCCGCATCAGCTTTGAGCTGTACACAGATGTAGAGATCGTGGGCCGGTACCGCCTGAACAGGGCAATACTGAGGCGACTCTGTGAGCTGTGCAGTGATGTGATGCAGGCACCCTCACGACGGAGTCATGCTTTGTCAGTGGAGACCTAGGTGACAGCCTGCATGTGCCTGCTTGCCACAGGCACCTTCCAGAGGCCAACAGGGGACACCACAGGCATCACACAGTCGGCCACGTCACGCATCCTCACCCAATTCATCAGTGCACTGCTGCAACATGCCGGAGCACATCCATTTCCCAGCACCTCCGGCAGAGCGACATCAAACATGCAGGCGTCCACAGGGTAGCATCGATGCCTGGTGTGCTAGGGCCATCAGACTGCACCCATGTGGCCATTCAAGACACCACCTGGCCCCAATGGGGCCACATAGGAATAGAAAGGGCTTCTCCAGTGTCAACTGCCAGGTGGTGTGTGATGCCACCATGATAATCAATGTCTGTGCCACACACCCCTGGCAGAGCACATGATGCCTTCATATGGCATCAGTCCACATTGTGCCATCAATTCGAGTGGGACATCCCCACAGGCCATCTAGTGGGTGAGCACGCATATAGGAAATGCAAACCGGGCAAGGGTGGAATGCCACAGGTGCCATGGTAGTGACACACACAGGGATATGGGCAATATGGACCTGAACATGATACTGATCTCCACTATCTCCACAGGTGACAGCAGATACCCACTGGCCCCTGGCTGCTCACACTGCATCGGCGCCCCATGACCCCATCGCATCAACGCTATAATGAGGCACATGCCGCCACATGCAACATCATTGAGCGGGTGTTTGGGATGCTCAAGGCATGCTTCCGATGCCTAGACACCTCCGGCGGTGCCCCACAGTACAGCCCCTCAAAGGCCTGTGGGATATTCCTGGCCTGTTGTATCCTGCACAACATGGCCAATGACTGTGGGATAGCCGTACAGGTTGAAGAGGGGGGCAGCGATGGGGACGCCAGTGGCGCCGGTGTTGATGGTGATGAGCAGCCCCCCCTTGGACGGCGGGACCCCCGACTGATCCGGCAGGCCCAGCTGCACTGGGACACCATCACGGAGGAGCAATCTGCACAACACAGGTAAGTCAAGGGGCCATGTGCAAACAACACTGTCCTGGCGCAACCCACAGGCACACAGAGTAACACACCAGGGGTGCATGACGGCAAGGGGGTGGAAGGAACCAGGCACACAAACACACCATCAGGGAGGGGCGAACAGTCATATAGACACACACACACACACACACACACACACACACAAACACACCAGGCACAAAGCGATATGGGCAGGTCACAGCAGAGCAGGAACAGATATGGCAAACACACAGATCCACAGACCACACTCCACCACCTGTATCTGTCCAAGCACGCAGGTGTCGATGTTGGGCACCCTGCACCTTTGGTGTACAGTACAATGCAGGCATCATCATGCACATGCACCTGTGGACAGCAGTTGGGATGGTGTGCAGGTGGTCTGTATGTCAGCGTGATGGGCAGGGCACCCACCAGTGCACTGCCCACCACGACACATAGTGCACACAGGGCAGCACCAGACAGGGCCCACACTGGGAGACAGGTCAATCATGTTGCACCATTCCACAGCCACCGCGGATGCATGGGCGGCCCCACCATGACCCAACAGCACTGGCAGGCTGAGCAGGGGCCACATGGGGTGGCACTGATGGACCACCAGGGGTCCCACTGCGTGATCGCGACCTTGTCCGCG
Organism: Neoceratodus forsteri; assembly: GCA_016271365.2. NCBI lineage: Eukaryota > Metazoa > Chordata > Ceratodontiformes > Ceratodontidae > Neoceratodus > Neoceratodus forsteri. The sequence continues at coordinate 1,045,788,862 of CM028131.1, forward strand.
GTGGTGTCTGTAGGATGCCAAACATACCTGCACCAGGGGTGCTTGGGATGCCCACAGCAGAACCCGGTGTTGACAGGCTTGGTGTCGCATGACACCAGGAACAGGGAGTGGAGAGCGTACTGTGTGGGGTGCGTGGTACAGGATCACCTGCTTGTGTGCCCAATGCAGCCACGACAGCGACCAATGCCTGGGTCTGCCTGTCAATGGCGGCAGTCACATCCATCTGCATATGGGCCATCTCTGCATGGTCCAGAGCACAGTCCCTGCTGTGCCACTCCACAGCCGCACACAGTGCCTCCACAGACGTTGAAACCCACCTTTGCTGCTGTACTGATTCCCGCAGCAGGCGGGTGTGCTCTTCAAATGGGTACTCTGCCACAACGGCATCCTGTCCCCCAAGGTGTGGAAGGTCCTGATGCTCAACACCCCTTGAGGGTGGGCGCTGTTCACCAGGACCAGGAATGGGCATATCAAAGGGCGGCGGGCATGTGCCACCACTGGACACTGTACCCCCAGACCTGGTGGGTGACTGCTGCTGCCCCTCCAACCGCTAGCCCCAGGGACCACTCGCTCCACTTCGTGGCCGCACAGTGCCAGACACCGCACAGCCACCGTGCTGCCCTCACCCATGCTGACAGGCACAGCCTGGGACTGTGCCAACATGCTGGCACACACGTTGGAACCAGGTAGGCCCAGGGGCACGGCTGGCCTGCTGTGTGTCCATCATTGGACACACACATGTCACTGCCCATTGCAGTCCTTGCATCATCACGAGTGAGGTACGGTACAGCCACAGTCACAGCGTGCTGGCATGCTTGCATGCCAGACTGCTGAGACACAGGCTGTGCACCCCGCCACCCCGACTCACCGACTAACCCAGAGTTGCAGCCCAGCATGCATGCTGGTGCAGTGCATGCTGGCTGGTGACAGAGGTGGATGGACTCTCCTCCATGTCCAGCAGGTCTTCCTCACTGCCTGGACCCACCATCACCGTCCCTCTGAAGATGAACAGGATCTGTAACAGAAAGAGAGGACATGAGTGCATGTGAACAACCTCCCCCCCCCAACACCACCACCATGTCATACCATGCAGTGATGGGCTTCCACCTGTCTGGGATCCACCTCCTGGTACGCCCTCAATAGCACTGCACTGCATTGATGCAGCCATTCGGTCCTCAGCCAGGGTCAGCTCCACCACTGCTGGCTGGCCCCCGCCAGTGCCAGCACGTGCCACCCTGAGGGCTGCCACCTTCTCCTTCACCCTCCTGCAGTCTGTCCCCATCTTCTTTTTGCATTCCTGCATGGAGCGCTGGTGGCTTCCGTGCAGGTTCACTGCCCGAGCTACCCCCTCCCATGCAGCCGCATGGGCCTGAGGGGTGCCCTGCCATCCACTCAGTAGTGACCCCCTCCAGGTAGGCCTGGAAGAGGGCCTCTGTCTCTGCCATGGTGAAGTTGGGCCTCCTCCTCCTTCACCCACCATCCTCACCCTCACCTTGGCTCTGCTCAGTCATGGCGATCTGTATGGGTGGAAGTGGACACCTGTCACTATGCAGTCTACAGCATTATCCCATGCCCATTGTCCAGAACATCCCACAGCATGCAACCCATCTCTCACCTGCAGTAACCGAATCTGGCCAGCGCAGCTCAATGTCGCACATTTATAGCGCAATGCATGCAAATTAGGAGTGGAGCAACTGTAATGAGATGCAAATCATGCCACTGCGCCTTTGAATGGCTGATCAGATGATTTGCATGTTTCGGATGAATATCGTGCCATTGCGCTTTGCGCAATATGGTTGAGCCGGCTGAGCCAATGGCGCAGATCTGTGACTGTGTGGTACACTGCATTGCGCATGCCCAGGTAGCTTACGCAGGCATCTGCCACACTGATGACATGCCGTGCGCGATCGGCAATTCAGGCCATGGCCACCATTGTGCCAGTGGCGCTACAGCACTGGGCACCATATGGCACTGTGGCACTACTGCGCAATAGTCCACTGTGGCACTGGCACACAGGTGGTCGGTCACGCAGGATGTGTAGATGTCAGATGGCACTGTGCGTGGCCTTGTGTCATAGACCCCTGACCTGGTGTCTGACCTTTTCCCCCTGGCGCTGTTCGGCTGCCATGTGTACGGCCCTATTGCGCTGTTTGGTGACAGCGCTATGTGAACCGACGGCGCTGTACTAACAGTGCGATTGGAACCTATGGTGGTCTATTGCACAACATTTCCACATGGGGTCGTTACATGGCCATGGGCGCCATATTGCCTGCTGTACAACACGAACTATGGCACGAGGACAGCACCCCAATGGAGCCCAGTGGGAGGTGGCCAACCTGGTGGGCCCTGGGCTGGAGCCCACTATGGGGCACTGTATGGGAGGAGCCCCTCACCATGGCTCGCACTCCAGGTCTGGCTGCAGGTGGCCACTGACCTGGTGAGGGTCACAGGCAGCGCCCGGTCTGCAGAGCAGTGCTGGCACAGATTCAGTGACCTCCGCAGAGGAGCCAGATGTGCTGCAACGCCCAGGGTCACATGCCAGGAGGGGCGTTGTGCCTAGGGCCAGGTGGGTGTACCATCTATGCACCTGTATTCTCCGTAGGGGTGTGACTGTGTTTGGTGGCTGTGCATGGGGATGGCTCTGCCATGGTTGGCTGTGTCAGTGTGTGCAGGTGTGAGATGCATGGGTCTGGCTGTGTGGGCAGGCACACTCACTGGGCAGGGGCAGTCTGCTTTGGAGTCACACTGATGTTTTTCCCAACATTTGTCACCCACAGGCCTGGCAGAGAGGATGAAGGCACGGGCTGAGGAGGGCCATGGCAGGGCCCAGGTGGCGGACAGAGGTGATGTGAGGGGTGGGCCACAGCAGCAGCAGCAGCAGCAGCCACAGCTGCTTAATGAGTGTGAGTATCATTACATCATGGATGCTATTGCATGCTGGAGGGGGTGGGCATGACCACCAGCCATGGACAACACAACCATGCACGACACAGGCGACAGTCATCACTGCCCAGTGTCACTGCACGTCTGTGTGTGCGTCACTGGTGGTCCATGCATGCACTGGGCACATGGCTGTGGAACTGGCATCCCACCACATTGCCACGTCACTTGACAGCCTTGTTTGTGCTGTGATGGACATGGGCAGTGTGTTCGTGCAGTGGTACATAGCTGGTGCCGCCTGGTTGGGCATGTCATGTGCATGGTCACTGTGGGTGGGTGCATACCATCACAGGTGTGGGACACTGGGCTATATGCCTTGCAGGATGGGTGGTGTTCAGGGTTGTGGACAGTCACAGCCATTGACTGTGTTCCCTTTTCCTAGGCCTCAGCGTCCTATGCAGAATTGAGAGTGCCCTCCACCAGCTGACCAGGGTGTCTGTTGAAAACCATAACATCCTAAGGGACATTCAGCGCCGTGGGCTCCAGCGATGGCACAGCCAACCAAGACAGCACCAGGCAGCAGAAGACCAGCCTGCTAGGCATTAGACAGGCTTCCCCTTCCCACTTCACCCATCCCTCCCACCCTGCCTTCCCTCTCCCAGTTGTTCACCCTACCCTTGCCCACCCTACCTTGTACCCCTACCCCATCTTGTAAATATCTGTAAATAGTTTTGTTATTGTTCTTGTTGTTCTACTTTTCTTTTTGCAATATATATATATTTTGTTATGAATACTGTGGTGGTCTCTGAGCTATGGTTGCTCAGTTGCAGTGGTGTGCATGCCATCTGGGGTGGTATGGTCCTGGGTATGTGTGTGTGTGTGTGTGTGTGTGTGTGTGTGTGTGTGCATGGGGAGGTGTCTCCGGTGTGGCAGTGACTTTCTGTTGGTCTTGCCATCTGCTGCCGCCCACTGCTGGGTGCACAGGGTGGGTCTGGCTTGCATGGTTCTATGCTACACGAGGTTGACGTGGTGCCGGGGATGCATGGTGTTTACTGCAGTGACAGCCACTGCACATGGGTGGTGTCTTGGGGTCATGGTGCAGGGTGTGCTGTGCAGATGGGGGGCTGATGTGCACTGTGGTTGTCAACCCCCTGTGTGTGGCAGTCTCAGCCTGCCAGTGGTTGTGCTGGGGCATCATGGCCCTGCTGTGCTTTGTTGACTTGTCCCCATGTGCCAGTGGATCATCTGTCCCTCCCCCAGTGATGCTGTGCTTGGGGTGTGCAGGTGTCTTGTTGGTTCTGCAGTGTGTTCCTGTGCCCATGTGTGGCATGGCTGGCGGTGGGCCCCAGCCTGCCTCCCTGGTTGTGCAGTTCCGTTGCTCTGCTGGGGGTGGGGGGGCTCTGCTTGCACTATGGCACCTCTGGACTGCTCAGCTGGGCTAGCCTTGTTGTGCTATGGCGCAACCTTTCTGCTCAGCTTCCTTCCTGGTTGCACTATGGCGCAGTTTGTGAGATATTCAGACGTTGGCTGCTTGCGCAATTTGTTTTGCTCCATGTTTGAATATCGCGTCTGTTGCGCATATGCGCAATTGAATTGTGCTTGCTCCTGCTGTTGCGCACATTTTGGGCGCAGTTTGAATATCTGGGCCAAAATATATAACATTGTAATGTTTAACAGTAAGTTTAAGCTGTTTATTTTTTTAGAGAGGATTGTTTGGTTCTGCTGCTATTACTTTAACGGTTGGCATCTGGTTTTTCGCCCACCTCAGGAACATTCACATTATCAGTCACACAATGACAACAACATCATGATGGTTTGATATGTGTAAGCAGTATGCAGACAGTACTGTGGTACCTGTGTTTATCTATTATTTACTACTGTCACATCTTAGCCATTGACTATCCGTGATACTGTTTTACATGTATTTCAAACACTGGTGGAAAACATTTGAATGCTTGTTTTGTGAGACTGATTTTGTGCACCAATTGGATTTTTAATTCAGCATTTTTTACAGTTTTTAATTGCGCAATAAATATTTTGTAAGCCTTATCTACCTATGTTGTGTCTTTAATTAAGCACAAAGTAATAGTGATAATATGTATGTTGCTGTTGGTGTATTGGTGCATCTAAACATAGTGTATGTTGCTCATTGATGCAGATTTCATCCGTTGCACTGTTAATCTGCTATAGACCAATGTGGTGAACAGATTAATCTCTTATTCCATAGATTGAGCATTTTATTTTTACATCAAAGGTGTAGAACATGACCTATTGCTGTATTAATACTATCAGACAACTACATATTCAGACAAAGGTATCTATATCTTGGTGAGTCTGTGTTGTGAAAAGAGAGGCACAGTCTCAACAACATATTCAAATTAATATGACATAATGATTTCTAAAAAAGACAGGAAATTCATGGCAAAAAAAAAACTCAGTTTAATGAATCAGTTAGGGTTGTTCCACAGCGACAAAAGCGAGGAAATTCGGTGTTAGGGTTGAAAACCCTAACTCCGCATTCCCCCCCATACCCCAGCTCCACACACACACACACACACACATATGCAAGTAGGGGGCAGGACCAAGGCAACACGGCCAATCACAGACAACCAGCAGCAGGTAACAGAAATAACATACAACTGTCTAAATGTACTACAAGACACATCCATCATCATGGGCCAACAACTGCTGCATTTGAGCAGTCATGGTTGTACAGAGTGTTGTGCACATCTTCATACGGTCACATGTCACAACAATACTGTTACACATAAAATTCCTATGATATACATTGTTTGTTCATGCTGCGATGATATAATGAGGTATCAGCATAGAAGAAAGTATCTATAACATTGTGCGTTATCCAATGTGGACATACACATAAGAGAAAAAAAAGACAATATGGGACCCCTTAAGTAACATGTATTGTTAAATGTACACTTGTTCAATTCAAAATGTGCTTGGTCACATTGAGACAGGCATGTTGCATGAATGATAATTTCTTGCCACATATTTATTAATACATACAGTACTCAGTACTTGTGTGACAGTTCTGTTATTAGTGATTCAAAATACTATGCAAAATAAAACTTTTGCCATTTTACTGCCCCATGCAGAGCCACTAACAAAACTGACAGTGGTATAGATGGCTCATGATGTTCCTAGCCTATGACAATAGTCAGATGACTGTGAATATGTGAAATGCTTTGCATGATAATGTCCACCATGGACCATAATGATATTTAACAGTTTGTTACCTACAGTTTGATATTGCTGTTGATCTGTTTAGGATTAGATAGCAGTGAGCAGCATGGTGTCAATAATTGCATTCGAATACATAATTTGCTACTGTTGGGGTGATCTTAGCAGCCATTTACAGACATGAAACCCTGATGTAAATCCTGTCTAATATTATTCATTCATAGGTACAGAGGTGGAAAATGTTGTGTTTCATCACCACTAATACCACATAGGTAGGAATGTGTGTACAATCATAAACATGCGTTTACAGTTACAGAGTCAGAGCATGGCAAAAAGATTGAAGTAGTAACATAGAATAGTTTTGGTGACACAGTGTCATATACAGTATAGCTGTTAAGGTTCAAATAATAGTGGAGAATTACTTATGTACTGTTCCAGTTTTTTCTTATGGCATGGTAAGATCAGTGCGTTGTTAGACACATTAAAGTGTCTTTAACTGATCTCTGCTACTATGTGCTCATGAACATAGATGTCTGAACATTGATGCTTTGAATACCATAGTAGCAGCAGTATATCAAATAGTGGAGGCACACAATTTGCTGTTTTAAATGACAACGTTTTCACAACTGAGCTATTGTATAGTGTTACCATGTGAGTTATCAGGTCTGAGACTTCCACACTGATGTTTCATTCTACAATGTAAGATGATTGCACAGTACTGCTGTGCAGAGAATAGTATACTAACACATGATTGTCTTATTCTGGGGTAACATCAGGAGGCTTTAACAGTCAACAAAGGGCTGTTACACTACTGCCAGATATTGGCATGTTATTACAGTGATGATTAACACACTGTCATTGAGAAGACATACAAAATCTATTAGATAAAAAAATGTGTACTGTAATACAGTAACAACTGATGGGCAATATGCATGTATAGGATAAACTGACTTAGATGCCAGCAGAACTTGCACACTTGTTGGCCCATGATGATGGATATGTCTTGTAGTACATTTAGACAGTTGTATGTTATTTCTGTCACCTGCTGCTGGTTGTCTGTGATTGGTCATGTTGCCTTGGTCCTGCCCCCTACTTGCATATGTGTGTGTGTGTGTGTGTGTGGAGCTGGGGGGGAATGCAGAGTTAGGGTTTTTAACCCTAACACCAAATTTCCTCACTTTTGTCGCTGTGGAACAACCCTAAATGATGCATTAAACGGAGTTTTTTTGCCTATATATATATATATATATATATATATATATAGTGGCATATTTGTAAATCTTCTATTTTTAATTTCTTAGTTTTAAATTTTCACGCCATCAGATCTATGTGACCAGCCCAGTTAAACTGCACAGGCATCAGCTTTTGGGCTGATTCAGTGCCAGACATCATTGCAGCAGGAGCAGGAAGGGGGGGATTGAGCCGGCCCGGTGGCACTGAGGGTTGAGGCACTGGATGCCACACCTCACTTCATGCCAGCGACCCGGGTTCGGAAGCGAGCCCGAGCCATCGTGGGACTGCTCTCCTCTCTCAGGGAGGGATCCAGGGGAAGCCCAGCACAGCAGCGGCCCCGGTGGAGACCGGCAGCACTGCGACACCCATGGGATCATGAGCGTGGAGTAGACATTGGCAGCTGCCTTCCAGACGTGGGTGGGAGCACTCATGTCGTGGTCCGGGTGGCATTGCATGTCCAACATTGAGGGCATAAACAAGAAAAAAATACCCTCCACCTCAGATAGGCGATGGCCCTGTCAGTGCCCTCACCACATGCCCAACACTGGTTCCCCGTCACTGCCCCTGCAATCTTCTGTCCCAGGGAGCCGTGATGAAATTGAAGATGTAGGGGAACACAGTGGGTGGTAGAGCAAGCAGGCGGGCACAGTGGCCCAAGAGAGTTCCGAGATGGAGAGGCTAGAAAAATAGTTGAAAAAAAAAAAGGAAGGAGGGGATTAAATCAAAGGTGAGGTTAAATTGCACTGCTCTGGAAGAAAAGCAGTTCATCCCCAACAACCCCCCTCAATTTAGCAGCTTAAAGGATATGGCAGAGGTCACTATGTGTCATAGGCATGTGCAGGGTGGGCCGACCCTGGCCCTGGCCCCCCCATTAAAAGTCTGAACACTACCCCCCTTTTTTGTGTTTGCATGAAAAATAAAACCTTCCCTTTAAGTCCCTCCTTTTGTCTGTAGTGTCTTCTGTCTGAGTCAAGTGAGTTCTGACTGACAGACTGAGGCTTGCCTTACAATGGATAACTTTTTGAAGTCCCATTATGTCCCTCCCCTCCTATGAGTCCTACAGGGTTGTCTTGCAAACCCTGTCTATTTCTGATGTGCCCACCCCAACAACAAGTTTTCAACAGAACAGGCTGGTTTTGAATCTAAACACGGTAGCACGCATGACAATAGATATCCGTGGGGCAGCAGCAGAGTTCAGGAGCCCCTGGAACCTGATGATCCCGCAGGAGGCCATGCAGGGTGGCGGTGGAGAGGAGCTTCACCAAACACACTCAGGACTAGCCAGGGTGAGAGGTAAGAGGTTGCAGATGTCAGAACTAAACATTACTGTATCAGTTATGTGCTGGGCCTTTTCGCCTATACTGATAAGTTGGGTTGGGATATACTTACCCCGTCTGCTCCCTGTAACTCTTCTTCACTTCTCTTGTACAGCCGTCAGCCCCTTGAGGCCAGTGATTCCCATTCTGGTATTTTACCAGAGGGATTCAATTAAGAGATCATGACTGATGAGAGTATTCTGCAATAAACCTCACTCAGCCTTGCTCTCCATAAGAATGGTTGAGGACCTCAACCATTCTCATTGGGTACAAGACTGAGTGACAGTCAAAGAGCAGACAGAGAAGTTGTGAGGAGGAAGACCTTTGTTTCTCATGTATCATTCGTCGTCCGTTCCCCTTGTCGAATGAGTGTGCAGATATTTCAAGAAGTCTTCCCATGGTGTCAGTTGTGACTACAGGTGGGCCCTTGCATGTGCCTCTTGTCCACCCTGTACTTGCAAACATTAGTGTGATCTGCTGGAAGTTGGGATGGGGGGCTCAAAATGTTCTCTGATCAGATTAAATGTGCCATGACCCAAGTTTCACCCTGGTGGGCTATAATGTAGCTTACTTAGCTCTAAAATGCAGGAAAATGCACAATTTACAGTGAAGTTTTAAAATATTTCCTGGGGGGCATGCCCCCAGACCTGCCTAGCTTTGTAAGGATTCTTCCCCCTGTTCACTGACTCCGTACGTGCCTCTGCTATGTGTAAGTAATTTAACACAAGTGACATTAACTTTTACAGTCTATACTTGTTGAACAGCCATATTTTGTACAATTATGGAAAAGGAGCTACAGTAGAAGGGGAAACTAGGGGGTACATTGTATAAATACTTGCACAAGTATCTATAAAAGCTTTTATAAGATCTCTGCTCTTTCTGATTTAGACTTAGGAGCTGCAGAAAGTGAAATAAAGCAGGCTGTAAGATGTGGGCTTCCCAGACAATGGTTGTGCAAGAGCTTGAATAGCCTATAGAAACTTCCCGAGTGGACCTAGTATTGAAAGAGCTACTATCAGATATCTGCTGAGGGGAGCATCATAAAGGGGCTTAGGAGAACATACCCCTGGAGAATTATAATTTTGACCTGACCACTAGCTAAAATAGTCTTCTATAGGAGTGGATAAGTACAACCATCTTAATTTGATACACAGCTGGTAGATAGCCACATAACTCTGCCTGAGTCCTCAAAAATAGAGGAATTTGAGTCTAAAAGCTCTGAGCACCTAATACAGTACTTAAAGTGATTAAGCACCTTATTCCCCAGCACCTTGTATTATTGTATTGTACATAGTGCACTACAAGCACTTAAAGTAGTTATGAACATTGGGCTGCTTTTGAATCTAAGGAATTCAAGGAAAGGAGTATTTGAGACAAGATATAAGAACTTATCTGGAGTTTCCTGCACTTACTTGAATATTTTATTTCTGTTTTTCTTTAATTTTAAGTGTTTATGAACACTGGGCTGTTTCTGAATCTAAGGAAAGAACGTATTTGAGACAAAATATAAGAAATTATATGGATCTTCCTGGATTTACTTGGAATTTTAACTGCTGTTTTCTATGAATCATTCTTGAGAGAGCTTCATGTGCAGATTATTTATTATAAGTTATTATAAGTTATAGGCACTGAAGGGTATATTTGTATTAACAGAATCTTCTTTTCAACTAAGTACTCTAGCACTTTTGTCCCAATTTGCACATTTTAATATTTAGAAAGCATTTTATAAGAATTTAGACTGCTAGTTTGGAAGGACTATTTTCAAGTTGATTGTTGTATTTGTGAACTATTAATGGTTTAATTTTTAAACCTTATCTTAACCCTTGTTATTTGTACACTTACTCAGTTTATAACTGAACATAACAATTGAAATAATACATTATTTATTGCTGTATAATATTTATTTACTTGTACATCTGGAATTAGCTGCTCTGTGTCTAAATGCTGGGATTTTTTGGATTGTTAGCCCAACAGTTTTATATATTTGAGATATTTGTATATTGCAGTATAAACTATCTATAGTATAAATATTTAGAATATAGGTTTTTTAGACTTTTTTTCTGAGGTATAAATATGGTTGTCATGAGGGGCCAGATGAATGAAAAATTGTCTTCCACTTCAGATTCTGCTATGGAAATTCCTTGTGATACCAGCCCCTTAGATGGTGTCACAAGGAAAAAGGACAACTCTAAAAAGACTCATCAAAATAGTCTTAACATACCTTTAAAACCACAAAACAGAATAAATTGAATCCATTGACAATTGATAGTACTTTTCAACCAAAAATCACTGAGCATTTAATTAACAGTGAAAAGATAACCTCTAATGAGCTTCAATTACAAAATGTCCCAGTCTCTGTCAGGATAAAATGGACTCTAAACAGTTAACTTCAACCCCAAGAATAAGCCCTCTGGTGACTGGTCCCCCGAACCAGAATGTGAATTCAATCCTTGACAAGCTCCCTGATTCACTACTTAAATCTCCAGATATGGCTCTGGTGCTGGCAGCATTAGAATCCAGCCAATTGCCAAATAATGATTCCTATAAATCCTCCTAAAAAATGAGTGTTTTGGCTAACCCTTTTTTCTTTGTTGTTGTTTTTTTTTTTTTTTTGCAGCTCCCTTGTTCATCCTTTAATCAAGAAGCTGAGGCAGGGAAAATGGAAGTACCTGAGAGTAAATTCTTTAACTTTATTATGGCTGAAGTTATTTCCGATCTTCATAGCACCATCAATGGATTAACAAAATATTGGATAAGCCTTGATTATTACAGAAGAACGCAGGAGTTGCTTATGATCCTCAGTTTGAATTATGCTCTTGTGCTAATAGCAAAAACCCAAGCGCCACTTCAGAAGCTCTTAAAGAATCCTTGTTATCTGATGGCAAAATTGAACCTCTTCCCAATTTCCCTTCCTACTTGAGTGACAATATAATTAATTCAATGAGTAACCCCTATACTGCAAATCTCATTATGATGGAGCAACTTGTTATTATTCATAGTGAACTTGAGACAGTGAGAGAGGACTTAGCTATTAATGGTGCTAGAATGCATGATATAATGAGATTATTCCATCGGATTTATCCTCCAGGAGAACCATCTTCAGAGGTCACTGTAGAGGACCCAGAGATGGTTCCAGATCTTGTTAAAAGACAGGATTTCAGTTCCATTGTTTTTCCTGATTTGAGCTTTTCAAAAGATCTACCAAAATGAAACACATAACTAAACAATCTAAGAGAAGGGGGGAGAAAGGAAGTCCTCTGGTGGACCCAGTTGCCCCCCTTCAAGAGCTCTGTCATATGGGAATGGTACTGGATCCTCAAATCTTGGGGGTAAACCAATTAGTGGCCAGTGAAGGCAGAGCTATCTAAAGACTCTGCTCTGACTTCATCCAAGGAAAGTGACTCTGACTTTAAAGCTTCAGGCTGCTTACATAGATACGTAGATACTGATGGTAGATAAGGACTTTTGGCCCACCTAGTCTGCCCAATTGCGCATGTAATGTTGCCTCTTCAAGCTTCTCTTGAAGTGGGTTGTCCCTTTCCCCCAACTGCTAGGATCCCCTTACACTGACATTACTGCAATTAAGGAACACTGTGAGTTTTTGATGGGGAAGGTTGGTGATGAGGGTTACTTAGGCAAAGATTCAAGGGACTCCCCTACTAGTAACTCACCCCCAAAAAATAATGGAGCTGCTTATTGTTAATAAAGTTCCATTGCACGAGGCAGGATATGTTCACTGGGATTGGACTAGTAAGCAGGTGTCAGCTGGAGTTTCGTCATGTGTGACCACTGTGAAAAAGGGAGTCTTTCTTCCTCCGGATTCTTTCACCTCAACCCAGGAACCTGGTATCCTGAGGTTATATGGTCTTAGCATGAAGGTACTGGAGGAAGATGAAACCTTGTTAGATCTTGTTACTTCCTGTCTTTGATCCAAGATGTAAGTCCAGATTGAGGTGGGTGATATAGTGCAAGTCTGTCACACTGGGGATGAGTTTGGATTGGACAGTATTCAGATTAATTGTGTAAATCATAGGATTGCAAACTATTTGTGGAATAACAGTAATTTACATGAAAAATTTAACATCGTATTAACATATGTAAGCAGGAAAGAAATCTTTAGCTCTGTAAACCCAGCCCCACAGGATACCGGACCTTTTTCTCTTAATATTTTTGGTGTTAAGAAGCCTCGAGGGGAAACAGATGCCAAACTAGCTAAATCAATTTGTTCATTTTTTTCCAAACTATTTCCAAATTCCATTGGAATTCAGGGGAATAATAAAAGCCAAGAGAAGGGAGTATCATGATGGCACCCAGGTTGATATGCTTTTTAAATTTAGGTCAATTGCAGAGTGAGTTTTGGAGAAATGCAATATTCTAGATAGTTTAGATATATATGTAGAGAGGAGTTCTATATGTGACTTCCATGTTGTATGTCAACCCCAGATCAATCTAGAATGGGATCCTGTCCCGTATGTGGTGCCACTTTCCAATAGATTCCAAGTACTTGTAGGCTACCAATGCGCATGACTATATCTTCTACATTATCTCTTACAGATGTTTCATGCAGCTGTATGCCTGATAAAATTCTGACTCACTTACTTTCCTAGAATATTGCAGGTCTCACTTCTAAATGGGTAGATCAGGAATGACTAAGGTTTATCTCAGCCTATGCGATATTATGTTTCCACGAGACTAGGCATTTACAAGAACATGAGATTCATATCAACAATTTTGAACTCTTTCAGGTTCCTGCAAAAAATGATCATAAGTTAGGCAGGGCATTAGGAGGTTTGGTGTGTTATGTCAAGATTGGCAAGCAGCTTTCTGCTCATCTTAACACTACAGACTTCTGTATTGCTCTTCATGTTAGGGTATGTCATTTTTATTCTTTCTTTCTGAATTTATATATTCCACCTCCTTCTTCTCAGTTTGCCATTGATGATCCTTGGAGCACCCTGAGGGACCTCTTAAATGAACTATATCAGAGATTTCTGTATACCCCCATTTTAATTGTGGGATATTTTAATACTAGGATAGGGATGTTTGATGGTCTTTTGGATAATTCAGCCATACAGTCTATGTGTAAAGTATAGACTCAGCTGGACAGGAAAAACAAGGATATTAAGATAAACCATGTATAACCCAATTAGTTTGCTGGATATATCTGAGAAAATATTCTCTAGAATCATTCTCACTCACCTACATGAGCAGCTTACTGCTCTCAGCAGTCTGTCACCTCAACAGTTTGGTTTCAGGGAATATTGCTCTACTATAGATAATTGTTTTATTCTAAGACATCGCTGGAAATAAATAGTTGATTCATGGCCAGAAGTTGTATGTGGCTTTTATTGATTTCTCTTCAGCTTTGACTCAATTATGAGAAATAAGTTGTGGCAGAAAATGCTGGATAAAGGCATTGACTATGCTCTAACGTTTGTTATTTCTAAGCTATATAGTGAAACTTGGGCTTGATGAGATTAGGTCCTTCCAGTAATGTTTCCAATAAATTACCAATTAATAAAGGGGTTCATCAGGGGTGTCTGTTGGTTCCTACCCTTTTCAATATTTATATGGTTCATCTTCTTGATGCTATTGGGCAGGTACCTTCTGAGTAGCCTAAAATTGGATATTTGAATGTACTGGCCTTGGTGTATGCTGATGATTTACTCCTTCTTTCCATGTCACAATCTGGTCTGCAAAAGAAACTAGACTGTTTGGCCAGGAAACCACAAAAAGTATCCCTCACCTTTAATTGTGTTAAAAGCTAGGTGATGATCTTTGGTAAAGAGAACTTACCCACAAAAAGGAAATGGAAACTTAGGGATTTAATTATACATACTGTGAATAAATATGGTATGTGCAATGGAAACAAGTGTAATAAATGATTTATCTGCACAAGTGTAGTTTGACCTCGGGTAACCTCATGAGTGGCGTAAGCCATGAGTGAGGTGTCCTAGGTCAAACTGCTCAAGTGCAGATAAATCATTTATTACACGAGTTTTCCATTGCATATTCCATTTATACAATTCTTTGTTTTTGCTTTTGAAGGGGGAATTTGTTAGTCAAAAAAGTGAATAAAAATTGAATTTTCTGTCATTTTTTGCTGATTATAGAAAATCTAAAAGGAATCTAGAAATGAAACACCTCTCATTTTGTAGATATTTTATGCTGAACAATGTTTGTGCTGAAAGTACCATACTATCATTTTTTGGTTTTAAGTTATTTGCATTTGTTTGATGAAAAAGTGCACAAAAATTGAATTTTCTGCTGTTTTTCGCTAATTATGAAAAAAACTAAAAAGTATCTATAACTGAAACACTACTTATTTTGTAGATATTTCTGTGCTGAATAAACTTTGTGCTCACAGTACCATGCTATCATTTTTCATTTTGAAGTTATTTACATTTGTTTGCTGACAAAATGGAAAAAAAAATATTTTTCTGCAGGTTTTTTGCTAATTAGCAAAAAATCTAAAAGATATCAATAAATGAAACACCACTCATTTTGTAGATATTTATGTGCTGAACAACTTTCATGCTCACAGTACCATGCTATCATTTTTCATTTTAAAGTTATTCACATTTGAATATGGTTAATACTGCTACAGAGGGCGAACATTCTAAATGACATAAGCACTGTATAGATAAATGTCTGATGACATAAGCACTGTGTGGATAAACAGCTGATGACATAAGCATTGTGTGGATAAATGAAATATAATTAATGTCTTCCTCTTTTTCCCATAGGGAAACCGTGGTGTAATTTGCTGTTATAAAGGAGCGTTTATAATGGCAAACATGCTCAGTTTCCCCCCACTCTGCACATGTGCCTCCTCGCGCTCCTCAATGCTCGATTGCCGTCTCCTTCCCAACTGTATGTGTGTGTGTGGATTCAGCAGGCAGTTTTACATTTAAGGTAAATCAGTTCCTGAGTAGTTTATGTTTTAGATTCATCCTGTGAAAACATTGTATTGAACGCCTAAAAACACAACGTGTTACTATGAACAGTATTAAATTGAACTTGGCGGGTGATGAAGAGATACCGGGGTGTTTTGCTGTGCTCAAGTAAAAAAAAATCGGGTCCACACATTCAGTGCAGATTGGTGTACTTTTCACTGAGAGACCAATTTTGCCATCAACCTTATTAACTAGAATATATGATTTATATTAAAGTGAAACTGAATCTTGCACAATAGTTTAAAATAAAAGTGAAAGCTGACTGACGTGCATGATGTGATCGGACTGTGGTGGCACAGCAGCCTTTTTTATTTTATATAATTGCTGAGGGGAAAAAGAGAAACCCAACAATTATATAAAATAAAATATGGGTCTGGGTGTGTGAAAACTCAAATTTACACACACCCTTGGGGTTTGATGCTACGCATAGACCTCTCGGTGTGTGTAAATTCTCATTACACACCCAGACCCATACTTTATTCTCTATGTATCACACAGTTACTCAGATAAATTAAGCAATATACCATGACAGAGAGTGGAGATATTGGTGGATTTACCACACCTGGTGTGGTTCGGTCATGAGGTATAGTCGAGTGACTTAACCACACCAGAAGTGGTAAATCCACCCATATACCCACTCCCTGTCATGGTATATTGCTATTATACAATGTTCAACTTGTTTTTTTGTTTTTATAGTCATATAAAACTTTTATAGTGGGTATACCAGAGGATTTATCCCAGTCATGTAATGTGTTTTGACCAATGAGGTTACTGGATTTTCATACCCCATTGTATAATAAAGGCTATACAATGGTGAGCTGTCAGATAAATTATTTATCTACACAAGTGCTGTTTGACCTCGGGTAACCTCGCAAGTGGTGTAAGCCACGAGTGAGATGTCTGAGGTCAAACATCACGAGTGTAGATAAATCTTTTATCTGGCAGCTTACCATTGTATATTTCATTTATGCAATAGGGATGCTTTCTGTCAGTGAAGGGACATTTGCTTTTGATTGTTTATCTTTTTTTTTGCATATGTTTGTCAAAAAAGTGAACAAAAATTGCATTTTCTGCTCTTTTTGGCTAATTATAAAAAAATCTATAAGGTATCTATAAATTAAATACCACTCATTTTGTAGATGCTTTTGTGCTGCACAACTTTCATGCTCACAGCACTATGCTATATTTTTTTGTTTTAAAGTTATTAACATTTGAATATAGTTAGTACTAGTACTAAGGCTGAACATTCTAAATTAGTCCCAGAGTGATGGTGACATATCTACTATGGTCCAGATATTTAAAAGGGTTGCACCATGCACAATAGGGTTGCTCCAGCTCAAGTCCAAAAATGCGCCATTCTGCAATATTCGTCGGGAGGCAGATGCGCCCCCCAAATCACGCTGAGCAATAGCACAATGATAATGAATTTATGCGCAACTGAAGGGGGAGGAACCATGCATAAATGGCACAATGTGATATTCAACAACATGCACCATGTGCAATAGGGGAGCAAGCGGAAGTTGCGCAATAGTGGAAATGAGCCAAAATAAAAAGGAACAAGGGAGAGGTGCAAGAACACTACAGGGAAGGCACATGAGGCTGAACTCTAGCTGCACAAACAGGGCAGGAGGGACACACAGGACAGGCCAGGAAAGGGCACCCTGAAGAGAGGCACAGGAAGGTGTGGGGAGCCACAGCCAGTGCAGAAGGGGGAAGTGCCACACAGCACAGAGGCCACCACAGGAAGGTGTTCCCGGTGCAGGGGAAGTAGCAGCCAGGACAGCAGGGGGAACACAGAAACAGCTTCCAGGGCGGGTGAACACAAGCCAGGGACATGGCCAGTGCCACCATCTAGATGGAGGCAGTAATGAGAGGGGTGAGAAGGTGGGCAGCAGGGGGGCACGGCCATGGAAGGGCCCATCGGTGGTATGCCCCCAACAGGCAGTACCGAGCCCGCACCAGCTTTGAGCTGTACAGCGATACTAAGATCGTGGGTCGGTGCCACCTGAATTGGGCAATTCTGAGATGGCTCTGTGAGCTGTGCAGTGATGTGATGCAGGCACCCACACGACAGAGCCATGCTCTGTCAGTGGAGACTAAAGTGACAGTTTGCATGTGCTTTCTCACCACGGGTACCTTCCAGAGACCAACAGGGGACACCACAGGCATAACCCAGTTGGCTGCGTCACACCACCTCACCCAATTCCTCAGCGTACTGCTGCCACATGCTGCAGAGTACATCCATTTCCCCAGCACACCGGCGGAGTGCACAGCAAACATACAGGAGTTCCACAGGGTAGAACATATGCCTGGCATGCTAGGGGCTATAGACTGCACCAATGTGGCCATCCGCACACCACCTGGCCCCAAGGGGGCCGCATATATTAATCGGAAGGGCTATGCTAGCATCAACTGCCAGATGGTGCGCTACGCCAGGGGGCGCATAATCAATGTCTGTGCCACGCACCCTGGGGGAGCACACAATGCCTTCATCTGGCACCAGTCAGCACTGTGCCACATATTTGAGAGTGGGGACATCCCCACTGGCCACTTAATGGGTGAGTATGCAAACCACATGGACAAACATATGGCTTGGGAGGAGCATGGTCAGAGGTGACATGGGTAGTGGCCTACATGGCCCAGGGCAGGGCGATGCTGATCACCAAACTAACCTCCACCCTCTACACACAGGTGACAGTGGATATCCACTCTGTCCCTGGCTGCTCACACCATACCAGCGGCCCGCGACCCCATCACAGCAATGCTACAATGAGGCACATGCCACCACACGAAATGTCATCGAGCAGGTGTTCGGTATGCTGAAGACATGTTTCCATTGCCTGGACACTTTTAGCGGTGCCCTACAGTACAGCCCTTCAAAGGCCTGTGGGCTATTCCTGGCCTGTTGCATCCTGCACAACATGGCCAACGAATGTAGGATAGCCTTACAGGTCAAAGAGGGGGACAGCGATGGGGATGATGAGGACACCGGTGACAATGGTGATGGGCAGTCCCCCCTTGGGTGACGGGACCCCCGACTGCTCCAGTTGCCACAGCTGCACCGGGACACCATCACAGAGGAGCACTTCAGCCAACCCAGGTAAGTCATGGGGCCATGTGCAACCACCAGTGGCAAAGGCACAACCCACAAACATGCATGGACACACACCAGGGGTGCATGCCATCAAGGGAAGTGACTGGGCATGGAACCGCACACACCACCAGGGATGGGCGAGGTCTAACATGGCACGGGGTCAGACACACACACACACACACACACACAACTCACCAGACATGCACAAAGGGTAGGAGGCACGCCGACCCAGACCGCCACCCCTAGCCACACATATGTCCATAGACCACCATGCCCACTGCCTGTCATTGTGCATGTGTCAGACGTTGGGCACCATTGCACAGTGGCATACAGCACAATGCAGGCATCATCATGCACACACAACTGTGGACAGCAGCCGGGACGGTGTGCAGATGGACTGTGTGTGTGCGTACAGGGCCTGGTACCCACCCGTGCATTGCCCACTGAATGACACAATGCACACAGGGCAGCATCAGACAGTAGCCATGCTGGGAGACAGGTCAGTCATGCGCCACAGTGCCACGGCCACCACGGATGCATGGGCAGCCCCGCTGAGACCCGCCAGCAGTGATAGGCTGACCACTGGCCTCATGGGGTGGCACTGATGGTTCCCCAGGGGTTCCACTGCGTGAACGCGACCGTGCTGGCGCAGGGGTCTGCAGCACACTGAACATGCCTGTGCCATGTGTGCTTGGGATGCCCACAGCTGAACCCGGTGTTGACAAGGATGGTGTTGCACGACGCCGGGAATGAGGGATGGACATTGCACTGCGTGGTGTCTGCAATGCATGGGCAAATAACTGTGCGCCCATTGTGGCCATGACAGCAGTGAATGTCTGTGTCTGCCTGTCAATGGCAGCGGTCACATCCTCCTGCAACCGGTCCATCCCTGCCAGGAGCAGAGCGGTGTCTCTGCTGTGACGCTCCTCTGCCTGGTGCAGAGCCACACTCAGTGCATCCACCGCCATCACAAGCTGCATCTGCTGATTTACTGATGCTTGCAGTATGTGGGTGTGCTCATCCAAGAGGTCATCTGCCTGATCGGCATGCTGTCCCTCAGGGTGTTCACGGCCCTGATGCTCATCACCCCTTGAGGGTGGGCACTGCACACCAGGGCCAGGCCTGGGCATGTCCACAGGCAGTGCACTGATACCACCCCCTGACACTGTACCTCCATGGCCATTGGCTGACTGCTGATGCGGCCCCTCCGGCTGCCACTCCCCAGGGCTCAATGGTGCTGCCGCAGTGGCTGCAACAGTCCCACTGTCCTGTATACACACCAGTGCTGCCCCACTGGTGCTGACAGGCACAGGCTGGGACTGTGATGGCACGCAGGCCTCCACGGCGGCACCACCCACAGCCATGGCCGTGATGTAACCTGCTGTGTGACCATGCTGTGGCACACACGTGTCACTGCCCATGACATTAGCTCCATCATCATCGGTGACAAATCCAGCACCAGCCTGAGTCTCAGCATGCTGGCATCCATGGACGCTGGCACGCTGGGACACGGGCAGGGCCTCCTCCACACCTGCTCCACCAACATCAGTCCAGACGTCCAGGTGGGCCCACTGTCACCCTGACCCACGTATTCCTGTGGAGGTGGATGGGCCCTCCTCCATCTCCATGTGACTGGCCTCAGTGGAGAAGCTCACCACCGCTGACCCATGCAGATGCTCAGGAGCGGTAAGGGAAAAAAAGTTGCGTTACTGCATGTGACCTACCCTGTCCCCCCCAATAGAAAGACCATGACCTACCATGCAGTGATGGGCTACCACCTGTCTGGAATCCACCACCAGGAACACCCTCAATGGCGCAACGCTGCATGCTGCCAGCAACCCGCTCCTCCTGTGGGGTCAGGCGTAGCATCTCCGGCTGTCTCCCACCTGTTACAGACCATGCTGCCCTGATGGCAGCCACCTTCTCTTTAATCCTCCACCTGTCTGTGCCCATCTTCTTTTTGCTCTCCTGCATGTAGCGCTGGTGGCTGCCATGCAGGTTTACAGCACGCGCCACCTCCTCCCATGCAGCAGCATGGGCCAATGGTGTTCTCTGGTGTCCGCTGAGAAGCGGTAGGCCTCAAACAGGGCATCTGTCTTGGTCTTAGTAAAATTCGGCCTCCTCTTCCTCCCACGACTCTGTTCCTCTTCCTCCACCACACGCTCGGTCATGATTCATTCTGTGAGAATGACAGGTTTTACCTGTGACTCTGCAGTCCCATGCATGTCCCAAACACCACAGTCCACACTCCCAAACAGCATGCAACTCACCACAATAGACTGCAGTAACCGACTATGGCCAGTGCAGCCCAATGTCGCACTTTTATAGTGCAACCCATGCAAATGAGATGAGGCACATCTTTAAGTGGATGAAAATGCAGTGACTGCGCCATTGAATGGCTGATTAGCTGATTTGCATATGCCGGCTGAATATCGCGCTGTTGTGCTTTGCACAATTGTGTTGAACGTGCTGAGCCAAGGGCGCAGTTCTGTGACATGTGCAGTACACACCTAACTGCGCATGCCCGGGTTGATGATGCCGGCGGCTGCTGTGCTGCTGATGTGCTGTGCATGGGAGGCAATGCAGGGCACGGCCACCATTGTGCCAGTGGCGCTACAGTGCTGTTCACCTGTATGGCGCTGTGGCACTGGGGCATCATAGGTGCACTGGGGCAACAGCGCGGTAGGCCGCTACAGGAGGTGGCACACAGGCACCCAATCATGCTACACACATTGGGTTCCAATTGCGCTGTGGCTGTCCATGCGCCAGAGACCCTTGACCCTGTGCCCAACCTTTGTCTCCTAGGCAGCATGCGTCAGGCATGAGTACACCACTATCACGCTGTTCGGTAACAGCGTGATAGGGAATGGCAGCACTGTACCATGCAGCATCTGCACGTGGCAGGACCACGCTGCAGAGTGCCATTTTGATTGAACTAAGCAGCAGAGATGGCGTGGAGGCGTGCTGTGCAGTGGAGCCAGATCGAGCTAGCAAACCCTGTGGCCATTGTCGAGCCACATGTTGGGGCTTAGTTTGGGAAGGCACCCCTGGACAGGGCCAGGAGTGATGTATGGCAGGAGGTGGCCGACACCCTGGAGGAGGCCACTGGTATGGGGCGGACGGCAGAGCAGTGCTGCCACCGTTATGGGGACCTGAGGCGCAGCGACCCGGACCTGCTTGCCCACCTGCTGGCACATGCCAGGAGGGGCATGGTGCCACAGCCAGGTATGTGCAACATCCATACACTTTTAGCGTCCATATGGGTATCACGGTTGCATGTGTCCAGCACATGGGGGGCATCCAGTGTTGGCCGTGGTGGTGGTATCGGGTGTGGGGTGGGTGGGTCTGGCTGTGTGGGATTGCACACACATGGGGGCAGGGGGACATTGCTACCAGATTGTACTGATGTTTCTCTCTCCATGTTTGCACCTTAGGGCCAGAAGAACGGAGGCGCAACCGCGAGGGGAGGCGCCTCATGTTGGAAGAGAGAGAGAGAGGAGGCATGAAGGTGGTACGTGGCACGTGGACCAGCCTGCTGATGGTGAGTGCCTTACATCCGTGATTACTATTGCATGCTGTATAACTGTGAAGGCAGTTGGGCATGGCCACCATCCAGTAACACCACTGCCATGCACGCAACTTGTTACTGTCAGCACTGTCCAGTGGCACTGCATGTCTGGGAGTGCATCAGTGGTGGTCCATGCATGCACCAGGCACATGGCTGTGGCACTGCCTTCACAATGCATAGCCAAGTCACTGTACAGCCATGGTGGTGCTGTGCAGAACATGGGTGGTGGGTGTGTGCAGTGGTCGACATGGCTGTGGCTGCCTGGGTAGGCAGGTCTTGTGGACACAGTCACTGTGGGTGGTCGCACACCATCACAGGGGTGTGGCACATGGCTGTATGCCATGCACAATGGGTGGGCTGCAGGGGGCTGGACAGTCACACTTATTGACTCTGCTCTCTCATCCTAGGTGGACGGTGACTCCAGGCACTGGAGAGGAGTGTGAGGGAGCTGCTCCACATGGCAAGGGTGACACTGGAGCTGTTACAGTGAATCCACTACCACGGGGTGAGGAGGAGGAGGAGCGGCAGACATAGGCACCATGTGGAGGAGGACTGGGGTACACATTGAGGACTCCATGCCCCTACTACCACCTTCCCCCCTTTGACCAACCCTCACACCCCTTCTTCCCTCTCCCATATGTTCACCCCTGCCCCTTACCCACCCTGCCTGTTATGTGGCCCTTCCCCCTCTTGTAAATAGTTGTAAATAGGTTTTGTTACTTCTTTTAAATATAAGCATTTTGTTATGACAACTGTGGTGGTCTCTGATTTGTAGCAGGCTACAGGTGCTCAGCTGCAGTGGTGTGCATGGCGTCAGGGGTGGTGCAGGCATGGGCGTGTGTGTGTATGTGCAGAGGTGAACCACCTATGGTGTGGGCAGGGGGATCAGTCACTGTCTGTGGTGGTTTGTGTGTTGTACTCTGTGCACTGGATGCCTGTGTGCAGTGGTCCATGGGGCCTGTACTGTGTGCATGGTACCCCTGTCAGACCGTCCATGGCCTGTGCAGCTGACACCCTTGCATGTCTGTGATATGGCATGTCAGTGGTGGCTGTCCATGCTGGATAACAACTGTACCTGGCACAATGCCAGGTTGCCTTCCATCACCAGTATGGTGCACTTCTGCCTCTGGTGGCACTGTGGCCTCCACTGTTGTTGTCCCCCCTCCATGCTGTCGCTTGTGTCTGTTGCAGGGGATGTGCTCCAGTGTCTGTCACCTGTGCTCCAGCGGCATGCTGGTGGCATACAGTTTCATGGTGCCTGTGCAGGGTGGCTGGCACACCTGTGCAATGTAGGAGTGCTAGCCATGTGTACACGTCAGCCGTGGCCATACGCCAGTGGCTTGGTTGACCAGCTACTGTGGCCCTGTGTTGGTGTGCCCTTGGGTACAGATGGGTGTTTGTCCATGCACTATGTTGCATCCTGTGTGGTGCATGCCTCCATGCTACACTGTGTGTGTCTGTGCTGGTTGCTGTGGCCAGTGTTGGGATGGGATGTGTCCTTGGGAGGGTGTGCAGGGTGCTGTACCACTGGAGGTGGGGTCCAGGGCATGCCCTGTCACATGTGGGGTACCTCATGTGCTGACGCATGGTCAGTCTCTCAGCTGTACCTCCGGGGGAACATGCAGGGTGGCACTGTGTATGCATCTGTTGCATCACTGTCTGCTGCCGCCCACTGCAGGGTGCCCATGGTGGGGCTGCCTTGCATGGCTCCATGGTGCACAGGGTTGCATTGTCACAGTGGGGGTGGTGGCATGCATGGGGTGTCCTGCACTGTTGGGTGCTACTCCTGGGCAGGGTGTATGGGGATCATGGTGCATGGTGTGCTCTGCATTTGTGGGATGGTGTGGTACAGGGTGGTCGGCCATCCTTGTGTGCCGGTCACAGCTTGCCAGGGGGTGTGATAGGGCACCATGGCCCGCCTGTGGGTTGGTTGCTGGTATCCATGCGCCAGTGGTTATTTCAGCTCTCCCCCAGTTGTGCAGTGCATGAGGTGTGGGGGGACGATGTCTGTTCTGCTGTGTGTTCCTCTGCTCATCTGTGGCATGGGTGGTGGGCCCCTGCATCCCTGGTTGTGCTGTTGCATTGCTGCCCTGTTACTGGGGGCATCCCTGGTTGCCCTATGGCGCATCTGGACTGCTCAGCTGAACATCCCTTGTTGCGCTATGGTGCATCAGATATGCTCAGCTTCACCTCCCTAGTTGCACTATGGCACAGGTGGTGCGATATTCAGTCGTCGGCCATAGGCGCATCTTGGCCTGTGCAGTTTTTGAATATCGCGCTTCTTGCGTATGAGCGTCATGGACTTGCGCTTGCTCCTGCTGTTGTGCACTTTTTGGGTACAGTTTGAATATCTGGGCCTATGTATATAAATCTATGATGATGCATCTACTATGTGTATAAATGTAAAATTTTGAATTTATCTCATAGTAGTTCAGATTTATCACACAGGATTTATGTCCACACCTATTGCATAAATGGATTTATCACACTGTTTATCTCCACCCCACTGCATAAATGTGTTTCTTTAGGGTTAACTTTCTCCTGCAATGGTATGTGATGCTCTCGTGTTTGTAGTGTTATGGTCAAAATAAAAAAAAAATGCTTTCAGTTCTAAAATATTTAACTGTAGATATGATGACAATAGTATTAGACCATTGGTCCAAGTCATTTCTTTAAAACTAAACCCACAAGCTCACTTTGTGGTGGAAATGTGTACACCATATATGGTCTCAGAACTGGAAAACATTTCGATTCAACTTTTCATATCTTCTCTTGGTTTAAATAAGTCTATCCTCACATCCTACATTAGAGCTGAACTTGGATTAGATAGTTATAAACCTTGGCTGATTCCTTAGTTTAGGTTGTTGGGTTAAGTGTATAAGAGCCCCCCTCCCCTCGGATGTTTTTTACATGCTTGTTTTGAAGAGAAAGAAAATTGGAGGCTGTTAGATTGCAGAAGCTCACCATGGTTATTATATGTGTATTCTCTATTGGAAGAATACCAACATCTCCATAATTATTTTAAAAAGGGAATTTCTATGAACCAGAAGTATGAGAAATATATAAAGAATAAAATTTGAATCCATAACCAAGGCATAGACTTGGATTCTATTTCAAGGTCCAGGTTTTCACCTTGATATGCTTTAAATGAGGCTTGGTTTGGCTATAGATTTTATCTGGACCACATTTTGGATCCTAGAAAGTGAAATGCTTAGTTGCGTTATAAGTTTGAGAGTTTTCCTAGTAAGGTACTTTTTGCAAGATCTGCATATATTTCCAATGCTGATGAGGTTCCCTGTTCATGCTCTGTAAGACATATAGAGAATCTGTATCATGTTTTATTTAAAATACTCATGGTATGAAAAGCTACACACTACATGGATACATAATATTCTGTCAGAGTTATGCTATATTCCAGATGATCCTCTTAACTTTCTTCTTACAGTGAATGATACTATTATTATTAATAGATTTGCAGATTATTTTTATATTATTTAAAGGCTTAGGAAGGGTAAACCTTTTAGCTATCAGGGAAAAACTTTCTGATACTGTAGGATCACCATTTTAATATGCATGTGCCCTATTTAATTATATAATTTTTTTGATATACTGAGTGTATTTTATTCATTTATAATTTGCATTGGATATTTCAATTTGTATGGGTGAATTTGTATATATGTACTTTTTATTAAGCTGTAATGGCTTGTTGCTGATCAGTAAAGCTTTTTGACTGACTAATGGAGGACTTCAATATGCCTGACATGGACTGGAGGATCGCAGTAGCAGCAAGTGCAAAAAATTGACAGCTGTTGGATATCTTTCAAGAAGTAGTCCTAGTACAAAATGTAGAGGAACATACTAGAGAAGCAGTCATGCTTGATTTAGTACTTACTAATAAGGACAGTATTATGGAAGTCACGGTGCTAGATCCACTGGGAACCAGAGACCATCAGACAGTTTGGTTTGACATCAAACATAAAGCAGGGAGCAATCAGTCTCAGGTTAAGGTACTGGATTTTAGGATAGCTGGTTTTGGAAGGATGAGGGAACAGTTGCAGAGGAAACAAGTGGGGTACAAACAGCAGAAGTAGAAGCAAAATGTGAGGTGATAAAAAATGGGTTGATGGATGTCATAAATCTGTATGTAAGGACAGTGGGGAAGAACAAGAGGATTTAAAAAAATTGTGGTTTACAGGAGAGGGAAGGGAGTCTGTGATGGCAAAGAAAATGGCATTTGAAAATGCAAAACTAGCAAAACAAAAGGGAAGATGGTGGAATTTCATAGCAGGATGAAAGAGGCTAGCAGGATCATGAGGAAGGCTAACATAGACATGGAGTTTAAAATAATGGTGGGTATGCAGAAAGGAGGCAAGGCTTTCTTTTGATACATACAGGAGAAAAGGAAAACTAAGGAAAAAGTAGTTTGACTGAAGCAGGGAGTGGGATGAGGAAAGAAGAATCAAAGAAAATCAGACATCCTAAACAGGTTTTTGGGCTCTGTATTCACAGTGGAGGAGAAGGGGCCAGTGCTTGACTGGGCCATCAGGACAGGGGACCTCCAGTGATGTCACCAAGTGGGATAGTGGTGTGAGCCTGCAGCGTCCACTATTCAGTTGACCAAAGGCACTATAATTCACTTAAATTAGCAGCAAATTTACTATTTTGAAGCACACAGTGCAGCTACTAAATTGGTCGGGGGGGTGCCTGCAAAAAACAAACACTAATGTTATTCCACAGCCTGTGTCACCGTTCAGGAGCAGCAACACCTCACCCAAGCACCACAGAGGCTCAGACTCCTCCCCTCACTCCAAGGCAGGATCCCCGATGGAGATCACCAACGAATTAATACTTACAGCATTGATGGTCTTCTGACCTGAAGTCCAGGATTCACTTGTTGATATTCACCAAGAAATTGACATGGTTGAAGCAGAGAATAAGGAACTCCAGATGGCCATTTTGGCAATTTCAGAAAAAAGGAACCACATGGCAGACTTGCTGTTACATGTTCACCACCATCAAATGCAGCTATACCTCAAGCAGCAAGACTTGGATGGCCACCTCTGTCAACAAAATCTCCTTATTTATGGAGTCCCTGAGGGGGAGGGAGGCTCTCATACCACTGCCTTCATAGGAGCCTGCTGTGCCAATGCTTACCACTCCCCTCAATTTTGACCTGGAGCAGGTTAACAGGGCACTGGGCCCAAAGCCAGGTCTCAGAGAGCCCCCCGGTCAATCATCATAAAGTTTTTCTGCTTTCAGGTGAAAGAAACTGTGTTGTTACTACCTGGAGAACAAAAATTGTTAAATATACAGACCACCAGCTCTACTTTGACTATGATTAGACTCCACAAATACAAAAAAAGCACCAAGCCTTTGCCCCAATATGCAAGCATTAAAACAGGCTGGTCTCTGCCTACAAATACCATATCCAGCCAAGCTTAAAGTACTGAACCCAGAGGGAAGACATTGTTTATTTTACCTCTGAGGAGGTCGAACAGGATTTTCAGTGATGCGGCATCTATATCCTCCAGCCTACACAAGCACAGCAGTGGTCTTGGACTAACCAATGTGACCAGTGTCAGCATCCTTTCTCAGACTCTGACTTGAGTACACCTACCCATCAGTATTTACCAGCTATTCCATAGGCACAGCATGCCCTAGAGTCTCAAGATTTAGCCCTTCAGGAGGGCTGACATTGGCAAAATGGGAGAGTGCCTCAGAAAAGCACTAGCAAATGGGTAAGAAGGAGGGGCGGAGGAACAATGGGGAAAAATCAAAACAGCCATCACAGAGGCAGCAAGCCTTTGTGTGAAGCAAATCAACAAAACAAAGCGAAGGAAAAAAACACTATGCTTCTCAAAAGAGGTGGCAGGGAAGGTTAGGGAGAAAAAGGTAGTATTCAGGAAGCATAAGGAAACACAGAAGGAGCAGGACAGAAAACTGTACCGGTTAAAGCAGAAGGAAGTGGGGAAGGCAGTCAGACTAGCTAAGGCCCAAACTGAGGAAATGATAGCCAACTCAGTTAAGAAGGGGGATAAAACCTTTTATAGGTACATTAGGGAGCGAAAAAAGACCAAGGAAGGGATAGCGGAGCTTAAGAAAGGGAAGGGGGGTGGACAGAGGGTGACAGTGAAAAGCAGGGATACTGAATGAATACTTCCATGCAGTATTCACAAAAGAAGAGGAGGGGGAGGTACCTAAACCAAAGAATAGAAGCACTCTGGACGGGGGGGGGGTCAATACCAGTCCATTCTCAGAAGAAAGGGTTCTGAAAGAACTCCTAAAACTCAAGGTGGACAAAGCAATGGGGCCTGACCAGATTCACCCCCAGAATTCTAAAAGAACTAAGGGGAGAACTGGTGACACCACTGACTACCCTTTTTAACAAATCATGGGAGGATGGTGTGGTACTTAAGGACTGGAGGAGGGTGGATGTGATTCCCCTTCACAAAAGTGGGAGCAAGACAGAGGCAGGAAACTACAGACCTGTTAGTTTAACCTCAATGGTAGGGAAAATGATGGAATCACTTCTCATGGAAAGAATTGTTGAGTACCTAGAGGTCAGTGGGGCACAGGACCCATGGCAGCATGGATTCACTGCATGAAGGTCATGTCAGATGAATCTAATCGATTTCTTTGACTGGGTGACCAAAGTAGTAGACCAGGGAAGGGCTGTGGACATGGCCTACCTAGACTTTAGCAAGGCATTTGACACAGTTCCACACAAAAGATTAATAAACACGTTAGCCAGCCTGGAAGTGGGTCCCAGGGTTGTAGCCTAAGTAAAACATTAGCTGGACAACAGGATGCAAAGGGTAACAGTAAATGGAGTTCACTCCAAAGAAAGGGGGGTTACTAGTGGGGTACCGCAGGGTTCAGTACTGGGACTGGTCCTCTTTAATGTCTTTATAGGTGACATTGCAGAGGGACTGGAAGGGAAAGTATGCCTCGTTGCAGATGACACAAACATCTGCAACAGGGTTGATACACAAGGGGGAGGTGGAAAGGATGAGAAGAGATTTGGCAAGGTTGGAGGAATGGTCAAAAGTACGGCAGCTTAGATTCAATGCAAAGAAGTGCAAAGTAATGCACCTGGGAAACAAAAACCAAGGGGAAGAGTACACAATGTGGGGGAGGTACTAACAAAAACACAAATGGAAAGGGACCTGGGGGTAGTCCTATCAGATGACTTAAAGGTAGGTAAGCAATGTGAGAAGCAGTAAGGAGGGCTGGGAGGATACTAGGATGCATAGGAAGAGGCATCACCAGTAGAAAACAAGAAGTTGTTATCCCTCTGTACAGACAGTTGGTGAGACCCCATCTGGAATACTGTGTGTAGTTCTGGAGACCCCATCCCCGCAAGGACATAGACAGGATAGAAGCAGTCCAGAGGAGGGCAACTAAAATGGTGCAGGGTCTGCACCAGAAGCCTTATGAAGAGAGACTAAAGAAGCTTAATTTGTATACTCTCAAGGAAAGGAGGGAGAGGGGGCGGACATGATAGAAACATTTAAGTACCTTAAGGGAATCAACAAAGTCCCAGAGGGTAGCATCTTTCAGAAAAATAGATGTGCAAGAACTAGGGGGCACAATTTGAAGATAGAGGTGAGATGGCTTAGGGGCAATGTGAGGAAGTATTTT
Source organism: Neoceratodus forsteri (assembly GCA_016271365.2). NCBI lineage: Eukaryota > Metazoa > Chordata > Ceratodontiformes > Ceratodontidae > Neoceratodus > Neoceratodus forsteri. The sequence goes on from CM028131.1 coordinate 1,045,818,748, forward strand.
TTTCACTGAGAGGGTTGTGGATGCATGGAACGGCCTTCCTGAGGAGGTCGTGGGGTCAAAAACATTCGAGGAATTCAAGAATGCATGGGACAGACATAAAGCAATTCTAGTGGGGGGGTAGGAGGAAGTAGGCTGTTGGTTAACTAGGATCTGCAGCTTATCTAGTAGGTAGGGAAATGGGCAGATTGGGTGGGCCAAGCGGTCCTTATCTGCTGTCAAAGTCTATGTTTCTATGTTTCTAAGATACCATTAATGACCTTTTTGCACCAGTGTGTTTATTTGTTTGTTTATATTTCGTTGACCAGGTAAGACACTCCAGTGCCAAAGGCACCTTTTACAGGTATGACCCAGTGTACAATAGTACAACACACAATGGTGCAGCATGAATACAGACAAATTATTGTATGAACAAGTAATACAATGCTTAGTTAAGACATGGTTGTGTAACAGAACATGGTTCAGGCATAGGCATACATAGTACATTAATAAAAAAAAAATAAGAATCCTCAGAACATATTGTAGATAAGGAGGTAGTTATAAAACAGTTTCAAAGATGACACATTAATAAAATTTTTAGCAATGGGCACCTTTAATTGCACCAGTTTACTTCAAGAACACCAGAAGTGACTTACTCAAATTTTGTACATACTTCAGTTTTTCCTGCAGCAGACACTCACCTTAGGTATGTGGAGGTGGAGAGGTACTGGTCCTGCACAGCCTGGCCAAGGGGGATTGAGTGAGAGCCCCCAGCACTAGTGCTCCGCTTTCACATAAGGGAGATCATGACATCATTTAGCACATATGCACAGTCTGCTGGCCAGTTAGGTTAAGTAGTGGGGTTGGGGATGTACCATGTCAGGGACTCATCTGGTTCAGCCAGCATCAATGCATCCTTCCTTGCACGACTTTAAAACACTGTACAAAACCAGCACTCCATGGGCCACAGGCTCCACCCTTTTTGGATTAGTTAACGTGAAACTTAGCTTAAGGTGTTTGGAGGCCCCAGTCAGGTTTGCACTGTGAATCGGCCTCAGTCTGATGCTCTAGTGCATGTGATTCTGCCAGCCATATGTTGGTCAGCCTCATGTTAAGTAATTTATATAAGGAAGCTCTCAGCTGCTGAACAGGATGACCCCTTAGCAAGCAGCAGGACACAGTCTCCTTCATAGCAAGTGGGGTTTAGTAGGGCAATAGCATCCAGTATGGCCCACTCCAATTTACTCTTTCACCGTCCTTCTTTTGTGCTGTAGTCTGGCAGCAACCTCCTTCCCTACCCTCTCATTAGCCTCCTACAACCTGGATATCTTGAGATTCCTGGGGGCAGGCTTTGCTCCATCTGGATATTATGCAGACTTTGACTCATGAACTGATAACTAGAGGTGCCTCTAAACCTGACAACAGCCCTTGATAAATACACCATGCCTCGGGTAACTGCCTAGGTTGTTGAGCTTAATGCTATTTCCCTGTATCAGATCTTTCCAGCTGTTTCTGTTAGTTGGGTGAGGATCGCCACTGACTATACTTGTACCAGCTAACTGTGCACTGCAGATCAAAAGGTGTCAACTTATTACTGGACACAGGATTACCTGTACAAAGAGCCCAAGTGTTCTCCACTTGAACTACTCTCCAGCACAACCTTTCATCTAGCCATGCCCAGGAACTCATTCAGCCCAAGCCACCTACCTACTTACCTATATGTGCCTTGTAGCTGTACTATTTGAGATGCTCTTACTGTGCTTGTATTGTTTTCTCTTCTGTGCTGTATGCTGACTCCATGCATGTGTCAGCTGGGGGTCTGAAGGGGGGTACAGCTTCTTAGCAGATGACAGTGCTGTCTAAGCTGCCCCAGCACTTCTGGGTCAGACTTGCCTATTTCAGCATGCCCTGTAGCGAGCGCAAGTGTAACTCTGTTATTTTCAGGTGACAGTGCTATCTAAGCTGCCCCAGAAGCTTGCTAGTGCTCATACTGTGGGATAAACAATTTCTAGCTGCATTTTAATTGCAGCACTTTGAGCCCTGGTACTGGCAACCAGGAAGAGGAGCTGTAGTTCGATTTGGGTCTCCCAGAACTACAACTCGCACAGTTTAAATATATATTTGTACCTACCTAGTTGCTATTTTAAGTCACAGAACTATGCATGAGTGGTTCTTTTTATCTTAATTTACTTATTTTTGTACTTTGTGCTTCACAGTTTGCTCAGCGACCTCAGACAACACTTCTGGGTCGGACTTGCCTATTTAAGCATGCCCTGTAGCAAGCAGGATGGACTCGGGCAGGGCAAGCGTGCAACATCGTGCAAAGATGTGCACAAAAACACACGCGTCCAGTGTGTGTTTGGCGCTGTAGGTGGTTCAGCTCGGAGTAAGTACTGTATTCTTACTGTTTTGCCTCTGTAAGTGTCTTATACCCGGGTAACAGTAAACTGCCTTAAGTGTTCTGAAATCATCTGCGTGACCTGGTCTATACAAACTGCCTTTTGGCTATAACACCTGCTATAATGAATAACAAAGTAACTACCCCATAGTGTCTTGTGGACATGCAACCACTTCTTCCATTAGTGCCATCATGACCTTGGATGGTGATATTGGTAGTTAGTGTATGCTTTGCTGTATGTACCAGCTGGTCCAAGTATTACCTTGTCCAAGTTTGGCCTTCATCTGTGATAAATGTACCACAGACAAGAAATTAAATGAGAAGATAGCAACGTTTGGAGCTAGGCTACTACATTTAAAAAATAGCCAGGAGGAAATACTCCAAAGATTCAATCAGACACATAATTCTCACTCTCTGGCTAGCCCTCTACTTAATGATGGCATCTGTATTGTTAGCCAACCAGATTCTCTCATAGAAAACTCAGAGAACATTACACCAGTATTTAGTTTTAAAAGCCCTTCTACTAATGATACTAATATTACTACTGGCCTAGTTAATACCATAATATCACATCAGCAGAGAAAGCGGGGTAGAGAAAAGATGGGGACATTGAAGAAGAAATTGTGCACAGCACTGAATGGGCACTCGTGCCCAGATCCAGGGCTACCAAAAAGGGCTGCAAGGCTGAGCAGTTTCATATCCCAACCCAGAACTCTTTTTCAGTACTTTCAGAGCCTGCAGCTTTTTTCTCACTGGAAGTGGATCAGAAGGGGGGAGTCTCAGCATGCCCTTGTTCAAGTGAATGATATCCCAGATCCATTGCCATTGGCTCTTACAAAGTCTCACCCAAAAACTGTTCCACAGATGGTAAATAACTTATTAAAGGTTGATACTCCATCAATATCAACTTCTATAGGGTTGAAAGGGAACCCTCCCCCCCAGAACAACTTACTATCCTGTCTTTTCCTATGCCGCCTGAAACATCTATGGACATAACTGACACGTCCATTCCTAGGAACCAAACTCATCAAGTTTATGTACTGGGTGATTCTATAATTAAACATCTTGACTGGGATATTTGCAACCCAGATAAAGCAAATCAAACGTGCTCTAGCTTTCAGGGGCAAAAATATCAAATATTATAGATATGGTAAATAACATTCTCTCCAATGGAGGGCACAACCCGCTTATCATAGTACATGCAGGAACCAATGATATAAGCAGTATGAACCCCTCCCAACTTAAAAAAGATTATGTAGCACTAAACAATCTACTTGTGGAAAAGGGGTGCACCATTTGCTTTTCTGAAATACTCCCAGTGCCGAGGGCAACAAACACCATTACTGCCAACATTAAACCAACAAACGAATGGTTGAGGAAGTGGTGTCTCAAACAAAATATATATTGCATTCCACATTGGGAAATCTTCTGTGGCAGGGACTCATTATTTTGTTGGGACGGCCTTCATCTTAGCAGAAAAGGTAGTGCCCTACTGGGCATAACCATAACTTCTGTTATTAATAAGCATTTAAACTAAATTGCTCGGGGGAGAATGGGTATTTTGCTAATCCTCTAACTGGGACTAATGTACATTACATCAGTAGGTACTGTAATTTTTCTATCTTTCAATGCAAGATCTCTAAATCATTTAAAGAAGTCAGAATTAGAACTCAAATGTACCCATCTAGATCTTGGTATTATAACTGTCACTGAGACATGGTGGGACTCATCTTCAGCTTGGACTAGTGAAATCCATAATTTCAAACTCTATCATAAGGATAGAGAGAATCATTTAGGGAAGGGGAGTATGTCTATACATTAGGGATGATATTCCATTTTATGAAATTCCAACATTAACAAATACTGAATCATTATGGGTGTCAATCCAACTTAAAGACTACCCAAAGCTTATACTGGGTGTATGTTAGAGACCAGCATCTGCTGATTTACTCTATACTTCCAATTTGACTAATATTGTATCAGCTATGGTTGATAAGAGGGATATTTTAATTTTGAGAGATTTTAATTTGCCAGGCTTAAATTGGGAATCTTCCTCTGGTAATTCAGAACAGGAAAAATTATTTATAACAGCATGCATGGATCACGGCCTTGAACAGCTGGTGGACCAGACTACCAGGGGTACAACACACTTGCCTTAGTTATAACCAATATAGAGAATAAAATATCTGATATGAATATATTAGCTCCAACAGGTAATAGCGATCATAATGCAATCAACTTTAGTATAAATATAAATATTCCCAAACCTTCTAATAATACTACATATAAGGATTACAATAACACCAGTTTTGACTTAATAAACACCAAAATTACTGAACTTGATTGGGAGGATAAATTTATGGATAAGTCAGTAAATAGTTCATGGAAAGAACTGAAGCACTTCCTTTACTTTTTGGAAAGCCACTACATTCCAACCAAGACTAAATACAGTAAAAAATGTAAAATCCCCATTTGGTTTAACAAATCTATTAACAAACTAATAAAAAGAAAAGAGGATTTGTTTAGGAAACTTAAAAAAAATACACATCCACTTAACTTGCACAAATACAAAACTGTGGTTTCCTTACTTAAAAAAGCAATTAAACAGGCTAAATTGAAAGTTAAATTCAATTTGGCCCACTCTATGATAAATCATAAAACCCTTTTTTCATATATCAATGGTAAAAAGGGTAATAAAAAAAACAATAGGCCCACTACCGGAAAAGGGAACTCCTATCAAAACTGATGTGGCATCAGCTAATCATTTTAATGGGTACTTCTCTTCTGTTTTTAATTCAACAGATCCCCCCATGATAGTAAATGACATGTCCCCCATCTCTCTCCTTAATCATGATGAGATCTTGAATGCATTATTATCATTAAAAAAAATGTCAATTCCAGAACCCCATAATATTAGTCTGAGGTTCTTATTAGAAACAGCTAAATCATTGGCGTTACCATTAATGCTGTTGTTTAATAAATCTTTATACGAGAACGATGGCCCAGATGAATGGCATTGAGCTACTGTTATTCCCATTCATAAAAAAGGTAATAAATCAAATGTTTAAAATTACAGGCCTATTAGTTTAACGTACATAATAGGAAAAGTAATGGAGCGATTAGTTAAGGACTTCTTGGAAAAAGAAATGCATAAATTAGGTATCCAGGATATAACTCACCATGGCTTTAAAAAGGTAATTCCTGTACTATGAACCTAATTTCATTTTATAATAACATAAGTAGTTACCTGGATAATAAAGTTCCACCTGACGTTATATTACTTGACTATAGCAAGGCATTTGATAAACTATCGCATTCTATATTAATTAATAAGTTATATAAACTTAGCTTTTCATCATTCCTAGTCAATTGGACTGCCAGATGGTTGCAAAATAGTACTCAGACAGTAAAAATTAACAGTGTCCTTTCTGATACTGGTCAAATTGCTAGTGGTGTTCTGCAGGGGTCTGTGCTGGGGCCCACACTATTTAATATTTTCAAAAGTGGTATGAATGTTTCTTCAAACAATCACCTTTCCAAATTTGGAGATGATATGAAATTGGAAGGAAGGGTCAATACCATATCAGCTATAAGATCATTAGAACTTGACCTTCATCATATTGAATCCTGGGCACAGACCAATTCTATGACTTTCAACACTGACACATGAACAGTCCTCCACTTTGGCAATAAAAATCCACAAATTAATTATTATTTAAATAACATCGTGTTAAAATCAACAACTAGTGAAAGAGATTTAGGCATTATATTTGACAACAAATTGACATTAAATAATCATTGTAATAAAGTGGCAAGATCAGCAAATATACTCTTAAAACAAATTAGAAGAACATTTATTAGTAAGTCAGAGCATTGTCTAGTGCCATTGTATAGGGCCTATGTTAGACCACATTTAGACTATGGATCACTATTCTGGAGTCCTTATTTAAAGGGAGACATGAATCACTTGGAGCAAATTCAGAGACGGCTTACAAAACTGATTCCACAAAAACATGTACCTATGAAACTCGTCTAAGAGAAACAGGTCTACATCCCCTCAACAAGAGAGATATAGGGAGGACATTCTTTTTACCTATAAGTTACTTAAATCACCTATGTTAATGGAACAATGTGGTCTTACCTTAGCTAATAAACGTACAGTCGGAAGACTTCATAACCAGCAGTTTGTAGTGGACTGGGCTAACACTAATAAATGCAATAACTTTTCCCCATAAGAGCAGCCAAATGTTGGAACTCACTACCTCAGAAATTGATTAATATAGTTAACTTCTAAGCATTTAATTCTCAGTTAGACATATGGTTAAAACCCGTATACACAATCGTAATCTAATGAGCCACTGTTGCGGGAGACAATCACGATGGGCCTTGTGCCTTCTTTTGTCCCTATCCATCCACTAAATCCAGTAAACTAGGGCATTACCCTGTTGCTCTATATGTCAGGGCCTCTGTCAATATCAGAACCATTAATATTTATAGCCTGTTTGTTATGTATAGAGTTTATGGTTGACACCTTAGTCAAATGTATCTTGTATAACGTCAGTAGCTTGAATGGCCCAGTAAAAAGGTACAGGATGTTGTAGAATTTTCTAAAGGTGTGGCCTGATATTATCTTTGCACAGGAGACCCATTTGACTGCATAGGAATGTAATAAATTGACCAGATGTGGTTATCCACTGGTGATGACCTTCTTTTAACCTGGAGGCAAACAGCAAACACCAGGGAATGACTATTTTATTTCCCTCTACCACTCCTTTCTACACCTGGAACAAATTATAGACCCCAAGAACCATTTTTCCTGCTCCCTGGCAACTTATATGGTCACTGGTGACTCTGGCCAGCATATATCTCCTCCTCAGTAGTGATAAGGCAGTCCTCCACAACCTATCTAAAATATTTGACATACAAAATGGAAAAACTTATTCGGGGGGGGGGATTTTAATATGACACTTTCCCCTGCCTTGGAATCCTCACATCCATCCCAATTTAGGGTCACTAGCTCACAAAAATACCTGCAGGAGCAACTGTCCTACTCAATATCTAGTGATGTCTCCTCCCAATGGGCCACTCCTTTATTTATTATTCCTCCCATAACTGGAACTATGCAGGATTGGATTATTTTTTCACTTCAGTTGAGGGCTACCAAGGGGTTCAGGATTTGATACATGGCCCAGTGTTACCGTCTGACCACGCCCTTTTCACATTATCTGTGCATCTGGGCAAACCGCACAGATTTAGCCACTGGTGCTTTAATCTCTCCTTCCTTTGGGAAGATTCTTTTATTGACACATTAGAGGAGAAAATCAACCAAGTAATTGCATATAATTCTGATAAGACATCACAGTCCAAATATTATGGGATACAGTCAAAATCATATTTAGAGTGTTTAGGGTAAATAATTTCCCATACATCCCAGAAAAAAAACAGGGGGAGGAGAAGTGCATTTCCCTGTTGGATTTATTCCCATTTTTGCAAGCCCTCAAGGAGGCAGGAGTTCAGGAGGTGTAGCAACAAATTAGGAAAGTGAAACAGGATCTGTAGGAAATACTGTAGTGGATTACCAGACTGAACAGGTCCTGCTCCAGCTCAAATTTAGATATCAAGAGAGCAGATTCGGTGGCCCGCACCAGGAAGAAATGTCAGCCTGAACCACTGAAGAATCACTGCATCAAAATCCTGTCTTAATCTCTGAGGAAAAAATTAGTGTCATTAAAAAAATGTAGATGTGAACTTCCATTGACATCATCAAGGTAACGGCAGCCTGAAACCATGGCTCCCTCAGTCCTCCAAGAAGAATAAACTTCCATCCAACACTACACGAATGGATTCCCCAGCAAAAAGTACCAGATTGACTGCAGCAAAGATCAAGCCACTGGTAACCCCTGCACAGAAACTGAAAGAGCTATTACAAGATGAGAAAAGCTGAATGATGACCTGATACACTACAGACATGGGCACAGCAGCCCTCATTGAGGAAGAACAGACAGCACTTCAGGATGCAGATGAAACCATAGACTTAATTACTGCCATAAAACAAACAGCTAAAACAGTCACCAAAACAGACAAAACACTGACTGACCTGAAAGTTGATATTCAGAAAATTAAGAAGAGAATGGAGGAGGTGGAGGAGCGGGTGGTGGACCTCACGACCACCACAGACTGGCATGATCATTCATGTTATACTTTCTTGTGAGGGAATGAAAGCTCCCTTTAAAAAATCAAAGACCTCAAAGGCAGAAGCTGTAGACCAAACCTATGAACCTATGGAGTCCCAGAGGGCTTCAAAATAGCAGCCAAGAACATTATCAGCTTTCTACAAGCCCTGCTAAAGGACACTTTAAACTTTCCTGCTAACTATGATCTCCAGATGGACTGGACCCACAGAGCCCTTGGCCCAAGATCTACTGACCCCAGAGCCCATCTCCGTTCAATGCTCATGAAGCTCACCTCTTACAACAGCAAGGAGGACCTGTTCAAATGGGTATGGCATCAAAAGAAACTCAGATACAAGGAACAGAGAATAATAACTAATAACAATTTCAGTATGGTTCAAGATAAACAAAATGTCATGTGGGGTGTAATCAAATAAGTCAGGGCCAAAAACGTAAAAGTACAGCTTCTGTATCCCACAAGACTGCAAGACGACACTCCGAATGGCCCAAACATCTATACTGACTTACATGATGCAGCTCCATTCCTTAAAGAACTTGGTGTCCAGTTTCCATCCCCAGAAAAGGATCATCTGGAATGTGGGTTCCTGAGATCAGCCTAGGAGGTGGCACAAGGAAGACCTGGGGAGAAGAGGAACTCAGATCAGGCTGGCCCCCTCAGTCTGTACTGACATTCAATCACTCCTGCAACTCTACCAAAACACCAATGGAAACAGATCATGCAGCCCCAGACAACAGGACAGAGCTATGGAGCTGGAGGAGCAGTAGTATTACACCAACTCAGTGTCCTGGACTGTGTGGACCCCCAGCACATACTCAACACTAACAGGAAGTGTGACTTGTGTTGCACCAGACTTCAATAAAGAACACTTTTGGCTAGACTTAGCCACTGGTCACCAAGTACACTGCTGAGGTAGCAACCAGCGATCTTAATTTAAGAAACTACCCTTGATACCGAAATCACTATGCAGTACTTAGCCACAAATGGATCTAACCAAATACAGATAAAGACTGAGACCTAGCTGTGATCACCAACCTCACGTATCCTTTTACTGAACCTTAGTTTGATCAACCATGGACCAATTCAAGCTAGCTCAATATTTCTGAATGCTATGCTTTACCTCTAACATAATCATTGTTTTGGGGATATACCATCACTACGGTGACAAGTGTACTGTGCCCGACACTACAGCGACAACAGCACCAGGTCATTGGAGTGTCAGCGTGGGACCCTGGCACTGCTTTCTGGGGTTATTGCACTCCGTCCCCGAAGCAACTCCGACTCAGAGTTGATTAAGTAGTGTGGGGTGTGGAGGCAGAGCCCCCTACATGGGGAGTTCAGGGTGCAAAGCCCCCCAAAGAAAACAAAGTCTGAAGTGACTCCCTTTATGCCAACTGCAAATGTGCTCAACATAAAGGAGTCACTGTAATGTCTGATGACAATGAAATTGTCAACCAACTGTCATAGATCCATTTTTGGAACCCTGCCTAATACAAGAAAAGGGAGATAAAGTTTGGAGAAGTCACCATAGTTGGTAAAAGGAGGGGGGGTGAGGACTATAAATTGCATTATAAACATCAGAGAGACAAGAATCTTTATGTACATAGCATAGTGTGGTTTTGGGGGGGGGATTCCCATAACACATTCCCCACTGAACAGCCTGTGCAAGCTTGCTGCCTACTGATGTTCCCTTCCCTTATTTATGTTGCAATGCCATGTATAGAACACATGGGAGACATAGCTTATCCAGACCTTTACAGTCACAAACTATGGTGCAACAGGCTCAAGTGGGGGTGGGGGTGGGGGTTGCAGCACACATCTTTCTGGTGAACTGATGGCAGGACTTGCTCCTATAGTATGAATGAAGCTCGTAGCCATAAAGGGAATTAAATACTTGCAGATTGTTGGGACAAGGAGAGAGGAAGCAAGGCAAACCCGTACACTGGATGAGCCTCTCAGCATTACTGCTGCAGAGTGGCATAGCGGCCTATACAGTCGGGCCCCAAATGACCACAGTGCTTATTTTAAAGGGATGGCTTCAAACTCAAAATGAGTCAGCAGAACATGGACCCCACTATTCATAAACCTACCCTGGGGACTGAATTAAAAGACATCATCATCAAAGCTGTAACTGGGGGGGAGCATGGCAAGAACTGAGGGCCTGACTTATGATACCGTGTCAGAAATCCAGATAGCATGGCTTCTTGGCCATACACAAACTAAACTGTATCAGCCTTGGAGGCCTTCAAGGAACCCATGCCCATCCTACTAGAGGCAATTCATTAAAAAAACAGAGGACCCTAAGTATTATGTTTTGAAATACAGTCTCAAGCCTAGCCAGGGCATCAAAGCAATAAGATGTGTACTGGACCTACCTAGCCCATGGAAAGACAGGGGTCCAAAATATTAAAGCTGAGCATTTAACAGGAAATCTTCTATCAGGGGGAGAAACATCTGCCAGAAATAATAACATGCTGAGATGGATGTTTGTAGCTGAAGTGAGCTGGACATACATACTGCTATGTGCACTGATTTAGCCTGGTCCTCGTACCGAGGATGAAGCTATTTTAAGTATGACACTCTTAAAAAGGGGAGACATCTTGTGGTTCAGAGTCTGAGTTCTCCTATTTCAGCATGGAAACCATGGAGGTGAGGGGAGCTGGTGGCCAGACTCCCTGAGTGCAAATGGCTTTGGGCACAAGTTCTCATAAAATAGATCAGAGCTGCCATCTTCTGGCTGAACTAGTGCAGCACCTGTTAAGAAGAATAGCCCAAACAGAGGTTGTTCAAATTGTTTTATTGTTTCAATTATTGTTGAATGTTTGTTGGTTTTTTGGTTAAAGGTCCAGATGAATCAGCCCACAAACATTACATACAGACAGCAAGATTTCATACCTCAGATGACTTAAAGGAAAACGAAAAACAAGAATTATAAATGGGGGTTCTAACAAAGGTTATAACATACAGTATAAATGGAACAAACAACCCAAGCAAAAGTAAACAGTTGCTCACATTTATAAAGAAAGGGGAAACATTGTTTTCATTCAAGAGATGCACTTGATCCCTATCCCCCCACCCCCCCAAGGCCCAGAAATTCCAGAAATGAAGATTTACCAAGGTGTTCCATTCCTCACTGGAAAAAAAGGGAAACGAGAGGAGTACTTACCCTGATAGCAAATACAGGTCCATTTGATGAAAAAGAAGTCATTGCTAATGGAGGGGGAAGATATCTTATTGTCCTTGGAGAGATCCAAGGCACCTCAGTAACCTTGATGAATGTATATGCCCCCACCCCCTGCCCAGAATCCCCATATGACTTTTATGTCAAACTGCTGAAGCTGGTGGAAGAGAAGGTGAGGAGCCTAGTGATAATGGGAGAGGACTGGAAAATGATTTTGAATAGATCACTGGACACCACATCCAGGTGAATAGCCTCATTAAGAAGCTGGGGATGGGAGATGTCTGGAGGCTGAAATGTTCCCTCACCAGAGATTACACCACCTATTCCCCCATTTCAAAATCTACTCCAGACTACACACTTCTGTTACGCTGAAGCAAGGTTCTCCTAGATTTGAATGGTTCCATGTCAAAACAGAGCCAGCAAAACATTGCGGACAAAGAAGAGTAAGGGAAAAAACATCGAAAAGAAAAATGGCAACCTGCAGCACACCGTGGATCAAGAAGTCACAACCACTGACCTGATACACTGACCGGATCTCCAGCTGTGCAGGGGGGGCAGAACCTGGAGGGTGGAACAAGTGGGGAGCAGATTTGGGGGGGCATACACAGGAAGGGGGAGAATGGGGAGTGACCACATGAAAATCACCACATTCACTTGCTGTACCTGCAGTGACTTTCTGTGGGGGGCTCCGCTTCCCGTGCTCCCCACCCCCTTACAATTTATAATCATCCCCAGGGGGGATGCAACTTGGGGATAGGGACAAAGTCACGAGGGTGGACACTGAACTGGTGGCAAATGTTAAACATAAAAAAAAAAAAACAGGAGACCGCAGGTGTCAAACACACAAAGCTATATGTCCCAAGTCAGTGGTGTTTGCTGACAGTAGGGAGTGTACTTTTTATATGTAACATTGAGCAGAAATGAAGTTCTGCACTGTCTCTGCTCCAGCCTGTGCATAACCTTTGAGCCCTGCGACCCGCAATGGGGCAGGAAGAGGAGCTGTAGTTTCTGTCCTGACTGACAGGAACTACAACTCATTGGGGGGACTGAAGTTGTGTTTCATTTAGCATTTCGATGCATACTCCTTTTATTCTCTGATCCACGCATGAGTGGAGGTGCATTTATTTATATATTTTATGTTAATATTGGGCTAATTACTCCATGTGGGTGCTGCTAGTGACCCCGGAAGTGCTCTGTGGGTCACGACTTGCTATTTAACTGCACCCTGCGGTGAGCAGGGTGAGAGCGCATCATCGTGCACGAACACGCGCACAAAGACACACACATCTAGCACGTGTTTAGCGTGTTTGGCATCTGGCATCTACAACTGGTCTGCAGATATATCACTATAAGAAGCACTAACAGGTATTGTGACCAGACAGTGGTGGAAGTTGTTGTGTCTACTGCATATTAAACATATAGATACTGCTTTAAATTGTTAATATTTAAAATAAAGGAAGATGGAGCCTCTTATTGTAGCACTAGTACAGCCAGGCAGTAAAGATATTGTGCCTGCATCATTAACTATCATGACTCTGGATGGTGAAGTAGGAATTAAATGTCTGACGTGTTGCATGAATCACTTGGATCAAACACCATCAAGTATTAATGATGGGTTTATTTGTGAAAAATGCACTGTAAATAAACAACTATATGAAGAAATAGCAATGCTTTCAGGGCGACTACATCAGCTGGAAAATAGCCAAGCTGATATGTATATATGTTTCCAAGCACTAAATAATCCCCTTCTTCCCACTGAGCTCAACAAGGATATCAGTATATGTCCTTCAGCATCCCATTCTCCCCTTAACCACCCAGCATCTTATTCCAACTCTAATGTTATTGATTTTGATGTAGACCATACCCCTAGTACGGAGATCAATGTAAATAAATCCACACTGAGAAAGTGGAGTAGAGAGGATGAAACTGATGATGCTGATCAAAACGATGACTGGACACTGGTAACCAGTTCCAGGGTCTGTAAAAAGGGGCGTACAGCCAATCAATTTAGTCTATCAACCCATAACTCATACTCAGTACTTTCCACCTTAACAGACAGCATCCATAATGATGATGCTTTAGTACAGAGTGCACAGTGTGAATTACCTTCTAACAATATTGAGCCTCTACCAGTAGCTCTTATTGATTTGGGATCCCAGTCCCCTAAGCCAAATTATCCTTGTCAGTCTAAAATTACACCCCCATCCAGAATGAATCTAATATTATTTCAGGAAATTCCTCCCTTAAGACTGGCTTAACTGCAGCTCCCCCAGGTCCAACTGACAATATGATGGATACTTCTGCCCCCCAATTCAGCCACACCACATTTTTGTGCTTGGCGACTCCATTATAAAGCATCTTGACAGGGTTATTTGTAATCCTGATAAAACATCAAGAACATGCTCTAGTTTCAGGGGAGTGAAAGTCTCTGACATTACTGGAATGGTTAATGACATCCTTGCCTATTCAGGTCCTAATCCATTGGTTATTATACATGCAGGAACAAATGATTTAAAATGCACCAAAACCCTACAAATAAGAAAAGACTACATGGCATTATACAATTTACTGAGAAAGGCTGCACTGTACATTTTTCTGAGATACTTCCAGTGCCTAGAGCTACACATGGTATGACACATCTAATTAAGGAAACAAATGAATGGCTAAGAAAATGGTGACTTCAACAGAATATTTACTGTATCCCGCATTGGGAGAACTTTTGTGATAGGGACTCACTCTTCTGCTGAGATGGTCTGCATCTGAACAGAAGAGAGAGTGCCCTGTTGGAAAGAGCTATAGTGTCTGTGATTAATAACTTTTTAAACTGAATGGTATGGGGGAGATTAGGACAATTCCTAGATCTCTTAATGGGGGAGACAGAACCTGTAATAGGAAGGCCTGTAATATGATGTCCTTTAATGCTAGATCCCTGAATTGCCTCAAAATGTCAGAATTGAAGGCCAAATGTACCTTACTTGACATAAGTATCATTGCAGTCACTGAGACATGGTGGGATTCTTCTTCAGCATGGTCCAGACATATTCCTAATTTTAAACCATACCACAAAGACAGAGTAGCTAAAATGGGTGGGTATGTGTGTCTTTATATTAGAGAAGACATTCCCTCATATGAGATTTCATTTCAAACATATACTGAATCACTTTGGGTTTCCATTCAACTGAAAGGTCACCCTAAACTCTCAACAGGGGTTTGTTATAGACCGCCACAGCAGACATTCAATACACCACTGATTTACTAAATATTATCACAGATAAGGCCCATAAAGGTGACACTTTCATCCTAGGTGATTTTAACATGTGCTGGCATTGACTGGAATCTTTTTTCAGGTAAAAGTAACTATGAAAAACTGTTCCTAACAACACTTATGGACTTGGGATTGGACCAGTTGGTTTGCCAACCAACTAGAGGGAGCAACACACTGGATTTGGTCATATCAAATGTGGAATTCAAAGTCTCTGATGTAAACATCATGGCCCCCATTGGTAATAGTGATCATGTCGCCTTATTTATTAGTATTCTTATTCAAACTCCCAAGATAATTAATAACATTAAATACGAGGATTACAATAAAGCAAATTTTGCACAAATCAATATTGAACTAAACAAAATAAATTGGGTTGAACTATTCAGGGGCAAATAAATACTGGTAATGAAGGGCTAATTCAAATAATACGACACCTAGAAAGCATTTATGTTCCAACTAAAACAAAATATAAGAACAAAGGTAAAGTTCCTGTATGGTTTAGTAAAACTATTGATAAACAAATTAAGACTAAAGTGCGGCTATTCAGGAAGTATAAAAAAAATCCAAGTCCTACCTTAAGTCATACATATCAAATTACTGTTTCTACCTTAAAGAAATCTATTAAAATGCCTAAACTTAAATTGGAATTTAACCTAGCACATTCTAAAACAAATCATAAATCCTTGTATTCGTATATTAACAGTAACAAGGGGAATATAAGATAAATTGGTCCGCTTCAAGATAACAGTACCATTATAACATCTGACCTGGGGATAGAAAACCATTTCAACAGATATTTTTGCTCAGTCTTTGACAAAACAAATACACAATTTTCAATAAACAAAAATAATGAGTCTTCTATACCACTATTTGACCTTGCTGAAATCAAGAATATCCTATCATCTTTAAAAAAGATCTACTATCCCAGGCCCTGATACCATTCATGCAAGATTTTTATTGGAAACTCTAAATATTATTGCAATACCTCTCCAGTTTTTGTTTAATAAATCATTACTTGAGAATGAAATCCTGTATGTTTGGCGCAGAGCCATAGTTACACCAATTCATAAAAAAGGGATTAGATCTAACGTTCAGAACTATTAACCAATTAGCTTGACTTCTGTTATAGGTAAGGTGATGGAGTGCCTAGTTAAATCAAGAATGGAGAAAACCATGCAACAGCTTAGTATTTCTGATAATGCCCAACATGGTTTTAAGCCTGGGCACTCTTGTACTACAAACCTTATTTCCTTTTACCATAACATAAGTAAGTTTATGGATAATAATATTCCAACTGATGAACTATTGTTTGATTTTAGTAAGGCTTTTGACAAAGTGTCACATGCCTTGTTAATTAACAAACTTTTTAGTTTGGGATTTCCCCCATATCTGGTTAATTGGATAATAAAATGGCTTTCTGACCGTACACAACTAGTTAGAATAAATGGTGTTCATTCTACTTCTGGAAAGGTTATGAGTGGAGTTCCCCAGAGCGCTGTTCGGGGGCCTACTTTCTTTAATCTCTTTATGATATGAGTATTATTTCTAATAATTTTCTCTCAAAATTTGCTGATGATACGAAAATAGGAGGTAGAGTTGACACCAAGTCAAACATACAACTGCTTGAGTGAGACCTCCTCCATATTGAGCAATGGGCAAGTAGTAATTTAATGTCCTTTAACATTGAAAAATGCAAAGTTTTGCATTTCGGTAGAAATAACTCACTTCATGAATATTACTTGAACAAAGTTCAACTTAAATCATCCACCAATGAAAGAGACCTAGGTATCATAATTAATAACAAATTAACGGCAAGTGATCACTTTAGTAAAGTGTCCAGAACAGCAAATTTTATTTTAAGACAGATTAACAAAACTTTTATTAGTAAATCCGAACACTGTTTAGTGCCCTTGTATAGAGCTTATATCAGACCTCACTTGGATTATAGATCTCCTTTCTGGAGTCCATACCTAAAGGCTGATATCAATCAGTTAGAGCAAGTCCAAAAAAGACTCGCCAAATTAATCCCAAGACTAAAAACAAAAAGTTATGACACCAGACTTAAAGAAACAGGACTTCATCCTCTACATTTAAGAAGGCAAAGGGGTGATCTGCTGCTCATGTATAAATTAGTACGCACACCCATGTTGCTTGAGTCATGTGGATTATCATTTGCTAATAAATGAACAGTGGGAAGATTGCATACTGAACAACTTAATATTGACTGGGCAAACACAAACAAATATGACAACACCTTTAATATAAGAGCAGCAAAACATTGGAATTCCTTGCCACAGGATATCATAGACTCAGTCAGCTTTGACTCTTTCAAATCTAAGCTTGATACCTGGCTTATTGCACCTTAAATGTTCTGCAATATCCTACTGCTGTGGGGGGACAATCTCGATGGGCCTTGTGCCTACTTTTGTCCTATACTATCCAGTAAATCCAGTACAGGCCTGCCAGAGGTAACAAGCACATACAGGCAGTGTCTCTAAACACTATGCTACACTACCAGCACAGCTTCCACCACCTACCCGCTGGTTTACATCGCCAACGTAAATTACTGCCTACATCACTGAAATCAGCAAGTGCTGTAAAGACCATTTTGCTATTATGACATGTGCAGTTTTTCATGCACTGTTATTGACTTACTAATATTTATTTACTATTTTGACATGATACCAATTTGAATCCATGTGGGTGGGCACCTTGACCCTCTCTGATCATTGGCCAGTCCACCTCAACGTAGACCTACATATTGCTATAAAAAAAACAGATATTGAATACCTCTCTCCTTTGGGATGCCACATAGGTGGCAGGACTCAAAGAGGAGATACAGAAGGTGATGAGGGAGAATGGTAGCCAAGGGAACTCCCTACGGATTCTATGAGAGACTGCTAAGATGGAGCTCTGAAGAAAGCTGATCTCTGAAGCCTCTTACAGAAAAAGGGAATGCAGAAAAAAATTTGCCCAACTAACCCAGAGCCTGAGGGACCCGGACATAGCACAAAAGGATAAACTGGAAGCCCAGTGGGATTGGATCTGGAGATGGCACAAAAGGATAAGTAGGAAGCCCAGTGGGATCGGGATATAAAACTGACTAGGTCTAAAATTAAAGGAACTGTGAAATGCCGAGATGGAAAAGCACTATTGTACCTCAAAAATAGGTATTATGAGGGAGGACCACAAAATTGCTGGCCTTCAAAATGAAACATCAGGCTGCAAGGGTAGCCATAACCAAAATATACCACCTAAGCACAGGGCAATCGATGACAAAATCTGAGCAGATTTCAGCAACCTTTGTAGAGTACTAGAAAGTCCTGTAGAGCCCACACCCAGCAACCTCAGAACAGAGTAAAAGAGCCTTGTGAGATGCCTTAGAACTCCCAAAATTCATGCAAGAACAGAGTGCCCTACTGGCCACCCTGATCACAGACCTAGAAATAGATGAATCCATTAAGAAACTTAAAACTAACAAATACCCCAGACACAAGGGGTATGTTGGAGAATTCAATAAATGCTTCTGAACTGAAGTCATCCCCCTGTTTAAGAAGGTTTTTAATGAGGTTGGGGTGGGGGTCCTGCCACCCAGCTGGAACTATGCCACCATTTCAATGATACCCAAAGAGGGAAAGGACCCCATTCACTGTAGCTGGGTCACCCACAATAGGGTGAAAACAAATCAATTGAGGAAATGCAGGTCAGAGGAAAGTGGGTGACAGCAAGATGCACGACAGGGAATTGTGTCACACACCTGGCAGGTCGCACCACATATTGGCCTCATTGTGCACCCCCCTCAAATAAATATAAACATCCCCCAGCCTGCACATATTGGGGGGGTAGGACCAGAGTAAGGACCACATGTTCCCGTCCACCCACAGTCGCTGCCGAGCTGAAGTCCAGACTGCTGAGATCACATTTACCATCTATCCTTCACCCTCTTTCCTTCACCCTAAGTCCCACACCCACTTGACGGTATACCCCATAGCTCCTCCCACCCCATTTCATTACTTAATATGGACTACAAGCTGTTCACGGCCATACTAGCCAATCCTATGAATGCTATTCTGACCAGTATCATAGACTTAGATCAGATGCCGATAGGCTTTGTCATGGGAAGGCAAGCCCCAGACAATCATGGGAAGACAGGCCTCAGGCAATGTACTTTGCACAATAAACATCTTAGTTTCAATGACACAGCAGAAGCTACCAGCATGTGTTATGAGTCTCGACACTGAAAAAGCCTTTGATAAGGTAGTAAGGGAATTCCTTTCCTTAGTCCTTGAACAGTTTGGATTCCCTGAGCAATTTATTGCTCAGGATCAAGCCCTATACTCCTTCCTTCGGACCTATGTCCATACAATTAGCGGTGTGTGTCCCAGATGCAATCATTCCGAAGGACACGGCAGGGATGCACTCTTTCACCCCTCTTATTCTTCTTATACACTGAGCCTTTAGCTTAGTGGATTAGATCCAACCCCAAGATTCACAGAGTGGAGGTGGTTCTGCACCCCCAAATTGCACTGTATGCAAATTATGTACTATTATAATTAGCAAAGCAAGAAGAATCAATAGGGGAGGTCTAGAGGGGCCTAGAATGTTTTGGATCACATGTGTGCTATGTTTTAAACAAAACAAAAATGGAGGTGTGAAAATGTCACTATAACCACTCCCAACCATCACAACAAATTATACCCGTGAAATGGAAAGCCACTAAGATGAAACATCTGGGGATACATGTAACTAAAGACCTGTCTAAGCTCTTTGATGCCAGCTTCACCCCATTAACACAAAAGGTCCAACAGGACCTTAACAGATAGGGCCTGGTAAACGTCCACCGCTGCTCATGAGTCAGTTCACTAATAATGAATATGCTCCCACACTACCTTTATCTGTTCCAGTGTTTCCCAATCCTCATCCTCATGAAACAATTCTCTTCTTGCAGAACACTTTGGGTGGGCAGAAGACCTCAGATTTGAAATGAATTACTTCAAAAGAGGAAATCTACGATGGAGGTGGGCTGTTCCTGATCTCAAACTCTATTATTTTGCAGTACACATATGGATTCTTTTACTCTGGTCAATCCCTACATATAAATCAACCTGGAAAATTATAGAAGTAGAGGGAGTAACTCTACTTGGAGCCAGAGCAGTGGACAGAAAATTTAAAAGTGTTAGCTCTGACATCACGTTCACAGCAGTCCGTAACACCCTGCCAATTGGGTACTGAGAATGAGACAGACTGAAAATTGATCCATAGCTCTGGCAATTTAAGTGACTGGCCTGGGACCCTGAGTTCCCATCAGTGGCCTTGGACCCACCATACAGACACTGGACCTGATAGGGCCTTTTACCATAATCCAGATTCTGAGTAAGGGGGTGGTAGTAGAATTTAATGCCCTCTGCCAGGCATTCAACCTCCCCAGTGTGGATCATTTTAGAGTCCTCCAAACCAAACACTATATCAGACACAGAACAGGCAAGAATGGCTGCAACAGCAGGCCACCACTCTACTGGAGACTATGTAGGCTATTCTACTTAGGTCGATAAACAAAGGACAAATGTCAGCTCTTTATAAAATGTTCAGAGATCAAAATGAAGATCAAGCCCTCCACATTAAACACAGATGGGAAGAGAAAATGACATTGATTTTACAACACAGGAGTGGTCTTCAGCCTTTCCATCAGCCTTTAAAACCACTGGCTCCACTTTATGGCAAGAATATAGCTGGAAGGTTAAGACTCACTTCTTATACACCCTTATAATACAGGAACTGGTCTGTCCACCACTTGCAAAGCTGCTGGAGACTTTGAACAGAAACCACAGCACCCCATACACCTGTTTTCTGGTTGTGTCTCTTGTTAGCTGAATTCTGGAGAAAGAGCGGGAGACTTTATCTGAATTATTCACACTAACTAACCCTATGACACTGTCCCATGCTGTAGTAGGCTTGCTACTGAACAGAGTTAGGGGAAAATACATATTTTTTTATTTATTTAATTTAGTCTTTGGTAACCAGGTAAGGCCCACTAGGCACAACTGCCTGTTTTCAGGGGTGACCTGGGAGCACTGGGTGGTTAAGTGACTTGCTCAGAGTCACACAGTATGCAAGTGGAGGTTGTGAGAATCAAACCCAAGTTTGGTCTGCTGAATGTACCAAGCTCATTCATAGCTCATTACTCTAACTTCTAGGCTATGCTGCCAGCTGCTACATATCTGTGGCGGGTGCTGCTGAAAGCTGTCCAGAAGATCATAACAAGATGGTGGTTGACACCAGAACCCCCAACTCATCAGAACTGGATAGACATCATAGGAGAGATATACTGGATGGAACAACTAACATTCCAGGTTGATCAGCATATGCCCAGCATCACAACCAAAGGGTTGAGATGGGTGCTGTACCTGAATGATAGGAGCCCTGACTACACCCCATAGCCCCACAGCCCAAGGAGGTTACACAAGGGAGGTCACCCTTCCAGATACATACTCACCAACATAAGGACAAGTCACAAAGAATCAAATCAAATCAAATCAAACTTTATTTCAATAGCGCCTTTCAGAAACCAAGGCGCTGCATATAAAACCAAATACAAATATAACATTAAAACAGGAAAATAAAATACATTAGTCATTAGGGAAGGCCAAGTCAAAGAAATATGTTTTTAGCTCGATCTTAAATCTATCAACGGTCAGGCATTCTCTTAGCCAGCGAGTTAGAGAATTCCACAGGGTTGGAGCCAAAAAAGCAAAGGCACGAGCACCTGATGTTTTTAATCATACCCTGGGAATCTCTAGCAATCCCTTGTAGGTGAATCAGAGAGGACGGAAGGGGCAGTAGGGTATCAAGAGGTCTTGCAGGTAACCAGGTCCCTGATCATGTAGGGCTTTGAAGGTTAGCAAACTAATCTTAAAGGTGATCTGCCACTGAATAGGCAGCCAGTGCAGTTCGCGGAGCACTGGAGTAATATGACTGGACCTAGAAGTCCCAGTCAAAAGCCTGGCTGCCGCATTCTGCACTAGCTGCAAGCGATGGATATCAACCCCTGGAAGCCCTAGGTAGAGAGAATTGCAGTAATCAAGGCAGGTAGTGATGAAGGCGTGGACCAATGTTGGAAGATCATCCGGAGGAACCAAGTGTTTCACCTGGGCGATATTGTTCAGATGATAAAAAGAGGATTTGACAACAGCTGGCACTTGAGACCGTAGTGTCAGGCCATCGTCAAAAATAATGCTGAGGTTACGCACTCGGTCTGAAGTAGCGAGCTGTATGCCATTGATCAAAACACCTGATGCTTGGCCAGCTCACATTCTCGCCCCCGAACGACCAGGGTCCACAACCAGCACTTCAGTCTTATCCAGATTCAGTCTCAGCCAACTAGTACTCATCCAGGTTCTGATCTCGGTAAGGCACTTGTTTAGCGCAGAGAGTGCAGCATCCTATCCAGAAGAAAAGACATATACAGTTGAGTATCATCTGCATAGCAGTGAAAACTCAAACTGTATCACCTGCTGATATCTCCCAATGGCAGCATATACACTGCAAACAACATGGGGGCCAAGATGGAGCCCTGTAGCACCCCGCAAGACAGGGAATAAGTGCCAGAGGAATTAATTCCAGTGGTAACTCTCTGAAGCCTGTCTGCAAGGAAAGAGTGGAACCATTTGAGGACTGTACCAGGTAGAACACAAAGCAGCCGCAGGCGCTCCAACAGCACACCATGGTCTACAGTGTCGAATGCTGTGGAGAGATCAAGAAGGACCAGAATGGTACATGCCTTTTGATCTCTAGACATCAGGAGGTCATTCAATGCTTGGACCAGTGCAGTCTCCATGCTAGGCTTCTTCCTAAATCTGGACTGGAGAGTATCATAGATCTTGTGAGTTGAAAGATGATCATCCAGTTGCAGCCCAAACACCTTTTCAATAACCTTACCAACAAATGGCAGGTTAGCGATAGGTTAGTAGTTGGCTAGGCAGTCTGGGTCCAAGTAGGATTTCTTAAGGAGTGGTCAAATGACCGCCTCCTTTAGGGGTTCTGGAAAGACCCCAGTCTCCAAGGACCTCCAGACAATTTCAGCAAGGATCGGGCAGATAACTTCAGCACATCCCAGTAGAAGGGGTGTTGGGCCCGGATCCAAACTACAACTGGTTGGGCACATTGTCTGGATGATCATCACAATATTCATGAATTCTGTCTGGCTGAAATCTGACCAGAGAGACCGAGTGCACACCACATCCCGCCGATCACCACAACTCCTCATAGGAGAGACTATGCCGATGCTAGACCTGATGCTGGCAACCTTATCTGTGAAAAATCAAGCAAACTCCTCACATTTCAGCTGAGAAAAAGCTTCTCTGGGCTGAAGACAGATTAGATTTCATAATCTGTCGATGGTCCGGAAAAACTGAGCTGGTCGATTCTGCACAGTAGAAATCTCCCTGGACAGGAATTCTGCCTTCTTACGGGTGATTTCTAGCTGATAGCCATCATAATGTGCCATCAGCTTAAGCCTGTCAGCATCAAGGCCAGACTTTCACCAAGTTCTCTCCATCCTTCAACCAACTCACCTGAACTCCTTCAAGGAACCATCAAACCAAGGGTTCCTTGGGCGAACGGTGAGGGGTTGAATGTGAACAGGAGCAATTTTGTCCAGGGCATCTCCCACAGCCTTATTATAGGCTAATACAAGATCATCTGGACTCATGCATTCACCTGAGAAACTCGATAGGTCCAGTGCCGCCGATAGGTCATTAAGGGTAACTCTCCTCAAAAGGCGGTACTGGACCATCTCCGTAGGGGCAGACCTATTGGGGGGACCCTGAAGCTGAACCTTGTGGTGTGATGGTCAGACCAGCTGACTGGTTCCACCCCCAGATTAGCTATCTCCATACCCAAAAGAAAGATCAGATCCAATGAGTGACCCCCTACATGGGTTGAGGAGGTAACTACCTGTGTAAAACCCAGCATTATCATAAGCTGGAGGAGATTTTGACCAAAACGCGAGAGTTAATCGTCAACCCTGGCATTGAAGTCACCCAGAATTATCCATCTGCAGGACCTCAACACCGTGTCGACGATGAAATCCACTATCTCCTACAGGAATGCTCCACCAACTCCTGGTGGACGGTAGATGAGGAGTATCCCGCAGCCTACACCCTCACCCAGGATATACTCAAAGGCTCTGGTACTTCCTGATGGCACATCCATAAGGCCCAGCTCAGATTTAAATATAATGGTCACACCCCCGCCCCTACGATCCAACCTTGGGCGGTGTATCACCGAGAACCCATCCGGAACTGCAGAAGCCAATACAGGACCTGCATTTTCATCCAGCCAGGTCTCAGTGATGCAAGCCAGATCAGTGGTTGCAACAAGATCAGCTATAATAGCTGTCTTGTTCTTAATAGATCTGGCATTGCACAACACTACCCAAGTAGGACGAGTTGTCGGGGAAGACCTCGGCAGCTGCCCGCGAACATCGGAGCCCTTGGGTATGGAGACAAGATGGGGGAACCTCTATCCTGACTCCATTTCACCCCAGGGCACCTCTTGGACCCCACAACTCCTATCCGCCCTCCCCTTTCCCCTCCCCCACCATGCCCAGTTCTCCCCTTTCTTACGCACCTTCTAACTATCCCCAAAGCACGGTACCTAAAATAGGTGTCAGATGTTAATGGGGGACAGTCAAAAGGATGAAATTCCATGAGTCTGGTGGGGGGAGTACTGCCTGACTGTTGCTAAGCCTCCCTGACATAGTATACTTCAAAAATAGAAATAAATATTAAAAACAATAACCCACCCCAAACAATAAACATAAAAACTAGTCTTAAATAACAAACCCCTAATCTTAATAACAAATCTCCTGTACCCTAACCTACAAAAATAAAATAAAATAAAATAATAAAATCCCCATCCAAACGAACCCCCAAAATAACAATATAAAACAATTTTGTAGTTACAGCACCAAGTTAGATCATTCATTAATGTCCAATAAAATTCACTGTCCACTATATACCCACCCAGAATAAATAACGAAACACAATTAAAAAATAAACCCTTCTTAAACTACATAGCTAGTACAATCCAACACTTGGCTCTTGGAAAACGCCTAAAAAGAAAATAGTAACAGAAAACAAAAATGAGTCTCCTGCCACCCCCTCTCACTAAGTATGCAGGATATAATGTTTTGGAGTCCCCCCAGGCCCTCTCACAGCCTAGGAGTAATGGAAATAAGGGAACTCACTGCCTGAAGTTAAGAATCCAATGTCTGCTCACATTAAACCAAAAACAGAAGGCCAAAAATTGTCTTTCAATAAACAAACAGAAATTAAGTTTGGACACCCTGGTCCTCTTATCACCAGGGATACCGAAATAAGAACACTCTCACTGTCCAGGATAGAAGAGTTCAAAGTCTGGCCATAATTCTGGAGCAAAGTAAGGAGATTAGTAGTAAAGATATCCAATAAAGTGCAGACAGTGCAAACTAAAAATCCAAACTCGGCTGTAACAAATGAAAAACGCTGTGTACAGGTGATGTTATTATAGTAAAGATCCAGGCTCGGCAGAAAAAACAAGCGGGGCCCACAAAACTCCATCCACAAAGAGTACCGCTAGAAATATTCACTGCCTACAACTTTGATTCCCGGACAGTGACTGCACAGCAGCCAAACCCAGCCCAAGGAACCTGGGAGAATCACAAGCTCGTCAACCGCCCCAGCTGATCAAACCTCGGTCCCCCAAAGGGCAGCAAATCCAGCCACAACTCTCTGAGTGATGTCACCAATTAACAGCAGCAACTGACCCCCACCGAAATCCAATTCGGAGCCCACAGTTCAGAAAACTGCTCCGATGCAAAAGCTAGGTCACGCAAGCAGTCCAGGCAATGAAAAGCTCAACCAGCCCAAGAACTGAAAGGATCCTCCCACGAATGGACTCCGACTCAGTATCACAGCACAGTCTCCTCCCAGCAGATCTCGCTCCTTCTCCTCGGCCCAGAATGTCTTAGCAGAACAGACAAAAAGAAATGGCAAGTCCGTTTCTTCGTCATCGTATGTTGCATAGGTTTAGCGGGACAGTCTAGGCAGCTCGAATCCCTTTTCTGGGCAGTAGCAGGACTATTCAAGTGTCCTTAATGTGCACTACAGGCAGGTCTAAAATTCCTGGTAATGCACAGAAACTAACTCCCTCACTACAAGCCCTAACTAACTAATAAAAACGAACAGGGAAAGTGAGAAAACAGCAGAATAAATGGATAGGCAAGATAAAAAAGCTCAGTTACAAAATGCAACTTGCAGCATGCCCAGCCCAGCGGCCATCTTTTTTCTCACTTGTGTAGAAGAACCTGAAGCCACAATTAACCTCCCAGATCAACACAGTTTGTTAGAAATTACATAACCTACAATGAAATGTGTGATAATGTGAAATTTATGATCTGACTACTGTACTAAAATGCCATGAATTCCATTGCTTTGTATGACACTGAAGTACTGTACTGATCAATTATGTACCTATGTCTTTCAATAAACTTGAATTAAAAAAAACTATAGTAGTACCTGCTGGAATAATAATGGCAGCCGCTGAGGAAGTCTGAGCAAAATCCATGGTCTATCTGATATTTCTTCAGTGTTTTAGATGCCGCTCAACTCTGTCAGTGTTCCTTTACTTACAGAGCCCCTGTCTGTTTTAATTCTCTACATAGGGATATCACCTCCGAATCAAAACTGGGCCCTTTCAAACATAAGCTCCATCAACAACTAGTTGCAAACAGTAGATGTGACTGTCTCCAATAACAGCCTCTTGTGCTAATTTGGATGTTCTACAAGCACTTTAAATTCCTACCTCAACTTATTAACCTGGGTCTTACCCCCTCCCACCTCCCCTGCCTTATCCCCTATTTCCCTCCTTTTCCTCACCACCTCCATTCACCTTTCTTCCCCCATCCACTTCTATCATGCTACCCCTGTCTCCTCTCATGCTACTCACATCCCCTCACTATCCCTTCCCCACTCCCTCCCCGCCTCCTTTTTGCTCTACCTACCTACCTACTCTATCTTGACAAGGCCTTCTAGGTTGCTCCCTCCTCTTGTTCCCACTACCTCTCCCCCCCTTACCTCCTTCTCTCTATATTGATTGCCAACCAGTGCTTTAATTACCATTTACAATGTATTAACTCAATATTTAAATCCTGTTGTTATTGGCAAAACTGCCATTTTTCACAGTGACCAGCTACTTAGTCATATTGACTCACTGAAAATTACAACCTCTGAAATCCAAGCCTCTAACAGTGTCATTGCAGACACCCTCACTGTAGCTGACAACAGAATGGTACCACTGAGGATACTGTCCTTCAGTTTTCTTTATTTTGTATTTATTAAGTCCTAGGATTACAAATACCTTTGAGCTAGAAGCTCATTTACAGAGGTTCTACATTATTTGAATACAGTACATAACAAATAGACATATTAGATCTAAGAAAAAAGGACAACATACATAGTACTCATCAAGATAAACAATAATTGGGTAAATAGACAGTACATAATGGCAAATATGAGTTTTGAATGTAGTACAACAAAACATGTATGGTGTTTACAGCATTTTTACTTGAGTATCCAGTTACCTGTTTGTACAATGCAGCATACGTGTGTTTAGGTAGAAACTATTGGGGAACAGAGGATGAACGGAGCATGGAATAGTGCCAAGGGGGAAGGACAGAGAGGGGAAGCAGGAAGATACATTGGTAGTGTATATCCACCACAGAGGAACTGTCAAGTACAAGGGCATGGTGGAAGGGGTCAGGAGGGGAAGGGAATGGGGGAAGGGAGGGAAGAGTGAAGTAGGTAGTGCAGGTGGGCGTGCCCAGGTCTGACAGGCAGGAAGAAGTGTTTATGATGTTCCATATAAGTTATACACCATGACCCACTTAGGTAGGGCAGTCACAGTCACTTAGTGCTGTAAGGTAGGACCACAGTTTTATTTTGAAAGAACCAAGCTTCGAGTCTGCCATAATGTCACCTTGAAGAGAAGTGAGCCAGTTGAGGTCCCTGTACATGATGGATCTCTGTCCTTGTGAGGTAAGGCAAAAGTGGACCTTGAAGGGCTTGCTGATTGATCCCCTAGTTTGTTGGGAGCTAGTCATTAAGCTCAGTATGTTCTGAACACCAGCAGGTGTTATTCCTAAAGTGGTCTTTTTGGCAAGCAAACATGTTTGGTATTGAAGCCCGCCTTTCAGATTAAGCCACCAAGATTGAGCATTTAAATTACATGTGTGTGCATGAGTCTATGGGCTCCTGTGACCAGTCTACACCCTTTATTTAGGGCTACTGTGATCCATTTGAGGGAGGAGTCTGTTGCCACTCCATAAACAATTAGGCCATAGTCTATTATTGATAGTACTGCACTGTTTACTACTAGTCTTAGTATCTCATTTGTCAAGCAATTTTTATGTTTGTAGAGTAGGCCTGTTTTTGTGTTGATGGCCTTGGCAACTTGATCTATATGACCTGAGAAGGCTAAAGTGCTGTCCAGTGTAACCCCTAGGTATTTAAAAGTATGGACCATGTTGAGTGCTGTGTTCTGGTTATTTAGGATTTTAAGCATGTGTGACCTGTGCTTGTTGTGGATGGAGGGAAACAACATGGTCTTAGTTTTTTATAACTTAGGAGTAGCTTTGATTCTAGAAACCAGGACTCAACATCAGTGAAGTTCCACTACAGTTGCTTTTCTAGGATTAGGGGGTCCGAGTGGCTTGTGAAGAGAACCACATCATCATCATAGAGAAGAACTCTGTGATGGCAGGCTAGAGGGAGGCAGTTTAGGAATAAGCTAAAGTGCAGGGGGTCTAGGATGAATCCTTGAGGAACCCCTGTGTGGACAGACTTGCTTTCAGAGAGGATACCATTAATCTTCACTTGTTGGACTCTATCAGTGAGGTAACTACGGAACCACCCCACCGATTTCAGGGAGAGCCTGGTACTGGATAGTTCTTTTAATAGTAGCACATGATTGACTTTGTCAAATGCTTTGGTGAGGTCAATGAAGGAATCTCCCACCAATAGCCCCCAGTCTAATACTTTGTAGATATATCTGGTAAATTCCACTAGTGCCATGGTGGTACTATGTGATTTTCTGAAGCCATGCTGTTGAGGGCATTGTATCTGGTAATTGTTGAGGTGCTCCACTAACTGATCAGATACAATATGCTCTAATGCCTTAGAAAGTGAGGGAGGTGAATAGATATGGGGTGGCAGAGTGGGTGATCCTATCACCACTTTTATGTACAGGTGTAATCACAGTGGCCTTCCATACCTGAGGGAATTTGGCAGTTCTCAATGAAAGATTTAGGATATTTATTAGTGGTGATTGTATCTCCTCAAGGGTGAGGGCAACAAGTTTGAGCTGCAGAGTCACCACTGACTCTGGATTTACCTAGGACTTGTTGTAGATGCTTTTTAGCTTCTTTTTTTTTTGTGATGATTCTGAGTTAGAAACGTAGGGCGGGGGCCTGAGGTACACTTACACATGCGTTGTTGCCTCTGTTATCTGTGGTCTCAAAGAAATTGGAGGGAGAGCACATTGCTAAGGTCTGTGAAGACAGCATTAAAAGTGTCTGCTATTACTTTTGGGTCTTGGTTGATTGCCCCATCTATGTTTAGCATAGACGGCGAAGCTTTGTTTGTTTTCCCAGTTAGGGCGCAGTTAGAAGAATCTACTGATTTTTTTAAGTAGCAGATTAATAAACTTTGGTCCACAATAGATGACCTTGAGAACCAAGGTCATTGCAACAATCTAAGATCAGTTGAGTCACAGAAAACACAGAAAGAAATAATATGATTTCCTTTCTGCAGACATTACTTCCAACAATCCTGAAACATAAATGGGATGTGCCAATTGAAATAAAAAGCTCCTACAAGTCTCTGGGTCCAAAACCTAAACGAAGTGAAAAACCAAGAGCCATCCTCGTGAACTTGAAATTTTCCTCTTAAGAAACTGTATTCAAATTTGCAAGACAACAAAATGTTTTAAACTGGAATAGCCACAAGGTCTATCTCTTCCAGGATTTCTTCATGGAGATAATGAAGCAACATAGATAATTTGATGGTGGGAGACACTTTTTTCAGAGTAAATGAGTTCTTTATTGTTTTAAATACCCAGCCACATTCTTTGTCAAACATAATGGGAAAACTTTGTCGTTCACTGAGAACACCAAAGCATAGGAATTTATTTCAAATATTTGGCAAGATTCACCTTCCACTAGTTCAAAGCCTGGTTTTAACAGTCAGCAGGACCTCAAGACAAACTGCAGCACTGCACAGGCGCCAGCTTCCAAGACAGGTTCTCAGGCCTCAGGTTCCTATTTGACCTCTGCGTAGTACATCAAACCCAAATCCTTTAACCCATCTGCACCAAAGCGAAGGTCATATCTGGACATCAAATGGCATAATACAGCCCATAAAAGTTGTAGTATAAGCAGAGGCAAAAATAAAGTGCATCATGGATCCTTTGATGAACCTGCAATGAAACATGCCAGGAGCTGTAAGCAGGAAGTCCACAGACTCTGAAACCTCCTCCGCAGATGGTGACAGTATGCCGATTCATCCTCCTACCATAGATACCCCACTGAGTGAGACCCCAGCCTAATTAACATTGACTACTGTTATTTTTAAAGAAACATGCTGTTCTCAATCAACTCACTGAATCTACTATGGCTTTTTAAAGAGGATGGTTATCCATTTCAGATATAAGAAATTTGATTCTGTCTATAAATAGACACAAATCACAAAACTTCCAAATATTACATTAACAATCTTTAACCTACATTGACAGGTTTGTACATTTTCATTGACAGGATTCTACATTTTCAACATTCTGTGATCCATTGCTCCAGTTGGAAAACTTTTAAGATGTATACTAATACATGATCTGGTCTGATTTAATGTTCTGCTTAAAAAAGCTTTACTATTGTCACATTCCCTTATCCTCCTCCATTTTTCATATATTCTGCCCCCTCCCCTCACTTGCTTAGTCTTTTACCCCCATCTGTAGGTTACTCCCATTTCCCCCATTCTTCCTCCCACCCCATATTCATGCCATAGACCAATTTAAATGAACTGAAGAAGTAACATTTACTTTTATTTATTTTGTTTTACAATTTTGGCCAGGAAGGAGACACTAAGCTGAGCATTGTTTCCAGGTGCATCCTGGCAGCACAGGGAAGTTAAGTGAGTTGCTCATGACCACACCATTTGCAAGTGGTGGCTGTGGGATTCAAGCCCAGTTCTCCAGGTTTGCAGCTCAGTGCTCTTAACCTTATTTGATGGTGCACTAGAAATATGAAGCATATGTTGTATTGGCATTCTCCTATTTGGGGGGCATCCTATATAGCCCATGTGTGTCTATAATACATCAGCACAATAGAGTATTGCTTATGAATAGCACTAACAAAATCAGGTGCCCTCTGTTGGAGTTCTAGATGGAGATGGCCATTATAGACCACTTGAACCCAAAACATATATGCCCGTGGAGAAGACACCATTAATATGAGGTAGTTCCTTAAGACCATACCATGCAGTACATGATTAAATGGATGACTCAATGTCTATGTACAAAAAGGATTATACTGTTAGTATCAGAAACATCTAACCTTCAGCAATTGTTGAACAACTTTTAATACACAGATCTCTTGAGCTCTGATACCACACTCCCATTCCCCCAACCAACCTAATACCTCACATTCTTATACTTTCCTATTATCTAAAGCTCCCCCTCACCCTTCCTCCTTCCCTCCCCACCACCCCAGCCCCCTCCCTATTATTCATAATTAACTTTTATTTGACCTAATTCTTGGTCCTCCTGATTTAAAGATAATCCTACTTTGATCTGGTTGTCGTTATTTACACAAAATAGTTACTACTACATTGTGCTTTGACAGAACCTATGGTTCTGTTATGTTTTTTATGTGTTATGTTTTTTGAGTAGTGAAATAAGGTCAAACAATAATTGTGTTTTAATGTTATAGTAATTGTAAACCAGTTTTCTGAAAACAATCTAGTTCTGTAGTGTGCCACATTGTCAAATGGATTCATTATGAATGGGTGATGTGCATCCCTTCTAGGGGAAATGCCACAGCCCAAGACTGTAAGCAGCAAAGAATCCTGGACACCTGAACATTCCAGACAGCAACAATTCTCCAGTCTTTGTTGTGCCACTGAAGGGGAAACAAATTAGAAATTTCTCTCAGGAAGAAAAAAAAACTTTCTTTGCTTTCTACCTTTTGGGGCTACAGTTCTGCATAGCAGATTGGGGCTACCTGGTGACAGGGAGCACCCTAAAATTTAAAATCTTGCCTGTTATGCTGAGGCTTTCAAATTGGCTAACCTGCCCCTTTTTCCCCATTGCCACTGCCTGTGCTTGGATTGGGGAGCATGTCTGTCAAGTAACTGTTTTGGGCTTTTGATTTAGGGCATTCCTTGTTTCTCCTTTCCATCAATTGGGCTTCAGTTCTCCCAAGGCTCACAGGGTGACTTGTTTCTGTTTGTCTGCCTTTTATTTTCATTTTCAGGTGTTTTTGAATGCTTACAGTTTGAAAGGATATTTCTCTTTTAATTTTTTCCTCAAGTTTGGTCTTTGCTGTTTTAAAAAAAATGAAAAAAAGGGAGAGTGGGGAAACATAGACTCTGAGAAGGATCAGAGTCTTTTATGCAGTCGTTTGTGGGGGATCTGTTGCCACAGACTGTGTTGTGGTTTTCAATGGCTCCACTGAGCCATGTGGCTTTCCCATCATTTTTCTGAGCCCTACCCATTGGGCTCATGCTGTGTTGTGAGAGGCTTCCTCTGTCCTCAGCACATCTTTCATGTGCTTGTGCTTGTGTGTGTGCCCCCCCAAATGTGTCGACATCACACAGTGTCATGATGTCATGCACATGCACTTTCATGAGAGCATGAACACATCTGTATTTTTTTCTAGTGCTAGAAGCAGTGACTCTGTTTTTCTTACAGTTTCAACATGGCTGTCTGAGTGTGATTGTTCTCCCTATAGTCGTTGAAGCTTCTAGGATGGTAGGAATGCTTTTCTACTTCTGTTTTTCCCAACAGTCAAGGTGAATATCGTGGCAGTATTCCTCCATTCCAGCATTATATTTATTCTCTTCAGATAGTTTTGTCAACTTTATTCTGCCTTTTGGGTATCTGTATGACTAGTGTTTTGGTGCCATGGATTATCGGAGACCTCTAGTGTTCAAATGATGTAAGATCCTCAAAAGGGTAATGTGACTGTCTCCTCTGGGTTCCTATTGCCCCCATTGTGTTACTCAAGCTAATATGTCTCTTACAGTCCCCCCCCCCCACACAGTCAGAGCTCTGAGCTGGGAATTGCATAAATCTTTGTTGTTGCTCTTAGGTGAGAATTTGGGCCCTGATGTTCCACAGGAGATCCCATTAGACACAAACCACCCCAAACCCAGGCTCCTCAAGTCAGGGGGACCCACACAGACATGTCCAGGTCTGCCTGTGCAGGACTAGTGTGCTAATATGGATCTGGAAGCAGACCCAAACTCTGACTATACGGAGGGTCAGGATTAGGATATTGGGAATCTTGGGGAAAATACTGACCCAAAGAAGTTACTTGATGATGATCAGGATGAACCCGCTGAGGAGGAGGAGGAGAAAGGGAAATGGATGGAGCTGAAGAGGAAAATTCCTATCCCTTCCTTGTTTGATACCAAATCCTTGTCCTATCTGATAACTGAGGCTTGTAGGACATTACAGCTGAAGGAGGTGCAATCCATTGAGGCATTAGATGTAAATCCTATCCTATCCATGACCTCCTCTGCTCCAAAGTGTTTTCCAAACTTTATTCACTGTTTCCAGGTTATTCAACAAGAACGGGCAGGTGCAGACCAAAAAAAAATGTCTGCCAAAACCCAAGGTACAGTGTTTCCCTTTTTTGGAAGAAAATACCCACAAGTGGGAAACCTCTCCCCTGCTGGATAAAGCTGTACATAATTCCATCAGGCACACTACTATTCCAATTGAATGATCTTTGGCCTTAGAGGAGTCACACAACAAGAGAGTGGATGTTTCATGCAGGAAGAGCCTTCACCTCCAATGGTGTAAACCCCCACACCTCCTATGCCTCCTTTATTGTTGCTAGAGCTTTAAACTTGTGGGTTACTATCCTGGGCAGCATCATTCCAATGGATTCGAAGGGGGTGAGCATTTTGCAGTTGGTATCCATGGCCTCAACCTTTCTAGGAGATGCAACTGTGGAGAACTTACACATGTCAGCTTGCTTTGCTTATCACATTGTGTCCACTGTGCAAGGTGTGTAGCTTTGGAATTGGTTGCTGTTCAGGTGTCAAAGACCAAGCTCTTTAACTTAGCCTTTAAGGGAGACTTATTGTTTGGTTCAGGCCTGGATGATATTTTGAAGGATATCCAGGTTAAAAAGGGCTACCTTTCAGTGTCAAAACTACAGCAAAAGACCGGTCCAACTCCAAAAGGTCAAGGAGGCTGCTGACAGAGGCAGTAACAAGGGGGTTTTCATCCCTTTCCAAACTTTGGGAACCTGAGGAGTAAAAGATCCTATTCTGGTTTCAACAGCAATAGTAGCAGAGGAACCCTTGACTGAACATGCAACAGAGGCCCAGGACAAAAGAGGGCACCTCACAATGAAGGTACATGGGCCCATCTCTGCCTCCCTTCCTTTGGTAGAAGACTGCATGAGTTTTACACAAGAAGGGCCCAGATAACATCAGATGCTTGGGTTCTGGAGATTCTGGCTTTAGGTTATGCAGTAGAGTTTTCAACCATTCCCTCAAAGGGGCATTCTCTGCCATCCCCTGTACCAAAGGACCCTTGTGAAGAGGTAAGTGGTGTTACAGACATTAGACCACCTCACACAAATCAGGGTGATTGTTCCGGTGCCTCCCAGTGAAAAGGCCAGGGATTCTACTCAATTTATTTTGTGGTTCCCAAGAAGTAGGGGACTTTCAGGTGGTTACACATCAACTTCATGAAAAACAATGCAGCATGATTGAAAACAACGTGGACAAAACTGCAGAAGTCAAAACCAAACCTGTCAATAACAGTGAAGCACAAAACAGTGAATATAGATTTACTATTATTAACATCATGCAGCCATGGGTCACCACTCCAGTGAAAATATTTGCTTACTCTGTTTTGTGCTTTACTGTTATTGACAGGCACAGTTTTGACTTCTGTGGTTTTGTCCACACTGTTTACTGTGCTGCATTGGGCTTCGTGGAGTTGACATGCTACGGTTTCAGGCCAATTCTGGATCTGAAACACCTAAACAAGTTTATTCACCACAACCTTCAAGATGGAACCGTACATTCAATCATCCAGGCTGTCCAACTGGGAGATTATCTAGCATCCATAGACCTAAGAGATACATATCTCTGCATCCCCATCTAGTGATCTCATCAGAGGTTCCTTAGGTTCATAGTCCTGGGGCAACACTTACAATGCAGGGTGCTCACATTGGGTCAGACAACAAACCCCAGGGTTTTCTTGAAGGTGCTCATAGTCCTGGTAGCTCTACTCTCCTGGCCCGGTGGTGCTGAGGGTTGAGGTGCTGGATGCCACACCTCACGCCACGCCAGTGACCTGGGTTCGGAAATGGACCCATGCGGCCAGGGATCAGCGGGGGGAGAAGAGTCTGAGCTGGAAGGACTGCTCTCTCTTCCTTGGGGAGGGCTGGGGAAATTACTGCTCAATGAGTGACCTCTGGCAGAGGCTGGGGGGTAGCCAAAAGAGCATCATGGTGTATGCCAGGAGGTGGAGCCATGGCATGCATTGCCTTGGCAGCCGGGCTCCACAGAGGGAGAAAACCTAGTAAAATTTCCTCCCCTCCTTCTTCTGATAGGTGAAGGCACCTCCCACCCAAGCACCACACTCTCTGCCCCTCCTCCTCCTCAGGCCCAGTGCTCAGTACTTACAGAAAGAGTGCCCTGGGTGGGGGTGGCCTTTCCCTGGAGGGTAGACCTGGGGGATGCCCTGTACTTAGGAGTAGAAACATGTCGAGTCATGCAGGGAGGTAGAGTCAGTGGGACGGAAGGTCGTCGGAGAGAGTTCGGTGGGGTACTAGGATGGGGCAGGGACAAAATAGAGTTTGAGGGAAAAAAGCTCTACTCTGATAGGAGGGATATCATGTCTATCCCTACCTGGACAACCTGCTCATTTGAGTGCTGTGTGCTCCATTAATAAGGAAGTCAGTGACCAGGACTCTGGAAGTTTTGAAGTCCCATAGCTGGGTAGTAAGTCAAGAGAAAAGCTCTCTCGAGCCATCACAGACCTTGAAGTATATGGGAGTGGTGCTCAAGATGGACAAAAGGTCTTCTTTTCATTTCTTTCATCAACCAGGAATGGGACCCTGTTGAGAGAGGTTCAGTAGCTGAGGTGCCAATTGGCCAATTGTCAGCTTCAACTTCAGCTCACAGCCTTCTGTGGATTCTGGGCCTCATGACCAAGACAATAAAGCTGTTCCCATGGGCTTACCTTCACATGTGTCCCCTACAGATCAAGTTGCTGTTGGCCTGAGATACGACCTCGGAGGACTATCAGGCCAGGATTTCAATTTCCCCACTCCTGCTGCAGTCTCTTACTTGGTGGGTGAGTTTGGAGAATCTGAGCGAGCGATCTTCCTTGGAAGTCCCAGCAGATTTAATTCTGACAGCCAATGCCAACTTGTCAGGTTTGTGGGGGGGGGAGTGATAGATTATATTCCCACTCAGGGGACTTGGTCAGCACAGAAACAGCACCTACACATCAACATCCTAGAGATGAGGGATGTGCACTTCACTCTCCTTCATTTTCAAAATTAAGTGCAGTCAAAAGCCATGAAAATAAGGTCAGATAATGCTGCAGTAGTGGTGTACATAAACAATCAAAGGGGCACAAAGAGCAGAGAGATGCTAAAAGAAGCAACTAATCTCCTGCTGTGAGCAAAGAAGAACCTTCTTTCTCTGTCAGCAGTTCACCTGGCAGGGGAGTTGAAGATTCGGGCTGCTTGATTAAGTCATGAGAATGTCTACCCGGGTGAGTGAATGTTGAACCAGGTGTTTGACCTTCTGTACCAAAGATTTCAGTCATCCGCAGATTGACCTGTTCACCTCCAGCTAAACTGCTCAAGTGCAGCAGTTCTTCAGCTGCTACTGGTGTCTGCAGGTGAAGGCAGTGGAAACATAGAAGCTGTTGGCAAAAAAGGACCTCCTGGGCCACCCAATCTGCCCTAAGGTCCCTACCTACTGGGCTACCTTAGATCCTAATTGGTCTCCGGCATTGCTGCCCCCCTGCCCTGTTACCAGGGTGCCCTTGTGTCTATTCCATGCATGTCTGAAACCTGTTACCATTTCTGTACCCACCACCTCTGCTGGGAGACTGCTCCAGACGTCTACCACTCTTTCTGTAAAGACATATTTCCTCTCATCTCCTATAAGTCTTCCCCCTTCCAGCTTCATATCATGCCCCATTGTCCTTGAGTATCTCTTTCTGTGCAAAATGCTACCTTCCTGCACCTTATTGATACCTTCGAGGTATTTGAATGTTTCTATCATGTCTCCTCTTTCTCTCATTTCCTCTAGAGCGTACATATTTAACTCCCTGAGTCTTTCCTTGTAGAGCTTTTGGTGCAAGCCATGCACCATTTTGTTTGCCCTTCTCTATAGTGCCTCCACCCAATCTATGTCTTTCCAGAGATGGGGCCTCCAGAACTGGATACAGTATTCCAGGTGGGGCCTTACCTTTGATCTATACAGGGGTATCATTACCTTATTCTTCCTGCTAGTTATACCCCTCCCTATGCACCCAGCATTCTACTAGTCTTCCCAACTGCTTTATAACACTGCCTTGCTACCTTCAGGTCATCAGATATGATGACCCACAGATGCTTTTTCTGTTTTGTGGTTTCTAACCCCCCCAATGATATGTTGCTCTTGGGTTTTGTGTCCTGTGTGCATAGTTTTGCACTTTTTGGCATTGAAGCCCAGTTGCCAAACTCTTGACCAGTCTTCCAGTTTTTTTAGATCTTCCCTCATTTTTTCTACACCCCCATCCCCCCCCAGTGTGTCTACTCTGTTGCAGATTTTTGTGTCATCTATGAACAGGCATACCTTTCCTTCCAGCCCCTCTGCGATGTCACTAATAAAGACATTGAAGAGCAACGGTCCTAGTACTGACCCCTGAGGCACCCTGCTCGTTACTCTACCTTCTTCTGAGTGAACTCCATTTATCACCACCCTCTGTGTTCTGTTACTTAGCCAATTTTGTACCTATTTTATTATTTTTGGGCCCACTCCCAGGCTTCCTAGCTTACTTACTGATCTTCTGAGTGAAACGGTGTCGAAAGCCTTACTGAAATCCAGGTAGGCCACATCCACCGCTCCTCTCTAATACACCTCTCTGGTAACTCAGTCAAAGAACTCTAACAGGTTTGTTTGGCAGGATCTCCCTGCCATGAACCCATGCTGCCTTGGATCCAGCAATCCACTGTTTTTATGGTATTCCACCATCCTTTCTTTTAGTAGTGTTTCCATAACCTTGCCCACCACCGAAGTCAGACTTACAGGTCTGTAGTTTCCTGCCTCTTCCCTGTTCCCACTTTTGTGTAGTGAGATCACATCCACCCTTCTCCAGCCCTCTGGAACTTCCCCTGCATACAGTGATAAATGGAACAGGGCTATTAGAGGCCCAACCAGTTCCTTCCTTAGTTCCTTCAGTACCCTGGGGTGAACCCCATCCAGCCCAATTGTCTTGTCCAAATTTATTTTAACTAGTTTTCTGAGGACTCTCTCCTTTGCAAAAGGGCTAGTGACCACCTTTCTTCCCTTAATGCCCCATTCCCCTACCTGCGGCCAGTCTCCTATCCCTTCCTTTGTGAAAATTGAACAAAAGTACTTGTTCGATATGTCTGCTTTATTTTGGTCCTCTTCCACACATCCCCTTTCCCCTTTTATTCTTACTATCCCTGCTTTGCTTTTCTTCTTTTTGTTACTGTACCTAAAGAATGTTTTATCCCCTTTTTCACTGACTTGGCTATGTTTTCTTCCATTTCTGCTTTTGCCCTCTTGACTGCCTTCCCTGTCTCACTTTGTTTCTCCTGATAACTCTCCCTGTCTTCTTCTTCCTGCTGTGTCATCTTGTATCTTTTGAATGCCTGCTTCTTTTCTTTTACTGTGTCTGCTGCTTCCTTTGAGAACCATAGCAGTCTCTTTTTTCTCTTTCTCTTATTAACCTGCCTGTCATAGAGGTTAGTTACCATCTCAATGGCCCTCCTTATTTTTGCCCACTTTTTATCTACCCCACCTATTTTCCCTGTTCCTGCTAGGGCTTCCTTGAGGCTCTCTCCCATTTTCTTGAAATCAGCCTTCCTGAAGCCAGGACCCTCATTATTGTGTGGCTAGATTCTGGCCCTGTCCTAATGTTTAACCACACCATCTGATGGTCACTGGTCCCCAGATGGCTTCCCACTGTGATGTCAGCAACACTGTCCCTGTTTGACAGTACCAGGTCTAGTATCATCCCCTCATGAGTTGGTTCCTTAACTAGTTGCCTGAGGAATGCATCCTGCAGGGAGTCTAGGATTTCCCTACTCTTACTTGTTGCTGCAGCAGGAAGGCTTCAATCCACATCTGGCATATTGAAGTCCCCCACCAGCAATATCTCACCCTTGTTAGCCATCCTTTGGATTTCTTCTATAATTTCCTTGTCTCCATCCTCCCCCTGTGCTGGAGGTCTGTAGATCACTCCTGTTCAAACAGTGCCCCCTCCCAGTCTCCAGGATGACCTACAGAACCTCTGCTTCTTTCTGTCCCCCCCTGCATTTCCATTGCCTTTTTGTTGTCCCTCCTCCTTTTCTACCTACCCTGTCCCTACTGAATAGAGCATACCCTGGACTTGCTACATCCCAGTCCTGGTTTTCATTGCACCAGATCTCTGTAATTGTACACCCTGTTAAAAGCATGGAATTTCAGCAGAGCATATGCCTTCCCTCCTCTCCTGCTCCTTCCCAAGCTCATATGCAGAATAAGGCACTCAAGAGGAAGCTTTCTTCTAATAGCTCCAGAGTGGCCTGGAAGGTCATGGTTCTTAGATGTAGTAAACCTAGCTCAACATGCACTGTTTCCTCTTCCAATATGGGGGACCTTCTCTCCCAAGGTCCCATTCTGCAACCAAATCCAGGAGCAATGCAGCTCACAGCTTTGCTCCTGAAAGGAGGAGACTCCTAAAACAGGGTTTCTCTAAGAAGGCAGTGGACACCCTAATGGCTGCCAGAAAGAATTCCATGATGGCAGTTTATGCTCACATATAGACCACCTTTTCAGCTTGGGCAAGAGAGAAAAATATCCGGCCTTCTAAAGACCCAGTTCTGCAAATTTTAGCAGGAAGGAGAGGAAAAAGGTTTGGCCTTGAGCACCTTGACAGGTCAGGTGTTGGCCCTTTGACCCTCATTGGGATCATCCTTTGGGACTTACTGGGAGGTTATTTGTTTTCTGCAAGCTGTCAGTAGGAGTTAACCTCTGTTCTTATCCCCTGTTCCTCCATGGGATGTGAATCTGGTCCTGAATGCTCTTTGTGAAGAGCCCTTTGAACAGCTTTCATCAGTACCATTGAACATGCTGTCTTACAAGGTGCATTCTTTTAGTTGCTATGTGCTGAGCCAGGAGAATTGGTAAACTCCAGGCTTTGTCCCATGATGAACCTTACCTCATCATGTGTAAGGAAATGGTGGTGCTCAAAACAGATCTGTCTTTCATTCCGATGGTCCATACAGTCTTCCATGTAAACCAGGAAATCTGTCTCCCATCCTTTTCTCTGCAACCAACTCACCCAAATGAGAAGGAGTTGCACAAGTTAAATCTGCAATGAGTAAATAGGACATATCTTAGATGGACTGCCAAGTTCTGGAAATTGGATAGGTTGTTTTTTTTTTGGAGTGACCAAGAAAGGACAAAAAGCCTCCAAGACCACCCTGGCAAGTTGAGTGAGGGCATACATTGCCAAGGCTTATATCACAGAAAAGAAGATGCATCTGGCTCTCATCAAGTTTCACTCCACCAGAGCTATGGCCACCTCCTGGACGAAGAAACGCAAGGCATCTGTCTTAGAATTTTGCAAGGCAGCTACATGGTCCTCCATCCACACATTTACCAAGCACTATAGATTGGATGTTTAAAGTTCTGCTGATGTGGCCTTTGGTCACAGAGTTATACAGGCGACAGCTAGCAAGTAAATTCTTTTCCCATTTGCAGTTGACATATGGGACATCATTTTCCCCCACCCAGTTTTTTCATGGATGCAGATTCTTAGAACCCATTCATAATGAATTCCATTGACAATGTGGAGCACTACAGAAAGAAGAAATTTCTGCGTATGTACCATAATTTCCTTTTCTGTTAGCTCCAACATTGTGCATGGGGCCCACCTACAAGCATTGCTGCTCCTAGAGAATATTGTCTGGTATGCCAGCACTGGGATGTTTGTTGCTTTGTAATAAACCTTTGATTGTCAGTCAGTCTGGACATCCTTCTGTAGTTTACCTGCTGTGGTTGTATATACAGATATGCAAAAAAAAAAGAGCAGTTCCACATTAAAGTGTTTTGAATGACTGAGGGGAAGATGGCAGTGGTTGAGTAAGCTGCTTCATAGCAGAGTTCTACCAGCCTGATAGGAGATACACTGTTCTGCATTGAAAACAAGCTTGTATTTCAAGATGAACCAGAATGAGAAGAAATGGAAAGAAAGGGTCTCTTCTACATTCTCGGGAGAAGTATCTTTTATCAGATATGGCCCAAAGGACAAGTTTTTAAGAGTTGAGAAGCTGAGCCCGGTTAAGGATGTGGCGCAGGTAGGGGCAGTGTCTAACCCTGTATGCACTCCACCGACAGCTGAAGCAACAAATTTGGAGCCAAGGCTGCCCGTAGTTAAGCCAAAAGTAATCTCCCCAGCTCTGACAGCAACAGATAGATTGGAACTTTATAATAAAACCCAAGAGATATTTCAACATGGATCCTATGTTTTGTCCCAAACCCTATTTGAAAGCTCACCTGAAGAAACTTTTCTGATGGAAAATCCTGAAAACTACTCCGAGAAGCTGGACAAGATGGGCAAGCCAGATGGGCAGGAAGATGCCGGGCTGATCCATGAGCAACAAATGCTCAAGGCTTTAGATAATATCGGAGTGTGGATGGCCAGAATTGACTCTAGAGTCGATAACTCAAAATGGCTGAAAAAGGGGAGATACTGTTAATGGGGGACCTGAATATGCCAGATGTTAACTGGATGACATGTACTGCAGCCACATCCAAGAGCAGGGTCATTCTCGATGTCCTGCAGGGGGCAGGCCTTAGACAGCTAGTGTTGGAACCCACTCGGGAGGAAGCAATACTAGACCTGGTACTCTCAAATGGAGAGAGGATCACAAATTTAGAAGTCGGTAGACATCTGGGAACAAGCGACCACTGCACAGTGTGCTTCACAATAAGCACAACCATGAAGACAAGCCATACAAAAACAAGCATACTGGACTTTAGAAGGGCTGACTTTGGCAAAATGGGTGAATGCCTGAGGAA
Organism: Neoceratodus forsteri; assembly: GCA_016271365.2. Classification (NCBI taxonomy): domain Eukaryota; kingdom Metazoa; phylum Chordata; order Ceratodontiformes; family Ceratodontidae; genus Neoceratodus; species Neoceratodus forsteri. Next base: position 1,045,861,344 of record CM028131.1, read on the forward strand.
TACACTAGCAAATGGGCAAAAAGGAGGGGTGGAAGAACAATGGAGAAAAATCAAAACTGCCATCATAGAGGCAACAAGCCTTTATGTGAAACAGATAAAGAAAACAAAGCGGAGTAAAAAACCACTATGGTTCTCAAAAGAGGTGGCAGGGAAGGTTAAGGAGAAAAGGCTGCATTCAAAAAGTATAAGGCATCACAGAAGGAGCATGACAGGGAACTGTATCAATTAAAGCAGAAAGAAGTGGGGAAGGCAGTCAGAATAGCAAAAGCCCAAACTGAGGAAAAATAGCCAAGTCAGTTAAGAAGGAGATTATATAGGTACATTAGGGAGCATAGAAAGGTTAAGGGAGGAATAGTGAAGATTAATAAGGGAGAGGGAGGTGGGCAGAGGAGACAGTGAAAAGGCAGAGATACTAAATGAATACTTTTGCTCAGTATTCACAAAGAAGATGAGGAGGAGTTACCTAAACCAGACAATAGAAGCACTCTGGGTAGGGGTTGACACCAGTCCATTTACAGAAGAAAGAGTCCTGAAAGAACTCCTAAAACTCAAGGTGGACAAAGCAATGGGGCCTGATGGGATTCACCCCAGAATCCTAAAAGAACTAAGGGAGGACCTAGTGACACCACTGACCACACTTTTTAACAAATCATGGGAGGATGGGGTGGTACCTGAGGACTGGAGGAGGATAGATGTGATTCCCATTCACAAAAGTGGGAGCAAGGCAGAAGCAGGAAACTACAGACCTGTAAGTTTGACCTCAGTGGTAGGGAAAATGATGGAATCACTTATGAAAGAAAGAATTGATGAGTACCTAGAGGCCAGCGGGGCACTGGACCCAAAGCAGCATGCATTTACAGCAGGAAGGTCATGTCAGATGAATCTAATAGATTTCTTTGACTGGGTGACCAACGTAATAGACCAGGGAGGGGCGTGGATATGGCCTACCTAGACTTTAGCAAGGCATTTGACACAGTCCTGCACAAAAGATTAATAATCAAGTTAGCCAGCCTGGGAGTGGGTCCCAGGGTGGTAGCCTGGGTTGCAAACTGGCTGCACAACAGGACACAGAAGGTAATAGTGAGTGGAACACATTCCGAAGAAAGGGGAGTCACTAGTGGAGTACCTCAGGGCTTAGTACTGGGTCCAGTCCTCTTTAACATCTTTATAGGTGACATTGCAGAGGGTCTGGAGGGAAAGGTATGCCTCTTTGCAGATGATACAAAGATCTGTAACAGAGTTGATGGGGTAGAAAGGATGAGAAGGGACTTGGCAAGGTTGGAGGAATGGTCAGACATATGGCAACTTAGATTCAATGCAAAGAAGTGCAAAGTAATGCACCTGGGAAACAAAAACCCAGGAGAAGAGTACACAATAGCAGGGGAGGTACTAACAACAACAAAAATGGAACGGGACTTGGGGGTAGTCATATCAGATGATCTAAAGGTGGGCAAGCAATGTGAGAAGTCAGTGAGGAGAGCCAGGGGGATACTGGGATGCATAGGAAGGGGCATCACAAGTAGAAAAAGGGAAGTGGTTATCCCTCTGTACAGACAGTTGGTGAGACCCCATCTGGAGTACTGTGTGCAGTTTCGGAGACCTCATCTACGCAAGGACATAGACAGGATAGAAGCAGTCCAGAGGAGGGCAACTAAAATGATGCAGGGTCTGCATCAGAAATCATATGAAGAGAGACTGAGAGAGCTTAATATGTATACCCTTGATGAAAGGAAGGACGGGGGACATGATAGAAACGTTCAAGTACCTCAAGGGAATCAACAAAGTCCAGGAGGGTAGCATCTTTCAGAAAAAGAGATGTGTAAGAACAAGGGGACACAATTTAAAGATAGAGGGGGGACGGCTCAGGGGTAATGTGAGGAAATCTTTTTCATGGAGAGAGTGGTGGATGCATGGAACTGCCTTCCTGAGGAGGTTGTTGGGGCTAAAACAGTGGGGGAATTCAAACATGCATGGGACAGACACAAGGCAATTGTAGTGGGGGGTGGCAGGAAGTAGGCTGTTGGTTAACTAGAATCTGCAGCTTATCCAGTAGGAAGGGAAATGGGCAGACTGGGTGGGCCAAGTGGTCCTTATCTGCCATCAAAGTCTATGTTTCTATGTTTCTATGACATCGAGACTAGCCTGCAGCCTTTGAATAGTAAAACTTGCAATATGAAAGGGGAGCTAGTACAGCTAAAAGCTGACTATACTGACATCCAAAAATGTCTGGAGAAACAAGAATTGGAAACTAAAACAATGGAAGCTAGGACATCTGCTACTGTACTGGGACAGTCAGCTATGAATCGGAAAATCGAGGCACTTGAAAATGGTAATAGATATAGAAACCTCAGACTTTTAGGCATTCCTAGCACTTGGGACACTGAGTTTTCTTAAATGAGAGAGCTAATTAAAGAAATACTGTTACAGACTTTCCAATTACCAAAGACAATCCTCCAATTATAACAAAGGCATACAGAGTGGCATCAAAAAGGAACCCAAATGATACCAAATTACCAATATTAGTACAGTTTGCATTTGATATGGACCATGACTCCATCCTAAAGTTGGCCCGAATAAGGAAAACACTTCGGGGTATCAGACATTCTACCTTCCCCTATTTTGCTTATGAAACACAAGAGAGGAGGCGTAGCTTTCTCAGCTTGAGGGCTGAAGTACTAGATCTAGGTGCAACTTATGCTCTCCAAGCACCTGCAAAAGTCAAAATTACATATCTTGATAACTTCTATGTGTTTTTTTGACCCCGATCAGGTTGTTAGTTTCTTAACAGCTAGAAACAAGGTGCAGTCAGACCAAGATTTGGATTTAGAATCGGATTCAGACTTGGCAGCTGCAGCTGCAGAGGTAGAGAATACTTTGCTAGAGATATAAAGATATACAGTAAAGGAACATGATGTAAAATGGAAATGCTGGGGTTATTCTTGTTTTTATTTTTATTTTTTTTATTATTATTATTTTGGATTTTTTTGACCTTTTGGACCTTAATTTCTGTTGCTGGAAATGTGATAATGATAATGTTAATGCCAGGTCTTATGATGATTTAATTTGATTTAAATTAAAGGTGTTGGTGAGCCAAAGTTTAAAAGCTAAAATAAGTAAGACATATACATAGTGGCTAATTATTTAATTAATTTGGGATTATTTATCTATTACATTATCCTAGAATAAATAATGGTGAGAATTGTCTCCATCAGTTTACAATATATATTGATTTCCAACATATAGGGAAGCAGCTACTTGATGTTATAATTTTTTTCTTTAATGATATATATTCTTACTGTCTTCCCCTTTGGCTGTTATGGCTTTTTTTTTCTTTCTCTTTTCTTTGTTTTTTTTTAATTATAAAACAAATAAAAATATTCAGTGATAAAAGAAAAGTGTTACTAGCATGCAGATTTACTGGGTTAACATCTGATGGTAAATAAGGGTGCCTCCTTTGTTACAGATAAGTACTTACAGTTTGCATTCCTTTTTCCCAGTGTTTTCTGTTTACATTAATTCCTCTGACAAATCTTTTCTAGTTGATTCAATATCACAAGGAATTTCCATGCCATTAGAGGAATTGGAAGATGAGCCTTTGTTCCTTACCCTCACCCAGCTGATGAGGTAGGCAACTGTTTATTGTATCTTATTCTGGATAAAATTTTATCTATGTAGGTAGCTTATATATGTTCTTTCATGACAAGATGAATGATATGATCACTGTGGATCTTTTTTTTTTCCTATTTAGAGGCACTGCATGGACAAAAGTGACTGGAGAGTTGCTGCTGTCCGGAATGTTCAGGTGCCCAGGATTCTATGCTGATTACAGCCTTGGGCAATGCCATTTCCCCTAGTAGGAGTGCAGCTCCCCCATTCATAATTAATCCCATTGACAATGTTGGAGCTAACAGAAAAAAGGAATTATGGTAAGTATGAAGAAATTTCTTCTTTATTAACCTTTAAAATCCATTTTACAGTTATTTATGTGAAATAATTGTTCTTTCAATTGATTCTTATAGGGTTTATTCACTTAGGAATGTTTTAGAAAGAATGGATTTCTTATGTTTCAGTATTTCTCATCTCACTTTATAGTTGTAAATATGGTTTTAACTCATTTTTGTTTTATATCCCAAGGTTCCTTTAAATATTACTACATGGAATGTTAAGTGACTTGATTCCCCAATGAAAAGGAAAGGGGCTTCATCTCATCTAAAATCCAAAATGGTGGATTTTGCATTTCCACAAGAAACTCACACTATACCTGTAGAGGTTGAGAAATGGCAAACAGAGTGGATAGAACATGTCTTTTACAGTTGTTATAATTAAAATAAGTGTGATAGCCGGCCCGGTGACACTGAGAGCTGAGGCGCTGGACACCTTACCTCGCGCCACGCCAGCAGCCCATGTTCGGGAATGGACATGGGACACCGAGGGTTGGCAGGGAGAAGAAGGATTGAGTGTCCACAGGACTGCTCTCCTTCTCCGGGGAGTTGGGATTGCAGTGCTCAGTGTTTGCCTACCACCTAGCAGAAGCTAGGGGGTGGCACGTCAGCACTGGAGCTTGGGGCGAGAGTTGCAGCAGGTGCTTGGTGGAATGCGCACAGGAGCGTGCGCTCCACTGCCACTGGTGCCATTGCACACCGCAACCTTGAGGGGAGAAAATGGAAAATTGGGGGCCCTCTGCAGGATGACAATGGTCCCCCACCACAGCGGTCTAGGAAGGCAACTTCCGAATACATATCCGGTCTGGTGGGTTGAGTCACTCCCCACCCCCTGCCATGAAGGATAAGTCATGAGGTTCATGGGAGGGGGCCTCATACCCAGAGTCATGTGGGCCGGGGGACATCAGAGGGTAGCAGAGGACTCCGAAGAGGAGAAAATAGAAACTAAAAAAAAACAAGTGTGATGATTTTAATAAGGAAAGGTATCAGTTTTAATGAAAAAGATTATATAAGTGGTGATGAAGGAAGATGGCAACTTCTGTTATGTTCCATGGAAGGGAAGAAAATAACATTTATCAATGTGTATGCACCTAATTCTCAACAATCTCAATTCTTTGCAGATTTATCTGCTAGAATCGCTCCTCTCATAGAATATGAGATTTTCATAGATAGAGATTTTAGTACTGTTATGGATCCCTACCTAGATACAAGTAACCAATCTCTTCGTAATACATCTGACATAAGTTGCACTGCCCTAAATTTAATCAAGAACCTCAATCTAAATAACACATGAAGGCTCAGTAATCCTAAAGGTAGGAATTATGCATTTTCTCTCCACATCATACTTCACGAAGCCATTTTGGATTATTTTTTGTCTCTCACATTCTAAGCACTAATATTATTTCAACACACATTGATAGCTTTGACACATCTAACCATGCTCTTTATAAGATATCACTAGATTCAGAGCCTATTATGACATCCAGGAAACACTGGCATTTCAATGTCTCTTTGCTTAAAGACAAAGAGTTTGTTGCCTGGATTAGGAAGAAGATCAACATTATTTTGAAACTAAGCAGAATGGTGAAGTTAATAATAGTGGAGTATGAGAGGCTTTTAAAGCTGTAATGAGAGGTTTAATAGGATTGTCTGCCAAGTGCAAGAAAGAGGAACAAAAATATTTACTAGAAAAAGAAGAACTACTCACAAAACTGGGGAAGGAACATAAAGGTCTCCCTTTCAACAATGTAAATTTATTGCACCAAATTACTTTATTAAAATACAAAATTAACTCTATGTATAATTAAAAACATGAATATGCACTTTTCTGGGTAAAATAAAGGAACTGAGAGTCTGGCAAGAAAAATGGGAAATTACTAGCAAGAAGACTTAAACAGAGATATAGCTCAAACATCATTACAGGTATAAGGGACTCCTCAGGGGAAAGCAAGGACAGAAGTGCAGAAATCAACAAAATATTTCATGAATTTAATGAAAATGTTTATTCATATACTGCTTCAACTTCAGTGCAACAGATTAACCAGTATTTATTGAAGCTTAACTTCCCTGAACTGGCCAGCCTGGTGACACTGCGGGTTGGGGCACTGAACACCACACCTCACACCACACCGGCAACCCGTGTTCGGGAGTGAGCACAGGCCTCTGGGGGTCAGTGAGGATGAGGAAGAATTGAGCATCCATGGGACTGCTCTCCTTCCTCAGGAGGGGGGACTAGCCCACACCGGTGCATTAGCACCCCCTGGTGTCAGCCAGGAGACTGCACTGCCCGGCTGGCTCACTCGGGGGATCGGGGCAGCGGCAGATGCCTTTCGAGTGCGCACAGGAGAGTGCATGTTGAGCAGGATGTCATTGCACATCCGAGCCCAGGGAGTAACTGAACAAGGAAAATGGACCCAGCCTTGGTAGGTGATGATGGGGTCTGGGAGCTACCCCCCACGCCCAGCAGTTGTGTATGCCGGCTGACCTCAGAGCTCCCGTGGTCCATGGATGTCCTCACTAGGGTGGCGATGGTGAGGTGTGGATGCCTGGAACAAGGCAGAGTTGGCCCCCACCGAGTGTCAGGACTGAGTGTCAGACATGGCGGGATGGAGGTAAGCTGTGTGCCCCAACAGAGAGACTCCAGGGCTGAGTAGGGTGGATAAAGAAATTGAAAAAAAAAAACTCCCTCAACTGTCTGAGGAGGCTGTAGGTAACTTGAATAAACCAATATCTAGATTAGAACTAGAAGATTATATAGCAAAGCTGCCAATTGGTCAAACACCAGAACCTGATGGAATTCCTAATGAAACCTATATAATCCTGGGACCCATTATTAATGAACATTTATCTAATATATTTAATGAATAATTTTTAAAACATAATCTTCCCCCTTCAATGACAGAGGATAGTATCACATTAATACGTAGAAAAGATAAAGGCCCTTCTCTGTGTGAAAATTATTGACCCATCTCAATATTAGGGATTTTAAAATCTTGGCCAATATTTTAGCAAACAGACTCTCCCCCTTGGTAAAGAACAAGTAGGTTTCTTATCAGGAAGATGGGGGTGCTGATAACATAAGAAGATTACTTTCCACCATCTGAGCTACAAAGAACTAAAATCTGAAAGTCATGGATTTATCTATTGACACAAGCAAGACCTTTGATTCATTAGAATGGAACTTTCTTAAATAATCCCTTAAGGCATACGGGACTGGCCAGATATTCAGTACATGGATATCTGTACTCTGTGTAAATGCTAAAGCTTCAGTTATTAACAATGGTATTATGTCCTCTCGATTTAAACTTCAAAGAGGCCATAGGCAAGGGTGCCCCTTTCACCTTTACACTTTTTATTAGCAACTAAACCCCTGATCCGCTCTATACAAATAAACAAAAAATATCAAAAGTATTATGGTGGGTTGTATTAAAAATAACATTATATCTTAGTTCCTATTGTCATCCCCATTGTCATAATTTCTTTCTTTTAACATTGAACTACAACAATTTGGGAAGTTCTCTGGACTCAGAGTGAACTGGTATAAATCTGAGGCCTTAATTCTAAACGCATTACCTGGAAGGAAGTAAAAAATTCCTGGCCAGAACAAAATACCTAAAATACTAGGATTAAAAATTTCAAATGATTTATATGAACAGATTTCTATAAATCTAGAACCCTTGTTAATGGAAATAGAACTAGAGAAATTGTCAGACTTTTTTTATCCTTAAGGAGCAAAGGTCATTGAATTTTATTTATTTATTTATCTATGTCTCGGATTACAGTACCTTTGAGTCAATGACTCTTTTACAGAGGTTCCACATCAGAATGAAACAAACAAAACAGAGAACTAATTAACATAGCTGCTGGCATACAAGATACTGGGATATATGGTTAACATTACAAAATTTGACATTCAGGTTATAGTAACAAGTGCAAAAAACTACCATGATTAGGGAGGTGCTGTAGGGACAAAGAACAGAGAGTGGTGCCTTTAGTAGTTTGACATTGTCATGGTAGTGCAGTGGGAGATGTGGGGGAAGGCAGTAGGGTGTAGTAGATAAGGATTATTAAAATGATTATTGCTCCCAAGATATTTGGATCTATGTCATAATGGCGAACGCCTAAAGGCAATCACCGTTATGCAGAAGTCAAGAGGGCTGGAAATTTATTTTGGCACTCTGACACCCCGGTGCACAGCAAAAGGGCACCGGGGACTTCGTTTTTAATGTTTTCTGTGGTGTGGTTGTGCCCCCACACACCCCCCGCACCCCCCTGCTAAAGGATTTTCAATTCAAGGGGGGGTGAATGTCGGGGGGAGTGAAAACATTGAAAAACAAAAGGTTCAGGTCGGGCGCAACAAAAACGCACCAGCACCCGGACCCGAACACAGTACCCTGCTGACCAATGCCGCAATCAACCCACCACACCATGGGGTCAGCACGGCAACCGACCATGGCACCACCCCCACATCCCTTGCTGTGTGTTCCCTCTCCCACCCACCCACCCCGTATGCATATGTGTAGTTACAGGATGTCACTATAGTCGCCCACCCCCATCCAGCCGCCGTATACCCTGTGAGCTGTTCCTGAAATGCGCTGGGGAGTGGGTCACTGTAATTGTCGGTGCCCTTTCCCCAGTGCCCTCATCACAGACACCCAGATATTCTATCTCCTAAATACTCTTCCCCTTCATATTAGAAACAGTTGTTTTAAAAAGTGGAACAAATAACAAATAATTAGAATTTTTTATGTGGAGGGACCTCCGAATCAGTATTTCTAAATTGGGAGCCTCTTGGGATAATTGAGGACTGGGACTCCCTCAGAGGAGTAAATACAGATAAACTTTCTTAATAAAACAAGCCAAATTTTAGTTCTCTACAAACCCTTGTACAGTACTTCTGTGGGTGACTTTGGAACATAACCTAATTTTCTCAAATACAGTTTCTGTTTTTCTGTTCCACAATGACTATATGTGATACATTAACAGCTACTGTATATTGTTACTTAAGGAAACCTTGTGATGAGACACATTTCTATTGCAACTAACTCCTCTGTGGAATAATCCTAGCTTACAGTTACAAAAGTTAAACTTTGATACTAACATATGGAAAAATGCCAAAATCCTCAATGTTCAAGATATTGTAAACCCACTATTTGGTAAAATGCTGTCCTTCAAAAACATTAAGGAAAAATTTGGACTGCCTAGATTTCAATTCTGTAATTGTTTACAGATTAGAAACATGTTAAAAACTGTACTATTTTCTTCAGATAATTACATTCTCTTAGATATGAAATTGGACAAATTCCGTCAAGTTGTTGCACTAAAGAAGGGATCAAATATGGTATATGAAACCATCACAGATCCCCAATACATCTTACATTAGACACAAATCTCAGCGGGAGAAAGATTTAAATATTCATATTGTTGAAGAAATCTGGTAGGAACGTTGGACAAATGCTTTTAAAGCTAGCAAAGATATTCATGGAAAATTAACTCAGTTTGAAATATTACACTATTATCATTATAGGCCTGCAAAATTAGAGTCTATGGGTCATCTCCAGGATGGACTTTGCTGAAGATGCAATCTTCTTCATTCATCTTTATCACACATGCTTTGGGATTGTTCAAACATTTTAAAAGCTTGGAAGTACAGTACATAAGAGAGTTATGGAAATATAACAATAACATACTTACCACTTGATTCTGAGTTCTTGACCCTAAGCAATTGCTTCAAGGATCCACAAGTAAGCAGCCACCTGAAATCCTGGTTACAAGTACCAGCTCTGAGTCTAATATGAGTAATTTTAAGAAATCAGAAAGCAGATTATGAAGAATGGTAGTCTCATATGAGCATATGTGCAACAAATGAAAGAGTTAGTCATAACATAACTGGGAAATCTGAAATCTTTAGGAAAATATGAAACATAGAAACATAGAAGTTGACAGCAAATAAGGACCGCAAGGCCCATCCAGTCTGCCCATTTCTTTTTCTACCTTATGAATGTGCCATCGGCCTTTGCTCTGTCATTGGCCTATCTATTCATACTCATCTGTATTGCTCCCTTATGCCTATCCCATGCCTGTTTGAAGCCCTGCACTGTATTCATATCCACCACTTCCTAAGGTAGGCCGTTCCATGCATCCACCACCCTTTCTGTGAAAAAGAACTTCCTCACATTACCCCTTAAATGGCCTCCCTCTAATCTCATGCTGTGTCCTCTTGTCCTGCTATTTTTCTTATATTGAAACATGTTAGACTCATTCACCTTGTTAATGCCCTTAAGGTGTTTGAATGTTTCGATCATATCACCTCTCTCCTTTCTTTGCTCAAGGGTATACATACATACTGAGCTCCTTTAATCTGTCCTCATATGTTTTCTGATGCAGTCCCTGCACCATTTTGGTTGCCCTTCTCTGGACTGCCTCAATTTGGTTAATGCCCTTGTCAAGGTGTGGCCTCCAGTACTGCACGCAGTACTCCAGATGGGGCCTAACCAGTGTCTTGTAAAGAGGGATTATTACCTCCATCTTCCAACCTGTGATACCCCTACTACTATACTTCAACATCCCCCTAGCCTTACCTTTAACTTACCTTAGCTTTAATGGTCTGCTTGGATGATTTCAGGTCATATGGCAACCCCTTTTTAAGTTATATCACTAAGGAGCAATGATGATACTATTAAATGTGTATTATTATTATTATCAACCTAATTGACTTGTTTTAGAAGTTCAACATTTATTGGTCAATATCCATCTAAATCCTTCAGTACCATACAGGTCTTGTACTCTGAGTTGTGTTTTTTTTATTACTGTTTTTTGCCATGGTTCTTGTAGTTCTATTGAAGTTGTTATTGTTTTGTTATTGTTATTGTAATTTGCATTTCTTAATTTTAAATAAAAATAACAAAGTAAAAAAGAAAACAAAAAAAAGTTATTAAGAGGGTGGTGCCCAGTGAACTAGAACCTTGGCCTTCCACCTCCGAGCCCAGCACCAAACTACCTACCTCCTGCAGCTTTGTGAACCTATTACAGGTCACCTAGAATGCAAGACAGATCACCTGCAGGCTACTCTCAGAAACTACTATAAGCAGTTATAGTCTGATACTAACCCTGCCTCAACTGTGGAGGTCCATCAATATCTTGCTGGCCTCACTCTCTCCCCGCCTCTCAGATGAGATGAGGGATAAATTTATAGAACCCATTTCCACTGCTGAAATCCAGTTGGCACTTTCTCATATGAAAATGGCTAAATGCCCCAGCCCCAGTGGGTTTCTGGCAGACTTTTATAAGGCATTTTTTATTATTTTTATCTCCCCCACCTGCATAGCACCTTTTTGGTCCTCCAGGAAGTCAACCCACCACCCCCCACTACCTGTCAATATTCTATGACTACAGCCCTTTTGAAGCTTGGCAAGGACCCGAGTACCCTTTCTTCCTACTGCCCCATAACCATTTTGAATACTGATTGTAAATTGTTCCCTTTGGTGTGGGCCAGGCAGCTTAATGGAATCTTCCCCACACTTCTGGATGAAATCCAGACAGGCTTTGTATGCCAGTACGTAACTCACAATAGCCTCCACCAGACTTTCCACCTCTTAGATTATATTCATACTAGGTCTATTCCTTCCTTTCTTTTAAGTCTGGATGCAGAAAAGGCATTTGACGGGGTGTCCTGGAGTTTCCTCTGAGGCACCCTGTCAGCATTCTACTTCCTTCCACCCTTTCTTCAATTATTCCAAGCCCTCTAAAGCTCACCAAAGCATATGTTCAGATTAATGGCTCCCTCACTGATCCCTTATTTTGGAGCGGGCACCGGACAGGGCTGTCCCTCTCCCCTATTTTGTTTGCCTTTTATATAGAGCCACTCGCAATGGCAATCAGAGTAGTCCCCCCGTGGAGGGTGTACCAGTGGGGAGATAGTGTTTAGAGTGAATCTTTACACAGATGGTATCTTATTAACTTTGTTGAACCCAACCCACTCACTAGCTGCAGTCTGATCTGAATCAGCCCACTTCAAGGCAGTGGCAGAATGCATTCTAAATATAGGTAAAACAGAGGTCCTACAGTCTTATTACACTCCTCCTGCTATAAAACTTGATTTCCCTTTTAAATGGCATAACAGTACTGTTAAGTATCTATTTATTTATTTTATTTATGACTTTGATAACCGGGTGAGTGCACTGATCCAAGGGACCATTTTCAGGCACGACCTGGGCCATAACACATGGTACAGGGTGGCAGTGGAGTAAAGGTAACAGTAATACACATGAAACAGATTTGATACAAGCAACAATAGTAGACACAATATACAGGTTTGATGCATAGGTCCATTTGAGAACAGTGAATACAAGGTTTCAATATCGGACATAAGGTGATTTGGTACAAAACAAACAAATTGTAGGCACAGTGTACAATGTGTGACTGTATCTTCCAGTGAGCAAGTAATACACAGAATACTCAGTAAACATATATATACAGTATGTACAGGCAAGGAAGTCAAATATTACTGTGAAAAATACAATATGACAGTTGTAGGCAGGTGAGTTGACTAGTGTGGATAGGTGGGTAACCCCTGGGCTGGGGAGTTGACTAATGTGGGTTGGTGTCAGACCCCAGGGAGCAGAGACAGGATGAGTTTTCCAGGAACCAGACTTTAAGGCTGGACTTGAAACTGGAGTGTGTGTCAATGGAATGGAGTTCAGCCAGTAGTTTGTTCCACTGCAAAGGGGCAGCTGTAGACCAAGCTCTGCTACCCATGTTGGTGGATACCCTAGGAACAGCTAGAGGGGGAGTACCATTAGAACAGTGGTTGCAGAGGAGCATTCTGGTTTTCAGAAGGGCAGGTAAGGGGGATTCTGGAGCCATGCTGATGACATTGTCTACCATGCAGCAGAGGGCTAGGTCAAAGCAACTTTGTAGCGGTAGCCATCCAAGGGTATTATAGAGGGTACAGTGGTGGGTGGAGAATGGGGCCAATAAAGCAAAGTGACAGGCGCTGTTGTAGGTAGTGGAGAGTTTAGCCATGGCAGTAGCTGAGGTCCTGGCATAAATAGGGGAGCAGTAGTCAAGAATAGGGAGAAGATTACTCTGGACAATGGCTAGTCTGGTTTCAGGGGTAAGGTATTGCCTGAATCTATAGGTGGCACCTAACTTTTGATGGAACCTTCTGACAAGGGAATTTACATGCTCAGTGAAGATGAGGGAGGGGTCGAGCAGTACTCCTAAGTATTTGTAGGTGTTGACATCCTCCAGGGCTGGGCCGTCTGGGGTGAGAATGCGTAAGGGGGCATGGTTTTTAGTTTTGGACAGAAAGGGCTTAGACCCAAACAGCATGGATTTAGTTTTTTTGGCATTTACTAAGAGGAGGTTTTTTGAGAACCAGCTGTGGGCCGCTGCATAGTTGTGTGAGAGAACTGAGGAGATTGCGGCCGCGGATTTGTCACTGTGGAAGAGGACAAGGTCATCGGCATACAGGAGAGAGTGACAGTTAAGGCAGTCAAAGTGAAGTGCATTAACGAATAAGGAGAAAAGGAGGGGACCCAGAATTGAGCCTTGAGGGACCCCCACGGAGACAGGCTGGGTGGGGGAGCAGGTTTGACCAATACACATGAATTGTGAGTGATGGGTAAGTTAGTTAGTGAACCAGCTTGTGACTTTCTGACAACAACCAAGGAGGCTAAGCTTGGAGGTAAGGAAAGCATGGTTAACCATGTCAAAAGCCTTTGAGAGGTCGACGAAGACAGCCCTGGTGGCTTTACCATTATCCATGTTAGAGAGGATGTGGTCGGTCAGAAAGGCGAGGGCAGTGGCGGTGGCAGTGGAATGATTCTTGCCAAAGCCATGCTGTTGGTTGCATAGGAGGGTGTATTTGCCTATGTACTCAGTGAGCTGATTGTGGACTGCTCTCTCAAGTAGTTTACTGAGATGAGGGAGGATGGATATTAAGACGGTAATTGTCGGAGGATTTGGGGTCACCAGATTTAAGAATGGGGATAACCTTAGCTATCTTCCATGGGTCAGGCATGGAGGAGGTGGAAAAGGCAAGGTTAAAGATAAAGGTAAGTGGTCTGGCAATTGCTGGAGAGATCAGCTTAAGGAAGACTGGAGATAGCCCATCAGATCCGGAGGAGCTGTGATTAGGTAGACTTTTGAGTAGCTTCACTGTGTCGTGTATGGAGGGGGCTTTAAAATAGAATGGGGGTATTTGTGGGTGAGTGGCAGAGCTGGAGGAGGACAGCAGTGTATTTTGCATTAGGGCTGAGCTTTGAGGTTGTTTAGATCCCACAGAACCTAGATTATTTAGAGCTAGTCAGTTTGGAACCTCTTAAATAAAAATATAAGCAGGCTTGCATAACAGGACACTGTCACTGCTTGGTTTCTTCCCTAGGATGGAGACCATCAAAATGAATGTTTTACAGATTTATATTTCATACAGAACCTTTCTTTTTATCCCCATGGATGTATTTTACCTCCTGAGATAGGATGATGCCCTGGTTTATTTGTGGTGGGTCTAGGCCTAGGGAAAATATTCCATCGTACAATTGCCAAAAGATAAGGGGAGCCTGATCCTGCCAAATTTGAAATGGTATTCTCTGGCCTCATGTTAAAGAATTGTGTACTTGTGGTCTTTCCCTTCTTATACAGTGCTGCCCCCTGGAAACTCTTGGAGTTCCACATTAATGATCTTTTTCAGATTGTCCATTATCTCTGTGCAAACCCAACAGGCAATGGCAACACTAGGAGGTTTACTAGATGTACGGCTTTACGAGAACTGCCGCAGCAGCCTGCCTCCTCCCACCCGCAGAAGGATTGCACAGGTCTCAGGCCCCTGATCAGGCATTGCTCCTGACCCATGGCACGGCTTTGCAAGAATTACCACAGCCACCTGCCTCCACCTGCCCGCAGAAGGATTGCACAGGTCTCAGGCCCCTGATCGGGCACTGCTCCTGACCCTGACCCATGGCATAGCTTTGCAAGAACTGCCACAGCTGCCTGCCTCCACCCTCCCACAGAAGGATTGCATAGGTACATTCTCTCCACCGAGGGCTTACATTTTTGGCACCTCTGGCTCCTTTCCCTGATTGGACTAGCTCCTTAATGCCGTCTCTCCATTGGTCTCTTCCTGAGCCTGCTTTCACCACTAGCTCCCTACTATAGGAATCTTGTCTTCCTGCTCCCTGTGATCTAGGTACTGCTTAGAATCTATATTATCCTCTTTGACATTAATTGTGTAATTCCTCTTTTTAGCCCAGAAACTAGTTACACTGCAAGAAATTTATTGTATAAATTCTGTTTCTGTAGCCCAGAAACTCATTAATGTACTCTGCAGATATGAGAAACTAGCTATTACTCTGTTAGAAATGTACTGTGTAAACTGTGCTCTGTAGCCCAGAACGTAGTTAATTACTCTGCTGACATTTTATTGTAAAATTTCTGTTTAGAGTAATTGTATTCTTTCAGTGTAAAAACTCTGCTTTAAAGAAGCTGTCTAGAGTAATTGTGTTCTTTTAGTGTAAAAACCCTGCTTTAAAGTAACTGTATTCACCTCATTTTCTGCTCTGTCTCTTGCACCTAATTTTTTTCTACTTGCCTTCCCCTTCACAAACCTCCCCCCTCACTAGCCAGCTACTCTGGTGGGATACCCACCCACCAATTTAGTGGCTCAGCTCTTCCCCGTCTCCTCTGTCTTTTGTCCCTTTTTTCCTGAGCCCTTCCCCACAATTTACTCTGGCCTTTTTGCAGGCTAACTTCTGTCTCCCCTTCCCTCTTAGGTCTTAGGCCCCTGATTGGGTGTTGCTCCTGACCCTGACCCATGGAGCAGCTTTGCAAGAACTGCCACAGCTGCCTGCTTCCACCCACGCACAGAAGGATTGCACAGGTACGCTCACTCCCCCGACGGCCCCCCACCCATCCTATCTGGGCAACTTCTTATATAGCTGTGCTGTGTCACATGATCTCAGGTGTAAATTACTAGGTCCCCATTTTCCATTAGCAACCTGCGAAAATCAGCCATTAGAGGGCCATTACAGCTTACTCCCTGACTCTCTGTGCTGAAGCCCTGCACAGCTGGGCTCCTCTAATTTCTTACTCTCCCTCCTATTCTCTCAAGCTGTTGCTAAACTCACCTTGCTGAAGCTCTGCCCATCCTGGCTTCTTGAATTTGATTATGCACCCTCTATTTCACTCAAGCTGGTGCCTAACTCATTCTGCTGGAAAAGTATTTAAAATCCCTGCCTTCCTTCTCCTCATCTTTCTTCCCACCCTTGCTTTCCCCCACTTCCCTATCCACCCTTCACCAACTCTAAATGACCCACCCATACACTATAATCCTACTCCCTCCACCTCCACCCTCATCCATGCTATAACCCCCCCTCCACTTATTCTGATCCCACTTCCCCTCCTTTCTGTTGCTTCTTTAATATCCACCCCAACACCGTTGCTTCTCTTAGACTCCTCATAACTATTTCCATGTCTCCTACCTCCCCTACCCCTATTTGGAAATTGTGTGCTTCTCTGCCATGGTACAAATCTCCCAAACTCCATCACCTCATCATAGCACTCCTCCTCCTCACCTCAGGCAATATTCACCCAAACCCTAGTACTATTGCCTATGATGCCAAAGGGGCCATGTTTAAAAACAATGGTCCCTCCTCCTCTGATCCGCTCACTCTCCTTAAAGGCCTCAGAATCCTGCACCTGAACATTTGGTGCCTACTACCCAAATTTGATCTCCTCCAAGCTATGGTAGCCCCACTTGCCCCTCATATCCTTATCCTCTTTGAAACAGGGCTCAGTAACAAGGTACCTGATCACTCCATCTTGATCCCTGGCTACTCCATCACTCATCAGGATAGGGTCAGCAGGGAAGGTGGAGTAGCAATATATCTCTCCTTCTCCCTAAAATTTACCACTACCCTCTCAACCTCCCTCCCAGCAGCATATGAGGCCCTTATCATTAGGGTTTCCCTGTCCTTCACTATTCCCATCTTTGTCGTGGGTGTTTACTGTCACCCTGGCCTCCCCTCCACTGTTGAAACTGAACACTATTGTTTTGCTCTCCAAATCAGGAGAATTGTTCTTACTTGGAGATTTCAACCAAAACTGGCTATCCCCCTCTCTAAGTAAAGTCCAGAATGAAGTTGCTGCAAATAATTTCTTCCAGCTTATCCTTGAACCTACCCAGCTGAACTCAAAAACTTTAAACCACTCCCTGATAGACTGGGCCCTTACCACACACCCTACAGAGTCATAAAGTCAGGTATCCTACCTGACACCATTAGTGACCACCACTTGATCTTTATGATCCATAAGGTTCATAGGCCCAAGCCGCCCCACAAACTTTTGCAAACTCACTCCTACAAATCTCTGGACCTTAACCTGCTCTTCCAGGACCTTGCCCACACCAATTGGTCCTCATTAACTTCAGCTCCCACTGTGGATGATGCCCTTGCCTATTTCAAGGGTAAAGTCCTTTCAAATTGGAACCATTATGCCACTGTTAAATGCACTAGGGTTTGTGATAACTATCTACCTTGGGTCACCCCTGAATTACTGGCCTGCCTCAGGGCATGTGATCAAGCCTGGAAAAAGCATAAGGCTTCTAATCTACCTAATGACTATGTAATGTACCATACCTTATGCAATTTGTGTACCAAAGCTATCAGACTAGTAAAAGCTGACTACTTTAAATCCACATTTCCAAATAACATAAACACCCCTTCCAAATTCTGTAAGGTAGTCCATGCCATATTCTTCCCCCTTCTCAACCTCCTACCCCTCTCATCAAAATAAATAACTCCCCTCATATCTGATCATGCAGCAGTGGCCCAGGGATTCAACTCTTATTTTACTTCATGTGCCTCAGCCCTCCTGGCATCTATCCCTCCACTCCTCCTCTCCCTGCTCCCTCCTCGGATGTACTCCAGCCTCATGAGCATCCCCCTTTCTCTTTCTCCATGGTCTCGCCTGCTGCCACCCTTGAGGCCCTTATGGTCCTAAATTCTTCTAAAGGTTGCTCACCTGATGGGCATGATCCCAAGTGTCTCTACCTTTCTGCCCCAGCTATTACATATCCTCTGTCTCTGATCCTCAACCTCTCCTTCTCATCAGCTGCTGCCTCAGCTTCCTGGAAGCACGCTGTTGTCATCTCCCTCCCCAAGGGTGGTGGTCCTTTATCCCCTGGGAACTATCATTTGATTTCACTGCATCCCACACTGATTAAGCTCCAAGAATACTTTGTTCTCTCCCAAGTCTCTGCTTTTCTCTCAGATTCTTGTTTCTTTACCCCTTACCAGTCTGGGTTATGGAAAAAATACTCCACCATAACCTCCCTTCTCAGGCTCACTGACTCCATCCTCTCAGGGATGGATAGTGGCCAAATTACATCTGCCATTTTTGTTGACCTTGCTAAAGCTTTCAACACTGTCTCCCACACCCTGTTACTTCACTCCCTCTCCTCAGCTGGTCTCTCAGTGGCTGCTACAAACTGGTTTAGATCCTACCTCTCTGGTAGGACCAAGTCTGTCAGAATCGCTGATTCCATCTCCCCTCCACTCCACATCAAAACTGGAGTCCCACAGGGCTCAGTGCTTGGGCCTTTGCTCTTCTCAATATTCCTAAATGACCTGCCAACTGTTTGCACCTCCTCTTCTATCCATATGTCACTGTCTTGTTCACCTCAGGCCAATCCCCCTTAGATGTGGCGACCAGATTACAGCATGACTTCGACCAGCTTCAGCTCTGGCTTGCCTCTCATCAACTCTTCTTAAACATCAAGAAAACAGTCTCTATGACCTTTGGCACTAGGCAGAGATTCTCTAGGCCCCCCAGACCTGCCCACTTTCCACACCCTTGATGGGACATCTCTGGAGGACACATCCTCATTTAGACACCTTGGGGTTTGGCTGGACCAACACCTCACCTTCTCTAGACACATATACACCATCCTGAAAAAATTGTGCATCAAGCTTAGTGCCCAGTATAGGAACCATAGATGCATCCCTCTTATGACTGGGTGTGAGCTCATCCAAAAGATGATACTCCTGATTTTTGACTACTGTGATGTAGTATAAAATGCTGCTCCCAAGTCTTCATTACACAGACTAGACATCCTCTTCAATGCCTTCTGCCATTTTGCTCTTGACTCCCCCACCCCCTGCTCCCACCACTGTGATCTCTATCGCTCTCTGTCCTTGCCCTCGCTTGCTGCTAGACACCTCTCTCACTGCTTCAAACTCACCTCCAAATTCTGGCTTGGTTCCCTTCCTTTTTGCCTAACCTCCTCTCTCTCTCTCTCTCTCTCTCTCTCCCCACCCACTCACTAAGGTCCACTGATTCATGCACCCTAGCTGTCCCATGCCGCTCTACCCAAATGGGTCAGACTGCTTTCTCATACCGCTTTCCTCAACTCTGGAACTCCCTACCCCCAAATTCACCACTCCTCCTCCTCCCTCTCTCTCTCCTTAGCACTCAAAACTTCCTCTCCTCAACCTGCACTTACTCTTCTTGTACTTAGTCCCCCCTCCCCTTCTTCTATCCTTTTTCTTCCATCAGATGTTTAGTTCCTTTTATCTGTACTTGCTCTACACACACTTAATACCCCCCCTCCAATTCTACATCCTATTCTTCCATCAGATGTTTAGATTCTCTACCCTAGGCTTTGCCAGTTTCCCTGTCCTGCCCTCCTTTTCCAGTCCTTCCTCCCCCTGCCTGCTAACCCAACTTCTTACCTACCTGCCTAGCCATCTGCTTCCCTCCCTCCCTCCCTCACCTCCTGTCCAGCACTTAGCTTCACATTGATGATTGCTGTCATTCAAATACATATCAAGCTTCCTGTAGCATGATGTTAGTTACACAAGTAGTATACTCTGTATTAGTAATGCACTCAAGTATGTAATTTGTATTGTATTTGTCTCTGGCTTGTTCTGTATCTGGCTTGTTTTTGTTATCTTGCTTGTAATTGCAATTTACTCCCTCTACCCCTTCCCCCTTGTTGCTCAGTGTGCCTTCCTAGTGAAACATTTCAATAAATAAATATATAGCTGTAACATTTCAGTTATTAATTTGGTAGATTCCCAGGGGGTAAATTAATTTTTTGGTGTTCTGTAGGACTCAAATTTTACCTCTGCCCAGACAGATTATACATTTTATAATTGGTCGAAGCAGGGACTGAAACATATATATTGCAGTTTTTAACTCAATAGGGTATTTGAATGTTACAGGACCTGCAGTTCACCTAGTTTGAGGTCAGGGGATCATTTTTGGTACCGTCAACTATGATCATATCTTACAGCCCAAGATCCTAGCTACAGACAGCTCACCACCCTTCCCCTTTACTGTTACATATTTTTATAGGGTCCCTTTGTGAAGAACAGGTGGAGGGCACCTTATTAGAAACATACACAAATGGTTGGTGGCACTTCTGGATAGAATGCTGTCTCCATATCCATGAAGTGGTCCATGGAACTGGAGGTGCCTATCCCCCTGAAGTATGGTTCAAATCAGCTATTCCCTCTATTAAAGAGTCCCCTGGCAGGAATTTGACTGGAAATTTGTATTTATGTACTCCCAATGTCAAGGTCCATTATATTGTGACATGGTACTCGGTGTGCTGGAGGCTCTGTGGAGTGCAAACAGCTAATTATACTCCCATATTTTGATCATGTTCAACTTTCCAGCTCTTGTTGGAGGCTCTGGATGGGGAACTCTCAGAATCATATAGTACCACACAACTCCTGACCCCACAATTGGTCATTCTCTCTATTTTAGCAGAAGATGTCCTCATCTTCACCTGTAGTCTACTCTTAACCTATATACTGGTGGCTAAAAAAGGTATCACCCAACTCTGGCTCTCTCAGACTCCCTCATCTTCTGCATAGTGGCAGGCCACTGTTAGCTCCATCTATACCATGGAACACCTAACCTCAACTTTACAGGGGTGGCTACCACAGTTTGGGACCAGGTGGCAACAGTGGGTATTATGTATTATGGATCATGATGCTTCTTTTGTCCCATGATATTAAGCTTTGGGTGGCCCATTGGCCAGGGGGCTTAGTTCTCCCTTGCCTCTCCCTCTTCCTCACTCTACTTCCAGATGGATTGTAAATGATGACTCAGTTTTCTTTCTCTTCTCTTCTACATCCCTTTTTCCATAAAGGTTAGCTGTAATTATGCAGTTTGTGATTGCGTGAAAGAAGTACCATCCACAGCTCTGTAATGGAAATGTATTTATTACCTCAAGCATCTCAATGTATTTAATCATGTCTGGCTACTGTATTATTGTATGTGTTATCCCTAAATGTACCTATGCTATATGAAAATACAACAAACATCTCAAGTACAAAAAAGGACAGGGGGTGGGGAAAGAAGTAAATGAGGATCCAGTGTCAGTAAAAAGGTGGCTAGATAGCTTAAGCACACGAAAGTGGATATTTCTATATGCCCAGATGAGCTACCTTCCCATCTACTTAACTAAAATGGGCAGGTTGTAGCTGAGCTGCTAGCAGAGCTTTCAATTGCTAACTAGAGACAAGAATAGTACTCAGGGACTAGTGGACAGCACATTTATTTATTTATTTGAATTTTGATGACCGGGTAGGCCCACTGAGACAAGACTGTAGTCCCTTTTTCAGTGGCAACCCAGGGAGTCTAAGCATTTGACAAATGATAGACATTAAACATAATATATGGACACAAAACATAGTACTAATAGTGGTACAAACAGTAGTAACATTAACAAATAGAAATATTCAACAATTTGATGCAGTAAGTACATAAGATAGAGAAACAACATACACTTTAGGTCATAAACAACTTTTCAGACTTGTAATGTAGTTTCCTGCACTAGAGTGGACACAGGGATGAGCTGGCAAACTGCAGACCTGTCAGCACAGAGTCCATTTTTGGTAAGCTGTTAGAGACCATAAGAAGAGTGATGATAATAAGCTTCCTGGAGGCAAATGGTCTGCTGGACCAAAGACAGTGTGGGTTCATGGGAGGGAGGTTGTATCTGACAAACCTGATTGAATTATTCGATTGAGTTTTAAGGCAGTGGACAAGGGAGAGGCAATGAACATACTGTATCCTGACTTCAGTACATTTTTAACTCTGTTCTGTGTGCACAGCTGGTAAAAAAGATGCATAGTCTAGGGCTGTCAGACAAAGGCACCTTTTGAATGGGTGGACAAACCCAAAAGGGTGGTAAAATTGGAGAGTTCTCAGAGGTCAGAGAGGGTCACTAGTGGTGTGCCACAGTAATTGATCTTGGGAGCGTTCCTCTTCATCATCATTATCTGCAACGTAGGGGTAGGGATGAAGGAAAGAGAGCCTGGGCAGATTAGAGAATTGGTCACAAACATGGATGTTAAAATTTAAATCAGCAGTGCATGATACAGTAGCTGTGAAAATGTTGACCTATACGGTTTTATTCTATTTTAGATTGCCTCTTATCTCCTAAATTGTATTATACCACTTCCCCACCACCATTTTGAGTTGCTGTACCACTTTATTTTTGCAGGTGAAATAATAAAAGGAGCTCTCCTTTTACTATGTCTCAGACCAGGTTTTCATCACTGTTCTCTGTTGTCTTTGATCACCCATTGTTGAACATCACTTTTCTTCTGACTGTAATGAACTAGCATGCAGTAGACACTTCTACTTGACTTTATAAGGCAACAAAAATCTAAGAATACTGATGAAACCCTGGTTCTAGCCATATTAAAAGGAGTGCTCCTTTTATTATGTCAAATGTGAAAAAAGTGCTAAAGCAGATTCAAAATTGGGAAGGAATTTTTTCATTCAAGTCAGGAGATAAAGGACAATCTAAAATAATCTAAAAAAGTATAGGTCAAAATGTTTAATTTTACCTTGCACTGCTGCTTTAATCCCAAAAAATACAAGGTGAGGCATATGGGGTAAAAATATCAGAAAACTAAATATAGAATGGAAGAGGCAGTAGTGGAAAGCACTATGGATGAAAATGACTTAGAAACATAGAAATTGCCAGCAGATAAGGACCTCCAGGCCCATCCAGTCTGCCCGTATACCCTACCTTTATTTGCGGCTACTGACCCTATCTGGTCAATGGCTTTAGCCTCTTTTTCCCACCTGTAGGGTTCCTTTAAGCCTATCCCATGCATATTTAAATCCCCCCACTGAGTTTGTTCCCACCACCTCCTGGGGTAGGCTATTCCATATATCCACCACCCTTTCAGTGAAAAAATCTTTCTCACATTTCCTTATATTCTGCCCCTCTCCAATTGCATATCTTGCCCCCTCATTCTTGTACCTCTCCTATACTGAAAGATGTCACCCCCTGCACCTTGTTTATGCCTTTAAAGTACTAGAAGGTTTCTATCATATTCTCCCATTCCCTCCTCTACTCCAGTGTGTACATATTGAGGTCTTTCAATCTCTCCTCACAGTATGTCTTACAGTGTAAGCCCTTCTCCATCTTAGCCGCCCTTCTCTGAACCATCTCCACTCTGTCCACGTCCTTACAAAGATGCAGCCTCCAGAACTGTACACTGTATTCCAGATGTGGCCTCACCAGTGTTTTGTATAGTGATATCACTACCTATCTCCTGCTAGTGATACCCCTTCCTGTGCACCCCAACATGCCACTGGCCTTCTCTACAGCCTCTGCACTCTGTTTGACCACCATTAGGTCATCTGTGATTATAATCCCCAAATCTCTTTCTTCCCTGGTGACCGTCAGCAACCCCCTCAGCAACCCCCCATCCTGTAGCTCTGCCCAGGGTTTCTGCACCCCACATGCATGATTTTGCACTTCTTCACATTGAACCTCAGTTGCCACTCCTCACACTCCTCAGACCACTTTTCTAGCTTTCCTAGGTCCCTCCTCATTTTTTCCACCCCATCTGGCATTTCTACCCCATTGCAGATCTTGATATCATCTGCAAACAGGCAAACCTTTCCTTCCAGCCCTTCTGCAATGTTATTAATGAAGACACTAAAGAGGACTGGCCCCATGACTGATCCTTGAGGTACCCCACTGTCACCCCTCCCTTTCCTCTGATTGGATCCCATTTACCACCACCCTCTGCTTCCTGTCCTCTAACCAGTTTCCAACCCAGTTCACCACCTTGTGGACCATGCCCAGGCAACCCAACTTGTCAACCAGTCTTCTATGTGGAACGGTGTTGAAGGGCTTGCTGAAATTGAGGTAGGCTACATCTACCGCACCCCCCCAGTCTACCTCCTTCATCACCCAGTCAAAAAAATCCATTGGATTTGTTTGACATGACCTTCCCCGCTGTGAATCCATGATGCCATGGATCCTGTGCTCCATCGGATTCCAAGTGTTCCACAATCCTTTTCTTAAGCAGTGCCTCACTAATCTTACCACTATTGAGGCGAGGCTGACTGGCCTATAGTTTCCTGCCTCCTCCCTGCTGCCATTTTTGTGAAGGCGGACTACGTGTGCCCTCCTACAGTCCTCTGGAACCACTACAGTGTTAAATGAATCACTGAACATGGCTTCCAGTGGTGCTGCTAGCTCCATTCATAATTCCTTTAATATCCTGGGATGTATGCCATCTGGCCCCATTGCCTTGTCAACATTCAGTTTAGTGAGCTCCTCTAGGACTCTCTCTACTGTAAATGGACTGGTGTTCACCTCCCTCTCTCCCTTGCTTCTGAGGCCCAGTGGTGGTCCCTGACCTTCCCCTTCTTCAGTGAATACTGATCAGAAGTATTTCTTCAGTAATGATGCCATTTTCATGTCAGAGCCTTATAATCCCCCCAAACTTCTTTCTTTTGCTGATGTACCTAAAGAATGTCTTCTCTCCTTCCTTCACCATCTCTGCTAATCTTTCCTCTGTTTGTGCCTTTGCACTCCTAACAACTTTCCCTGCTTCCTTCAGACAGTCTAGGTACACAACCCTTTCCTCTTCCTTCTGAGTCTCCTTATATTTTCTGAAAGCCTCCCTCTTGGCCCTTACTCTCTCTGCTACATCTTTTGAGAACAATAGTGGCTTCTTCCTTCTCTTGCCTTTGTTTCTCAGTCTAATGCACTGGTCTGTCACCTCCACTATGGTTCCTTTTAGGTGTGCCCACTGCTTCTCCACCCCCATCCTGCCCCACTGTTCACCAGGGCTTCTTTGATACAAATCCTCATTTTGGAAAAGTCCTCCATCCAGAAATCCAATACCCTTGCCTTTGTGTGTCTTGACTGTGACCCTATGTCCAAGTCAAACCACATTATGTGGTGGTCGCTGGACCCAGGTGACCTTCCACTTGGACTTCTGTGATTCTGTCTCCATTGGTCAGTACTAGATCCAGAATCACCCTGTCCCTGGTGGGTTCTTGCATCAGCAACCTGAGGCCAGCCCCTGCAGGGAGTCCAAGATGTCTTGGCTCCTGGTTGAGGCAGCTCCTGGGATGATCCAATCCACATCTGGCATATTAAAATCCCCTAGCAGCAGTACCTCCCCTTTTGCTGCCATCTCATGTATTTCCTCCACTAGCACCCTATCCACCTCCTCCTCTTGAGCCCGGAGACCTGTAGATCACCCCTGTTCAAATTGCTGTGTTATTGCCTGTCTCAAGAGTGACCCACAGTGTCTCAGTTTCCCCCTGGCTGCCCAGTATCACAGTTGTTTTTGTATCTTCCCTGATGTATAGGGAAACCCACCCCCCCCTTTCTGCATTCCCTATCCCTTCTGAATAGAGCATAATCTGGTACACTTGCCTCCCAGCTGTGTGTACCATGTCTTGGTTATTGCCACTATGTCCAGGTCAACCTCTGCCATTTAAGGTATACCATCACTACATTGACAACTTTACAGTGACATGGTTAATACCAACAACATTGCCACATCACTGTAAAGTCCACCATGGACCCCAGCACCCTTCCCCAAGGTCCTGCACCCCATCCTCGACTCAGCTCCATTTCGGAGATGAGAATCTTAAGTAGGGCAGTGCATGGTCACAGCCCCCTGCAAAAAAATAAGTTTTATTATGGTGGCACCATCCCAACTGCAATTGCAGTCAATGTAGTGGTGTTGGGAAAAATGTCGCATCGACAAGAAATTGTCGATGTGGCATCATGGATTCTGCCATTAAGGCCACCAGGTCTGGGATTTTGTTACCCAGGCTGCAGGCATTTGCATACATGGCCTTCCACATGTTACTGCTCACCTCCTTCTGTTCCTGCACTTCCCTTCTTGTTTCTTCCCTCCAGCTCAGGAGTCCTTCTTTTGCTGCCTCCCTTCCTCTGCCTTACCCTGTATAAGTGGTTTAGGTGTATCCTGACCCTCTTTGCTGCCTGCTCTAACCTGCGGGGTTCAGCTGCTTGAATCTCTCTGCTCCCATTGCCCCCCCTTTGCAGGTTTAAATGCTTGCCAAGGAAGCATTGAAACCGTTCATTGAGGACTGCTATCCCCTTCCTGGATGGATGCAGACCATTGCCCTTGTACAGGCCTGCAGCATTCCAGGTGGGTCTCCAGTCCCCAGTGAAGCCAAATCCCTTTTTCCCCACACCAGCTCTTCAACCAAGTGTTGAAGCTTCTGATTCGGAGCTCCTAGCCTCCTCCCTGCCATGGACCGGTAGCACCTCTGAAAGTGTCATGGAGCCTGCTGCCTCCCCAAGGTGCCTTCCTTACTCCCTGAAGTCCTCCTACATCTGCTGTATACTCACCTCATCCCTGGCTATGGCATTTGTTCCCAGGTGGACAATGACCTCCAGCTCCCCTCTCCTTGCTACTGCTTTAGTGATCTGATAGATCGACTCCCACTCCCTCTAGACTGTGCCTCCTGGGAGACACTTAAACTCCCCCTCCATGCCATTGTCTGTGCCCAAATCCATACCCCGGACAATTGAGTTCCCCCAGCAGCAGTAGCTTTCTCTTCCTCTGGGGTCCTCTGCCTCTCACCTCTGAGTATCCCTCCTGGAAGACTCCTTCATCCTCCCTAGTCACCATCTCGGGTTCCCTTATGGGACTCTCCCACTCCTTGAGGACAGCATATGAGTTTCTGAGTTAGACCGGATGGGGGATGTGCTTCTGACCCACCTCTCTTAGCCTCCCTGAGCCCACCATAGTCCATCCAGACCCCTGCTTGGGCAACTATTGTAGCAGTGGCTGGAGACATGGTGGCCTCTGAGTGGGAAAGAGGGTCCCCAGTACTCCCACTAGTTAGGCCCAAAGACTAACCTCCTCCGTCCTCAGCCCAGACAGGTGCCTGCATATGGGGCAGCACCACAGTATCAAGATTGTCCTCCTGAAGACTGCTGCGCTGCACCCGCTGCACTGCACCACTCCCTCCATCATCCTCTACTTTTCAAGTCCCCTCCTTTTTTGCTAAGTCCTCTTGCTGCTATAGTTAGACCCTTGGTTTTATTGCTTTTATTTTGTGACTCCACTATCCCAAGTACTGCCTCTTGTATTTTTTTTCCTTTCTTCTTTTCCTTTTCTGTTTTTGTTTCTTCCTAGTCCTCCTCTCTACTCTATCTCACTTTCCCACCGTCTTCTTTGTAGGTGTTTGAGTATTTAGGGGTAATAATTTCATACAGACTGAATACAATAACAGAATGCAACAGAGCAGTAGTGAGGGCAGATATGCTGTTAGGGTGCATAGGGAGGGGGATCAGGAAAAGGGAAGTGCTACTACCACTATATAGATCTCTGTTTCATCCTCACCTGGAATACAGTACACATTTTTGGAGGCTACATTTAAAGGACAGGCATGGGGTGGTGGCAGTACCATGCAGGGTAACAAAAATCTAAACATGTACATGCTGTAGGCAAGAAGAGAGCAGGGATATGACTGAAACATACAAATACCTCCATGAGGTAAATAAAGTTGATAGGAGAGATTTGTTCAAACTCACTGGTAACACAAGCACCAGGGGTAGCTCCATGAAGCTGGTGGGGGTCCAAATTAAGACAGATACCAGGAAATACTTTTTGTGGAACAGGTGCTGAAGGGATAGAATAAGCTGCTGAAAGAGGTGATCTGAAGTCAGTAGGGGATTTAAACATGGGTGGAACAGATAAATGGGCCTAATAACAACAGTACCAAAAAGGGATGAGGGGATGGAGAGTGAAGCAAATAGGCCTCACACATCCAGCATTAGCTACCTGTAGCTAGCCCTGGGGCAGACACAACTGGCCATAGAGCCTTTTTCTGCCTACAAATTCTATGTTTGTTTTATCCAACACATAACAAATGGTGTCCTATAGCCATATTCAATTCCTTAGTGTCTACAAGAGCATCTTCCACTTATCGTACTTATTTATTCATAACAAAGAATCAGTCAGTCCTGACCAAATCCTGGGTCTTAAAGCATGTATGTCAATTCCTTTTTCAACTAGGATTGAATCCATATGCATACTATGGACATTTCCCTTTCTCACCATAGCCTCCTCGCCCCATCTGTCCGTAGGCTTCTTCAACTGATGTACCCTTACCCCTTCCCTGTCCCCTCAAGTGTGTGCATTATCTCACCCAGTCCTTATCAACTCAGTTTTGTACCCTCTCAGTTTGTATCCCATGTATATTTGCAGCTTTGTATTGTTGCCAGTTGTATTCTGCACTTATTTTTTGACATTAATTGCTCTTCTGATTTTGTACCTACCTGCATTGCTCAATCCCTCTCCCTCTATCCACTGGTTACACCTGGAAACAAGCCTCTGCTAAGTGTGCCTTTCCCGGTTATCAAACTTATACATACATAAATACATTTAGGATTGGAACCACCACCACTGCTTCGAATAAAGACATTCTGGTCCATGTTATTAAATCCATGAGCAGATGGACATCATTTTGTTACCAATTATATATCAGAAACCCATAAGAGGAGCTCTACCAAGCATTTATTAAAATTAATTCTTAACTTAAACACCTACACTACTGTATATCCAGAGGAACAGCTGATCTTTAACCATGGATTCCCAGAGGTTTCCTCCTAAAAAAGTTTTGTTTCTCCTCCTCGGGGGTTTAAGATTATCACCACCATGTGTAGGAGAAGGTGAGGTCTCTGTTTTATCATTTTGATGTTTTGGCCTCTCAGTCACAATTCCTTTAGCTTAGAGTATATTTATCTCATGGCACCTTTTCCAGAGGTGGAATAAATATAACAGAAAGAAAGCAAAATCAAAAAGTACATGTACAAGCACTAATCATACACAGCTGTCACACTGAACAGGTTATTTCTTTATATTTGGGGTTTGCTTATAATTCATATTTTCTCAATAACATAAATAATGCTATTTATTTAGTTAGTTTTTATTAACCAGGTACAGTATGTGCAACAGACAAGTAAATTCCCATTTTCAGGCATGTTTTGAGAGGTTACAACACAGACTATAGATGAAAACAACATCAAAGGGCACACAATACATTTGACAAATGTCACAGGTAAAACAGTTGCTCCAAATTAAATAATGTTCAGAACAAATGAATGAATTACAAGGCTAACATAGGACTAAAAATACTGATGGCAAAAACAACCAATAGTAGTTGAAGTAGGACACAGACAATGCAAATACAATAGCAAAGGCCTAGAACAGTAAATTAACAGCACTTAAGAAGGGCAGCTAGGTACAAGAGCATGTTGATGTTTTGAGGAGGTAACTATGGTATCCATTCCAAAAGGTCTGTACTGTCTGGGTATCCATTCCAAAAAGCCTGTGCTATCTGGCACTGACAAAGTTCAGCTGGAATGGAATTCCATAGTTATGGGGCAACACAGCAGAATGCACTATCACCCAGTTTCATTTATGTTTTAGATATGGAGAGCAGGCCATAACTGGAAGATCTTAAGGGGCAGGCAAAGCAGAGGGCCGGAGGAGCGAGGCAAGGAATAATATAGACTGTTTATGAAGGATGTTCAAAATAACACCACCCAAGGTGAGATCACATATGGATGCAGGAAGAAGCCACCCAAGTTTGGAATACAATGTACAATGGTGGACAATGACAGACAAGGTAATTTGAGGCCAAAGCAAAATGACAGACATTGTTATACATTATATTCCACTTCTGTAAAAGGGTTCTGGTCAAGACTGAGAAGAAAGCCACTCCATATAGAAGCCTAGGCAGTAGAATACCATGGGCAATAGCTAGACAGGCTTTTGGGGTGAGACTGTGGCTGACTTTGACGGAAAGCCCTAGCCTGGAATTTACCAATTTAAATACATTCATGTCATGCAAAGAGAAGTCCAGGGATGAGTCCAATGTTACCCCTAGATAATTAAATAAGGATACTGTTGCTGGCTGGGTTCCATGTCTGCACAAGACAGAGAGGTGGGACAGGCACTTTTTAAGTTTTGGGGTGAAGCCAAAAGGCATAGACTGGGTTTGTGAAGTGCTAAGAAGACACTTATAGTAGGAAGCCAGTTTTGTACCTGATGGAAAACAACACTGATTATCATTTTTTACTGGAGAATCCAGTAAAATTCCAAAATTTGGTCATTCTACACACTGATAAAAACAAAGCATTTCATGGAATTTGCCATTTATTAACAGATCAGTGAATCTTCAGAAAATTTACTTTTTTCATAAATTCTTTCTTTCTTTTTTATTTTTTTTACTCTATATTTTCTCCCCCTGTGGCTCCGGTCGGCTGTGACATCCCGACCGTCCTCCTGACCCTGACACCCAACATCAGGTCCCCTCCTCCAATCTCCCATGGATTACCCCCCATGGCATGGTGGTGAGGCTCTCTCCCCACAGCTCAAACTCACCGACACTGGACCCAGATGAGGAGGTGCCATTCAGGTCAGGCTGTGGAGGTCAAAAGATCATGCTGCCTGACCAGAGCCAACATTTTCTACTTTACAGTCCTGGAGTGAGGCATACAATGATGCCAGTGGAAGGACAGCACATGCATCCACATGCTATCCCTCCAGGCATCAGCCCCAACTCCACCCCTTATCTACAGTGTTGGTGAGCTGCCCCTCAGCTATCACTAGGGTGCCAGATGAGAACCAACTACTGTCTTCCCCCCTCCCAGAGAAGGAGTGCAGTCCCTCAGATGCTCGATCCTACTCCTTCCCTGCCGACCCCCAGTGACCGGTGCTCATTCCCAAACATGGGTCACCAGCGTGGCACGAGGTGTGGCATCCAGCGCCTCAACCCTCAGCACCACTGGGCTGGCCACATAAATTCTTTTCATTTTGCTACATTTAATTTAATGTACACTTAGCCATCTTTTATTCTAAATATTTGTACACATATCAAAAGGGTACAAGGATAGAACAATGGTAAAAACAGATTTTGGCATTGCAGACACCAGAGACAATACCAGTTTTTCCCATCTGCAATACAGAATTTGCCATTTATCAATCACAGTAAACCAGTGTCCCTGCTCATGGAGGTCAGATGACAGCCAATTATTAACATCAAATATGTTATCTGAGCTCAGGAAGAGAACAAAGTCATCAACATAGAGAATGGGAGTGCTATGTAAGAGACAATGATGTATATCAAAAATATGAAGGGAGAAAAGAAGAGGTCCTGGGATGGAGCCTAAAGGCACCCTGACCAAGGTAAAAGCAGGTTCTGAGAAGCAAGTCTCAAACCTGACTCATTGGTGCCTATTATTTCGGTAATTTCTGAACCAGGGTAGCATCAAAGATGATACTGTATTCCCCAGGTTACCAAGCTTGGGAGATAGTAAGTGGTAATCGACAGGATCAAAAACCTTGGTGAAGTCAATGAATACAATGCCAATAATGTTACTGCTTTCCATAGTTCTGACAATATTAGAGGCAAGAAATAGGGGTCAGTAGTGGCACAGCAACCTTTACAGAATCCTTGTTGCACAGGAGACAAGAAGTTATAAGTGAACAGATATTCAGTGAGTTGGGATGCAGCAGATTTTTTAGAATTTTACTGAGAATTGGAACAATAGCAATTGGTCTATAGTTACTAATCTGCTTGATATTTCCTTTCTTAAAAACTGGTACAATATGGGACCAGCCTTTGAAAAAGCATCTGGGAGGTGTGAAACATGTTAGGCAAAGCACCTCCAATATGGGTCTGCAGTTGGTGTCTATCCTGCAAGTTTTGCGCTGAAATAAAGATGAACCGATGCACTTCACTTCATGTCTCCAGTGTCTTCCATAAAGTGGTGAGTGCCTGGCTTTCCTTCTGTACATATTTGGATTCTGTTTTAGCTGAAGAGCACCTGTTTCCAGGTGCAGCTTTGTCTTTTATATTAAACAATATGGGACTGCTTCCACAGGCCAGGCATAACCCCAGTCATTGATGATTTTAGTTGATTGCATGGCAGGTTCCATAGCAACAGCCCTAAGAAGTTTGGGCTTAGTTCCTTTGGAGCCAACAAATTTGGATGTGGGGACCAGCTGTTCTTGTTTATAGACCTCAGAGACTTTGGTAGTTCTTAGGAACAACTGGGGGATGACACTGGGAATCCTTATTTGATCCTGGGGTGAGGGCAGATATGGGGGGAAGACCCTGTATATGCTGAAAGCTCAGAGAGAAATTATTGAAGACATTGGCTATTGTTATGGGATCAGCTGCAGGTGTTTACATACCTCAGAGACTTTGGCAGTTCTGAAGTAAAACTGTGGGTGACACTGGGAATTCAAAGGCATTGGCTATTGTTATGGGGACAAGATGCTAATGCTATGTTTTATTTAAAATATTGAAATGTAAGAGGAGTACATCCTGGGGGATGGAGTGGAGGCACAATGGAAAAGGATTAAGGAGGGAATAACTCAGAAAAAAGCTGTTTGAAGGACATATATAGTGGTAAGAGGAGGAAGAGGCCACTATGGTTCTTGAAGGAGGTGGCTAAGGCAGTAAGTGAAATAAAACAGCTTTTAGAAAGTCCAAGAAGACTCAGATAGACTATGACAGGAAGGTATATCTAAATAAACAAAGGGAGGCAAGAAGGAGGGCGAGGGCAGCTAAGGCACAAACAGAGGAGAAGACCAACAAGGAGATCAAGGGGAATAAGACTTTCTCCAGGTACGTAGGCGAAAAGAGGAAAGCAAGAGGTGGGATAATGAGAATCAGGAGAGCATGGGGAAGACTGTGCAGAAGAGGATCAAGAAAATATTAAAATTTTAAATGAGTACTTCTACTTGGTATTCACAGTGGGATGGGGAGGGGACAGACCAACATGTACCATAAGGCACCAAGGGTGGGGGAGTAGATATAAGTCCATTCTCAGAGGAGAGAGCCCAAAGGGGATTGGAAGCCCTAAAGGAAAACAAGGCATTGGGCCAGACAAGAGTCAGCCAAGGGTGCTAAAAAGAACTGAGAACAATGTTAGCTACCTCTCCTGTAACATTATTCAGCACCTCATTGGAGATAGGGGTAGTTCCAGAGGACTGGAGGGGGACCAATGTGGTCCTGTTGCACAAGAGCAGCAGCAGAGAGGAGGCTAGCAACTACAGGCCAGTCATTCTCACATCAGTGGTGGGGAAATTAATGGAGACCTTGCTGAAGGAAAGACTGCTTGAGTACCTTGGGTTGCAGGACCACCATCAGCACAGTTTCACAGAGGGAAGGTCATGTGAAACACATCTCGTAGATTTCTTTGACTTGGGGACTAGGGAAGTGGATCAGGGGAAGGCAGTGGATGTGGCCTATTTGGACTTCAGTAAGGCGTTCAACACTGTGCTATACAGGGGGCTAGTAAACATAGTAACCTGGGCACTGGGGAGAAGGTGATAAGATGGGTATCAAAGTGGTTGAGAGATAGGAGACAGAGGGTGGTGGTAAACTGAAGTCTTTCAGGGTACAGGAGAGTGACCAGTGAAGTGCCACAAGGATAGGAACAACATCCTGTCCTCTTCAGTGTCTTCACAAGTGACATAGCTGAGGAACTGAAGGGGAAGGTGTGTCTCTTTGCAGATTACACAAAATTCTGCAACAGGGTGAACACCCAGGAAGGGGTGGAGAGAATACAAAGGGATCTGGAGAAACTAGAGGAGTGGTCTGGGGTGTGACAGCTGGGTTTCAGTGCCAAAAAGTGGAAAGTCATGCACCTGGGGTGGGGAAACCTAGGGATTGTGTATAAGATGAGGTGCGCTACTTACAGTCACCAAGCAAGACAGAAACCTTGGGGTAATTGCATCTGATGATCTCAAGGTGGCAGGGCAATGTGATAAGGCAGTAGGCAAGGCTAGTGGGATGCAGGGATGCATAGGTAGTTGGAATTCTAGCAGGAGAAGGGAGGTGGTGCTGCCACTGTAACACTTACTAGTGAGACCCCACCTCGAGCACTGTGTCCAGTTCTGGAGGATGAACCTCTGCAAGGACATTGACAGGGTGGAAGTGAGCCACAGTAGGGCACCAAAATGGTGCGGGGTTGCACAAGAAACCATAAGAAGAGAGGTTGTGGGGAGCGCAGCATGTATTCCCTGGAGAACAGGAGAGCAAGAATAGATATAATTGAGACCTATAAATACCTCATGCGGGTGAACAAAGTGCAAGAAGGGAACTTTTTCAGAGGGGTAGCAGCACCAGAAAAGAGGGCATGTAATGGAGCTTGAGAGGGGAAGTTCAAGAGGGATGTGAGGAAATACTTCTTTACAGAAAGAGTGAAAGATGCCTGGAACAGCCTGCCAGAAGAGGTGGTGGGGACAAAGATGGTGGTGAGCTTCACGCATGTATGGCATAGGCACATGGGCATAATAAGTAGAGGAAAAGGAGTAGGGGAGGGACACCTGAGGTCATTCAGGGTCCACGGTGTAGTAATAGGCAAGGAAATAGGGCAGACAAGATCAGTCTACCAGTCCTTTTCTGCCAATAAATTCTGTGTTTCAAAGTACTGTATTTCTCCATGAGGAGCTTCCACTTCCATCTGTTGCTGCTGCATAGCCTGTCCTTCATCTTGAAAGCCTATGGACTCTTTTTATTCAGACTAATCTAATATATTGTGACTCCCTCATGTAACAGTGTAATGCAACATGCAATAAACCATAAATAGTCAACAGACATTATCCAGACATCAGCTGCAGAACTATAGCTGACATCCAATAGCAGCCTTAGGATTCACATGAACCACCCAATGAGAAACCTGTTGGAATAGCATGCTATATTATAGCTTGTCTGCCTCATGGTAGTGGATTAGGAAAGGAAACATCAGCCAAGGCCCTACGGCAGAATGCCTGTCACCTGCCAATCATAGCAGAGTGCTAACAATGACGGATTTTGACAAAGATTCAATTAGTTTGCAAAATGATCTGGAGCAGAAAGTAGGAGTTAAATCAGGCTTGGTCATATGCTTACCAACTAGACATTTTCTATCCACAAGAAAAGTTTACAAATGTCACTTTAACTGACAAAGATGTGGACATCATAGGAGGGACCTGAGAACTCAGTAATTATGTTCATGATGACTTTGGTAGGATCAGGCTTGATTTGCATATTCATAATGTATATACCCATTGAGTTCTATATTATTATATCTGAAAGAGTTTAGAGGTTCCAAAAAGTAAGTTAAGATGTTTATAAGAATTATTTCTTCATCTAAGAAGCTTTGAAACGTTTGCTGTTTGTGACTGTTTACATCAGGAAATCACAGTATATCTGTACAACAGTGCTTTGGAAAGCAGTTATGCTAAAGATGCAGTTATATGTCCATAATATGTAGCTCACATTAAACTTTCACACCAAACAGTGAGTTTCATATTGATTTAAAAGTTAGCAATGCATTGGCAACTCCTATTGTGCTGTTTTGCAACACTTAGCTAGCTGATGAGTGCCTAATGAAATGTTTTTGATGCTCAACTGGAATGTATCTGCACAATGAAATCCAAAGAAATAGAAATTCACATGTAAAAGTCTGTCAGAATGAAACAATTTTTGGGCAATAGTTTATTCAAGACTTTGAAATGGATCCAGCAGCACTTATGTAGCTTGTTGAGAAATGCAAAAGCAATTTATTGGCA
Organism: Neoceratodus forsteri; assembly: GCA_016271365.2. Classification (NCBI taxonomy): domain Eukaryota; kingdom Metazoa; phylum Chordata; order Ceratodontiformes; family Ceratodontidae; genus Neoceratodus; species Neoceratodus forsteri. The sequence continues at coordinate 1,045,897,174 of CM028131.1, forward strand.
TTAGCATAGAATATGAGCTGTACAGTTCTGCTCACTAATAAATAACACAATAATAATGTTTTGTGTGAATGTCTACATCATACAAAACTTACAGTATAGACCACCATTATTGTCAGCAAGGGCTAAAGTGACACCATGGATGAAGTTCATATCATCAAGGTAACGCTGAGGGTATTTGGCTACATTATAAAAATCCTCATTCACTCTGTTGATGGGTATATGTCCTTGGAACAAAATGAACTCACCACTGTGTGTTCCTGTGCTGTCCAGGAACCATATAATGTACTGGGACTCGGCAATCTGATTGATCCAGTAATATTCAATGCCACTCTGAAAGAAACCATCCATCAAGAACTAGGAAACGCTGGTGCCCTTTACCAAAAGGTGGGGGTAACTACATTGGATAAGGCTCATTTGGTTTGCTGTGAAGCAAATCATGCTATTCAACAATTAAGGGAACAGTGAAGCAAACGGAGCAGAGAAAAAAGGTTTCCACTAAGTAATCCAAGTTCTGCTACTCATCGCATTTCTTAATCTGTACTCTCCATGTGAGGTAGTGTCCATCATCATGCAAACTGTCATCTGTCACTCAAGCCCCACATAATGCCTATTTCACCTGTGTTGAATAGACCATCCCACCAATGATTTTTGCGTTAGATGCAGATGTGGGATGAACTCAATTATTGTAGGTCAGAGGCATTATCAAGGTGCTGTGAACAGGGAATGTGAAAATTAATATTACTGAATTAACATACACCATATGGGTCATCAGAGGACACAGGAAGCAATAAATGTCTTTATCCCTGAAGATCAAGCATTGTCCATCTGACTCCCTACTCCTCCTTTTATTGAATAAACAGGGAATATACAAAGGTCTGTATTAAAACATGATATTTATTTCCATGAGTAAAAGGGGCAGGACCATAACTCATGACTGGTGCCCCATAACAATGGAAATAAATGACATATTTTAACACAGACCTTTGTATATTCTGTCTATAGACATGTATGTCAGTTCCAGTTTGTTGTTTAGTTGTGTGTTGTTATTTATTTTTTACATGCTGGATCCGCTCATGCCCATCAAACATCCTGCTAATGTAGATTACATTGAGTCACCCACACATGCAGTGTTTTGTTTTGAAATAGTATTTTTATTAAAATGTTCCAGTTTTATATAAAGACATAATCTTAAGACAAAACACACTTACAAGCACTCTAAACACATATAACAATTGCAATCACAGACTTCCATAACATAACCTGACAAAGCCACAAACACCCCCGAGCAATGAGTGTGAAATATCTCCATACAATTAATACCCAGGTGAAAAATTGATAAATTAATTACTGTAATACTATTAGTGCCCTTTAGAAGCAGTTAATTTTACCAGAACCTGCCCCCCTTATCCATATTATGGCTTTTCACCAGACCTCCCTTCACAACCCCCTGTGCATTTGAGGATGGGTACCATTTTTCTTCTCCTATTGGTCTAATGCCTCATGTGCCAGGACATCTAAGAGTGGCACCCCCTCCTTACTACTCAAGAACTTGTAAAATGGGAGCCAGTGAGTCTTAAACTTCACTGACTGCAACCTGAAATGAGCAGTTAGCTTTTCCATGTCCTTGATTTGGTGACAGTTAACCAGTGTGTGACCGACAGGGAGACATCAGTCAGCCAATACTGGGTGATCACCTTCTGTGAAGCAGCTATCAGTATGTTGAAAGGGTATTTTTGCCCTGGACTGTGTATCCCCTGTGGGTACCCACCCAACAAAAGTACTTGACATTGATCTGGAATGGGTACTTTCATCATTTTGCCAATGTTATGGCGTACTTCCTCCCAGTAGTGCTTAATCTTATGGCAGTCCCAGAAAATGTGGGTGTGTGTACCCGTCTTTCCACACCCCCTCCAACACCTGTCAGAGGGAAATCTCCCAAAGTGCTTTGTGATAACCAGTGTCCTAAAAAATCTGGTGAGGACCTGCCATCAGAACTGTCTCCAAGAGGGAGAGGCGGTGGTTCTATGAGCTTGCTCCCATATTTGATCCCATGATTTAGTGGGGAGTGCTATTCCAACCTCACTTTCCCATTTTTGTTGTATTGTGCTCCTATCAGACCTGTTATTCTCTCTGACTAGTTGGTACAATTGTTTTTTTGCCATTCACTTTTTATTCAAATTTTAACAGAGACAGGATAACAGGCAGTATTCAAAACATTCAATATTTGATTCATGGCAGCCATTATATAAGTAAGTCATAACAATGAGTCTCCGCTACCCCCACGCCTCCCCCATTAACCCTCCTCCCTGGTATACCCCCATCCCACCCACACAAGGCGCTGCCCCTAATACAATCGGTACAGGAGATAAAAGTAACCTATCTATGAATAAGATATAACCAAGGGGACCAGATTTTCTCTACAGAGGCAGTTGATTATGCAAGATTGCTATCATCCTCTCAATCCTGAGGCTTGTAAGAAGGTCCGCTAACCATTCAGAATAAGTGATCATGAGGGAATCTTTCCAATGTTTGAGGACTAACCTCTTCACTGTGATAGAAATCAAGGCCATGTGGAATTTTCTTAGCCTGACAGCAAAGCCTGACATGTCCCCTAACAAGCAAACTTCAGGGCAAAACATATCGTCTAACCCTAGTAATGGACTGGCTTTGATCCTTATTTCATTCCACAGAGGGGTGATTTTAGGGCATTGCCAAAAGATATGCAATAAGTCCCCACCCTTCTGACCACATCTATAACATTTAGGATCATTCACCAGTTTTAGATCCGTTAGTTTTTGAGGGGAATAATAAATGTTATGTAAAATTTTGAATTGAATAAGTCTCAGGCAGTCCTGTTTAATAAATTTATGACTATTCTGCCAAATCTGTGGCCAATCGAGCTCTACAGTAGGAAAAATTTTGTCCCAATATGAAGATGGTGCTAAGTTTTTGGTGAAGGCCCAATGGAATAACACTTGATATATTTTAGAGACAGCCTGGAGAATTCCTATCAGCGGGCCTAATTCTGCCCAGAACGGAATACGGGCTGAACTAAACGTGCTCAGTCCCATATTCTGAACTAACAAGTGCCGTAATTGAAATGCTTTAAAACTGTCTTTCATGGTCAACCTGAATTTGTTTAGAATTTCAATGGTTGAAATTAGGCCCCCATCGTCATTAAGAAAATCCTTTAAGGGACAATCCCGGGATAGAGGTAACCAATTCTGCCTGATAGTTTTACTCCCTATCATCCATTGGGGATTTCCCATAATGGGTTGTGCGCCATCTTTACAGTTGGTACAATTGTGAGATCAAGTGTTCTTCTTTCTCTGAGCTCCTCAGTAAGCTGTAACAAGAGCTCACCAGACTGTGATGGTCGGGAGCCCCAAAGACCTCCATTTTTGATTGTGTGTGGTCAGGAAATGTCTAACCTGCAATAGCAGAAAAAGTCTTTGTGAGGCAACCCAAACTCTGCCTGCAGCTGTTGAAAGCTCTTTAATGTAGTGCCTGTGTACAGGTGAATCATATTAATTAAACCTAGCTTTTCCCATCTATCCAGAGCTGGGGTTTCTCTCCCTGGTGTAGTCTCTGCAAGCCTTAATACTTGATAATCTATATGCCTCATCTTCTATATTCAGGGTTCGTAGTACCTCTCTCCATGATTGCAGCAAAGTTTTTATCCATGGAGTAGGTAACTTGTTTACTAACTTAGGGTCCCATTTATTAAATAAGAGATCTGCAGTCTTAATGCGGCCTAAAAGTCCTTGTTCCATCTTAGTCCATCCTAATGGTTGGACATTAGGTTTGTAAGCTGCTACATGCTGTAATTGGGTTGTCCTGTAGTAATCTTTGATGTCTGGAACCCCGAGACTCCCCCGCTCTTATCTAAATGAAGAATGCTTCCTTTTAATCTCGGGTGTTTTCCTCCCCAGATGAATTTTTTAAAGATTGTAGGTGCAGTTGAACAAAAGGATTTGGGAGGTCGAATAGGTAGAGTATCAAATAGAAAAATCAGATGGGGAAGGATGTTCATTCTTAATGTTTCAAGAAGGCCCAACAATAAGAGGGGCAGTTCATCCCACCTCGAACAGTCAAGCTTTATGGTTTCTAGCAACTTGAGATGGCTAGCCTGATACAATTTATTATGATCTGCTGTAACCTGGACTCCTAAATATGTAAACCCCATATTAGACCATTTGAGTTTTGTCGGTTTTTTAGTCTCTGTAGAGACAGGTGATCCTAGGGATAACATTTTGGATCTTGATTCATTAATTCAGAAGCCTGAAACCTCACCATATTCCTGCAAAAGGGACATAGCTCTGGGAAGTGTTTTATCTGGGTCTTGTAAGTACAGAAGGGTGTCATCCACATAAAGAGATATATGCTTTTCTACAGAACCCACCTCTATGCCCACCATGTCAGGACTGGTCCTAAAGGCCTCTGCCAAAGGCTCAATGCTCAAGGCAAACAGCAGCAGTGAGAGCGGGCAGCTCTGCCTAGTACCTCTCCTTGTCGGGAATGCTTTGGACAAAACCCCATTAAGCCGAATCTGCGCTGAAGGCCCAGTATAAAGGGACATGATCCAAGCCAGGAACTTTTCAACAAAGTAAAATTTATGGAGTACCGCATCTAGAAAACTCCATTCCAGGTGGTCAAACACCTTCTCAGCATCCTGTGCCACTACCACACTTTGTCTACTCGCCTGGGTGTTGCATACCCCAGCCATGGTGGCCAGTAGCCTACGGACATTGTCATGCAGATGCCTTCCTGGCATAAACCCCACCTGGTCAGGGTGGACCAGTTGAGTTATGACTGTTTGCAAATGGTTGGCAATCATTCTGGTGAAAATGTTTACATCTAGGTTTAACAGTGATAATGGTCTGTATCCCCTACAGGAGGTTATATCCTTGTCTGGTTTCAGTATTACTGAAATTAGTGCACTGGCCCAGGAGTCAGGGCTAGCTGATGGCATGTGGCACTTATTGCAGACTTTTAGCAACACTGGAGACAACTCCTTGTGGAATTTTTGATAGAACTCAGCTACAAAGCTTCAGGGCCTGGGGATTTGTTATGTTTAAGGGTTTTGATTACTAGGTTTATTTCCTCTTGTGAGAAAGGATGTTCTAGAATCTGAGCCTGGTCAAGGTTCAATTTCAGGAGTGTAATTTTTCCTAGAAATGCCTGTGTCAGTTCCCCATGATTTTCCTTAGCTTCTGAAAAGTACAAGTCCAGATAATATTGTCTAAATAATTCTGCTATTTCACTCGGTTTAGTAACCTGCTGGTGATCTCGCTAGTTTTCCTTTATTCCTGGAATGTGTCTTTCTGCGGCCTGTTTTCTTAATCAATAAACAAGGAGTCACCCTGCTCTGTTTCCCCCTTCATAATATTTTTGGGCCACAAATCTCAGAGCATTTTCAGTCTTAGATTTGAAAAGTTCCTCCAATTGGGATCTTAGGCTCTTTATTTCCTTTAGAATAGCAGTAGTGCCCTCCAGCTGGTGTTGGTTTTCTAATTCCAATAATTTCTGCTCCAGAGATTTTTGTTTGGCATAAGCTGCTTTTTTCTTGTGGGAGCCATAGGCAATGGCCTCTCCTCTCCTCTCATCACCGCCTTAAGCCCATCCCAGAAAAATTTAATTTTATTTACTGAACCTGCATTTTCTTTAATATAGTTGACAATGATCTCTTTGATTTTTAAGTTAAAGGTTTCATCACGGAGGAACCTCACACTTAGCCTCCATACTGATTGTTTATCAAGTGGTCCAAAGTCTATCGATACACTGATTTTGGCATGGTCAGACAGATAAATAGGACAGATCTCCACATCCTTTATGGTGTGACCCCAGGTTTTTGAGTATAGAATCTGTCTATATGGGAGTATCACACACATGTTTTTTTTTTTTTTTTCACATGCTGGATCACCTCATTCCCATCAAAAATACTGCTAATGTAGATTACATTGTCTTGCCCACACAGACAAGTAACTGTCCCCTCCCAGCTGAGCCTTTCTGCCCCACCCTCCTTCTCAAGTTAGCAGTGTACTTTTTTCAAGTTGTGACCAATGAGCTTTTTTTTATTTTTTTTTTTGCTTTTTGCTTCTTATATGTTTTCTGCTGCAAGTCTTGAAGTGAGTGAGCAAGTGCACCAATTCTGGTGAGGGAGCAACAGCAACTTACAACCAAAACTTTATAAGGAAGGAAGTTTTAAACCTAAGACAGAAATCAGGGGATGGTTTGATAATGAGTGCAAACTAAGGAAAAAAGAACTACTGAAGGGTAGAAGAGCATATAGACAAAATAGTACCAAAGAAGTGCATGAAAAGTTAAAGGAACATAGAAACTTACTGGTAAAGAAAAAGAAGGAATACTATGCTGAACAATGGAAACAAATGATAGAAGTAATAGAGTCTAAGGACAGTAAAAAGTTGTGGTCTTTAGTGGCATTTTGCTGCAAGGAAGTAATGGTGGAAATTGAAAATTATGTTTCAGCGGAAGAATGGGTGAAATATTTTTCACAAGTAATGTTAAACACACATGAGCAGAGATCATGGCTGGATATGGACAAAATTATGATCAAGTTGAACTTTCAGCCAATTACAAAAACTGAGCTGATGGATGCTATAGGGAAACTAAAATCAAATGAGGTCCCAGGTCCAGACCTGATTCCAGGAGAGTTGTTTAAAGAATACCAGTGGTCAGAGATATTATGTTTCCTGTCTAATAAGTGCATATTGGAGAAATATGTACCAGAGTCTTGGAAGGGTGCAGTGATCATGCCAATTTATAAGAAAGGTAATAAACAGGAGCCTAGAAACTATAGAGCAATTAGTTTGCTAGATATTATTGGAAAAGTTCTTGCCTGGGTACTTCTAGCTCAAATTATTATTAACATAAATAAAATGGGAGGTTTATCACCATTCCAAGCAAGCATTCAGCAAACCTTTTCCACAATGGATAACTGCTTTGTAGTACATCATTTATGCAAGGAAATATATCAAATTAAGGGCACAAAAATTGTATGTAGCATACATTGATTTCTCAACTGCCTTCGATACGATAAATAGAGATAAGCTTTGGGATACAATGTATAGCTTTGGAATAGACCCAGTTATGATAGCATTAGGTTACTGTATTCCAACACATGGACACAAGTAAGGCCAGATCTGTGTGGTAATTTCTCTCCACAATTTCCAACAAACACTGTGGTTAGGCAGGGGTGCACTCGTGCTCCCACATTGTTTTCAATTTACCTGGATCCCTTATTGAAAACATTACAGATTTCTAGTACAGATTCACCAAAGATTAGGGCAGAGCAATGCCTGGGATTGGTGTATGAAGATGACCGCATACTATTATCATTGACAGCTAAGGGTCTCCAAGGAAAATTTTATTTATTGGACTGTTTTTCAGATAAGATGAGTTTAAAAATAAATATGTCAAAATCAAATATAATGCTATTTGATAGCAAAAATACACAGGGAAATGGTACATAAAATCACAGCCTTTACAAGGCACTAACAATTACACATACAGTATTTGGGCCTTGTCTTTTCTAAAAATTTGTTATGGAAGTCACACTGTACCTTAATTCAAAACAAGATTATGAATACAACATTAGCACTTAAAAGATGTAATGCAAGATTTGGAGGGCACTCCATAAGACCACTATTGAATATGATTGAAGCAAAATATAATTCTCAAATATTATATGGTTCAGAGTTGTAGGGACATAAGTATATATCAAATTTAGAAAAAACAGCAATACATCTTTTAAGATCTACCGTGGGATTTCCTACAACAATTCCTGCCACCCATGTACATGTAGAAACAGGATTAACCAATCTGAAAGCCTTAGCAGAATCACAGTTAATAAACTTTTGGATTAGACTGAATGTGTTACAAGATAACAGAATTGCTAAACAATGTTTAGAGGAAAAAATGGTACTTGGCACGTGGATTTAGATGATCTCCATGGTTATTTAAAGGGACACTGTCAACCTTTTTTGCATTATATTGTGTCTAGGTGAAAAAACACGTTTTATGATTGCTTACCTTCTCTAAAACTCATTGATGTTGCTGGTTGTTTAATCTGCTTCCTTGCTTATTAGAACTGAAATGTATGGAAATGTGTAGTTATACACAGCCTTGTTTTGCTCTGAATTGTTTACCTAAGCTTGCTGCATATTTCCTAAACATTAGAAACACCCTCAAACAGTGCAGCCACTCATGATACAATAGTCTAATCTACTTCCACTGCATAATGAGTAGCTAGATAGTGTTGGGGATATTCCTGAGTCCAGGAATTATGCGGTTGCAGTTGGTCAAGAAATGTAAGCAAACATGTTTTGCTGTGGTAACACCTATAGGGTTGACACTCAGTTTTTCACTTTTTAAAAGGAAAAATGAGTCTGAATCAAACAACCAGCTACATCAGCAGTCTCTATAGAATGAGAAAAATCATAAAATGTGTTTTTTAAACTAGGGACACTTTGAGGCCAAACGGTGTCCCTTTAAAGTTAAGCAAATATTGAGATCTGTGGGTCTTGAGTACCTACTAGACTTAACATTTAAAACTATCATGATTTCTATGTAATATAAAATGCACATTAAGACATTACTTACTAAAAAAAATATAATCAAGAGGACTTGGAAAAACTAGGAATTCTTACTTTTCCTTGTGGTACAATAGTAACATCTTGACCCGTAAATATAAATACTATCTTGATGTCTTGGATGACATTAAATTAAAGAAAACCTATGCTATATTTAGAGTGGAATTTCAAGAATCAAATGTACTTGTGGCTGAATTTAAAAGCTAAGGGATCCAGTGTACTTACACTGTTTCTGGGGTGGGGGGGCACAAAAAATAGAGAACCTTTTACATACCATATTGAAATGCTCCTGGTATGATCAGGCCAGAAAAAAACAACTGGGAGATGTGATACCCTACCTGCAATACTATGATGATGATGATGTAAAATTCAACATACTGCCAACAACAGAAGATGAATTCATAGTAAGAAGAGTTGCGAACTTTTTAATAAACATACAAGAAATAAGGAAATGTAGAACCAAAATGATAATTGTGTGAGCAGATGTATTTATGGAAAAAACATTTTTAAAAGTGTCTTTTTTTTATATTTCTATTTATGTACAGTATGTTTGTGTGTTTGTAATGATATTTTCAGATTAAACAATAAAATGATACCATACTGTGTTGGTGTTGTGCTGACTGTAGTACTGAGGTTTTTATGAACAGTTAAAAAATTTAAAATAATGGACTGGCAGCTTGTTTTTTTTTGTTTTGTTTTTTGCTTGGGCTCTGTATCCATGCCCATCTGTCTGTGCCACACACATTGCTCTGCCCCATGCTGCCACCACAGCTGCTGGTACCCAAACACCCCTGGCTTGCCCCCCAGGGCTGGGGTCACTAGGGGGGGTCCCCCTATCCCCCCAATGGAGATGATTGAGTAGCACAGGACTGGGAGCCCAGGTGGCAGTGTGAAGTCCATTCTGTAGGGTGGACATCATCTAGCAGAGGCAGAACCTCCAGTTTGTCCATTTTGTATCCCCTCAGGAGGTGTGACATGTAATGACATGGGCGCTCAGACGTGGACTGGAGCATCCCAGCAGCAGCATCAACTAGGAGCAGATTTATCCTGGACTCCCTTCAGGGTGCCTTCCTCAAGCAACTGGTCATGGAACCAACTCGGCAGAAGGCAATACTGGACCTTGTGCTCACAAACAGGGACAGTGTGATGGGGATAACAGTGGGGGAGCACCTGGGAAACAGTAACCACCAGTCATTGTGGTTTGAAATCACAGAAAGAGCAGAACCAAACCACACAAAAACACGTATCCTGGATTTTAGGGGGGCAGACTTTGGGAAAATGGGAAGATACTTGAAAGAGGCATTAAGGGGAATGGACAGGAATCAGGGTTGAGGAACAGTGGGCAGTATTTAAAATGGGGATTACAAGAACAACAGAATTATGCATTAAGCAGGTTAGCAAGAGGAAAAGGAAGAGGAGACCATTATGGTTTTCCAAAGAGGTAGCAAAGAAAGTGAAAGCCAAAAAGACTGCATTCAGGCAATACAAAAAGACACAGGCAGAAGGGATAGGGAGAAGTACCAGGAGAAGCAAAGGGAGGCAGGGAGGTCAGTAAGGGAAGCCAAAGCTCAGACAGAAGAACACATTGCAAAATCAGTGGGCAGAGGGGACAAAACCTTTTACAGGTACATAAGTGAAAAAAGAAAGACAAAGGGAGGGATAGTGAGACTGAAGGGGGAGGATGGGGGCCGCGTGGAGGATGACAACAGTAAAGCTGACATATTGAACAGGTATTTCTGCTCAGTCTTTACTGAGGAAGAGGAGGGTAATGGGTCTGAAGGGAGTACAAGGGGTGAGAATGGTGCAGAAATGGACACAAGTCCCTTTACACGAGAAAGGGTCCTGAAGGAACTGGAAGTAATAAGAGTTGATAAAGCAATGGGACCAGATGGGTGCACCCAGGGTCCTTAAAGAACTAAGAGAGGTGGTGGCTGAACCTCTGACTATCCTGTTTAGCTGATCACTGGAAACAGGGAGGTACCCAAAGACTGGAGGACAGTAGATGTAGTCCCTTATACAAAAGTGGGAACAAAGAGGAAGCAGGGAACTACAGACCAGTCAGCCTCACCTCGGTAGTGGGGAAGATCATGGGCACTATTGAAGGAGAGATTGGTGAAACATCTGGTTGTCAATGGACTACAGGACCCAAGGCAGCATGGTTTCACCAGGGGAGGTCATGGTCAGACCAACCTCATTGAATTTTTGACTGGGGTGACTAGGGAGGTGGATCAGGGAGGGTAGTGGACATGGCCTCATCTGGACTTCAGCAAGGCCTTTGACACTGTGCCACATAGAGACTATTACACAAACTGAGGAATATGGGTGTGGGCAGGACAGTAGTGTGGTGGGTAGGTAACTGGCTGGGTGGCAGGACACAGAGGTGGTGGTAAATGGCTGTCACTCCACAGAGGGAAGAGTGACCAGCGGGTACCACAGGGATCAGTGCTGGGACCGGTCCTATTCAACATCTTCATCAGTGACATTGCGCAGGACCCAGAAGGCAGAATTTCACTGTTCTGATGACACAAAGCTCTGTAACAGAGTAGACACACCAGAGGGTGTAGATAGAATGAGAAGGACCTGCAGAAACTTGAAGAATGGTCAGGGTTTGGCAGTTGAAATTCAATGCAAGAAGTGCAGATAATGCATATGGGGCACAAAAACCCTGGCACAATATATCAGTTGGGGGTGAGGATATAGCATGCACCAAGCAGGAAAGGTATCTTGGGGTTGTCATCTCTGATGACCTCAAGGTAGGAAACAGTGTGACAAGGCAGCAGGTCAAGCAAATAGGATGCTGGGATGTATAGGCAGGGCATCACCAGCAGGAAAAGGAGGTCATAATTCCGCTATACAAGACACTAGTGAGGCCCCACCTGGAGTACAGTGTACAGTTCTGGAGACCATACCTACGTAAGGACATAGACAGGGTAGAGAAGGTTCAGAGGAGGGCAACAAAGATGGTGCATGGATTGCATCACAAGTCCTATGAAGACAGGTTGAAGGAACTGAACATGTACTCCTGGAGGAGAGGAGGGAGAGAGGGGATATGATAGAGACATACAAGTATCTTACAGGGAGGAACAGGGTGCAGAAAACACTATTTTTAAGCGAAAAAGATGTTCCAGGACTAGAGGGCATGGGATGAAGTTGGAGAGAGGATGATTCAGAGGAAACATGAGAAAGAATTTCTTCACAGAACGGGTGGTGGACAAGTGGAACACCCTGCCAGAGGAAGTGGTGGGGGCTGAAACAATCACAGGATTTAAGAATGCATGGGATAGACATAAAGGAATTCTGGAGGTCAGGGGTAAGGGGCAACAGACTTCTAGGAAAACAAACTGAACTTACAAGCTCAAATGGGCAGACTGGGTGGGCCATAGGCTCTTATCTGCCGACACTGTCTATGTATCTATGTATCTATGTAACATCTGTTACACTCTCTACAAAGCTGGCACTGGTCACTATCGATCCCCAGCCTCCGCCAGGGATCAGTATTGTACTGGTCACTCACCCCACCCTCTGCCTAGAGAATTTTATGGGAAGTGGCCATATCATAAATAACAAAAGATCAATACGGTCTGTAAATGCTGAGTGTGTGTGTTTTTTTAATTGCCGACTGATACAGGGAATATAAGATAGCAGTGGGAGTGAGGTTTAAATTTTAAAGCTAGTTCTATTAACTTTTACAAAGAGGCTGATGAGTTATAGGATTGGCCAGAATGGGATGTCAGTCAAAATGACTGACAGCTCCTTTGCAATGTGACATAGGCAAGTGCAAAATAAATGTGTTATTTTTTTTTCATTTAAAGTTTATTAACCTTTTCAACATTACAATGGACAGGATCATGCTTATTCGATAACAATATGTTACAAGAGACAGGAAAATTCAATATACATGATCCCATCCCCCCAGCCCCACCCCTCCTCCCCCCCACAGTCCCGATATACAAACAGTTCAATATAATATATTCTGACCACCACTGCAGATTAGATGGTATATAGCATATGTAAAGGAACCCATATCTTTTTATACTTAACATTATTATTATAAAGACTAGAAATGGTCTTTTCTGTCCTAAGATTAGCAAGAAACTCATTAAGCCATTCAGAATAGAGGACCAATTGTGGGTTTTTCCAATATTTAAGGACCAACTTTTTAACAGACATGGAAATCAAGGCTATGTGATATTTACGTTGATTCACTGTTATCTGAGAATAGTCCCCAAGAAGACATATCTCAGGCAAGAATAAATCAGACAACCCCAATAATGGATCAACTCTGTCCTGTATCATCCTCCAAAGCAGAGCTATCTTTGGACAGTCCCAGAAAATATGTAACAAAGTAGCCTCACTCTGTAGGCACCTGGTGCATAAATTAGATGTTGTTACTCCCCAAGTAAACAGCTTTTGAGGTGAATAATAGAGATTATGCAAAATATTAAACTGCATCAGCTGTAGCCTGTTTTGAGATACAAAACGGTGACAGTTTCTCCATAGGGTAGGCCAGTCTATGTTCCGGTGTGGAAAAAGATCAGACCAATAATTGGAAGGTCCAAAGGCGTCGGGAAAACGCCAGTGATATAAAAAATTATACACTTTGGAAATTACTTTTGTAGAAGTAATTAGGGGACATAAGTCCTGTTGAAAAGAGTACATTGGTGATACGGGAGATATCCTTTCAAATTTTTTAACCAAAAGGTGCCTTAATTGAAGAATTCTAAAGTGATCCTTTGGTGGTGAACTAAATTTCTGTACAAGTTCTTCTGCAGATAACCATGTTCCATCTTCCTTCAGAAACAAAGACACCTTCCCTTCTCCTAATCGAGGTAACCATGTATATAGTAAAGGCTTCTTATCTATTCTGAAAGCAGGGGAATTCCAAATCGGTTGAGAAGAATCTGCATAATGTTTATATTTTAAAAACCCACATAACTGTGCATGAATTCTTATGGACGTTTCTATCGTGGAGCCTTTTAACTTACTTGGCAGAATTGAGGTTTTTAAAAATAACAATGTGGAAGGATCCATATTACATGAATGAATCATTTCCAATTCAATTTTCAGCCATGGAGAACAAACAGGCATAGAGTTTGGGACTAACCACTGAAGATATTTGGAAGCCTGACTAGCCCAATAGTACAGACTAAAATGAGGTAGCCATAGGCCCCCTTGGAATTTAGGGGCTGCTAGTTTGTGGTATGCTAATCTTGGTTGTTTCTTGAACCAGATAAATTTCATTATTAGGCTTTGGACCTTTAAACCAGGTACCTGGTAAATAAATGTTCAATAAGTGAAGCGGATAAAACAACCTGGGCAGTATGTTAATTTAACTAAGTTTATTCTGCCCCATAACGAGATGGGAAGAGCTGCCCAGTTCTAAATCCTCGTTCACTATTGTTAGTAATGAATCCAGATTCTTCTTGATGAAAGCTGTGTAGTTCTAGTTAATTCGATACCAAGATAACGTAAAGATTCATATGACCACGCCAAGCCTAAAGCAGTGATATCATGCTTAAGAACTCTGTGATTTAAAGGGAACACGGTGGACTTACCAACATTTAACTTATAATTAGACAACTTACTATATTCCTCTGTTAGGTCTAACATAGCAGGAATGGAGGCCTCTGGATATGAAAGCTGTAGGAGTAAATCATCAGCATAGGCAGTTAATTTCCGTGTCTAATATTGTAATACCCTGTACCTGTGGACATAAAAGCAATTTGTGGATTAACGGTTCTAGGTATAAATTGAAAAGAAGTGAGGAAAGGGGACAACCGTGTCTGGTACCAGAATGTAAAGAAAAGGAGTCTGAAATTACCCCATTACCTGAAATTTTGGCTGAAGGATTTTGGTAAAGCGCCTTGATCCAGACTAGGAATTGTTGTGGAAAACCAAAGGCTTTCAGAGTTTGTAACAAGAAGTTCCAATTAACTCTATCAAAAGCCTTCTCTGCATCCAGGGACACCAACACTGCTGGAAAGGAGGCATCCCTGGACACCGAGAATACATGGGAAAGAGTACGTAAGTGATCTACAGAAGATCTTCCCTTCATAAAGCCTACCTGTTGCAAACCTATTAAATCTGGGAGGATTAGACTAAGCCTATCTGCTAAGATCTTAGTTAATATCTTAATGTCCTGGTTTAATAGGGAGATGGGTCTGTAGCTTTCCACAACTTCTAGGTTCTTACCAGGCTTTGGTAGAAGTACAATGAGAGCCTCAAATAATGTGGAATCTACACGTGTACCCAGATAATATAAAATGGTATAAAGAAAGAAGATGTGGGATAATCTGATCCTTAAAACATTTATAGAAGTTAGACGAGAACCCATCAGGTCCCGGAGATTTATCTGAAGGAAATCCCTGTATTACTAGTTCTACTTCCAGTGATGAAATTGGGGCCACTACTTTCCTCTGTTGGGATTCCTGAAGCTCAGGTAGTTGAGCCTCTTTTAAATAAAGGGAAAGAGTTGAATTGGATGGGGGATTAATCATAGCACCATATAATTGTTTGTAATAACTGGTAAATTCCAATATTATTTCCTGAGGGGGGAAGATTTTAAAGATCCGTCCAATTTATAATGAATTGAAGGGATAAATCGAGCTGATTCCTGTTGTTTAATTCACTGAGCTAATAGTTTCCCTGCTTTTTCTCCATGGTCTACATATGAGGCCCTTGCACATAATATTGCAAATTCCGCCTTCTCATTCAGAAGGTTAACTTCAGTTGATTGTGGATGTAAATTAGACTCCATTGATCTAATCTGAGATAGCATAGCTTTCTGCTTTAATTCTTGTTTTTTCTTCCTACTAGATGCCAAGCCAATTAAAATGCCACAAAGATACGCTTTAAAGGTACACCACAAAATGTCGGGTTTAATGTCCTGGGCGGATTTGGTTTCAAAAAAATGGTTTAATATGATCTTTTATGCGATCAACAATTTTAGAATCCTTAAGTTGATCATTCAACTTCCATCGGGTATGATGTTTAGGCAAGGATGGAAGAGACAACCTAGATTGCACCACTGAATGATCTGAGGGGGGACCTGGTTGGATAACGGAGACTGTTACCCCAGGCAAAATTTGTTGAGATACCAATAAATAATCAATACGAGACATGGATCCATGGACAGGGGAAATGAAGGTGTATTCCCTAGCTTCTGGGTGTAGTACCCTCCATACATCACAAAGGCCCAAGCGGTCCATTAAATCGTGAATGGCTCGCCGAGCAGGAGAAGGTCTTCCTGAGGTATTACCAGTACGATCTTTATCTGGATCCAACACCAAATTAAGGTCTCCCCCCAAAATTATTAGCACAGGTAATAATGGGAGTATAGAATTTAATAGCTGCATAAAAAAAAGAGGGTCCTCCTTATTAGGACTGTAAATACTCCCCAATAAAAATTCTTTGGAGAAAAGAGTGCCTTTCACCAATACAAATCTGCCCTGTGGATCTTTAACCACCTGTGTGGCAGTAAATGGAATATTCCTATTAATCAGAATTAAAACCCTACAACTGTTAGAGGAGCCTTGAGCCGAAAAAAACTGCCCTATTTGCAATCTTCTCATCTGAATGGCCTCGGAGTCTAACAAATGAGATTCTTGAATAAAAGAAATATGAGAGTACAAGATGCTCAAATGTTTCAGAATTTTGTATTGTTTTAGTTTCTGACGGACCCCTTTAACATTCCAAGTGGAGATACACACATCATTAGCCATTCTGTCTAATCACCCACCAAGCCAGTTTCTATCTTAATGCCTGTTATTTTTGAACCATTGTAAAATGTTGTTATACTGGACTGTTGAACCCACCCACAACAGAAAAGAAAAAAAAACCACCAGAAAAAAACCCACAACTAAAAACCCCTTGAGTGACGCATCCCCACCCTCCCTACCCCCTTACTATCCTGCGAATCGCTTTGCAGCACACCATCACTTCACATCACCATCACATCACCTTCCCCCCACCCAGCCGCCCTGTTTTATCCCCCAAAAAATCCTTAAGATGTAATATAGAACCCTCACCTTAGCTAAGTATATGTCTAAACATTTGAATCATGCACACTATCTAATAAATCCTACGTGCAAAAAATTATCTATGAAGTATAGAACTTCGTCTAAAGGTAAACTAGCACTAAATCCAAAAGTGGGAGAAAACAAAAATGGGGAAGGGCACACAGCCCTAAACTTTGCTATGAAACCTATAAGTTTTTACTACGCAATAGATAGCATCCCCCCCGCCAAAATAAAGCAAAAGAAATCTCACGTACCAGATCTGCCCTGACTATTACTAAGGCTTCACTACATAATAGGTCCCCTAATACTTAAGTCTAAATTCAGGGTACCACCATATCGATTGTCCTGCATCCCCCCAAAGCAACATGTAACCTTATATTATTATAATGTTTAACCACTTTGCAACAGTAGCCTTTCGCACAGCTCAGTCCAGTGCTAATCTAGTGGAAAAGCAGAACAACATCCCCCTCCTGTGGCGACTCCACGTAACAACCTCCCTACCTTAGTTCTCTACGAGCTATACTTTGCTTGCTGGAAAAATGGGGAAGAGAAAAGAAAGAAAAATGAGAGAAAAAAAAAAACCCCGAAAAGAAAAGAGGAGGAGAGTAAACTTTGCTCGTTTCTGTCTCTTAATTTAAACACCTAAATTCACTGTGATGTAATGTCGACCCTTGAAGCAACTCTACAAAACATTGCATGCAACTCTTTTCCTCCTTAAAATAGATAGCAATGCGCTAATGCGCCTGCTTGCTGACTGCATGCCAGAGACCACAGGGCTACATTCCTGAGTACTATCTTCATGGAAAACATTTGAAAACAACTCGTCATTAAACTAATACTATCCCCAACTATGAACACAACCGCTTATGTGACTCTCATTAATTTATTACCACGGAAGCAGAAAACAACAATTCTGGCTATAATAAACATTCCTGTTTCTTCCCTGCAGTATAAAAATGTAAGCCTCTCCCTTTCTTCCCTCACCTCCTTACAGAGAGAGAGAGGGTAAAATAATATGACCAGTGCCCAAGTCCACAGGACAGTCCAATACTTTAGAAGCCGACCATTCTGAAACGAAAACCGCACATCAAAGTTCTTTGTTTTTTTTTTTTTTTGTTCTTTCATTCGCTTTATGAATCTTTTACTCCGCTATTTGCCCCCAAAAAGCTTTAGTCCTCCATCAAGTATCCTTGAATAGATCGGGCATAGCCGACTTCAGGTCTTTGGTTGCTGCCCCCAAGTCCTCGTACGAATGCCAGGTACCAGAGATTAATACCTGCAGCTTGGCTGGATAAATCATTCTGAACTTAATTCCAGCTGCAATTATTTTAGTAACAAGAGGGTGAAAGGAGGACCTGCGTTGGTGCACTGATAGTGGCAGATCCTGGGCAACTCATATTCTTACCCCTTCCCACTGAAGATCTTGGATCTCTCGAATTTTAAGAAAAAAGTGTTGCTTCTCCAAGTAGTTTAAGAATCGAAAGATCAAGGGCCTGGGGGGAGCCCCGGTTGGTAGGGTTGGGCAGAGTGCCCTGTGAGCCCACTCTATAGTGTACTGGGTCCCCTAAGGAGAAGGACCCACTGTTTTCTCCAGAAATTTTTGAACAAATAAAATTGAATCGTGCCCTTCTTCAGCTTCGGGGAGGCCGATAATTACTGCGTTGTTCCTGCGGCTACAACCCTCTAAATCCTCCAGTTTCTGTTCCATTTTTACCAGCTTTTGTTTGATAGTCACTATCTCAGGTTCCGATTTGTCAGCCCTTTTCTCTAAAGAGGTGATCCGTGCCTCACTGTCGGACGTCCTCAATACAATGTCTCCTATGGCTTGGGTAATCGATTTAATTTCTAAGGTAAGACCCTTTAAATCTTCCTTGAAAGGTCTAAATTCCGCCATAAAACCTGACAGAGTTAACGGCTCTTGTTTCGGACTCTGATGTGGCGTGGCTTGCCCAGGCAAAGTGTTGGCTCGTTGTTTTTTAGGTGCCTTTTAAGGCGTGGCGGCGAATTATGTTTGCTGTATTTTCCTCATATCCACTTCCATCTCCTTAAAAACACTCCACCTGGATACCCCAGACTTTCCTACACCTGTTATTTGCCTTTTCTCCATTCGGCAAGTTGAATTATGTGAATTAAATTCAGATTAATATTGCGGTAGACAGGAGAGGTGACAGAAGGCGTCTCTTCAGGCTTGCTGCATCACGTGACCTCCCATAAATGTGTTATTTTCATTTTAGGTCAATTATTTGCACAGTAGGTCCCAAATAACAGGTTTATTGGTGTTGTCTTGGACCTATGTACATTGCATACACAAATACAGCCAAAGACAGAAACAGGATAAATTAAACAAAAGACCAAGAAAAGAGACAAGGGGCTGAATTTTCAAAGCATGACCAAGGGCTTGTGTGAAGCCTTGCACCATAACAGTTAAGTTCTGACAGTGCACTGAACCTCTTTGCCACAACTGCACACGATTGTACAGTCTCAGGTGCAATTACGACAGTTTCCACATTTTACAGCAGCTTGCACCAGATACCTGGCATGAGCTCCATAAAAATCAATCCTGGAACTGCCACAAGCTAGACCACAAAAAAGTTGGTCTGACTTGTGGCAATTAGCACAGGAGATAGAAAATCCCAATCATTAGCCAGAAGAATGATGCAAGCCTGGTGCACCATATCATCATCAGCACATCAGGGGCTTGTAGCATTGTTGCCCATCTGAAAATCGGGTCCAAGGTCTTTATATGTCATTAAGGTATGGGCATAAAAGGAATTACAAACTCTTCTGCATTCTTGCATTTTTTGCATTATTGATTGTTTCTAAGGGGGTCACAGTAGCCATGTTGCCTCCCTTAATGAGCAGTTTCACCTTTTTTGTATTCATAATACAATGAAGCACTGCACCAGGAATTTTATGAGACATGAGTGAAGGATGTCAATATCTGCCTTCAGTGATGACTGATGTACTTAGCTCGAAGAGTATGAATATTATTTACCATAGCTATAGTTCCAATGATCAGTTCCATGATAATATCCAGAAGCCTTTACTTAATGGTAATAGTTTACTGAAACTGCAATATTGAAGACATCATAATGCGAGAAGAAAGAAATATAAAATGTTTTAGGCTAACAAAAAATGAACATTCTTTCTACCAGTGCCCCCTCCTAAAATAATTAAAAAAGCAGTAACATTTTTTCAAAATAAATAAGATAAGAGGGTGTGTCTGTGCATCAAGTACTGTACATGTTCTCATTGCTTAAACATCTGGGAGCTGCAAAGCTGTTTCCATACCTCCCCCTAAAATCTGGTACAACCTTTATAGCTTCCTGTACCTCTCCTCCAGACAGCTTCAGTTTAAACTACAGTTTGATAGTGTCTAACTTGATGTACTGTATGCATATGACAGTATTTGTAAAAGGATGTGCTAATTTGCTTATTCCGCCTGCATGTGTCTCATTGATATGAAACCGTTTCTTAAGCCTGTACATTACTTTGTACATGTGCTTACCTACCTCTAAAGTATGTTCTTTGTTTTTCTGCCTTTCTTGCTTGCATCATCCTGAAAATGAGCCTATGGTCCAGTGAACTCACTTGGTTAGCAAACAAATAAAGATCTAGGATCCCTTTATGTATGCATTTCTATTTCTATGAATGGGAACTAGAAGGCAGGTTTGCATTCTGTTCCCCTTTAAATTGAGCAACACTCCAGGAGTTTGATTCTTGATTTTGCATGGGGTTTGCCTTCCAGATGATGTTCTAATAAGCACTTGTAGAAATATATGTCACATGTCTACCATTGATATCATTATTGCAAGTGGCCGTGGTAAGCTACAAAATGCAACTCTTTTACAAAATCTTCCAGTGACTGTCAGGTATAATTGTGGCTGTAGTACCATACAGGTGCAGTGTTTGTGCTTATAAAATTTAACCATAAAAGTGTATATATGGAAGCTCTCCCAAGTATTTGGGTAAATTGTTCAGTCTGTCAGCGTGTATCACCTCATGGTTAGAGGTTAGTTTTCAACATTCCAAAATTAACAAGTTAATTTTGGGAAAATGGTTTTCCCCTTAAACACACCTAGACATTGGATAATTTCCCTTAACCAAGGTCCATGTTTATTTTAATTTGGCCATTTTTAGTCATGCTATCAAATGGATATACATGTGTCATTTTAAACTGGTTATGCCTATTCCTTGTTTCTTAATCACCTTCTCAGAAGGTGCCTGGGAATATTGTCACCTAGAAGATGCTCAGGGGAGGCCATGCAAAAGCAGTAAATGTCTAAAACAATGTAGAAGTTTCTTTAACAGGGTTCAAATCCTAAATACTTGATTCATCTTGAATCAATGGTATCAAACACTCCTGAAATTACTTTGAGATTTTTAATGTTTGATGGCACAATCCACAAAAAAAAATCTTACCCGTCACTGATGCAGAGCATGCCCTTCTGCACATGCAGGGCACTCCATGGTAAGTACAAAGGGGGTGTGCACCCTGTCCACACCCAACCCCTCCATCCATGCTTCTTGCACTGGTGGATGGCTTAAATGTGAGCATCAGGGCAGGGATGCATTTCCACATGAATCTTAAAAGAATTCCTGTGGAGCTGAGGGATGACTGAGAGGGCATATGCTACATGATGGGAACCCTGCAGTAGTGCTTATGCACCCCTGCAAACAGCTGCACTGGGTCTTTTGGGGGCTCATCACCCCCTCACACACACCTTTCCTTAGCTATCTGACTTGGCATAGGTGACTGGGGGACTTAACTTCGAATGTTTAGTTTTTATTTAAAAAACATATGCCCCATGTGGAAAAATGGTGTACCCTGAAATCCCTGGCTCCACGCAGAGCAGCTGATTTACTTAAGCCAAACTGGGCATCCAGTTAGATGCCCCAGTAGCTGGCACCACTCCAGTTCAGCATACCTTTAGCCCCTGCTCAGTGATCTATTCACATGCATCAAGTCTGGCAGGCTCACTGGGTGTCAACAAGTGATATGGCATCCACAAGTGTGGAGATCTGTACCCTGAATATGCACCATTCACAGGTATTCAGGGTGCTTTTTGGTATCAGGTACTTATAGTAATTTATATGGTCTATAATGATGCTGTTATGTGACTCTGAGGCCCTCTTGAAAACTAGCTGTTTTAATGAAATGCAGCTATCCTATCCTAGAACATTTTAAACAAAATAGATAAGCACATTTATTAATAAGCAAATAGCTTGTAGCACCATATTTGTTTTGGTCTGTTTGTCCTTTGTGCTTATCTAAGCAGCTTACTACATTTTTTTAAGTTTATAAGGGCACTAGGAGGGCCTCCAATGGATATAAGAGTGTCACCTGCATGTTCTTAGGGTGAGAGAACTACAAACCGAAGGTGAGCAGTTCTGGTACCCTAAGAACACAAGAGGTGACACGCTTATACCCATAAGAGGCCCTCCTAGCACCCCAATAAACTTACTATAGATTTGCCACAATTTAAACAAAAAACAAAAATTTTTACAGTCTCTTTCTGTGGCACAAGTAGCGGTCATTGAAAAGCCTAATACAGTGCTCAGTGCATGAGGTACTCTTACGGCAATAAGGGTACCTCACACACAACTGACCGAAGTGCTGTGATTGGTTGGGGATGCTCCTGCCATCTATAATAGGATTTAGTTACCCAGGGTTGTCCAACTGGCATAAAATATGTCATTTTCAATGGGATGCTGCATCATCTGAATTTGACAAAATACTACACTGAAGCACGGAAAGGTCATGCTCATGGCTCAAGCTCACTCAGTGAGCCACTTGATGTGATGGAATTCAAACTTTGGTTCACCTTATTCTGGGCTCTGTGTATTAACTGACCATCACTATATATATATATATATATATATATATATATATATATATATATATATATATATATATTTTAAAGCAAATCATAATGTGAAGTGTAAAACACACAAGTCAATACTTGGGTCAAATTTATTTTTTTCATGTTTTGGAAGTGTCAATTTCTGTGGGTTTTGGACCTCAGAAAAAAATATTTAGAGTATTTCCACTCTGAATTGTTCATACACAAACTCTAAGATATCTTTTAATTATCTCAGATAAAGTAGTGTATTTTATTTGTAATTTGTGAATATTTAAAAAAAAAAGTAGCATCCCTAAAACCAGATTCTGAAAGTTGTGTGTAAATATTCTACTTGGCACACAAGTACTAGTTTATGCTCTGCATCCTTTTATTTTTTGGTATTTAAAATCCTTTTTTTAATTTTTATAACAAGACAATAACAAAAATGACAAAATACAAGACAGTACAATACAATACAATACAATACAATACAATACAATACATTAAACAAAACTACCTCCCTTCCCCACCACTTCCCATCCTCAGCCATGGCATCGATTTAACCAGGATATATATTTCCCAGCCATATCAACAGTATACAGTATTCACATAGAGTATAAACCTTGCAATTTGTTCCATATTTTATCAAACCTGGGCAGACAATTATTTATGCTGGCTATAATTTTTTCTACCGACAAGTCGAATAATAGTTCCTGGAGCCATTCTGTGTAGGTTATTTCTTCCCCATCCAGCCAGTTGCTGAGTACCAACTTTTTTACTGACATTGCAATCATGTTTATGTGAAATTTCCTTACTGTAACCTTTATAAGAGAGTAGTCTCCTACCAGACGTGCTAATGGTTCTACATGATCTGATATCCCTAGTAAGGGGTCAGCCCTTTGCTTAATTAGGGACCAGAGTGGGGCTATTTTGAGGCAGTCCCATAGGATGTGATATAGGGATCCTACCTCCGCCCTGCACCGGTTACATGTAGCATCAGAGTCTTTACCATTTTGGCCAGTTTTTCTGGTGTGTAATTCATATTATGAATGATTTGGTATTGCATTAACCGCAGTCTATCCTGAGATGTGAACCTGTATGTCTCGTGTCAAATTTTAGTCCAGTTGAGGGTTTCTTCTGGAAATTGCTTAGTCCAGTATTTGGAAGAACCTTCCACACTTGGGAAAGCTACTTCCAAAAGGATTGAGTAAATCTGGGAGATGGCATGTTGTTCTTTAGCCATCCTGCCACCATGGCCTATGAATTCCCCTTGTTTTCCCGACTCATTAGTCAGTTGGGCTTTGTTTAACAGGTGCCTCAGTTGTGAGACTTTAAAATTATGTTTAGTATCCAGTCTGTTGTTTTTAATGCTATCCTCTATTGTAAGGACATTCACATCGGCCCAAAAGTCTGCAATTCATTTCCCGGCTAATTGTGTAAACCAGTTGCTTTTGAGTACCTGATTTCCAATTTTAAAATTCAGGTTCCCAAATATCAGTTGGTTTGGGTCTTGAGAATGTTTATAGGACAAGGAATTGCACATCTGAGTGTGTACCTTTACCGAGGTTCCTATTGGGTTATCCCTGAGAGCCAGGGGAAGTAGTTTGGGTGTTATATGCAAAGGAGCTGTAGGTACTAACCTTTGAACTTCTATTAGCTCTATTTCTAATAAGAGCCAGGTGAGTTTGTATTGAGATGGGTCTGAATCTATGCTTGGGTATGTCCATCTCAAGTATTTCGCTGCATGACTTGCCCAATAATAAAGTTTAAAGTGTGGAAGTCTCAATCCACCTTTAAGCTTTGGGATAGTTAATTTGTTGTATGCCATACATGCCTGTCTATGTTTCCATATGAAAGCAGTGAGTAGGGAGTCTATTGTAGAGAACCATGATTGAGGTAGCCATAAATTCAGCATGTTGATGGGAAAGAATATTCGGGGTAAAACATTCATTTTGACTAAGTTAATTCTTCCCCAAAGGGATAGCGGTTGTTTATTCTATCTGACCAAGTCTTGTTTGATGACCTGTACCAGTGTTTCCAGATTGCTTGATCTGGAGGATTTTGTGCTCCTAGTTAGGTTGATACCCAGGTATTTTAGTTGTTGGTATACCCATTGCACTCCTAGGCCTTCTATTTCCTTTTTGTTAGTGACCATATTTAATGGAAAAACTTTAGATTTCTCCAAATTTAACTTGTAATTGGATAGCATCCCAAATGTTTGTATCACTTGCAGGGATTTGTATATCGAGTGTCTTGGGTTCGACAGATATAAGAGTATGCCGTCAGCATATGCTGACAATTTGAGTTCGGGTCCCGATGTTTATTCCCTGCATCTCTGGATCAGTTTTGAGTCGGGTTAGAAGGGGCTCTAAGTATAGGTTGAACAATAGGGGGGACAGCGGGCAGCCTTGTCTAGTGCCCGAGAAAAGGGAGAATCTTTGTGAAAGAGTTCTATTACAATATATGCGAGCACTGGGTGTGGTGTATAGGGATTGGATCCATTGCACAAAGAGAGGAGGGAATCTGAATTTATGTAATACCCTGAACAGAAAGTCCCAGTCTACCCTGTCAAATGCT
Source organism: Neoceratodus forsteri (assembly GCA_016271365.2). Classification (NCBI taxonomy): domain Eukaryota; kingdom Metazoa; phylum Chordata; order Ceratodontiformes; family Ceratodontidae; genus Neoceratodus; species Neoceratodus forsteri. The sequence goes on from CM028131.1 coordinate 1,045,922,224, forward strand.
TTCTCCCCATCAGTGACATCAGGACAGCAGGAGTCATGCTATCTCTGGATGCGGAGAATATATGATCTAGTTTCCTGAGATGATCCGAAGACGATCTACCCTTCATGAAACCCACTTGTTCTGTGCAGATCGGAGAAGACATCATCCAATCCATCCTAATAGCTAGGATTATAGCCAGTATTTTAATGTCATAGTTTAACAAAGAGATCGGCCTGTAATTTGATACTAATTCTGGGTCCCAGTGCTTAATGCTCTGCATCCTGACATGACATTAAATTATCCATTATCTGGTGCAGTCACACTACATTTAGGGGGTTACAGTACAAGGTTTCCTGAAGGCTTGTTTAATGGGTGCATTGCATATGGTCCATATGCTCCTTTTGTATTGTATATGCAGTTGACCACCATCATACATGACTCTTTTCAGCTCATAATGCACCCCTGTTTCACACAGGATGACTACAGTAACTCTGTAAATGGGCATTTACACAAACAACACATGGCCTATACAAATTCCCCAAAGAAATAGGGAATGTTATTATACACCAGGAATTTAATGACACCCAACAGTATATCTGATGCTAACTTACACTATGACCTCAGTGCCTGCCATACCTCACACCATTTCTTGCCTATCATGTCTCTGCTGAAAAAGGGTACCCCTTGCACCCTTGCAGCATGGAACCATACTACCCCACAACAGAACAGAGGGCAGACACACATGCCCCACCCTTACCCCCATGGTGCATGAGTTCAGTCACTGAGTGGCAGAGCTACTAACACACACCCATGAATTCCTTGGAGGGAGCTTCCAGAATTTGCAGCAGCAGGGCACAACACATGTCAAAGGAGCCCAGTGGACTCCTAGCAAGAGACAATCCCCCATATCACATGTACAACACACAGAAGGACTTCTCTATGGGATTTTTAACACATCCAAGGACTTCTGTGCATGCCCCAGTTGTGCTGGGGACCCCTTTCGTGGTGTGCTCTGCCAGACCAATTATCATTGTTGATAGGTTCTTTGTCCTTTGCTTAGATTCCCTTGCACCTGAGGGATCACTGACTGGCTCTCTCTATCAGGTTCAGCTTTGCATGTTATCTCTGGGCATATCCCAGTACTGACACTGTAGTGCAGCATGACAGGGGTGCTGCACTTCTGAGGTGCCGTCTTTCGGATGAGATGTTAAACCGAGGTCCCATCTGCCTGGATTGGTGGTAGTTCAGGTGAATGTTAAAGATCCCATGGCACTTATCGAAAAGAGTAGAGGAATTTCCCTGGTGTCCTGGCCAAATTTCCCTCATTCACTAAAAATACCACCAACAGCTTAATCTGGTTCAAGGTCAGTTGGCATTGATCTGTATCCCCTTCCCCCAGATCATGCCTGAAAATAGGCAGGATTTGTCTAGTGTACTTACCCGGTCAACAAAAACTAAATGAAAAAAATATAAATCCCCCATCTGGTGGAACCCATACTTACCTTAATGCAGGCTGTCCCTCAGAGAACTCTTCCTCTTGTCCTTGTGGCTCAATGATGTTTGCTGGCATTGGTAGCTAGTGTCCTCTGCCACAGCATGAATCATACTGCACATGACGAAGACCCTGCACACTCTCTGAGGTGGAATCTGTTCTTCATCCTGGACCATATACTGAGATATATTATCATCCAGACAGAGGATACATGCAATCAGTGTCCTGATTAAGTGTAGTGTTGCATTATCCCTGTCCTCTATTGCCTGCACAGGTTCATCAACAAGGTGAGGATGAAACAGTGCCCTTTAAGAAAATCAATGGAGTGGTTGGCAGAAAAACATAACAGGCACACAGCAGCAAAAACGTTAATACCATCTGCATCCTACCAATGAGTTAGACGGCTTTCCATTTTTTATTACAGTAGCTCAGGTCCCATACCATCCCTGCTGTTCCCATAATGGTGCTGACCACACAGTACTTGGAAGCCCTGTGCGACCAGGAGAGTGTGTCATTAAAATTCCTGCTGCTAGGTATGTTCTTTTTCAGGGCCTGTTGCTGGGGGACAAGATGCAATAGCCCAGATGTGCTGTTCACCTGTGACACAGTGTCTTTTTTATACTGTAGGTTAATAGGTCATTACAGATGAAAGAAAACCTATCTTAGCTGTCTGTGGCTACTCAGCACTCATATTCATAAATTCCCTTGTTTGTCGTATGTATTGTATGTTTAGTTTCTATCTGAATGTGCTACAGTTAACAATATTAACTTTTTGTTCACTGTGAATGGGGGGGCGCTAGGCAATTCAGCTTATTTTAGCTTCATCCCGGGGAGGCAGAGATAGATATGCAACTTGAAATACTGAATCATGTCAACCTGCTTGTGGTATTCCTGATGAATATTAAATTCTAGCTCGTGCCATCATTTTACTACTTGCATGGTGAAAGTGTTACCTTCTCTGAGTGTTTGATAAGTACCCCTTTAAGTGAAAGTTTTGGCTTCTAGTATTGTGGCTGCAGTTTTTGACTTTTAAATGAAATGTTTCCAGTAAATCTGGATTATGTACTGCTTTAAATACAAGAATGAAGTCCCTCTAAGTTATCTTCTTTCCAGGATAAAGAGATTCAGCACCTCTGAAGCTCGAAACACCTGTACAAACAAAACTTTAAATAATACAGATCATGAATAAAACAAGCACAAAACACCAAGACATAAATTTCCATTCATATATACATACATCATGCAATTAACCATTACACATAATTCAGAATATAGGTATTGAAGAGCCCACTACATAGGTATTGCAGAGTCCACTGTAAGTTAATCAACCCTGTTAATCATCCTGCTCATTCTCCGCTGTACACCCTCCACCCTAGTTATATCCATTCTCAGGAGAGGTGACCAGTATTGTGCTCCTTACTCCATGAATGGTCTCAACATTTAGTTTTAGAGTACCCTGATCTCCCCTGCCTTTATTATTGGTTTGCACCATGGTCATATCAGGGTCATAGCCACACATGATGAAGTGAACACAGCTCCGCACTCACGGACATGAAAAAATAAGACACTGCTAAAGTGCACAATCCATTCATTGCAAGTTTTGTACAGGAACACGGAACATTGCCCATATCCTCTTCTAACACTTCAGCCCAACAGAGGGTCTTCATCAGTGGGTGTGTCTACACAGGATAAGGAATAGGTGCTTAAATATCCAAGGCCAGATTTTCTAAGTGGTCCGATTGCCGCAAGCCCTGAGTGCACCAAAGACATGACGCACCGGGCTTTTAGCAATTTTACAGGATTTGACATCCCGTGTGGCAACTGCTGGAAGTTAGATAACCTTTTTGTGGTCTAACTTGTGTTAATGCTAGGAACCCTTTTTATGGTGCTTGTGCCAAATATCCAAATATTTGGTGCAGGCTACCATAAATTGAGTAAATTGTTACAACAGCATCCGATCTACTAAAATCTGATGCAGTTGTGGCAAACCCATTTGGCATACTGCCTGAAACTAAGTGTGGTGGTACAGGACTTGATGCAAGCACTGCACCACCCTCTGAAAATCCAGCACCCAGTGTTTAAAGCAACATAGATATTAAGTGCAAAAACAAATAAATACATAACTTTGTAGTGTCAAAAATACAAAAACCCTCAGCTAAACAGTAGAAGAGGTATTATATTACAAAATGCAGCTAATGCCAAAAATCATGAACTCTAATGGTGTCCAGAAAATGTTATAAGCACATCAATAACTAATATGTGTATTAAATATACATACTATAATTAGTTCAATATCAAAAACATTGCAACTAAATAATTCCACTCCTCAAAAAATAGGGGGATGCGTCGGGCCACCAGAGCAGTGCTAGTGCTACCACTCATGATGCTAGTGACCCAGGTTCAGGAGCAGACTCGGGTGGCTGGAGGGCCAGCTGGAGGGGTGGATCAACCAGCCTTGCACACTCTCTGCTGAGGTGGGGGGTGGTGACCACTCCATACCAGCTCCTGGGTGACCACAGGCTGTCTGGTTCCCAGTGGCACATGTGCTGGATGGGAGGGGCATGTCAGATGCCTGATCTGGCTGCACCACTGTGTCATTGCACACCATGCCTCCCACAGCTTAGCAGAAAAACTTCCCACCGGAAGAGCTGTGTGATGCCCCCATTGTGCTACCACCCTGCATAACTGACCTGGGCTCTCTGCCCAGACTCAGACGTGGTATCTGATGGAGTGAGTAAGCCAGGGGGAAAACCAGGTAAAGACTGGCCCCTGGTAAAGTGGCGATGGTGGTCATGGTGCAATGTCAGGCCAATAGGGATGCCATCCTGGCCCAAGAAGCATGCTAAATAAAAAAAAAAAGGGGGAGATGGATGTAGATGGCAGAGCAGGAGGAGTAACAAAGAGTTGCCAAAAAACAGACTCAAAGAAATAGTAACATAAAATTAAAAGGAAAAAAGCAGCATGGAGCAGATTTGAAAGGAGCATGGAAAGAAGATATACACAGTACAAAGCCTAAAGATACACAAACTATATTAAATAATGTGAAGAAGATTAAAAATCAGGGCAAGATGTAAGAGGACTATATAAGCATAGCAAAATTGCACAGCTAAATAATGAAAAGAAAATGGGGGAGAAGTTTGCAGATGGTATTATGCTATAGAAAGGGATTGGGGGAAATAATGTACAAAGAAAAGGCAGAACAACTAAGGAATAAAAAATCATAATAAAATTCTGGAAGCAATAGCAGTAAAGAAGACTAAAAATGACACAAAACTGATAACAATAAACTATAAATATGTAACATAGTAACCCGTGACACGTTAGTCATGGCCCTACCGGGATACACTCAAACAGGATCACCAGACTGATAACACAGAGAATTGTAATCTAAGTTGTGTCATCAAACATAGATTTCAAACATTCCATAATTCAGAACTATATGCAAGAACAGTGGATACATCTGAAAAAAAAAATGCAAAAAAAGAAATTTAGAAAATTACTATCATTACAGCTACACTACAATTACCCACAATATTATATCCATTTCAATACAGATATACTGTATTGGATGGAAAATTCATAAAATAAATCACACAAGTATGGAGTAAAATATATTTCTTCATTCAAGCCTAGTGGAAAAGCAGTGTGCAAATTCTCAGACCATCATGTCTCCTTTTGTAGTGTCCTCGTAGAAAAACTTTATAAGCTGTATTTAGTTTGGTTTGGTTCGGTTCACATTATTTGACTTGTAAGAAGTGTCCCTCTGATGTTTGTAGTGCTTATACAAAACAAACTTTAAATATTACAGATCATGAAAAAACTAACCATAAAACACCAAGACATAAAATTCCATTCATATATTCATACAATTAACCATTACACATAATTCAGAATATAGGTATTGCAGTGCCCACTAAAAGTTAATCAACTCTTGTAATCATCCTGCTCATTCTCCTCTATACACCCTCCACCCTAGTTTATCCATCCTGAGGTAAGGTGACCAGTATTGTGCTCCATATTCCATGATCAGTCTCACCAGGGAGTTTTAGAGTGGCATCAACTGTTAGCTACACAGCTACTGTGTTTGCTCTGTTTCTAGCCTAAACTCCACTGTCTTCATGATTGGTCTGCACCATGGTCATATCAGGGTCATAGTCGCCCATGAAGAAATGATCATGGCTCCACACTCATGGTATCCCAGTATGACATGAACAAATAACAAACTGCTTAAGTGAACAATCCATTCATTGCAAGTTTTGTAGAGGAACACTGAAGATTGCTAGTATCCCCTTCTAGCATTTCAACCCAACACAGGGCCTTCATCAGTGGGCAGGTCTACACAGAATAGGAAACAGGTGCTTAAATACCCAGGGCTGGATTTTCTAACTGGTACAGTTGCTGCAAGTCCTAGATGCACCAAAGACACGATGCACTGGGCTTATGGCAATCTTATGGGATTTTTCATCCTGTGTGGCAATTGCTGAAAATTAGACCACCTTTTTGTGGTCTAACTTGCATCAATCCTAGGGGAATCTTTTTATGGTGCTTGTGCCAAATATCCAACTATTTGGCACAAGCTGCCATAAATCAAGTAAACTGTTACACCTGCTTCCATTCTACTAAAGTCAGATGCATTTTTGGCAAATTCATTTGGTGTATTGCCAGAAACTAAGGGTAGGATTCACAAAATGGTTGAAATACTCTCAGCTGTGGGACAAATCCAGTGCAAGAGGGTTGCCATTTGTGGTTCCGGAGGTTTCTGCAATTGTCCCGTAGCCGTGGGTATTCACAAACATTGGAGCTGGATTACAACTGGCTTTACAATTTATGGTGACTTGCAGGTGGTATTGCCAGGGAAACCTCTGCAGCTGTGGAGATCTATAATGGCCGGTGGGACCAGGCGTAACATCATCCACAACTGCTGCACTGTGCATAACAATCTTTATACCTGCAGAGATATTGGTCTGCAAAGGGAGTTGCGGCGTGGGACTTCTTCTCAGAACACTTTGTGAATCCAGCCCTAAGTGTGGTGGTACAAGGCTTGGCACAAGGCATGGAACCCATTGTTTAAAGCAACATAGAAATTAAGTGCAAAGACAATAAATACATAAATTGATATTGTGAAAAACACAAAAATCCTTAGCTAAAAGTAGAGATATTATATTACAAAACGTAGCTAATGCCAAACATAAAAATTGAAAATCATGAACTCTAATGGTATCCAGAAAATTTAATAAGCACATCAATAATTAATTTATAAACTATACATACTATAAGTAGTTCATTATCAAACAAAATTGCCAGTAAATAATTCCATTCCTCAAAAAAATAGTGGGTACAGAGTTAAATGGCAGAACGGGAGGAGTAATAAAGAGTTGTGAAAAAACAAACTCAAACAAATAGTAACATAAAATTTTAAGGAAAAAGTAGCATGGAGCAGATTTGAAAGAAGTATGCAAAGAAGATATACACAGTACAAAGCCTACAGATACACGATCTATATTAAATAATATGAAGAAGATTTGTTATCAGGGCAAGATGTAAGAGGAATATAGAAGCACAGCCAAATTGCAAAGCTAAATAAAGAAAAGTAAATGGAGGAGATGTTTTCAGATAATATTATGTTATAGAAAGGGATTGAGGGAAATTATGTATGATGAGAAGGCAGAAAAACTAAGGAATGAAAAATCACAATAAAATCCTGGAAGCAACAGTAGTAAAGAAGACTAAAAATGACACAAAGCTGATAACAATAAACTATAAATATGTAACATAGTAACCAGTGACATATTAGTCATGTTCCTACCGGGATACACTCAAATAGGATTACCAGACTGGTAACACAGAGAATTGTAATCTAGGTTATGTCAAAAATAGACTTCAAACATTCCATAATTCAGAACAATATACAAGAAAAGTGGATACATCTGAAAAAATGCAGAAAAAGATATTTAGAAAATGACTATAATTACAGCTGTATTACAATTACCCACAGTATTATATCCATTTTAGTCCAGATATAGTGGATGGAAAATTCACAAACAATCACAAGTATGAAGTAAAATTTACTTCTTCATTCAAGCCTAGTGGAAAAGCAGTATGCAAATTTACAAGCCATCTTGTCTCTTTCCGTAGAGTCTTCATATACTGTATTTGGTTTGGTTTGGTTTCGTTCACTTTATTTAACTTGTAAGAGGCACCCCTCCAGTGCTTGGAGTGCCTGTACAAACAAAATTTTAAATAATACAGATCATGAAAAACCTAATCATAAAACACTAAGACATAACATTCCATTTATATATACATACATAATACAATTAACCATTACACATACTTAAGAATGTGGTGAGCTGCCTGGCTGCTAGCCTTTATTTGTAGATATTATTCTGTTGTACATATGTTTTTATTGTAATCCTATGTACATGCCAGTGTCAGCACAAAGGCACCTAGAGAAAAGATTGGATTTCTTTTAAAAAAAAGGTTTGACCTTCTTCTGACCTGAGAGGCCAGCTGCTTGCAGGAATCTGTCAAGTTCTCATCAAAAAGCTTGTGGAGGCATGATCAAAGGGGTATTTCCAATAGGAACTGACCAAGGGAAACAGAAGTAATAAAATGACCTGTATAATCATAAAACTTACAGGATCTTCCTTATAACTAATTAAATTAAGCCAGTTCAAAGTCCAGAATGTTTTAGCCAGGAATAGAGATGTTGCAAAATGTAATTTCGCTGGCAAAATCTCTTCGAAATCACCAATTTTGCCCAGCAAAATATTTTGCTTAATTACATGCTTATGGTGAAATTTCACTGATTGCTATGGTGAAATTTCACAGTAAATTTCACCTTGTGTTAATATTAGGTGAAATTGGGCTTGTCACATGATTTGACATATTTTTTACATATTGGGGGTAACAGCAGTCACATGTTCTTCTTAATACATACATTTGATCATATACAGAGCAAGAAAAACAGAGAAGAGCATACAGAGTTTATTAGACAAAAACGAAATAAAAAGAAAAAAACAGTTTCTCATTGACTTAGGCCTTAGGCAGGTCTACATTTATTCCAATATTGTACTTGTGGTTCCCATGTATATTTCTCCTCCCCCTGAACTCCCAATCTTCCCTCCACCAATGCCTCACCCTGACTCCTCCCAGCCCTCCAGTCCGTGACCCTCTCCACTCTGAATTTTAACTCCATTTTTTCAAGGCACAAAACCAGGATCTCTTGTCATAATGTACAGGATCCATCTTGTCCATTTCAGAGTACATAAGTCTGCTTGGTCATTGAATTGGTAGGAGATTCTCTCTGCCCTGTATATTTGAGTCATTGTTTTTCTCCATGCCAATATGGTAGGAGACTGAGGTGAGAACCAGAGTCTGACTATCATTTTCTTTGCCGCCATAAGGACAATCACCAGTAAGTATCTAGTAAGGGGGTCTCTGCACTCAGTGGGGAGAACTAGCAGCAGGAAACACTCTACAGTTAAGATAATTGGTGCTCCTATCATATCAGGGAGTAGAAAGGCAGCTGCAAAGGCCAACAAAATGTTGGGTTGTATTGCAAGGGGTATATCCTCGAGGAGGGAGGAGGTGATTCTGCCACTGTATAGGTCATTAGTTAGACCGCATCTGGAGTACTGCGTGCAGTACTGGCACCCGTGTCTGAAGAGGGACATTAAGTTACTGGAGGGGGTGCAGCGCAGGGCAACAAAGATGATCAAGGGGCTGGGGGACTTATCAAATGAGAGGAGGCAGAGGGAGTTGAACATGTACTCACTGGAGAAGAGGAGGGACAGGAGGACATGATTGAAACCTTTAAGTAAATGAAAGGAATAAACAAGACAGGTACAGAGGGGCTGTTCAAAGTAAGGAGGGAGGGAGGGACACCAGGGGCCATGATATGAGACTGGAGGGAGGAAGGTTCAGGAGGGAGATGAGGAGACACTTTTTTACAGAGAGGGTGGTGGCTGGGTGGAATGCATTACCTGCAAAAGTGGTATCCAGTAGAACAGTGGACTGCTTCAAAAGGGGATGGGACAGGACAAGGGGGAGGGTCAATGAAGGGGAAGGGTGGAAGGAAGGGGCAGCTGCAGAATAACGGGTGCTAGCTGCACATTCAAGCAGACTTGATAGACCTCTAGGCCTTTATCTGCTGGCAAATTTTGTATGTTCGTATATCAGTCAGTCCCTGTTGTAGGGAGGATAAGAAGGGTTATAGGACAGGGCAGGCCCAGAAAATGTGAGTATGATGTGCGGGGTGTCACCTCACATTGGCACCAACATCCCTTTGACTTCATGACTGACTAGTGGGCTGTTATAGTCAGAGTGTGAAAGTATTTGATCATTAGTTGCCAGGAGAATAGCCTCCATGCATGGGAATAAACAAGCTTGGATGATATTAGCTAGCCCCAGTCCCACTGCTGTGCAGAGATATCTGGGCCTATCTCTTTGTTCCATCTCTCGAGCACCCCCTTAGTGTTCATGCTAATGGTGTTATTAAGTGCCTTATAAAGGGCGGAGGTAGCATGGGGGATCTCATTAACCGATAGGGTGGTCTGGAGCAGAGTAACCAGTGGCGGTACTTCCCCTGGTTTACGCAACTCAGAAGGAAGAGAGTAAAAACAAAGTCTTAATTGTAGAAATCTGTAGCAGTCCTCCTGTAGCAGGCCATAGGTCTGCCTCAATTCTTGGAATGACTTGAACTCATTCCCAGTTAGCAATTGAGAAAGGGAAAAGAGGTGGAGTTTTCCTATTGTTCAAATGTGTCATCATATTGGGCTGGGGAGAAGTTCTCCAGGAGAGCCAGCGGGCACATATAAATCAGAAAGGGGGACAGAGAAAGGTGTCTACAGATCACTCCCCATGTTTTAAGTTGGTGCTTGATCCAGGGACCCGGGTTCAACTGAGGTGACATCAAAGGGGGGATTGGTAAAGATATGCTCATACCAGGTCCTTAAATGGGAGTAGACTTTCCTATATCTCCCTCCACTTATCAGGGTTGCTGCACATAAGGCGCACAGCAAGAAAAGAGAGATGCGATGCCCAGTTATATATTTTTAAGTTCGGTAAGGCCAATCCCCCTCCTTGTCGTGGGAGACATAGAACCGGGAGGTGAATTCAGGGTCATTTGCCCGCCCAGATGAACTTCAGTATTGCTTTATTCCAAGTTTGAAATGTTTTTGCTGAATCATACATTGGGACATTTTGGAAAAGATGTAGTGCCTGGAGGAGGGTCACCATCCGGACAACCTCCATGTGTTGGAGTAGATTGAGCTGGAGTATGGCCCACCTAGCAAGGTCAGCTTGAAGTTGGGTGTAAAAGGGGTCATAGTTATTTCGGATTATCTGCTTATGGGAGCATGAGAGATATATATCCAGGTATTTTAATTTGTCAAGATCCCATCGAAATGGGTGGGACCGTTTAAATGTTGGGGGTTCAAAATGAAATGTTAAGGCATCCATTTTAGAAGTATTTAGTTGACACCCCGAGCACCTCCCATATTTCTCCAGGATTTTAAAGACTGCTGGTACTGAGTGTGTGGGGTTAGCCAGGAACAACAATACATTGTCTGCGTATAAGGCAATGCGGGGTTCGCCCCCCCACCCACACTCCGGCTATTTGGGAGGAGCACCTGATTGCCTGGGCCAAGAGCTATATAAAGATGGCAAACAGTCCGGGGCATAGAGGGCAACCCTGGCGAGTACCCTGTGTAATGGGAAGTGGTCAGAGTGGTGACCACAGACCTTCAAGCATGCCTTAGGGGAAGAGTATAGGGCCTTAATCATGGAAATAAAGGAGGAGGGGGATCCCCCTTTTTAGACATTGTGGTGAACAGAAAGGGCCAGGAGACCCTGTCAAATGCCTTCTCATCATCTAGGCTGAGAAGAACCAATGAGGCTCTGCAAGATTGCATCTCCTGAACCAGATGTAGGGCCCTTCTAGTATTATCAGTAGTGTATCTTGAGCTTACAAAGCCTGTTTGGTCCAGACAGATTAGGTGGGGAAGAGTCGCGTCTAGACATTTGGCCATAATGGACATTAGTATTTTATAGTCTATGTTTACAACCAAAATAGGGTGGTATGAATTACATAATTGTGGGTCTTTATCTGGTTTGCGGATGACAGAAACAGTAGCATATGATCAGCAAGGGGGAGGGGCACACAGACCCTGCATCAGCTCATTATAGACCTGCAGCATAGATGGGCTAACCAGGGGTTCTACACATTTATAAAATGCTGTCCCATAACCATCAGGGCCTGGGGCCTTCATGGTTTTTAAATGGGAAATGGCTCCTCTCAGTTCCATCAGGGTTATGGGGGGTAGTCAAACTAGTTTGTTGATCCTTATTAAGTTTGGGAAGGTCCAGGGAAGAGAGGAAAACATCAATGGGGCTTTGGTCAGTTGGGTGATCTGGGGTGCATAGTTTCTTATAGTAAGTACAGAAAGCCTGTGAAATGTGTCCCAGCCTTGTGTGCATTTCACCCACCTCCGGGTCCCTGATGGTTGCTATGGTGGAAAGACGTCTGCTTGCAAAGTCGGAAGGCTAATAAAAGGGAGGCCCTGGGTCCCACCTCTCCATACCGCTGCCTAAGAAATTTTAAGGCTATCTCAGTTCATTGTGTGCATGGCCTATCTAGTTCCTGTTTGGTCTGTTTCAGTTGGGTGTCCACTGATAAATCCCTTTGTTGGTGGGCCTCTTGGAGGAAACTAAGGGTTTGTTCTAGGTGTGACTGTCTCTCTCTGCGTTGTTTCATGACAATAGAAGTGTGCTGTATCAAGTGGCCGCTAAGGAGCACTTTCAGTGTGTGCCACCTAATCACAGAGGTGGTATCCTGTGCATTATTGTCCTCCAGACTCTCCTGAATTCTGTCCTTTAAGAATTCCCGAAAGGGCTCATTCTTGAGGTGTATTGAGTTAAATCTCCACATGGTTTTACATCTGTCAAGGCCCAGGTCCCAGTGTGTTATCACTGGGGCGTGGTCTGAGTGGGCAATATCCCGCATGGAGGCCTCCCCAACAACCCTCAGACACTCCTTTTGTGTATAACAATGATCAGTTCTAGTATATGTACCATGAACAGCTGAGTAAAATGAGTAGCATCTATCTCTAGGATGAAGGGTACACCATACATCTAGCCAGCCCACCTCTTGGATAAATCTTTTAAAAAATTTGCGTGGGGCTGGTTGCTGATTCCTGCCAGTGCTGGTGGTGTCCAGAGAAGGGCTTGGGGCAATATTAAAATCTCCTGCTAGAATTAAGGTACCCCTGGACAACTCTAGAATTTTTCTTAGCAGGAAATGGATGGTAGGTGTGGATAAACCCGGGGGAAAGTAGGCGTTCACCAGGGTTACCTCGCTATCCTGTAATATTCCTTGAACAACGACCAGGTGGCCCTCCGTATCTGCCCACTCCCGGCTTACCTGAAAGTGTATCTGGCCGGAGATCAGTATGGCGACCCCCTCTCCTGCCCCCACCAAAAGAGGATGAGAACACCTGTGAGAAACCCCTAGAAGCCAGCTTGTTGTGTTCATTAACATTCATATGCGTTTCCTGTATGTAGACAATCCCTGCTTGACTTTTCTTAAACATTGTAATCATTCTTGAGTGTTTGACAGGGCTACCCAATCCATTCACATTCTAAGATAGAATTTGTAGCAGTTGACTAGCCATTCATACTTCTCCTAAACTTACAGGAGTTATGCCAGTCCTCTCTGCTGCTCCCCATCCTGTAAAACTGCCTGGATTGATGCCTGTTAAACAAGAAGGTGACTGCCTGTGGGATGGTGATAGGAATAAATCTCCCTCTAACAGTAATCTTTCCAACTTTAAAAAACAGTGGGAACTACTAACTCTGGAAAAGAACAGGGAAAGTGAACTGGTGCAGGTCCCTGCCAACTGGGCTTGCTGCTAAACTAGTGGCTTCCATAAGTCTGGGGGATGTTAGGCTCCCAGGCTCGAATGTGCCGAATTTGGCTTGTCCACCCTCAGGAGGACCCCGTAACCGCATCGCCTCTTCTAAGGGAGGGGGTAGTCATACCAAAGTCCCCTCAAAGCATGTAACAGTACTATTCAGTATTAAAATAAATTCAACTGGTAGTTTTGTTTTGACATTATTTATCAGGCCATTCCTTATGGGGCGTTAGACCATGATGAATCACTTGATTTACCCTGTAACAGCCTCAGGTAAGAGTGAGGTATATAGTATGTAAATCTTTTGGGGCCAGTCCACCCTCAGCCCTGCTGGAACAGCATTGGTGAGGCATAAGAGGGCAGACTAGACCCCAGATCCTGCTTGTGTTCAGTTGTGATGCTCAGTTCCCCACCTCCCACTCAGCACCAGTCCTGGAGTGGTGGACAGGGGGAGGAAGGTCTAGAAGGGGGGAAGCGAACCCACCCACTCCATCTGAGTCCATCTTCCACCTATCCCTGGGTGGATTATTGAGGCATGGGCTGCTCCACCCCTCGTATTGGGATTTATCTGTTGTAGAGAGGGTAATCATGAGCACTCTTTGTGCTAAAAAACATGTGCCAATGGTGTCCCTGGTTTAGCCTCCTGACCCGACCCCCCCCCCGACAGAGATGAAAGGAAGGGAGTAGAGACAGAAGTGAGAGAAAGAGAGAAACAGGAGCCATAAGGAGGCCCTAGGCCAGGCCAGTTCCCCCTCCCACAACCCCCGGACCCCTACTCCTCAACCCAACAGTCCCCGTCCACATCCCCCTTCTTCTGCTCCCAGTCCCCAACCCCAGCCAAATACCCACGATTCATGGCTGACCTCCGGCCCGCTAGTAGGGCAAGACGCTTACGTGCCTGAGCCCATCCAGACTGGATTATTATTGATATCAAGGTATCCCCTGTCATTCACCTACGGCAAAGGGAAACACTACAGGTAGTTTCAGCCATGAGGTTGGATTACCTGGGGGGGGGAAGGGACCCCCGGGGAAGAGCAGAAGGCCCGCGAGTCATAGGTAAGACCAATCTTAAAGAGGAAAGCTTAGCCGGCCTACCTGTACAAACACTGCCCAGTGGCACAGTCATTCAGTCCATCATTCACTTCATTTCACCACTTGTGGTGTTAGGTCCGAATCCTCTTTGGCCGAGGCCTGTTTGCAGAGTCAGGCCACAATCTGCTGGAGGGCCGAGGTGCCTTCTTGTCTGCGCTGTTCCTTCTGGGGTACCTGATTCCAGACCTTCAGTGCCAGTTTAGTTGCCAGTGTCTTATTTAGGGGTCTCTGGTCCAGTGTTATCTTGATACCCTCTTTTATGAGTCCCTGGGTGGCTTCCTCCGCACTCTCATAGGTTCTAGGGCCATCAGTGAGCTGCACTACAAGTTTCGCCATATAGGGGGTCCTGAACTTAATCTTCGCTTCTTTAAGCTTTCTGAGGATGGGAGCATAGGCACGGTGTCTTGCAGCAATGGCAGTGGGGTAATCATTATCAACAACTCTCGATTGAGAAAGTCTCTAACACCTGAAGCCCTAAATCTTGCAGTCCACAGCTCGGTGCTCTCCTTAATTGACTATGGCCTTGTCATTTACAAAACTGCTTCTACCACTGCACTCAAAAGGCTCACTGTGGCACTGAACAAGGCCTGTAGACTCCTAATTGGTGCACCACGCCTCACCCACACCTGCGATGTCTATATGCAGGCTTGGTGGCTCAACTTGCATGGGAGAATTAAATACCACACCTGCTTACTTGCCAAAAAGATTCTCCTTGGACTCATGCCTCCGGGATTAGGATGCTTACTTCACAAATCCCCCAAGACCCAACATACGCGCACCTCATCTTCTGCACTATTACTAGTTCCGATGTGCCAGACCGCCCAATAGCAATGCTCCTTTTGTATCAAAGTACCATACTGGTTAAATGGCCTCCACAATGGTTTGGCTAACCTTACTAGTCTCAGTGAATTCAAACTCAAACTTCGTCAGCACATCCTAACTGAAAACTCCTGTGATTGCACCACTTAACATCCTTGTCCCTTTTCCCAGGACCTCACCCCCCAGTTTTTCCACTGTTCTCTCTACTTGTCTTGCTCTTTCACTCTCCTCTCCCTTCCTGCCCTCCCATCTCCCCCTTTTTCTTCCCCCCACTGTCTTCCTTGCTTTTTGTCCCTTACTATCCTAGCTGCTACTTGACAATGCTGCCTGGTTGCTCTCTCCTTCCTTGATCTGGCTCCCCTCCTAATTCCCTTCTCTTCTCACTCCCTGCCTCAAATCACGTGCTAAACTAATGTGTAATTATTTGCTGTTCTCTTATTCTGTATTTTGTAATACAAATTGCTTAATTGTTTGTGAAACCAGTCTGTTTTCCATTATGGATCTGTACCACCCCTATTGACGTGGAACCTTTGAAAATGAGCTGCTTGGCACTCAAAGGTACTTGTAATCCTAGACTGAATAAATAACAATAAACATAGATACACTGCTCTTGGTGTTTTAATTCTCTCATTTGCCATGATTTGTGGAGGACCATCTCCTTCTCCTGGTACCTCAGGAATCTGACTACGATTGCACGTGAGCAGTTAGTTGTCTGGGGTCCCAGTGTGTGATGGGCCCAGTCCATTTCCAGCAGGCAGCTTTCTGGTAAATTCAGTGTGGTTTTAAAAAACTGCTGCATGAATTGTATAGGGTCATTACCCTTGGTGCCCTCAGGAAGGCCCAACACATGCAGGTTGTTTCTCCGACTGAGGGCCTCTGCAT
Source organism: Neoceratodus forsteri (assembly GCA_016271365.2). NCBI lineage: Eukaryota > Metazoa > Chordata > Ceratodontiformes > Ceratodontidae > Neoceratodus > Neoceratodus forsteri. Next base: position 1,045,938,400 of record CM028131.1, read on the forward strand.
CATCCACTCTCTCTCGCAAGCCCTGTACCTCACGGTGAAGTTGAAGGATGGCATTTTCAGCGCCATCTACTCGGGAGTCTGAGGTGGAGGCCTGCTCTTCGGGGTCATCTAATCTTTTTTCAATTTTTCCCACATCGGTACAGAGTGCTGCAAATGTAGAGTGGCTCTCCCTTCTAAAATCTCTAAGTTCCCTCAGGACCAGGTCCATATGTCTGGAGATGTTCGGGGGCCCGACCGCGTCAGCACTTATGGATTCGCTTCGCGCCGAGACATGGGAGCCATCACTGTCTGAGTCATTTCCATTGGGCTCTGCGAGATCTAAAATTGATTTAACTTTGTCTGGTTTGCACTGGGGCATTCTTCCCTCCTTCTGCTTACAAAGTTGGCCCACTTTTGAATTTCTAAAGTTGAATTATTTAGGTTTTTCTGCCTTGGTGGGGACGGAGCTGATGGCTCACGAGGCTTCCAGGGGCATGACGTCAACGGAAGTCCTCACATGATTTACTCTTTGCAGGTCACATAGGTGACTGTAAACAGGCAGGAAGTGACAGATTTAGTTCCTTTGCTACATGGCTGGAGATTTTGGAGAAGCAGAGAGATTGTTATGTGAGGTACACAGTCTTTAGTTTAAAAAAATAATAGAGTTGTTCTCTTTTCTTTATTCTATCTGATGTGTGTGTGTGTTTATTATTTCCTTTCTGTGACTGAGATTGTGTGTGTGTGTGTGTGTGTGTGTGTGTGTGTGTGTGTGTGTGTAAACTCTCTCACTGTCTCCCCTCTCTCTTTCTATTTTTTTGTAGTAAGAAGTTAGGTGAGGTGTATGAGAATGGATGGGAAAGGTAGGGACAAGGTGGAGACTGGGAAGAAGACAGCTGGACCACCCCCACCCAGTGTATGCATTGACAGGCGGTCCTTTATGTCTGTACCCCTCAACAGCAGGAGCATGTGCCCCCCACCCCCCAGCAGGAGAATGTAGCCCCCACTCCCCAGGAGCAGCATGAGCCCCTGGCCCCCTCCCAACAGCAGCAGCAGCAGGATACCCAGCAGGATGAGGATACCCCTGTTGTCCAGCAGCAGCATGTGCCCCCCACCCCCAGGCAGCAGCAGCAGGCACCACCAGATACCATCCCCTCCCAGCTGAAGCATGTGCCCCCTGCCTCCCCTGAGCAGGAGCATAATGTGGTCACCAGCCCCGGGACATCAGCTGTTGCCCCCTCCCACAGAAAGCGTTATCAGCTGTGTGGTGTTTTTTCACAAAAAACACCAATGACAATACAGTGGTGATCTGCAACTTGTGTGGCAAATCTGTTCAAAGGGGAAAAAACAAGGGTCATTTTGGCACTGGTGGCCAAAGGAGCCATCTGCAGCACCACCACCCTGCAGATTGGTTCAAAAAACAAAAAGAGTTGGCAGCAGCAGGTAGAGGGGCCCGGGGTGCTGAGCAGTTAGAAGGGGAAGGGGGCCAGCAGGAGGAAGGGGCCAGTGGTCAGCAGAGGTGCCGCATGAGTAGGCGGCGGTGGCAGCAGCAGCAGCAGGAGGCAGCTACAGAGCCCCCATCACCCTCACCAAACAGACACAGGTGTCACCAGGTACATGGTGGTGATCCAGCACAGCCTGCAGCCACTTCAACCGCTCATGTTCCAGCACCAGCAGCAGTGAGCCAAGAAGACCTGAAAGCAGTGCGCAGAGAGGTGGGAGCTCTACACAGTGAGTTTAATGATTTCCACCAGGAGGTATGGTGGGACCTCGGGAAGCTCCTTGTGGAACAACATAAAATGTTTGAACTACTGATGGAGCTGCGTGGTAGTGGTGGTGGTGGTGGCAGGGCAGAGTTGTTGTCTGTTTTTTGTATTTTTGTATTTTTGTATTATTGTATGTGTTTAATATTATGTACGTCTAAGTAATGTTTTGTAACTTGTCACTGGTGAAAACAGGCAGATCTGCTCATCCTGCTTACAAGTATAAAAAATAAAAAATTAAAATTAAACATTAATTGGTACCTGGTGCCGGTGCAGTGTAACAGTCCAGACCAGAAAAGATAATGTCAGTGTAGCACTGGCAGCAATTTTTTTTTCTTTTCTTTCTCCTGTCGTTGTTTTTTTACTGTCACTCTTCCTTCATCTGCACCTCTAAAAATAACAAAAAGAAAAAAATATATATATATATGTATGTGTGTGTATATATATATATATATATATATATATATATATATATTCTGTCCTCTTCTTCTTCTATATCCTTTTGTTTCTGTTTGTCCATTTTTTTCTGTTATGCAATGTTTATGCTCCCTCCCTGTCCTCTTTCATATGTATACCCTGTCCCTGACCCGACCCTGCATGCGCCCCCTGTCATGTGTTACTGTCTGTCAGTCACTTTTAATCTTTAACCACAGTCACTGTACCTTTCTACTTGGTTTATGTTAGTCCCTCTGTGTGTATTTCCTCATCCTATCCACAAATGTCAAGTATTGTAATTTGTAAATTGTTCCCATGAACAAAATGTTTTTCCAAAGCTATGTGTGACGTTGTGGGCTGGCAGTTGTTTTGGCTGTGTGCAGGATCAGTCTGGATGAATATGTACACAACAATCATAGAAGCATAAGCACTTTTAATGGGAAGTTAAACATAATGTACATTTTTTTATGCTTGACACGCGTGTCCCCATGGCTTGCCACAATGTTAACTTAGTGTTATAGTGCCCAACCACACCCCCACCACCCGGTCCAAAATGTGCTGTAGTAGAGCCACAGTTTAACACAGCCTCTTGAAGCCATGCTGTGCAGAGTAGACATGATAAGAAGAGAAATATAGTATGACTGGAAAAAATTAGGATGACATTGAGAATGTAGAGTGAGACAGAGTGTTGCCACTGTCTAACATGACCCATAAGTCCAGAAATGTTTCCCAAAAAATGTTACAGTAAATCAAGACCAAAATCAGGTCTCAATCATGATGTTTTATAGTGCCCCCTACCACCACCACCACCCAGACATTAAATAGTTGTCTTAGGGCCTGTTTGTCAAATATTTCTGCCTGAAACTCACTGCTGCTGGTGCCAAACAGGGCCTACAAGTCCAGAAATGTTTACCAAAAAATGTTATATCAAATTGAGGCTGAAATCTGCTATCAGTCCTGATGTTTTATGGTGCCCCACCAGCAGCCAAACATTAAAATGCTGTTTTGGCCACAGTTTACAATTGTTTTCAGGCTACATCTTGTTTCTGCGAGTGCAGCACAGGCAGTAAATGTCCAGAAATGTTGCAGAAAAAATGGTATATTAAATTCAGACAGAAAGATGATCTCAGCCATGATGTTTTATGATGCTGAAACCCCAACCCAGACCAAACGATGGTCTTTGGTCCACTGTTACAATTGTTTTTAGGCCACATTTTGTTTCTCTGAGTGTAGCACAGGCAGTAAATGCCCAGAAATGTTGCAGGAAAAATGGTACATCAAACTGAGACTGAAATGTGGTGTCAGTCCTGATGTTTTACAGTGCCCACCCCCAGCACCCAGACATTAAAATGCTGTTTTGGACACTGTTTACAATTGGTTTTAGGCCACACCTTTTTTTTGCGAGTGTAGTACAGTCAGTGCATGTCCAGAAATGTTTCCCAAAAAACTGCACAGTACATTCAGACAAATCAGGTGTCAGACATGTTGTTATATGTTGCACGCCTTTCACCTGGTCCAAAACATGTTGTTTAGACCACTGTTTACCAATGGTTTACGGCCTAATCATGGTGTTGACACTGCCTAACATGGCTCAGAAGTCCAGAAATGTTTCCCAAAAAATTGCACAGTACATTCAGACAGAAATCAGGTGTCAGACATGCAGTTGCATGGTTCACATCCACTATGACGACCAAAATCTGTTGTTTTCTGCACCATTTAAATGCTTTTCAGGCCTAACCGTGGTGCTGCCACTGCCTAACATGCCACATAAGTCCAGAAATGTTTCCCAAAAAATTGCACATTACATTCAGACAGAAATCAGGTGTCAGACATGCTGTTATATGTTGCATGCCTTCCACCTGGACCAAAACATATTGTTTGGCCCATTGTTTACCAATGGTTTAAGGCCTAATCACAGTGTTGACACAGCCTAACATGGCCTAGAAGTCTATAAATGTTTCCAAAAAAATGTTACAGTAACTTCAGACTGAAATCAGGTCTCAGCCATGATGTTTTATGGTGCCCAAACCCCCACCCGGACCAAACGATGATCTTTGGTCCACTGTTTACAATTGATTTTAGGCCACATCTTGTTTCTGCGAGTGCAGCACAGGCAGTACATGTCCAGAAATGTTTCTTAAAAAATAGTACATTAAATTCAGACTGAAATTTGGTGTCAGACATGCAGTTACATGATTCACATCCACAAAGGACCCAAATCTGCTGTTTTCTGCACCATTTAACACAGTTTTTAGGCCAAACCATGGTGCTGCCACTGCCTGACATGCAACATAACATAAGCCAGTTTGCCATGCTGAGAAAAATAAATCCTCATACAAAATGGCACTGCTACTTGAAGTTGCACTTGCTTCCTCCTGCAGTTGTTTTCGCAGTTGATTGAGAACTGTGGAATTATCATTTTGTAATGATGCTGCCCTGGTTTGCTCTGTTGTCTCTGTGGTTTTAAGTCACTGTGGATTGAATAACATTTTGTGTGCTGCCGCTGTTGCCTGCTGCTCTGTCTAGTTGCCTCAAGAAGTAATGCTTTGTCTGCTTCATGGGGATCCTCTTCACATAGTCGATAGATTCTGCTGTTGCTGCACATGTATGTGTCTGTCTGTATTTATTTTTTCGGATGCAGGAGAAGGGGGATGGTGGGTTGCTATTGGGATGTCTTGAATCCTTATATGTTTGTACTGATTTTATATTATCTAGTGTGCTGAGGAGCACATCATGACATGCATGCCAGGATTTCAATACAGGATATTGGGATGCACCACATTTCACATTGCGCAAGGACAAAGTAAGTATTGAATTTTTCATTACTGGGAGGGATACGTGACTGCAGCTCAGATATCTGAGTCAGATTGTAATTGTATTATTTTTGCTTTTGTCAACATGCAGAAATTCAGGTGCTGTTAAAACCAGGTGCACTGCTGCTGCTGCTGCTCAATATGTGTGCAATTCATTAACTTGTGGTAAGTATTTCTTAATTTGTGATGGTCTTTGGTGGGCGGGTGGTAGAGGTGGTGGTTGAGGGTTGGTGTGGGGTTGGTGGATATGGTTAAGTATTAAGTTTGTGGTTACTGCAATACAGAGATGTCAGACTTTTACAGTAACTATGTTCTATATGGGTCTGTCAATATTCAGGAATTCCGCTGCCGGGGTGCATCTGTTAACTCCCAATCTGGCTGCTGGCTGTGCTCATCGGACACAGTCTGTTCATGTCAAGGGTTCCAGTTTAACTGCCATTCCCTGATCTAAGTATTGCTTCATGTAATGATGGTGGTGGGGGCACCTAGTTGTAGCAATGTTCAAAATGACGTCTTCCTTTTTCTTATTGCCAGGTACAAAGTACTTCAATTGGAATGGTTGTTTAGTTTTCTGGTGGACATTTGCTGATGCATCTCATCTCTGTAAAGCATTGGTGACTAAATACAAGTCTTCCATCTGGGTGTGTGGATGCTGGATCGAGGTGCTGGACAAGTCAAGTGGTCAATGTACACGAATACTTTCAATAAAAAAATAAATCACAAAAGTGATTAAGCAAAGAGAAACAGGAACAAAACTACTCAGTCAGAATGCAGTAACTGTTCAGATAAAGTTACCCAGAAAAGGGTTAATATGTAAGAAAAATATAACAGATAAGTAGCACACAAACAAAAAATATTAAGGCTTAAAAGAAATTTCAGAAACTCACTCACAACTTGTGAGAAATCTGTCAAATATTACGAACTAGCCTGCTCTACTTTCACATACACACACACACACACCACACGTTCAAGCCTCCCCCACTCAGCTCCCTCACAGACACAGACATAGACACAGAGAAAACTGAAAACATTACTTAAGTTTAACTAAGTATCATTCAAAGATACAAAAACAAAATAAATGTTCACTAGCAGCACTGGGAACTAAGTTAAGATTTTGGGAACATTCAACTCTCAAAAATCACAAAGAGGTTTTTGAAGGCTTTATAGGCTGTGATGCACCACACTGAACTGCTCTCTGACTCAACAGACAATATACTGTGCAGGAAACAGCCTGCACATGATATTTCAGCTATCTATCCACAGTGCATTACAATTTCACTGGTGAAATTGAAAAACATTGGCGAAATTCAGGACAATGGTGAAATTTTGCCTTACGCGAAAGTGAAATTGGTGAAATTGGGTGAAATTTTGCATTACACAAAAGCGGAATCAGAGGCAAAATTACATTTCACCTAGGCAAAAATTTTGCATAATGCGGGAATTATGCAAAATATTTCGCTAGGCAAAATGTTCCAATTCTGCACATCTCTAGCCAGGAAACATCCTTCCAACAGACCTGTGTGAGACAATAGAAAAAGAAACACATCTTTATAGCATACCTGTGTGAGACTGTAAAACCTAAGCTTACTATGAGATTCTGACCCAGCAAAGGTTATCAGGAAAATAAAACTCTGGGGAAGTGCAAGAGTGACACCTGGTGGCCTAAAAGGAGAAATGCCAATCTCCATTGACCAATGTCCATGTCAGTGTCAGTGGCTCAGCAGGTAGCACACTCACCTCTGAGGCCGGGAGATCAGTAGGCTGTGGGTTATATCCCCACACCAGGCACATGGGTTAATATCTTACTACTGACACTGTAGTGCAGCATGAAGAAGGTGCTGTACTCCTGAGGTGGCGTCTTTCAGATGAGACGTTAAACCGAGGTCCCATCTGCCTGTTCTGGTGGTAGTTCAGGTGGATGTTAAAGATCCCAAGGCACTTCTTGAAAACAGCAGGGGGAACTTCCCCTGTGCAATGGCCAAATATTCCTCCATTCACAAAAAATACCATCAACAGCTTCATCTGGTTCAAGGTCAGTTAGCATTCATCTGTTTCCCCCTCCCCCTGGTCATGCCAGAAAATAGTCAGGATTTGTCTAGTGCATTTACCCAGTCAACAAAAACTAAATAAATTCACTGACCTGGAAGGGCCAGTCTTTATTTACAGACTGGGGGGTGGTTTTCTATATAAACTTCCCAGCACAGACACTCAGGGCCATTTTGCCATTCTGTTTGGACACTTTCTTCTGACCATGGCTGCTACAGAAAGACTGCAATATTTTGAAAACCAGTGATTCTCTGGACTTCAAAATCTTCATACCCAAGGTAGACTTAGCTAACATGTTGTAATGCATTTTTCTGTCTATTTTTTCCATTCTGTTTCTTATACTGTAACCTAAATTAGTAGATGTTCTCTTTTAGTTGTAACTGCATTTATTTTATTAAAAACTTTTGTTTTTCTAAAGATATTCTGCCTGAGTGAGACTTTCTATATTTGTGTGTGAACTGTAAAAACAGTATTAATAATCTGTGAAAACTGTTATTGCCAAAGGGCCACCATAAGCAAAGAAATTGAGAAAAGGGTCTATTTGGGATCTGGAAGGATAGTGACACCACTAGAGTCTACAAAGATTTTGAACCAGGCTGTTGCATGTCCTGTAGGGAGAAGGCCAAATCAGGTGTTACACTGCAACCCCGAAGACAGTGTGACACCTGGGTCTTCCTCTTTTGTGTAATAACAAAGGAAAGGTGCATATTTGGCCACAAGACTCAAGACTGGTATTGTGTCCTCATCCAGAGCTAGAGAGACACCCGGGATCCTCGTGGCAGAGGTGCAGTCATGACTTCAGCGAGCATTCTAAAAGGATGAAGAGGGTATCCCTGCCCCCCCATCATGGATTGCACTTAAGAGTGGGCACTGTAGGTTCAGTGGGCCTGACCCCCAGGAGTGGGTTCTTGACAGATCTGGTGTGCAGCATTGGGATCCGAGAGGTTTGGATGCATACTGTTGTGATTCAAGATATTGGTGGCACAGGCATAACAGTTGGATTCAAGTCCAGTGTATCAGATTGATAAAATGAAAACAGTCCACACACAATCAAAGCAGATATTTTAAAAAATATATAAATTGGTTACAGTATAAAGTTCCCTGTTTTGTTTTTTTCTCCAGTGAAAGTTAGTGTAGCATTAGTTAGGGAAGAGGATGGCTTCCATCTACAGTGAATACACTGCAGACTACTACAAGCAGTTGTGTCAGGAAAGAGGAGTCCAGTGTGAGGGGTGAACCAAAAAGCACCCCATGAAGGCAGAGGCTCTTATGGCAGCTGATGAGCAAGCAACTGCCCAGGACCTCAAGTCACAGCCAGTAATTGAAAGGGACCAGACCTTGGGGTGGGGGTGCCAAGGGATGTCTCAGTGTCCAGTCCCAGGGAAGAAGACAGTGAGACCAGAGGGATCCCAGAGCCACAGTGCCAGGAAAATGTCACCACAATGCTGGAGCTGAAAGGGATCAGGCTGCAGCTAGAGTTGAGGAGATTGAAGCTGGAATTCAAGCAGAAACGGTTTGAATCTTAGCAGGAAAGACAGCAAAAGAGGTTTGAGATGGAGTTGCAAGAAAAACAGCTTCAAAGAGAGAGGCTGAGAGAGAGGAAAAAGAGCATCAGAGAGAATTTTGAACTGGAGAAACTAAAACCCCAACAACCAGTGCCAGAGGAGGAAAGTGGCAGGGGTGAACCTGGAACTCCGAGACTGGTGTACAAGTTAAATTCTAAATTAATAGCTGAATTTAAAGAAGGGGGATATGAATGCATTTTTGAATTCATTTGTAAAGGTCTGTATTCAGGCTAAAATACCCATGGAGTCCTGCAGTTTCCAGCTATCCCCACTACTTATTGGGAAAGGATGAGAGGCACTAGGACAAATGGACAATCAGAACAGTAGTAATTATGAGAAACTTAAAGCTGCATTGCTTAAAAAGTATGACTTAATGCCTGAAGCATACAAGGTTAAGTTCCGTAAGCTCCGGAGAAGCCCTGACATGAGCTATGAGGAACTCACCACAAAGCAATGTCAGTTTTTTGAGATGGTGGGAGGGAGTGGAAGCAAACTCTATAGAGAAAATTGAGGAGGTTGTACTTCTGGAGCAACTCTTTTGGGCTTGCCCAGCAGGGCTAAAAACCTGGTTAGAGGACTGAGACCCCAAAACAGTGCTGAGCTCTTGGATCGCTATGCCAGGAACAGGCCTGCTCTGAAAGGGAGTGGGGCGGGTGTGACAGCACAGAAGGGGAATGGCACACCTTCATGGCAGCTAAAACCCTTACTGCCTCCACAAAAAGTGGGAAGCCCTAGGTTTTCAAAAAAAAGGACTTATCAGATAAAAGAAATGCTGATTGTTGGTTTTGCAAATAGCCAGAACATCTTGTTAGATAGTGTCCTAAAAAGGCAAAGAGTGGACAAAGTGGTGCTCAAACAGAGTTGAGTGCATTGTGTATCCCTGAAAGCATGCCTATAAACATGAGGGAGCACATACACCCAGTTACTGCAAATGGGGTGCATACCCATGGGCTAAGGGACACGGGGGCATCTCTTACCATAGTAAAGGGGGATTTGGTTGAGCCTGAACAGCTTATACCTAACCAGTTTGTAACAGTGAGGGGATTCACTAATGAGGAGAAAACTCTGCCACTAGCTAGTGTTCTCCTGGACTGGGGTGAGATAGGAGAGAGGGTGCAAAAAGTGGCTGTGGCAAACAACCTCGCCCTGGATGTGATTATAGGAAACAATCTCCAGAAGGGGGTTGTTACCTGCAGTCAGAAGGTAAAGGCTGGTTATAGTTCCCTGGACCCCATAGAAGCCCCAGTGGAAAACAATAGGATGCTGGTTCTCCAGCCTGTCTCCTGAAATGGAGAGTAGTGAAAGGGAGGTAGGATTTCCCCATGCAGCAGTTCACAAAACAGCTACAGAAGGTTACTGTGAGGAGGGAGGGGCAACCAATGGTCAGAAGGTTAGGGATGGCAGTGACCCTGAATGCCCCGATGCTACAGCTATGGACCCCAGTTTAGGAACTGAAGGGGACATGCCCCATGCCTTGCGAAAATGTGAAGAATTTGCAGCTGCTCAGAGAACTGATCCTAGTTTGGAGAGGCTGAGGGCTTGTGCAGAATCTGATGGGACACAGGGAGGTGACATGAGACATAGATTATATTGGGACAATGGACTGTTGTATATGCAGGACATAAGGACAGATGGAGGGGTGATGGGCATGCAGCTTGTTGTTCCTCAGGGATACTGTGAGTGGTTGCTCAAGATCGCTCATGATATCCCCATGTCTGGACATCTGGGAATCATGCACACCATGCAGCAAATGGCCCAGAATTTCTACTAGCCAAACTTCACCCAGCAGGTGAAGGACTATTGCAGGTCTTGTCACCGGTGCCAACAAATAGAAAAGAAGAAGAAGAAGAAGAATCAGCATTTATATAGCGCTTTTTATACACAGTATCCCAAAGCACTTTACAAGCAATGCTAGACTGGTAGTGAAGTGACTGAATGCATGGTGGCGGCCATATCGCACATCATCACCCACCCACAGCCTGGATAATTGCATGAACCGTTTATGGAAGGGGAATGTTGGCCAGACACCGGAATGTTCCTGCTCTTTACGAAGAGTGCCCTGGGCTCTTTTACTTCCACCTGGACACCTACCAGGACAACACCAGGATGGGCAGAAGGGACCTCGGTTTAACGTCTCATCTGAAGGACGGCACACGTCAGCAGTACAGCACCCCCCCAATACTGCACTCGGATGCCAGCGATTTTTAGGTGCAGGTCCATCCTGGTGTGGGATGAGAACCCACGAGAAAGGCAGGTAGTAAAATCAAAGCCACTCCAATTAATTTGCTCTTTGTGGAGGAGCCATTCCAGAGGGTAGAAATGGACATTGTGGGACCTTGGAGTACCCCAAGCTCCTCCGGGAAGAGGTTTATCCTGATGGTGGTAGATTATGCAGCCTGACACCCACAGGCAGTCACTCTTTCCTCACTTAGGACAAAGTGCAGATGCCTTGCTAGGGATTTTCTCCCATGACAGGTTTCTGCAGGAGGTAACCACTGATCGAGGGGGTACCTTCATGTCAGACCTGATGAAGTGTTTGTGGGAGAGACATGGTGTGGTACGGAGACACATGACACCTTATCACCCACAAGCTAGTGGGTTTCTGGAAAGGTTTGATGGTACCCTAAAATCTATGCTCCAGGCATTTGCTGAACAGCATGGGAGGGACTGGGAGAAATACCTTCCCCATCTGTTGTTCAGATACAGAGAGGTGCCCCAAGAGTCGACAGGGTTTTCCCCCTTCAAACTCTTATATGGACGTAGGGTGCATGGGCCCTTAGACTTGATCTGGGAAGACTGGGAAGGCAAGCACACCACCCAGGAAACTCCCATAGTGGAGTATGTCCTAAAATGTAGGGAAAAGCTGAGGGAGCTTATGGGACCAGCCCAGAGCAACCTGTCAGCTGCCCAGCAGAAGCAAAAGGTCTGGTACAACCACAGAGATGGAGCTCGCTCATACAGTGTAGGTCAGGAAGTCATGGTCCTAATCCCAGTCCAGAAGGATAAGCTGAAGGCCGAGTGGGCAGGACAATACAAGGTAGCCCAACAGGTTAATGACGTGAACTATATTGTGGAACTGCCTGACAGGAGACATACTCATAGAATGTACCACGTCAACGTGATGAAGCCATATGCAAATATGGCAGAAATGGTATTTGCAGTGTGTAGTCCTGGGAAGGGGATGGATGAAGATGACCCCCCTACTGAACTTACTGAAGGAAAGCAAGCGGGAGTCCTCTGTGGAGGCAATCAAACTGTCACCCTTGTTGACTCCAGAACAGACCTAGGAAGTGAGGGAGGTTTCAGCGGGCTTTGCCCCTTTGTTTATGGTCAAGCCTGGACTAACTCCCTTAGTGACACATGATGTAGACACGGGGATGCAAGCCCCCATACTGCGGACAACCTACTGAGTGTCTGAGGCCATCCTAAAGGACACTAGGAGGGAGTTGGAGGAAATGCTAGATTTATGGGTAATCCAGAAATCCCAGAGTCCCTGGGCCTCACCCATAGTCCTCATTCCCAAGCCAGATGTCTCTACTTGCTTTTGTGTGGACTATCGTGGACTCAACGCAATCATGAAGCCTAATGCCCACCCAATGCCATGAATGGATAAACTACCTCATTCAGGCCTGGAAATGCCTGTAGGTGGTGTCTGAATGCATAGCCACTCAGGCCAATAACAACTGAAGACGTTTTCAGCTGACTTTCACTCAGGCCCTGAAACATCTGAGGAAGTCAGCAGTTTTTACCTAAATATTAAACAAACCAAATTGCTTAGAATTGATTGCATAGCACCATTAGAAAATTAATTTTGTGCTGAACAACTTTGTCACTGATACTTTTTGTCTATCATGTATACTTTAAGAGTTATTCACATTTGTTTAAGGTGTGGTGTGCATGGCTGACATTTGTCTCTGAAGCCTCACCTAAGCACCTTGAATAAATCTGAAAGAAAACCACAGTTTTTTGGTTTTTCAGCTAGTATAAAATAAAAACCAAATTGATTACAATTAATTGCATAGCACCATAGGAAAGGTAATTTTTGCTGAACAATATTGCCACTTCTGCATTGTGTGTAGCACTTACAGTTCAAGAGGTATTCACATTTGTTTGTGGCATTCTAATTATGGCTTGATTTTGCTTAGAAAGGCCCAGGATGCAGCTTTAAGAGTATACAGGACACAAGTGGTGGAAGTCTCAAAGAGATCTTGTGGTGTGAATGAGCTACTGGACAAGTTGGGAGGGGAGACATACCTTACCACAATTGACTTGGCAAAAGGGAATTGACAGGTGAAGTTAACTGCCAGAGCTAAGGAGAGATTGACCTTTATCACTCCAGTAGGATTATTTGAGATCAAGGTAATGCCTTTTGGAATGAAGAATGCCTCGCCACCTTCCAAAGGTTGGTTAACCAGGTGTTACATAGTACTGAAGAGCACGCAGTGGCGTATCTGGATGACATTGCCATCTTCAGTACCAGTTGGAAGAAACACCTGTCCCACCTTAAGGAAGTGTTGGGCAGGATACAGAGGGCAGGGATCACTGTCAAGGCTGAAAAGTGCCAGGTGGCCATGGCAGAGGTGGCGTGACTAGGACATGTAGTAGAGCAGGGGTAGGTTCATCCTAATCAAGCCAAGACTGAGGCGGTAAAGGTGTGACCCAGACCTGAAACCCATAAGTAGATTCAAAGTTTCCTAGGGACCACCGGATACTATCGAAAGTTTGTACCAAATTACAGTACTCTGGCAGCTCCCCTGTCTGGCCTGCTAAAGAAAAGAATGCCCAAAAAGGTAAAATGGGAGCCAGCCTGTGAATGAGCATTCACATGGCTAAAGGAGGCACTGTGCATTGGCCCTGTGTTGGCCATTCCAGAAACAGTAAGCCATTTGTAGTCCAGACAGATGCCTCAGATGTGGGGATTGGAGCAGTCCTCGGTCAGACCTCTAAACAAGGGAAAGATCACCCAATAGTGTACCTTAGCTAAAAGTCGCTTCCTGGGGAGCAGGTCTATTCCATAGTTGAAAAGGAATGACTTGCACGGGTATGGACCCTGAAGAAATTAGAGCCATATCTCTATGGGAGGCACTATGAGGTACAGACTGATCATAACCCCCTAGTGTGGTTGACATAGATGGGTAAGATGAATGGTTGTTTCTTAAGGTGGAGTATTGCCTTACAGGGATACAATATGACCATTACCCACAGGGCCAGATCAGAGAATGCAAACGGAGACAGGGTATCTCACCAGTTAGACCAGGGAAAAGAATTTATGAAAATCATACCCTGCCTAGGGATGGAGTCCCACAAATTTAGTCTAGGAGGGAGGGGTTGTGGTGAGCTGCCCGGCTGCTAGCCCTTATTTGTAGATATTATTCTGTTGAATATGTTTTTTTATTGTATCTATGTACATGCCAGAGTCAGCACAAAGGCACCTAGAGAAAAGACTGGATTTAAAAAAGAAAAGGTTTGACCTTCTTCTGACCTGAAAGGCCAGCAGCTTGCAGGAATCTGACAAGTTCTTGTCAAAAAGCTTGTGGATGCATGATCAAAGGGGTATTTCCAATAGGAACTGGCCAAGGGAAACAGAAGAAATAAAATCATCTGTATAATCATAAAATGTACAGGATCTTCCTTATAACTAATTAAATTAAGCCATTTCAAAGCCCAGAAAGTTTTAGCCAGGAAAGATCCTTCTGACAGGCCTGTGTGAGGTAATAGAAAAAGAAACACATCCTTATAGCATATCTGTGTGAGATTGTAAAACCTAGGTTAACTATAAGAATCTCACCCAGCAAAGATCATCAGGAAAATAAAACTTTGGGGAAGCATGAGAGTGACACCCAGTGGCCTAAAAAGAGAAAGGTCAACATCCATTCACTGACCTGGAAGGGCCATTCTTTATTCACAGTCTGGGTGGGTGGTGGTCTTTTATATAACCTCCCAAGCACAGACACTCAGGGCCATTTTGCCATTTTGTTTGGACTCTTTCTCCTGACCACGACTACTACAGAAAGACTGCAATATGTTGCAAACCAGCAATTCTCTGGACTTTGAATTCTTTATATCCAAGGTAGACTTAGCTAACATATTTTAATGCATTTTTCTGTATATTTTTCCCATTCTGTTTCTTACACTGTAACCTAAGTTAGTATATGTTCTCTTTTAGTTGTAACTGCATTTATTTAAGTATTTTAGTAAAAACTTTTGTTTTTCAAAAGAAATTCTGCCTGAGTGAGACTTTCTATATTTGTGTGTGAATTGTGAAAACAGTATTAATAATCTGTGAAAACTGTTATTGCCAAAGGAGCCACCATAAGCAACCAAATTGAGAAAATGGTCTATATGGGATCTGGAAGGATAGGGAGAATGCCAGAGTCTACAAAGATTTTGAACCAGGCTGTTGCATGTCCTGTCAGGAGAAGGCCAAATCAGGTGTTACGCTGTTACCCTGAAGACAGTGTGATGCCTGGGTCTTCCTCCTTTGTGTAATAGCCAAGGAAAGGTTCATATTTGGTCACAAGACTTGAGACTGGTATTGTGCCCTTATGCTGAGCTAGAGGAACACCTGAGATCCTCGTGGCAGAGGTGCAATCGTGACCTTGGCGAGCATTCTAAAAGGATGAGGAGGGTATCCCTGTCCCCTCGCATCATGAACTGCACTTAAGGGTGGGCACTTTGAGCTCAGTGGGCCTAACCCCTAAGAGTGAGTTCATGACACAGAATATGTGTTTTGCAGAGCCCACTATAAGATAATCAACCCTGGTAATCATCCTGCTCATTCTCTTCTGCACACCCTCCATCATAGTTATACCCCTCCAGAGGTGAGGTGGCCAGTATTGTGTTCCATACTTCATCGCCGGTCTCACCAGGGGGTTTTAAAGGGACATCAGCTGTTACTGTAGCTACACAGCTACTGTGCTTGCTCTGTTTCTAGCCTGAACTCTCCTGCCTTCATTATCGGTCTGCACCATGGTCATATCAGGGTCATAGTCACTCATGGTCTATGCCTACATGCAGTGCTCCATTGGTGAACAGCTAACATTTAGAAGCTGGCTAGGAAACGTCCATGTGATCAGTATACCATTCCTACAATTAAACATTTGTGGTGAAGACCATTACAGCGACAACAATAACAGTTCACTGTAGTGGTTGTGGGGAACCCCGGCATGACTTCTTTGGGTCTTGTATCCCCTCCCCAAAACAACTGTGACCTGAAGTTGATTATATTACATTAAAGTCTGGGGGGAGTGTGGGGGTGCACAGCCCCCCATTAAAAATACACTTTATGTGTAACAGCATAATGCTGACCATGTTAGTGGTTGACATAGTGCCATCACTGAAAAGTCAGTTGACAGATTTTCTATCAATCTGGCTTCATGAAACTCATGTGATCATTGGCATGGGCATTGCCACTGTAGCTATAGAAGAAGGACAACATGACAGACAGTGGCAGTTGTGACAGTGAGGATGTTGGAGCAAACTAGATCTGTGACATGGTTTGACATGGTTTATTATCTGCCACACATGCCTAAATGGTCATTGGCAAGTTGAAGAAGTGAAAGCTAAACAGTCATTAGGACTGAAAAAGGCAGGAAATCCCTGTTATGACTGGCGCACCCAACACTGGTTGGTGTTCTACTTGCTCAAGGTGTGTTATGTGGCATATGGATAGTATATCTATACATATATATATATATATATATATATATATACACACATCAGGCCATTGGTGAATAATTGGAATATGATCTTATTGCCTGTTCTGTATTTTATATTATTCATAATAGTTGTAATGCACTGAAGCTATTTTAATTGTTATGTGTGGTGCCTTGGCATTTGAAAGGCACCATATAAATTAAAATGAATTAAATTGAATTGAATATCTCTCCTACCTGCTATCCATTGTTTATGTGCTTATGGCCCCAATCTCCTGTCTTACAAGATATAGAGCAGCCATCAACAGAGTCTTAATAATATGCTGAGTAGGGTCAATAAGGTAGCCTGCCAGGGCTGGTCTTAAAGCAAGGCAAACCCTGGTGTCAACTGATGAGTTCCACCATGACTCCAGCAAGGAGCAAGGACATTTGGAATCAACCGGGAAGGGGAACACGGCCATATTTCTGACAATGTGGAAGAAGAGGTGCTGGTTATGAGCCTACATTACATGACTCAGAGAAGCATAGAAACATGTTGTTGTTGTTGTTGAATTTTGTTGACCCGGTAAGCCCACTGGGCCTAGAAGTCCCTTTTTCAGGGGTGACCGGGGGGGGATACATATGGTAAGCAACTGAAATTGAACCAGATTAAGCTGTTGGTGGTATTTTTAGTGAATGAGGGAAATTTGGCCAAGACACTGGGAAAATTCCCCTACTCGTCTGGAGGGGGACCCCTTGTAGGCCAGTTCCAAGATGGTGGATTTGGAGAGTGGAGGAGGTGGAGGTGTGGGGGATGGAGTAGCTGAGGCCCCTATCTCCAACATACCATTCCCTGAACCTATTGATAAAGATCTTGCACTTGATTCTACTCCTATGGATATGGAAGACATTGTGGACTTTTTATTGGATGATGACATGGACACTGTACCTGTTGCATGTATGCAGACCACTGACCAGACTATGTCTAAGGACACTGTTTCAACTATTGGGTTGGAGAATGCTGACATCTCTTCTTTAAACCTGCTGATGCCTACTGAAGAAAACAAATGCTGCAAAATGCTATTCTTCATAACAAGGCTCTTTATTGAAATTATCCATCTCGGCACCTACTCTTGGGTGCACTAGGAGAGATTCTTCAACTACACAGCCAGCCTCTACCTTTCGGATGACCAATCTTTTCAAGCAGGTTGGTGAACCAGCCCAAAGACATAATGCAGTGCGTTTAAAATGTACTGGACCTACTGAGTCTTTTCCTGCTAGAAAAGTTATTTTGCATACTTTACTGAAACAGTCCATGGGGATACAAGCGCATGACTTGTTTGCTTTTATTCATATTAAGGGTGAAAATGTATATGACATTAGTTTTCGGACAACTGCTACATTGGAGAAATTTTGGCAAATGTTGGACTTGGTTAAACATCAGCCTGAGTGGCAGGATTTTTTTTCTATTCCTTTGACTAAACCTACTGTGAAAACCTTAACCTTATTGTTTCGTAGTGAAGGGGTTAACATTGAAGATGTGCAATATTGGTTAAGGCAAAAATGTGATATTTTGCAAAACCCTGTCCCCACTCTTGATGAGGATTTGGTGTGGATGGTGGGGATGGTAAATTAAGGTTAAATTGTGGCATAATGATTTAGGGATACAACATCTCCCTGGTAGTTTTTATATTGGCCGTGACAGGGGCATTTGTTTTTACCCTGGGCAACCGAAAACTTGCTACAAATGTGTTGCTAGGACCCACCTTAGTTCCTTTTGTTCCCTTCTATGCCTATAGTATGGACATGTGAGTCTTGGCTGTCCTAATTCCCTCAGGTGCAACCTGTGTGAAGAATCAGGCCACACCTATTCTTCTTGTTCATGGGCTGCTTAGAACAGGATGGATAAAGTCATGCAGGTCCCTGAATTCTTGATTAGTGCTCAGCAATTGAAGGTCTCCCAAACTAGGCTGAACAGTGGCCCTGGGACTTCTGCTGTACCCCCCACCCCAAGACTTCTACTGTTCAGGAATTTCCTTCGGATCCAATTCCGGTTCCTGACCTACCCGTACCCCAGGAGACTACCAATCCTCCCAGTCCTATTGTTGTGGTACCAGCTATGCCTTCTCCAGAACTTATGCCCCTGCCCATTGATGCCCCTCTGGAAGGTGTACAGCCCACTAAATTGAAAAAATCTCAGAGCAAGGCAGAACCTCGAATTCGTGACTCCCCAATCTTGACTAGGAATAGATTCAAGGCCTTATATAAAAGGAAACAGTGGGGGGATTGTGGGGATGAAGAGGGAGATTCTGATACATCCTCAGTGACTTCAGGACTGCTAGACTTTCCTATGGAATCGCTTGTAGAGCAATTAACAGCTAAAAAAGCTAGAAGGAAGATGAAACCTAGATAGAAGCCGGATGACTGACGCCCTTTTTTTCCTATCCCTTTTGTTTGTTTTCTGTGGGTCATGTTTTACATCCATTAGCCCTAAATGTGAATAGTATTAAGTCCTTTAAGAAAAGGTCTACTACCTTTCAGGTATTGAAGGGACTTAATAATAACATCTTCCTTTTACAGGATACTCAGCTTGAAAACTGAATATGAAACTGAATATGAACTAGCTAAGCAGGCATGGATAGCTGTTTCCTCCTTTTGGTCTCAGGGCCTAGACCAGTGTGATGGGGTAGCCATCTTACTTAAGGGCTCAGACTTTCTTATTAGACAAATGATAGAGATTGAACCTGGGAGAGCTTTGGTCATTGATGTCTCCTTTCAAGGCTCTGAACTTCATATTGTTTGTCTATACACCCCACAAAGCACAGCCACACATGTTGCATTATTTAAACTTATACAGCCTTTTTTGCACACACAAAGAACTATAATCTTTGGGGGAGATTTCAACTGTGGCACCTCTCCGTCAGAGTGGGGCTGCAGAACTCAGAAAGTGTTCAGTGACATGGCTTATTTGAAAACTACGACCCTAATGGCGCATCTCCATGATGTATTTGCAGTAACAAATTCCACACCTCAAAAAACCTTTATCAAAGGTTGTTTGATGTCCAGAATTGATTATCTCTTTGTGTCTAACTCTATAACCATTTACAATGTGTACACGATACCTTTTGAGACCTCTGACGACCTGGCAGTATCTTGCTCGTGTGGTACGGGTATCTCTAATTCTCACTGTTTTTCTGGGTGGAAATTGAATACCAGCTTGCTCCTTGACACCACCCTCCAGGACCAATGGGAGGAATTGGTCAAGACCAGGGTTTCTATCCTTGAAGCACATGATTCTCCAGTAGAATGGTGGATTACGTCTAAATCAGATTTCCGCTCTTTGTTTATAGCTTATGCTTCTTGAAAGGCTAAACACAAACATGCACAATATTTACTTTTAAGAGATCAATTGCAACACTTAATTTCTATGATGCATATACATCATGTAGATTTATCTCGGCACATTGCACTCACTAAAGAACACATGGCTAAATTTCAATATAATAGATATTTGAGCCTCAAAATAGAAGCCCAATTTGGAACTCAGGGGCGGCATCCTTCTCTGGATGCTTTCTGGGGTTGTGCTGACCGCATTAAGGCAACTTTGTTAGATGTTTTACATATAGGTGAAGATCCTACTCTTATAACTGATAAGGCACGTATTCTTGAGGAATCTCAAAATTATTTGTTTACCCAGTTTGGGGTATCAGGATGTACATCTCCTGGTCTTCCTTTCTTACAAATCCCTGACCTCCCTTCAGAAATGGCTGATTCCTTAATACAGAATGTTTCCCTGGCTGAAGTACAATTAGCTATTTCGAGATTGAAAGGAAGCACTGCACCTGGGAAAGATGGACTGACCTCAGAATTTTACTAAATGTTTTCACATTTCTTAAGTCCTATATTGACTATTGTTTTCAACTCCTTGTTACACCTCCCCACCATACCTCTAGATTTTTCTCAAGCTGAAGTCATACTATTGTTTAAGAAAGGTAAGAGAACTGATTTGACTAACTGGAGGCCGATTAGCCCTATTAAATGTCGATTATACAATTTTTATGTATATTTTTTTCACAGAGATTGGCTCATGTTGCAAATGTCTTAATTTCTCTGGTTCAAACTTGTGGCCTTCCGGACAGATCAATTTTTTTTAACTTACAATTACTTAGAGATTTAACACAGCTAGGAATGACTGGTGTCTGTTCTGGCTGGCTGCTTTCATTAGACCAGCAAAAAGCTTTTGATGGGTGAATCATGACTTTTCATTCTCCACTTTACTGAAATACGGGATTCCTTCCGAGTTTATCACTTGGATACAACCTATCTACGCATCTGCCACCGCTTTGCCTTTTATTGATAAAGATTTTGGGACACCCTTTCAGATATTAAGGGGAGTACAACAAGGGTGCCCTTTAAGCCCTGTTTTGTATCTATTTGCTATTGACCCTCTTATTAGGAAAATTCATGGTAATCCTGATATTGAGGGCATTTCAGCACCTGGTTACTCAGCTTTTGTCAATATTTGTGCCTATGCGGATGATTTATGTTTATGTGTACAGTCCAGTGATGCCCTTCCCACAATTGAGTCTATTTTGACATCGCATGAAGCTGTCTCTAGTGCAAAGCAAAATTATGCTAAATGCCAAGGTTTCCAAATCCATCCAGCAGTTAGAATCACACATTCCTTACACAATAGTATTATTCCTGTCACAGCCTCCCCTATTCGTCTATTAGGGTTGATTTTTTTGGTGGATGATGATGCTAAATTTAACTGGGAATTGGCAATCAATAAGAGTCAGTCCCTATTACAACAATGGAAGGCTAAAACCATTTCAAAGAAAAAGAGAATGTACTTAATTAAAACTTTGATTTTGCCACAATTTTTGTATGTTGCCAACATTTTTCCACTTCCTTTTAAGTTAGAACCCTGGATTCTCAATATTTTTTTCCAGGGCCTTTGGGGGAGTTGGCTAAACCATATCAGGAGAGTTTTTACATATTATGATTATGGTTTAGGGGGTGTTAGGATGCTTAACTCAGTGGGGTTTTTTTTCGCAGTATTTTTATATATAGGATTTTTAGGGATCTTTTCCAGGGCACACCTTTAACCTGGCATAATGGCTTTTATGATTGGTTTTCCTCCTTACAAAAGAAGTGGGGTACAGGTCTTTTGATGGTGGCTATGATTACTTATACTCATCATGTTCCATTGTACGTTAAACCTTGTCTTACCAAATTACATCAATGGGGCGTTACCCAGCATTTGATAACCACAAAGACCAGGAGAGCTTTCTATACTTTTCTCATTGAAGAGGTGTTGTTTCTTCAACCTGTCTTCCCAGCTTGTCCTAACACCCGGATTCAGGAAGCATGTTTACAACTCACTGATAAGAGAATTCCTAAGCAAATGTGGGATGTGGTATGGTTGTCTTGCCCTGGCCACTTGGGGGTCTGTAGTACCCTTAAGCACAAAGCTGTGGAAAACAGGATGTGACCTAGGGTAACCTGTTTAGATGTTTATTTATTTATTTATTTATTGAATTTTGATGACCGGGTAGGCCCACTGGGCCCCGAAGATCCCTTTTTCAGGGGCGACCCGGGAATAACAGTACAGACATTATGAACTTTGTGTAGTTACATAATACAGGAAGTCATGGGCATACAGTATTCAGCTGTTTACACATAGCAGTAGTTATTAGAGTATTAAATATCATATTGGTAAGTTGTAGTTCATAGCATTCGAACATTTGTCCTGCATGTAAGTGAGACAGCATTATGGATTCCTTGGGTGACATGCTTCGAGAGCATTAGGATGGTTCATTGAGGAGAAAAATTAGTGCTACCTTTATTGGGGGGGTTGACTTTTTAGTTCATAGTGGTAGTTTAGGTAGTGTCAGGTGTAGTGGCACTGGCATACACTTTTTGATAGGAGATGGGTTTTGAGTCTGGTGCGGAAGCATGGCACTGAGAGGGTTTCTCGCACCTCCAATGGGAGGTGGTTCCATAAGGAAGGGGCAGCATACGAGAAGGATTTCTGGCCTGCCTTAGTCCTATCCTTGGGAACCTCTAGCAACGTTTGGCCTGAAGACCTAAGGCTGCGCAGGTTTCTCTTTACTGTGAGGAGTCCCCCGAGGCTAGGGGTAGGGGAAGGGCTAATTATCTTTTTCACCAGGCAAAGCACAGGGTAACTGAGGCGTGCTTCAAAGGATGGCCAGTTAAGCTTTACTAGCACCTCACAGTGGTGGCTCCTTGAGTGGGATAGAGTGGCAAAGTGGGTCACTTTGTTGTAAAAACCTGTAGTTTACCATACTCCCGCTTTGAGATACCCTGGATGACCGGGGCTGCAAATATCAATGTTGGAAGTAGGACACTCGCTGCTATAGCAGTCCTAGCTTCAAGGGTTAACAGTTCCTTAAGCCGATATAGTAATCCAAGTTTGGAATGGATTACTTTAGTGACTTGGTCCATGTGTTGTTTGACGTGAGGCCCTGGTCGGGGTGAGGCCGAGGTATTTTGTAGAGGGAACAACTTCTAGCTTGTTGCCCTCCAGAGATGAGAGCTGGAGAATTTTGCGATCTGTCCTGTCCTAAGGCTCTTGGTCCGAACAGCATAACTTTGGTTTTATTGGTGTTAAGGACCATTTTGTTGTTAATGAGCCACCTCTCCATGATGTGAATGTCCTTTTGGAGAGAACTGGATAGGTCATCTAGGTTGTAAGAGGACAATGTAAATAACAGCATCATCCGCATATTGGATTATATTGCTGCTTCCACAGTGCATGTACAGTTCATTGACGAACAACGAGAACATAAGGGGCCCGAGTATGGACCCTTGGGGTACTCTCTCCATTAGGGACTGAGGTTTGGAGAGTTTGTCCTGCCACCTGACTCTCTGAGTCTGACCTGTGAGGTAGCTTTCTATCCATCTGAGGGCGTGGGCATCTAGGCTACATGGAGGAGTTTTTGGAGGAGTAGTCTGTGATCCACCCGATCGAAGGCCTTGGAGAGGTCTATAAAAACAGCCCCTGTGTTGGATCCAGCATCTAGGTCTTTGAGTACGTCTGAAGAGAATTTGGTTAGGGCAGTGTCTGTCCCATGATTGGCTCTAAAGCCATGTTGCGATGGGGACAACAGCATGTGGGCTTCCAGGTGCTCCTTAAGCTGGGCATATACGATTTTCTCCTGTATTTTTGCCAGGGTACAGAGCAGGGAGATTGGCCTATAGTTTTCAATTGGTTCTGCTGGCCTTCCCTTATGGATCGGGACCATGTGCGCCTGTTTCCACAGGTCGGGGACATATCCCTCAAGTAGGGACCTATTGATCAGCCAGGTGAGTGACTGCGCGAGCGCCGTGGCACCATCTTTTAGCAATCTCACTTTGAGTCCATCTGGGCCTCCTGAACCTGTTGTTTTCAGGGTTTTTAGGGTGGCCAAGACCTCTTTTACCTTGGCCAGCCTCAAGTGAAAGGGTGGGTGGTCAGGCAATTGAGGAACCGGCGGAGCGACCAGGTTTTTAGGCACCGATGGCCCTGCCTGATGTTTATCAGGGTTGGTGAAGTACGTATTAAGGGTCTCAGCAATTTGTGCCACATCATGTAGTGCCTTTCCATTGGCGGTGATGGGGCCCGAGGTAATCTTTTTTTTTCCCTTCATTAGTTCATTGATGTGGGACCAGAAAGTCCTAGGGTTGCCAAGGTTGGCTTTTGGAGGTGGTTGAAATACTCCTTTTCGCTAGTTTGGTGGCCTGTTTACATTGGTTTGGAGGGTCCTGTAGAGGACCCGGTCTGCTGAAGAGCTGTGTCCTTGGACTTTTCCAAGCTTTATCTCGGCTGATCATCAGGGCTTTTAAGGAGGGTAATTCACTTATAGCAGTGGCCCTTTACCCTGTAGGTTTTAAATAGGGCCAGGAGATCAGCGACCCACGGATTGACCTGTTTAGAAGTCCACCGCCTCATCCAAGGTAGGGAGACATCTAATAGGGGTCCAGTCCAGGTTGCCCAGGAGAGTATTATAGTGCTCCAGGGAGAACTTTGAGTAGTCCCTGGAAGTGAGTATTCTAGGAGGGACCCTTACCGTCCTATTCCTCCAAACACAGAAGGTGGGTGAGTGGTCGATGAGGGCATCCGCCATGCTGCCAGCCAGTTGAATATTTTTAGGGTTAGACACCAGTACCCAGTCTATGGTCGAGTGACTGCCCATTTTATAGTTAAACCTTGTGGGTAGGGTGACTATCTGGGAGAGGTTGGCCTCCTGAAGCATGTCTATTATTGAGGACCTGGTCTCTGTGTTCCAGTGCACGTTGAAGTCACAGAGGATGATGATCTCAGTAGAAAATGCGACTGTTAGGTTTTTTATGAGGGACTCGAGGGATTGGAGGGCCCCCTTTGGTGGACTGTAAACGCACCCTACATTAAGGTGTTTAGCACCGCCGAGGGTGATGCGTACAAAGATAGTTTCAATTTCGGGGACATTGTTACGTTGAGGTTAATGTGAGCAGAGATTAGAGTAGCCTTAACGTATATGAGGACCCCACCTCCTTTTTTCTGGGTTCTATCCTTCCAGTAACAGACATACCCTGGGGCGGCACATTTGTGATCTAGGATCGATGGTTTTAACCAAGTCTCAGAGACTGCAAGCACATCAGGGTTGTAGAGGGCCAGCCACGCTTGTACTTTGTGTGTTTTAGGCCTAAGACTACAAATGTTCATATGTGCTAGCCTCAAGCCCCTTGTTGCAGTCCAGTTTAGGTCCTGGGGGGTTGAGATGGGGGTATTATCGACACACGGGCCAGGGTTAGGTTGAATGTCGCCTGCCCGCAGTAGCAAGGTCCTTAGCAGGAGGCGGAGAATATAGGTCAGGAAAGGGAACCTAGTTTTTTTAGGTTTGTATGTCAGCAAAAGAGTAGCCCTGTAGCAAATCCCGCTCCTACTGAGTTTAGCGGCTATAAGGAGGGCCAGGTTGTCGGCCAGGGGTGGGCTATAAGGGTGCCAGGCCAGGCATGGTGCTGGTCCGTTTGGTGGCTGTGCAGCAGGGGCTTGTCTACCGGCTAGCCAATCCACCCAGAGGATTGAGGCGATGTACAGGGCAGCGAGGAGGAGACCCTAATTGACCTAAGCTGGCCCAAGAGTCAGGCATTCAGAGGCCTGTTGACTAGCATTTTCATCCTTATGTGGCGTTGTTAGGCTACAAGAGCTTGGCCTAGTAGTAACAGTACATGGGTAATTTAGGGGGAACAGGCTGGGTGCCGGAGGGTACCGGGATGCACAGCAGTATTGTGCTTATTTAGGTTATGTCTGTACAATAGCTTTACTTGGCAACTTTCTAACCCTTGAGTTCAGTAAGCAATAGGATTCTTGGTTATATGGGTTACTACCACAGAGGTAGTCTAGCAACAGGTCAGATAGAGATAAAGAAAAAAGAAGATAAAAGCAGTTAGACTTAACCCAGTGGCATTGCTATTGACAGTTATTGCATAATAGGGTAGGGTTAGCTGGTAACATTGTGAGCACACGTTTCAGTTATAGCACAATATAGGGTCCTTATTGTTTAGTGTACATTCAGCATTAAGAACCCAGTAGACCTTTGAGGTTCATTTAGATCATTAATGTCTTACAATAGGTAGCTGGAGTTAAGCAGTAAGTCCCCATTCAGTTGGGCTTGCCTGTAATTGATACAGGCTGAGGTAAATTAGCCCAGGGTGATGCTCCACCTCCTGCACTTCCTATTGGTGTAGGGCTCACAACGGGTGGCGCTACCACCTCCATAATCCCAACCACAACGGGCGGGTGGGCGGGAAACTTTTAAAAGTTGCAGTCTGCTTCCAATTTTACACCGTGGGGTCCGCCAACCAGATTACGCTGTCGGCGCCTCTTCCCGCAGTTTCCAGCTTCTCTCTCCCTGGGCAGCGCAGTGGGGGCCCCAACCCGTCGGTCTCCGTCGCAGCAACAGTCCTGTCCTCAGTGTGATGTGCTGGGGAAGCAGCCTTTTCAGCTGGCTGCAGTCCACATCACTCCCTCTCAGCCAATGGCTCAAGCAACCTTAGCGTTAGTCCTGCGGGAAAAAGGTGGCAAGTGGGACCTGGGACCCTGGAAAACAGGACAAAGACGTCCACGGAAGCAAGGGGCTGGCTTTGGAGGGAAAAGGTCTCGCAGTGTCTGTTTCGTCGGCCGCTTCACTGTAGGAGGTACGTCTTGCCAGAAACTTTTTAAAAGTTGCAGTCTGCTTCCAATTTTACACCGGGAGGGGTCCGCCGACCAGATTATGCTGTCGGCGCCTCTAACCCACGGTTTCCAGCTTCTCTCTCCCTGGGCACCGCAGTGGGGGGGGGCCCCGAACCCATCGGTCTCTGTTGCAGCAACAGTCCTGTCCTTAGTGTGATGTTCTAGAAACTTTGGAACATTTTTTTATTACATGTCCCTTTGCACAAGCATTTTGGTCTGCCTTTGGAACTGTTTGGACTGACTGTACTGTGGTTCACATTACGTATGACATTATAGTTTTAGGGCTATTTCCATCTTCCTTAGTGAAATATCATAAAAGCACTTTAAGAGTTATTTTTGCTGTTTGCAAATATTATACAGTATGTGGCAGGCCAGATGTATATATTTGCTCCAACAAAAAGAATTTACCTCTGAAGGGTTAGTACATCTCGTTCTGAGCTCCCTATGAAGGTTACATAGTTTGGAAGTACAGCACTTTTCTAGACCCAAAATCCTTCTCCTTTGGAGTCATTGTGAGTGGATCTTTCAGCCTCCTTGATTACAGTACTCTAGACAGATGTGACTGTAATTCTTATTGGATTCCTTTTCTGATTTGTATTTATTTACTTTTGCAGCTCTCCTACCAGCTTCCCCTACTATTTTTGTGGTGGGGGGGTTATGTATTTATTGCTGTGCTTGGGCCAATCTCACTGCATATTTGTAGTACATGTATGGTACAATTTTTATTTATGTTTACTTTTGTCTTTGCATTATGATTTTGTGTGCAGTAACACTTTTTGTGTATCTCTTTTATTTTCCAGTTTTATTGACAAATTCCCCTACTTTTTTAGTGGGGGGGGGGTCGGTGTTAAAGAATTCATTCGGGTCCTGAATATTTCTTTGACAGTACTCTAGACCGGTATAGCTGTAATACTTGTTTGATTTCTCTTATGAGTTATATTTTTTTGTATGCGTTAACACTGTTTTATATTTATTTGATTTTGCAGTTCTCATACAAGCTTCCCCTACTCTTTTTGTGGAGGGGGGGGTTGTCTTTATTGCTGTATTTAGGCCTATATAACTGAATATTTGTATTTCATGTATGATGAAATACTTATTTATGTTTACTTTTGTCTTTCCATTATGATTTTGTGTGCAGTATCACTTTTGTGTTTATATTTTTCCTTTCAAGTTTTCCTACATAATTCCCCTACTCTTTTAGTGGTGGGGTCTGTATTTATTACTGTGTTCGAGCCTATATACATGACTGTTTGTATTCCATGTATGATGCAATATTTATTTCTGTTTACTTTGTCTTTGCATTATGATTTTGTGTGCAGTAACACTTTATGTATATATTTTATTTTTCAGTTTTAATAAAAAATTCCCCTACTCTTTTTTGCTAAGTGCCATGGAATCTTTAACACCCACCTGAACTACCACCAATCCAGGCAGATGGGACCTCGGTTTCACATCTCATCTGAAAGATGGCATCTCAGATGTGCAGCACCCCTCTCATGCTGCACTACAGTGTCAGTACTGGGATATTAACCCAAGTGCCAGATGTGGGAACTGAACCCACAGCCCTCTGATCTCCTGGCATCAGAGGTGAGTGTGCTACCTACTGAGCCACTGACACTTGGTCCCAAATGTCATGGGGTGCCAATGCAGTCAGATTTACCTCAGGGAACCAAGTGTGTGCCAAGACGGCATGCACAGATTTTAACATTTGCACATGTATAGGCACATTTTAGAGCCTATATTGTACATGCAGCAAGGCAGGGCTATCAAGTAAAAAATAAGGCATGATAAGGCATTACATTAACAGCCAGTTAATCGCCTGGTTCATTGGCACAGTAACTGAGCTATCGCTCATGATGCCAGTGACCCGGAGCTGAGATAGTCAGAGGGCTAATAGGTGGAGTAGCATCCATGCTCTCCTCCTTCGGAGAAGGAAGGTAGTGCAACACATTACACTACTGCCACTTATGTGACCACGGATGGTGCAGTCAAGAGCCTTCAAGTACACTACAGAGGGGGCAGCATCAGGTGCATCAAGCATGCCAGCACCACATGAGGTTAGCATGAGGTTAGCATGCTCTCAGAAGATGGGAATTTTAGTAGGAAAAAATTGCCAAAGACTGGGCAGGTGGTGCCCCACCCACCCTTCACATCCAACTTTGAGCTCCTGTTTCCTGACTTTGGTGTTGGAGCCAGTGGAGCTCCACCATGTGCAGCTGGATGTCATGAAGAATGGTAGCTGCCACAGAGCTAAAGACAGAACCCCACCTCAGGGGAGTTATCCAAGGGAGCAACACAGTGTTGTGTTGCAAGTGGCCTTGGGTTCCAGAGGAGCTCTGAGAAAAGGTAGGTGATACAGGAAGAGGCTGAAGGAGGTCCTAGTCTGAGGGCCCAAGAGACAAAAGAGTTCACAAAGAGTATTTTAATAACCACCTAGGGAGCAATGTGTCACAAGGTGCTGCAACATGTAACCCCTGGAAGTGCCTTATTGTTATTATAAGAATGGGTTCAAAAGAAAAACTGCATTTTTACATTTACAGTTTGTTTGGTTAAAACACTGTTTTTACATTGCTATAGTTCCTCTACATTGTACTGATCTTTAGTTGCTAACCACCTTATTAAAATGAGAAATCAAGAACAAAGAACATGAAGAGGCAAACTAAGTCTCCATCATCACATTCCATACTGCTTAACTCCCAGAATCACCACTGTCATCTCATCTATACCCCTCCAGAATGCCTGGAATCACATATAGAGATGGAGGCTGTGCCTCCTCCATGATCTGTGCATGACAATTGGCTGGATGCTCTTACATTTCCCCTTGATTTACCTGCGCTAGTATCGATCTCTCCCTGCCCATTGCAGTCACCTCCATCCGAAGGGTGGGCTGCTGCGGAGGAGGAGGAGCAGGTGTAGCGTTGCAGCTGCACCATCTGTCACAGGTACCAGGATGATAAAGCAGGAGTGAAGCAAGTGACTCACTGTGGGGGGGGGGGTGGCAAAGAGCCAGCTTAAACAAAATCAACAGTAAGTAAGTAACCAGGAGAGACAGCCTGCCAGGAAGTGTTGCTGCCACCACCATGAGATGTGAATGTAGGACGTTCAAGTAAGGGCACTTGCTAAACGTGTGGTGGCTCATGACTGCCAATGCAATGAGCCTCTCTGAATGCTGCTTATTGGGGGGGGAGATACAGATGCAAACTGACACACGGACATACTGAACTAGATTAAGCTGTTGGTGGTATCCTAATGAATGGGGGAAATTTTGGCCAGGACACCAAGTAAATTCCCCATTCCCCTGAATTAGTTTTGATGTCTGAGTTACATGAGGATATTTGGTGGTGGGGGTGTTCAAGAATTCAGTTGTATTTGTCTGATGCGAGTTTTTGTGTGTTTTGATTTTTTCTATATAAAAACACCCCTACCCTTTTTGAGAAATGACTAACTTCCACCTGAACAGGCATACGGGACTCAGTGTAATATTTCATCTGAAAGACAGAACCTCAGGAGTGCAGCACCCATCTCATGCTGAACTACAGTATCAGCATTGGAATTTATTCAAAGTTCCCAGTATGGGGCTTGAACCCACAAACATCTGATCGTCTGGTCTTAGAGGTGAGTGTGCAACCTGCTGGACCACTGACACTGACAAGAACACACATTACTGGGCATGATGGCAAGCTTCTGCAACCTGGACGGGTTGTTTTGTAGAAGCTCCTCTGTTGTGATAGTGATGCTGATAATCTTTATTTTGGTTCATGTTAGTTGAGGTCTGGTGTGTGTGATGGTGAGGGGGACAACTGATGAGAGTACCCCACACCATTGATATTGTGCAGTGTAGTTATTCTATTTTTTTAGTTTAAAAAACAAGATTTTTAGTAACAATGTACTGTGTGACATGGACTGTCTCTTCAGTTTCATTAGGTACCTTTATGAAAACAAAATCAGCGCTATCATTGAACTGTAGAGTTGTAGTCCTTTTTATGTTTGCTTGTGCACACATGTTTGCCGGAGTAGAGCAGCGGGCTTCAGAGGCATGTCACTGTTGCATCCAGTGCAGCTCAGGCTGTAGTAAGCTCAATGGATCAGCAAGGCTGATCATGAAAACTGTTCTGCTGTGTGATGTGTGAAAACTTCATGTAGCTGAAAGGAGGCAGCCTCACCTATCGGACAGCAGCTACATCCTTTCATCTACATGGCACCACCCAGCAACAAGCTGAGGGGTGTCATACTCAGCCTGTTCCTCATCCCCCCCCCAATCATCTGATGGTCATCTGTGTTGCTAATGCCATTCCTGGAGAAAGTATTATCAGTGTTTATCATATTTAATCAAGATAGAGTTTGGAATGAGTGAAATAAATAATTAGCTGCACTGTTGTTCTCATTTTGAGTTTTTCCTTCAGCAGTTCAGTTTTGTTCTCTCCTAAAGGAAAACTGTTGCATGAACATTGGTATGGTATAGAATGTACACAATTGCAATGATGTTAAACACAGGTCAGTCAGACACCTCCAAACCACCCTCTGTGACACCCATAAAACCCACTCACACCCTCCATTTCCAGCTCCCTACCACTCCTTTGTTCTCTGTAGTACCCTAAATACCCCTGACACTGCCACACCCTCTGTTGCCAGCATGGTGTACACCCACTCCCTCCCTCTGCTTCCTCTCCCACCCCCACCTCCATTCTGGGCTCAGTGTAATTAAAAACCTTTCCCACCCCTCCGTCTATGCTTTCCTACTCCCACCTTTCCTTTACCCTATACATATACTGTATGTGCAGCAGATTGAATTTCACAGTTGGACTTAAAAGAGGTAAGCTTGTTCAACTCTGTCACCACTGTCCTAATCAATCACATCATTATTAACTTGCAAGGAAGACCAAAGGGGAAAAAATAAGTAAAATCAAAAACCTTGGCTTCTTTTTGATATTACCTTTGGACTGGAGCCCAACCCACTGGCCAGGGCCACAGATGCAGAGAAGAGGCAGCTAGACAGTAAAAATCACACAAAATGTTACCTACTCAGTTGGCCAGAAAAGGGAGATGAGTCTAGAAGACTTAATCACTATTATTAAACCTGTAATTAACTACTTTGACTGACCTAAAACATCAAAAGGGCAGGCACTAGCTGAAGCTCAACTTAATGCAGTTGACATTTCAGCTGCCCCATTACCATCAGTAGGGAGTCAGGCAGGAACAGTTCTTAGTTTAGCACATGGATCCTCCACTAGTAGCTGACTTTTCAACTGACCCCTATTACCATTAGTAGGGAGTCAGGCAGGGACAATTCTAATTTAGCACATGGATCCTCCACTAGTAGCTGACTTTTCAACTGACCCCTATTACCATTAGTAGGGAGTCAGGCAGGGACAGTTCTTAGTTTAGCACATGGATCCTCCACTAGTAGCTGACTTTTCTACTGACCCCTATTACCATTAGTAGGGAGTCAGGCAGGGACTACTCTCAGGTTAGTACTTGGATCCTCCACCAGTATCCGACATCTCAACTGCCACCCGTTGCCATTAGTAGGGAGTCAGGCAGGGACTACTCTCAGGTTAGTACCTGGATCCTCCACCAGTATCTGACATCTCAACTGCCACCCGTTGCCATTAGTAGGGAGTCGAGCAACAACTGCACTCAGTTTAGCACTCAGATCCTCCACTAATCCTCATGCAGAAGATGGTTCCTGCTCAGAGATGTTGACCCACATTCTAATCTGAATTTTTACTCACGAACTTTATCTTATTCTTAATATAATGATAACCTCAGTGATGGAAAACGTTATGAGCAGAAAAGCACATTGTTTCCTCACACTAGTGTTAGTGAGAGCTGTTTAACTGTAGTGATAATAGGACCCACATTTTGTCTCCTTTTCATCATTTTGAGGAACAGTGCCCAACTTTTTGGGTAAAGAAAGGTTGAAAGGTATGTCCCAAGTGGGTCACAGTGACTGTCTAACACAGGAACTTGTATTTTGTAATTCAAAGGGGGTTGCCTGTTTTTAAAAGGGGTGAATGAGTGGCTCAGTCACAGTGACTGGTGAAAGATTAGTAAGGACTTGGAAGGGCCATTTTCTTTTAAGTGGTGTTCTCTGTATCTCTGTTGGAATACTTGTGCTGATCTACATGACAATGTCTAGACCTACCTATAAGCTAAGGGCAAAAATTACCTTGGAGTTTAAATAAGACTGTGGTTTGCTGGTCTATGAGTTCAATAAGAACTGTTAACTAGCGTAATATCGAGTTGTGCAGTTATCTGTCATCTGCAATGACACATGGGCCGAGATTCAGAGCACTTGCACATGGCACAACTGAATTGTGCCAGCACAAGTCCGAAGATGCGCCACCAAGTGAAATTCAAAGGGAGCTGCATTGCAGCGCAAAGCGCATTGCACCAATGTGCAACCATAATGTGTGCAGCGCAAGTGCAGGGGGCAATCCCATGAATAAGTGGCATGCTGGCATATTCAACCATAGAGCATGGCGCAAGTCAGGAGCAAACCCCAAGTTGCACCAGGCAGACATGAGCCAATAAATATAGGCACAAACACACAGACAGCAGATGTGCAACAGTGTGCACAGAGAGAGAGAGAGGGAGTGAGAGAGTGTGTGACAGAGAGAGAGAGACAGACAGACAGAGAGGGAGTGAGAGAGTGTGTGAGAGAGAGAGAGAGAGAGAGAGAGAGAGGGAGAGAAAGAGACACACACAGACTGAGGGACGGACTGACAGAGAGTGAGAGACACCCAGGGAGACTCCCAGTGACCCATTCATAATGGCCGCGGTAATGAGGGGGTGTGAGGAGGCAGGAGGAACAGCAGCATGGCAGACAAAGGCCCCGGTGGCAGTATGCCCGACACAGGTGGTACCATGCCAGGATCACGTATGAGAACTTTAGTGACACAGAGATAGTGGGCCAGTACTGCCTGAACAGGGCAGTTCTGAGGCAGCTCTGTGAGCTGTGCAGTGATGAGATGCAGGAACCCACTAGACATAGTCATGCCATGGCAGTGGAGACTAAGGTGACTGCTGTGATGTGCCTGCTCACCACGGGCACCTTCCAAAGACCAATGGGTGATACCACAGGCATAACCCAGTTGGCCACATAGCACCTTCTCACCAGTTCCTCAATGTTCTGCTGCCACATGCTTCAGAGTACATACATTTCCCCAGCACACAGGCAGAGCATACCGCAAACATGCAGGAGTTCCATCGGGTGGCACGCATGCCAGGCGTGATTGGGGCAATAAACTGCACCCATGTTGGCATCCGCACATCACCTGGCCCAGAGGACCCAGTGTACATAAATTGAAAGGGATACCCATCCATCAACTGCCAGGTGGTGTGTAATGCCGTGGGGCACATCATCAATGTCTGTTCCACACACCCCGGGAGTGCACATGATGCCTTCATATGGCACAGTTCTGCACTGTGCCATAGGTCTGAGCAGGGAGACATTCCCACAGGCCACCTTGTCGGTGAGTAGGACATGCACCAGGGTGGCCGAGAGCCACAGCCCTGGGGATGGGAAAAGGAGGTTGGGGTTGGTGCTGTGGTATGTGTGGTGGCTGAGAGTGAGCGGATGGCAGCACAGCACAGGGATGACCATGTCGTCTTCCACACAGGTGACAGTGCATACCCCCAAGGCCATGGCTGCGCAGCCCCTACCTGTGGCCATCATCCCCTGCAGAGGAAAGATGAGGCACATGCCAGCAAGCACAATATCATTGAGTGTGTCTTTGGCATGCTAAAGATGCAATTCCATTGCCTAGACAGGTCAGGTGGTGCCTTACAATGCAGATCATCGAAAGCCTGTGGCATATTCCTGGCTTGCTTCATCCTGCACAACATGGCCATTGACCGTGGAATAGCAGTCGAGACTGATGAGGGCGACAGTAGTGGGACAATGGTGGTGAAGGGCTGGAGGGTGGTGGGCAGCCACCCCTTTGTAGGAGGAACCCTCGAATGGTGCAGGAGGCATGGCGGCACTGTGACACCATCACAAGGGAGCATTACAGACAATACAGGTGAGTGCACCGACACACATGCAAGGCCCGCACAGCCCAGCACACAACACAGTGGCAGGGATGTGCACAGAGGTATGCATGCAGGGACAGGGGAGCACAACACACATGTAGATCCACTGGCACATGGGCTCACACACACAGACACACACAGCAATGGCATGTGCACATACACATACACACAGTCACCCACACACAGTGAGGGACATGGCATGGATCAGAAGCATGACACCGGTGCACAGGCATGACCGGTGCTGAGTTGCCCTCAACACATCCATGCCACACATCCCAGCAGCATGGTCCACACACACAGGGGGCATGCAACACAACACACGTGTGCGCCACCACATGCATGCCACACTGCCACCCATGTGTGTGTGTGTGTGTGTGTGTGTGTGTGTGTGGCAACAGCAGCAGATGGCAGGTCAGGGCAGCAGACACGTCACTCCCAATGGCTCAGTGCCATGTCCACCATTGCCACGTGGGCAGCCGCGCTGGGGCCGACTGGCAGACACATGCTGCACATCAGCCACAGGGTGCATGTCAGATGTCCCCCAGGGGTTGATGTGTGGTACAGCAACCGAGTCCATGCAGGGGTGGTGAGGTGGCCAAAAAGGCCTGCCCTGGGGGTGTAGGGGATGCTGACATTAGATCCCGGTGTCCACTGTGCTGGTGTCACCAGATGCCGAGACCGTGGGGTGGACAGTGCACTGTGGGGGGTCCTCTGTGCATTGCCAAGCCCAGTGGCTGTCACCGACGCCAGCCCAGCTGTAATGGTACCGACCATGTGGTCCATTGATGCCACAATGGCACCGGTCATGCAGTCCATTGCTGCAGTCATGGCCTCCTGCATCTGGGTGAGCCTGTCCAGAAGCCTTGCACTGCCCTGTTCTGCTTCTCGGCCATCTGGTGCACCTCTGCCCACAGTGCATGCACCTCAGAGGCAAGCAATGCCTGGTGTTCAACAGATGCCCGCAGTAACCGAGTGTGCTCCATCAGTCTCTTGGCATCCTGGGCCTCCTGGCCCTCCCATCGAGCTGGGGAGGGTGCCATGGCATGCTGCTGCACAGCCTCCTGCTCAGGTGGATGTTGCACAGTGGGCAGTAGGGGAGCACAGTGCTGTCTGGCACACCAGTGGTGGGCACCGTGGCACGCTGTCTATTGTCACCTGCATCCTACTGCCACTGTCTGACTGTCTGCTGGGCATTGCCCCACATTTCCGCCGCAATGAAAGCATCACTTCCACCCACACCGGACACAGCTGTGGCACCACACACAGCTGCACCAGCGGAGAGGAGGGGTGACTGTGGAGCTGCGGGCATGGCGATGAGACCTACCAGTGCCTGTGTAGTGGGAAGGGGCATGTCGGGCACCACCACCCCTATGCTGTCCGGTACCAGAGTAAGGTCATCATCAGTGTCAGACAGCACTCCAAGCTGGATCTCTGCTCACAGCACCTCCAGGCTGTCATTGTGCTGGAACCCAGCCAGGGGGTCATCTGACCCCATGTCAAGCATGGCTGCATGCCCAAAAATGCGGAGACATGGCCTGTCCTGGCACTGGATGCCCATCAATGTTGAGGGGCAGGCATCCGTGTCTGTGGCCACCACCTGGTCCTCTGCACGGAGGCATGCTGATGCTGCAAAACAAGAACAGATGGTTAGTGGGGCAGAATACCCTATGCCCCCTGCCCCCCATGCCGCCGTTGCCACACGTCACCTTGCAGCAATGTGTCTCCGCATCCACGCACATATGTGGCAGTGGGCATGGCCTCACACACACCTGCACATCAAGCCAACACCAGGCACGCCTGGTGGCTGGTCATACTCACCATGCAGTGAGGGTCTGCCACCCATCTGGAACCCACCACCAGGTACACCCTCCACCACCATGTGGCTGATGGTGGATGCCACAAGCTCCTCCACAGCCGTCAGTGGTGGCATGGTTGCCGGCCCATCACCAGTCACCCTGCGGGATGCTTATATGGCTGCAACCCTATCCTTGATCCTCCTCCTGTCTGTGCCAACCTACTTCTTCCACTTCTATGGGGTGTAATAGTGGTGTCCGTGGGTGTTGATGTATTGGGCAACCTCCTCCCAGCCTGCCGCCCACTCCTGAAGCATGCCTATGGCACCACTGAGAAGGCCCTCCCGGTCCATATAGACCTCAAAGAGGGCATTGCTCTCAGTGGCTGTAAAGTTCGGCCTGCACTTGCGTGCAGTTCCCTGACTCTCCTGTCCTTCATTTCCCAATATTCTGCCATCTGTGGACAGGAACAGTAGAGTGGATCAGTGCCAGCACGTTGCAGTGCAGCACTCTGTTGCAGTGTTTGAATAGGCTGCTGTTCATCCATTTTGCCAGTCACTTACCTGAATGGTTGCAATACTGGTCTGTGGCCTGTGCTGCTCTGTGGCACTTTTAAGGTGCAAAGCATGCAAATCAGCCTGTGCACAATTTTAATGATATGCTAATGCTCCCCACTGCGCTATGCATTGTCTCATTAGGTGATTTGCATGCAGCATCTCAATATCGTGTAATTGCACCTTGCGCAATGGGGTTGCACTGGAGCATCTCTGTGGTGCAATACCTACGCATACATGGTACATGTGCCCGCAGTGCACATGTGCGGTGCACATGCCCACAGTGCACATGTGCGCAGCACTGACCACATTGCTATCATGCGTCATGCACGATGTCATGGCATGGCACATGAGGTGCTGGTATGCCATCGTGCATTTGATCACTGCCTCTATTGTTCACCTGTGCACTACATGCAGGGGTGATGACCTCTGACCCATGGGTTGTGTCGTGACCCCACTAGACCCTGGTGTGCTGTGCATGCCCATGACTGTGATATGGCCCCACACTGCTCAGTGTCCGTGCATCCACGTGCTGCGCAATTGCAGCCTTGTGTATCCTATCGCGCATCCTGCACATGTGGCTGACATGTGTGCTGTTCCACGGCCATTTTCCTCTTGAATTCAGCTGCTGATCATGGCGCAGGGACAGAGCAGGAGGGCAGGCAACTGGATGGAGGTTGAGCTCATCAACTTGGTGGTTGTAGTTCAGCCCTTTGAGGGGCAGCTGTATGGCCAGATGCCACTCCAGCAGGCCAGGGGGTGGTGCGGCACCATGTCGCAGAGGCCCTGGAGCATAGATCTGGTGTCAGGTGCATGGTGGAGCAGTGCAGGCACCGGTATGGGGACCTGCAGTGGAGAGCACCAGACTGCCTGTGGCATATGCAGGCCCACGTCCTGCGAAGTTCCATGCCACAGCCAGGTAGGTGTGCTCATGTTGCTGTTATGCCCAGGTGTAGTATTGTGGTGTTGGCATGGCTGTGCAGCATGGACCACAGCGGGGTACTTCATTGGCCTGGGGTTACCGCACATTGGGCTTGGCTGCTGCACAGGTAGCAGCCATGCTGGCGTGTGGGCCTCAGGCCTGACAGGGACACACCCTGTGCACAGAGAACTGTGTGGAGGTGGGGGGCTCCACATGCATGACTGTGTACTCATGTCCACCTCTTTTCATTCCCTCCACAGGGCCAGAGGACTGTAGATGGGCCAGGGTGGTGGTGGAGGTGGCCAGGGTGGTGCAGCCTAGTGGGCAGCAGGCAGCACCAGCTGCACTGCAAGGGGCAGGTAAGCAGTGTCACATTCCTTCTCAGTGTCACAGTGGAATAGTGGTGGGGATAGGGCACAGCCATGGCCGCCTCTGTCATGCACCTTGACAGCTGTGTGTGTCGCACAGTCCACCATGCATGACACTGCATGCCATTCCTTGGCCACTGTGTACTGGCTGTTGGTGGGGTGGGCGTGCACACGGCTTCCACCATTTGTGCTGTAGTGCTGCTGTTACTGTGTGCCATGTGACCATCTCATTGCAGTCCTGTGGCCGCTGCACTACAGCGTCTACCTCTGTGCACCACCGTGGTGTGCTGTGTGGATGGCTGGCATTGCCCTCCATGTAAGGGTCCTTTCCGGTCTCTCCAGGGGTGTGTGTGTGCCCCTACTGTCTAATGCACACTGTGGGTATGTAGGGGTCCTTGGAGCATTGCACTGATTGCCTGTCTTGTCCCATCCCCTAGGTGTCAGGTCTGTGGCAGTGAGAAGGGGCCCAAGGGTGCGGGCGAGGACCCAGAGACAGATCCTGGCAGTGCTCTGGAGAATACTCTGCATGGTGCAGTCCATCCAGCATGTCATCACGGCCATGAGGAGGGAGCAACAATGCTGAGGGCCAGCCAGGAGTGGAAAGCTTTAACATGTCCCTGTGTATAGCCCCCTTTCCCTTGCTATCCCTGTTCCCCTGCAGTCTCCCAGCATCTTGTACAGCTCCTATTTCCTGACCCCATCCTACTTTTTACCTCCCCTGTCCCTGCCCCTGTTACTTTGTTTCTCTGCTGTTTCCATGTTATAAAGCATTCATTTTCCTATATGCCTGTGTCCGTGTCTGCTTTGCGGGAGGTGTGTGGTGCCATGCTGCAGTGGTCAGATGTTGGTCCATGGTGTTGGCACAGGGGGGTGAGTGTAGGTTGACTGTGGTTCCCTGTAGTGTCCAGTGGTGATTCATGTTGTGGTGGGGGCTGTCTCCAGGGTGTGGTGGGTGTGTTGTGTGTTATCAGAGTCACCATGGAGCTATGATCAGGGCTGGGCAGGCAGTTGGGGGCATGGGGGTTGCACACGGGCCTGGTTGTCATGCTGGCCTTGTGAGCCCACTAGGGTGTGGCCATCATTGTCCACTGTTGCGCTCCCAGTGCCATGTGTTCTGGCCACCTGCCTAGGTCCTGGCGCATTCACTGCCTGGTGTTGGTGCTGCCTGAGGAGGTGTGTGGAATGTGGCATGGGTGTGTTTGGGTCCAGGGACATGGGGGGTACAGTGTGGCATTGACCATGGCCAGCTGGCTGGTGGCCTGCAGGGGGCAGCACTGGTAGCTCACATTGGCCATTGTCCCCACCTTTCCCCTGATGGCCAGCCCACATTGTGTTCTGGGGTGCTGTTCTGGTGCATGCCCCTGTTGCACGCCCGTGGACTAGCACTGGTTGGTGTGGTGCACAGCACCTCCATTGGTGACTGTGCTTCATCCCGTGATGCCCATTGTTCCCTCCTGCTCTGTGCCAGTGTGTGCACTGGTGTGCCCTGCTGGCTGGTGGGGTCCTGTACCATTGGCACTGTGCTTCCTTTGCTGTGTCCCTGGGCCTCTTGCATTTGCTCTGCCCCCTGTGTTTGTGCGCAGGTTTGCTCCGCGCTTCCATGGTTGCACTGGCACATCTCTGCTTGTGCCATGATGCATCTTGGCCATATTCAGTTAGCTTGCACCACCGCATTTGTGGTGGCGCAACCTCGGAATATGGCACCCAGTTTGCCATGGCACATCTGACTTGCACCGGCCTGTGGGGCATTTCTGAATATCTCGGCCCTTGTGTACTGATAATGTGAATGAATGTGAACTAAATAATTGTGACTACTTACTTGCCCCCATAGTCTACTGAATTTTGTAGTTGTGACAGAGTGGGCCTTAACTGGGTGATCACACAATTTAAGGGAGCATACACCTCTTTTTTTTTCTTTATTGTTTACATTTTTGAACATAATTAGAGATTTGGGCATGTATGAAGTCTGTTTAGTATCCCCAACGTAATACAGTTTTTGTGTATTTGTTTTGAAATAGTCTGTTTTTTCCCTTATTTAAGGTTCCTTGTTTATGCTGCCTTTTTCCCACCCAGTTTTCCTTTCATTCTCCTGCAGATACAGCTGAGGCACAAAAGGAGGTGTCTTGCAAACTTAGCATTAATGCTCAGAGCTGCAGAATGAGGTTTACAACTTAGTGTACATTGTACCAGAACAGTCAACAGGAAAAATCTAACATGGCTTTCTTCTGACCACACCTCATGAACCAGACAGATAAAATGTTTCAAATCCCCCCACAACGTGTTTATGCAGTTGCTCTGCAAAATAATGTTTCTGATGGGATTTAAGAAATTTCACCTGTCTTCATCATAAGGTGGGGGGGGTCATAAAAAGACTATGTTAAACATTTGGGCTTAAAATTCTCAAAAAACAATAAAGTTATGAAGAAACATTGAATGTATTTAATGTTTACTCATAACTTTTCTATTTTTCCAAACTTGGGAGACATATTCAGAGCTGGCCATATGTGTGCACAAAACGATGCTCTGCACAAAAAAAGTGAGCCAGCCAGCCCTGACGCAATATTCAAACAGAACACGTGATCAGAACAGATCACACATTCTGTTTGAATATCAGACCCTGGATGCACGGTGCATCGCAGGCAGCTGCCATGTATGGCACAGCACATTCAGGGTGCAGGGCTGAAGACCACCAATAGGGGAATGTGTGGTGCATACCTTGATGTGCTGTGTCCCCGATGGGCAATATTCAGCCCAAACATGCAAATGAGCTCATTGGGCATGCATGGCGCAAAGGGACCTCTGCATGCCCATTATGGGCTCATTAGCATGGCTGCATTGGGCTGAATGTGCCAGACCCACCCTCCCCAGCCCCATCTCTATTGCAATATGAAAGCTACCCAATAGCCTCAGTAGTCTAGTGTCCCCTAACTGGCCCTGAGCATCGTAATAGTGACAGCAAACCCTGCTCCCATAGGCCATAGTGTAGGTCCCCCCCCCGCTGGCACAATCACAATCACTTAATAGAATATTAAAAACCCCAATCCCCTGTTCTTGACTGTAGTGTTCCCCCCCACCCTACCAGATCACTGGGTGTAAGGCAAGTACAGAAACATTCCCCTGTGCCATAGTGTAATCCCACAATCCGATCACTGACATACTGACATTAATATTCGTTCCCTATATTACATAGTGTAGGGCCCCCCACCCGATCACTGACATACGTAATATAACCCCCAAACTCCTTTTTCATAGTGTAGGGCTCTCCCCGGCATGATCACTGACATACATAATATATGACACTAGCCCCATTTTCCATAGTGTAGGGACCCACTTCCCCAGCCCTGATCACCATATGAAATGAACATACAACAGAGTCCCCTTTCCATAATGTAGTGTCTCCCCACCTCCACCCAGTATGCGGTAACCCACCACCCTGCACCCCCATCCCAACCCAGGCTGGTGACTTGCACAGCCCTCCTCACCCTGCCATGGCCAGCCACTGACTGATCTGGACCAGTGCACTACAGTAAATAGTACGTACTCACTGGTTGTTGAGATGATCAATGAGTGCATACTAGTTACTGTACACGCTTGGGTCCAGATCAGTCAATGGCTGGCCATGGTAGGGTGAGAAGGGCTGTGCCAGTCTCTGGCATGGGTTGGGATGGGGTTGCGGGGTGGTGAGTTACTGCATACCAGGGTGGGGTGACATTACACTATGGAAATGGGAATCAACAGTGATTGGTACGGGGAGGGGGGTCCTTACACTATGGAAAATGGGGCTTATTTCATATATTATGTATGTCGGAGATCGTGCCAGGGTGGGGTGGGGGGCCCTACACTATGAAAAAGGGATTTGGAGGTTATATTTTGTATGTCAGTGATCAGGTGGAGTGCCCTACATTATGGAAAAGAGGTTTAGAGGTTTATTTATTTATGTATTCATTTGATAACCAGGTTGGTGCACTGATCTGAAGCCCTTTTTCAGGCACAGCATGGGCCAAAAACTGGCACAAACAACACAACATACAGTGAGAACAGTATAGATCATACAGGGAACATAACAGGTAATCAGTGTAGTTCAAACTAAACAAAGAATATATAAGGTGAACAGTACCAGATACATCAACAGTTGAGCATACCAAGTTATATAAAATTTAGGTAAACACGGTAAAGTTGCTCCATCATTCAACAACAGGAATGTTAAATATCAGTAGAGCCAGTAAAGTACCTGGAGGTACACAGAGTTTAACAGGAGACAGACATAAAAGCAAAGCCATATTACAGGATAGAAAGAATGATCTGTGAGCCAGTATTCAGGACGGGAGAGGAGAGTGGAGCACTAGAAGTGGAGGGGGTAAGGGTGGGCTGCAAGGGAGGTGCACCTGCGTTAGCGACCTGCAGGCAGATGCAGGTCAAGGAAGACAGATAGTGCATTCTTAATAGGGATTTCAGATTTAGAGGGGGGGTGAGGGAAACATAGGGAGGAGGGGAGGTCATTCCATAGTGAGGGTTATGATCTAATAGTTTTCTATTAAGCACTGTGAATTATAGTCTAGTGGTTTCTTCTTCAACAACTAGTACAATACTTCAAGGACTACGGGTTATGTATATTTCAATTTTATGATTCATGTCAAATGCTCCTCATTGTATGCATCAATGTCAGCTATATAAACTTAAAAATAACTTATTCCTGGCAAATGGAATCCTACAAAAATTGGATTTTTTTGGTTTAAAATCATGAATGGACTGCTCCCTCTCAATAGCTGAATTCTTTCCAAGATCTACTAACTCTTGTGGAACCAGGTCAGAGTAAATTCTCTTTTAAATTGCCTCTTTTTAAAAAAGCATTTGGGCAAAGGTCACTACTGTATAGAGCACCTCTATTTTTTAATAATGTCCCATTTGAAATTATCAATTGCAGATCTGTTCAGTGATTTAAAATCCATCTTAAACAATGGTTAACTAATAAAACTGAATGTACTTGCCAATTATAACTACTCTAATTGATGTTATTTGTATATCTGTAAAGTATATGTATGTATGTTTGTTTAATTTATTCTGTATATTAATTGTTCTGTGATTGTTATGTGTTGTGACTTGTCATCTGTGAAAATGGGTAGTTTTGCTCATCATACTCACAAGTATAAACAGTAAAAATGAA
The DNA here is from genome assembly GCA_016271365.2 of Neoceratodus forsteri. Taxonomy (NCBI): domain Eukaryota; kingdom Metazoa; phylum Chordata; order Ceratodontiformes; family Ceratodontidae; genus Neoceratodus; species Neoceratodus forsteri. Next base: position 1,045,981,686 of record CM028131.1, read on the forward strand.
AATGAAATGAAAAGGGTCCAGCTGAGGAGAAGGCTCTTAGGACCATCCTCATAGTTATATTAGGATGTTCTAGTTGAAGGTGGGAAGACTGACGTAGATTGTGGCAGTAGGTTCTGGGCTAGATAAGAATGGATAGTGAAGAGTATGAGGAATTGTGCAAGGTAACAGCAGTGGTCCAGGCCAGGAGATAAGAGTGCAGCACTTGTGGAGAGATACAGTTAAGGGACTGGTAAAGAAAGCAGTGATGAGTAAGGACAGGGGTACCGAGGGCAAGGCAGCATATACAATTGTAGGCAGCATCCAGGCATTTCAGGTTAGTAATGGAGGTGAGGGAGTACACCAGGCAGCCATAGTCAAGGAAGGGGAGGAGGTTGCCATGGGCAATAGCAAGATGGGCTTCCAGCAAGAGTTGGTCGATCAGGCAATAGCAGAGCCCTATCCTCTGGTTGATATGCCTGATCAGAGAGACAATATGGCCAGTGCAGGTTAGGGACATGTTCAGGATTACCCCCAAATACTTGAAGGCAGGAACAGTGTCAAGAGGACAGCCATCTGGGGATTTGACAATGAGAAGGTCGCCGTTGTGGGCAAGAGAAAAGAGTTTTGGTTTGGAACAGAAAAGCATGGCCTTTGTTTTGGCAGCACTGACCAACAGTTTGTTGGTGGAGAACCAAAAATGTGCCTTGCAGAAATCAATAGTAAGAGTGGTGGATAGTGAGGAGAGGAAGGGGTCACTTTGGAATAGTATTAAGTCATCAGCATAGAGGCGTGATTTAAAGGATAGGCCCTCTGATGGGAGAGCATTAATAAAGAGGGAAAAGAGGAGGGGGCCAAGAACAGATATCTGGGGGACACCCACAGAGACAGGCAAGAGGGGGAGGTGGCACCACCAAGGCAGACCACCTGTGTTCTACCAGAGAGGTAGTTAGTGAGTCAGGTGGTGGAGGCAGGGGAGAAACCAAATGCGTCAAGTTTTGCTATCAGGATGCTGTGGTTTACAAGGTCAAATGCCTTGGACAGATCTACAAAAACTGCACCAGTTTGCATCCCTTCATCCATATTCCTCAGCACATGGTTAGTGAAGAGGGAAAGGGCTGTGGTAGTGCTGTGCCCCTTCCAGAAACCATGTTGCTGGGGGAAAAGGAGATTATATTTGGAGATGTGCTCTGTAATTTGGTAGTTTACTGCCTCCTCTAGAAGTTTACCAAGATGGGGCAGAATGGAGATGGCACAGTAGTTGTCCATAAGACTAGGGTCACCTGATTTATGAATGGGGACAATTTGTGCCTGCTTCCAGACAGATGGGACAGAGGCTTTAGTAAGGGAGAGGTTAAATAGGAAGGTGAGTGGATAAGCAATGTCCTGGGCCACTAGTTTTAAGAAGCGGGGGGATAGACCATTGCACCCAGCAATCCCTCAAGATGGTAGGCTGAGGAGGAGCTTAAGTGTTCCAGGAGGAGAAATGGTCTTAAAATAAAAAGGGTGGCTAGTAGGAGGGGAAGGTGGAGCAGGGGGGCAAGGGGGTGGAGGAGGGAGTTTAGCCAGTGGTTGCTAAGGTTTAAGAAATGTGCATTAAGTGCATTAGCAATGTCAGTAGGGTCAGAAAGGGAGCCTTGTTGTGTGTTTATGGGGGAAGGTGACTGCTTGGTGGTGGGGGAGGGTAGATCAAGTCATTCATGGAGTCCAGAAATGCATGGGTTGCCTGGGTGACTGTATTAAAGTGACTGGAAGTAGGCAGACTTCCTAGAGTAAGTACAGTACTTACAGAGATTTCACCAGTAATGGTAGCCATTCCAAAGTGTAGGGGATGGGGCAGGTTTATAGTTGGCCCACATTGAGTCATGCTGTTTCATAAGCTTGAGGAGGTCAGAAGTGAGCCAGTGAGTGTCACCCCCACACACTCTGCAAGAAGTGAGCTGGAAATGTTTGTCTTGTATGAGAGACAGAGCTGAGACAAAGATGTCTAGTGCAAGGTCAGCGTTAGTGGCATTGTAAAGGGAAGTCCAGTCAAGGACTCTAAGGTCATTCTGAAGCCTGAGTGGGTCAAAATTAGAGAAATTGTGGAAAGTCAGGTAGATGTGGGGTTGGGGGTGTTTAGTACACCAGACACAGTAGATTGGGGAGTGGTCACTAATGGCGTCAGACAATGTGCCGGCGTGGGCAACTTTGTCTGTTTGAGTCATCGGACTCCATTCCAGGGTAGTGTGTTTGTTGGACTGATTGTTGAGGCATGTATAAGAAGGGTATTTAGCTGGGTGAGATTGTGTTGTTGTATGATGGAGTTGTAGTCAGACAGGGGGTTTGTGTTCCAGTCATTGCTGAAATCCCCTACAAGACTGGGATCTCTTGCAGGGAAAAAAGGTGCAAGGAGGTTCAGGAGGGTTGCAAGCCCAGGTACACCAGCTCTCGGTGGGTTATAGCAGTACACAACAAGCAACTTCTTATTGGTGGCAACTGCTAGTTCAGCTGCAAGCCACTCAGAAGGGATGTCATTGGAGGACTGGCCAAGTAGTGTGGCAGTGTAGTAGTTATGGTAGTACAGAAGTACACCACCAAGGCATGAGGTAGAGTGATCATGGCGGAGAAAGGCATAACTGGGTAGGGAGTCATTTTGGTCATGAGTAGAGCTTTTTAACCATGTCTCTGAGATGCCCAGTATGTCAGGATTGTACAGAGAGACCCAGGCCTCCAGCTCAGCTATTTTAGGAAGAAGGCTCCTCACATTCAAATGTGCAATTCTTTGACTGTGCTGAATATCCAATAAAGGATGACTATGGGATAGAGGAGTGTTTAAGGGGGTGCAGAAGCAGGGCCAGGGTTACTTTCTATGTCCCCAGAGAGAAGCAGGTGGGCTGCATGGAAGTTGGATTGGAGGAGGACATAGAGAGATTGAACCCAGAAGGAGAGGGAAGAGAGGTGTAGGAAGAAATGGTGCCAGTCATGGGAGCTGATGAAATTTGGGGCAGCAGATGGGCAGGAGAGAAGCAGGCCACATTCAAAGCTAGGTGATATCAGAGCTGGACAGAGGGTTGGTCAGGAATACTTCAGAGCAATTTGTTGCACGGCAAGGGCCGATGCACCAAAATCAAAGTCTAAACAGAGGCCAAGGAGTAAACAAAGAAATAGACCAATAGCAGTATCGGAGGACATCATGGGGGGTGGTGGAGAATGTGGGGAAATAAATACTGTTGGATATAAGGGGAGGTTTAGGGGTATAGAATTGGGAGTGGACTATAAATACAATTCTGGGTAAAGAGAGGTTTTAGGGGTATGAAAATAGTTCACAATTAAGCATAATAGTCCATTTTCACCTTTTCCCAGATTGCAAAACCTTAACAACTCTTAACAAATGTTCCTACTGTCCCTTGTTTACAATTGATCTTAATAGCCCCTTTACACCTTTTCCCAGACTGCAAAACATTTAACAATGCTTCCCCATTTCACTTTTTAATTGCTTTTGTCAAACATGACAGTGATCACCCTCCAAGAAGTATTATATATCAGACAGGCTTCAACATATAATAGAACACAATCCTGTCACACAACCCTGAGCTCCTCCTCCTCCCCTCAGAAGACCAATGAAAAAAGACCAGCCCTCAGCAGTGTACTTGCCAATCCCACCCATATACTATAATATGTATGTCAGTTATAATATAAGTCAGTAATCGGGTGGGGGGGGCTACACTATGGAATATGGGGAATGAATATTATTTTCAGTATGTCAGTGATCAGGTGGGGGGGTTACACTATGGCAGTGGGGAATGTTTCTGTACCTGCCTTACTCACAGTGATTGGGCAGGGAGGGGGAACACTACTCAATAGAACAGGGGATCGGAGCTCCTTGTTAACTGTACAACAGTGCTCGGGGCTTGGAGAAGGGGGGCATGTACCCAGACCTTAACTATGCATGGGGCACCAGCCTTCACTCCACATAGTTCAGGTAGGGTTTCAAGAGCATAACTATGCACCAGTGCATCCAGCCATAGTTACGCTTGGGGGGTTGAATATTGCAATGCACAGAATATGCATGAGAGACCCATCATTTGCATTCACACATCACAGTATTCTGGGCAGTAGCACAGTCAGGTTTGGGGGGCACATCGGGGGCTTCTGAATATCGTCAAGCCCCCAATGGACCTTACACATCTGGAGATGCGCGGGTGCCTCTGGAGATGCGCTGCCCATCTCTTTTGAATACGTGGGCCTGTAACTCAAAATTTTCAGCATAGCCTTTTATTACCCCACCTCATGAACAAAGCAGGTGCAATTTTTGAAGTCCCCTCTGAAACATGTTTTCACAGTTGCACCATGGAATCTCCTTTTAAATGGGATTTTACAAAAATTCCCTGTCTTGATTGTAAGGTGTGGCTATAAAAAGACAATGTTAAAAATTCAGGATAAACAAACTGTCAGAACATTCAAGTCAACATTTAGTATTGACAAACGTTTGTTTTAAATAATTTCCTACTGAATTTTTCAACTTGGGAGGTACTACCATAAGTAAAAAAAAATCTGCATAATCCTGCCATTTAACTCAATGGCAGAAAATGTTTACTACAAGGAAGAAAAGAGGGCTTTGAATAGTGTCATTCCCATTTGGACTCATTAAAAAATCACTCCCCCACTCAAGTGGATATTTGGGAATGTGGTAGTGTTAATGGCAGCTGCAGTTGACAAGAATAGATTATAAACAGGGTTTCAAAAACCATGACACCTGATTGAGGGTCCTCTTTACCTGTGCTGTTATCTTCACACAGCAGCACTGGATAAAGATCCAGCAGCATGTTTAAAATAAAATCAATACTAACCACACATCCCTGATTGCCATCACAAACATGGATGCCACCTTTACTCACTAGAAACCTTCAGCTAGGTCCTAAAAATGAAACTGCCTTAAATTTAAAAGAATAATAATTCAATATTATTTCCCTCATAATCCTCTTCATACACACATGCACATTGATTAAACAAACTCTGGTCAGAGCCAATACAGCTGCAAAATGATGGTATTGATGCAGCCATAAAAAGTAAGAGTCTGCTTCAGACCCAAGGAAAGCTAAAGATTTCATTGGTGCATGAGCAGGAGCAGATGTGCAGGGCTCTTTGGGCTGTGTGCTATGGGAAGACTTTGTCTGTCTACAGAAGTGCAGAGCCTGGCACAGTCACGCGTCACACATCCACTCTTTAAACATTCACTCTTCACACAGTCACTCTTCACACATTCAATTCACATTCACTCTTCATATGTTCAGTACACATTTATTCTTCACACATTCACTCTTTACACGTTTACTCTTCACACATTCTCCTGACACATTCACTCTTTTTATTTTAATTCTGGTCCCAGTTTTTTAAGATAGTCATATTTTTTTTTATTTCTTTTGTTAACAGGGTAAACATATGAGCCAAAGTCATTTTTCATATGTGACCTGAGACTATAAAATAGTCATAAGATGTTATACAAAAAGATAACTTTTACATTCACTTAATACAGGAATACAAATACATGACATATAAGACAAACAATGTAATACAAATTATTTAAAATAGCAGTGACATTGCAAGCTACTCAATAAATGATGTTTCAATTTCTTTTTGAATAAATTATGACTACTCATAGTTCTCACTTCAATTGGAAGATCATTCCAGTATTTTGGTGCTTGGATAGAAAAAGCTTGAGCACCCATTTTAGTTTTATTGACTTTCAAATTTAAACAAGAAAGAAAATTTGATCTCAAGTTTCTCAGAGCATCCCTTACAGATATCAGAGAATACAAGGGGAGAGAGACTTTTTTGTCTCAAAACATTATCCGTTTTACAACAAAGAGAGTATATGGAACTCAAGTTAGGCGGTAGAAACCCTGAAATTTGATATAAAGTACAATGATGTGTACAATAAGGCAATCTATAAACAAATCTACAAATACTATGAAAAGTCATTGTTAAGTTATTTACCAAATGTTTAAACAAACTAGTAAACAAAAATGAATTATAATTCAGTTGAGAAAGTAGTATACTTTGGGCTATACGTTTCCTGGCTTGTAAAGTTAACACATTCTGTAGTCTGAATTAAACCCCTAATTTTTGATTTACTGATTTTGTTAAAGTCAATATATGATTTGAAAATGTTAAATTTGAGTCCAAATTCATTCCCAAATATCTAAAACATTGCACCTGCTCCAAATTAGTTCAATTTTTACCAAAAATATTCAGTTTCCCTAATTTAACCAACTTTTGTTTAGAGGCAAATATCATACTCTTGGTTTTTTGAAATATTCAATGATAATTTTAAGTCCAACAAACAATTTTCTAGACTCTGAAAATCTACAGTCAAGTCTTGGGCAATTTTATCTAATGAATTAGAGCTATTATATAATATTATATCATCAGCATATAAGATTGTCTTAGCCTTAAGAATTTTACTTGGTATAATATCCACAAACATGGAAAACAATAGGGGTCCCAAGATTGACCCTTGAGGTACACCCTTTTCTAAAATTCTACTCTTTGACACTGAACCCTCATAAAGAACTTGTAGTTCCCTACCTGATAAATAACTCTCCGGCCATTCTAATGACAATCTGGATAATCCCTTGGCAGCTAGGCTCCTGAGCATTAGGCAATGGTCAACAAGGTCAAATGCCTTGGACAGGTCCACAAAAACAGCACCAGTGAGCTCACCCCTCTCCATAGCCTCACTGATGTGGTTTGTGAACCTGGCCAAGGCAGTTCTGTACTATGAAATTTCCTAAAGCCATGCTGCTCAGAGCTCAGCCCAGTCAATTGTAAGTAATCACTAATTTGTACCTCTGTTATCTTTTCTAAAATTTTACCTAAAGGATGGAAAAGAGAATAGGGTGGTAATTCCCAAATCTTTACTATTTCCCCCCTTTAAAAATTGGTCTTATTAAGGTTTTTTTCCATTGTTGTGGAAAGATCCTATTTCTAAGGACAAATTAAATATTTTTGTCAAAGGCTTATAAATGTATGAAGATATTAACTTCAAAAACCTTGGCTGAATATCATCAATTCCAACATTTGTTAAAGGAATTTTCTTCAAAATTTTCAGTACCTGATCGGGCTCTATTTCTTTAAAATGAAACATTAAATCATTTTGAGATGCTATAACTGTGTTCTTTAAGTCCTGATCATCCTTATCTACACTATATTTACCCATATCCAAAAATTGTTGTAAAAAGGCTGTACTTATTTCTTGTGGATTTTTTATTGTAACTCCTTCAAGAAGAAACTCACCTGATTGTACATCTATGGGAGGAGACACCAAAGATTTGATAGAAGACAGAATTTTTTTGGATTTGACAAATTTAGATCTTGTTGTTTTGTATAATAATCAGATTTACATAACCTTAATTTTATCCTACATTCATTTCTTAATTTCCAATAGCTTTACAAATCACTAATATTTTCACTCAAGCAAAATTGTTTCCATGCTTGATCTCTTTGTTTCATCAATTTAAACATCTCCGGAGTTATCCATTTATTCACTGTTCCCCTTACTCTCCTTGTTGGTATTGGACAGAATTTATTTTGTAACTCCAAAATTTGTGTTGTAAAGTAATCTACTGCAGACTCTATGCAAGGTATTACATCCAAGTAAGACCAATTAACATCTCTTAAATCACACTTTAATCCATCATCTAAATCTTTGGGATACTTTCTATAGGTAATCAAATGAGGGGGGAGGCTCTATTTTCTTTGATTTCCAAGTACACTATATTGCCTATATTATGACTGCTCATATAAACATGATAGGTAGCATGTATAGTATATTGACCAAAATATCATTTTGCACTACACGTGCCAAAAGATGTCTAAACCAGGATTTAAAAAATGACACCAGTCATGTTTATGAGGTGGTGTGGAAAATGGGTATGTTGAAAGTTTGCAGTCAAAATTGAAAATTAGCAAAGTGAATGTTGAAATCCTGCAATGTTCAGTCATAACCTGGGTATTTTACCATATTTTTACACTAAAATTTTCAGCATAGACTTCTTATTACTCTGCCTCATGAACCCATAGGTGAACATTTTCAAATCCCCACTGAAATGTGATGCTATGCAACCAAAATGTCATTCCATGATACAGGTGTGAAAACACATTCTGACTAGGATTTGAAAATGACAGCTGTCACTTTCATAAGGTGGTGTGAAAAAAAGGGCTATGTTGAAAATTGGGGGCAAAATATTTAAAATTACTGAAGTTATGATCGAGCATAGAAAAATTTCAATATACGCTCATAACATTGTCATTTTTACATATTTTAACCCCAAATTTTCAACATAGCCTTCATAAGACCCTACCTCATGAACAATGTAGTGAAAATTGTCAAATCCTGCCCAAAAGCTGATATCGCCAAGCGACTGTGAAATCTTCTTTCAGGCCTGATTTGCATAAATCCATCACCATTGGTTGTGAGGTGGGGTCCCAAAAAGGTCATGTTGAAAATTTGGGGTGAAAATATGCAGAAATGTAAAAGTTATGCCTCAAAGTTCAAAACCTCATTGAAATACATTGAACTACACTTACCTTAGTTTATCATATTGAAGTCACCAGTTCCAGCAGCAAGACGTGTCTTTGATCAGAGAGTGAATCTTCACCCTGGGACGTGCTCAGTTGAGTGAGGGTTTGTGAGGGGTGTCGGGGGTTGGTGCTGACTGCTGAGTAGGAGGTCAGGGTGGCATGGATCAGATCAGCAAAGGACAGTTTTGTTTTAACAGGTTTAAAGAAGAACAAAAAAATAGTGAGGAACGGTTTTCTTTATTACAACTCACATTTCTAAAATTAATTTGAGGATGGCAATGGGAAGGTGAAAGTGCCACTAGACAAAAGGGAAGCATTAGATATATGGGGGGTGGTGATCAGAGGGCAGGGGTGACACTAGACACCGGGGAAACATTGTAAAAATACTGGGATGGCAATTGGGAGGGGCACTAGACACCAGGGACACATACAGAAATATGAGGACAGTGCTCAGAGGGTGTGCATTGCCACTGCACATGAGGGAAACATTACATATATAACAGGGACTGTGATCAGAGGATGGGAGGTTGGGGTGGCAGGGGTCAGATCAGTGAGGGACCATTTCCTTTTTCACAGGTTTGAAGAAGAACAAAACAGTAAGGGATGGTTTTCTTTATTACAGCTCACATTTCTAAAATTAATGTGAGGATGACAATTGGAGGGTAGGGGTGCCAGTAGACACCAGGGAAACATTGGATATATAAAGTTACAGTGATCTGAGGGTGGGAGGTACAACTAGATGCCAGCGAAACATTACAGAAATTTGGGGATGGTGATAGGAGGGAGTGTGCCACTAGGCGCCAGGGAAACATACAGAAATATGAGAATGGTGATCAGACCACAGGGTTGCCACTAGACACCAGGGAAACATTACATATATAAGGGGGGTGGTGATTGGAGGGTGGGGGTGGCAGCAAGCTCCGAACCCCAAAGTGAACAAGATATGAGCACGGAGCAGGAAAATAGTGCACCTGGTTGGTGTGGGGACAGCACAGTGGTCAATGAAGAGGCCCGTATGTGCTTCAACTCCACTGTGGAAGGATACAGTCTAGGTATCCAGTCATGTGCTTCTACAGTCTCCTCCCTCTACTATATAATAGAAATATGTCAGTATAGCTCTACTATGCAACCGTAAAAATGAAGTACTGTAGTACAGTACTTACAGTTTTACTTTCTATCCTAATCATGAAAGTTCTCCTGCTATCCTCACCTGCTTACCAGGGAAATCTTTGTTTTTTACCTGTTACAGATAAAACAGAAGCCCTTGTTCTATCTGAGGTGTTCTGTTGTGTGACTGGGGGTGAACATTCTGCCAGTAGAACTAAGCAGAGATATGAATTCTTGTATTCCATCGATAATAAACATTCCGTCTTTTGAAAATAGGAAAGATAAACAAGAAATTGAATGGGGAAAGGGAGGAAATAATATAAAGAAGAAGGATGAAAGGTTAGGAAACAGGTAAATGAGGGTGGGTTGGGGAAAACAGAGGGTTTAAGGGCTAATTAAAATAAAATTATTTTGTGGTGCATAATATTTGAAACTGAGATGGCATGACTATGTTGGGATACGCTGGACTATTTTGTTGGGGTGGATGAACTTTAAAAAAATAACTAAAATGGTTAACATTATTTTATTTTTGTGCATGTTCCACCTCCCACCCCCACTAAATAAATCTGGACCCATTTTATATTTGCAATAAGACATTGCCTTGCAGTGGGGAAATGGCATTTCTCGGGTGGTTGAAGGCCCTTGACAATGTCTCATGACTAATAACACACCTAAGGTGTGCCATTTTCCCACAACAGTGCACACCTGTCATGTCTTAAAGCTTAATTGTTGATTAGGTGGAACTAGTTTTTTTAAATCAATACGCTGGTGATAAGGTTGTACATGAATGTTTAACAGATATATATTTTTTTTGTTTATTTTATTCTTTGCTAGCCGGGTAAGGCCCACTAGGCACAAGTGCCTGTTTTCAGGGGTGACCTGGGAGCACTATCAGTGTAAGGTTCACAGAATGCAAGCAGCCAATTAGAATGCTCAGCCGGCCCGGTGGTGCTGAGGGTTGAGGCGCTGGATGCCACACCTCATACCGTGCTGATGACCTGGGTTCAGGAATGAGCCCTGGTCATCGGGGGATGGTGGGGAAGGGAAGAGATCGAGCATCCAGAGGACTGCTCTCTCTACCCGGGGAGGTTTCTGGGGAGTGATTGCTCCTGGAGCAGCCTCTGGTGGTGGTCGGAGGTGCCCAGCATAGCGACGCTGTGGATGCAAGGGGCAGAGTTGCAGCATAATGACGTCTTGTCAAGCCACACTCCGAGAGACAGGAACCACAGAATAAAGCAGAAAATCCCCACTCCTGGGGATAGGTGAAGGCACCTCACACTCCCAATACTGGATTGGCTTCCTTTCCACAGGGCCTCTTGTGTACCTCGCACTTTGCCCTTGAGATAAAGTGCCCTGGGTGGATAGGGCAGCCCTACCTCCGAGGGGTTCAGAATCGGAGGTGGTGCTGGGTGGCATGAGTGGAAAGGATCTGGATACCATGGTGGGAGAAAGCAGCTGGGAACCACCGAGGATGCTGGAAAGAGTTCCCTAAGGCAGTGGAGTATAAATAAAGTTTAAAAAAATAAATCGGAAAGCTCCATCCACAGCCTATTTGTATCATATTTGTGGCATGTCACTCATGTCTGTGTTGTACTTGTGTTGCTGAAGTATAATGGGAAATATATTTGTTAAGGCCCAAATCTATTTTTCTGTGTGGATACTGCATCTTGTGTGTGGTCTGTGGTGCTACACAAGGCATCCTTCTTGGAGTACATATTGACTTGGCTATAGAGGGGGACTGAAGCATGGCCATCAGACTGTGTTATAGCACTAGCTCTTCAGCCAGCTAGCCATACTCCCCAGTCAGTATGTATGTATGCAAAGCCAAGATTCTGCTTATCTGAACAGTAACCATCACATGTCAGATACTACAGACCCTGTTTGCCATATAAACACACGTAGCAATGTATGTATGTAGACTTTCAGAATTGAGGTTAAGAGGTGAACATTTAAACAATGTCATGGTTTTCTGCAAAACAATTTTGGTTGGCATCCCCAGGGCTCAAAACTCATTTCAATTTTAAAGCATTTCAATTTCAGGACACTCTCTTCCTTATTAGCAAAGACATGTGCATAAAAACAGGCTTGTTGCCCTTAGACATCATCTGTGTTAGCCATTTTTCTCTCCCATGAAGTCATAAATCTCTGCTTGTAACATCAGAATAATTTATGTAGCAACATATTGTGATGTCATAAGTAGTGGGTTATAATTTCATGGCAAGTATAAGTAATATGAAAAGATTAAGACTGATGGAAAATATCCTGTTTTAATATAAAACATGTCTTCAGTAATAAAAATGGAAAGTCTGGAAATTCATATTTTGAGAGGATTTTGTTAACGGATTGAGTTCTGTTGACACCAGCTATGAGTGCATGACACCAGGAGATTTCTTTAAATGTTTATGATGCAGAGTCAATGCTTTGAGAGTCCAGTAGTCACTGAAATGTAGGCAGTCCATTAAATTTTCAAGCAACTGCTTAAACAACTCGAGACTTTAAGAACTGTGGTTTCCCTCAGTTAGTCCACAGAAATGTGTGAAATCATTAGTTTGCTGCTCTGTCATTATTGTAAAAATATGGCTCACAAGTGTATCCATTTTCGGAAATGGTTTGCAATAGTCAATATAAGTTGGTTTTGTTTTAAATGGTATAATATGCAGCAGATTCCACAGTGGTAAATCATTAGTATACACATTTTGCACATGCAGAGAAAACCTGAACTGTCAAGTCCAATTTTAGTGGTAAGCCAAATTGGAGTTATCACAAGCCAGTACATGTGAAAAAAATCAAAACACATCACAGAGTCATTGAACTGTTAAACAAATAACCACTTACTGAGTGTAAAATCCACAACCTGTATAAAACCTCAAATCAGTTGCTTTAATACTAGTGTAACTAGTGTCATATATGTCCTATTCTTTTGATTTTTTTATTTCATTTTGGGAACCAGCATTACGTATGGTGCTCAGAGGACACTGAATAACAGAAGATATGGAGTTGAATTTTTCATGTGGCATCCAGGATTTGTGATGTCTTTTTACCACACTTGCTCAAATGTGTGGAAAAAATTAGACCACAAAAAAAATTAATCTAACTTTTTGATGCAATTGCTGCAGTTTGTACACAAAACATGTTGCATGCATCAAAAAATGATTCATGCAACACTTTTATGCTGTAAAGCAGGTAAATGGCCATACTTGCACTAAGATGTTTGTAAATAGCAGTCAAATATTTAGGGACATGTTGGATGGTGCAGGAACAGCCAACAGTTGTGAATTAGTTCTGCATCATCACTTTTAAAAATCCAGCCCATGTTATCTAACAGAAAATATACTTCCTTTAAGTTGTCTACCACTGAACTGCTCAGAAATCAAATATTCATTGGATAGCTAAATAAAATGACAAAGAATGCTTTGCTGCTACACATTGACAGAAGTTTCTCAAAACAGTCTAGTGACATCTTCTATCAAGCTCAGTCGCCACTTATTTTTATTGTTTATTCAGGCTCCATGTCAGTTCATCGCAGGTGATACAGCACAGTCAGAATCCACTCAGGAAAAAATGCTACAAAAAACACAGCACACAGTAAAAAGAGCGCACGCTATCTGTATCGCCTAACCAAAGAGCACAAACTTGGATGGGGGGGGGGCTGGCAGACTCCCACTTACCCACCTGAATCTCTCCCCATCCCAACAACAAACATGTAATTCACACAATGTTATGTGAGGGTTTCCCCCCCCACACCCATCACATGGGGGGTTTGCTCCCCGCACCTCACATAAAATAAATATACATCCTCCAAGACACACCACAGGTAACCAGAAAAAAAATACCATAAGGGGAAAGACTGGAACCTGGTCCAGTGGCCATCCCACAGGCTCACAATCTGTCTCTCTAACCACTATGCCATGGAGCCAGTTAGTTCATTCCCCACACAACCTGATTCTTAAGGTGCTGGGCCTGAATAAAAGGAACTCCCTCTGTAGCACGGTAATGGTCACGCCATAATTCCCCGGAGTGCTTTTCACTCACACTGTTTTATGATGTGTTTTTTACTGCACTGTAACTGACACATGCATTTGATGTGCTACCGTTTATTTACCCAGGATAACCCAGCTGAGATGCAATATCTAATTTTCAGTGGGGTATTGCTTTTACCCACTTTTACAAATAGGTGTAAGGTTGCACTGAAAGCTGGTAGATGGGCTATTCCTGCCTTAAATATTCTGACAATGCTCTGTTACAGGCATTTGCACACCAAGAAAAGGATGCAGTGAGCTCTTACCCTTTGCCTGCTAGGTATATGGCGCTATGTGCCACCCACAGATGCTTAACATTGACCTCATGAGTGCATTGCATGCTTCTTACCTAAACTTTCCTATTACATTTATTATAATCAGTTTTGTGTAGCATTTTGACATCTTTTTTGTCTCAATTTCATTCTATGAATTTTGCCCCTTCCCCCAGTTTTCTTTGTATCTATAACTGTGCGGTACAAAATTGATGCTTTCCCTTTAGCTAATGTTTCTATGTGAGACTGATCTCACCTTCAAACTCCATGGCTAGGATATTGGAAGCATGTTAGTGCTCACTAACTGTCTCTCAAACTGTGCATAGCCCCACCAAAAAGCAGGGGCCTCACTAAATGTGCCATATTGGAGGGCACAGTTAGCGAGCCATTAACCTGTTTGCAATTGGCACTAGTCCGTGCTGCTGTGGACCACAAACCACACCCGAAGGTCCAGGCTGATCATTCACTGCTCCCCGGCCGACACCTGCAGATGAATGGATAACAGCACATGTTAAGTACCACACAGGTGCAGTGTCACACACTGTGTAACCAGAGTTGCACCCACATGCACTGTGCCAAATTTCATATCTTTGAAGCATGCAGCCCTACCAATACCATACCTACCACAGCCAACCAAACATGGAACAAAGACATAGACAGGACAACAGCAATGTGCAGCACACAGTACGGTGGAACACAATACAGTAGAACACTCTGCAATACACCAGATATGGCAGTGTGTGTACATGCAAGTTCTTTGAAGGTGTCTCTCTCTCTTCTGCACTAGGCATGCCCTCAGTGGCCTCACACCACATTTTAGAGGTCATTAGGTCCTCCACAGGCATGAGGGCATCAGCAGTTGATGTGCCCCCACCCTTCATACTCTGCCTGTGGCTCAGTGTGTCCAGGCAGTCCTTTGTGTGGCAAAAAAAACAAAAAGTCCAGCACTACTCACCACAGACTGAGACCACGCACAGTGTCATTCCAATAACCATTTTTACTGAGGCAAAAATTAGAAATGCTGCCCCCCCCAACAGGCACAAGCACAATCCAGGGGAGAGAAGGCAGAACCCCACTAACTTTGATTGGTTTCACTAAGGCATCATCACTTCATTTCTATTTTTTGACTCAATAAAAACAGTTATTGAAATGATGCTGCTAGTGGTCTCATTCTGTGGTGAGCAGTGCTGGACTTTTTGTGTTTGCTGGTTTCTGTTTGTTCTCTAGCAGACTCAGCTGTGGGGCAGCTATTATTGAGTATGAGTCCTTTTTGTGGACCAGCAGCCCAGTGACCCACTTCTTGCACTCTGCTCAGTGTGGTCAAGGTGGTCCTTGGCATTCACTACTACTGTCAGTTCCTGCTGTGCCCATTCCTGGATGGCAGCAGAAGCCTTGTTACAGCCCAGGATCTCCTTCCTATTAACATGCACCCACACACACTGACTGAACTCCCATTTTTTCCAGGGTTTTAATTTGAGGGCAGTATATAGTATATCGTCCGTACCCTGGATGCTTGAACAAATTACTTATTTGTTTATTTATTTTAAAAGTTTCACCAGGAAAGGCATACTGAGCAGAGTTGCTAATTTCCAGATGCCGCCTGGGGGAGATAGGGGAGGAGGCAACAAACAAAAATATAGGAACTGCATTATTAACAAACATAATTCAACAGTAATAATAGAAACAGGAATGAATTATACAGAATCAAGTGCTAGCATGGTAAAAGGGTAGCAATCATAGACTGGGTTCAAACAAATATTACAGTGCTGAACTGACTGTGAATACAGTGAGACCCAGATTCACACATTAGCAAGGGCTAAGCATTGGTGGAGAAAAGTAAGATGAGGAACAAGAAAAGGGGGGGATGATCAGGTGGGGAAATACAGATGGGGACATTAGGAGCATCGGCAGGAAGGGGAGAAGAGGTCATGTAGGAGAGAGAGGAGAGGGCATGGGGGAGGTGGCATGATAGATAGGTGGGGGAAGGGTGTTCCATAGTTTGGGGAAGCTGTGGGAGAATGCAATCTGACTGGATGAGGTGGACCTGGAGGGAACAAACAGGGTGTGAGAATCAAAGTTTCTAAGTGAGTGGGAGGAGGGGGAAGGAGGGATAGAGAAGAGGAGAGGTATGGGGGGACAGCTGAACAAGAAATTAGCTAACAAGCTAGTGCAGTGAGCATGGCACCTGTCCTTAAGAGAAGGGACAGAGAGAGGCTGGTAGATGACACAGTGGTGGGTGTGTGGAGGGCAGTAGAGGACAAAGTGACAGAAGGAATGGAAAAGAGTGTCCAGTCTGGCTAAGGAAGTTTTGGGAGTGGCACTGTAGTCTACATCACTGCAGTCAAATGCTGGGAAGATCATTTTCTGAACAAGTGCATGGCAGGCTGGCAGTGGCATACATCAACGGTTCCTGTATAGGGTACCAAGTTTGTGGTGCAGTTTTTTGTGGATTGCATCTATGTGCCCAGAAAAGTAGAGGTATTGGTCAAGCCAAACCCTGAGATACCTAAAGGAGGTAGCATCCTTAAGTGTAGTCCTATCCAGAGTGTGGAAGCAGAGGGAGAGGGAGAGGGAGAGGGAGAGGAGCCGAGAGACTCTCTGCCTTTTGTCAAAGGTCAAGGAGATGGTCTTTTTGGCATTCAGGAACATTAGATTTGAGTGTAGCCAGAGCTGAACTTTGTCAAAGTCACACTGAAGTTTGGATGCCACGTCAGTAGGGAAGGGACCAGAGGTATACAGGACATTATTGTCTGCATACATGTGGATAAGGGTGGAGGAGCAGACAGCAGGAAGGTCATTTAGGAAAACAGAGAAACAGAAGCAGACCAAGAACAGAGCCCGCAGGACACCAGTAGCAATGGAGAGGTGGGAGATAGTGAATCGCCAGTCTGAATGGATTGTGTCCCACCCACAAGGTAGGAGTAGAACCAATTGGTGGCAGCGACTGAGAGCCCAGTGGCAAAGAGTTTATCAAGAAGAAGGAGGGGGTAGAAAACAGTGTCAAAAGCCTAGATGGCAGTGGTGATGAGGGCCTGGTCCATGCCAATGATGATGGAGTCTGGGAGCCTTAGGAGGAAGGTGGTATTGGAGTAATGCTTCCAGAAGTTAGACTGGAATGGGGTGAAAAAGGAGGAGAAGTCAAGGTAGGAGGAGAGTTGGGATAATACATGTGTTCCTGGAGCTTGGCAAGGGTGGGAAGAAGAGAGACAGGCTGGTAATTGCCTGGAGTAGAGTGATCTCCACCTTTTGGGAGTGGAATGATGGTGGCATGCTTCCAGGTAGCTGGGATGGAGGCAAGACAGAAGGAGAGGTTTAGGAGCTAGGCAAGGGGGAAGGGGATAGAGGGGGCTGAGAGGTAAAGGAGACTGGGGTATAATCCATTGGGGCACTTACCCTTGGAAGGGTTGAGGGTAAGGAAAGCTTTGAGAGTGGCTGAGAGGGATACAGGGGAGAAGGAAAAGGGGAGATGGAGGGGACATAGTGAAGACTTGAGGCAGAAGGGGTTAGGGAGGAGTGGGGAAGAGATGAGAGAAAGGAAGAGGTGCAGGAGGCAAAAAAAGAATTAAACTCCATGCCTACAGACTATAGGGTCAGACACAGTGGTGTCACCCACTCTGAGGACCAGAATGGGGTCTGAGACAATGGGGAGAATAGGCCATGAACTACCTTCCAGAATTTGGATGGATGGTTTATATTTGTTTGGAAGGTGGTAGGAAAGTATTCAGCCTTGGCAAGTCTAACTGCACTAGTGCAGGCATTACGGAGGGAGTGGTACCTTTGGAAGTCTGCAGGGGAGCCAGAGATTTTGTGTGCCTTCCAAGCCTGGTCCCAAGCATGTAGGAATGCCAGCAGTTTGACTGTGATCCAGGGGAGGTGGGACCCACGCACCCTGGTATGCCTAAGTGGGGCACAGTGATTCCAGATAGCAAAGAATTTTGATTTGAAATCATCTAGTGCCGGACCAATAGAGATGGCAGAGGGGATGGCAGACTAAACAGTGTTTGACAGTTCCTCGAGAAGGGGGCAAGGTCTAAAGATTTGTAAGAGTGGAATCACTTATGTGGACTTTTTACTATGTCACAATTTGTGTACAGAATGCTAACTATGAGCTGCTAACCTATCAGAACCCTGTTTAGAGTTCTGTGCACAAAGCATGACATAGTTAAAACTCCAAATTATTGATTCCATGAAGAGAATTGTAACAGAATGCTGCCCATAAAAACAAGACAATGCAAAATGCAGCTTGTTATATCACTTTTTATTCAGATGCAGTTAAATATGGATAATTTAGGGGAATGCATATAATTTCTGAGAATAAGAACTTTATAAACAGCTACCAGTTAGAAATGATTTCCTGTCCTCTTTAAATATCTAGACAGGGTGCTATGCAGCCAGAATAAAGCAAATGAAACATGTACTGTAGTACCTTTCAAGGTGCATGCATCTCAGACATCATTAATACATTGGACAATATCCTACATAACTCTGGTATTAGCCCATTGGTGATAGTCCATGCAGGCACCAACAACATCAATAAATCAAGCATTGGTAGTATTCAGAAAGACTACATGGATTTATGTAAAAAAAGGAAAGACAAAGTATGTTCAATTTGCTTATCTGAGATTTTACCTGTACCTAGAGCTGGCTACTTCAAAAACAAGAAAATTAAAGTGATAAATGAGTAGTTATGTAAATGGACTATCCAAAATGGCTATTCATGTTTAACGCATTGGGAGTCCTTTGAGCACAATAACAACCTTTACTGTTGGGATGGGCTCCACCTGAGTAAAAGGGTTAATCATGCTTTGGGGAAACAGATTAGCACTTATATCATTAACATTTTAAAATAGTGAATGTGGGGGACTCGGGTTCATATCAAGAACACTAACATTCAGCATGTCTATAAAGATAGATGTTGCATACTATTTACTAATGCAAGAAGTTTAAATCTTGCAAATGTTTCAGAATTAGAAGCTACAATATATTATTCAGGGATAAAACTGATTTAGCCACCCACAGTAACAGAAAGTTGGTGGGATCAATCAAGCGAATGGTGCAGAGACAGTCCTGGTTATAAGCTATTTCACACAAACAGAAATGTAAGACAGGGTGGTGGGATTTGCCTGTATATCACTAAAAATATTGGATGTCACCAACTTTGTCTAACAAATCCATCTGAAGATCAGATTGAAACTATCTGGGTGCAAATCCATCCTCATAAGAACAAACCTAAAATAATATTAAGGAACTGGTATAGGCCTCCCAATTCACATGCTGACTATAATAATATACTTATTAATGAAATTCTACAGGCTACTGACATGGGAGACTGCATCATACAGTAGTAGGTGACTTCAATCTCCCTGGAATTAATTGGGACTTACTAACTGACTAACTCAAATTAAACTGCATTTGTGGATGCTGTGGTATCAGCAAGTTTAGTACAAAAGGTCCAAACTCCCACAAGGGGTGAAAATATCTTAGATCTATTACTCACCAATGTTAAACATAAACTGTCAGAGGCATCAGTAAATTGCCCCTTAGGAGGAAGTGACCATAATATAGTTAACTTCAACATTGATTCATCTGTCTCAAAAATAAAAAGTTCTATAGCAATCAATAACTATAATTAAAATGACTTTCAGATGATTAATATTATTTTATCTGATATCAACTGGGAGCAACAAATGACTAACCTTTCTACTGAGCGCATGTGCTCTATCCTAAAAAACATGATAGCACAAATTGAAGCTAATTATGTCCCCAAAATAATCAAATACAACAACAAAGGAAGGATTCCATCTTGGTTAACTAAATCAGTTAAAAAACAGATCAAATCTAAAGAAAGGGCCCACAAAAACTTTTAAAAAAAATACCACAGAAAATTACTTTAAGTATAAAAATCCATTAAAAAACTTAAAGTAACAAATACATGCAGAGAAATACAAAATTGAACTCCAATTAGCACATTTCAAAGAAAATAATGTATTTTACTCCTATGTAATTGTAAAATGGAAACACATACAGTAGGCGATACAGGGACATTGGTTGAAAACAATAACACAATGTCAAATAACCTTGAGCAAGTAAAATATCTTTAATAAGTATTTTTGTGCTGTATACAATCCCAATATATATTCGCAATGTTTTTTAAATAATCATCCTCTAAAATCTATTTTGTTTCCTTCAGAAGAAATAATGTCAGCTATAAAAAAATAAACGTTAACTGATCCCCAGGCCCAGATAACAAAAACCCTAGGTTCATAGCTGAAATATTATAGAATCATAGCATCATAGAAGCTTGATGGCAGAAATAGTCTTCTTGCCCTGCTCTCCTTAATATTTAATAATTCAATAACCACAGGTGAGGTCCCTACAGATAGGAAAAAATCAATAGTCATTTCATTATTTAAAAAGGGATCCAGAACCAATGTCTCAAACTATTAACCCATAAGTTTAATTTCCGTTGTATGTAAAACTATGGAATGCTTGGTTAAAACAAAATTGAGGAAGAGTTGGGTTCATTAGGTTTTATGGATGCCAACCAACATGGATTTACTGCAGGATGATCTTGCACCACAAATTTGATTAGTTTTTACAATAAGGTGGGGGCCAGCCTAGACAATCAAGTTCCAGTTGATGTTATACTGTTGGACTTTGGTAAGGCATTTGACAAAGTGCCACATCAGGAACTGATTAATACATTAAATAGACTTGGTCTAAGTTTCTTATTGACTAGATGGACACAAAATTGGCTGTTCGATAGAACCCAAAATGTCAAAATTGACAGTCAACTTTCCACCACTGGGCTAGTTAGTAGTGGGGTGCACCAGGGGGTGGTTCAGGGACATATGCTATTCAATCTGTTTATTAATGACATCAACCATAATATAAATAATTTAGGCATTAAGTCTGCCAATGACACTAAAATAGGAGGAGAAGTGGATACTTTTGAAAAGTATTTATCACTAGCCTAAGAGCTAAAAAGTGCTGAACAATGAACAATTAATAATAAAATGGTGCTAAACATTGACAAATGTACAGTAACTCACTTACGAAGAAATAATCCGTTACATATTTACCAGTTAAATAATATACCCATCAAAACATCAATAAAGGAGAGAGACCTCAGGGTAATTATTAATAACAATCTGACAGTCACAGACCATTGTAATAAGATCATTGAATCTGCAAATATTTTACTCAATAATATTAAATGGGCCTTCATTAATATATCAGAACAATGTATAATTCTATTATATCGCACTTATGTTAGACTCCAACTCGATTATTGCTCCCCATTCTGGAACCCGTACCTTAAACAAGATGTAGATTTGTTAGAACAGGTCCAATATAGAGCTACAAAGATCATACCTAATATTAGTCATCTACCTTACCATCAAAGACTATTAAAAACTGGTTTGGTTAGTCTTAAAAATAGAAGATCCAGGGGAGACTTATTGTTGCTTTACAAACTTTTATGCAACCCTGACTTAATGTCTCAGTGTGGAATTCATTTACTTGATAAGAAAGTGAACACAAGGAGCCACTGTCACCAACTTGTGGTCCAATAGGCTTTTACCAAAACAAGTAACAACTGATTTACTATAAGGGCCAGTATGGCCTGGAATAAACTTCCATGTGAAGTCATAGAAGCCAGTGACTTTGTAACTTTTAAAGCTCATTTAGACAAATATTTTAACTGGCAAACAAGCTCAAATTAATATGCCCACACAGTTGTGGGAGACATTCATTATGGGCATATGCCTTCTTATGTCTTTCTAGTAAACCTAGTAAATAATACTATGCAAAAAAGGTTGACAGTTTCCCTTTAAAATGAAGTTCAGACTGTTGAGTCCTTCTATACTACAAGCACTAGAGACTGCACTGCAGTTTACAAAAAGATGAAGCTGTTAGAAAATGCTCTCCACTACAAAAAGCTACAGTCCATTTCATGGCACTCCCCAAAGTGCTTGATGAAGCATTTGAGAATACAAGAGAATTAATTAAGGAAAGAATGATTAATGCCTTTTCTCTGCTTCTGAAAATGTTCCCATTATTACTAGTGCCTACTGTATGATAAGTAGACTCCCAAGAGTGCAAAAGCTGGCTAATAATAGACTAGAAATTGATTGAACAAATGTTACTTCACAGAATGCACCTTGTTCTAAATCATTAACAATCATGCCCTCTTTTGTATTTAACTCATACTGAGAAATGCTTATGAGACGTTCTTGAATGAGGGATCCAGTAGAGTACAGAGATTCAAAGTTTGGGCTCCATCATGCTGCTTGCTTTTCCTCTTTTTGTGGTGAGGTGACTGAATTAGGTGCCAGTTTTTCAATTATGGAGTCAGCTAACAGTAGAGTCAAGTTTAATGAAAAGACATATATTCTTTGAGATGGACTAGATTGTAAATTTTTTTGAAGTCTTATAATTGGAATTTCAAGAGTACAATAAATAAACATAGAAACATACATAGACTTTGACGGCAGATAAGGACCGCTAGGCCCATCTAGTCTGCCCATTTCCCTACCTACAGGATAGGCCGCAGATCCTATTTAACCAACAGCCTATATCTTCCTGCCCCCCACAAGAATTGCCTTATGTCTGTCCCATGCATTCTTGAATTCTCCCACAGTTTTAGACTCACAACTTCCTCAGGAAGTCTGTTCCATGCATCCACTACCCTCTCTGTGAAATAATACTTCCTCACATTGCCCCTGAACACGCCCTCCTTCTATCTTTAAATAGTGTCCCTTGTTCTTGCAAGTCTCTTTTTCTGAAAGATGCTACCCTCTTGGACTTTGTTGATTCCTTGAGGTACTTGAAAGTTTCTATCATGTCCCCCTCTCCCTTCTTTCCTCAAGGTATACATATTAAGCTCCTTTAGTCTCTCCTCATATGGCTTCTCTTGCAGACCCTGCACCATTTAGTTGCCCTCCTCTGGACTGCCTCCATCCTGTCTATGTCCTTGCGGAGATGGGGTCTCCAGAACTGGACACAGTATTCCAGATGGGGTCTCACCAACTGTCTGTACAGAGGATAACAACTTCCTGTTTTCTGCTGCTGATGCCTCCCTATACATCCCAGTATACCCCGCCCTCCCTACTGCCTTCTCACATTGCTTCCTAACCTTAAGGTCATCTGATATGATTACCCCAGGTCCCTTTCCTGTTTTGTTGTTGTTACTACCTCCCCACCCATTGTGTATTCTTCCCCGGTTCTTGTTTCCCAGGTGCATTATTTTGCACTTTTTTGCATTGAATCCTAGCTGCCATATGTCAGACCATTCCTCCAACCTTGCCAAGTCCCTTTTCATCCTTTCCACGCCTCCTTGTGTATCAACCCTGTTGCAGATCTTTGTGTCATCTGCAAAAGGCATACTTTTCCTTCCAGTCCCTCTGCAATGCCACTAGAAGACATTAAAAGGACTGGACCCAATACTGAACCCTGCGCCCCCACTAGTAAACCGCTTCTTCTTCAGAGTGGACTCATTTACAATTACCTTCTGTGTCCTGTTTATCCAGCCAATGTTTTACCTAGGCTACCACCCTGGGACCCACTCCAGGCTGGTTAATTTGACTAATAATCTTTTGTGTGGGACTGTGTCAAATGCCTTGCTAAAGTCTAGGTAGGCCATGTCCACAGCCCTCCCTGGTCTACTACTTGGTCACCCAGTCAAAGAAATCTATTAGATTCATCTGACATGACCTTCCCGCTGTGAACCCATGCTGCCTTGGATCCTGTGCTCCACTGACCTCTAGGTACTCAACTATTCTTTCCTTCAAGTGACTCCATCACTTTCCCTACCACAGAGGTCAGACTGACAGGTCTGTAGTTTCCTGCCTCTGTCTTGGTCCCACTTTTGTGAGGGAATCACATCCGCCTTCCTCCAGTCCTCGGGTACCACACCATCCTCCCATGATTTATTAAAAAGAGTAGCCAGTGGTTTCATTAGTTCCTTCCTTAATTCTTTTAGAATTCTGGGGTGAATTCCATCAGGACCCATTTCTTTGTCCACCTTCAGTTTTAGGAGTTCTTGCAGAACCCTTTCTTCTGTGAAAGGACTGGGATCGACCCCCCTATCAAGAGTGCTTCTGTTAATTGGATTAGGCACTTCTCCCTCCTCTTTTGTGAATACTGAGCAGAAATATTCGTTCAGTATTCCTGCTTTTTCACTGTCCCCCTCTGCCCACCCACCATTTATTCTATTCAGCCTCACCATCCCTATAAATAAAGATTTACTACCAGCTACATCTATTGTTTCTAACCATTCAGAAATTGACCAGTTAACACCTGCAGCATAGCTGCCTTTGGTTGTTGATTCAATGGAATTGGATTATCCCATGACCACAGTTGCCCTCCCAAAACTGTGGATTTCAGTATGTCAACATCCAGCTGCTGGGCAGCGCCCCCCAAAAAAAAAATTGTCTGCCTTGAATCC
This sequence comes from Neoceratodus forsteri, assembly GCA_016271365.2. NCBI lineage: Eukaryota > Metazoa > Chordata > Ceratodontiformes > Ceratodontidae > Neoceratodus > Neoceratodus forsteri. The sequence goes on from CM028131.1 coordinate 1,046,006,072, forward strand.
TGGAATGGGGGACCTATCCCAGCAGAATGACCACTATTCCATCCTTGTGGCTTGTGTTGGGCATACAAACATTCACTGCGGATGGTCTGTAGGGTAGGGGAAGTTTGACTTACAGCCACAAAGCTGCTTGTATGTAAATTGGAAACAGTCTTTTCCACTTCCTGTACTGAATTTTCAATGGTTGTCAGTATCACTCATACACACTAGACATGAGTGCCTCCTGTGCCACCTGCATGGTTCCAGATGTGACAGTGATGTACTGTGCAGCACACAGTGAGAGGTCATCACACCCAGAGCTTGCATACTGGTAGTGCCAACAATTTAATATGTGCACTACTAACCTTTGTGACCTCCCATAATAATGTGCCCATCATTGACCCAAAACATAGCTCAACACACTGAGACCAAGTGACAGTAATAGGTGCACTGGACAGAGCAAACAACACATGACAGTTCATACAAACACATAATACACAACTGGCCATGAGAGGGGACACACTCTCATAAAGTAATAACAGAAGGACATTGTACTGTATACTGTCTGAGGAGTGTAAAGTAAAAGCACTGTGCCATGTACAGTAATATCACATTTGTAACCTAATTATGCAGATGACAAAGTTGTAATGTTTACAGACATATTTATTGAACAATGTAGCTATGGGGAGGTTGCGGAGGGACAGTGATCATGAGGAATATCCTCGCAATGGTCCTATGCTTCTGGCAGCAACAACAAGATCCAGACTCTTTTGCCATTGTTGTCTGCTTGGAAAATGTTTCCTGATGCGAGGGTATCAGAGGAGATGCTAATACACCTTGTAGTGCACACACTGTAGATAACATCCACACACCAATGGATGTACAGCATACGGAAGGAGATCGACTCACCTTACAGTCTACAGCCTGCTGAAGGCATCCCTGTAGTGGGCCCCATGGCTGCACAGCTGGAAGTGTGGCTGTAGCATGTTGTTGTCCTTTAGACCAGGTGGTTGAATCTTGTCAGGTCCAGTTTGCCACTGGACACCTCGTAGATGGTGACCTGGAATTCACTGTCATCATTCTGTAAGCAACAGAACATAGTTAATGCTAGTGAGTGATCATGAGTACTGTAGACAGCTTTTTCTACAGAACTCCTAGTCACTCACTGACAGTCAGACTGTGCTCAGATGAGGAGGAGAACAGAGGGCTGTGCCAGTCTACATCTCAAATGCCATAGTAGCCTGTGATTGGGGCAGAGGGTCTTCCCTTTTACCTAGCCTCCCTAAGTTTTGGGGAAAAACATTTACTTACATAATTGTCTGACTATTTAGAAAAGTATCAAATACTTTTAGTCTACCAATCAGGCTTCCACTCCAAATTTACAATACAAACTGCTCTTGTGGATTTTCATGATCTTGTTTCTGGTGCTCTTGACTCTGGTTGTTTTGTGGGTTCAGTGTTTATTGAACTTTCTAAAGCTTATAATTTGATCAAACATCCTTTACTTCTTGCTCATGCCTTTTACTATGGTTTTTAATTTTATGTTATTGATTAGTTTTTTTTCCTATTTGCAGGGTAGGTCTTATTTTTTTGGGGTGTATGTCTATCATCTTTTCTTACTGTTACTACTGGGTACCACAAGAGTCTGTTCTTGGTCATATTTTGTTCAGTTTATTTGTAAATCCTTTGTCTTCTGCTATGCAACTCATAGCTAGTTGTTCAATACATCCTTCCATGGAAGATAGTGATTTATTATGGCTGACAAATCAGCTCCATCTTTGTGTAAGGTCTTTCAACAGGATTTTGATAATTTGGTAAACTGGTTCTCATAATTTTTTTTTGTTATTTTAAATGGTAAAAAACTCAAACAATGCTATTTGGCTCACAATGCAATTTAACTAATTTATATTGTCCTTTCACTAATTTTCAGCTGGAGAGAGTCTCTGACTTTAAGTACCTGGGACTCTATTTTGATTTCTAAAATTCAAGCCTGCTTAGGCTATTTAAAACATGCCAGGCATTGCTTAAAGGGACACATTCATGCCCAGTGGCAATCATGGTTTGACAGCCCATGAAAAGCTCTTTCAAATGAGGTATTGGGCCATTTGTAGCTAGAAGCACTCCAGAGGTCTAGATGACTGGGTCTGTGAAGTATAAATACTACATTGTAGCCATTTTTTAGAACATTGTGATGTAATTGAAGAACAAGCTGTGCCTAACTGCATTGAGTTAAGCACAGCTTGTAACATGGGCAAAATGAGAAGTTGGGAAAGAAGCAATACAGTTGCCTGAACTGGGTCAGCTGACACAAGAGCAACACGGCATTATGGCACGATAATGCCGTGTTGCCATCGGAAGCGTGCAAACGAAAACATTGGAGTAATGTGGATGAGCGTGGGAAATGTGGTGCGCACCTGGGAAGAAGCAGGCAGAGGATATAGGTGCAAGGTTGACCAATAGGTGGCGGTATCAAGACATATTGTGGAGATGGAAGCAGGCAGTATAGCAGTGTGTTGCACGATACGGGAAGTGTGGTTGTGGGGAGAGAGCAAAGACACGGGAAGTGTGGCGTAATGCATGGAGGGACCAAAGTGATAGCTGAGTAGTGGCACCAGAGTAAAAGGCAGTAGTGGGGACAAAAAGCAAGCAACAGGATATATCAACTGACCACAAGTCGAGTAATGTGTGGAAAGCACCACCTATTGGTCGGATATGTAATGTGTGGAGCAGGCGTCTAATTGACTTGTAGTGTACTGAGCAATGTGCAGGAAAACAAACAGATTTAGAAGCTGAAACTGTACTGGTTGCAGTTCAACAACGTACCCGATGCAAATAGGAATAGTCCAAGGAGAATAGGATAGGAGAAGTAGAAGATGGTGAAAGAAGTAATTTAGAAAAAGAGGAAAAGTGGAATGGTGTTGGACAAGTGCCACCTGTTGGTCGGAAAGAGGAGCTGAGCTGTGCACTGGGAGTTGAGAGAAGCCATCTGTGTCCTCGGGCAGAGTAAACTATGCAGCCAAGTAATAGCTCCCACAATGCAGCAGACCATGAATATCACAAAAAAAGCATGCAGACAAATAGAATAGCCGATTGGAAGCGGGCAGTTAGTAAGGCACGACATTATCTTATGTGTATGTTGCAACATAAAGCAAAGTCATACGATGTCAGAACTTGGTAAACACTATGTAAGTCGATATTGGCAGTGCAATGTGCACGCGCATTGTAGCACTTAAACAGAGCCTTAGAAACAACAACATATAAATGAAAAAGCAGTAAGTTACAGAAATCCTAGTGCTGATGTGTGTGTGTGTGTGTGTGATAAGAAGGAAAAAATATCCACATGACACTTGTATTGCACAAGCCATGTTACAAGTGCATTAATCCACTCCAAAGGTAGCATCTAATGGGAAGTTAATGCATGGTTGGTCTGCTGTAGGCACTCAGCCTGCGGCCTCAGGCCACAACGGTGCCAACCATGCATTAACTCCCCATTAGATGCCACCTTTGTCGTGGATTAATACTTACTTGTTCGTCACTGACATCTCAAGGTTCTAAAAAATGGCTGTAATGTATTATTAATATTGAACAGACTTGGTCATCTAGATCTCTGGACTGCTTCCAGCTACAGGTAAACCCATACCTCATTTGAAACAGTTTTCATGGGCTTTCAAACCATGATAGCCGTGGGGCATGAATGTGTCCCTTTAACTGTAGAAGACAGAAAACACTCAGTGGGTCAAGCAATTTTAAATTATGGGGAAACCATATATCATTATGCTTCTAAAACCACTTTAACCCCCTTAAATACAGTATAAGTATTAACAACTATTTTTATCCTAAAATAAAAATGGGATACTCATCATTGTTTGCTTCTTCAAAAGTTAAATTGTCTTCTCCCTGCCTCTAGCAGGGAACTGCATTGGCTTTCCTTGATTTATAAGGTTGTTAATTATCAGACTGTTCCTTTCTTATCTGATAGCTTGATGGTTTCTTCTTACAAGTATACTGTACCCGAAGTGCAGCATCACTGTTACCAGTTGCCTAAGCATTCATCTGCTTATGGTAGAGCAATTGTGGTGCCCCCATGCCTGGAACAGCTTAGTACCACAATTTCATAACTGTTCTAGTCTTTCCTCTTTTAAAAATGCTGTGTAATTAAACATGTTAAACATCAAACTGATATGTATTAAAAATTCTGTAAAATTAAACATGTTAAACATCAAATTGATACGTCCATGTTTTGCAACCTGATTGTTTGATTTTGTTAACTATTTTTTGTTTAGCCCTGTACTGTATCAATTGACATGGGACATTCTGCAAGTGAGTCTTATAGCTCATAGAACCTATCCTGTAACGCTGAACTTTTAAATATATAAAAAAGATGGGGAGAAGGTGTCCTAAGTAGGTGAGTCAGGCAGGGGTCAGATTTCTTTTTGAGGTTGGGTGATTGAGTGGTGGTGGGGCCACTAGACCACCAGGACTAAAAAAAACATTATAACGGATGAGTGATTGTGGGTTGGGGGAACTGCTAGACCACTGGACTATGGCACATGAGTATGGATGGGTGATAGGGTGGGGGGTGACCATGTGTGAAGATAAGGGAAGGGTTTTGGCCTCACTAAACAGCACTGTAATGGAGGCTGTATAGTGGTGCCAAAGCCACTAAATGTACTGCAGTGCCCAGCGTGCATTGGGGATCCCTTATTTGCATGGATGCAGCACTGTATATTCTGAGGCCCGGATATTCAGACTGTGCCAGGCAGTGGCACAAGCCTGGATGCAGCGCAACAGGGCTGAGCCAGGGTATGGACCAGTTGATATTCAATGGTGCTGCGTCATGGCTCAGCACTTTTGAATATGGCACAGAGGGCGCACACACTGTGCATGGCACAGTGGCACTGAACCAGCACAAGACAAAGAAAAGGAGCAGGAGGATGCGCCAGCGTAAGTGCAGTTGTGCTAGGTACAACACATGTGATATTCAACCTGGGGCATGCAAATGAGGCCATTGTGCATGCAAGGTACAAATGGGGTCATTTGCATGTCATTATGGGCCAGTTTGCATGAGATGCACCAATCACCGGTGAATTAAGCCTGGTGCCCTGCCAAGCTGCAGCCATCAGGGATCGACACCCTGATGTGCCAGTACAGGCCCCCCCCCCGCTCCCATACACCTGATTGTGGGCTTTACTAATATAGAAGGATCCCTGGTGGTCCAGTGGTAACCCCCCCTCACCTGATCATGGGTGTATGTGGTATTAAAGGAACCCTGATGGTCCAGTGGACCCCCACCCCTTCACCCGATCGCAGGCTACTGTGAAAAGAAAGAGGTACCTGGTGGCCAAATGGTAAGCCCCCCTTGCCCGATCATGGGCTTTTGTAAATGTAAGGATCCCTGGTGAACCAGTGGTAAGCCCCCCTTTACTCAATCATGGGTTGCTGTGCAAAGGAAGAGTTACCTGGTGGTCCAGTTGTCCCCTCCACCCACCCACAGAGGTCCCCGCAATCAGCACTCCCCGTCGTCGGCGGGTGGCAGCACCCGCCAGCATGCTGCCGCCACCCACTGAATGACAGTGTACATACGATCTGTATGCCTATTGTTCCACTGTGTGAACCAATGGGCATGCAGCCCATACTGTACTACACATGCCCATATGTGAATGAACACTTTCATTCACATATCGGCCTGTGTAGCAGTATAGTCTGTATGCCATTGGTCCACATTAGGGACCAATAGGGCGCATCGACCATACTGTACACTGTTATTCGTGGGCGGCATGCATGCAGGATGCTGTTGCCCACCAATGACGGGGGGGGGTGCTGGGTGGTGGGGGACCTCTGTGGGTGTGTGCGGGGGTACCACTGGACCCCCAGGTAACCCTTTCTTTGCACAGCAGCCAACGATTGGGTGAAGGGGAGCTTACTACTGAACCACCAGGGATCCTTACATTTACAAAAGCCCGTGATCAGGCAAAGGGGGGCTTACCACTGGACCACCAGGCTTCTTTTAGTTCTACACATGCCCACGATCAGGCAAGGGGGGGTCCACTGGACTACCAGGGGGGTCTGTGTGCCCAGCAGCGGTGTTCTGGGTGGGCAGGTGGCTACCCACGGCTGCTGGCTGCAGTGTTGCACCATGCAATTCAGCAGCCCACCTATGGATGGCTGGGACTTGTTCCTGCTTTTAAGGGGCACAACTTTGAGCTCCCCTGTGCGGCGCAGTGCAGGGTTGCACTGGCATATGCACTGCACATCTGGGGCTGAATATCGGGATGTGCTGCATATGCATGGGCACGCCCCCGCATCTGTGCCACATACGCTACCATTGCACCCCGGCACATCGGGAGTTGCGCCGCGCAGTCTGCCCCTTTGACTATCATGCTGGGGCATATTGGAGGATTGCGCATGGCTCAACCCTGTTGCGCCAGGCGCAGCCACTTTGAATATCCGGGCCTGTGTAGTCATGCTGTCTGATTAGAGCAGTATACAGGGGGTCTTTGATTATGACCCCCACCCTGTCAGCCAGTGCTATTTATGGTTAGCATTGCACTAAATCAGTTAGTACAGTGCTAACTATTTGAATATGTGGGCCATAATCCAAAGGAAAATTTCATAAGCATCACAAGTTTCAGTGGCAGAAACAACTTAATTAGTATTTGAATTTAATGTACCAATATGTCTAAAGGCTATTTTGCTGTAGATGATAACTTTGGAAGAGAACACTAGAAAGTTCCATTTATTTCTTAAGAAGTATAGTTGGTATTTCTTTATTAGCTCAGAACACATACACTGGGTGTCGGAGGTTTCTATAAGCATAACTACCCTGAACTAATTCTACACATACAGGAGGACTTACAAAGGTAGCAACAGCTACCTTTAACACTCCTTAATCAGCCAGACTCAGACAGAATGAATATTCTCCTGACATTCATGTATTTGTTTCAATCTCTCCCATTGCTCCTACCAGAGGGGGACTTCCATAATTGGAATAATCATATTTCTTGTTTCCAGTATAATGGGGGTAGACCCCCAAAGCACATATCGGAAACTTCAATTGTCAAAATCCAAAGGAAAATTAGCATAGCAAGACTCGCAGGTTGCCCTGCATATTCTGGTGTGGAAGCAACCACTCCCTCAGCCCTTATGGAGAGAACTGGAACTCTACAGAACCTTCACATTAAAAGCTGCTCAGCTATTAAAAGACATGACGGTGCAGCTGGCCCAGTGGCGTGAAGGGCTGAGGCATTCAATGCCTTACCTCCTGCCATACCAGCAACCTGTGTTCAGGAACGAGCATGGTTTGCCGGGGGTCAGTGGGGAGGGAGAAGATCAAGTGTCTGACCTTGGCTGCCACCTGGTGGAGGCCAGGTGGCAGTGCTGAAGTCTAGAGCAGTGCAAGATCAGGGCTGCAGTTATGCAGTGCTTGCACACCTCCACGTGCATGCGCTCACAGCCACCATAATAGGGGAGAAAATTCAGAGGAAAATGGTGGCCTCAGGCTACATAAAGCCCTGCCTGTCGGCCTCAGTTCCGCTCTGCCACGGGTTTGCTGGATTCCCAATCTGGATGCAGGAACTCCGGGTGGGGGGAGGATGGCCTTCCCCTTCCTGGCACTGCCATGGAGGCAATCCATGGGGGAATGAGGCTCAGTGGACTGCAGTGGTAGTAGCCGGGTGGGGGAGACAGAGACAGGGCTGAAGTAAATGGCCACCGGAGACACGCAAGGGATGAAAATCTATCTATATTAAAAAAAAAAAACATGACGGTACACCTAAGTAAAAGCTATTCAATAACAGAAAAACAGAACCTGGTGCATCTATATCTCTCTTAAGCTAACATACAGCTCTGTGCACTGTTAGACAATACCAGCAATGCCTTAAATATAGTTAAAACCAGCAAAGCCTTAAGTATAGTTAAAACTATTTTATTAACTACAGTCTTTATAATACATATAGATTTGATGCGCTGGTATTGGACACACAAAGTGGAATACAGCACATAAAAAAATCCCACAGCAGTTTCTAGAGGCTCATCTAAGTGCTAGTTCTCACAGAATATTGTCTGGCATGCCATGACAAAAAAAGACTGGCATTTCTCCCTGATATTGAAGCCTGTTACACATGGCATTGCTGGTATTGTCTAACAGTACATGGAGTTACATATTAGCTTATGAAGGAGATGGTGCACCAAGTCCTGTTTTTCTGTTACGGAATTGCAACTCCATACTTTGCTACCTGACATAAATACATTGTTATTTGGCTCCAGAGACAGAGGTGAGAACCAGCCACCTCCCCCCCCTTAAATTATTGACAGCCGACTTGCTTCATAACTGGCATCAGTTTCTCCCCAGTAAGCCTTTTCGCAATTGAGCACGTTGGCTCAAAATACTGGCTTTTGATTCTCACTTCCACCCTGCAGGTCTGGACCATAAATTTCAAACCTGGACACATAGAAGGCTATCCCACTCATATCAGTTTTATGACACAGGCATATGTAAATCAGTTGAGCAGCTCACACGAGCATTTCCATTGAATAACAGGGATCATTATCGATTTCTTCAAATTTGACACTTTCTCAGAGCCACCCTGGGGTTGGAGCTGGATCTGTCCAAACTTCCTTCAATCATTCTTTATTCAGGGCACCATTTAAGGCCCTGTTTCTGCACATTTTATCTTGCCCTGCTACCATGCTTTCTTAGATAGGCAACAGACTACCACAGAGGTGATCAGAAATACTTGGAAAGCAGAACTTATCACCACTGTAACAAACACTGACTGGTCACAAATGTGGTACAGACAACACAAGGTGACAGGATCCTATCAGTGGCAGGAATTTGGCTGGAAGTCTGTCATAAAAGTTTCCAAACCCAACCGATAACCGTTAAATATTGTAGGGCCCTTACATCTACTTATTTATTTGTTTATTTATTCATTTGTTAACTGGGTAAGTACACTGATCCCAGGGACCGTTTTCAGGCACGACCCGGGCCATAAAGATGGCACTTACAATGAACAAAAAGATACATGACATGGGTAGTTAGAAAATACAGTACATCAGGGTGCACCAAATTAGGATACAAACTCAAAGGTCCTGTAGTATATACAGTGGTTCAGAGTGCTAACACACTGGATACAATAAAAAGGTCTAGAAACTATACAGTGCATCATAGAGCTAACGTGAGATGCTAAGTGAGTAACATGTTTGCTGGATGAAGTGTGTCTACAAAGTGACAACTTGTACTCATGTATTTTGGCCCTTCCCAGTGTTACACAAGTGTTGGCACAAAGTCTAAACAGAAATGAACACACTTATCCAGATTAGGGACCTCTGATACCAGAGACAGCCTTACTTTTTTCTACCCCGAACACATTAAAATTAAAATTCATATTTACCTACTAGGTATCCTACTGATGACAGCTAAGAAAACCATATCCAGACTCTGGCTTTAGCCGGAATCCCCATCTACCACACAGTGGGAGCACACAGTCCTAGATAGTTGTAAAATGGAAAATGTATGGCCCAGTTTCAGAATACCCCTCATGGCTCTTGCAAATCATGAACACAACAACAGATGTAATATCTTAAGGAGCTCACAGTTCAGTATATGCAACCAATGACATGGAGAGGAGAGAGAGAAAAAACACCCTTAGTGTGGGATAGCTGGATTATCACTTGAGAGAAACCTATGAACACAAACATATTGTACTTAGATCCCTGTATTACTGCTTTTATATTGTTGTACCTGGAATTAAGGTTGTATAGTTTTAATTTCTGTATATACATGATACACCTTGTAAGATGCATACCAGTTGAATGCAATGTTTATGTATTGCTTTGATTGTCTCTATAAAATGTAATAAATTTCATGTTAAAAAAAAAGAATAGTGGTTTAATTGTTTGATCCTTTGTGCAGTGTACTCAGCATCTGGTCCTTTCTGTAATGTTTTTACTACTAGGTTGGCACAACTTTGTTCCAATTTTTTACACAAACTTAGAACAAATATTTAACTGTACATTACTACTCATGCAATGTTTGCACCCTGAAATCTTTTACTTGCCACTTGCCTGCACTGATTGTAGTCACACTAAACTGTATTGTTATGCCATTGTTATACGGTACCTTTGTTTTGTTTTACCAGTAGATGCATTCATCTACCCTTTATGACCTCCACAGGTTGCACCTGGAAATGAGCCTTGAATCAGCGTGCCCATTTAATATACAACTATATATCCCTGGTGGTCTAGTGGATACCCCCAACCCTGGCAGGTAGTGCCCACCAGCACGCTTCCCCCATCCCAAATCCCAGCAACTGGCACAGCCCTCCTCACACCACCACAGCAGGTCACCTGAGCTGTCAAGCAGCCTGTACTGTATACAGTATGTGCTCATTAACTGACAGCTCACTTAAGCTATCACTCAACGAGCGTGTACTATATACATTTTGTGATCCTTGACAGCTCAGTCAGCAGCTGGCCGTGGTGTTGTGAGGAGGGCTATGCCAGTTGCCAGCATGGTTTTGGGATGGGGGGAGCGGGGTGGTGGGCACTACCTGCCAGGGTGGGGGGATGAGGGTCCAATAGATCAGCAGGGATATATCTGTGTATTAAACATGGACATCGGAGAGAGGAAGGAAGGGGAGTCCACTAGACCACCAGGGACTGACACCGTATTAGTACATTATATGGGCAGATGGGAGCTGTATCTACTAGACCAGCAGGGACTGCTACTGTATTATTTTATGTTATGGGCTGATGGGGTGGGGCCACTAGACCACCAGGGACTGATACTGTTTTATTTTATGTTACAGGATGATGGGATAGGAAGGGGGGTCCACTAGACCACCAGGTACTGATACCTTATTAGTACATTATACAGACAGATTGGGGCTGGGTCTTCTAGACCACCAGGGACTGCTACTGTATTATTTTATGTTATGGCCTGATGGGGGAGCCACTAGACCACCAGGGACTGCTACTGTATTATTTCATGTTATGGGGTGATGGGGGGGGCCACTAGACCACCAGGGATTGGCACATAGCCACCCTGTAGCTTGCGGCACAAAATCTAGATGTGCCATCTGTTTGGCGCAGAGCCATGGTTGCCGCAAGCTGCTGAACTTTTCCACCAGGACCTTACCCGATAAAGAGTCAGGCACAGGGTCCCTAGTTCACTGGCAACTGACGCAAGCCAATGTTGGCACAGCTTGCGCCCAGTTTTGAGAATCAAGCCCCTTGTGTTTAGCATATTATTAGAAGTGCATTAAGGCTTACATTATGTTCTAATTGTGTTTGTATTATGGTAGAATTGGGTGGGTTTTGCCACTGGAGACCCTCATGGATTGGTATTATTTCCCAAGGGGCAGTACTAGCTTATTACCTAGCCCACTTAATTTTATTTTTGCTGTGTGGAGGAATTGCACAAATTATCATTAAACATATTTGGAAAACGAGTCCCCACATGAGTTATTGACCCAAGCCCCTCACCCTTTTTTCAGCCCTTAAGACAGAAGCAGTACACTGTCACCTTTGACAATCCAGTACAAATAAATAAAATAAAACTGCTGCTGTACTTGGGTTAAGTTGTTGAGTGAGTGAATAAGCAAGGTGGATGGGATGAGAGCATCCCAAACAGCTGAAGACTCCTCAGTTTAGCTAAATATATATTTTTTCTGATGAACTCTTGATCTCGACTGAAAATTTTTGTGTGCTGTGGTACATAAGCAATAAGACATGGCTGGGTGTTGGTAGTACTGAGATACCCCCCCACACACACACAGGGGCATAGCAGCCTCATGCCCTCAGCTCCTGGGTGTGCGGGTATCTCAAAACTATCAACAGAGCCATGTCTTATTATGCTTATAAAATGGGCTTTCATTTTTAAAGCAGGTTCAATTAGTGGAATACAGTACTCATTTTTTACTATGTAAATTTTGAAATAAATGTGCAGTTGTTAGTTAAAGTAGTCCTTCCACCGACTGGCACTAGATTCAGTTTACTGCTTTGATTAGGACTTTTGACCTAATCTGAATGCTGTACTTGTAGTTTGGTAGTCTCCCATCCCACCACCACCACCACCACCACCAATGATTGTACACTACTACATATTAAACATAAAATAGAACATTTGTATAGCATGCTTTCAGACTGTCTTTATACGTTGTTACAGAAAGCAAACTGAGAACAAGACTGGTGCTCCTCAAACAAAAATCTCTGCCATCATCTTGAATGAATAATAAAATTTAAACTCACCACTGCTCTTCTGCTGCTCTGCCTGCCCACTGCTCATGGACTGTATGCTGAATACAAAGAGGGATTTCGACACTAGGGTGGCTGTTGATTACTTTTAACTACACTGTGCACTTCAATTCTGGGATTACATAAAGTTAAACAAAGTGATTCATGGATTAGTACAGAGCAGCAAGCAGTGGGTTTGACAGAGACGCATTTTTTCTTGCCAGAATAGCATGTTCAGTTTGCAACATCATATCCCCCCACACACACACACACCTGGGAAAGGAAAAATTGTTTAACCAGGAAAGGCACACAAAGCTGAAGCTTTTTTCCAGGTGTGACCTGGGAGTACAAGGAAGTTAAGTGACGTGCTCAGGGTCAAACAGTATGCAAATGGGGCTATGGGATCAAAACCCAGGTCTGCAGCTCAGAGTCCTAAACCACAGTAATATACTGCATCCAAGCAGTGGGTTTGAAACAGAAGCACCCTGTCAGAATAACTGCAAGCAGTAGGTTTGTCTTTATTGGAGCAGTGGTATGGATAACAGAGGCGGCAATCTCTTTCTTAAAAGAGAACCTAAAAAAACATAAAATGGGTTTCACTTGCTTTTGCTCATCATGAGGATTTAATTGCAACTAGTGTGGTGTACAGTCTGTAAGAGAAGCAGGGAGGGGAAACTGAAGATGGGGATTATAGGGACTGTAGACAGCACTACATAAAGTTAGCATCTCATTAGGTGACTACAGCAATCAGGTGCTATCAGGGAAGCCCATTTGGAATCCAGGGTTTGACCACTATAAACAGCTGTCTTTAGAAATGGTATGAACCCTTCCTTGTGCTTTATACTGTATGTTGAGAGAGGGGAAACATAGAGTAGGCTGTAAGCAGAGATGCTGTTCTACGTTTTGTAGTTTTGTGCTTGATTCTTATACTACAGAAATAATGGCTACCAAACAGTTTTTTTAAATTCCATAATACAGTAGTAATTTATCATACGACAAACTACCAGGATGACCATGAATAATACTGCATTCATGCGCAGTAAGGTGACTGCTTCTAGCCGATCAGGATTTGAGAATTTCAGTGCCCATTTTATGATAAAATTATTTGTGAAGTTAGAAATACGTTGCTATAAGATGGCTATAAAAAATTCTGAAAGCTGATTGGTCTACAGGAACTTCCAGCTGTTGCGCTATCTCATTATAACATCACAGTCTGAAACTAATCTAAAGAAACCTAACCTACATCAAAGTCTTTTTTATTCTAAAGGATACATTTTATAATCACAATAAGGCACACCAGGGCATGTGTTAGGCTAATTAACATCCCTTTTTAGATGACCGAATGCTCTTGGCTGCTCCTTGAACCTTACAATGCACCCCATGCATGACGTTATACCAGCATAAAACATGCTATCATGCCTTATTGCTTAATTTTGCTGTGACTTATTTAGGCAAGGACATGAATATCGAGCCCTCTGCATGGACAAATTGGAAAGAAAATATTTTCTTTTTCCTTTATGTTCTGTACAGTCATAAAATGATAAATATAAAGCATAGCCAGTTGGTCAGTATAGTGACAGCGACTCAGGTTCAGGAATGAGCCTTGATTGTAGGGACAGCCGGGGTGTGGATGATCAATCATCCCAGAGGGCGCTCTCCTCTTCTGGGGCAGGGAACATAGGCTCTGCTGCTTTACTGCCATCTTTGTGACCACAGGTGTCAGTGCAGTTGAAGCCATGAGGGAGAGGGAGGATACCAGTTTGCACCGTGTCCTGGCATGCTCCAGCATGTGCACCGCATGACCTTGCCACCAGTGTCCTGAGGGCTAGGAGAAATGTCTGTTTGTCTGTCTGTCTGTCTCTGTCTCTCTATCAATCTATCCTGTATATACATGTATATATACATTGCATAAGGCCTCTGATTAGGTAGCAATATTTTACTATACGTTTCTAGGTGTTCTGTGAGATGTCTCTATCAGTATGAGTGTCATCTTGTCAGTTTAAGCAAGATGACCACAAATCAAAGCTGAGTGGTTCTATCTGCCTAGTGTGTGTGTGTGTGTGTGTGTGTGTGTGACAGACACTTCCATAACATACATCACTTGCAGTACCTATCAACCTATTATGAATCATTCAAGTTAGTTAGAGGGCTTTATAGTAACTTTCAAACTTTATTTTTAAAATTAAATGTCATTGCCCACACCCTGCTTGTATCTTTCAAGTAAAATGCTCCACTTTAATGCCAAAGCAGAAGTCAACAACTGGACACAGGATAAAGGCCCTGTAGTCCTTGGCAGTGTTTGGCTGAAATCATATAATAAATTTATAATATTGTCCATAATTTAAAATATTTTTAATACACTTTATATGAGTTTTATTCTCCAGGATACTAATTTTATTTCAGCTATCAAATATGCTCAATTCCCCAGAGGTTGCACTTGTGGGTTGATGGTCTTCTCAGAGTATCTGGATGCAATTCCTAGCATTTGGAGCATGGCTAATATGGTGGGCTCCAGCGTCTCGTAGGGTACTTTTTATATTGGTCTAAGAAAAAATGAGTGAATGAAGCATTCATAAGCCAATGCTCAAACCACTGAATCATGGCCAGCACTGGCAGGGTGCCACACCACTGAAGCACACAGAATAATTGTAGCCTTGCTGTCACTTCTAGTTGTGAATATTATACTTTATTTTCAGTAATGTCCTTTATTGGCATGTCCCATCATCACATATAATACTTACACACATACATTACAGTACAAACTGTTTCTCCGTTTTACAAGCCTATTTCAGAAAATACATCTTTCACCCCATCTGGATCCATAGTCCTTCCTTTAGATTTTTTTCAGTGCCAGTGTTTCCTCCAGTTCTGTATATCGCACACTGTTTATTATTCCAAGTTATTTTAATAAGGAAAACAATAAATTACCCATGAAGTGATCAATACCACTCATAGTATCTGCAGTAATGCAACAATTATTGTGGAATACATTTAAGCATAGAGCTCACACTTTTACGAACATACGAAAATGCCAGCAGAAACAGGCCTCACGGTCTATAGAGTCTGCTCGTTTGTGCAACTATCCCCTCAACTTGCAGCTGCCCCACCCTCTTCTCCCTCTTCATAACCACCCCACCTCACTCTGCCCCACCCCCTCTTAAATCTGCCCACCATTCTACAGGATACCACTTCCTTGGGCAGAGTATTTCACTCGTCCACCGCCCTTTGTGTGAAAAGGTGTCTTCTGATTTCCCTTCTGAATCTTCCCCCCCTGCAGCTCCATTAAATGTGTAGAATGCTGCTGTGAGAAATTGTTTCCCCGCTTAGCAGTACCTTTTATATGCCAGGGGTACTTAGGAACCACAGTCTAAGGAAATGTGTTATGGTGTGCTGTAGCTACCTGTAGCTGAGAAAAGAAGTCTTCTGCAGCAACCAGCCTTGCATTTCCTAGTTTATTTCCATATGGGTCCAGTGAGCCAAAATCCTTATGTGCAGTGACCATGACATCAAGACCAGTAAGGGATGGGCAATGGTAGGCCTGAAGAGAAGGTAAGGGTCCCTGTGGCTGACCAGTAAATAACAAACATTGCGGAGAATGTGACTTCTCGCCTGCCTTAGCCCCATCCTAACCACTGCTATGCATCGCAAGAAATATTATACATTGCAGACTTCCAAGTCTCCCTCTCCAGTCCAGTCAGTTTAAAATTTGCACCCCAGACTTCAGCTATGGCTAAAGCAAACAAAAAAGATAAATAAAAAAAAAGGCTGCAATGGTTTCTTGAGAATAATTGGTCTCTACTTGGACCCTCACCTGTCCTACAATCTCCGTATCAACAACCTCATAAACAAGATCCACGTGAGGTTTGGTCTTCTCTACAGGATTAGAAAGTTCCTGATTCCCACTTCCAGACTTCACC
This sequence comes from Neoceratodus forsteri, assembly GCA_016271365.2. Lineage (NCBI taxonomy): Eukaryota > Metazoa > Chordata > Ceratodontiformes > Ceratodontidae > Neoceratodus > Neoceratodus forsteri. Next base: position 1,046,022,199 of record CM028131.1, read on the forward strand.
TAGCTAGTTCTCTTTTCCTGCCTCTTATTGACTACTGATCCATCGCCTTCTCTCCTCCCATCTCATCGCTTCTCCACTCCAAAGTAAGATCTATTTACAACAGCATAGCTTGTCTCATCACCAGTCTCCCCTGGAAAACTCAACACTGCACCCTCTACTCTTCCCTCAGCTGGTCCACCCTAGAAGAGAAGTGCCATCTAAAAATGCTCTCCTTCCTCCATAAGATTTACCTCAAAATGCTGCCATCCAGTGTTAACTCCCTTTTCCCACTCTCAGCCCCAGGGCAGTTGACCAGAGGTGCCTCCAGTATGGTTTTTGATACCCCTTTTTACTGGACCAAGCAAGCGGAGAACTCAAGTCTCTTTCAAGGGTACAAAGCTGTACAAACAAACTGTGCCCCAAAATCCAGGCCTGTAGGTCCATCTACTCCATCAACTCCTCCCTCTAGGACCACCTTCTCAAATCATCCAACTACAGATGCCCTGGCCTGCCTCCCTGCTAAACCCAGCTGTCACCCCCCTTCTCCACCCACAGGGCCCCTCTTTCTCCCCTTTCTCCACCCCATTGCCTAACTCAGTCTTACCTTACCTGTCCCTCTAACACCCTAGCACTGCACTCTCCCCACCTATTTCTCCTTGCCTGGGTTTTGCATTTATTGAAGACTCCCTGAATGCTACCAACTCTGGAAGACTTGCACTATCTCCACAGTTTGCACTTGAGGGTAATGCCCTATATGTTTCTCACATTTCTATTCATGTGTTTTCTCTTTGTCTCCCATGTAAACATTTTTCCTACTAAATACTCTGCCTTTCCTGTAAACATTATTGAACCTGATTGCCATTTGTTTTGTAGTGTATTGATACCCTTGCAAATATGTTGAAACTGTTTGACTCTGTTATGTTTATATACTTTATGTGTTGCATGCCTCCACTGGATGTTTGTGAAAACAGACATTTTTGCTCACATACCCTCCAGTATACAAATAAAACTGAAATTGAATAAAAAAAAAGTTGTGAAAATCCCTTTACCTGGGTACAACATAAGCTGTGGGACACTGTTTGCTCAGATGACCGGAAATCAATTTCCCTTTATAAAATGGTTAGAGCAATCCTGAAAACTTAGTCACATTATTATGCATTAATTCTCTATAAACACAAATAAACCTGCTAACCCATACAAAATGACTACATCTTTTCATGGAAAAATTTAAACATCTGGCAGTCATTTAGCCCCCGGATAAAACATTTTAAGGGTCTTTCTACCTATTTTTAATTGCTTTATAATTTAAAATGTACCCACCCTCTATCCCCAGCTCACCATATAGCAGTCTCCAAGTAGTAATCAAAGTAAAAATGATACATCCCAAGCAGAAGCTGGGCCCCAAAGAAATGCACAACAACATTTTGATGTCACTACTGCTGCACAACAAAGCTATTTCAGAAATGAAATTCAGTCTAGAGTAGCACACTACCATACACTATAAATTGCTTGTAAATCAATATATGAAAAGCACTATATAAACGTAAATGTTATACTATTGTACATTTCACACAATACAAATAGTTGATTAAAGTGGCCTGCTACTGAGAGGTGTTAAGCTATTTTCAGTTTGTCTTAATGTATTCAATCTCTTCAACACTTTCTTTCAAATTTTGCCTCCATTGCATCTTGTGGATTGTAGGACCACACTGGTGTCCATCTGTTTGATTAGCAACAGAGGACAACAGTGAGCAATCAGCTTGTGTAATCACTGCCAGTAATAGAAGGCCATGGCAGTGTTTTGCAATGCACCCACTTTTGAACTAAAACTTTCAGAGCAATGTATATGACACTCATAACAGTTGGCATAACATACATGAGAAGCAGCCTAACACAAAGATAGTTTGCAACAAGGGAAGTATACAGAAAACATAAACAATACAAAAAGACAGATAATTTCCAATATGTTTTTTGTAAATCTCTTTGAAGCATAGGCATGTATTCTAGAGACTAAAAACCCATTGCTATACATCTTGTGTATGCAAATCCTTGTGCCGAGGGTTAAACTGGATTGGAAGTGTCTCACATAAATGTAAATTCTATATTATTCTACAGTCCATGCACTGCCATCACTCAAAGTACTGAAGGTGCTAAGAGATGCCAAAGCAATCTTTCTCATTTTGCCTTAAATTCATCTGTCATTTTTTTTTCATTCCATTTCCTGAAGAATCATGCTGACCATTAATTTCCTCAATCAGCAACAGGAGACAACAGTGAGCAATTAGTTTGTGTACCACTGCCAGTTACAGAGGACCAAGATAGTATTTTACAATGCAAATAAACCTGCTATTACACATACAGACCAATGTATGAGACACCCATTACAATCAATATGAGATGCATGACACACTGCCTAACATGAAGGCTGTTTGTAATGACAATAGTATGTAGAATACATATGCAGTGCAAAAAAGATATGTAATGTTTAATTTGTTGGGTTTTGTAACTCTCTCCAAGGCATATGCATGAATACCAAAGCACAAAACACAGTACAAAGCATCATGGGTATGCAAATCCATATGTGTGTGTGTGTGTGTGTGTGTGTGTGTGTGTGTGTGTGTATCATGAGCTGTATAGGAAATCTCTCGACTGGCACTACATTCTTCTGGCCATGTCACTGCTCAAACCTCACCACAGCTGACTCACACACAAAACGTAACAACACTGTTCAAAATCTGCACAAAAGAGTATGCATGACTCCAAGAAGTACTACAAGCTATGCTTTCCACCTAAAAATGCAATTTTTTATTTAATGTTGTACCTTATATGTGTGCTGTTTTGAAGCTGCATTGTTCAACTTGTGCTGCATACTCCTAGCAGCTTCACTACCACTGTTGCATTCTCCTCAAGTCACAAATCAGCTCCAGTATTCACACCCTGCACAGCTCAGCTACCCATCCCGAAAACTACATATGGTCTTTTACCAATGTCCCATACTACTTTTATCCTGGACATGGATAGCATGCTCCTCTGCCTCACTAGCCAGCCCTGTTACCAACTGTTAACTACCCCCTTGTAACAAGTTTAGTATACTGTAGCACAACTGACACGGAACAGACAAAAAGCAGAGAAAGATGAGATGGGGCACTCTGGGACAAAATAAAACAATCTACAGGCACTTTCCAATGCCTGAATGGGAGGGCAATTGGAAAAGAGATGGAAGCATTCAAATCATCAGCTCAGTGAGAGAGTTGAGAGCACACCATCAACCCAACTCAGGAAACAGGAGTACACAAAACATTTAAAAGTAAAGTCCACACCTTACCCCCCACTAAGTTCAAAATGTTTCCATTCCTTTTGATTAAAAACAATTACAATTTTAACAGGTTTCTGTCTTGTTTTAATTACTGTGTACCCATTTTATAAGTGCAATATCCCACACCAGGACAAGTGCTTAAAGAGAATGTAAGTATTTCTAAGGTGGTCAAAGTTACTTGGCTTCTAGTCTAATGCTTCACAGTGTACCCAGGGTGTGAATTAATGCTCCATAAACTCATACCCTGTTTTGGGTTATTGCATATTTATCTGGAATCCAACTGAAATTTGAAGCTGAGTGCCACTTGTTCCCCTGTAGCACCACTCACCTTACAGTATCTGAGCACTGCTGCATCTCCAACAATTCTAAATCTGGTACAACCAAGAACCACTGATCTTTCAATGGGAGGGCTAGCTCAAGGTTCAGTGTAGGGGAATAAACTCCTCCCACACATGTCATTTAAACCAGCCGCTCCCAGGACCCCCTGCTCTAGTGTTTGGAAAATCTAGCGTTCTCCTTCCTGGGCTCCTGCATGCATGTGTACTGGTTTTCTCTCCGCACCTTTGTGTGTTTGCATCCACTGAGTTGTTTTTCTTTAGCTGTGCTGTTCGTCACCCTTTGACCTTCACGTCTGGTGAGTGTTATGTCTCAGCTTCTTCCTCCCTGCTCATTTTTGTTGATTCCCTGCTCAACTCCACCTTGCTGGTGGTGGCTTTCCTGCCTTCTGGGTGTGGCCGCTTGCTGCCCATGAGTCTGTTTTGTCCTTTGTGCCCCGCATCTTTGTTGTGGTCCTCTGTACCACATGTACCATGCACCTAGCTGGCAGGTTCACTTCTGTGGTGTTCCTCTTCCCCCACTCAGTTTGGTTGCCCCCAGCTCCATTGTGCAGCATAGGAGTTTGCCCTGGCAGCCATTCCTTGCTCCCACTGCTCCCTTTCTCGTCTGAGTCCCCACCGCACCATTTCCTTCCTCTGCCTTATTGTGCCAATTTTCCCCTTTGTTTCCCTTTTTCCTGCCCCAAGTGGAATCCTGCCCTGCCTGAGGTGGCTGCATTGTACTCAGAGGTCTCCTGACTGTTTTCGTGCTGGACTGACCTCCTATCCTTGCTCCATATGTTGTGTTGTACTGGCCTTTCCATTTGGACTCCAGCAGCCCCCATGTGCAGCATTTTCTTCTTTTTGGGTATGCCTCTCCCATTGTTCTGTGGCATGGTTTCTGCTGCAGTTTGTTTCCAGTTGTTTTCCTGTTTATTTTTGTCTTCTTTGCAGTCTCTGAGGACATGGCTCCTCTTTCCTGTGGACAATCAGGTTGCCTGTGTGCTGTATGCCCATGTATTGTAGTCAGTGACTTAACTTCATGCTCAGTCCTAGCATAAAAATTAAAAAATTAAAAAAAATATTAACAGGATTCTACCTCTCCCCATATGCACGCTGGCCAAGGGACTCCAGTTGCCCTTTATCTGATCCTTTCTTCCTGCCCTGCCTGATGAGTCTGCCACTGTTGGAATCTGTGCCCGGCTTGTCGTCTTGCTTCTGGATCATGCTGATTGTTGTGTGCTACTCCCATTTGATGCCTCGTCATGGCTGGACATCACTCCCCTGCTCCTGGGCGCATCCTTCCTTCTGAGTTCAGCTCAGCTACAGCTGTCTTGGTTGCTTGGTTTTCTCTCCACATGTGGTCCACAGTACTTCACCCTGGCTTCTTTGTTTTTCCTATGGTGGAGGATGTGTGGGTCCTGGTGGTGTGTCATGGCCTCTTGTGGTTGCATGTCTTTTGTTTCCACTTCTGCCGTCGCCACTCCTTCCTTGTCCTCATTGTTCCTGGATTGCCCCTGTTGCTTCCATGTGTTCTTTTGTGCTCTGCTGCCCCCCCCCACTCCATGCGGTACCTTTCCTCAGTCTTCCTTTCTTGCTTTCCCCTGCTCGCATACCTTCCTTTCTGTTTCAGCTCCTGGCTTTTGCCCAGTACATTCCAGCAGTCTACGGGCCCTGTTCCTAACTCTCCCTTTGGGGTATTGAGTGAAGGTAGGCTGCCTGTATTTATCCAGTTTGCAGTCTGTGCCGGCTCTGGCATCTGCCCCCATGGCTCCTCAGCCTTCTTATCCCATGTCTGAGATGCATGTCTTCATGGCTCAATTGACTTCCTCCATGTCTGCTTTTCAGTCTTGCATGTCCACTCTCGAGGCTCATCTACTGACCCAGCCACCTCTGGCTTTGCCTGCTCCTTGGCCTGATGACCTTTCTTCTCCAAGCAACATTCCACCACCTCCAACTCCTCTGGTTGTGCCTAATCCTACTCCTATTCCTCTTGCTGTGCCAGGTATGTTGCCACCTTCTTCTGACCTGGTCATTTCTCCAGTAAATCTCATCTTGGATCACTTCCACAAGGACATCATCGATGGCAAGGATGTTAATTTGGTTTCCCTCCTGGTTTCTTTTCAAGACTTCATGGACAATCATATTGTTTCTTGCTGCAACATATCAATTGTCCTCAAATCCAAGGATCCCCATCTCCTCCACAAGCTGACAATTTTTGAGTTTGTTCTGGCCTTTTGCTTTTATTGGGATGTAATTTGCTTGGCTTTTACTGACTGCCGTGTTGAACTGGACTCCTGCTTGCACCTCATGGTGGATCTTAGTTCCAATTATAGCAGTACCCTGTTTTATGATTACCACAAGTCTTTTTCTGCTAAGGTGGCTGCTGCCTTACATCACTATACTACCAGGATGAATTGGGTGGTGCTCAACAATGAATTGTTTTGTCACCATTTTGCCAGCCAGAGAGCTCTCACCTGCTCTCGTTGTGGTTCTTTTAACCACTTTGCTCTGCTGTGCTCCTTGAATGTGTCCTTTGCCATGGCTTCCTCCTCGGACTCCAGGCCTACTCCTCCTTCACTGCCTGCCACTCATTCTGGACTCACTCTTACTTTTGTGAATTCTAGAGCTCATTTTGATGCCACTGGCCACCCTGTCCAGATGTTGGGCAATGAAGTCTGCTTCAGTTTCAATGTCAGAGGATATTTCCATTTGAACTGCAGCTTTCTGCATGCCTGCAGTTATTGTGGTGACTCCTACACTTGCAGTGTTTCTCCTACGGCTCTCCAGTCTAGCAAATGACAGTTTTCACATCTATCTACCCCTTTCAGCATCTCCAAGTTGGTGGATGCTTTGGCCTCCCATCCTTCCCATACTACCGTTGATCACCTCCTTTTGAGGTTTCAGCATGGTTTTCATACTGGCATAGCTGTCTTTCCACGTGAATTGTACATTTGTAGCAACCTGCAATCTAGAACCAGACATTGTTAAGCAACTACTTCAGAAGGAGCTCCAAAAGAACTTCATCACTGGTCCATTCCTTTGGCCTCCATTTCCTATTTTTTATATCAATCCTATCGTTATTGCAACATAGAAATTTTCAGGCAAAAAGTGTCTTGCCATTAATCTCTCTGCTCCTCATGCTTCTTCCACACACAGCATCAATTCCTTAATTCCAGCCAATGAGTATTCCTTATTCTACACCTATATAGACAATACCATCACACTAATCAAGCATCTTGGCTCTGGAGCATGGCTTTTCAAAACTGATATCTTAGATGGTGTCAAACTACTGCCTATCCATCCTTCACTTTGGCATCTGTACGGTACTGTATGTCTTTGGAAAATCAATATTACTTTGCAGTATGAATTACCTTTGGATGCAGGAGCAGCCCCAAGTTGTTTGATCAATTTGCCAAAGCTCTTTGTTGGGCATTACTCAATGTATACCATAGACCAGCTGTGCTGCACTTCCTGGATGATTTCCTTCTCATAGATCCCCCAGACTCCATTCCAGAGGAAGGTATAAATACCCTTGTTCAATTTTTCACAACTCTAAACATTCCCCTAGCCAAAGAGAAAACCCTAGGCCTGGCTATGTCCCTTGAATTTCTCGGCATCATTTTGGACTCTGTACATTTGGAAGCATGCTTACCTGCTGATAAACTTCTTTGAATCCAAGATAAGGTCAATTTCTTTTCAACTCTATCTTCTTGTTCAACGCAGGAGTTACTTTCTCTACTAGGTTACTTGAACTTGCATGAGAATCATTCCCCAAGGTAGATCATTCATAGCTTTCCTTTTAAACCTAGCTTCTTTAGTTGAGAAACTCCACCACTTCATTCAAATTACAGCTGCAACAAAATCTGATCTAACCATGTGGTCTTTGTTCCTAGCTCACTGGAATGGCTGCTCTATGTTTCATGAAGACCCTTCACCGGACTTCTACCCCAGGATCTATACAGATGCCTCACCTACATATGGATTTGCTGCCATTTTCAGCCCAACTTGGTTTGCTGCCCCTTGGCCTCCAGACATTCTGTCGATTCCTGAATTTTCCTCTACTGCTTCATTATTTAAAATTTATCCCATCATAGCTGCTGCTTTCATATGGGGTCATTTATGGACTCTTCAACCAGTTTCTCTCTTTTCAGACAACTGAAGTACCATAGACATTATCAACAAAGGTCGCTCTTCATCCTTGATCATAATGATGTTCATGCGGAAGTTAACCTGGCTCTCACTTTACCATAATTTTACCATCTAATGTTTCCATATACCTGCTCATGTCAATAAGGCTGCATTTTCTCACTTTCAGTTTCAGGTATTAAACAAATTATGTCCAGAAGTGGATCCAGAGATGTCTTCTCCCCCTCCTTCCAAGATCTAATAATGCCCTAGAATTTCATCAGCACCAAGCTTCCTCAGTCACGTAGGAAATGTTAGCCCCTTCCACAAGATCTACATATTCTACAGCCTGGTCTAAATATGCCTCATTCTGCACCTCACAAATACTATGCGGTACTCCTATCTCCACTGATCATGTTTTAGCATTTATTTATTTTTAATTTTTTTCCTTGACTTTTTCTCCCCTGGGCCCCCAGTTGGCACTAGTGTCCTTGCATCCTTCACCTCTGGCCACCAGTTTGCACTGAGGGCCATCACCCATAACCCCATGGCTTGCACCCCATGGCAGGGTGGTGGGGGGAAATTCCCCCACCAAGTCCAGATCCATACCAGTGATCCCCTCCTGGGACTGGCATGAGTACTCACAGATGGCCATCAAGCCGCTATGACTGGGGTGCCCCTTTTTCTTGTTCCACCTTTAGAGGCAGAGTATGCAATGTCAGTAGGGGGCATGCCATGCATGCATCAGCATGCAGCACACCTGCCGGCTGCCCCACCTGTGACCCTGATCTTGCTGTACCAGATGTGTCAACACCTAGTCTCCGCTAGGTGTCAGGTCACACTGGCCTCTGTGCCCCATCCATCCCCAGGAAAGGAAAGCTGTCCAGCGGATGCTCAATCCTCTCCCAACACTGCCAACTCCCGGCAACCCAAGCTTGCTCCCGAACCCGGATCACTGGCATGGCATGAGGTGTGGCAACCAGCGCTTTAACCCTCAGCACCACCAGGCTGGCCTATGTTTTAGCATTTATGACATTTTGCCATAAGGCCTTACATCTATCTTATGGTACCATTAAACAATATGTTGCAGGAATTCAATTTGTTCATTCTCAGTATGTTCCTTCTGCTCCATCAATTCTTTCTAATGTGTCTGTGAAACTTCTCTTGCTGGGTTTTCACAGAGTTGCCCCAGCTAAAATTCCTCAAATACTTCCCATAGTAGGACTTCTAATAAGAAGCCTCTTGAATTTATTAGATTACAAGCCTTCAATCACAAGTCCAATTTGATGATTTCTGCTCTGTAAGTCTAGGCTTTTATGGACTTCTTAGACCGGAAACATTTTCAGTCCCTTCTTTCACCTCCTTTACATTCCCCAAAATATCTGATGTTCAAAAACAAGATGCTTCTGCACTTTGTGTCTGCCTTCATCAAAAACAGGCCATGTTCATGAAGGAGTTCCAATACCTATATTTTCTTCAAACAACAAATGGTGCCCTTTTGCTCAAGTTGGATAAACTTATGTAGTTTCATGTTGAATCAAATTATTCTGTGCCCCTATTAACCTCAATACATAATACTCCAGTGACCACTAGATGGTTTATAGACCATATCAGAATATTGCTACACTGGCTGGGACTCAATCCATATTCATATTCTGGGCAATTCTTCAGAATTGGAAGCAGCATCATCAGATTCCAGACATAACATCCTCACAATATCATCAAGAAGCTTGGAAGATGGAAGTCATCAGCTTACAAAACCTACATCCCAAACCCAAATTCAGAAATAAGGTTAGCATTTTTCAGTCATCCCCTCCTAGTGTGCCCAGAGGATGGGCTGATCAAGTAACCATGGGTCCTCACATATTTTCCCTCAAGGGTTTTTTTCCTCTCCTGTGTGGTACTGGTCATACTCTCCATGAGTTCGAGGAGATGATCGACACAATTTTGGGACTCTCTATTCCTACCAGCTATCAAGCTTAAGTTCCTTCGAAAACAGGAATAGAGTACTGCCATAAGATAGTATGCACAAACATGAACACACTTTATTCCACAAACTTTGAATGGGAGGGCTAGCCCAAGGTTCAATGTGGTGGAATAAACTCCTCCCACACACATCATTTAAACCAGCTGCTCCCAGGACCCCTCACTGTAGAGTTTAAAAAATATCCCACCATCCTCCCCTTCCTTCTCCCTTTCCACCATTCCCCCCTTCCACATGGGGGGCTCGCTATTCCTACCAGCTATCAAGCTTAAGTTTCTATGAAAACAGGAATAGAGTACAGTACCACAACAGAGTATACACAAGCTTAAACACATTTCATTCAACAAACATTGAACCAACTCACTGCCTTGTAGCCTCAGATGGGGCTCTGTACACCTGCAAGCAAGATGACAGACTGAACAGTTGCTTCCAGCTGCATCATTTACTCCTGCACTCTTTGGTTCCATAGAAGCTTCACTGGCTCCCAGAGGACCTTTCTAATGCCTGGGCAGCCACTCCATGGGACTGCTGCCTCCGGTGATACCCTATCTTCTCCACTGCACTAGTCTCCTCCCTGACTCATAGCCATTAACACACAGCATCATGTTGGCTGCATTACCCACTCCCTACAGCAGCATATCAAGGCTACTCTGGTGACATAATTCAGCTTTACCACCCCACTATACTTTGTTCCATTTCACCATCATTGGGGACACCCTCAGTAGAAGGCAACAAAGCAATCTGCCTCCCACACAACAGTGGCTATGTACTTCATTGCTCTAGGATCTGGGCAACGCAAAGACACCTCAATGCCAAATAGCCACAGCTTGCACTGGGCTTCCTTTGAAGTGAGCATTGCACCATGCCAAGAAGAGCCCTTGGCAGCACAAATGCAGCTCTATGCTCTGCACCTTAACAACTCACTGCTGCAGCCCTTCTTCTCACATAGCTCTTCCTGCCTTGCTCCAAATACTAGCACAGGGCCTCCGGTCTTACTCAGACCATGCTTCGTGTAAAAAAGGGAGATATACAAGCCTGCCAGGTCTATATAACAAAAAAATATGAGAAGCAAAATAAAGTGGACTGGGTTGTATGAGCTCACAGAAAAAAAATCAAAACAAAATATGCATATAAAATAGCATAAATTCTTCAACCAATGGCATTTACTAAAATAGCACAGCCATTCCCCCACAGGAGGACTATACTCATGGCTGGAATTGTCATGTATGAGATAGAAGGAAGCAGCTACAGACACAGAAAAAACACGGTAAAGGGAGCACATAGAAGAAAGCAGTAGTAACTATACTCATGAGTATTATTATTTATATTAGTAGCAAGGAAGATGATACAACTGTGGAGACAAAGCATATTTTCAATGGAGCCTTGAAGATACAGTAACATAAAAAGGATCTTGCACTGACCCAACAATGTATGGACTAGCAATTATTATGTTAAATTTGTCACATAAAATTTGTTGTTAGATTTTGCTAAGTAGAATAGTAGATTGGGTTACCAGTAATAACATTCTTGATGAAGCTTACAGTGGTTTTAGGTATGGTAGATCAGCTATAGGCAACTGTTTTCTCATAGATCATTTAATTTACAAATACACAAAAGGTAGGACGTCTAAATTATATTGTTTGTTTGTCGAACTTAGAGGGGCATTTGACTCCATTAGTAGGTCTGTCTTGTGGAAATAATTAAATGATGTAGGTATTGATCCAGTTATGTTAGACAAATTGATATACCTTCATACCAATATGTGGTTAAAGGTGGGTTATTCAATTACAGGTAATACTACAGAAAACATTTAGATAAACAGAGGGTGTGAGGCAGGGATGTATGTTTTAAATCAACACTGAAGACACATCTATTTAAAATTGCTTTTTCTGATTGTGATGAACTCTGGCTGCTGTTTTTAATTATTTGGATTTTTAATATGTTTTTAGATATTTATAATTTTATGGGTTTTTTTTGTTATATATGTACAAGTGCTTTGATCAGTGTGAACTGTGCTTTTTACAAATACAATTTTGATTGACTGATTGATTGCTATTAGCACTCCTCTTGTTCAATAGCTATATGAATGCTATAATAATTATATTGTGAGTTCCTGGTTTTTGTACATCTAAAGTTGTTAATATTTTAAGAGAACTCTTGGCATTTGTGGATGATTTGATGCTAATTTTGTCATTTCTTCTTGGAGTTCAGAGAAAGATTGATCTTTTTTCCTCCGTGTGTAGATATAAAGCATTGAAAATGAATATAGATAAAACAAAGATGATTGTATTTGAAAATAAAGTAAAATAAGCCCTACACATTATATATTATTAAACAAAGTGTAGAAGTAGTGAATGATTATATGTATTTTGGTCTAAAATTTTCTGCAGATACTATATGGAAAGGACATATTGATTATTTGCATTCCAAATCATTACAAACAGGGAATTTCTTAAATGGTTTAATATGAAATGTGGAAGGCAATCAGTTTCAGGAATACTTTGTCATTGAATGCTAAAACAAAATCATCTTTATTATAAGAAGCAGAATTACAGTATGGGGACTGTCAAATTTTGATAAATTGTCAGTCTCATTAAACAGACTGTATAGGCATGTCATAGTGGTTCCCCAAGCCATTTCATTTTGTTTATTAAGAGAAGAACTAGATCAGTTACCCCTCAAAACTTAAGTAAATGAAAGAATGTTAAAATAGTTCTTGAAAATGTATACCTTATCATATACAAGATACCCAAAGTTATGCATGGATGAGAAACAAAAAACAAATGAACACTCAGCACCTCATATTACTCGGACACCGGAGATTGAAGCAAAAATATCTGTTTATTAATTTTTACCTGACGCATTTTGGATCAAACAATCCTTTATCAAAGGTTAAAATACTGTGAATCAACCACCATTTAAATACAAGAGACCATTGTGATGTCATTACATGATGTATACAATAGATAAATTGAAAACATTTAGATTATTTAAACACATACAGTACCGTTATCATACCCCCATACAAAATCAACTACAATATCTTGTACAAATGGTTGCAGGTAAACATCCACAAATTTCTAAAGCAGTGCTGTTAGAGAACCCAAACCACTAACAATTGGTCAACCAGGAGGTTTGTCTAGAGTTTTGTGTACCTTAGGTAAAGTATAAAAAGTCACTCTAATAGGGTCTTGTGTTATTAAAAATTCCTTCTTTTTTTTTATCAATATGTCCCAATTCAAATGCTCATTTTAAAGTCTCATCCACTGAAGTTTTAAATTCAAATGTGGGATCCATATTTAATCTAGAATAAAAATGGACATTGTCTAGTTGTCTATATACTTCATTTACATAATGACTATGGTCTTGAAGCGCAACACATCCCCCTTTGTCTGCCTCTTTAATAACTAGACTCTTGTCATTTTGCAGAGATATTATAGCTGCTCTTTCAGCATTGCTCACATTTTGATAACTCAAATTTGGTAGATTCTTAAAAAAAACTTCCAAATCTTTTTCTACCAAATCTTTATATACTTGTATAGCTGGAGATGGGGGGGGGGGTCAAAAATCTGATTTAGACTGAAAAGGATTTATTCCCACATCCTGTGAATTCAAAATCCTGTCATTTTGTCCAAAAAAATTATTTGAGGCTTAAATTCCTACACATAACATTTAAATCTATAATTGTCTCATATTTATTCAACGTGTTTGTCGGTGAAAAGCCAAGTCCTATACTCAAAACTCTATTTTCATCCTCACTTAAAACGTGTTGTGAAAGATTGATTACCTTCAGTGTAAAAAAAACTTCTGCCCCTGTTGTTGTGCCGTCTCATGTTGTTGCCATGACAATTAATTTGGTAGCCATTTTCTCTGCCTCCCCCCCATCTTGTCTTCTTCCTTCTTCCGGAAAAAAATTGGTTTGAAATCTGGGACTGTGTCTCGGTTGAAAAGGAGGATCCACATTCAGCCTGACCTGTTGAAAAGGGGTGGGTGTACTATTATCCAAATTCTGAGTATTTCTTTCTGTTTCATAGTCTGAATCACTGGCTTCTGTGCTATACTCAAAAGAAACATGTCATTCATGTCTTAAAATCCCATTTGGTTGTGTTTGATTTCTTTTCCAATTATATACTCTATGGTTTTCATAATCTCCAATATCTCTCCGAAACTTGGTCAGTTTCATTGTTTTTAATTCATTACCCAATTTATTAATAGTGCCCTTTAATTTATCATTCAAACTTTTAAATTCCAAATGTTCTTTATATTTTAACACTTCTTTTTCCACCTCTTTTAGTTCGTTCTTTAGTTTGATTTCTCTCTCTTTACTGAAGCAGATAATTAGTTGCATTAATTTGAAACTTGCTTCTGACAGAATTTCCTGCCACAGTTTCAGGAGCTCTACATCTTCTCCCCCATAAGATGGATTTTTAATAGGTCTCAGTCCCCTTGGTATTCTGTTTACCTGAATGTAAGCTTCTAGGCTGGTGGTGTTCCAATAGATATGTCTCAATTGTGTTGTTATTTTTTCCCGGCTTCTGAAGGCTTCAATAAGAGTGTGTGCTTCTGGTGGCAAATCATCCACCATTTGTTGTTCTTGAAGAAAAGGGTTTGTAGCTGTTACTGTAGTCAAGAGGTGATTCACATAACTAAAAGGATCCTCAGGTGTTGCCATTAAGTCTAAATTAGACGTAGCTTCCAATGACATATTGTTTAATTGTTTAATGTTTAAGCCAAGGTTTTCTCACAACAACTTCATTTGAATTAGATTTGCTTCTCCGTAGGTGTATCCTTTTAGAGGTTTCATGTAAAAATAGTCACTTTTTTGCACTTTATAGCTGTAAAACCCGTGTGTATAAAACCGAAATATACCAACAAGAAACAAAAAGGTTTCACACTAGGAAGCTGGTGCTTCAGTAAAATTCAAAATAAGAAACAAAAAACAAATGAGCACTCAGCACCTCATATTACTCAGACACCGGAGATTGAAGCAAAAATATCTGTTTATTAATTTTTGCCTGACGCATTTCGAATCAAACAATCCTTTATCAAAGGTTAAAATACTGTGAATCAACCACCATTTAAATACAAGAGACCACTGTGATGTAATTACATGACATATACAATAGATAAATTGAAAACATTTAAATTATTTAAACACATACAGCACCTTTATCATACCCCATAAAAAATCAAACTACAATATCTATATCAAAAACGAAACATTTTTAAATAGTCACAAAAAATTATTTTTTTATAAAAATGTAAATGCAGACCTAAGTATTTAATCAGAACACTTTAAACAAATGGGAAAAGAAAGGGGTAAGAAGAAAAGGAAGGGGGATGGAGGAAAAAAGGAGAAAAAAACATTATAAGAATAAACATAAAATAACTCATTATACATCTAGCACTGATAAGCATTATAGAATTAATAGAAACATGTGTATTCTCTGAGTAAAGGTCTAAGAAGCCAGTGGATTTTTTATTAATTTTTTCAGATACTCTGATCAAAAAACAAGCCCATTTTTTATTTCCTCTTTCTTAAATACAATTTTAAATCCAGGCCCATATTAAGTCCTGGTTCCCTATTTGCACCTAGTTGTACAATCCAAAAATTCTCTCTTTGCAAAATCTGATCATTAAAATTACTCCCTCTCAGTGGTATCAGTATTTTTTCCATTGCCTGAAAGCTAAAATCATGTTTGTCACACACTGCCTTTTCATTTTAACTACATGGGCCGCCGTTGCATAGGTGCAATCTTCTCTTTGAATGGCACGTATATGTTCACCTACCCTTATTTTAAAATTACATGTCATTTTACCCACATAAAATGAGGAGCAAGTACAGGTAGCTAGGTATATAACATCTGTTGTATCACATGTCATAAGTTGTTCCATATTATATTTCTTACAGGTGTTAATACTTGATAAATCCTTACTATTCTTAATGTTTTTGCAATAGGTACACCTTTTGCAGGTAACACAACCTTTAGGTTCTGCATTTAACCATAAAGGTGTTTGTTCAGGGTCCATGTAATGACTATGCACCAATAAATCATGGATGAACAGATCAGCTTCTCTGAACAAGGCTTTCATTCAAATTACATCAATTTCATTACAAATACTGTAAGTCCTTATGGTTGGCTCCACACCTTTTCTGATGTTTTGGTGACCTTTTCCTAAAATAGTTCCACTGTTACAAATACAGATGAGGGATATGGCAAAACAACAGGACTTCCTGCTTCTACTTTTAACTGTCTAAGTTACATACATTGATGACAAATGACAAAACAATTTATGAAATTTTATTTATTTATTTATTGATGCTTGGAGTTAAATACCTATGAGCTAGAAGCTCATTTACTATACATAGTTTCTGCATCAGTGACAAGTAGATACAAAGCCAATTTACAGTGAGCAAGCAGCAGCAATTTATAGAAAACAAACCATAGATTACAATTTAGGTAGACTAATCACTGTATGTTACATTCTTTGATTTTTTTTAAAGTAAGACACAGTCTAAAAGGTACAAATAAGGTAGTAAACAGTGAGCAGGCAGCAGCAATTGACAGAAAACAAACCATAGATTACAGTTAGGTAGACCAATTACGTTACATTCTTTGATTTTTTTAAATTTGTTTTTGTAATAAGATACAGCCTAAAAGGTACAAATAGGGTAGTAAGAGATTAAGGAAGAAGGATGTCAAGGGATACAAAGGCAAGAGAGGCCATCATGAGTATATAGGCAGAGTAGGGGTAGGAGGAAAGGTAGGAAAGGGTGATAGGCAGTTGAGGGGGGAAGCAGCCAAAGCCTTGTCAAGGGTGGAGTTGGGGAGGGGAGTTTGCTGGGCAAAAATGGGTGTTGGGGGGTAAGTCCATAAAGTAACTGAAACTATGAGAGAAAAATGTAGGGGGAAAATCAAGAGGAGGGAGACAGTGCAGTAGAGGGATAGCATAGGGATGCAGGGGAGACTGGAGGGAGAGGTTGGGGTAAGTGGTGCAACAGCCTTGTCAAGGGAGGTGATGGGCAGGGAACCAGAAAGTCAGTTATGCAGAGAGTAGAAGGGGAGAAAGAGGTGGGGGGAGGAAATAAGTGGTGTAGGGGCCATGTCAGGGATGAAAGGTAGGATAGGGTGAAAGGCGATGGGGGGGAACAGCCATAGCCTAGTCAGGGGTGGAGTTGAGGGAGGATGGGTGTTGGTTCTTGAATATTATTATTAATTTTCCCAAAGATCATCACATTGTTAGTAAGATTAGGATGGAGTTGTATGGCAGCAATTCCTATTCTTCAAAGCTAGGAGGGACAATGTACAATCACTAAACTGCATTTGCAGCCAAAATAAAACTGGACAGTTTAATTCATGTTATTCTGTTATGTTCTGTTTTTGAAATTGTAAGGCAAGCAATCCTAGGACCACTCTTAAAAAATTTCTTTATGCCCCCTGGTCATCTTAGTCGTTAACTTCATTGGACAGAAATGTACTGGAAATACTCTGAAGATATCATAGAAAAGTAAAGCCCTAGCCTGGAAAAGTAACAAACCAAAAAAAAAAGTGGTGTTATTGATTTAATATCATTTATAAATGTTGTCTTATAATTGTTAGGGGTATATAGTTGAAGCAGGGTTTATGATATTTTATATTTTAAGTAATATCTGCTTGTAAAGGAATTCTGGAAGAAACATTAAGGGAATGCAAGTAACCAGATCCAAACCCTTCATCTTCTACTGATTACATGATTCCAAAATATTATGGGACCACTTGCTAATGGTTACAACCCTCTTCATCCTGCTATATATAAGTAAATATTGAAAAGTTTGTAAATGTATATCAGAAATGTGTATTTTGTCTCATATGGCACTGTTTTAGTCAATTACATTGTAAAGGTTTTTGCTGATCAATAAAGTCAAATTGAGACTGACTAGAATATAAAAGCTTCCCTATACGTCAATAACCACATAATACAAAAACTGAAATATGGGTCTAAAACTAACAGGAACCAGATACATCCACCGCAATACCATCAGTGTGATGAGCTCATCATACCATCAGTATGATGAGCTCCACTTTGAACAGACTCAGTGTAATGAGTGACACCAAACAATCATATTTGGTTAGGAAAGGAAACATTTCAACTGACTTGCCCCTGGCTCTTTAACTCATGCAGACAGCGTTATTATAGTCCAGATACTAATGACAACACTGTTTCAACACAAGGAGCAGCTGCACCTATCATCAGATCACCATGTCTACCTAATTACATCCCAGTGACCACTGAAAACTGGCACAAGCATACATTGACAGACACTAGAGCAGACAGGTCAGTTACAAACACCAACATCTTAGACAATAGACTTCTTTTGCCAGTCACCTGGTGTCTGTCCAGCAGACTAAAATTATATCATTACAGCAAATACTAAGGTACCTATCACAGGCATCATCCACCTCAAATTACATTTTGGTAAATGGCAAGCTACTTTCATATTCTATCTGTTACTAATCTTCTACCAACAGTGATTCTTGGCATGGACTTTCTCAAATACCAGAAAGCCATCCTGGACTTTGCTTCCAAAAAATGACCACTGGATCCCAGGAAGCAGCTTGCAGCTCTTGATACTGTCACTGTTCCTCATAAGACAGAGATGTTTTTTATTGCCAGGACTGGAGGTGAACTTCCACACCAAGGTATTGCTGGTATAGATACAGGATCCCTTGCATTACATTCCTTAGGTCTTCTCTGGGGAAACACCTTGTCTGCTGTGCTTTGTGGCTCAGTATTCCAGAGCTGCTACAACTTAATATTATGCAACACACTATTGAAGTGTATTTCAGTCAGAAACTGATCTATCAGCAAGCCTTCAAAGTGGGACATAAACAAACAGGTACTAGAGGCCATGATCATGGTCATGTTGGAAAAAACATTATCAAGTAATCTACAAGTCCTTAGGTTACCCCTGTCTCCTGGTTGTAATGAAGGAGCTGCATTAAAAATGGTCTGCCTTCTGCACCGTGTGTCTGTATATTTGTTTTTTAATAAACTGTATAGAATTGAACTTCAGGACAGCATCTGTCTCCTTTTTGTGGTGTGGTATGTGCCTGGACTGACTTTTTGTTACACTGAAGTTGTAATGAGGGACAATCATTTTGTGCTGGATTACAGGAAGCTCAGTGCCATTACAGTGATAGATGCTCATCTGTTACTCACAACAGAGGATACAATAGACAGTCTTTGCGCGGTCAGCCGAGCCCAGCCCATTTTACCACTCTGGACCTTCAAAGTGGATTTTATCAAGTTACTATTGACCAAGCTTCTTGACTATTAACAGCCTGGCATGGTCAGTTACTACTTTTCCAATTCAAATGACTGCCCATGGGTCAGTGTAACAGTCCATCTATCTTTCAGTGTGTCAAAGAAACAGCACTACATGGATTTACTTGGAAATCTTGCCTAGTCTACCTGAACAAGGTTATTGCCTTTAGCACAACTTTCTCAGAACACCTTCAACTCTTTAAATAAGTGTTTGAACACTTTCAATGAGCCTAACGTAAGCTCTGCCAAGACAAGTATTGCTTTGTGCAGCCTCAAATTCAGTATAGTACAAATCAGCATTTAAACTGCCATACCAATGGGTTGCTTTAGCATTTCTCAATAAGGTGCAGAAGTGTTGCTGGATCCAACACAAACTCTTGCAAAAACTCTTTGCTAACAGTTGCAACTCATTTTAGCTTTATATTGTAGTGGAACTGCTGAGTTGAATTGCAAGAACATTTTGTAATAATTGCTTTCTAGTTGGATAAGGGACCTACTGTATTTTCAAAAGGGGTTTCCCATTCTGTGCCTATGGCAAAATCTTTTGAAAATATATCCCTAACTAACAAAATTTTAGTAGCGGTGCAATGGCAAATTTAAAAAATGATGCAAAACCAATTTATTAGTGCGCCAGTTTAATGTGCCATGTACTGTACTTGGAACATGTTCTTTATTCTTAAGGCACTTCTGAAGACTCAGGCAAGTGCTCAGCAATCAAAGACTATAAAGAACCAATAAATGTCAGAGCTTGCCTATTCCTTTTTAAGTATTATAGAAAGCTCAACAGTAACTATACTAAGAGTGTAGCTCCAGAATGTGCACTCACAGAAAAGGGATGCAAAATACGCATGGTCTTCTAAGAGAAGGGGACTTTGATACTTTTACGGACAGGATTCTCTCGGCTCCAGTGCTGGCCCATTCAGATTTTACCAACCATTTAAACTTTGAACATATTTTAGTTTTTCTGCACTGTGTGCTGTACAGTATCACGTTGTTTCCTATGCTGGATGTTGTCCTTTGTCCACTGAGCACAACTATGGCATCACAGCCACGGCATTTGCTTTCAAAAAAGTTTGTCATTCTCCACTCCTCTTCATTCTCAGCTATTATTGATCATTGTGCTTGCAGATGGTTTTCAGAAATGAGGGAAGCAGTTAAATGTTTTCCCAATGGACTGTCATGCTTTTATCATAGAACTTAGAGATTCAATAAAGACCACTTCGACTGTTGTTCCCAGTTCTGGACACCCTATTTGAAGGGTGATAATCACAATATGGAAGGTGTCAAGAGGAGATTTATTAAAATTATTCATGGACTTAATGACTTACATTACAAAGCCAAACTGGAATAACTGGGATTATGTACTGTAGCTTTCAACGGAGATATATAAGGGGGTGACCTTATGCTGATGTATAATAAATAAAAACAAAGAGTTACTTACTAAAATGGACTTTGAATTAAAAGAGATGACAAATAATACTAGAAACCATAATAAACAACTTCATAGAAAACCTTTCAAGACTAGCAAAAGAGGATCTTACTTCACCCAGAGAGTGGTTAATCAATGGAACAACTTGCCCCAATACATCATAGATTCACCACATGTGGATTGTTTTAAAAACAGTTGGATGATTTCATGGACATCTGGGAAGATATATGGCTCACCACTGTATAGTGGGAGGGATAAACAAGAAGAGCCATCGGTGCACATCTACCTAGTTTTACCTTAGTACCAGGTCGCTTCACTCCAATACAGGTGGTATTAGCTGACGATAGCATATCTCTGCATTGCCTTCAACGGATGAAGAATCTTGTTTGGAAGCTCATCCTTTCTGCAACACAAATGTACTTCTTCTGAACACTCATTCTTCCTTTCAGATTGCTTTACTGTTACCTGATGTTTCTTCAAATTCAGCACCAATCCCCAGCTACTGCAATCCACAGATGGGCTCCTCACCTCATCAGTCTCTACACTCTCCCTGGCTACTGTTAAAACTCAGCAAAGGGCAGACCCTCAGTCCTCAGACACATTTGCTTACTGGGAGTCTGAAATTCTGCCTCAGCTTTGCTAGGACATTCTGTTTCTTTCTTCACAATATTTTTTTTATTGATGGTATGCTGATCCAGAGCTGGACCACAGAAGGCAAGGATCACTGTATGGACAGAACCAATGTATAGTTATTAGTGCCTGCCTCTCTTGTAAACAATCTGCTCTGAATCAGGAGACAAGTATATTCTTCTCTTTATGGACTACTTTACAAAATATCAGGAGTTAGAACTTTTTAAGGACCTCAAGGCTTCTATGGTAGTAAATGTCATTCTCAAACAGTTAGTTGCCATCACAATATCCCTTTATATCTGTATTCAAGCAGAGGTACTAACTACCTTTTCACTACTTTGCCTACATCAATTCCTTAAAGAAACCAAAATCTAACATTGGACCCCTGCTGATAGGTAATAGGGTAACTAATAACCCAAAGGAAATTGCAAATACTTTTAATAATTTCTTTTGCTCTATCTATGATAGTAAACAGACCTTGGATAAAAATCTAAATCATGTTACTACTGAATATAATAGCATTTAATGAAAATGAAATTTTCAATAGTATTAAGAAAATCAAAGAAGATAGATCTCCTGGGCCTGACATGATTATGGGTAAAATTATCAAGTTGCCAGCTCTCCATCTAGTAAAACCCCTTAACATGCTTTATTGAAAAAGTATCAATTCAGGGGAGTTGCCAGCAGAATGGAGAATGGCACATATGGTTCCATTGTTTAAAAAAGGCAGTACACAAGAGAAGGAAAATTACAGGCCAATCAGTTTAACATGCATTTTCTGTAAAATACTGGAAGGGATTGTCAAAAACATGATAATGGCAGATGAGTTAAATCATGATTCTGAACAGCATGACTTTTGTAAGGGGAAATCCTGCCTCACTAACCTGGTTTGCTTTTACAATAAAGTTAGTAAAGCTTTGAATGAAAAACTCCATGTGACATAATTTTCATTGATTTCAGTAAGGCATTTGATATTGTGCCACATCACGCCATTACAGACAAATTGCATCTTAGAGAAATTAACATAAAATTACAAGCCAGCAAAATGCTGGGGTGTATAGCTAGGGGGATCTCATCCAGAAAGAGGGAGGTTATACTGCCCTTGTACAGATCATTGGTCAGGCCCCACCTGGAGTACTGCATGCAGTTCTGGTGCCCGTTCCTAAAGAAGGACATCAGGTTATTGAAGGGGGTGCAATGCAGGGCCACAAAGATGATCCAGGGATTAGGGGACAAGTCCTATGAGGACAGACTGGGAGAGTTAAAGATGCGTTCACTGGAGGAGAGGAGGGATGTGGGGATATGATAGAGACCTTTAAGTACCTGAAGGGGATAAACAAGACAAACATAGAGGGGATTTTCCAACTGAGAAGGGAAAGGGACACGAGAGGGCATGGACTGAGATTGGAGAGGGGAAGATTTAGGAGGGAGGTAAGGAGTCATTTTTTCACAGAAAAGTGGTGAGCAGATGGAACACCTTACCAGAAGAGCTAGTGTTTTATTTTTTTATTTAGTTTTTGTTGACCGGGTAAGTACACGAGACAAATCCTTCCTATTTTCAGGCACGACCCGGGGGAGGGGGATACAGATGAATGCCAACTGACCTTGAACCAGATTAAGCTATTGGTGGTATTTTTAGTGAATGAGGGAAATTTGGCCAGGAGACCGGGGAAATTCCCCTACTCTTTTCGATAAGTGCCATGGGATTTTTAACATCCACCTGAACTACCACCAATCCAGGCAGATGGGACCTCGGTTTAACGTCTCATCCAAAAGACGGCACCTCAGAAGTGTAGCACCCCTCTCATGCTGCACTACAGAGTCAGTACTGGGATATTAACCCAAGTGCCAGATGTGGAAATTGAACCCACAGCTCTCTGATCTCCCAGCCTCAGAGGCGAGTGTGCTACCTACTGAGCCACTGACACTGACAGTGTCCTGTAAGATGGTGGACAGTTTCAAGAGGGGTTGGGACAGAGAAAGGGTAAGGGATACTGTGATGGGGCAGGAGGGGCAGCTGCAAGATGAGGGACTAGCTGCACACTCGAGCAGTCTTGATAGATCATGTGGCTTGTTTCTTCTGGCAATTTCATATGTTCATATTAATCAAATGGATCAAAGGTTGGTTAGAACATACTGTAGAAAGCAGAGAGTGGTCTTTAATGGGATAATGTCTGATGTAGAAGAGATGACTAGCGGTGTACCACAGGGTTCGGTACTAGGACCATACATTTTCTACATATTCATCTCGAATATAACATATAATTTGAATTCATGAATAATTAAGTATGCAGATGACTTAAAAATTGGTGGATGTTCTGAAACACTAGAAAGTAGAGCCAGTTTATAAGCAGATTTGAATAAAATTGTTTCCTGGGCAAATGAGTGTGGTATGACTTTCAATGTAGACAAATGCTCTGTCATGCATTTTGGATATTTTATATTTTATTTACATCTCAGATTACAATCCCTTTGAACCAGAGGCTCTTTTACAAAGGTTCCATGTCTGAAAAACATATGAATACAATGGCACATAAAAACAATAATTTTAATGTACAGTTCAATAGCAAACAAAATACAGTAGTGATCACACAAAAGTTTTATCAGTACTAAGGTATATTTCAGTGATACTGAGGCAGGATCACACTACAGCCAATGCAAATTGAACTTGAGTGCCTCAGTGGTACCTCAGGGTACCTCAAACTTTTAGATCACCACCACATTCAGGCATGGGAGAATACAGTCATGGTACATTCAGAGGAGTAGTTAAGTGCAACAAAACATGTTAAAAAACAATCTAGACCATAGAGAAAAATGAACATGAGGTTTGGAGACAAACAATGTTGCCAGAGGTAGGCATTGTTAGAGGGCAGGGGTTGAGGAGTACAGTATGAAGGGAGGGGGAGAAAATGAGGGACACATATATGGGGGTGGGAAGTAGGGGGGTGCAGGCATGATATGGGAGGGGGTTGGGTAGGTAGCGAGAGACCATATAAAAAACCAAAGCGGGGCAGAGGACAGGCTTGAGATAGCATTGTAGGAGAAGGGGAGCAATATCAAAAGTCAGTGGGTGAGCCGGCCCGGTAGCACAGAGGGTTGAGGTGCTGGCACCTTACCTCATGACCTGGGTTCGAGAACAGACTCGGGGAGCTGGGGGTCAACAGGAAGAGGAGAGGATTGAGCATCTGGAGGACTGCTCTCCTCTCCTGGGGTGGGCTAGGGAGATGCCTCACTCTGTAGTGGCCCCTGGTGGAGACCGGGAGCACTACAGATGTGGCATGATGCAAGGGGAGCCAGGAGAAATATGAAAATGGCTTTCTGATCAACCAGATGATGGCCACCTGGACCTTTGCCTCTGCGGGCCCTTGAACAGCTGGACTGACCTCAAGCAGCACCCAGGGCCAAGAAGGTAAGCCGGAAGGCACTTTCTCCCCAGAAGGAGAGAACCCATCTGACGAAGGGATACATCGGGTTACCCCTAGGCTGGCTGGAATATGAGGCCAGGAGATGGTGACAGGGGTCCTGGGGCAAGGTGGGGCATTCTTGGCAGGGCCTGAAGGACAGGCTGGTCAGATGTGGGGGCAATAAACAGATAATGCAAAAAAAAAAGTTGGTGGATGGGAGGGAAATGATATAGTGAGTGAAGGGAGGTTGAGGTAAGCAGGAGCAAAAGTGAAGGAATGGGGGGGTAGGGAGTGAAAATGGGAGTGGAAAGGAGTGGAGGGTGATGGGTGTTGGGGTTGGGAAAGAGAGGAAAGGAGTCACATAGTAGTCTAGTAGCTTTAAACATTTTAAGAATACCCTAGATAAATATATTATGGGTACCTAAATATATTCCCACTAAGGTGTGGGAGGTAGACTCGATGGGTCATTGGCCTTCCTCTACCTTGAAAAGCCCTGTAAACCATGTAGTGAGAGGGGAGACTTATAGTCGGCAGTCACAGCTACTATGTGCAGTGAAATGTTTCCTAAGATTGCACTTAAAAGGGCCAATCCTGGACTCTTCCCAAATACACTGGGGACTTTATTTAGCCAGTAGGGCACCCTCTATGAAAAGCAACACTGTGCCTGGGATGTGCAGCAAAAAGGCACTTAATACACCTGTTTAGACAAGCCCCAAGTGTGGCGGGGGTTGGATGCGTGGATTAGGTATTTCTGAGTGACGGGTTGACTGACCAAGACTGATTTGTTTTGCCTGAAGGCAGGTTTAACAGGTGAGTCTACCCTTCAGGTTTAATCAGTTGGTCTGTGTATAAAGATTGCAAATATGCATTAGCCTGTGAGCTCCAATAATCAACCTGCATGCCTTGCTTCTGTGCAGATCCTTTTGAGATTGGTGTCTGTAGCTGCTCCGTAAACTATCAGGCCATAGTCAATGATAGATAGAATTTAACTAGTAACAGCAGCCAGGAGTGCAGATGGGGTTATGCAGTGCCTGTGCCTGTATAACAGACCTAACCTGGTATTGACTGCCCTTGCAACAAGGTCAGCATGTGTACCAAATGAGAAGGAGGCATCCAAAGTAATTCCAAGGTACTTGAAATTGGGTACTTGTTCAAGAGGTGAACCTTCATTGTTCAGTATGGTTAGACTGTGCGATTTGTACCTGTTGTGTGGGCTAGAGAAGAGCATGGTCTTGGTCTTCCTGTAATTCATTAGCAGCTTATGGTTTTTAAACCAGGCCTCAATGTCAGCAAAACTAGCCTGGAGCTGTGATTCAAGGGGAGTGGGTCAGGATGACTGGAATAAATGACAGCATGATCCGCATATAGCAGCATGTGATTTGAGCATGCCTGGGGGAGGCTGTCAAGGAAGAAGCTAAAGAGTAATGAGCCCAAGATCAAGCCTTGGGGGACACCAGATAACACTTGCCTGCTATCAGATAGAATGCCACTTAGTTTGACCCATTGTGACCTACTTCCAAGGTAGCTACAAAACCAACCAACTGCCTTGATTGATTGGCCAGTCTCACAGAGGGTGTTTAGGAGCAGGGTGTGGTTGACCATATTGAAAGCTTCTGTGAGGTCACTATAAATTGCCCCCACAAGCTGTCCTCAGTCAAGGGCATTGTGTATAAAGGAGGTGTACTCAAGCAAAGCAGTGGTGGTGCTATGCGTCTTCTGAAAACCATGCTGTTGTGAGCATTGGATTTGATACTTCTCTAAGTATTTGTTTAATTGATCTGCCACAATATGTTCTAGCACCTTCGGGGGGGAGAATTGAGATTGGGCGGTAATTAGATTATTGGGCATGGTCACCTCTTTTGTTTACAGGTGTAACCTCGGCTGCTTTCCACCACTGGGGAACTGGCCAAGACAAAAGGACTTATTTGATAGCTTTGTGAGAGGTGATAGGACTTCATCAATGGTTTCACTAATGAGCTTATGGTCTGGTGAGTCACTATTAAACCTAGACTTTCCAAGCACCTTTAGCAGGTACTTTTTAGTCTCCTTCCTGGAGACTGTCCTAAAGTGGAAAGGAGGGTGACCTTGAGGGGTGTCACAGCTCCCTGTGCCAGTTCAGTTGTTTGGAGCATTGAAGAAGTCAAGAGGAAGTATACCACTCTGGTCAGAGAAGGCCAGGTTGAAAGTGCCGGCAATGAGCTTGTGGTCCTGGGTGACTACCCAATTTATCTCCAACATGGAGGGGGAGAACATATTGGAGTTGTCCATGATGCTTTTGCTGTTACTCCAGAATTGCCTGCTATCCTCCCAGGAGGTTGTGAGCTCCTCTCTGAAGTGGTTAATTTTTTGCTAGGCGGATCTCCCTGGTACAGGCATTCATAGCAGCTCCATATTGCTGCAGGTCAGTTTGCTTGTCAGAGGCCCGAGCATGATGCCAGAGGTTATCTCTGTTGGTCATGAGATGTAAGAGGGTTGGAGTAATCCAGGGGTTAACTAAGCCCTTCACTTTATACTTTTTAACCGGGGCATGGATATCATAGAGCGTGTTGAATTTAGCAAAGAAATATTCAAGGGCTAGGTCTACATTTAGAGCAGTATCAATAGGGGTCCAGACTGTTTGTAACAGGGAGGCCTTAAGATGTTTGAGCTACCCAAGCTTTAGGATACGATGCATTACCGTTTTTCCAGGTGGTTTACAGAATTTGTTTGACCAGAGGCAAAAGACTAGGGAATGGTCGCTAATGGCGTTAGGGAGGACTGTGGTGCCTGTGATTCTTTCAGGGCAGTTAGTAACTATCCAGTCAATCATCATACTGGTGCCAGTCCAGTAGTTAACCCTAGTTGGGGAATCAACCATTTGGGCTGCATTACTAGAGGAAATGGCATCCATGATGGGGTCAGCTTAAGGGGCCAACCAGTTCACATTAAAATTCCCTAGAAGCACCACTTCAGTATTTTGTTGTACTGTATGATGGACAGATATTCAGTAACCACATTGATACCATTGGCCTGGTTACAAGGGGGGACATAGACAGAGACTGCAGTGAGAGTCTTACTATTGGTCCTTAGGTGTAGTCGTATGACCAGGGTCTGGGTGGTTTCCCTGGTGTCCAATAGGGGGAGGGCATGCCCCTGTAGTGTATTCCTAAGGTAGAAAGCACATGCCCCACCCTTTTTGCCCATCTTGTCATGCCTAAAAAGGGTGCATCCATCCAGGGAAATAGCAGGGTCAGGGGTCTTAGGGGTTAGCCCACTTTCAACTACCGATAGCACATCCTGTCTGTCCTGGGTGACCCAGATTTGGAAAGCATCATATTTGGCCAGGAGACTGCAGATATTGATTGAGGCTAGCTTTAACATTCCAGAATTAGATCCATGTTAGTGTAGCTGCTGCACAGGGCCGGGGTTTGGGTGAATGTTACTTGATAACAGGAGGAGCAGCATATTGTAGCTATCCTTAATAGGAAGCATTTAAATATTTTAAATTTGTATTTTGGTTTGAGCCTGCTAATTGGTCCATGCAGTTTGTAGCATAGTGGTAGGGTAAGGTGAGTTAGCAGCGAGAGGGTGGGTGAGTACAGCAAACTGGTAAAGAGATCAGGCTATCTGGTGAGGTGATGGCTATTTCCAGTGATATTGCACATAGTGGCAGGCCTGGGGGGGGCACATGGTTGCGGGAAATGGGGCAGCACCAAAATGGTTAGTGTTTGTACTGGCTTGTAGATATAACTGACACTATGATCAAGGCACATATAGCTAAACCTTTAGGTCAAACATGGCAATCATGAAGCAGAAGAGCATATAGTGGGTGCTAGGTGGAGCAGTACTCTGATGCAGATTTAAATAGTAAGTCTTAGTGGAGAAGAGGGCGTAGATTTAAATAGTATTAGTGGAGCCAGATGACTCAGGATCTGTAATGGAAATGGGGGAGGGGTGGGGGTGGCACAAGAGGGCCTAGAAATGGTTTGGACAAAATGGGGATAAGGGGTATAAAAAACTTAATATAAAGTGTAGCTGATTGGATGGCCTAATGGTTAGGGCCACCAACAAAGGTCAAGGGTTCAAATCCCAGTGGGGGCTTAGGAGGGATGAGGAAGGGAGGAACACTTGGGATGTGTCTGCTAAGAGTGAGCTAACACAGGACAGGGCTAAGAGCTGATATAGCAAGGGTTAAATTATGCTAAGGATGCAGTGTGCCTTGGTATTCACAACAGTGACTCCTAGTGGCAAAGCAGTAAAAAAAAACAATTGGGAAAGTGGGGAAATGGTCCCATGGGGGATGAGTCATGTGATAGGTCACATGATCTGGACCACCTACAAGAGTAGTGTCCGCCGAGGTTGGGGGGAGGTGGGTGGGGCAGTTGCCACATAAGCAGCAACAGGCTAGCACTGGCACAGTGTAGCTCTGCTGACAAAAAAGTGAAGAGAGGAATCCACTACCTTCTGCTTGCTGCTCAGACCGTCTGTTGCTGTTGAAGGGAGGGGGCGAGCTAAATACTATAACAAAAAGCAGTTCACTGGCCTACACAGCCAGTATAGTGTTATGCTTGGGCAACTGTGTTACTTTGGTTTTGGCCGTTTGCCTCTCTATTCCAGAGGAATTACCACCCTGTAGGGGTCCCAAAGGCAAGGAACCCTTGAAGAGGGTTCCACCCCTAGAGGTGATGCAGGACAATTCTCTTGACTAAAGGTACCTTAGGAAGGAACCCCAAAAAGAATTGTAGTAGTATGAAGCATGTTAGCAATCAGTAGATGTGAGGCATAGTGGTAGATAAGGCATCAGGCAGCATGATAACGTAAAGAGATGCGCATGTTAGCAATAGCATGAGTTTTATGGGTTGCACTAGAGACTGAGGGGACCTCCTAAGGAGAGAGGGAATGGCAAGTAGGTATACCATCCACCTCCATCCAACAGCGGAACCTACCTAAAGGAACTAGGGAGCACTAAATACAGTTAACTAACAGTTATGACCTGAGGCATGGAGACGAGAAAAAAAACCCTTGAAGAGGAAATCTCTGGGGATCCAAGGCCTAGGTCACCTTCCCTCCAGGCTTGTGATGGTTATTTTGTGACAGCTCTGCTGCTGCTATTTAGAAACCCAATAAAAAGGGGTGTGGAAAATATTACAATTTAGAGGAAAGCTTTCACTCGAGCCCTCTAACGGGAATGCCATGGAACATTGCAAGAGTGCTCTGCAACATGGGGGCAACCAAGGCAGGAAGAGGAGAGCAACAACTGCTGAGGCATTCACTTGACCTACTCACCCTAAAATCAAACCAGGTGAACCAGAGGCAGTCATTGGGAGAATAGCTTTGAAGGGTGCCTCCAAGCCCACTCGGGCAGCTAAAGGAGCCCTGTAAGAGCCCTACCCCTTCACCGCCAAGTCATAAATTCTACAACTTGAGGTACAATTAGTATGGTTGATGACCAAAGGTCCACCTGGAGCGTGGACATTCCTAGCTATGGGCAAGGTGAGAAGAACCCTGCCCCAAGCTTCGCATGCTCAAGTTGCAGACACTGGGTGCAGAGCGAGACCGTCAGAGGCAGGGGGGCCCGGTGCCAGGAATGGAATGGAATGGCTGGCATGCCCCAAAAAACTGAACAGGAGTTGAATGAGCAGTGATTACTGGGTCCTCACAGTGGTCAGATGGTAGTAGTGAGCATTGAGGAATGATTGCATAACCAATGAGTGGACCTGCACGTAGGTCAGTAAGCAGAGTAGCAATAGTTGGACCTGCACATAGGTCTGTAAAACAGAGTAACAATGGATGGACCTGGATGGAGGTCGGAGGAGCAGCAATTATGAATAATGGGGCAAGCCAGCCAGGCATTCAAGGAAGCCAATGAAAGTGACAACTACTCTAAGAATTTCAGGCAGTGGAGGCAGGACTAGAATATAAAGTAAGTATGCCACATGGGGCCACGACTCCCCCAACACTTCCAAGTCCTCCGCCGTAGGAAAAACAAGAAAGAGATGGAAGGGGCTGAGACCCACATGCTGATATAAAACTAGTTTACAGCATCAGTGGTAGCTCAGCTGACCTCAAGCGTATAATAGCAGTGTACAAACACAGAGAGCAGCATTAGTATGGAGTAACTGAGATGTAGGATTCGATGAACATAGAATGAAGAAAGGCAATGTGGAACGCAGCTAGCATCAGGCAGTGCAGTGTAACTGCAGCAATGAGATATGTGGTAGAAGTTCAGGAAGCAGGATTAAGTTGCATAGCTATGGTTCAGTGTGAGCCTGAACCAGGTGAAAATAATTAAGGTGCAGAACATGGAGAACAGCTATGTGGTTTGAGCTGAAACACACAGATAATGATTGTAGCTGCATTGCGAGTACATGAGAGCAAGTAGCATGAGCTCTGGATTAGTAATATACAAAGTGTTTTAGAAACAGAAGCCCCCCAAAAAGGCAAAACAAAAGACAGACAAACACAGAGAAACATAAAACAAACAACACAAAGAAGCACACAGCCGGAGGCAAAATACAAACCAAATGCAGGAGAACAGACAACAAAAGTCCAGCAGAAACAAGCAGAAGCCAAATAAGCAAGGTGGGGGGTAGGCTCCAGCCAGCAGCATAAAACAGACCAACAGAGCCTCCTGCCGCAAAAAAGAAATGCTTCAGTAGGAGGCTGAGGAACTGTTTATATAGGTCAGGAAGTGGGAGTGGCTGACTGCTTGTCCATTGAACTACAGGCCCAGCCTTCCAATTATACTACATGGGTAACAATTTATTAAAGGAAATATCATGCAAACGGGATATAGATGTGTATATCACTGAGGACCTAAGTTTCAAACATCATATAAATGAAACAATTTGCAAGGCTAACAAATTAATTTGGACATTAAAGAACAATATTAGCTTGAGAGATTCTACTATAATGCTACCTCTGTACAGGTCATGCGTGAGACCACATCTTGATTTCTGTTTCCAGTTATGGTCCCCATACAAGTTCAGAGAAATCTGAGATATCGAAAAAATGCAGAGAAAATTTACCTACTATCAGATTAGAGGACAAACGTTATAGTACCAGACTGAGTATATTACGGTTAATGCCATTAGAAATGAGAAGATCTCCCAGGATCTAAACAGGTGGGCATTATTACCAATTTCATTATTGGGCAGAATAAATTTACTCAAAATGAATGTTTTTCCGTGGCTTTTTTACCCATTATTCATACTTAATATTTGGCTTCCTGCTGGTTGGTTCAAAAAATTACATTCCCTGTTTTCTAAGTTTATATGGCACAATAAATCCTCTAGGATAGCATATAATAAACTGGCTGCTCCCAAATTTAAAGGAGGATTACATCTCCCTCATGTTAGACTTTATTTTTGGGCCGCTCATGTTAATAAATACTTAAAATGGACTTCTAATGAGGGACAACAACAAATCCTGGCTTGGCTCAGAATTGAATTGGCCCTAAAATGATCAGTTGGGCTAGTTCCTGAGGGTCTACTATATACTAAAGAAGTCCTTCTTCCTCTTAAGCTCAGAAACTCTACAATAGGGATATCCCTGAAGATACATGCTCAGATATGCAGTTTCTTCAAATACGATCAAGGTAAGGATCCTAATCAGTCTATAGTGGGAAATTTACAATTCAAAATTGATGGAAGGCCTACTGTGCCAAACTGGATACCAGGAGTACAAAATATGCATATCACCAATTTTATTAACGACAGTGAGCTATGTCTTCCAATAGCAGAATTTAAAGAAAAACTTGTGCCCAATCACAAATTGTCCTTCAGAATAATTCAGTTGCAGCACTTACTGATACAAATATTTGGTAAGATCCCTTCCTTTTCAAAAGGTTTCCCCTTTAGTAAGGAGTTGTCCTCATTATGCAGTGGTGCAAAAGCGGTCTCAAAAATGTACAGTGTTTTACATACTTGGAAATTTACTAACTGTTTTGGGCCCACTCAATATTGGGAAACGCTATTCCCAAGTTATGTAGCAGATTGGCAAGTATTATGGCATAATTGCCATAAATTTGTAACACAAGATAGAGTACGGCTCATGCAGATGTACATTCTGCATAATGCATACTACACACCCAAAAAAATGGCAAAAATTGGCTTAAAATCATTGGCACAGTGTGTTAGATGCCTTCTGGGAGTAGGAACACTATACCATATATTTTGGTCTTGTTCTAAAGTGGTCCCTCTCTGGACTAAGATTAAGCAATTATCTGACCCCCTTTTAGAGCTAGAAGTCCTGTTTACCCCGGAGGTTTGCCTACTAGGTGATTTCTCAGGGATCAGGTTCCTCAACCAAAAATACCACATGTCAATTATATCCATGTCAGTTAAAAAACTAATTTTGAGACACTGGATTGACCAGAAAGAGATATCCTATATTGAATGGTTGTTGGAACTGCTAGCAAATTTGCAAACTGAAAAAACTATAACTAATCTGAATAATAGAATGAAAAAATGTAAAAAGATATGGGGCCCCCTATACACCTTATATTCTTTATAAAGCATACATGGACTGTATGGAATTTATGGACTAGTTAGTATTACATTAACATGAACATGGGTAGATGCAATACTCCTGTACAAGTTGTGGTTTCTTGGGGAGGGATGGGTGGTAGGGTGGAGAGGGTTTGAAATGGGTAAGGGGAGTAGGGGGATGGGGGGACAGAATCATGCTGTTAGATTCTCTCATGTATTAAGTGAATTGTCTTTGTAATTCTGTCCTATGTGTGGGAGGAAAGGAAAAAACTTGAATAAACTTTAAATTGGGAAAAAAAAAGAAATGAGAAGATCTAGGGGAGACTTGTTGTTTCTCTGGGACATTGTAACAGATGACTGTTTACAGAAATGGGATTTGACTTTAAGCAAAACGCTATAACCACTAGGGGATATCTGTTACAATTAAAGATGATGCAGTGTAATACCACACATAGGAAATATTTTATACTGAAAGAATAATTGGCATGTGGAATTCTTTGCCCCTGCATGTGATACTAAATGAGGATAAACATGATTTTAAAAAGAGACTGGATGATTGTTACTGTCACAAAATTAGGCTTAAGCAATAGGAGCTATTTTGGTCTCACGCCTCTTGCTCCTGCTTCTTGCCATAGTATGAACCATAGTATAATATAGTACTGTCCAGCAGACTTGCATAATTCTTAACATAAAAGACACTTATACTACATTATACAATGGGGTCCAAGAATGAGGCACACTGATTAGCTGTCACCTTTGACATGTGGCAAGTCCTAGCATAACCGCTGCAAAAGGTGCCAGTTAGCCACTTTACAAAAAAAAACTAAAAGTAAATCACTACTCCCATTTTAGCATTCCAATGCAAAACAAAAGAACCCCTCTCCCCCCACCCCAATTCATATTGTTTGCTTGCTAAATGCTGGCTGCTAGCAACCCTGCCTACCAAAAACTACACTGGCCTCTGAAACAAGTCGCAAATAAAAAAATATCTCAAAACAAATCCACAATACATTAACACTGCTCAATACTTCTTGACAGTTGCTCCCTCCCATCTCTGCAATGGTGGCCACTGGCTCCTCTGATGCTCACTTTCTCCAGCCTCCATTGCAGTTACTACTGGCTCCTCAAATGCTCACCTCCTTCCACCTTCATTAGCTCCCTGGTCTGTCCCAGTATAGTGCTCCCATGCTGTCCAATTTCCTAGCCTGTTTACAAAACTGGAAAAAAAAGCTCAACTCCCAATTGAGCTGCAGAAACTCTAGTGCTCATTCACACTCTCACACCTTGCACTCTTGCTCTCTCAGACTCCCAGCTGCTCATCTCAAGCCACAATACATGTTGTCTGCTGTTTTCTCTCTCTCTCTCTCTCTCTCTCTTTCTCTCTCTCTCGTCCTCCCTCCCTCCCTCCCCATCATGGGAAAGAATAAAATAACAAACAATACCATTCTTGCAAAAATGTGTGTTGGGGGAGGCTGAAATCTCCTACAACAGCTGGTAGCCAAGAAGAGCACTAAAATATCGCCAACAACCTTCTGCCTAGCAACAGGGAATTATTTAACACAGAGGAAGGATATTCCACACAAAATCAACAAACAATATATATTTTTTTAACAAAAAAAAGCTTTTTAATATTTTTTTTTTAAACTACCAATTGCAAAATCACAATAATCCACTCCATGATGTGGGTTATGGTGGGATTTACCCATATCTGGTGTGGTTTAATCACTCAGCCTTTGGCCTCATGCCCTAACCACACTAGGTGTGGTAAATGCCACCACAACCCACACCCTATCATGGATTATTGCTTAAATATTTTACGTGTAGTGCAATGGACAAAGTGAAAAATGTATGTCTACCATTTTGAACATGGTGCTCCGTGTCAAGCTCCTTCTTGTCTAGTCATGTTGTTACAATATTGTCATGATGCCCTGAGTGATGACAAGACAACATGTTAGGAAACGCACAACAATTAAACAATTAGCAGTGATGGCCCTGTCCATTCTTATTATTTAATGTGTAAAGGTGCTGATTGACATGCCTAGACCAGAAGGAACCTAGCACTGAACACCAGTGTATCTAGCTAAAACCCATGACATGTCAGACTGTTTTATCCTTTCATCAAGTTTGCTTACAATAGTAGGCCTTGTGTTGACAGCACAAAGTACAAGCCCTTCTTTCTGATCCAAAGATGTCATCCAATAACAAATCGATATATATATATATATATATATATATATCTCAAAAACTAGCATCTTTGGATATCATCCCTATGTAGGAACAGCTTGAACATGCCAGATGTATTGCAATAACCACACTGGGACAAATCAAAATCTGCCATGTAGAAAATGTCAGCAGCCAAGTCCCATGAGTCACTGTTTACTGCAGAGGACACAATATACTTGCAAAGATCTGTTTTAGCTCCAGTACATGCTAGGAAAAGTTTTCATCCATGGACTGGTCCTTTCTACTTTGTGCAAAAATGTTCTCCTTTTCTTATCTGAAGGGACCTTATGCTGACCTGGGAGGTGCTTAAAGACCAATATATTATGACTGAGATGGGTCTCAATTTTAAGCAAATTACCATTAACACCAGGAGATACCCATTACAACTAGCGCATAACAGCTTTGTCACTAATAAATGGTCATACTTCATCTCACAAAGGGTTGTTAAACCATGGAATTTATTACTAACCACTGTGGTTATTAGTGACTGTAAATCTATGTTTAAAAATGGACTTGATAAATTTTTACTTTTAAATCGCTCATTATGTTATTACAGGTAACCGACAGGAGCTTTAAATGGGCATCGCCTCTTACTCCTTACTTTTTCATATTGATCCTTAGTGATATCCATCTGCGATGCCAGTCAGATGGGAAGATTGTGCTTGAAGTCCACATCAGTTTTCTGAAACACAGGTATCTAAACATCACCAGCCACATGATCCCAGTCCTTTGAGTCATGAAGCTGCACTTCAGCCTG
Source organism: Neoceratodus forsteri (assembly GCA_016271365.2). Taxonomy (NCBI): domain Eukaryota; kingdom Metazoa; phylum Chordata; order Ceratodontiformes; family Ceratodontidae; genus Neoceratodus; species Neoceratodus forsteri. The sequence continues at coordinate 1,046,058,137 of CM028131.1, forward strand.
CCATTCTGTCTAAATTAGAACATCATACTGCATGGACAAAATGCAACCAGTTCTTTCAGATCCTCATTTTACTGCCACTCTTCAGCAGGACTCTGTTCCATCTGGCCTTCAGTCAAATGAACTTTCTGGGATTTAAGATTCTCTTGTTCATAATTTGGTGCACCAGATCAAGAAGATTCCTCAAAAGAATTATGTGAATGGTTCTGGGACTTACCTAGTCAAATGGTATGACTTTGGTAGTTCCCAGAACACCTGGGTTGTGTTTGAGGATCTAACCCGTGCATGTCAAGAACTGGTTCAGGCCACTCCTAGTAGCATTCTGACTGACTGACTGGAAAAGCTGATACAAGTCTTGATCTTTTTGTGTCTCAGACTTGGCGTTTTCACAGGTCTATAATGGTTCCAATGCCTATGGTATTCCTCACTGTACGTGCTGGCTTGTTTCTATGTCTCAGTTGTTCTTCTGTACTTGTTTCATGCTAAAATTTTAAAAAGGTACTGTACATATGATGCTTTTATATTTTTAATGCATGTTGTTAATGTGACTGCAAATTTGTCTGAAGTGTACTCTTCTAGGTATTGTTCACCTTCAGAATCTTGTCAAGTATTTGTAATGTGTATGTAAAGGGAAAACAAACACATAAAGAGTTCTCTTATTTGATGTTTTCCATGCAATGCATCCTATTTACCCATTCCCTCAAGTCTTAATAAATTCAGTCCTTGTTATGTGTACTCTCCAGCTGCTATCCCTCTCCTATCATTCCTCTCCCCATGCAGTGGCACTTGTCACTCTGGCCAAGCTTCAGGTCACAATGGTGCCCATTGCCCCTGTTCTACTCCAGCTGGCCCCCACTGAGGTCCTTGTTCCTCCCCTTCCCCTCCCTTCCCCTCCCCAGTAGTGGAGTATATTTTGTGTATGTTTAGTTTTGCTTACAGAAGTGTTTCTGATGTATTATCATCTGCTATGTAATGGTGCGGTGCTTTATTTGTGCTATTTAAAATGGGTTCAAGAGGTACTCACCTTCAGTACCACAGGAGTGATGTGGTGTACATTTAAGCATATGGCTTACCCTTTAACTTCCCCATTTAAACACACAGAACACTTGTAACATATTGTTTTTCTGTGTTGCATTGCCTTTTAGCTGCCAAGTGTATGGAAGAAATCTCGAGGCTGTGCCTCATGGTGTACTGTAAGACATAAACACAGACAGTGAGGGCAAAAAAAAAGCATTGGTTCATCTAGTCTGCCCATAAAAACCTAACAAACCCAGAATCTATAGTCCATGCAGGGTTCTAACCCACACTATCCAACCCCATGCTACTCACCCCTACTGCTACTACCCTGAGCAACCACTAAGACCGTCACTCTGTCCCAGATGTGTTTAAAACCATTGATAGTTCTGGCACCTATCACATCAGCTGGCAGATTGTTTCATGGCTCCACCACCCTTTCTGTAAAATAAACCTTTTTCATTTCCCTCTTGACCTTCCCCCACCATCAGTTTCCACTTGTGCCCCCATGTTGTTGATCCACTACTTAGGCTAAACATTTCCTCGCACTTTAAATTGTTCATTCCTTTCAGGGACTTAAAGGTCTCTATAATATCTCCCCACTCTTGTCTGACCTCCAGCAAGTAAATGTTCAGTGCCTTGAGCAGATCCTCATAAGATCTGTCCTGCTGGGCCTGAATCATTTTGTCACCCTACATTGTACCGTATCTTTCTTTAGGTGAGGATTCCAGACCTGGGCACAGTACTCCAGGTGGGGCCTCACCAGTGATCTATAAATAGGTGGTAATACGTCTTTCTTGTTGCTGTCATTACCCCTTCCTATACACCTCAGTGTCCTGTTTGTCTTGCTGTATGGCTTGCTACCCTGGCTTGATTGTTTTAGGCAGTCACTGATGATCCCTAGGTCTCTTCCTCAGAGATTGTGCTGAGCTTTACCCACCCCAACCCTACCCCCATACAGTACTCTGTCCTGGCAGTTCTTGTTCCCTGTGTGCATTACCTTGCACTTTTTGGCATTGAATTTCAATGTCCAAACCTTTTACCACCTCTCTAGCTTTTATAAGTCTTGCTGCAGCTCCTTAACCTCATCAGTGTCTACCCTGCCACAGAGCTTAGTGTCATCTGTGAAGAGACACATCCTACCCTGGATTCCTTCTCCCATGTCACTGATGAACATATTAGAAAGGACTGAACCCAGGACTGATCCTTGTTGCACCCCACTGATGACCTCCCTCTCTTCTGATTTGACTACATCAACCACAACCATCTGCTGCCTCCCTTCCAACCAGTTTCTCACCCATCTGTGTCTTTCACTGCACCCAGCTCCTCTAGCTTCTTCAGCAACCTTCTGTGAGGCACCAAGTTAAAAACCTTGCTGAAATCCAAATTAAGTAAATCCATAGGATGTCCCTTATCTACTACCCTCATTACCCAGTCCAAAAATACTTTCAGATTGATCTGACAAGACCTGCCTGCCATGAAACCATACTGGTTACTATCCTGTAGTCCATTACTCTCCATGTACTCCATGAGATCCTCTTTAACTACTGTCTCCAACAGTCTACCCACAATAGAGGTAAGACTGACAGGTCTGTAGTTATCTGGTTGCTCCTTGTCCCCCCCCCCAATAGAGTGTGACTATGTCCACCACCCTCCAGTCTTCTGGAACTACCCCTTTTCTGAATTGGGCTATTAAATAGCCCTAGCAGGTTTTCAGTTAGTTTCATTACCAATTCCGTGAGCACCCTTGATACATACCATCTGGCCCCACAGCCTTATCTCTCTCTTCAGGACTGCTAGCCCTTTAAAACTCACTGGTAAATACTTGCTGCCTTATTTCAGGAATCCCCCTTACAGATGCCTTAATGCCACTCTCTCTGGCAGAGGCCCTCCGCTTTACCTTGTGAATACAGAGCAGCAGTAATCATTAAGAATGAGTGCTTTCTGACCATCTTCCTCTATTACCCTGCCTCCCTCTGTTAGTCTAATACTTCCTACGCTCTTCTTTCTTTTATCCCTAATATACCTAAAGAACTGTTTTTCCCCTCCCTTAATCCCCTCTTCAATATGTAGTCCTATGTCTTCCTTTGCTTCTTTGACTACCCTGTTTGCTTCCCCTGTTCCCAGTTGGTACTCTCCCCACTGTTCCTGCCCTTGTTTTCCTTGTACCTGGTGAAGACCTTCTTTTAGTTTCTCACTGCTTCCCTGACCTTTCCAGAGAACCATATTGGTCTCTTGTACCTGTTTCTTTTGATTACCATTCTCATGCAAGACTTTGTTGAATCAGGAATGGCCCCCATCATTACCCCTCCCCATCTTTCCTCCACATCTCTTATGCTGTCCACTCTGATTATCTTGTCCTGGACTAGTTCCTTCATCTGGTTGAAGTCTTCCCTTCTGATATCTAGGACTTCAGCCATTGATGAGGGCTTACTTGTTCAAAGGGTCAGGTCAAACTGTATAGAGTTACAGTATGGTTGCTGGATCCCAGTGGCTCCCCTACCCTTACTCCTCCTACAGTACTACTTCCAAATTGGTGAGCACCACTTCGAGAATAGTAGCCTGCATAGTTGGTTTCTTAACTTGCTGCACCCGCAGGCAGTCCTGCAATGCATACATTAGGGCCTGACATCTGGAGCTCTTTTCTGCTGGAATGACCCAATCAATATCCGGTAGGTTTTGATCTCCCACTAAGCAAAAATACTAAGCACTTACACAGCTGGGTTGCAGTAATAAGTCTTAATAAATATATGTCATAAACAATAGTTTTAGTAGAAAATGCAAAAATGAATGTGGCAAAAGGACGGTATGAAAAACACCTCAACAGTTTTGTGCCACGCACTTTTTCAAGAAGAACATAGAGGAATAGTTAAAAGAATTCCATTTAAAAACCCTCAGTAATTAATCAAGAACAATTACAAACAGCATTCTTCCATACAAATATGTGCATTACTATAGCAACATCTTCAACAATACAACATAATTACTGAATCCAATCACCCATATGAAAAACAATTAGATACAGTGACAAAGGTCCAGCACAGATATTTAAATCATTCAAGTTGTTGTTTTTACATAAGATTCAATTGGGCACAATGCCACAAAGCATTCTTGATTTATTTCCTAGGATCTGTAAATCTGGTAACACATGACTGCAGAGTAAGGATGGTTTTATGTTCCCATTTTTTCATGCTGCCTTTGGTCAAAACTCATTGAGTTTTGCTGCTACCAAGTTATATAATGGTCTTCCCAGTATTATTATTAGTCAAAGCAAGCTAGTCACCTTTAAGACAGCCCTTAGAAATAAAATGTTTGCAAACACTGTTTGTAAATGTTTTACATAATGTACATTTTTATTGATTATTAATTGTATTTGTTTGTCATGTTTTGTATTGGTTTTGTAATAACTGGATGTCTGTGAAAATGGGCTTGGCCCACAAACCTTTCAGTATAAAATAAAAAATGAAATTAAATGAAAAATGAAGTATTCTTATCACACTGTAAGCTGGGGTCATCTTTTTCTCATCTTTCCAGTCTCCATTTTAGACAAGCATTTGTCAATGCCGAATGTTTGCTTGCTAGCATTAGCAGTTGAAGTGCAAGAGTTAGACAGATGCAGTATAGGAATGGCACTGAAGTATTGAACTGATGCCAATTCCACCCTCACCCTGCAGAGATGGAACAGGCATTGGGGTGTGCCTTTTGGTCATCGTCCATGACGGTCACGACATTTCACTTCACCCTACCCTTCAGACACTGACAGGTGTCAAGGTGTGCCTTGGAGTGTTTGGGCTTTACATTCACCTCATTCCACAGGGAAATACACTGAAATGGGTGTAGTATAGGAGAATGGGGTGAACTCTGGGTGCAAAGGGTCCAAGGTGCACCTTGATGCCTGTCACTGGCTGCAGGGTAGGGGTGGAATGGCATGAGCATTACTGTCGACAGTCCCAAGTCACACCCCTGACGCCTGTCAGTCCCTGCAGGGTAGGCATTATGGTCGAAAACCTAATGCCCTGGGTGTTTCTTGGTATTTTTATTCCAAGTTTTCCACATGGTTTTTTTTTGTTACCCCACCACATGAATAGTGATACTATCAGTTCATTAGACAAAAGGAGATTTTGCACAGCGACTGTGCCATTTGGCGCCACAGGTGCAAAAACACATTTCAAACAGGATGTGAAAAGTGACAGGTGTACTGTTCATGAGGAGGTGTAAAAAATGGCATTGTTGAAAATCTGGAGTGAAAATGTAAAAAACTGGTGAAGGCACGAGCATGCGTAGAAACTGCGCAATGTACACCGTAATGTAATTAGATTTGGGATTTTTTACAGCAGATTTTCATCATAGGTATTTTGGGACTTCTGCTCATGAACAGTGTCACTGTGATTTTCTTAATCTATCCTGAACACTAATTTCCCACAGCGAGCGTGCTATTCTGCACCCGAAGTGTCGAAAACACATTTCAGCCAGGGTGTGAAAAATGACAGCTGTACTGTTCATAAGGAGGTATGGAAAAATGTCAATGTTGAAAATCTGGGCTGAAAATCTTACAAATTCATGAACTTACGAGGGTGCATGGAAATTTCGCAATGCATGCTCACAACACAGTCATTTTATGGACTTTTGTCACCAAATTTTCAACATAGCCATTTTAAGACCTCTGCTCATGAACAGTGTCACTGTGATTTTCTTAATGTGTCACAAACATTGATTTTGCACACCAACCACACCAATGTGCACTACATGTGTGAAAACACATTTTGGGCAAGATGTGAAAAATGACAGCTGTACTGTTCATAAGGCGGTGTGGTAAAATGGCAATGTTGAAAATCTGGAGTGAAAATCTTAGAAATTCTCAAAGTTATGAGCATGCATAGGAACTGCGCAACACACACTCATAAAACAGTAATTTTGGGGAATTTTTTCACCAGAATTTCAACATAGGGTTTTTGGGGGACTACCTCATGAACTGTGACATTGTCTTTTCATTAATCGGTCCTGAATGGTGGTTCCATGCAGTGACCACGAAATCACCTTTTGGGACCAAATAACAAAATGACAGTGACTGAGTTCATGAGGAAGGTTCCCAAGAACCCCATGTTGAAAATTTGGTGAAACAATTCCCAAAAATGGACGAGATATGCACCAATGTAAAAAAAAAAAACATTAATGCCATTATACAGCGTACCAGCATTTCTTCAGTTCATGGTCAGCTTTGAAGAGTGCACACATGTTCCTGGTCCACCAAAGATCGTCGAGCTGGCCTCCGGAGGTAAGTATGGGGTGAGGTGGGGGTGTGGGAAGGTGGTGTGTGCAGAGGGTGGGGAGTAGGTTGGGGAAGGGGGGCAAGAGAGTCAATGAGGGACAGTTTTTTCTTACAGGTGTTTTTTTTTCTTTGTTTTACAAAGACAACGCAAGACTTTTGCCATGCTGAGGTCGGCTTCCAGCATGGCAGCTGGTAGTTTGAGGGGGCAGTGGAGCCAATGGGGGATTGGGAACCCCAGTCGGCCATACGGACATTTGCTATGCTGGGGTGGGCTCCCAGTGTGGCAATTGGAAGTCTGTTGGGGGGGGCAGTGGAGCCGACGGGGATTGGGCACCCCAGTCAGCCATACAGTGTGTGAGGGTGGGGGGCGCATAAGCACGCTGGGTTGGGCTCCCAGCATGCTACTTGGGTGTTTGTTGTGGGGGGCAACCAAGAAAAAAACAAAGCTGTCTATGACAGCTGTTCAGATGCAGTGCTGACATGTAGGCACTTTGCACACTGCCGATGGCAGTATGTAAATTGCCTGCCAATGGCAGTATGCAAATTGCCTACACGTTACCACTGTTGATTGTAGTGGTTTTTTGTTTTCAATTGTATGCCATTGCATCTGAACTGCTGTCATAGTCAGCTTGAACATTTATTGGTGCAGTGAAGCCGCACCTGCAAAAATTAGCAGGGCATTGGAAGCAGGGGTGGCACACCAACAAAAATTTGTATGGTGGCACTATGTTTCTTGCACATGAGTGCAAGCAAACATAAAAATGATGATGTGCTATTCTTCTGTGCTTGGACCATGGACAGTGCAATCCACAGACATAGCCCTTCATATTATAGGCACCATAAAGATAAGGAAAAAAGTCAGAGCTACAATTATTAACACATTACATCAAATATATCCCCTCAAATCATTTATACTTAAGAAAAGGCTCCAGACTGAACTTTTCATTTAAGCCACTCCTTTTTGCAGTTTGACTTTCCCATTTCAACAATTTGCTATTAAAATCACCTCTTCTGGAACCAACATGTACCCTTTCCAGGCCTATAAATCTAAATGCATGATTTTCCCATTTATCCATTATTTGTGCAGCTGAGGCATTATCGATGTCCTTGACCCAAATACAGTTTAAAGGTTCACATATACATTGTTTAAAATGTTTTCTAGTTTGTCTCACATAAAAGACTCCACAACTACATTCAGCAAGATCAGCCCAGGCCCCTCCATCTCACAATTAGTACAATCCATTATGAGACATGTTTTTCTGGTAACACTGCTAACAAATATATTCTGTTTTTTAATTACTGTTCAATACACACATATCTACCACAAGAGGAAATGCTTTTAACAGATCAGGCATCCAACCTGACAAAATATGGGCTTTTTTTTGTCTGACTGAAAGTTAGATGCAATCATATCTTTGACATCCGCCCCTTAAAACCATCTATGGTTTTTCCTTCACATAAGTCACTAAACTCTCTTCTGCCGTTAATACATGCCAATGCTTATTGATAATACTGCTCACTACATTTGATTCCACCAAATATATGGTAATAAAATTCAGTCTAGTCCCCAGACTCCAATCCCTTCTCCTCTAAGCACATTCCTGAATTAGTGTACATCTGTCTCTATTAGCTACGAAATCTCTCCCTTTTCTTATGCTAGCCTCACTGTAGCCTCTTTCTCTAAAATGAGCATCCAAGATGTCATCCTGTCAAGTACGCAACATAGCACAGTGGGTTAAGGCTCTGAGCTGTAGATCTGGAGACCTGGGTTTGGATCTCACAGCTGCCTAGGTGCAAACTGTGTGATCCTGAGCAAGTCACTTAACTTCCTTGTGCTCCCAGGTCACATCTGGAAACAAGCTTCGGCTTAGTGTGCTACTTCTGGTTAAACAATGTTCCCTTCCTTCCCGGCCTGTTTAATGTAAACCACTTCTCTGCTACAATTCTATGTAACACAAATATATTGACTCTTTGGTACATTTTCCACAATGTGGCTTGGATGACAACTTGCATATTGTAGAACGGAGTTCCGTTCTGTCGGTTTCTTATATAGATCAGCAAGGACCCCTCATTCCTATCTTTAATAAGCCTGATATCCAAAAAGCAGGGTTCCTTAAAAACATGAGTAACAGTAAACTTTAAAGCTGGATTTGTTCCCTCCAAATAAAGTACACAATTCTATAAATTATTCACTGTGCCTTTCCAGAATAAGTAGATATCATCCAAAAATGTATAGTGCAGGACAAGATCATCAAGAAAGGTTTTTTTTTTCCAGAATCTCTCACAAATTAATTTCCCAAATGCCAAAATACATATTCTTATAATTGGGAGCAAAAGATGCCCCCACAGCAGTACCTTGTATTTGATGGTAATTAGTCCCCAAAAATGAGAAAGCATTGCACTTTAGAATTTTTTCTGGTAGATTCATAAGGAATTCCATATGATCCCCTTGTGTAACATTTTTTTCCCTCTTAAAGTTTTCCTTAATACACTTAGCCCCCCCTCCCCCCGGTGAGGCATATTTGTATACAGCACAGTAATATCCAGGGTTACTTATAACCAATCAGATTCCATAACTACTGTATATCATTCAAAACCTCCAAGGTAGGGGCTGTATCTCTTGTAGATGACACAAAAGTAGCCATTACAGCTTTTAAATGGGCATCTAAATGGTGAGTGTCTCTGTAATTGATCTAACACTAGCCACTATGGGTCAACCTGATGGAAACATTAAATTCTTATGAACTTTAGGTAATGAATATATACAAAATCACACATGCCCTACAATGCAAAGAATCATGGGCTGCATATGTAAATCACCACAGAATATTATGCTGGTTCAACTTTAAGCAAAAATGCATGGTGCCAGAAGGCCTCTCACACAGTTTGCAAAGAGTGCCAACAGAAGACATAGACATGTGTTTCATCCTACCAAGACTCATCAGTATTCCTCATCTGTTTGACACCCAGTGGAATGAACCAGCTACCCTAAGATGGTCTATCTGGGTTATGTTGTGGTGAACCCAATTAAAACAAAAAACTATTGAAAAGACAAAGAACCTCTGTGCACAAGCACTGAGGCAATGGTTATCCCAAAGGGCATTTGGCAGGGAAGCCAAGTTTCAAAGAAATACAAAATCACACAAGCCCCCACAATGCAAAGCATCATGGGCTGCATATGTAAATCACCACAGAATATTATGTTGGTTTAACTTTAAGCAAAAATGCATGGTGCCAAAAGGCCTCTCACACAGTTTGCAATACAAAACAATATAAGCAGAAGTACATCACAATAGAAGTTACGATTCTACACTGGTACATACAGAGAAAGCACATGAATTTACAACCATCAACTTTTAACTTTTAACCCATGCACAGTGAAAAACAAATAGAGCACCCTAACATCATTAGGTAGCTTTAGGATAAGCAATCTTATGATCCTGCTCTTTGACAATCCTCTGAAGTTCTTTACAATAATCATCAGATTAAGAGCAATCTCTAACATTGCTCACAGTTTTTTCTCTCTCCTACATGTTGACTTGGGTCTCCTCTTCCAGTCTTTCTGTGTCTTCTGAGGTTAAATAGATCAAAACAGCTGATGCTTCCAGCAGGACTGCTTGCCATTTTTCTGTAAGCTTCATCCATTCTCTAGATGCAGGGATCTTGGATATTCTCAAACACCTTAGTGCTCTTTTAACCTTCAAATGTGCCTTCCATGAGACTCTTTGCCAAAATAATCAACACACTCATAGTGCAGTCCATTCCATGGCAATAAATGTCTGCTTAATCAGACTCTACCGCCACCATCATGGGGTCGTCTGTCTCTGGTGCATCTAAAACAGGGTTCAGAATTAATAATGGAGTTTCATCCAGCTGAAAAAAAAAAGTGAATCAAAAAAGCTCACAGCATTGTCCCTAGTGGATTGTATATTCAAACCATCCAACTGTATGCTCCCAGCTGCCATATCAACAGCTTAAAAAATGCTTTAAATATCCCCAGCTTCCCTAAAACACCCACAGTAAAAACATCCAAAAACAGCAAAAAAAAAAAAAAAAGAGATGCTAAATCAGGGAATGCTGTGTGTGCACCAGTAAAAAATGAACCACCAAGCAAAAATATTAAGCACTTGAACACAACCGGGATGAAGTAAAAGGTCTCAGCTACTATATGCCATAGAACAATGATTTTATTAGAAAATACAAAAATGAATGTGGCAAAAGGATGGTAAGAAAAACAGCTCAACAGTTTTGTGCCAAATGCTTTTTCAAGAGGACCGTGGAGGAATAATTGCAAGTGTCCCATTTAAATACAGTCAGTAATCAATCAAGAACAACTACAAACAATATTCTTTCATACAAATTTATATAGCAAACCCTACAACATTGCAACATTTTTAACAAATCCAGTGACTCATACTAAAATCAATTAAATACAATTAAAAATAGTGAAAAGGTCCAGCACAGATATTTAAATCATGTAAACATTCTTCACATCACACTGTCAGCTTGGGCCCCTTCTTCTCATCCTTCCAGTTTCCATCTTAGAAAATGATGATGTGACACCCTTCTGTGCTCGTACCATGGACAGTGAAATCCACAATCATAGCCCTTCATATTAATGTCTCTATAAATATAAGGAAAAAAGGCAGAGCAACAATTAATTAATTAGCTCTCCCTCCCACTTCTCTGCCATCCTCCCTAACCTATCTACATCCTGGATGGCTGATACACCAGGAAGGCATATGATCATTTCACTCCCCTTCCCTCCCCCACCCACCATCCTCTCTACCCCACTAATAACTGAGTCCCCCGTAGCTAAGACTCTCCTTGCTTGACTTTCTCCTGCTCACCCCTGGTGCTGCCAAGTCATTATGCCCTATTTTCCTGACTGATTTAGAGTCCCCCGATGAAGTCAGGTACCTAAGCCTCCTTTAAGAGTGCAAAGAAATTGGCTGTCTGGATGGTGTGATTGGTTGAACCCCTTGTGGCTGCTCCTGCCACACTTATCTCTCCCTTCACCACCACTCTCCAGCTCCATGAGCTACTGGGCCTCTGGGGGAGTGGGGTGTGGTGGGTAGACCACAGCTGAGCCTGTGCCACAGTTAAACTATCTCATCTTTTGCTGCTATCAGCTGAGCAAGGGGCTCTGTAAAATCCTTCAGATGTGACTGTGCCTCTTCTTCCAGAGTCTAACTCTGGAGAAGGGTACCCCACTGTCTCCACAACTGACTACCTCCTTGTTGTACCTTATCCCCATACTGATCCTACAATAACCCCTAGATTGTTGATAATAACTTGTTTTCCTCTATCTACCTAATACCCTTAGACTAGAATGGCACCGGATCAATGTGCCATATGAATTATGGAATATTATACAATGGGATCTCCAAATTCATAAAGCTGATTGGACAGCTGGTTTCTTTATCCATGGGTAAATCCCAGCATAACCCACAGGTAAAGTTCCAGCCATCTCAGGTGACCAGTGCACAACAGAAAAAAGAATCACTACGTCTGGTTTGCCCTCATTGTTGGCTCCATCCCTGTGATCTCTGCAGCTCGATCCTATACACTCCTTCGGTGCAGTACCTCAATGCCAATCACTGCAATCCCCCCCAAAAAAAGAGAGAACCACACATAAAGTGGGAACCTCATCAACTGCTAAAATTGATATGGGGGGGGACAACTTGCCAAAACTGCCACTGCTGAAACTGCCACAGCTCGCGCCACCTAGACGAACTCTAGCCCATCGTACGCAACAAAGCATCTTTAAGAAAAAGTCAGTTTTTTTCTTCACCTCTTGACTTATTCTCTGTTCCTTACTCTGTACCACAAACATCCTGGAAGCACAAGCTGAACATTGCAGGCAGACCCCCACTGCTTGCACCATGCTACCTCACGCTGTCAAACAGCTATTGCTTCTTATTCCCAGGCTGTCTGTATAAACAGGTCAAAAATGAAAAAAAAACTCATGACTTTCCAGCTCTCACTTTAAAAAAAAAACTATTTAACAGCATACTGTTGTGTCTATGTGTGGGGGTGGCATATTAAGAACTAGGCATCACTTCTACTACACGCAGTCTACCTAGCAACACAGCACTGTTTTTTCTGGTGCACCAATACAGTAAATAAAATGTGTTTAAAATGTCAAACCGATCTTTTCTATTTTTTTTTTTTACAAAAAAAAAACCAGAGACATTGTATAATTACAATAAACCATTCCAGGGTGCCAGCTATGCTGGGATTTACCCACTTCTGGTGCAGATTTGGTCACTCGGCTGTGCCTCATGACCAAACCACACCAGGTGTGTGTAAATCCCAGCATAACCCCCACCCTGTCATGGTTTTTTGCATAAGTCAAAGCCGCGCACCAGACACAGTGCAGGGGACTATAGTAATAAGGTACAAAACACCTCAAGGAGGAAATGTTGCACGTGCGGTTTTGTAACCTTTCACTCATGGCTGGTAGGAAGTGATGCAGAGGATAATACCTCTGCTGGGGGGGGTTCACTGAGCAGCTGCTGTGGCTAAGAGGGATGAGTGGCTGGCAGTGGAGGGAAGTGGTGCATCTGTGGGCTGGGCTCAAATCCCAGTCCCAGACCACTGGTGCTGTTTATGAATATTTTTTGTTTTTAACAGTTTGTGATGGCTAAGAACCTGGTGTTGTGCTAAAGGGTATGGGCTGTTGGGGGGGTGGGGAAGGACCTGGGAGGACAGTAGTCTCTATGCCAAGGACAGACTACACTTGAGTGAGGAAGGAAAGAAAGTGTTGAAGCAGAGGATGGAAGAATATATAGAGGAAGTTTGGAGTTTAAACTAGGAGTGGGGGTGGCAGTTGGGAAGAGATATGCAGGGACCACAGGTTGGGAAATCATATGAAGCTTACCCCCATAACAGTGACAAAGACAAATGGCAAGTACTATTGGTGATGCTAGGAAAGGAGGGCAGGATGGGAGGAGGGGAAGGGTGGAAGGTGGTTACCCTTAATGCTAGGAGCCTTGGGAGGAAAACTGCAGAGTTGCAGGTTCTCATGGCAGAGGAGAGGTGGACATTGCAGCCATCACGGAAACATGGGCCACCCATATAATGACTGGGACCTGTCTGTACCAGGGTACAGGTTATTTCGTAGGGACAGGGTGACTGGGAAAGGAGGGGTGGCACTATATGTGAAGGAAGGACTGAAGTGTGTAGGGAGGAAGGGAGGAGGGTAGTACAGAGTCACTCTGGGTGCAAATCCAGGATTCAAGAATAGAGTCTTAGAATGGGAGTGGTGTACAGGCCACCATCTCAGATGGAGGATTAGACAGGGAACTAGCAGGACAGATCAGGAGGACCTGCAAGAAGGGTAGTGTGGTGATGTGGGGGACTTCAACATGCCAGAAGTGGACTGGAGCACCCAACAACCAGGAACAGAAGGGAGCAGGTACTGCTGGATGCCTTCCAGGACAGCTTCCTGCTGCAAATGGTCAGTGAACCAACCAGGTTGGGAATACCCTTGACCTTGTGCTGGCAAATGGGGACTTTGTGAGAGAACTTACAGTGGAGGAACCGCTGTCGGGAGTGACCACCACTCAGTATGGCTCACATTGGATATGGGCAAGGAAGGTGGAATCTGGCACAAGAGTGCTGGACTTCAGGAGGGCTGACTTTAGGAGGATGGGGAAGTGGTAAAGGTACCTGGCCAGAATTCAATCTAGTATGGATACTAACCAGAGATGGGAGCTCATAAAGTTGGGGATAGTGGAGGCAACCAAGACCTGCTGCAAAGCCCAGAGCAAGAAGGCTATGGCTAAGAAACCGAGCTGGTTGAGCAAGGAGGTCATGGAAAAGGTAAGGAGGAAGAGAGCTGCCTTTAGGAAATACAAGAAAACAGGGAGGGGAGGACAGAGAGGAGTACTTGACAGAATCGAAGGAGGTGACAAGGGCAGTAAGGGGAGCCAAAGCATCTACGGAACTCAGGCTGGCACAAGGCATTAAGAAGGGGGAGAAGGACTTCTTTAAGTACATCAGGAGAAAAGGGCTGTAAGGACCACATAGTAAGGATTAGGAAGGAGGGGGTTGGGTGGAAGCAGGGTATGATAAGGCGGAAGCACTAAATACTTCTGCTCAGTATTTACTAAAGAAGGAGGGGTGACACCCAAGATGGGTGAAATAGCAGGCCTGGGGAAGTGGTGACAGATGGGGAAATCATGGAGGCAGAGTTCGAGAGGGTTTGAAGGCACTGAGGGTGGACAAGGCACCAGGCCCAGATGGCATCCACCCCAGGGTACTGAAGGAGCTGGCAGAGGTCCTTGCAGGACCTTGGCAGACTATTAATGCCTCACTACATTCGGGTGTGTACCTCAGGACTGGAGGATGGCTCATGTGGTGCCCTCCACAAGAGTGGCCCAAGGATGAACCGGGAAACTACAGACCAGTGAGCCTCACATCCATCATGGGTAAGCTAATGGAGACTATCCTGAAGGAGAGGCTGGTGGCCTCTTAGAGGCCAAGGACTACAGGACAGCAGACAGCATGGCTTCATCGTGGCCGATCCTGCCAAACCAACCTGGTCAGGTTCTATGACTGGGTAACTAGGCAACTGGACAGGGGACATGCAGTGGATGTCCTGTATCTGGACTTCAGTAAGGCATTCGACTCAGTGCCACATGGAAGGCTGGGAAGGAAGTTAGTAGGCACAGGGGCAGGTGCAATGCTGGTGAGATGGGTAGGAAACTGGCTGCAGGAAGGCAACAGAGGGTGGTGGTGGGTGGGAGCTCTCACACCCAAGGGCAGTGACGAGCGGTGTCCCACAGGGCTCAGTGTTGGGACCAGTGTTGTTTGGGATATTCATTGCAGACATATCATGGGACATCAGAGCAAGATCAGTCTGTTTGCTGATGATACCAAGGTTGGCGCAGTGGTGGATGACCTAGGGGATGGCAGGGGTTGCAGGATGATCTGGCAAAGCTTGAAACCTGGTCAGACACCTGGCAACTGGGCTTTAATGCCAAAAGTGCAAGGTGATGCATTTTGGGATGAAGAACCCAGGAGGACTTACCAGCTAGGGGAGTGCAGCTAGCCCAGACAGAGGAGGAGAAGGATCTGGGTGTGCTCATCACAGGGTCAATGAACAACTCGGCACAGTGTGGAAGGCAGCTGCAAAGGCCAACAAAATGCTGGGTTGTATTGCAAGGGTATATCCTCAAGGAGGAGGAGGTGATTCTGCCACTTATGGTCATTAGTTAGACCACACCTGGAGTACTGCGTGCAGTTCTGGCGTCCGTATCTGAAAAGGGACATTAAGTTACTGGAGGGAGTGCAGCGCAGGGCGACAAAGATGATCAAGGGTCTGAGGGACTTATCATATGAGAGGAGGTTGAAGGAGTTGAACATGTACTCACTGGAGGAGAGGAGAGACAGGGGGACATGATTGAAACCTTTAAATACATGAAAGGAATAAACAAGACAGGTACAGAGGGGCTGTTCAAAGTAAGGGAGGGGAGGGCCACCAGGGGCCATGATATGAGACTGGAGCGAGGAAGGTTCAGGAGGGAGATGAGGAGACACTTTTTACAGAGAGGGTGGTGGCTGGGTGGAATCGTTACCTGCAGAAGTGGTATGCAGTAGAACAGTGGACTGCTTCAAACGAGGATGGGACAGGACAGGGGAGAGTTAATGAAGGGAGAGGGTGGGAGGGAGGGGCAGCTGCAGGATAAGGGGTGCTAGCTGCACATTCGAGCAGACTTGATAGACCTCTAGGCCTTTATCTGCTGGCAAATTTCGTATGTTCGTATCCCAGTCCCAGACCACTGGTGCTGTTTATGAATATTTTTGGTTTTTAACAGTTTGTGCAATTTTTCCCCCACCTGTGTTTCTCCCCATCCCCATGTTTAACACCCTCCCTGGAGTTGATTATATAAATGAGGGGGTTCGGGAGCAGAGCAAAAAACAAAGATGTGATGTGCCATTTTGATGATGTTTGCATTCAGCTTTATCTGGGCATGCTGGGAATGTATCCGTAGTATTGGAAGCACAGTACATTGTTGTGCTGTTTTGTTTTCAGCATAATGAACCTGTGCTGAATAGAACCAAAACCAAAAAGGCCTACCTTATATGTGGAGTTTTGTTATACATGGAGTACTTCCTACACCTTCCTTACTTACTCCCTTAACCTTGGTTAATTCAAATGGTAAAACAAATAGCAAGCAACATACTGTTACAACCAGCTTTGTGCACACTTATTTCCATTGGGGTCCAGGGAGCTGAAGTCTACAGGTGCAGTGACCATGGGATAGGTACCAGCAAAAGATGAGCAATAGCAGGCCTGAAGAGAAGTTAAGTGTCCCTGTGGCAGACAAGCAACTGACACATTAATATCAAAGCATCCTTCTGAAGTTTCAGAAAATGTATCAGTTTCTCTATCTGATAATATATATCTTTTTAAGTTATCCAGTAGGTTAAGATTTGGGCATGTCACATCTTCCCCTCTGGGCCAAACTATGGGTTAATCACAGCAACGCTTCAGTTTTGTGGTCCTATCTGACCTTAGTGAACACTTGTTCACATTAGCAAGCCATCTCACAAACTAGCAGTTTGGCACAGTTTGCAGTTTTCCTTACCTGCCTATTTGTACAATTCTCAACATTGCAGCCTACTATTTTGTGCATATAATTTTCTGAATCTATAGTATAGTTTGTTTATATTGTACCCAACCTATATTGTGTCTTAATTTTGCACTGTACCTTTAGTTTTTTGACTCAAGTCTCCTCTGATATTCTGCAGCCCCCCTGGTCAGATCTAAAAAGAAGCTTTGGCTCAGTGTACCTCTTCAAGTCAATATACTGTAAATAAAATATAATTCAAAATAGTATCAGTATTAAATATGTTTAATTTTGATGCTGTCGTCATATTCCAAGAAATGGTTATCACCCTATGTTTGGTTGAAAGTCTGTAAGTGCAGCAATGTATATTAATTTCTAATACATGGTTAGGCCTTTTTCCAAATAAAAAAAAATAGGTAAGTTATTTTTCTTTATTGCATAGTTCCGAATCTATGTTGCATACTTTTTTAAAATGTTAAAAGCAATCTTTTTTGGCTAATCCAATGTGTTATAGAAAAGAAACAACAGAAAGGTGATGTGTACTAGAGAAATAATTTACAGAAAAGCATCATGCAATTATTTTTTTATGTTTTAGTCAGGGAGGTCACAATGCTGATGATAAAATGGAAGGAACAGACCTAAATATGTCAGCTGCCAGGCAGAGCCACACATTACACCTATTCACATCAGTTAAAAAAAATCTTCTAATTAACCATAGGGAAAAGAAAAAGTACCTCAGAAATAAAAGGTAATATGTGACTGCTATTAAAAAACTAATGCTAATTTTAGGCAATCAATTAGTTCTTTACTTGTTCCTCAGAGTTTTATTTGAAATATATTATGCTATACAAAAGGTTTGCAAGATAAGTGAACTGAAAAAAAATAATTATGTTTAAATTGTCATAAATACTTGCGTCAGGATTTTAAAGATGCAGCAGTCTGAACTTGCCTGGTTAATAACAGGGTAGAATAAAGGAGATCATCTTAACTTCAATACATGTAATGTTTTTTTTTTCATGCCAAGTCTGAAAGGGATATGATTACTTTTCATAAAGTAGTATGTTGTTTTCTATATATTTCCAAAGGTGCAGCTGCTTTAGAGACTTTACTAGCATTTCTTTAATTATAGGTGACATTTTTGCACATTAATCAGCACCACCCAACACTTCAGACATATAATTCCTTTTCTTTATTGTGACTAGAGGAACATACAGCATCGTAAAACCACAGAAACAATGTAACATAAATACAGTTAAAAAGACGCTAGTGTTACCATGCTTGGCATTGCGAAAGGTGAGGTAACAATATTGTTTTATAATATACATACATTATGATGAACTTCATATACCAATGGACATCAGCCTGCATCAACAGATTTCATTTCTGAACAGGCTGGCCTCAAAGAGAATAATAACATACAAAAAGGGAAACATTGTTTGCTGCCTATTTTGGGCCAAAGTCACTACCTCTCATTGCAAGCCTGCTTACTGTTCCTTGCTTAAACTGTCTCTGTAAATTCTGTTTTGTGTAAAAAGCATTCTTGTAATTCTTGCTGTATCTCATGCCTTGCATGGCTGCCACAGTCCTTGCCTTAAGGCTCAGGTTATGCCTGAAAGTGGGCTACCTCATGGCCCAGCACATCTATCCACTCACCAAATGAATAAATAAATTACAACCTAATGTCATACTAGTGATGCAGGGCTACCATAATTTGTTCTCATCTATATTATTCCTATTGTAATTAGTCTCATTGTAATGTATGGTATGCGCCTATTAACCACCATAATCAGCAGTCACACAGCTTTGTTATGCACTGTTTAGAATTTTAAAAGTGGTTAACCACAGTTCAGAGCTTCCAAACAGTGGCATAACAAAAAAGAATGCACCAGAGTTCCATAAGTCTCACACATAGAATGCAAACAGTGTTTTTTTGACCATACACTATAAGAGATGATGGCTGGGGATTGGGTGACAACCATGCTGAAATCACCTCTCGTGGTTGCTAGTACTACAGTAAACCTCTCGAGCTGTCCTCTCAAGGTTTACCATGTTGCCCTAGCAACCACTCGAGGTGATTACGGCGTGGTTATCACCCGATTCCCAGCCATTATCCTCTATATTGCTTCCAGCCTCATTAGCAAGCAAAATGTTTAGCTTCTTAGAGAAATTAGATAAGCAAATGCTTACACTTAAAGATCCTTGTGCTGTCGGCTTCAAATATCTTTACATGAGAAGTAAACTTTTCCTAAAAGGAGAACACGCATGAGTAAATCACACAGGCCCTGGCCCCAATTAGCACACTGCACCAAAAAAAACATTTTTTTTTAACTCACTGCTGCTAATAGTTCTTAATACTGTATATCTGGTTTGTGTGATTGCCCACTGCCCCAACATTCTGTATATTGCAAAAGTAGAGAACATGATTGTCCAATTCTTCTGAAATAGTATCCAGGACCTTGGAAAGGTTAAACAGTTTTATTAGCATTTTGTAAAAACTGTGAGTTGCAACCCCATCCTGTCAACGTTTCATGTCATACTGACACTTTTTCAAGACATCAGTACTTCACAAAACCATTCACTTTATAGTGTGTTATAAAGCATGTGACCATGCTATATTATATTAAAGTGCTTGTGCTAGACAATCAAAAATAGATAAATACTGAAATGCCAATATGGGCAAACCTGCTAACATAACCAGTATTCAGAAAAAAAAGGGAAGGGAGAAAAAGGTAAAGAAGGAAAGTACATTGGGAGAGGAGATGGGTGACTGAGGCTGGGGAATGTGCAAGGCCAAAATAGGAAGGAATGAATTGCAGGGGAAGGGGGAAGGGAAGGGAAAAGATAAAACACCAAGCTCAGGCAAGAGCTAATCAACAATGGCTATTACATAATAATATGATTCTGTGAAATAATACTCAGCAACAAAAAGATCATCCTACCATCAGAACAGTATTACAGCATATACTATATAAGATAATGAAAGAAAAGGACACCCAAGATGACCACCAAGAGCTCTGTAAACCAAAAGAAGAATGGACGCATATAAAATGTTGATGTACATAAAAACAGAAAATAACCCTCATATGGAATACCAAGATAAATAAACTCACATAAATCACCTATTAATAAATATAATAAATAATATGATCCTAAAACAATAATAAATAGACACACAGAATACCCTAATACTACAATGTCAAGTGATATAAAAGTTCAGTGTCACATCAGAAAGGGGCCAATTTGAAAATGTTAATTCAAGCCAGGGGGATTAAAAGCCTCAATTTGTACTTAGTAGCTTTCCTTATGTCAGAATTTTAAATCAAGGTTACCACATTGTATGTTCAGGTCTACTTTTTCTATGTCCATAAATCTGAATTTATGTTCAGGGTCCTTTGTGCAAACATGCAATGCCAAGCATTTTCTTATTGCTTCTTAGTAATGCTCTGGATATGTTTATTTATTCTAGTTCTGAATTTGTGAATGTTTTTCCCATATAAAAACTTTTGCAAAGTTCACAGGTAGCAATGTATTTAAAAGCCTCAGTGTTGCAAGAGATAAAAGAATGTACCTAAAAGGTCTTGTCACAGACCGGTTGAACATAGGTGTTGCCAACCTTAAGATTAGTACATGCTGAAGAGGACCCACCCCTAAAGGTGCCTTGCTTCTGTACAACAA
This sequence comes from Neoceratodus forsteri, assembly GCA_016271365.2. Taxonomy (NCBI): domain Eukaryota; kingdom Metazoa; phylum Chordata; order Ceratodontiformes; family Ceratodontidae; genus Neoceratodus; species Neoceratodus forsteri. The sequence continues at coordinate 1,046,078,672 of CM028131.1, forward strand.
ATGAATTCTTAACTTCTTTCTCCTGGATGCTGTGAACCAATTGGTCTGCCAAATGTTTTACCCATGTGAAAGGTCATCTTTGGTCCCTGGTTCACCACTTCAGTTAATGATGCATCAGTTTCTAAAATGTGCCAATCCTTGCCAGTCATCTCCTGTAGTTGTTAGGCCTGTGGACTAAATATTGTGATAAAATTAGGACCATTACCAAAATTGCAGTTTCTGCATCTAGCTCTCGACATTTGGCGTTCATTTCTCTGCACCCATCAACCCTCTGTATAGCATTTGATATGCATTTTAAATCATAACCCTGATTCTGAAATCTTTTAGCGAGGGTCTCTTTGCTTTCTTGATACAGTGTTTACTCACTACAGCCGTGTTTTAAATGCATAAATTGACCAACTGGCATGTTTTGAACCACATGGCATGGGTGTCGACTATTGAAGCGTGTGGTAGGGTCGGTGACCCCGAACTTGGATATGCTCTCATGGATACAGAGCATATGTAATTACCTGCCTATGTTTTGGAGGTAATTTGAGAACATTGTGGGCTAAAATATTTAAAAAAATCTGTTGCAACAGTCTCCTGCTCTTCTAATCTCTTCCTTTTACTATTGCTCGTTCTCTGTCATTCCCCTACTCAAGCTTGGCCAGCTTTGTGCAGTCTTTCTGTCCCTTTCCTTATTTCCAGCTCGTTTTCTCTAAATAATAAAGCCCCAATGTTTAGAATGTTCTGTGCTTACAGTACAAGCTGTTTGATTAATTTTCCTGCACGAATGTGCTCACGTTCGACTGTGCGATCGTGCGATCGTGTGACTGTGCGACTGTGCGATCGTGCGACTGTGCGACTGTGCGATCTTGTGAACGTGCGAAGATGCCGAAAAAAAGAGTTTGTTATGGCGTTTTCATTATCTGGTGAATTCTGAACAAATTAACAGCCTTTGTGCTAGTTTTAGTGTGAGAAGTTCAGAGTTATGTTATACCTCAGAATTATAACTGAGGAATCATTTGAAAAGTGGTGTTTGTTTATTCCTTAAATAAAAAGGTTAAACTAGTACTTGTAAAAGGGAGAAGGCAATGCATGCCACTGTTAAAAGGACAGAGATAAAACTGTTTAACTTGAAAGGACTAAAGTCTCCTAATGTGATGCAGAAATGCCTTAGACTTACAACTCTCTTGTAAAGTGCTTCCAGCTCCTCTCAGTCCAATCTCCTTTTAGGACTGAGCGGCCCTAGTTGACCCACTTTTATGATGCAAGTTGGGGGAGGAGCTAACAAAGTCATGTGCTCCTCCACTGGTATAAAAGCAGGTGAATGTGAAATGTTGAGTCAGTGTGTGATAGGAAGGCAAACCTACCAGATGCCTAGCCAGATTCTAGGTGCCTTTTTGGCAGGAATTTTCTTTCTTGTTAAAGATATGATTTCCTGTGCCTTATGTTTTTAAAGTTATGTACAAGTTCTGCTTTAAGCCATTTTATTTTTTTCTGCTTCTAATAAATTTTGAAATATCGGATCCTGACTGCTCTCTGGACTTTATTGGACAACCCCACGTGCACAAAGTGTAATATGGCATGGATTACCCAATATGTCGTGCCAGAAATTAGACCGATGGCAATTAGAGCACCACAGAAAAGCTGCAAGCATACAGAGCACTGTACCTATACATTGCTGGTCATGGGAGCAAAACTCAGGAGTGTGACACTCAAACAAACAGACAAAAGTGCACCAAATGATGACAACATGCAGTGGCAAACTATACATTTTCAGTGTCTCCATGTTTTGCGAGGGGCTCCACCACCTGCATCCCCGATATGGGGAACTCTGCCCCCTGAACCCCTTGGCTATTTTTATAACATATTCCGAGGCATACATGCACTGGGAACCAACAACACCATGCATGCCACTGTGTCTCTCACTACTACATTTCAGTTACCATGCAACATAATTCGAAGAGAAATACCTGCCCGATCAGGTACATGTTTCTGCTTCCTGACCATGGCAACAGCTCCTGTGACATCTGTGTGAGCTCGTCCATTCTCTATAGTGCTATTGCCGAACTCGCCAACATATGGCGAATCAGACCTGCAGCACAGTACAAACCACAGCACACAATGTACCTGGCCGCAAATTCACAAATACCTGCCCACTGTGAAACCGTCTGCATATGCCCTAATCCACAGTGCTCCAAAGCTTTTCAAGCACAGTAAACCCTGAGATGCAGCCCTAATATACAGCACTCCACCATCCCACTTGCTAATATGACAGGTGCTCTAATGCAGACGCTCACATGCTGGTGACTTAAATAGTTCGCCCCTATAATGGTATACCATATGACATTATTGTCTGTGGGTTTGCGAAACAAAATAGTAGCTAGACCCCTATTTGAATCCTTGTAAATCTGTAAATCAAGAAAATTCATCTCCTGGAAGCTAGCAGTCAGGGTATTTTGGATTGCTATTAGTGCTTTCTGGATATATAATTATTCCCCAAGTTCAGGCATGCTGCCCTTCTAAAATGACATTAATGTTACCAATAAAATGCCTGTCTACATCCATTTTGTCTCTGTGGGGATTTTCCTCACTTGGCAGGATGAAGATACTTTCCTAGTCTGCTAAATACACCATTGCATACTTGGGGCCATAGCAGCCCCACTGCAGTGCCTTTATTCTGGTAATACATCCTGCTAAGGAATAAAAGCACACTGCATGTCAAAATTGTTTCAGTTAACAATACTAAAAATTCCACAAAAGAAGTGCTATAATCAATTTTGTCATAGAGGGTCTCTCTGAAGGGATCGAGGCCAGCCTCCTGGAGGATACTAGTGTACAGAGACTGGACATCTACCATATCTAGTATCTGGTCTCTCTTAATCTGGATGTTATCTATAACTTTCAATACATGCCCCATGCCATGAATATACTGCAGCTTGGCATACATTGAGCTAGCTGTTTATGTGAAAATCAATGTACTGTGCAACCGGTTCTGTCAAAGAATCAGTGCTACCCACAAGTGGTCTAGTAAGAGGGTCAAGAAGGATTTTATGCACTTTACACAGGCCACATATGGATGCCATGATAGAATGTTAGCAATCAATAACATTCTCATTTCTATTCTAATAACCATATCCAATACTGCCTACTCAGATATTATGTCTAGATCCCTTTTAAATATAACGGTGGGATCAGAGTTAAAGCATGATACAATTCTGTACTGCTGAGGTTGGTTAAGCATTTTGATTCATACTTAACTTTATCCATCACTATTATTGTGCCACCCCTGTCAGCACTCTTAATAGTGATGACATTGTTACTGTGCAGTTTACTGATTGCCAAGCTCTCTTTCCATGTTCAGTTGTAGAAGTTTGGATTTGGTAGGTTAGCTGACAATTTCTGTATATCCTGCACACATGCTTTTTCAGAAATGGCTTTTGAGGTGGGATGTATTGAGACTTCTTCAATTTACCCAGCATGGTGAATTGCTCCATAGTACCATTATCATCCTCTGTAGGCACTGAAACTGAAGCCTTTGTCTCATTAACAATATTGGTGAATTCATCAGTACGTTTATTTGCAAAAAGCAAATGTAAATTAAATTTTCTTGTGAATTTCTGTAAATCCACAATACTGTCAAATTCATTCAAGGTATTGGTCACGATGAATAATAGGCTATGATTCAAAATACTTTGCTCTACTTCTGTTAGCTGAAAACTGAAGATGTTAATGACAATGTCAGACTTATTTTTGACAACATTATCCCCCACTTTTTGTGTAGATTGTTCAATGTGTATATCATTCATCTTCTCCTTCTTCTCTGCTCCTGTTCTCTAGAACTCTCTGTTTAGACTGCAGTTGTCCCATTGTCAATATCCATCTCTTGATGGTCATCTTGGGTATCCTTTTATTTCATTATCTAGTATAGTATAGTATAGTACAGTACAGTACAGTACAGTACAGTATAGTATAGTATATATTGCAGTACTAATCTGAGGGTTGGATGATTTTCTTACTGCTGAGTATATGTATTGGTCGCATAATCATATTGTAATAACTGGGGCACTTTTTTGTCATTGGAGAAGTGGGTTATAATTTGCCATTATAACCCATGAGTTATAACGGCAAACATGCACTACTTCTCCTCTGCCCTGCTTATGCATCAAATGGTCAAACATCAGTCACAGAAGCACTGAGCCGAATAACAATGCCACCAAAAGCCTTCACAGAAATAACTGAAATGAAAAAGACAAATTTATTCTAATTTTTCTCACCAGCATTGGGTAGTTCAAGATCCACACAAACCCATCACCCCAGCTTCTCCTCTGCCCCACTGGCACACAGTCAGTCGCATTGAGATTCGTGGTATTTCCTGGACTCTGACGGCAAAAGCCATTGAATCAAAATAAGCAGAAAATAAAGCTCCACCTCTAGTTACAATTACTACATATTTTCAAAATATTTTTTCAAGTCCGCTGCGCTGGTTGTCACAGAGATATACAAATGAGCTCCAATCAACTCTAAATTCATTTGCATATTGCCATGACACCTACCAACCAGAGCTAAACACAACTTTTTAAATATAAACTAAAAACCTTTCCAGAAAAGTGTTCCATAACATTTACACACACACACACACATGATTTCCTGCTGTTTTGTCAACTATTCTAACACATGCACAAAAAAAAACAGACACAAAATTTTACTAGAAAAATTGATTTTTTTTTACTCTGGTTGGAGAAAAAACAAGCCCCAGCAATTACATATAACAATGCATGGGGGTGAATGCATAAATTAGAAATTATGTGCACCCTCAGTGTGGGATGCTTTTATAAACCTATGTAGCATCCCACACCCCGGATGCACATGATTTCTCATTATGCACTCACCCCCATACATTATTGTATACATTATGTAATAGCTATTCTTGATTAGTTCTTGCTTGTGTGGCATTTTCTATTTTCCCTTCCCTTCCCTTCCCCCCTCCACCTTCAGTTCATTCATTCATTCCTATATTGTCCTTTCCCATTCCCTTCCCCCATTTTTCCTTATCCCCTCCCTTCCCCATATACTTTCCTTCTTCACCTTTTCCTCCCTTTCCTTTTTTGTTTTGTTCTGTTTGTTTTTCTGAATACTGATCATGTTAGTAGAGATACTGTAAACATACTAGCAGTAAAGAAAGGGGATAAAATATTTTTCTGATATGTAAGCAAAAGGAGAAAAACCAGAGGAGGGATTGTAAGGCTAAGGAGGAAAGGGAAGGAGTGTGTGGAGGGGGACCAGGATAAAGCAGCAAGCCTGAACAAATATTTTTGTTCAGTGTTCACAGAGTAATGGTAAGAGGAGGGACGACAGTTAAGTGGCAGGAGCATTGAAGGAAGGGACATGGACACTAGCCCATTTACAAAGGAGAGAGTCCTGAAGGAACTTGCAAATCTGAAAGTGGACAAGGCAATGGGGCCTGATGGGATACATCCACAGATATTGAAAGATCTCAAAGAGGTGCTGGCTACACCTCTCTTGGTCTTGTTCAGCCACTCACTGGAGATGGGAGCGGTCCAGGAGGACTGGAGGAGAACAGATGTAGTCCCACTTCACAAAAGTGGTAGCAGGGAGGAAGTTGGAAAGTACAAGCCAGTCAGTCTGACCTCAGTGGTGTGGAAATTAATGGAATCACTGCTGAAGGAAAGGACTGTGGAATATCTTAATACCAGCAACTTACAGGATCTGAGGCAGCTTGGATTCACCAGGGTCAGGTCATGTCAAACAAATCTGATAGATTTCTTTGACTGGGTGACCAGGGAAGTAGATCATGGTGGAGTGGTGGATGTGACCTACCTAGAATTCAGTAAGGCATTCAACACCATTTCATATAAGAGACTAGTAAACAAGCTGGGCACCCTGGGAGTGGGGCCAACATTGGTAAACTGGGTAAGGAACTGGTTGGGGGATAGGCATCAGAGGGTGGTGGTAAATGGAGTTTACTCAGAGGAAGGGAAGGTGACCAGTAAAGTACCATAAGGATCAATACTGGGATCAGTGTTCTTTAATGTATTTTTTAGTAACATTGCAGAGGGACTAGAAGGGAAGGTCTGCCTTTTTGCGGATGACACTAAAATCTGAAATAAGGTAGACACTCGGGGGGGTGGAAAAGAATAGGGATCCAAGAAAGCTTTAGGAGTGACCAAGAATGTGGCAATTAAGTTTCAATGCAAAGAAATGCAAAATCATGCACTTAGGGCATAGAAACCCAGGGTGGAGTGCAAGATGGGGAGAGTGGTACTAATGACCATCAAACAGGAAGGAGGGAGGGGGGTAATCATATCTGATAACCTAATGGTGGTCAGAAAGTGTGACAAAGATGTGGGGAGAGCCAGTGGGATGTTACAGTGCAAAGGGAGGGGTATCACCAGCAGAAAGAGGGAGGTGGTGATACCACTGTATAAATCATTGGTGAGACCTCACCTGGAGTACTGTGTCCAGCTCTGGAGACTACATCTCCAGAAGGACATAGACAGAGTAGAGGTTGTCCAGAGGAGGGCAACAAAAATGGCGTAGGGTCTACACAAGATATCACATGAGGAGAGACTAAAGGACCTCAATATGTACACCCTGGAGGAAAGAAGGGAAAGAGGGAATATGACAGAGACTTTCAAGTACCTCATGGGTATAAATAAGGTATAAGGGGGAAGTATTTTTCAGAAAAAATATGCTCAAGAACAAAGGCACATGCTATGAAGCTGTAGGGGGTAGACGCAGGGGAAACGTAAGGAAGTACTTCTTCACAGAGAGAGTAGTGGATGCCTGGAACAGCCTTCTAGTGGGGCTGGTGGGGATAAAAGCTGTGGCTGGATTCAAGAATGCATGGGATAGGTATAAGGGAACCTTAGACATTAGAGAAGGGAGGGCTAAACCAGAGATCAAGTAGGGTCCATGGTATTACAGTAGGTAGGGAAAATGGGCAGACTGGGTGGGCCAAGTGTTCCTTATCTGCCATCAAAGTCTATGTTTCTATAGCACTTCACTATTTAATTATCTGTTTCTGATTTTCTAACACAAGTGGCACCCCCTTTGGGGGCTTACCTCAAATGCCTCATGTCTACCCATTCCTCCTTCTGTTTTCCCAATACATCCACTTCTGGCTTGAGTCCATTGATTTTCCCCAGGATTCCCTGAGCAGCCTCCATGCTTGTACTTAGCCCAGCTGGCTCACGGATCAAAATTGTGAGCCACCAGCATTCCCAAAGCTGACTGGCGCGAGCATGAGTGCTAGGAAGTGCATTTGTTTTCTGACCACCGTTGCGGTCAAACCGGAAGAGTTCTGCAGTCCCGATGCCTGTATTTACTTAATCAGGGGCCGGAGACCCAAACAAGGCCAATGAGAAGCCACTGAGTTTAAAAAATAAATAGTTTAAGTCGGGGCACAAGGGGTTTATGAATTATGCAAAGCTCTCATGCATATTAATGAGGGATGCTGCCTGTTCTGGGGGCATTACATTACGAGGGCAGTGACATGAAAAGGGCTGAAAATAAATGTAAAGGAACATGATCTTTATAAAGGGTGCTAAAGGGTCTATTTGATTATGGGGTTTTTAAATGAATAAAGTTCTGTTACAGGCTGCACCAGAACATCGATTGTGGGAACTGCATAAACTGCATGGAGACTGCGTACATTTAGCAGCCATCTTTGCAGCCAGTCAACCAATGAGAAGCCAGTATTGTATTTGCCAAAGGGACTGTTGGGATTTACCAGAGACTTTTGGGGGGAAAGGAAGAACAATTTCTGGCACCTAAAATTAAGCCAATTAGGAGCTTAGACTGTTTTTGACAGCTTAGGCAGCCAATGATATTTCTGGAACTTTGCTCCATATAAAAGTGGAGCTGTTGGGAAAAAAGGAGAGTTCTGGGAGAGATCTGGTCAGTCTGTGTCAGCCTAGGTCAGAGTAAGAAGGCTCCCTGCAGTTTGAGGAGTTTCAGGGAGAGGCCTGCTTTGCCTTTCCTCAGCCGGAACACTTGCCTTAAGTGTGGGACTGCAAACTCTGAAGACCGAGCTGTATTTCTCCAGAAAAGGAGAAAAAGAAATAACTTCCCTGGAGCCAAAAGTCCAGACTGAAATTGAGATCAGCGCTAAAAGGGTCCCCAGTCTGCATTTCAGGGAGAGACTGCTTTGCCTCAGAGACTGTGGTCTAATTCACAAGCCTGTGATCACCAGAATTGTCTCCAGTCAGTTTGCCGAGGGAGACCAGCACTTCTGCATTGCCAGCTTACATTCCGTTTCAGAACTATGTCCACCCAAGAGGCCAAATTCTTTCACCCCAAGGTCTTAGGTAAAGCACGTCACAGTGGTGACTCCTGGGACCTCAAGCTTCTTCATCTATTGATGCAGTCCTCTCCCCATCACAAAAAGCTTCAATCTTTCCCTTTGTCTTGATCAGTTCCCCACACTCTGAAAATCCACCATTGTCACACCTATTTTTAAAGGTGGTGATCGCACCCTTCCTGGAAATTACTGTCCCATTTCTATCCTGCCTCCACTTTCCAAAGCGCTTAAAAAAATAGTTGCTAAACAGCTCTCAGACTACCTAACTAAACACAATCTACTTTCACTGAACAGCATGATTTCCGGAAGGGCCACAGTACTACCTCTGCTCTTCTGGAATACACCTCCTTCATTCAGCAGTCTGTCAACAGGGGATACCTAGTTGGGTCTGTGTACACAGACCAGACTAAGGTGTTCAATACTGTTAATTATTCCCTCCTCATTAGGTCCCTCCTCTCTTTGAGAGTATCTCAGGATGCCTCTTCTTGGTTTTCCGACTACTTATGGAGCAGGTCCCAGCTAGTCTGTATCAACAACACTCTCTCTCCTCCAGCCTCCCTGTGATGTCAGGGGTCCCCCAAAGCTCTATCCTTGGACCCCTACTTTTCAGTTTGTTCTTGAATTCTGTTCCCAAGGCCTGTTCTGGAAAACTTCTACTCTATGCTGATGATGCTGTTCTCTTCAGCAGCCATTCTGACCTTACCACTCTCCAGCATACCCTCCAAAATGTATTCTCTGAAGCAGAATCCTGGTTATCTGACCATAAACTTGTACTTAACTACAAGAAAACTAAGATCATGGTCTTCTCCCACCATCTGAATAAATATCATGGTACCCCTCTGCAAATCCGCAACTTTCATAACTCCTGCCTGGAACAAGTAAACATTTAAATGTCTGGGAATCACCCTCGACTCAGCCCTTACTTTCCATGTACACATCCATCTACTTAGCTCTGCTTTAAACACCAGAATAGGGCTCCTATACCGCCAAAGATGCTGTCTGCCCTCTGATGCGCTTCACCTTGCTGTTTCTTCCTCTGTCCTCTCCCTAGTAGACTATGAGATTACCATCTATGGTGCCGCTGACCATACTGCTCTCCATAGGATTAAAGTGTCACTTAACAAAGTCTGTTGTCCTGTCATGGACTGTGCTAGGTTCATCCATACTTGTGACCTCTAAAGTCTTTTGAATTGGTTGAATTTTGATGGCAGGCTAAAATATCAAACCTGTCTGCTTGCCAAAAAAATCTCATGAAGCCTTACCCCAGCCCCACCCCCCTCAGGCTCCTAAATCTCCTTCAATCTACCCCTTCACATGGAGCCACTAGAAGCTCTTCCATGGCCTCCTTTCAAATTTCCCACTGTAGGACCTCCCTTGGACTGCGTGCATTCCAGTATAGGGCCCCCCTTTTGGATAAACTCCCTCGCAGCTGCTACCTCGGCCGTATCCAAACTTGGCCCTTTCAGATCTCTTCTTCAGGAACATATCATTTCCTCCAGCACTTGTGATTGCCTCTAATCTCTCCCCCTCCTTACTCTATTTCCTTTCGCTAGTCGTGTATCTTCTCTCCATGGTTCTCACCTTCTTACTTCTCCCTTCCCTCCCTTTCCTCTCACTATTCCTCCTCTCCTCAGTATCCTCTCCAAACCTACTAGTCCCTCTTTGTCCTAGCTCTGACTAGTACTATATTACCTGACCTTATTTTGCTCCTTGCTTGTACCGATTGCTTACATATTGTAAAATGTATGTTACTGACATGGATAGTTTTTATCCGGCCTACTCCATTTTGTTTTATTTGTACCATTCATGATTGTAATTTCTTGTATACCTTATTGTACCTCCCTGACATGGAGCCTTTGCAAAAGAGTCTCTGACTCAAAGGTTTGTAATTCCAATTCAATTAATAAATAAATAAAAATAAGTTGCCAGCAGATTGCAAACAGGTACGCTGCGCGGCCTATTACAGAACTGTATCCAAGATGAACCTGTGATGCCAAGTAAGGTGCTCAAGAGACTGTTGCTGCCTGTAAAAACCAAGCTGCCAGATGACCAGAGAAGGGAATCAACTGCTGCAGAGAAGATCCTCGTGGGTTGCAGCTACCCTTGGGAGGGCTGCCAAGACGTGGGGGTGAGTCATGTCAGCTCCGGTACCTGTATCCTGGTCCTTGCTGAAGAGGACAAAATCCTGCAGCCTGCAGCTACATACCCGCCAGAGAGCTGAATCCTACCTCGGAGAGAGTCACCCTGAAAATCAACCAGATCCTGAGGTCTATGGTTCAGTGAGTAATCTCAGGGTAGCTCCCTGCAACAAAACTTTAATTGTTAATGGTACCACCTGATCTTGTTTGGCAGTTAAAGTGTTTAAAAATGACTGGGCCAACTGGCCACGGATACAAATGGGTTTTGTGGTGTGCTCCAGTGCATTGTTTCTGTTTAATCACCCTTCTTTCCATTAAGGATCCCAACCAGCTGCAATGCCGGCCACCCCATGGCAATGCATCAGGCCTGCACCTAATTAGACTCTGGGTACCCAGCAGGTAACAGAACTGTTACATACAGGGTCAAAAGTTGTTTTATTGCTCCAGATGCAAAAAGAGTGCTTTAATCATTTATCTAAATTCATGCCCCTCCCTTGTTCAATTCCCCTATGTAAATCAGATTCACTGTTTGAAGGTTAATCTGGCCAATGAGCATATTATTACTCGGTATCAAGTAATTCTGTCAGTTAAAAGGTATGCTGTTATTGCTGATGAACTGTTTCTTTGCAGGGGCACAGGATGCAAGCCAACATTCCAGACCCTGTTGGTAAGTGTGGTCACTGTGAGCATATTATTAGCACTCTCCCTTAATTGTAAACTGAATGCAAAGTAATGTGAATTGGGGTAATTTATTTGTAAGGTCCATAGGAGGGGCTGTGGGTAGGTACAACATCTCAGAGGGTTGTGCTACCTTAAGAACTAATCCACTTAAAGAGTTCTCTGGGTGGAGGCACCGTGTCACACTATTACTTCTAGGACCCAGGCCCCTCAACTTGCGTTTAGCTAGGCAGCAGTGGTAGTAGCCCACAGGAGGTGGCACCCAGGTTACATCTTTGGAGGCACCACTGGGATTATTGCCCCCTGGTTGCCAAACCCCAAAATTCTAGTTTTTCCCCCATATTGAAATTGGCACCAAAATGGAGCAAGATACTGACTCTAGTGCTGAAATGTCTATTAATAAGATGTCTGTACAATATCTGCTTGATTGGTGTAAGGCAGAGGAGGTTGACCCCCAAAAGGCCCTAATGCTACTGGACATTCCCTTGGGCACTAACAAAGCTATAATTGAGGGAGCCTTAGGTAAAGTTAAATGCCTTGGTAAAGCTGTGGTGAAGGCCCACTATGTTGACTGGACTACCCAAAGTTTAATGGCACTAGTGGAGTGTAGTCTCTTAATAGATCTTCTAGGGTGCCAACTGAGATTATGACTGATGAGCCCAGAGTAGTATGGAGGATTGCACATATGCACAGTGTCACGCCTAGATCTGAGCAGCCCCCCAAAGCTGAAGGGCTCAAAGACAAGATCACCAGATTGTTATAGGCAGGGGGTCAAATCCTAGAGGACTTAAAGAAGCTGCTAGAAACTCCTTAAGGTACCCCTCACTAAGGGCCTTCACCAGTCCCTGCATCTGTAGCTGCACCAATACAGATACCTGTTACAGTCCCAGCCTCTGCAGCTGTACTCTCATCCACCCCTGCTTCTGCATCTGTTCTGGTCCCTATGCCAGCCCCAGCACCTACACTAGTGCCTGTACCCATGCCTGTGCCCGCAGTAGGCCATGACTCTTACTGCAGGCTACACATGTTCTCTGGTACCCTTCCCACATGGTGGGGGAGGATGACCTTGAGACTTGGATAGACTATGCATCCCCCCGGTCCAAGAGTGGCAGTGTACTGAAGTGGAGAAGAGAAAAAGGATGAGTAAAGGCCCCTGAGATACACCCCTGGACACTATTTGCTCCATGTGAGCTGATAACCCAGAGGCTTCTGTGCAAGACTACTTAGCCACACTCGAAGATGTATTTGGGAGCCTTGAATCAGGTGAGGATCTTCTGTGGAGGTTTGAAACCACCCAATGATATTTGGGGAAGCCTTTGTCTGTGTATATACCCCACCATGAAAAAACTCTACAGAAATGCTTTAGGAAGGGAGGCATGACCCCAAGGCGAGCTAAACCAAATCAGGCTGAATCAGATACTAAAGTCTGCTCCATATTCTGATTTACTGTTGCTCAAGTTGTGGCTGCCAGACTGAAGGGATTCACCCCCTCCTATAATTTGTTGATGAAGGAAGTACGGGAGATGGAGCAAAGAGGGACACAGTGGGGGCCTGCTCATGCATCTGCAGCTGTCACACAAATCACTGATAGTGTGCCATCAGTCAAGCCTCAAGATCTTGAAATTGGTGTGACAACAAAGACTGGCTCCAGTAAAGGCCAAGATATCTGTCAAAATGCATCTGCCATGGGAGTGGGAGTGCCTGCCCAGACACCGCCTGCAGATGGCGGCATAAAGATAGAGCTAAGTGAATTGTTTGCCATGGTAAAAGAATTGATGGGACATAACGCACGGCCCCAGGTCTGGCAAGGAGGGAGGGAGACTCAGAAAGGACTCTCTGCTGTCAGTGCTCCTGTCCAAGCTTCAAACATGTATTCTTCACCACCCCATAACCATGAAGGTAAACCAACTAATGATGTACTGCCACAGCTGAGATGGCCCAGAGAAGTTGTGTTCTGCTACAAATGTAAAAAGGATGGTCAAATAAAGAGGGAGTGCTGATCTAGAGAGCACCCAGCCCAGGTGAGAGATAAACTGCTTGCAGAAAAGTACCCAAAGCAGGGAAATACCAGTGGGGCCCCAGCCCAGTCCCGACACAAAGCATTTGTGGCAAGGTCATTTGTTTCAGTTCCTGCAATTCCTGACAAAACTCCACTGGAATGGTCACTATGGAAACTGCTGTGCATGTGGATGGAATTCCAGTTCGAGCTGTTCTAGATAGCAGGTCTCAAGTCACAATACTATTCAAAGACTGGTACGATCAGCATTTATCTGACCACCCAATACAACCCCTCGATGGACTGCATGTATGGGGGTTGAGTGATAAGTCATATCCCTATCTTGGCTATCTGAGAGTGTGGCTTTCATTTCCATCCACTGTGGCAGGTGTGGGAGACCCTGTGGAGACACTAGCCTTGATATGTCCTCCTTCTGGATTGTACAGTGTTCATTGGTACTAATGCACACATATTCAGACACCTTGCCCCGCTATGTCAGGAGAAACAATAAAAGAAGACTGGGAAAGCCCTGCATGTCCATGCCATTGTCAAAAAAGCCCATGATATGCAAATGTGCTCTAAAACAAGTGATCAGGATGAGCTTGTTGGGATTGTTTGGAAGAAAGACTCTTCTGCGATTGTCCTCCCTCCAAATGCTGAGTGCACTGTCAGCAGAGAGGTACAGCTGCGCAAAGACATGACAAACAAAATACTGATGCATGATGCTGCAGAAGAAGAAGAAAAATTGCCTGGAGGACTACTGGTCAAGTCCAGTGTGCTTCCTGTCCGTGCTCACGCTCATACCCAGAGAGTGATTGTACAGCTCCAAAATGTTACAAATTGGGAAATCAATGAGAACTAAGGTTGCACACTGGCAAAAGTTTATTGTGCTGATACTGCTGTGTTGCCATCCAAGTGCCAGAATGGAGCCAAATGTGAAGTCTCGCCTAATATGTTAAATTTTTGGACAGTCCTCCCTATCACCTAGCTAGAGGAACAGAATTAGTAAAAAGTTGGTTCAAAGGACCAAAGTATTTTCTGTCAAGGAATGAGATGTTGGCTGTGTCACCGATGTCAGACATATTCATCTGCATGACGAAAGACCCTTCAGAAAAAGATCACATTGGCTAGCTATTGCTGACATTGATGATGTCAGGCACCACCTACAGAAATGCTTGAGGCTGGTATCCAGGAGTCCCGAAGCCCTTACACTTCTCCAATTGTTGTAGTCCGGAAAAAGAATGGTTCCATCTGTATGTGTGTAGACTACAGGACTTTGAATAAAAAGATAAACTTCAGATGAACTGCACACTTAAGCCCGTTGCAGGAAAAATCCAGGTCCAAACAAATAAATGAAATTAGACAAGTATTTATTGTATCAAAAAGACACAAAGTGAACTGACAGGCTGAACACAAAGAACAAAGCGCAAACATGCCCCAGTGCTTCGACTCATCAATGAGTCTTCATCAGGGGGTAAAGATTGCAGGCAAAGCATAGTCTTTTTATAGTCAACAAAACAATTAACCAATTACAAAAAATACACAAATGTTTCTAATAATCATTAAAGGTCAGCATACAGAGACATTTAAACCTAAATAGGTCATTAGATGGTGCTAAAATAGCACTAACATCATTTCACAATATAGTAAATAAATGCAGACTCAAAAATGATGGATTGAAACAACAAAAATATTTTTTAAAAAGAAAAAATTATTACTTGATGACAAGGATACATAATTAGACCAAACTACCAGAAAATCCTGGGTGAGAGAGAATGTAAGCAAGGCAATCAAGATACAGGACCTCCCAGTAATTAAGGACAAGGCAGCTGGAGGATAGTCAAATGAAATGAAACCTAAAAAAGACAAACATAATTACATGGTTATTTAGAATCAAGGTTACATATAATAATACAACATCATGTCAGAGAAATTATTTTGATTCATTTCAGAAATGGTTTTAAATCCCATTTATCATTAAGTCCCTGTGGTTTAACACTGTGCAGTGCATGAATCCAATAGCTCTCACGGTGTAATAACAAATTTGGTATGTCTTCTCCATTTCTCATTTGTGAAACATGTTCCAAACCAATAAACATGAAACATGATGGTTTTGAGTCATGAACATCTGAAAAGTGTAAACCAACAGGGGTATCTTGTTTTTTATTCAAGATGGAACAAATGTGTTCCTGTATCCTTTGTTTCAGAGGTCTGACAGTCTTGCCAACATATACCAAACCACAGGTACACCATAAAGCATATACTACATATGGGGTATTACATGTGATGAGTTCTCTGATTTCAACCTTAATGTTCATATTGGTGGGATGGATAAATTCCTTAGTAGAAACACCATATTTACAAATGTTGCAATTATTACATTTGTAAAAGCCGTTAGTGATGGAACTTTGAATAAAAAGAACTGTGCCTGACCAATATACTATGCCACGCATACAAGATGCATTGGACTGCCTAAACGGGAGTAAGTGGTTTTCAGTCCTTGATCTCTGCAGCGGGAACTATCAAATCCTGATGGCACCAGAGGACAGGGAGAAGACGGCATTTATTTGCTCTTTGGGCTTCTACGCATTCCTCCACATGCCCCAAGGCATATCAGGTGCATCTGCAACCTTTCATAGACTAATGAAATACGCTGTGGAAGATATGAATCTTCTCTAATGTTTAGTCTACCTTGATGATGTCATTGCTTTTGGCAAAACCCACGAAGAACATGAGGCTCGCTCATTCAAGGTGTTGGACAGACTTGAAGGGTTTGGGTTAAAGTTATTAATTGACAAATGCCAGTTTTTCCAGAGCTCCATTGGCCACATTGTGTCATTGGAAGGCATCCAGACTGATTCTAGCAAGGTGGAAGCACTCACTGACTGGTCAGAGCCAAACAACTTAAAAGAACTGCAGTAATTCCTGGGTTTTTGCAGCTACTATCACCGTTTTGTCAGAGACTACACCAAAGTAGTGTGTCCGCTGTTGAACTTAACACAAGTGTACCCTACCACTCATAAAAAGTACAAGAAGAGTACTGAAAAGCAGACTGCAAAATCGTACTTCCAACCTCACCAACCTTTTGGGCAAAGACGGACATCAGAGTGTGACGCAGCTTTTCATGAATCATTTATCAGCTAATGAATGCACCTGTTCTTGCATATGCAGATCCAGCCAAACCCTATGTGCTGAATATGGACACTATCATAAGTGGCCTCGGGGCTGTGCTCTACCAAGAGTATACAGAAGGACTACGCCCAGTGGCACATGCAAGCCAAAGTCTGACACCTTCGGAAAAGAATTACCCCATGCATGTATTAGAGTTTCTCACTCTCAAGTAGGCAATTGTGAAACAATTCCACAAATACTTGTATGGTGCCAAGACATTGGTTAAAACAGACAACAATCCCTCAACCTATGTTCAAACATCGGCTAACCTAGATGCTATGGAACACCGATGGCTCTTGGCATTATCTACATATGATTATGCAGTAGAATACTGACCAGGCTTCAACCATTTCGATGCTGATGCCTTATCATGAAGACCTGCCTCCAACCAAGAGTGAGCACTCATGTCAGAGTATTCCATAAAAGCATTGTGCCATAAGTTTGATAGAGATGAAACTCCTACTGCTGAAACTGTGAACTGCTTGGCTGATTGCCTGGGACCTCCTGATGCTTGCCAGTGGCCTATTGTAATTTTGCCACGCTAGACCTGACTGCCCTGCCATAGTTAACTCCAGCTGATCTCCAAAGAGAACAATATTATGATCCAATGATCAGACCAGTCCTAAATTCCCTCACCAAGCTAGAAAATGTCTCAAAATTGCAATCCATTGACTCCAAGACTGCCTTGCTGTTCAGAAAATGACCTAAACTTAAGCTTCAAGAAAAATTGTATCGTGAATTAACAGACAATCAAAGGGAAGTTGTGAAAAGACAACTAGTGTTGCCCGCAAAGTTCAAAAATATTGTATCAAAGGACACTTAGGCAGTGAAAGAACTCTGGACTTGGCCCATGCATGATTCAACTGGCCAAAAATAGACACAGACATTGAACAATATGTCAAGGTCTGTAGCAGGTGTCTCCAACAAAAAGCACAACCACAGCAAGCAGCCCCCTTGGTCAATACAACAACCAGTGCACCAATGAAGCTAGTGCATATAGATTTCCTGGGCCTATAACCAGATTCAAAAAATATTGGTAATGTGCTTGTAGTGACAGATCACTTTACAAGGTATGCTCAGGCATACCCAACCAAAGACCAGAAGGTAGCCACAGTAGCAAAAGTCCTTGTGGAAAAATTCTTTGTCCACTACGGTGCTTCACAAAGGTTCCATTCAGATCAAGGCCAAGACTTTGAGTGCAGACTTATCAAAGAGTTATTTTCTATCTGGGGTGTGAGAAAGTCCAGGACCACTCCTTGTCATCTGCAAGGAGATCCACAGCCAGAGAGGTTTAATAGAACTTTGCTGGATATGCTTGGCACTCTCCATCCCAAAGTTAAACCAAGGTGGAGTCAAGAGATAAACTCTCTTGTGCATGCTTATAATTGCACCAAAAATGATGCAACAGGATTTTTGCCTTATAATCTAATGTTTAGCAGAGAAGCTTGCCTTCCCATTGATACCTGTTTTGGAGTTTCCCTGGATGGTGCCCGATCAGACAATTACTTACAATATGTAAAAAACTGAAAGCTCAGTTAAACCATGCATTACAGCTGGCCACACTATTGCAGCAGAGAGAAACCTGGCTAACAAAGCTCGTCACAAGTGTGTTAAAGTACAAGAACATGATGTTGGAGATCATGTTTTAATGTGAAATGTAGGCTTCCAAGGAAAACATAAAATAGCCACTTGATGGAGCCATATTCCTTATATTGTTATCAGCAAGTTAAATGGCTTACCAGTATACAAAGTGCATCCAGAAGGAGATCCTCAAGCTGTAAAGAACATACATAAGAATCACCTTCTGCCAACTGGGCAAATAGTTTTGAATGCAGTATCCCAATCTGTGGCTCCAACAGATACCTGTCACCCGATCTGTTTCTCATAACAAACAACTAAATCAGACTTCTGCTGTTCAGCTGACAGATCCTTCAACTAACAATGCCTCAGCTGATAATGATGTTGATTCTGAAGATAGTGACAGTGAGTTTGGTGTGGCTTATTACCAGTCTCTCGAATTAAGCCAGCTGTTCCAAGGAGTCTATCATCCCACCTTTGTTAATGATCAGCCCAATGATTTCAGACAACCCTGCTCTCTCAGTTGTACCTGAACCAGAGAAACCCTGTCTACTCTCAAACTTGGACCTTTCAAACGATTGCTCCAGCAGCACCTCACACCTATCAGTAGCTGTGACTGTTTCTCCTAAGGGGTTCTCCTCTCTCTGTACTCCAATTGCCTTTTAGTGCTCTTCTGCACCTAACAAAGTGTGCCTGCAGTCTCCCACTTGTTTGCCCATTTCTACCCTCTCCTCATCTCTCCTCACTGCTCCCCTCCCACCCCTACTACCCACACTCCCACCCCCTCAAACTGGAACTACTCTGAGCCCTGTCCACATTCTGCTACCAACCTGAGTACGTCTCTGTACTCCTTTCTACTATGACAATGGCCTTCCAGCCTGCCTACTCTTCTCGGGTCTATCCCTTTCCACTCACATACTACCTTTGTTCTATCTAATAGCATACCTTAGCACTCTGTATAGATCTCAGTCATATTAGTCTCTCCTCATGAATTTTTGGTATAGTAATCCTTTTGCCTTTTCAGTGTTATTGGATACCGTGTAACTGTTTTGACCTTTGTATGCTTGTAACCCTCCCCACTGACATGGAAACTTTGTAAATGAGCTGTTCTTGTTCAAAGGTATTGTAATCCTAGAACTCAATAAATAAAAAAATAAATGAAAGAAAAAACTCCCAAGAGTGATGCATAAAGTGTAACTTTGGACATAGCAGACTCCCTTTGCCTGGTGGAGTTATCTGAACTCAGCATACATAAACCGTAAGAGACAAATAATGAACCTGAACCAAAAGAAACAAGTAGAGAACCTGCCAGTAAATCTGAAAGTGCTACTGGACTCAGTGGGCTAAATGAACTGTTCCGGTCCCAAGAAACCATGGCTGTCCCTGAAAATGCCAGCTGTGTGGTAGATGGTTCAAAGTTTGCAGAGATATCCCTCACAAATGAGGATGAGCCTCCAGAGATTAAGAGTGATTCAAGACCAAGGGCCAAAAACGTACAATAACCAAGAAAGTGCAGTGGTACCCATTTCCACAGAGGCTGCTTCACTGGCAGACAATGAACCAGGGGTTGGTACCTCAAATGCTGAAGAAGAAGTGCAAGTGCCAGTGTCGCCTTTACCACGTCACTCAGAATGGTCTATAAAACCAATAACGAAGCTCATGTATGATACTCTTGGAGAACCTGTCAATCTGCCCATGAATGTTGTTCACAAGAGAGTGTACATCACAGTCAATTCCTTGCCCAAAATAGTGTTCACTGCTTCTGCTAACATCCAAATCAAAACCTCCACCCAGCATATAAAGGGGTTTATAGGTAAAAAGAGGGAAATAAGGTGAAAGGCACTGGTAAAAAAGTAGTAAATCATGATTCAAGTAAAATGTGAATTCTAAACTGTTGATAGATTCCATGGTATATTCTAAAAGGTATATTTCCAACATGTCATAACAATGTATATAGTGTGTAAAATGTGATGATGGTAGAATGCTATACTGTATATAGATATTATATATCTGGCCAGATGTGTATATAGTAAATATATATATATATATATATATATATATATATATATGTATGTATTATTGGGTTACTAGTCTAATATAGTCTTGGTGAGGACACCAAGCTTTCTCAGGCAGGGGAGGGCTGTAACTCCCTTTGGGGACTTACCTTAAATTCCTTCCATCTGCCCGTTCCTCCTCCTGGTGTTCCCAGTACATCCACTGTTGGCCTGAGTCCATTGATTCCCCCCAGGGTTCCCCAAGCAGCCTGCATGCTTGTCCTTAGCCCGGCTGGGCTCATGGAGCAAAATCACGAGCCACCAGCATTCCCAAAGGTGTCTGGCGCTCGCGTAAGTTCTAGGAAGTGCATTTGTTTTCTGACCACTGTTGTGGTCAAACCAGAAGAGTTCTGTGGTCCCGGTGCCTGTATTTACTTAATCAGGGACTGGGGAGCCAAACAAGGCCACTGAGAGGCTGTTGAGTTTAAAAAATAAATAGTTTAAGTCAGGGCACAAGTGAGGGCTTATGAATTATGCATAGCCCTCATGCATATTAATGAGGGATGCTGCCTGTTCTAGGGGCATTACATTACAAGGACAGTGACACGAAAAGGACTGAAAATAAATGTAAATGAATGTGATCGTTATAAAGTGCATTAAAGGGGCTATGTGACTGTGGGGTTTTCAAATGAATAAAGTACTGTTACTGGCTGCACCAGAACATTGATTGTGGGAACTGTATAAACTGCATGGCGACTGTGTACATTTAGAAACCATCTTTGTAGCCAGCCAACCAATCAGGAGCCAGTATTTGCCAAAGGGACTGTTGGGATTTATCAGAGACTTTTGGGGGAAACACTTTCTGGTACCTAAAATTAAGCCAATTAAGGGGCTTAGACTGTTTTTGACAGCTTAGGCAGCCAATGATATTTCTGGAACTTTGCTCCATATAAAAGGAGAGCTGTTGGGGGGGAAAGGAGAGTTCTGGGAGAGATCTGGTCAGTTTGTGTCAGCCTGGATCAGAGAAAGAAGGCTCCCTGCAGTTCAGAGAGTTTCAGGGAGAAGCCTGCTTTGCTTTTCCTCTGCTGGAACACTTGTCTTAAGTGTGGATCTGCCAAGTCTGCAGACCGAGCTGCATTTCTCCAGAAAAGGAGAAAAAGAAGTTACTTCACTGGAGCCAAAAGCCAGACTGAAATTGGAATCAGAGCTAAACGGGTCCCCAGTCTTAATATCAGGGAGAGACTGCTTTGCCTCAGAGGCTGTGGTGTAATTCGCAAGCCTGTGGTCACCAGATTTGTTTCCAGTTAATTTGCCCGAAGGGGACCTGAACTTCTGCATTGCCAGCTTACATTTCAGGACTGCAGATTGCAAGTGGGTAAGCTGTGTGGCCTATTACAGAACTATATCAAAACTGAACCTGTGATGCCATGTAAGATGTTCAAGAGACTGTTGCTGCCTGTAAAAACCAAGCTGCCAGATGACCAGAGAAGGGAATCAGTTCCTGCAGAGAAGATCCTCATGGATTTCGGCCACCATTTGGAGTGATGCCAAGACATGGGGGTGAGTCATTTCAGCTCTGGTCCCTGTATCCTGGTCCTTGCCCAAGAGGTCAAAGTCCTACAGCCTGCTGCTACCAACCAGAGAGCTGAATCCTGCCTCGGGGAGAGTCACCCTGAAAATCAATCAGATCCTGAGGTCTACGGTTCAGTGAGTAAACTCAGGGTACTCCCTGCAACAAAGCTTCAATTGTTAATGGTAGTCTTATCTCGTATGGCAGTTGAAGTGTTTAAAAGTGACTGAGCCAACCGGCCATGGATACAAATGGGTTTTGTAGTGTGCTCTAGTGCATTGTTTCTGTTTAATCACCTTTCTTATCATTGAGGGCCCCAACCAGCTGCAACGCCGGCCACTCCATGGCAACACATCAGGCCTGCTTCTAATTAAACTCTGGGTACCCAGCAGGTAACAGAACTGTTATATACAGGGTCAAATGTTGCTTAATTGCTCCAGATGCAAAAAGAGTGTCTTAATTGTTTATCTAAATTCACTCCCTCCCTTGTTCAGTTCCCTTATATAAATCAGATTCACTGTTTAAAGGTTAATCTGGCAAATGAGCATATTATTACTTGGTCTCAAGTCATTGTGTTAGTTAAGGTATACTGATATTGCTGGTGAACTATTTCTTTGCAGGGGCACAGGGTGCAAGCCAATGTTCCAGACCCTGTTGGTAAGTGTGGTCACTGTGAGCATATTATTAGCACACTCCCTTAATTGTAAACTGAATGCAAAGTAACATGAATTGGGGTAATTTATTTGTAAGATCACTAGGAGGGGTTGTGGGTAGGTACACCTTCCCAGAGGCTTGTGCTAGCTTAACATCTAACCCACTTAAAGAGTTCTCTGGGAGGAGGCACCATGTCAAAGTATTACTGTTAAGACCCAGGCTCTTCAACC
Source organism: Neoceratodus forsteri (assembly GCA_016271365.2). Taxonomy (NCBI): domain Eukaryota; kingdom Metazoa; phylum Chordata; order Ceratodontiformes; family Ceratodontidae; genus Neoceratodus; species Neoceratodus forsteri. The sequence continues at coordinate 1,046,100,986 of CM028131.1, forward strand.
TGCACTTAGCTAGGCAGGCAGGGGTAGCAGCCCATGGGGAGTGGCACCCTGGTTACACTAGCACTTTAATATAATATAGTATGGTTATATACTTCATAACATGCTATAAATTGAATGGCTTTGTTGAATTGCTAATGTCTTGAAAAAACGTCAGTGCAATGTGAAACGTCAACAGGATAGGTCTGCTACTCATGACTTTTACAATATGCTAATAAAGCCATTTAACCATTCCAGTGTCTTGGATACTATTTCAGTTGGGCTGGGCAGCCGAGTTCTTCACTTTTTCAAGTACTCCCTTTTTATGTTTACTTGCACGCATGTGCAAGAAATATAATGCCACCAAATGAGTTTTCGTAGGTGTGCCTCCCCACTTCCAATGCCCTGCTCCCTTTTGCAGGCATGGCTGCACCATGCCAATGAATGTCCGAGCTGTCTATGATAGCCATTCAGATGCAGTGGCGTACAGTTCTGAGGAAAACACTGCCACAATCAGCAGTGGTAACGTGTAGGCAATTTGCATACTGCCGTCAGCAGTATGCAAATTTTAAACATCAACACTATATCTGAACTGTCATAAACAGTTGGTCCCCAACTAAATACCTACATAGCATGCTGAAACCCTCCCAGTATGCTCATAGCTCCATCCGCACACCGTATGCCCAATGGGGTTATCAATCCCCCGTTGGCTCCGCTGCCCCCCCAAACAGACTTCCAGGTGCCATGCTGGGAGCCCACCCCAGCATGGCAAAAGTCCATATTGCGATGGGGGTGCCCAATCCCCCATCAGCTCCACTGTACCTCCCCACAAAAAAAAAATGATTTCCAGTTGCCACGCTGGGAACCCACCCCAGCGTGGCAAACGTCCGTATGGCCAACAGGGATGCCCAATCCCCAGTTAACTCCACTGCCCCCCCAAAAAAATAAATTTCCAGCTGCCACGCTGGGAGCCCACCCCAGGGTGGCAAAAGTCCTACGTAGTCTTATAAAAGGAAAAAAACACACCTGTAAAAAAAAAAAAGATCCCTCGTTGATTGTCTTGCCCCTCCCCAACCCATGCCCACCCTCTGCGAACCCACCTCCCCACACACCCCCACCCCATACTTACCTCTGGAGCCCAGCATAATGATCTTCAGTGGACTGGGAACACGTCTGCACTCTTCAAAGCCAACCGCGAACTGAAGAAATGCAGGTAAGCTGTATAATGGCATAAATTTTTTTTTTCAACTTTGGTGCATATCTCGGCCATTTTGGGGAATTTTTTCACCAAATTTTCAACATGGGGTTCTTGGGGAACCATCTCATGAATTCAGTCACTGTCATTTTGTTATTCGGTCCCGAAAGGTGATTTCATGGTCACTGCGCGGAACAATGTTTCGGGACCAAGTAACGAAATGACAGTGTCGCAGTTCATGAGGTAGGCCTCCCAAAACCCTATGTTGAAAATTTGGTGAAAAAATTCCTTAAAATGACTGTTTTACGAGCGTGCGTTGTGCAGTTCCTACGCATGCTTGTAACTTCTCGACTTTTTAATATTTTCACTCCAGATTTTCAACATGCCATTTTACCATACCTCCTTATGAGCAGTACAGCTGTCATTTTTCATATCTCACCCAAAATGTGTTTTCGCGCATGTATCACACAATGGTATGATCGGTGTGCGAAATCAATGTTCGGGACAGATTAAGAAAATTACAGTGACACTGTTCATGAGCAGAGGTCTTAAAATAGCTACAGTATGTTGAAAAGCTGTTGACAAAAGTCCATAAAATGACTGTTTTACAAGCGTGCATTGCGCAGTTTCCATGCACCCTTGTAAGTTCACGAATTTGTAATATTTTCAGTTGAGATTTTCTGCACTGGCATTTTTACACACCTCCTTATGAACAATACAGCTGTCATTTTTCACACCCTGGCCAAAATGTGTTTTCGCACTTCCGGCGCAGAAATGCGTGGTCACTGTGGGAAATCAGTGTTTGGGACACATTAAGAAAATCACAGTGACACTGTTCATGAGTGGAGGTACCAAAATGCCTTTGTTGACAATCTGCTGTAAACAATCCCCAAACTAATTACATTACGGGTATGCATTACGCAGTTTCTACTCATGCTCGTGACTTCACCAGTTTTTTTATATTTTCACTCCAGATTTTCAACATTGCCATTTTTTACACCTCCTCATGAACAGTACAGCGGTCATTTTTTACATTCTGTTCAAAATGTGTTTTCGCACCTGTGGTGCCAAATGGCATAGTCGCTGTGCAAAATCAGCTTTCAGCTAACAAACTGATATTGCCACTGTTCATGAGGTGGGGATCACAAAAAACCCATGTTGAAAATTTGGAGTGAAAATACCAACGAACGCCCGGGGCGTTAGGGTTTCCGGCCATAACGCTCCACCCTGTAGAGACTGACAGGCATCAGGGGTGTGACTTGGGATTGTCGCCTGTAATGCTCATGTCATTCCACCCACACCCTCACCCTGCAGCCAGTGACAAGCATCAAGGTGTGCCTTGGACTCTTCGGCCCCAAAGTTCACCCCATTCTCCTATACGGCACCCATCTCACCGTATTTCCTTACGGAATGGGGTGAGCATAAGGCCCAAAGACCCAAGGCACACCGTGACACTTGTCGGTATCTGCAGGGTAGGGTGTGGTGAAATGGCGTGGCCGTTATGTCTGACGACCCAAAGACACACCCCAATACCCATCAGTCTCTGCAGGGTGGTGGTGGGATTGGCTTCAGTTCAATACTTCACTGCCATTCCTATTATGCATGTTTCCAACTCCTACACTACCAATGCCAATGCCAGCAAGCAAACATTCGGCATTGACAAATGCTTGTTTTACCTGGCTTTGAGCAAGGACTTGAACCACCCTCCTTCCTGGTTTGTATTCTGTATATTGTGCTTCTGTTGGTGCATCCCAGAATCCTCTGTGGCTGATGTCAGCCATGAACTGAAGCTGTGCGAGAGTCATTACCTTTACACTGTTTTTGAGCTTTTGACAACTTTGGTTCACGTGCTACCAGGCCAGTTGTACTCCTGAGGCTGAGTACAGATCCCATGATGTGTACTTAGTCTCAGGAGTACAACATGACTGGTGTTACCAGCAAATTAGAGCTTTACAAGCTCAAGGACCCTTTGAATCCCAGCAAGACTGGGCCAGTTTCCTTCTCTTAGTTCTCAAGGAAAGATTTACACACACCCCTAACCAGCCAACAGCCATTTGGTGGTAGCTGCAGTATCCTGGGCTCCTTCCTTCAACAGCAGCAACAGCACTTGGGAATGTTAATCACAACTGGATCCAGTCATCCAGTGTCTGGGCAGCAGTGGTGAGTGGCAGTGGCATAGGCAGCATTGTCAGCTGCCAAAAACAAAACAACACAGCTTTACCTTTTTTTATTTATCCATTACAGATTGGCATATATGGGTGGTGTCACCATCAAAAGCGATACATCATGACCAGAATTCCCACTAAAAACAAAACAAAGTTTACTTTTTTCATTTTATCCAGCACTGAGTACCTCTGAAAATTGTGAGAAAGGGGCCAAAAAACCTGCAAAACAGGTTTAATAAAACAGATATTTACTGATGTTTTTGAGATATATAGTAGTGGGAACATTCTGACCCCTTGGGATAATCTATTGACCTCCAGTAGTCATATTAGGTCATTACCAGGTTAGCTGGTTACAATTTGACAGCAGGCTTAAATACCAGTCATGCCTGCTTGCAAAAAAAGTCACATTGGGACTGCTACTCCTTGGCATAATGGCCCTTTTCTCCCCTGCACATAACCTATGCAGTACCAGAAGCTCTGGCAAACAGGCTTTCAGAATCCCTTGCTGCCGCACCACCTTTGGACAACATGCATTCACAAACAGAGCTCTGCAGTGGTACAACTCCCTGCCACCTGACATAACCAATGCTACTTTGCTTGGCTCCTTTAAGAAAAAACTCCGGCAGCATCTAATCTCACTGTCAACCTGTAACTGCTACCATTAATTGCCTTTACCTTGCTCCTACCATTTACAATCTCTGTGATCTATATTGATTAGTAAAATGTTATGCTTCATGTCCATTTCTTGGGCCCCCGGTCAGATTAACACTTTCATGGGCTTTCTACCCCTGCCTAAATTATTTATTTTCCCCTCCTACCGCCTTCCACCTCATCTTCCCTTTTTTGCCATTCCATTATTCCATACCTCTTTCCTCCCTACCACCTTAATTCATCTTCATCATCACCCCACTACCTACACTATCTCTTCCTCTCTACTCTCCTCCATACCTCCTTTCCACCCACCCTCCTCCCCCTTTATTCCACTTTGACTACATAGCTATTCTTCCCTTTCCCTCCTATCTATCCCCATCCTACCCCCCACCTCTGCTTGCTGTTTTTCTCCCCGCACTTTACTCATCCCTCCCCTGTCTCTCTCTACTGGTATGAGACCTTCTTTCCTTGACTCGGGCACAATCCAATTATCTGCCTATGTTGTTAGTTTTACAATTCTCCTTTTTAAACAAGCATCCTCATGTTATGTTACTGTTACCTAGTGAAACGTTAGTCTTTGTTTTAACTCTGCACCCAGTACATACCTAGATTGTGTAACTATTGTTAGAGTTTATGCTTGGAGACAGTTTTCAATTGTTTCTTGCTGTATCTGTATCTGTGGAACATATCTGTATTCTTGTTTGTGTCATGCTTGACGTGGAACCTATGAAAGAGCTTTCTGTTCAAAGGTGTTAATCCAAGATCTAAATAAATAAATATTGACCTCAGCCTCTGGCTCCAGGCAATCTAACTATTGTTAGTCAATAGTTCATCCCTCAAGGTCAGTATTTTCCTACTGTATCCCTTAAAGAGCAGCTGACACTAACTTGTAGTGGAGTTCCGATGGCATGTTATTTCTCTCAGCTCCCGAACTGGTGAATTTCATTGTTACCGTGAGAAATACTGATTTTCTTCTTTAGTAATATTTTAAAAACAAACCGCATCATGACCACACTTCAGCCACACCTTGTGCTGTTTGTGGAGTCTGATGGCACTGCGCAGTGAGATCAAGTGTGGTACGACCTGTAGTAGGGCTCATTTGGATTCGGAGCATTTAAGCACATGTGTTGTTTTCAGCTCCTTCGTGTTTGACAGTTCAGTCATGGCAACATACCACCCTGACTCCAATGTACAAGATGACAATCTATCAGTGAGCTCGTCTTTCTCCGATGTGGAGTTTGAAGACGAGGATGCACCGGTTTTTGGTCCAGTTGCTAATGTGTGGTCAGACTTACAAAACATGTAGTCCTATGTGTTCGAGCCTGAATTACCAGCTGCCACCTCAGACTCGGACACACAGATGTCCATTCACACTGAAGATAACAGAGCTGAAAGGCTGAACAACACTGAGTGGTAAATAATCTCATTCATAACAATATTTTCATATGTCTTCAATCCTGAATTTTGGAATTGTGATGATTGTCATGTAATTGAGTTGCAGAGCCCTTCTCTCTATGTGTCTTTGAGTTGTGTGAATAATTTCTAAAGGATAATGCATCTCGAGTGTTTTATGTGCCCCCTTTGAACTTCAGATACCAAATTAGTAATAGACCATAGATCAGTGTCTGATCCATGTCACAGGCATGAATGTATAAATGATTTATCTTTGCAGCAAGATGTTGTTCACCTAATACACCTGGATACGTTGTATTTAGCTTAGTTCTTGTAATGGAGTAAATTGAACATACACATAGTAACTTGCCAAAAAATCAATTATAATTCAGTTTCTATTTCTGTTGTTTCCTGGATGACCATGACAAATCCACCTCCAACCACATTCTATTTTTACAGAGGTCTCCTTTCTATTTATTTAATAATATATTAAATTGAGGTCATTTTACATATTGTTGTACTGGGGGGGTCTGTATGTGTATGCCACTGTTACTATGAAATTGTTTCAATTTATGAATTCCATGTTAACATTACGTGCGTTATTTGCTGCGGTCTGATGTCCATACTACTCTTAGAATGCTGAGATTCTGTGTTTTATTTAGTTACAATTGCTCAATATGTGTGTAGAACAGATTACATTGCACAATTCATAAGTAACACTGTTATCTGTTACTGTTTCAGGTGCAGATGTGGCTTGTGCACATCAATGGATATAGCAGCTGAATATGTCTGCTGCAGAGAGCCAGAACCCGTTTTAGAGAGAAGTGGGTCTCAGGGATGCATTACACAGCATCCTGGATTTCAGACAGTATGCTTAGACATCTGGGTACTGATGACAGCATACTTTGCATTTAGACAGCAGTATGGTGCCCATCTGGACACCACAGTTCATGAGTAAGTTATATTATTCACAGACGTGACATGCAGGGTTACAATTTTCCTTGTCTAACCCCACCCCTCGTTCAACAACATGCTTGTTATAGTGTGACCAGGATCAAATCATGATACATGCTGCAGTGTTTGAAATCACGGGCATGTAAGATTGTGTCTCCCCCTCAGGTATTCCCACCACTACATCGCTGGAGATCCCAGGGCCCTGGTCCTGCAGCCACAGTGTCAGCTCACAACAGACAGTACATATACAACGTGTCAGAGAGTCAGAATCAGGGATGAGCTGACATGGCGCTTTGAAGTGCAAGATTCCACAATTCTTGACAGGACAGATTAAACAGCAGGATGTTGCCCAAACAGGATGTACCTGAATGAATTGTGCTGTTTCACATATTTGTAGTGCTGTCTACCACAGCCAATATCTGTCCCTCTGCATCCCATTTTTTTAGTGCGTGGTACATAAATAATGCATGGAGTGTTACTTCTCGATATGTTGGCCATCTCTATGCCACAGTATATGATAATTTTTAATTTTTCAAATATGTGTCATGCAGGTTACTGCATGCCGCCACCCCCAAACACCAGCACCAACGCAATTCAGTTGTTATATTGACACATGGAGGATGTCAGGTTATTTATAACAGCATTGAAAGCACAGTACTGTTTGGCTGTGGTTGCCATGTCCATACCAACACATCTCTTCTGTCCATACATAGTCGTATGACCCAGCATGCAATAAAGTTATGTATTTCCACATATGTGTCATGCTCCCACATTACCTACCACCCACCCCCCACTCACAACCTTCAAAACATTTGGTTGTTTTAGTGACACATGGAGGAAGTCATGTTAGTGATGATATCATCTGATGCCATGTGACCTTTTTTGGACATGTTTGCTGGGCACACACACCACCCCAAACCCCCTTTTGTTCATACATCATCATTAAGCCACCCCCCCCATCAAAACATACAGTTACCGTGCCCACACACACATATGTGACATGTAGGCATCCAGATTCCTCTTCCCCTAACTACCACCCCTCCACCCCATCAAAAAAAGCAGTTTTGTATATTGTCACATGGATTATGTGAGATTGTCTGGGAGAGAATTAAAGACTACAGTACTGTTTGTCAGTGGTAGCATGTCCTACCTATAACAACCCTCCTACATAGAAACATGGAAAATGTTGGCAGATAGGGACAGCAAGGCCCATCCAGTCTGACTGTAAACCCTATATGTGGTTCAGTCCTCTGACTCTATCTGGTCAGTGGCTTTTATTTCCCTCTGCACCAACTCCAAGGCTACATTATGACTTTTCCAGGCATGCTTAAGTCCCTCCATATTGCTAGCTCCTACCACCTCCTGTGGCAGACTATTCCATGTATCCACCCCCTGTCTGTGAAGAAAATGTTCTCGCATTCCCTTAGCCTGCCGCCTTTCAATTTCATATCATGCCTCCTTGCTCATCTATTCCTCCTGTATTGGAAGATGTCTGCCCCCTGCACCTTGTTAATGCCCCTGAGGTACTTGAATGTTTCTTGTATGTCTCCCATCTGCCTCCTCTCCTCCAGTGATTACATATTAAGGTTCTTTAATCTCTCCTCATAGGCTTTGTGGTGCAAGCCCTGTACTCTCTTAGGTGCCCTTCTTTGGACCGCCTCCACCCTGTTAATGTCCTTATGAAGGTGTGGCCTCCAGAACTGCACACAGTACTCCAGGTGATGCCTGACTAGTGTTTTATACAAAGGCATCATTACCTCCCTCTACACTGTGAATGGACTGCTGTCCACCTCTCCACTTCATTGGCATCTGTCGCTCAGCTGTGGATCCTGTCCTTCCCCCATAACAGTGAATATTGAACAGAATTATTTATTCAATTTTTCTGCCTTTTCCAGGTTTCCTCCTTACACTCCCCCTTCATCCCCTTTGAGCTTAGCAACCCCACCACACTTTTTTTCCCTTCTATCACTGATGTACCTATAGAATGCCTTGCCCCTTTTTTCTACCTTCTGCGCTAATCCTTCTTCAGTCTGTACCTTTGCTCACCTAACAGCTTTCCCTGCTTCCCTTACACATTCTCATTACGCCTCACTGTCATCCTCCCTTTGGGTCTCCTTATATTTCCTGAAGCAGGCCCTTTTGGCCCTTACCTTGCCTGCTACCTCTTTCAAGAACCATAGTGGCTTCTTCTCTTCCCCTTGGTCACCAACCTGACACATTGGTTCATCACTTCCACTATGGCTGCTGTAATTTGCCTCCATTGCTCTTGACCCCCTCTTGCTGTGTCCACCTTCTCCAGGGCTACTGTGATACACCTCCCCATTTCAGCGATGTCTGCCCTTTTGAAATTCAAAACCCTCGCCTTTGTGTGACTCAACTCAGTCCCTGACCCCGTGCTAAATCACACTATGTTGTGATCACTGGATCCCAGTTGTCCTTCTTCCTGAACACATGATTCTGTCCCTGTTAGCCAGTACTAGGTCCAGAATCACTCCACCTCTGGTGGGATCAAGGTCAAACTGCCTGACACCCGCCCCCTGAGAAAGGCTCGCTATAGGGTTGAAGCACTGGGGCTATAGGGTTTTGAACCAGGCACCTGGCCAAAATTAAAATATCACTTCATTTTGTAACTTCAGAACTGAAAAGTGCTGATTCTTTTTGCTTCTTTTTCCCCCCCTTCAGGGAGTCCAAGATGCTTCTGCTCCTGGTTAAAGCAGCTGCCTGGGTGGTCCAGTCTACATACAGCATGTTGAAATCCTCCAGCAGTAGAACGCGCCATATGCCTGTAGATTACCCCTGTGTGTATTGCTGCGCCATTGCCAGTTTCAAGCGTGACACACAGTGCCTTGGCCTCCCCCTGCCCACCCTGCACCTCTGTAGCCTTTATTTCCTCCCTGGCCTATAAAGCTATCTCCCCATCCCGCCTGAACAGTGCATAACCTGGTACATTTATGTCCCACCTGTTATTTGAAGTGTACCATGTCTCAGTCATTGCTACTATTTCCAGGTCTGTCTCTACTATCAAGGCCTCCAGGTCTGGGATTTTATTACCCAAGCTTCGGGCATTAGTTACCATGGCCTTCCATGTTTTGCAACCCATCCTCCCTCTGCCCTATTTCTACTCCCCTGCTTCTTCCCCCACCCCACTTTTCCTTCTTGTGTGGCAAAGAGCCTGCTGCTTCCTCCTCTCCCACCCCCTTTCCATTGTGTGTGGCCCTGATTCCACTGCTTCTGCTGTACCTGACATTAATCCCTTATACTGCATGTGCCCACAGTGGTGGTTAAACTAAGCCTCCTGACCTTCTTGATTTCTACCCCCACCCCCACCCATTGTCCAGTTTAAATGCTCACTGCTGAAGAATTCAAACTTCTTACTCAGGACCAGGGGCACCGCCACAGTTTCCATGTCATGGGCCCCCCAACAAGTGCTCAACCAGTAAGACTGAGATATGCCAACAGGGATGACCACTCATGACGAGCCCACGTACAACCACCACCGAACCCCACCCAACACTGAGCCACTCAATAATCTGTGATTGCCTTCATCAAGGCCTGCAGCTTCCATTCCCAAACTGTATGCACTAACATATGAGAAACTGTTGTTTTTTTCTACAGGGTTGTCATGATCTCACATTACGCCCCCCCCCCAACCTCAAAACCACCAAAAGATCTCGGTTATTATAGTTTAACATTGAGGCAGTAATGTTAGTTGTCCCAGTATCTGATTCCACATGACTGTTTGGCTGCATTTGCCAGTCCCACCAGGACAGTACCTCATCCCACTCTGCTCCTGTATCATCTGTGACTGCATTCATCATGGCCTGCAGTTACCATGCCTATGCACACAAGAACACATGTGTAAGTTATGTTTTGCCACAGGGGCAGGATCAGGATGGGGAAAGAGGGTGAGGACGGGGGTAAATCAGTTGGTACTATAAGTGATGAAGGCGAAGAGGGGGTTGCGGTGGGCAGCATCAGTACTCAACACAGAGAGCTGCACATTCGAACAGATTTGAAAGACCATATGGCCTGTATCTGCTGGCATCATCATATTTTCTTTTGTTCATATGTATCACAGATGTGACATGCAGGCTAACAGATTCAATTCCACCTCTCCCCAGCCCTAAGCCACTAAATAATATGAGACTGTTTCCATCAAGGTCTGCAACTACCATGCCATGCCTTATCAGATAATTCCTAAACTGTGGTACATGATATACATTTCAGAGCTGACCTGTCATTGGTATCCTCTGTTTTCAGTTGCAGTATGGTACACATCTGTACGTATTAACATATGAGTAATTTTGGTTCTTCAACAGGGTTGTCATGGTCTCACATTCATGCCTCCCCTCCCCATCTAGAAAAACAACAAAATCATCAAAGTTATTATATTTTAACATGGAGGCAGTCATGTTAGTTGGGCCAGCATCTGATACCACGTGACTGTTTGGCAGTGTTTCCTGGGACCTCCAGCACCCTGCCTTACCCCACTATGACCCTGTATCATGTGTGACTACCTTCAAGTCCAGCAGTTACTGTGTCTATGCGCACAAGAGCATATCAGTAAGTTATGTTTCTTCTCAGATGTGACATGCATGCTAACAGATTTTTTGTCCACTTCTCCCCGCGCCACCCCCAAACAAAGAATGATAGTGTCACATGGATGCAGTCAGATTACTTGTGATAGCGTTGAAGATTATGGGACTGTTTGGTGGTGGTAGGTGGGTAAACCTACAACCACCCCAACCACACCCTCACTCAACCTGGTGATGCAACATAATGTTTGACTGCCATCATCGAGCTCTGCGACTCACATGTCATGGTGCAACATTAAGTACTCAAACAGCAGGCCATAGATGCAATGACAGGGATGACCTATTGTGGTGAGCTGTGGTTTACAGTAGCAGTCACAGACACTGCCAGCTATTTCCTGAAATTTATGTGATATTTCCAGAAAAATCTCATGCTTTCTCCATTTCCACAGCAGGGGCAGCGGAGAGAAACTCTTTAGAAATTTTGTGAAATATCTGGAAATATCTGGCAATGTCTGTGGGCTACTACCGTATGTAGCAGCATGGTGCACATCTGTATGCATCAACATATGATTAACTTATGTTTTCCCACAGATGTGACATGCAATCTCTCAGATCCATTGTCCCCTTTTCCCATTCACCACCCTAAAAAATAACCCTACAGTCACAAGGATGCAGTCATATTATTTCGGACAGCACTGGGCAACTTTGGTACTGTTTAGCACTGGTAGTTGGGACCACCTTCAACCACCATACAACTCCCTCCCTCCCCACAACTTGCATCCCGCAATAGTATGTTACTGAATACACTAAGGCTTGTAGCTACCGTGCCATGTCGCACCAGATAGTGCTTAAACAACATGGCATAGATACACCATCATGAATGACGTGTCATGATGACCTTTGTTTTCTGTAGTAGTGTGGTGCCAATTTGTATGCACTAACATATGAGTAGTTGATGTTTTCCTACAGGTTTGCCATTCTGTAACATTACCTACTGCCCACACATCCAAAAAAAAAAATAAATGATCCTAATCAGATGACTACCATATACTACCCTGTTAGGTATCTGTATCAATAACATAACTGTTCAGACATTAGGTTGGTTACATCTGGTGACAGAGAGCTCCTGCCACTCTTGAGGACCGACCTTTTTTTAAATCCATTGCAACAGTTCTTCTGTTTCTTAGCCTAATCTATCCTTCACAATTTCTAGTCCATAAGCTTGGCCACCTATGGGCACCCCCTTCCCTTTCTTGACTATGCTATAGTGTCTGCTTTAATTTTCCTTTTCCCTCTCAGGTCCTCATACAAGGAGGTTATTGTGGTGACCTCCAAGTGTATGTAAAACAGGTTGTGTGTATTGTTGTTGGATTTAGTATGTAATAGCACTATGTCATAAAATACCTTGATGTGTATACTTTATGTTTATGAAACCTGTAAATGTTGAAAATACCATGGCACTAGGTGTTTTTAATAATGGTAAAAAGTACTAGGTGACTATTACAGAAATAATTAAGTTAATTGTGCTATTTAAAATGCATGTAAATTGCTGTAAACTGAACAAGTATAAATGTAATGGTGATTTGCATATATCCCATGATGCTTTGCATTATGGACGTAGGTATGATGTTGTATTTCTTTGAAACTTGATTTATTACCAGTGCCCTTTGGGGTAACCTTTCTTTCAGTGATTCTGCATTGAGTTCTTTGTGTATAGCTTGTTTTTTTGGGGGGGGGCCCCACTACCCAAGCAAACGGGGCCCACATGGGGTGGAGGTTGCATCTCAACTGGTAAGTTGTATCAGAGATCAATGTCAGTAGGTTCTGGCTAAGTGCAGATAAAGGACATTCATAGTCTGTTGCTGCGAACTGATGTACTGAAGAAGGAATATGGCATTGCAGAAGCTTATTTCCTGTATTTTGAATAAACAACACACCAAGATTGTGTGTTGAACCTAAAGTTGGGTGTCTGGTCCATCTGTTATCCCACAACCCCTCCACTCATGTATATGTGACTAATTAATTTTTTTGTTTGTTTAGGCACTACCGCTATACTGCCTATTGACAATTTGTCAGATGGTGCTGGGGATACCTGGGTAGACATGTAAAGGTCCCAGTACCTGCATGTGCAGTGAATCACATCAGAACTGCCTTTCCATCACTGGAATATTGCGGGTTTCAATATCCTGATTTACAGTTTAAACAGACAAAATTCACAACAAATGTCAATGTTTATTTTTATTAATGAATGAACATGAATTTTTAAAATGTTGAATTCATAAGTTGTGTTCATTTGTTTCATCGCACAGTGTTAGTACAGTTGTACACAGAGTTTTATACCGTTCAAATACTTACATTGCTAGATGAATTTTGCCACATACCAAATAACTTGATAAGCATGTTTCAACCAGGAGCAGATATACCTCTATCCAACATATATGATAGCTTACCCTCTGGTGTCGACTTCATCTCATAAAATGTCCAATATGTTCTAGGGCATATTTCATAATAAAATACTCATAAAACTGCTCTGCTGAGCTGGTATCCAAAACATTACTAAGTCTCAACCTTCAGCCACAACGCTACACATTCACTTTGGTGACATTAATACACGAATGTTCTAGTACATGCTACATGTAATACAATGGTGTAAGGGAGTGGGGCAAGACAATCAACGAGGGACCATTTTTTGTTTTCAGATGTGTTTTTTTGTTTTTGGGAAGACTACGCAGGACTTGTGCAATGCTGGGGTGGGCTTCCAGTGTAGCAGCTGAAAGTTTTTTTTGGGGGGGTCAGTGGAGCCGACGGGGGATTGGGCACCCCCCTCAGCCATACTGTGTGTGGCGGGGGGAGCACATGTAAATAACATAAGAGGATTACCCTCCTGGTGTGTTGCTTTCTTTTTCTCCCATGTCTGTGTAAGTTTCTTTAATAAATAAAAAAAAATAACCCAGGAGCAACACTCTCTGATTTTGCGATACTGCAGGATGGGGGATAAAAGGAATCACAGGATACACCTCCATGATCGTGCAGGATGGGAAATGGAACACTGGTGAAGGGGGATGGAACAGTAACGAACCCTGCTGCTGTCCTCTATCTGGTTGAAACAGTCATGAATTCGACTGCTCTCGTCTACCTCAAAGACAAGCAGGATTGCCGGCAATATGCTAATCAATACCACATTATCACTACTCATTGAAGCGGTCTCTCCCTTTCAACTGTACGCCACTGCATTTTCAACTGCTATCATAGACAACTGCAGCATTCATTGGTGAACTGTGGCCGCACCTGCAAACACACTGACTGCACTGGAAGACAGGATGCCACACCTGCAAAAACCAGTATGATGGCACTATGTTTCTTGCACATGCGTGCAAGTAAACATAATACTGGGGAGAAATTTTACAGAACTAATGTTAAATATGAACTGATCTGTATCTAAATAAAACCTGTTTTTTTATTGTTTATTTATAGTATTTTTTAAATAAAAATGAATCAGTTGTCTTCTCTATACAGTTTCCCAGGATAATAACTGTAAAAGTTCAAATAATAACATATATAGGTGGGGACCAGCATCATATACAGAGCATTAAAGCAAGGTAAAAGTCTTATAGACTGTCCATGGTTCCTATAAAAGAAAGAGCTCATCATATATATTAATGTTGGATCCATATAATAATAAAACCTTTCTTGTTTTCTGTCTGGCCCATAAAAACATTAGGTTTCAAGGAACAAAAGAGGGGTCCAAAGGTGAAATATAAAATACCCATTTTCTCCATCTTAGTTTAAATAAATCCATCCTATCTACTGATCTTGCAATCAATCTTTCTAATCTATATATCTCTCTGAGCACCTCATGCCAGTCCTGGAGGGCAGGGGGTACTGTCTGCCCCAATGTTTAGTAATAACTTTCTTAGCTGCCAGGATATAGGTAATCAGCAAAGACCCTTTCTGGACACGGAGACTTTCTGGTGGCATAGATAGTAGTACCAATTCTGGGGTCAGAACAGCTTCCTCTCCCACTAATTCTGCTAAGGCAGATGGTATACTATGCAAGAAAACTCTGAGTTCTGGGCAGGACCAGAAAATATGAGTATTACTTTTGCTCAGTATTCACAAAAGAAGATGAGGAGGAGTTACCTAAACCAGACAATAGAAGCACTCTGGGTAGGAGGGGTTGACACCAGTCCATTTACAGAAGAAAGAGTCCTGATAGAACTCCTAAAACTCAAGGTGGACAAAGCAATGGGGCCTGACAGGATTCACCCCAGAATTCTAAAAGAACTAAGGGAGGACCTAGTGACACCACTGACCACACTTTTTAACAAATCATGGGAGGATGGGGTGGTACCTGAGGACTGGAGGAGGGCAGATGTGATTCTCCTTCACAAAAGTGGGAGCAAGGCAGAATCAGGAAACTACAGACCTGTAAGTTTGACCTCAATGGTAGGGAAATTATGGAATCACTTCTGAAAGAAAGAATTGTTGAGTACCTAGAGGCCAGCAGGGCACAGGACCCAAAGCAGCATGGATTTACAGCAGGAAGGTCACATCAGACGAATCTAATTGATTTCTTTGACTTGGTGACCAAAGTAATAGACCGGGAAAGGGCTGTGGATATGGCCTACCTAGACTTTAGCAAGGCATTTGACACAGTCCCGCACAAAAGACTAATAATCAAGTTAGTCAGCCTGGGAGTGGGTTCCAGGGTGGTAGCCTGGGTAGCAAACTGGCTGCACAACAGGACACAGAAGGTAATAATGAATGGAACACATTCTGAAGAAAGGGGGTTACTAGTGGAGTACCTCAGGGCTCAGTACTGGGTCCAGTCGTCTTTAACGTCTTTATAGGTGACATTGCAGAGGGTCTGGAGGGAAAGGTATGCTTCTTTGCAGATGACACAAAGATCGAAAACAGAGTTGATACATAAGGGGGGGTAGAAAGGATGAGAAGGGACTTGCCAAGGTTGGAGGAGTGGTCAGACATATGGCAACTTAGATTCAATGCAAAGAAGTGCAAAGTAATGCACCTGGGAAACAAAAAGCCAGGAGAAGAGTACACAATAGCAGTGGAGGTACTAACAGTAACAAAAATGGAAAGGGACTTGGGGATAGTCATATCAAATGACTTAAAGGTGGGTAAGCAATGTAAGAAGTCAGTAAGGAGAGCCAGGGGGATACTGGGATGCATAGGAAGGGGCATCACAAGTAGAAAAAGGGAAGTGGTTATCCCTCTGTACAGACAGTTGATGAGACCCCATCAGGAATACTGTGTGCAGTTTTGGAGACCCCATCTATGCAAGGACATAGACAGGATAGAATCAGTCCAGAGGAGGACAACTAAAATTGTGCAGGGTCTGCATCAGAAACCATATGAAGAGAGACCGAGAGATCTTAATATGTATACCCTTGATGAAAGGAGGGATGGGGGGACATGATAGAAACTTTCAAGTACCTCAAGAGAATCAACCAAGTCAAGGAGGGGAGCATTTTTCAGAAAAAGAGATGTGTAAGAACAAGGGGGCACAATTTAAAGATAGAGGGGGGACGGTTCAGGGGTAATGTGAGCAATTTTTTTTTCACTGAGAGAGTGGTGGATGCATGGAACTGTCTTTCTGGGGAGGTTGTTGGGTCTAAAACAATAGGGGAATTCAAACATGCAAGGGACAGACATAAGGCAATTGTAGTGGGGGGTTGCAGGGAGTAGGCTGCTGATTAACTAGAATCTGCAGCTTATCCAATAGGAAGGGAAATGGGCAGACTGGGTAGGCCAAGTGGTCCTTATCTGCCATCAAAGTCTATGTTTCTATGTTTCTATACTGTTCCCCACATCTTCTCCAACATGCACCTGTGATTGCAACAGTGAATTTAGAAAGTTTTACAGGAGTATGAAAAAACCTGTACCTAGTCTTCCACGCAAATTCATGTCAGTAGGGGGCATTCAAGAGGCCTAAAGATTGTTTAGTATATTTTTCCCAGTCAGCTACTTGGACTGGCAGGGGGAGCTCTCTATTCCAAGCCTCTAATGTTCCCCTAGTGGACGCTCTAGACAATTCCTGAAGACTCTTTTAAAGTAGTCCTATAAAATGTAGCCAGATTTGCCCCTCTCTAGTAGTTACAGAGAGATGTAAAAGTGAAGGGAAGGGTTTAGGTGAAAAACCCTGGGTTGTCGCCCTGTACCCTATAGATTCCTTAAGTCATGTATACAACACAAGGTCTTGTGGTGGGAGCCTGTAGCTGTCCTGCAGTTTCATAAAAGGAAATACTCCCTCCGAATCCGTGACTTTGTAAATTGAAGAGAGAACTCTATCTGCCTAGATCTGCTGAGTTTGTTTCTCTTGTGGTGAAAGGGGCTTGACCACTGAACAGAGGGGTCCATATGGGATAGAATTAACTAAAATTGCACCATACCTTTAGGTTAGACACCGCTCTAATATAAAATGGCAGCTCTCTTTTGAGGGGAGCTTTAATGGAAGACAGCAAATCTGGGATGTCATAGAGTTGATTAAGAGCTATTTCCAGCACCTTCCAAGGAAGGACATAATTCAGATTGCACCAATTAAATATTCAAGATAAAACTACAGCTTGGGCATATTTTTGGAGATCAGGTAGATTCAATCCCCCCTTTAAGGAGCTGCATTACTGACCACTTCACTCTTGGTCATTTATCCACCCAAACAAACCTGGCAAGGGATCTATTCCAGGAAATAAAATATACCTGCAAAGGAAATTCTGGGATTATCGAAAATAAATATAACAAATGGGGTAGGTTATTCATATGTATTAGGTCCACTTTAGAATATAATGGTAAATGGAGTTGGGACCAATGGTGCAGATCTAATTCAGTTTGTTGGGTAAGGGGTTCATAATTGAGTAGCATAAGATTAGAGATCTGTTGCGGTAATTGTATACCTAAATATTTTATTTTAGTCTTATTCCATCTAAAAGGTAATTGTGCTTTTAGGTTTGGGAGAGGGGAGAAATGAAAAGTAAGTACTTCTGTTTTGGTAAGGTTTGTCTGATATCCAGAAACCCTAGTAAATTGGTCTAGCTCACTCAGATAGCTGTAAGGGAGGTTTCTGGGTAGATTACGGGAGAGTAGGATATTGTCTGCATATAAAGTTAGTTTCCAAGTGTGATTCCCTATAAGTACTCCTAAAATCCTTACTGATGTTCTAATGGTCATAGCCAGAGGTTCAATATACAAAGCAAAAAGGAGTGGGGAGAGGGGACAACCCTGTCGAGTGCCCCTCTCGAGGGTGATAGGTGAAGACATACCACTGTTGATCTTAATATAGGGCTTTGCTGAGGAATAGATTTGCTCTAGCCAAGCTACAAAATCTTTTGGAAAGTTAAAGGCCTCCAAGAACTCCCACAGGTATCTCCAGGAGACTCTGTCAAAGGCCTTGTATGCGCGTTCAGGCTCACCAGTGCTGCAGGTGTCTTTAATCTAGTTTGGTAGTCCATAGTATGAAAAGTTCTTTGGACATTGTCAGCAGTTTGTCTCATCTGGAGAAATCCAGTCTGGTCCACATGGATCAGATCCGGCAGGATAGCCTCCAGTCGGCTCGACCAAATTGACATGAAAAATTTAAAGTCACTATTTAGGACCGAGATAGGTCTAAATGATTCAAGCAGTAGAGGGTCTTTTCCTGGTTTTCATATAGCTGAAATGGCTGCATAGGACCATGGGGGGACAGTCCTCTCTGTACCTCATCAAAGACCTATTTCATTGGTTGGAGTAATTTAGCTTGAAAGATTTTGTACCGTTCAGCACCAGACCCATCTGGGCGGATTTACCTATTGCTAACTGAATTTTTCTAGTTGAGATAGGGCTCAACAGGGAGGTTTGTTGTGCTTCTGTTAATTTAGGGAAGGTAAGCGGAGCCAGAAACTGGCATATCAAATCTTCTGATGGAGGATTCCAGTCAGCATACAATGCCTCGTAATAATCCCAGAATGTTTTAATTATTGTGGTCCCTTATAATGAAATTTCCCCGTTTGAGGGTCTTTAATATCTGCAATGGTCGCTGACTGTCTGTAAGCTCTAGTTCTTTTGGCCAAGTTTCTGGCACCTTTTGAGCTGCCCACATAGTAAAACTTCTTGAGATATAAAAAGACCATCTGTGCTTTATAATTTAATATCCTCTGAATTTCTAATTGTACTCTTCTTAGTTCCTCTTGGGGCACCTCTTCTCTGGCACATCTCTCTCTTGGAGGTCCCTGAGTGTCACCTGTAGTTGTTTGTATCTGGATTCCCTCTGTTTGTGCTGGTGGGAGGAATAAGATATAATTTCACCCCACAGCATGGCTTTAATAGTGTTCCAAATAATGGTAGCAGGCACATCAGGGTTAGCATTTTCATTTAAAAGCTGTGTAATCCAGTCCCCTATTTTAGTTTTAAATTCTGTATCTTTAAGTAGAGTTAAATTTAGCCTCCACAAGGATGTTTTGTGTTTTTTACCTAAATCCATTTTCAGTAAAAGCAGGGAGTGATCTGAGAGCTGTCGTGCTGCCAGTGAAATATCTTGTACTCTATCCAAGTGCTCCGTGGAAATAAAAATATAATCAATTCTAGAGAAAGAGTGGTGACTTGGGGAGAAATAAGTAACACTTTCTGATGAGGGAAATAAATGATGGCAAATATCTGTAAGGCCTAATTGTGGGATTTGTGCTTTAAGAAGTTTCTGAGTAGGGGTAATCCTATGTGCTCTTGAAGCAGAAGAGTCTAGACATGGAGAAATGGTGATATTAAAATCACCTCCTATCAACATGATACCTTTCTGTATCTCCATAAGCCTATTAATAAAGCACCTAAGTAGTAGAGGGGGGGATCTAGTGGAAGGTATACACTTGCCAGCGTTACTTCAGTCTCAAACATACGCCCCTGGACTATGATAAAATCCCCATTCTGATCAGAGTATTCTCTCTGTACCTTGAACGGTGTAGATGAGGGGACCAAAATAGCTACTCCCCTTCATTTCCCCGTGGTACTGGAGGAAGAGAATACTGTATATCTGCCCCCCTTCGCCAGTTTAGCATGTTCATTCTTTGAGAGATGAGTGTCTTCCAGGTATATGCAGTCTGCTTTTTGCAGAAGTAAATATTGCCGAAGTCTAGCTCTCTTTATTGGATGGTTTATGTCATTTATGTCCATCGACACTATTTTTGCTAAATCTGTCTACACTGCAAAAAATTTATATTTGCAGCATTGTGAGTAGATGACTACCCTTCCCTTCAGATAATAACCAAGGCTTAAAGGGACACTGTCAACCTGTTCTTCATCATATTATTTCTAGTTAAAAACCTACATTTTATGATTGCTTACCTTCTCTATAATTCATTGATGTTGCTGTTTGTTCTGTCTGTCTCATTGTTTAGTAGAACTGAAATGCATGCTAATGTATATTTATAAACAACCTTGTTATGTTTACGATCTTGGATCTGTTCTTACTGCATACTTCCTGAGCATTAGAAACACACCCAAACAGTACAGTCACTCATGAGGCAGTAGCCCCCTAAACTCCCACTGCATCACAATAGGCTAGACAGTGTTGTGGGTGTTCCCAAGTCCAGGAAAGATGCAGTTGGAACTGATCAAGGAATGTAAACAAACCTGTGTTTGTGTTGTAACACCAGTATGGTGGGCAGTCTGTTTTTCACTTTTTTAAAGAAAAAAAGAGTCAGAATCAAACTACCAGCTACATCAGCAATCTTTACAGAATGTTGGCAATCATAAAATATGTTTTTTAAACTATGGACACTTTGAGACCTAAGGTGGTTGAGAGTATCCCTTTAAGGAACCAAACACTGTTAAAGAACTCCCACCCTGTATCTTGCCTGATCTGCTTATAGACAACAGTACCATTGCTATACTTCCATAAAGATCTGTCACATTTCAATATTGTCACATCATTGTTCCTGGGATTAATCAAATTGTACCTCATAAAAAACTGAACTTCTTTAAACTCACACTCTGACCATGGAGTGCTTAACATTTTAAACCGCAAATTCAAAACAGATTTTAGTTTCTGATACATTCTTGTAGCTTCTAACATATCAAATTCAGCTGTAACTGGATATATCAATTTATAACTCAAAATCTTAAGGACTTCCAAACGTGGGGATGGATATCTGCACCCACGGGGATCCAAACAGTGTATCTCCCGGTAGGTGTTAACCTTCCCTAGTTGTGGAGGTAATCCCATGCCTGGTATGGCTGGGGCCTCCAGGGATACAGCATGCTGTTCCCAGAAAAATAGGGGAAACAGAAAAAGGAAGTGGAATAAAATCGAGGAGAACCCTCACATTGGAATACAGCAGCCTAGAGCAACATTACCCCCTCCCCTCCCCCCGGGTCAAACAATAGCAGATCTAGGTATAGTTATAGAGATGGGGGAAACCCAAAGTCTTACTTCAGTTATATCTTACTTTAATTAAACAAGTTATTGCAGATCTTTCCCTCCCTTTTAATCTCAGGGAATTCAGATATTTAGTGTAATCGTCCACCATGTTTAAAAGGTGGTAGCTCGGCAACATGATAAAAGCTAGGTGGGTGGGAGGGAAGGGTAGAAGCTCTCCTCCACCACAGGCTGACATTCAGCTCAGGGAAGACCCAGAATAGAGTACCTTCCTCAGGCCTAGAGCCAGGCCTGTGTGTCGTAAAGCCTCCTAAACCCCACTCATGGGGGAATCCCCCCCCATTATTGAACTCCTACCAACCTCAATATTGATCAAGCAAATGCTGAGGAGAATTCTTCAGGTGCCTTTAATTCCAGAGTCTCTCCTGTAGGCAGCCAGAACAGTCTTAACTGTGATCAAATTCTGGGTATTCTCTCTTTCTTTTATAAGTACTGTTTGCCATCTAGCTGGGCGTTGGTCTGAGTTTTGAAAGCTGGAGCTTCGGTCTGGAAATTGGAGCCACATTTTAGAGAGTTCCTCTCGCACCTCCTGTGCAGTAGCAAACTCTTTTTTCCCTGGAGAGCAATTGTACTACCAGGTGGGAAGGATACGGTGTTGTAAATTTATAGCCTGCGCTTTAAGAACAGGTAGCAGAGAGAGAAACGCTCTTCTAAGTCGCATAGTTTTAGGAGTATAGTCGTGGTTGAAATTGATGCAAATTTGACCATAAAAGATTTTCTGATGCTTCCAAGCAATTAAAAGTACTTGTTCTTTGGTGCAGAAACTGCTGAACCAGAGAATCACTGACCATGGAGGGGCCTTAGATGAGGTAGGCTTTGGGGCCAGTGCCCGGTGTACTCTTTCCAGATGCAAATCAAAATCAGGGGGCAATTCCAAAGTGGTATGGAGCAAAGACTCAATAAACTCTTTAATATTAGAGCCTTCTGAATTCTCTGGGAAGCAGTAGATGCAGATATTTGTACGCCGTTCGCGATTTTCTAAATCCTCCTGTCTGTCTATTATCTGCTCTTGAGTATCTTTAATTTGCTGGAGGGCCTGCTCCAAGTCATCTATTCTGTTTTCGGTAGCGGTTCCCTGGTGCTCTTGGTTGTCTATGCGCTGTTAAAGCTGTACTGCATCATGAAGGAACTTACCATACATCTCCTTTATCTCAGCTCTAAAGGTCAAGATTTTTGGTAAATTAAGTCCAGCTTAGCTTTTTTGGTTTTTGTTGCACCAAATTTTTTAATGTTTTACCAGGACCCCTCTTGGAGTCATGAGGTAGTAATTGTGTGGTTCTGATGCCAGAGAGGCCTCCATATCTGAGTTATCTGGTAGATCCTCCATTTTGCACCGTATATAAGTCGGGTTACCCTAGCAGTTCCACCTATGCGTTCCGTTAGTCTTTCTGTGCTAAAATTTACTCAATTTGTTTATATGATGCTTGTTCAGAATGGATTCTTAACCCAGGGGGGACAGGAGCGCAATCTCTAAGCAGCCATTACCTGCGAGGCGGAACCGGAAGTCGAACCTGTTTTTTTTAATTATCCGGAATGAGTCAGCTGCTGTTTAACAAAAATCATTGTCACCATTTCTATACATAGAATGTGGCATTGTGTGCTCCATATTCCCACATAAAATACCTAATCTGCATGTTGACCTATTAGTGTTGACTAGTTGCGTTACAGTGGTCATATTTGTTCAGATGTTCTGTGTAGCACTTTTCTACACTGCTAACATACTGTCTGTTGCTGACTGACTACATAATTAATTTACATAAACATTTAAAACTGACTTCAGTGAACTTATAGCACTGAACTTATTGTACATATCTGACCAGTGAGTTATTAAACTGATTGTCAAAATTAAAGTTTTTTGACATCTTAACGCCTTTATATTTGTTGATGACATTGTACCATGGCCTTTACTACAAAGATCATAGCACTGTATCTATGTCAATAACAATATTTGTTTCTCATGCATGTTATCAACTCCTTACTGCCAGTTATAGGGAGCAAGCACCACAATAAGTACTTAGGGCGGGATATTCAGAAGGGCTGCACATGACACAACACAGTTGCACCATGCGCAACCCACTGATGCACCCCGGCATGATATTCAAAGGGGGGATTGAGCCTAGCACAAATCCCCATGCGCTGGAGTGCATCAGTAATGTATGCGGTGCAAGTGGGGGGGCGTGCTCATGCATACTTCGCACATCCCGATATTCAGCCTGGGATGTGCTGAGCCCATGCATGCGCAACCTCTACCTGTGCTGCACACAGGTGAGCCAGAAAAAGGAGCAACAGCTGGCCACCCACAGGTGAGCTGCCATATTGCAGGGCGCAACATGGCAGCTGCCACATGTGGTGTGCCAACTCCTCTCCGTGCACCTTCATGGTGGCGCCTTCCATGCCGATCACTGGCATATGTAGAAAACAATAACAGTCTTATATCCCTGGTGGTCCAGTGGACCAATGGGCATCATACCTACCATATGGAGTCAGTTGGTGGGCGGCAGGCTGAAGTGGGTGGGGGCTACCGCCCGCGTATGACTGAGGCGGGCGGTGGGGCTCAGTGGGCAGGTGGGAGGGGTACTGCTAGACCACCAGGGTTGGATTGGTGTGTCATTAGTTATTACTGACACCCGCGACTGGGCTGCGAGCAGTCCACTGGACCATCAGGGATATAGGACTAATATGTTTCCTACATATGCCTGCGATCGGGCTGCAAGCGGTCCACTGGACCACCAGGGATAGAGTTAACTGTTTTAAACATACTTATGCCCACGATCAGGTTGCAAGCAGTCCACTGGACCACCAAGGATATTGGATGTGTTCTTCAATTTACACATGCCCGTGATCGGTCATTGGGGCACTTTGCAGCGATGTGCAGGGGGCGTCGGTCCCTGATGGCTGCAGCCTGGCAGGGCGCCAGGTGCAAGTCGCTGGGGATCAGTGCACCTGCATGCAAATGGAGCCATAATGACATGCAAATGGCCCCATTTGTGCCTTGCATACATTATGGCCCCATTTGCATGTGCACTTTTGAATATCGCGGTGGTTGCACCTATCGCAACGGCACTTGCGCTTGCACATCCCCCTGCTCCACTCTGGCCACTTGTGCTGGCACAGTGCCACTGCACCATGTGCACTGTGGGTGGCCAAGGAGCGATATTCAACAATGCTGTGCCATGGTGCAGCTCCATTGAATATCACCTTGTCAATGCCCCTGCGCATCCAAGTTGTGCTGCGCTCATGCTTGCACCACAGCCTGGCGCAGTCTGAATATCCCGCCCTTAGTTTTCAAGAAATGTTTCCACATGAAATTACAGATCTGGCTGTTCTCTGTGTTTCAATTTTAGTACCATAACGGATGAGTCAGAAACACTTGTGATCAGCAAATTGCATCAGTTATGTGTCCCTTGATGTATGTTTTTACAGTACTTTATTAATGTTGGTGATAATTTATCCATCATCAACACTTTTTAGTATGCGACAAAGTTAGTTCACACTAAATTGTGTCACATGGCCTGCTACAGCCTCATCTTTCTCTGGATGATGAAAGGACAAGGACAAGGAATCCAGTGCTGTATGTAGCTCAGAAAGGTCCAGTTCCTAGTCTCTGATCCCATTGTACATTTGAAAAGCCATCTCCATTAGCTCATTTTTGTAGCCTAAAAGATTACATTTTAAAATATATGGTTATTATCATACACTTACATGAATAAAGCGCTTCAGTTCATATTTTATGGGACGGAGCAATAGTGGTTGATGGCAACATTAAATTTACATTATGAAAACACAATCCATACTAGATTTGCAGACATTATATTTATGAGCTGCTAATGTATGGACTTCACATCCATATCAAACCATCATGCGACACTAGTAACAAGCAGCATTTAGCATATAACGTGGCAAGAAACATTTGCTTTTATTTTAAAAACAAATATATTGTGATAAAAGTGGAGTATGTTCTAGATGGATAGGCACATCGCAAACATGGATGTGCCATGCATCTACTGATTTGTGAGTGCAGACAGGGATGTGGCTATGTTCAGGTGGCAATAAAGAAACTACCACTGCTACACATTCCCTAGTAATCAAGTGGCCCCCACATCTTCCCCCATCCTGGGTTGCAAGTGCCACTTGTGGACCCAGTTTAACAGGATAGTAGGACTGGAGACTTGTAGCAACACAGTATATCGAGGAGGTGAGCAGGCTAGGCTGAGGCAAAGAACAGTTGATTGGGGGCAAAGTGTGAAACCAAGGTACAAGAACAAGCGAAGAAAAAGTGAGAAATTCTGGCAGACAGAAAGAAATGGGTTCAGGTGATAGATGGGATGGATTCTGCCTTAACGCAAATAACTTGGGTATCAAAACCAGTGAGCTCCAGGTTGTGGTGGCAGACACTGAGATGAACCTTGTAGCCATCACATAATCCTATGCCTCAGATAATAATGACTGTGAACTAACTGTCACTGGGTACTCAGTGTACAGGAGGGATAGAGGAAAGGTAGAGTGGTAGACATAGTCCTTTGTTTCAAAGATAGCTTTGAAGTTGCAGATGATGGGTGCATCATGGGTAATTGCAGTTGAATTAAAACATATATAATGGCAGAGGAGGTTACTCCATTTCAGGTTAAGCAATCCCTATAAGGTAAAACATCAGTCTTGTACATCTAGTAACTGCATAAGTCAGTTTCAGAATCAGAAAAGCTGGGCATCTGAACTCGGCTGCATAACATTTTTATTTATAACAATATCACATAACCATACAGGCAGCAACAGCAGCAGAAGCAACACAGTAGCAGTGGTTTAAAAAAAGCACCTGATCAGTATGAGAATGAAAAACAAGTGGAGGGCTCATAACCCTATATCATGGGTTGACAGCGGTACAATGACATAGGCAGAGAGCATCCAATCACCAGGCCATGTGGAACAACTGTGTAATGAACTCAACTGTAGTTGCTAACAGCATTTTTGAAAATGTTCTGAAATTACAAAAATTTGTTTAGGTAGATGGCCGTGCTTTACACAGTTAGTACACACAGCTTACATCCAGTAAAAATGCTTGGTAATTAGTACCCATTTTAACTTTTTACCCTTTAAAGGCAGTCGTAAAAGGTTTCCACCTGTCTCGAGGGTGGTGGAAAGTCACTCAGATAAGTGTCCAAACTACCTTTTCTCCTGAACTGGATTGAAACCAAGTCACAGTGACATCACTTTGTATGTTATGGCATACGTTTTCAAACTACATACCATCAGTGACGTACTCACTATGCGTTGGCTTCTCTAACACTGCTCTAACTATGTGTCCTCCTTTCTTAAATTGAGGATAATGTATTGTATATCTGTTGTTACCAATGTTTGTAGTTGCCTGTTTTGGGTGACAAAATTTTCATTATAATGAAGTGCAGCCAACAATGTCCTGAAGATGAATATGGCTATGATATGATATCACATTGGAAAAGCATTCCTGTGAATTCTCAGTACTGGAATAATAACCGTACAAGCCTCAAGTTCAGACATTTGATACCTTGCTGAAAGTTTGCCAACATCATTACATAACCTGGTAGCACACAATACTTGTTCCAAGTGTTTAGTCGCTCACATTGCTACCATCATAAAAAAACACAAGCAACAATGTTACCCTCCCCACCAAAAAAGGAAAAAATAAATTACATGCAGAATCACAAACTGATGTGCAGTCAATGAATACTATACTGTATACTTTTTTTAACTTTGTAGACAAGGTAGGCTTACTTATATTAGTAGTCCCTTTTTCAGTGGCGACCAGAGCATTTAAGTCATGTATTCCACAGTAAACTATCACGCAGTGTTTTATATATGATGATAGACAGATGACTATCAGTTTAAAAACATGTATGGGTGGACCTTTTTTTACATTGATTACCTACATTTTATTAAAATATTTGGGGGTTAAATAACGTTGTCAGTTTGTGATGTAATAGAATAATGGGTACTCAATTAAAGAACTGAAGGTATTCTAGAAGTGTTTTGCATCACTTCTAATCCTTCTACTCTCCCTCAACTTGCCACCCATAACCTATGTCCTCACTTAACTTTGGTCTTCTTTATAATATTACCTCCCTTTAGTATGTCTTGCATATGGTCTGTTCAGTCAACATTCAGCAGATGGAAAGTTTAGCATAGATGGAATACAATCATTGCTGTATGCGAAGTTCTGATACCAGAGATCTGTTCACTGTCTCTCAAATGGCTACTATAAAAAGGGTCAGAAAAAGATACCTTTCTGATAGGCTGCAAAAATTCTATCAGCCCTCTGTAAATCTTTGGTTAATATACATGTACAGCTTAATCATATGCTGATCAAGGTTTAACACTATTTAAAAAAAACATGTTTGTTATAATACAAACATACGAAGAAGCCATCAGAAGAAGGCCATTTGGTCTATCTAGTCTGCTCATATTGCAGGGTCCACAGCTGGAGCTACTGTCCCTGCCCTCCTTCCCCACTCCTCCCATCCTCCCTATCCATGATCCTTACCTTCTCTCTATGCCTATCCGAGCCTCTCTTAAAGCTGCTCACTGTCTTCAATGAGATGACCTCTTCCGGCAGTGCATTCCAAGTGTCCACCACCCTCTCGCTGAAGAAGTGCTTCCTGACCTCCCTCCTAAAGCTCCCACCCTCCAGCTTAAGACTGTACCCCCTCATGTTATGGTTGCCACTCAGCTACACCTCGTGCCACACTACACCCCTAGAGGGTGATTAACAAACCACTGACATAATCCCTGGGAGTACCTTATTGCTTAAATGTCCTCACCATATCTGTACATTTCCATAGCAATTATTTGTGTGCAAAGACAACAAACCAGTACTCACATGGCTGCAGCCAGTTTTTCCGCTCTATGGAAGGATTGATGTCTGGATGGACACAACGTGGAAATGCTGTGTCTGTATGTTGGTGAACATTTTGGACATGTGACTTGACCAACTTCCATTCTGCAACAACAGTGTTAACCTCGCCCACCAGACTAGATGCAACAAACCAATACAAGTGATTTACAATACTCTGTATCCATTGATGCAGAGTATTGCAGTCCTTCAAGTTAGTGATTGCAGTAATTTTTGTCTTGATCCCTGTTAAAGTGCAATGAAGTACTTGTTACATACTGCAGAACAAATCACTTACTGCAATATTAATAAAAACAGAACTAGACAGTGTGTGATCATTGTACGGTCACTCTACTAATAATAATCAATTCCTGATGGGCCGCCCCAGTGGTACTAAGGACTGAGGCAATGGATGCCACAACTTACGCCATGCCAGCAACCCATGGTCAGGGGTGATCTAGAGTTACTGGGGGGAGACAGTGGAGGGCGAGGATTGAGCATCCAACGGACTGCTCTCCTCTCTTGGGATGGGAGGTCTGTTGTCCTGCTAATTGGCTGCCCCATAGTGGAGGTTGAAGGGCAGTATCAGAAGTTGTGAGACACAGCAATGCAGAAATGTGGCATACACGAGCCTCAACACAAGAACATTCATGCCACGAGTGGGTGAAGGGTGTATGGGAGAAAACATGGAAATGAGCTGGCAGGCTCCATGACTCTGTGACACCACCCATGCCTCAGATGACTCCTGATATCTGGATTGTGTTCCGGGGGTGTGTGGGGTGGGGGACGGCCCTTTCTGATCCGGCGCTGACATGGGGCCAAAAATCAGTGGAGGAAGTGGAACAGCGGAAAGAGAACCGAGCCCTATATGGGGGGGGGGCATAGTCTACCTGCCTGCCTGCCAGCACAACAGAAATAAGCTATATTTATAACAAAATAAAATAAAGTCCTATGTATTGTATGAGGAGCCCTGTTTATGAATCAAAATCTCAAAGACTGTAACGTTGCTATGTTATCATTGTGACATCTATAGGCCATGCCCATTTCCTTGCTCCTCCCATCTACCATATGCAGACCATCATCCTGACAACCCTGGCTGACCCTTCGTCATGTCTGGTGGGTGGGTCCCCAGATAAACCGTGGTCACGTCTGGAGGGGTAGGGGGGGAGATGGTCCATTCCCAGAGGGTACTTCTTCCATCCTCATCGGTGGTGGAGTGGGTGCTGCTCATGCAAACCCAGGGGCTGCCAAAGAGATGAGGGGGTGGCAGCTATCAACCAGACAGCTAGGCGTACATTTTACTGTTAAGCTGCCAACCCTCCATCTTGTAAGCAAGCCACGGCATCCTTATCTAATCACGCATGCGGTGTAACTGCAAAGCACGATTTCTGAACCAGCCACCATGAGCCACCAAAGGATGATGCCCACTTGCCCTTCCCCCAGGTGGAGAGTGTCTCAATTTAAAAACCAAAAAAGGGAAATTCAGACCAATGCTTGTGACAATGAGATCTGACACATAGGCAGAGACAGATCAAACAACTTCTGAGTTATGTCAACAACTATCCTGACTACACATTTGTTTGATGCCATATACTGTATAATCAGAGGACACTATACCTTTTGTGACATGCCACACATCGTAGTGATGTGCAGTCCATGATCAGCTCGACTATGTCCGGTCCATTTTCCTGAAGTGAAGACATAGTTCTTCATAGGCCTTCAAGTTCCACATTAGAACTTCTGCCACATTTGTTACTCTGTGGTAAGAAAAGTGTTACAGCATACCATTTGAATGTTTTCCTCATTTAAAATGAGATTTAAAAACAAAAATAGGTCTTCAACCAACATTATCAGTATTTAGATTCAGATCAGAATACCTTATTCCAGTCTTCCAGCTGTACTACAGAATTTAATGCTGAAGTGGGGGCTGGTATACCTACATGAGATCAAATATATGTTGGATTTGTAACGTTACCAAGTTTTTTTAATGCCAACAATGGCATTAAATAAAACTGTGGTCCACATAATGTCTACAGCAACTTCAAGTAGACATCTGGTTGCAAAAATATCCCAATCACTGTAAACAAATTTTTAAACATAATACTTAGCGACATCAAGGATTACCTGAACCTGGTGTGGTTATTGAGAGTGGCTGCTAATATTTCTGACTGCAGCAATTTGACCTATGATTCTCTCATTGCTGAACCTCAGACTGGGTGTGCCACATGTATTGCAGTGGCACCACTGAAGTACAGTCATTAGGCTGGATCTGAAAACAATATAATTATCTTCATGAGACAATGTTGAGTCTCCAAAGCTGTAGTTGTCAAATGGTTCCTCTTTCTCCACCTCAGAGTCATTGTCAGATGATATTGGTGATGACGGAACATATTCTGGGTTCTCCTCACTAGGACTGATGTCAAAATTGTATGGGCCTTCATCGTTGGATAGTAGCTGTTCAGTATTTACATCATCATGGCATAGAAGTAGCAATTCACATTGGACATCAATGTCACGTGTAACACATACTGTTTGGGCAGTTGCAACAACAATGTTAGTGATGAGTTATATAAAATGATAGTGTCACATTAACTAAATGTACTCAATAGGTGTAGAGATAACTCTCCACTAATGAATGCTGTTATGGTCTGTTAAATGGCTGGTGATGTGTCCACTATGTGTATAATTGTGAAATCTCACATTTATACACATAGCAGACACATTGTCAGTCATTTATCTACACAGTAGACACATCACACCATTGCCACACCACCTGTCTGCCCAGCAGCACTACTTTCTGTTTAATAAAGAAACCCCTGTCATAGGCAGAAAAATGTTGTCTTTTGTCCCCTACCCCATCCCACCGCTACCACCGCTGCTCCGTCTGTCTCCCTGAGCCACACTGATCCATTCTCTAGAATTCTTCACTCAAGATTGAAAAACCACTTGTTTGACAAAACCTCCTTTTCCGACATTTTTCTACATACTGAGGTGCTTCCACACTGCGCTGAATTGCGCCCTTACAGTGCTGAATAGTTGTCACTCAACATTCACTCCCAAAAGAACTGACCATCTTCATAGCCAAACATAACAAACCACCATGGCACAAAAAAAAATAAAATATTTAAATAACAAGCACACGATCTCTGTCAGACTCCAGCACACTACATACCAATCTCTAAGCTCGGCTGCCACTATGGCTGAGAATTGTCTGCTCATCCACTAAAACTACCAATGAGTGCTGACACTCCATCTTAACGATGATGTCATGACATCACCTCCATAGCAATTTCCATGGCAACAGTGCTCTGAAGAAGCTGAACAGCTTTAAATGGCAAAATAAACCCCCAACCTTTATCATGATTACAGTATTAAACATATATATAGATAAAGATATATGCAGTAGTATATATATATATATATATTTACAGTACACAAGGTCCAGTCAGACAGTATACAAATGAAATAGCGGGGTGGCTTACACCACTTGTGAGATAACCTAAGTTCGAACATCACTCGTGTGAATAATTCCTGTGTCACACAGGTCCCCCCCTGCATATCCCTTATATGTACACACACACACACATATATATATATATATATATATATATATTCATATGGGTAAATCAAAGTATTGTCATGAAGGAGCGAAACAAAGAATACTCAAATACTCAGACATGACAAATTATTTGATGCCGATGCAGTAAGCGATACAATAAATGATTATTTAATTTATGTAAGGTTAGACTCACAAACATGATGGCCAAGGAACAAGGTCATTGTCTTGCATGAGACTGTTTTTCAGTTGGTAGTCATTAACCTGCGTTCTGAAGCTGGTGACAGAGATAACATCAGTTTGTGCTGAAATGCAATTTGGAGTCTGTTCATCTAAGCACACTTCCACTTCATGACTGTTTTCAATTTCGGGCAGGTTGACATCCATTGAATGGGCTGATGCCAAAATTTCCCTCACCATCTAAATTAGAGAAGAAACATAGAAAATGCTTACAGATGCTTCATAAAGAAATTAAATTATAGATTACAATGAGTTACATACACATGCATTATGGTGGGAGACATGCTAAGACGTACCTCTTCTATTTTTTCCTCTCATTGCATACATGGATGTGTGATGGAATCGTTCTTCTCTCCATGTACATTTACTATATGATGGTGCTGCTCATTGCAATGCAAAACTGTGTGTGTTACATTACGTTGGAGTCACACTGCTAAGTGTCAAATATGCCTGCACGAATTAATGGACATAGAGGAAATGTAACACTCCAGAACCAAACAATTAAACCTCAGTAAAGAAAGCGCATTTCTGAACTTGCTTGCTAAGGCAAAGGTTATATATTAAAACACTGGGTAAACATTTTAAGTCAAAAGGAAAAAGGAAACACAATCACCACCATAAAATAATGAGACACAGTGTGCGTTAAAGACTGTGATCTGTAATACGGAATGCATTACGAACGGCAACATGTGCGTGATCTAGGAGGTAATGCACTAGTATCAAATATGCAAATGAGATTGAATTAATATTATAACTATGATAAGCAGATGATAACTGGACTTTGTGGCCTAATTCAAGCAGTAAAACACATATTTATTATCCCAAGTGTTAACAGATTTTTATCACTAGTAACACTGTTGAGGGTAGTACATTGGTGGAAACATTTAGCATGAATGAAAATTAACATGAATAATGTTACAGCAATGATACACAAGCTGTACAATCCAGTAGACAGGCCAACAGAAAGAGTGAGCATTGAGAGTTAAAAAAAAAAACAACAAATATGACAAGCATGGTGGCTCAGAGGGCTGAGGCACTGGATGCCTAACCACCCCTCTTGCTAGCAACCCGTGTTTAGGTACGGACTCAGGTCATCAGGGAACCGGCATTGGGTTGGTGGTGGGGGGAGAGATAGAGCATGTTAGAGCAGCCGTGGGACAGCTGTCCTCTCTTGGGGTGGTGGCTGCCCCCCACCCATAGTTCCGCTGCCACCGGGTGGAAGGCCAGAGTCTAGCGTCGGCAAGAGTGGGTGTCAAGTAGTGGGAGAGTGTGTAAGGCCATGGCATGCACATGATTCCAGGGTGTGGTGGTGGGAATTCATGATGGAGCTGGTAGCGCAGTGTCTGACACAGTCTGTGGGTCCCCTAGACCAGCA
The DNA here is from genome assembly GCA_016271365.2 of Neoceratodus forsteri. Lineage (NCBI taxonomy): Eukaryota > Metazoa > Chordata > Ceratodontiformes > Ceratodontidae > Neoceratodus > Neoceratodus forsteri. The sequence continues at coordinate 1,046,134,307 of CM028131.1, forward strand.
GGGACAAGCACTGAAATGATGAGGATGTAATGACCAAAAATCAGGAAGAGATGTGGAAAAATAGTAGTATTAGTTCATGAATCTATTTACGATATGCTTCTTAGTACAAATAGTATTCCATAATGAGAAATAGACTGAAGCACCAATGGCTGGCATTATTTTGTGAGCCAAATCAGCACTATACAGCAACAAAAAGGCTGAATTAAGAAGGGACATAGGACATTTTTCAGTTATAATCAGGGACAACACTGAAAATCAGGGACACTAGAAAGGTATGCAAAAGTGAGACAACTTTTCTTTATTTCCTGTGGCATGAATAGTGCACTGAAGTGACTGCTAGACTACCAGTCTAGTGATGGACACTACACATAGGATGATAAATGATGGTGTATGGTGGGGTGGAGCAGATATATGAACACACGAAATTGCCAGCAGAAACAGGTCTCATGGTCTGTCGAGTCTGCTTGAGTGTGCAGCCAAGGCCTCATCATGCAGCTGCCCCTCCCCCCTTCCCAGTATCGCTTCCCTTACCCTGTCCCAACCACTCTTGAAGCTGCCCACCATGTTACAGGACACTATCTCATCTGGTAAGGTGTTCCATTTGTCCACCACTCTTTCCAATAAAAAATGTCTCCTCATATCCCTCTTGAATCTCCCTCCCTGCAAACTCAGTCCATGCCCTCTCGTGTCCCTCACCCTTCTCATCTGAAAGATCCCTTCTGTGTTGGTCTTGTTTATCCCCTTCAGATACTTAAAGGTCTCGAGCATATCCCCCCATCCCTCCTCTCCTCCAGTGAATACATATTCAACTTTCCCAGCCTGTCCTGTAGGGCTTGCTCTCCAATCTCTGGATCATCTTTGTGGCTCTTTGCTGCACCCCCTCCAACAAACTGATGTCTTTCTTCAGGAATGGGCGCCAGTACTCCATGCAGTACTCCAGGTGGGGCCTGACCAATGACTTATACAGGGGCAGGATAAGTTCCCTCCTTTTGGAGGAGATCCCTCTTATAATACACCCCAGCATTTTGTTGGCTTTTGCTGCTGCCTTTCTGCACCGAGCAGAGTTGTTCATGCTCCCTGTAATGATCACTCCTAGGTCCTTCTTCTCTGTGGAGCTCCCCAACTGTACCCCCTCAAGTGATAATCTCTCCCCTGGTTCCTGGCTCCAAAGTGCATAACCTTGCACTTCTTGGTGTTGAACCCCAATTGCCATGTTTCCACCCACTCCTGAAGCTTAGTCAGGTCCTCCTGTAACCCCTTCTACCCCTCCGCATCATCAACCACAGCTCCCATCTTGGTATGGTCTGTGAACAAACTGATCTTGTGCCAGATCCCATGTGAGATATCTGCAATAAATATCCCAAACAGCACTGGCCCCAGTGCTGATCCCTGTGGTACCCCACTCGTCACTGTTCTCAGTGATGAGAGGTCCCCCCACCACCACCCTTTGTTGCCTTCTCCTTAGCCAGTTTGTGATCCATTTCACCATTTTTGGTCCCGCCCCCACATATTCCAGTTTTCCCCCCAACCCCCCATGCAGTACTGAATCAAAGGCCTTGCTGAAGTCCAAATACAGGACATCCACTGCATGGCCCTTGTCCAGTTCCCACGTCACTCAGTCATAGTACTCTACAAGGTTTGTCTGGCAGGATCTGCCCACTATAAACCCATGCTGTTGACCATCCTGGGGATCGTTTTCTTCTAAGAAGCTCACTAGCCTCTCTTTTAGTATGGTCTTCATGAGCTTTCCATTGATCAATGTGAGGCTTACTGTCCTATAGTTTCCTGGTTCATCTTTTGGGCCACTTTTGTGGATGGGCACCACATGGGCCATTCTCCAGTCCTGTGGTACACATCCTGTGTCCAGGGGAGATATTGAACATGTCAACCAGTGGCCCCGCCAGGACCTCTGCCAACTCCCTTAGTACCCTAGGGTGAATGCCATCAGGTCCAGGTGCTTTGTCCACCTTTAATGCCCTCAACTCATTTGGTACCCTGCTCTCTGTAATCCCTACATCTGACAAATGCCCTCAGCATGCGGCCTCGTGTATCTCAGTGCACGCTGTTTGTGTAGTAATCCACCATAACACAAATCCATGACATGGCTTACTGCTTACATATCAACTTCCATAACACCAGATGGTAGTTGCCTATCTGCTTCTTCAACCATTCCCAAGTATCGGTCACCTACTGCCCCCCCCCCCCAAGTTCTACAGTGAGCATCTAGTGATCATTCCCTATACACCTTCCATGTCACATGAAAGAACAACATTCATCAATCTGGTGTTCTAGTGGACCAATCGTCTATGTTAGACATTGCGCCCCAAGCCTACAAATTCCCCACCACACCCAAATACGCACAAACTGCTCATCAGTAAGCAGTCTATAAAGTAGCAGTCTCAGCTATTCATGTGAACATCAGCAAAGCAGTAAATGAGTGCTTCATATAGTCAGCGTACACTAGTTGGCAATGATTGACCAATAACCACGCACACTCATTCACAGATTAGTCCAAATCCAGACATGTGGTGAGAGGTTTCTGAGCTGGTCACAGAGCTGGGGGTGATTTGGGGTTTGGGTGGTAGGGGTGGGCAGTATAATTCGTGATAGAGGAGGTGGCATAATGTTTGACAGAGTGGTTTGGTCCCCTAGACCAGCAGGTCACACAGCTCAACCTCCATCAGCCCAAATCAGTGACATGGCTTAAAATGTGAGGGTGTAATGACCAAAAATCAGGAAGAGATGTGGGAAAATAGTAGTATTAGTTCATGAATCTATTTACAATATGCTTCTTAGTACAAATAACATTCTATAATGAGAAATAGACTGAAGCACCAATGGCTGGCATTATTTTGTGAGTCAAATCAGTACTATACAGTAACAGAAAGGCTGAATTAAGGAGGGACATAAGACATGTTTCAGTTATAATCAGGAACAACACTGATAATCAGGGACACTAGTAAGGCATGCAAAAGGGAGATGGCTTTTCTTTATTTCATGTGACATGAATAGTGTATGGGAGTGTCTACTAGACTACCAGTCTAGTGATGGATGCTACACATAGGGCAATAAATGATGGTGTATGGTGGGATGGAGCAGATATGCAAATGACCTCAGCATGCGGCCTCATGCGTCACAGTGCACACTGTTTGTGTAGTAATCAACCATAACACAAACCCATGACATGGGTTACTGCTTACATATCGACTTCCGTAACACCAGATGGCAGTTGCCTATCTGCTCCCTTTACCATTGTCAAGTATCAGTCGCCCGCTGTTTTATTTTTTTTTTTTTTCCGAGTTCTACAGTGGTCATTAAGTGGTCATTCTCTATACACTTTCCATGTCACATGAAAGAAAAACATTCATCAATCTTGTGGTCTACTGGACCAAACTGACTATGTCAGACATTGCGCCCCAAACTCACAAATTCCCCACTACACCCAAATATGCAAAAAACGCTCATCAGTCAGCAGTTCATTAAGTAACAGTCTCAGCTTGTGAATGAGTGCTTCATATAGTCAGCATACACTAGTTGGCAATGATTGACCAATAACCACACACACTCATTCACAGATCAGTCCAAATTCAGACATGTGGTGAGAGGTTTCTGAGCTGGTCACAGAGCTGGGGGTGAACTGGGATTTGGGTGGTAGGGGTGGGAGGTGAAATTCGTAATGGAGGAGGTGGTGCAATGTTTGACAGAGTGGGTGGGTCCCCTAGACCAGCAGGTCATACAGCTCAACCTCCATGAGCCCAAATCAGGGACAAGACCTAAAATGTGAGGGCGTAATGACCAAATATCAGGAAGAGATGTGGAAAAATAATAGTATTAGTTCATGAATCTATTTACAATATGCTTCTTAGTACAAATAGCATTCCATAATGAGAAACAGACTGAAGCACCAATGGCTGGCATTATTTTGTGAGTCAAATCAGTACTATACAGTAACAGAAAGGCCAAATTAAGAAGGGACATAGGACATTTTCAGTTATAATCAGGGACAACACTGAAAACCAGGGGCACTAGAAAGGTATGCAAAAGGGAGACAGCTTTTCTTTATTTCACGTGACATGAATAGTGTACAGGAGTGACTGCTAGACTACCGGTCTAGTGATAGATACTACACATAGGGCAATAAATGATGGTGGATGGTGGGGTGGAGCAGATATGCAAATGCCCTCAGCATGCAGCGTCATGCATCACAGCACACACTATTTGTGTAGTAATCCACCATAACACAAACCCATGACATGGGTTATTGCTTACATATCAACTTCCGTAACACCAGATGGCAGTTGCCTATCTGCTCTCTCCACCATTCTCAAGTATCAGTAGCCAACCCCCCGAGTTCTACAGTGGTTATCTAGTGGTCATTCCCTATACACTTTCCATGTCACACAAAAGAAAAACATTCATTAATCTGGTGGCCTAGTGGATCAAACTGACCATGTCAGACATTGCGCCCCAAAACCCACAAATTCCCCCACTCACCATCCCACAGAAACCACTCCCCAAACTGCAACCAGAAAAGTACTACTCCAACCACCACATCTGGCAAGCAACAAAGCAGTGAATGAGTGTTTAATTAATGCAGAATGCACTTGCCAAGAGTGATTAAACAATCAATGAAAATGACAGCAAACGTCACACTGTACACACTCAGTCGCAGCTCAGTATGTAGCAAGGCATGGTGATGGGAGAGGTCTGTGATGACAGTCAAGTGGAAAATGGTTTGGTTGAGGGGAGCTAGGAATTGACGACAGTGGTGGGTCATTCACTGAGAGGGTGGGTGTGGTTCACTATACCACCATGGTGATATTTTCATTATCTCATGGGTTTTGACTAAGAGAGGGACAACTACACCACCAACACATTTGTCGTTAATAAGAGACAGAACAGTAAGGGGACTTCAAACATTGAATAGATGGAAATGGGAATCGGAGAACACTAACCTCAAACTGATATAGTTACTGATGTGAGTAGCACTAATGTGGCACAGAAACTTTGTGATGCCAGGCAGACATGTGGGCCACATCAATAAATCATGTCCACTGATACACATGGATTGCAGCCACACAACAAAAAAAAAGTATGTGCCACAGGCACATATAGAAACACAGGCAAATATGCCAATACTTACCTGTTGCTGCTGTCTCTTAGCTACAGCAGTCAACACATGTGGCTTCTTGGCTGTTGAACCAATGCTACCAGGACTTGGTGGCCTTTTAAATGTTGTGGGCACTGCATCAGCACATAAATGAGGACATGCGTGACCACTGTCAAGTCCAAATTGCTTCATTAATATATACTCCACTTCAAAACACTCAGGAAGGAAGTGAGCACTGCACAATCGACTACTATCTGATGGGGCAACCCACTCAAGACGCGTACAATGCACTGCCACGTTTCACTTATCATGCTGAATCTCGTCACTAGGGAACTTGTGTAGAATCACTTTATCTTTGTGCGTATTTGAACATCCATACGCAATACACCAGTTTACCATATTTGCTTACTTATGAACAAATAAGTCACAATGAAGAAGACACACTACAGAGTTAGTATCTTGTTATTTAGCACAGAAGCACAGTGACCAATTACCTAGGTGTTACTGTCACTGGTTGTAGGTAACCATTGAATTACACAGGTTACTTGATATCAAGGATGTGCACTTATGACAGAAGTAGTCATTACCAGGACAAAAATACTGATAAGCACACTGTAAACTAGATATACACTCACACAGCATATAAGTCTGAAATTGCACACAATCACTGCTGCTGTGCTGTTTTACATGAAAAAAAGGTGAGGCACGCACAAATCTACAAACTATATGTACTCAAATGGTATGAAAAACTATTTTGTTATAAAAATGTCTTGTGAAACAGGACTTTAAAATCTCACTGATCATATAAAACTAAACATTGTGGAACAGAATGACCACGTTTACTTTTGCATCTATTTTTTTAAATTTTTTTGAAAACGAGAGCAAACAATTATCAAGTGCAGCTGAAAATTGTTTGTCAGAAACATACAACCAAAGTATTACCAGACAGAGACAAGGCTCATATCAGAATTGAAAGGCAGTGACAATAACATAGTAAACAGACACAACACAACAAAGTTAGACAAACAGAAGGGTTTTATTGTGAGTGGTTTTAAAGAAGATAGAAAATACTACAGAACACAACACATGAATTTCACTAATACTTCTAATTGCACTGCTCGCTGTTGATGCACATTTGCACCAACTCAAACTCCCGCACTGCTGAAGCCCTACCCCACATGATGTCAGGATGTCACGCGTGCAGGAGCTGATCTGAAAACAGCCGCAGGGATGAGCGGACTGTGTGAGAACGGCAAAACTACAAAATAAACATATTTTGTACATCTTTATTAATAAAATCAAAGCAGAGTGTGTTTCTAAACACCAAAGACAATTGGAAGGACTAAGGTATTTATTTATTTAATGGAAACATCGGAAAACATACCTTTGAGTCATAAACTCCTTTACAAAGGTTCCACGTCAGAAGTACAGTGACAAGTACAGTAACAACAGTTATCAAAATAGTTACAAAAGAGAATTTACAAGGTTCAGTTTTGCATTAGCAGTTACAGGCAATAGAGGTAACAGTTGGCGACCACAGACATTGCAAGAAGAAATGTAGGTATGCAAAGTACAGTGTTGCATCATCATGTACATAGTAACAGTGATAACAGTTAGCAGACACAAGCACTGCTGGTCAATGGCACCAGGCAGGTGTCCGCAGTTACTTGAGTACACATTAGGAGCAGGTCAGACAGGAGGGTGGCCATTGTCTACACGAGAGAACAAAAGAGTGTGGCAAGACCAGAGCATGGTCTGCTGTCAATGCAGAGAGGTGGGAAGGGCTGGATTAGTGACAGTCATAGACAGAGTCTTGGGTAATAAAGTTTCACAGGCAGGTTTTGAACTGACCCAGTTTGGCTTCAAAGAAGAGAGAGAATTTGGGGGGGAGTTTAGCCAGAGGGGGGCCCGGTGCCGAAAGGTTCTTTGACCCATGGAGGTCTTGCAGCAGGGAACCCAGAGGTGAGTAGTCACAGTTTGTCAGGTGAGTCTGGTGGACTGGGGTGACTGAAGTAGGGGGTAAGAGCAGGAGGCAATAATCCAGAGGTGATTTTTTTAGCGAAGAGGCAAGTCTGATATTTAAGCCTCCCATCAAAGTTTAGCCAGTTGGCGGTGGAGTAAAGGGTGCAGGTGTGTGTGAGTCTGTCACAACCGGTGGCTAGCCTACAGGCCTTGTTAATGGCCATCCTGATTTTGTTAAGCTGTGTGGTGTCCGCTGCCCCATAGATTATGATACCATAGTCTATGAGTGAGAGGATTGATGAGGAGCTAGCCAGTCGCAGAGCTTCGGGAGGAAGGCAGCGCTTGTACCAGTGTAGCAGGCCAATACGCACATTAACTGCAGTGCTCAACTTCCGGATGTGGTCATACTAGGTGAGTCCAGATTCTAGGGTCACACCCTGGTATTTCAACATGGTAACCTGCTCCAGGGGGTCATTTAGAGACTTCAGTATGAGCAGGGGAAGCCTGCTGTTTTTATTTTTGGGCATGAGCAAATACCATGGGTTTTGTTTTCTTATAGTTTAGGCCTAGCCTTTGCTGAACTAACCAGGATTCTGCTTCACTAAAGGATTTTTGGAGAGCGCATTCGAGAGAGGCAGGGTCAGTATGGGTGCTGAAGAGAAAGGCATCATCAGCATACAGGAGTAAGTTCCCTGAGCAAGCCTTAGGCAGGGAGTTGAGAAATATGGAAAACAGAAGGGAGCCAAGAATTGAGCCCTGCGTGACCCTGAGCTGACTTGGAGGGGGGAAGACTGTATGTGGGCCAGTCTAACTTTTTGAGTTCTATTGGACAGATAGCTGGCAAACCAGCCAGTGGACTCTGTTGACAGGCCTATATGTGTAAGGGAGTCCAGGAGAAGTGTGTGGTGCACAGTATCAAACACCTTGGAAAGGTCTATATAAACAGCACCAGCAATAAGGCCCATATCAAGAGATGTGTGGAGGGCATTGGTAAACTCCAGAAGGGCCATAGTAGTGCTATGGTTATTGTGGAAGCCATGCTGCTCTGGACACAGGAGGTTATATTTGGAGAGGTAGTCTGTAAACTGTGAGGCAACAACTTTCTCCAAAGCTTTGGGAAGAGGAGGCACTATTGAGATAGGGCAGTAGTTCCCTGGCTGGGTGCGGTCACCGCTCTTAAGGATGGGCGTGATGAGTGCTGATTTCCATTTCGAGGGGAATTGCCCCAGCAATAGGGAGTGGTTCAGTAGCATGGCAAGGGGGTAGAGAACTTCATTGAGGGTTAACCTAAGCAGTTTGAGACCCAGGGAGTTACTACTAAATCTGGATTTGCTGAGGGCCTTATGGAGCAGTGGGGTGGCTTCACATTGGGATATTGTTTTAAAGTGGAAAGGAGGGGCAGTGGAGATGGCAGGGGGTATGGGGGTAGAGGAGAAGAAGTTGGGAGGGAGTACACTACTAAGGTCAGAGAAGGAGGCATTCAGCGTATTTGCAATCAGGGCAGCATCAGTGGTAATACACCCATTAGCCCAGAGCTGGGAGGGAGGGGCTGAGGAAGCTTTGCCACTAAGCTCTTTAAGAGAGTCCCAAAACTTGCACCCCGAGCCCCAGGTGGTTGTAAGTGTGGTTCGATAATAATTAACTTTGGCCTTACGGATGTTCCAGGTACATATATTATGGTCTCTTGGTAGTGCTGTCCATCAGCTGGTTTACCGGTTTCCAGGGCAATGTGCCATAGATTATCATGATCACGCATATGGTCTAACAGGGCTTGGGACATCCGGGGGTATCGATACCTTTGATGGTCTGTTTGCTAGGGGTAATGTACTGTATGTCAGCTGCACATTAACTCTGGTCAATAGTTGTATACTATTTACTGCAGCAGCGTGTAAAAATGTTGTTTTCCTAGGAAAATATGCTAACCATTGCCAGTCACACACATAGTGGTGGGGATTCACTCATGAGCATTCCTCCTGAAAGAGCTAAACAACAACGTCCATCCTACAGAACTCAATATGGTAAAACACAGTTATAGTCTACAGAGAAATTTCACCTTGCAGATGATAGACAAATACTGTAGATAGTCAGACAGGCAAACAGATGAATAGAAGAACCTTTTGGAACTTTATTGCAGAATATTTCTGAAACCTTAGTCCTTCCTGTTTTGCCGAGGGTTCTGACTTGTAGGATCAAAAGTGTATCTCTTGTATTTTATTTGGATTGTTACCCTGGCTTTGCTTCTGGTCTGGATGTTTCTCATCTTTTGTTCTCAGTAACTCTCTAGATACAGGGGTGGTCCCAGTGGATTGGAGAAGGGCAGATGTAGTCCTACTCCATAAGAGTGGCAGCAGGGAAGAGGTTGGCAACTACAGGCCGATCAATCTGGCATCAGTAGTGGGGAAACTAATGAAGTCACTTCTAAAGGAAGGTGGGTTACAGGACCCAAGGCAGCACAGATTCATGGAAGGTAGATCATTTCACAAAAACCTGATAGATTTCTTTGACTGGGTGCCTAGAGAAATAAATTGGGGGAGCAGTGGAGATGGCCTACTTAGACTTCAGCAAGGCCTTCAACACCATGTCACGTAGGAAGCTCATAAAGACTGGAAAGCTTGGGGGAGGTAAAGAGGTGGTAAACTGGGTACCTAATAGGCTCAATCAGGGGAAGGGAGATTGACCAGCATGGTTCCTCAGGGCTTAGTACTGAGTCCAGTCCGATTTAATGACTTTATAAGTGATGGAAGGGAAGATGTGCCTCTTTGAAGATGACACCAAGATCTGCAATAGGGCAAGCACTCCAGAGAGGGTGGAGAGAATGACTAGAGACCTGAAAAAGCTCAAGAAATGGTCAGGGGTATGGCTGCTGGGTTTCAATGCACAAAAGTACAAAATCATGCACCTTGAATGCAGAAACCCAGAGGTAGAGTATAAAATGAGGCAAGGAGGTATTGGCAGTCATGAAACAGGAAAGGGATTGAGGGGTGATCATAACAGATAACCTTAAGGTGGCAAGGCAATGTAGCAAAGCAATAGGGAAAGTCAGTGGGATGCTGGGGTGCATACAGAAGGATATCACCAGTAGAAGAAGGGAGGTGGTGTCACTATATCAGTCTTTGGTGAGACCACACTTGGAGTACTGTGTCTGGTTGTGCAGACCACATCTCAGAAAGGATATAAACAGGGTAGGGGTTATCCAAAGAAGTGAAATAATATTGGTGCAGGGGCTGCACCAAATGTCCTATGAGGCAAGACTGAGGGATCTAAACATGTACACCCTGGAAGAGAGGAGGGAGAAGGGGGACATGATAAATTAAAAACCTCACAGAGATTAAAAGGCACAGGAAGAAAGTATTTTTCAGAAATGAAGGTGTAAAAGAACTAGGGGGCATGCAATGAAGTTGGGGGGCAGTTTATGAGGAATGTGAGGAAGTATTTCTTTTCTGAGAGGGTGATAGATGCCTGGAACAATCTTCCAGCAGTGGTTGTGGGGGCAAAAACAGTAGTGGTCTTCAAGCATGTATGGGATAGGTATAAAGTAAAACTTATCTGGAATGTGTAGTACAGTACGGGCTGCACGCCCATTGGCTCATGCTGTGGACCAATGGGCATACAGCCCTACCTACAGTGTCAGCGGGCGGCGGGGCAGCAGGCGGGTGAGGTGCTGCCACCCGCTGCTGACGGGGAGCAGGGCGGTGGGGCTCAGTGTGGTGGGTGGGGGTACCGCTGGACCACCAGGGATATAGGACATGCTTTTTTATACTTAAGTCTGCGATCAGGCTGCAAGTAGTCCACTGGACCACCAGGGATGTAGGACGTGCTTTTGTTTATACTTAAGCCTGCGATCAGGCTGCGAGCAGTCCACTGGACCACCAGGGAGAGTGGACGTTTATTTCAATCAACATATGCCCGCGATCAAGCAGTGGGGCACTTTGCCGTGCTGTGCAGGGGGCATCGGTCCTCAACGGCTGCTGCCTGGCAGGGCGTCAGGCGCAAGTTGCCGGGGATCGGTGCACCTGCATGCAAATGGGGCCATAATGACATGCAAATGGCCCCATTTGCACCTTGCATACATTATGGCCCCATTTGCATGTGCACTTTTGAATATAGCGCAGTGGTCTAAGGCTCTGAGCTGCAAATTTGGTGACATCCAGCAGACCAGACCTGGGTTTGAATCCCACAGCTTCCACTTACATACTGTGTGACCCTGAACAAGTCACTTAACCTCCTTGTGCTCCCAGGTTGCTCCTGTAAAAAAGCTTTCAGCTTAGTGTGCTATACCTGGTTAAACAACTAAATAAAAAAAATATATATTGTGGTCATTAGCATAGCACAATGGAACTTAAATAAACATCCTACTCCACTCTGGCCATAGCGCTGGTGCAGTGCCACTGTGTCATGCGCCTGCGGGTGGCCAGGGTGTGTTATTCAACAATGCTGTTTCATGGCGCAGCTCCGTTGAATATCACCCTGTAAACACCCCTGTGCAGCTAAGTTGTGCTGCGTCCAGGCTTGCGCCACAGCCTGGTGCAGTCTGAATATCCGGGCCTGTGTGTAATACATTTTTATGAAACATGCTGTACAAAACACAAGAGTAGAATTTTATGAAATACATTGTACAGTGTAGAATGACTTTGTGAATTTATTGTAATACTGATCGTTTGTATGCATATAATGCACTGATATTTTATGACTGGAGGTGCTGAGGGACACTGATCGACTGGCAAATAATGGGTTGAATTCTCAAAGATCTGGAAAATCCTGCAGCTATGGGAAAATCTCAGCGCAAGTGAGTTTCCACTTGCGGAACCACAGTTTCTCCCATAGCTACAATATTCTCAAAAGTGGAGCTGGTTTATGTCTGGCTCCACAATTTATGGCAGCTTGCAGGTTGTGTTGCCATGGAGCTCCCCCCAGGTGTGGAAAAATGTTACGGCTGGTGTGGCCAGCCATAACATCTTCTGCAGCTTCTGCAGATGAGAATAGCAATCTCTGCAGCTGTGGAGATTTCAGTCCACAACTGGAGTTGTGGTGTGCAACTTGGTCCTAAAACCATTTGAGAATCTGGCCCAGTATCTCTTTATTTCACTATTGGGGGGTTAGCCATGGTTTTGACTGTGATTTTTTCCCAAATAACTTGGTAAAACAAAGAAGAGAGTATGTGTGACGATAGAATAGCAGACAACATGAATTTAAGCTAGGGAATTGTTCACAAACAACACAATATAGTTATGAAAAGTAAAACCGGTTGTAGTGGATGAAATAAACCTGAGAGAAGAAGACAAGGAATAGAAGCTTTATATACCTGTCTGATAGACATTCATTAAAATAAAACTATCACCATCACCAGACCGTACTATCAAAGAATACAACTATTTGCATCACTAAACTATCAATGCTGGATATCCACATCAGAACCTGAACCAGCAATTGAAAAGAAAAAACAAGAAATAACTATCCAAAAAAAGTTGTTGCTGTTGATGTTCTGAGTGACAAATATTTAAATTTTCATTTTCTTGTATTTGGTGCTTGCTTTAATTTTGATTTCCAGCACATTTTAAATGGTAGCCTACATCTGTCTTCAGCTGTTTTGATTGGACTTAAAGGGTATCTCTCACATGCTGCATGGATCCCTTTTCTAGGTCCACCTCTGATACTGTATGTGTGTATGTATGTTTCTCTATTTTGCTTTTCCATTCTTGGTTTGTGTACTATGTATATGCAATTTATGGCATGCATCAGGGTGTGCCATCATAATGGTATAACACAGATGGTTGATATGCAGCAGGAGACATAGCCAAATTATGCTCTTGGGTGCATCTTTGTAATCTCAATGAGCTGCTGGCTCAGACAGAAAAATGCTTACGTCCATGGGTGAAAGTTTGAAATAAATGCAGGTACAGTAGAGGGGAAGATGGAGAGAGAGAGAGAGAGAGAGAGAGAGAGAAAAACAGTTCAGCAGCTGGGTAGTCAAGGTTGATACTATGGGCTGGATTTTCAAAGAGTGGTGCAGGGCTTATATTAAGCCCTGTGTCAAACCCTTTTTGTGCACCATACCTGTTTGCTGCAGCTGTGCCCAATATTATAATCTCAGGCAGAGTTACAGCAGTTAACCTGCTTTACTGCAGCTTGTGCCAAATCTCGGGTGCAAGCTCTGTGAAAATGGTCCCCAGTATTGACACCCGCTAGACCACAACAAGGTGGTCTTAGCTTGTGTCAATTGCTGCAAGGGACAGACACTCCCCCTAGAGGGCCACAAGCCTGGTGCATCATGTTATTGGCCCACCTGGGCTTGCGGCAGTCTCTGACTTTTGAACATCCAGCCCAGTGTTAAGAGAGTTGGCACTCATTGAAACTTTTATGGGTAAGAGATGGAGGGGAAACCTATAGGTGCTGAACAGTAAGACAATTTATTTTCCTTCTTTCTAAACAAAGACTACATGACGCAGGTCTAAGGAAAAGAGGAAATGTGATAGCTGGGAGGTCTGTGTCAGAAGATGGGTTTATATATAATGTATTACCACACTTTAGGGTTGGACATATTTTTTAAACTTTTTATTTATAGAATTTTTCAATGTTAATACATCACAAAGAAAAAAACATATGATACAATGTTTTCAGGTCCAATTAACTTACAGTTGAGAAATTAAATAGATTAATTGGAAAATAATTTTTTAAACTGCAAAGAATGCTGGTAAAATGGCTGCAAGTTAAACTTTAAAAATTCTGATCAGGATATTTAAAGCCCTGGATTGCACTTGCTAAAAGTTTTCAGTTGAGCAAATTATTGCCTGGAGCACTATAAAAACTGTGGGCCCTTCTAACATCCACTGTATGCAATTTTGTTTTCCCCTTTTTGGCATGAGGCCTAGGGAAATGTATTGGCAAGTTAATGCACTGATTTAAATGGAATTATAACACAGCCTTAAGGAGGAATTGTATGCTTGTCCATGGTGCTGCCTTTCCCTTGTGTAAAATTAAAGGTGTGAAGTTAATGCAACGTGTTTGGCAACCAACTGCCCATACTTGGTAACGTGATAGCCATGAGGAACGATGTTTTCTAGGAGAGGTACTTATTCAGTTGTGACCATGGGATCAAAATGATGGGACATGAACTGAGAAAGGACCAGATTCAGGTCCCATGCTGAAGTGGATATCCTCATCGGAGAGTATATATGAGACAGGTTGTTCAAGAATCGCTTAAATACTGGATGTGCAATCAGGGACTCCATTGAGGTCTTGGATCTGCATGTAGATATCACTGACAAATGCACCTTTAAAGAAGTGAGCCTTAAACTTTGAGATTTTAGGTACAGCAGGTAGTCAAGGATTAATTATACCTCTGCATCTTCAGCTGAATTAGAGTTGTTTTCACACCAGATGAATACTCCTTTCCATGTTGATGCATCTGTTTTTCTTTAATTTCAGTAAGCTGGGTTGAGAGATTCTGCTCTGAAAATTCTACCCCTTCAGGAACAGTGCCTTCAGGTGGAGGAATTCCAGGTTGTGATGGTTCACCTGACCCTTGGAGACTGTCAGTAGGCCCTGTCACAGTAGCAGAGTGTAAGACCTGGAGGACTTCTGGAGTAACATAGTCTACCTGGTCCAGTCTGGAGCTATGAGAATCATGGCTACTCATTCCCTCCTCATTTTCAGCAGGACTTTCTATAAAAGGGGAAGAGAAGGAAAGCATAAAGGAACCTGGATACCCAATGAATGCTGAATGTATCCTCTGGGAGTGTACGCAGATATGGGGCTCTGCAGCAGTTATGGAAGCTTTCCATTCTACCATGAGGCAAACAGGTCTTATTCAGGCTCATGGCAGCAAGGGTCATAGCTCATTCTTTGAATATGTGGCACAGTACAGAGTCTCTGAGAGACTATTCAGGTATGATATGAACCACCACCACCTGGTCTATCCTGGAGTTCCTTTGACTGGTCTGAGTTCATTGATGTCATAAGGTTTGTCCATAGTATGTGCCCTATGTGCTGTAATTTGGACCCGGGCCCAACTTCCCTGATAAAGGGTTGTCATGACATCATTGGCCCAGTCCTAGCATGGATAGTCTGGTGCTCCTTGGATACGGGTGAGTTTCCTAGCTCCCTGAAGGAGGCAGTGGTGACACCGCTCCTGAAGAAAGCTTCCTTGGACCCCGACTGCCATGCCAACTACAGGCCAATCTCTAATCTTCCCTTTGTAGGGAAGATCATTGAGAAAGTAGTGGCCACACAACTGAAAAACCATTTAACCACCCATGACATCTATGAACCACTCCAGTCTGGTTTTCGAAAGAGGCATAGTAATGAGACAGCACTGGTTCAGGTGCTCAGTGATCTCCTGATGGCTAGAGATCAGAAGAGCCATTCCATCTTGGTTCTTCTTGATCTCTCATCAGCTTTTGACACTGTGGACCATGGGGTACTTCTCGTGCACCTGGAGTTCATCTGTGGCCTGTCAGGTACAGTCCTCAGTTGGTTTAGATCTTTCCTCACTGACAGAACTCAGAGAGTGGTGTCGGGGATAAATTCTTCCCACCCAGTCTCTCTGTCATGGGGTTCCCAGGGCTCAGTGTTGTCCCCCATGTTGTTCGCAGTGTATATGCTGCCCTCAAAGACATTGTAAGAAGGTATGGGCTGAGGTTTCACTGCTATGCAGATGATACCCAGCTCTACCTATCTTTTGCACCTGACCAGGATAGAGCTCTCTCGGTCTTTAATAGCTGCCTCACCGAAATCTAGTGCTGGATGAATTCAAGCTGGCTGAAGCTGAACTCGGAGAAGATGGAGGTAATGGTTGTGGACCCGGGTCGGAGGGTAGAGGGGATGGGAGCTGGTTTACCCTCAGGTTTATTTCTGGGAGGTATCCAGCTCCCTACCTTTGAGCAGGTGTGGAACTTGGGGGTGATTTTCGACAATGAGCTGACACTGCATTCGCAGCTGTCAGCAGTTGTCAAACTTTCCTTTTATCATCTTAGGAACATTGCCAAGATTAAGCACCTTGTTCCACCCTCCCATCTGCCTATGCTGGTCCACACTTTTGTGACCTCACGCCTTGATTACTGCAACTCCCTTTATCTAGGGCTTCCTGGGGTTGATATCTGCTGCTTGCAGCTGGTGCAGAATGCTGTGACCCGGTTATTGATGGGTACATCTCATGCCTGTCATATTTCATCGGTGCTGCATGATCTGCACTGGCTGCCAATTCAGTGGCAGATCACCTTTAAAGTTGGTCTTTTGACTTACAAAGCCCTACATGGACAGGGTCCTGACTACTTGAAAGAGCTTCTGGTTCCCTACTGCCCTAAGCGATCTCTCCGCTCGGCAGACGAGGGGTTGCTAGAGAGTCCTTTCTTTCAAATCTTCAGGTGCTCATGCTTTTATGTATGCTGCTCTGACCCTCTGGAATTCTCTACCCCGGCTGCATCATCAGTGTGCGTCCGTGGAGGAATTTAAAAAGGCCTTGAAGAACTATTTGTGGTCGAAGATGTATTTTAATTAATTATTGTGATTTTAAGAGCTCAGGTTATTGTTGGATTATGTTTTATTTATTGTATTTGTAAGTACTGTAAGGCACCTTGAATTTAAGAAAGGCATGATATAAATAAAGTTTTATTATTATTATTATTCTCCTGCTAAGTGAGTCTGCCAGGCCATTGTCCTTTCCTATCACCTGGACTGCTAACGTATGAACATTGAGTGTATATACCAGATCCCAGATTTTCAGTGCTTCTTTACGCAGCTTTGAGGATCTTGCAGTACCTTGCTTTTTGATGTCATACAACATAGCGGTGTTGTCTGTCCAGATCTGTAGGACTTGATTGCTGACTAGATCTGAAAAAGACTTCAGGGAGAGATACAGTGCTCTGAGCTCTAGCAGATTTATATTCTCATGCTGTTCTGCTAAGATCCACACTCCTTTCACTGTGTAGTATGAAATACATCCTCCCCAACCCAGAAGGAGGCATCTGTAGTCAGAACTACATTCTGCATTACTTGGAGAAAATAAACTCCTTTTTGAAGGTGTTGTTCCTACTGCCACCACAGGAGGGAGCCTATCAGTCTTTGTTGTACAGTACTAGTATCAGAGGAGTCACTGGTTGACTTAGCTGTGACAATTTATTTTTCAGATGCCATTGGATTGCCCTAATGTGCTGCCTACCCATGGTACCTTATACTGTAGCAGACATGAGGCCCAGTGGTCTGATATGTCCCAGTGCAATCCTCACTGTCCCTGCTTAAAAAGAGGCTTCATAGTGTGTCAGAATGTGGGCCCTTTCTTAAGGAAAATAGGCCCTTGCTAGAACTCAGTCCTGATCTGCTTCAACAAAGTGCAGGTTTTCTTTGGTTTCAAGCAGAATTTCTCCAGATTCAGACCCTGCATTCTTTCAGTTATTGATGGTTGGGCATGTTCTTTTGTTTTCCCATGTACAAACCAAATAAACCAATCATCAAAATGTGGCTAGACCATGAATCCATTTCTCTGTAGTGCTTGCTACTACAGCCATGCAATTTGTGAACTCCCTTGGTGCTGAAGTCTGACCAATAGCCCTGTCCACAGATTTTTCCTGTGGCTTACTCTTACTGGAATATGGAAGTAAGCATCCTTAGGATCCAGTGAGCACAGCCAGTCCCCTCGCTGCAAGGATGGGATTACTATTTGCAGGATGACCATTTTCAGTATTTCCTTCTTTATGTACCTATGATGACACCAGAGGTAATGGTAGCCCTCCACATATATACCTTAAGAAAGACACCCATTCCTATTCTCTTTACTGGTATTTTCTCCACACCACTTAGAGCTTGCAGTTTTATAACCTTTATTGTAATTGTTGCAGCTCTTCTTTTAAATTTTGTTTGAAATTTGTGAACTTCTTTTATTTTAGACTGGTTACAAAACACAGAGTGAGGCCTTTTCTCATAATTTGCAGCATCCACTGTCTATTGTAATAGACTACCAGTGCTGAGAGTGGTAGCAGTTCACACACACACACAAACACACATTCGTATACATAAGCGCTCACACTGCGAGCTGACATGTGGTGCCCTGTAAATCATCAGGAATTGCATTTGGTCTGCTGAGACTGGGAATAGACTGTTGCCTGCTTCTTGTGTTCAAACACCCTTGCTTCTGTTTGAGCCTCTGGGTGCACTGCACTATAAGACTGCTACTAGTACTATTTTTGGTAGTACCCCTTTCCTGTGCCTTCCTTACCATTGGGTCTGTAGCACCCTCTAGTCTTCTTTTCTTTTCTACAAGACTTTTAAAAGTATTCTTATTTGTAACTCTCTGTCTGGTCTCCACAGGGAGATTTACTTTCAAAGGGGATCTTAGCTGCTTTGCTCTACAGGTCCATGGATAACGCTGTGATTCTTACTGTAAAAATGCATACCTTCTAGTGGACATTGCATTTTCCAGGGCCTTAGTTGTTGTATTATTCATGTCCATAGCCACCTGCAATTGTTGTTTTGGTTGTGTCCAAATCTGCTTTGGCTAGATGCAGCAAATGTATATTAAATAATATAAACTAAACTTTCTAACACAACAAAACTTTAGGGCTTATCTGTTGAAGTTAGTTTGGAGCACAGACCAGGGTGACCACTCTCTTTAGTAAGCATTAAGATACAACAGGGAGTGGTTGTCATGGGATAAACATCTGCCCAAAAAGATGTAACTATATGTTGTATTTGTAAGTAAAGGTAAGGGGGGGGGGGGTCCTATACAAATGTGGCTATCTGATTAGTTAAAAAAAATACTTTATTGTATTTTAATTTTGGTAACCGGGTAAGCCCGCTGAGACATCATAGTCCTTTTCTAAGGGGCGATCCGGAAAGTGCAGAACATAGACAATGACATGGCAGTAGCAGTGAATGCATTTACACCATTCATTGATTTACAAAAATTCATCATTTACAGAAACATTCATAGATTAAACATTTACAGATTACAAAGACATGGTAGTTACAGTGGTTATATTTACATTGTTTGTAGAGTTACAAAATGCACCATTTACAGATACACTTACATCAGATATTTACATAAACAGAAGAGGTCAGGGAGTGGGGATTCTTATACATATGAGGATCAGTGAGCAGGGAAAATTTATGCATAGCATTATGGAAGCCAGACCAAGAGTCAATGGAAGCAAGAGCAAAGTGAAGAGGCATTGAAGTGGTGTAATATGGAGGACTGGAACTTAGTGATGGAGGTGCAGGATAAGATAAAGTATGGTAGTGAGTTCCAGCTAGACACCAGCAAGAAGGCAAAAGATCTCTGGGCCACTGCTAACCAAGATTTAGGCAGTACAAGAAAAGGGATGGAGATGGATCTAAGAGCACACAGGTTGCCAGAGCTGAATAAGTTCAGTAAGGCAAGGTGGGGTGTAACGGTGGACCAGTTTGTGCACTAGACTCAGCATGACATACTGGAGTTTGAGTTCATACGTTAGTCAGCCCAGGGAGGAGAGGACATCGCAGCAGTGGTGACGGGCATTGATCCCTAAGGCAAACCTTCCCACCCTATGATAGGCCTGTTTAAGGTGAGGTAAGATGAGTATGTTGGTTGTAAGTAGTAGCACCATATGTAAGGAAGGGCAGGAGGGTGGCGGCCACAATCTTGTGGCATGAAGCCAATGTGAGGAAGGGTTGTATGCAGTAGAGCAGACCCAGCTTTTGATTTAGAGATTTGGTTAGGAGGGTGACATGAGTGTTCAGAGAAAGCGAGGAATCTAAGGTGACACCCAGATATTTAAAGGATGGGATGGATTCAAGGGCATCACCATTATGGGAGAGTATCGCAAGAGGGGGTGGGGATGCAGCAAAGAGGAGGGATTGGAGAACAGAATGCATTTGTCTTTTTGGTGTTGAGGACTAGTTGGTTATCTAGAAACCAGCCCTCAAGAATTCGGACGTCTGAGGCGAGCATGCTGTTGAGCCACCCGACATTGGATGAAAACCGGTAAACTATGGCATCATCCACATAAAGGCGCACAGAGACCCCTCTGCAGTTATTTGGTAATTCATTAATGAATAGGGAAAATAACAATGGGACCAGGATGGAGCCTTGAGGGACGCTGTGGGTTATTGGTCTGAAGTCCAAGAGAGAACCGCACAAACTGATCATTTGAGTGCGGCCAGTAAGGTAACTTTAGAGCCAGGTTAAAGCACTAATGTCAAGGCTAAGTGAGTGTAGCTGCAATTGAAGGAGATTGTGGTTGACCAAGTCAAAAGCCTTCATCAAATCAATGAAGATAGCACTGGTGGCAAAGTCCTGGTCCATAGCATGGAACACGTCAGATGTAACTGTTTTCAAGGCAGTGAGGGCACTGTGTTTTTTTTTTGAACCCATGCTAGAACCTTGAGAGAAGTTGGTGGTGGTCCAGATAATCTTGTAGATGGTTATAGAGTATGCGCCCTTTGATTTTTGCCAGTGGGCAGAGGATGGAAATAGGCCTAAAGTTCTCAACAGTTGTGTTGGATCCATCCTTATGAATGGGAAGAACCATGGCTACCTTCCATTTATCAGGAACAGTCCCAGAGAGGAAGGATTGGTTAAACAAGTCATGGACTGGGCAGGCCAGGGCTGCAGCTCCCAATTTGAGAAATTTGGGTTCGAGAGTGTCGAAATCAGGGGAGCTGTCAGCTTCTAGGTTAATGAGAAGCCGGAAAACTTCATTGAGGGTGACAAATTTAAGGTGAAAGGCTGGGTGAGTACCAGTGTCCACTGGTGGGGGTCGGGAGGGGAGAGGGGGGAGTTGATAAAGAGTGAGATATAGCTATGCAGGTTGGTAAAGAATTAATTAAATCCAGTGGTGACCGACAGAGGCTCAGAGAGGACAGTGCCTTGGGCAGAGATGGAGCTTGGGGCCTCAGAGGACTTGCCTTTGATTAGGGAGTTCACCTGCCTCCAGAATTCTTTGGGATTACAGAGATACTTGGTTTGGAGTGACCTGAAGTGGTTGAGCTTAGCTTTCTGAATAGAATTTTTACACCTGTTCCTGAGCTGCCTATAGACTTGCCAGTCAGATGATAGCCCACTTCGTTTGAAGGTCTTCCAAGCCCGATCGTGAATAGTCATGAGCTTCTTAATATCCTCTGAGAGCCATGGAGCTTTGATCCCTTTTGATCTGCCCCTCTACATAGGGGTGTGAAGATCAACTATATTGGTGAAGGAGATCACGAAAAATTCAAGGGCCTGGCCGATGTCCAGGAGAGTGTTTTTCAGTCCCCAATTGAACTCCTAAAACTGAAGGTGGACAAAGCAATGGGGCCAGATGGAATTCACCCCAGAATTCTAAAAGAATTAAGCAGAGAACAAGTGACACCACTGATTACCCTTTTTAACAAATCAAGGGAGGATGGTGTGGCACCTGAGGACTGGAGGAAGGCAGATGTGATTCCCCTTCACAAAAGTGGGACCAAGACAGAGGCAGGAAACTACAGACCTGTCAGTTTGATCTCTGTGGTAGGGAAAGTGATGGAATCACTTCTGAAGGAGAGAATTGTTGAGTACCTAGAGGCCAGTGGGGCACAGGACCCAAGGCAGCATGGGTTCACAGTGGGAAGGTCATGTCAGACGAATCTAATTGATTTCTTTGACTGGGTGACCAAAGTAGTAGACTAGGGAGGGGCTGTGGACATGGCCTACCTAGACTTTAGCAAAGCATTTGACACAGTCCCACGCAAAAGATTAATAGTCAAATTAACCAGCCTGGGAGTGGGTCCCAGGGGGGTAATCTGGGTAAAACATTGGCTGAACAATAGGACATAAAAGGAAATTGTAAATGGTGTCCACTCTGAAGAAAGAGGGGTTACTAGCTGGGTACCACAGGGTTCAGTACTGGGTCCAGTCCTTTTTAATGTCTTTATAAGTGACATCGTAGAAGAACTGGAAGGAAAAGCATGCCTCTTTGCAGACGACACAAAGATCTGCAACAGGGTTGATAGACAAGGAGGCATGGAAAGGATAAGAAGGGACTTGGCAAGGTTGGAGGAATGGTCAGAAGTATGGCAGCTTGGATTCAATGCAAAGAAGTGCAAAATAATGCACCTGGAAAACAAAAACCCAGGGGAAGATTACACAATGGCGGGGGAGAAGGTAGTAACAACAACAAAAATGGAAAGGGACCTGGGGGTAATCATATCAGATGACCTTAAGGTTGGCAAGTAATGTTAGAAGGTGGTAGGGAGGGCTGGGGGAATACTGGGGTATATAGGGAGAGGCATCACCAGCAGAAAACAGGAAGTTGTTATCCCCCTGTACAGACAGCTGGTGAGACCCCATCTGGAGTACTGCATCCAGTTCTGGAGACCCCATCTCCGCAAGGATATAGACAGGATGGAGGCAGTTCAGAGGAGGGCAACTAAAATGGTGCAGGGTCTGCAAGAGAAGCCATATGAGGAGAGACTAAAGGAGCTTAATATGTATACCCTTGTGGAAAGAAGGGAGAGGGAGACATGATAGAAACGTTTAAGTACCTCAGTGGAATCAACAAAGTCCAAAATGGTAGCATCTTTCAGAAAAAGAGATGTGCAAGAACAAGGGGACACAATTTGAAGACAGAGGGGGGACGGCTCAAGGGCAATGTGAGGAAGTATTTTTTCACAGAGAGGGTGGTGGACGCAAGGAACAGCCTTCTTGAGGAGGTTGTGGGGTCTAAAATTGTGGGAGAATTCAAGAATGCATGGGACAGACATAAGACAATTTTTGTGGGGGGCAGAAAGAAATAGGCTGTTGGTTAGATAGGATCTGCAGCTTATCCTCTAGGTATATGTAGGGAAATGGGCAGACTAGGTGGGCCAAGCGGTCCTTTCTTATCTGCCGTCAAAGTCTATGTTTCTATGTTTCAATTGGCATCAGAGATAAAGGCAAGAAAAGCACTGGGATTGAGATGGGACATATCTTGGACCAGAGTGACCTTGGGTAGAGGGTTAGAGAAATCATTTCACCAGATACAGAAGGTAGGGGTGTGATCACTGATGCTGTCAGTAAGTACACCCACAGATTTCACCTTATGGGCATAGTTGGTGGTCACCCAATCAAGCAAGGAATGGTTGCCTGATTTTGTATTGATTCTTGTTGGAATATTGATGAGCTGAGCCAGTTTGCCTTTGGCAAGAGAGGCACGAATCTGGTCAGTACTGAGGTTCAGCCAGTCTCTGTTAAAATGGCCAAAGAGTATGAGGTTATGGTGAAGGAGGTTGGCAAAATAAGATAGAAAGAGGGGGGAGGCAGATGGAGGCCTCTTTGGGAGGCAGTTATGCACAACCCACTATTAATTTTTTGACATAGCCGAGAGTCAGGGAGAGAAACAGTGACTCAGCCGCATGGGGTTCAGAGGCAGGGGTATGGATTTCAATGGTGTCTAAGCCAACCCAGACATATATAATGACACCACCTCCCTGTTTACCCAGCCTGTCCTTTCTGGGAGTCATGGATATCATGTGTGCTGCATCCTGATTGTCAGAAGAATTCCAGCACAGGTGGATCTCACCCCCTAAGGCACTGGGTTCTGAATGTTCCTTTCCAGTCTGGATGCAGTGAATTCCCTACCCATTTTATGAGCAGAAACTGATGATCTGGTGAGGGAATTTCTGGGAGGCTTGGATCCAGCACAGAGGAGAAAAAAATATTCTAAGTTCTGGGGCACCATTCTTTGTGCAGAGAACGATTCAATAAGTTGGACTTGCTATTCTAATCCATGTAATTAAAATAGATGATTAGGCCATTTTGCTCATTCTTATCAAAGTCATTCTTCACATAGAACCATGAAAAATGACTTGTAGAGAATGTGAAGAGCAAACAAGAAATTGAAACATGGGTTCCATAGAAACCAGGAAGCGGCTGTACATAAAATGTTTTTTTCTGTACAGTGCTCTACTTAGTGCCATGCACAAGGCCACTTCACAAATAAAATGACATACTTACTTCTCTTTTTCTCCCTGGTGCTCAAGTGGACCATTTTGTTTTAATTATTAATAAAAAGGAAAAAGATGGGGCGGTTTCTGCAACAGGAGTAGCTCCTCCCCAAATGTCTTCCCTTTAGCTGTTTAAAAAACAAACTCAGCCAGTTCCAGCCAGCTGCTCCATAACCCACCCTACTGCTGTCACAACCTTTTTCAAATGGTTCCTGTTTTTTTTTTTTACTTCATAAAAGGATAAAACAATGAGTAGCGACTTTTTTATGTTTCCACTGGTGGATCTTCTTCAGTAGATATTTAAACATGAACAGCTAAAGGGAAGCCATCTGGGGAGAGCTCCAATCACTGCTACCACCACACCAGAAATTTCTTTTTTTATTAATTATTTAAAAAAATGGTTTGCAGAGTGGTCAAATCATCTATTATATAAAATTAAAATAATAAAAATCAGGGTGTTAAGATTAAGCTGGTTATGACACCTCTGAACTTTCTGTGACATCAAAACTACATGAGCTTCACTGTTGCAATTCCATGTTGTCACAGTAGCCCCTCAGTGTCCCAATCAGACTGTTCTTAACATTTTACTGTTAATTATTCTATATATTCCACATCACCATGTATGACCTTGAACTCAAATCACATCCTTCTTCCCTGAGCCTAGAGGTCCAACAAATAAAAGTAGTAGTTCAGCAGTGCAGGGCCGGTGTAGGCTGAGAGGGCAGCCAACCCCACAGCAGCAAAACCAAGTCCAGAAACAGCCTACACTCATGGAAGTAAAGATAGGCCACACAAATATGGTTGCTGGGATTGATTGATTTATTCAGATGCATTGTCTGCCACAGAATCACGCTCTAAACATCCAGTACCAAAAATATGTGACTTAATAAGGTGCAAATACACTCACATGCAGGCCAGTTCTGGACTTGGTTTTCATGAGCCTAACCTGTTCTTCCTTTCAACATCATTACACTATTCTTCAGCCACCGGTCTGTTTAATAACTTTGCACATATCATCATGTACAACCACAGAATTAATTCCCATATGGCCTGCCTGCCACTTTCCCAATCCTGAAGAACTAACTTCCCAAAAACTCCAGAAAAGTCTGCTTGACTTTAATTTTGAAGCCTTTATCATTGCCCATCAAGCAGTCCTGATCCTCATCCATGTGCGCTCTGTTTTTCTTCCTTCCATGGTACATTGTTTGACCACAAAACTATGCTGACTGCAACATTCTTATTCTACTATGGTAAGGCACTACTCCTTCCTGGACTACCTGTCTGCTGGCCTGCTTGCCGTAGCCTGTGCCATCACCATTGTTTGACAGCATGTATCTTATTGGTACAGTACTCTGTTACCAAATCAACTTATCGTTAATTAAGTTAGTTTATTTTGGCCCATGTGGATGACATAGACAATGACAGAATAACACATAATGAACCCCATATTTGGAAAATGATCCTTAATATCTGATAGAGTGAGTCTAACAGAGATAACGTTAACCATTGAATGCCCAAGGAATCCATCAGTATGTGAATTGGGTGGTTAAGATCTGAACATGTTTATAGGCACTGTTACTATGATGTTATATATGCAGTATATGATTAGCCCTTGTTTTGTATGGATTTCTTTACACTCCCAAAAAATGTTGTACCATAATTCAAAGGGAAAAAGTTGCTGTGCCATAGTAACTACATTATTACTATGGTACAATTTATCTACTTAAAAAAAATTGTGCCAGATGTGTCTTCACACTACCATACTAATCACACCCACCCACAAAAACATTACTGTCCCTTTTTACATTCGCTTGCGTGCATGCGCAAGGAACATTTTGGGAGAGTAGCACACTTAGAGGTGTGCCTCTCCCACCCAATGCACTGCTCCCTTGAGCAGGTGTGGCGGTCCTGCACCAATGGGTGCAGCAGCTCAGTATGACAGCGGTGTTCCTCTGCTTCAAAGAAAAACACTGCTGCCATACTGAGCGACGCCCCCCACACGCCACCTCCTGCGCACGCCCATCACGCTGCCCCCAAAGCTGTACACGCTGGGAGCTCCACTCCCAGCATGGCAAACATTGTTTGCCAACGGAGTGCCCAATCCCCCATCGGCTCCACGGCCTCTAAAGCCATCCTGCTGCCATGTGAGCCCACCCCAGCGTGGCAAACATTTGCTTTATTTTTGCCGACGGGGTGCCCAATCCCGCCTCGCCCTCGGTGCCCCCCCAGTGTAGTTTGCTGACGAGGGTGCCCAACCTCCCGTCGGCTCCTTGGCCACCCCAGCCATCTTCTGCCATGCTGGGAGCCCACCCCAGCGTGGCAAACATCCCACGTCGCCTTTTTTTTTTTTTCAAACCTGTAAAACAAAACTGTCCCTCAGCGCCTCCCAACCCCCACCACAACCTGCACCCACCCACTGCACACCCAGCCTCCCCACACCCTCACCCCATTCTACCTCGGACTCTGGCGCACGATCTTCGTGGACCGGGAACACGCCTGCACTCTTCAAAGGCGACCGCGAACTGAGGAAATGCCGGTAAGCTGTATAATGGGCTAGATGGGGGTTCAACTTATTGCATATTCAGTCAGTTTGATTTTGCATTACCAACAAAGATTTGGGATTCCTTCATGAATGATAAACACTGTCATGGCGTTCAGGCCCGGCGGTGATTTCGCAGGCACTGCGCAGTCACTGCGCGAAATCACCTTTGGCCTTGAATAACACCATGACAGTGACATTATTCATGAAAAGGGGTCCCAAGAACCCCATGTTGAAAATTTGGTGCAAAAATTCCAAAAAATTACTGTTTTACGAGCGTGCGTTGCGCAGTTCCTACGCAGGCTCGTAAGTTAGCGAATTTTCAATATTTTCACTCCAGATTTTCAACATTGCCATTTTATCACACCTTCTTATGAGTTGTATAGCTGTCAGTTTTCACATCTCACCCAAAACGTGTTTCCACCCATGTAGTGCACAATGGCGCAGTCGGTGTGTGAAATCAATGTATGGAACACATTAAGAAAATCACAGTGACACTTTTCATGAGCAGAGGTCTTAAAATGGCTATGTTGAAAATTTGGTGAAAAAATTCCTAAAAATGACTGTTTTACGAGCGTGCGTTGCGCAGTTCCTACGCACACTCGTATGTTTGTGAATTTTCAATATTTGTACTCCAGATTTTCAACATTGCCATTTTACCACACCTCCTCATGAGCAGTACAGCTGTCATTTGTCACATCCTGCCCAAAATGTGTTTCTGCCCATGTAGCGCACAATGGGCGCAGTCGGTCTTGAACTCAATGTATGGGACATTAAAGAAAATCACAGTGACACTGATCATGAGCAGGGGTCTTAAAATGGCTGTGCTGAAAATTTGGGTGAAAAAATTCCTAAATATGACTGTTTTATGAGTCTGCTTTGCGCAGTTCCTACGCACGCTCGTAAGTTTGCTAATTTTCAATATTTTCACTCCAGATTTTCAACATTGCCATTTTACCACACTTCCTTATGAGCAGTACAGCTGTCATTGTTCACATCCTGCCCAAAACGTGTTTCCGCCTATGTAGCGCACAATGGGGGTAATAAAAAGGTCATGCTGACAATTTATTGTGCAAATACCAGCAATCGCACAGGGCATTAGGGTAAAGCACCATACATGCCAAACACCACTGCAAACACCTGCAAGCGAACGTTCGGCATTGACAAATGCTTGTTTTGTTAAGTTTAGAAAGCCTACCCCACACCAAGCTGATAAATACCCACCCATTCACCACCCCACTATGCTCAAATTAAAGATATATTTATGAATTTCACTTTTCAGGATTAAATGCAATAAAAAAATTGTGCTTTTCAAGTAAGTCAAATGCTAAATGCTGATTCCTCATCATTCCATGTCTTCTTTCAATGCACATTTCCAGTGCTGTTGTGTAAACCAGAAACATGGATTGAAAAAAAAAAGAAAGAAAGTAGTGATGAGTCAACATTCAGCATTGTATGTGTTCAAAAAGTAAAATAAATATATAGTTAATCTGAACACAGTGGGGTGGCAAGTGGGTGAGAACGATATCAGCTGGGTAAAGGGTGCATTTTCCTAACTTAAAAAAATGGCTGAGTAATGTTTGTGAGGTAGGCAGGCATGGGGAGGGTAATGCTGAATGTTACTATCTGCGCCTTGTCTACCAAGGTTTTAATCACACTAGTTCGTTATTCACAGCTGCACCTTGTATAATAATTGCTGTCATTATAGATTATTGTCGTTTTTGTTACTCTCCCTGTTCCCTCTCCTCCAAGATGCATCTTAAAATGAGCTTCAGCTCAGTGTGCCTGTCCTGGTCACCAAATTATAAATAACGAAATAAATAAAAATGAAATAAACTAGGAACAATGAAATGTGAAAATAAATAAAAATGAAAACTAAAAGATGCTCAAGCTACACAAAAATGGCAAGAGTTACCAACATGGGACTGTAAAGACATCATAGAGACCTCTCAAGCTTCACTCTTGAAGCCTATAATATCATCACAACCCCTCAATGGAAACACAACCTTGTTGTGTATGGTTGTCCATATTATGCTATATAATAAACAATGCCCCACTTATATTATTCTGTATATCATAAGGCTGTTATTGTGATGTTGCATAGAGTAACATATGACTGAAACATCTAAATGCTTCTGTCAGAGAACATTTTCTAAACACCTTTAAACTTGATGCACAATGGCATGCAACTTATTTTAGTGACTGTAAGCTTGTCAACTCTTTATAAGAATCCCACAAAATATGTGTACTAGTCTCCTAGACATCAACCACGCCCTCGACCTTTTCATGACCACCTTCACTAATATTGCAGTTGATAGAGAATACACTGACCAACCAATCTACTAGTACAGTGTAAAATTTCATACCATGGTCCTTAACCATGCTTGTTCATTATATGCTGCACAAGTCCTTTTTCTTTTTGTTTTGTTTTTAGCTTGTTTATACATGTAGGCCTTTATGTATGATTTGCATGCAATCTTTTTTTATTTTATTTTTTTATTCATTCATTCTCAGATTACAATACCTCTGAGCACAGACAACTTATTTACAAAGGTTCCACATCAGTGGGGGAGGGGAGACAAAACATACAAAGGAGGCAAAGTACAATGTTTCCAAAAATAGTAAAATAAAGTAAGCAAATATATATATATATATACACACACACACACAATTTTATCATTCTAATAGGAGGAAAGCATAGATGATAGGGGAAAGGATAAAGATGGGAGAAAGAATGGTAGGAAGTGGCAGCCATAGGCCATGTCAAGCTGGTGTGGGGGGGTAGGGTCAGGGGAGTGAGGTGGGTGAGGGGTTAAGAAAGGTAGGAGGTGGAAGCCATAGGCCTTGTCAAGCTGTTGTGGAAGGGGTAGGGGCAGGGAGGGTGAGGTAAGGTGGACATGGGGGTAAGAAAGGTAGGAACTGGCAGCCATAGTCCTTGTCAAGCTAGTGTGGAAGGCATAGGGGCAGGGGGGTTGAGGTGGACAGGGGCAGTAGCCAGAGGCCTTGTCAAAGTGCAAAAAGGGGGGTTAGCCTTGGAATTATTGAGGTAACAGCAGAGATACAGGGTTATCCAGTTGTGAGGAGAAGATTGAATGCTATTAAATAGGAGTCTCAAATGAAGCAGTCACAAGAACTGTTGGCCGTAAGATTTTGGCGTAACTTCAGTTTGAATGGTCCCAATTTAGGTAGGGTAGTTATATCACGAGGAAGAGTATTAAACCAGTGAGGTGATTTGTAGGCAAATGAGCGTTTTTACTTACTGCCTTCAAATTATATTGTATTGCTGCTATCTGATTCTGTAATGCTTAATTCTTTGCCTACATAAATGCCCTTTATTTATGTTGCTGTTGTTTCTGTATGTCCGCCTTCCTTTGTAAATGCTACATCTCACGGTGCCCTGTCTTAGATAATAAAACTTCAACAAATAAAATGCATCAGTAAATCAATAAAAATACTTCTGTAGCCACTCCTTTGGGTGGAAATATCAAAATAGTAACAAGTTATTCATCACTGGAATCTATTACCAAGTAAGATATTTAAAAAAATGGGCTGCAAGATGGTTGAATAATTCTATTATACAAAACAGGAAACACCAAGGTGTTAAGCCCAAGTTGGCTGTGACACCTTGGGTCTTCTGTGGCATCCCAGAAGCCCATGAGCTTCACTGTTGCAATTCCACATTGTCACAGTAGCCATTCAGTGTCCTAACTGGCCTGTTCTTAACACTTTGCTGTTAATTATTCTATATATTGCACATAATTACGTATGACCATGTGCTCACATCACATCCATGTTCCCTGAGCCTACTCTGTTCTTCCTTCCAACACCGTTATATCATTCCTCAGTCATCTAGCTGTCTCTTTATTTTGCACATCATAATGCACAACCACAAAATGAATTCAGGTGTTGCCTGTACTGTGTGTACTATCATATGTTATACATTATGTTCACTGATGACTGTTGCCAGATTGCTACAAGTATGTGTCCTGCACAGTGTGTACAGAGATCCATGCACCATATTGACTGCCTGCGAGCCTGTCTGTTTGGCTGCCAATCAGTTCCTCAGTACTGATGTAACTTCCCAACAACTCCAGAAAAGTCTGATTTGAAGCCCTCATAATTACCTGTCAAACAGCCCTTGATTAACTTTTCATTTTGAAGCCTTTATAATCACCTGTCAAACAGCCCTCCTCCTCATTCATGTGAGCTCTGTCTTTCTTCTTTACATGTGACTTGGTATAACCTCAAAACTACAATGACAGCAACATTCTCATTCTGCTATGGTAAGGTACTGAGCCTTGCTGGACAACCTGTATGTTGGCCTGCTTGCCATGGTCTGTGCCATCACCATTATCTGACAGCATGTATCCTATTGGTACAGTACTCTTCTGCCCGTTCAACTCATTACTAATCAATTTTAGTTCATTTGTGACCCACATGGATGACACAGACAAAATCAAAATGACACAAAATGAACCCAAGACAAAGAAAAATAATCCTGAAATTCTGACAAAGAGGATCTAACCAAGATAAGGTTAACTTCTGCATACCCCAGGAATCCACCAGGGTGTGAAAAGAGGAGTTGAAGTACTATCTGAACAAGTCTACAGATACTGTAACTATAATATTGTACAAGTAATATGCAGTTAGTTCTTGTTATGTGTGGATTCCTATATACTCAAAAAAGCTTTTGTACTGCAATTTAAAAGGTAAAACGTTATACTATAGTAACTACATCACTGCTATAGTACAAACACATTTCTTCATATAGAAATGTGTGCCATATGTGCCTTTATGCTGCTAAACTGCCCACACTTATCACACAAATATAACTGCCATTTTTCTTAAAGGGGAATTGTCAGAAATAAGAACCTTACACCCAAGTGTGAGACCGATCCCAATTTGCACTTTGTGTACAAGAACATTTTTCTTACTTACTGTTTACTGCAGTATAGTAGACTGTATTAGGCTAATTTTGCTGACTTCTAAGATGCTATTTCCTGTAACCAGAAATCCCAGAATCCCCTGCAGTTGACATGGGGGAGGGGCTGCAGAGTTGGGAGATTCAATAAGATTCAGTAACCTGTAGTATACATGTTAAAGATTTTGTAAACTAAAACCAGATGTTTGCTGGTCCTGTTGTGCTCATGGAGCTTAGTACAGTCCTCCGGACTGCGCCTAGCCCCAGGAGAACTGGAGACCAGCAAACAGAAGATTACAGCATATAAAAAGAAAATCTGACAGTCACTGCGGGCTATTGAATCTCCCACTGCTGCAGCTCTCCTCTGATGTCAGCTGCAGGGGAGTCTGGCATTTCTGGTTACAGGAAATGTCAGCTTACAAATCAATGAAATTAGCAAGATACAATCTACTACTCTTTATCAACAAGAAAAAACACGGCTGCAAGTCGAGTTAAGGGAAGCCAAGGCACAAAAAACAGAATAAGAAACAGAGCAGCAATACCATCAGCTCACCCAAATCCAAATAAAAAAGAAAGAAGACTTATTTCCAACTTTAAAAACAGCAGTTTTATTAAATAATGTAGCACCCCTGCTACATTATTTAATAAAACTGCTGTTTTTAAAGTTGGAATAAGTCTTTCTTCTTTTTTATTTGGATTTGGGTGAGCCGAGGGTATTGCTGCTCTGTTTCTTAATCTACTACTCTGTAGTAATCAGTAAGTAAACAAGTTCTGATCAGATCCACCACGGCTGCACAATGAAGCTAGTGAAGTTGTGTGGAATTGTTAAGGAGGTATGGAGAAACAACACAATGATTTGTAACTGGGAAGATTTGTTTTAGTTTCTGTTCTAAGGAAGGCATACACACTTTTAGGAAAATATATGGAGGGGTACATTTTAATCGAAGGAATAGGAAGCTTACAAAAGAACCCCAGAGCAAATGCCACTGATGTATGTGTTATCCCAGATGATATTAGCCAGGCAGCCAAATTTTAAAGAAACATAATTGCACATATCCCAATATTGCAAAGCATCAAGGGAAACATATGCAAATCCCCATGATGGTACCGAAGGTGGCAGTACATGAAAAAGTAATGGCTGGCACATGTTCAGCCTTGGGATTATTTACACAGTTTTTTTTTGAGAGAAAAAGGGTTTTTGTCCATGAGGTGATGTAAGTTATATTTAAACGATATGTTGATATCAGGAAGTCAGGTGTAATGATGATGGACTGTTAGAGAAAATGTGATATTAACTTTCAGAGGGAGTCGCTTTTGATAAGGGCAAGGTAGTTATACTTGTGATAATGGGAATATTAGGAAAGCATGAAGTCTACGCAGAAGTGGAGTACAAATATGCACAGTTTCATAAGCATGTGCTCAGAGTGCAGGCAAATGTGATATACAGGTTTGTTTTAGAAACAGGTAAAAATAGTCATACATGCAATTAATAGAAAGATAGATAATTATGTAGACATATAGATAGAGGGAGATAGACACACAGACAGACAGGCAAAATAGGACTGGCAGTGAAGTATTGAAGTGACTCCAACCCCACCCCCACCCTGCAGACATGGACAGGCATTGGGGTGTGCCTTTGGGTCACTGCCCATAATGCTCATGCCATTTCACCTCAGCCTACCCTGCAGACACAGACGAGGTGTGCCTTGTGGTTTTCAAATTTTACACTCACCCCATTCCATAAGGAAATACGCTGAAATGGGTACAGTATAAGAGAATGGAGTGAACTTTGGGCCTGAAGAGTCAAAGGCACACCTCAGTACCTGCCACTGGCTGCAGAATGGGGATGGGGGTGGAATGGTGTGAGCATTACTGTTGACAATCCCAAGTCACAACCCTGATGCCTGTCAGTCCCTACAGTGCAGGGTGTTATGGTCAGAAAACTCTAATGCCCTGGGCATTTCTTGGTATTTTCACTCCAAGTTTTCAGCATATGCTTTTTGTGACCCCACCGCATGAACAGTGACACAATCAGTTAATTAGCCGAAAGGAGATTTTGCACAGTGACTGTGCCATTTGGCACCACAGGTGCAAAAACACATTTTAAACAGGATGTAAAAAATGACAGCTGTACATTTCTTGCTTCAGTAACACACACACACACACACACACACACACACACACACACACACACACACATATGAACATGACAGAACACAGTGGCAAAATGATTAGATTTGTCTACAAGCACTATTTTCTATGCAAGTTGGAGCATGGAGAGGGGGGTTAAGGCTGGAGATCCGTTATGGTCCATAACATAGCCACATGGTCAGAATATAAAAATATTTTAAAATAAACATAAATGCAAAAGTAACCATTTCAAGAAGAAAATGCAAACTGTGACACTTAACCATTACAGGGTAAGTTAGCACATCTGGACTTATTTGCTGCATATGCATCTCAATTGCTATGGGGTCCTGACCATGTTCACCCTTCCTCAAGCCAAACTAGCTACACTGTCTAACAATGACCTGGATGGAAAAAGTATGCCAAATTTTCAACAAGAAGTTAGCATTTTAAAAAGACAGTGCTGTAGACTGAGAAGCAGTTTGTGTAGGTGCATTCATCATGCTAGCCAAGATATGTTCTGGTTGCATTCCATAAGGCTAACCAGTGGGAGAAGTAGGGAAAGGGACAGAAATCTAAAATAGAACCATTTAGATACATACATAGATACATAGACAGTGTTGGCAGATAAGGGCCTATGGCCCACCCAGTCTGCCCATTTGAGCTTGTAAGTTCAGTTTATGTTTTCCTAGAAGTCTGTTGCCCCTTACCCCTGACCTCCAGAATTCCTTTATGTCCATCCCATGCATTCTTAAATCCCATGATTGTTTCAGCCCCCACCACTTCCTCTGGCAGGGTGTTCCACTTGTCCACCACCCATTCTGTGAAGAAATTCTTCCTCACGTTTCCTCTGAATCGTCCTCCCTCCAACTTCATCCCACGCCCTCTAGTCCTGGTACATCTTTTTCACTTAAAAATAGTGTATTCCTGCACCCTATTCCTTCCTGTAAGATACTTATATGTCTCTATCATATCCCCTCTCTCCCTCCTCTCCTCCAGGGAGTACATGTTCAGTTCCTTCAACCTGTCCTCATAGGACTTGTGATGCAATCCATGTACCATCTTTGTTGCCCTCCTCTGAACCTTCTCTACCCTGTCTATGTCCTTACATAGGTAAGCTCTCCAGAACTGTACACTGTACTCCAGGTGGGGTCTCACTAGTGTCTTGTATAGTGGAATTATGACCTCCCTTTTCCTGCTGGTGATGCCCCTGCCTATGCATCCCAGCATCCTATTTGCTTTACCTGCTGCCTTGTCACACTGTATCCCTACCTTGAGGTCATCAGAGATGATAACCCCAAGATCCCTTTCCTGCTAGGTGCATGCTATATCCTCACCCCCCCCAACTGATATATAACCCATTTGTGATTTAAAGTTGTATAACAGAAATGCGGCTTCCAGAACTGGACACCATATTCCAAATGAGGCCTCACCAGTGATCTACACAGTGACATTACCACCTCCTTCCTTCTGCTGGTAATACTGCTCCCTATGCACCACAGCATTCCACTGGCTTTGATACATTGTTTAGCCACCTTTAGGTCATTCAATATGATTACCCCAAAATCCCTTTCCATTTTGATGACCATCAGCCCCCCCCCATAATCATTCACTGGGTTCCTGCAACCCTCCCTTATTCAGCAGGCAGTTAGTGCATCTGGACTTATTTACTGCATATGCATTTCAATTGCTAAGGGGTTCTGAGCATGTTCACCCTTCCTCAAGCCAAGCTAGCTGCAGTATGTCTAGCAAAAACATGAATGGAAAGATTATGCATATGAAAATGTATTAATTATGCTGTACATACCCTAAGACTCAATGTGTGTCTTCTTTGGCTGCCATGATGTCTGTGTTAATTTGAAACAAAAGACAATGTAACAAGACACTGGCCTCCACTGGAGATATTAAACAATAGAGCAAACTGCACTCTGGGAAGATTGCCTGGGACAAGATACAATAAAAAAAAACCTGAATAGCAGGTTCCAGAGAGCATAAAACCACCAGGAATGTTAGAAAAACTACCCCTCCCCACTCATTCACAGGTGTCAATGAATGTATTTGTTAACCATGCTGGTTCATCTTCTTGCTTCCCTCATAGTAAAAATTTGAAACTACATTTGTGTTATTTTAAATGAGTGATGAATGGCATATTCAGGGGGATGGCAGCTCTGATACTTGTTCCAGTCTTACTTTTTTCCTGGCTCAGTTTATATCAGTGAAAAGAAAGTAGGGGAAAAAAAAAACAGCCTTTGTTTTGTTTCTACAAGTAGTTGTTAATTGCAGCTGGTATTTTTAACATGTGCAAGGCAACTCCACTTCTCAAACTTAAAAGAAAAAATACACTTAAGTACTGTGCCCATGATTAAAATAATTTGAACCCCTCCCCCAAAAAAGTGCTCTCACATGAAACAGCATGATTAACTGTAAAGACAATTAAAAAACGTATTTCTAAATGCATTACTAACACCAATGCTTTCAAAGTTTGGAAACTACTAAAAGGCAAATATATATATATATATAAATATATATATATATATATATATATATATATATATATATATATATATATATTATTATTTAGTTTTTGTTAACCGGGTTAGGTGCGCTATTAGTACATGCAAATAACTGAAACTGGGCTAAGTGGCAGCTATAAAGACATTTTATAGCAAAGCTTGTTTAGAAGTGCAGCAGTGTCTTAGGCAAAA
The DNA here is from genome assembly GCA_016271365.2 of Neoceratodus forsteri. Classification (NCBI taxonomy): domain Eukaryota; kingdom Metazoa; phylum Chordata; order Ceratodontiformes; family Ceratodontidae; genus Neoceratodus; species Neoceratodus forsteri. The sequence continues at coordinate 1,046,170,582 of CM028131.1, forward strand.
TAGGGTGGTTAGCTGTGAGGCATTAAGTGGGATCAAAGCATGTGCAGGAGTCCTGGGATAGGTGGCGATATAGTTCTTTTTTGAAAATTGGGTGGGAGTTAGCCTTCCTCAGAGCAGGAGAGAGAGAGTTCCAGGTGGCTGGGACAGTGCAATGAAATGCTCCAGAGCTTTTTGAAGTAAGACACCTGGGTATGGTGAGTAGAAATTTGTTTGCCAAGCATAGTCCGTGGACAGGTGTCTGTGGTACAAGTAGAGCTGCAAGGGAGGAGGGGGTTTGGTTACGGATTACAGAGTCTGTGAGGGTCCCTAGGGAGTATAGTCAGTAGGCAGTTGGGGAGAGCTAGCCTAGGTCACTATACAGTGTGCAGTAGTGCTTGAGGTGATGGGAAGAGGAGGCATACCGACATATGTTATTATAGGCAACATCCCATTTATGGAGAGCAATCTTATGGGCATTAGCAAAAGTGGAGACACCATATGTCAGCACTGGAAGCAGAATACCCTTGGCAACTGCCAATTTGGCAGATGGTGTTAGCAGGTGACAAGTCTTATAGGGGATTCCAAGTTTGGCATTTGTTGCTTTACAGGTTGGCTGAATGTGCAGACTGAAATCAAGGGATTTATCAAGGAGGACTCCCAGGTATTTGAAGGATGTGACACAGTCGATGAGAGACCCCCCCAGAGTCATGGACTAGGAGGGGTTCCTTACAGGCCCTGAGTTTGGGGGCAGTGCCAAATAGCATGGCTTGGGTCTTTTTTGTGTTGAGGATGAGCTTATTAGCATTCAGCCATGTTTGCACATTCCTGAAATCCGGGGAGAGGTTTTTGTTAATGATGTTAACTTTGTCAGTGCTGGAGCAGAGGACAAGATCATCAGCGTATAAGATAGCTGAACAGGAGAGTATGGCATAATCTATGTTGTTGATGTATAGCAAGAAAGGAAGGGGTCCCAGGATGGAGCCCTGGGGTACTCCGATGACAGTGCTGGTCACATCCGAGAGAGTGGAGTTGAATTTAACAAGTTGTAATCTGTTTGATAGGTAGTTGTTAAACCAGTCAATTACTGAGGATGAGAAGTTAAGTCTATGCAGGGTTGAGAGAAGCAGGGGATGATCAACAAGATCGAATGCTTTGGTAAGATCGATAAATACTGCTCCAGTGAGTAGGCCTTTGTCCATGCTGCAGAGTACATCGGTGGAGAATTTGAGAAGAGTGGTTAAGGTACTGTGCCCTTTTCTGAAACCATGCTGAGTGTCTGAGAGAAGGTTGTTCTTTGTGAGATAGTCAATGGCTTGGGTTGCAACAAGCTTCTCCAGTAGCTTGCTTAGCACAGAGAGGATGGCTAGTGGCCTGTAGTTGTTGATATCCTTTGGGTCTCCTTTTTTAAGGATAGGAGTAACTCGGGCAATCTTCCAGAGATCTGGGACAACGCCAAGAGAGAGAGAGAGACAGAGTGAAAATCTTGGCCCGTGGCGAAGCAATCAGTGGTGCCGCTAGCTTCAGAAGTCGTGGCTTGAGTGAATCTGAGCCAGGGCTAGTGTTGTCAGATATGTTTTGCAATAGCCTTTGGACCTCAGATCTAGATATAGCTTTAAAGTGGAAAGGGGGGTAGTAGTTCGTTGACAGTGGTCAGCACCAGATGCAGATCGCTGGAGTGTGCAGTAAGGCTGAGATGCTGTGGGAGGTGAAGCGAAGGACAAGGTGCACTGAGACAGGTCTGTGAATAATCTGTTAGAGGCATTTGCTATAGTGTTCAAGTCATTGCAATGTACACCATTTAGGATCATATCCCCTGGGGTCAATGACTGGGTAGCCCCAAGAAAGGTCTTGATGTGTGTCCAGAATTTTCTAGGGTTACCAGCAGAGTTTGTGAGCAGTTCCTTGCAGTAGATGCTCTTTGCTGTTCTGATTTGTTTTTTACAGGTGCTCTGAGAGGCCCTGTAGGTATTGTAATCCTCTGGTAGTCTGGACACTTTATACTTCTTCCAGAGTTTGTCCCGTGTGCACAGGTTAGCCAGCAGGTCCTTGTGTAGCCATCTTGTTTGTTTACCCCGACCCTTCTGGTGACCTTTGGGGTATGTTTATCCTGAAGTGCTGTGAAATTATCAATGAAGATATCAAGGGCTATTTGAACATCATGGGAGTGATAGATGTCAGACCAGTTGATACAGGATACATCATAGAGGAAAGCTTACACGTCCAGTTTGGCAAAGTTGGTAATTGTGATGTAGCGTGAAGGGGGTGGGGGAGTAGTCGTTGGGCTCCATACACAGAAAGTGGGGCAGTGGTCTGTGATAGCATCTGCCAAGATGCCTGCAGTTTGCACATGGTCATGGCGATTCTCCAGTACCCAGTCTATGAGGGTGGAGGTAGTTAGAGAAGGGGTGGTTCTAGTGGGTTCAGTTAAGATCTGGTGCAGGTTATAGCTCTGTGTTAGTGTCAGCAGTGTGCTGTGAGTTGGTCTCAGCCAGTTTAGGTTAAAGTCACCTAAGATTATGACCTTGTTTTGCTTGGCGCCAGGACGGTTTGATTAAATGAATCCCAAGACCTGTGATACCCAGTGTGTGGGTTGTAGTGCAGATAATGTGGAGTTTTTTTGCACCAAGGGCAATGGTTGTGTATAGGGACTCACAGACTGAGGGTGAGCCAGTGGGTGGACAGACCGTAACATAAAGATGGGTTTTATAGAGGATAGCAGCCCCCCTCCACATTTTGGGGAAGGCCTATCTCTCCGTATCAAGGAATAATTGGGCAAGGAACATAAGGAGTTTGGAATGTGAGGCTTGAGCCGTGTTTCAGATAGGCACAGTAGGTCAGGATTGCACACTTTCGTCCATGCCTCGAGATCAGCAAAGTGCCTGGTAATGCTCCTAATATTCATATGGGCAATGAGAATCCCTTTTCCTGAGACAGCCGATAGGTCAGTGGGAGAGTGGTGGACAGAGGGCCCAGGGTTAAGTTCTACGTCCCCTGACAATAGGATGATGAGGAGTAGGAGAAACCATAGTTTAATAGTGTAGAATGGGAGATGAACCAGTTGTGTCATTTTGTATTTTCTGAGCATATGAAATGAGTTGTAGGTATAACCCTTCAGAAGGATAAGGGTGGTGTAGGCATGCACATGTTGAGTTTCGGCAATTTGGTTGGAGAATGTAAAGTCATTGTGTTGTGAGGTATTCTCTCCATAGTGGTTGTTGATTGGAACAGAAGTAGATACCCCATGTAAGCATAATAGCAGTATCAGAAGAAGGATTCATCCTCCCAATCTATGAGTTGCCAGTTTTGGCAGGAGACTGCAAATGTTTTCTATAGCAAGGGTGAGTGTTCCTGAGTGACTCATGGTGAGCTACTGTGGACCAGAAAACTGATTGTTACTATAGATCAAAGACCCAGAAAGTGTTAAATTCCTGAAGGTGATGAACATTAGCCTAGGGCATATGCAGGATGTAAGAATCCTTTGTTAGAATCTTCCCTTTGTTCTCCAAAACAGTTGTGAATAGACCTCAAAGACAAGCACGCATCCTTTAAGAAAGTCAGATGGAAATGTGGATTCAATGCAGCACTCCACAACCCAGAAACTTGTATAAAAGATTTACTGACCTCACTTTTATATATTAAATATATATTGAATATGGTAAACAAATATTGTTAATCCCAAAAGCTGAACTTTATGTTTTTAGTATATAAATGTTTAAGAAAAACCTGTGGCTCTTTCAACCAGAACGCTGTGTCTATAGTTTTCCTTGGGAGCTGTAGTTTCAGACACTTCTTAATTACTCTTTTCTTTTGAGACACCGGGTGGCTATGGTAATCATTTGTTCCAGGAATTTTTAAGTCAATTTGAAGGCATTAAATATCTTCTATTCTCCTAGTCCTTAATAAAATGCAGGGACTCCACAGACCTGTCCTGTTCCTTGGTCCAGATCCCAAACTTGTGTGTCTTGTTTCAGCATGATAGATCCACCTCATGCCCCTCCCACATGAATCAAAAAAAAAGTGGGGGTGGATCTTTAGGAGCTTCTCGGGTGGAGGTGGGGAGTGGATCTTGCTCCCCCCAAAAAACAATGCTGCCTCCCACTACTCAGGTTCCAGCTCTTGTACCGCCCATTTAAGAAAGAAAACAGAACATAGAAACATAGACTTTGACAGCAGATAAGGACCATTTGGCCTACCCAGTCTGCCCATTTCCCTTCCTATTGGATAAGCTGCAGATTCTAGTTAACCAACAGCCTACTTCCTGCAACCCCCCACTACAATCACCTTATGTCTGTCCCATGCATGTTTGAATTGCCCCACTGTTTTAGACCCAACAACCTCCCCAGGAAGGCAGTTCCATGCATCCACCACTCTCTCTGTGAAAAAACATTTCCTTACATTACCCCTGAACCGTCCCCCCTATATCTTTAAATTGTGCCCCCTTGTTCTTACCCATCTCTTTTTCTGAAAGATGCTACCCTCCTGGACTTTGTTGATTCCCTTGAGGTACTTGAAAATTTCTGTCATGTCCCCCAGTCCCTCCTTTCATCAAGGGTATACATATTAAGCTCTCTCAGTCTCTCTTCATATGGTTTCTGATGCAGACCCTGCACCATTTTAGTTGCCCTCCTCTGGACTGCTTCCATTCTGCCTATGTCCTTGAATAGATGGGGTCTCCAAAACTGCACACAGTATTCCAGATGGGGTCTCACCAACTGTCTGTACAGAGGGATAACCACTTCCCTTTTTTTACCTGTGATGCCCCTTCCTATGCATCCCACTATCCCCCTGGCTCTCCTTACTGACTTCTCACATTGCTTACCCACCTTTAAGTCATTTGATATGACTACCCCAAGTCCCTTTCCATTTCTGTTGCTGTTAGTACCTCCTCTGCTATTGTGTACTCTTCTCCTGGGTTTTTGTTTCCCAGGTGCATTACTTTGCACTTCTTTGCATTGAATCTAAGTTGCCATATGTCTGACCATTCCTCCAGCCTTGACAAGTCCCTTCTCATCCTTTCTACCCACCTTGTGTATCAACTCTGTTACAGATCTTTGTGTCATCTGCAAAGAGGCATACCTTTCCCTCCAGACCCTCTGCAATGTCACCTATAAAGATGTTAAAGAGGACTGGACCCATACTGAGCCCTGAAGTACTCCACTAGTAACCCCCCTTTCTTTGGAATGTGTTCCATTCACTATTACCTTCTGTGTCCTGTTGTGCAGCCAGTTTGCTACCCAGGCTACCACCCTGGAACCAACTCCCAGGCTGGCTAACTTGATTATTAGTCTTTTGTAGTACCCTGCAACCATTAACTAACATGAAAGCATATTTATTTGAGTGCGGAAAACATTTCTTGGAGGAAGGTAAGGCGGAGGAGACTATTTACACCTTCAGTCAGTTCCACGGACAGAAAGCATGACATCACTCCTTTTGTACATACAAAATGTCTGCAGGCTCCACCTACTGCAGTTGTAAAAAAGTGTTTTTACACACAAAGGGCTAACCGAGATCAGCCTCACACTTGGGTGTGAGACTCTTATTGCTGAAAGTTCCCCTTTAAGTTTAGAAAACCCATCCCACACCAAGATGATAACTACTTATCCAGTCACCACCCTACTATGCTCAAAATAAAAACATTTTCATTCATTTTACTTTTCCAACCCATCCAACCCAGAGCACTGCCTGTTCACTGTTTCCTAAAATAGCATCACGAACAGAAAGTAGGAAACATGAGGAGTCCGGGTTCAGTGCTGTACCCATTCAAAAAGTGAAATACATCTTCATTTTGAGCATAGTGGTGTGGAGACTGGTGGGTACATAACTGTACAAAGGGTGAGGTTTCCTAATATTAAAAAAATGGCATAGTATTGTTTGTGTGGTGGATGAGCATTAGGAAGTCATGTAAAGTGTTACTCTCTGCTGCTTGTTTACCAATGTTTTATTCACACTATTTAACTATGCACAATTGCACCTTGCATAATATTTGCTCTCTTCTTAGGTTATTGTTATTTTTGTAGCGTTCCATATTCCCTTACCCCCCAGGATGGACCTGGAAAAGAGTTTTAGCTCACTGTTCTTTTTCCAGTCACACGTTTTTAAATAAATTATTTTGAAACAAAAACCAGGACCAGTGAAGAGTAGAAAAAATACACTATAAAAAATAAAATATGCTCAACCTACACAAACAAGGCATCTCTTGAGCTTCACTCTCATGGTTCATGATGTCATCACACTCCTTCGAAAGAAACACAACTGTGTGATGTGTGTTTGTCCATATATTACTCTAAATGTTATACATGGACCCACATACATTATTGTATATATCATAAGGATATCATTGTGATATGGAAATGATAGGCAGACATTTGCCTACAGAGTGATATATGACTGAAACATCTAAATGCTTCCATTAGAGCATCAGACTCACTAAACATCTTTAAACTCGATGTACAATGGCATGCAACTGATACCAGTGACTGCAAGCTTGTCAACTTTTCATATGAACCCCACTAACTACATGTGTTAGTATGATTACCATCATTATTACACATTGTATTGACTACACTACACAAGCAATCTAATTGTACTATGTACAGTATCATACCCCAATCCTTAACCAAACACGTTCATTACATGTTGCATCAGTCCTGTTTCTTACTTTTTTTATATATGTATGCTTTTACAGTATATTTGACTTGCATACAAACTGGTTACCTATTTACCTTAAGTTATATTGTATTGTCACTACCTGATTCTTTGATGCTTAATGTTTTACCTACCTGAATGGCCTTTATCCATCTTACAGTTGTTTCTAAATGCCCTCCTTACCTTATAATAAATGTTACTTCTCATGTTGGCCTGACTTGGAAAATAAAGCTTTAACAATTAAAATACAAGTAAATCAACAAACAGACTTATTTATCCACTCCTGAAAAAGATGCATAACTCACTCAAATCAATGAAACTATACTCTCTCTCTCGCTCACTCTCTCATGCATGACAAAATATTTCATTAAAATGCACTATTCAGCATTATATTGCACAAGTTTGGCAATAACAAATGTGTTTCTGACAAAGCACATTCATTTTAGGTATTTGCTGGCCTGCAAAGGACAAATTACATGGTTTTGAATTTGTGTCCTTTAACTCACACACACAATACAGCCATCAAAATAAACTGCTGTTCTGAATCAGCTAAACTGTGCTGCAAGGACATAATCTGAGAATAACAGCAATGACTGAAATCTTTAGTTTATATGTTCCTCTTCAGTAATGGATGTGCATAGGCATTCATCTAACTGCCCTGCCTGCTCTGCTTATCAAGAGGTTTTCATCTAAAAGTTACCTGCTCAGGAGGTGGCAGCATTAGACTGCACAGCAAAGAGCACACTGAGATACCAAGACGTTGCATATTCTACTGTAGTAAAGGACAGTACTAAAAATATTTTTTTTTTTGCTAAGAGTTATGTTTCAGTTCCAACTGACAAGTGGAATATTAAGAGTTCATCTGAAAAAAAATGGCTTAATAGTAGTACAGTACATTGGTCCTTTGAAACATCATCATTCTCATACATTTAAATCTAGCTGGTACCACCAAGCAACACTAAGGAAATGGTCATTCTTTTTAAATATCTACTCCCTATACATGCATATGCTTTTATCTGTCCGCTCCCGACATACATATATACTCTCTCATTATAGTTATCAGTGCAGATATTTTATCACCATGTGTAAATTGTATGTGCAGACCTCCTTTATTTTATATTCACTGCAGAAAAAAACTTCATTAAAGCATCACTTAGGGGAGTAGAGTAAACACACAAAAGTAAGAAAATGCAACATTATGGTTAAAAGTCCCCTGAACTTTGATGAATCAGTAGTTTGACCTTCCTTGTGCTTTGAACAATTACACAATACAGCACTGGCATTGCCCTAAATTCAGCACTCTTTGTCCACGCACTTGAAAAATACTAACACAGCAATGCTTGGACACTGGATGCTGACCTTAGGACCACACCAATGCTACACTGCATGCTTGTTCAAACCCCTACGAATGCCAGGCCACAAATCATCACAATTAAGGGGACTTTAAACTCTAATTTTGCATGTCCTTACTTTTGAGGTTGTAATCTTCACACTCAATGGATGCTTTAACATAGTTTTTGTTTTATGAATTTTCTATCATTTTATGATAGTTAGTAACCGTGCCTGTAGCTAGCTTATGACCCTGCAGGCCTGACGTGAGGCAGCTTTCCCACCCAGCACTGCCCTAAAATATAACTTGTTTAAAATTTAGGTGGTAAGAAACTATGTCTGTGTGCATGCTTTTCCTTTTTTTTTTTTTTTTTGCATTTTCTTTAAATACAAAAAAAACTAAGTCTGAAAAAAGTGTGAACCATGCATGATCAGAAGCTTAATTTTTCATCTTAGTTTTCTTTTACTCACAGCTTTACTGCTGATAATACGTTTTCACAAAATTTTCACTAAATGCAAGTTACCACCCATCCTCATGACCACATAAGTGGCTTTTTTAAAATAGCACCAAAAAGTTTGCTTTTGGGTGCAACCCCCAAAATACATTTTAGGTCAGATTTAAAAGATGTCACTTATATGGATATGAGAGAGGATGGTAACTTGCAGACTAGTGAAAATTTGGCGAAAAACGTTAAAAATTTTTAAAATGAAAAGAAAACTAAGGTGGAAACAAAGTAATGTGCTTGTGCAGTTCATGTGCAGTGCATACTTTTTCAGACCTCGTTTTTTCCCACCTAGACTTGAGATTCTTCTACATAGATACATAGAAAATGACAGCAGAAGGAGACCAAGGATCCATCGAGTCTGCCCATGAGATCCCAGGACTTGCTAGTGACCCTGAGAGCTACCCCCCACCCTGTTTGCCATGTTTGTACCTACGTTATCACCCCTTAATTGAGCCTTATATTTGTCCCACCCATGCTTGAAAGTCGTCATGGTCCCTGCTGCCACCACTTCTGCCAGCACACCATTCCATGGCTCTACCACACTTTCTGTGAAGTAATGCTTCCTCAGATCCCCAATGACTGTTCCCCCTCTAAGTTTCCACTTGTGTCCTTTAGTTGTTGAGCTGGTGATTCTATGGAACAGCTTCTCTGTGTCCAGCTCCTTGTTTATGCCTTTTAAGAACTTGAGTGTCTCGATCATGTCCCCTGTCTCCCTTCTTGTTTCCATCGAGAACATATTTAGTGATGCTAGCCAGTCCTCATAGGTGAATCTTTGCAGACCCTGGATCATTTTTGTTGCTCTCCTCTACACCATCTCCAGTCTATCCCCATCCTTCCTCAAGTGTGGTCTCCAAAACTGGACACAGTACTCCAGGTGCGATCTCACCAGGGATCTAGAGAGGAGGATGATCACTTCTTTTATCCTACTACCAAACCCTCTGCCAATGAATCCCAGCATTCTGTTTGCTTTGTTATATGCTTTACTGCATTGGCTTGTTTGTTTCATGGTATCAGTAATGATGATGACCTCCAGGTCCCACTCTTCTATGGAGGTACTCAGCTGAACCCCATTGAGCCACTATTCCCCTCTGGGGTTCCTCTTTCCCAAATGGATAACCTTGCGCTTTTTTTGCATTAAATGTCAGCTGACACAAATTCGACCATTTCTCTAATTTTTTTGAGGTCCTTTTGCAGGTCCCTAGCCCCTTCCTGACTGTCTACTCGCCCTCCCAGCTTGGTGTCATCTGCGAACAGTGCAATCTTGCCCTGGATGCCGTCACCAATATCCCCAATGAATATGTTGAACAGGACAGGGTCCAACACCAAGCCCTGAGGGACTCCACTTGTGACCTCTCCCTCCTTAAATCTTGCCCCATTTATCACTACTCTTTGTTTCATGGTACTGAGCCAGTTACTAATCCATCTTACAATGTCTTTTGCAGCCCCTATGTCCTCCAACTTTTTCAGAAGTCATCTGTGCAGCACCGAGTCAAATGCCTTGCTGAAATCAAAGTAGAGAAGGTCAACTGCATGCCCCTTATCTAATTCTCTTATCACCCAGTCATCTAGTAGATGGTGGCCAGCCAGGATGGCAGGAGAGTAGTGCAGGTTGCCAGAGTAGAAACCAGACTGTATTTTTTTTAGTGGGTGAGTGGGGGTGAGGATGGTGGTAGGTGCCAGATGGTGGTTAGGTGGAGTTTACAAGTACTGGGGGAGGGAGAGAGACAAAACAGAGGCAGCAAGGATTATACTGGTGGTGGGGATGGGCTCCTGACCTCTAGTTCTGCAATGGGAGCAACACTGACTTCACAGTCCTTGATATGGGTGATTCTCCTGTCTAAGCTCCCTATGACTGCTCTGCCCATGTCAGAGGCAGTAGAGCAGTCAGTGGCAGTAATGCGTGAAAGGCCCTCATTTTTGAAAAAGTTGCCTTTTTTCATGTTTTTGCTCATCTGTGGCCAAAGCACCACTGAACCAAATTTCAAGTAAATTGTCAGAAAATGAGATCCTGGGCCACAATGCCTGTTTTAGCAGAATTGCTGTGATATAAGCGGCTCAAAATCTCAATTTAACATCAAGTGCCTACTGAACCACATAATATTGCATCAACAGAAATGATATAACCTGAGACAAATAAACCATATTGGCATGAGACTTTGAACTGCAGCTGTTGAGGGAATATGCTATCCTTTCATATTTTAAAGCCCGGCGGGCTCTGCAATAGCTTCCGGAAGCTGTTTTGCAAAATATCGAATCGCAGGCTGGACCGATACGTCTTCAGTGACAGGATATAGCATTTTACAAATTAAATTGCTAGCAGTCAAATACATTGTAGGTACCTCTAAAATGCTATCTGATTTGCTGATACAAAAACTGCAAACGGTGCAGGCATGACAAATGTAAACATTAGAATATTTAAACAATATTATGAGCTGTCGATCTGTAGATTCCATATGTTGCAAAAATGCCAAGGAGTATATCTCCTCAAACAACATTGATCAATCAGAACAAAATTTCTTTAGGAACCCGAAAAGCTTTCTTGTGCATGGTGGGAAAAGCAGTGGCTGTTTTTAAATCATAGTTCAAAAGGGTCAAATTTGATTAGATCAACTTAAGTCTGCCTCTTAAAATTATAAATGTCAAATATGAAGTCTTCACTTATGGCTTCCAATGTATGACAGATGGGCTCAAACTGTCATCCGTGATCAAGAATTGCATTCACATCACTTGCTTGCCGGATTAACATGTTTGCAGCACTATAATCTTCTTAGGCAACGATAAATATAGGGCCATTTTCAATGTTAGTTTAGTGGGTATTCAGTTCGGAAAAAAACTGTGTTCCGATCTGGAGAATTGGCTAGCACACTTCCTTAACTCTACAAAACAAAAGCTTTCCGAAGGAAAGGATAATATTAGCACTAAACAGCTTGTGTTTCAGGGTTGTTTGTCAGCATGTGTCCTGTGAGGATACTGCTATTCTTCTAGAATGTCATTTCTAAAATCCTGCAGAATCCGTGTCTCTGTCGGGGTACCTTGCAAGTGTAGGGCTTTATACATTCCTAAGCGTATTTTGTATAACATATTAGTTCCCTAAGGGAAATATGATTTTCACTGTTTCCAAATAAAAGAAAAATAATTCCTGACTTTATTTCGAGTTCAGACGGATGGGTGCGATTGCCTTTTGCTTAGAGGAGCTGCACACATGTGTCCAGCATTAAACTGTCTGAGGTCTGCAGGGCATCTATATGCTATCTACCTCAGCAATCTCATGTACGGCTCACACACAACAGCTGTAAATGATATTTGTTGATGTCCTTGTTTTTGGAATAAACTGCATGCATACCAATAAATACAGCGTATGATTTTTTCCGGTGTTTCCTTCTTCTAAGGGTATAGAAATGACATATATAATAATGAATGATGATGGTTATATATTCTGCGCTTTTGTTACCAAGTTTGGGAACCATATGTGTGTCACGCAACAAAATCCAATAGTAAACTCACCAAATCCTTTAAGCTAAAATCACAGCATGTAAAGCTTTTGCCAAATAAAAAGAAAAGTGGATAGCATATAGAAAAAAAAACAACAACTCGGTAACAACAATATTTATATTAAATCTGGAATTCTCACCTGGAGAATACATTTTGAGTACCACTCTTGTTTTTCGTGAGTGAGTTGGAGACCAGCTGCGTATTGACGGGTCCCGTATGTCGATAGATGCAACTAGCTATATGCTTGCTGCCTGCTGTTGTGGCTGTAAATATCTCAAAACACATTCTGGAGAAAGAAGATTGTCTTTGGAGCAAGATCTGCGGGGAAAGGTCGCAATCTGAGTTAAGGGTACAATGGGAATACTTAAAAGAAATGAGATACAAACAGTACAGTGCCTACAGAAGGAACAAGTGAGGCCGTGGCGTTTCGTAACCCCTCCAGCTAGTTGTCATGTATGGAAATCTTGCGACATCTCTGCCTTTGTAAGCTCATAAGTATCATGACATATCAAATATTTGCCAATGGTTTGGGGTCAGTGCGGCCGAAACGTCCGGGATACAAATCAGCACTTGCTCCGAGGTATGCAATACCAGTATATATTGTGGGACCTATGCTTTGTCTCACAGAAGCATATCTAAAATCTCCTTAGGAGCCTTTGGCCCCATGGATTCAAACTGAATCAATTGACTCAAAGGCCAAAATTAGTGCCACATCTCCAGCAGATGGGGTCTATAGAAAATAGCAAACTAAAACAAGGTATGGAGCAGATATTTACTGTCATATGTACTTCCATAAATACAATGTTTTAACAGTCCTATAGAATAGACGTTCTTTAATATCAGTTTCACTTTCCAGGGTTTAGAATGCACCATGGTAGTCGAACCGCAGGTACTGTATAAAAAATGGTTTGCCTGCTTCAGCTTGGTTATCTACAACAGCTCTTATGTACTCGCATTATAGTGTTTGCCATGTAGTACTGTGATGTCACAAGCTGTGCGACTGTGATGTCATTTGGGGGGGGAACTAGATGCTTTTTGAAAGACATCATTAAATAAGTATTACATTATCTTACATACTAACATGCTAAAATGCCAGCTGAACAGGCCTAAGGGTCTTTGGAGTCTGCTGGAGTTTCAGCACCGGCACTGAGGGCCGATTTTGGCTCCTCCCTTCCCCCTTGGGTTATACTGTTCCCCAGTTGCAGATGTGCCACCTGCATTGGACCGGGTCAGATTTACCCTCCCCCTGTACCTGTCCCATCCCCTCTTAAACCCGAAACCTGGCTACAGCCTCCGCCTCTACCAGGTCCCTGGGCAGTGTATTCCATGGCTCCACCACCCTTTCAGTGAAATAATACCTCCTCCTCTCCCCTCTGAGCCTGCCCCCTTCCAGCTTACACCTGCTCCCTCTCATTGTCCCCTCCTCCTTCCTTTGGAGAACCCTGACTGGGCCCCCCTTATTGATCCCCTTTATATACAGTACTGAAAGACCTTTATCATGTCCCCATCCCTCCTCTCCTCCAGGGTGTACATGTCGAGCTCCCTGAGCCTCTCCTCATAGGTCTTGTCCTCCAGGCCCTGGATCACTTTGGTTGCCCTCCTTTGAACCCTCTCTAAGAGCGTAACATCCCTCTTTAGATGTGGTCTCCAAAACTGCACACAATACTCAAGGTGTGGCCTAACCAAGCAGTTGTACAGGGGTAGGATCACTTCCACGTTTCTGGAGGTAATCCCCCTGGCGATGCATCCCAGCATCCTATTTGCCCTTGCTGCTGCCCTCCTACAGGTCTCTGAGTTGTTCATTTTGACATCTACCACTACCCCCAGGTCCCTCTCATCCTCTGTGACTTGAATGTTGTCTCCTCCCAGGGTATATCCCTGGCCCGGATTTCTGACTCCCAAGTGCAGAACCTTGCACTTCCCCACATGGAATTTTAGTTTCCATTTGCCTGACCACCTTTCCAGCACCTCCAGATCCTCCTGCAAGGCCACCCTCTCCTCCTCCTCATCCACCACTGCACCCAGCTTTGAGTCATCTGCAAAGAGACGCATTTCACTCCTGACCCCCTTCCTTATGTCTGAGACATAGGCGTCAAACAGGAGTGGCCCCAGCACTGACCCCGGGGCACCCCACTAGTAACCCACCTTGGTGATGAGGCTAGCCCCAACCACCACCCTCTGAGAATGCTCAGAGAGCCAATTTCCTATCCATCTTAACTACTGTCTCCCTACCTCCATTTCCTTCAGTTTAGTCAGCAGGCCATTGTGGGGTACCAAATCAAATGCCTTGCTGAAGTCCAGAAAGAGGACGTCCAATGGCCTACCCTGGTCCAGGGCCCTCATCACCCAGTCATAGAACTCCACAAGGTTCATCTGACATGATCTTCCCAGGACTAAGACATGCTGCTTATCATCCAAATACCCATTTTGCTCCAGTAACTCACCCTAGCCTATCCTTGACGACACCCTCCATCACCTTGCCAACCACCGAGATCAGGCTAATGGGCCTGTAATTTCCCGCCTCCTCCCTTGACCCCCCCTTGTGGATTGGCATGACATGGGCCACCCTCCAGTCTTGGTGTACCCATCCAGTCCTCTGGGAGATGTTGAAGAGCTCCACCAGGGGGACTACCAGGACATCTGCCAGTTCCCTCAGCACCCTGGGATGTATCTCATGTGGCCCAGGTGCTTTCTCAGTCCGAAGGGACCTGAGGGCTTCTCTCACTCTCTCTACTGGGATTTCAGCCTCCACCTCCTCCTACTTGCACCATGTACTGCTGGTCCCCCATCTGTCCATGGTGGCCACTCCCTTTCCCCAGTCTCGTCAGGGCCCCTGATCTGTACCGGTCCCATCCCTTCCTCTGGTTTGCTCCCACTCCCCCGCAAGACATAGTCCCTCCATCCCCCTGGTAAAAACCGATGCAAAGTACTCATTTAGGACCTCTGCCTGCTCCCCCAGCTCCTGTGCCCACCCTTCCCCTATCCTTATCCTGCTGATATGCCCCCTTACCTTTCTTTTTTCCCTTATGTATCTAAAGAACGAACCCCTTGTCTCCCCTCAGGATCCCCCTGGCCAAGGACTGCTCCTTTTTTGCCTTAGCTGCTCTCAACATCCTGGTAACTCTTTTGGTTGTCTGCTTATACTTCCCCTGATCCCTTTCACTCTTCAAGCGCTTGAAGCACCTATAGGCCGCCTTCTTGTCCCTCACCACTTCCTGAACCTCCCGGGTCCACCAGCAGGGTTTTCTGGCCTTACCAAACTTGTACCTTTCCCTTGCACAGGATCTGGTAACCTCCTGTATTCCCCTCCTTATGATCTCCCACCCACTATCAGCATCCATTTTTGGCCTTATCCTGTCCAAATGATCCTTAAGAATCCTTCCCATCTCCTTGAAATCCGCACCCCTAAAGTCAGTTACTACTGTCCTTGTTTGACTTTCCTTCCCCCCCCCAGGTCCAGGAAGAACCAGACTGTGGTGTGATCTCTCTCTGCCAATGGATCCCTCACCTCTAGGCCCCTAATCTGATCGCTGTCCACCAGGACCACGTCCAGTGTATACTAAGAAGACCAATAACAAGCAAATAGAAAAAAATGGATTATAGTTAAGTGTATTTTATATATAATCATTTCAAGTGTTACATTTCAGATATCTGGTCTGTAATTAATGGGTTTGATAAAGTGTAACTAAAGGTATACCCAAATAGGCGACTTAATGACATGGGATCTAGCAAAATCTAAAATTTCCTTCCAGTTTATCTGCTGTATAAGTACTGTATATTTTGCATCTGTGTAGGCTATTTTTGCAGATCCTGTAAATTAGTACAGACTTTATTGTATCTTAGCATTTTGTTTTATGTACCTATCCAATGCAAACTTCAGCTGGTTATACAGCAGCTCTTTTTTTTTTTCCTGGTCAAGAAATTTTAAATAAAGAAAACTAAAATAAAAATTCTGCTTGATCAAGCTGGTCACATTCTAGGGTGGGATAACATGTAGTAACTAATCCCTTTCCTCACAGGGAAAGCAAAGCACAGTTTTTTTTGTTTGTTTTGTTTTTTAAGTAAATCCATGGCTTGGAAAATCCTGAAATGCCATAGGTTATGAGACATCACCTGACCATGCATTAAAAAGCTAGTATGCAGGGTCAGGTGCCAGATAGCACTACTAAGGCAAAAAAGACTCATTAACTACCATTTTATAAGGCCAATAAGCCACTCCAGGGTGTGTATTAACAGACTTGAATCTTTCCAAGGATTAAAGGGCACTCAACTTTTGGCCTGGTGCCTCACATCCCTGTGGCCTACATTAAAATCATTTATAGTACACCCTGTCTTGGGTGGCTTATTGCTTACTTAACCCACTCTGATATTTCTTACGTGTTAAAGATGGGCTGCAGTCACCAGCAAACAAAAAAACCAACAACAAAAAAAGATGGTGCCATTCCAAAAAATTGAATATTAAGCCATTTTGTTCTTTATTAGTAGGGCTATATACCAGAAATGGAGCTTTTCCCCTTACAATTTTGTTTACACATATTCAGGCACTGAAGTCATAACCCCTGCTTGTGACCTCACAGTCAATTGCTGTGGAAATGTTTGTGATGTGGCTTGCAGGACATTATAACTTCAACTCCAGTAAGCCACAGCTAAGGGACAAAACTTCTCTTTTCATGTAAATACCCTTACAAGTGAAGGATGGAAGGTCTTGAACCCCAGTTTGTATGTGAAAGTGTATGTGTATATGTAGGTGAATGTGAATGTGTATGTGTATGTGTATGTGTATGCGGATGCGGATATGTATATGTATATGTATATGTATATGTATATGTATATGTATATGTATATGTATATGTATATGTATGTGTGTATGTGAATGTGTATGTCTATGTGTATGTGTATGTGAATGTGAATGTGAATGTGTATGTGTATGTGTATGTGTATGAGTATGAGTATGTGTAGATGTAGGTGAATATGAATGCGTATGTGTATGAGTATGTGTATGTGTATGAGTATGAGTATGAGTATGTGTAGGTGTATGCGTATGCATATGCAAATGTGTATGTGTATGTGAATGTGTATGTGTATGAGCATGAGTAGGTGTAGGTGTATGTGTAGGTGTAGGTGAATGTGAATGTGTATGTGTACGTGTATGAGTATGAGTATGAGTATGTGTAGGTGTAGGTGTATGCATATGCGTATGCAAATGTGTATGTGTATGAGTATGAGTAGGTGTAAGTGTATGGGTATGTGAATGTGTAGGTGTATGTGTATGCATATGTGTATACGAATGGGTATGTGTATGTGTATGTGCATGTGTATGTATGTGTATGTGTATGAGTAGGTGTAGTTGTATATGTATGTGAATCTGAATGAGTATGTGTAGGTGTACATGTATGTGAGTGTGTATGTGTATGAGTATGTGTAGATGTATGTGTATGTGAATGTGATTGTGAGTGTGTATGTGTATGTGTATGCATATGAGTATGTGTAGGTGTAGGTGTATGTGTATGTGTATGTGTATGTGAATGTGTAGGTATATGTGTATATGTATGTGTATGTGTATGGGAATGTGAATGTATATGTGTATGAGTATGTGTAGGTGTAGGTGTTTGTCTTGTTTTGACACCATTTCAATTAAATTCTAATAATGTCAACTGTGATTATTTTTCTGGTGGCCAGACCCCTCTGTCAGAGCTGAATTATAGGGCAGATAAATGTCTTCGTAGAGTTTCAATGGGGGGATACAAAAGGTACCATAAGACTAATGTGCAGGTCACTGTGGTTTTTGAGACAATACAAAAATACAGTACTGGGAGCTGCAGAGAGTATACTGGGGAAAGAGTCCATATTAAGTGTTGGTTTCCTTGTAGAAAAGAGTGATCCCACACTTGGTCAAGTTATTCTCTCCAGTACAAAAGCTATATATTTTCTATCAGTTGCATTCATCCCAAATCATGAAATAACTAGTTACAGCTGAGCACCCATGCTCCTTTGATGTGCTATATGAATAAAGTGCATTTATAAGTGTACATTTTATTGTAGGTGGGTTTGTAATATGTAACAAATGTGTGTGCTGCTCTTACACAGGATGATTTCTGTAAATAGGAAAACATTGCTGTCTGTACAACAATCAGCTTTAACCTACCTGCCAAATCCAGTGTTCTACCTGCTGCAAAATCAGAGCTTTTTTAATATTTGTTTAAATATGTCCACATATTCATCCAACTGAGGAACTGTCTCTTGAGCAGGGGAGGCCCCAGAAATTGATTTGAAAGCTGTCTCTGCAGCAGGGGAGGCCCCAGAAATTGATTTGAATGAACCTCAGACCTTGATAAGAAACCACTGTAACTCAGGGATCTCTAAATACATAACTAGGATTCCAGCCTCCAGCTTTAGAAAAAAAAAACAGAGTTTGCTTCAGCAGAAATCAGTTGCACAGTATTAGGAAAAATGTTAATTTCAGGCCAGGTCAGTATTTATTATTTGGATATTTGAAAGAAAACAGGATTGTTGCTTGTTAAGAGTTAACTCTTACATATTCCTTAGCTAGATCTATTAGCTTCAGTTTATGATAGCATAGTATGAACACAACCACGAGATATCACAAACTGGACTGTGACTTCAGAATATTTTTCAAAGATCAGAGGAATTCAGTACACAGATGCTGTTTTACGTAAATAAATGTACTTAGTAATGCACAATAAAATAGCTTGAACTTAAGTTGGGAGGTCCGGAGACTCAAGTGTATGTGCTTTCAATTGATGCCAGCCATAATTGCTGTTGATCACAACAGCATCACTAAATTAATAAATGGGCTAACACAATTGTTTTAGCCAAAACACAGTTTGCATTATAGCAGGGCATAAGATCATTAGAAGGAATGCCACTGTTTCTGCAAGGGGGATTTCAAAATGTATTAGAATCTTGTTTGGGTTTTTTGTTTGTTTTGTGTTTTAATCAGTTCAGAATAACTGAGTAGCCCTAAAGCAAATCCATCATTACCTATGGCTGAATTTGCAGCACATTCTCTGTGTGGTCAGCAGCTTTGCCATGAGGGGCAGATATGGGACACAGCAATTATGAAAGGTAAAATTTTAATGAAGGATGTCACTCAGTGTGGTACAGTTCAGAAGTACGCTTGGAGAAAGCTTTGAAAACCCTAACATTTGGACACACTTGAGCATATATTTTGTCTACATTCCTCTTCAGTTTGTTCTTCATTACTAATTTGCATAGAAGTAGGATCCTTGTCCCCTAGATTTTTTTAATCCTTTGCTGAAATCATACTCTGAAGGTGTCATGCTGAGTTTGTTGCTGAGGAAATTATTTAAGTGATAACATTCAGTTTAGCCTGAGTATGTGAAGGAAGGCCTGCAGGAGCTGATTATTCAGAGTATACTCCAGCAGCTAACTGAATGTTATTACTGTTATAGGACTAGGAATTCTGAGAACATGATGTTGAAAGTTCTATGGGAGTCAAAGTGGAACAAGCCCCCCTTTTTCTCAGTGAAATAAATGAATAAACTATTGTGGGCATATCTCAAATGTGGATATCCTACTGTAGGCATGTCTAAAATATGGATAACCTACTGTGGGTGTGTCTGACATGTGGATAATCTACTGTGGGGGTGTGTGTAAAATGTAGATAACTTACTGTGGGCATGTCTAACATGATTATAGTAGTTCATGGGGTATTAAATGAAAGTTCTCATGTTCTGATTGGCTTACAATAGAGACCTGTCCTATAATACTTTATAATTAAAGCAACACATGATTGTGACTTCAGCAATGAATTAAACAGGAGAAGATCAACTCCAGGGGGCAATGATCCCATTTCCATGAAAATAAACACTCTAATGAAGAAAACAAATACAGAAAATCAATAAAACTTAAGCCAAACAAATTGTGTCTAAATATGGGGTTTCACCATTAACATAAAATATCTTAATCAAAAAAGTAGAGAAGAGGGAAAGAGCAGATGAGTTAGAACAGGTGCTTAAATGCTGTTCATAAACGTGTGCAGTGCAGTGAGTAGGCTTGCACTGAAAAGGTACTGAACACAGAGATGGTACTTTAAACTTATGTTGCTAAATCATAATTAAACTTTGCACCAATAAAGGTGTCAGTTTCCACAATGGTCTGAGATTTTACCTCTATGTCTGATGATATGTGGTGCATTTTCAGTGTAAGTGTCCCACATATCACTGAGAAAAAGCTGACAAGTATGAAACAAGATGGAAAAGTCCAGTAGTCTGATTGGCTGTGAACTGCATGATTGTGTCTGGTTATTTCAGCAACCTGAACAGCAAGACTGTTGCAGCCCATTGTCAAGTATTTACAGTAACAGTTTCATATGCACAATAACACCCTCCCAGATGCCTAGTCATGCAGAAATAGGAGGACTTCTTTGGGAGTTGGAGGCATTCAGTTTTGCCCCACACACCCAAGCCCTCCATATTATTTCAGCTAAAAACATGTCATTTGGTGATATTGCTTACTTTAATAGCTAGAAAAGCAGCTTACCTATTTCAGGGTAGTCTTGAAAATGTGGAAGCCCAGTGTTCAAGTCCTGCCAGAGGCAATGGCTCAGTGACCTTGAGCAAGTCCAGTGACATTTCTATGCTCCTATTCACACAACAATAAAACTGGAGAGAAACAGAACCCCATTATAAGCCAGGTGTTGTACTTCAGCTAAGTTGAGTGTCCTAGGGTAACTAATTGTAAATTAAATAAAATGACAATCATTACATGTTTCTGCATCTCAAACTAAAAAGGCCATTTGTCAAGTCATTAAAAGTCTGACTTTATTGTATAAGTCATGGGACTTTGTGAATGTTATTGAAAGGACACCATTCCCCAAGGATAATTAGCATATTTAATTAAAACAGGAATCTTTTCCACACTATTGGAGAAATTCAGCTGGGCACCTTAGAATGTAACAGGGAAACCACAAGGGAAAGGGCATGTCCTCCCTCTCCAGACAGAATTCTATGAACTTGGCAGCCACTCCACACTTGGACTGCAGTGCCAACAATGTGAGGAATACTCCACTCAGAAGGTGATTCACAGGAACACACTGAGGAGGTTCTGTTCACATGGGAATATAATAAACACTAGTGAAAATAATCGGAGTACTACTCCACAGTCAGGGCGGGTTCACAGCACAAACAGGGAAATATGTCTGGGAAGGTACAGTATACTTATCAAACATCACTTCGACCGGTATGGTAACCTGGCACAGACCAGGTGATCTCACACCAAAATATATGGATACATTTGAAAGGTCACAAACCTTGTATCAGTTAGTGCCCTTGTGCCAATAATATGAGAGCTAATCCACAGAGGAGAGTTCATACCAATTTACTGAGGTGATATATGCTCTGTGGAGGTGATAAGCACTTTCTCTCCAAGAGCAGTATAAAAGATAAGTGCAGATTTAATTATTGGACTACCACTGGCTTTTGGCAATGGCTGGTAGTCTACAGCATATCTCAGTTGCGACTCTTTTCTTTGTAATAGGCTATGCTCGGTCTGAACTTTTTCTTTCAAAATACAAATGGCTGTACCAATTTGAACTCACAATGTTCCTGATATATTTGAAAGCAAACAGCCGGTACCTATGGAAGCAAGTAGTCGGTTGTAGTAAATGCTTCTCCAGCAAAGTCCTTGTTATACAAGACTCCAGAAGACAAAAGGTGTCGGGCAACAATATAGGGAAAGGGGAAATTGTTTTTTCAGGAAAGGTATACTAAACCGGAGCTTGTTTCCAGCTGCAATCTGGGAGCACAGGGAAGTTAAGTGAGTTGCCCAGAGTCACACAGTATGCAAGCCAGGGCTGTGGGATTCAAACCCAGGTCTCTATGTTTGTAGCTCAGTGTCCTAAACCACATCGTTATACTGCCTCCAATAACAATATCTTATAACAATATACAGTAAGCAATATAGCATCAATCATTTCAGTTCATTCTGATGGGGAGCTCTTGCTCAACAGATACCTGTAATTAGACCTGTAATTCTTGTTCATATTAGAGGCTGTATTCTAGTTGCTAATGCACAGGTTTGGGAAATGGTAGGAGACCCAGGTTTCAATCCCACCATTATATACATTGTGTGACTGAGCAAGTCATTCAACCACTCAGAGCTTCAGTCACCCCAGCTATGTTATTACCTAAAAGCCAGAAAACGATATATTGCATCTCATTATGAGCCACTCTTAGTAAATAAATTGCAAAACAACGTTGTTCTTACAAATGGGAGCCATCCTCTCTCTTTTCAGGTTGGACCCCCGTGATGCAGAGCTGCCATCCCCAGAAGTACGTCTCTCAAAAATATGTGTTAAACTTGGTGTAGGGAGACTCCTGGATTTGTTGTTTTCTGACTGCAAAAAGGGGCGAATGAGCCTGGGGAGATTACATAGTTGGCCAAGAGTTCCGATAGCAGTGGAGCCTGCTGGATACCAGGCGCTTGCTGGTAAGATCTGGCAGCAGAGGACGTGTGAAATGTTCGGAATAGATAAAAAATCTGAGAAGTGAACAGAATGACTCGAGGTCTGAGCCAAAATGTGCAGAGCAGCATGCCAGAGCTGCCACCCTGATCGGTGCCTCAGCCAGAGACAGAAGGGGCGGTTTCCCATTCAGTTCTCTGAGATGGCCACATAGGTAACACATGCAGTGGAGTCGGTAGTGTCTGTGAATCTTGGTGCCACTCCCCTCCAATAAGGATCAGAAAAAGCAGCAAACAGTATTTATCTGTGCATATAGTTCCAAGTGCAGAACCTTCAAAATGGCAATCTTTGTATAGGAATGGGTAGTTATAGGAATACTCCAGGTTATCGTGGACATTTGAAACCAGCACCTTTAACATAGGAGCGTGTGCATTTTAAGAGACCTACAACCTACCAGTTATTTTATGTGCATGCTGTTACTGGGCTTAATGTCATCCCTTTGAATATAAAGCGAACATCCCCCAGCAATGTAAAATAGATCAAGACTGTGTGCTGTAACCCTTTGTGGTCCCCAGAAATCGCATCGTAAGGCTTGCCTTATTTTGGGGTATATTAATAATTTACTAGCCCGCGATTTTGAATTCATTGTCATAACATTCCTCTATATAGTAAAGAAAATAAACTTCCAGGCAATATCACAATTTGTACACTGTTTTATTGTAAAAATGTTGTTTGCACTGTTTTGTCCTCTCTGTGACGAGGTACCTTTGTAAATGAGCCTCTGGCTCAAAGGTTGTAAACTGATGTTCCAATAAATAAATAAATATAAACCGCTGCTGAATTATGCAGTGTAGTGTTCCACTGTCGGCGTGTGGTGCAGTAAGCAGCATGACCGAAGCCACAAGGTTCAGATTTACAGAAACAAATCAAAATACAAAACAGGCAGTTTGTGTACTGTGGGGAGAACTGAGAAGGACCCTTACAGGGGCTTCATTTAAGGGTAACTAGGGGTAGTGGTCGAGGCGCCTTTGATTTCTTTACCACTCCTATGATCTCCACTGCCACCCCTAAAGTAAGCTTGTAGCATTTTCTATCAAATTTAGTAAGTGGAGAAGCTTCATGACCCCTGTGATTTATTTATTTATTTATTTGAGCTTTGGTGACGGGTGAGTCCATTGAGACAATACAGTCCCTTTTTCAGGGGCGACCCGGGTATGGATTACGTACAGTCACAGTGCAAATTAAACAGAGCCGTAAAACACTGCACGTACAGTAACAGTGCAAATTAACCGAGATTGTAAGACATTCAACAATAAAGAAGATTCTACTAAAGATTCTACTGCAACGAGCGTTTGAACCTCTGTGTTTCTGGTGAAATTTGGCTACTGGACCCTTAACAGGACAATGTCAGTGAGGTACCTGTATTTTTTCGCCTTATTGTGGTGCACTTTCAAAGGTACATTTTACATTACAGCTGCCATTCCTAACTTTATCTATGTGACGTTTTGAGCATATTTTGAATTTTATTGTGACTTCAGCTCATGCTGCTCCACACCCCAAGCACTCACTTTCCTGTCGCTGCTATTGAAATGAGTGTGAGATGGTGCTCCTGTGCCTAGGCATAAAGACCTTGTACAAGGTACCAGAAAACCTTGACCAGTAACTTTTGGCTGTAAATTCTAATTGATATTCATGAATTGTCCCTCTTTTAAATTGCAACCACAACATTTCAGAGGACAGCTCTTGCAAAAAGGACAACTTGTCTTAGTGAGTCTCCGCAGTTATCAAAATCCAATATGCAAAAATACACGTATTTATGGTAGGGCAATGAAAATAAGCAACTGTGTGCTTCTCTGTTAGACCGGTTAGGTGATAAGAGTTATATCTAACTTTAACCAAGTCGGACGCTGAGATGCTGCTGCTCTTAATTACTCAAATTGAATATCACAGGAGCAGGGATCTGCGTAGCTTTTTGCTTTAAAGTAACTGGTTATAGTAAGGGAACCAATTTCAAGATGTGGGTGATAGCAAAGTCAGATAGTCTGTCAGTCGATGCAAATTGCTATAAAACTCACAATGTGGCGTGTTTTCTGTAAGTCGGACACCACTGAGCTCTGTGCTTCTTTAATGAGGAAAGCACGTTTATAAATACTCCTTAAAAGCTTGCATAGTTATCAGTATATTTAGGGTAAAACAAGTTGGGAAGGCGATACAGGCAGGCTTATGGGGCAACAGTCTCATGTTCCAGTCCCACGTTTTCTTGGACTTAGAGGATCTTCCAGCACCCTCACAACACCTAACAGCAGCAGCATGCTTGTGGACAGGGGCCAGCGCTAAGCTCCCACCCTGTAGCTCCGCGCCCCACCGCCTGGGCTGACGTCACGGAGCGCGCTCGACAGCCGGGGGCTCTTTAAAGCGCTGCTGGAGGACGGCGAGCGAGCGAACTACTACTTAACTGAATCCTGGGTACAAGTACAGTCCTATATAGTCCTGCTGCACTCGAGCCAGAGGGGGCTGCAAAGACACTAGACCAAGCGAGAAGGGAATGTCATAAGCAAGCTGGCACTGACTGCCTGACGGAGCAGAGACCAGACCCACGCTAATCGGATCCCTAGCGAGCGTGAGTGCAGGGCCGAACCTAACCGAGCTCAGGAGACATGCTGCGTCCCCTGGCCATGCTGTCGCGATGCTGCCTGATGCTACTGCAACTGCTGTTAATGTCCCTCTTGGGGGGCCGAGCTGCCAAGCTAGCGGTCAGCCGGTTTGGCTGCCCGAGTCGCTGTCATTGCGATGGGGAGAACATGCTACTGAGGGTGGACTGTTCTGACTTAGGACTCAGCGTCGTGCCTACCAACCTCAGCCACTTCACTTCCTACCTGTAAGTGCACCCTGATCTTCAAAGTATGCAAACACTGCTGCTTAGGGCATAGGGTAGCGGTTTATTGTTAGGAGCTTGCATTGCCAAGGTGACTGCTCCTCATTAAATCTTGCAACTTTTTAGCACCCAGAAACACAGTTTGTTCCTCAAAATGTGTATGGGGGTATGTGGGGTATATCATCCAGTATTTCAGCACAGGTAAAAAGACATGTGCTTGTCTTTTCAGTAAGTTTGATGTCATCCAGTAACACAGATGGACTTAACCTTTGCTTTAAATTTTAGCGGAAAATGTGGGCCAACAGCCTTTCTAAGTTGGAAGGGGGTGCAAAATGAGGGACTGTTCCTAATAATGTCATGGAAAGTTGAGAAGACGCCCTCATGGTTGACCTTTGTATAACATACAGAAGTTCAGGCTGATTTTTCATGTAATAAGAAAAGGAATTCTCTATCAAATGCGAGTGGATTGAGGATACAGGCTCCTTGCACAGAAAGTGCTCGTCATGGGTTGCTGCGGGACTTGACCGTTAAAATAGATTTAGCTGAAAAGGTGGATTTTACACATGCATGACATAGGAGTATTGCAGCAGGTTGTTAACTCCTGAAATGTAAACCCTACTGAAATATGCATGAAGCTGAAAGAATGTCACATGTGTGCAATTCAGTCTGCAGGAAGACAAGTTCTAGTGTGTGTGTGTGGCTACTACACACAAGACGTGCACAAGCCTTTTCGATTCAAATCTAGGCGTGCGTGAATGGGAAGCAGGAAAATGTAGATACTGTCTGTATATCAAGGGACACATGCAGCGATACTAACTCAGCGGGGCTGCAGGCTTCACCTTGATTTACCTTGGCGGGACAGTCTTGGTTAATTTTTAACTCATAGCAGCGGGCTCATTATGCAGTACCTGGCATATACCATGCAGCCATGCACTGCAGAATAGGCACCCACAGACCCCCTCCAACGTGGATCAACAATTACCCAACAGGGCTATAATATATTCAGATAAAATAATAGAATCCCATTACGCTAGCAGATAGGCAGAGAATTAAGTCTTTTGGCGTTACAAATTTTACATAGCGAATTTGGAAAGGAGTCCGGATGAGAGTATTCCTTATGCAAATATTTCACTAGTGCAAGACATTGTTTTGGTTTAGTGATCGTCCTGGAGCTATATAGTATTTAAAATGTTGATGCAAAAAGTATTTAAGAAGTTTTCGCTTGCATTTATGAATATGAAAGTCACTGGTTCACGCTGACTCTCTCTTTAATGTAAAATGTCTAAAACGCTGTTTTTGCCTTTGTAAAGGGCAAACTTGTGATGCAGATCTGGCATATATTCAGATGTCTCGTTACAGCAATCAGGACGCATTTATTTGTTTATGATTTTAAAGTTTACATCCAACTAATATCAGTAGGCTTTCTTTCTGGGTCGCTAGGTCATCCGGTCTAAATAGTCTCACTACTGAAAGTGCCGAATTTCATGTAGTATTTAAGTAATAAGGCATGACTGGGGGGGTGTTATGGTGGGATAACGGCCCACCTCAGGTGGGTTGAAGCACAAGGCGTAGCGAGTGCTTCCACTGCCTGAGAAGGGCCTCAGCCCACCAACCCCGCCTTATTGTGATTATGAAATGGGTCATTTTAGTCAATTTAATGCCTTTTTTAAACATCTTACTTTGAGCTGGCCCTTGTGCTGGGATAAGGGCCCAGCTGAAAGCTGCTCTTGGCCAATCAGGAGCCAGCATTCTTTCTACCCATTTCATAATTATATTTAAGCTATGGGGGATACTTATCTAAGTGCTTTAAGTTCAAATCCCCTAAATGAGTTAAATACACCACTCATGCCTTTCAGCTATTTCTGCTGCATTCTATAGTTTATGCAGTAGTGTGTGATGCACTTTTCTGAAGTCCAACCTTTCCACATGAAAAAATATGATCAGAAAAAGGGGCATTGGATTTCTTTCTAGTACACAATTTCATCATATAGTACCACAGATAATGTGACTTCATGATTAATTATAAAACAGGGCCCCTAGCTCTCAACTGTCCCACATTATGAAGGATGTCCATCAGAGTTGTTCCACCCCACGTTTATCCCACATGGAAACATAGTGTAGCTAGAGAATTCAGTTTTGTACAAATACTATCCAGCTGCTACCCTCACCCAGTTGTGTAAGGTGCATTCAGTAGAAACCTGGTATAGGATTAAAACAAGTCAACTAATTTGAAAGCATAAGCATATCCATATAACTTTTAAATCCGGTTGTCACTTCCAGAAAGCCCTGAAAACCATAATATTAAGACACACTTGAGCTTATGTGTTGGATTTTGTTTACAATCCTCCTCCATTGTTTCTTAATTACTCATTTGCATGGGAACATGATCCTTGTCCCCAATAGATCATCTGCTTCTACTGCTTAATCGTTTTCTGAAATCATAATCTGAAGGTTGTCACATCATAATTTGGAGCTTTGGAAATGATTAGGATATCCCAGACTCAAGCTGTGACTTCGGCGAAGTCTTACAGCAGATCAGTTCCAGGGGACAAGGATCCTAGTCCATCAAAATAAAGAAAATACACTTTGTAATGGAGAATAGAAATACAGAACATTTATACATTATAAGCTAAAGTGTATATGTGTGTGTGTGTGTGTGTGTATGTGTGTTCATATTAAAGGGACAGAATCTCTTTCATGAAAAAAAAAGGTGGAAAGAGCAGATGGCATGGAACAGGTACTTATCTGTTCACAGTTCACAGATGTGTGCACTGCATCTGCTTGCCTACACCCCCTGCACACAAAAGTTACTGAGCAGAGATGGTGCTTTAAACTTACACTTTAAAGTAGATCTTCACAATAATCTGTGGCTAAATCATAAATATACTTTGCAGAAATAGTGGTGTTGGCTTCCCCAGTGGTCTGAGATTGTGTCTCTGTGTCTGATAAAGTGTTGCAGAGTTTCAGTGTCAGTGCCCTATGCACTGCATTTAGTGAGGAAAAACCAGAGAGGTATGAAACAGACTGGAAAAGGCCAGTAATCGGATTCACTGACTACTGCATGCTGGTGGTCAGTTATTTCTGCATAACTGGGCTGACTGTTCATAATTTTTAGTCTTTTGGGACTGTTTTATATATGCTGTAATACCATCATGGGTGTCCTGTCCTGTAGAAATATAAGGACCTCCTGGGCATTAAAGGCACCTAGTTTTGCCTTATGACTCACAACACTCACAAGGTGCTCATATATTTCAGTGACTGGACACCACAGTGGGTGATTTTCCTAACTTTAATTGCTAGAAAGACAGCGTTATCTAATGGTTAGTGCATAGTAATTGGAAATATGGAGACCCAGGTTCAAATCCCAGAGAGCTGCTGGTTCATTTAGTGATTTTATTGAAGTTCATTACCTCTCCATGCTCCTGTCCACACAACTATATCACTGGACAGAAACAGAACCCAGCAGTGAGTCAGGTGTTGTGCCTCAGCTGAGCTGTGTCCTGGATTAACTAATTGAATTAAATACAGTAAATAAATAGCAATCATTAAATGTTGCTGCATATCATTAACTAAAATGTTTGTCCATTAAAAGTCCAAGTTTATCACAAATCATGCGAATTTGTAAATGTCAATAAGAGTGACACAAGCCTCCAAAGATGATTACCCTGTTTAATTAAAATAACAATCCTTTCCACATTATTGGAGAAATTCAACTGGGCACCTTAGAATGTAGCAGGAAAATCAAATAAAGGGCTTGGCCCTTCCCCACCAGACAGAATCATCTGAACTTGGCAGTCACTCTGACACTTGAACTGCAGTGCCAATAATGTGAGAGATACTCCACTGACAGAGGGATTCACACCAACACACTGAAGGTACTGTATATACCAGGAATGTGATAAACATTATATCTCCAGTGAAAATAATCTGAGGATTATTCCACAGTCAGATACCTAGCACACACAGGGAAAAAAATCTGGGAAGGTACAGTGGACACTTCGACCTGCAGTGCAAGTGATGCAGCATTGGCAGGGCAAGTTCATACCAAAATACATGGGATACATTCTGAAGTGTCAGGACAGCTCAGCTGGTAGCACATCCATCTCTTGACCAGAAGATCAGGAGTTATAGTCCCACACTCCGATTGGGTTCATACCATAAAATGCTGGCACCAGTTGCAGTGCTAAGGGTATGATATACAGTCAAGCTGTGCCATCTTTTGGATGAGATATCAAATGGAGGACCTGTCTGCTTTTCTGGTGGTTGCTTAGGTGTACATTAAAGATCCCATGGCACTTCTCAAAAAGAGTAGGGGAATTTTATTAGAGCAAAAATATCTGACATATACAACAGGTGTGCAAATCAAGATGGATCAAACAAAAGCAACAGGTACTCTATTTAAATGTGTGGTAAAAACCCAGCCGCAGTTTATGAAACAGAGTTACAACAAATAAAGACGGATCTTTCAGATACAGTGATTTAACTTGATCATGTATCATACTTGCATCTGCAGAAGGCAAAATTGAGTTCTGCTGCAGTGTGTAGGCACAACAAGACTGCCAAAGAAAGTATTTACAAACTGCAAAATACACTTGAAGAGTATGTTTGGTGAACCCAGACTAGACATTCCCTGGTGTCCTGGCCAAATTTCCCACATTCACTTAAATACTACCAATAGCTTATTTTGGTTCAGTGTCACTTAATCTGCATCTGTAACCTCCCCCACCATGAGACTGAAAATTGGCAGTGCTGTCTAGCCTTCCTTTCCCAGTCAACCAAAAGTAAATAGATAAATAAATAAAGGTAATGAACTGTATATCAGATCATTCCATTGTGCCAATAACATGAGAGAGAATCTACAGATGGAGAGTTCATGACAATTTTCCAGGGAGACATGTACTCCGGGAAGGTGAACTCACTCACTGATGGCAGTATAATATAAGAACTGATAGCAGATGTAACCCTTGCATTGTTATGCACTGTTGGCAGTTGCTGGCAATCACCAGCTCATCTAAGTCACAACCCCTTCTTTATATTTACTAGTGTCTACACTTGGCCTTGTGTTTTATTTCAGAGCACATATTACACATCTACCAAGCTGCACTCACAATGTTTCAAACACATTCAAAAGAACACAAACTGCACCTATTAAAGCAAATATTCGGCTGTAAATAAGCTTCACTTGCAAAGTTTTCCTGTTCTGCTTGGGCAATACTCCACAAGGCCAGAAACAACACTAAAAACAATATACATTAGGTCCACATAACATCAATCATTTCAGTTCACTCTGATGCAAAGCTGTTGCCCAACATCTATATCCAAATTAGACTTGTATTTCTTGTCCATATTACACACAGTGTTCTAGTTGCTAAACAGCTGCACAGGTTTGGGAACCAGTAGGAGACCCAGGTTCAAATCTCACCACTTATAAACATTGTGTGACTCTGAGCAAGCCACTAAACCTCCCAGAGCTTTAGTCATTCCGGCTGTAAAAACATGTTCAAGTAGGACCTTGGTGTAAAAGAGACATTGAATCTCAGCTGAACAATCCTGGATAAAAAAATAGTAAATAAATGCTTTACTCAAATAGGACTGCCTCTGTCTGCACAGGTTGTACCCCAAATAATGCAGAACTGCCACCCCCATATTTAATCTCCCCAAACTATTTCTCAGATAACTTGCCACTGTAGGGAGACTGGTGGATTTTGATTTTGTTTTCCTGTTGAATAAAGCGTGTGAGGCTGGGGAGATGACATAATTGGCTAAGTATATATTTTCTGATAGTGGGGGAGCCTGCTTGCTACCAGGAGCGTGCTCGCAAGTCCTGGCAGCAGGGGACATGTGAAATGTTCAGAATAGATGAAATACCTGTGAAGTGACAAGAATGACTCCAGGTCTGAGCCAAGATGTGCAGAGCAGCATGCCAGAGCCGCCACCCTGCCACCATAAACAACTGAATTGTTGTGTTAGTTGATGTACCCTGCATTGTTCATGTCAATGTGTAGTGCAGCAAGCATTAGGACTGAAGCCATGTGGTTCAGGTTTACAGAAACAAAACAAACAAAAAAAACAAGTCACATGGTTGGTACTATAGGGAGATCTGAGGAGGACTTTTAATATGACAATGTTACTGTAGTATCTGTATTTTATCCATTTATCTGGTGCACTTTGAAGGCACATTTTACAAAGCAGTATCCATTCCTAATTGTATCACTGTTTTTTTTTAACATATTTTCACTCTGACAAGAGTTCGTGTGGTACCCCCTCATAAACACACACCCCCCCACACTCCCAAACATACACAAACATACTTTTCCACCACTGTTCTTGAAATAAGTGTGAGGGGTTACTCCCTGTGTCAAGGCAAAATGATTTGGATTCCAGAAGGAATTGACCAAGCAACTTCTGGATGTGAATTCTGAGTGATGATATACATACATTACCACTCTTTAAATTGCAACTTCAGGATTTCAAAGGACCGCTCTTGCAAATTACATGTATATGGTGGTGGGGATTAAAGTAAGCAAATGTGTGTTCCTCTATTAGACAGCTAGGTGATAGGAATTATATTCAATGTTTAACAAAGTATAGGACGTTGAGATGCTGTTGCACATAATTATTAAGAGTGATATCACAGTGGCCGGGATCTGCACAGATTTTTGCTTTGAAGTAATCAGTTTCAGGGAGGGATCCAATTTCAAGAACTGTGTTAGCAAAGTCAAATTATTTGTTAATTGAAGCAAATTGCTATGACAATCACAATGTGACTTGCTGTCTGTAACTCAAATACCACTGAACTTGGTGCTTGTTTATTCTTTATTAAGGATAATCACATTAATAAAATAAATGGTTAAAAACCCAGCTCTTTACTGTCATCCTGCGAAGGAGGTTTAGACTCTAGTGGTCCCTGTCATCAGATTGTTCGGTATTCTGTGAGGTGATGCCATGAAGGATGCCAACTGGAGAATACTTGTCCTCCTTAAACACCCTATGCATGTATACACCCATGCTTAGTGCCACCAAAGGGCTGCAGCCAGGGAGCTAACAGTGACAGATACTATTTCTGTCTTTCTGACATGGTTATCCATAATTATACTGAAATTGTTTCTCCTCTGCCAATCAGAGTACTGAGTGATTGTCAAGTTAAACTGCCAATGTGAAGAAATCATACTAACATACCAATTGCCAACAGATTAGGCCTTACAGTCTATTGAGTCTGCTCGAACCTCAGATCCCTAGTTGGGTGCTGAGGCCCTCCCCCCCTTTGTGTTCCAGAAACCCCTATCATCCATCCCACCCCCCTGGGCCAGGTCATCATCTGATACATCTGCTTTCTGTGTCTGTCCCACCCTCTCTTGAAGCCCTCCACTGTGGATCTCTGAACCAGCTCACCAGACAGTGCATTCCAAGGGTCCACCACCCTCTCAGTGAAAAACCTCCTCCTTTTTCCCCCCCTCACCCTTTCACCTTCCAACTTCAAACCATGCCCTCTGGTGATACCTCCCTGCTTTAGTCTAAAGAGCCCCTCCTTGTTTACCCTATTTATTCCCTTGAGGTACTTGAAGACCTCAATCATGTCCCCCCATCTCTCCTCTCTTCCAATGAAAACAGGCAGAGCTCCTCAAGTCTGTCCTCATACATCAAATCCCCTAGTCCTCGTATCATCTTAGTTGCCCTCCTCTGTACGCTCTCCAGGAGCTCTATGTCCCTCTTCAAGTGTGGTCTCCAGTACTGTACACAGTACTCAAGGTGTGGTCTAACCAGTCCAGTGTGAAGTGATGCCATGAAGGATGCCAACTGGAGAATACTTGTTCTCCTTAAACACCCTATGCATGTATACACCTAGTCTGATTGGCCAGGAGTGTCATGTGACCATCTAGTTAGCACCGAACAACCAGACAATCTGAGATCTCATAGTATGTTTTTCTTTGAATTAATATGTTGTGTTTTTACATTTTTATGACTATTTTATTAGGACTTATACACCTTAAGGTGTCCTGTTGTGCTAAATGTACAGCCTTCTCCTGTAGTTGATGGCACTCATCTGTGCTTTATGCTACACAATGCACCAGAAGTTGCCTTATTTCTCAGCACAGCTGGATAAACTGGCAGATGTTATTCCATATATATCTGTACAGTAGACTCAGTATAGAGAATAATGCATGGACAGCCATACACAACAAGGCTGTGTTTCAATCACAGAGCTCTGATGATATCAACAAGAGTGAAGCTCAAGAAGTCCAGATGTCATCAGAACCCTAAGATGGAAACAACTGAGTAGTGCATGGTTCCCAGTGTGTTATTTTGTATAGTATATGGTTTGAAACAGAAAATAAATAATGCTGCTTTTTTAATTTCCAAGAAATGCTTTATTTAATTTTTTAATAATTTTAGAAACCTATTGTCACCAAGCTGCTGAAAACTCAACCAGGTAATGGATGGGTTCTGTGTTTAACATGATGAAATGATAGAAGATTTTGTAATAGGAGAGGGGGATTCTGTCTGTAGTGGAGGATAAAGTAACAGCGGATGGCTGAAGATTCCTTTCTATTTGAATAAGCTACTGTACTACAGAAGGGTATAACAGCACTCTACAGGCCTTGACCTGTGGTACACCTGCTTTTTAATTTTTTGCATTTAAGCTAGAAAGCCATGCAAAACAAGGAGAAATCATATATCATAAGGAGGCTATATGCTATACAATGCATTCTGATTTGCTAACATCCAAAATCGTATTTTCACTGTCAACATTCTGTCACTAACCAGTACAGTAAAACTGACAGCAGGAACCTCATGTTAACTTTTCTAAACATATTTTTGAATTGTTTTCTATTTGAAGTATATTTTTTTTGTACAATAGTTATAAGAGCTATAGTGCTGGGAGTTAAACTCTGTAATGACTGTATAGAAGGCTTCATAACCACCGTGGCCTGTGGCCTTGTAGTTTTTGTAGTTCTAGATTGGTTTTTACCTTGTAATCCCCACTGCTACACTACTATCACTGTAGTAATCATGGCTGAATCACTCAGAATTTGTAAAGCCATGAATGAATTATGCAAGTTCCTCTCACAAGTGAATAAGCAGAGAATAATGTAGGGACAACAGTGTGCAGCATAGAGAATAATGCATGTACTGATGTGTGTAACCAAAATTTTATACATACCTGAGGTGTAGGATGCAACATAAACCCTGAAAGTGATGCTCAAAGTGTTTATAAAAGCATCACTTCAGCATCTGGCTGAATTTTTTCTAATGATTTTTAACTGTTTTAACTGTTATTTATGTACGGCGCCTTGATAATTGAAAGGCGCCATATAAATAAAATTATTATTATCACACACTGTAGTTGTGTATAAAGTCTAGGCTATACACACCAGCCCTTGTTTTTTTTGGTTTTTATAATCACTGGGTAGCATTTTTAATTGATTTGTGAGATTGTGCCATGTAGTTTAGAACTTTGTGCTTGATTAGTAGGTCCCAGTTAAACACAGCCAGTTATAACACATACTTACAACATAGTTATGCGTGTATTAAAACTGCAGACCAATATTTTTTTACACAGCCGAGGTGTGTGATAGCAGATAAACCATGAGACAGAAGTTCAAGTGATTTATTTAGGTATCACGCACTGAGGGTGTGTAAAAAAACAAACACATTTGACTGTTGCCTATATTTCATTTTATGTAATTACTGGCTTTATGTTTCCTCATACATTAAAGCATGATTGGTTTTCCTGCATGCCTTAAAACTACTGAAGTGGAGTGTGAGGTAATCTCCATTACACATGTACATGTACAACAGGGGGTAGTGTGTAACACAGATTTACACATACTGGGCCCTACACATGATCCCATGGAGTGGCTCTGCACTACGTAAATGTGGTGTGTAGCCACTCTACACCCAATGTGCTCCCCATGCTGGATGCACCACTGAGGTGTGTGATGCCCCAATGCACCTGATTACCCTGGTCCATGGACTGCATCATACAGGGGCACGGCTGGGCCCGGGGTGTGCCAGCACAATGCACTATGCACAACCACACATAGTGCTGGCTGTGGGGGTTTGTAAGGGGGCACAGGATATGCAATGGAGAACCCTGCCATAAGCCACCTATGCACTCCATGCACCCACACTGGTGCCACCTGGTCCAGGCAGCTAGCCCATGCAGCCATAACTGGGTCCATTGCGGCCATCCCCGATAGCAGCCTGCTGCCACCCACCTCAGCATGCAGTCGTGCACTTGCCCCCATTGGCTGTCCCTCCTCAACTCACTCCACTAATGCCCACAGACCCCTGCATAATGCCACCCCTGCCATGACCTCCCACCTAAACCGCCCCTCAGCAGAACTGCACAACCACCCCCTCGCTGCCTGTACCTGTGTTCCAGTGCTACTCCCAAGATGGCCAGTGGCACTGCCTTCCTCTCACTGCCATGGCCACCAGTCATGTGACATATGCAGGGGTGCACAGCCAATGTACACCCATGTATGTCAGATGTCCAGCAGCCATGGTGGTGTGCAGTGGAAAGTACCACTTGCCATCTCAGAAGCAGCACTGGAACACAGGTACAGGAACCAAGGGGGCTTTCTGGTGCCATGGGGGGACATGGGGGGCACTGGTGGTTCCAATAGCTGGGGTACCAGGATGGGGTATGGGCAGCCACATATGGGGCATTGGGGGGGTGGCTCTCGTGCCTGTTCAGGGTGTGAGTCAGCTGTGTGGCATGAGGGGGGCCCTCTGAGGTCTGGCACAGGGGCATTGGCATGTGGGTCTGGGTGCCTGCAGCAGGCATTCATGCACTTGGACCCATGCCACACCGTGCAAAGGATCCACTGTCAGCCTAGGTCGGGCATCTGATTGGATGCCTGCCCAGGACCACAACTCCCTCTTTGACTGCCCTGTGGAGTCCTGTGCAGTGGGTGGGCTCATGGACAGGCGTGCATCTGTTTTGCATACCCTGGGTTGCGCACCTGTCCACAGGTGCCGACGTACGCTGGAGGGACATGCACCTCCAGTGCATACTTCCCACCCATTCATGTATAGGGCCCACTGGTTTTATTATCATAGTACAATGGAAGCCATGATAGACAGAGAGAGATAGATAGACAGACAGATAGATGGACACACACACACATATATAGACAGACAGATGGACAGAATTAATATGACCATTACAAAGACTACTCTACTCTGTGTGTCAACTTGGAGACTGGCAATGGCACCACAATCCACACAGGGGTTGTATACAGACTCCCATCTCAGGGGGAGGAAATGGACAAGGAAATGATAGAAGGTATCTTTAGAATGTCAGAAAAAGGAGAGATATTGCTGATGAGGGACCTGAATATGCCAGATATTAACTGGAGTGCATTTGCTGCAGCCACATCCAAGAGTGGGGTCATTCTAGATGCCCTGCAGGGGACATGCTTTACACAGCTAGTATTGGAACCCACTCAGGAGGGAGCAATCTTAGACCTGGTACTCTCAAACGGAGATGGGGAGAGGATCACAGATTTAGAAGTGGGTAGCCGTCTGGGAGCTAGTGACCACCAAACAGTATGGTTCACAATAAACACAGCAGTAGAGTCAAGCCATTCAAAGGCAAAGGTCCTGGACTTTAGGAGGACTGACTTTGCCAAAATGGGCGAGTGCCTAAGGAATGCACTAGCAAATGGGCAAGAAGGAGGGGTGGAAGAAAAATGGAGAATAATCAAAACTGCCATCACAGAGGCAACAAGCCCTTGTGTGAAGCAAGTAAACAAAACAAAACAATGTAAAAAACACTATGGTTCTCAAAGGAGGTGGCAGGGAAGGTTAGGGAGAAAAAGATAGCATTCAAGAAGTACAAGGAATCACAGAAGGAGCAGGACAGAGAATTGTATCAGTTAAAGCAGAAGGATGCAGAGAAGGCAGTCAGAACAGTGAAGGCCCAAACCGAGGAAAAGATAGTCAACTCAGTTAAGAAGGGGAATAAAACCTTTTATAGGTACATCAGGGAGTGAAGGAAGACCAAAGGAGGGATAGTGAGGCTTAATAAAGGGAAGGGAAAGGGGTGGGCAGGGGGTGATTGTGAAAAGGCAGAGATACTAAACAAATATTTTTGCTCAGTATTCACAAAGAAGAGGGGGCGGTACCTAAACCAAACAATAGAAACACTCTGGATAGGGAGGTTGATACCAGTCCATTCACAGAAGAAAGAGTTCTGAAAGAACTCTTAAAATTGAAGGTGGACAAAGCAATGGGGCCTGATGGGATTCATACCAGAATTCTAAATAAATCAGGGTAGGGCCAGCCCGGTGGCACTGAGGGTTGAGGCACTGTACACCACACCTTGCACCACGTCGGCGACCCTGGTTCGAGAACAAGCCCGGGTTGCAGGGGGTCGGCAGGGGAGGGAGAGGATTGAGCATCCAGAGGACAGCTCTCCTCTCCCAGGAGGGACAGGGGTCCTTGTTCGGCGCTCGGCTGACCTCTGGCAGAAGCCAGAGATTCAGCAAGTGCCACAGAAGCATAGTGAAGGGGTGGGGAGTGGCAGACATCAGTGAGGCCTTGACATCAGGACGCTGGGCACTTCCAGGGAAAAAAGGGAAAAAAAGCCTTCAGTTCCGGTGGAGACGGAGAACCGGAGCTTGCCCCTGATTTATGGCCACTCTCCTGGCATCCTTCCGACTGATGCCGCCAGAGAATTCCAGGGTGTTGGAGCTCACCCCGTCCCTGCCCGGGGGGCAAACCGAGGCTACATGGGCGATGGAGGATTGACCAGGTAGGTGCGAACCGTAGTGGTATGACTCATAGGTATTCCTGAGGAGACTGGAGTTGAGGGGAGAAGGAGGGGAAAAATAGAAAGTACAAGAAAAAAGAGAAATAAGGGTAGAAATAGTGACACCACTAGCTACTTTCTTTAACAAATCATGGGAGGATGGGATGCTACCTGAGGACTGGAGGAGGGTGGATGTTATTCCACTTCACAAAAGTGGGAGCAGGGCAGAGGCAGGAAACTACAGACCTGTTAGTTTCACCTCAGTGATAGGGAAATTGATCGAATCACTTCTGAAGAAAAGAATTGTTGAGTACCTAGAGGCCAGAGTAGCACAGGACCCAAGGCAGCATGGATTCACAGCAGGAAAAGTCATGTCAGATGAATCTAATAGATTTCTTTTACTGGGTGACCAAAGTAGTAGATCAGGGAGGGGCTGTTGACATGGCCTACCTAGACTTTAGCAAGGCATTTGACACAGTCCCACACAAAAGATTAATATACAAGTTAGCCAGCCTTGGAGTGGGTCCCAAAGTGGTAGCCTGGGTAAAAAATTGGCTAAACAACAGGACACAGAGGGTAATAGTAAATGGAGTCCACTCTGAAGAATGGGGGATTAATAGCGGGGTACCATAGGGTTCAGTACTGTGACCAGTCCTCTTTAATGTCTTTATTAGTGACATTGCAGAGGGACTGGAAGGGAAAGTATTTCTCTTTGCAGATGACACATAGATCTGCAACAGGGTTGATATGCAAGGTGGGATGGAAAGGATGAAAAGGGACTTGGCAAGGTTGGAAGGATTGTCAAATGTATGGCAGCTTAGATTCAATGCAAAGAAGTGCAAAGTAATGCACCTGGGAAACAAAAACCCAGGTGAAGAGTACACAGTGAGGGGTGAGATACTAACAACAACAAAAATGGAAAGAGGCTCGGTGGCGCAGAGGGCTGAGGCACTGGACGCCACACCTTGAACCATGCCAGTTACCCAGGTTCAGGAACGGACTGGGGTTGGCATGGGATGAAGAGGACTGAGCATCCGGAGGACTGCTGTTCTCTTCGGGGGTGGGAGGATTGGGTTGCCTCTCTCAACAGTGGCTCCCAGTGGAGACTGGGGGCACTGTTTAGAGCAGCACAATGTGGGAACACCAGGAAATGGAAAATGGCCCCTGTGTTCACTGGATGATGGCTTGGCCTCCTCTACCTCAGCAGCACTTCCAGGGGACCCACACATAGTAAGCGCTGTAAGCCTCCTCCCGGGTGCCTTCTCCCTCAGAAGAGAGGGACCCATCCAGTGAAGGGATATGCCGGGATACCCCTCAAGATTCAGCTGCTATCTGAGGATCGAGGTGAAGAGAAGACGAGGATGGCCAGTGAGTCAGGAGCACTGTGGAGCCCGAAGGAGAGGGGGAGTACTGGAGCATGAGGCAAGTAAACAGATCATGCAAAAAAAAATGGACCTGGGGGTAGTCATGTCAGATGACCTAAAGGTGGGCAAGCAATTTGAGAAGGCAGTAAGGAGGACTGGGGGACTACTGGGATACATAGGGAGAGGCATCACCAGCAGAAAACTGAAAGTTGTTATCCCTCTGTACAGACAGTTGGTGAGGCCCCATCTGGAGTACTGCGTGCAGTTCTGGAGAACTCATCTCCACAAGACATAGGCAGGATGGAGGCTGTCCAGAGGAGGGCAACCAAAATGGTGCAGGGTCTGCAACAGAAGGCATATGGAGAGAGACTAAAGGAGCTTAATATGTCTACCCTCGAGGAAAGGAGGGCGAGGGGGACATGACAGAAACTTTCAAGTATCTCAGGGGAATCAACAAAGTCCAAGAGGATAGCATCTTTCAGAAAAAGAGGTGTGCAAGAACAAGGGGGCACAATTTGAAGATGGGGAGATGGCTCAGAGGTACTGTGAAGAAGTATTTTTTCACAGAGAGGGTTGTGGATGCATGGAACAGCCTTCCTGAGAAGGTAATGGAGTCAAAAACAGTGGAGGAATTCAAGAATGCTTGGGACAGACATAAGGCAATTCTAGTGGGGGGTAGGAGTAAGTAGGCTGTTGGTTACCTAGGATCTGCAGCTTATCCATTAGGTAGGGAAATGGGCTGACTGGGTGGGCCAAGCAGTCCTTATCTGCCATCAAATTCTATGTTTCTATGTTACGCCCGTTGGCCATCCCAAATACTACTGTCAGTGATAGCCTGCCTTCAGGCTTGTTGATTTTAATACTCTAGCCATTCATGGACATTCATGGACTTCATAATGGACTTTGAGTGAAATTTATTGATGGTTTTGACCTGGATGATATATGTGAGTGTTTTAACTTGCCATTGCTTTGCTGTGTACAAAAAGATTAAAGAATTAAGCATTTTTTGCACTGAAACAGGACTTTGGCTGGTTGCTTTATAAATGCTTGGTTGGAACATACACAGTTATAGTGTTGTCCTTTTAGGCAGGTATCAGTTCCCCCCTTCTTTGTTGTTCTCAGTGATAACCCATGTCACCTGCCATGCCTGTAGTTATTCACGTGCACATGGTGCTGCGTTTTCTAATCCAATATTTATAATACTAAACCACTGTATAAGAGCAATAACGTGGCAGCACTCTCTGTTCATTGGGAGATACCGATACGCACTCTTCCAGTGTGTGCTGAGGAGAACTCAGCCTCTGGCCTTATGCTATAACACATATCAAAAGAGTGCCTATATGAAAGCAGTAACACGCAACTGGGTTTCTGGACATTGGGGAATATATGCATCCCTTGGATGTGTGTTACAAAACTAGACACTACAGCCCAAATATTCAAACTGTGCCATTCTGTGGCGCAAGCCCTTGTGCTGCT
Organism: Neoceratodus forsteri; assembly: GCA_016271365.2. Classification (NCBI taxonomy): domain Eukaryota; kingdom Metazoa; phylum Chordata; order Ceratodontiformes; family Ceratodontidae; genus Neoceratodus; species Neoceratodus forsteri. Next base: position 1,046,211,452 of record CM028131.1, read on the forward strand.
CAAAAAAGTTGGCAGGGGTGTGGCCGAAGCCGATATTCAGCGGAGTTGCGGCGTGAGCAACTTCTCCTGAATATCGCCCCTAACACAACCACTGTGCATGGCCGCCAGTGAACTGCGCCAACAAGAAGTGGTCAGAGTGGAGCATTCAGACGGTGGCGCGAAGTTCCATTGCGCCTACGCGCAGCACCTGCGATATTCAAAAGGTGACATGCAAATGGGGCCATCATTTATGCAAGGTGCACTGGGGGCCATTTGCATCTAATTACGGCCCCATTTGCATTCCATTAGCATGCAGGTGCGCCGATCCCCGACGACTTGTGCCTGGCGCCGTCCCAGGCAGCAGGCATCAGGGACCGATGCCCCCTGCAGCCCGATCGTGGGCATAATAGTATCCTCCCCATAGCCCGATCGCGGGCAGCAGAATAGTCCCCCATGGCACCGATCGCAGGCATAATATAATGTTTCCCCACCCCGGCTAGCCCGATCCGGGCATAACATGATATTCCCCCATAGCCGATCGCCGGCATAACATTAATATCCCCACCCTCCGAGTAGCCCGATTGGGCGGCATCCACACCCCCCAAGTCCAGACTCCTGGTGATCAGTGGCCCCACCCTCCCGCCCACGGAACCCACCACCCCGCCTCCCCATCAGCCGGCGGGCAGCAGCAGCACCTCTGCCTGCCGCCTCACCGCCCGCCGACTGACGGAAGCTAGTAGGGCTGCACGCCCATTGGTTCAGAAGTGAGCCAATGGGCTTGCAGCCCATACCGCATAAGGCAGTTCGATATGTCAGTTGGCGGGGCGGGGCGGCAGGGTGGTGCTGCCCCGCCGGGCTGAGGGGAAGGATGGTAGGCTCCTGTATGGAGGTGGGGGCCACTAGATTACCAGGGAGTATGGACGCGGGGGGTGGATGCTGCCGCGATCGGGCTACTGGGGTGGGTATAACATTGAGTTTCACGATCGGGCTATTCGGGGTGAGAGGATATTATTGCTATGCCACGATCGGGCCATGGGGAACATCATGTTATGCCCACAATCGGCTATTCGGGGACATTATATTATGCCCGGGCGATCGGGCTGCCGCGGGGGACTACTCTGCTGCCCGCAATCGGGCTACGGGAGGATACACCATGCCTCGATAGGGCTGCAGTAAGATCGAGATTAGTGGAGGGCACCCACAGTGGCAGCTGCTGTGTTGCGCCTGCAACGCGGCAGTTCACCTGTGGGTGGCCCTCAACTTGATCCTTTTTTTTTTTTTAAAAGTTGTGCAGGCGCAGGTAGGGGTTGCGCCTGCATAACTCTGCACGGCCCGGCTGAATATCGGGCTGTGCAGTTTATGCATGGGCACACCCCCCCACCTGTGCCTGCATACATTACTGATGCGCCCTGGCGCATCGTGGGATTTGTGCAGGCGACTTTGCCCTTTAAATATCGCACTGAAGATCAGCTGTGTATATGCGAACACTGCTGCACCATGCGCAACCCTTTTGAATATCTGGGCCTATGTATATTCCCCAATACTAAACATACTAGAGAGTGGACTGCAATCGTTTGCTCTCCACCTAAAGGGAATAGGAGACAAGGTACTGCCTTTATACAGATGATACAGCAGTGTGCGCCTCAAACTTCTCCTTTACAGTGGTGCAAGAGAGGTTACAGCAGGAATTCCCTGGGCTTTAAACCTTTTTCTTGCCTTCAGAATTAAAGCAGAATTCCAGCAAAATTAAATTAATGCTTTTTGGACCACCAGTTAAATTGAGATCTTCTCCCAAACCACAGTTGACTATTCAGACTCATGATAAAACAATAACAGAACAAGCTGAATCCTCACAAATATCTGGGGTCTGGATGGATCTAAACAGTTCAGGTAGTTATCATGCTGATAATTTAACTAAAAAGATAGGCACTAGGATAGGGTTATGGTACAGAAACCGGGACTGTCTCAAACCTGAGTTATGTCAAATCATAGTGCAGGCACAAGTCTTCCCTTTATTCAGTTATGCTGACGTTTTGTACAAATACGCTACTAGTGATAGGCTCCACATCATTCTGAGATGTTCTATATAACTACTTGGCAAGGATGATCCTTGATTGCCAAAGGGAGACCCACTATTGTGAGCTATATAAGAAGTCAGGGTGGATTTCCCTTTAAAAGCAGACAATTGCACAAACACATGTTTTGAGTTAGGAGTATGTTAAGACATGTCACTAAATATTTGAAATGTCGGGTAATGGTTAAATCAGTTATTATCAGTTCCAGTTGACAAGTGTTATCTTGAATAAATGCTATTACATACATTTTTAATGTAATTGTCTATTATTGTTTATTTGCATTAAGTCTTGTTATTTAATGTTGTTAGAATTTGTGAACTGATATTGTAACTTTGTAACCTTGGAGTGGAGACGACCGGAGATTGTGTAGGGGCTGTGGCGGCACAGTAAGTAGGGAAAATGGGCAGACTGGATGGCCTTAAGGGGTCTTTATCTGCTGACAACTTCTCTGTTTCTTTGTTTGTATGTGTGCCAATAATACACCAATGTAAATGATCTTTTCTCTATGGTATTTATCCCTAATAAATTAAACTTGTACATATAAGTAGTATAATTTAGAATAAGTTAAATTGGTGAAGGAGTAATACTTTGTTTTGGTTTTTAACATTTTTCATGAAATACCCTTCCTCATAAAAATGTAGTCCCTGGATATTGTTATGAGGAAGGGGCACACACACCTGTCTTTTTATACCTCTTCCCCTAAGAAGATGATAGTGCATGCTGAATTTATTTTAGGCCAACTGCACATCTAGTGAAACACCTTGTAGCTCCTCTGGTTTGTGCAAAATAAAAACATTTGTGTCTCTGCCCCCAGCACCTTTATATGTTTTAATACAGTGTTTTCCTTTGGAAGTTTTCAAAATCCTGTAGTTCCATCATGTACAATATTACCAAGAATAGGTATGTGGTATGCATATGTTAAATACCAAATCAATCACCAAACACCATCCCATTTCCATACTATAAAAACAAAAGGGCAAGGCGCTCACTCAGCCACCCATAGCCACAACAACAGCAACAATAATCAGGACTACCATGGATTATAACAAAGTGGGAAAAAAATTATTTTTGTGAAAATCAAAGCAAATGCTGAGTACACAAGGAAAACAAGCTATCACTAAGTCACACTGTGAAAGGGCCCTAAAATCCCTTTCAATTAATTATTTGTTTTGTTCTTTTTATTTTTGGGTTCATCTCCTGACTGCAGCAGGAGTTGAAGGGGACCTAGGGGGCACAGCAGTGCCAGATAGTGTCTCCCCACCACCAGCTATATGGATCTGTGGTGAGGTGGCTAGGGAGATAAGGGAGCTAGGAAATAAGGGAGCAGGCATTGAGGCTGAAGTGGTTTTGTGAGAGCGGGAATTTCCCTGCTCAAAGCCACATTTGGCAGCTTTCAAAGAGACCATCAGCTGGTCAGGTAGTGCCAGGGGCAGGTTACGATTGAAGAGAAGGGTTTTCTCCATGGATTTGTTTCATCCACTCCCATTACTAGCAGGGCATGCAGTGCTGATTATCCATATTAAAGAATGAGACAAGGAGCTAAAAGGTTGGAAAACTATCCCCCACTTTTTCTACTTGCATTTTTGTAGGTTTTAGTCCTTGCAGCTGGAGGTTTGGGGCAGTGCTGGTGGGAGTCTGGTTGAGGCTCGGGAGTTCAGGTAGCTTCTGGCTTTCTAAGGGCTAGTTTCAACAGTTTTCTTCTTTTAAAGGGAATAGTGTATGCTCAATTAGGTCCCTGCATCCCAGCCTTTTTTCTTGGCCATTTTTTCTTTTTTTTTTTTAGGTTTACATGTGGGATTATTTTATGTATGTCAGTGAACATCCAGGTAGAGGGTTTGTGATACATGCAGTAGTCTTAAATGCTCTTCTCTTCACCCCCTCCTTGGCGCTGCTCCTTTGCCCTCCTGGATTTGAACAGGACTCTCCTACCTCACTTCCCAATGGCACAGAAGTCGCCTACAAAGGAAGCCACATCAGTCCCCTCAGCCACAACTTCCTGCCTGCAAGGCGCTGCCACTTCACACTCCTGGATTTGAACAGTGCTCTCATGCCTCACTTCCTAGCAGCACAGAAGATGCCTGCTGAGGAAGCCATGTCACTTCTCTTGGCTGCAGCTCCCTCCCTGCAAGGTGCTGCTCCTTCGCTCTCCTGGATTTGAACAGGGCACTCCTGCCTTTCTTTCTAGTGGCACAGAAGCTGCCTGCTAAGGAAGTCACATCAGTCGCCTCGGCCACAGTTCCCTGTCTGCAAGGTGCTGCTCCTTTGCCCTCCTGGATTTGAACAGGGCTCTTCTGCCTTACTTCCTAGTGGCAGAGAAGCCACCTGCTAAGGAAGCCACATCAGTCCCCTCGGCCGCAGCTCCCTGCCTGGAAGACACTGCTCCTTCAACCTCCTGGATTTGAACAGGGCTCTCCTGTTTCATTTCCTAGCAGCACAGAAACCACCTGCTAAGGAAGCTACATCAATCCCCTCGGCCGCAGCTCCCTGCCTACAAGGTGCTGCTCCTTTGCCCTCCTGGATTTGAACAGGGCTCTCCTGCCTCACTTCCTAGTGGCACAAAAGCCGCCTGCTAAGGAAGCCACATCAGTCCCCTCAGCTGCAGCTCACTGCCCGCAAGGCGTTGCTCTCTCACCTTCCTGGATTTTGAATAGGGCCCTCCTGCTTCACTTTCTAGTGGCACAGAAACGGCCTGCTAAGGAAGCCATGTTAGTCCCATCTGCCGCAGTTCCCTGCCTGCAAGGTAAGCCAACAGGGGCTGTCCTCCCTCTTCACCGCAGCCAGTCAGATGAAAGCACCATTTTTCAAATCTGGATTAATGCAGTGAAGCCACTTTCACTGCGCCAGGACCTTTGAACTTCCCTGCCAGATACACCACGAAGTATAAAACAGCCTCCAATGAGCTAGTCTAAATTTTAGTTTTTCAGGTCTGGAGTGCCACACTTTTTACTCGGTCTGCTCCTGGGACTAGGCTGTTTAAATTAGTAAGTAGGGAGCTTACATCATGACTGTTTCATCGGCTGCTGCACCTTCGCTTAGTTCCCAGACTTCAGATCTTCTCACACTAATCTGTTGATAAGGATCAGTCACATTTTTTTTGTATACAGTACTTTATTTCTACACCCTGTCCTCGGGGCATCTCTCAGGGTCTCCCACAGTCAACCGCCCGCCTGAACTGACTGCTTCAGGAACTACATTGGGTATGCGAGTTCTGGGGCTCTTCTGACCCCACGGAGAGGCTCCCAGACCTCAGAGAGAACCGGAGAGTCAGCCGGTGTTGGGCGTGTGGTGGGTCGGCTTGCTAGAGTTCGCCGTCGCCTCACCTGAGGGCAGAGGGATTTTCTTAGGATTCCTCCCCTGAGGCATGGACATGCAATGATGTCCCGCCCGGTGTGCGCACGCTCCTGCATGCACCCCGGAAGATGTCTGCCTATGACCCAATTCCCATGCCTTCTGCGTCGTGCGCTGCAGTGCCCCCCGCCTCCACCAGAGGTTACCAGTGCACCGGAAGATCCCTTAATCCACCCCAGGACTAAGCGAGCTGTCCACAGATGCTCAATCTTAGTCCTCCCTTGCCGACCCCTGACGACCTGGGCTCGTTCCCAAACCCAGGTCACGGCGTGGCGCGAGGCATGGCATCCAGTGCCTCAACCCTCAGCACCACTGGGCTAGCCTAACCAGTCACATTTTTAATTGTTAATTTAACTGATTTATTATATAATTGCTAATCCATGGACTGTAACCCTGTTCTCATGTGATTGATCTCTGCACTCACTCACTCTCTCTTCTCTTCACCCCCTCCAAGGCATTGCTCCTTTACCCCGCTGGATTTGAACAAGGCTCCTGCCTCACTTCCTTTCAGCACAGAAGCTGCCCGCTAAGGAGGCCACATCAATCCCCTTGGCCGCAGCTCCCTGTCCACAAAGTAAGCCTCACATGGGCTGTCCCTCTTCACAGCAGCTAGTCAGATGAAGGCACCATTTTCAAATCTGGATTAGGGCAGTGAAACTGCTTCCACTGCGCCAGGACTTTTGAACTCCCCTGCAAAGTGATTCCTTCCCACATGGAGACATCATCCTCTGTGGAGACTTTAACCTTGACTGGTTAGATCATACTACATCCCAATAACAAGCCGCACTCACGAACGGCAAATTAGAACAGATACTTGATCAACCCACAAGACTTAACGTGAAAACCGGTAACCACAGCCTCCTGAACTGGATGCTGACAAATAATAAGCTTCACATTAAACTGCAGGAATCTTCCTAGATGTACTAAGCAGTCACTCCCCTACTTTCTGTGTTTGGAAAAACAACTTTCTTCATCCACCTCCCAGATTAGTTAAATCTAGGGACCTATCTAATTTCAGTACTACTGCATTTCTACGAAGTATTAACTTCACTGACTGGACCCCCATTACCTCCCTCCTTGATATAAATCAGGCATTGGAATACGTTATCAATACCTTGTCCTCCATACTCAACTTCTATGCCCCTTTCAAACTAAGGAGACCAAAAGGTATTCACTCCCCCTGTCTGTCACAGGATTTAAGGCAACTTATGCACTCTTGTGACAGAGCCTAGAACACATTTAAGGAATTGGGCCTTGACTCAGACTGGGAAACCTATCAACTGCAGAACGCATATAAAACTAAAGTCAACAAATCAAAGATGGACTATCTCCAATCTCTATGGGTAAAACATCTTACCAATCCTAAGAGCTTTTGGTCTCATGTCCATGCCCTACTCATGGGAAAGGAATGTTAACACCCCTGCAGATATGATATCGAAAGGCACCACTTTATCCACCCCCTCCGAGATAGCCACCAGCATAAATCTCTTCTTCACAGACCTCGATAAGTACAAAACTGGCCTACCTGTGTCCCCCTGTGACCCAGCCTCAGCTCTCCCCGATACCTATCATCCCTCCTTTCACCTGAAAATTACCAATTGCTCTGAGGTTCTAAAATGTCTATTAGGTCTCAATCCTGATAACTCTCTGGGCTATGGTACCCTTCCTCCAAAATTCCTCTTCATAGGAGCTCCTGCAATTGCTTATCCAATTGTGTTATTAATGAATAGATCCTTTATCTCTCAAACCATTCCATATGAATGGAAAACAGTCATAGTTGTCCCTGTGCATAAATCTGGCCCGACTAACCTTGTTGAGAACTACAGACCAATTTCTATTCTCTGTCCTCTAGCAAAGATACAAGAAAGAATCCTATGTAATCAACTTTACTCATTTCTAGAACAGACTAATGCCCTTACCGTACATCAACATGGCTTTTAGCAAGCTACATGGGACCAAATCTGCACTCCTATGGGTCACTGCTGATATCTTTCAGGCCATGGATCAGTGTTGCACAACTGGGGCAGCCTTCATAGATCTTACAAAAGCATTTGACCTCATCAGTCATCCACTACTTTTGGCAAAGCTCCACAAACTTGGTCTTGACTACAACTCTTTATCCTGGTTTTCAGACTACCTGTCCAACAGATTTCAGTGTGTCAAATGGGCCAGTATTACCTCGTCCCTATCACCCATGACTAACAGGGTCTCCCAGGGATCAATTTTGGGTCCTTTATTATTCTCCATTTTTATTAATGAACTGCCTTGCAATTGTGGAGGGGCATCAGCTCAGCTTTATGCAGGTGTTGCCATAGTCTACCAATCCATAGGTGCCATCTCATTAATTAACTCAAACCTGGAAAAGGACTTCCAGTTCTTATTATCTTGGTTCAAAGATAACCTACTGGTTCTTAATATGAAGAAAATGAAAACTATGCTGTTCTGCCACACCTCCTTTGATCTGACCACCCAACCTCCTCTGGCTATTACGACCATGACTGGTGAGGCTCTAGAAGGGGTGAGTTCCTTCAAATACCTCAGTGTAACACTAGATGAACACCTATCATTTGAAGCACACACATTTAATGTTATAAAAGTGTCTCATCAAAAGCTTGGCCTATTATATAGAACTGCCCCTACCCCACACCTCATTCCAGGAGAACTATTGCTTCAGCTACTCTCCTTCCAGGCCTCTTTTATGGAACTCTACTGCTTCACTCTGCAAGGACCCAAAATTCTGGCTAGACTTAGACAAGCTTACCACAGGATTGCACGATTTACTGCAATAACTTCAGCTCAATCCCACCACTGTGATGTACTCAACGCCCTGTGCTGGCCATCCTTTGAGGCTAAAGGCTGAAGGGATCTCCAGGGACATGACTCTTCCCCCTCCCCCACCTCATCCTTCCCTCACCTTTCCCCCTTTTCTTTCATGTAAGCACTTGTTCACTTATTAACCTGGCACTTTTTATTGTCCACGCTTTCTACATGTTATGCTCAACACTGTTGTAACACTGTTTGTAACACCTGCCTTACAACTGTATGTTAATGTTGATCTTGTAACTTGAATGTTTAATGTCTCATTCCAGTTGTACCCCTTCCCCCCCAGGTCACACCAAGAGATGAGTGACTTGTTGCTCAGTGTGACTTCCTGAAGAAACATTTCAAGAAATAAATTAGTTAGACTTCCCCTTACTCTGCACCACTTTCAAACTCATACACCTTCCCTCCCCACCCATCCTCTCCAACCTACTCATGTTGAAGCCCATCCCTAGGCCACTTCTTTCTTCCCAATTCCCCCTGCTTATCTACCCAAGACACGGTTAGCCATTGGCAAGAAATCCTTTTCCTTTATTGCTCTCATAGATGGAATAGCCTTCCACATAGTTTACTCTCTTGTAAGTCTCTTCCTCAGTTTAAGAAAAACTTCAAAGAATTATTCTTTCCACTCCCCAGCTATAGGTGTTACTGATCCTCTAACACTTTCTGACTTTGTTTCTCACCCCTTTTCTCCCCCTCATATATCTGATTCTTAATGGCCCCTAGGCCATAATCTTCTCCTTGCTCCCCCCTCTGCCATCCCTAATCTGTGTAACTAGTAATATGCTCCTCTGCCATTGAATCTTGTGTATATACAGTATGTATATACTGAATATATTTCTGGCTACCCTGGACTACTACACTGTCAAATAAATTTTATGATAACTAGTATTGTATAGCTGAATCTGTCTTGTTTTACCCATGTAAAAAATGCCTCTGTAAAAAATTTATTTTCTATGTCTTAAATTTAATTGTATCGTTTTGTCAAAGTATGAAATGCCTCTGTTCCCAGGGTCACCCCTGAAAAAGGGACAATTGCATCTCAGTGGGTCCACACGGTCACCAAAATCCAAATAAATAAATAAAATTATTTATGTAGGATTTTGAAGTTAATTAGCAAATTAGGGGTAATTGGTTGGTAGTCAGATGATCCCCTGGGTGTATAAAAAGGCTATCTGAGCCCGGGTGGGAGTGTTCTTCTTTATTTTGTTCCAGGCAGCCGAGGTGGAAGGTTGCATTGCTCCATGGTAGGCTGCCTGAAGATGTCTTTCTCCTTCCCCGTCATTGTAAGGTTGCAGAGCCCGGTATGATTTGGGGTCCTGCCCAGCTGGTAGACACCAAATAAGGAACTGTTTTTGTGCAACAATGTGGGATTTACCTCGAGGCTTGTGTCTTTAACGTTGTGAACTGGCATCATGAGCTATCAATGTTGAAAATGATGATCCTGACAAGATCTGGCTAATAAAGCTGGGTTTTAAAAAAAGCAAGTTTAAGTTGTCTTCTAGTCACTTCCCATGAGCTTCAACCCACATCCACTGTGACAAGAAAAACAGCAGCATATTTTGTATGTCTTGTTAGTGTTGTCATCAGTTAAGATATTACTTTTATCTTATCATGTTTACCCCCCACTTCTGGTATATTCTTATAAAACCATATTGGTTCACAACATTCTTTGCCCATGGTATTATCAGCTGATAACATATTGTTAAAAATTAGTCCCTGTACCCAGAGACTGTTTACATTCATTATCACACTGTAAATCACAACACTCAAGAAAATCAACTGTCACTGCAACAGTACCACCTAATGGCCAAAGCATAATTAACTGCATTCTTTTTTCCAACAAGTACGCTTACTTACACATTAAACAAAATCTATAAAAATTCTGAAAACATATAAAAATGTGTATTTAATTTAATTAAAAAAATGGTCTATTGCATAATCATGGTAATATACTACAGAGTATGGGATAAAGTGGGATAACAGCACTTATTGTGTGCATAAGGCACTCAGCCTGTGGCCCAGTGCCTCATTATGCATCCAAGGTGAGGCAATATCCTACCATATCCCAAACCATGTTGTGTATTATTACTTGAATTTACAATGCATGTAAAAACTAAACCATACCAATTAATACTAAGGTTCATGCTAAGGTGAAAGGAGCAGAGTAGGCGATGTGCCCATGTGAGCTCCTGCCACATTATCCATAATAACTCAAGATGTTCCCTTCTGAAATGTAAATGTCTAGTCTCTTTTTGAACAGAGTTTGTCTTTACTGATTATTATTTCAATAATTGGTAGTTTGTTCCATGGATTCACCACTCTTTGGGTGAAGAATGACTTTCTACTATTGGTTACGAACCTTTTGGGTCTCAGCTGTAATGGATGCCCCCTTGTGCCCAAGTTATCATTTTTAAGATCAAACTGTAATTTGTTCAACAGATAAGCATCTTGCATGATATCATAACATAATAATAGGTCCGCTTGAATCCTCCTGGTGTCTAATCACATTAGGTTAGGAGTTTGTAATTGTTCATTATATGTAAAGGTCCTAATACCATGAATCATTTTAGCTGCTTGTCTCTGGATTTTTTCAGTCCTATCCAAGGTACCTTTAGTTGCAACTGCCCAAGTTTGACTTCTATAATCAAGCAGTGTTCCAACATAGGATCTGTACAAGGACATCAATACTTTTTCACCTGTACTTCTAAAATGTATTTTTATTGTCCATAATATTCTCTTTGCCTTTCCTATGTGTGCATTGCAGTGTGTGTCATAAGTTAGTTTGTCTGTTATTGTTATTCCTAAATCTCTTTCGTCATTTGTTATTCTTAAGGGCAAACCATTTAGAAAGTAAGTGACTTCTCTATTGTGTCATCCCAGATGCATAACATAACATAACACTTGTTAGTGTTGAAGCACATTCCCCATGTATTGATCCAGTCTGATATCCTGTCTAGGTCCCTTTGAAGTGTATTTGTGTCTTCATGTGTTTGTACTCCCCTTGCTGTTTTTGTGTCATTTGTATATTTACTTAACCAACTAGTAGTTTGATTACCCATATCTGACATAAATAGTTGAAACAACACCTGTCCAAGAACTGATCCCTGGGGAACCCCACTCGTCACTGGAATTTCATCAGATAGAAAGCCATTAATGGTGACTACCTCCTGTCCTTCAGCCAACTCCCAATCCAGTTAGTAATTGTATGGTCCATCTTGATGTCTATCAGTTTTTGTATTATAGCTCTTTGTGAGACTTTATGAAATGCTTTAGCCATGTCTAAGAAAATACAATCCATGAATGTACCCAAGTCCAGTGACTGAGAACTTTTTTCATAAAAACACAGCAGGTTTGTTACACGTGATCTGTCTGCCATGAATCCCTGCTGTTCCCTATCTGTGACATTATGTTTTTCTATGTGGTGATTAATCATATCCTTCAGAATGGACTCCATAATCTTCTCCAGCACCAAGGTCAGACTAATCAATCTGTAATTTGTATAATTTTCCATACTTCCCTTTTTATGGATAGGGGCCACTATGGCTGACAGCCTATCTATGGGGATATTTAATTTTTGCCAGTGAAACATTCTCGATGATGATAAATCATTCATATGACACCAGTAGAGATACAAATGACAAGATAAAATGTGATATCTTATATCAAACTCACAAGATATCTGTCATTTTGTGAGTTGGCTATGTCACGGAAGACCTCTTGCCCTGTTGAGCACTATTGAATCCAACGATGCAGCAAAGTAGCATTTGCTACCACCTTAGGTCTGCAAAAAGTAGTTGTTTTAGCCTAACCTGAGTTGTTTTTTGTAGTTAATAACTTTTATTGTAAAATCAAACAAATGAATATTACAACAACAATGCATAATAGAAAACTGTTGACCATGAAGACAGCAAGGCCATCTGATAGATGTATCAATACATAGCGTAGCATCAGTCTACCTACACAAATATGTTACCTCCCTATGAGAGACATGCATAAAGTATACAACACATTGACCAAAAACTCCACCCCATTGGCTAAATTAAAGACCTTTGCTGGTAGGGGTAGGCATAGCAAAACAGTGAGTGGAGGGGGGAACCTACTGAAAGCTGTAGCCTACTATGTACAAGCAGTGGTTTAAAATGGAACATTTTGCATTTTTGTGAGGACGTGCAAACCCATTGACAAAATTCTTCCCTCAAATAACAATTTTATATCTGCCCCTACTGTTAAGCACATCACAATATAATACTAAACCAACTGGAGAGCAGCTCTTACAGTGCTGAAGATGACATTGCAATAGCCTGTGCAGCCCTGAAGCCAGAGGATGAAAATGAAGAAAAACAGTCAAATCTTCATACAAATATATTTAAAAGCTATAATTGGTATGATGATGTTATATAAATCAAATACTCAATGGTTTGGGTCAAAAGATGTAGTTTATCATGACTCGTGAGTGAGCAGGAATTTCATAACACACTGGTGGCTCCACCACTCATGAGTTATGGGCCTGCCCCATCACACATGAAGATACAGTGAATATTCTGAGTTAGCCTATTCAATATTCCCTATTTACCATCACTTTGGCAATTAATCTCCACTTTAAACAGGCAAATGAACCTTAAATCAATGGGAGAGCAGCTTGAACAATCCCTGATGGGAATACAGTGGCCCATGCTACACTCAGACTAGAGCAGTGAAATTAAAATAGAACAATTAAAATTCTCATAAAATACTCTGTTTTAATAGCTTAACAGTTTATAGTATGTTGTATAAATTGGACATTCAATGGCCTAACTTAGAGTAAGATATTTATCATCACCTGTGAGGGGGCAGGAAATACATAACTCACTTGTGGCTCTCTATATAAGGTTGTGTATCATCTAATTGTGTATCATCAGATACAGAGGAATATTTGATGGCTTTTTCTATGGGTACAAGGCCCAATCATGTAGGATAGGATAGGATAGGACAGGACAGGACAGGATAGGATCTTGCATTACATTAAATTACATTACATGAGATGAGATGAGATGATATTACTTTACATTATATTATATTAAGGTTGTGTTGGTATTTCATTAAAAAAGACTATTGTCAGAGGGTCATATCCCAGCTGCTTTAACCCTAGGACTGTGAGATTTGGTATGCCCCTTCTCAGTCCTAGGGTCTCTTAATACTCCAAATTTTCTGGAGGATCAGTTATGTACTTTTGGAGCTATTAAGGGCTGAAATGACATATTTTTTTCAAGTTGCTAGCTAAATTACTGTTGACAGATAACTAAAAAATGGCTTAGAATTGTGTTATGAAATTAAGGAATGCAAAAGCAGAGACAGAACTGAGGATAGCTGAGGGAGTTCAGTATAATGTCAAGGCCTACTTTAAATATACCAGAGAGCAGAGGAAAACAAATGGGAATAAACAGAGGTTACAATAAGGAAATGATTGGGCAGAGGTGGATGGGACAGAAGGCTAACATACTCAATGAGTATTTTTGCTCAGTATTCAGGTGTGGAAGCAGAGGATCCATTTCCCAACTGTGGAGTGCAGGATAAAGAGGAGATAGTGGGAACTTGATATGGGACAGGTTCTAGGGGGTTGAGTACTTAAAGGAGGATAAGTCTCCAGCAACAGATTGGTTGCACCCCAGAGTGCTGAGGGAACTGGAGCATGAACTCTTGCAGGGACTCTGATGGATTTGCTTGACCACTATCTGGAGACTGGGCTAGTCCCTGTGGACTGGAGGAGTGCTGACATGGACCTGCTCTTCAAAAATAGAAGATGAGAAGACCCAGGAAAATACAAGCTGCTTATCTTGACCTCTATAGTGGTTAAGTTCCTGGGCACTATCATCATGGAGCAACTGGTGGAAGTTTGGGAAGATTGTAGTATGGCTTCATGAAGGAAAGGTCATGGCAGACTAACTTGATTGAGTTCTTTGATCAGTTACAAGTGCTGTGGACCAGTGCCAGGTCATGCTGTCTGTATTTTAGCATGGCTTTCAAGTCGACACCCCATAGAAGGTTTGTTAAGAAGTTAGGGAATCTGGGGATGGGTGCAAAATTGACCAGGTAGGTAGCAAATTGGCTGTAAGGGAAGGCACAAAGAGTGGTAGGGAACATGAAACACTTAGAGGTCAGGGAGGTCACAAGTGGGGCATGACAGGGGTCACTACTAGGGCCAATACTATTAAGCGTACTGTATTCATCTGCAATATAGGGAAAGTGATCAAGGTAAAAAATTGCCACTTTACAGATAATACTAAACTCTTTGGCAGGGTAGACTTGGAAGAGGGGGACAGGGATATAAAGAAGGCTGTAGAAAGGCTAGAAGTTGGTCTAATATATAGCAACTGAAGTCTACTGTGAAGAAGTGCAGAGTTATGCACACAGGCAAGGGGAACCCAAAACTAGGTTATTGGCTGGGAACAGGAACAATCTATCTAACCACTGAGGAAATAGACTTAGGGGTCATAATTAGTGATAACCTTAAGTTGATGGCCATGTGCACCATGGCACTCAGGAAGGCAAATAGGATGCTGGGATGTGTTGGGAGAAACTACACTTTGAGTACTGTGTCTAGCTGTGGAGCCACACCTGAAACATACCTGGACTGTATAGAGTCTGTCCAATGGCAGGCTACAAAGATGATACAAGGTCAGCAGGGAAAATCATATGAGGAGCACCTAGCCAGTCTGAACATGCAATCACTGGAGAGCAGGAGAGAGAGAAGAGAGATTACAGAAAGCTTCAAATACCCAAGGGGAATAAACAGGGCAGTGTAATGACCTCTTCAAATGCAATGGGGGTAATCAACCGGGGCATACAAGCATAAACTGGGGGGGGGATTCAAGAAGGAAATGAGAAAGTACTTCTTCACTAAAAGAGTGGTGGACAGATGGAATGGTTTGCCAAGGAAGGTGGTTAATGCTGAGAGAGTAAAAGGTTTCAAAGGAGTATGGGACAGCTATAAGGGGTTGGTGAAAACAAAGGCAGAGATGTTAGTGGGGAACAGTGGGGAAAATAGGGCTGGGAAAGGAGTTGAACTGTCACTGGGGTGTTCAGCATAGGCAACTTCACCAGTAGGCTAGTATAGCTCAGGTAGGAAAATGGGCAGTTAAAACTGTCTAGGGGCCTTTTTCTGGCAACATTTTTCCTATGTTTCTGTTTTATTTAGAAAGGTTTTACCAGAAGGAAAATGCTAAGCTAGGAATAGATCATTTCCAGATATATCATAGGGAAGAGTTGCAAAATACAAAAAAGCATAGAAATAGTCCATGATAGTATATGAACTACACATCTATATTGACTTGACTCCAAGATTTTATAAAAATAATATTCTATTCCTAGCTCTAACAGTTCCAAAAGTTGGGTCTTTCAAAAGATAATTTCTCTAAAATGGTCTAGTTTGGGAACTATTAGAACTGTTAAATTACAGCATTTTTAAAAAATGTTTTATGTTTATTAGAAGGATGAAAACAATAAACATGATTCCATAGAGTATCCCGATGTGTAATAAAATGATAAAGATATTCATTGGAAAAGTACAGTACACTGTATAATATTTTTTTTCAGTTTCCATAAACAAAATTAGAAGACATCTAAAACACATAGATTGTATGCTTTGATTTACAATATTTGAAAAAATTAGTAATTTTTATTACACAAAAACAAAACATAATCATGACACGTGATCATTATGACGTACATGTGATTAGATATTTGGGGTCTGATTCTTAGACGCAATGACTTGTGCAGAATTGTTGCACCAGTAAGTTTATGTCAGTCCCTAACTTGTGACTTCCCAAGCTATTGCCAAAGGGGGTCAAAATTCCCTTCTGTGCCATCACACTTAAAATTTGGCTTATACTTGGAAGGGGATGGAATCATCATGCTAATGGTATATGGTGCCAGGTTTAAAAGCATGGCCACTGCAGTTAGGTCAGATATACTTTTGGGATGCCTTCTGGCCAGCTGAACTGTTGCAGAAAAGTAGCAGGGATATCACAAAAGTGCAGTCGGACCCTTTGGAGCTGACTAGGTACTGAGAATGGTGAGGGACTAGCACATCAGAAGATGCAAGGGAACATCGACATGAGAAATTGCACAGGTTGATATATACATCAATAATCTATCTCGTTATCTAATAATGCCTATTTCATGACTCTGATGTCTGCCTTGTAGAAAATGAACAAAGAAGTTTAAAAAAAGAAGCTGTAAATGAGGGAAGGGACTAGGGATGTGGGATCCTCTGGATTACGGGGGAAGACGTGAGGCTATGGAGAGGGAGAGTGGTCATTGGACTACCAGGGGGATGTTGTGGGACCATGTAAGGATACCATCACTAGGTCCACAAGTGATCCAGAGGTATTGGTCAGTTGGGGGCAGGAGTGTGAGTGGTATACAGTATGTATCACTGCACTGCACTGTGCACATATGTGCATGGCTTCTTATTTCTGCACTGTTTCTCAGTTTAAATCCATGGTGCATCAGTCATGTTTTAAGTATTTCAAAATTGTTCTGGGTTACACTGGGGTGACTGGTGTTCCCCAATTTTTCTATTCATGACATTGGGACTAAGCCCCAATTATACAATAGACGTATTGTAAAAGTTAATGATGGCACTGTGCCAATTCAAAAGATGCAGGTAGTTTTCTGCTAATGAGAACCATACATTTTTTCTCATTCATTATAATGCTGTACATCATGAATAAAACAACACATTGTTTGTACTGGTCTGATGACTGAAAAAGCAGACGGAAAACTAAACAATTTTTGTTTGGCAATATTTGGAGAGAGAACCATTCATAGTTAAAACTGCTGCAGACATAGTTATATATTGCATTAAGGTAAAGAAAAATCTTCATCTAATATAAAGCACAATAGGACATTATTAAGGGTGAGATGATCCTGAATTGGAGCTTGATAGAAGCATAAAAAACTGAAACTTTTGACACTGGCAACTTGGGTCGAAGTGAACTGGCTTCACTTCAGCATTTCAATGTCAGAACGTGGCATTTTCTTTCAGGTTTTACTTACTGGGGTCATGCATGCCACATCACCTGCAGCAGTCCAACAGCAATGGTGGAGACTGTGCACCCCTTGTGCTGCACATTTCTCTGTGCCATTTACTTCTCTCTCTCTCTCTCTCTCCACCCCTTGTGCTCTCTCTCTCTCTCTCTCTCTCAGTAGAGCAAACTGGTGATCCAGAGAGCTCTTCATTGTTTTACCAAAATGGTGATTTCTCATCAGAAAAAAGTGTAAATCATCAGAGAATTGTGCATTTTTATTCTAGTTTGCTAATTAACAGCAGCTGTAGTTTCTACAGGCAAGGACACATGAAAATCATGGGCTACTGCAGAGGAGAGGAGAATGCAGTGAGTGCTTGCTGCAGCACCAGTCCACAACAGGGCAGTAACTTACGCAGATAGGGAAAGGAACAGTGGGATTTTTAAACATTTTATTTGACAAATACAGTAATTTTTATTTTACTCATTGTTGATGGTGCAGTGCACAAAAATCCATATTTTTCTGGGTGAGCTGTCAACCCGTCAGTGAGTAAAAAGTGAAGAAGGTTGCTGTGTAAGAAATTAAGTCTAGTAGTAACTCTTAGTGGAGTGTTGTGAGAGTGTCAGTGGGGTGTAGTTGGGTGCTATTGGCCGTGTTCATCTCCTTTGATTCCCTCTCACCTCCCTAGTAATGCATTGGCACATGTGTGTCATGTGGACATCTAAAAATCGTTGATAGCTATTGTAAGTCATCATAGTTAAGATTGGGTAGCAGCTGCATCATTATAGTGTCATCATCTGTCATTTGTTGTTGTACTGTATGGAAAATATAAGGTGAAAGATAGGAGAAGACAGGGATGTGGAGGTGGGGAAGGAAGGGGCAAAGATTAGACAATGCCAGTTCCACCATGTACAGGTTCTACAACCGGTGGTGGTGGTAATGGTGGGACTGGGAGTCAGAGCCATAGGGCTGTGAGGACTAGAGATGGGTGCATGATCATAGTATGGCCAAAGAAATCATGGTTCAATGGTTCCACTCCTACTCCAAGCATCCACCCCAGGTGGTTATACAGTGCATATGGTTATGAAACCACCCCAAGCAATCATGATGCTCAGTGTAGTCCCCTTCTTCCTCCTTCAGGTATTACCAATCCCAGTTCCAGTTCCCCTGCCCAAAATAGAAACAATGAAGGAACACCTGAAACACATAAAAATACTTGGTGGAGGGAGACCAAGAGTCCCTCTTGTCCACCAGCCACTTAGCAGTGATGACCATGATTTCTCAAGGTAGCCTTATAATCATCCAGTTTCTTTTTTACAGATACTGTATATGTTTTGACATTTATGCATTTAAACATTTATGTATATAGCATTTACAGAAATTAATTCACTATTAATCATTACCAATCAAAATTTAAAGCACAATTATAACTGAAAGTCCACTATAGTTAGCGGTGATCCAATAACTTAATACTAGCTATACTTAGTAAGAAAAGACAGAAATATTGATATATATATATATATATATATATATATATATATATATATATATATATATATAAAGACATTTTCCTAAGGGAAGTCAGAAATAGGATGGGTTTTACACACGCTTAAAGTGTCAATTTAACCATTGAAAGGATGCTATTATTTCAACACCCTGATTGCCAAACCATAATATAGTAGTATTTTGAATATTTGAATTTCTAATGTGAGAATTTTCATATACAATAGATCTTCTATCCCTCATTTCCATTTTCCAAGGACGGCATTTCTTCATCTGTATCTACCTCTTCTGTTTGTTCTTCTTTATTGCTTGTTTCTTTCACCATAATATAAGTCTTAAGCTGATCAGAGTCAAAAAAGAGTCTTGTTTCCCCTCCACAAGTAAGAGAACACATAGCTGGATAGAGAACTTTAAAAGTGGTGCCAAGTTCCTTCATATCCTCTTTATACTGTAGGAATTGTTTCCTTCTCTTCAGTGTTGCCAGAGTAATATCTGGGAATATATGACAGATAGTCTCTTTATAATGTAAAGCACCAATTTTTCTTGCTGCATTAAGTACCAGATCCCAATCAGTATCAAATGCCAGAGAAAAAAATAATGGTGCTCTTAGGTCCTGATATGTATGTAAAGGCAGTATTCTGAGTCTGTGCTTGAGTAAAAACTGCAGCAGAGTCTGGAGAAAGTAGTTTAGAGTTTGCATCTTGAGAAGAAGTTTACTGTTGAACTTTATTAGGTGATATCCTCATAGCAGCCCAAAAAGCTCTTGTAGCAAAGGTTAAATTGGACTCGGATAGTTTCAAAACCGAGACAAATAAATCTTTGAGAAGATCTCTTAATGAAACAAATGCCTTGTAGTAGGAGTTGGGTAACCCTACTAATCTCAAGTTCTTATAACACATACTATTCTCCAGTGTTTCAGCTTTTCTCTGCAAAATCATTATTGGCCTTAGATTTTCTGTAGATAAAGCTTCATTTGTAAGAGAGTTTTGTTGCACAGTATTTACTTCCTTCTGTAAAGATTTTTGAGTGTCTTGAATTTTAGTCATTTCAGTTTTAATTATTTTAACATCTTTATCAAGACCATCAGACCTAGTAATCAGTTAAGTCCAACTTCTTGTCAAATGTAGTCAAAAAGGAGAAAGGCCCAGTAAAGGAGGCTGACACTTCCTTTAAATTTTTAAAATCCACTTTAGGAGGCAGAGCCAGCATCTGTAGGTGAAGTAAGCTTGTACATCCTAATTCCAATGTAGGATTCTGCTCAGAACACTCCAAACTGACCCCTTCAACCCGGCATTCAGGTAAAGCAGCAACAGCTATGTTCTTTTGAGTTTTCACTGCGGTTGTTGCAGTCGCCATAACAAGGGAAGTATCAACTCAATCCTCACCACAGTCAGATAGTTCAAGATGAGTGGCTGGCTTCTGCTCTACCGATCCAGCAGCTAAATCCAATGAATGAGGTAAAGAATTAAAACTGAACATTTTATGTGAGTACGGCTGGGCATCTGAGTGCATTGAAATAAGTTGTTTTCTTGTCTCCGGGTCAGTGTTACATGGAACCCCAACTGAGTCCAACTCCGTAACACCAATCAACCTGGGATCCATGGAGTTGGTTAGAAAGTGGTCCACTGGTCCTTTACGAGCTCTGTGATCCAAGTCTGAGGAAGATGAGTCTTTCTTCCTCTTCTATTGATTAATTTTTAGAGTCTCTAGTTTGTTTAGAGATACACACTGGTGTCATTGTTTTCATCATAGAAGTACTAAAAACATTTTAGAATTTCTGACCAGAGAGAGCTCTTTGGTGTGGCTGCCCCCTTCTGCCATCTTGGATCGGACAAGCCCAGGGGTGTGGTTTATTCTGACCCTGAGTATCATCCAGTTGCTCTTTGAAAATGTTAATAGATGGTACATTAACCACCTATTGTGGCAATTCATTTCATAGGGAGATCACTCTTTGAGTAAAGAAACCTTCACTTTATTTTTTTTTTTTTATTATTACTGTTTGCCCCTTTGTGAAGTGTGACTTCTAGTATTTAATTTTTGGGGTGATTTTAATTGCAACCTGAGTGTGGATTTGAATGTACTATTGCACAATGATTTGTAAATATTGATCCCATCCCCTCTTGCCCTTCTTTGTTCTAAGTGAAATAAAATGTTGTGATCTAGCATCATAGTCAATGTTTGGTGTTCGTGATATTAATCTGGTATAGCTGCATAGGACTTTTTTTCAATCTTTGTCTATTATCATTTTAGTAAGGGAGACTAAACGTGAATATAGTACTCAAAGTTTAGATGCACCAGAGATTTGTTAATTTTTATTTATTTGTTTGTTTATTTATTTGACTGGGTAGGAACACTGTAGTAGCAGTAGTAGTAGTAATACGATTTATTTATACAGGATATGAAGACAACTTCAAACACCATTAGGGCCACAATGGCCCTCTTTACAAGGTACACCCAGTGACCATTTTCAGGCACAACCCAGGCCATAAAGGTGGCACAAACAAGGCAAAAGGAAAAACAGGTACAAAAGATACAGGGAACAGTAAGTAGTTACAATACATAAGTGAAACATTAAATGATATGAAACAAATGGTACTGAACCGAACAAAATGGGGTATAACATGACCACAGTGCAAGCAGTTATAGTGCAAAGAGTTTAAGTGGCAGTGCAGTGCCCAACATATTTGTTTACAGTAGCAAGTTTCCAGGGTCAAATATCAAAAAGCAACAATTTCCAGAGTCATTGTAACACTCCAGTTGCCCTTGGAAGGAGTCTGTCTGTCATACAGGGGTGGAATTTACAGGTGATGATAGCAGTGAGGGAAGGCCTGTAGTGGACTTTAAATAGGTGCTGTGAACCCAGGGGTTTATAGAGGAGCAGATAGGTTGTTCCAAAGATATGGGGCAGCTGAAGAGAAGACCTTCTGGCCCATACACGTGGAGACTTATGGGCAGTCTAATATTATACTGGAGGAGGTTCAGAGGCTACAATGGCAGGACTTTGGCCTAAGTGGGGAGGAGGGGGGGCACCTCCTTTTCTCTGATGGCTTTTTCAACTAGACAGCCAGAGATGTAGTCCTGGTGTGCCTGAGGGGGGAGCCATCCTAGGGGTTGTTAGAGGGAGCAGTGATGTGTGGAGTAAAGAGCCATCAAGGCAAACCTACAGATGTTTTTGTACATTATATTTAGTCTGGAGAGGCCAGAGGCTGAGTTCTGTGTGTAGATGGGGGAGTAGTAGTCCAGCAGGGGGAGTAGGATGCCCATGGGGCAATGGCAAGTCTGACTTCTGAAGTCATGAAATCCTTGAGCCTGTATCCAATGCCTAGACTCTGGCTCACACACTGGACCATGAATCCAATATGATCAGAGAATGTCAAGGCTGGGTTGAGGGTGACTGCCAGGTATTTGAAGGTCACTAACTCTATGAGTGATCTGTCAGGGACTGGATGCGAAGAGAGGTAATGTCACCAGCCCACCTAGCTAGTTTGGGTTTCAATCCAAACTGTGTGGCCTTAGTGTTCCAAGCATTTACCAGGAGTCTGTTGGCAAGGAACTATTGTTAGGCAGCACCATAATTGCCCATGAGTGTGGATGAAAGCTCGACAGGGGTCTTAGCACTATGGAAGAGGACTGAATTGTTGAGTGAATGATTGATTGATAGGTCATCAGCATTCAACAGCAAGTTGCACATGATGCTTTCCTTGGGGAGTTGGTTGACAAACTGGGAAAAACAGAATGGTCCGAGTACAGATCCTTAGGGGACTCCAGTATGGACCTACCAGGCACTGGATATTGCATCTGCTGTACAGACTGTCTGGGTTCACCCAGAGAGGAAGTCATGAATCCACACTGCAGACATGGCCAAGCACTCAGTGCTGCTCAGCTTACTTAGCAGAATGTTGGGGTTCATCAGGTCAAAGGCCTTGGTGAGATCCACTGAGATGGCACCAGTGAATCTGCCTTCATCTATGCTTCTGAAAACATGGTTGGTGAAGCAAGCCAGGGCAGCGGTGATGGTGCTATGGCCCTTGCTAAAGCTGTGTTGTTGGGGGACAGAGGAGTTTGCACTTAGACACACGGGGCCCGATTTTACAACAGGTTGTATTTATCGCAAGGGAGTTGCGGCTGAAACCCTGACCCAAGTGGTGACTTGCGTCAAACGTAGCGGAAAGCAGAATTTTGTAAGCCACTTGCTGCAAAACTCCTGCTGTAAGTCCCCTGCAATGGATGCCAGGAGTTAGACCAACTCCCTCCTGGTCTAACTTTGTTTCCATGGGAGTACCCTTTTTACAGAGCTTGCACCAAACCTTTGGTGCAAGCTGCCATAAAGTGGGAAAAGTGTCATGACTTGCACCTGCCCTTCTAGAATCGGACTGCATTGCATCCAAGGGCTTTGGCGCAGCTGCATCAAACTTTGTGGTTGATGCAGGGCTTGAAGCAAGCCCTGCGTCCACTTTCTAAAATCAGGCCAATGGTCAGAGATGCTGGTACAACACCTTTCTGAGGATTTTACTTTGGTGGGAGAGGATGGATATGGGGTTGTAATTGTTAACTAGTGTAGGATCACTGGACTTAAAATGGGGATGACTCTGGCTTACTTCCATATAGAGGGTATGAAGGAGGTAATTATGTGGGCTACAATTTTTTGGAATCTCAAGATGGCTTTAAAGTAAAAGTGTTGAAGACTAGGGTTGTCCATAACCTGGCCAGAGGGACACCAGATTGAGTTGTTTTGGAGAAGTTTAGCGAGGTAGTGAGACATCTGTGAATTTGGGTTTGTGAATATGGTGTTGAGGACTTTGACAACCTTGGATGGGTCAGTTAAGGATCCTGCCCCGTTACAAGTTTAATGGAGGTCTGTTTGGTCCTGGGTGAGATAAGGGAGTTAACCACCAACCAGACATTTTAGGGTTTGCCAAGGTTATGGGACCGGAGGCTTCTGAGGTACTTGGTCTTGTATGATTTGATCTCTTGTTTGCAGAGGTTATGCAAGAGCCTGTACTCATTCCAAAGGGAAGGGGAAGGGGAGGGTTTGTGTGCTGCCCATTTGACATCTCTCTCCTTCATTTCCTTAAGGAGGGCCTGGAGAACCATCTCATATAACCACTCCAAACTTTCCAGGTGATTAGGGAGAAGTGCTTGTCCTGGATTGCAGTCAGGACTGTAGTGAGGAAACCCAAGGCTGAGCTGATGTCTAGCATCGTGTATAGGACTGGACAGTTCACTGACCTGATATCCAAAATCAGGCAAGGAGCATTATTAGAGAAGACTCTAAAGGTCAAAAATTTAGGGGAGGATGAGGGGTTTGGAGGATCAGATGCAAAAGGTAGGGGAGTGGTAACTGATTGAGTCAGATAGGTCTCTAGTATGAAGGACCCTGGGCTCGATTTTCAAAGCGAGATGCAGGGCTTGCACCAAGCCATGTGTCAGATCCTGCTTTTGATGCAGCTGCACCAAATACCTTTCCTGCATCTGCACCCAATTTTGGTATGTCAGGTACAATTGCAACACTTTACCTGGTGTACAGCAGCTTGCTCCACATATCTGGCACAAGTCCCATAAACAGAGTACCCAGGATTGCCACAAGCTAGACCAGAAAAGGTTGGTCTAACTCGCAGCAGTTGGTGCACGAGATGGAAAATCCTGATCTTAGGCCAGGAGAATGCCACAAGCTCTGTGCACCAGATGTTCGATGCACCCAGGACTTGTGATATTCTTTGCCCTTTTTGAAAATCAGGCCCCTTTGTCTTCTCAGTTGGTCAGTATCCTGTCCAGGAGAGAGTGGTTCAAGGACTGGTTGTTTAGGTGGGTAGGGGTGGTAATGAGTTGGGTGATACCGAATCATTTTAACAATTCATAGCAATCTCTTTGGGTGCTTGGCAGCCAGTTCAGACTAATGTATCCCGGCATCATGATCTGTCTAGCGGGGAAGAGGTGACCTATGCCATCCAGCAAGTGGGTCAAGCTGGTTATACCACCATTGGGGAGATTGTAGCAGCAACTGATGTAAATCTTTTTAGCAGACCTAAGAGCCATTTCTGTAATGGTCCCTTTGCTATCCGAGCTACTAGACAAGCTACAGAAGGTTAGGGTGGCATTCAGGGAATCTGTGAAATATAACTCTACACCACCACCTTTTTTGGGGCCCTGGCCAGTCCTGCCTTAATAGGGTGAAAACCATTTGGGCAGCAGTTTGAGTCTGGAGTGGCAGGCTTCAGCCAGGTTTTGGTAATGCCAATGACGTGAGATTTGTATAGGGAAACCCATGCTTTTAGCTCTGCGAATTTGGACAGAAGGTTGCAAACATTGATATGCGTGATTCTTAGCCTGTCCTTGTTCAACCAAATGGGGTCACTAGGTGACTGGGCCTGGATTGTTTCTTTTTTATTTAAATATAATATGCTTTATTGAAACACAAAAGCATTTTACAAGTTTACACACAGATCATGAAATGACAAATATACAAAAGAAACATCAAAACATGAAATCCCAACCAAATTATGTAACCCCCCACCGAGTGCCTCATAAATTAAGGCTCCAGGAAAACAACATATCAGCCACTATTAATCTAGACTGGCTGACTTATAACAGCACACACATTCTAGACAAAAAACTCACACTGTAACAATCTTTGTCTCATGGTCTGAGTTCCTTCCACCACCTGCTAGAGGTAGCAACAGTATGGAATGAGATGCATGGGCTACAAGAGGTGGGTGGGGGGAACCCAGAAGGGGTTAGAGAGGTTATGAAAGCACACAGGAAGTGACTCTTTCTTTTCTCCAGAAAGGCCAGAGACACTGGGTGGGGGAGGGGATTAGAGCAGGACTTCCAGCACCCTAGCAGGGGTGGGAGTGAGGTGTAGCTGTTGATGACAGAAAATTGGGAGAAGGCAGCTTGGTCAATAGCCAGGATGTGAACACTAGACTCAGACATCATGAAGAGTCCCGTTAAGAGGGAGCTCATTAGCAGGCTTGTTGCTAGGAGGTTCATTGTGCCTGTTGAGTGTAACCAGAACATGAAGAAGTAGAAACACACTACAAAGATGGGGGGTGTCAGGAGTTCACCAAGCTACCAGCACCTCCTCCTGAAAGAGCAGCAGCTGTTTAATATAGATTTGATTCATTTAAGTTAAATGGTATTTATACCTCCTGTGGCCAGATATTCAAAAGTCAGTGTAGCACTAAGGGGTGTTTTCCCATGCTAACTGGGTTTTGTGCCTAGTTTGTTGGTGGGGTCTATATTCAGGGACCCCTGTAGCACAGGCAAACACCGTTACTGCCTGAGCACTAACATAACACTGTGCACCTGCAAATGAGGAGGTCTTCCTCTCCCCTGCATATGGGTGCAGCAGCAATTTCAAACATTTGCAGCAGTAGTAAATGCACCCAAAGGGGCCCAATTTACTGCCTTTGCAAACCCAGGGCTGGATTTCCAAAGGGCCCTTAGACCAACTCAAGATGCATCAAACATCTATCTTGCATCAAATCCAGGTGTGCTAAATACAGTGCACCGTATTTTGCAAGAAAAGCAATCTCTGTGGCAAAGTTCCCCAAAATGATGCAAGAGGACCACTGTATCAAAAGCATCACACATGGGATGAGAATGACGCAGGCTGAGAATGAGGCAAGCTGAGTCAAAAAGACAGTGCATGGCTAAAAAACTTAATTTTACCATTTGAGGATAACTTAGCCAAGACAGCAGAATCACCCTCTTGGTTATTAAATCTACTCCTAACAGCTATGGAGGGCCACGAACTATCCCACCTAACTAACTACTTATATAAGGCTCTCAAGGAATATGCTAAGGACTCCACACAGCACATCAGGCAGGCCTGGGTAACAGAAATTAAGGAAGGTATTGACCCCGAGCATTGGCTCTCAAGCCCTCTTCTGGCAATCAAAGTCCTTAACTCCTCTTACTGGCAGGAATTTGCCTGGAAGACGAGAGTCCATTTTTTTAGATCACCCCATATAGTTGCTAAATACTATGGACCTGAACTGGGAACGTGTTGGAGAGGATGTGGAAATATTAGGGCTACCATTACCCACACATTATGGGAATGCCCCTTATTGAAGCAATATTGGGGGGATATTCTGGAGGAGAGACAGAATGTGTACAGCTATCCAGAACTCTACACCCCCACTTTTGTATTCACAGCTACCCCCACCAGGAATAAAAATTCCAAAAAGTATATTAAAGAAAACCACTATTCTTTTGCTGGTGGCCAAGAAAGCCATAACTAAGCTCTGGTACACTGGGTCTGTCCCCAGGAGGGAGAGCTGGAGAGCTTTAACATATGAAATATACAGTATGGATAGACTGACGGCAAAAGTAAATTCTCAAACTAAATCATTTAACACTTTTTGGCACACCTGGATAACATATCAATTAAACCACTAAGCGGACTTTGTGCCCTAACTAGCCTTCTTCTTCGTATATTACCTTAACCTACACTATTATTCCTCCTATACCTTTTCTTGTCAAAAAGCTGTTCCTATCACGAATATACAGCACCTTAGTCTCCCTGTCAAGTAGTCTGTCAGCTAACCCTCACTAAATTATAACTGGAACTTACCCACGGGGTAAATAAGACAATCCTCTCAATGTATTACCTTTTATTCTAACACAATCTAACCCTGTCAACTCCTTTTCTTTCTTTCTAATACCTCAATCCCTATTTTGACAGTTCACAGGAGCACAATTAACTACAGTAATTAAATGCAACGTTCAGAAAACCATAGGAATGACACACTAGATTCGAAGGTTTTTTTAATCCCTATATTATCATGATCTATGTTTAATCTCCGATGTATGTCAGTGCTGGTATTTGACTTCTTTCCTTAGATGTCTCTATAATAGAAAGAAAACATGCTGAAATGGATTGTAATATACATAATGTCTCATGAACTGTTAATATTGACAAAAATGTGTAATAAAAAGTTCAGTTATAAAAAAAAGACAATGCATGGCATGAGATGGAGTAAAAATGGTGCAAGTTAAGTAAAAAATAAATGCATGGAGTGAGATGGAGCAAAACTGACACACACAGACTCAGAAATACGATGCATGGTCTGAGATGAAACAAAGATTACATGCACAGAGTGGGATGGGACAAAACTGATGCAAGCTGAATCAAAAATATGATGCATGGAATGAGATGGAGCAAAGAATTGTGCAAGCTGAGTCAAATATTATGGCAGATGAAATGGCTTCTGGAAGCAATATTTTATATGTGACAGTCCCTGAGAAAGCATTGCAATATCTACAATGCAGGACTTTTGAAGCAGAATGCCATTCATAGATCTGCCCGCTTGCAGTGAGCCTCTGTGTATGCTCTAGTGTCAGTTAGACCAGATCTTGCTGGTCTAACAGTATCACGCATCTTTGCAACAGTCAACAGCTTCAACCTTTGAAAATCCACAAAAAGGGGATGGTGCATCATTTTTTGATGCATACATACGAACATATGAACATATGAAATTGCCAGCAGATACAGGCCTATCAGTCTATCTAGTCTGCTCGAGTGTGCCGCTCTTCAGTCTTTCAGACTGCAGCTGCCCCCCCGCCTACCCCCATTGATTTTGCCCATGTATCCTTCACTCCCACCCCTGCCCCCCACAGATTGAACCCTCCTGAACCTGTACCACCCCCTGTTGAATCTGCCTACATCCACGTGATATCACCTCCTCTGGCAGCACATGCCACTCTGCCACCACCCTTTTGGTGAAATAGTGCCTCCTCATTTCCCCTCCTGAATCTGCCTCCTTCCAACTTCAGACTGTGTCCCCTGGTTTCCCTTCCACTTTTTAATTAGAAAATATTTCTGGTGCTTACTCTGTTCATATCCTTCAGGTACTTGAAGGTCTCAATCATATCCCCTCTCTCCCTTCTATCCTCCAGAAAATGCATATTGAGCTCTCTGTCTCTCCTCATAAGCGTTATCTCCCAACCTCAGGATCATTTTCATTGCCTGGCACTATACCCCCTCCAATAGCTTGATGTCCTTTTTCAAGTAGGGGCACCAATACTGCATGCAGTACTCCAAGTGCATCATCATCAGGGACCCATACAGGGGCACGATGACTTCCCCTCTCCTAGAGGTAATTTCCCTTGTGATGCACCCCAGCATTCTGTTGGCCTTTCACACTGCCTTCCTGCACAGTGGTTCATTTTCCCCCTATCACTAGTACACACTAGTACACCCAGATCCTTCTCTTCCTTTGACTTGAATAACTGCACTCCCCCCAATCAGTAACTATTTCCGGGGTTTCTGGCTCCAAAGTGCATGACTTTGCACTTCTTGGCATTGAACCCAACTTGTCATGTGTTAGACCATTCCTCCAGTTTTGTCAAATCCTCCAGGAGTACTGTACCGCCTTCCCCTCCATCTACCTCCACACAGATCTTGGTGTCATCAGTGATATAAACCCTGTTGCGACATGGCACTCCCATTTTTTTTTGACACAAGCCTGATGCAAGCCACTTTGGCACAGGCAGTTCTGCCTTTGATACAAGCAGCATTAGAAAACCAGAATTGATGCAAGTTTTGATACAACTTGCTCTTTGCATCTTTCTTTTCTGGCACAAGCACCTTGCATTATTCTCAGCCCTTTGAAAATTGAGCCCCTAGTCTTAACTGGTTGCAAAGCCCTGATGGATGGCTGTACTGCAGCCACCCACTCCTGTCTCCCATCCTGTGATGGGTGGACAGCACCCTGTCAAGCTGTGGCACCTGCACCATATGAGCACCCATCTTGGTGTGGGCACAGTAACCCTGGTGGCTACTAGTGCACCCTACAGGCACCTGTTCCAGTATCAGAACAGTATCCCTGGTGTTCAGTGGCACCCCCAACCCCTGGATACCCATCCCATACAATCAGGTTGTGGTTTCCAGTACACACCCCCAGTCACCCTTCCCAGACATGGGCAGGGTGTCCATGGCATCTAGCTGCACCCCCCACCCACTAATCACCCATCTGGTGATGCTGTTGACTCCCTGGTGGTGAGTGGCACACTTCATCCACCACACCCATCCTGATGATGCCAGTGATGCCCTGGTGGGTAGTAGATCCCCCACCTGCTGAGCACCTATACTGGTGCTACCACAAAGGCTTTGGTGGCTAGTATAACCCCCCAATGTAGCCTCACCAGCCTGTATAGTTCTATGCCTCCCTGTTGTCCAGTGAAATACCCCTGACCTCCTGGCCCAGGTACCCAAGCATAACCATGGTGCCCAATGGTACCCCCCATGACCACTGCTCACCACTTGGACAGACACACAGTGGCAGTTCCACTTGTCCCTACCTGCATTGCCTGCACCCAGCCAACCTCCCCCATACTGGTGCTGGCAGAGCCAGTATAACTACTGTACGTGTGCCACTGACAGTGCACATGGCAGCCAACTGAGCAGGTGAGAGGAAGGCTGTGCCAGTCACTGCATTAGGATTCTCTGGGTATTCTCAGACACCCTCTTAGGAGTGGGTGTGTGATGGGTAGTGTTATGTCAGTGAGTGGGGTGGATGGAGGGAACACTGGCCCTCCAAAGCTTGCCTGTACTTATGTCAATGGACATTCGGGGGTGGGTGAACCACTGGATACCAGAGCATTCTGTATCACTGTCCATCAGTGACTGGGGGTGGGGGGGCCAATAGATACCAGGAATACTTTTACGGTATGGGTGCTAGGGGGTGGAGGTACCAGCAGCCACCAGGGAATGTGTACATGGTATGGGTGCTCAGGGCATGGGGTTGCCACTAGACACCAAGGATAATGACATGGTACGGGTGCTCTAGTGATGGGTTGCTGCTAGACACCAGGGATAATGACATAGTACAGGTGTTTGGGGGGGTACAGGGTTCTACTAAACACCAGGGTTATGGACATGATACAGGTGCTCAGGTGGTGGGGGATCACTGTATATCAAGGAACGTATCATGGCACCATCAGGATGGCTGCAACCAGGCTGCTATGCACCAAGAAAATGAGGCCATAATGGGAATGGAAATGGCCTCTTAGCACCTTGTATACCCAAGAGACTCATTTGCATGTTGTGGCTGACTAATGCCCACAGGGGATCCTGGCACTATCCATTCCAGAGAGCGCTATTCCCTGTGGGCTATATACAGTCTAGGTCCATGTCAGGGCAGCACCGTTTCACTTAGCGCTGTGTTGACATGGACTGATATTCAGTCCGATAGCACTGGCCCACTATACAACTGAATATAGCAGCCATTGGGCTGGATGCAAGTGTCAGCATGATGCAAGCCTTTTTGTTGTGCTTGTGCATCCCTTTGAATATCCAGTCCAGGTTGCAGATTCACCACAAACATAGCAATCCACATCAGTGGTGTTCCAAAACCATCTGCCATAATGAAGCTACAGTAATTAATGTTCTTTACTGACATCAAAGCTTTTATTATCCCCCTGTTTAATAACTTGATTTACCCCATAACAATTACTGCATTGGGACCCAAAGAAGTTTAACTGAGTTCTTGCAACCAAATTAAATTTATGGAGCCCAACTCAAAACTAAACTTGATTCACAATTTGAATACTTAGACTTGCAGAGTGGTTGCAGGCGGTAGTGTTGTTGATTAATTTGAAAGACAAGTGACCATTGCTATTTTAAAATTGTTGTTCTTAACAGGAAAAGAAATATTACATAACCAATTAAGTTGAGGCTCATTTACAATGGTTTCCTGAAAACGTAATTACAATATAAAGGCATTTCGGTTACAGATACATGAAAATAGCAGTGAAAGTATATGGCAAGTGAGTCATAACTTGCTTCATGCTGAGCCCTGTGGGCCCAGCATAAAGCAACATGAGTGGTATCTTGCTTTGCACAAAATCCCTCAAACTCAGAGAACACCAAGTTTGTTGTTGAATGAGTGAGGGCTTCTAAGACAAAAAGCATCAGACAGTGTTAAATCATACAACTTAAAGCTTTAGGTGTTCACAAAGAAGCAAACAGATAATGCATTTATAAAAGTAGTTTAACAGGACAGACCAGAAACGAGGGCATATCACTGTGCCCTGAAGACGTGGCCAGAGTTCTAATGACCACGAAATGTCGATTTCTGCTCCATGATTTACCAGTTGCTGGTTGGTGTTCTAATGTGTGAGATAAAAGTAGTGAACAAATTCACCAGCGAGTGGGTCATTTTTTCCACTGTACTTGGTTTCATATGAGGGTTTGTGGAGCAGATCCCTTCCGATGCAGTTTTTCTGTTTTAGGTTGCTTAAGGCACCACAGTGCTATGGGTGACAAATTTGCACAAAAGTGTACATGAGTTGTAGAGGAGTCATAACTGTGTTAATTGTTTTTGGACTTTTTGTTCATGTATGACTTTAACTGCAGTACAAAATGCATATATTATTTAGTCTTAGAAAATGGGCTAGAGAATCCTAGCTTTCCAATTAGCTAGGACTCCGAACTTAGCAGGCAGAATTTTTTTTATTTTGATAGAGCCTGCTTCAAAATAAGTGCCAGTTCGGGGTGCCCCATTACTTAGCATATCATTGGACATTCCGAATTTCAAAAGTGAGTAACCGTCATTTTCCCCAACCCGATAAGCAAAATGGAGCTCCAACTCAACCCCACCATACACACACAGCGTGCAAAGCAGCACACATAAAACAGAGAAGCCTCACACATTCCCTGATACCCTGTTATCATTTTTGTTTCTTTTTCTCCCTTTTAAGCTGTAAAGTGAAAGCTGTGCTTGAGATCAGCTTCACAGCAGTCCTGTACTGCACCAACAGTCTCCGCTTGCTGAACATCTCAAATGCCAGCAGTATACTGTTTTATTTATTTTTCAATAAAAAAAGAGCTTACTGACTGTTAAAGCCATCTGATCAGCTTTTCCACATATTACTTACAGTACCCACAGACTCCCTATTCAGAAATGTAAAATAAAAGCTGTCAGTACAATCGGCTTCAAGGCAGTCTATCCGATAATCACTTGCACTCGACGATAGTGCTTCACTGAGGGCCATACTCTGCCATCAATCCTGAGCTTCCATGGCGATACTGGAGATCCAGCATATACTAATAAAAGCTGTACCCCTGAAACATAGCCACATTAGCAAGGGAGGGGTAATCATCAAGTTACTGGTACCATCCTGCCACAAGGACCATGACTGTAAGGGGGGGAGACATCGCACATCACAGGGTGGCAGCATGAAGAGGGAAATGAGGAAAACAAAAAAAGAAGGCTTTAAAATTTAAGCCCAGTGTGTGTGTGTGGGGGGGGAGACAGGTAACCATGACAACCAGCTTGAGAAGTTAAAACTACAGAGACCTCAGTAGCACAAAATTCCCTAGGTTTAAGAAAAAAAAAACAGCAGCATTCAAGTGGAGGTGGAGGTGGGGGAACTATTTTATTATAAAAAATCCCAAACAACTGAGTCTCTTAGCATTTAAATATTTTTTTTTTTCAAAATGTATAGAATACAGTTTCCCATTTTCTAAGTTCCATAATACCCTCCAGGGTAGGTGGAGTTGAGCAATACCGGACCTTCCAGGGGCTTTAAGGCCCTCCACCTGTGGCATCAGGCCTCATTACATCCCTGGGCAATCCAGTATTGCCCTATACCACTCACCCTGTTGGTGTTACTGCTTACATATTCTTGGCTTTCTTTCATGTTTTGGGGCTTTAAACATTTTGTAGGACATAGTACATTTTTCATAACTCAGGAACGGAACAAAAAATAATGGGCCAAATTTTCATAGGGCAGTGCAGGACTTCTGTCAATCCCTGTGTCAAACCCTTTTGTTGGCACAGCTGTGCCAATAACTTTGCCGTAACTGTGCCCAGTTTTTAGTAGGCCAGGCGCAGTTACGACACTTTACCCAATTTACATCAACTTGTGCCAATTATTTGGTGCAAGCCCTGTAAAAGGGGTACCTGGGATTGCCACAAGCTAGACCAGAAAAGGTTGGTCTAACTTGTAGCAATTGGTGCATGGGATCTCAAATCCCACTCACCATCCGTGAGAATGCTGCAATCCCCATGCATCAAATGTACAGCATACCCGGGGCTTGCAGCATTTGCAGCACTTTGAAAATCTGGCTCAATGTGTTTTTCTAGTTTTTGGTCATGTTCTAGACTTTTTTTTATCAGTGTTTTTTGTTGTGTGTTAAGTAAACATATCTGTTATGAACATGTTGAATTTGTTAATGTTTGTCTATGTTTTTTCAAACAATCATGAATTTGTTTTTATTAAAAATATTAACTCAATTTGTTTTAATGTCAGCTCAGATACCTTGTTAGACTACCTCCTGACAAACCACACAACTGCTAAATTTAGAGCTAAATATTTTTTATGTTTACAGCTTTTTGTTCATTTTGAACTTTATCTCAGGAAAAATAGACTTGTTTTTTCCAGCTATTTATGAAGTGGTCCATCCATGCACAATATTTTTGAAATTTAAACCATAGTAATTAAAATCATATATATTTCATTCTGAAACCATCAAAAGGCCACAAGTGGTAAATAAACTGGGTAAATAAATAGGGAATATTCTACATCAACATTGTACATAGAATAACAGTCATGTTTTAAACCATCTCACACAATATCCACTGAATACCATGGGATTTGAATAACATAGCTGCTAATAAAATAGCATTGACAGCTACTAGTATAAATAACACACTTTTTCAATGTTATGTTATTAGAAGCTATGTTGAGAGGTAAAAAACACAAATGTTACCTGTAAATTTATTTCCCCTACCGTGGTATACATCCTGTTATTTGTCTAAAAGTTAGAAAGAAAATGGTAGTTTACTCACCTGGTAATGATGATTGTGTTAGTTTATATCAATGGCACTCCAAAATCTTTACAGATCAGGTTATGTTCACCTGATAGGCTGCTACATCCAAATGTGACCTAGGATCAAATTCTTCTAGACTACCTAGGTACCAGAAGATCCCATTGTCTCCAGTTAGATGCTCTGATAGAACAGAGTACTTGTTCTGTTCCATAGATCAGTATTTATTGATCTAATACCTACATTTACTAAGACAAAAGACTATGTAAGGGGTAATACGTTATACATACATATAGTTGTCCACCATCATGCTGACATATTGGTCTTCCAGGTTGCATAATGAATGCTCATTTCAGGAAGAGCTGTGGGGTGCCATGGATATAAACTAATATAGTCAGCTTTACCAGGTTAGTAAACTACCACTGTGTTGTGTTTATATCCATTGCACTCCAGATCCTTACAGATTGGATCCGAAACAGCAGTGTCTCATTAAATGGGAGGGACAGAGCAGTCAGTATCAGAACCTATAAGATAGGCCAGTTATTACTTTGGCCTCAAAGAAGGCTTTCTGTAGGGCAATAGTCTTGAGTCTGTAGTATCTGGTAAACATATAAATAGAAGTCCATGTTGCTGCTTTGCAAATTTCTTCTGTGGAGGCATTGCCTCTCTCTCCCCACAAGGTGGCCACCATCCTTGTGGAGTGGGCCTTTTTGCCTTCCAGGGGTGTCAAGCCTTTGTTCTTGTAGACTTCTTGGATTGGATTGTTTGTTTCAGCCATATTGCAACTATAGACTTTGATGTGACCATACCTTTCTTTTGTTCTTGCAATATCACAAATAGTCTCTCTGTCTTTCTAAATGATTGTGTTCTTTCGATGTATGTGGCCATGGTGTGCTTGACATCAAGTATATGCAAATGCATCTCTGTTCCTTCTCAAGCTTCTGATTAGAATGAAAGTATATCAGTTGTTTGTTCATTGTGGAACATGGATTGTATTTTTGGTGTGCATGATAGCACTGCTCTTAATGTAACTCCCTCTAGTGTGAATGCTGTATGGTTCTATGCATGACAGAGTTCCCAATTCACCTATTCTGCTTGTGAAACAGATTGCCACCTGGAAGCAAGTCTTTAGTCTCATCCAATACAGTTTCAGTTTCAATGTTTCAGAGTCTTTGATGGGTTCATAAGGTCTGG
This sequence comes from Neoceratodus forsteri, assembly GCA_016271365.2. Taxonomy (NCBI): domain Eukaryota; kingdom Metazoa; phylum Chordata; order Ceratodontiformes; family Ceratodontidae; genus Neoceratodus; species Neoceratodus forsteri. The sequence continues at coordinate 1,046,247,156 of CM028131.1, forward strand.
TCATTAGTAAGTTCAAAACCATGGTGAGATCACATGGCACCACTGTGCTTCTAATTTGTGGCCTTATGAGATTTGTTGCTATAAGGAACCTCTATGTCTGGTTGGGACCCTGGAACTGAGTTGCTAACTCTTCCTAAGGCTGCCCCATTGCTAAGAGCTGCACTCCGAATGATACTGGAGAGAGATCTTTTTCTAGGCCTTCCTGTAAAAATAACAAGATAATCAGGATGTCTGCTCCTTCTGGTTCAAAATATTTTGACCTGCTCCATGTGAAGAATAGATTCCATTATCTATGGTATGCAGATGTTACTGATGATCTTCTAAACTGTAGCATTGTTGTTGTTACTGAGTCATGGTATTACTCATTCAACAGTCTCTGCCTTTCAGGAGTCAGGCCTTGAGCTTGAGCTTTTGAGGACTTTGACGTACCACTGGGCCCAGAGTTAATATGTCTGACCTATATGGGAGATGTCATTTGTCCAGGGCCATCACTACCACTGTGGCAAATCAGGCCCTCCTGGGCCAGTATAGTGTAATGAGAATTATCAGTCTCCTTGACTGTCTAATTTTGTGTCAAGACTTGTGGGATTAGTGGCAGTGAAGGGAACATGTATGACTGATTGTGGTATCAGTCCTGTGGCAGTGTGTCTATCCCCAGGGCTTGTATTTCTCTGAACCTGGAAAAGAACTTGTCAACCTGTGTGTTCTTGTTGGAGGCCATCAGATCTATTGGGACTGGACTCCATCTTTCATTTATCATTTGAAGCACTTGGTAGTTACAACTCCCCCAAGTGTATTTGTTGCCTGCTTAGCCAGTCTGCTCTCATGTTGAGTTTTCCTGCTAGATGCATGACATATATGTGCATCAGGTTCTTCTGAACCCATACCATGACTTTTGCCGCCTCCGTCTGTATGGCTCAGCTCTTGGTTCCACCTTGTTTGGATTTGTACACCACTGTGACCCTGTTGTCTGATCTGATTAGCAATGATTTTCCTTGAAATGTTTTCTTGAACACCAGTAATGCATTGAACACTCCTCTCATTTTGAGTGCATATATCAATAATGTGGTCTCTGATTTTGCTCATTTTGTCTGAGTCACATTGTTTATGGATGCACCCCATCCCATCAGGCTTGCATCCTTTCAATTAAAATATTGTGTGTGATCCTCTAGTAGAGTAACTTGTGCTAGGTTGTCTTTCCAGCTCCACCACCATAGTGACTTCCTGACTGAGTTGGTGAAGACACTTTTATTTGCAGATTTTCCTCTGAGGGTGAGCTGTACTGTAGTAGGACATTCTGAAGAGGGAGCATGTTCTGCCTGGCCCATGGCACCACGTTGATGCACAAGGAAATGCACTCTAGTATATTCTATGCTTTTGTTGCCAACTGGGAGATGCTGAGGTTTCTGGCTAGGAGTACTATGTTGTCATACTCTGAATCATTCTCTGAATTACAGACAGATAGAAGGCTATGAGCCCATAAATACCTGCCTCCCCTTTGGGGGAGTATATCCCTGTTTTACCATAATAGATGCTTATTTAGTTTGTTTTTAAATGTTTCAAAAGTTTCTGGTTCTACTCTATCCCCAGGCAACTTATTCCAATGTGTAACTATTCTTTGAGTAAAGAAATACTTTCTTCGATTTGTCCTCGATTTTGTCAATTTTAATTGTTTATCATGATCGTCTAAGATTATAATTTTCCCCTGCTGGTGCTAAACCAAGATTAGCCATTAACTAATTGTCCCCAAATATTTAAAAAATAAATAATAGGTCCCCCCTAGTTCTACACAACTCCAAAGGATTTAGCCCCAAGACTTCCAATCTCTCATCGTATGTCAGGTCCCTCAATCCTGTAATCATCTTTGTAAACCTCTTCTGAACTCCCTCAATGATAGTGATATTCTTTACCAAATGTGGGCTCCACAATTGGCTGCAATAATCCAGATGGGGTCTAATTAAGTTGTTATACAAAGGTAAGAGACATGCCCTATGTCTAGTTATGAATGATTTTCTGATTGCTCCTATAATTCTGTTTACTTTTTTCACAGTTGATATGCAATGACTTGAAAAAGAAAAATCTTTGCTGATAATGACACCCAAGTCCTTCTCATCTCCTACTTTTTTCAACCTGGTGTTAATTAAAAAATATTCATGTTCCCCATTTTTTGATCCAAAATGCATTACCACACACTTACAGTATCTACACTAAACTCCATCTTATTAATTACAACCCATTCTTGTAGAGCTCTAAGATCCATTTGTAGTTGTTTGACTTGCTCACTACTGGATATTTCTGCACTATTTTAGTGTCATCAGTAAATTTCAGACATTCATTTTTAATGTCTTTACCAAAGTCTGATATAAGGTGGGAGAATAGTACCAGCTCCAGTACAGATCCCTGAGGCACCCCACTAGAAACCCTACCACTTGATGTAAGGAATCCCCTAATCCTGACCCTCTGGTTTCGACCTATCAATCAATTATTAGCCCATTTAATTATCTTCTGATCCAGATCCATGGACACCATCTTTTTTATAAGTATGTCATGAGGTACTTTATCAAATGCCCTTTTAAAATCTAGGCAGATCACATCCACTGGTTTTGATTGATCTAGCAGCAAACCTACTTTGTTATAGAACACCAACATATTTGTCAAACATGATCTTTGCTTTCTAAAGCCATGCTGTGTTATGTCCGTTTGTCCCTTACTCTGTAATTCAGCTTCTAGCCTGTCTCTAAAAATAGATTCCAATAATTTTCCCCAAGATAGATGTTAGGCTAATAGATCTGCAGTTACCAATATCAGTCTTACTACCCTTTTTGTATACTGGAATAACATAAGCTGTCCACCAGTCCTGTGGGACTTCCCCATTGTTTACAGAGGAGTTGAAAATTTCATACAACGGGTCTATCAACTAATCCATTATTTCTTTAATCAATTTTGGATGTAATCCATCCAGACCTACCAACTTAGTGGCATCTAGTGATCTGAGCTTCTCTAAAATTTCCTGTCTTGTAAAGTACTCATGACTATCCTTACTATCAACCAGTCTCGATATTTTCTGATCAGAATCAAAAACTGAACAAAAATGTAAGTTAAAGGCTTCAGACATTTCTACAGGGTTTTCTATTTCTATCCCATTTGAACTAACCAGACCAATAGACCTATTAGCAGACCCATTATTGACATATGTGAATAAGGACTTTCCCCCATCCCTAACATGGGCCACTTTAAATTCTGCTGCTCTCTTATGACTCTTGATAATTTTTTTTGTAATTCTTAACTGTTGCCTATACTTGTAAACATTAAACTCAGTACTCTCCCTACACATTATCCTGCATGCTTCCTTCTTCTGTGTAATCTGACACTTCAGTTTGGCTGAAAACCATACTGGCAGTTTTCCCTTTTTATTATAACTGGTTTTCTTGGGGACATATAGATCTTCTAACTTAAGCAGTTTATCCTTTACTCTATTCCAAATATCTGTAGTAGTATCACTGCCTTCCCTCCAATCCCACTTGTTCAATGAGTATCTTATCTTATTGAAATTTGCCTTACTATAATTTCTAACCACAGTTTTTCTATGATATGTATTTATTCCAGTCTTAATTGTGCACATCACAACATTATGGTCACTCCCTAACAGTGGCTTCAACATTTCTACATTGCTAACTTTTTCATACAAATTTGTTAGGATTAAGTCGAGTATATTATTCTTTCTTGTAGGCTTATGAACTAGTTAATGTAGACCATTTGCTAGACAGATATCAAGCAATTTTTGTTCCTGCTGGTTTAAGACTTTATCCTCCATCCAATTTATTCCAGGGGCATTACAATCACCCATGATTATGACATCCTTGTCAGTGATTATACTATCTATACTGTCTATCAGCATCATATGATCCTGGTTATTTATATCAGGTGGTCTGTCTACAGTTCCGAGTAGTTTCTTACAGCCTTCGACTAATATTTCTACCCATAGACAGTCTATCACTTTCAAATTTGCTGCTTCCTCATGTACTTGTTTACACACCAAGTAATCCCTTATAAACATAGCTACCCCACCTCCCCTTCTCCCACCCCTTTCTTTACTATAAGTTTTATATCCTGAAATATTATGTCCCATGAAAGACTTATCATTCCACCAAGTCTCGGTAACTGCCACTACATCAACTTCTTTGTCTATCAATATTAACTCCAAATCATCCTTCTTGACAGTATTAAGGCTTTTTGCATTGGTAAGCAAGATATTTAAAGTTATTTTTAATCTCTGTTTAGTCCCTAAGGATTTCGTCTTTACACAGGTCAGCCCCCTTTGCCCCCTAGCTAGATGTTTTTTTGTTCCTGTTTCTCACTTTTTATAGTATCGTGGAATAGGTTCCCTAATCTCTTTATCCCCTTTTTATTCAAGTGTAATCCATCATAACTGTGCATATTCCACTGCTCAATAAAATCATTGTATGTTGTCAAGCATTTGATGATATTGTCCAAGCAACATCTCCAAAGTCAGTTGTTATAAGACCTAATTCTAGATACTCTAGCAGTGCCAGCCCTTGGAACTGGAAGAACTTCTGAGAAAATAGTATTGGCATGATATATCTTAGCTGTTTGATATATCTCCATGGTTTTTCTAATTGCATCTTCTACTGTACCATTTCCCAAATTATTTGTTCCCAAATGTAGAAGCAATGTTTTTAATTTTTTATCATCCTTTAAGATAGTTGGGAGCATATGATTTATATCCCTTATCTTGGCCCCTCTATAGCAGCAGCTGGTAACATTTTCTTTATTACTCCTAGTAGAGTAACGATCTGTATATTTGATCATTGAATCTCCAAGATGTAAATTTGCTCATTTTCTCCACCACATGCTATGGGTGTATCTTGTTCCCTAATAATTCCTGAGTTATTCATAATTTAATTTCTATCTGCATTGTTTTCCTCTGCCCCAATTAATCTTATTTCATATTGTTCACTAGGGCACTCTATATTCCCCGCTCTTGGTGTTGTACTATCATCTGCTGTTTCACTGTCTATGGTTGTGCTAACTATGTCTAGCAGTTCATTAGTTTGTGAAGTAATCCATTAAGTTTAAAAGTGGTTCATACCTGTTTTGATGTTCAGGTATGATTCCTAAAGCTCTTCATCTATACTTCTTGGTTCTTGTGTTTTCTCCCTGTTTCAATGAACTCCCTTCATTTTCGGTTCCTTCATCCCTATGATTTCTCCTTCTCTTTACACTTGTTACATCACTAACTTTAGATTTATTACAGTTTGTTTATAGTGTTCAAGTTTCCCCTTTAACTTTTCAATTTCCTTATCTTTACTGATCATTAGAGCTTGTAAGACTTTAATTTCTGTGCAATTTTCACATATAAATTCCTCAAAACTACTACCAGGGTTTGTACTAAATAACCCGCAGGTCTGACATCTGACTCCTATTTCACCTGACATTAACTGAATTTGTTGCTGTTCCATGCTTCTTCCCTTCTCTTGCCAACTGCCCTTTTAAAAAAATGTTAACTGTATCTGCTCTCCCAGCTGTTCCTGCTGGTGACACTAGTCACGCACTAGACGCAAGCGTCTCTGCATGCATCTCCGCGCCTGGCGACTGTGCACTTGCCCCTCTCGGATCACCCCACTTGCTGGAGGAGCCTCTTAAATATCCTACCAGCACCAGGAATTGGTTGCAATCACATGACCACTCTGAATCAAGCCCCAGGCAGCAAAGTACTTAATGTCACTTAAAAGTCCCCTACAATAGTCCTTAAAAAAACTTAAATAAGTATAAGACTACACAAAAAGTAAAAAGGCCCCTGAAATGAGCCCTCCAAGGAAATATGTAGTCCTAGCACTGTTGTATAGAACTACCACTCCCAGCTCACTTCCTGTCACTGGTCTAACTAGAGTCACTGTGAGCTGCAAGACACAAATTACAAAAACACCCCTAAATCCACTTGGTGGAAGATCTTGCCTTGCCTTCGACTGTGTTTATTTCTGTGCCCAGATGCTCTATGGACTGCATCAGTGTTATGGAATTCTTATTCTTGTTCACTACCCAGCCATGATCGCTCAGTGCTACGAGAACCATTTGTGTGTCCCTGTGAGAGTGAACATGGGTTCGTGTGCGTATCAGCCAGTTGTCCAAGTATGATATTATGTGGATGCCTTTTTTCCTCAGGATAGCCACCAGGACTATCAATACTTCCATAAACACCCTTGGTTCTGATGCCAGGATGAGTGGTAGTGCCTGATATTTGGAATGCTGTCCTAGTATATGGAACCTTAGGTACATGTGGTGGCAGGGTCTTATGGATACGTGTAAGTAAGCATCCTAATCGATTGATGTAAGGAAGTAATCTCTTTGTAAGATTCTTAATGTCAGCCTTAGAGTTTTCATCTTGAATTTTTGGGCCAAGATGCATCAGTTTAGGAATTTTAAATCTAGTACCAGTTTGAGGTCTCCTGTTTTCTTTGGTACCAAGAAGAATATTGAATAAATTCCTTTTCCTCTTTCTTCCTCTAGTACTATTTATATGGTCTGGTTGTTGATTAGTTTGTACAGTACTTCTTGTACCTGGTGTGCTGTGGCTTTCCTTTTTGATATTGGGGACAATTCTACCCTGTCCACTTTTCCTATAGCTTTATGGCATAACCTTTGCTGGGTACTTCTTGGACTCACTTGTCTGAGGTTGCCTTTCACCACTGTTTTTCTAATAGAGTCAGTCATCTTACTGGTACAATCTTTTGGTGTGTTATTGCCTATGCGGATTCTATTGTTTGTTTCAGGGTGTTGTGTGCTTTTGGTCAGATGTAGTCATTGTTGATTGGATCTGCTGCCTCTGTCTCTGTTTCCATATCTACCTCTGAAATATCCTGTGCCTTTGAAGCTGTTGCTGTCATTAACTAAACATGAGGGGCAAAAGTTGTATGAGCTTTTTCCTTGAAAATTGCTGCTTTCTTGTTTCCTGCCTGTAACAGGGTGCTCCTGTTATGAATATTTAGTCCTGAAGTAAAAATGTGTAACCCCCCAATCTTCTTTTCCTACTTTTCTCTCATCTTTTTCTTCCTCCTTTCTTTACTAAATTTCGTGTCAGGGTGGCCAATCTGGCATATCTCCACAAACTTTACTGTCCCTTTAAATAATCCTAAAAACCCTTATGGTTGCACAATGAAAGTTCATCCTTTTTCCATAAGGAGCTCTGTGTTTGAGTAATGGTTGTGCTGCCCCCAGTTTGTTTATGTTGCACTTCAGTGCTGGAAATAAGTGCCTCAGTGTCAAAAGTGAAGCGCTATACGCTATTGTAACTGGTGCCTCTTTAAGAAGCACAGAAATGCTGTGCTGCAAGCCCGATGTCGGGTGAAGTAAATAAAAAGAAAAACGCTTGTTGCGGTATTGATGAAAAGCTCTTGTGAGCTTAAAAAGAAAAGGACATGCTGCAAATATTAGTTGTTTAGACAGCCCAGAATGCGAGTGACTGGGAGCTGTCAAAACCAAGGCCAAAATTAAATGTTTTATCTGACGGCTGACATTTCAGCCATTGGGATTATAAAGCCTGCAACTTTAAATAAATAAGTCCTTTTTCTTTGTTAAAATAAATAACCTGTGCTTCAGTATCAGGTCTCCTGGGCTGGCAGGGGAAGGCAAATAGGGAGTGCGCCCCTCATTTGTCATTCCTCTGTCCAGGCTGGATATTCCTGTATATAAAACATGAGAAAATTAACAAATAAATGTTTTTCTTTTCTTGTTACCTGAATCTTGCCATTATGGGGAGATTCCTACTATAGGGCTGAAAGCCCCTGAAGTGACTGTTTTTGTAAAAATCAAGAGAGATGAGGTCACAGCAAGAGTAAAGAGCTATGCTCCAAATGAGGTAGAAAACCTCCTAATTAAGGTTTAGATAATCTAAAACTGATATTTTAGGATATTTTCACAGAAGGAATATAACATAAATGCTTGTTTTTCCTATTGTACAAGAATGATCCAAGATAGCCTTAGATAGGACCTCATAAAGGTCTATTTTATGTTAAGTGGTGATGTCACCCTAAGGGTTGCTATAAAACCTGCCACCAGGGGACTAAGAAGTGTGTGTGGGTCAGTATCTTCTGACCACTGAGGGAGAAGGAGCTAGTGTGAGAGCTTTCACACTGTATTGTTGGGAATTAAGTATTGGATATTGAATATACAGAAGAAAGACAGGAGTCTTAAGAAGAAGTATTTCCTGATGTGTTGAAATGGTGTGATGGACTAACACCCACAATTTTTTTTCTGTAAATATATATATTTTTTTGTTTTGTTTTGTTTTTTAAAGTTTTTGCAAATAAATTGATCCTTTTTAATGTCTTTATAAGTGACATTGCAGAGGGACTGGAAGGGAAAGTATGTCTCTTTGCAGATGACACAAAGATCTGCAACAAGGTTGATATCCAAGGTGGGGTGGAAAGGATGAAAAGGGACTTGGCAAGGTTGGAGGAATGGTCAAATGTATGGCAGCTTAGATTCAATGCAAAGAAGTGCAAAGTAATGCACCTGGGAAACAAAAACCCAGGGCAAGAGTACACAATGGGGGTGAGATACTGATAACAACAAAAATGGAAAGGGACCTGGGGGTAGTCATATCAGATGACCTAAAGGTGGACCAGCAATGTGAGAAGGCAGTAAGGAAGGCTGGGGGGATACTGGGATGCATAGGGAGAGGCATCACTAGTAGAAAATAGGAACTTGTTGGCCCTCTGTACAGACAGTTAGTAAGACCACATCTGGAGTACTGTGTACAGTTCTGGAGAACCTATCTCCGCAAAGACATAGACAGGGTGGAGGCTGTCCAGAGGAGGGCAACCAAAATGGTGCAGGGTCTGTACCAGAAGACATATGAAGAAAGACTAAAGGAGCTTAAGATGTATAGCCTCGACAAAAGGAGGGAGAGGGGGGACATGATAGAAACTTTCAAATACCTCAAGGGAATCAACAAAAGTCCAAGAGGGTAGCATCTTTCAGAAAAGGAGATGTGCAAGAACAAGGGGGCATAATTTGAAGATGGGGGGGATGGCTCAGAGGTAATGTGAGGAAGTATTTCTTCACAGAGAGGGTTGTAGATGCATGGAACAGCCTTCCTGAGGAGGTCATAGAGTCAAAAACAGTGGGGGAATTCAAGAATGCATGGGACAGGCATAAGGCAATTGTAGTGGGGTAGGAGGAAGTAGGCTGTTGGTTAACTAGTATCTACAGCTTATCCGTTAGGTAGGGAAATGGGCAGACTAGGTGGGCCAAGCGGTCCTTATCTGCCGTCAAATTCTATGTTTCTATGCAAACACATTTATTGTGTTTTTTTATGCACTAAATATTACTGTCTGGTGTCTGTCATTCATCCCACACCTTCTACACTGCCTTGTTAGAATCTGTTCACCTGAAATCAATCAGTCTGATGGTAAGTAAGTAGGCCTAGGCTTGTCCTTAGATAGGCCTTTGCCTTTGTCTCTTTGCTTTAGAAATTCTTTTAATCCCTATCCAAATATGAGACCTCCTTTCAGGGGTAATTTTTGTGGTAATGATTTGGATTCATTATCTCCTTTCCACATTTTTAACCAGAGCGAACTTCTAGCTCTATTCACTAGAGCCGTTGCTCTAGCATTTTACTTGAGAGCATCTATCAACATGTTTCCCATATGCTTAACAGTTTGCAGTGTGCATTCCACTAAATTATGCCACTTGAGATTTAGTAAGTAAGTAAGTAAAATGTATTTTTTAGGCACCCATTTACAGGTTCATAATACAATCAGCAAACAAACCATAAAATTCAAAACTTCAGACATGATTAAAATACATCAGCAGGATAAGCTAACTTAAATAAGTGGGTCTCCTCCTGAATGCCTTCACTGTAGGAGCCTCCCTCAGAGATCTTGGAAGTGAATTCCAGAGGACCGTGCCTGCCACCCCAAATGAGTGATCACCCGAGGCTTTCAACCCGGTCCTCGGAACTGTCAGGAGGCCCTGAGTGGAGGAACGGAGGGAGCGAGCTGGAGTGGCTGGAGTAAGTAGGTCTGACAGGTAGCTAGAACCCAGTCAATATAAGGCCTTATGGGTGAGCAAGCCCACCTTGAAGAGAACCCACCATCTGACCGGCAGCCAGTGCAGTCCCCACAGGACCATGGTCACATGACAGAACCTGGGTAAACCTGTTAGCAGCCTGGCCAATGCATTCTGCACTAGCTGCAGTTGATGGAGGTTCCCCCACTGACCCCAAGGTATAGAGCATTACAGTAGTCGAGTCTTGAAGTTGCAAAGGCATGTACCAGTGATGGCAGGTCCTCAGGCAGAATTAGGGGTTTAATCTGAACGATGTTTCTCAGATGGTAAAAACTATTTTTGATGTCAGCGGACACCTGAGTCTCAAATGTCAGCATGTCATTGAGGATCACGCCCAGATTTTTCACCCTTGAGGATGCCATCAATGGTATTGACCCCAGGACTAAGCCTGTTGTCATCCCAGTGGTGTCCCCCATCCACCCGTGGCCAGGTTCAATCACTAGAACCTCCATCTTGCCAGGATTAAGCCTCAGCCAGTTAGAGTTCATCCAGTCCTGGATCTCGCTGAGGCATTTATTCAGCACTTCAACAGCACCTGGTACAAAAGACATGTAAAGTTGAGCATCATCTGCGTAACAGTGAAAACTCAAACTGTACTGTCTGATGATCCTCCCCCAGAGGCAGCATGTATACTGAGAACAACATCAGTGACAGGATCGAGCCCTGGGGGACTCCACAGGTAAGAGACAGGGGGGAGGAGGAGAAATTCCCCATCACCAACCTTTGCCTCCTACCCGACAGTAAGGACTGAAACCAGATGATAACAACCCCGGTGAGTCCACACCACTCTCTATGGTGATCCAGCAACATGATGTGGTCCACGGTATCAAATGCAGATGACAGAACAAGAAGAATGAAAACTGACCTTTTTCCTCAATCTCTAGCCATGAGGAGGTCATTATGGACCCGGATCAGTGCCATCTCAGTGCTGTGCCTCATCTTAAACCCAGACTGGAATTGCTCGTAGATGTCAAAGGCCTCCCAGTGTTCCTTGAGCTGCAGAACCACTATGTTCTCTATAACCTTCCCTAAAAATCTGAGGTTGGAGACTGGTCTATAATTCACTAGGACATCAGATTCGAGAGATTTTTTTTTTTGTCAGAAGGGGCTTCACCTGCACCTCCTTCAAAGCATCAGGGAAGATCCCCCCTCCAAAAGTAAGCACACGATTTTTTCCAGCAAACACAGGACCAATGACCTCAAAACATCCCACAAGGAGACACATCAGGCCCAGGTCCAGTTCACAGCATGTGGGCTACAGCTTCGAAATCACCTCAGAGACCTCAGACACCCCCATCAGCTGAAACTCTGACCAGGCAATGTGAGTACCCCTGCTCCATCCTGACCCTACCCTGCGGGTCTGGTCCAGACCCACTGGTGAGATCCCGGCCCAAATGGAGGATATCCTGTCAGAGAAAAATGGAGCAAACTCTTCACACAGTGTTGCTGAGAAAGCTTTTTTCAGCTGTAGACAGATAGAATGGAGAAGCCTGTCTACAGTCCGAAAGAGATGAGCTGGTCTATTTCTCCCTGCCACAATCTCCCTGGACAGGAACTGTACCTTCTTACGGTTGATTGCCCTTTGATAGTCACTGTAGTGATTTCTCAAAGCCAGTCTATCCTCCTCTAGCTGGGTCCTCTGTCAGCAATCTTCCAACCTCTGACCCACAGTCTTTATCGTCCTGAGAGCCCCATCAAACCACGGGGATCTTGGGCGAGAAGACATAGGTCATATACGGACTGGCGCAATGGCATTGAGCGCCATGGAGACAGCCGTTTTATAGGCTGCCACCGATTCAGCCTAGCCTATCGCACTAGCTGCACTAACACCAGAAAAATCAACCACCATCATCAGTCCCTCTGGGGACAATCCCCATAAAGGACAGTAGGGGATCATCTCAACAGGGGAAGGACCTTCGGGGGGAGCCCCAAATGAGAACATCACTGTATAATGATTGGACCAAACAACCCAATCAACCTCGAGGTCAGTGACCTCGAGACCCAGTGAGAATACCAGGTCCAAGGCGTGGCTGTGATGGTGGGTCACAGAGACAAATGTCTATGCTAGGCACAGTGATGTCAGTTGGAGGAGGTCAGAACCAAATTGAGAGGATTTATCATCGATCCAGGCATTGAAGTCATCCAGAATAAGCCATCTGGGGGACTCCAACACCCTGTCAATGATGAAGTCTGTTATCTCCTGCTAGATTTCTCCACCCTGACCCCAGAGGGTGGTAAACAAGGAGAATTCTGCAGCCCGCACCTGGACCTCCATGCACCACCACACTTTCAAATGACCTGGTAGAACCCACCAAATGTATGGAGAAGTTTAGGTCAGATCTAAAGCAGATGGCTGCTCCCCTGCTCCTGCGATCCCTCCTCAGGCAATGTACCATTGAGTTCTTGGTCAGGACTGATGCCTCTAAAACTGGCCCTGCATCATCTCCTAACCAGGTCTCCATGATGCACACCAGGCCAACCGAGGAAACCAAATCTGACATAATTGCGGTCTTGTTCCTCATTGACCTTTCATTGCACAACACTGACCAGAGGGGATCAGTGTAGGCTGTAGACTCTCTTGCTACCTGCACACACAGTCTGCTGGGAACCCTAGGGATGGAAGCCAAGCATGTCGGGCCTCTCTCCAGGCTCTGTTTCATCCTAGGGTACCTCCTATTCCACATAATTTTCTTGCTACTTCTTACAATCATCTTATTCAGGTCCTGGCAGTGTAGATATCCGTAGTGCTGGCCCTAGCTGCCAGGTCTGATAAGGAAATTGTTTGAGTTAACATATCTTCTACTTCTTGTCAGTAGGATCTCTTAGGGCTATGGTACCCTCCACTGGTAGAACAGTCATTTTACTCAGTGCAATGATCTGTGGATCGATAGGTGGAGCCATGCACTATAATTTGAGTTTATCTTGCTGGATAGGGTACATCCTATCCAAGAACCTTTTCTCAGGGATGTGCTCAAAGTCCATTGCCTCCCATTCCTTATTTATATCATAATCTATAGCTGGGCATATTAGGAGTAAATCTTGATGGACTTATTTTTGTTGTATCATTGGATCTAACTTGGATTCTGGTTATGGTGGTGGCAGATCAAATCCTATTGTTGATTTTATGGGTTTCATCAATTCTGGTACTAGCTCAAAAGAGCATAGTTTCTAGGTTAGTAATAGTTTCTCTGTTACCATAGACTCTTCCTCTTCTCCTACAGATTCATTGATTGGATATGATGTATGGTTCTTGATTGTCCTCCTCGTCTGAATTTTAGGTTTGTTGACCCTCCATGTTATTTGGCTCACCTCTGGTGCCATTGTGATTGGCATTGCTCTTCCTGTTGAATTAGTTGGTCTGGGACCGACCCCGATCAGGGCTGATGGTCATGTGTGCACCACAGCTTCCAGCCTCTCCATCATTTTCAACACGAAATTCTGCTGACTTTTCATCATGCCTGTAGTCACTTGATGGGTCTGTAGGAGAGATGAAGTGGTTTCCACCTTCTATTCAACACCACTGCCAGTCCCTTTCTCACCCAAAATGTTTTCCAGAGAGGAGGATTGCTCTGTAAAGGATTCTTCCTTGTCCTAACCATCTAGAAAGATAAAACACAAGAGGCATGTGCCCTGGTCAGTGTGACTGGGACATATTATCCTACTCCCTGTGGGCATGTGAAGACAGGCCCAGTCAGGAGGTTTCACTAAGCTGTGAAGTTGTCTACCTCAGTGTCTACTTGGTCATTATATGGCATTCCTTGTCAGTGTGTGTGTGTATGTGTATGTATATATATATATAGACTGGGCATTGGAAGCCCCCCTATATTATGGCTCTTAACATTTTAAGTTTGTATATCTATTTGTCTGGCCCACACAATGCTGACTCTGATGCCTTATAAGGTCCCATAGCATGGGATGAGAAGTTGACCCTCTCTCTCCTGTGGATCATAGTACTGTTTCTTGAGTGCCTAATTTCTTTTATGTTTTATTTAATTAATATTTTGTTCAATAGCTACTCCTTTGTCTATAGTAATGGCAGCAGTATTGTCCGCCATGCAGACAGTGGCCACTGTGGTGAACTGAGCATCTATGGCCACCCTGAGATGGCCTCCCACAAGTGTGCATGTGCGGCACCAACCATGATGGCCATCCACATGCATATGCATGAACCATGGCATGGGAAAGAGGACTCCACTATTGCAGCACAGGCATGGTGAGGACACAGCTCTGTGTGGTGCAAATGCACCTACATGAGCACTGTAGTACAATGGCCAAGAGGGTGCCACACTAGTGGATGGAACAAAATGGCACTCAACCACATCTGACCTCACTGGGACAGATACTACCAGATGGATGCACAGTCCAGCAGTCAGATAACACAAAGGGAGCATAACAAGGCATAAGATAGGTACAACCAGATAACCATATTGGGAACTGGTACTTTAATAGCTTACTTAGCAGGAAATAAACTAGGTAGAGGTTGCAACCTAAATGGAGCGGTGCTCACTATGGACAGTGCTTTGCTTGGGGTGTGCCTTTTGCCGTCCAGACCCCCATCTGTCCCAAATGTTGAAGGAGTGGGATTATCTGAGGCCACATCCTTTTCCAGTGTAGAAGGGACTGGCGGCCAGCCGTTTGTCTAAGACCTCTTGTAAGGGATCATAGAGAACACTGATCTTGGGCATATTTCCAAAGTATCCCACTATGTGAGGGGATAGACTGGATTCATTCATACTTTTTTCCCATCTTGTGTTATACCACCCTGTGCTACCCTGCTGTCACTTGGAAAAGAAGAGTAGCAGATGCACACATGCTGTGGTGGCTCTGCTCATGAGGGGGGATGCCATGCATGCATAACATGTTCATTCAGCACCAAATTTCAAACTCTGTACATGCATGCAGAAAAATGTATGCACTATATTAAGAAAATAGCTAGGTAGTATCAATTCTAGCATAGATTCTCACAGAGCTGTGCCCTGGAGAGACGAGACACAGTCATGTTCACAGGAAACTTGTTTAAATATGTCATGAATCATGTTAGATTCATGATGAATAAATGATACATTTAGTCTGCTTAGTGTGGTTCAGGATAATGGAGAAGAGTTCTTACCTTTCAGCTAAATGTATAATGCAGATACATATACATGTACAGGAGCTCTTAAGAGTATGCTGCAGCCTCATCAGATGCACAAGTTAACTGGAGACAATAGGAGCTTCTCGGACCTAGGTACTCTAGAGAAATTTGATCCTAGGTCACATGTGCATCTAGCAGCCTATCAGGTGAACATAACACAATCTGTAAGGATTTTGGAATGTCATGGATATAAACACAAAACAGTTTATTTTTGTAGTCAAAACATTATTTTATTTCCATTTAGAATATGTTTCTTCCACTTAGAATCTGAAATTGAAGCACAGAGAATAATAGGCCAGATAATAAGATCAAAATGGAAATGAAGGCAGGTTTAAGCTGAAACAAGGTAAAACACTAGTAAAAACATGTAAATTGTGTGGTATTACAGTGGTTTGGTAGTGTCACTATAGTTAGGGTTGAGAAGGGACTTCATGCCAGCCTCCAATTTTCTGCAGCTATCTCTTTACATAGGGGCATGACATTTTGAAGGCACTCATTTTGGGACAGGATCTCAGGACTTGCTGTTTTGGGAAACTATCCTTTAGTGTTTTTTGTGTTAAGAAATGGCAAGAAGCATTAAAAATATGGAAAAAGGGTGTGTATGTTTTTATATGTTAATACGTCCCCCAAAGCCACTTGTTGCTGTATAGGAGTGGTTTCACGTGCCTTCAGCTGAAGTGAGAACAGCGAAGTGAAGCTGACCTGTTCTGGCTCAAGCTGAAGGCAAGTGAAACCACGCTAATGAGAATGGTGGCGATGAAGATGATAATATATTGATGATATGACGATCAATAATATATTTAAAAACAACTGTTCCCAGAACATGCCCATTTCTAGGGCATCTGTGCGTGAGATGCTCTTCGTAGAATAAGGGTGTCTCACATGCAGGGGAAAGGAGTGCTCCGATTTGTCAGGAGTGCTCCCTCGATCTATAATCTCATTAATAACACAAAACCACTGGGATCTGAAATTTGCAGGGTCATTATATCCTGTCCCACAGGTGGTGGTGTTGGTGTTTTTAAAACAAATTAGTTTTAAAGTTCTCAATAAAACAAAATATGGAGCTTGAGTGGTTTAACAAAATCAGCCTGAAGTCAGATAAGGTCAATTCGCACGGCACTGAATTCCCCATTTTCACAGGCTCACACACATCAAAAATAGCATTTTGCAGTGGTCTGTGAATCCATGACATAAGGATGCATTTACACTTGCAATCATATTGTTACTTCCTGGTTTGGGAAATTACAACAAAAAGAGAGAACATGATACACCCATCAGGAGTACAATCTCGGTTCTCACTTTTGTCCAAAATCCTTATTTCTCCTTGTGCCACTGGGAGCCTATCCCCAGTGGCTGCTTCTGCCCAAGTCCCCAATTTTTCTATGCAACCACTAGAAAGCCCATTCAAGTGGCCATAGCTAACAACCCTCCAATTTCTCAATGTCAGCACTGGTAGCTCATCCCAGATGTTGGCTGTGCTTAGTTTTCTGTATGTGGACACAGGGGCCCACCCTGATGATGCCATAGACCCTCTGATTCTGATACAGGGTGCCCAACTGCAGTGGTGAACATCTTTTTTTTATAAATGCACCCAATGGGAGCTCATCACAGTGGCACGCTGGTGCTTACCCCCACTCTCCCAAATACTGAGAATCCAACCCAGGTTTTGGATACACTAATTAATAAATGAAAGGTAAAAGGCAGCTACCAGGAGCCCATCTCCAGTGCCATGCTTGTCTGCCTTCCAGTTGGCTGGCACTGGAAGCCCAACCCAAGTGCCACTGAAGATCCTCTCCCTAGACAGTGGCTGGCAAAAACTCTTCACTTGCCTCATCAGCTGGCTGGCAGCTGAATAAAATCACATATTGTGATCTATAGAATACTCGTACACAGCATGTTCTTCATAATTCCCAGTTAGCAAAAAATATCATAAACTAGGATTTATGAAGACCCGCACACCCTGACCACGGACTTACAAGACAACTTCACTGCAGTCGAAAAATGGTTTGCAACCCACAAACTTATCATGAACTATAAAAAGACCAAGTCCATGCTGTTCGCCAGCCCCCACAACGGACAAAAAACCACCCCACTTACCATTCTAAACAACCTCAATGTCCCTATTGACCAAGTTCAATCCTTTAAATACCTTGGTATTACACTTGATAGCACCTTATCCTTCAATGAGCAACATCGACATAGTCTCAAAAGCAGTCAACTGTGGGTTAGGTATCCTCTACAGGCACAGAGGCAGTATGTCCCAAGAAGCACTCACGAAGGCAGTAACTAGCACCATACTGTCAACTGTGGACTATGGCCTAGTCATCTATGGTGCTGCCAGAGACTTGTCCCTCAAAAGAGAATTAGCACAGCCCTCAACAAGACCTGCCGCCTGGTCTCGGGCATTCACCACAGGACACATACATGTGAGCTGTACTCCCGGACAAAGTGGTTGAACCTAAGGGATAGAATCCAGTACCACACCTGCCTATATGCAAAGAAAATTAGGATGGGCATAACCCCCCTAACTCTAAGCACCTTCTTAAAAGTGCCCCACATTCACATAGCACTAGGAGTGCTAATGGAAGGGTCTTCCCAAGTCCCTTTCTGCTGGACCTCTCAAGCCCAATGTTCCTTCAGCTACCTGGTGCCTAGCTGGCTTAATAGCCTTCCTTTCAACATGGTGGGGGTGCCCAAGCTTGGTCCTTTCAAGCACCTCCTCAAACAGCACCTGGTACTTCACAGCAGCTGCGACTGCTCTGCTTAACTAGCACTATTCTTGTATCTCCATGTGCTTCCCCTCCACTTCCTCCTCTTCCACTGCTTCTCCCTCTCCTCTCCCCCCCTTTCCACTCCCTCCTCATGGCTCTGGCCTGCTTGTCTGAGCTGCCAATTGACTACAGCTCTCCGACAAAGCCAACCTCTGACTTTGCTTTTTTCTCTTTTAGCTTTTCCTGAAGAAGACCTAAGGTCAAAACGTTGTTTTTTTAACTCTTATTTTCCATTTTCAGCGTGCATTTAATATTACCATTTTGTTTTGCTTCACCCCTAATTAGTGTCACATCCCTACCCTTAAGGCATACTGATACTTGATGTAACTATTGTCCTATGATTTATTGTAACCTTTTCCTTATGTATTATAAGTGTATTATGTTTTGTTCTTGTTTGCACAATGTATGTATGTTCAGGACCTCCTTGTAAATGAGCCTGCTCAATGGAGTATTTCTTGTCAATAAACTGAACTGAAACTGAGCTGAATAATCCAAAAGGTTCTGCGCTTCAGTACCAAGTTATTGTAGTTACCCCCCCCATGGGTTACAGCTCACTTTGTCAATTGCCATATAACAGAAGGTATGTGTCTGTCCATCTTTTTTATTCAGAACATGTTGGGCTGTAGCATACGTTATATCACCTCTCTCTATGGCTCTTTGATGTTCTCCCACTCTGACCTTGAAAGGTCTGGTCATTTTCCCTACATAAAAGCCTTGCAGGTACAAACTGCCAGATAAATAACCTCTGCAGTGCTACAGGTAGTAAGCTGACAATTTGCAAAGTTTTTACTACAATTCACTGTACTGAAACTATACCAGTAGTCACATATTTACAATGACTACAGTTATTACATGTGAAAGATCCTTTGGGCCTAACTAGCCAAGTAGTGTTATTAGTTCTGTCTTAGAAATGGCTATGGGTCAGAATGTCTTTTAAACTAATGGCTCTTCTATATGAAAGCCTAAGTCTCTTAGCTGCAATGTCTCTAAAGCTAGGTTCTGCTAACAGAACACCCCAGTGTTGCCTAACTATCTCTGCAAATTTACTGGCTTGTGCTGAAGAAGTGACCACATTGAATTTAGGCTTCCTTTATTGCTCTCTATTGCTTGCATGTAATAGTATATGTCTATCTATAATTTCAGTGGAAGCTCTAGCATGTAAAACTCTGGGGGTGGGATATTCAAAAGGGTTGCGCATGGTGCAACAGAGTTGCGCCATATGCAACCCACCAATGTGCCCCGGCATGATATTCAATGGGGCAAGTTGTGCTGCACAACTCCCGATGCACTGGGGTGCATCAGTAATGTATGTGGCACAAGTGCTGGGGGCGTGCCCATGCATATGCGGCACATCCCGATATTCAGCCCGGGATGTGCGGTGCATATGCTGGCACAACCCAGCCTTGCGCCACTCAGGAGGCACAAAGTTGTGCCTGGGAAAACCAGAAGCAAGCCCTGACCACCCATAGATGAGCTGCCATATTGCAGGGCACAACACAGCAGCCGCCAGCCATGGGTGGCCCACCCCATCAACCCAGAACACTGTCCTGAAGCTCCCTGCCCTGGGAGCATTGTGGGATCCCCCCCATCACCTGATCACGGGCATAAGTAAATGACAACCCTGGTGGTCCAGTGGACTGCTGTCCAATGCCCAATCATGGGCATATGTTCAATATATCCCTGGTGGTCCAATGGACTGCTCTCCATCACCCAGTCATGGGCATATGTTCAGTATATTCCTGGTGGTCCAGTGGACTGCTCTCCATTGCCTGATTGCAGGCATATGTTCAATATATCCCTGGTGGACCAGTGGACTGCTCTCCATCACCTGATCATGGGCATATGTTTAGAATATCACTGGTGGTCCAGTGGAACCCCCCCCCAGTGCCTGATCATGGGTGGAAACAGCAATCACAATCCTGGTGGTCCAGTGTTACCCCCCTCCTCACCCACCCACTGAGGTCCCCTGCCACCCAGCAACCCCCCCATCAGCGGCAGGTGGCAGCACCCTGCCCACAAGCTTCCTGGGCTGCCCGCCAACTGACAGCGTATAGTACTGTCTATACACCTATTGATCCACTGCATGGGCCAATGGCGTACAGACCATGCTGTACTACTCGGGCCCAATATGTGAAAAGAATCACGTTCATTCACACATATCTGGCCTGTAGTACAATATAATCCATCATAACCAGCCGCGAGTGGACCAATAAGCGACAGTACAGTACTGACGCTTGTCAGTCGGCAGGCGCCAGGCAATCGGCATGTGGGTGGGGTGCCGCCACCTGCTGCTGACTGATGATGATCACAGTACCAAAAGTGAAACTGCCTCAACCATACTTATATACTGCTCTGTCACTACAACAAACAAATCAGGAGCCAATTATCAAATTCGTTATAGCACTCGATTTGTTACAGTGAGGGTACTGTTTACTGATTCAATGAACATTGACATTTCTTTAAAAATAAAATTTTTATTGAAAGTAGACTACATCTACGCAGATTGTATTAACTGCTAACGTTAAACATTAAATTAAAGCTTTCACTTTGCCCCCAAATGTCACTTAGCTTGAGCTGGACTGTCTTCAGCTTTTGCAGCAAAGTTCTTCGTGTATGAAAGCAGCTGTCTGAGCTGCAGCACTTTCAGTGGGCCTGCTCCCTCCTCACACTCCAACCATGTATCCTTTGATCACCTTATAGCTGGTAGGTGGGAAAGAGCTCCTAATAATAAAACACTGGAAACTGAACTGAAGAGAATACTTAATTCTAGATCCAATACTACTAAACTATATCCCTGAATTAGTTCTCAATTTCACAGAAATACATTTAAATTATATAAAAATACCAAAACAAAATGGGAAAAAGAAACAAATTTATTTTATTTATTTATTTGAATTTTGATGACCGGGTAAGACCACAGAAACAATTGCAGTCCCTTTTTCTGGGTCGACCCAGGCAATACAGTGCCAGAGAAATACAGAGCAATACAATACAATTGAATGTGGACAAAGAGCAAGACATGGAGATTCAGAGCTGTACAAGCAAATTAGAAGTAGGCAAGGAGCAAAGGCATGGAATTCAGGACATTATAAGCATTATACAATGACCTGTTACAAGACAATGTTACATTACAAGTCTGAATTCAGAAATTTATATGACAAAAAAGGTTAAGAATATACACAGGTTTCAAAAACATATGACAAAATAATCAGCTTAACAGTGTACTCATATATGTAATCAAATGCAGCAAGGTAGGGTTAAGTGTTACCATTTAGAAACAAAGTGCTGGGGTACAGGAAGGAGTACAGCAGGGCTAAGACAGAGGAGGATGAAGGATGGGGGGGAGAAAGGAAGAGAGTTAAGGGAAGCAGGAAAGTTGCAGAGGTAAAGAGAGAGAGAGAGAGAGGCATAGGGATAGAAGGAGAGGGAAGAAAGGAGAAGAGTCAAAGGAAGCAGGAGCAAGTTGCAGAGGAGGAAAGAGAGGTATGTAGAGCATGTTGTAACAAGGGAAGAGAGGAGCAAGACAGAGTAGAGGGGGTAAGGGAGTTCCAGTCAGTCACTGCTGCATAAGAGAAGGACCTGCTTGCAACAATGAGCCGTAGATTGGGTCTTATGAGAAGGGGGAGGGATAATGACCTGAGTGTATGTGTGGGTTGTTTTAGGCAGATAATGTCATTGAGGCAAGGTGGGGGTAAACTTGTGGACAAGCTAGTGCATGAAGCTCAGGGTAGTGTATCTTAGCTTAGAGGCATAGGGCAGCCAACCCAGGGAAAAGAGGACATTGCAGTGGTGATGATGAGCATTGACACCTAAGGCAAACCTCCCCACCCTGTGTTAAGAAACAGTAAGGATTGACAGGTTAGATGAATTGGTTGAAAGCAGCAGGGGAGCACCATAAGTGAGAAGTGAAAGGAGAGATGAGGAAGCAATTTTGAGGCAAGATGCAGATGTGAGGAAAGGGCAGATATGATAAAGGAGACCCAATTTCTAGTTCAGTGCCCTGGTTAAGGATGGATAAGACATGGATCTTGAAGGAAAGTGATGTGTCTGAGGTGACACCCAAGTATTTGAAGGATTGGACAGACTCGAGAGTATCGACATTAAGGGACTTTGTGTTCCGAGAGGAAATGGCTAGAGAGGAGGGGGCCTGGGGAGAAAAGAGCATACATTTAGTTTCTTTTGTATTGAGGATTAGATGATTGTGCTAGACCCAGCACTCAAGATCGGCAAAGTCTGCGGCAAGATCACTGTTAATCATGGAGAGGTCAGGGGAATCGGTAACAGAACAATAATAGCTGCTAGCATTATCTCAAATTTATAATTATAAGTTAACAAGAGATACATCTATCCAATTCAGAATTAGTAATAGAGCCTACAATACACCTCACAGTTTATGCAAAATGGAATCATCAGATTCAGGTCAGTGTTAGCTGGCACTGTAAATCTCCAGATGCTGATTTTTTCCATATGTTCTGGGACTGCAAGTGCAGCAAGGCATGGTGGAATCAGTCTTTCACACTTCTAGAAAAGATAGGCTTCCAGTCTTATAATTGGAAGAACTATGTAACCACGATAATGGAAATGTACAACCCTCAAACAATGGACAAAAATTATAGAATTATTTTTAAAGCAAATAAAATGGCGATGAAAAAGCTGATTTTAAAATATTGGAAAGAAACTGGCTTTAGCATAAATTTTCCAGAGATGGATTGGAAACCATTATTTTTAAGTGCATTGTATAATAACAATCACTTTTTGGATTATGATTTAGCCTGGAAGCTTTTACAATAAGAAGATGGAGGACTGGACTAAAAGTGATTTTTTTCCACGTATTCAGGACTGCTGACATAAATAAAGCCTGAAATTAAAGTTTGGAACATTGCACCTTACAAAGAATATGATATGTATTGAATTTATGTATTGTATCAGAGATATATTTTTGATATGCACGTAATACTATGAAATATGTCCTAATAAAAACTATTTTTTGCAAAAGAAAATCACCGTATAGCTGGTTTACACTCTTCAGGCCCTTCCTCTTTTGTTGACTTACTGCTGCTGTCGTCGAGCATGCAGTTTGCTACTGCCATGACAACTGCATTATCTGCCAGTTGCTTGTGAGCTGGAGTTGTTTCGTTATTCAGGAGCTAGTTGTCAGTTGCCACGTCCTCAGACTCATCCACCAGTTAAATGTCAGTGGCTAACCATGCAATGCACTCTACATCATCTGGTTTGGGATCAGTTTTATCAGGATCTGAATCTGCTGTGGCCAGTGAGCATCCTAGGGTTACATTCCAGCAGTGTTTAATTGTGATTTCTCTAACGCTTGCGTCTCACCCCAATTTTAAATATTTCTCTAGTCAACCAGGCATTTTTGCTGCTTTCATAGTCCATTGGTAATGCCGTTTAGTTGACATGATGTAAGCACCTGGGGTTTCGGAACTTTTCAATGCAGAATGGCTTACACTTGTATGTCCCTGTACTGTTTGTGCAGAACAAGAAAGTCACTCTGTCCTTGCTGGCCTTGAAGCCCTTTTATGCGTTCATTTCTGTTTTGCCACCAAAGGAACACCTGAAAGGCACCTCTAGGAGAGCCCCATCTCATCACAAGTATACAGCTGTTCAAGAGTGCATCCTCCATCTTCCAGAATTGTTTTGAGATGAGGAATGAATTTGGAAACAGTGCATTCATCACTGGACGTTTGCTCTCCAGTGATATAGAAAGGGTAAATGCTGTGCCTAAGCTGAAAGTGCCAGCTCCATCCTGTAGATGATTTAAATTTACTGGCATCACCATGCCGTTATTTGGCAAACTGCTCAGCCTTCTTCTGGACCAATGAGCCAGACACCAGGACCTGTTACACTCTATTGGGTAAACCAGATTTGGGTAGCTTTGTCAATACCAGCTTCATCATTTTTTCTAAACTTTCTGCGTGCCAACGCCTGGGAATCAGAGCACTCAGTTACAAAGTCCCATAGAGCTTCTTCTTGTTTGTCCCATGTATGTATGGCTGATTTTGAAAGAAAGTCTCCATGGATAATTTTGTGAGACTCTTCATCGTTTTTTTAGGTGGTCTAGGATAGTGAACTTAGTTTTCACTGAATACCCAAAGTACTTCATTCTGTGGCTAAAAATTGATAGAAGAAGAATCAGCATTTATATAGTGCTTTTCATACACAGTGTATCCCAAAGCACTTTACAAGCAATGCTAGACTGGTAGTGAAGTGACTGAATGAGTAGTGGTGGCCAAATCGCACATCATCACCCACACACAGCCTGGATAATTGCATGAACCGGTTTATGGGAAGGGGAATGTTGGCCAGGACACTGGGAATGTCCCCTACTCTTTGCGAAGAGTGCCCTGGGTTCTTTTACTTCCACCTGGACACCCAGAAGGATAACACCAGGATGAGTAGAAGGGATCTCAGTTTAACATCTCATCCAAAGGACACCACACCCCAGCAGTACAGCACCCCCCTAATACTGCATTCAGATGCCAGTGATCTTTAGGTGCAAGCCCAATCCCAGTGTGGGATGAGAACCCACGACCTTGTGGTCTAGAGCCAGATAAGCTACCAACTGAGCCATGCTGACACCAACAACTATAACAACAGTGCAGGTATGAATAGGGTGAGTGATTAGATGAACTAGTGACTAACCAGTAATTAAGACAATGTCTGTCTGCCTGTTATTTAAATTAGTTGAAATTAGCTGCCGAACAGGATCCACTTATAATGTAAAGTCCCAATTGAAAGCAGCTGATCGAGAGCTGAAAATTAAGTGATCAGGATGGGAGCCAGACTGTGTGTTCATTACGAAGGCAAATTAGCTATAGTGAGATTCTATCTGGTTGTCTGTCTGTCTAATGGCTGTGAGAATATAACATTTTGCAAATAAATGCATTTATTTTCATGTCTGACAGGCCTAATGTGGAAATAACTCATTTACAGTATTCAAATGTTTGGTGGATCATCAATACTTATTTCCACAACATTGACCTCAATAGACCTCACTCATGGTTCCACCACTCAAGAGATCAGTGAGGACAAAACCTGCAGATAAAAATAAATGTGACATTTCTAGTCCACCCATGGCATATATATATTTAAGGAACTGTCACTTTTCTTGTTTTTAGGAAATAATCATGAATAGGTTGAGATGGCATTGCTACAGGATCAGCATCATAAGGATGCATCCAACAGATGCAGTTTCTATACATTAATATATTGATATACATTAATATACCTTTAACCATATTCAGTGTAATCCATCTTTATTTATAAAACATCCATCCAAAAATGCTCTGAGTGCTGTACAGAGTAAAATGAAAACATCATATACAAAATATAGTACATATGAACATACATTAATCTTGGTATATACAATAACATAAAACAAAAATACAATAAATGCTTCATAAATAACATAAATATTACTCTCTAGATATTTATTGACAAACAAAGGCTTGGGAAACAAAAACATGTTTTCTGGGCAGATCTAAAGTTTTCTAATAAATGTTCTGTTTAAACATATTTTGATGTATATCAACATGCAACAAAGTGTATTGCTGCCTAAGCAAAATGTATTTGCAGGACAAGACCATATTAACCTGCCTCATTAAAAAACAAGCTCCTAGCACTAATTGTTCCAATGTTAGCTCTTTTCAAACACATCATATTTACAAAGGGCTAAATTTGGAACCAGTAGGACTTTCCATTAAGCATTTTCTGTCCCAGTTGACCAGTTGTCCACCCTCCTCTGATCCAAGCAACCACCCAGCTCCAGCATTCCATTTACCTTGCCACTGCAGTCCCCCATGGTTTAACCCCTATGACGGCCCTCCATAGAGAACATCCTCCCTTGTGGACATCATCTTGATCCAGATTGGTGACAAGCTTCATGGCCCAGGGCCAGGATGTACCATGACCAACATTCTGATGGTGATTGGGATTTTACATTCCTATATAAGAGTCTCTCCCTTGGCCTACCACCCCTGATTTCAGTACAGCCTCTGTTGTCCTTGAACAATACAGCACACTAGTTGTATGTGCCATTCCTTGCAAGACAGAAAGCTCCCTAGCTTACTGCAAAGGGTCACTGTCTTGACAGATGCCAATCTCACCCTCCCCCAGGCTGCTTCACACTGCCATTGGTAGTACTCAGCACCCCAAGCTGCACCCAGTCCCTGATCCCTGAGCTCTCTCCTAAACCAAGGTCACTGGCACAGAAGCATGACAAACTTCTACTGAACCAATGGGCAGCCCAGATATTATTTGTTTTAAATGAAAGCCATCAGGTTGACAAGTACTTCTCCTGTCAATATAGTTTCCATATGTCAATACATGTTGATACATGTTGATCTACTGTATTTCCATTATCGTTATGCTGATTTAGAAAATGGGCAAAGACAATTCTCTCTTCTGATTGGCTGAGACACTTATTTAGGTGGGCATCTATCAGACAATAGATGCCCACCAAATAAGAATCAGCCAAATCACCTCATGCCAGCTAAGTATCCCTTGTGTCCAACCTGCTTCATCATTGGCTGAAGCACTGGGTGCACAATTTAAAACTGCCGCCATTTTATTAATCCCTTTAGCGAGAGGTGCCACCCCACCCCCCCCACACACACACACTCAGTAATCAAACCAGTTTCTACAATTAAAATAATAACAGCACACAGAGCAAAATTGTTTTTCCTTTTCTTAAAGCCACTGTAAAATTGTGACATAGCTAGTCATGACTCAGCTCCCTCAAAGCTTACAGCCATGGTAGACTAGTGGGCTACCACACTGGGGCTGTCGCTAATTTAAAATAAATGAATTGTCTTTCTTGGGGTCTGATGGGGGGTTCCCTGAGTCCTTGAATTATGTGCTACTAATCTCGGACAGTGGCAGGTAGAGATTATGCTGAGGCTGGGGCTGCAGTGAGCCGCGCTGCAAGATCGCCCTGAAGTGAAAGTGCCTGCGGGCACTTCTAACTCCCAGCCCATATGGAGCTCAGGCGGTGGCCTGCTCCACACGGGTGGGACAGGGAAAGGAAACTGAGCCATCGGGAGGTAGAGCAGGCAGCAGTCACAGTCCAAAAAGCTCTCATTTCCCAACCAGGCACTGCATCAATTTTATTCAATACCCCCTCTTTTTTTACAAAGTCAGCAGTTTTTTTTTAAACTTCTAGCACCACCATGTTGCATGCTAGGCTTTACTACAGACTGCATCATCCCAGCTTGCTCTGGTTCCAGTAGAGCTCCAAGTGCCATGAACTTAACTGCAAGTTGGTAGTTAGAGCTAACGGGTGAGCGAGTCACGGGAGAAAGAAATGCAGAAAGTGAAAGCCATGGAACGGGACTGCTCATCTGATATAAGCTGCTCTGCCACTTCCAACATTTACTGCCACTGAATACTGCTAAGGGAACAAACGTTGCTGGGAGGGGGCGAATAATACTGCTGAGAGAAGAAACATTGCTGGGGGGCTAATAACCACGGTCTTCCTAGTATGTATTGACTTACAAGCAGGAGCTCTATTGCATTTCTGACTGCGGTTGCAAAAAAAAAAAACAGAAACTGCCCTGACTTGGGATCCTGCTTCTCTTGCAATTTAAAATGCATGTATTTGCTCCACAGTGTGACCACCTGCCCGCAGAAAGGAACTATTTTATTACAAAGAAATCAAACAGCAAAGAGTTGTAACACTTAAAAATAAAAAAAAATGTTTAAAAATATTATTTAATGCAGTTGCCCATTTTCTAAGCACAATAATACCCTCCAGGGTGGGTGGTATGGGCAATACTGGACCTTCCAGGGGCTGTAAGGCCCTCTGCCAGTGGCATTGGGCCTCATTACACCCCTGGGTGGTCTGGTATTGCCCAATACCACCCACCCTGTTGGGTATTATTGCTTGCATAATACACTGTCAATTCTCAAAGCCTGTAGAATGATGCAAGGTGCCTGCGTCAAACATAAATGACGCAAATAGCACCTTGCATCAAAAAATGTGCCCCAAGTCATTCTCAAAAGTAGCCTGCAGCAAACACAGGCTGTTTGCGGCAAAGGGGGCTGCACCAGCCTTGCCCCATAAAATGGGCTGCGACATGATGCTAGGGGGTTTGAAGCAAATGCAAGCTGTCACATCCCCTAAATTGGTATTCTACAACTACCCACAGGGGACAACAGTCTAAGTGTACTTAGGTATCCTCTGGGGGTTGCGCCAATGTGCCACCAGCCAGTCCTCCATTGTACATGCAGCCCCCCCAAACAGCCCTGATCACCCATTATATATATATAAAAACTTCCTTGGTAGTCTAGTGGCAATCCCCCCAGCCCTGATCACCCATAAAGTGTTGTGTATTCCCCTGGTGAGCTAGCTAGCACCCCCATGCCCCAATCTCTGATATTATTAATTCATATTGCCTTGGTGGGCTAGCAGTCCCCCCCAAACCCCAGTCACTGATAAAATTAGTTAAATTGCCCTGGTGGGCTAGTGCCCCCCCAAGCCCCGGTCACTGATAATATTAGTTCAATTGCCCTGGTGGGCTAGTGGTCCCCCAGCCCTGATCACCCGTAATATTAAGGTACAGTGCCCTGGTGGGCTAGTAGCCCCCCAGCCCTGATCTCTGATAATATTATTAAAATAACCCTGGTGGGCTAGTGCCCCCCAAGCCCCAGTTGCCCCATTTTGAAACTGAACTATTCGTTGGTGGTCCAGTGGATCCCCCAAGCCTGATATCCCCCATTAGATACATAATCAACATTCCTGGTGGTCTAGTGGACCCTCACCCAGCTGTGTCCTACCACCCTGCTCCCCCCCACCCATAACCCAGCCAGTGATTGGCACAGACAACTTCTCACCACTGCAGCCAGTCACTGACTGAGCTTTGCATGAGCAGCTGTCAGTCACTGAGCATCTACTATATATAGTATGCATTCATTCATAGCTCAGTCAACTGCTGGCCGTGGTGGTGAGAGGTGGGATGTGCCAGTTGCTGGCTGAGTTACGGGTTGTCGGGGAGTAGGGTGGCAGGGCACTGCCGGGTGGGGGGTCCACTAGACCACCAGGTATGTTGATTATGTATCTAATGGGGAATCAGGCTTGGGGGAGCCACTGGACCACCAATGAATAGTTCAGTTTCAAAATGGGGCAATCAGAGCTTGGGGGAGCACTAGCCTACCAGGGCTATTTCAATAGTATTATCAGAGATTGGGGCTGGGGGGGCTGCTAGCCCACCAGGGCACTGTACTTTAATATTGCAGGTGATCAGGAATGGGGGCCACTAGCTCACTAGGGCAATTTAACTAATATTATCGGTGATCAGGGCTTGGGGGGGCACTGGCACACCAGGACAATTTAATATTATCGGTGATCAGGGCTTGGGGGGGGCACTAGCCCACCAGGACAATTTAACTAATATTATCAGCTTAGAAAAGGTTTAGAAAAGTTTAAATGTTCTTCCTGTTGTCCGTTTTGCTGTACAGCTTAGGGACAGAATGTTGACAGTAAAGAGCAGTTTGACTGTATAAGTCAATCAGAATGCAGTGATTAGCATTGTTTTTTATAGCATAGGATGCCCCCACAAGCAGTAAAAGTTAATTAAGTAATCTATCCTACTGTTTTTTCTCCCTCGGTGCCGCTTTCCTTTGATCTTTTTTTTCACCCCAGCCACTTCCTGGACGTGTAACGTAGTAGCTACGTAGTTAGTGCAGCATAACAGCTACAATGACGTAGCTACTACAGCATAGCAATATTTTGAAAGGTGCTGACTTTTATCGGTAACAACGTTACATCATACACTATAATTCCATTCCTGAGTCTTCTGTTCAATTCTGACATTCTGATTGGCTGAGTGAGACCTTTTTCAATATAATATAGCATAACTCCCTGTGTCTCGTGTTATTTCTTACATAATGATAATAGAAACAGAGTGCATTACTACACATTGACAGCTACTGATATTTTGAAACTGTATCAACAGGAAATATTTATAATTATTGGTGACCCCTTTAATGAATGGTTCAGAGGCAAGTTTCAAATGCCATAATAACTGGGCTACCTGGTTATTATAGTGTTCTGTGAACTGTTTTGCCTGTGCTCTGTCCTTGAGCAGCATTCACGGTCTCAAGACTGTTAGTGAAGCACATTTACCGTTGGCTGCTCACAGCAGTCTCTGACGAGTCTTTGAAGTTGTCACCTTCATCTAAACACCCACTGTGCTCTGTGAAATAGACTAAAGAAAAGAAAATGAAACATGAAATGGAAACTCACTTCACACTCCCAACTGAATCGGAAAGACAATTCATCAGCCAACAGCAAAATCAGAATACTGCACAAGTGTCTCTGTCTGCAATTTCAAATGTGTAATGCAAAAACTCCCTGTACCAGTAACTCTAAAAAAATAGACAATACAACATTTGTGTTATGGATTTTTTTTACACACCCTCGCTGTGTGATGATCTCATAAACCTTTCAAGCTTCACTCTCGAGGTTCATGGGTCATCATACACCTCAGGTGTGTAAAAAAAAAAAATCCATAACACACAGTTGCATAGCCATTATTCTATAAATATTGACCTAACTTAAAACATTTAAAAACAGATATTATGGCCCTAGCACTTATGGTTCCAAATTTTGCCTTTTTCAAAGAAATTGGGCTTGATTTTCAAAGAGTCTGTAGATCGCTGCAAACTGCTGTGCCAAACTCCAGGTGTGTCAGGGACCCTGAGTCCAATTCTGGAAAATCAGGGATCCCTGTGCCAAAAACCCAGGAATAGCCATACCCATAGGCTAGTGCCAAACAATTGGTGCACCTGCGGGAAGTGCTGCAAGGATCCAGCACCCCCCCGCCAGGGCAACAGTAGAGGGGCCAGGATGGTTGGAGGGGTGAAACATGCATGCTAGAATGGGTCTGGGGACAAATGGGGCATGGGATGCCCTAGGACTGTGGCTGATAAATGTTTTGAAAGCTTGTGTTTAGGTTCACTAAGTGTGTGGATATACAGAATAGCAAACAATACTGTGTACAGTAACTATGGTGACCATATACAGTATGTGTCTATCAGGTAATTGGAAAATCAGTACATTTCAAAAGCTGATATTATCTGCACTCGATATTGGTAGCCTACAATCAGCAAATCTGATGGCAACTATACCTAAAAGGTGTCATGGCAATAGTGCACACCCGCTGGGTACCACAGCACTCTCTGTGATGCCTGCTGTCACCACGACATCACCTAGGTATAGTTGCCATCATGTTTTCTGATTGTAGGCTACCAATATCGAGTGCAGATAATATCAGCTTTTGTAATGTAATGATTTTCCAGCCACCAATAGCCACATATATGGTCACCATAGTTACTGTATACAGCATTGTTAGCTATTCCATATATATTCACGTACATTGCGAACCTAAACACCAGCTTTCAAAACTTACCAGCCACAGTGCTGGGGCACCCTTGCCCCTTTTTCCCCCAGACCCCCACTTTCACAACCCCCCCATCACCACAGTATGTGGCAGTGGTGCAAGTTCACTTAGATCACCTCCTAGCTGGTCTACTCCCGCAACTTCTTTATGCCCTCCCTGTTCTGTTCAATACCAATACTAATGTACTCAGCAAATGGGACACTTCCTACAACAATATATGTAGGTTTGCCTTATCTGCCCCCCAACTGACTCATCTCTGCTGGCTCTACTCCGGCCTACACTGGTTATCTCCCAAAGACCTTCGTTCTTATTCTCTAGGTTGCTTTATTGACTCACTCACTAGACCCCCTAGCCCGTCCTCCCTGAGAGACCTACTTACCCCTATCACATGGATCCACTCGCTCAGGTCTTCATCTGTCCCCATACTATCAGTCCGTCGTGCGCTGCTAGAATGGGTGAACAGGCCTTTGCTCATTTGGCCCCTAATTTCTGAAACTCACTTCCCACCCAGGTTAAACTCTTCCCTTCCCACCACTCCTTTAAGAGGTCACTTTTCTCTCACCTCTATGCACTTGGAAACTGTAACTGCAACTAACTGTGTGTCTCCACCCTCTTTCTCCTGTTTTGAGGATGTCCAGGGGTTACCTAGCTTGCTGCAACTAGCTTTGTTTGTTATAACATATTGTGTACTGTTTAGCTTTTTATATCCTATTTCATCTAGTTGTTACAGCATAGTGTGTACTGGTAACTGCTTATATCCTATGTGTTCCTCCCATACTGTTGTAACTGTATTATTTTTACTGTCTTGTCTCTGATGTTATCACTGTATTATTTTGTTGTACTCCCCCAGGTCATGCCTGAAAATAGGCAGGATTGTTGCCTAGTGCACTTACCCGGTTACCAAAAGCAAATAAATAAATAAATAAATAAATGGAGCCCCTTGCTGTGTCCACAGTGGGGCTTGCAAACTCCCAAAAAAGGGGATGATAAATGGGATGATGCAGCCCAACTGTGGTGCAAGCCCCCTTGCTACCTGGTGCTGGAGCACTTTTTCCCACAAGGGTGGCACATGGTGGGTTGGGCACAAGGCATCCTGATGTTGCCACAGCTGGTGTTTGAAAATTGGGTTCACTGCAAACTATGCTGCAAGGTGCCACTTGCATCATCCCCATTTGGTGCAAGCACCTTCCATCATAGTTTTCTCTTTGATAATTGAGCCCATTATCTTTAGAAAGGGCTAACTTTAGACCAGGAACTTAATAATTTTTAAATGAAAGTTTGGAATCTGGGCACTATACAGTAGATAAGAACAATCAATACAGTTTCAATGAATTGATACATGTCAATTTATATTGATACATTTTGTTTCCATTATCATTATATTACTATAATGAATTAGGTCAATATAGTTTTTGTTCAGATTTATTCACTTTTGTTGACATGCAAATATCTGCATATCTGTATGTCGACATAATTTCATGTCACAATCATTATACTGATGTAGTGAAACTATTTCAGCAATAATTTTTAAAGCAAAAAGTAAATCTTTTTATATGTTGGATTTATACTCAGATGAAGATAAATAACATTCAGCCAATTGTTATACTTATTACCCATTTGTAAAGTACTGCAATCCCATCATGAAAATTACAAAATTCGTCGCTTCAGTTTCATTTTCAGTTTCATGTTTAGCAATCCCATATCTTACACAACCCATAACTGAACATATAACATGGTGTAAGACATCTTAGAGTTCCAGTGATAAGTATAAACCACATCACTTTCAGCCTCATGTTTTATAAATATGCAACCAAATATTTAAATAGGTTTATGCCCTTGTTTTATACAGTTGTACATAATTTATCCTTATATTAATATTAAATACTATTCTGTCTGTCAAACTTTAACTACAATGTTGACTCTTAAAGCAAAAGATCATGTTAAAAATGTTTTATAGACTTCAGTATGTGCTACTTTTCAATCCCTGATATTGATCCTGATCCATTTCGTTTCCACATTATTTTTATATTATGTTCACTTTGTTAAAGCTTATGTTTACTGATCTGCAGTTTTTATTGACATCTCCAATGCCTCTTATAGTCAGGGTGAAGTTTCTCTTGCATGCTTGTTCATCTTAGTCACAACAAAATTGATGTTAAGCAACGGGACATTGAAATGCAGCTAAGAATATTGAGGAACACTTGTGGCAGTCATATTAAATGGAGCTCTCTTTTAATTATTTCAAATGTCAAAACTCTAAATCCGACTTAAAGGGGAGCAGTCAGCACTAAAAGCCCCACACCCAAGTGTGATGCTGGTCTCAGTTTGCACTTGTGCATTTTTATTTACTCAACAAAAGGAAAACTGAGCACTCCCAGCACAAAATAAGAAAGCTTTGATACACGCGCTATAGCTTCAACATTTTATTCAGCAACTTAGCACACAGGTAAAAAAAACTCAATGTTTCACTTCTACAATAGAAGCTTTGTCAAGAGTGACCTGAAACACACCTATCAGTGTATCACTGTAATGTGATAAAAGTTGGGGACAATTTTGAATTTGCCTCTGCAGGGCAGTTATTTTTTTTTTTACCTTTGTTTTACCAGGAGAGAGATGCTAAGCTGAAAGCTTGTTTACAGGTGCAACCTGGGAACACAAGGAAGTTAAGTGACTTGCTCAGAGTCACACCGTATGCAAGTGGGGGCTGTGGGATTCAAACCCAGGTCTCCAGGTTTGCAGCTCAGAGCTTTAAACCACTGCACTGTACTGCCTCTTTTCTATTGCACATTTTATTAACTGTGATACCGCATACTGGGTCTACAAGTCCGAGTATTCTTGTGGTACTTTTTACACTAGTAAAACAAAAAGAAAATTAAAGGAAAGTGTAGGAGACCATATGCAAGCTGTATCCAATGCAAATATGGAATATTTGTTGGCACACCATGTGTTAGCAGTCGTCTCCTATGGATCATTGCCTTTCCTTTATAGGGACAGAAAAGGTGCAGATTGGGCCTGGGGGTGATATTTACGCCCTCTTATCAAAAAGAAAGGCATTCTGGATTTATCATGCAAGGGCAACTAAGCCCCCAGATTTAAACAATAGGTTTGATATTACTGTATTTTTGTAGACTGTTGGATATCAAACTAAAGTTTGCACTGTCTAGGATATAACAGTTACAACAAGGCTTACATTTCATATGAGGTCTGTAAATATGAAGATTAGTTTTGCCATTATGTATTTAATTAGATGTATTTATCGCACTGTCACTTTTGCACCTTTTGCTTCATGCACTGTTTTGCACTTTGTACTGTCACTTTTAATCTGCAGTGGAGTGGCCTAACCATCATGATATCTCCTCTCTGACCATGCCTGATTTAATGGTATAAAAAGGAGGTGTGGGAAGAGACTGCTAACTCTTGGCAAAGCTTCTGTTGTAGAAGTGAAACTCTGAGTTCTTTTTTACCTGTGTGCTAAATTGCTGACTAAAATGTTGAAGCTGTAGCTCGTGTGTCAGAGCTTTCTTATTTTGTACTGCAACTACTCGGTTTTCCTTTTGTTGAGCGATTGCTTACCATGGTGCACCACGTCCACCGAGCTGCCTTTTTCTTTGAATATATTTTTATTTACTGTTTACTGCATTATAGTAAATTATAGCAGACTGAGTCTGCTGACTTACATGCTGACATTTTCTTTAACTACACATCCCAGAATCCCCTGCAGCAGATGTGCAAACTGGGACCAGCTCCACATTTGGGTGTGGGGCACTAAGTGCTGACTACTCCCTTTAATTCATTCTATCTTGTGTGGCTATTTTGAGTCAAATTAAACAATGGATAGTTCTGACGCTATATGGTGCTGCCAGTAAGAATGGGTAAACTGTGATAGTTAGACTTGCCCTTAAAAGTCAGGCCAGGTTGTCCTGGGACACAGCCAGGAGTAAAGGCAGAAGGGAAGGGGGGGCTACAAAAAAGGGGAGGTGGCGATGACCTCATGTAGGGGTCATACGACCAGGCCTGGGTGCTCACTGGCCATTGGCCAGGGGGAGGGGCCAAATAGAGGTCCATGGGGGGCACTTAAGAGCTTGCAGCCCATAGCAAACCCTCTTTCTGCTGTAAAATTTTCAAATACAGCACATCGTTTGGCAGTAAGGTAAAGCACAAAATCTTGTATGGTTATGGTGTGGTGGCACTTCAGAGGCAGCTTGGGGGGTTGTGCACTGAGATGCATGTAATGCTTGTGGTGTAGTGGGCTGGATGGCTGCCTCTGGTGTACAGAGTCATAAGTTTGAATCTTAAGAAAAGCAACTTGTTATGGTTTGTGATGTCGTGGTCTGGGCCTAACCATGGCCCGAAGTGCAGGCGCGCGGATGCTGTGCGGCCCACTTGGGCAACAGGCAGTGGTACAGCAGCCCGTAGAGGAGTGCTACTGTTTATGATGTAGTGGTCTGGTTTATGATGTAGTGGCCTGGGCCTAACCACGGGCCAAAGTGCAGGCACGCGGATGCTGTGTGGCCCACTTGGGCAACAGGCAGTGGTACAGCAGCCCGTAGAGGAGTGCTACTGTTTATGATGTAGTGGTCTGGTTTATGATGTAGTGGCCTGGGCCTAACCACGGGCCAAAGTGCAGGCACGCGGATGCTATGTGGCCCACTCGGGCGAGAGGCAGTGGTACAGCAGCCTGTAGAGGAGTGCTACTGTTTCCAGGCATGGGGATACGGGCTAAAATGAGCGAATGGTGTTTTTTTGCTTGAGGAGGTCGAGCAGTGTGCTGCGGCCTGGTGGGAATGCAGGGTTTTGTGGTATCCGGTCTGTTGAAGGCATTGTGGAGTGCATGGAAGCCCCAGCTGAATGGTGCGTTTTTGTTGGGGCGAGGCCGGGCGCCATGCCACAGCCTCATGGGCATGCTGTTGATATTCCGTAGGAGAGCCAGAGGCTGGAAAAAAATTAAAAAAAGCATCTGTGGAAGGCATGTTGTGGAGTGAATGGAAGCCAGAGATGCAGTGGCCCAGTGGTGCCAGGGGACCTGTGTGGTGGTGGGGATCAGGAGCTCTGGTGTGTGGCCTAGCATATGTGCAGCAGAGGTAAGCAGGAGCAGCTGAGTGGGCGGCATTGGTACAGGCGATAACCAGCTGAGGCTTCACTGAGGTGTGGCTGGAAGGGCACAGCTAAGGAAGGTTATCGGAGCTCTGGTGGTGCAGCCCGTGATAGGGCCTAGTGGGTCCACATAGGTTTATGCTGATCGGGGGGGAACGGGTGATGCGCGTGACTCTGGGGTAGGTGGGAGCGGGGCATGCAGGTGGCCAGTCCTAGAGGCAGTAGGTTCACTGGTGAAAAAGGAGCACGGAGGGTTATGATTCTGCCTGGAGGCAGTCCCTGGAGAAGTTTACCACATGGGCTGGCCCACTATGTTGGGGCCGGCGTGGGGGAGGCATGAAAATGCCCCAGTAGGCAGGAGCAAGTGGCTGGCTGAGGAGGCCGACATGGGGGATGATTGGCATGCAGCACAGAGGGGCCGCGCAGTTGCAATTTAAAAAAAAAAAAAAACAGCTTTGGGAACAATGGGTGCGTGTGCTCTGGCTCTTGCATGAGATAGACGTTGGCACAATGAGGGGGCTGGTCTTTTAGGTTTGAGGGGGGCAAAGCAGTGCAAGGGTGTGGATACCACTCAGATAGGGGCCCCTAACCACAGCCTGGGGCGTGGGCAAGGGTGTGGTTGTTGCACTGGGCCCAGCAGAAGGCAGATCAAGGGCAGGCCGATGGGGAAAAAGGAGGGGACGGGCGTTTGGCCCAGGAATTGGGCCAGGTCTTGGGGCCAGTGAGTTCAGGGGACCAGCAGGCCTGAGCATGCGGCTTGGTCACCATGCTGAGACTGGGGACCTCATGGAGGGCCTGGTCTGGAGTTTTTGTCAGGGCGGCCATATGAGATAACAAAAAAAAAAATGGGAAGAAATAATACAAAAGGGATTTCATGGAATAATAATGGATAAAAAGAAGCACAGCTCAGGGAAGGGGGCTGGGGCATAGCCCTAGCGGACGGCCATCAAGGTGAATGAGGCTTTCTGCTGTGGGGCCATGGACATGCTGGGGGGTGGGTGGGGCTCAATGTTGCCACTAAGCCGGGTGCAGCGGGAGAGGTAGGCCTTCCCGAAACTCTCTGGGCTCGGGTAGTATGGCCGGGCTCGGGGCGAGGTTGGTGTTGTGCAACCAATGAAGCTTTGTGGTATGATCATGTGGTTCTTATTATGTAGCCTAGGACACAGTGGTAGAGATGACACCCAAGAAAGCTCCAACATCCAGCGCTACCATGTTGGTGGAAGCTTCAAAGTTGATGGTGCAGATGATGCAATTGATGGAGGCAGCGAAGAAAAGGGAGGCGGGGGAGAAGGCCCAGAGGAAGAGAAAGGATCGAGATGAGTGGGCCAGGAAAGGAAACAAAAGACTGAAGAGGGTAGTGCCCAGCCCTCCAGTGGAGCCCAGGGCAGGTGTGGGGCCCAACCAGGTCCTGGCATGGCCATGGCCGGATGGGAGTAAGGATGAGATAGATATGAGCAATGATGCGGATTTGAAAGAGTACATTGAGGGTTTGTTGGGGGATATGGGGGAGGAGGGGATCTCAAAAATGGAGTGGGCTTTGCAGGCTATCAAAGAAAATGTCAAGGAGGGGCAGGTACCGAGGGCAGGGCACGGAAGCTGTACGAAGGACCACCCGGCCTCACACTGGGTGACCATGTACTAGCCTTGATAAAAGAGAAAATTTGGAAGGGGGAATACGTGGATATTTTTGGGCTAGTGGATGGGGAGACGTCCTGGAAGTACGAGCAAAGGGAGTCAGTGGGCAAGTCAGAGATGGCAGTGGCCCTGGAGGTGGTGGTGGGGCACAAAACAGAGGAAACCAAGTTTAAGGGCAAGAGCATCAATACATGGCAGGCAGGTTTCCTGATCTATAGTGTGTTGGTGCTGGAGAAGCAGCCGGACTTGGCAATCCCGCTGCTGACGTATATGACATTCATCAGAGATGCATATAAGGTGAAGCTGGGGTTTGGTTGGCTTAAGTATGATGAGGCATTCCAGAGGAGAATGGCAGTGAAGGGTAACCTATGGTGGGACTGCACCCACACAGAATTGTGGGTGAGGACACTTCCGGGTTCAAGTGGTGGGGCTGGTGGCAGATTAGGGAAAGAGAGTAGCACCAGCCCAGGGCACCAAGGCTTTCTGGGTGTTTAACCGGGCATCATGTACATGGTCTAGCTGCAAGTTTAGGCATGTATGCTTGCAGTGCGGGTGGCCACACCCAGCGATGAGCTGTGAGACAAGGGGAGAAAAGAGGGACTACCGAGTGAGCAGGCCCAGGAACAGCCCTTTTGGGGAGCACTGGGGGAAGGGGGCAGGGGCCGGGGAGTGGGGGGTTTCGGGAGGGAAGGCTATATGTCCAACTATGATTGGAACTAAGGAGGGATTTGGGGAAGGGAGCTGGGGCTATGCTTTGGCCCGCACCCCCATCAGGTTAAGGGTAGTGGAAGAATGGTCAATTGGCTACCTGGACAGGAGAGGGGTAGAGCTGCTGAGGTCCGGCTATAAAAGTGGATTTCTGCTGGATTTTGAGGGGGCATGGGTGGGGATGCAGGCTAAGAATCTGGTGTCGGTGAAAGGGAAGGAGGACGTAGTCCAGGGGAAACTCCTGAAGGAGGTCAGGGTAGGGAGAGTAGAGGGGCTGTCGCGCGACCCTCCCAGCGAGCAGTTTCAAGTGTCAACACTAGGGGTGTTACCAAAGAAGCAGGAGGGAGAGTTTCAGCTCATACATCACCTGTCCTACCCTGATGAGGGGTTGGTGAATGGAGGGATCCCAGAGGCACTGAGCATGGTCTCGTATGCTTCTCTGGACCAGGCGGTGGAATTGATCTGGGCAGCTGAGGGTGCATGGTTGGCAAAGACGGACATAGAGTCCACTTTTTGCCTGCTCCCAGTCTGCCCCGTTGACTGGGACTTGCTCAGTTTCCAATTTGAGGGTGGGTTGTATTCCAACAAGGCGATGCCCATAGGGTACGTGGTAGCATGCTCCACTTTTGAGGCTTTCAGTTCATGTGTGCAATGGGTGTTTGGGGTATGGTATGGGCACAAGAGAGTGGTCCATTAGCTGGATGACTTTCTGCTGATCAGAGCCAGCTGGGAGGAGACGCAGGGGATTTGACTGATTTCCAGGACATGTGCGACAAAATAGGGATCCCACTGGTGGTTGGTAAGATGGAGAGCCCAGCCCAGACACTGGAGTTCCTGGAGATTGAAGTGGACATGGAGCAGGAGTGTTTCTGGCTGCCTAAGGACAAGGAAGCATGGCTATGGGTTGCTCGCACTGGTAGGCGGGAGGTGGAGGGTGCCACTGGTACAGGTTCAGCAGCTGCTGGGGCAGCTTAATTTTGCCTGCAAGGACATAAGCTCAGGCAGGGGCTTTATGAGGAGGTTGGGGAGGGTCACGGGGAGGGCAAAACAACCACATCATTGGGTGGACATAAATATGGGTGTTAAGGAAGACCTGCAGGTTTGGGAGGTTTTTCCTGGAGTCATATAATGGGGTGACATTCTGGCAGGAAGAATGGGCATGTAGCGCAGACATGGAGCTGTATACAGATGCAGCGGGTGGTTTTGGGATGGGGGTATATTTTCAAGGGGAGTGGATCACGAAGGCATGGCCAGCCAGATGGCATGAATGGGGCTGGACCAAGAACATTATGTTTCTTGAGATCTTTCCGATCTGGGTGGCCCTGGAATTATGGGGCACCCAGATGTCGGGTCGGAGCATCCTATTCTGGTGTGATAACAAGGGTGTGGTAGAGGTAATCTACAGGCAGCATGGCTGCAAGGAGTCCATAGGTCAGGTTTTAGGGCGCATGGTGTTGCTGGGATGGCACTTGAACCTGTCGTTTAGGGATCAGCACATTGAGGGGGCATGGAAAGAGGTGGCTAACTGTCTTTCTCGTTTCCAGATGGATCGGTTCCTTGAGCTGGCACTGCAGGCTGTGCCTGCCTGGACCAGTTCCTGGAATGGATGTGAGATATTGGAGGGTGAAGGCCAGGGTGTTGTA
Organism: Neoceratodus forsteri; assembly: GCA_016271365.2. NCBI lineage: Eukaryota > Metazoa > Chordata > Ceratodontiformes > Ceratodontidae > Neoceratodus > Neoceratodus forsteri. The sequence goes on from CM028131.1 coordinate 1,046,287,645, forward strand.
CCGAGAGTCTTGATCAGCCAACACCCTTAAGGCCTATGAGGGGGGCTGGGCAAGTTTCCAGGCATTTAGGGCTGGGAAGGGTTGGGAGACAGAGTTGCCGGTCTGCGAGGAGCAAGTTATGCAGTACATGGTCGAAAAATAGGAAGGGGGTAGCTCACTCCACCATGGGAGTCCAGCTGGAGGGGATGAGCTGGGCTTGCCAGGTTCATGGGAGGATGCTGCAGCTGGCAGGGTCATTAGGCAGATGGTCATGGGCTTGATGAGGGGGCTGGGTTCGAGGCAGGATGGGAGACGGCCCCTGACTAGGCCCCACCTCGGAAAGGTGGTACGGGCTCTGTGCCACATGTGCTGTTCCGCTAAAGAGGCCTGCTTGTTCCAGGTTATCTTTGCTGTAATGGCAAAAGGGGCTTTCAGGGTCGGAGAGATGGTGGCACCTAGGAAGGGGGTGGCTGCTGCAGGTTTACAGGAGGAGAATGTGAGGATGGATGGTGAGAAGATGGTCATTTGGCTCCAGCAGTCCAAAATGGATCAGCGGGGTAAGGGCACTGCAGTGGAATTGCTCAAGCAGGCCAGTGCAGGAGTCTGCATGGTGCAGGCCATAGAGGACTATGGGAAGGTTAGGAGCCATCCGCCAGGGGCCTGGTTCATTCATGGGGATGGGTCCCCAGTGACGGGTTTTCAGGTAGGGGCGGTACTGAAGAAGGCAGTGGCATTCTCGGTGGAGAACCCAAATGATTTCACCCCACACTCCTTGCATATTGGGGCAGCTTCAGAAGTGGCTGCTACAGGGGCAGGGGAGAGGGAGGTCAAGAAGGTGGGGAGATGGACATCAAACTGTTACAGGAGATATGTGGGGTGTTGACAATAGTTAATTAGTATTCCTTTTTCTCTTCCAGCAGCAGGCTCCAAGAGACAGGTGTGGATCGTGGGTCACTACTTCATCTACTGGGCAGAGAGGTTTGCAGCCACCATGAGGATAGGGATGCAGTTGCGCCTGGGAGCAGAGCACACCAAGGTGTGGTGAAGGGACCTGAGAGGCATGCGGTGGTCACAGCTACTACCCCTGCTTGAAGAGCTTCTGGTGTGCTGGGCCACACCGGACTGTATCATTGTACATCTAGGGGGTAGTGACTTGGGGACAGTGCCTTGGGGGACCCTGTTGTGGGACATTTTAGTGGATCTAGAGAAGATGAAGGGCTGGTGGTCTCAGGTGATGATTGGCTGGTCCAAGATTAAATCCCAGAGGGTATGGAGGGGTTTGAAAGGGCCAAAGGCAGTAGAGGTGGCATGCAAGTGCCTGAACAGAAAGGTGGCTAGGGCAGTGATCGAAATGGGAGGGGGGGTTCACATACAACATAAAGACATTTCATATGAGCATGAGGCAGTGTACAGGTCGGATGGGGTTCATCTGACCGAGTTTGGCATGGGCCTGTTCCTCCAGCCTTTCAGGGAAATGGTAGGGGATATCAATAAGAAAGGGCCAAGGGGTTAACCCGCAAAGGGGGGAAGCCTTATCTTCCTTTACAAGCTGGAGATGGGTCAGTGGAAGGGGTTTGGGAGCAAGGGGAAAAGGGGGCAGGCAGAGGGAGGGGTACCTCATGGCTGGACACAGAAACCAGGCGTGGGAGTAAAGGGAGAGGGAGGAGGATATGGAGCTAGGGGTGGATCGCTGTGTCCACATCTGGTTTGGGGGAGTGGTCCGGGTAAGGTGGTACCCAGTTATGGTGATAAGAAGGGGGGGGGGCTGGATCCTGGTGTCCAAACCCCAAGAAGAAAAACAGAAGAGGAAGAGCACATGACAAGGAACCAGCAGAGGAAAGACAGGACTGTTATGTCCTACAGGTGATAGGGGACTGTTATGTCAAATCTGTAAATACTTGTTGTTGGACATGAACTTGGGATGTAAATGAAAATAGATGATTGTGCCTTTCAATAAATGCTGCCAGCAAGCATCCAAAAGTGATAAAGGAGTGGCCTGAGTTATTTCTGGTTGGGGATTCAGGGACAATTAGGCTTGCCATTAAAAGGCAGGCCAGCTTGTCCTGGGACACATCTAGGAGTAAAGGCAGAAGGGAAGGGGGGCTACAGAAAAGGGGAGGTGGCGATGACTTCATGTAGGGATCATACGACCAGGCCTTGGTGCTCGCTGGCCATTGGCCAGGGGGAGGGGCCAAATAGGGGCCAGTGGGGGTACTTAAGAGCTTGCAACCCACAGCAAGACCTCTTTCTGCTGTAAAATTTCCCACCCACCCTCCCAACTAGAAAGAGGAGGGAGAATGTTTGAATAGGCATTGGAAAAGGAGGCTCAAGAAGGTGGCGGCCTATGATGGGGCCTGTGCAGAGCCAGGGGTGGCCGCACATGGGTGGAAGGTTTGGTCCAGGGGACTAGGTGAAGTCCCTCTTGTGGCTAGTAGAGACAAGGGGAGGCACTCTGTGGAAGGGGTTTGGGAGCAAGGGGATAAAGGGCAGGCAGAGGGGAGGGTAGGTACCATGGGCTGAGGACATAGAAAACAGGCGTGGGAATCTTGGGGAGGGAGGATATAGAGCTAGGGGTGGATCGCTGTGTCCACACCTGGTGGGGGGGAGTGGTCCTGGTAAGGTGGTACCTAGTTATGGTGATGAGAAGGGGGGGCCGGATCCTGGTGTCCGGACCCCGAGAAGAAAAACAGAAGAGGAAGAGCACATGATGAAGAACCACCAGAGGGAAGACAGGACTGTTTATGTTCTAGAAGTGATATGGGACTGTTATGTCAAATCTGTAAATGAAAATAGATGATTGTGCCTTTTAATAAATGCTGTCAGCGAGCATCCAAAAGTGATAAAGGAGTGGCCTGAGTTATTTCTGTTTGGGGATCCAGGGACAATGGAATCTTACAAGAAAGTAGAACAAGGGAAATATACTACACTACGCAGTGGAATAATAAGATGTAAGTACAAACTGTTTGCTGTAGAGAAACGGTAGTATAAGTTATATTTCCCTTGATGTCACCTATCATCAAGATAAATTTTCCACTGCTGGGTAAATCACAATCAGGAGACAGCAGGGAAGGTTAACTTTTATTTTCTGAGCATGCAATCACATAATTTGTTGACCAACATGATTGTGACTTGTACAGTATGCATAATTAGTGTGGTTTCAGCTGATACAGTTGCTTAAACAGTCCATTCACATTTAGGTGTGAAGTGCAGCCATACAGTCCCTAATGGGGAAACAAAAAGCATCCCTGCTGAGTTCTTGGCTGTGGCACTGAGCACTGCTGAAAATAAATGAGTCCACAAAATAACAGCAGTATGACAGACAGCAAGCGTAAAGAGAAAGAAGGGCTGAAAGAGTTCCAGGACCCACAGACCAATTCAAGAAACCAGCTTTGGGTACAACTGGATGACAGGCAGAGCACTACGTCTGAGATTTGGATGGTAGCCTTGACTTGCTGAATGTGACATTTATGAAGTCCTAACCTCAGTAAGTCCGCAGGCTTGACTTGAAGCACTGGCTAGTAGTGACAAGCTTTTGAGAAACCTGATGATTATAGAAAGCCCTTTTAAGAATATATGCTGCAGCATGTGCCTTGTAAATGAAGGATATACATGACCTCTCGGCCACCAAGCTCATGCACTGTAGTTTACTAAGGCTGTTTGCTCCCAGTTTGTAAGCTTTTCATCCACCTGACTCCACCTTCTCCTTCTGAGGCTGTCACATCATAGGCCCACAGCCCCACTGTGCTCTCATATCTGTAGCAGTTCCTTGTCTCTGGATCCATTACCAATATTTACTTTTCTGCCCTGATGAGTGTTCTTTAAAGTGATTTCATTTGTCCTGCAGTGCCCAAGCCTCCACAGGTAGCCCCTCTTTACAAAGTCCCTTCACTCTATTAGCCTTAAATCAACAAGGCTAGCTACTTGCTGCCTTGCAATGGCAGGATTAATGGGGTTTGGCAGGAGCTGTGCAGTCAGCGACTGAATCTCTTGCTGGGAAAAGAAACTAGCAATCCTGATGAATTCTCAGCAGTGTTAACTTTCCCACTTGATCAAAAACTATTTTTTAATTGTTGCCAGGGACTAAGGAGCCATTGATATATCAGAAGAAACTTGAAAAATGTTTACATTTTAGACACAGTTCAGTAAAGATTTGATATATTTTCTCTGTTTGCTGTACAGTAGTTTCCCTTTTTTATTGATTACTGTGAAAATCAAAATGAAAATGGGATCACTGTCCCCTGGACTTCTGCTCTGGCTGTGTCTATCTGCATGACATTATAATCTTCTGATTGTTACATCACAATCAAGTCCACAGCAACAGACTGTGATGTTTCAGGCAGAGGACTGTGAAGACAGGTGCAGCCAGGGCACAAGAAATATAAGGGATAGTGAGCCAAGTTTAGTGTCCATAGTTATGAAGAAAAACTGGATGCTAAATACAAAAAACATATAACATACAGTATTAACTGAACCGTGTCTGAATATTATTGGGGGGTTGAGGGTGGTATCCATTCAGACTGTCTGCTTCTGCTCAATTGCGCTCTACCTGTGGCAAGTAACTTCATGACATTGTACACAAAAAATTCAGGCACTCACCACCTCAAATAGCAAACAGATGCCCATAGCTCTTTTTGATATTTAATAAAGACATTTATTGACATAAGACCAGAGTGTAAAACACCCCACACAAAAAAAACACTTCCCGCCTGACGTGTTTCGGACAGTATCTGTCCTTTGATAAAGGACTGATACTGTCCGGAATGCATCAGGTGGGATGTGTGCATTTTTTGTGGGGTGTTTTACACTCCAGCCTTATGTCAATAAATGACACTATAAATATCATAAAGAGCTGTTGGCGTCTGTTTGCTATTCGAGGTGGTGAGTGCCCAAACTTTGTGTACAGTGACTCTGCCTTATTTGTGAGCATCACTTATCCTTGTGTGCACTTTTTACGTTGTTTTTTTGTTGTTGTTGTTGTTTTTATAACTTCATGATATGTTGGTTCCATTTTAGAAGTTTCTGCTTAGACCATTGATGCCGTTTGCATGTTAAGAAGGGTACTGTCAGACAAATACATGTCTGAAAAAGAAACATTTAACTTTCAAGGACAGATGACCGTCATGGTGATTGAAATTGAAAAACCAAAATTCATTGGGGGCACTGTGCCCATCATCTTTGTTGATGGAAGGACCTTTCTCATGAGGGTCTAAGGGTATGTTTCCCTACAAAATGCTATATAGTATTTGTAAACTTTATTTGATTCACTTTATGCATTTAGTGCAAATGTTATAGTCACAGTCAGACTTAGTTTCAGTTTCTGAACTTAGCTCAACCCCCCCTCCCCCATTTCTATCACTGGACTTGTACTATAGCTGTGGCCAGGCAGCTCCCAATAAGTGCAGATGCACCCATTGACCGCTGGGGCTAAGACCAGACTTGGGAACTCAGACAAAAGCCCAAGTCCATTGTGGAACGAGGGGTCATTCCAACCTTGTTCCCCCTATCTGAAATGTATCCCTGGGTTTCTGCCTTCATTGATGGCCCTTTGAACTTTACTTAGCTGTGAAAGGCACAGAGCAGCATAACTCTGGCCATGTCTGACAGGATGACTGAAAAAGAAAAAAGAAAAAAAGCTCCTGATCAAAGATTTATTAACCACATACTGCTGGTGAGACAAGCAACAAGCTTGTCTCTTGCTCCGATTTATTTGTCTTGTGAAAAGTGCAGCAGGCCAGTGTGTGGGGCTGTGAAAAGAAAGCTGGCCTGGCTTGTATTCTCTGATTTCTAATTAACACCTTTGGGCGCCAGTGTGTAAGGAAGAACCAACAGAAATGCCATCAAATGTTGCAGCTGCATTTGTTTATTCCGCTTGAATGGCTTGTTAAAACTCGGCTGCGCATTGGCAGTAGCCATAAAGGAGTGCCTGAATAGATGTTTTGTATTGTGTTCACTGAAGTGAAAGAAGGCAACCATTCCTTTCCCCCAATGGGCAGCTGCATGTTGATAGTTAAATGGAGCTAAATGTAAGATTTTCTGTTAATTTATAGTAATTGACAATAAATAAAGAAGCAGGGTAACCAGGTTTGAAGCTGCCTAACATTAAAATGGCAAATGTTAATAACTTACTTTTCGGGGGGGACAAGAAATTAATTTTGCAACACTTTGATCATGACAAAAAAAGAAGTTGATGAAATACTAGGCTACAGTGCAGCCACCATTCCACAGTGTTGAAAATAAATAGCCTTTTGTGTTCAGTAATGGCTAAACAAGACAGGATTTGGAAGTCAACATTTACACTTTAAAGTGTAGATGACATATGTGACAAATTTCCCTTTTTTCTGGCAAAGTCACCCCCTCACCTCATTGAGTATCAAAAATGTGCTGAGGTCAGAACTGAATGGGATTCTGAATGCTTTTTCCTCTTCACTTCACTGCATCACTCATGCAGAGCTGTATTTTGGACTGTTTTGCCTTGGGTAGCAGAATAAAGAAGGCATTTAACTTTGCTCCGATAAAACTTACATTCACAAAAATGCAATTAGGGGAATATGTAAATCTAGATGTTTTATCAAATGCGAGCTGGGGGGTTACCAGCTCGTTTCGCACTCAATGACTGAACTAAAGAACTTTGGTGTCTGTATAAGAACCATTGTCCCAGCAGCAGTGTCTGTTGGAAACAGAGTCTGGCCTGGCCGTGGGAAATACCTACATATTTGACACAGGCCCTATTTCTGAGAGAAAAGGGGTGGAATAGAAAGTATGGTGATTTTACTGTTGCATTCTAATCAACCATGGTATGCCTAATTTACTTTGATCTGAAAGATAAACTAATTTTCCTAGAGGCTGGGCAAAGTAATTAGCTACCAAGTGCTTTCATGCCATCTGAATGGAGTGAAAGGGAGGGCAAAACTTGTTGTAATGCCGTGAGGAAAGTACGTTTTTTAGGCTCATCTAATAACAAGAACAGTAGAAAATGTGATGCCAACATAGATGTATGTGAGGTCTTGGCTAAGTGTAGCTTCAGTTCCTTGGGCTGGGCTGATGCCATCACATATTATAGCATGGACTAAACTGCTGGAAAACATATATTTAAGGTCTAATTTCTAGATATTTTGTACAATTAACTGCTTGACATTTGACTGCTATGTGAACAATATATTTTTCTACAAGGCCAATCTCTTACATTCTCATTTAGCAGTGGCTAGTTTGGGAAAGCAAGTTTTTTTCAGCTGTTTCACACTCAAGAACAGGGCAGGGCACTTGCATGAGATATTTCAAGACAGCATACCTTACAGAAAGCACTTTAATTTCCAACTGAGAACTTAACTATATCATGAAATAGCAGTAACGATTGCCTGCAAACTGCAAAGTGCAGCCATTAAGGAACTATGTTTGGAAAGACCAATAGGTGTCAAATAAAAGCAGGCCAATACCTATCTTTGGAAATTAACATTATAGTTTAACACATAGAAACAGACTGGTATATGGAGGAACACATTCATGTCAACACATATCCCCCACTTTAGTGGCAGAAAATAAGACAGAGTAAGAAGTTTTAATACTCATGCTGCTTTATTTTTTGCTAGAAAAGTGAGATATAAGAAGAGACTGAACAAAGTGTAGTTCTTTATGTAGGTACTCATGCCCACTTATTTGTAAATAGAACAGTAATATCAAATGCAATGTAAAAGAAACTTTGATAGCCAAGGACCAATTCTACATGCAGTTTGATTGTTCTGCAAATTTTAAAACCCTTCCTTTGGCAGAAAATCTCCTGCAAAGAATTCATAGATCAGCAACATTTAAAATAAATTCTGGTGATGTCCTTATGGAGTATGTGAGGCAACTTTTTACCCTATAGAAACAGTTTGAACATATGCAGAAGCATCTAAATTGTATGTTAAATGTTTTGAATATCTAGTCCCAGTTCTGTATGTGGAGAAGACTAACAGTATATATTGTATTTCATTGGTTCTGCTGTTAAATAAGTGTACTTCATAGTCATCGGAATGAGTCTCGTTTACTTTCAGTTTGTAGTGAAATAAGTAATTTGTGACACTAGAAAAACTCTGCATATATTTAACAACTGACTTGCCTTGTAAGATGACAGGATTGAATCATGTTAAATCATTTCCTACACTTATTTGATAACAGGTTATACAGACATAATCTCAGTATGTCAAAACAGTTCACATTTAACAAATGGTATTATTAGGATGTTTGCAGTTAGAAATGTATGCAAACCAGTGTCCAAGCTCAAACAGAGATTTTGCCACTATTTAATGGAACTGACTTTAGCACAGTAGTACTGTAATGGTGTAAAAAATAAGTTTAGCCATACTTCATTATCTTGTGTTTGCATGACTATCTTTTATTGTTTATCCTATATTGGACATGTCACCATACTACATTTGTCATTTTTACATAGTCTAAATGCGTTTAAAAAAAAACACAAGCAACACACTGCTTGTTAACAGCAAAATACCTGTACCAGGATTGAGTGAGCCTAAAGCAAATTTAATTAATAAGGTGAAGATTTTCATCAGAAGCAGCTGTTGAAGATGCACAATAAAATGCATTACCATTATGCAGACTCTTCACAACACAGTAGCAAGTTGGAATAACAGTGGCTGTAGATGTCTAATCCTTTGCCATAACAAATGGCTTCATGCAAAAATGTTTCCTTGTGCTGCATTGTTTTAAACTGCTTGTTAATTACAATGCAGGTTAAAGCCTCATAGGAGCTCCAAGAAGATGCTTTCATGTAGTTCTACACTTACAGAAGGTGTTTCTACCTCTAGTTTTTCTAAGCAAAAAACAGAACTCATTATGCATGTGATCATTCTGTTTGCTGATGAAGACCCTGCTGACTCACACAGGAGCTGACAGGCATGAATTGTGAATTATTTTTCAAAAGCTTCAGATATGTGTTTACAGTCAGCCAAAAGAAAATCCAAACAGTGCATACACAAGTCTACGGTAAGTTGTATTTGGTTCCAGTGGTGACCACTGACGTGCTGCATATGCCATCTTAATGTAGTTCACAACCTCACATACCTGGTGAGCACATTATTTAATGGTGCAATTCATGATAACATAATTGAAAGCACTTCAAAACAGCAAAAGCATTAAAAGACTAAGCCATTCAAAGGGGTAGTTATGTTAACATATCTGTATGGCTCCAAAGTCTGGCCAAGCTATCAACATCACATCTTGCAAATAAATTCCCACAGAATATTCCTGCACTAGATCCCATAAGTCAACTGGAAATATAAAGTCTCAAACACAAATGTGCAAAAAAGAACTGACACAACTGGGGCTGAGATCATGCTGATGAAGTCAGTGTTGTGATGGATCTGTTGTATACTTAGAAAGGGGACTGAATATATGCCAAATGCTTACGGGCAGCTCAAGGAAGGATTCTGACACCATTGCAAACTGACTCCATGTTTCACATATGAACTATAAAAAAAAATGTTGTAGGTGCCGTATTGGTCCTTTTAAAAACAGATCCAGAAACAAATGATTTGATACCTTTTATTGGACCAACATGGATGTTACAGAAAAAAACAAAGTGCTTTAGCTTTCGAACCAACCAGGTCCTTCTTCAGAAGCTTTGTGAAAAAACTTCCACAAAGCACGAAGGGAAACCTGAATTCATCCGATAACTAAACACTATTTTCTAGTATCCATATTAATAAAGTATCAAATCATTGGTTTCTGGACATATGAACTGTGTCATTCTGTTAATGCTTTAGGAATTGGTGGGAGAGCATGGGAACAAAAAGCTCTGAAAAAGACAGAGGGGCTTAAACATAGAATCGTAGAAAGGACAGCAGAAGGAGACCAGGGGTCCATCTAGTCTGCTCAATTGTTTCTGAGACATGTAGCAGTCAAGGGACCTATTCCCCCACTGAGTGTTATACTCTTCCCTGCTCCCATGGAATCTAAGGTAGTCCTTGCTCTGCTATACCCATGTTTGAATACCACCACAAACCTTGCTCCTGTTACCTCGGTGGGCAGCCTGTTTCATGGCTCCACCACTCTTTCTCTACAGTAATGTTTCCTTAATGCCCTCTTGAAGTGACCTTCTCACAATTTCCATTCATGTCCTCTTGTGTTTGAGTCTGATATCCTGTTGAAGAGCTCCAAGTAGGGCACCTTGTTTATGCCTCTCATGAACTTGAACATCTCAATCATATCCCCCCTCTCTCCTGATCTCCAATGGGTGCATGTCCAGTGCCTTTGAATACTCTACATATGAGAGCTCTTAGAGCCCTTGTATCATATTGGTCACTCTTCTCTGTATGTCCTCCAGTTTATCCCTGTCCTTTTTTAGGTGAGGACTCCAGAACTGAACACAGTACTCCAGGTGGGGCCTCACCAGAAACCTGCAGAGTGAGAGGATCACCTTCTTGCTCTTACTGTCAAATCTCCTTCCTATGCATTAGAACATTTTGCTGGCCTTGCTGTAAGCTCTGTTACATTGGCTGGATTGCTTAAGGGTATCCAAGATGATAACCCCTAGGTCCCTTTCTTCATGTGATGTACAGAACTAGACTCCATTTAGCAAGTATTCTGTCCTGGGGTTACCTTCCCCAGGTGCATCACCTTGCACTTCTTCATGTTGAACTTCAGTTGCCAGATATTCGACCATCTTTTGAGCCTCTGCATGTCCTTTTGAAGGTCCCTAACTGCCTCTGATCTGTTCACCCTACTGCCCAGCTTGATGTCATCTGCAAATAGGGCTAGCTTCCCATGGATTCCTTTGCTGATGTCCCTTATGAATATATTAAATAGGATCGGCCCCAGGACTGGTATACCATTGGTGACCTCTCCCTCCTCCAACCTCACCTCATTTACTACCAATCTCTGTTTCCTGCCCTTTAGTCAATTTCCTATCCAACTGACTATACTCAAGGTGGTGCCTAGATCTTCCATTTTTTTCAGCAGGTGGATGTGTGGCATGGAATCGAAGGCCTTGCTGAAGTCAAAGTACAGGAGGTCCACTTGGTGGCCCTTGTCCACTTTCTTAGTCACCCAGTCAGAAAATGTAATTAGGTTCATCTGGCAAGATCTGTCTGCCATGAACCCATGCTGTTTGCCATTCTGAAGACCACATTTCTCCAGGTACTCAACTAGGTCCTGCTTTATTAATGTTCCATAAGTTTCTCCAGTACTGATGTGAGGCTAACTGATCTATAGTTGCCAGCATACTCCCTCTTCCCTCCCTTGTGGAGAGGTATCACATCCACCCTTCTCCAGTCACTGGGCACAGCCTCCAGCTGTAGTGAATGATTAAACAAGTAAGCCAAGGGGGCCGCTAGTTCTTTGGCAAGTTTTCTTACTACCCTTGGGTGCAGCCCATCCAGCCCAGGTGCTTTATCTCCCTTAAGCTGTACTAATACCTCTCTGACTCTTTGTAGTGAAAGTCAGAAACTCCATAGGTGGGATCCCAAATTGGCTGCTTTTATGCCACTTTCAGGTAAAGGTCCATCATGCTCCTTTGTGAACATTGAACAGAAGAAGTTGTTCAGAATGGTGGTCTTCTGTCCCTCCTCCTCCACTAATGTGTCACCATCTAGGAACCAAACTATCCCTCCCGCTTTCTTCCTCTTTCTTGAATACAATGAAAAAAATTGCTTGTTCCCTTCTTTGATCCCCAACACAGTCCTTAGTTCAGCTGTCACTTTACCTGCCTCACCACCCTCTTAGCTGCCCTGCTCTTTTGATGGAACTCCTCCCATTTGCTGTCACTTTGATCCTTCTTATAATTATGAAAAGCTTTGCTTTTGGGGTCCTGATTGTCCAGTGCACCTGATCAGTGAACCATATGGGTCTTTTATGCTTATTCCTTTTTGTCACTGTCCTGATGCAGCATTTTGTAGCCTCTAAGATGGCTAGTTTGATTTTCTCCCAGATTTCTTCCACCTCTAAAGCTTTTTGGATCTTAGACATCTTGTCCCTGACCAATCATCTCAACTTCTTGAACCTGGCTCCTCTGAAGATCAAGACCTCCGCCCTGGACTGAGATCTTACATCACCTAGGGACAGTTCAAGCCAGACTGAGTCATGGTCACTATTGGCCAGTGGTCCTCCAACCTCAACAGCCCCAACTGCCTCCAAGTTAGTAAGAACCACATCCAGGATAGAGTATTGCCTGGTCAGAGTTTTTACCAATTGGTGATTAGGCAGTCCTGTAAGGCCTCCACCACCTTTTGACTTTTAGAGGTCCTGGCCAGAGGGATACTCCAGTTAACATCAGGCATATCCAGATCTCTGACCACCACCATATCCCCTTTCTGCGTAACATCACTGATCTCCTCCAAAAGTTGCTTGTCCTTGTCCTCCACTTGACTTGGGGCCTGTAGAGTACCCTGATATAGAGCATCTTTTCTCATGATAAGATGAGGCAGGTCACTCATTTTGTTACCCAGGCTGCTGGCATTGAAACACACCCCTTTCCAAGGCCCTGTAGGAGTTCTCTTCTTCTCTTCCCTCGATTTCTTCTGCAAGTATACTATTTCTCAGCCCCCCCATCTTCTCCGTGTCTCTTTACAGTCTCTATGATCACTCCCATATTGTGAGAGAGGGCTCAATACTTGCGGTGGAGTGGTGGCTAGGTTCCTATCTTTGATGTTATGGATGATAGGTTCCCTAGACCCAGCCTCCCCTTCCCCTAGTTTAAATGTGGGACTTGTATGTCAAACTTCTGATCAAGTACTCTCACACCTTGCTTGTTCAGGTGGAGTCTGCCATATTTAAAAAAACTTCCTCTCCCAGAAGTCTCCCCAGGCTCCTATGTAATGATATCCTTTTTCCAGACACCATTCTTTTAACCACATGTTAAATTCCTCAATCTCCATGATCCTGATCTTGTTAGTGCAGTCTCATTTGCCTCACACTGGGAGGACCATGGAGAAAACACATGTGGGCATGAGCAAGTGAGGCTTTAGAGGGAAGAATGATGACCAGCTCTGAAAACTCAAACAAGTATGTGTACAACTGTCTGAAGGAGTTGTCTGAGCCAGGTGGTCCTGGGCTTGCACATGTGACCTCAAATCCAGTATGGTGGTACCTGAGTGAGATGAAAAGAAGCACGAAAGTACACACCAGCCATTACCATAGACTATGATGGCCAACAAACAACAAGACAACTACTGCAGATGAAACAGTGCTAAAGTAATTTTCTGTGCTTTTCTCTGACAGATGCCGCTGCATCAGAAAATCTCAGGACATATATAGTATAATCAATTAAACCAAGGTAAAATTAAATTTTATCAGCCAATTGCATTTCCTCAAAAATAATGATGGCTAAAATCTGAATGGCATAGTGTAATTCACAATTGACAGCATTGCTTGAGAACTGCAGAGTTTAGCATAACATCTCACAAAACAGCTCTACTAATGCAGTTGAAACCCTGCAGTAGATTAGCAAAGTTCCTAACTAAAAGTAATTGGTGAAATCTTTTGACAACTATTAACATTGTAGTTAAGGTACTATATAAACCCTGTTCTAGTGGACTCACTCTCTACTGTAAAGTAATAAATGATGCATAGTTAATCTACTCATCATCATCTTCATCAGTTGTGTACTTGGCAAGTGTCCTAGTGCCACAGAAAAACAGTATTATGTAAAACAATAAGGTTAATATGATTACCCAATGTTACGACTGAGCTTTGATTTTTAAAGTTAAATGTACAGTATGAAGTCACTTATGATCCAGAACTATAGAGGGTATATTTCATCAATATACCCTACAGAACTGAATTGGGAGAGCATGAATTAAGTAACTAAGAGCACATGGTACCAAATGCACAATTAAGTCTTAATTGCAAAACAAACTATGTTAATGCAAACAATAAGGTGGAAGAATGCAAAGCGAACAAAGTTAGGAAATAAAAAACATTAGGGTTTAGCATCTTGTAGAATCAGTGGTGTGGTGTTCTTTGGGGTTCTCAGCCTTATTGCCAGCCTCTCCTCAGATCATAGTCTTCCTGTCCAAAGCACAAGGTAAAGCTGCTGGCCAGTGCCTCATAGGCATATACTCTTTGGAGGCAGAAAAGTATGTATCACCACATGTGACCAACAAAATCAGTCATAGCTTTCCTGCCTGAAGCAAGAGGTCATGTTCATTTACTCAGGGGAAGGGTTGGGCATTGGGATTGGCAACCCCAAGGCACACAACACCACTAATTCACCAAGACTCCCAATATTCCAAATCCTAATGTTTTTCATTCCTTACTTCATCCACTTTGCATTCTCTTACCGTAATGTCTGCATCAATGTAGTTTTTTACAATTAATGTCCTTTCTTTTTGTGATAGTGAAATCATGTCCTTATGTCCAAAAGGACCTGCATGAACAGATTTAGACACACAGGGCCCTCTGCCCCCTGTACCAAGGGAAGAATCCATCTGCCTGTAGAAGTAATTCCATGTTGCTACAAGTCAAGGAATCCATGAGGCAGTCTGGGAGGCTGCAGAAGTGCAGGGCCCTCTGAGTCCTGTGCTTTCATGTGGCTACATATGTACATGTGCAGGTCTAAGAGGCCATCTGGCTGCAGAAGGGTAGGACCCTTCGCATTCATGCAGCTATAGCTGCAGAGGTGCAGGGCCCTCCAAGCAGTATGCCAACAGAAACATTCTCTTCACTATATGGTTACTTGCTGCCCATGTGGCCAACGAAGCACTCTCCCTTCCCAGGCTGTAAGTGGAACCATATGGCACTGTGCCAAAGGTACATCTGGCTGAGGTGCAGCTATGGATGCAGTCATGCAGGGCCCAAAGACAAGAATCCATGGGGCTGTCCATGGGGCTGTGGAAGCACAGGACCCTCTGGGCCCTGTATTTGCATACAACTACAGATGCAGACAAGTGGGGCCATCCAGGTCCTGTGCCAAGAGAAAAGTCTATCTGACTGGGAAGTACTTGGCCTTACAGGCCCTGTGCTTCCGTGCAGCTATGGATGCAGACATGCAGGGCCTTCTGTCCTGTGCAAAGAGAAGAACCCTCTTCAATATGTGATTACTTGTTGTTTTCCACTAACCTGGTTTTCGGTAACAGTATTTTTACATTTGTATTTTACCCTCTGAATGTTTTACTTTCGCATCTTTCACTACCACATCACAGAAGTGATTCTCATGAAAGTGATTATTACAAAAGTGAAAATGTTCATTAGTGAAAATGTTTGAAAGCAAAACATTTGGTAGTGGAAAATACAAAAGTGTAAATAATGTTACTGAAATGTATGTTAGTGGGGAAAAAAACAAGTAACCATATAGTGAACAGAATTCTTCTTTTGGCACAGAGCCCAGAAGTCCCTGCATGTCTGCTTCCATAGCTGCAAGGAAGCACAGGCCCAAGATGGATTCTTCCCTTGACACAGGCCTGATGTCTGCATCAGTAGTCACATGGAACCACAGGGCCCAGAAAACACTGTACTTCCACAGCCTCATGGACACCCCCACAGATTCTTGTCATGGGGCCCTGCACATCTGCACCACAGTCAGATGGATTCTTCCCTTGGTGAAGGCCCCTTAGGAGCAACCACTTACATCAGTAGTCGCATGGAAGCTCAGAGCCCACACACTGTGAATATACATGTTTTAACAATTTTAAAGTTTCAAAATTATGTCATTTTTCAGAAACATTTTTGCTTTTGTATTTTTCACTACCAAATTTTACTTTTTCATATGTTTCACTACCACATCACAAAAGAGATTCTCACTTCAGTGGAAATGTTTTTTAGTGAAAATATTTAAAAGTGATTTTCAAGTGATGAAAGCAATATTTGTTTCATGGTGTTTACTAATGCAAAAATCCAGCTCTCTTCAGGACGTTCATTTTTTGAACACAGTATGCCCAGAAAATGGAACTGTTTTAAACTGATATTTTAAAAACTATATAATCCTGAATCTTCAAACTTGCAAAAGTGTGTACCTTGGGTCAGACACTATCAAACTAAATTTCACATTTAAAAAAAGCTGTTTTTTAGTTACAGGAGAGTAAAACAAAACTCTACATTTGGGTGAATTTTTAACGTTTTTGCACCTCTTTAACTTCCCTGCAAACTGAATGACACAAAATGTTTAGGATCCAGAGACCCTGGCCTAGACTCCTCGCCTACCAAATGTTGGGAAAATTGGTTCAATGGGAGCAGAGTTAATTAAGGTGCAAGAATCCTCTTCACTATATGGCTACTTGTTTTTTTCCCACTGATGTTCTTTTCAGTAACTGTATTTTACTTTAATATTTTTCCACTACTGAATTGTTCTCTTCCTTATGTTTCACTACCGTATCATAAAAGTGATTCTCACATAAGAGAAAATGTTTGAAAGTGATTTTCAACTGTTGAAGGCATATTTTCTTCCTTGGTTTTCACTAATGGAAAATTCTATTAACCTTAGAATACTAATTTTTTCAACTGATCATGCTCAGAAATAAGACAGTTTTAAAAAATATTGTAAAAAACTATATAATTTTGGAACTTCAACCTTGCAGAAGTGTATAACTTGGGTCAGACTCTAGCAAACCTGTAAGTTTCAGATTAAAAATGTTTTTAGTTACAGGAGAGCAAAACAGGTTTTAATTTGGGTGAATTGTAGCACTTTTGTACTTCTGTAACTTTGTCCCCAAATCCAATTGAAAGAAATTTTCAGGATCCAAAGACTCTGGCCCAGACTCTATGCATACTAGAGTTCAGACAAATCGGTTTAAAAGGAGCAGAGTTATTAAGGTGCGAAAATCAGGGTTTAACACAGAAGTGCTTACTCAACCCAATATAGATATAGATATAGATATAGATATAGATATATAGATATATAGATATATAGATATAGCTGATAAAGAGATATAGATGATAAATAAAGAGATATAGCGATAGATAGACAGATAGATAAATAGATAGAGAGTGTTTGCCTGGCTTGCAGTTGCTATTAGGTGTTGTAAAATGGGTACTTTGGGGATGCAAAGCAAAACAAGCCTGCACTTCCAACTGGTAAAGCTGGATTGGTGCTGCATAAACATGCAAAATCACATTGATCATAAACAAAGACATGACACACACTGTCTCATTGTGAAGATAATTTATTTCAAACAACCCCAAACATTTAGAGGTAGCCTGCAATCTGGCAATTCATGGAATACTGCCACTTCACCAGGGAAGGCGTGTCTTGAGGATACCATAATACCCATTAAAAAGTAATACAGCATCACATGACAATTTAAAAACAGGTACAAAAGGTACAAAACTTGAAGTGCAAACATCAAGGCAATATATTTGAAAATAAGCTCATTGCAAGGTAGGCAAATGTTCCTAAGATAATCTTATTAAGTAATATTTGGTGACTCTGCAAAAAAACAGTTACACACAGTCATATTACACCTTTGTGTACGGTGGCACACAAGCCTTCTTAAAGCATATTAACACCAAGCTGCCAATTGAAAATTAAAGTGTAAGTTAATGAATTGGTTCATTTCAAGTAGAAACAAGGGGCCGGATCCACAAAGGGTTGCTGCAAGCTGCGACAATGGCAGCTTGCGGCAATGACCCCTGCGTCCTGGACCCTGTGCCTGATGCAGAAACAAGCAGGGTCCAGGAGCCTGCATCCTGCAGCTTGCAGCATCTGTGCAAGGTAGGGCGCAGCCCCTATGAATGCCGCAAGCTACAGGATGGGGCGGGTGGTAGATGCGCCCACAGATGAGAGCTGTGGTGCCCCCATGCCCACCCCAATCCCTGTAATGTGTAAACCCCAGCCTCGACTCCCCATAATAAGAATAGTCCGTACCTATCAACTCCCATAACTCACTGGTAGTCTAGTGGCCTCCCCACCCTCCTCGCAGCAGTGCCAGTCCACCCCACTCCCCCCCACACACACACACACACCCAGTGGGCGAGTCGACAACTGGCACAACTGGCACAGCCCACCTCTCACCACCATGGCCAGCCACTGATTGAGCTTTGTTGAGAGCATGTACAGTAATTATATGCACTCTGTGAATGACAGCGGCTGTCATTCACAGAGCGTGTATACTTACTGTACACACTCTCGGCAAAGCTCAGTCGGTGGTTGGGCCATGGTGGTGAGAGGTGGGCTGTGCTCAGTCATTGACTCATCCATTGGGTATGTGTGGGGGTGGGACTGGGGGTGTGGGGTGGGCTAGCACTGTGGCTGGGGGGAGTGGGGGAGCCACTGGGCCACAAGGGCAGTTATGGGTAGTTGGTGTCATGCTATACTATGAATGGGTAGGCATCTGAGGGAGTGAACAGGGATTGGGGGGGTCTGAAAGCCCATAAGGGCTATGTATGTGGAGTGTGTTTTGGGACTGACAGAAGCATGGCCCACACCAGCACCTCTGTCCCCTACTGGTTGGGATTGGGGCATGGGAGCGTTCTATGCATGGGGGGTATGGGCATGTGGGGGGTGTTGGATGACTGAGAATAATGCTGCTGGAAGGCTGTAGCCCATGAGGGTTTTCTGGTGCTCCAATGGTGGCACAGTGGTAACCCCTGGTGGATGGCAAAGACCACTTGCGCCAGCTTTAGCTGGCATAAATGTTCTTTGACAGATGTCCACTGGTGGTTTTCTCTGAATCCCGATTTGCGGACCTAGCAGCCACCCTACCTGAATAGGGTGCAAATGCTGCCATAAACCCCCTTACACCATGTCACAAGGGGGTTTATGGCACATAGGTCCACTTAGGCACAGGCAGCCTGCAGCATGATGCAGGCTGCCTTTCTGAATCCCACCCTGGCGCAACTCATGATGCAAGTGCTACTTGCACCATTTGTGTGGACACAAGTTGCCTTGCCTCCTGAGTTGCCTTTTGTGAATCCAGCCCTAGCTGTCTCCAAAAATCATACTTACATTTCAGAGTGTAACTAATTGTTAGGAAAGCCAGTCTTATGACTCTGGTACAACTGGATAACAAACATGAATTGTGTGAAACTGACAGTATATATGCAGAAAACTTATCAAAGGTAACTAGACAAACTGTCAGTAGGAGAAACAGAATATAACAAACAAAGAAAATGTGAAGGAAAGAAAATTCAAACAAGGGAAGGGGAAAGAAAGTAGAAAGGAAAGAACAGAGCTGCACACCAATAATCTATGTTCTAATGTGGAAGGGGATAACTGAACAAATGGAAGTGAAGTATATTGGTGTACGGAAAGAGAAAGAAATAGAAAGGGAATAACAGAGAAACTAGTTAAGACTGGCACCAAGTAACTATGACATATAATTAATTAATTCAGATCAGAAACAGATACTGTAACCATCGAACACATTTATATTGGCCATACCTTTATTAAATAGAAAACAAATACAGGTAGCTACAGTCTGGAATGGGGTCCAGCTAGTCTGTCATCACTGAAGAAATCCTCTTCTTGAACAGCAGACCTGCAAACACAAATACGTGAATAAAATATTGACAGTGTCATATTAGAGAAAAGCACAAAGATTTTACTAAAAAATAGTATACTCAGACTTTTCTTTAAGACCCTCCAGGTGTAAGGCTCTTAGAGTGTAAATCCAACATATTTCATTTTGAAGCAGGATCTGCACTCTGTCACCTCCCCTTGGTCACACAGGTACATGATTGACAGCACAAAAGTAGAGAACAGCTGTGTTACTGGAATGGTGCTCTTTGAAATACACACCAACCGAAGAGCTCAGCTTGCCCAACAAGATATCTGAGAGATGCTCCCCAATCCCATTTATGCATTGGTCTAATTGTCCAGCCTATGTAGATTTTGTTGCAAAGACAGACCAATGCATAAATTACAAAAGAAGTATAGTATGAGCAAAAGTGATGAATTTCAACTGTAGTTTTAGTTATCGGATGAACAAAGTAGTAATTTTTCTTCCAAACTGACAAACAGTACAATTACCACAAGGGTAAAAACTATTTGGTTTTCTTGGGAGCCACATGGTGTTAGGGGGAGGATCAGACATCATTTGACTATGAGTGATCAGGTATTTTAAGTTAGAAAATGGGCTTTTTATTTCCTGGCATCTGATTGGCTATTACCCTTGCCAGAGGGGTACATTAACTTTCAATAGATGCCCAGGAAACAAAAAGTACCAGTCTACAATGCCCATTCACCCAGGATGTCTCCTGGTACTCACCATGCTTCCTAATTGGCTGCAACACCTCATTAAAAATGTAAAACTGCCGCCATTTTCTTCCCTCGCTTAGCGAGAGAGCCAGTTCAGATGGTACCGCTGAGTGATGACAAAAAAAAAAAAAAAAAGCACACAGGCCAACAAACTGTCACTTTTTCAAACGGGTGCAGTTAAATTCAGAATCTAGTACCCCATTCAGCAATTGTAATCTACATTTAGGTGAAACGGGCTCCTTTCGGTCACGCAAATCTGAATATAGTAGCCGATTGTGCTCTCCCGCCTCCCTCCCGCTCCTCATTTCTAATTCATTCAGGCACCCTCCTCAGAACACAGCTCAAAACACTCGGTGCGGTGTTGAAGTTCCCGTGGTCACTGCTGCTACTGATCAGAAATGAAAGAAACAGAGCAAACCTTGCCTGTATTTTAAAAAAGACCCCAAAGAAATTTCAAACGCAGCTCGTATGCCAGTAGCGGATGGGGTGAACTCCCACCGGTGCGGTGTTGAAGTTCTCGTGGTCGCTGCTGCTACTCAAAGAAATGAAAGAAGCAAGGCAAACCTTGCCTGTATTTTTAAAAAGACCACAAAGAAATTTCAAACGCAAGCCCTGTATGCCAGTAGCGGGCGGGGGTGAGGTTGCCATGACAACCAATAAAAAAAGCAGGTGGAGGAACTATTTTTTAACTCTACAAATAAAATACTTAATATATTAAAATTCTTGTTATGCAAACTTGTTTATTTAAAGCACATAAAACGCAGTGCCCATTTTCTAAGTGCAATAATGCCTTCCAGGGTGGGCGGTATGGGCAATACCGGACCGCCCAAGGGCTATAAGACCCTCCGCCTGTGGCGTCGGGCCTTATTACACCCCTGGCCGGTCCGGTATTGCCCAATACAGCCCACCCTGGAGGGCATTATTGCTTACTTAGACCCCCTTCTATAGCTTATTCTGGGTTTAATGGAAAATATATATTTTGCCCTGCAATGTCTCAAAGTATCCCAGTGGCTCAAAAGTATATTGTATACCTTTGGTGCAACAGTATTAAATTGCAATACAAAAGTGATAGGGTTAGTATCTTGTTTTACCCTGTAACAGTTATTTTCTGTCTGCTTGCATAACCCTATTTAAGGTCTGATCTAAGGTGTCAACCCTGTATCCTTTCCTCAGAAACCATTTGTTGACTCTGAGGAGTGTTTTCAAATTCAGACTGCTTTGAACAGGTTCTTTGAAAGCACAGCAATGGACCCTAATGGATATAAATTAGTGATTGTATGAGTTTGCACTCTTAGCATGAAGAACTGTTGTCTCATTATGTTCATCTGTTCATATGGTTTTGCCTGGTGTACCAGATCTAGAAACTCCATAGTAGACCTGTGGTATTCATCAGTAAAGCCCAGGTTTACGGTATTGTCATTCATTTTTGTGACAAAGTCCCTGACAAACTCCTCAGTTCCACTCCAGACTGCTAGTATATTGTCGACATAACTGCACCATTGTACAGTTTAGCCCACATGTTGATTTGCTGCTGCATCAAACATAAACAGCCTCTCCCACCACCCTAAGTAGAGGTTGGCATATGAGGTGGCTACTGTAGCCTCCATTGTCATACCACACTTCTGAAGATAAGTTTTACTGTCAAATGTAAAGAAGTTGTGGGTAGGAATAAACTCTGCCACCTTCATAAGAAAAGAAGGTGGTGGTGCACTGGTACAGGTATACTGACACAATTCAAATGTAACTTTTGTATCTGTTTTTAAATTGTCACATGATGCTGTATCACTATTTAATGGGGTAGTATGGTATCCTCAAGCCACTGCTCCTCTGATCAAGTGACAGTGCACCACGCAGCACTGGGTTGTGGGCTACTTGTGAACATTTTGGGTTGTCTGAAATAAATTACTATTTCCACACTGTGACAGTGTATGCCGTTTCTTTGTTTCTGATGAATACTTTTGGGATGCACCAATATACCAAAATCTTATAGCCCCATGAAAAAGGGGTCACATATTGCAGTGGCTGGAGTCCTTCCTGTAGTAGGGGCACAATGCAATTCACCAGGACAGAGTGTTAATAGGTGCAAATGTGATTTGGGCTCACTCGAACTTCACTGTGTACTGTGACCTAGTCATAGCATAGCACTGTGCCAGGCCCATAGTGCGGTGCCATGCTGCAAAACTGTTTTGTCATCAAGCACATGAGCATTCTAGCTAGAAGAATCCCCCTCTCCCTAGTCCAGCCATCTGAAAAAGGCCTTGGTGGTCCAGTGGTCCCCCATAGCTATGTTTGACAGTTCCCTGGTGGTCCAGTGGACCTCCAGTCTTTCTTCTAGGCACTTAGGAGAGGCACATGTGGCTGTCACTGGTCCTATGAGGGCTGTCATGCCTTTGTGCATAGCGATGCAGTCAATTGCGTGAAGGTTTCCTCCCCATTTCCCAACTGCTTGCAATATATTTTGAAAGCTTTATGGAAGAGGTTTGAAATCCCATTGTGCATGGCTTCATGCGTTGCAATGGCAGTGATGGTACCAACTGGTAGTAACAGCCACTTGGCACCACCATTATTAATGACCGTAAAAGGGCCCATGGTTCAACTAAATTGGTGCAATCTTTTCAGAATTTGTGTCACGGTAGATACTGCAAGTTGTAATTCCTTTTATAGTTGGCTATGTGATGTTATACTGTTCATAGGAAACCAAACAACGCATGACAGGAAGAAAATTATCAAACCATAATAGTCTACATTTAGATTAGGCATTTTACTTTAGACTCCAAACTTATCTGGTGCTCTGATTGGATCAAGCATTTGAGGCTTATGATTCAAGAATTATATTTTTGAAGAGAGAATACACTCTCTGAACTTCAACCCTATATTTTCTCATATCAGCATGATAACTATTATTTTTAAACTATCAGTGGATTAAACAGTACAGGTTTAGGAAACTATCCCAGAATGAATTTAAATAGTAGTAGTACTACTGTAGTAACAACAAGGATATATTTAAACAGCAAATAATTTGTTACAGTTATAATAGCAGAACTGTGTATGTAACATATCATACACAGTTCTGTATAGGAACAGTGTCATTATTTAATGACACAGTGTCCAGTGTCACAAATAATGAAAAGTCAGAAGGAAAGTTTTCCATCCAAAAATCTGTAACATTTAGATGACACAATGGAAAATTATTTTGACTTCATTTTTGTGATCCAAATTGAGCAATTTCAAGTGACTAGTAGCAGACTTAGAAAATTTTGGCCTTTAAAGGTTAAAACATTTTGGATTTCCCTGAGGGTCTTAAAGCAGTAGTACTAATTAGTAAAAATGTTCTTTTTGATTTTGAGGGCACCCTAACCACAGCGCCCTTCTGATGGAATACCAGATCAAACAAACTCTACAAGTAACAAAACTTTAATCCTTTCCTTTCAATGTTTTATTTTTTTTTTCTAACAGTTTAACACAGACTCTTGTCAGGTGTGCCATACTGGATTCTGAAGGTAATTGAGTGCCGCCATTCTCTCATTGCAACTGGAGAGCCATTTGACCATCCATGACATCTATGAACCCCTCCAGTCCGGTTTCCAAAAGAAGCATAGTATGGAGACAGTGCTGGTTCTGGTGTTCAGTGATCTTCTGATGGCTAGAGATTGGAAGAACCAGTCCGTCTTGGTTTCTTCTTGATCTCTCATCAGTGGGCCATGGGGTTCTGCTTGATCATCTGAGGTTCATCAGTGGCCTGTCAGGTACAGTCCTCAGGTGGTTTACATCTTTCCTCACCGGAAGAACTCAGAGGGTGGTGTCTGGGATTTATTCTTTGGACCCAATCCCTCTGTCTTGTGGGGTTCCTCAGGGATCGGTGTTGTCCCCCATGTTGTTCACAGTGTATATGCTGCCCCTTGGAGACATTGTAAGGAGGTATGAGCTGAGGTTTTACTGCTATGCTGATGATACCCAGCTATGCCTTTCTTTTGAATCCGACCAGAATGGAGCTCTCTCAGTCTTTAATAACTGCCTGGCAGAAATCCAGGAGTGGATGGATTTGAGCTGGTTGAAGTTGAACTCAGGAAAGAATGAAGTGCTGGTCGTGGACCCAGGATGCCGGATAGGGGGGGTCAGGTGTAGGGCTCAACCTCGGGTCTATTCCTTGGGGGTTTACCACTCCTGGCCTCTGAACAGGTGTGTGACCTGGGGGTAATCTTTGATGGGGGCTGACCATACATTCACAGTTGTCAGTTGTCATCAAGACCTCTTTTTACCATCTGAGGAATATCACAAGGATTAAGCACCCTGCTCCATCCGGCGACCTTCCTATGCTGGTTCATGCCTTTGTATCCTCCCACTTGGAGTATTGCAACTCCCTGTATCTAGGGCTTTCTGGGATACAAATCTGCCATTTGCAGCTAGTGCAGAATGCAGAGCTCGGCTTTTGACGGGAACCTCTCGGTTCTGTCATATTTCCCGTGCTGCAAGTAGTCTGCACTGGCTGCCAGTACAATGGCAGATCACCTTTAAGGTCGGTCTTTGACTTATAAAGCCCCTACATGGACAGGGCCCTGACTACCTGAAAGAGCCTCTGGTTCCCTACCACCCAGGCGATTGCTCTGCTCAGCTGGTAAGGGGTTGCTAGAGATTCCAAGAGTGTGCTTGAAATCTTCTGAGGCCTGGGCATTTATGCATGTGGCTCCTTCTGTTTGGAATTTTCGACCCCACTAGTTAAGTGAGTGCGCAGCTGTGGAGGGATTTAAATGAGCCCTAAAATCATCTTTGGCACCAAGCATTTGGTGGCTGATTGGCTGCTTTTATTTTAATTTTATAAGTTTGTTTAGATGTTTGTGTATTAACTAAACTGCTGTAATTTGTGCACTATGTTGTTTGTTTTTAAATCTGTTCACCGCCTTGGTTTTGGAAAGGTGCCATAAAAATAAAGTTTTATTATTATTTTTTATTATTTTGTTTCATGTAACTGGAATGCACCACCCTTCATTTGCCTGCTGAGTATTCATAGGAACAAGCAATGTAAACAAAATGTGAAAAAACAGGAAATGGTTTGGGGCTGCCATATTGTATTTCCTGTGGATCCACTCAACGTTATAACCGGATTAAAAATAGAGTGAAACAATTACCATAAAACAGTAACAACAGCAAAAGTAAAATCAGAATGATTTAACTACTAGGCAATGCAAAAATGTGTGAAGTGATCTAAACTTCCTGGTTAACTAGTACTGTACTACTGCTTTAAACTGACCATTTTTCTATCACCTGCTTAAGCCAGAAGTTTCCTAATGGCATCATAGACTGGACTGTGAAAAAGTATCAATTAGCTGTAAAGAATGCAAAATTCATTTTGATTGACAATTCTGCCTGTGGAATGTACTTCAGAATTTCAGGGGGCACTCTGCAGAACACCAACAGCAAAAGAAGTTCATTGGTTTGCTTATTTATTCACAGTGTGGATTTAAGTGCAATAGCAGAATGCTATTCCACCGTTCCACATTAAAATCTACTGAAATGTTCCCGAAGAACTGTATGCAATTTCTGTAGGAACAAGTGGGTGAATTTCATCAGAAATGCTCACACTTTCTTCCTAATAGCCCTGACACACCTACTTGGAGGTCTATAAAGGTATCTTCATGGCTAGTAGTCTCTTTTGAAACCATGCCCAAATTTCACCATTTACATTGACTAAATATTACAATTCATGGAATGCTAGTCTGCTCCATTCTGTACTATAAAACCTATGGAAATAGTTCTGCAGGAAATTGTTCTGTGACTGCTTAGTGACACCACATGGTTGTCTTTCAGAAACAAACTACATGTTACTCCTTGTAGTCTTCCAAAGATTTAAAACGCATTGGAGAGAGGAAGCTCTGCTGCTCTGTGTAGCTGCTACAGTTTTGTTGAAGAAAACTGACCTGAATCTCATTAAACACTTGTTCATTCCCAAATACTTTTATGACAGGCTTGTAGTTACACTGCCAGAGATATTTTTGTTTTTGGGCTAGATTTCTGCTGTTTAGTCAGCAGTGTGGATGAGGGGAGAGTGAGCAGTTTGTGCCACATGAGCCTCTCCTCAGTTTGTTCATTTAGCTCAGTCAAGACATTGGTGGCCTTGTGCTGAACAGCATCCATACATGTCAAACTGAGTGTGACATGCTGCCACACACCAGCAAGAGGGGGAGTGGCTTAGGCATGAAGAAGATTGATAGGGCTTCACACTAACATTAGGAAAATGTGCCCTGTGTACTGTGATATACATATGCAGTATGAAGAGACTGCTCCGAGCCCACTGCTCCACATATTGGTAGTGAGGTTGACAGTATCCACAGCACAATGATTACAGACATGAGTGCTGAAACATTTAGGGTCTGGGTATAATACAGGAACTGCCTTGGCTGAAAAATAGGTTCTGGTTGGAATATTCCATTTGAGAACTGCCCTGTTCATTAAATGTTACTTGAAACCTTACATTTTCAACAAAAGCGTACGGAAACATATCCACTGCCAACATTTGTACGAAACATGTATGCAGTTTCCTGGAGACTGGGTGGTTATGTTCATATTTACTATAGAATGTGCCTCTGTTATTGTGGATTGCTATAGGTGTGAATGCTCAGATTGGGCAGATGCTCTGCCTGTTGTCTGGGACACAGTCTTACTGCCAGTGATAGGTCTTTTAATGATTTTAAACTTAGAAAAATAGTCAGCTGTAAAATGGGGTGCCTTACTGGCAGGAGTGCTTGTGGCATACATGGAGGAGGAGTTGGTGTTAGTATTGGTACTGCTGCTATAATCAGTCTTACTGAACCTGCTTCCTCATTCACCACTCCACCATGGTGCAAAACTCTGCTGACTTTTAATCCCAAGATGTGAGTCAGCTTTACAACAACTGACTCTAGCTCTTCATATCTAACATATTGGCAATACTCTCACCTTTTGGATCTTCAACAAAAAAAAAAAAACATACTAAGGATGTTTGGGACAATGGTTGCTTCCTTTCTGTTTGGCTATGTTGAAGGGGCATGACTGGGACTGCACCTGTAGCTATATCAGCATCACAGCAATCAATGCCTCCAATGCTACCTCACCACCTTGCATTCCCTTTGCTTTTTATGTGCATTGCCCTTACCTTTAAAAAAAAAAAATTGCAGCATAAGGGTCCCTCATCATTGCCACCCTCCTTATTCTACTCCTTGACTTCAACATCTCTTTATGCAGAAAAAAATATTTTCCATTTATAAATTAATACACAGGGCTGTCTCTCCTGCTCCTAATAGACATCTAGCCCTGGATTATCCAAATCAGAACAAAGCTCACTGCTGCTCACATCAATATTTTCCATCTTTGTCTTCTACTCTACTTCTTTAGCTGGAATTTCCTTATTACTCGTGTTCCTTGACATCACAATCTCCTTTACTGGGAACATTCTTGGAAATTGTTCTTCTTCTTTTCTTCAACTACCTCTTCCCATGCCTTGTCCTCTAATACCTCAAAATGAAACTCCTGCACCACCATCTCCTGTGTCTCAGACTCCACAGTATCCTGGGATTCCTCCAGTATTGATAACTAACCTGTGACTGTGACACCATTAACGCTGTTACTACACCAGCTGCAGTTTTTTCACTAAGTGACTATACTGCACGGTCATACTCCTGTTACCCATGATTTTCCTTTCACCAGCCTCAGATGTCAATACAGGAGTCATTATTATTCCAGGAGCCACTGCCAGCATCTAAATTACTGAGGGCTGGGCTGCTACACCACTAACCACATGCACAGCCCTTCTCTTACCCTTTTTATGGGTAAGGATGATGGCCCAAGTCTATACCTATGTCCACTGCCTGAGCTGCTCTTCTTCATATCAAATTCAAAAAACTTTCTTTAATGCAAAAATTGTGCTCACCCTTGATTTATTGCCAGTTACTGTAATTCTCTGTTCTGTTCCTACCCCTGCCCCCTCCCCAATACAGGGCATAACTGTATGAGCCTCCATGACTCTGCTTGTTTATCTGTTAAAATATGGTTTAAATAAATAAATTAATAACTAAATAAATTGATTCTACAAAATGATGAGCACAATTGCCCTGCAGGAATCTGCACTGCTGCTGCTGACATCATCAGCAGGGTATAGGTCCCAGTGGCATTCAAATGACCTTGAGCCACCATTTCTCCCAATTCACCATTCTGCACACAGTATATAGGAAGCAGTGGCAGCTCTGCCTGCACCCCTTAGTCATTGTAGCATGGTAATTTCACGGCTCCACTAGGCACTGCAGGGTTTTCCTGCATAGAGCCCACTGTGACTTGTAAGTTACAAGCAGAGAGCTATATAAAAAGCTCAATTCCTTGGGGATACAGTAAGTATTTCCACATTGCCAATAATTTCATCTAACTATAAAAGGAAGTTGTAAATCTGAATTATGTCCTTCCAGACTGCAGAAAGGCATTTCTCTTCCACACTGCTTTTAAAATATAGCCATTTACTGTACTTTTAAATGCTGTGTGATTAACAATTCCTTTTCAAAGTCAAGTAAAAAAAAAATCAAATACTGGATTTGCAGCTACAGTACGCATAATTCTGAAAACCTGGATAATATATGAGTGCAAAATGAAGTTTTCTGCTATAATAGAGTTTTGCTTGTGAAAATTGTATTGGATTGCTTTGTGATGAAGGTGTCTGCACAATCTTCTGATCCGAGAAAATTATTGAAGAAACAAATGTAATATTTTCTCCAAGCCCATGATTTATGGGTTTTGAACTCATTACAGTGAGTAGTTGTTGGTAATATATTTAGCCTGCTTTTATGTGATATTTATTTTCAGTCTACAGTATATATTCACTAATCATATAGCAGAACATAAAGGTGTTCATGTACAGTATTAGCTACAATACAACATATCTCTCATTGGCCCCTGATTTTCAGGGGCATCCATGATTTTACCTCAGACTGCAACTCTGTCCCATGTTTGCCTGGCAAAAGGGCATAGACTATATGCACAAAATAATGTCAAGCAATAAAAGTTCAGAATACTGTAGTTCTCCTTCAGAATTTTTTTACACTAAACCACTTTTTATAACTGCTTCCTGAGCTGTCATTATTTTTAAAATAGTGTCCCTGACTGTGATAGTACAGTATTTTGTCCCTTTTTTGTCACAATGCTGGGAGTTGTGTTGCACAGTACAAAGATAGATATAGATATAGATATAGATATAGATATAGATATAGATATAGATATAGATACAGTGGCGTGAAAAAGTATTTGCCCCCTTCCTGATTTTCTCTATTATTGCATATTTGTCACACTGGATGTTTTCAGGTCTTTAGACAAAATATAATATTAGATAAAGGGAACCTGAGTGAACAAATAACACTTTTGTTTTTTACTTATTTCATTTATTTAATGAAAAAAGTTAACCAACACCAACTGGCACTGTGTGAAAAAGTAATTGCCCCTAGTTAAATCAACCCAATTAAAGGGATAATTAGAGTCAGCTGATTAGAACACAGCCAGGCTTGATTACAGCCAGCCCTGCTCAATATAAACCTCACTTATTTTGGCCCTTACCATCAGAGTCACGTTGCCAGCACAAAGATTCAACAAGCACATTATGCCATGATCAAAGGAAGTTCCTGAAAAGATCAGAAAAAATTTGTTGCCCTCTATCAGTCTGGAAAGGGTTACAAAGATATTTCTAAGGCTCTGGGACTCCATTGAACCACAGTGAGAGCCATAATCTCCAAATGGAGAACACTTGGAACAGTAGTGAACCTTCCCAGGAGGGCTGGCCTGCCAAAATTACTCCAAGGCACAGTAAAAATCATCCAAGAAGTCTCAAAGGATCCTAAAACAACATCCAAAGAACTGCAGGCTACTCTTGCCTCAGCTAAGGTCAGTATTCATGACTCCACAATCAGAAAGAGACTGGGCAAAATGGGCTTCATGTGAGAGTAGCAAGGAAACCACTGCTAACCAAGAAGAACATAAATGCTCGTCTCTCATTTGCCAAGAAGCACCTGGATGATCCACAAGCCTTTTGAGAAAATGTTCTATGGACAGATGAGTCCAAAGTGGAACTTTTGGACAACATAGATCCCATAATGTCTCATAAAGCAAACACAGCATTCCACAGTAAGAACACCATACCAACAGTCAAACATGGTGGTGGTAGTGTGATGGTATGAGATACTTGCTGCCTAAGGACCAGGATGACTTACCACAATTAAAGGAACCATGAATTCTGCTCTGTACCAGAAAAATTCTTAAGGAGAATGTCCAGTCATCCTTCCGTCCAGCTGAAGCTGAAGCGTGGTTAGGTCATGCAGCAAGACAATGATCAAAACACAAAAGCAAGTCCACATCAGAATGGCTAAAAGAAGTAAAATTAAAGTTTTGGGTGGTCTAGTCAAAGTCCAGACTGAAACCTAATAGAGATGCTGTGGCAGGACCTAAACGAGCAGTTCATGCTCGAAAACCTACAAATGTTACTGAATTAAAAGCAGTTCTGCGAGGAAAGTGGGTTAAAATTCCTCCACAGCGATGTGAAAGACTGATATTGAATTATAGGAAGTGTTTGGTTGCAGTCATTGCAGCTAAATGTGGCATAACCAGTTATTAAGTGTAAGGGGGCAATGCTTTTCACACAGTGCCAGTTGGTGTTGGTTAACTTTTTTTCATTAAATAAGTGAAATTAAAAAAAAAAACAAGTGTTATTTGTTCACTCAGGTTCCCTTTATCTAATATTACATTTTCTCTAAAGACCCGAAAACATCCAGTGTGACAAATATGCAATAATAGAGAAAATCAGGAAGGGGGCAAATACTTTTTCACGCCACTGTATATGTATAAAACAATTTCATACACACTTATCCCCAAATCAAATTCATCCCATTTACAAAATATCATATCATGTGAGCATGCAGTAATGGTGGGGGAGAGAGAAAAAAAGCAGGTAATAAGCAAATCATTGCAGAACTATAATTACAGCACAATTATAAGGTATTGAAAAATGTTTGTGGAAAGTACTGGTAAGTTACAGTTAAACTGCACTGGATAAAGGCTGCAGTCAGTGTTGCTAGGAAGGGGATAAGTCTTTAATGCTTACAGAAGTCATAATTATTTATGTGTCTGTTTAGAACAAGAATAAATGAATTAGGAGCGAATATGTGTACTTTGCAGGTGGTAGCATATATTGCTGTTTGTTTTTGTTTTCTGCAACTCCTGCATTATATTGGGAAAAAGTTGTTTGGAAAAAGTCAGGCAAGTTTATCCTTTCATTAAGGTTGTCTTTGTAGGTAAGAATTGCACCTTTCATTTTAAAGACAGTAACAAAATTGCAAAGTTGTCAGTCTATGGTTCCTATTGGAAGTGATTACACTTGATAAAAATACCAAGTCATGACAAACAAAGAGGCCAGGTTTCAGTAATTCACTAGAGAATGTCTCTGCCAAGCCTTTTGTGGCAACACGTCTTGTTTGCAGCACAAATGCAGAGCTGAAATAACAACCCATGAATACCGCTGGTGAAATGGCTGTGTACACAAGGTGAATGCTAAAGCTTCCCCTGCTGAATAGACCTTTTAATCCAGGCATTATCTAGGCTCTGAAAAAGTCTTCAGTGGCCTTACGTTCAGATTAACGGGAAAAGCTGAGGCTTGGAGTTGGGGCTATTTGCAAAAACAGTTTTAAAGATTTACTGGTGGTTGACAAATGCCATTTAAGCTTTCAAACCCCTCAATGTGCCTTTGAAAGGATTTAAAGAGAAATCCTTCTCCTATAGAAGAAGAAAAGTCTGAAAGATCTCTGTGGTAGCTCTTGTTTTTTCTTCTTTAAATCTTTCACGGGCTCTTTTTAGAATAGAGAATCAAGAAGCGCGTGGTTATGGAAAAGGGGAGGGTAAGGCCCTTTTCTATGGGTCTGAATGCAGCAGAATGTGCCGATCTGCTTTTGTTCATCAGCCGTGATAATTGAATACAACTGTTTCCAGAAGAAGTCTCTGTGCTCATGGGTAGTCTTTCAATAGACTCTCAACTAATAGAGTTTAAATATAGAAGGCAGAATCAAGGAAAAGTTTTTTCCAAAATAGTCTGCCAGAGACAGTGGTAGAAGTCAAATAAGTGACTGGTTTCAAACATGGATGGGATATGCACATGGGATCATAACGACTAAGTGAGGGGCAGGATGGTCAGCTGGGGGGCAGTGGGGCAGCAGAAGGGCAAGAAGCTCAGTAACTCCAGTCTGACTTCAGGTCAGACACACAGTTAGGTAGCAAATGGATAGACCGGATAGGCTAATGAGTCCTTATCTGCTATCAAAATCTATGTATCAAAAATGTTATCACATTTGAAAAATTGATCAGAAAGGAATCCAGTTACAATTGTTCCTCTTTCTCTCTGGCTTTTTCATATGTAGCAGTAAATCAAACAGCTTTTTTTTTTCAAAACCACATATTTCAAAAAACAATATGGCATCAGTTCAGTAACACTGTAAATAAAATTATTTTTGTTCATAATTAAGTTTTGCTCTTTCTTTCTTTACTTACCATTTGGATATTAGGCAAAATATATTTTATCTAGTTGACTATCAGAGTGCAATGTTTTTAAACTCTAAGTGTTCTTAACTGGTTTCATCCAGTGGCCAATCATTTACCCTATTAGCTAAAAAGATGTTCTATTTTCCAGAAAAAAAGTTAGCATCAGCAAAACTCATCTGCACAAAGTTCCACTAAAATTTGCATTTAGGGACCTTCCATTTTTAATTCCCAAATACATTTTCATTAAAACTGGTTCTTCCCCCTAAACATTATCTGTTCTCATTGCTTATTCATGATATGAAGTTCTCGTCCTTGGCTTATGACATCAAAACCTGGTGCCATAGAAATGATTCTGATGTTACAAGAAGAGTATTATGACATCAGTGCAGGAAAAGCAGTAGAGAGTTGTGAAGTCTAAAGGACAGAGAGTCTGTTTTCATGCAGATGTCTTTAGTAATGAAAATCTGAATGTCCTGAAATTCAAATTTTGGGGAGAATATCATGATATTTAAGTCCAGTCAATGTAAATGTTAATTGTTTTGGAAGAAACTATAAACTTATTTTAATTTTTTTTTTAATTTATTTATTATTTTCATTTTGAAACTGAATTGCCCAAAATAGCCCAACCAGGATATACAATCTCATTTCCAGAGTGGGATGGCACCCCAGTTTTTTTAGCAGAGTGGATTGAAAACATGAGGGTAGTCATGATTCCGATAGCCACACACTTAGCCGGTGGCAGTGGCAGTGGCAGGATTCAAACCCTTGCTCTGATGCTTGTTGTTCACCAGTCTGTGCTCTACTCACTGGATAAAACATATTAACATCAGCTGGAGAAGGTGAGACTTTGTGCATTTGTACTCTACACTTTATGAAGGCATGCCATTCAGTGTTGCAGTCTGTCAATTCAATTCCAAAAGCTCCATTAAGACTGAAGATCTTGGAAAAAAATAAATGTTAAAAGTAAGAAAATCTGAAGGAAATCAAGTAAGACTCTACAGCAGTCACTGTTAATTTTGCAATATGCTGGTAATTTTAAAATGGAATTATTTTATCGACATGAAGCAAAGTTACTTCTTTTGGCAATTTTGATTACAAGGAAAAAGAGCAACTGGCTATCTTAAGAAATGAAGTTGATAAAAAGTGGATTATATCAGACTTGGACTTTGTGCAGGAAAAATGCACTTCATAGCAAAGACTTACTCTTAACCTTTTATGTTGGCAATGCAAGGCTGGGTTGCCTCTGGGGCTTACAGATGTGGAAGATTTGGTCAGTGTTCTTTTCAAAGTAAAGACAGATGATCTTATGATCTATATGAAATAAATCAAAAGTGCTTGTGCATAATCTGTCTTTGCCAAATATTTTGATTTATGATTAATCTGCGCTCTACTGGAATATCCAACAATGGCCAATGTACCAGCTGAAGATTTGTAATGGTATGCAGGATAGGCATAGCATGTAAGAATTTGTGTC
Organism: Neoceratodus forsteri; assembly: GCA_016271365.2. Classification (NCBI taxonomy): domain Eukaryota; kingdom Metazoa; phylum Chordata; order Ceratodontiformes; family Ceratodontidae; genus Neoceratodus; species Neoceratodus forsteri. Next base: position 1,046,321,748 of record CM028131.1, read on the forward strand.
CAAAAAAGATTGCTGAGGGGTACTTCAATTATATTTGTTTATTAAGAGCTCTTCCTGTAAATGTCCTGAAGAGAGGGGTAATGGACACCAGTACACACAGGAACAGTGAAACAAATCCAAATATGATGTAATATTTTAATACAGTCACAACTGGGTTGAAACTGTATAGAATCATTCAATTGTGTCTTTGTTTGTAAACAATCCAGATTTATTACATTTCTTCTGATTTTTGTATTGGATGTCCTTGATAGTGTAAAGGTTTAAAATGGTTCTTTTGCAAGCTAATGTCATAGAATAGCAGAGCAGGAAGGAAAAACACAAGAATGCAATTTATAACTCTAGTGTAATTTTCATAAGCGCTATAGTCATAGTGGAGGTTGTTTGTTTGTTTAGCCATTGTAATGCTCTAATTTAAAGCAGCAGTACATGTTACAGTACATTTTTAACCAATTCCTTGTTGTTCCAGCGTCCCCCTTTTTATGCAGAAAGAGGCAAAGCAGTTTACTCACCCCAAAATAACTGACTGAATCTGTACCACTTTATTTCTTCATATTTTTTTTTAGTTTGCACTGGGTCACCTCATATACTATCCTTTCTCATGACTTCAGTTTCGATGTGTATGTATTCAAAGTGCAGAGGGGGCTGTGCACTTTTGTGATGGTACAGCATATGAGAGAGAATTAGAAGCAATTGACACCAGGAGGCCTTTTGAGCACATGGAAAAGAATATAATCACTATGACAGGGGCATTTTGATTTTCTGAATGCCAAATGATTGTGGGACCACCTGTCTGATGAAGCAGTCATGAAACATTTGCTTGATTTGTTGGACTGGTTTAAAATAAAAAAATAAGTTAAAATGAGTGGTACTGATTTGATCAGTTATTTTGGGGTGTGTGCTGCCTCTCTTCTTTCAACATCTGCTTTGTTGTATTGGAGTAGGCAGCTTTTCACTTTCATTTGTTTTTCTGTCCCATAGGACCACTAGCCTACAGTTTGCCTTGCTTGTTGCAGATTTGCATTTTTCCTCTCTCTTATAAAATGCACTTTTTTTCCATCACTTTGAGTCTGTTTAGCATTTTATTTATTTGAAACAATTAAAATGAGCATTCCCTTTAACATGGCTTTCCCCTGGTTTTCACGAACATTCTCTGCTGTTTTTAAGCACCATTGTTTAACATTACTTTGCTTACATACAAATATAGAAATGTGCCAACAGATAAGGGTTTTACAGTCTATCTAGTCTGCTTGAGTGTGCAGTTCCCACTGTGTTTACAGAGGGAACTGCCCCCCCTTCCATATCCCCCTTAACCCCTCTCAGATATCCCCTCTGCCCTCTCTCCCCTCACCTGACACTTTTCCCCTCACCCTGTCCCAACCTCGCTTGAAGCTTTCAACCATTTTTAGGGATACCACCTCCTTCAGCAACTCATTCCACTTAACTACCATCCTCTCAATGAAAAAGTGCCTCCTAATTTCCCTCCTGAACTTCCCCCCACCAGCTTTAGGTTGTAACCCCTAGTGGTCTTATTTCCACTAAGGCTAAAGAGGCTCTCAGTGTTCACCCTGTTTATACCTTTAAGGTACTTGAAGGTCTCAATCATGCCCACCCCCTTCTGTACTAAAAAAAAGTACATGTTGAGCCCCTTGAGCCTCTCCTTGTAGGTTTTGCCTTGCTGGCCCTGCACCATCTTGGTTGCACTTCTCTAGACAGTTTCCGGCAAGTTGATATCCTTCTTAAGATAAGGGCACCAATATTGCACACTGTACTCTAAGTGCAGTCTCACTAGAGACCTGTATAGTGGCAGAATGACCTCTGCCTTCCTGCTAGTGATTCCCCTGCCAATGCAGCCCAGCATCCAATTAGCTTTGGCCACAGCATTTCCACAGTGTGCAGAGTGTTTCATGTCACTCATGATAATTACACCTAGGACCTTTTCTTCCTCTTACCTGATTACCTGCACAGCACCCAACCAGTATTTGCTCCCTGGGTTTTTCTCCCCCAGGTGCATAACTTTACACTTTTTAATATTGAACCTCAGTTGCTGAATGCCAAGCCATTTCTCTAGCCTAGTCAGGTCTTCCCTGAGTTCTTGTCTCCCCTCCTCCATTTCCACCCTCCCACAGAGCATTATGTCATCCACAAACAGGCAAATATTACCCCTGATCCCATCTGTGATGTCACTTATGAATATGTTAAACAACACCGGACTGAGAATAGAGCCTTGTGGGACCCCACTGGCCAGAGGCCTAGCTTTTGAGAATCCCCCCACCTACCACCTTTTGGCTTCTGTCCTGCAGCCAACTTCTGACCCATTCAATAAGTTTCACCCCTTCTCCCAGGTCTCCTGACTTCCTGACCAGCATCAAGTGAGGTACAAAGTCAAAGGCCTTGCTGAAGTCAAGGCACAGGGCATCAACAGCTTGGTCTTTGTTCACTGTCCTGGTTACCCAGTCAAAGACATCAACTAGGTTAGTCTGGCATAACCTCCCCAATACATACCTGTGCTTCCTCATGTCCTGGAGCCCATAATCCTCCAGAAAACTCACCAATACCTCTTTCAGAATGATCCCCATCAGCTTCCCCACTATTTAGGTCAGGTTGATTGGCATGTAGTTACCTGGTTCATCCTTCAGCCCACTTTTATGGAGTGGCACCACATGTACAGTTCTCCAATTCTTGGGCATGATCCCTAACTCAAGAGGTGTTAAACAGGTCTGCCAGGGGATTCGTCAGAGCCTCCACCAGTTCAGTTCCCTTAAGACATTTTGGGTGCATGCCATCTGGCCCTTGGGATTTATCCACCTCCAGGACCCTTAGACCCTTAAGTATCCCATCAGATTGAATGATGCCACCTTCCCGGTCCCTACTTCCCTGTTCCCTTGTGGTACTAGTCTGGCCTTTTTGCTAGTGAAGACTAAAAAGCAGTGCATGTTTAGTATCTCTGCTTTCCCCTCACTACCCTCTACAAAACCACCCTCCTTTTTCAATCTATCTCATCCTTTATGTGCCTTTTCTCCCTTGTATATTGGAAAAAGGTCTTCTCCCCTGTTTTTACTCCCTGTGCTAGCTGCACTTCTCTTTTAGCCTTTGCCACCCTAACTGCTCTGCTCACCTCCCTTGATTTAGCAGTGTAATTCACCTTATCATCCTCCTTCTAAGTATATTTGTACTTCCAAAAGCCCTCTTATTACCTGCAGCTTTTGCCACCTCCTTGCCAAACCAGCTGGGCTTTTTGGCCATAGTTTTCTTACTTTTGATTTTGGCACACTCACTAGTAGCCTCAATCAGTTCCTCCTTTATTATAGCCCATTTCTGTTCCACATCCATCTCACTTCTTATCCCAGCAAGCTGTCCTATTAGAATTTCTTCTATCCTACCAAAGTCTGCCCTGTTAAAGTCCAAAACCCTTGTCCTGATCCTGACCATCTCCCTGCCCATGTCCAGGTGGAACCACACCATGTGGTGGCAATGACCTGCAAGCAGTGCTTCCACTTTCACATCCTGAATATGCTCATAGTTAGACAGGACCAGGTCCAGTAGTTCCTTCTCCCTAGTGGATTCAATGACACCTTAGGCCAGGAAACCACCCTAAAATGCATCCAGCAATACTTTCCTCCTAGTGCATAAGGTAGCCGGGATTTTCCAGTCCAGCCCAGGTAGATTGAAAGCTCCCATTATTACTATCTCCCCTTACTAGCCATTTCCATTATTTGAGACCCTAGCACTCTAATTCCTCTTCCTAGAAAGGTAGCCTGTAGACCCCCCTATCCTTAGTTTCCTCCCACTAGTGGATTGTACCTGTACCCGCAGTGCTTCAGTCTTACTCTCTACATCTTCCTCTCTGATATGAATTATCCTCTCTTTTGGAAACAGGGCCATTGCCCCCATTCCTGTCCCCCTATCCTTTCTATATAGTTTATAACTTTTGTTCCTAAGTGAACTAGCATGCAAAAAACACTGCACTGCTCCCTCACCTTGTAGAATGATGGGTGTTCAAAAACAGCTCAGAATACTGATGAAAAACCAGGGTCTAGCCATACAGAAAGGAGCATTCCTTTTGATTATTTCAAATATGAAACAAATCGTAAAGAAGATTTAAAGTGTAGAAAATGTCAGGTTACAAGACAGAAGAAAATGGGTTATCTGAAATGGAATTAAAAGGTATAGTTCAAACTGTTTAAACAAAAAGGCACTGTTGCTTTAAATTGTATTTTTCACTCTTTTCTCTTCATTTGAAATGCTTTTTGCCTGATTATTTATTAGCACAAAACAAGTCACAGGAATTGACCACTGTTTTATTTTTAAATGCTGAGCTAGTATACTGGACAGGACCCCTAAATAGGAACAGAAGACTGGGTTTCATTGTAAATATTACACCGGAGTAGCTTTATTGAGTATAATGTAGCCAATGATTGGAATGTTCTGAATGCTGATTTGCACATGTTTAAAACTAAATTACAACAACTATTAAATGCTGAATTCTTGTTACATGTATGATTGTTCCTATTATATGTTGTTTGTATTGTGTTGTGTTGTGTTGTATTGTATTGTATTGTATCGTATCATATTGTATTGAATGATGCCTCTGTCCTGGGACCATTTGTATACAAGCCAGTGCTGGCCTTTTTAAAGCATTCATGGGTACATACATTTTAATAACAAAACAGTGAAAATAAAAAAAAAAAAAGGTTTCCATCAAATAACTGATAAGATTATTACTATTACTCTGCTTGGTTTCATTATTAATTCAGATGTTTGTTGATGTGGTATCTGTAATCATTTACCCTATAATTTGAAAGAAAGTAAGTTATAGTATTTCAACACTGGGAATTTGTTTAACCCTTTGTACAGTTGTTCACTATTCTGTGAATTGCTTAACTGCATGCCCAGCTATGTGTTTAAGTCTTGTAACATATTAACTACTAGTGATGAATGACTGGCACTTTGTTCTGTTTTTATAACCTGCAGTAGCCAGTTGATTGCATACAGAGCCAACGTTATCAACCTGCCAACAAATAGTAATGTATTGAATCTGAAGGGATAATTAAGGACATTTTATGGCCATAAACGCATGTGTCTGATAGGAATGGGTCAATTTTTGATTCCAAGGCAGTATTTGCAGCTGAAAGAAAATGTGTGGTGTTTGTCAGCCTCCTTTGGCAAATTGCCTGCACATCTGATCTTTGATCTTTTTTTTTCTTGCCCCTAATTGTTTGTCCTGCTCCCTCTGCTGGAGTCTCTGCTAAACTGGATGCCAAAATTGTTTCCTGAATGGGTTATCCATCCATGGAGTCTTCACAAATTCATCAGGGTGTGTGTGACTAGCTGCACAGTTCTAAGCAATTCTTTGATTTTTTTAGCTACTCTGAAAAAAAAATGCACACTGTATTCCAGTATTTGTAATCAAAGTCAAAGCAAATGAGAGACAGCTGCAGTACAAAAGACACAATGTGCATCTGCTTTTTTACACTTTCTCTGAACCTGGTAAGTAAGAAAAATACAAATGAAATGCTGATAAGAGCCTGCTGTTGCCGAAGAAAAACACATTAAGATCTTATCAAGTATCTAATCTTAATATTGTAAATAAACTGTGACTTGAAATCTGTGCTCAAACTTAGTGCAGTATCTTAAATATGATTTTATCAGCCTTTCCCTGTATTAGTTTGTTGTTGTAATGTAATCCATAGCTACAGTAAAACAGAGCTATCCCCAAAAAAACATTGCCAAGTCATTGCTCAGTTACATTTTCCAGTCTCTGCCTTGATGATCACATTTTTACTTTCCAAATGTGACTTTTCATCATACTTATTATTACTTTCCACAGCAGAAGAGGAGTTCCATAGCCAGATATGTGTACATTAAAAAAACTGAAAAATTGGCAGTTTGAAAGCTGCAAACTCTGTTTCATCTCACAAACTAGTGTTTCTGCTTAAATTAAACACATGATTTTTTTCATAGCAGAGATCTGATGCAGGGATTAAATAGGGTATCAATTAGAATGCTAAACTGCAAGATTTATTATTCATTTTACATTATTAGACTGGCACTGTGATATATATATATATATATATATATATATGTATATTCTTAGCATGGCTGGTTAGGTACAAGAAGTCTATCTGATGTACAACATTAACAGCATAAGTTGACAACTTATCTACTACAATTACAGTAGTAGCCAGTGACATGATTATATATAAAAAAAAATCCATAAAAAAAATCTGGATATATAAGGAAATATCATAGACATCTTACTGAAGTGAATTTTTATTTCTTGTGCTATATCATGATACATCTGGATATTCTGCAGCATGTCATTGGCTAACACTGTATTTGAATGATAGATACAAAATCGTATAACCAAACTAGTGCAGACTGCTTGTTCCGCATATTAGTGATACAAGTTGCATTAAACATAACTTTACATGATAATAGAAAAATGTGTAGTCTCTGCCTGATGTCTTATGGGTTTAACTGCAGTAATTAGGGCAAGTTTATGGCTTATCTGAAACTATAAGTCTAATAATTATTCATGATGTTTGTGATTGGCTACCATGCCAGGCATTAGTCTGTTGGAAATGCCCCATCTAGGTAACATCACTGTAGCATGTGAATGTTTTAGCTATCAATCTGCTTACCTGTATATTCCATTTTATTGTACTACCCAGCAGTAGAATTTTTAAATAATGATCAAGGTGTGCCCTACTGTATTACACTTGTATAACTGATTTGCATGAGCTGTTAATGTTTTAGGTCTTGCTCTTCCTGCTCCTACATATGTATGATCCTTGTAAGTTATTTTACAAACCTAATTCTGGGTCATAACTGAAAAGGGGACATTTGTTCCTGTGGGCCTGCCTGGTTACCAAAAACCAACAAAATCAAATAAAATACATTCTAAATATCAAAGCCTGTCTTTATTTCAAAACTTTCTTTCATACCAGAGTGCTTACTATCAGGGACGTGCTCTTTGCCTCCAACAACACTTTTAAAAGCTGTTAAACAAAACAAAGGTTAGATTATTACAGCAGCATTTCTCTAAACCCGGGGTGGCATCATGTACGCTACTATACCATAATGTCATACCTCCCTCAATACTCATTAAAATTTACTGGACTTCTGACATTACAAATGAAAGAAAAAAGGATTACAAACAATTTGATTTAAAAATCCCTAACAACTGGTCATTTTCAAAATCTTAAAGGAGAACTGTATTGAACCTGTAAGTCATTATTTTCCTGTAGAAGCTATCTTTTACATATTGGTTCCTATTCCATTATTGCCCCATCCTTACTGGCATTTTAGTGAACACAGTGGGTGTTTCTGATCTACACATTACTGGAAAAGACCATTTCAGAACAGTATGATATAGTTTATAATCCTCTCAGCCACTGCATTTGAAAGTAGAACATGAATGCATTCTGCTAGCAATCAAATTACTCAGCAAGAACATAAACTACTTCACTGCAGTACTAAAATGGTCCTTACCAGCAGTGTGTAAATCAGAAACATTTTACTAAAACGCCAGCAATGATCGAATAATAACAGAATATTAACCAGTAACTGAAAATCAGCTTCTACAGAAAACGTAGACTTCCAGCTTGAATGCAGTTCTGCTTTAACTCCAAGACTGGGGTTAATGGTCCTTGGCTTTGCCTCAGACCATCAACTCTTCTTTGCTAGACAGTAATCCCTTGGAAATGCCCAGTCATTATTGCTTAATTATAAATCAAAAACTGTTACACATTCATTAGCTGGATGATTATGAAGATATTGGCATTTTAAGCTGAAGATTTGATTCGACATACATATAACCCTATGAAATGCACAGCCAGTAGTATTTATGTTTGGACAGCAAGCACACAACAAAAAATCTCCTGTTTCTTCATATGCCTACTCTCAAGGATTGTCATTTTTGATATATCCTGTTTGTAACTTAGCTCTGCTTTTCAAAGGTGACACTGAATGACAGTTGAAACTCAATGCTGTGAGGAACACAACTAGAGTGACATGTGTTTGGCAGTGGAAAGGCCCTGGGAATACTGTGATAAGTCTCCAGCCTTTACCTTACTGCCACATCTATAACTGTATTAGATTTCATTGTCTGTGGATCAGGGAAATGTACTTAGTCGGATGTCGGTTTCTAGATAATGAGATTGCTATGATAGTGTGTTTGTGTTCAATCTGTTTTAGTCTGAATTTTAGCCTGAGGCTGCTTATCTTTCAGAGGCTCTTATAAAAATAGTCATTAGTACATCCTCTTTGCTTAATGAGGCCTCCGGGGGAAAACATGGCGTTATTATAACAATATTTGTGTTGGGCCATTTTCACCAGTGGTTCTTTAATGACAGCATAAGGTGTCAGGATGTAGAAGCAGAGTAAATAATAGTTAAAATGTATTTCTCCTTCTTACTGAGACTTGAAGGGAAAGGAGAAAGTGGCAAAGAGGATTAGAGTTTGACTTGGTAAAAGAGGAAATGGCCTCATATTTAAAAATCATAGGTAATGACAGAATAGCATTGTTAAATATTTGTCAGATTCCCACACCATATGTTAATACTGCTTTGCCAATTGTTTCTCCATTTTTATTGTGACTAATCAGTTGGATAATGGCAGTCATTTATTTTACCACTTCAGAGCCTTTTATTATTTTAACAATCTGTAGAACCTTCTTAAACTTTACTACAGATCCAAAAGGAATCAATGGTTTTAAGTATTCACAAATAATTCAGTATACAAATCTATTTAAAGTAGTGTGAAATGAATGTATTTGAATTCAGTAAGCTTTTGTGTAAAGTATTGCTCACTTGACTTTGTTTAAGCCAAGCAGGCAAGTAGAGGTTGGGTATAGGCTTGCTCCTAGTTGTTACCTGGAGGCAGGAAAAGGCAGGTCCACAAGCATAACAAACAGGTGGAGCAACAAGATAAAAAAAGAAAACTATATAAAATACAATATTTGCACAGCATACTGATCAGAATACACATAATTACACAAAGAATAGAATTAGTACAAGATTTACAAACTGATCAGTGTATACATAATTACAAGCCAAAAGAAATACATACACACATAGACGTCAGCATAAATGATTTATACAGTTGCCACAGTAAAGGTATCAGGCAATTTCAAGGTGATGTGTAATGTGAATACTTTATTTATTTTTATTTATTTCATATTTTGGATTTATTACATTTGAGACAAGGGTTCTTTTACAAAGGTTCCATGTCAAAATCAGCCGCACAGACAGAACGGGGTCAATTGTTGGAACAGATAGAACAAGGCACACAAGGTAAAAAAAATATTGAAAATCAGGACAAGCATCAAATTCTTATTATAGTTACCTGGTGATTGGTAAGAATATCAGTGTAATTGCAAGATAGGCAGTTATTTTTTCAAACAATGAGTTGGTAGGGCTCATGTGGATAATAGATACTTTTTTTGTTTATTTTTCCAAAAAGACATTGTTTCAAAGTGCAATCAAAGAAGACAGGAGCAGTCTGCTTTCAGACTTTGTCAGAGATCACGAAGGAGGATTGGAAGTTGGGATAGGAACTATTTAATAAAGGAAGGAGGAACTAGGGAGGGAGGCAGCAAGTGAAGGGGCACACCTTGGGATCCTGGTGTGCTATGCTTGTTGCTATGGGTTGTTTTGCAAGTGCTAACATGTTACTGAATTTTAGCAGCCATACGGGTATTGTTTAATGGAATGGGAGGCAGGGCTAAGGCACATGGAGGGTAGGACAGGCAAGAACTGGGAGGAAAGGAAAGGTATAATTCCAGGAGCAAGCATAAACAGAGAATAAACTCTATTTGGATTTTATCTTCTGTTAGGAGAGGTGATAGCAGGGGATTGGGTGGTTCCAAGTATTAGGCAAACTTATAGGAGAAAAATGCTTGAGGAAGCCTTCTATTTACTGTGACAGATTTGGAACTTGCAATCTTGCTGAGACTTAAGCAGGTAGGTAAAGTTGGAGGATGGCTGCTCAGGTATTGACAGACTTCACCAAGTCTGAGTTTACAACCCAGGAAAGCAGAGTGTTGGAGGTGCCTGTTCTTATGTGATGACCAGTCTAAGTGGGTGCATATGGAGCAGTGGTGGATGTTGGGAGGACAGTTGAAGATAACATGGCAAAGACAGTTGTATAAGGTGTCCAACTAATCAAGCTTGGTTTTGGGATTTGCACTGCATATTACATTCCTGTAGTCAACTGCAGTCAAAATAATCTGTTTCATGAGGCATCTCCTCTTAGGAGAGGAGCCCTTGACTAGGTGAAAGGAGTTTAGCTTGGTTAGAGGGCTGCTGTTAAATGCTCAACATGGGCTGAGTAGTCCAGGTTCGCATCAAGGGTCAGGTTCAGATATTTGAACTTGGACATGCTTCCAAAGATGTTACCCATGAAGGTATAGATGTCAAGGGGGTGCATTGCACAGGTCATTGTTGGTGTCACAAACCACGGCCACAGTCTTTTTGGGGTTTACAATCAGCTCATTTATATTGAACCAATATTGTATGGCACCAAAGTCATGTAGTGTAACACTGACACTGATTATTCTTAGGCCAGAGTAGAAGAGGACAAAGTCATCAGAGTACATGTGAATGCTACCACTGCTGGCTTGAAAGGGTAGGTCATTAAGAAAGATGGTACAAAGGAGTAACCTATGTGCATGCCTGGTCTTTAACTGCCCCTTCTCCTCTAGTATGGCAAAGTACCTCATTTATCAGGGCTTAGACTGTCACCGAACTGGGAGTTCCTTTAGTACATTGACCAAGCTCTGTGGCACCCATCATAGGTTACGTCTCCTCATGGGACAGAGGGCAGGCATCTCTACCATGCAGCAGAGGTTGCCTTTCCTCAAAAGGCTCAGTGTTCCTTGCCCACTGTCATGGCTGGACCTTTTGCCCCTCTAATTGGTAGGACCCTGACTGATCTTCTGGCCCCTTTAGTCATACTGATCAAGCTTTATATCACCTTCAAAGAGGATTGTCTCATTAGTGGAATGGAGAGAGACTTCTAGTCACTCTCAGCTCAAGTTTTGGATGCAGTCCTCCAACACTTGTTCTGTTCCAAATTCCAAGCAGTATTCAAGCTGTCATTCATTTTTGCCCTAGTAAGCTATCATCACATTGAGTTTAGGTAATACGCATGGAGGAATGGTGTACTTAGACTTTGGATCCCTAGAGATTTTCTCTACAGGTTTTTTTCCATGTCTGTGCTAAAGGTCATAAAATAATTTTCTCCATGAGTTGGGGCCTGGATGGTGTCTCTATCTGCCTATTATGCCTTTGTTGCTAGCTCTCCATTCCCTTTCTCCTTACAGGAAAGAATATAACAATCTGTCCATGCTCTGCTGTACCACTGGCTTTGTCTTTTTGCAGATTAGCACTGTATTTCCTAAAGTACCATTAGCCCAAGGGGGGATCTTGTCACTGTGGCATATCTGGGGTGGAATCCTACTCAAGGGAGTTCCTTTGCCATGTGACCAAGCTCTGTGGTACCTTGAAAGGGTAGTAGTCCACTCCTGGGACAGAGAAGAACAACCAAAGTCTGCAGTTCACAAGCATTAAAACTATTTTGTTTAACCCTTCTTATACATATGTACTGTAAGTTGCCCACAGAATGAGCAAATTGGAAGGGCTCTGCTTGTGATTCAGTGAGCAGCTGGCTACTCACTCCTCCCCCCTGAGCACCATTTAAACAGAATGCCCCAGATTCCTTTGGGTTCTTATTTATGTACTATACCATCCTTCCCTTCTCCTCTGGTGGCTTCATCACTCCTTATTGGAGGGGAGGGGTTGTTATTATTATACTTGTGCAGTAGTACCAGTCTAGCTAGGGTCGCTCATTTGTGTTGTTTTTTTTTTCTTGCTGCTTGCACAAAGATGATTTAATGGAACAGAATAGATAGAAACTGGGTTCTGGAAATAAATAACTGCATGCACAGACGGCTTCCTAAGTAATTCATAGTGTAGGTGGTTTCTAGCAGTTGTGTGCTAAAACCATCTTTTTGCAGCTAGTGATCAGATGATCTGACAGCTTGTGTTAAAGATTTCAGAGACTGATGTGAGTATCAAAAGAACAGTCCCTAAAAATGTCATCCCAGTCCACCGAGCATTTTATGATTTACAAGTTAAGAGGGTAGATAAGGTTTTGAAAGATTTACCTTTTATTTCTTTCATCTCTGCTCACAACTAGTGAAAAGATAATTTGACAGGTCTGGACAGAAATTCTCAGGGAATGGTGTGACTGACAAAAGGAAGATTCACTGAAAATGTATTCACAGTACAATAGGTAGGTAGGTAGTTTATTGTTCAGTCTTTTAAAATGATCATTACAATCAGAACATAGTATAAAAAACATACATACATTTCTGACTGGAATCATTTACAATCAAGTATAAAATCCAGGCATACACAGGCATCATATTATATCATATCACCATATCTTCTCACATTTTATGGAAGAGAAGGAATAGCTAACTGATGTCTATCTGACTTATTTACATTTTTTCATCATATTTTTTTCTGACTTTCTGAGCAATTATAAAATAAGTTGCCATGTAAAGTCATCCTCTGTTGTCAGGATGATATTTAGTAAGACATCATTATCTGAATTTGGCATTGAGTTAAAAATAGGGGCACGCCATTTTTTTCTCTCTTTATTATACCATATACACTTAAATACTAACGTGATACAAATCTTCCTTTTCCCAATCCTTACAACAGAGGGCATCTTTAGGCTGTGTAGATTTTTCAAAATGCGCCTTTAAAACATTTGATTCAAAAAGTTCAAACCTGAACCTCGCGTACATTTTCCTTTTTTCTACAACTTTAAGGCTATCCAGATAATATCCCATAAAAATAGACAGTTATTACAACTGTACCATTTAGAATATCTAGCTATGCTTATTGCACATTGATTCTGGGTAATAAAATAATTCATCTCTTTGTCCAAGACATAGCTATAATGTCTAGAATGTATTCTTATGTTTTGTCTTGTGTAGTTCCATAAGTTGTTAAATCGTATCTATCTGAAAGTTTTATAACATGACTTAGCCAATTTGAGCCTTTGCAATTCATTTGTCTCCATTTTAATTTTTTCTTAAGACAGAGACTGGATAATCTCTCAGCATCAAGTCCAGAGAATTTGGTCCAGTAGTTAATAAGCTTTGCATCAGCTAGGGCCTGAAGATTCACCAATCCTAACTCAGCATGTACATAACACGCAGGTCTGATTTTATTAATGCCTAGTGCTGATTGTAGAACTTGTAACAGTGTTTTTTTCAATTTATCTACTGGTTGTAAAGCCCATATTTCTATTCCATATAGTATTTGTGAATTGTATTTGGCATCTAAAGCATTTACCAGGGGTCTGAGGGTATTACCTCTATACATATTATTAAACTTCTTAAGACCAACTGCCGCTGCCCTGGCCTTTGAAAATACATTTTCAAGATGAAGTTTCCAAGAAAGATTCCAAGTAAAAGGAATGCCCAGATAAACATAACATTTAACCACTTCCATTTGCTTCAAATTCACAGTCCATTTATATTTATTATCTCTAGCACCAAATACTAGTATTTTAGAGTTGAGATAATTGATGTTCAAATCCAGCTTGGCAGATTGCATGGCTAGAATGTTTAAATTGTTTTTTGTAGGCCATGAGGTGTCAAGGAGAGGAAGACAAGATCACCTGCATAGGCCAGCAGAGGGCAAGGGACCAAGCCTATTTTAGAGAAATCAGTATTTGATTCGCCTATAGCCTCCATAAGATCATTGAGATAAATTGCAAACAGCATTGGGGCTAGTGTACATCCTTGTCGGACTCCCTTATTAGTGGGAAATGTAGAAGATAGCTGTTTCCTCAAGCCCACTCCGACCTGAGCCCATGTATCTGTATACAAATTCTGGATTATATTAATATTGGACATATAGAAACATAGAAACATAGAACATAGAATTTGACGGCAGATAAGGACCGCTTGGCCCACCCAGTCTGCCCATTTCCCTGCCTAATGGATAAGCTGCAGATCCTAGTTAACCAGCAGCCTACTTCTTTCTGCCCCCACCCCCTAGAATTGCCTTATGACTGTCCCATGCATGCTTGAATTCCACCACTGTTTTTGACTCCACAGCCTCCTCCGGGAGGCTGTTCCATGCATCCACAACCCTCTCTGTGAAAAAATACTTCCTTAAATTACCTCTGAGCCGACCCCCCCATCTTCAAATTGTGCCCCCTTGTTCTTGCACACCTCTTGTTTTGAAAGATGCTACCCTCTTGAACTTTGTTGATTCCCTTGAGGTACTTGAAAGTTTCTATCATGTCCCCTCTCCTCCTTTCCTCGAGGCTATACATATTAAGCTCCTAAGTCTCTCTTCATATGTCTTCCGGTGCAGACCCTGCACCATTTAGTTGCCCTCCTCTGGACAGCTTCCATCCTATGTCTTTGCGGAGATTGGGTCTCCAGAACTGCACGCAATACTCCAGATGGGGTCTGACCAGCTGTCTGTACAGAGGGATAATAACTTCCTGTTTTCTACTGGTGATGCCTCTCCCTATGCATCCCAGTATCTCCCCAGCCTTCCTTGCTGCCCTCTCACATTGCTTGCCCACCTTTAGGTCATCTGATATGACTACTCCCATCTTGACATGATATTCCAAAGCTTTCCCTATTTAGGGAGTCAGATTCTGTACTATAATCTATAAAGGCAGCATATATTTTTTGATTTTTTACCTTATAATATTTTTCTATACAGTGACACAATACAAAGCAATTATCTATGGTGGAGAAGCCCTCTTTGAAACCTGCTTGATACTGAAAGATACCACCCAGCCTTTTAATCTCCTTTTTTAATTATTTAATATAATTGTTGAAAAAATGTTTGCCATTACATCAATAAGGCTGATAGGCCTGTACATTTTTGCATCTTGTCTATTTCCCTTTTTGAATATTGGTATGATAACTGATCCTTCCATGAAGAGAGAATAAAGCTGTCCTGGACACATTTTGCAAAAAAGAGAGAGAGAATTCTGGCCCATTGTTCTATCAAACTTATGTAAATTTCTGATGGTAAAAGGTCAAGGCTAGAGGCTAGTCCAATAGGCAGTTGATGAGTCAGAGTTCATGAGAGTAAATCAGGTTTTAAAAGAGATGCTGTCTTTATTTCTTTCATTTTTTGCTAAGCCAAAACCACAACACATTAAATAATGAAAATAAGCTTGCTAATCGTTAATACTTTTGGTGGTTTCCAGTCATTTTTTCCATTTAATGAAAAGTAGACTGCAAATTTTTAACGCATTTGACTGGGTCAGTATTAACCAGCTCTGTATAAGTCAATGGGTTAGTAACAACAGCAAACTCCAGTGTTGGTTGATAACAATGTAATCTTCTAAAAAGTGCCAGAGGGGTCAGCTGGGTGACAAATGCTGTTTTAATTTTTTTATTTCCCTTTGGGAGTGATGCCTGTCCAGCCCCCCAAGGGGACAGCTGGATCATGACTTTTAATTTC
Source organism: Neoceratodus forsteri (assembly GCA_016271365.2). NCBI lineage: Eukaryota > Metazoa > Chordata > Ceratodontiformes > Ceratodontidae > Neoceratodus > Neoceratodus forsteri. The sequence continues at coordinate 1,046,337,260 of CM028131.1, forward strand.
CCCTCAGAAGTACTACCTGCCCTGCTTCTTATGGGATGCTGAATGACAAAATTTTGCTTTATCCCCACCCCGAGCACTGGCTCCCTGCTCCTGAAGAGCCACTGAATAACAAAGATGTTTATGCTTTTTGTTTTTTTATTTATCCTTGGGAGTGTTTCCTGCCCTGCTTCTAAAGGGACACTGAATGGTAAAGATGTTGAAGCGCTTCCTGTCCTGCTTCCAAAGGGACATTGAATGGCAATTTTTTTCCTTCAGGAGCATTGCCTGCCCTTCTTCCATTTTGTTATCTAGCCTGGTGGCCATGTTAGTGCCTCTACACCAGCAGACTACCAGCTCTCTAGCTGGCAGCTGGTTCAAACCCTCCACTCTCTTCCTTGACTGGCTGCTATCTGAATAAATTGGAACAAATCAGATTGATAAAATGCATGTACACAGCATGTATTTCAAAACTCCCAGTTTGCTGTATTGTATCCCAAACTTGGATTTATGGAATACATGCTGTGTGCATGTATTTCATAAATCTGAATTGGTATGATATATTCAGATGGTGGCTGGTCAAGGAATTGAGTGGAGGGTTTTAACTTGTTGGCAGCTGGATGGGGCCTATGCAAGGGGTACCACCAGATGCCAGGTATTTCATACCTGAAAATAGGCAAATATCTTGTCTAGTTTACTTACCTGGTCAACAAAAGCTAAATAAATACATGGATTATATTTGGGGCAGGGTGATAGAGGGTGCACCACTGGACATTGGGGACTTTCATTAGGGCAGAGTGAGGGAGGGTAATATCACTGGACACCAGGACATTTTGGGGGATAGTGGAGGGGGGCACCACTATGTACCAGGGACTCGCTTTGTGGCTGGTGAGAGAGGGGAGTATTACTGGACATCAGGGACTACCTTTAAGGAAGGTGAGGGAAGGGTACCACTGGATGCAGAGTTGGCATTACTCTGATTTCAGCACATTACCTCATAGCATTGATGTAGCAGTATTTTTCTGTGCTTGGAATGGCGATGTCAGAGTTTTGGGGAGTGCTGCATCATGTGATTGTTCAAACCCAAGAAAAAACACTTAACAGATTCGCCAAGGCTCAGGGGACATTTTTTTTTACTCTAATTTCAATTTTCCCTATTTGTTAGGCTTTGTTCAGTATTTTGACCCCAAGTGGTGCATTAATGTAGTTTTTTGCAATAATACTTCCTAAGAACCATCGGCTCAAGGGGATCTTGTCACAGTGGTACATCTAGGTTTGCAACCATCCTGAGAAAGATTCCTTTGCCATGTCACTAAGCTCAATAGTATCTCAAAAGGGTGGTACTGTACTGGAGTTGCAGCCTGGGACAGAGAACAAACCAGCCAAAGTCTGCATTGCATAAGAATTCAATCTGTACTGCATCACCATTCCTATACATATGTATGGGTAGCCATACACAACTAGCCTAAGTCTGCCTCGGGGAGTTTCTATGGCAACCAGGAAACTTGAGAGTGAAGCTCAAGAGGTTCCCTGGTTGCCATAAAATACTTTAGATGAAGACAGAGGCTTGTCTGTGTATGGATTCCCATACATTATGCAAGCAATAATACCTGATAGGATGGGCGGTATTGGGCAATGCCAGACTGCCCAGGGGAGTAATGAACCCTGATGCCACAGGCAGAGGGCCTTATTGCCCCTTGAAGGTCTGGTATTGCCCATGCCGCCCACCCTGGTGGGTATTATTGTGCTTAGAAAATGGGCTATTTGTGACATTTTTTATAAAATAATTAAAAATTTCACACATTTGCTCAAAAAAGTTGTATAAATTAATAGAAACTATTTTGTTGTAAAGTCCCTGTACTAGTACTGTACAGCTGCCAGCAGAAGGCGCTTTTGTGTTCAGTACCCTATATTATGAGCCTTCATACCTGCTTTACAGCTCCTTTCATTGTTATGCCTGCTTTACAGCTACTTTCCTTGTGTCACCCTTTGTTTTTTTTTTCCTGGTTCTCTCTCTGTGAATATATGGAAAAATGTACTAGTTGTGAGGCTGCACCTCTGAACTCACTTGGAGCTCTGTTTCTTTACCGCCGGATTACTGCAAGTTACATCTGCATACCCTAATGCCACTGAGCCAAGGTACGAGAGAAAGAAAATGACTAAAAAGATTCATAAAAAAAGAAACCAAACAAAAGTTTTGTTTTATATATATGTGTACTGATAGAAAAATTGAATGGGTGGCAGGGTGGCAGATGCTCGCTAAGGAGCAGCAAACAGTGGGCTGGTGTCTGGAGGAGGAGGGGGCACAAAAGCACATTCGGGAGAGTGGTGTCCTTGTGAGCATGCTTATCTGTCGCTCCCTGATTGCAGATAAGAAGTAGAGCGTATTTCTTCCTTTTTGGTTTCTTTATTGAGAACATAGCTCTTTTATATTTATACAATTTTCGGTTGGCAGAAGAGGGTATGCGAGGTAAGTAGTGAATGGGGGGGCTCTTACTAGGATTCTCGCTAAGCGAGGCAAAAAAATGGCACAGATTTCAAATTGAATTGGCAGGTTTTCTTCAATGAGCAAGCAGGATGGGCTCTAGGATATTTTAGTGGGTGAAGGGGCACCATAGGGTGGTACTTGTTATTCTGAGGGCTCTCACCATAAGTTAATGTACCTCTGGCAGCCAATCAGAGTTCAGATATTTTAAAGCCCATTTTCTAATTTGTTATAGTGTATGGACATCCATGCCCATTTCAGACACTCTGCTTTCTTTCAGTGAACTGGCAATGGGGGGGGGGGCTTGAGGGTTGGTGGTAGACTTAAATTACTGATTCAACATGCAGCTAGTGACTGCAGCTGCAGCTATTTCTGTAACTTCAGGTTTCAAAAAAAAAAAACAGCTTCCAGCTCTATAAGCTAGAAGAAAGCAACTGTGCGGCAGCATTCTAAGTTGTTGTGGCAAGGATTTCCATGCAGAAAAACATTCCACCAAACATTATATTTAATTGACCCACTGAACCACTGAACTGTAGGATGTAATTTGTGGGCCAAATCCACAGCGCGTCTGGGTTTGCAAAGTGGCTTTGTAGTTCATGTGCAGAGGCACTTACATGGAAAAGTCACAAAAACTGTCTAGGGACACATCCACAGTATACATTATACATCCACAGTGCACAGGCAATCCTAAGTCAGAATGCCCCACAGCAGGGCTCCAGTGGGCCTTCGGTGGCATTCAAGGAGGAGATATGAGCCCTTTGCACACAAGATCCCTATGACAATCATGCAACTATGCACTGCAGGTGGCCTTGGGCATATGAAGGGACATGCCCACACTCCACACCTTTCACAAAGGTGTGGAGTACTGGACAAGGAGGGTATAGGATACAGCAGTGGGGACCCTGCCATATCTTTTACGCACCCCCAAATGACACCCACTTACTGTGGCAGGACAGGAACTCCTTTCACTCTTCTGCCCCAGCCCACTGGGCTGACAGGGAGGGTGGAGGACAGCCATTCAGGCACAAGTCTGCACCTTGTAATGATTTCATTCCTGCACCGTACCAGAATACCCTGCTCATATGTAGCAGGGGATCCACTTTGGGACACAAGATGGGCATCTGATTGGATGCCCCCCTTTGTCCCTCGAACTGCCCCCTCTCGTGTAGCTGCACGCTGGGAAGGTGTGGCCACTGACAGTTGCCCTGTGGGTGCAGGTGGTTGTGTATGCCACACACCCTGCACCTGTCCCCGGGTGTGAAGCTACATGGGCTGGGTATGCATGAATCACATGCAGCCAGCCACACCTTAATGCATAGGCCCTACTGAGAGAAGCAGACAGACAGACTTTAGTAGAGGTTCTGTGTGGCAGCACAAACCTTAGTTATAAAGTTCATCAAAGCAATCTAATTTTTCCAAAATACATGTTTATATCTGTTTGATGCCCTGCAAGGTTTACAGTTTTTATGCTTATTTATGTTTCATTCTGTCTCATACTGCCTATTGTTTTGCTAGTCAGATTTTGTCACTGGCATTTTACCCACAGGCCTGTCATACCCAGTTGTGATATTGCTCATAGGCAGCAGTTTCTCTGAGAACATTTTATTTATTTATTTGTTATTATTTGACCAGGAAAAGCACGCTGAGTTATTATAGCTTGTTTCCAGGTGCATCCTGAGGTGGATGGGTTGCATGGGTCAGTTTTATTGGCAAGGGGCATGTCGGTCATGATACCAGGGAAACTCTCCTGTTCTTTGTCGGTAAGTGCCATGGGATCTTTTACTTTCACTTGAACAGTGACCACAGATGGGCAGAAGGGACCTTGGTTCAACATCTCATCCCAAGAACAGCACCTCAGCATTGCAGTATCCCTCTCATGCTGCATTGCACTGTCAGTTATGGGTATTACCCCGAGTGCCTGGTGTGGGGCTAGAGCCCACAACCCTCTGATCCTCCAGCCCCAGAAGGAAGTGTGCTACTCACTGAACCACTGACACTGACAATAATTTATATGCCTTATTGACTGGAGATCTACCACTCTCCATACAGCTGTGAATAGATAACATACATAAAGTACACCTTTTTATATGAACAAATTTGGAGTGTGACTCCAGCTTACAAGGGCACCCGCTCCTTGCCCCATCCCTGTGCTAAGCAATCCCTGATGTCCACCAGCATGAATAATGATTGTATAAATGTTGGATCCTCACCATGCTAAACAGGAGGCAAGACCATATGTGGTTACAACATTCAATAATATATTTTCAACAATAAAAGCATCTAGTCAAAAAGGAAAATTCAACAACATTAAACTGAAAATTAAATTATTTTATTTATTTGTGTTTAGTTAGTTTTTGTTGACCAGGAAAGGAGGGCTAGCCCCTGCTGCCTATTTTCAGACTCATCCCTATGGAAGTGGGAGGATACAGATGCAAACTGATATATTGATATTTTTAGTAAATGGAGGATATCTGGACAGGGCACTAGGGAAAGTCCCCTATTGTTTTTGAAAAGTGCGATGGAATCTTTAATGTCCCCCTGAACAACAACCAGAACAGGAAGACAGGTCCTTGGTTTAATGTCTCATCCAAAAGACAGCACCTCAAGAGTTAATCACTCCCCTCATTCTTGCTCTACAGTGTCAGTTCCTGCTGAGGGGTTAGAACCCACAACCTACTGATAGTCTGGCCTCAGAGGCAAGTGTGTAATTTGCTGAGCCACTGACACTGCGATGTTAAAATTAGGAACAAATAATAAAAATTAAAACAAAGCATTAGTGTGACAGGATGATATTTAGTGCTTCTGGAAGAACATTTTGTGAGCTACCTGTTACCTCACAGTCACTCGTAGCATGCCTGCCAAAACTAAATCACTTCTGCATTTGTCTATCGTTACATCTCTGCTTACAGACGGTCCCATATAATCTTCGGCAAGGAAAGGAGCTCTGTCTGGCACTGTTCCATGTGATTTAACCTCTCCATAGTCTCATCCACTTTGTCCTCCAGCTCAGAAATTCAGCTAAGGAAAGACTCATGTGGCTGACCCTCTGGAGGCTATGCAGGTGGTTGACTCAGTGGAGCAGGTGCATGCATCACTGGAAAAAGAATCTAAAATGAATCTTAAAGTGACACTGTCAACCCCCTTAGGCCTCAAAGTGTCCCTAGTATAAAAAACACATTTTATGATTGCCAACATTCTGTAAAGATTGTTGATGTAGCTGATAGTTTGATTCTGACTTTTATTTTCTTTAAAAAAGTAAAAAAACAGACTGCCCAACATATTGGTGTTATCACACCAAAACAGGTTTGTTTACATTCCCTGATCAACTCCAAATGCATCTTTCCTGGACTTGGGAACATCCACAAAACAGTCTAGCCCCTCATAATGCAGTGGTACTTTAGGAGGCTACTGCCTTATGAGTGACTGCAGTGTTTGGGTATGTTTCTAATGCTCAGGAAGTGTGCAATAAGAACAGAACCAAGATTGTAAACAAAAACAAGGTTGTTTATAAATATACATTGCCATGCATTTCAGTTCTACTAAACAAGGAGACAGACAAAACAAACAGCAACATCAGTGAATTTTAGAGATGGTAAGCAATCATTAGGCCTCAAAATGTGGGGTTTCAACTAGAAATAATATGATGAAAAGCAGGTTGACAGTGTCCCTTTAATCTCTTGTACTTCTTTCCCAGCCAGAGTTACTCCTCCTGTGGCATAAGTAGTGAATTTTTCTCCTGCACCTTAAATTCCCTTCTACTGTAATCACTCCACTCTACTCATTTTATATGTGGTCCATCATTATCTGTCCCTGACAGTTTTGCCTTCTGCTCCTGCAACACCTCATCTTATCTTAGATTTAGGTAGTTTAGGATTATTGAGTATCATAACCAATGGTAATCAAATAAGATTCAAAGCATTGAAGTTTATACAAAGAAAAAAGCAAAATAGGTACAAAATAACCATAAAACATGAAATTACACACAAATGAACATACATTTACACAAAAAAAAAGATAAGAATAAGTCACCCTCTGTGCCCTAGGACAGTTCTTGCAACATATTAGTCTTGGATACCACAAAGAGCTTTTTCATGTGTTAGTCCATGGGGAAATATACTTTAGGGTATGCCCTCAAGTCTGACCAACCAGGCTGACACTCCACTAATACAAAAAGGAAAAAACAAGGAAAACACACAACCAAGCTGATCAAGTTATTTCCGCTATCTAGTTCAGAGGATCACCATCAAGTCATAGGCCTCTAGCCCCACTGGACCACAACTTCCATTACATGGAGGGCTGCCACTGGAGAGACATTGCTCCTGATTCATACTACCAGTCCCAACAGGTAGAGTCACTGCTGGGGAAATGTCTCTCCACGGCCACTTGAACCACCACAGTCCATCAGATCCACGCTGTCTTCCATGGGGCTACCAAACTACTCCTAATCTCCTTTGGGGCTGGTTGGCCCTCCATTGTTGCCATTGCAGACCCATTGTATAGGTGCATACTGTGTGATCCTGAGTAAGTCACTTAACTTCCTTGTGCTCCCAGGTCGCATCTGGAAACAAGCTTCAGCTTAGTGTGCTATGCCTGGTTAAACAATGTTCCCTTACCCTTCCCCCTTATCATTATGCCCCTGCTTATGAGACAACCACTTCTGAATACTATAGGACCAACATAGGGGAAGATGCCACTCACTGGACCTCCAAATCATCAGCTCTAAAAACACAGAGGATATACAGGAAGCCAAACATCAGGAACAAATAAGTGGTGAGACAATAAAAACAAATGGAAATTAAAAATAAACCTGTTGCTACCACTCCTGCTATTAAAGGGCGAGTACCCCCTAATGATGATTTGTGAGCTCTGGGTTTGCTTTTTTTGCATGCTGTAATGGACCTGTAGTTCATAAATTTGTTGCACTTTTTGTGATACTTCTGGCTCCTGACTGACTTTATCTGAGTACTCTGTCGAATGCTGCCTCTAGTGCTTTGTGGTTTGGTTATTGGATGGGCACTTACTGGCTATTGAGCACAGGAGCCTTTGTTCAGTTTTTTTGGAGCACCACGTGGATCCTCAACCAACAATGTTTTCTGAGATTTTGGATAATCTCACTGGTGCTTAGGTTGCTTGGTGAATCCACTTGACACTTGTCTTTTTTTGCAGTAGGTACCCCATGCACACTTATTTAGCTGCTCACACGCAATGCTTTTATGGGCTTGAGCTCCAAAAAACTGAAAGCTGCATCTCACAGTTTCTGACACCAAGATAACACTCTTCCCCCATGGTAACATTTGTAGCAAATCTGATTTGGCACCTCTACCTTCCATTCTTTAGCTGCTGTGTGTCGTACTGCTGCCTAGTATGTTGCTGCTACTGCTACTTCTGCTGTTACTGCTGCTGTGCAATTCTCCAGATTCAGCCCACACCCTAAATTCACATCTACATACTTGCATAATAAAAGTATTGCAAATCCCCAACATGAACACATTAACCTAAATGAAAAAAGTGAGAAAACATGATCTGCTTATATTTGTCAAGGTGCAAGACTTGGGCAATCTAAATTCCACATTTGGTATTAGATGCAGACGTTTGCTTATTCACTTTCAAATGTGAATTTAGGTGAAAAGGAACCCCCAAATCACAATTTGTTTGCAAAAAAATTTAATTCTGCTGTTTTTAATTTTTTCCAACTCTACCAGTGGTGTTTTGATTATAAACAACCACTGAATTTACCGAAACATCAGTGAAGACACATTAATAGTAACATATTTATCAGTATTTGAAAAACAGCTGCTGCAAAATGTGTAGGCTTGCAGGTTAAATGAAAGTCTCCCTTAAGCAATTTGAAGTATACGACCAGTGACCCACTTCCTCAGTTCAAAGGGGAGGTGGTAGAATATTATTGCTTTTTTCCAAATAACGTACTTATAGTAGCTTTACTTTGATCGTATATTCCTTTACAGTCAATTCATCACACTGAAGCAGCAGACTGACAAAACAATCCATATTCCCTAGAAATGCCATACTGAAACTTCTTTCCCCTCCTATTTTAGGCCTTATAAAATCATGCACTGTAATGCAGCTTCCAAATTGTAAGGCATGTTATATTGAGTGCCACATGGGGCATTACTGGACCGTAACACAGAGACACTGTCTTTCACTGGTTACAGCCCTTTATTAGACTATACTACAGGGGCCTGGGCTTCCATTATTATTGCAACATTCTACCAGGCCAATGCATAGGCTGAGGCTTCATTTACATCCATTTATTAGACTGCTTTACAGAGGCTGGGTCTTCATTATCATTGCAGCCTTGTACAGCACCAAGCCAATACACCGGCTATGACTTTAATTATAGCCCTTGGTTAAACAATAGTGTAGAAGCCAGGGCTTTCATTATAACTGCAACCTCATACCAGGCAAATACACATGCTGTGACTTTGGTTACAGCCCACTGCTAAGCCAAAGTACTTGGGCCTGTGCCATAGTAGTGGTGGTAGTAGTAGTAGAGTAGTTGAGTTTATGTGATATGGGGCCCTCACTCAGAGGCTTAGGGTGCCTAACAAAATCAAACAACATACAGTAAGTACCACAAATAGGCAATGAACAGACTACAATAAGTAGCCAGACAGTAAATAAAATAAAATAACCAGCAGCAGCTTAAGTACACTGAGGGATTTATGAGACAGGTGTTTCCAAATGCCGCTTAAATCAGATGAAATTTCAAGCCACCCTTAGGCCTCTAAGTGTTCCTAATTTAAAAAATAAACACATTTTATGATTGTTCACATTCTGCAGAGACTGCTGATGCAGCTGGCAGTTTGATTCTTTTAATAAGTGAAAAACTGACTGCCCACCATATTGCTGTTACCACACAAAACATGTCTATTTACATTTCTTGACCAACTTCCACTGCATCTTTCCTGGACTTAGGAACACCCTCAAAATAGTCTAGCCACTCACTATGCAGCAGGAGTAGAAGAGACTAATGTATCATGAGTGGCTGCTCTGTTCGAGGGTGTTCCTAATATTCAGGAAGTATGCAATAAGAGTAAATCAAGGATTTGAAGCAAAACAAAGCTGGATATAACTATGCATTATCATGTATTTCAGTTCTACTAAGCAAGGAGGCAGAATAAACAACCAGCAACATCAATGAATTTTAGAGAAGGTAAGCAATCATAAAATGTGGATTTTTACCTAGAAATAATGTAATACAAAAATGGTTGACACTGTCCCTTTAAAGGTCTCCACCAATTGGACCTCTCTCAGGGCTCTCAGGAGTGCATTCCATAAAATCGGGGCAGCTACTGTGAAAGTGCAGTCCCCCAAAGATTTCAGCTTAGCTCTAAGGATTTCCAAGAGGTGCACATGAGTGAAGTGGAGAGAGTGGAAGGATGAGTGAAGAAACAAGAGTTCAGCCAGGTAGCCTAGTCCATCTCATGCAGTTCTTTATAGGTTAGTAACACAGCCTTGAAGGAGATTCACCACTTCACCAGCAGCAAGTGCCTTTTGCAGGACCAGGGTCACATGGCATGACCTGGCAGGGCCATCAGTAAACTGGCCACTGCATTCGGTACTAGCTGCAAGTGTGGTAGTACACTTTTATTCACCCCAAGATATAAAGTGTTGCAGTTATCAAGTCTGGATGTCACAAAAGCATGTACAGTACCAGCATTGCCATTTCTTCAGAAGGGATAAGGGATTTGATCCAGCTGACGTTCCTTAGATGGTAATATCCCCTTAGGATCACTGCTGACACCTGAGTCTCAAGGGTCAGCCTGTCATCCAGAATGACCCCCAGATTTAACTACAGACTTTTTTACCTGGTCTATGCATAGGCTATGACCTTGGGTATAGCCTTTTACTAAATCATAGTACAGAGGCCTGGATTTTCACTTTAATTACAACTTCATACCATGCCATTGCACAGGTCAAGGTTTAGGCTGCAACCATTTACAAGACTTCGGATGGAGTCTTGGGCCCTCATTTTAATTGTAATCATGCATTGGGAAAATACAAAGGAAACTGATATATTTATGTATGTATGCTATAGATCCTTTTCTATGATATCTATTGTATGTTATGTTATCTGCCATTAAGCACTCAGAGCCAACTGGGATAGGGCACTTTAGAAAAAACTGCCTTGCCTTGCCTAGCACTGTAATTTAAAATTCACAACCAGGTCAATACACAGGCCACAACTTTAGTTCTAGACTTTTACTAAGCCATTGATCACAGGCCAGAACATTCATTTTAACTGCAACTTAATAACAGGCCAATGCACAGGTCATGGTGTTGGTTAGTGCAGAAACTATGGTTATAGTCCTTCACAAAACAACAATATAAAGGCCTGGGCCTTCAATTTTTATTTTAACCTCATACTAGGCCAGTACACATGTCATGAATTTAGTTCTAACCCTTTCCTACACCATGGTTTACAGACCAAAGCCTTCGTTTTAACTGCAACTTTGTACAAGACAAATGTACTGGTTAAAACCTTGGTTACAGTTCTTTGATATGGTGTACTTTTATTTGCAACCACATACCAAGCCAATACACAGGGCTTGAATTTTACATCCCTTTGCTAGGCCATAGCACAGAGGCCTTGACTTTCATTATAATTAAAGCAAAGTACCAGGTCAACGTACAGGCCATGGCTTGGGTTACAGCGCTTTACTTCACCATACTACAGATATCTAAGACTCCATTAATTACAATCTCATACCAGGTCAATGCACAGATCACGACTTTGAGTGTAGTCCATTACTGAAGCCTGTACTTTGATTACATGTTCTGACTTAGAAGTTTGCAGGTTTTTCAGTTTCTTCTTGCACAATGATTTCCACGCATGTTTCCAACATCAAGACTTATGTATACAAAGTGTGGTTGGTCACTAATGAAGCATGACTCATTGCATGGCATATAATTATAATTAGTACATTTGAGCAGTACACAGTGTTCAACTTTTTTAGTATGGTAACTTCAGATGGCTAACTCCAGATTTGTGTTTAATGTTCTAAGACCAGTATAACTCTTATACCAGGGCAGTTGCTTTTTCACTTTCTTTTCAGCTTCTTGGTGATGTTATTAAATACTGTGGCTTTCACTGTTATCTCTATGCTGAAAACATCCAGATTTATTTTTATTTTTCAAACTTTTCAGGCCATGTTCTGTGTCCCATTTCCTCTTCTAATAAATTGAATATAGATGTCTGCTAACTGCTTAAAACTAAACATGACTAAAACAGAGATTATTTTTTATGGGCAGAGAGGGTGAGTTAGACAGGACTGAGAATTTTCATATTTTGATTGACAACCATGGAATTTATCATGTTTCTGTAGTCAAACATTTGGGTGTTCTATTTAATTCACAGCTGAACTTTTCTGGTCATTAGAGCTGCTGCAAAAAAGTTGTTGTCTCTAACTACTAAATATTGCTTGGGTGTTGAACTTATGGATAGACTATTGTATCTCTTCAGCATTGATTTAGAATTACTAGTTCAGCAGGAAACAAATGTGTGTAAGAATGGTTATGTGATGTAGATTGAATGCCCATGTAATGTCAGTGTTGGCTGTTCCCTCCTCTCTCGCTCTCTCTCTCTCTCTTGCTCTCTCTGTCTCTCTCTCTGTCTCTCAATAAGGGACTCACACCCTTTAGAGGTGCCACTCAATTGTGTTGCAAAGAAACTCTCTTAAGGAGGGTTCCCTCATTAGAGGTACTGCAGAAGCAAGGTCCCCTTAGATTCTAGGAACCTTAAAGAACTATAATAATCAATTTTCCAAAAGGAGAAATATGGCACCACAGGAAAGGAAGGGGAAGGTTGGTGGAGTAAGGAAAACGTGTGCCTGAGTGAAGCTGGTGCATGGTCTTTTAATAGTGCTCTTAGGGTGTTAGAGCAAGTAGCCCATACCCCACCAAACCACAGGCACAGACTTTTAAATGAGCTTGTTGAACAGACAACTGAAGTATGTGTAATAATGGTTATGCAATGTATACTGAACACCTATGCAATGTAAAATTTGACTGTTCATCCCTGTGTGTCAGGAGGGTACTGTCACCCTTTGGAGGTACTAATGAGCTTGGTCATGTGACAAAGGAACACTCTTGAGGAGGGTTTCATGCTTAGAGGTACAGCAGAAACAAGGTGTCCTTAGGTAAATTAAGGATGTATAGGAATAAACATGGCACCCAAGTGCAGTTCTAGGGGATGCTGTACTGTTGAGCTGTGCCATCCTTCAGATGAGACATTAAACTGTGGTCCTATCTGCCTTGTCTGGTTGTTACTCAGGTGGACATTAAAGATCCCATGCCACTTATTGAGGAGAGTACTGGAGTTTCCCAGTACCCAGTTAAATTTCCTCCATTCACTAATGCACCAGTAACAGCTTAATCTGGTTCAATTTTAATTTATTTATATGTGTATTACCATCCACTCCTCCTTTTCAGACACAGATGAAAATAAGCAGTATCATTTAGCCCTCCTTTTCTGGTCAACAAAAAACTAAATAAATACCCAAAAAGACAAAGCATAAATTGAACCAAAGAACTGACAAATTTGTTAGATACTTTCCCATAAGGAGTGAGAAGACAGAGAACTAGCAAGAGAGGTGCAGTAGACAGATGGAGACACCATCCAGGCCCAGTTCAAGGTAGAATTTTATGATCTTCACAGAGAAGTTAGCTCACCATCCCCACAGGCTTAACTTTTTAATATCATTACAACCTCTCATAAGACACACCAAAGTCAAAGTAAAGTTCAAAGAAAACCATAACTCACTGATTCTTGTCAGGGAATAGATGCTGTTCTTCTTTCTACTTCATGACTGAGACCTACTCAGGTAAAGAAACCTTCAACCAACTGAGGGTTCCCCCCTTGGTCTTACCAGGAGAGGCCCATCTAAGAAACACTGAGGAATAGTTGACTTCGAGGAGAAAGAGAAGATGTAAGTGGACAGCTGCCATTGGCATAGCTTCCCAGCCCTTTGCCCATGACCTGCATGTCCCATTTCTGTTGGAGCATTGAGCCCGTAAGAGGCATGAGCCAGGATAAAGACTGCTGAGCTCTTGAAGAGCAGAGAAGCACTGATGCTGATGGGCATTGACCTATAGTGCCCTTGTAGCTGTTGAGGCATTAATGTTCACGGAAGCAGTATGTTGTAGAGAGCACAGCTTTGACTGAATGTAAAATGTGAGCATAAACTGAATGAGCATAGAGCTAAGCTGAATGTGAATGTAGGACCCTGGAGGAGGAAGAGCTGGACAACCATTTGACCAGTCTGACAGGGCATTAATTTGAGGGAGTGAAGCAGCATATAATGACCCGACTACAAGAAGCTGCTATGAACTATGAAGCATCAACAGCATTGACTGCAGGAAGTCCCAAAAAGTCAAAAGTCATGGACAACCATGACAGGTACAGATCAGCAAGTGAGAAAAATAGCCACAGGCAAGGGAATGAAATCCAGTCCACTGTTTGCCTAGATAAGACCATAGGAAATGATAGGCCATTCTGAAAAGCTTGATCCTATCCATAGTTTACCTAGAGTAGAACAGAGGAATGACAGTGACAAGCCATTCTGGAAGGCTCAATAGTTCAGATACAAGATTGCCAGGAAGATAAAAAAGTCAGCCAGCAAGATAGGTTCATAGGTTCATAGTTGTATATGAGTTCATGAGGCGTTTAGCCTTTTTTTTGAACTCGCCACCCATAAGGTTTTACAGGTAGAAAGTAAATTCCTGTCACCCTTATGATTGTCCAAATTCTTTTTAAACAAGGTCATATTATCATTATTAACTACAAGACTTGGCAGAGGATTCAAAGTTTTGATAACTCTTTGAGTATACCAATTACTCCTTTTGACGGTTAGATTTTTTTTCTCTTATTAGTTTATGTTCATGTGTTCTTGTAATTTTTTAAAGTTTTTTTAGTCAAACCAATTGTTTCCATAATTGTTTTATCTTGAAGGGAATTGTATGTTAAGCAGAGGTCACCTCTTTATCTCCTATACTCCATGGAGTAGAGTCCTAGTTTGGTCCATCTTTCCTTACAATTTAAGTTCTGCATATTTTTTATTTTTTTGTTGCTTTTCTCTGAACACCCTCAATTAACTTTTTCCCTATAATGGTGTTAAATGCACAGAAAGGGGAGCAATATTCCAAGTGTGGCCTAACCAGACTAATATATAGAGGCATAATAACATCAGGTTCTCTACTTTTAATATTTTTGAATGTGCACCCTAGCATTTGATGTCATTTTTTTAACAATATTTGTGGTATGCATATCGAAGGTCAGACTGTCTGCAATAAATATGCCAAAATCTTACCATTACTAGTAGTTTGAAGAACTGTATTATTTAATGTATACTCAATTTTAGGATTGTTATGTCCTAAGTGCATAACTTTGCTTTTATTTTCATTGAATGTCATTTTGTTCTCCTTTGCCCATTTTTCAAGATGACATATATTTTCTTGGAATATTTTCCCAGACTCTTAATCTGTGACTATACCCCCAGTCTTATAGTTGTCAGCATATTTGCACATCCAGGCATTGCTGGATGTTTGCATAGTTGACATCATATGTTAAAAAGTGTGGGCCCAAGGAAGGAGCCCTGGGTAACCCCACTAGTAAAATATCCCCAGGGGGATGAATGTCCCCTGATAGCCACTCGCTGTCTTCTTTTATCGAGCCAGGAAATTATCCAATATATTATACTGGGATGCAGTTGTATATTAATCAGTTTTTTTTAATTTTTATTTATTGAAGTCTTGGATGACACCTGTGAGCAGATGCCCATTGAGATGCTCCTCATCGGATACAGTAACACAAGAAGACACAACATAGTTACAGTAAATTATACATGCAGAGTACAAAAAATTCAACAGTACACGGGTTGCAATGAGAAGCAGTTCACAAACTGTGCTAAGGGATTGTATGTGGTATGCCAGCATCCTGCAAAAGAGAGAGAGGGGCAGAGGCAGACTGTTAGGGTGAGGTAGGGAGGGACAGTGGGAGCTGGGATAGGGAGGGCAGAGGGAAGAAAAGAGCCAAGGGGTACGGAGGTGGGAAGCAAATGCTAGGGCAAATGGGGTAGGAGACAAGTGCTTGGGCAAAGACTTAACCTGGCAGGCCAGGAGTTGGAAGTGCTGAGGTAGACTAAAGCTGCGGGCACAGACTAGTGGGGGCAACTACAGGTACTATTGTCGGTGAGGTGCTGATGAAGTTTGCACTTACAGGAACCAAGGGTTGTGGCTCCGGTGATGTCAGGTGGTAGACCATTTGTCCACAGAGGAGCCCAGTGAGCAAAGGATTGCTCAGCCATAGTTGTGCGGCACCTGGGCACATGGAATACTTGTGTAGTCGAGCTCCTGGTGTGCCTGGCATGTATAGGTGATGACAGAAGGCTCAAAACTCCTTGAGGAAGTACATTTAGTGAAACCCTTTTGTGAGTAGGCAGGTTTGATAAAGTATTCTGTCCTTCAATTGAAGCCAGCCTGATCACGCATAAAGCTCACAGGTGTGGGTGAGCTTTGGGGCATTAGTGAGCAGGTGGAAGCCTTGGTTTAAGGCTATTGAGAGGCATTAAAGCACTGTGTCAGTAGCAGAGCCATAGACATCTAGGCCATAGTCAATGAAGCTGATGAGTAAATTGATAATTGCTAAGTTCAGAGCTTCATAGGTCAGGCAATGTCTGTGTCTGTAGAGGATATCAACCCTGGTGTTAAAGGCTTTGGCCGTGATGTCAGTGTGCTGTGTGTAAGACAGGGCAGTGTCCAGTGTGATTTCCAGGTACTTGAAATGGGGGACTAGTTCCAGGGTGTTACCAGAGTCATTCTGAATTGCCAGGGGATAGCCTTTTAGCTTGTTTTGGGCAGTGGTGAAGAGCATGGTCTTGGTCTTTTTATAGTTCATGACCAGTTTTTGCTCTTTGGACCATTTTTCAGCCTCTGCGAAGCCGCTCTGGAGGTCATATTCCAGAAGTGTGGGGTTGAGGTTGCTAGTAAAGATCACCGCATCATCTGCATAGAGGAGCATGCAGCTATTGCAAGCAGCCAGAAGGTTGTTTAGGAAGACACCGAAGAGTAACAAACTGAGTATGAATCCTTGTGGTACCCCTGATCTGACTGGTCGACTTTCTCATAGGATGTCCCTGATTGTTACTTGCTGTGATCGCAGGCTAAGGTAGCTACAAAACCATGCTATGGTTTCTAGGGCTAGCCCTATGTCTGAGAGCTGTTCAAGGAGAAGGGCATGATGGGCTGTGTCAAATGTCTTTGATAGGTCAACAAAGGCCACCCCTACAATGTACCCTTTGTCAAGAGCACCATGTATGAATCCAGTAAATTCCAGGAGAGCCATGATGGTGCTATGACTGGCTTGGAAACCATGCTGTTCTGGGCATAGGAGCTGATATTGATTGAAGTACTCCACCAGCTGGTCAGCCACAATCCTTTCAAGGACCTTGGAAAGTGGGGGAAGTATAGAGACTGGCCTGTAATTGTTTTGAAGTGACCAGTCACCACTTTTGTGTATCGAGGTGACCATGGCAGCTTTCCAGATTTGGGGAAATTTGGAGTGGCAGAGGGATAGATTAATTATCTTTGTCAGTGAACCAAATACTTCATACAGTGTTAGTCAAACAAACTTTAGATCCAGAGAGTCCCCACTGTGCCTTGATTTGCTGAGGCCTTTTTCAAGGTATTTTCTAGCAGCGGCTTCAGAGACCAGTTTGAAACAGAAGAGTGGCCAGTTTGGTCATGCTGGGATCTTCTCACTGACCCCTGGAGCAGGGGTATTGAAGAAGTTGATCAGAAGCACACTACTGAGATCCGAGAAGGTGAGGTTCAGAGAGTTAGTGATGAGCAGATGGTCCAAGGTAGGGACGCTCACAATATTTAGCATGGCTGGGGCTATTTTAGGGTCCTTCCTAGTGATATTGTTTAGATTTGCCAAGAATGATTTGCTGCAGGTGTTAGTGAGTGCTTCCTTGT
Source organism: Neoceratodus forsteri (assembly GCA_016271365.2). Classification (NCBI taxonomy): domain Eukaryota; kingdom Metazoa; phylum Chordata; order Ceratodontiformes; family Ceratodontidae; genus Neoceratodus; species Neoceratodus forsteri. The sequence goes on from CM028131.1 coordinate 1,046,354,715, forward strand.
AGAATTTGCTTTTGCCTCCCAAACTGCCTTTGTGCACTCATGATGGGCCTTTTTATATGTTTGGATGTTAGTTGGTGTGCCATGTGCCCATGCTGTTTGCCAGAGTTGGTCCCTTGCATTTAGTTGTGCCAATAGTTCCGGGGTAATCCAGGGATTTATAGGTCCTCTTGTTTTTCTCCCCATGATCGAAGTGTGTTTGTCACAGGCCGTATTGAATTTTGAGATAAAGAGATCTAGTGCAGTGTCCACATCTATGGTTCCATACAGGTCCAACCAGTCCTGCTGCTTTAAGTCATCCTTTAGCTGCAGAAGATGGCCCTTTAGGAGTAGGTGTTTTTTTACGATTCTGGCAGAGTTTGTGGTAGTTGTTGTTCCAGAGGAAACTGATAGGGGAGTGGTCACTCAATGAGTCTGGGAGCACGGTGAGATCTGCGATGTGGGAAGGGCGGTTCGAGAGAACCTAGTCCAGAAGTGTGCTGGTGCCTGTCTTGTAATTGGTTCGAGTAGGCACATCCACCAGTTGGGAGAAGTGAGACCCAGTTGATATCGAAGCCTCCCAACAGTATTGTTTCAGTGTTTAGGCTCAATGTGCTGGTGTTGTCCAGTAGGTTGTTGATGCCAGGTGTGGTCTGCTTATGTGGGATGTATACATGTATTTTGTGAGATACAGTATTGAAGGCTTTGGAGTAATCCAGGAAGAGTATTTCAATGGGCACAATCTTGTTCAATGCTTCACTTACAATGTTCAAAGAAGTGCAGATTTGTTAGGCATGATCTACCTGGAAAAAAACATGTTGAGTCATATCAATTATTCCCCTTTTTTGAATATGCAAGGTGATATGCTGTTGTACGAGTCTTTCGAGTAATTTTCCCAGAACCGATGTTAACCTTATTGGTCTGTAATTTTTAACATAAAACCTATTACCATTCTTAAAGATTGGCATCACGATTGCTTCCTTCCATTCTGGTATAACTCTACCCTCTTTTATTGAAGCATTAAACAGTAGTGTGATGGGCTCAACTAGTTCACTGGAAAAGATGGTGCAGAAATGGAGAAACATGGGGCAATTAAAGAGCACAAGATGGGATGGAAACCAAATTAGATAAGGGAACAGCACATGTGAAGATGCTATAGTTTGATCATAAAGAGGAACTCCTTGGGAAGGGGTCTGAAGGAGAAAATATCCACAGAGTAAAGCTTAACTTACAATATATTTGCTTGTATAGCCCAGTTGAGTTGTACCATCTCATTTAGAGTGGGTTCAGCTTTTACCCAGTTCTTAGGCTAGGTGTCCTGGTGCACTGAGTGGTTAAGTGACCTGCTCAAGGTCACATAGTGTTTGCATCTGTCATCTCCATTCCCAAATCATTACTTGAACCACTGACTAGACCACAATGTCTCAGGGAAGTTCCACATTCAGATCAGGGTGAAGTACGAGTTTTATAATATATAATATACAATCAATCAATCAAGCATTTATTTATATAAGGCGCCCCTTCCAATGCTCAAGGCACCTTTACATTATAACATTAAAACTCGCTACATCATAAAACACATCTAACGTTATCTTGCGTGCCACCAGAGATACTGTTAAGGACTAAGAATTATAATTTGTTTGAACAGGCCTCGTGTAGTGTAACTAGAAGAGACTGAAAAAATGTTTATTTTGATTTATTCTTTGTTGACCAGGTAGGTACACTGGCACCATGTGCCTTTATCAAGCATGACCTGGGTACTACAAGTGCATTATATAGAACAGCAATATAATACAGTTCATGATACAGTAGCATGAAACAATGGAGAAAATGAATACATCATATGGTACTGTTAAATGACATCATTCTGTAGTTAAACATAGTGCAGGAGTGGTTGACGTAGAAAAGTACCTATGACAAACATTTTATGCAGTAAGTTGTACAGTGGTGATTGGGCTAGCAATAGTATAGTGCAGGAAGCAAACTCTACATGAAGCAAGAGCATGTATTAAGGTTTAGCAGACGATCCTTCATTTTGAGAGCAAAAACTTTGAGAGAGGAGGACAGTCTAATGGGAGTAGGTATGGAGTTCCAGAGAGAGGTATCTTGATGGCTGAAGGATTTCTGGCCCATCCCTATCCACATGGGGGGGTCTTTAGCATATTGCTTGCTGTGGAGTGGGCGTGTAGGAAGTTAACAGGAGTGAGAAGTTCAGTGATGCACTGGGGCATGTTTGCATGCAAAGTCTTGTATACAAAATTGGCAAATGTAATCAGGGCTTTGTGTTCTGATTGCAAGCAGCCAAGCTGATCAAGATTAGTATGATGATGTGACCTGATGCCTAGGAAAGTGGAAAATCTGACCACTTTGTGGTAAAGGGCTTTTTTCTTTGTCCAGACAATTTTTGGTGTGGTGTTTGTTATGATGGCACCATAATGTAATAGTGGTAGAAGGTTGCTTTGTGCTATGTTTACTCTAGTGTGTGCTGTGAGGTGCCCTTGGATGCTTTAAAGTAGCCCAGTTTTTATGTATGACCTTTACAGTGCTGTTCAGATGATTGTAGAATGAGAGGCAGGGATCAAGGGATATACCCCAGTATTTGAATTTGACAACTGATTTGAGCTGGGTACCTTCCAAAGTAGCTATATTGAGGCCTTGGGAATGGTATTTAAGTTTGGGAGTTGAACCTAGGTGTATGGCTTTCATCTAGGAAACATTCAGGATCAAGTTTTCTTTAACCAACATTGCAGAGAGCAGAAAAAGAGCTTTGTTAATTTCAGCCATGTCTCTGCCATGAACCTAGACAACTGCATTGTGTGCATAAAGTAGGGATTTAGCAGATGTTCATGTCCTAGGCAGGTTGTTGACAAAGATCATGAACAAAAGGAGTTCCAGCATACATCCCTGTGGTATGCCACAGGTGATGTGTTGGTCCCAGAGGTTACTTTTGCCAAGCTTGACTGCTTTGGATCTATTTGTAGGTAGTTTGAGAACCACTGAGTCACTGCTGGGCCCAGTCCAAAGGTGCTAAGTCTTTGTAATAGCAGACTGGTCTACCAGATCAAATGTTTTGGTGGGGTCCACAAACACTGCACCAGTCATTAAGCCTTTGTCCCTAGCTTGGTGGACAGAATCTGAGAAACTGACCAATACAGAGCAGGTTCCATGATCCTTCCTGAAACCATGGTGTTCCTTACAGACAAGCTTGTGCTGGTCTAGGTATGAGGTGAGTTGGTTGAGGACTGTCCTCTGTTGTACCTTACCTAGGACTGAGAGGATGGATATGGGCCTGTCATTGTCCACAAATGCATTTTTACCCTTTTTAAATAGGCACTACTGTGGCTAACTTCTAGATGCCAGGAACTGTTTTAGTCTTAATTAAGAGACGGAAAATGTTAGTGATTGGTTGGAAAATCTGAGATGTGGCTAGGTATAGAAATTTAGGGGGCAATCCATTGCTGCTGGCAGATTATCTTATTTAAGTGGACCAACAGTTTATGGACTTCCTTGATTGTAGCCTTTTTTAGGTAGAAACGGGGAGGTGGTGCATCCAAAATTGACATGTATTCATCATTATGGAGCTCTCCTTTTGTGGCAGGAGGACTATATTTTTCCGGGTTACAGAAATGGTCACTGAGCAAATCTGTTAGCATCTTTGGATCAATGTGGTTAGTGCCATTGACTTTGATGGTAATGGTGGCCTCAGTGGTTCTAAAGTTAGTTATATTGTTTATGCAGGTCCAGAATTTGTTACGGTCTTTCAGGCTGGCTGCTTGTTGTGCTTTGAAATACAAACTCTTAGCTAGATTGTGTTTGCACTTGCACTTGTTCATCAGGTGCCTGTAGACTTCCCATTTAGGTCTGGAGTTGAATTTTCTATATGTGTCCCATGCTGAGTCTCTAGTCCTCATTCGTATGAAGAGGTCACTAGTTAGCCAATTCAAACGTAGGTATTTGAATCAGTGCCTGGTCAAGAGGCACATTAATTTTTATTGAACTAATTCTCTAAAAGAAAGAGAGAGGAAATATAAATGATCCGTAATACAGTGTCCAAGATTACAACAGTCTGTCATATTTCAAATTAAAAGAATTTGACTAGATTGCTTAAAATTTATACTCCTAAATGCAGTACCTAAATGTGTTCTGTTCTGTCCACAGGAATGGGAGTTTAAATTCAACTGATTAGAACAAACCTAATTTCAAGGCTTCAGATTTTGAAAAATGATTTTGTATTGTGCAAGTGTTCCATAGATTTCCAGCTCTTTTAGAGACATCACAGGGGCAGAGACAACTGGATCGCTAGTATAAAAAAGCACATCATCTATGTAATACACAGCTACCTTTCGACTGGAGCCATTTATCTTAATACCTTTAATCCTTTGATTCTGACAAACAGCATCCACCAGTGACTCTACTGAGACCACAAATACCAGGTTGCATGAGAACATCCCTGCATAATTTATACTCATTGCAAAATCTACATTAAAGCAACAGTTACAGATCACTCCTCATGCCAAAAAAATAAGGAAATTATACTTTAGGATAAAAAAAAAATAGTCCCCTGAGCATTGGTGAATCTGTTGCATGGTCTTTCCTGGGGTACAAATGGGGTATGAATGATCACACAGTGGAGTATTTGTGTTGCCCAGACTTCAGCATTGTCTTTCTAGACAGACATAAATACCCATATACCCATGCATAGAGAGAGGGTGCCTAAGTTAGGGCAAAACCAACTGTGCATTATGTGATAATTTGGGCCATTTTTATTTAGTTTTTTGGTTGTCATAGTCTGGATATATGCTGAAACACTCCTTTAATGGTGTGTTTTTTGTGTGCGTGGTTTCTGTTGATGATCTTGGACCTTAAATAGCAAACCATTGTAGCTTTGAGTTAACATTTTCAAAAAATTCTGTTTCATATTTCTCTGACTCCCAAGAAAAACTTGCATTGTCCTTTATAAAACCAGTTTGATCAGAGTGACTAACAGTACTAAACTGATTATGTAGATGAGTGGTCAATATTGTTTGTAAAGATTTTTCAAAAATTATTAAGAAAATAAATTGCTCTGGAAATATATTAAACAAATGAGCATTTTCATTTTGTTTATAATACAGATTTTAGCTGATTGTGCTGCTGCTTGAGTTGTATAACACATTAAAGCATGCAAAATGTGTCAAATAAATGTACAAATAAATGAAAAGTACTTGGTAATGTGATTTGTTTTATATACAGCTATGTAAATTGTGTGTGCTGACTTACAAAATAATATGTTTCTACTATAATAGATAGTTTTTTTTTAATACTTTATAATGACATGGTCCTGATATGTAAATTGCATTATAAAGGCAAAGAATAATAACAGTGCTTCAACTAAAGTAAAAAAAAATTGCATCTGTACAGTGACATTAATCATGTGATGGGGCTTAAAAGTACAAAATTTGATTGGCTGTCAACATTCTTTACCGGTGGTGTTATCAGCCCATAATATATGGAATACTAGAAAAAAAATGACTCCTTCCCAACAAAGCCTGTTTACTTTCATTAACACACAATAAATCCCTACACCAAATAACTCCAACTATTACTTGCAGCACCCTCCCAACCCACCCCACACACACACACACACACACACACACACTCTATTTAAACACAAGCTGAGAATCACAGCTCATGTCAGATCCTATTCTTGTTCCTATCCCAGGCATAAAGTTCAAATAAAAACCACACTGTCTCTGCCTCCCACTTGCCTGCACTCTTTAGCTGTGTTCACACTGTGGCACTACTTGCTATTTTCCGATGCTCCTTTCCCATGGCACAGATGCTCCCAGAACAAGAGAGAGTTTACACCACCCACTCTTGCTGCACTGCTGGTCATGCTATGGAAGAGGCTGGACATTTCGGGGGCAGGGTTTTATTGGCAGGGAGACAAGGGTCTTGGTAGTGGATCAAGCGCATTAGGAGTTTACAACACAGTTTAATGTGCTTGATCCGATTGAGATCCCCACTCCTGCGTTGGAGCCAAAAATGGATCTGCAGTGCTTTTAACATGCTCTGGTAAGTGTCTACACTGCCGTCTTTGGAGCACATCGACCCCTGCACACAGGTTGATGTGCTACAAAGACCATAGTGTAAACAGGGCTTTTAAAACAAAAGCTGTGTGACTTCTTCTTACTCACTAGTTGCCATGCTCTATCAAGGTGTTAAATTGAGCAGGATCCCACAAGAACTCAGTTTCACCACCTCTTTAAAAATTGTATAACAGTTTCACCACCTCTGTCACCTTTCTCCATTGACTACTATAAGAGAGTTCCACCACCTAGAAATGACAGTTTCACCACATAGAAATCTAAATGTGAGCATTCCCCCACCTAAACATTGCCAGTTTAACCACTGGCTCTATCACACCCACCATGTCACAGAGTTCAAATGAAAGTCACAATATGCACTGCCTCCACCTCTCATCCACCAACAAACATAAAAACAAAAGCCATACTGCACTTTTTTCTCACTTACAGCCATACTCCATCAGTCCAATCCCTGATGTAAACTGTCCACCAGGTGAGCTGTAAGGGGAACCAGGGGTAGACAGTTTCCATCAGGATCCCATAGTCTATATATTATTATGTATTGTTCTCATGTATTGTCCTCATGGATGATTTTATTGATCCAATTTTGACTAATTGGCTTCTGTTCAATAAATAATGTATAACCCAATCCAATTTATAATTCCCCACTCCCATGTTTTCAAGCTTATGGAGGAAAGGAGGAAGAGGGGGACATGATAGAAGCTTTCAAGTACCTCAAGGGAATTAACAAAGTCCAAGAAGGTAGCATATTTCAGAAAAAGAGATGTGCAAGAACAAGGGGACACAATTTGAAGATAGAGGGGGGACAGCTCAGAGGTAATGTGAGAAAGTATTTTTTCATGGAGAGGGTTGTGGATGTATGGAATGGCCTTCCTGAGGAGGTCGTGGAGTCAAAAACAGTGGGGGAACTCAAGAATGCATGGGACAGACATAAGGCAATTCTAGTAGGGGGTAGGAGGAAGTAGGCTGTTGGTTAACTAGGATCTGCAGCTTATCCATTAGGTAAGGAGATGGGCAGACTAGGTGGGCCAAGCGGTCCTTATCTGCCATCAAATTCTATGTTTCTGTGTTTCTGAGTATGGGGTGGTCCACCAGTTCAAAGGCCCCTTGGTCAGGTCAACAAAAATTCAACCAGTGAGCAAGCCACAGTCCATTCCATTATCAATATCACCGGTCAACCTGACCAAGGCTGTCAATGTGCTGTATTCTCCCCTAAATCCATATTGATCTTGTGTGAGGAGTTGATTCTCTTCCCAGTATTTTTGACAACTGGTTAAAAATTACCTTCTCTGAAAGCTTGGCCAAAGCAGGCAAGACTGAAATAGGCCTATAATTAGAGATCAAATGCATATCACCTGTCTTATATATACATTTTACTACTGCTGTTTTCCAACTGTTTGGAAACTGATTTGTGCATAAGGGTAAGTTGAATAGATGTGTCACAGGCCTAGCCAGTTGTTTTGCTGTTATTTTAGAAGTCTAGGAAATAGACAATCCACACCTGGGCCTTTGTCACTCCCAAGTTTAGACAAAAGAGTGGGTACTTCCTTTTCTTTTACCTTAAAGAAGCTGAATGTTTTTGAACAGGGTTTATTATATTCCCTGCTATCTAACCTCTTAGAATCCTGTTTAGTTGATTTTTAAATAATGTCATGTCTGTAAAGAAATTATTGAATGTATTTACTAGCTCCAAATTTTTGTTTATTAGTTGTTCTCCAATTTTTAATTTGTCAGTTTTCACTTGACTGAAGAGTTGGTAGAATTCTCTAAAATAATCTCAATTACTTATACAACAATGCATTAAGTCTGCAATTTATACAGCACCTGCTTATTAATGATCGAGCTGTTTCTGTTCAGTTCAGTTGCTTTATTTAGTATGTACATAGTGCATTGGTAATATCTCAAGCATTTTGGAAGTTGGTCTACCACTGGTTAAGGAATAAGGATGTTATAAAATAAAGCTATGCTGATAACATGCCAATGCCATGTGATCTGTGTTTCATACCACATTATCACAACAGATAATATGTTATTGGGGTCAGTACTGGGTATCTAGGGATTAATTATAGCTTATTTAGCCCATCATGACTACACCCCACACCTTTTCAGTGGTAATCGCTGTAGCCTGTCTTCAGTTATGAAAGTGTAACCCCTAGGTGGTGCTATTCCAAGGGCTACTACCCCACCTGTATGGCTATGCAAAGGTCGAGGGGCCTAGGTTCACTAATAAGGTACCTCCACCCAGAGTAATGGTATAGGGGTGTATATCTGTTCTGCTATGGCCCTCTGGGAAGCCATAACCACCCATCAACCCTCCTAGTGACCCAGTACCTGACACAGTAGTGAATTCATAGTCAGTGTGAAACAGTAATAATATGCGCACACCCTTCATCCTTACCACCAGGATTGGACTTGCAGTAGCTTACCTGGAGACCCCCTGTAAAGTAAGGTTAGCACACTCTTAACACTGCAACCCAACTAATAATATGCACACTAGCCAGGTTAAACATGAAAAAAGACAATGAGGTTTATTTAGGGGCAGTGAACAAGGAAGGGGCATGAATCTAGTCAAATGATTGGAAATCTGACTTTGTTCAGTGACTGCATGCACTTTTGTCCCAAACTGACAGTCACGCAATACTGGGTACCCAGGATGGTAAGTCTGGCTAGCCAGAGATGTTGCCCGGGGGTGGCTGGCATTGCAGCTGATGTTGGGGCCCTTGGTGGAAAGAAAGGCAGTTAACATCCAAAACAACCAGATTATTTGTAATCCAAGCCAGTTGGCTCAGTCCTTTCTAAACCCAAGAAACTGAAAGAATTAGATAGTACCACAGATGATTTAAACACTCATTGCAGGGAGTTACCCTGATTGTACTTACGCTACCAGGAATCTGCTGCAAGGCAGGCGATATGGAGACCTTGTGGTGATGACCAATGGGCATGGGGAAACAGGACCGACATGACACACCTCCTCTTCACGGCCTTTCCTCCAGGTGGCCACAACCTGTGTGTTGTTGCTGTGCAGAGGCTGAATCCCCAAGCTGGTCTCTCATCAAAACAGACTCTGGTGCAGGAGTAGTGGCCTAGGCCAAACTGACAAGTCCCTGGCAGGATGGGCAGTCTGGCAAAGTTTGTAATCTTCTGCTGGTGAAGTCTCCAGCTGGCGTAACAAGTTGGGCCATGGGCAAGTGGGTCTCAGCCCACGTAACACATTCAGCACATTCAAAATAACAGCTATTTCTGGATACAGTTTGGATATAGTCCAGTTGCAATTCAGCAGCTTTACTGAGCAAACCTTTCAATCCGAGCACACCTCGCACACAAGCTGGGCCGTTCACTTCAGGAGCAAGCCTTCGGTCCAGATTGCAAGTTGCACTAATAAACACCTTCTTTCTCTTCTGGCACAGTTCCGTGATGAAATCAGACAACTCTGACTTCTGCTATAGGCAGTCTCAAGCAGGAGAACATGACAGGGAGGCAAGTTGGACCTCTTCCCACCAATTCCCCTACCCTCCTTCTGGGAGAAGCTGCTCGAAAACTCGAGCTGTTCACACTTCAAGCTCCAACTCTAACTGATCCACTGTCTCATTCAGTTCTGGGGATTTTCCTTGTAAATCCAACAGTTTGGTTGACTGAAGGAGCTGTCAGTCACGGTTAGGGCTCCCCCTCCAGGTCAATTTGGCACCAAATGAAAAACTACAAAACTACAGATTTTCCTTCCAACAGAACACTGGGGTTCAGATTCATTTTACATCACCAGTGGTCCTATTGGTCCAATTACTGTAATTTCTGGACCTAACATGGTAACTCCCATCCAAATGAACGAGCTTCAAATAAAGCAGGCTAGACAAACTTCTCTATTTCAAATATAACAATGCATAAACAATAAATAAGCATAGTTCCTACACAGGCTCCCTTTGTGCAAATGGTGACTGCGAAGTGGAGCAAAACATAGCACTGTCTGGCTGGTCGCAAACCCTAAATTGCTTGGACCCAGCTCAGACCATTTACTTAGCACAGGTTAGCTATTCTCTTAAAGGGATATGTGCGGACGCTCAATAGGGCACTCTCACACAAGTGAACAAACTACTTAAAGACAGGACACCAGCCTGACAGTGGACAATGAGGAGCTCGGGAAGACATTAGGTAAACCCAAATTTGTCGGGGGGTTACATAAGTATCTAGTCTCCATTTGAACTGATTTAGAGTTTTAGCCTCTACTTTCCAAAAGTGGGTTCAGAAGCTAATAATCTATTGTATATAGAAAGATTATTTTAATTGGGTTTAAATGGTCTTCTTTGAGTTGATAGCAATGTCCCACAGTATTATGTAAACTGGAGCTGATAACACTTAAAAAAAAAAAATTATTTATTAAGGTTCATAGAGTGTATACAGTTCATGATCAGCAACATTACACGAAATGCTTACATGCAAGGACTAGGTGTGTTTGCCAGGTGGTAGGCAGCCACCCCCGTGTGTGTGTGTGGGGGGGTAGAATTTAATGGCAGTTTCATACACAAGGAAATATTACCACTGGCAGGTTAATGAGCTCATAAAGCTATGAGCCCAAAGGGCAAGGAGCACTTATGAGATCCTTAATTCCAAGATAGTAATATTTTCTGAGTATATGTGACTTTGTCATCAGATATTTTATATATTGTAAAAGGATGCAACAAAAGGATATATAACAAATAAATGCTAGGAAAGTCTGGTATATGAAGATATAACGCAGTCAAAGGGACTATTTAGCCAATAACCCATGAACCCGAAGGGTGAGTGGGTTAATTGAGCTAATTATCCCCCAAGATGGCATTATATCCTTATATACTACACTTTCCTAGCATTTATTTTATATAAATAAATAAAATAAATAATACATTAGAATGGTTGTTATTTTATTTTTGTAGCTCACATTTGCAATCATTTCTGGGTTTGCTTTGAGTTATTTTGTCCCTCCTGCTTTTCCATAGTGCAGGGTCTTCTATATAAGGAGGTGTGGTTAGGGCGATCAGTCTCTTACTTGTTTGCCTTGAAGGATCAGGAATGGCGTGTGGTTCTGGTTGGCCTGGCAGAGGGCTTGGATGAGTACATTCCTTCTCACACATTCAGCTGCCAAACCGAGTGGTCTAACAAGTTTAATTCTGTCAGTGAAAGTTACAGCAGTGACTCCAGCCATGTTCATTAGCATCAGTCTGCATGCTCGGAGTCAGAGATTTAACTTTCACTTACAGAATTAAACAAGTTAGACCAATCGTTATGGTGGTGGATGAACTTTCTTGTGCTCAGGAGACTGACTTACTAACTCCTACTAGAAAATTATCTTAGGTAATAGTTGTTAACAAAAGAAAAATTCATCCACGCACAAGTTTGCACATTGTTTGTAGCTGTCTTCCAGAGCATGGTCTGGAGCGGGCAGTTGGTCCAGGATAAAAGTCGGGACAGAAAGGGAGCTAAAAAACTCCACCAAATGCTGTGTGTGTCTCTAATCAGGGGCAGGTCATTGAATGCTGTTTGGTGAGCTGGCTGCAGGAGGAAGACTGGTCCTGCAGAGGCAATCATATTCCCTGGCCACTAATTAAAGTCATATACCATGGAGGGCTGTGGTATATGACTTTAATTGATGGCCATGGTACAGTATATGACTTCAATTGGTGTGATAAACCGGGAAATGAATGGGCTTTTCAATGGAACTCAAATGTCATCCATGTATTATATTTCAAAAGGATATGTCAGATATTTAATATATTGCAAAAGGATGGTACTTTTTAAATGTTGCATCACATTTCAAACCATTTTACGGTTTTGCCATTGCATTTGTTGCCCTACTTTGTTTTCTGTAGTGTTGTGTCATTCTTTGTATGTAATATAAGTTTTTGTGCCCACTTCTTTTTTGTGTTTGTGGGTCCTCCTATAAAAGGAGACATCTCTGTGTTGCTCCGTCTCTGTTAGGCATTCAGGATGGTACTGGGGAGTGGCATGGTATCTTCAATTCAGAGCAACATGTAGTGTGAAGTCTGGAGCAGTGGTCCTGAGTGGTATGTAGTTTGTGGTTGGGATAATGGTGGCACCATGTTGTTGAGCAGGCTGGAGTCAGTGGCAGCAGCATGGAGTTGGCAGCTACATGAAGATGGCAGCATCACGGAGGGCTCATCTGTGAAAACAGAGCTGGAATATTGAGGCACATGGCTTAATTGTGAGTGTGGCTGGAAGGAGGTGTTGGGTTAATGATAGGGTTTTAGGATTATGTTTTAGGCTAGGACAATTTTTACAGGTTGTTTTTGTATTTCTACTGGATTTTAGGGGCTGTGTTTGTGAGGGGTTGTGAGGTGTTTAGGGTGGAGATGCTTTATGTATATTTATTTGTTGAAAGTTTCAGAAAAATACCTTTGAGCACAGGTCGTCTTCATTTGCAAAGGTTCCACATTAGTGGCAAAGTTATAATAAAGATGACTACAGATGTGAACAAGCGAATTTCAGAGGAATGTTGCCAGAACAATCAAGATACAAATATAACTGGTGCACTGTTCAAATTACCAAGTTGCTTGGTCATATACTGGAGTCAATAAGGTGGTTGTTACATGTTCTTACCTAATCACAACCCTTCCCATCCCACACAGACACCCCTCTCCTCTGATAATCTCATGATTCCCTGTTCCATGATTCCCTGCTCCCATCCAGACTAGTTTTATTTATTTGTTTCTTGGAATTTTGGAAACTTATACAATGACTAATGCAATTGATCACATTATCTTAGCATTCTTTTCTATTCTACTGTCACACTCCCACCATCTCCCTGCTTTAGCTGCAACTACCTTGCCCGCTCCCTACTCCCAGTGCCCCCCTCGTCCACCCTATCCAGCTAACACCGGTTCCCCCCTCAGCTTATCCATCGCTGCAACACTGTCTTCACCAAATATCTTCTTATGCCACTCCCCCCCAAGATGACTTCCTGCTTAACCCTTCTATGGTGCTTCTGTGCCACACCAAAATCTCCTCTACTTACAAGAGGGCGTAAACTGCCAGCCACCTTCTCAATGTTCCTTCTTATCCTGCTCCTAGCAGGGGACATCGAACTAAACCCAGGCCCCACTGTAGGACAAATGAAAACTACATCCCTCAAAGGCCTTAATATCATGCATATGAACATCAGGAGTCTCCTACCTAAGCTAGACCTGCTTAGCTGCTGAGTGACTCAACACTCCGCTGATGCCCTCTGCCTCACAGAAACATGGCTTTCCGACAAAACCCCTGACTGCTCCCTATCCATCCCTGATTACACCCTCCACTGACAGGACCATGGCAAAAGAGGTAGAGGTGTAGCGATCTATGTAAAACAACCACTCTCTTTCTTAGTCATCAAGAGGGAATCTTGCTCTGGCTCACAAGAACTGATTCTATCCCAACTAATCCTCCCTTTCTACCATACTAATTTTCATTGGGGTGATCTACTGCTCCCTGTGCCTTGCCCAGGATGCATCAGTTTCTTGCATGTCCTCCCTAACCCCCTTTGCTGCATCTGGTGAACTACTTCTACTAGGGGACTACAACCTAGACTGGCTCTCCCCCTCCGCCAAAACCATCACATCCAAATTAGAGGCTCTTAACTTCCCCCAATTAATTAGTGAACCCACCCATTATAATCCTCACTCAGCAAACCACTCATTAATTGATTAGATCCTCACTTCCTATCCACATAGAATTTACACTACTGGTGTATTGGACACAGCCCTTAGCAATCACTATATTACACACTGCAAAAGAAAAATTCAGCTTCCCAAAATCAGACCCTAAGTACATCATTACCCATCCTTTAAATTCACTAAACACCAGCTGTCTACTCTGCATTTGATGTTGACTCAGCCCTGTTCAGCTTCCTGCATACTGTCAATAAAGTCTGGGACTCCCACGCCCCCTAGGTTAAAGCTAGGGTCAAAAAGCACCACAACCCATGGATCTCCAGCACAATAATTGCCCTCTGTAAAGCTCATGACAAGGCCTGGTCCCTATTTAAAACCACACAAACCCACCAATCTACGCAGACCTACAACTTCACTAGAAATGCCTGCACTAAGGCTATAAGATAAGCCAAAGCTGAATACTTTAAGTCCCGTTTAAACACAGCCCATTCTTCCTCCTTCTGGAAGGTGGTCCACTCCCTTATCACCCCCCCCCTCAGACCACCACTCCAACTGTCAAGCATAATGACCAAACAATTTCTGACCCAGTCAAAATAGCAGAAATCCTAAACAACTTCTTTACCACCTGTGCCCTTGCTGACCTGACCCTCCCCACGGGCCATCACACTGCCCCTTATACCCTACCCAAAACAATTTCCTCCTCACTCCACCCTCACCAGAAGATGTCCTTAATGCCCTCAAAATCCAGCCCTGATGGTATCCGCCCCAAACTTCTGCATATATCTGCACCTGCAATTGCTGTTCCCCTCACTTACCTACTAAACCTGCCCTTCTCCTCTGGCAATGTCCCCCAAGCTTGGAAACTTGCTTATGACATCCCACTCTACAACAGTGGTGACCCCTCAGTACCTGGAATATATTGACCAATCTCCCTCCTCCTCGCTCTTGCCAAACTGCAAGAAGCTCTTGTCCAGTCCAGATTCACTAACTTTCTCACGTCCACAAATTTCCTCTCCCCATATCAGTCTCAGTTCAGAAAGCACCATTCCACCATATACACCACTAGATCAATAACTCTGTTGCCAGTTCTGTCGAAGATGCTCAAAAGATGTGTACATAGGCAGCTTTGTCAGTACCTGGAGCAGTATGATCTGATCATGAACTGCCAGTATGGCTTTAGAGCAGGAGGTCCATGGACACAGCCCTTATTGACTTTAACAATCTTATAGCAGTGCCAATGAATCAGGGGCACAGAATGGGGGCCGTGTTCATGGACCTCAGTAAAGCCTTTGATTTGGTGGACCACGGAATCACTCTGAGAAAATTGTATGGAACAGGAGTGCATGAAGAAGCTCTGTTCTGGTTTAAATCTTATTCATCTAAAAGAAGACAATGTGTAATGGTAGGGAAGACTGTGTCATCATTGAGAGGGGAGAGGAGAGGGGTGCCCCAATGCTTGATATTGGGGCCCCTTCTCTTCAACGTCTGTGTAAACAGTCTACCTAATGCCATAAAAAATGGGGTGGTATGGCTGTACGCAGATGACACAGTTCTGGTGGCATCCACTGATAGCCATGCCAACATGGAGATAAATCTGCAGGAAGATATGCCACTAATGGAGAAATGGTTCTGTGAATCCAATCTACTGAAGAACCTTAAGAAAACTCAGTGTATGACTTTTACATCAAATAATTTACCAAACACAGGCTATGAACTAAATCTGCTTTTCAAGAACAAACAACAGATCCCTAGAACAAACACTTATAAATATCTTGGGGTGATGATTGACTGGAGGTTAAAGTATGAGGAGCATGTCAACTTGGCAGTAAAAAAGTGTAATCAAAAACTGGGTGCTTTAAGAAGAATCTCCTCTTCCCTTGGAAAATCAACAAGGGTTAAATTGGTAAACCAACTAATACTCCCTGTTCTAAATTATGGGGTGTTAGTGTACAGAAATGCTCCAAAAAATGTACTTATAAAAGTTGAACGGACATTTTACAGGCTTGCTAGCTCAAGTAAATTTGGAGAACACCATTGTAAAGTTTATAACAACTTACAATGGATAGGTACAGAGTTAAAGAGGAATATTCAATGGTCTACCTGGTGCTACAAACTTACGAATGCTAACCATACCCATCCCTTAAAACACTTATTAAATATGAGCAATCGAGAGAATAGACATGGTTTGAGAGAAATCTCCTTAGGAATGATATGGCCTAGAATTAATAATAGATTTGGAGATACAGCATTACTAACTACTGTAGCACATACTTGGAATGCTATACCAAACCAAATAAACTGGACAATACAGCTCATGAGTTCCAGACTGCAATGAAAAACTAATACCATACTGGCTGTAAAGTAATTGCTATGGTTCATCTTAGCTGTTATTGCAGTCATAGCTGGTTGTAATTGCTAGCCGGCCTGGTGGCACTGAGGGCTGAGGCACTGGACACCACACCTCACGCCATGCTGGTGACCCAGGTTCGGTGATGGACTCGGTTCGCTGGGGGTCAGCTGGGGGGGAGGGATTGAGCTCCTTACGGCCACTCTCCCTCTCTGGGGAGGGTCACAAGCTAGCCCCACCATGTTACTGCCATCTCCTGGGTGAACTTGGGTATTGGCAGTGCAGTCGGGGAAGCAGAGGATGTAAGGGAGAGGCTGACATCAGCTGAGGGCCTTGAGTGGAGATGCATCTCAGAACACCTCTGCCTCATTGGCCCTCCTTGAGTGCCAACGTCAGCAGGGAAAGGCACAGAACAAGGAAAAATCCTGTCCTGGATCCAGGCAATGAATCCCCAGCACCACATCCAAGGGAGGAACTGGGGGCAGTCTCCGCTGTATGCACAGTCCCTTGATGATTAGGGGGGACACTTGGGGAGTGCCTCCTCTGCCCTGCCTGGAGGGTAATCTGGAAGCCCTGAAGGTATTTGGAGAGTGTCACACTCCAGGGAGCAGACTCCTCTGTCCTCCTAGGGACATTTCTGAGAGGTGCAGTGGGGAGTTCTGAGAGAGGGATCAAGGGCAGTAGAGCCAGGAGGATAAAAAATAAGTTAAAAAAAAAATAACCGGTTGTAATTGCTATGTTTCATCTTAGCTGATATTTCAGTCATAGCTCTTATGATATTTTGTGTATGTACTTCTTGCATTTATGAGTTGTTGTCCATGTATACTTGTACATTGTTGAAAGTCTTATGTATATGTACAGGGCACCCTTTCTAAACAGGGACTTGTCCCTAAAGTCTGTTCCTTGATAAAAATAAAATGTTATCATTCATTCATTCATTCATATTCTCCCTCCTTTGCATCACTGGACACACCCAATCAGTCGCTGACCAAGACCAACTAATTGCTGCAATCTTCATTGATCTGGTAAAGACAATGAGATGACTCTTAGCCTGAAGAGGGTAGGGATCTAGGTAGAAGGAATCGGGATGGGGATGTTTCCAAAAAAGTACCGCCCCACCACGTCCCAGGACCTCAAACTCATTTGGCTTTCTCTGGATGTGACACTACTGCATCTCACAAAAATCCTCAACCTGTCCTTATGCCTCAGCTACTTCCCCTCACCTTGGAAGAGAGCAGTAATCACACCCATCCTGAAGAGGAGTCTGCTCCCTAGAGTGCGACATGCTCCAAATACCTTCAGGGCTTCCTACTTTATTGCCACCTTCAATAAGGCCTGCAACATTTTTGCACCCTTCTCCAAACAGATATTAAAGAACAGAAACACCCCTTGGATCTCCCAAGCGCTACTTGATCAAATGCTTCAGAGGGATAACCTATGGCACAAGGCCCTTGACTCACAGCTTCCGCAGGATCGGCAACGGTACAGGGAGGCCCACAACAAGTGCACGTGGGCCATCAAGCAAGCCAAAACCACATACTACAAACAAACTCTCGCTGCATCTTGGGGTGCTGGGAAAAATTTCTGGAGCAATGTAAAGGATCTCTGTGGGAAAACTGTTTCCTCTACCCCTGCTCATCTTACAGTAAATGGGGTGACCAGTCATGACCCTACTGCTATCGCCGATGCCCTCAACACCTCTTTCTCTGACCTCTCTCATATTCTCCCACCTCATTTCTCTGACCCTAACACTCACCCCCCCCACGACACCTCAGCCACCTACATACCTACCCCCTTCAGGCTAAGAGTCACCTCTTGTAATGAGGCAAAATGCTATCTCACCAAAGCTCTGGTGAGCTCTCGTTACAGCAGTGATTCCCTGGACCTCAAACTCATTCGGCTTTCTCTGGATGTGACACTACCGCATCTCACAAAAATCCTCAACCTGTCCTTATGCCTCAGCCAATTCCCCTCAGCTTGGAAGAGAGCAGTAATCACACCCATCCTGAAGAGTGGCGACCCACTGCCGCTAGCAATTATAGGCCTATATCTATCCTGCCTCCCCCCCTCTAAGGCCCTTGAAAGAATAGTATCGGATCAGCTAACTAACTACCTATCCAAGCACAACTTGCTCTGCCATGAACAACATGGTTTCCAGAAGGGCCACAGCACCTCCACAGCACTCATTGAACTCACTACCTTTATTCATGAGGCCCTAGAGCAAAGCTCCGTGGCAGGGGCTATCTATGTTGACTTGGTCAAAGCATTTGATACCGTCAGTCACGATCTTCTACTCCACACCCTTCCATCCCTTAACTTTGCTCCAGAAGTCACCACCTGGTTCAAAGTTTACCTCTCTAATCGGACACAAGTCAAAATAAATACTTCTATCTCCACTTGCAAACTGGTTCACACTGGTGTCCCTCAGGGGTCTATACTTGGTCCCCTACTCTTCACCCTCTTCCTCAACTCCCTCCCAAAATCCTGCAGTAGAAGAATGATGCTATATGCCGACGATGCGGTACTTTTTTGAAAACATCCCCATCCCGATTCCCTCCAATTGACTCTACAGGGCCACTTTAGGGAAATAGAAACCTAGTTCTCTGAACACCATCTTATAATCAACTACAAGAAAACTAAGACCATGATCTTTGCTCACCGCCAAAGCCCCCACTGTCATGCACCACTAGTTGTAAAAAAACACCCATGGCTCCACTCTAGAGCAGGTTCCATGTTTCAAATATCTTGGAGTCACCTTAGACACCTCCCTCTCCTACCACACTCACATACAACAGGTCTCCTCCCCGGTTAACACTAGATTAAGTATCCTCTACAGGCATAAACACTGCCTACCCCTCCAGGCCATGCATCTCGCTGTGACCTCATCTATCCTATCCTTGGTGGACTATGGAATAATCATACATAGCTCAGCGGATCAAACTGCCCTACGCAGCATCAACCTAGCCCTTAACAAAGCTTGCAGACTAGTCTCGGAATGTGACAGGTTAACACGCACATGCGAGCTTTATAATCTGGCTGGCTGGCTAAATTTCCAAGGCAGACTTAAATACTTTACCTGCCTCCTTGCCAAACAGATACAACTAAAGCAGGCTCCCATAGGCTTACACCCACTTATCCACACAGCCCCCCATAGGTGGACCCAAAGACACACAGCTAATTTTACCCTACTAGTTCCTCACTGTAGAAACTTGCTTGGACAAAGATCCTTCCGCTACCGGGACCACCTATGGCTAAACAGCCTACCGTCCTCCATCTCCTTGACCCATAGTCTCAACCTATTTAAAGTTAGCCACACATCCCTGCTCCTTAACTCAGAAACCTATGATTGTATTAAGACCAACTTACATACTATTCCCACCTCTCCACAATCACTTTGGAGACATATGCTACCCAGCTCTATCCTATAGCAACTGGTTCATCTTCCAACACCCCTCCTATGCCCCATCTGTCCAGATATTACTACTCGGGGTCCCTCAAAATCCTATGTTACTGTATCCTGTCTTAGCACTGGCTCAGACTTTCTATATGCCCCCAGTGGATGCACTCCCAAAATAAGCTAGTCCAACTCTATCAGACCTTGTATTATTACAATTCCATTGTATAGCTGAGATACCTGTATAGACATTTTATTTATTTTCATTCTTACCTTTCTTTTGATGAATGTTTTACTCTGTATCTATACTTTTAACTGTATTGTTACTTTATTGGACGTGGTGCCTTTGCAAATGAGTCTATGACTCAAAGGATTGTAATTCCGATTCTATTCCATAAATAAAAAGGCCTTCATTTCTGTTTCCCACTCCCTGCTCCTTGACAAACTCAATGTAGCCAGACTCGCCCCTCCTGCAATTCAGTGGTTCAGATAGTACCTTGAAAATAGGCTCCAGTCAGTCAGGATTGCAGACTCCACTTTCTCTCTTCTCCCCATACTAGCCGGTGTCCCCAGGGCTGGATTCTAGGCCCCATTCTGTTCTCTCTTTTTATCAATGCCCTCCCATCTGTCTGTTCAAGATCCCTCATCCACCATGTACGGGGATGGCACCATCCTTTTCACATCTGGCCCAGTTCTAAGCGATGTTCAATCACAACTGCAACACAATTATCATAACATGGAGTCTTGGTTTCATGCAAACCATCTCAAAATAAACTCATCCAAAACTGTTTCCATGATTTTTGGGTCTGCTTGAAAACTCAAAAGAATAATCTGTCCACTTATTATTGCCTCCCTTGATGGGACCCCACTAAACGCTGTCTCTACGTACAAATATTTGGGAGTATGTTACGACCCCAGTTATCTCTCTGTCATACCGATGCCATCATACCCAAGCTCCACCCTAAGCTAGGCCTGCTATACAGAAATTGCGATGCCCTCCAATTACCCGTTAGATGCATATTAACAAAAATGATCACTCCCATCTTCAACTACGCTGACTTAGTGTATGGCACTGCCCCTCCTCCTCCTCCTCCTCATTATCAGGCTTGACCCCCTCCTCTGTGCTTTCTGCTGCTTTGCCACAAATTCCCCTCTCAGAACCCACCACTGCACTCTCCTTTCTTCTCTCGGGATACCATCCCATCCCATCGTCACTTCAGCCACTCCATCTCCTTCATATCCAAATTCTGGTTTGACCTGCTCCCCCCTTACCTGGCAGAGTGGCTAACACTAGCTGCCATTTCCCCATACTCACTACACTCAAGAGACTTGTTTTCTGTCTCACTCTCCAAACCTTCCTTGTTCATTGGCAAATCTGCCTTCACCTACAGACTCCCCTCTTTATGGAACCAACTTCCACCTCTCCTAAGAAACTCATCCTCTCACAATTGCTTCAAATACCAAATCCAACAACTTCCACTCCCCATCTGCACCTGCTCCCAGCCACTCACAGGCCCAGCCTCATGCCAAATGTTTTTTGTGGATAGTAATCTAATCCTCAGAATTCTATGATACTATTTGTATATAGCCCATCTGAATGTAAAATACTGCACTGTATAACATATGCAACTATATATTTATCTCATAGGTTCATAGGTTCATAGAAGTGTACGAGCAATGAAGGCATATGTAAGGATGCCCATTGTATGCTCACCACCCATATGTCCTATGAGTGGAAATCAAATTTTTTGATTCCCATATGTTTATCCAATCTTTGCTTAAAGGTATTTAAATTATCACTATTAACAACACTTACAGGTAAGTTATTCCACAAACCCACAACTCTCTGTGTGAAAATAGCCTCCTTCTAGTGGATATACATTTTCTCCAATGAGTTTATAACCATGACTCTAGTTGATTTGACTTTGGAGGCAGTAGTAAGTCAATTGTGGTTCTTAAATAATCATTTTTAAGGTTTGATATACCAATATTAAGTCACCTTATTTGTCTGTATTTTACAGAAAATAGGTTAAGTTTTTTTAATCTATCTTCGTAACTAGTACTATGTAAAGATGACACTTTTTGAGTGAATTTACGCTGAACACCCTCAACAAGTTTTAAACCCCTTATAGAAATTAGTGCACAAAACTGAGAGCAGTATTCCAGGTGGGGACGTACCAGACTGGTGTAGAGTGGCATAATAACCTTGGAGTCTCTACTTTTGATATTTCTTAAAATAGAGGCAATTATTTTGTTACAATTTTTTAACTTTAATTATATTTTTTTTTCGAAAGTTAAATTATCTGAGATTATGACACCCAAATCCTTTTCTTCCAAAATACTTTTTAGATAAACATTGTTTAAGGAATAATTGAAGGGGCTGTTATTTTTGCCCAAATGTAATACTTTACATTTGTCAACATTAAAAAACATACCATAAGCCTTTGCCCAGTTTGATAGGTTGTTTAAATGATTTTGTATGGAGCATTTATCATGAAAGCTGCTTACCAAACTACCCATTTTACAGTCATCAGCATATTTTGCGACCCATATCTTATCAGTAGTAGGCAGTGTAGAGACCATAATATTAAACAGTATCGGACCCAGGACGGAGCCCTGGGGAACACCACTAGTCACCACACCTGTCGCAGACAGGTGACCCTTGACTGATACCAGTTGAGTTCTGTTTTCCAACCATGTCTGTATCTAGTTTATAATATTAGGTTGCAACTTAATTTTGACCAATTCTTGTAGTAAGACTTTATGTGATACTTTATCAAAAGCTTTGGAAAAATCCAAAAATATTACATCTACCGGAATACCCAAGTCCAAGCAAGCGCTTACTGGTTCAAAAAATGTAGTAGGTTGGTCAAAACTGATCTTTCAGTCACAGAACCATGTTGAAAGATATCTACTATTTTATTTCTTTCTAAATGATCTATAATATGGGCTTTAAGCAATCTTTCCATAATTTGCCTATGATGGAAGTCAGGCTTATGGGCGATGATTGTTAGGGTCATGTCTGGATCACCCTTATATATGGGTGTAACTATAGCCTCCCTCAAGCCTGAACAACTACCTTCTCTGATTGATGAATTAAATAACACGGCTAGAGGACCAGAAATTGAATGACTAATTTTTGTAAAAATCTGGGTGGAATACCATCAGGACCAGGACAGCTGTTTGATTTTAAAGATTTAATTTGTTTGCAACCTCCATTTTTGAAAAAACAGGAAAACTAGAATTATTTACTAGAAGAGGTGTGTTTGCAGCTTCCTTAGTTTCGAAAACTTTTAGAAATGTCTCATTTAGAATTGTAGTAGTAGTTGTTTCATCTAAAATAGGTATATCATTGATGTTAAAGGGTCCAATTGTATGATTTCTTTCTTTCATGGAACCAATATAATTATAAAATTGTTTTTGTTGGCTTTAACTTTAGTAACTAAGTTGAATTCAATTTTAGATTCAGATGATTTAATCATGTGTTTTAATTTTTGGCTGCAATTTTGTATTTTTCCAGGAGACTGTTGGAATTAACTTTTTTATATTTTCTATATAGTTTTCTTTTTTTTTTTGTAATTGTTTCTTAATTTTTGAGGACCACCAAATAGGGACACATTTATTGTTGCAGTACTTCATTCTATAAGGAACCCAATTTGAGAGACAAATATTGATTTTATTATTAATTAAATCCCAAATCTGTAATAAATTTAGGTTATTTATTTCCATCGCCCAATTCCATTTAGATAAAAAATCATTTATTTTTTTATAGTTTGCTTTATTAAAGTTTTTGATTTTAGTAATGCCATTTGTGCTTGGAAAGTCTGCTATGTATTCATAATTGACCATGCGATGATCACTATCACCCAGAGGAGGAAGTATTTTGATGTTATCAATTTTCTCATTAACATTGGTGAGTACAATGTCAAGGATATTGTTACCACAGGTAGGTTTATTAACTATTTGTTCTAGGTTAGATTCAAGAAAAGTATCCATAAACATCTTTTCAGTATTTGAAGCTGATATATAATTGTCCCAGTTGACAGTTGGAAGATTGAAATCACCCATCAGTATATAGGGAGTATCAATGTGTACCTCATATATTTCTTCTATTAAACTTTGATTTTCATCATTAGTTAAACTAGGAGATCTTATATTAGCCCAATTACTAGTGGACTATGGGGAGAAAAATTTTGACCCATAAGCTCTCATTATTACTTGTTTTAGTTTTAATTGTGTTTGCTTTCAAGTGTTCATCAATGTATAATACAACACCTCCTCCCTTTTTATTTTCATTTCAGTTTTTGTAAAACTTATTATATCCCTTTATGTCAGTGTTCCAGTCTTCATCCTTATACCAAGTTTCAGTAACTCCACAAATTGATATTTTTTGTGTTTGAAGGATGTAAGTAAGTGCTTCATTTTTGTTAATCTCATGTATCTATTATGTATTTTCTGCTTTATATCCCTTTCCCCCTTCCCAGGGTCACACCTGGAAATGAGCCTCAGCTCAGTGTGCCTTTCCTGGTTATCTAATGTTTAATTAAATTAAAAAAATTAATAAAGGGATTGTTTCATGTGTAAGATTGTAATGAGGTGTGTTGTAGTGTAATATAGGAACATAGACAATGATGGCAGAAAAAGACCAAAGGTCCATCCAATCTGCCTAACTTCCCTATTTAGTCCTGGGGCCTACCATTCCACCAGGGTCCTAGCCCTCCCAACCCCCCATTCTCCTCCTGAATTCTGATGTGTATTTGTTGTAGTGTGTTTGTTAAGCATTAATGTACTATTAAGGTGTTCATTGATTAGTAATTACCTGGTAGAGATTAGCTGGATGGGTATATGGCAATTATGTACCATTATATAGGGAATCAAAGGAGAAGAGGGAGTGTATGTGTGTGTGTGTGTGTGTGTGTGTGTGTGTGTTGTATATATATATATATATATATATATATATATATATATATATATATATGTGTGTGTGTGTGTGTGTGTGTGTGTTCAAGTTCAGGTTTATTGTAGGAAAACTCCATTGAGCAAGCTCATTCACAAGGAGGTCCTTTGACACAGACAGGTAGTTACAGATTGCGTGATCGAAAAAACAGTACAAATTCAAGTACAGAATTATGGGCAAGCATTAACATGTTGCATAAAAATGACAATGACATAGAAAAATACAAGTACAGAAAAAAGGTACAAAGATCTTGTTTTGGAGTATCAAGGCAGTTAATTTCTAGGTAAGTAAGCGGAAGCAGTGGGCTAGGGTTAGAGCAGTGAGCTAGGATTTAGAAGCAGCTGCATGTATCTTTTATTTTTGCTGCAGCCAACCTTTTAAATAAGCTGACAGGGACAGTACCGAGAAGCTTCAGTATGCCTTGGAGCTGGTTCCAGATAGTTGGGAGTACGCTCAATATGGCCCACTTGCCGAGTGAGATGCGAGATCTTAGTACATCGAGGAGGAGGAGGAGGAGGAGGTCATTTTTCCTAAGAGAGTAGGTGCTATGGGAAATATGGAAAAGGGTTGTGAGATAGTTCGGGAGCTTGTTCAGGAGTAGCTTAAGAGTCCAAATACCAGCATGAAGTGTGCATCTAGTTGAGAGTGATGTCCAGCCAGCGGCTAGGTACAAATCACAATGGTGAGTTCGGTAGTGTAGGTTTGTCATGAATCATATGGCACGGTGGTAGAGAGCGTCTAGTTTGCTGAGTCCTGCGGCCGCTGCTGAGGAATAGATTAGATGTCCATAGTCGAGTAGTGGCAAGAAAGTGGCCTGGACCAGCCTAGTTCTGGTATCCAGTAGAAAGAGGGACTTGTGACGGAAGAAGAAACCTAGCCTAATTTTTAGCCTCTTTGCCAGATCGTCAAGGTGGTCATGAAAGGAAAGCTTGTTGTCTAGCCACATACCAAGATATTTGAATTTGGAGTGATTTCAAGGGGTTCACCTGGGGGGTAGTGATAAATTCTTTGTGTGTGTTTGCAAGGGAAGTGGAGGTGGTGTTTGTGGCAAAGATCATGGCCTTAGTTTTCTTGGCATTGAGGAGTAGTTTAGCATTGATTAGGTTGATTTCTAGTTGGGCAAAGCTGGCTTGGAGTACATCCCTCTCTTCAGCCAGTGTAGGGCCTGATGTATACAGTACAGTATCATCAGCAAAGAAATTCAGATGGGACTGGGATATATGTGCATCAAGGTTATTGAAGTACGGGGAGAAGAGGATGGGACCTAATATGGAGCCTTGTGGGACTCCCCTGACAACTGGGAGGCATGCAGAAAAGAGGCCACCAGCTTTTACTTTCTGGGTCCTTCCGGATAGGTAGCTGGTAAACCACTGGGCAGCAAGGGGGGTGGTGCCTACTTTTATTAGGCTTGAGACTAACAGATTGTGGTCAACAGTGTCAAACGCTTTGTTGAAATCTAGAAATACTGCACCAGTAACTTTCTTGGAGTCCATGGCTGTGATCCATTCATTGGTAGCTTTGGCTAGAGCAGTGACTGTACTATGGTTGGGCCGGAAGCCAGATTGTGCAGGGTTGAAGATTGAAGATGATTCAATATGGAGTTTCATTTGGGAGTAAACTAGCTTTTTGAGGACTTTGGAGTGGACAGGTAAGATTGAGATGGGCCTATAGTTGTTTAGGTCACATGGGTCCCCTGACTTGAATAATGGGAGGATGTGGGCAGATTTCCAGCAGAAGGGAACAATGGCAGTGGAAATGAAAATATTAAATATGTGGAGGATGGGTCGGCGAGGTCGAGATAGCCTAGTTTAAGAAAAAGAGGTTCTAGACCATCGTCCCCTGCACTTTTTTGAATGTCTATGTTAAGAAGTGAATCTTCAACTTCTTTATAGCTAAGCGGGCACAACTAGAGCAGGCAGGTCAAAGTTTGCTAGTCAATCTTATTACAGTCTTGGTTGCTAGCACAGGCTGCATAAGACGAGGAGTTGAAAGCTAGGCCAGGAGTTACAAAGTGATTATTGATTTCCTTGAGGATTAGACAGCTGTTTTCCACAGCCCTACCATTGCTGAGGATCTTCAGAGGGATGGACAGGGCTACAGGCCAACCTTCGATGGACTTGAGTGTCTTCCAGATTTTTTGGGAATTCCCTTTTGCCTGTTCAAGGGTGGAGACATAATAGTTGGCTTTGCTTGCTCGGATTTGTTTAATGCAGGTGTTTCTAGCTGCTCTGAATGCTTGCCAGTCAGCTGGGCTTTTGGATTTTCAAGCCTTAGCCCAGAGTTTATCACAGCGTAAAAGTGTATCCTTGAGATCTGATGTAAACCATGGGTTGAATGTTTTACGCACTCTGACTTTGATCAAGGGGCATGCTTGTTGGCCAGCGCGGTGAGGTTGTCATCAAGGACAGTGACCGCCTCATCGATCATTTTGGCAAGGTAGAGGTCTTGCCATCTAATTTTGCTCAAGTTGCATAAGTAGTCCAATGCATTAAACTTGCAAAAGGAATGCTTAATTATTAGTGTTGGTTGCTGTTGGGCGATAATTTGTGATCTTGTACAAACAACCACCCCATGATCACTCATGTCATTGTGGAAGACTGTAGAGTGAAGAATTTTGTGGGGATGCGTAGAAAGTATGACATCAAGGAGAGAACTGTTGTCAGGATTGGATGTATCGGTTCTAGTGGATTCACTGACTAACTGGGCTAAGCTGACTTCGTCACAGAAGGATTTCAGGCTGTGCGACTTGTGGGTAAGCCAGTCCATATTAAAATCCCCAAGTATTACAGTCTCAGTGTTGGCAGAGGTGATTAAGGATTTAAGTATGGTGAGGTCAGTGCCACCAGATGGGGGGCGATAACCTCCAATAATAGTGAGACATTCAGTGGATGGAAGGTGTAATTTGAGAGATACAATTTGGTACTCCTTAGGTTTAGATTTACAGTGAATATCACTGACTGTAAACTTAGATTTAGTGTACATGGCCACACCACCCCCTCTGGCTTCCCTGTCTGCCCTGTGCAGTTTGTAGCCAGGAAGGGAGACTTGCTGATCACTGTTTGACTTTTTGAGCCAAGATTCGGTTATAATAATGAGGTCCAGCTCAGTATGGGCAGCCCATACTTGGAGCTGATCAAACTTTTTTGCATGGCTCAATATGTTGACTAACATTATCTTAAGTCCGGGTGCAGATGAAAATTCTGTGGGAGATGCAAGTGGTAATGGGGTCCAAGGGTTTAGCTTCACGTTACCTGAACAGAGAAGGAGCAACAGAAACAGTTTCTTGATCCAGTTTTTGCAGGATAGGAGCACTTTTTTCCTTTGCGACCTTCCGCGAGGTGATGATGGGTGCAACGTAATGCTAAGGCGGCAGTGAAGGGAAGCTAAGGAGTGTGCTCTGATCAACATAGATGAAGGGAGCAGAAAGTGTAAGGGTGAAGAATATGAGCTGAGGATAAAGGGAGGTGGGCATATTAAATAAGGGAAGGTGAAGTGGAATGAGGTTCTGGTTACAGGATTGGAAATTTCAAGAGGTGGACCTGATCCTTGTTCTTTGTTGTGGAGAGCCGCTATGGATAAGGTGGTTAGGAATAAGAAAATGCTTGAGTATAAGGAGCATGCCATGGCACCACAAATACGAGGGCTAGGAGAGTTCTGGACACAGTCGGTTAAGTGGATAGGAGAAGACAGGATTAGGAAGTGTCATGCCTGCCAGAGACAGCAAGCCTGTTGTGCAGATCAGTAGCTCTAAGGAGGAGTAGAAGTGCGTAGAAGGATTGGGTATGAACTTGGCCGGGTGTGGCCAATCAATCAGTATCAATCAGTAGAAGAGGAAGGGGGCAAAGACTGATGAATAGCGATAGACCGACTACACAATAAGTGAAATGAGACAGGAATTGTATTGTAGTGGGTTGGATTGGGTAAGTGTGCTTATAACTGGGCCCTCTAGTGGCTAGACAATATAATCTGCTAATGGAAAAGTCAGCACTGAAAAAAAAGAAAAGAACAGACAGGGAGGTTCTGAAGCAAGCTTTTTTTGGGGGGGGTAGTGCAGCAGCCTCAATGGGACACAGAGGTCAAGGGTGCAGCCCACAGACTTACAGCTCAAAGAGAAGGGGCACAGGGCTCATGGCAGATAGCATCACATTACCTTAAAACCTCTCTCAAAACTTAAATCAACTCTAAGAAATCTCTACATCAGACTAAACATTACTTAAAGTGAGAAGTCCAAAGCATGTCAAGCAGAGATCAGTCCTAGCATTAATTTCTTGGCAGCAGTTCCTAGAAGACTTCTGGATTGCTGCACATAGTATGAGAAACACTAGCAAACTGGAACAAGTGAGATTCCTCCGGGGTAGATGCCAAAATTCAGAGTTCCAACCCATACCTTGCTTGGAGGGTGAACTTCATGCAGCTTCTCCTTATTCTGCTTATCAAACTGCAGAATGCAGTTTGTTTGAGAGGAAACAGCCCAAAAGGACACTGTAGTCCCCTTGCTTGGAGGGCGAGCTTTGGGCAGCTTCTCCTTAGTCTGCTTATCAAACTGCAGAATGCAGTTTGCTTGAAAGGAAACAGCCCTAAAGGGCTCATGTGTGTGTGTGTGTGTGTGTGTGTGTGTGTGTGTGTGTGTGTGTGTGCGCGTGTGTGTGTGCATGATTTGCAATGGGCTGACTCAAAATATGCAGGACTATAACTCACCAGTGGCAGAGCCACGAGTAAGTTATATTGCGTATTTTTATTTATATTTTAGTCAGGCTATTATATATTCAATATATGTGACAGTAGCTTACAAGTTATAGATATCAAATCTATATTTCATTTGAATATTTTTCTGTTTTTCTATGATTTTAACAACTGGTTTCACTGCCGCACTAGAAATTATGATGTCATCAGCATTGTGAAAGCTGCTCTGTGATTGGTTCTGTATTCCACTGCGATGACAGTAACCCAAAAAATATGTTTTATGTGTTGCTGTTACTAATGTCACTAAGCAAGATATATTTTTATCTCATCATTTTTACTCACACTCCTGTTCTAGATAGAGAGATAGATAGCTAGATAGACAGACAGACAGACAGACAGACAGACAGACAGACAGACAGACAGACAGACAGACAGACAGATAGATAGATAGATAGATAGATAGATAGATAGATAGATAGATAGATAGATAGATAGATATGCAATGGCAGTATAATTAAAAAGTCACAAATCTAAAGGTTGTTTTTGCTTGCCAGGCTCAGGTACCTAATACCTCCTATAGCTCCTTTAGAATGGAAGTCTGACATCAGTTCATTCCAGGACTTGATTGTTCACAGAAAGTTCTGTTTATGAAACTTTAACTTTCTTGAGACAGCAGCATATGACTACACAAGCCCATGCCATTGCTTAAATCACCTTGAACCCTGGCTTCCCAGAATATTGTTATGGTCACGCTAACCAGCTGTACCACCAAGGCAGCTGGAATCTGGGCCATCCCAGAGTACACATTACTCTTTCTTTAATGCACAACCTGGTGCTGCACAAATAATTACTACATTGTCAATCATATGGATGCGGTGTGCATATTTATGGAACACATACAAACAGAAGAGAGAAAGAAATAAGTGCCTGACCTGGGACTTGAACCCGGACTGCCTGGAATACCATTCTGGTCACACTAACCCACTGCTCCACCAAGATCATGGTCCCTTGCTCTTGGCTCAGACAGCTAGGGGACAGGGCATT
Organism: Neoceratodus forsteri; assembly: GCA_016271365.2. NCBI lineage: Eukaryota > Metazoa > Chordata > Ceratodontiformes > Ceratodontidae > Neoceratodus > Neoceratodus forsteri. The sequence continues at coordinate 1,046,384,839 of CM028131.1, forward strand.
TGGGTTGCTGCCACAATACTGTGGCATATTTTCCTCCTAACATTCATTCTGCCTGCACCCTGGAGGCTTTTAAGGCTTCTTTGAAAACACTTTTTAACTAGGCCTACTCAGATTAACATGCTCTTTATTATTTAATTTTCATTTTTTGTGTTTATACTCTGAGTAATTGTATTTTAAACTGCTACAGTATTTATGTACGCTCTTAGCCTCTGGATATGGTGCCAAACAAATAAAATTGCCTTACCTTCCCACTCACTAGTGGAGATAAATGTGTTATTCCACAGTAACCTATTATGCATTCCCTATATATACAGTAGTGGTTATGCAATGACCTGACTCAAAATATGCAATTTATATTCAAGAGTGAGGACGCAGAACCATAACTCACAAGTGAAGGATCCTGAGTAAACTATTAAAGTTCTGCCCCCTCACAAGTGATTATATACATATTTTGAGTCAGGCCATTGTATATTCAATGTATACAATGTCAGTTTACTAGTTTAACTTTTAAATCTGCTGTTTGTTTGAAGATGTAGCTGTTTCTCATTCATTTCAACTGCTGTCATCAGTGCTGTACTAAGCAATTGCGATGTTATTAGTGATGTGAAAGCTCACTAACAGGTTTAGTATTCCTTTGTCATGATACTAACCTTCAATATATCCTTAGTGACAACAGTAACAGCAACATATTTTTGGTATATTGCTGTTACTGTTGTCAACAGCCAAGACATTACTTTTATCTTGTCTTTTGTACCTCCACTCCTGTATGTATGTATGTATTTATGCATGTAGATTGGGTGAGCAAAAACAATGTTAATGGTCATTATGGTTGCTACCGCACAAAATGCAAACCACGCAAACATTAGAAATAAACTAGGGTTGCAAACACAATCCCCACAAAGTTTAGAAAAGTCCTAGTAATTTTCTTATGTCTAACTCCTACCCACCCTATCATGTTCTCTACCCTCATGACACAAGAACTGTCTACAGGTACAAGACCATAGATCAATGGTATTTACATCTATCACTGGGGAAGGGAAGGGGGATGGAGAGAGAGTGGGTATTAAAGTTGCTATATATCAATTTTAATATGCTGACCCTGTATAAGGTTTCATGAACCCACTCCTGGGGGTCAGGTCCACTGAGCTCACAGTGCCCACCCCAAGTGCAATCCATGATGGAGGGGCAGGGCTACCCTCCTTGTGTCATTTTAGACTGTTCGCTGAGGTCACGACTGCACCTCTGCCACAAGGACCCATGGCATCCCTCTAAAACTCTGGTTAAGGGTATAATACCATTCTTGAGCCTTGTAGGCAAATATGAATCCCTCCTTGGCTATTACATAACGGGGGAAGACCCATGCATCACACTCTCTTTTGGGGTAGCAGTCTAAAACCTGATTTGGCCTTCTCCCTACAGGACATGCAACAACCCGGTTCAAAATCTCTGCAGACTCTGGTATTCTCCCTATCCTTCCAGATCCCTTACAGACCCCTTTTTCAATTTGGATGCTGATGGTGCCAACCCTTAATAATAACAGTTTGTCACAGACTTTTAATACTGTCCTACAATTCTCACACAATTATAGAAATCTCACTCAGGCAGATTTTCTTTAGAAAAACAAATGCTTTTACTAAAATACTTAGATAATAATCATACAGTTACAACTGAAAAACACTAATTTGGTCACAGAATACAGAGAAAAAAATGGGAAAATATACATGAAAATGCATTATGACCGATAGCTGAAGTCTACCTGAAATTCATAGAAACTTGAAGTCCAGAACAATGAATGAAAGTTCAGTTTCATCGGTCTTGGCAGCAGTTTTGTTTCCTTGTGTGTCTCAGAAAGTCCAAATGAAAAGTGTGTGTGCAGCCACTGAGTTTCAGCAGTTTGACTTCTTGTGTGTCAGGTGGAGTCCAAATGAAAAGCGTGTTCAAATGCCCTGAGCTGGGGCTTTAAATACTTTATGAAACTTGCAGTGTCATCAAGTATTCCCAGTTCTAAAGAACTGGTCTAATTCCCCATAGCAACTACCCGGTTTGGCCAGGAGATGTCCCTGTTCTGCTGTTTCCCAAAATCCCAAGAATATCACAATCCTGAGACATATAATTAACATGAATATGAACATTCAGAGTTTAAGCCTTTTGAAATCCCCTGTGGACAATTGGCCCCCCTCAAGATAAAATTCACAATATCCTGTCAGAATGGTCATTTGCTGCTCAAATCCTGGATAAAATATCCTGGGCTTTTGAACTGGCTTCCTTCAGTTAGTTCCAAGGAAGTTCCTGTAAGGCTTATAACTTTACAAGCTGATTTTATTATCTCTGTTTCCCTTGGTTAGTTAACTTAGAGGAAGACCCTTTGATCAGCTGTCCCCAAGCCTTTGACAAAAGCTTCTCAGTTTCTTGGCAAGCAAGCTGGGTTTGAGGTCAAAGAAAGGTCACACATTTTTTTAAATCCAGTGTCTCTATGTCCCCTTGAATTAACACTGGCCTTCTTGTGGCATATAAATATACACAGAATTACATTAAAAAAATATATATATATATATCAGAATTATTTTTACAAATAAGGACTGGCAGTTGGGTAGCTCGCAACATCCCTCCCTCCTAGACTGAATTTGTGGGAACACGCCCCCTAATGCATGATAAGGTTTTCACAAATTCAGCCACTGTTCTAACTGGTGAGATAGCCCCTCTGCATTGGCATTGGCATTGGCCTATCTGGCCCTGTGGGTAATGGTCATATTGTAGACCTGTAGGGCAATACTCCATCTTAAGAGATGACCCTTCATTTTTACCATCCAAGTTAGCCACACCAGGGGGTTATGATTGGTCTGTACCTCAAAGTGCCTCATGTAGAAGTACGGCTCTAATTTCTTCAGGGCCTATACCAGCGCAAGGCATTCCTTTTCAACTGTGGAATATGCCTGCTCCCATGGAAGTAACTTTTTGCTAAGGTACACTATTGGGTGATCTTTTCCCTGATTAGAGGTCTGACTGAGAACTGCTCCAATCCCCACATCTGAGACATCTGGTTGGATTACAAATGGCTTACTGTAATCTGGTCTGGCCAACACAGGGGGACTGCACAGTGTCTCCTTTAGCCGTGTGAAGGCTCATTCACAGGCTGGCTCCCACTTTACCTTTTTAAGTATTCGTTTCTTTAGCAGGCCAGATAGGGGAGCTGCCAGGGTACTGTAATTTGGTTCAAACTTTCAATAGTATCCAGATGTCCCTAGAAAATTTCTAACCTGCTTCTGGGTTTCAGGCCTGGGCCATGCCTCTGTTGCCTCAGTCTTTGCTTGATTGGGATGAAGCTGCCCCTGCCCCACTACATGTCCTAGGTATGCCACCTCCACCATGGCCACCTGGAACTTTTCAGCCTTGACAGTGAGCCCTGCCCTCTGTATCCTGCCCAATACTTCTTTCAGGTGGGACAGGTGTTCCTTCCAGCTGGTGCTGAAGATGGCAATATCATCCAGATATGCCACTGTATACTCTTCAGTACCATGTAACACCTAGTTGACCAACCTTTGGAAGGTGGCAGGGGCATTCTTCATTCCAAAAGGCATTACTCTGAACTTGAGTAATCCTATTGGAGTGATGAAGGCCGACCTCTCCCAAGCTCTGGCAGTTATCTCCACCTGCCAGTACCCTTTTGTCAAGTCAATGGTGGTAAGGTATGTTGCCCCTCCCAACTTGTCCAGTAGTTCATCTGTCCATTGTACTGGGTGGGCATCAGACTTTGTGACTGTGTTGAGTCCACGACAGTCCACACAAAAGAAAGTACAGCCATCTGGCTTGGGAACGAGGACCACAGTTGAGGCCCAGAGGCTATGGGATTTCTGGATTACCCCTAAATCCAGCATTTCTTCCACCTCCTAATGTCTTTTAGGATGGCCTCAGACACCCATTTGGTTGTCAATTGGATGGGTGCTTGCATTCCAGTATCTACATCATGTGTCACTAAGGGGGTACATCCTGGCTTGGCAGTAAACAAAGGGGCAAAGTCTGCTAAAGCCTTCCTCACTTCCTGGGACTGTTCTGGGGTCAACTGGGCAACAGTTTGATTGCCTCTACAGAGGACTCCCACTTGCTTTCCTCTAGCAAGTCCAGTAGAGGATCTTCTTCATCCATCCCTTTCCCAGGACTACACATTGCAAATGCCATGTCAGCCCTGTTTGCATATGGCTGCATCATGTTGACATGGTACATTCTATGGGTATGTCTCCTGTCAGACAGTTCTACAATATAGTTCATGTCATCTACATGTCGGACTACCTTGTATGGTCCCGCCCACTCGGCCTGCAACTTGTCCTTCCAGACTGGGATTAGGACCATGACTTCTTGATCCACACTGTACAAGCAAGCTCTGACTCTGCAGTTGTATCAGACCTTTTGCTTCTGCTAGGCAGCTGACAGGTTACTCTGGGTTGCTGCAATAAGCTCCATCAGCTTTTCCCTAAATTTTAGGACATACTCCACTATGGGAGTTCCCTGGGTGGTGTGCTTGCCTTCCCAGTCTTCCCAGATCAAATCTAAGGGCCCACATACCCTGCGTCCATACAAGAGTTCAAAGGGGGCAGAACCCAGTCAACTCTTGGGGCACCTCCCTATATGTGAACAACAGATGGGGAAGGTATTTCTCCCAGTCCCTCCCATGCTGTGCAGCAAACGCTTGGAGCACTGATTTTAGGGTACCATTAAACCTTTCCACCTGGGTGATAAGATGTCATGCATCTCTGCACCACCCCACACTTCTCCCACAAACTCTTCATTAGGTCTGACATGAAGGTACCCCCTTGATGAGTGATAACTTCCTGCAGAAACCCGACATGGGAGAAAATCCCTAGCAAGGCATCTGCCCCTTTGTCTGTCCTAAGTGAGGAGAGGGGAACTGCCTTCAGGTATCGGGTGGCATAATCTACCACCGTCAGGATAAACCTCTTCCTGGAGGAGCTTGGGGTACTCAAAGGTCCCACAACATCCATTCCTGCCCTCTGGAATGGCTCCTCCACAATGGGCAAGGGAATTAGGGTGACTTTGGCTTTACTACCTGCCTTCCTTATTTGTTAGCACCAGTGACGAGACCTGCAATGTTCCTTCACCTGCTGGGTGAGGTTGAGCCAATAGAAATTCTGGGCCAATCGCTGCATGGTGTGCACAATTCTCAGATTCCAGGCATGGGGATATCATGAGTGATCTTGAGCAACCACTAACAGTACCCCTGGAGAATGACAAGCTGTCTGTCCATCACCCCTCCCTTTGTCCTTACATCCTGTGTATACAACAATCCATTGTCCCAAAATACTATATGTCTCATGTCACCTCCCTGTTTCCCATCAGATTCTGCACAAGCCCTCAGCCTCTCCAAACTAGGATCAGTACTCTGAGCAGCTGAAAATTCTTCACACTTTCCCAAGGCATGGGACATGTCCCCTTCAGTTCCTAAACTGAGGTCCATGGCTCTAGCATCAGGGCATTCTGGGTCACTGCCATCTCTAACCTTCTGACCACTGGTTACCCCTCCCTCCTCAGAGTAACTTTCTGTAGCTGTTTTGTGAATTGCTACTTGGGAAAGTCCTACCTCCATTTCACTACTCTCCATTTTAGGAGATGCAGGCTGGGGAACCAGCCTCCCATTGTTTTCCACAGGGGCTTCTATGGGGTCCAGGGAACTACAATCAGCCTTTGCCATCTGATGGCGGGTAACCACACACACCACCCCCTTCTGGAGATTGTTCCCTATAATCACATCCAGGGCAAGATTGTCTGCCACTGCCACCTTTTGCACTCTCTTTCTCTCCTGTCTCACCCCAGTCCAGGAGAACACTAGCTAGTGGCAGAGTTTTCTTCTCCCCAGTGAATCCCTTCACCATTAGAAACTGATTAGGTATAAGCTGTTCAGGCCCAAACAAATCCCATTTTACTAAGGTAAGAGACACCACCTCGTGTCCCTTAACCCATAGGTCTGCACCCCATTTACAGTAACCGGGTGTATGTGCTCCCTCATGTTTATAGGCATGCTTTCAGGGATACACAGTGTACCCAGCTCTGTTTGAGCACCACCATGTCCACCCTGTGCCTTTTTAGGACACTGTCTAGTAAGATGCCCTGGCTGTTTACAAAACCAACAGTCATAATTTCTTTTATTTGAGAAATCCCTTTTTCATAACTTGGGGCTTCCCCCTTTCTGTGGAGGCAGTGAGGGTTTTAACTGCCCTGTAGACATGCTTTTTCCTTTTGCACTGCCACATCCACTACACTTCCTTTCAGAGTAGGCCTGCTCGTGGCATTGCGATCCAAGAGCTCTGCAGCCTGCTGCGCTGTTTTGGGGTCTTGGTCCTCTATCCAGGTTTTTAGCTCTGCTGGGCAAGCCCAAAAGAACTGCTCTAGAAACATAACCTTCTCAATTTTTTTTCCACAGAATTTGCTTCTATTCCCTCCCACCAATTTTTCAAAAACTGACGTTGCTTTGTGGTGAGTTCCTCACAGCTCATGTCAGGGCTTCTCTGGAGCTTACGAAACTTAACCCTGTATGCTTCAGGAGTTATGTCATACTTTTTAAGTAAAGCAGTTTTAGGTTTCTCATAATCACTACTGTCCTGATTGTCCATTTGGCCTAATGCCTCATGCCCTTTCCCAGTAAGTAGCAGGGATAGCTGGAAATTCAAGGACTCCCTAGGTATTTTTGCCTGAATACAGACCTTTTCAAACAAATTCAAAAATGCATTTATATCCTCCTCCTCTTGAAATTCAGCTATTAATTTTGAATTTAACTTATACCCCAGCCCTAGAGTTTCAGGTTCACCCCTGCTACTTACCTCCTCTGGCATTAGTCATTGGAGTCGTAGCTTGTCCAGTTTATACTCCCTCTACCACTGTTTTTCTCTTTCCTCGACCTCTCTTCTGAAGCTGTCTTTTTCTTTCCTTGGCCTCTTGCTGCAGCTGCTTTTCCTGCAACTTCATCTTGAACTTCCTCTGCTCAAATGCCCGCTCCAGTTTCCTCAACTCCAGCTGTAGCATGATCCCTTCTGGTTCCAACCCTGTGGTGACCTTCTGCTGCTGCTGTGGCTCTGGGTTCCTTCTGGTCATGCTGTCTGTCTCCCTGGGACTAGACTCTGCGATGGACCCAGGCACCCCACCATTCAGGCTCTGGTCCTTTTCAGTCACTGGCAGTGACTCGAGGTTCTGGGCAGCCGCTAGCTCATTGGCTGCCATGAGAACCTCCATGAGGTGCTTTTTGGTTCACCCCTCGTACTGGACCCCTCTTTCCTGACATAACTGCCTTAGGTGGTCTGCAGTGCATTCATTACCGTTGGAAGCCATCTTCTTACCAAACTATTACTACACTAGCTTACACTGAAAAAAAAAAAGAAAATAGGTAGGGAACTTTATACTGTAACCAAATTTTTTTTAAACCTCTGTCTTGATTGTGTATGGATTGCTTTCAGTTTATCAGTCTGATACACTGGGCTCAAATCCAGCTGTTATGCATGTGCCACCAATATCTCTCGAATCACAACACTATGCAACCAAATCTCTCTGATCCCAATGCTGTGCACCAGATCTGTCACAACCCCACTCCTGGGGGGTCAGGTCCACTGAGCTTACAGTGCACACCCCTAAGTGCAATCCATGACAGGGGGGAACATAGCTACCCTCCTTGTGTCTTTTTAGACTGCTCACCGAGGTCACAACTGCACCTCTGCCACAAGGACCCGGGGCATTCCATTAAAACTCTGGATAAGGGCACAATACCAGTCTCGAGTCTTGTAGGCAGATATGAACCCATCCTTGGCTATTACACAGTGGGAAAACCCCATGTGTCACACTCTCTTTGGGGGGGTAGCAGCATAAAACTTGATTTGGCCTTCTCCCTACAGGACATGCAGCAGCCTGGTTCAAAACCTCTGCAGACTCTAGTATTCTCCCTTTCCTTCCAGATCCCTTACAGACCCCTGTTCTGATTTGGTTGCTGATGATGACAACCCCTTAATAATAACAGTTTGTCACAGATTATTAATACTGTCCCATAATTCACACACAATTATAGTAATCTCACTCAGGCAGATTTTCTTTAGAAAAACAAACGTTTTTACTAAAATACTTAAATAATCATACAGTTACAACTAAAAAAATCACTAATTTGGTGACAGAACATACAGATAAAAATGGGAAAATATACATGAAAACACACTGTGACTGATAGCTGAAGTCTACCTGAAATTCATAGAAACTTGAAGTCCAGAACAATGAATGAAAGTTCAGTTTCATTGGTCTTGGCAGCAGTTTTGTTTCCTTGTCTGTCAGGCAAAGTCCAAATAAAAACTGTGTGTGCAGCCACTGAGTCTCAGCAGTTTGGCTTCTTGTGTATCTGGTGGAGTCCAAATGACAAGTGTGTTCAAATGCCCTGAGCTGGGGCTTTAAATACTTTCTGCAATGTGTAGTGTCATCAATTATTCCCAGTTCTAAAGAACTGGTCTAATTCCCCATAGCAACTACTCTGTTTGGCCAGGAGATGTCCCTTTTTCACTGTTTCCCAGAATCCCAAGGATATCACAGTCCTGAGACATATACAGTAATTAGCATGCATATGACATTCAGAGTTTAAGCCTTTTGAACTTCCCTGTAGACAGCTGGCACCCATAAGATAAAATTCACAAAATCCTGTCAGAATGGTAATTTGCTGCTCAAATCCTGCCTAAAACATCCTGAGCTTTTGAACTGGTTTCCTTTGATTAGTTCCAAGGAAGTTCCTGTAAGGCTTATAACTTTATAAGCTGATTTTATTATCTCTGTTTCCCTTAGTTAACTTAGGGGAATACCCTTTGATCAGCTATCCCCAAGCCTTTGACAATAACTTGTCAGTTTCCTGGCAAGCAAGCTGGCCTTCATGTCAAAGGAAGGTCACACATTTTTAAAAATCCAGTCTATATCCCCTTGAATTTACACTGGCCTTATTGCGGCATGTAAATATACACAGAATTATATATCTATATCTATATCTATATCTATATATATATATATATATATTTATATATATATAGTGGCACAGTAGTGCCACTATAGTTAGGGTTCAGTACGCCATTTAAGGTTAACATGTGAAATTTTGCATCTGAATAACTTTGCCATTGTATGATGGATTTGCCTGAAATGTGGCAGGCATGGAGCGGTACCATAGATCTCTGCATCTGTCAAGTTTCATAATGGTCAGATATACGGTTGTGGAGTAATAAAGCAACATTCCATAGTGCAGTTACCCTTTTCTGTGCATTCTGTGCTCGCACCTACAGGTAGCACGGTTTGTATGACCAGTCCAAAAACTTCAGGGAACATGCTGCCAGGGTCCCCAGTGTGCCTTTTGAAGATTTCATGAAAAAATATTAAACGGTTCAAAAGTTATTCAAAAAAACAGGTTTCCCATTATATTCAATGGGAAAAGTTAACAAAAAGTTCAACAGTGTCGCAAATGCAGTTTTTAGCGTTGCAAATTGCCCCTGATGTGTCATGAGTCAGACATTTTTTTTTAGTTAGTGGTCACAGAAATGCTTGGCATTTAAATTTGGGACCCCCTAGGGACGCAATTCTTTTATGTTCACCAAGTCGGACCCTGAGGATGCTAGCCATGTCTTTTTGGGGGGATTAAACGTCCCAGAAATATGTTTTTGAAATTTTTGTAAACTGTAGTGTTGCAAAGTAGTGTTGCACGTGTGACACTTTTGTGATTTTTTTTTTTGCTAAAGTGTTGTGATTTGCGACACTACTTTGCGACACTATGGCCAAAATAACAGGAATTCTTTGCCACCCTACTGCAAAAGAATGGCTTGGTCTTTTGGGCTGAAATTTGAAGGGAAGAAAGCCAACATCCCACAGATTTACCTTTTGGTGGTTTGGTGACCAGATATTACAGGGATGCAAAGTTACGGTAGTCCGAAGTTGACACTTCTTCCCATAGACTAACATTATGGCATCCACCACGCCTTTCGGGGTCCGTATCTCGGAAACACTTTGAGATACGGACTTTTCATCAGAAAAACACTTAGCTCCCCATTAGTGGGCTAAGCACAAAACTAGCCAGGGAAGTCATAATTTATATGAAATTTTACTTTTTTTTTCTACGTCGTACAGTTCCTGAGATATAAGCAATTTAGTATTCCAAGTGCTCATTTTCTGCTCCAAGGCCCATTATTATGCATACATTCTTTGTATTCACTGTTTCTCTATGCAGCCTTTGGGGGAATAAAGGTGTGCACTTTCATTACTGTCACAGTTGGCGTTCCCACTTGCGCTTCTGTAACCGTTTGTGTTAGTGTTCCTGTCAACGCCACCTTGTGAGTTACCCTTTGCATTTTCATTTGTGCTTGCATTTGCATTACTGTTACCATTTGCATTTCCATTACTGTTTCTGTTTGCATTTCATTTTGCATCACCGTGTGCATTACCATTTGCATTTGTGAACGCGCTTCCATTGCGTTTGCGTTTCCTTTGGTGTCATCGTTGCTGTTACCATTAGCATTTGTGTTTCCTATTGCGGTACCATGACCATCGTGTTACCATTTATTTTCCATGCGCTTGTGTTTGCATTTCCATTTATTACCATTCCGTGTGCATACACCATGTACATTACCGCTGTGCATTTTCATTTGTGCTTGCATTTGCATTACTGTTAACATTTGCATTCCCATTACTGTTTTTGTTTGCATTTCATTTTGCTTCACCATGTGCATTACCTTTTGCATTTGTGTATGCGCTTCTGTTTGCATTTCCTTTGGCGTCATCGTTGCTGTTACCATTAGCATTTGCATTTCCTATTGCGGTACCATGACCCTGCACGTTACCAGTTGCATTACCGTACGCGCTTGCATTTCCATTTCCATTTGCATTACCATTCCCATCTATGCCACCGTGTGTGTTAACCTTTGCATTTTCGTTTGCGTTTGCATTTGCATTTGCATTACTGTTAACGTTTGTGTTTCCATTACTGGTTTTGTTTGCATTTTGTTTTGTGTCATGTACATTACCATTTATGTTTGCGTACGAGCTTCTGTTTGCATTTGTTTCCTTTGGCATCATTTTTGATGTTACCATTAGCATTTGCATTTTCTATTGCGGTACCGTGACCGTCTATGCCACCATGTGCATTACCCTGTGCATTTCCATTTGCATTAGTATACGCACTTCTGTTTGCATTTGCATTTCTGTTTGTGTTTCCTTTGGTGTCATCGTTGCTGTTACCATAAGTGTCTGCATTTCCAATTGCATTACTGTGCCCATGTGCATTACTGTTTGCATTTCTGTAAATGCTTTTGTTTGCATTTCTGTTTTTATTAATGTTTGCACTTGTGTTTGTATTACCATTTGCATTATCATTTATGTTTGCGTCACCATGTACGTTAGCATTTGTGCTTGCATTTGCATTGCCGTTACTTCACTATTTATAGTGCACATTCTGAAAAAAGAAGGAAAATTCATGGCTTAAAACTCCATTTAATGCATCAGTTAGAGTTGTTCTGTAGTGACAAAAGTGAAGAAATTTGATGTTAGGGATTAAAAAGATTCATATTTTGAATATATTTTGTAAAATAAAAAATTGTAGAGAGTTACTTTGTGAACATTTTTATTTTTAATAACTTATAACTATTGTAACTGCTAATTAGTTTATTTAAACAACAAACTACCTTGTGTACCTCATAATACCCCCTCACAAACACTTAATTCTTACCCTCTACTTTAAAGTTTTTAAAAAGTTACATTAGCTTAAAGTTTTTGTTCTTGTAAAACATTAACATAGAAAAAAGTGTTCATATAGTTTTTATTTTCTTAGTGATTTTAAAACGAATTATTTTTTAACAAAATCCCCTAAACGACCTATTCCTATATGATAGCTACGAAATATATAGGTTTCATATCTCATCTCTAAGCTGTTTTTTGTTCTTGGTGTTTGTTTGTTTGTTTGTTTTTTTTCACTTTCTGAGTGCAAATATTTAGCTAGATAATCAGGCAAAAATAAGTAATTCTGGACCCTAAAACCTCAAAAAATGCAAACCTGGTCCTCCTGAAATTTGGAGGGTTATGAGATCCTAGGACTGAGAAGGTGCACACCACATTTCACAGACCTAGGATTCAAAACGGGCGTGATATAACCCTCTGAATATGGTAATTTTAAATGAAACAACAAAACCCTAATATACTGGCACCACTGCACCTGTAGATATAAATGCATATATGTGCAATATGCCATGGCTGTAGTGAAAATATAATTAACTACAGGTGTACTGTGCTCACAGGTCAGGGCCAGTGTGGTTGAGGGTTTTGCTGACCCCACAAAGAATAATTCCAAACAAGGAAGGGAGGAAGCTCTAGAGAGTGAAGCACCAGGGTGTCCGAGGAGGGTGACTCACCTGCTGTATGTTTGTGGACTTGGCATACCTGTGTTTGGAATAAACCAATTTTTCAGATGAACACTTTGTTTCAAGCTGCAGTTATCTTACTATTTTCACTAGACTCAGAGTGCAGTTGGTCTATAGTGAAAATATCACTGATATTTTTCCTGAGATCGGTTTGACCGTATGACATCACAAGTTGTGACGCCATAAGTGATGTCAAAAGGTCAACCTGCATGGGGAAAATATCAGTGATTTTTTTTTTATTTTTAAATGAGAAGTTTATCGAGACATCCAGAGTATACATAACAGCAAATCAAAAACATCTCAGCTGGTACAGGAGATTACATAACAGGCAAGCAATGACTGTATCTGAAATACCAATAGCAGTGCCTCTGGCTTAGTGCAGTACCCAGGCCTGCACTCCTGGAGAAAATTAATACCCCTAAAGGTTTTTCCCAAAGTCCAATTTTAACTTATTGTCACCCCAGAAACATTAAGACAGCTCCAAAGGTAGTAACATACCAGGGGAAATATTATGGTCAGGGCCCTTGAAATTCTGTGATTCTCTGGCCATGGAATTTTCCACAGAATTTGCATCATGCTACAAAACATACATAGAGCTACAGATTTAATTTTTTCTTGGTGACTATTCATTCAAATATACAGTCTTTCCATAGAGCTCATCTCCCTTCCCCCTCTCATTTAGTCTGAACCCCCTCCTCTATGCTTGGTATCAATTACATCATATTTTACCACTGGCAGGACTGCATTCTACCACAGAAATGAATAAATCATGTCACAGAAATAAAACAAATGGTGCCACTGAAGCATAGGAGCCCTGCCACAGAAATTAGGACAAAGTGTGGCAGAGTACTAGAGGCCCTGATTATGGTACAAATGAACTATTTAGCCCAGTGTAATATTGAATTCAAGCCTGCCATCTACCAAGGTGGGACTTCTGGTGGTCACGTCTAGTTGCAGTAAGATACTCCATATAGTAAATCTCTAGAAAAATGGAATGTGGGACTCCATGTGGGGAGTACTGCCTGCATCCACAGTCAAGTAATGACTTTCTTGGCAACAAGAAAATATAAATAAGCCAGAGAATGCCTACCATGGCAGCTGCTGGGAGAAGGGACAGAAAGCAAAACCACTGTGGGAGAGACCAAATCCTGTGATAGAAAACTCCTGAAACTGTGTAGTGCTATCCTACCAAAACAGTGACAAAGCTGAGTAGGACTGACAAATATGTGTATGTGTAGCCTTTTCATGTCCACAATTGCACCAGCACACTCCAAACTCAAGTAGTAAGTATTAGGCCAATACAACAGGGATCCAAAAAGATCCATACCTGCATTTCCATGCAAATTCCCTCCATTTAATGCAATATAAATGCAATATTCTCACAGTAGGTGTGATCACCCTCAAAATATTTAAAATATTTGGTAAAATGTATCCTCACAAGCATATATAAGGGATATGTAACAGGAACCTGTGGAATACATGATTTAATGGACATATAGATTCCTGCAAATGTACTGTCATTGCTGAAAATGTTGTATATGTGTACTATGTCTGACTTCTACTTGTTCCCATGATGTTTTCTTGTATCTACTATTGTCTGCATACCCTTTGTTGTAATCTTCCAGTTCATACCTGAAAATAGGCAGTTATGCTGTCTAGTGTACCTACCTGGTTAACAAAAACTAAATAAATAAACAAAATAAATTTTCACAAGAGCTGTTTGACCATGAGTAACCTCACAAGTGGAGTAAGCCATGAATAATGTGCCCAAGGTCAAACAACTCGAGTGAAAATAAATCATGTATTCCCCAAGGTCCCTGTTACATATTCTATTTATGCAATAGGGATCCTTTAGGATAGTGCATTGAGTTTTGTTTCACACTGTTTATTTAAATTTTAATGTAAACTTACATGGACATTTTGTGGTTTCCCTGTGTAGCTCCACATAGCATAGCATAGTAGTTGCTAAGTGGTTGCTAGGATGCTCCAACTTTACTTATAGCCAGTACATAATGAAAAAGTTTGATGCACAATTTGTTTTGTTTTTGCTTTTCTTTTTTTGGGGGGGGCATTTGTTCATCCAAAAAATGAATAAAAATAGAATTTTCTGCCATTTTTGGCCAATTATAAAAAATCTAAAAAGGTATCTGTAAATAAAACACCTGTCATTTTGTAGATATTGTCATGATGGATGACTTTTATGCTCAAAGTACCATGCTATCATTTTTCATTTTAAAGTTATTTGCATTTGTATGTCGTAAAAAATGAAAAATAAATTTAATTTTCTGCTGTTTTTTGCTAATTATAATAAAATTGAAAGGTATCTATAAATGAAACACCACTCATTTTGAATATGTTTTTGCACTGGACAAACTTTGTGCTCACAGTACCATGTCATATTTTTTCATTTTAAAGTTATTCACATTTGTTCTTCGAAAAATTAAAAAAAAGGAAATGTTCTCATGTTTTTTGCTAATTATAAAAAAACTGAAATGTACACCTAAATGAAACACCACTTATTTTTGTAGATATTTTTATGCTGAATAACTTTCATGCTCATGGCACCATGCTATTAATTTTCATTTTAAAGTTATTCACATTTTAATATGGTTAGTACTGCTACTGTGGCTGGCCAAGAAGGCAGTATAGTACAGTGGGTTAACGCTCTGAGCTGCAGATCTGGTGATCTGGGTTTGAATCCCACAGCTGCCTAGGTGTATACTGTGTGATCCTGAGCAAATCACTTAACTTCCTTATGCTCCCAGGTCACATCTGGAAACACGCTTTGGCTTAGTGTGCTACTCCTGGTTAAACAATGTTCCCTTTCCCTTTCCATTCTAAATGAGTTCTAAGTGATTGACAGCTTGCATTTATCACACATATGAATGATAAATTTTGGGTTCTAAAATTTATCACACATATGTGGGGAAAAAACAGATATTTCACATGGCTCTATATATATATATATATATATATATATATTACAAAAAAACTCCATTTAATGCATCAGTTAGGGTTGTTCCACAGCAACAAAAGCAAGGAAATTCAGTGTTAGGGTTAAAAGCCCCCCTTACACCCCCCAGCCCCCCAAACTGGCACTGGGGTGTGCGTTGAGCTCGTTGGCCCTAACTCTCATCCCATCACATGTGTAAACAAGTTGAGGTATAGGAGAATGGGGTGAGAGTTAGGACCGACGAGCCCAACGCACACCCAAATGCCAGTTGAGGGGTGGACTAGGGGTGCAAGGGGGGCTTTCAACCCTAACACTGAATTTCCTTGCTTTTGTCGCTGTGAAACAACCCTAACTGATGCATTAAACAGAGTTTTTTGCCATGAATTTCCCTTCTTTTTGAGAATGAGGACTATAACTAGTGAATAGAATGTGGGTTTGGGCCCCACGCTCCCACAACATGATGTGTAGTGACATAGTAATGGTAACTGCAATGCAAACGCAAGTGCTAACGGTTACACACATGGTGAAGCAAACATAAAAGGTAATGCAAACATTAATAGAAACACAAGGGTAAAGTGATGGCAAAGTGAACAGTATCGCAAATGGAGACACAAGCACATATGTAAATGCAACTGGTAATGCACACAGTCATGATAACGCTATTGTAAATGCAAATGTTAAGTGTTACAGCAACAATAAGACCAAAGGGAACAGAAACGGAAAGGCGAACACAAGCACGTTCGGAAATGCAAAGCGTAACATGCATGGTCACAGTACCACAATTGCAAATGCAAATGGTAATGGTAACAGCAAAATAACACAAAAGGAAACAGAAAACCAAATGCAACCGCTACGGAAGCATGAAGTAAGCATACAGTCATGGTACACAATTGGAAATGCAATTGGCAATGATAACTAGTAAAATAACGTCAAAGGAAATAGAAATGGAAATGCGAACGCAAGCACGTACAGAAATGCAAACTGTTATGTGCTCGGTCATGGTACTGCAATTGTAAATGCAAATGGTAACGGTAACAGCAACAATAACGCCAAAGGAAACAAATGCAAGCGCATACGGAAACGCAAACCATAATGCGCACAGTGAAGGTACCACAATTGTAAATGGTAATAGTAATGGTAACAGTAACAATAACTCCAAAGAAAACAGAAACACAAATGCAATCACAAGCACGTAAGGAAACGCAAACCGTGACGCGCACGGTGATGGTACTGCAATTGGAAATGCAAATGGTAACGTTAACAGGTGAAATAACAGCAAAGTAAACAGAAATGGAAACATGAATGGGGTACATGCAAACGAACGTTAGAAAGGGAACTACACAGTGGCGTACACGGAAAGGTAACACAAATGGGTACGAAACACAAGTGGGAACGGTAAGTGTAACAAGTAAGAAAGTGCACACCTTGTTGCTCAACAGCTGCATAGAGAAACACAGTGTAGAAAGAATATATGCATAATAATGGACCTCAGAGCAGAAAATGAGCTGTTGGAATACTAAATTACTGATATCTCAGGAACCGTATGACGTAGAAAAAAAATAATTTCACATGATTCATGAGTTTCCAGGCTAGGTTTCTGCTAGGTTAAGCTAGGTTTTTGGGTCCGACTAGGTGAATACAAAAAGAATTGTGTTCCTAGAGGGTCCCAATTTTAAATGCCAAGCATTTTTCTGATCAGTAACTGAAAACACAATGGCGGATTTGCGACACTACTAGGGCCATTTGCGACACTAAAAAGTGCATTTGTGAAAGTGTTGAACTTTTTAACTTTTCCCATTGACTTATAATAGGAAATCTGCAAAAGGCACATCAGAGACCTTGGCCGCACGTTCCCTGATGTTTTTGGACCAGTCGCACAAATCACGTGACCTGCAGGTGCAAGCAAAGAATTCACAAAAAAAGCATAATTGCACGCACGGATGTCACTTAATAACTCTGCAGTCGTATATCTGACCAGTACGAAGGTTAGCAGATCCCAAGATCTTTGGTGCCCCCCCATGCCTGCCAAATTTTAGGCAAATCCATTGAACGGTGGCAAAGTTATTAAGGTGCAAAGTTTCACCCTTTAACCATAAAAGTGCTACTCAACCCTAACTATGGTAGCACTATCATGCTACCAGAATATATATATATACTGTATGTGTGTATATATATACATATATATATATATTTATTAGAGCCAAAAAACTCCATTTAATGCATCAGTTAGGGTTGTTCCACAGCAAAAAAAAGCTAGGAAATTTGGAGTTAGGGTTGAAAGCCCCCCCCTTTCACTTCCAGCCCACCACCCCAACTGGCATCGGGGTGCATGTTGGAGTCATCAGCCCTAACTCTCACTCACATCACATGTAAAAGAAGCTGAGGTATAGGAGAATAGGGTGAGAGTTAGGATCGATGACCTTGGCGTGCCCTGGTGCCAGTGAAGAAGGTAAAGAATCTGAGGGCTTTCAACCAACAAATTTCCTAACTTTTAACTGGTTATCATTAACGATTGAATGCATCAGGTTTTCGGCAAACCCTTCTTTTGAGAATGAGGATGATAACATAAGGAAAGGAATGCAGTGATGGCAGCATGGGGCCCAGGGCCCCACACTCCTGCACGTGATGTCTTGTTGCACAGTAACAGGAACTGCAAAGCAAACACAAGTCGCAACAGTAATGCACATGGCAAAGCAAACATAAATGGCAAAGCAAATGTTAATAGAAACACAAGCGTAAAGTGACGCCGAAGCAAACAGTTACGTAAACGGAGACATCAAACAGAAGTGCATACAGAACGCAACTGGTAACACACACATTCATGGCACCACAGTTGTAAATGCAACTGGTAACAGTAACACCAACAATAGCACCAAAGTAAACAGAAACACAAGCACATACGAAAATGCAAACCGTAACGCACACACTCACAGAACCACAATTGTAAATGCAAATGGTTATGGTAAGAGCAACAATAAAGCCAATAAAAACAGAAACGCAAGCACATATGAAAACGCAAAGTGTTACACATAAGGTCATGGTGCCACAATAGTAAACATAAATGGTAACAGTAACAGCAACAGTAAAGACAACAGAAACAGAAATGCAAGTGCATATGAAAATGCAAACCATTACGCACACGGTGGCATAGACAGGAATGGTGATTCGAATGGTAACTGAAGCGCAACTGGAAATGCTAACTGTCTCAGTAACAAAAGGGCACGTCCTTCTTTTCCCTAAAAACTGCATTGAAAAAACTAATTGAAAACAAAGAATGTATGCATTATAATTGACTTTGGAGCAGAAAAGTACTACTTGAAATACTAAATTGCTTATATCTCAGGAACTGTATGATGTAGGGAAAAAAATTAAATTTTGTATGAAGTATTACTTTCCTGGCTAGTTTTGTGCTTAGTTCCCAACTAGGGGGCTAAGCATTTTTTTCGCACAAAGGTCCGTATCTCACACTGTTTCTGAGATATGGGCCCTGAAAGACGCCATAATGTTATCCTATGGGAAAAATCATCAACTTCGGAGTGTTGTCACTTTGCACTCTGTAATATTTTTTCTCCAAACCATCAAAAGGCACATTTGTAGGATGCTGGCTTTACTCCCTCCAAATTTCAGCCCAAAAGACCAAACCATTATTTTCCAGCAGAGCGGCAAAGAATTCCTGTAATATGGCGGATGCCATAATGTTATCCTATGGAAAAAGCACCAACTTTGTAGTGCTATAACTTTGCCACCCTGTAATATTTTTTGACCAATCCACTATAAGGCACATCTGGAGGATGTTGCCTTTCTTACCTCCAAATTTCAAGCAAAAAGACCAAACCATTTCTGAGATATTCAATGTGAAAGATTGGCAAAATTTCCCTATCTATTCCATTATAAAAAATCTGGCCATCTTGTCCCTATTTTGCAATCAAAGATCACGATCAAAGAATCTCACGATCAAAGAATTTGCAGCCTCACGATCAAAGAATTTGCAGGCTCACAAATAAAGAATAAAAAATTTAGTAAATCAAAAAATAGAAGCAATTGCAGTAAACCACCACCATGGTTCAACAGAATGAAGCCCCCTGAGTAAAACCCACCTTCATTTGACTTCCTAGGGCACCCATGTGCTGACAAAAATGATTTTTAAATTTGGCCATCTCATCCCTCGCTCACGATGCAAGATTGCGATCAAAGAATCTCACAATCAAAGAATTTGCAGCCTTACGATCAAAGAATTTGCAGGCTCATGATCAAAGAATAAAAAAGGGTGAAACACGATTTATTCACCGATTTGAACAGAACCAAAGGCATGGTTCGACAGAACGGACCATCCTGAGCAAAACAAGCCCTCATTTGTGTCCTTAGCCCACCCCAGAGCTGAGATTTTAGTGATTTAGCTCACGATGCAAGGTCACGATCTAAGAATCTCACGATCAAAGAATTTGCAGGCTCGTGATCAAAGATCATTAGTGAGCCACGAATTAAGATTTTAAAAGCTTATAACTCTATTTTTTTACCGATTTGGATGGAACCAAAGCCATGGCTTGATAGATCATGGTCCTCTGACTAAAACCCATCGAAGTTTTACTTCAGAAGTGACCCCTGAGCCAAGGTATTTGTGTTTGTGTGATTGGAAAACTGAAAACAAGATGGCGGACCTCGCAGTCAAAGAATTTTGAAAATTCCTCGGGAATAAAGATTCTTGAACTGTGAGGCTGCAAATTCTTTGATCACCAGGCGAGACCAGATGGCCAGAACCCCCATTCTTTGATCGCAAGATTTACATATAAATTTTCCCATTGACTTATAATGGGAATTTTAAAGTGCCATACTTTTTGAATGCCTTAATATTTTTTCACCAAACAAAAAGCGCCATGTTCATCCACCAAAGCTCTTTCAAATGAACCATCTTGCAGAGTGGCACACCACATGACAGCCGTGCAGAACCACATTAAGAAAGCCAAAAGGTGCCTCCAAAATGGATAATTTTGCATTTTTAGACGCTTTCTTACACAAAGACCAGCACTCTGACACAAACACAATTTGGCAGATCAAGAGATCTAGTTCACCCCAACAAGTGTACCAAATTTCAGGTAAATCCGTTGAACAGGTCCAAAGTTATTAATGTCCAAACTTTTGACTTTAGTATGTAACTGGCCGCTCAACCCTAACTATAGTGGCACAACCGTGCCACTATAATATATATAGATGTGTGTGTATGTGTGTATATGTGTGTATATGTGTGTGTGTGTGATATATATATATATATATATATATATATATATATATATATACTGTATAGATATACACACACACACTACTGTATACTGTATATGTGGTATAGTATAGCTATGTTATATATAAATCTACATATATAATGAGCATTATATATAGTATACAGTATATATGTATATATGTGTGTATTATATATAATACATATACACACAATATATATTTTTTGCAGTGGGTGGACATAAATGGAGTGTGAAAAATCTGTCTATCTGAGCTACTACAGTATGTGTATAGATGTAAAATCTTACATTTATACACATAGTAGACCCATCATGGCCCTTTTATGTATATAGTATACATGTCATGAGAACCCTCCCCACCCCACCTGCCCACCAGCACTACTTGCAATTTTTTTTAGAATTACCTCTACTTAGCATTTTTACACACTATACCTACACAGAGTACAATCACCTTCCTGAGGTTTGAAAACCGTCTTTGTTTTGCCCACAAAACAATAACCACATCTTCCCAGCTAACATTACAACTCTCGCTGTTAAATCCAAACTTTTGTAATTGAAGAAAAAGTCATACAACCGCCCACCTTATCTGCCACACTGACTGTCCACTGGCCCCGGCATCTAGCACTTACTCCACTTGTCAATATTAAGCCAAGCTAACTCGTGTTAATCAGACTCTCATTCTCAATTCATAATTATTAAAAAAAAAGCACAATTTCCCAGCTTCAAACAAGTACCTTCTTCTTTTTAGCAGCTCTGTTGTCTCCTTTTTCCCCACCTCTGTCATGGCTGTACTTCCTTGCCCAAGCTGCCATCTCCCCAAATTGCCAACCCAGTGGCCAAACAATTTTTTTTGATCTCCCCGGCAGCTGTGACTCAAAGTAAAAAACCATTCCATGACCCCTCTGCCTTTTACTTGTCCTTTCAGTCATTTAAAAGGAAAAAACAGCCGCAGTCACTCCCATTGCTGCCATGCCGCCAAACAAAAGTGCACAACACACACACGTCTCTGTCATACAGGCAAAACCTGCCCACACAGATTAAACCAAGCAAATTATTTTCCACAGAAGAAAAGAAACACTCCACTCCTCCCTGCTCACTTGGAGGACTATATTCCTCCCCACTTGCTTAAAGACACCACTATTTTTCTGCCTTAATTGTTCAAAAAAAGAACCTAACTATGAATTAAAACACACATCACTGGTGTCAGGGGGACAGAACATTGCTGCATTCCTAGTAACTGCTTAGCAACTACTCAAAAAAGTGGAGCTACACATGGAAAAGCACCAAAAAGTCCTTATAGACAACTAACCACAGTTCAAAAGCACTGGGGCAAGGATTATCCCAAAGGGCATTGGCCATAAAGCCAAGTTTCAACGAAATACAAATTCACACATACTCCCATAATGCAAAGCATCATGGGATGTGTATGCAAATCACCATGACATTTTAGGCTGGTTCAGCTTTAAGCAGGAATGAACGGTGCAATGCTTTTAAATAAATCTGCCTACACTATTCTAAATGTCCTACATTGTATAAATGAAATGGGTAGAGGAGACCTTGTATGCTAAATGATTTATCTAAGTCATGATTATGCCTGAGCTGAAACAGCACTTGTATAGATAAATCACATATCATATATGTCCAACCTGTGTATCCTCTATATATTCTGTAGTTTCAGAATTGTTAGCGGACATTTAAATGTCTCATTCTTCACGGAAGCACCCACTAATAATTCCAGCTGACTGGAGAGTCAAGATAAACACAATTCTTTTTCCAACTACTGTTGAATTTTGTCTTTGAACGTAGCTTGCATTCCTAGACTTTGTTTTAGTTATCGCGTAAAGACCTGTAAAAAATGGAGGCTTAAAGGCTGATCCAGCTGTGCTTTCCCATTTATGAGGAACACCATCTTATAATTTTAATATGTAATGCATATTACATTTCCATAACAACTGTGTAACCATTGTGTTAGCTAAGCAGTTAAACTGGAACTCTGGCAAACTCTGTTTCCCTCTTGGATTCCTATCCCTATTTTATAGGAACTTTAAGCAGGTACTAATTTAATAACCTTTATACAGCAGATTAGGCATTCCTTTCTCCCTAATGAAGCACACTAAATATGTTTGATAATTATTTAATATTTCAGAAATGGGTGAGTTTATCTCAATTTTTTTTTACAGAATTATCCAGGAAGCGTGTTAGTACCTGGACACTTATTGTTTTTAATTTTATGATCAGACCTTTATAACTCAGGGACCGTGACAGTTGACAGTTATCAGGAGCAGAGAGATGCAATAGGGGCAAAGTAAGTGAGGCAGCCTGGAGAGGGACTGTGAACATGGGTAAGAGGAAAATAAGACTTATTTACCACAGCAGTAGTAGTGTCGGAGTCAAGGCCAGTTTGTTTCAGCTGTTCAGCAGACACAGCTATATTATCCAGAGGTTACTCTCTTTTAGTACCTTTCTTTACCCAATGCAGTATTGACATTCTGCAGGTACTGCAGGTACAGCAGGTAACAAGAAATTAAAAACAAACTTGACATGGGCAGGGCAGGGCTGACTCTGAGCTAGTATTTAAAACAACACCTGCTATTACATAACCACTTGACAAACAATTACCAGTACATTCTGTAATTGATGGTGACACTGTGTGTAAAGCTGTTTGTGATTATTGTAATTGACAAGCAGTTACTACTGTAGCACTGTAGGTTTTCACACTTTACACTGACAGCTTTAACACATTTGCATAAATAAATGGGAGCGGATATGTTATGACTCAGACTAGCGCTAAAATTTCAGGACGCTAACATTTATATATATATATATCATAATTGGGGCAGGGCAGCACCCGTATAGATAGGCTTGAGTAGGGTGCTTAATGTGTTCTGTCTCAAAATTAGCATCTTAATAACTTTGCCTCCATTCAACAGCATTTCATGACATTTTGCATGTGTAGTCTAAGGGGCATGGTCTCTTGATTTGGCAAGTTTGGTTTGCAAAAAGTGGAAAAATTGGGGGGTTAAGGATTACTGTTTTTGTGCTCTCACCAACAGCCCAGCCAAGACAGTTTGGAATTTTGTTCTGAAATCTTCGGGGTAGAAGGGGCTTGCCTTAGAAACAGGCCTTTGTTTGGCTTGGTGAAAAAATATTAAATTGGTTCCTGAGTTCTAAGGATTTGAAATATCAGTTCTTGGAATGCTCAGATACAAAAGAAGAATTTTCAGCTCATGAAAGAAGCATGTTTTTTTGTGAGTTGAAAATTTTCTTTCATATAGCCACCATCTTGTTTTTCATTTTTTCAAAACAAATTCAAAATCCATAAAAATTATACCCTGGAGTTTAGTTTTTTTTTAAAAAACTACCCCACAATAGGGTTTGGTACATCCCCAAAATCTTAGGTGGAAGACTTAGCGAGGGCTCCCAATTCTTCTTTCATGAGCTGAAATTCTTCTTTCATGATTCATCATGAAAGAAAAATTCTTGGCTTATGAAAGAAGAAATGAATCTCACAAAAGAAGAAATTTCTTGTTTTATGGTCTTTTATATCAAAAGAAGCCCAGAGGGTCCTGCACTTCTGCAGCTAGATGGACTCCTGCACTTCCATGCCCAGATAGACTCTTCACATGATGCAGAGTTCAGATTACCCTAGGCAGCTACATCTGTGACCACGCAGAAATGCAGGGTCTGGAGGATACTACACTTCTGCAGCCTGATGGACTCCACATTTGATGCAAGGTCTGAAGGGCTCTGGGCCCTGGACATCTGCATCTGTAGCTGAATGGAAGAGCAGGGCCCAGAGGGGCCTTTTCTTCTGCAGCCAGATAGACTCCTCACTTGGTGCAGGGCCCACAATGATCTGCATCTATAGCCGTACAGAAGCTAGATGGACTCCTCACTTGGCACAGAACACATAGGGCCCTGCACCTCCACACCCAGATGGATTCCTCACTTGGTGCCAGGCCCAGAGGGCCAGGTGTCTCAACCCCACTCAGCAGGTCAGGCCCTCTGCCCCCACAGTGCCAACCTCCAAGTGCAGTATTGTGAACAGTTAACAGAATAGGATAACCCTCCTGTCTGTTTCGTGGGATAGAATCAAACTTTGGTCTAAAGTTCTGGAGGGATTCAAACTGTGAACCTCTTGCTAGCATACTCAATGTACAGGCTCAGCTAATTCTGCTCTTTGGGGGGGCCAGATATCTTTCACCTATGGGCACCTAACCAAGTGTACAAAATGAATCCTTAAAACTCTATGAAAGACCTCAGAATAAACTCTTACCTTTTCCCAGTTTGGTATTACCAATAGCTTTGCACAGTGTCAACTTTAACCATATATGCTTCATTTGTCAAAGAAAGAATTTCAAAGGCACACCAAGTAGTCTCTAAAATGAGTTGTTTACTTAAAAATAGATAAAAAATGTAAAATGTAATTACAGAACCATATATCACAAAACATACAGATCACTTAAAAAAACAGGTTTAAAGTGCAAACAAAATCTCCTATAATAGTACACTTAGAATTGTCTTTCTCATATATACCTTCTAACAGTGCCTGATGTTGCTTTTTCAGAGTCCAAACGTGTGTGTCTCTAAATGGAATACAGACTACAGTTTAAAAATGCTGTGTTTCAACCCTCTTCATGATGTCATCATCTAGCTCCTCCCTTTCAGGATACATAAAAAAATATATATACAAAACCGGAAGTCCCATCAAGGTATTGAATTCTGTGACTCCAGCAAGGCTCATTTTCCAAATGATGACTCTTAATTAAAACTAATTTCTCAGTCCTTTTGATACATGAGCAGTTTCCTTTCTCAAACACATCGAAGGACTTTTTATGACACCAGGTGCAATTAACTGACTTTCCTGAGGACGTCATAAAATGGATATTCAACTTCCTTATGACACCAGGTGCAATTAACTGACTTTCCTGAGGACGTCATAAAATGGATATTCAACTTTCTTATGACACCAGGTGCAATTAACTGACTTTCCTGAGGACGTCATAAAATGGATATGTTAGTTCCTGGCTTTAAAGCAAACTGACAAGTTAATTGCATTCAGAGATCTGCTGCTTAACATATATCCTGTCTTTTTAACTGATACCTGGGGGGGGGGGTTTGTCATCCCAGGCACAGGATTTTTCCTGACAGACAATCACACTACATTTTTATATTACAAAAATCATAGAGCGATCAGAACCAGCTGTCTACGTGTCACAATCCTCTCCACCTAGACTGAATTTGGGGGTTCTATCTCCAGCATGGGATGAGCTTCCCAAATCAGTTCACTCCTCATAGACACGAGACAGCCCTTCTGAGTTCTGATTGGTCACTCCAGCCCTATGTAAAATGATTGTGTTATACCCTTGCAAAGCAAGACTCCGTCTTAGCAATCTACCATTGTTTTTTCCCATCTGTGTCAGCCAAACCAGGGGGTTGTGGTCAGTCTGTACCACAAAATGCTGCCCATACAAGTATGGCTCCAACTTCTTTAGGGCCCACACTATGGCAAGACACTCCTTTTCTACAGTGGAGTATGCCTGCTCCTTGGGAAGTAACTTTTTACTCAGATATGCTACAGGGTGATCTTTCCCTTGGCTGGATGTCTGACTCAGTACTGCCCCAATACCCATGTCTGAGGTGTCAGTCTGAACTATAAAGGGTTTGCTTTAGTGAGGATTTGTCAAAACAGGAGCACTGCACAGTCCCTCCTTCAATCTGGCAAAGGCTTCTTCACAGGCTGGTCCCCAGGTAATTATCTTTGGCATCCTTTTCTTTACCAGGTCAGACAGGGGAGCAGCCAGGACACTGTAATTGGGTACAAATTTTCTGTAGTACCCTGCTGTCCCAAGAAACCTCCTGACCTGCTTCTGCATTTCAGGTCTGGGCCACTCCTGGATTACCTCTATTTTTATTTGGTTGGGACGGAGCTGTCCTCGGCCTACCACATCCCTGAGGTATGCCACTTCTCCCATGGCCACCTGGCACTTCCCAGCTTTGACAGTGAGCCCATCCCTCTGTATCCTACCCAGCACTTCCCTAAGGTGGGATAGGTGTTCCTCCCAGCTGGTACTAAAGATGGCAATGTCATCCAGGTACACCACAGCATACTCCTCAGCACCATTTAACACCTGGTTCACAAACCTTTAGAAAGTGGCTAGGGCGTTCTTCATTCCAAAAGGCATTACTTTAAATTCAAATAAGCCTATTGGAGTGATCAAGGCTGACCTCTCCCTAGCTCTATCTGTCAACTCTACCTGCCAATACCCCTTGGTCAGGTCAGTGATGGTAAGGTAATTCACCCCTCCCAACTTGTCCAGGAGTTCATCCATCCAGGACATCGGGTGGGTGTCTGACTTTGTGACTGCATTCAGTCCATGATAGTCCCCACAGAAATGAGTAGAGCCATCTGGCTTGGGCACAAGGACTATGGGTGAAGCCCAGGGGCTGTGAGATCTCTGGATTACCCCTAAATCCAGCATTTCCTCCACTTCCCTCCTAATGTCCTTTTGGACAGCCTCTGACACCCGATATGCTGTCCACCGTATGGGCATCTGTGTCCCTGTCTCCACATCATGAGTCACTAAGGGGGCTAGTCTAGGCTTAGTGCTAAACAATGGGGCAAAGTCTGCTAAAACCTCCCTTACTTTCTGGATCTGGTCCAGGGTCAGCTGGGGAGACAATTTAACTGCCTCCATAGAGGACTCCCACTTACTTTCTTCCAGCAAGTCCAGAAGGGGGTCTTCTTTGTCCATCCCTTCCCCAGGACTACACACTGCAAACAACATGTCAGCCCTATTTTCATATGGCTTCAACATGTTGACATGTTACATCCTTCTGTCTGTCTTCTGTCAGGCAACTCTATAATATAGTTCATGTCATTTACCTTCCTAACCACTTTGTAAGATCCTGCCCACTCAGCCGGCTGCTTGTCTTTCCAGACTGGAATAAGGACCATGACTTTCTCACCCACCATGTATGAGTGAGCTCTGGCTCTGCGGTTGTACCACACTTTTTGTTTCTGTTGGGCAGCTGCCAGGTTGCTCTGGGCTGTCCCTATAAGTTTCTTCAGCCTTTTCCTAAGCCTAAGGACGTAATCCGCAATGGGAGTTCCCTGGGTGGCGTGCTTGCCTTCCCAGTCCTCCTGGATCAAGTCTAGGGGCCCACATACCCGGTGTCCATATCAGAGTATGAAGGGTGAAAATCCTGTTGACTCTTGGGGCACCTTCCTGTATGCAAACAACAGGTGGGGAAGGTATTTCTCCCAGTCCCTCCCATGCTGTTCACTAAACACCTGGAACATTGACTTCTGGGTACCATTATATCTTTCCCCAAGCCCATTTGCTTGTGGGTGATACAGTGTCGTGCATCTCTGCACCACCCCAAACTTCTCCCATAAACATTTCATCAGGTCCGACATGAAGGAACCCCTCAATTGGTGATAACCTCCTGTGGAAACCCAACAAGGGAGAAAATCCCAAGTAAGGCATCTGCCACTTTGTCTGCCCTCAGTGAGGATAGGGTGACTGCCTCTGGGTACCATGTGGCATAATCCACCACAGTCAGGATGAATCTCTTCCCTGAGGAGCTGGGGGTATTTAAAGGCCCCACAATATCCATTCCCACCCTCTGGAATGGCTCCTCCACTATGGGCAATGGAATCATGGCGGCTTGGGTTTTCTTGCCCACCTTCCCTATTTCTTGGCACCTGTGACAAGACCTGCAATGCTCCTTCATCTGCTGGGTGAAGTTAGGCCATTAGAAATTCTTAGCCAACCACTGCATAGTGCGCATGATTCCCAGATGACCAGACAAGGAAATATCATGTGCAATCTTGAGCAACTGCTCACGATACCCCAGAGAATGACAAGCTTCCTGCCTAGAACCCTTCCCTCTGTCTGTAAAGCCTGAGTATACATAAGTCCATTTTCCCAATAAAACTTATGTCTGCCATCACCTCCTTGTGCTACGTCAGAGTCTGCCCAAACCCTCAGCTTCCCTAGACTAGGGTCACTTCTCTGAGCACCTGCAAACCCCTCACACATTCCCAAGGCATGGGACAGGTCCCCTTCTGTCACTAAACTAGGGTCCCTAGCACTAGCATCAGGGCACTCAGGATCACTGTCAGTCCCAACCCTCTGACAATGGCTCACCCCTCCCTCCTCAGAGTAACCCTCTGTAGCTGTGTGGTTACTTGCTACTGGGGAAATTTTGACCCCCTTTTCATTAGTGTCCATATCAGGAGACACAGGCTGGGGAATCAGCCTCTCAGTGGTTTCCACAATGGCTTCTGTGGGATCCAAGAAACTACAGTGTTCTCTTGTCACTTGGCTATGGGTAACTGCACACACCATCCCTTGTTTGAGATTGTTGCCCAGGATCACATCCACTGTGAAGGTTTTGGCTACAGCCACCTGTTGCACAGTTCCCCCTGTTTCACCCCAGTCTAGGAGAACACTAGTGAGGGGCAATGTTTTCACCTCCCATTAAAGTCCTGTACAGTGATGTATTTATTGGGTATAAGCTGACCCAGCTCTACTAGATCCCCCTTTACCAAGGTCAAGGATGCCCCTGTGTCCCTTAAGTCTTGTGTCTGTACACCATTCACCATGACTGGGTGCATGTGTTCCCTCATGTTCACTGGCATGCTTCCAGGGACACACAAACAACCCACTTCCTTCCTAGCACCACCTTGCGTATTATTGCTCATCTGTTTGAGAAACTGTCTGGCAATATGTCCAGTTTCTTTCCACAACCAACATTCATTTCTTTTCTCGGAGAAATCTTTTCTCTGAAACCTGGGGCTAACTGGTTTCAGTGAAGGCAGTGAGGGTTTTAGCTGCCCTGAAGGTGCGCTTTTCCTTTCTGCACTGCCACGCCTGCCCCATTCACTCTCAGAGCAGGTCTGCTCTTGACATAGCGGTCCGAGAGTTCAACAGCCTCTTGCACTGTTTTGGGATCTCGGTCCTCCAGCCAGGTTTTCAGCTCTGCTGGGCATGCCCAGAAAAACTGTTCTAACAAAATCACATTTTCAATTTTATCAATAGAGTTTGCTCCAATTCCTTCCCACCAACATTTTAAAAACTGATGTTGTTTCATGGCTAGCTCCTTGTAGCTCATGTCAGGGCTTCTCCTGACCTTAAGGAATTTAGCTCTGTATGATTCAGCAGTTAATTCAAATGTCCTTAACAGTGCAGCTTTAAGTTTGCTGTAATCATCACTGTCCTCATTGTCCATTTGACCCAATGCATCCCGAGCTTTCCCAGTAAGTAGCGGGGATGACTGGAAGCTTCAGGACTCCCTAGGAATTTTAACCTGAATACAAACTTTTTCAAAAGAATTTAAAAGGCCTCCATATCCTCCCCCTCTTTAAATTCGGCAATCAATTTGGAATTCAAGTTTGTAACCCAGTCCTGTAGTCCCAGTTAAACCCAAGCCACTTATCTGCTCTGGTGCCACTGGTTGGAGTCATAGCTTTTCCAGTTCATGTTGCCTCTGGTGCTCACGCTCCTCACGGTCAGCATCTCTCTGTTCTCACTCTGCCTCTCAGTGTTCTTGCTCTGCTTCCCTCTGTTCTTGTTCCCTCTTCTCCTCTGCAGCTTGCTAGCACTCATGCTTCTCATGTTCAGCCTCCCGCTGTTCCCGCTCTGCCTCTCGTTTCTCTCGTTCTCTCTTCTCCTGGAACTCCAGCTCCATTTGGCGCAACTCAGTCTGCAGCCTGAGTACTTCTGGATCCAGGATATTGATGACCTCTCCCTGCTGCTGTGGTTCTTCACTGGCACTGGCTCTGTTGTCCTCCTTATCAGATCTGGACACTGCACTGGCCGCTAGCCCTGCCACACTCAAGGTTTGGTCCTTTTCAGTCACTGTTTGTGACTCGATGCTCTGGGTATCTGCTACCATCAGGGCATCCATGAGGTTCTGTTTAGTGGCTTTCACCTCGAACGGGACTCCTCTGTCCCCGCACAACTGCTGTAAGTAGTCTACAGTGTGCTTGCTGTAGTTGGAAGCCATCTTCTTCCCTAACTATGGCTACTCTAACTTGCACTTTAGAAAAAAAATAAAATGTGTAGGAACTTGACTGTATGCCAAGTGATATAGTTCTGTCTCATTTTTAAAATAAATCACTGCCTTTTTCTTTCTTTGCAAGTGAGCTGACGGTCTCAAGCTGACACACTGAGCAATAAAAGCTTGTAATACCAAAATTATTGCACCAATGCCAACTAATCTGTCACAACCCCACTCAGCAGGTCAGGCCCTCTGCTCCCACAGTGCCAACCTCTGAGTGCAGTATTGTGAACAGTTAACAGAACAGGGAGACCCTCTTGTGTGTTTTGTGGGTTTGGATCAAACTTTGGTCTCAAGTTCTGGAGGGATTCAAACTGTAAACCTCTTGCTAGCATACCCAATGTACAAGCTCAGATATTTCTTCTCTTCAAGGGGGCCAGATATCTTTCACCTATGGCACCTAACAGGTGTACAAAATGAACCCTTAAAACTCTATGAAAGATCTAGAATAAACTCTTACCTTTTCCCAGTTTGGTATTACCAATAGCTTTGCACAGTGTCAACTTTGACCGTATATGCTTCACTTGTCAAATAAAGAATTTCAAAGGCACACCAAGTAGTCTCTAAAATGAGATGTTTACTTAAAAATAAATAAAAATGTAAAATGTAATTACAGAACCATATATCACAAAACATACAAATCACTTTAAAAAAAACAGGTTTAAAGTGCAAACAAAATGTCCTACCACAGTGCATTTAGAATTGTCTTTCTCAATGATACCCTCTAACAGTGCCTGATGTTGCTTTTTCAGAACGTCCAAACGTGTGTGTCTCTAAATGGAATACAGACTACAGTTTAAAAATGCTGTATTTCAACCCTGATGGACTCCTGCACTTCCATACCCAGACAGACTCTTCTCATGATGCAGAGTTCAGATTACCCTAGGCGGCTACATCTGTAACCATGCAGAAGTGCAGGGTCTAAAGGATACTACACTTCCACAGCCTGATGGACTTCACATTTGATGCAAGGTCTGAAGGGCTCTGGGCCCTGGACATCTGCATCTGTAGCTGAATGGAAGAGCAGGGCCCAGAGGGGCCTTTTCTTCTGCAGCCAGATAGACTCCTCACTTGGTGCAGGGCCCACAACGATCTGCATCTATAGCCATGCAGAAGCTATATGGACTCCTCACTTGGCACAGAATACATAGGCCCCTGCACTTCCACACCCAAATGGATTCCTCACTTGGTGCCAGGCCCAGAAAGCCAGGTACATCTGTTTCCATAGCTACACAGATGCACCTGGAGAGCCCTTTGCTTCCACAGCCTGATGGACTCCACATTTGGCACAGGTCCCAAAGGGCTCTGTGCATTTGCATATGTACCTGCATGGAAGCTCAGCCAGATGGACTCACTTGGCACAAGGCACAGAGAGCCCTGCACTTCTGCATTTCTAACCACATGGAAACACAGGTCCCAGAGGGCACTGTGCTTCCATGGCCAGATGGATCT
Source organism: Neoceratodus forsteri (assembly GCA_016271365.2). Lineage (NCBI taxonomy): Eukaryota > Metazoa > Chordata > Ceratodontiformes > Ceratodontidae > Neoceratodus > Neoceratodus forsteri. The sequence continues at coordinate 1,046,416,983 of CM028131.1, forward strand.
GTTCATGCAGGTCCCATGAATATGATTTGACTATCTAAAAAAGAAAGGAAATTCATTGCAAAAAAATGCTTTAATGCACCAGTTAGAGTTCAACTTAAAAAACCAAAAGTAGGGAAATGTGGTGTTTGGGTTGCCAGCCCTAACTTCTCACCCCCCCCCACGAGCAGCAAAAGGACAACACCACACAATCAACCACAGACAGGCATCTTTAGATAAGACAAACAACATACAACTGTTTCCACATGACACAAATGCAGTACCACTTATGTGCTGTTTTCATGGATTTGTATCTGTGACTGCATAAGCACATGCCCTATGACTCCATGCTGCCACAGATACAGATGTGCAGGGCCCTTCCTTCATAACTTTGTTGTTTTTTAATATTTTGACCCAAAATTTTCAACAAAGTATTTTTATGACCCCACCTCATGAACCAGTCAGGCCCTGTGTGTGTTGTACTGCATGCATGAGTATGTGAGGTTACAGAAGCCATTTTGACCCCAAATTTTCAGCAGTCTTTTTATGACTCCACTTCATGAACCAGTCGGGCCATCTGTGTGTTGTACTGCATGCATGAGTATGTGAGGTTGCAGAAGTGCAGGACCCCAGGGGGCCTTGCCTTTCTGTGGGCCAGTGCCTCTGCAGCAAGAAATATAGCAGCACCAGCCAGGATATAATGAGTAATGCTGCAGTATATCACAAAAATGATGCAGTGTGCTGCAGGGAGCAGTGTAATTCAATGGCAAATAAGCCCTTTTTTACTACAGTATTTTGTGGCATGTCATTTACTGCAATGTATTGCATTGCATTGTGGCTAGCTTCACTGTACTCATGCATGCTGTACAAGGTGACTTACTAGATAGCATGATCCATTAGTGCTTACTTTTCTATATGCATCTGCATAACTGAAAAACTGCTACCCCTTAAAAAATGTCTAGATTCGCTGCTGAAACCATTATACCCACATTACAATAGTACTTCCATCTGCATAACTGCAAGCCCCACAGGGGTCTGCCCTTCTGAATCCAGAAGTTGGTGTGTATGTCTTGAACCTGTGGCTGAAGAGGGGCACGGCCCACAGCCTCCACTTCTGCATACAGAAGAAGTGTTGAAATTTTTGTATCATTAATTCTGTGGCATCTGCACTTCTGCAGCCAGAGGTTGGTGTATATGTCTTTCACCTGTGGCTACAGAAACACAGACCCATCAAGTGTGTGTATGTCTTCCAGTGTGCATGAGTACCTGAGGCTACAGAAGTGCTGGCCCCTTAGGGATGTGTGCTTCTACAGACAAAAAAAAAACTATTGTAAGTTGGGTATTGTGGATTTGTATTTGTGACTGCAGGGGGCCTGTGCTTCTGCACACAGAAGAAGTGTTGTGATTTGAGTATCTTAGATTTGTATCTGCAGCAACAAGTGAGTATGTATGACTTGCAGTGTGCATGCCGCAGATACAAATCCACAAAAGTAGCACATCACTTCTATTGCATTTGTGTCATCTGGCAACAGTTGTATGTTGTTTGTCTTACCTGATGATGGCTTCCTGTGGTTGCTTGCGTGGTGTTATCCTATTGCTACTTTTGGGAGGAGTTAGCGTTAGGAACCCTAACACCACATTTCACTACTTTTTTTGTTTTAAGTTGAATCCTAACTGGTGCATTAATGCAGTATTTTATTATTAACACACACACACACACACACACTTAAACACACATGCAGTATACAGTGGAGCCCACCAAGATGCAATAGATCGCTGTGTGACAAAAAAGGGATTACCTGCCATTGAAATCACCCTGTTTCCTGCAATAACTCTGCAGAATTCTGTAGTATTCTGTGTTGTATTCTGGTGGGCTCCACTGTGTATAGAGACACTCATTCTATATACAGTATATTAGAACTACAACTTGTTGAGCAATAAAATACCACCAACAGCTTAATCTGGTTAAATTTCAATTGATTACCATCTGTACTCGGTCACCCCTGAAAAAGGGACTTCTAGTCTCGGTGGGCCTACCAGGTCAACAAAATTCAATAAACTAATAAAACCAGTTGGTCAGTTGAAAGTTGCTTCATTCATAAAACGTTATCTTCATAATAAAACAACTGAATGAAATGGACAGTTAATATACTTAGGATAATACACTAAATTGTTGTTTTATTTTGCCAGAGCTCCAAGCAACTGACTATTTTTGTACAATTTGTATGGATTCCAAACAATGCTTGTTTCCTAAGATAGTTTTTACGTTTGAATTCAGTCTCTATTCCTCTGCCCCAGTTCCATAGCCTAAGATAGATTGTGCTGATCCATTAGAAGTATGTGAAAGACACCAAAGAGTAGTGAAATTACAAGTATACTAAAGTTAGATTTAATTATGTTTTGGTTATCCTTGTATAGAATTTGATTGCATTCTGAGCTGGACTGAGATTGTTGGGGGTTTCCTGTGCCAGGAACTACTGTGGAACCCCACCAGGAAGTGCCCTATATAGCAGGATCACATTACAGACTTGTTTTATGGCTCATTTCACTGATTTAATGCAATTTGGGAACCTGCAGTAGATTCCTTTAAATAGTCATGTGTTGTATGACTACATTCATAGGAAATAATATTACATTCTTAAAACAGAGAAGCAGTTAAACTTAAAGCAAAAAAAGTCTTATAAAAATGTTCCCTGAAGTGTATACTTTTTTCAGTTTTACTTAGCTTGGCTTATAGAGATACTGTTAGTTTTGTAAGACTGTCAGTAGTACAGGTGAACTTTTACTTACTTCATTTAAGGTTTCATCTAGTTTTCAGTGTTGAGTGAATACTCTCAAAAGTTTCTATCAATGTTACACCAGTGCGTGTATAGTGTGTATAATATGGTTTTGTGACAATGTAGATTTCACAACATGATAATATTCAGACTAAATGCAAAATGAGGTGAAATACTCCCTGTACCAATGAAAGAAGATGTGCTAATGGACATTATTGTCAGAATGTCCTCAATTTCAGAAAAGCAATATTTAGAAATGCTGAAAAAAATTAAATGGATGGTGATTCATCAGTGCTAGCAGCACCCCAACCAGGATGTATTAGTTAACAATTTGTGGAATGAACAGCTGGATACCACAGTTGTGGCATGCCATATTAACACTCTCTCTGTTCTTTCACAGCGATCTCAGTATGAACAACATCACCGAGCTGCCCCCGAATGCCCTATCCAATCTTCACTTCCTGGAAGAGCTGTAAGTATCATTGTGTTTGAGATGGGGATAGTCAGCACTGGACACATTCCTATGTTTCTATCTCATACTTGCTGTGGGAACCAGATAAAACAGAGCAGGAAAAGCTGTCAGCACTGGCACTCTTGGCACATAAGGAAACAGTTACTTAGAAGGGCCAATTGCTTCTGATTCTGAAGCTGAACTGATTCAAGGACTGCACCACAGGGCTATGACTTTACACAAGGCAGGTACTGCGCCAAACAAATTAAAAATTTAAAACAAGATGGCTCAGTCTGAAGGGGAAAAAGCTAGATTGCATTTTGGAAACAGTTAAAGAGCAGGATATTAAATGTTTGAACACTGGCTCATGTTTCTAAAAATAGCCAGTAAATCTGTAATCAAAACCAAAAATTCCAGACTGGCACTCTTTTTATTAAAAACGATTGAGTCCATATTGCAGAGTGCTGGAGTTTGCCCTAATAATAGCATTTCTGATTTCCTCCCAGCTTTAAAACTGTATAGGAAGCTTGCCTCACGACAGAACAAAGGGGCATAGGGAAAGTTACACATACATCCACTTCAGCAGGTAATAACATGCCCAAATGTTTGGGGGATTAGATTTGTTAAACTATAGTAGCAAAGCATAATCATGTAAAATATGAGGGATTTTTATTCTTGTATGATGCTTGACCAAGAGGTTGAAGGATTTCCTAATGTTGCATATGCGTGCTGTTTTTTTTTTGTTTGTTTGTTTTTTTGCTCAGTTTCTGTAGTAGCATTTACTTATGAATATGAACTGTATCAATCAATTTTAACGAGATCCTTTGATGTCACATTGCCATCTGAAAGCAGTAGAGCAATTAGATTTTTTTTAAAGCTAAGCTAGCTATCGCCTACAAATAATAAAGTAAATATTACTGAGCAGGCTAAATTTGGTTTTCAAAGAGCTTTATATGTTGTGCAGTACTCTTTTCTTAATTTCCTTTTTTCTTTGTTGTCATGTCTACTGTGACTGATACTTTTAATCAGGTTGGTTGTGCTGGTACACAACTGCTGGGACATCTGAATAGCACTGCACTGTTGAGGACACAGTGTGTGTGTATGTGTATGTGTGTGTGTGTGTGTGTGTGTGTGTGTGTGTGTGTGTATATGAACTATTTGGAAGCTACTGTCAATAATGTCATTGAACAAAAAGGACAGAGAGAAAGAGAAATTGTGCAAAAGAGAGAACAAGAGAAACAAGGCAGGAAACAGTCATATTTTAGGTTATAAAAATGTTGAAAAAATTCTTAAGGAGTTAGTGCACTGCGTAATATTAATATCAGTTTTACAAAGCAGTCAACTATTACCATTTATATCTGAGATGCTTCTTCTTTTCCCTTTGGGTAATTAGAAGATTTTTTACCTGATGTTAGTAGGTGAGCCCTGTGGAACAGCACTCTGCCTGGCAGCTGACACATATAGTTCTACTCCACCCCCACCCCAACCCCCACGACATCATCAGCATTGTGACATCACTGTCTGTGGCATCCCAGCTACTCAAGAAGAGCCACTCAGTATGCACTAGATCAGTCACCTGTGATGTCACAACTGGAAAGGTTACAGTGCTGATGATGTAGTGGACAAAATAGAACTAGCTACAGATATAGTCTGCTGCCAGCTGACAGATATAGTGCTAGTCCACGTATCCAGCATAATACCCTGACATAGAATACCTTCTAAAGAGCAAATGGAAAAAGAAAAATATTTCAGAAATAAAAACCTACAACTGACTACTTCTTAAAATTTGTAACATTTTCTTGTCTGCTACTATTGATTCTGCTTGCTCTTTAAACAATACTGGAGCTGGATTACACAAGTAAGTTGTCAGAAATCTTTTTCAGTAACAAAAAGGTGTCTAATTTGTTTTGTCCTGCACTATGTTGCATTGATGTTTAAAAGCTAGGGATTTTAAAAACCTTTTCTTTTCCTGACAGGTTACAGCTTGTGGGTTACCAATGTTTAAATTCTGTCATCAGCCCTTATACTATAATAACAGAATACAGTTTGCTTCAGTTTAGAAAACCCTTCATTTATCTTAACTTCCCAAACAAACATTCAGCCATGGTTTTACCTCAGGCTGAATTGTGTGCACTATAACTATAATTCAAGCACTGAAACATGTATTTTTCTTGAGAAGGTATTTAAGGCACTATAGTATACCAGCTGTTTAATTTATGGTCTTTTGTCAGCCTGCAGTTGTGGGAATCTGGGCCATGCTGGATTTTGGCTAACTCCTTACCTTTAATTTCAGGGCTGTTTCCTAACTCCATCTGTGAGTGGGTTACTAGAGAGCATACCTTTCAACCCACAAATATTATATGGGATGTCCCTCATTTGCCACCCATGGCCGTGCCTCTTCAGCATGGAGGACATACTTATAATTTGCATTGAAGTTTTAAGACTGAAATGAAACTTTTCCATCACATTCCATTACAAACAGAATATATTGTAACAAAACACAAAATGTTAATACTTGCTGGGTTCTATATCCATGTTCTTATGATGTGCTTATGCTTTGTGGCTTCCTCACACATTTTAAGGACCAGGGTCCAAGATTCAGGTAACCTAAACTAATGTAAAGAGTTAGAGCTGGTTTTTCAAAATAAATGAAGCATGAGTTACGGCACATTATTTTGCCACAGCTGCATCACTACAAAAGTGCCAAAATGTTTTCCAGGTGATTTTTAAAGATTTTGATTATCTAAGGCAGCAGTATTTGTTAAGTCAGCAAAAAAGTGTCATCATATAGTTTTTCTGGAAAAAAATTATTTCTGGCAGCCTTAGATGTATACTGTTTATTTTTAGCATGCTCAAATATTGTTAAAACAGCTTTTACAGCTAATTTTGTAATTAATGACTCACATCATTAAAGATGACTACCATTCCCAGTTTTTAAAAATCTCTTCCGTTGAGGTTACCTGTTGAATGTACCTGTAATATTCATAATGTGGATGTATTAGGATGGTGTTACCATATGTTTCTGATAGTAAACAGTATAACAGTATGCCAAGATTTTTTCATGGGTGGCATTGTACAGGAGAGAGAACTTTAAAAAACTTCTAAATTCCGTATTTTGTTTCACGAATGAAAGAAAATGAAAACAAAACAAACCAGACAAACATTATTGTTGACAAAACTATATGGTTACTAACAAATTTTGCTGCCTTAAACACTTTATGGCAAAATAAATGAAGCATGTGTCATTTCTTTTTGACTCATGCATAATTTTTGATACACAATTTGTGGCACTTGTTCAACCACCTTTTCTTGTGATCTAACAGTTTTGTTGCAAATACTGCAATTGTAGCAAAAAGTGTGCCACAGTTCTTTTTAAAATCCAGCTCGTAATAGGTTTCAGAGATAGCTACTATTCTTAAGTCTTATAGCCAGGAATTAGTCAATGTAATACAATTTAAGTATTCACTTACAAAATGAAAATTGAGCTGGCAGTTTTTATGTTCCAGTTCAATAACCAGACAAACTGGGATGCAGTATTTCATTTTCAGTGGAGTTATTTGTCAAACAGGGAGGGCAGAAGCACTGGAAGGTTAAATGACTTGCTCATGGCACACACTGAGATGAGTTACTGTGGTGGCACTCAGACCCAGAATCTCCTGTTTTACCGTCACTGTTCTCAGAGCTCTAAATTATACTGCATTTTAGAAAGCCCATGCTGCTACTATGCTTCTAACCATAGACGCTAATGTAACACCTTCAGATGTGGAAATTACCTCAGAGTCTCAGACTGTTTCAATCCCTTTTCCCCTTCTCCAAGTGTATAAAAAACAACTGTGGCAAAATGTAAGGGCAAACACATGCCATAGCTGATTTCTTGAAAGTCAGCACCTAGCTCTATAATGTCATGAAACAGCCCTTAACTGAGGGAGTCACCACAGCAGCAGTGAAGTGAAAGTCCGTGAAATGGTGAACTTGATTTTTAGTTGCAATTGTACAGTATATGCCACACAATAGGGTGCAAAGAGAAAACCCACTGCATGATCCATACAGATGCTATGCCCAGAAAAGTTAGGGGCCAAAATTCTCACTCACAAGGGATGGGTGCTAAGTTATAATGGCATGATTTAACACCGGCCAATTGTCTATGACTCCTTCAAGCTATCCATCAAGGGTGTCAAACAGCCCTTCCATTCCAGTGCACCTCAAAGTGAAATGGTGCATGGAAAGGGGTGGGTCTGGCATGTAAAAGGAATGCTGTGTCATTCACATAGCCAACTACTGCCAGACAGCAGGCCCAGTACTTGTGTGATGCCTCCTGCTGCAGAAATATTTGTTCTGGTGGTAGTGGGTGTCAGACAGCTAGTCTGCTGCACAGTGGTGTCAGAAGAATGAGGTCAGTGTGGGACCCTTCCTTTGGAGGATGCATGTGGGATATGTGGCTAGGAAGGGGGGGTCCACTGAACTACTGGAGAGTGATTTATGTTGTGATTTGGGTCTGGGCCTACTGGACAATCAGGGATAATACAGATGGACATAGCAGTGAAAATCTCCAACATCCCACAAGCAGGCCAAAGGTACAAGTGGTATGTGTATACATACCTGATCAGATAATGTATGTATGTGCATGGCACTGAACCGTGTGCATGCATACATGTGCTGCTAATGTGAGTCATTGCAGTGCACAAACCTGGTTTTCACACAGTAACTGATGAAATGCCTCATTTGCATTCCAAGATTTGTGCCAGAGGGTCTCTGCCCCCACCCTGAATGAATCTAATGTCCTGGGTATAGCAGTTATATGGGTTGGTCCAATAGGGTGCCTCTTTGTGCCCTAGTGTGTGGTCCATTCAGTTGTAACTTATAACTGGGTCCTAGATTTGCTCCCAAAGGGTGGATATCTGTTGTTGTGCTCAGAGCTGGTTGCACATAGTAACCATGAAGAATGCTAGTTAAGACATGTACGTTCATGAACTAGTGCCATGCACTTATGTGCATGAGCTGGCCCAGTATACAAACATTTACCCCACCCCACCCTGTACGTTTAGGCTGCTTGTGGGTGGTCATCATCTGTTGTTGAGTCCATCTGCATCATCGTTGGTAGTCCATTGGGCACCAACCCAAAATTCATCAATAAGTACCCCCTGTTTGTCCAGTGGATCCATCTCCTTGGTCCAGTAATCCCATGCATGTCTTCTGAAGGAAGCAGTCCCACATTGATCTTGGTCTTCTAACATTACTGTGCACGGGGTGCAGTTGTCTCACACCCTCTTCTACCAGAACTAAAAGTTCTTAGGCAGGAGACATCACAAAAGTGCTGGGCCTGCTGAGCCAGAAGTAGCTGGCAAAATTAATGCCATAACATGATATTTACATCTCTATCCCACTCCCTTCTACACACCTTCATAGTGTGATGTGCATGGGCTGTAAGAGCTAGAGTGTTACTTTTTTAATTATTTCACCAGAGGTTGAAGTGATCCAAAGTAGCACAAGTCTGATTTGGCCAAAATCAGAGATAAAAGTGCTGATTTCTGGCACATTCATCAAATACAAACTGGGGATCACCTCATCCTTATATTAAAGTGCAGAGAGCAAAATCGCAATTCATTCATATCATGTTTCCCTGACATAGCCAACAAAACACAAATGTGTCAAACTCAATGGCTCAGATCACAGAGTAGCAGTAATGCCTTAAGCAGTCGTATTGATTGGCTGTTTTTTTAAAATAAACAGGATTGAAGCAGACAGGATATAGAAACAGAGAAATTTGTTGGCAGAACTATTTGTTTACTTATTTATTACAGACTCAGAATTTGACTGACATACCTTTGAGTCAGACACTCATTTACAAAGGTTCCACGTCCAAAAGAAATCAAAACAGTTAGCTGAATACAACAATTTAACAAAAACATGACATGGCTATAACAAAAAAAACAAAAAACAATCAGAGCCCTCATTATATCAGACTTTGGCAAAGTTGGCAAATAAGAACCAAAAATAGATACCAGGGTAAAAGCTAAGATAAAATACAATAATGTATCAGTGTGTGATAATAGGTGGGCAAGAAAAACTTTGTCAAAGTCAATAGATTAACATGGGTCAGCCAAGACAAATAAAAAGGAGCAGTGAAAAAGGGGAAAGAGGGAGGAGGGGGAATAGGAGGAAATAAGGATTCAGGAGCTACAGAGTGAGGTGAAGTAGAGAGGAAACACACTGAGAGATGTACCTGTGGGGTGCAGGGAGAGGAGGGGAGGGGTGGAGAGAGTGGCAGCTGTTTAGCAAGGAAAATAGGGATATGTCAGGGTGAAGTAGCTTAAGTTGGGCAGTCACAGTGGTTGAGAGAAAGAAGGTACTGTCTGAGGTTGTGTTTAAACTGCTCTAACTTGGAGGCAGTTTGTACATCAAGAGGGAGATCAGATAGCCAGGTGAGAGCTCTGTAGAGAAAGGCCTGCTGCACTTGATTAGTCTGACAGAATGGGGCCTGATAGGTAGGTCTAGTTGCGCTTGTCGTCCTTCGAGGATTGGTTCCTGAGGTAAGGAGGTGTTGTGTTGTTGGAGGGGTTAGACCCAGACAGATCTTCTTACCTAGTAGGCAGGTCTGGTACATGATCCTGCCACTAAGATTCAGCCAGTAGGTTTGGGTATACAGATCACAGGTGTGGGTGTACCTGTGAGCCCAGAAACTAATCAGCAGGCCTTATTGGGGGTAACCTTAATACATTTAAGTGAAGTGTCAGTAGCTGCTCCATAAATGACTAGCTTGTAGTCTACAAAAGAGAAGATAGAGCTGTTGACAGCAAGACGGAGTGCATCAGGGTTAAGGCTGTGATGATGTCTGTAGAGGAGCCCTATTTGAGTATTAACAGCTTTAGAAATTATGTTTATATGTTCATTAAAGGATAAGGTGCTGTCAAGTGTAATGCCTAGGTACCTGAAGTTGTGTACTTGCTCCAGAGGATCATGACAGTTGTTAAGGATGGTGAGTTAAGCAGTCTTATGCTTGTTGTGAGAATTTGCAAATAATATCACCTTGGTCTTTTTATAGTTCAGGATTAACTTGTGTTCTGTAAGCCAGGGCAAAGCTGTGCTGCAACTCCCTAGTATGGAGGGTGGGGTCTTACAGCATCATCTGCATAGAGGAGGGGTTGACTGGGGCAGGCCTGGGGGAGGAAATTGAGGAAGAGACTAGAAAGAACAGGGTCAAGAATGGAACCTTTCGGTACACCGGAGAGCACAGGATGGGAAGTGGAGAGGGTACCCCTAATTGTCACCCATTGCATTCTGCCAGCAAGGTAGTTCTGAAACCAGGAGGTAACTGCATGTGAAAGGCCAGGATGGGAGGAGACTCAATAAGTAGGAATGTTGCCGTGTCGAATGCTTTAGTTAGGTCAATGTAGATGGACCCAACTAGGTGGCCACGGTCGAGTGCTCTGTGAATAAATGTAGTATATTCAAGAAGTGCGGTAGTGGTGCTGTGATTTTTTCTAAACTCATGTTGTTGCAGACATTGAGTGTTGTATTTGGACAGGTAATCAGAGAACTGATCAGAAACGATACGTTCAAGCACTTTGTGGGGGAGTATATTGGGACAGTAGTTAGAGTGCAAGGTCTTGTCTCCACTCTTGTAGACAGGGGTAGCTATGGCTGCCTTCCACAAGAGAGGGAATTGACCTAGGCAGAGGGACAGATTGAAAATCTTGGTGAGGGGTAGCAGTACAGCATATAGAGCAAGGCGGGGAAGTTTTAGATCAAGGGAATCACTGCTGTAGCATGATCTGTTAAGGACCTGAAGGAGGTACTTTTTTGTCTCTTTGGCTGAGACTGTTCTAAAGTAGAAGGGGAGGAGTTGGGAGTGGTCATAACTCTAGGTGCGCTGTTAGAGGTTCCTGGTATAGAGGGGGCATTAGAGAAGAAGTCAGGGGGAAGGACTTGACTCAGGTCTGAGAAGGCATTATTAAAGATGTTAGCAATTTGTTGTGGATCCTTGGTGGAAACCCCAATGAAGCTGATAAGTAAAGGTGGAGTTTTGTTGGGCTTGCCAGTCAGTTTCTTGATGGTCTCCAAAAAATTCCTACTGTTACCCCATGTGTCAGTAAACACAGTTTTGTAATAATCAGATTTAGCAAGGCGAATTGAACTAGTGCAGTTGTTCCTAGCTGCCTTGTACCACTCCCAGTCAGAGAGGTTCCCAGTGGCATGGGTTTTATGCCAGAGATGATCTTGAGCAGCCATCTGATTAAGGAGAGAGGTGGAGATCCAGGGGTTACAGGCACCTTTGGATTTCCTTTTTCTGAGAGGGGTGAATATATCACAGGCTGCATTGAAAGTGGTGATAAAGTATTCTAGTGCAGAGTCAACATTAACAGCCAAAAAAATAGGCATCCAGTCACACTGCTGAAGGTAACGTAAGAACTACTGCTGCTGCCCTTTTTTCAGGATGTGCTGGTTAATTGCCTTGGTGGGAGTTTAGGCCAGAAGCTGATAACCGGGGAGTGGTCACTGAGCGAGTCAGATAAGACCTCAGTACCCATAAACTTTTCAGGATGGTCTATCTATGCTGCCCTGCCCTGCCCCTACCTGTTCTACACCAGCCTATCACTGGAGATAGCTTTGGGGGGAGCTCAGAGGCAAGGGATGGACACTAATTTGTACAGCAATGATTTAGTGCCAGTCCCTTGCAATTGAAATTAGGCCTGGTGTGTTCTATTTCCTTTTTGATCTAAGCCTGAAAATCTGTCCACAATGCCACAGCAAGAAAGATGTGATACTTAAGGTATATAAATGCCTTAGAAGCATGATGTAATTTCTGTGTTGGATGGAGCCCTCTTCCACTTAGGGTGGAAGTGCATTGCTGTAATCCAGTGCCACACATAACCATCACTGCCTGTTGGCATTAAACATATGCATATTTTAATTAGCATTGCCTTGCTAGTTAGAGTTACTTCAGAAATGTGAAATTTATCTGCAGCACAAACAGAATAAATCAGCATGAAGAGGAGCACATTACAGCTAAAATGGTGAAATTTGGGGTCTGTTCAGAATTGCTTAGGAATCTGACCCATGGATTTTTTGAATGCAAGTGGAAAGCACAGGTGTTAGCCCATTTCTTTTTAGATATGGTACTTAGAACCTGTACAAAAAGAATTCTGAATGTGTTTCCTGTTAAATGTCTCCTGCTGATTTACTCAACTGCTCCTTGTCTGTCAAACTGACACATTCACTGGTTTGTTAAGTGACTCAGACTTGTTGGCTCACCAGGTGATTGGCTAGTTGACATGAAGGCTTACTTGCTGGGTCACTCATGACTGTCAGAAGTGAATGTCTTAGCTGGGTTATTTCTGGCTCCTTGTTCCGGTAAACATACATACCTAAACATAATCACATACCCACAGTACGCACACTCCCTCATATTAATTCATGCAAACATACTCAGACCTGCTATCAGCCTCTGACCCTCTCAGTAACACAGCATTAAAGAAATGTCACAGGACATCTTTTCTCATGCTGTTTCCAAGGGAAATTTCTTTCTCACCATTGAAGGACTGTGAGAATAGGCCTTCTCTCAGTATTTCAACCCCTCAGAATAAATCCTAGCCAAAACTATGGCAAAAGTGCAACATTTGTTTTGATCTTGAATAGTCTTAGCTCTCTAGACTAACGTGGTTGTAAATAGGCTAAATCACAGTAAAGCACTATCAAAAATGTGCCACAATCTATGTCAACTATAAACCTAAACCAATAATAATTAACTGATTTATTTTCTCATAAAAATAAATGATTTGCATTACAAAAAAATCCTGGCAAAGAAACAAAACTGAATTCTCTGAAAGTGGACAAGTATGTTTTAATTTAAAATGAAACCAGTCACTCTGAAGAAAGTCTCTAATTGTTATTAAATAAAAAAATAGAACTCATGAGAAATCTGGTTGTTTTTAAAGCCTGACAATTTAACTGCTTGCTGTGCCTTCATTTTTAATGCATATGATTCAATTTGAACAAAAACTATTTGCAGAAGATAAGCCATTTAGTTAACTACTGTTGGTTCAGATGCTTCCCTGGCTAGAAAGTTTCATGACAATTTACTGGGGATCTGCCTATAGCAGAACTACTATGCACCACATACCAGATTTTCAACACTGTCCCTAGTTTTGTTCCAAACATTTTTATTGTCACTCCTTTATTGGGTATTTTTTGTCTGATTATGACCCCTGTACCCATCTGGTCTGCCCCCTTCTGCTATCTCCTCCCCCAGCCCCATCACCCACCTTTTCTAGATACATGCCCCAACCTCCTGAAGCCCATGGCTTGCCCCTGTGGTGGGGCCAAAAAGGCTCCCTACTAGCCCCTCTGGACTTCTTTGTGCAGCAGAGCTGGAAGCCAAGGTCAGCAGTGTGGTGCCTGCAGGAGGAGTGTAGCTGTATCCTGAATGAGTCAAGGTAGTGTTTCCACTTTTAATTTCCCAGTCCTCAGGGATGCTGCCAGAGAACCCATGCTTGACACATGCATGCTAGACCATGTGTGCGCAAATGTCAAGTAATGTCCAAGCACCCTCCAAGTGACCTCACCATACACCACCACCTATAGTCATCCAGGTGCCAGTAGCACAGTAGAGCACACTTGCCCTTCCCAAATGAGAAGAACATCTGCTGGGGTGCACAGTATTCCTACCCACAGCCAGTCCCCAATGATTCAGGCTCACTCCCAAACCTGGGTCACCAACATTTCGAGCAGTAGCTCTTCCGCTGCAATGACTGGGCAGCACTGAATTTGGCCTTTTTGTCACTGAAGAGTAGAAAAGCATAAAATAGTGTCAGACATTAGTATTAAGTATGGTTCTTCTGCAAATGCTTCTCACCCCAAGCTATGCATTAGAACAGCTACCTTTGCTGGTTTTACTATTTTAAAGAGTTAGTACATGACTTGAAATTATTATTAACTTTTAAAAGTAGTCAAATTTTACTTTTTTTGCCAGTTAAAATATGTATTTGCCCAATAGTACTAGTTGTGATGTGTGGAGCAACACTCTGAGCACAGGCTGACATATCTAGTTCAGTTCCCTTCATACCTCATCAGCATTGTGACCTGATTGTGACATCACATCTGACCATGAAGAGCCACTCGCCTTCTGTCAACTTGTTTACCAGTAATGTCATCATCAGTGAAGTCACAATACTGATTATGTATGAAGGGAGGAGGACTAGATAAGACAGTCTCCAGGTAAAGTATTGCTCTTCACTACTGCTGCCAGACTGAAAACATTCTAATGAGTAAAGGAAAAAAATAAACTACTTCAGAAATAGAAAGTAACAACAGGTTATATTTACAAACTATTATAAAATGGGCTGCAAATTTCCTGCCCCCTAATTGGCTGAGGTAAGCTGCCACCCATACATTTATCTCAGCCTAATACCCAGGTAAAAAAAAAGTTCAATTTATTTTAATGTCCAATATAAGCATTATAAAAGTTCTCATAAATACATTTACAATAATAAAATTTCAAGCAGATATACATACTAGTAAGTAAAAACTCAGATTACATCATTTTAGAGGGCTCAGTTTAAGTAATCATTTCCAAGCATTTCAACACAGCACACAGATACATCAAGTACAATCAGGAACACATCATAGAATCAATCCCCTTTCTAGGTTAAAAAAAGATTGGTAGATGGGGGATACAGTATGTGATAATCACCAGACAAACTACAAGAGTGAGATAAATCAGGAATATCCACAGAATATGTTTCAGATAATAAAGGGCTAATCCCAATATGAAACTAGATAACTGGGGAGTTCAGGTTTGGTTACATACATACCTTCCCAGCATAGCTCCTCATCTGGCCAGGCTGCATTCTCATACCATTTCCCTTTGCTCTGGAACTCCCTCACCCTACTATCCGCTCTGTCTCCTCCCTGCACTCTTTAGCCTCCCTACTGTGTAACTTTAACTCCCACACCTGTAACTGCAACTGACCTCCACTACTTGTATCCACTGCTTCCCCCATCCTCCTACTCCCCATCACCTGCTCTCAAACTCAGAAGCTCTCTCCCCCAATCATCCGCTCTCCCCTCCCTTACTCCCCTTCATCCCTTCCCCCTCCTGCCTGCTTCTCCTTCTTCTTGCTCTTCCCCACATCTACCCTTCCCCTTTGCAGGCCAGGAAACCAGTTCATGTTCATCTGGCCCGTGTGGGGTTTGAATTCCAGAGGGATGATGGTTTGCTATTCCATCTCTACTATACTCCCCCTCCTCCCTTTTCCTCATATGGCTCATTTTCCTATTACATTCCACACTACTTTTCCACTCCCTCTCTTTCATCTCCTTACCCTCTTCTACCCTTCTTCAATGTGACCCTGTAAACAGACACAGGCTGAGTTTGCATCCAGCTGTGTCCAGCTCTTGTGGGGCCTGCATCCCACAGGGATGATGGTTTGCCTCTCCGTCTCTCCTCCCATCCTCCTTTTTCTAATACATATCACACTATTCCCCCCCGTGCTCTATCCCACTATCCTCTACTGCCCTCCACTTTAAAATTGTTCATTCCTCAATTACTATGGGACATGCCTCCCACAACTTGCCTGTGACTCATTAGTTATTTCCTGCGCGTTTTTCCAGTCCACATACCTACCCATTGTACATATGTGTAACAATGTTATTTATTCATTCACTATATGAAGTTTTATTTGCTAAACTTCATTCTGTTATAAAACTCTATCGTACTTGTACTTACTCCTTGTTCCCTTCCCCCAGGATGCATCTGGAAATGAGCTATCTTAGATCAGTATGCCTTTCCTGGTGAAACTTTTCAAATAAATAAATAATTAGCTAGTAGTCTCTTATCTCTACTTGAAAGGAGGAGCACCAGGTCAAAACAACACAAGGAAAACAGCTCTGCAATATCTGTACTGTAAAAAGTGCTGAAGGATTTAGAGTGACAAGGGTATAATAGCGGTTGGGAATTATCGCTACTCCAGTCGCTCTCTGCCATAAGAGGGAAAGGATGAAATAGCTGTGTAGTCTGGTGCTTTGACAAGCTACTCCCATGGTAGAGTGGCTAAGGCACCAGCACTCAGCATGAGTGGAGACCTGGGACTGTGGTTTGGTTCCCCCCAGGTCTCTTGGTGTTCCTGCTTTATGCGGCATTTTTTGTTTCAAATCAAGTTTCCCTCCCCAAGTTTCTCACCATACCCAAAGTCCACCCCCCCTCAGAGTTAGTTATATTACATCTGGGGGGTGTGGGGGTGAAGCCCCTTGAGTCAGGGGGTGCTGGATGTGAAGCACCCCACAAACAAAAACAGAAATCCCATTGTAGTGTATGGTGTGTGCTGTTATGTCAGGTCTGTTGTTTCCCCAACCTTGTTTTTGCCTACACGATTTTCCTCGTGTCATTGATTGTCAGCACTATTTCAGTTTTACTGTTCTGACCCTGTGCCAAAGGGGGTCACCAGGACCCAAAAACTCATTTACCTGCGCATCCCCTGTCATCTTCTGATATTTCCTAGATTAAATTATGTAGCAGAGATTTAATGAAAGTCAATAATAATTTGAATCTTTGTAGCTGGTTTGTGGTAAATAATCTATAAAGGAATATTTGTTTAGATTCATGTAAGCCAGATAAGTTCCAAAGGTAAATAGTTCTTTGTGCAGCATACAGTAGACAAATCAAAATGACATGATACAAATCATCTATTAAATTATTATTATTGCATCTACAGTAAGATGATACTGAATTTCCATTTTTATAATACCTTTTTTTGTAAAATTACTGTTCTATATTTCAAACCTGAAAAGGGAATTCCAAGTCATATCAGCTGGGTTTTGTATAATTTGTAAATATGGTTAAAAGGCAATATTTTTTTCTGCCAACCATTTGTCGGTAAACTTTTGTGATATAATTGAAAGGTACCTTTGTTTATAGCAATCTTCTATACAGAGTTGAACTTCTGCCATATTATACGGCCTTGGTTCTAATGTTAGGAAATGAAATACTGTAAATATCCCCACCCAAGGGAATTTAATTTAGCTTGGATATTTGCAATCCACTGGAGCTTAAAGCTGATATGTAAGTATGTTTTAATTTCCTACACTGCAAGTTTCACCCAAGTAGTATCAGGGAAAGATAAAATCTTTAGCCAATATATAATGATACTTGTGACTGTTAGGGACTGAAGTTTCCATCTACCCAGTTCTGCAAGTACTACTGAGGTAGATGTGGATCTGTGGACACCTAGTATACTCTGATATAGGTTATTAAGAGTTCTTCTCCATACTGAGAATCTCAGATTTCACACCCATATAGAATACATGCCTCAACCTTTGCCCTTATGACTCTAAAAAACTTCTTGAACATTCATACCCTATAATTAGAATTACATGTTTGAATTGCTGCTATTGTTCTAGGTAACTACTGCTTAACCCAATTGTAATAATTATTTCTAGTTTAAGATACTTGCACTAAGTCCTGTAATGTATGTGGTTCCTGAATTGCTAGTTCCTCTGTATATAATGCTCCCAAGTTATGCCTGAAAATAGGCAAAGTGTTTGTCTAGAGCACTTACCCAGTAAACAAAAAACTAAGTAAATAAATAATGTTTTTTTCATAGAATTATTGCTGGAGTATATGATTCCCAAATAATAAAATTACTGCACAGCTTCCAAATTCTAAGTGCCTATTTTAAAACTTGGGAAATATTTTTTGTGTCTAAAAATTATTACTTTTGTTTTCTGAATATTAATTTCCAGTTTCCTTTTTACACATGTGTTCTTTTTTTTCAACTACCATTAATTTCTTTTTTAAACTAAGCTGGGGGGTTGGGAAGAGCACTGTATTGTCTGCATAAGCTAATGCACTGATACATATATTCCCTATTTTGGGATTATGAAAGTACAGTGAGTTAAGTGTCCTCAGCAATGGGTTTACATACATATTAAAAAGGGTAGGAGCTGAGGCATCCTTGTTTACCTCCACAATTTCTTGTAATTTTTTTCTGAGAAATATCCACTTCGGGAAAATCTAACTTTGCCCAAGCACCTGTATAAAAGTTAACTATTATGTTTAATAAGTGAGGTAGAACTCCTACAGTATTTCAGTCATGTATTTTCATAACTGAGTCCTCTCTATTTTGTCAAATGATTTGCTGAAGTCAATAAAACAGTATAGAGTGGATCCTTTATAATATTACATTTGTAAATCATGCAGCTCACAATAAGACAGTTACCTAAGGTTGCTTTCAAAGTTCAGAAACCTGTTTGAGGTTCTACAATACTGTCATTTGTTTTACCCAGTCAATATCACTCATTGTTCTTTATCAAGAATTATAAGTCATTGGGAACTATTTTGGCAAACATTTTTTGCATATTATCACCCAAACTAATTGGGTGGTACATACATTGGTCATTGCAGTCCCCTTTTTTTAAAATTGGGATTATAATAGTTCCCTTCCATGAAACTGGTCTGAAATTAAACTTCAGTAATAAATTATAACAATGTGCTAGTATGGGGATTACCAATTAATATTACATTTATAAATTTCTGATGAAATCATGTTGGGACCCAGGGCTGTCCTTGTTTTTCTATTAAACATAACCCATTCAATATATTCCTTAGGGATTACTCTTTCCATAACAGGAGCAGTCCCAGGATCAGTCCCAGAATCCACATCCAACCCACTACATGCATTTGAGTAAAAAAAATGTTTAAAGAGTTCTATACATGTTTCAGAATGAATTTGTGCATTAATATTTAAAGAATTGTTATTTGTTCCTTTAGCAATCAATTGCCAGAAGAATGTGGCATTCTTCTAAACAATGGCCAAGTGAAATAATTTCTTTTTTATGTAATTTCTCTTCTCTCAAAATGTTTTTATATCTACCTCTTTGCTCTTTTACTTTGATTCTGTTAGTTTTAGTTTTATGTTCCCTTACCAATTTTCAGGCTTTGTTCAGATTTTTATTTTATGCTTTACATTGCTCTGTGAACCATGTATCTTTGTTACTTATGGTTTTCATAATAGGTACTCGCATATATAACAACTCCTTCAGCCTATTGAAAAGCTCCTTGCATAAATGCTAGATTTTCTTTGGGTCTTCAGATGATAAAATCTGACCTTCTAGTTGAATATATGCCTTATTTTCTAGAATCATGTTTATATTATCCAAATTCTCCCAATCTACCACTATTTGCTTCTTATTTCTAATATATTGATCAATTGGAAGTATATCAGTCCCCCTACCATTTGCTCTAGTATAGTTCAAAGAGATTATTGGTGGAGAATGATCACTGTCAGCCCTATCTATGATACTGAGTGAAACAAATGTATCTGAGCCATGAACGTTAGACCGAACCATACATACAATAGATGAGCCAGTAGGCCTGATACCCAGTAAGCATATTCACCTCTGAAGTCTCCATTTAATCTTCCATTAAGCAGCACAAAGGCAAATTCAAACATGATATTAATTAATTTCTCCCCATTTTTTTATCCATTGTCTAAAAAACTAAATATTATTTATAGTCATATCTTTGAGGCAATTTTTAGTTTCCTCTGGATTATTAAGTTCTGTAGCACCAGTCCTCATATTAAAATCTCCTACCCAAAGAATATTTTTTTCTATATGTAGTTTTTGCAGCTTTTCCCCTTTTTTCCCTAACCTAGGACCCCAGTAGACACGTGCGTGCATGTGCATAGAGGCGCACATGCATGTCAAGTACCATCTCATCCTCTTCTGCCCCACCCCTGGCAATTGGCACCACCCCCTCCCACCTACTTTTCAAATCAGACCACCACCCAATGGGAGTGGAACTATGGGGGGAGGTGGACAACCACCTCTGGGAGGGGAGAGCTGCCATTGGCTGCTCAGTCCCACTCCGTCCCTCCCCCCATGCTGGCACCCTGACAAACCAAGGTCATTCCCAAACCTGGATCACCACACAGCATAAAGTAAGGCATCCAGTGCCTCAGCCCTCAGGGCCACCCGGCTGGCTCATACGCAATGAATATTCTAATGCGAATAATGCACTTTCATGGAAAAGTGGAGGTTCATCAAATCAATCCATATTTTATTAGAAAAATATTTAGAATGCTCAGGAGGAATATATGTATTAATTGTTAACCAATCATCCTTATTATTTTTACCTTAATGACTAGGAAGTTTTCTAAATGAGTAATTATGCAATCATTCTTAGAAGGTAATGAAACATTATTTTAACAAAAGTAAGTAAACCTCCAGAATTCCATTATATACCCTCCCTGTTAGATCTTGCATTACAGGAATATGAGCTATAGCCATCTAGGATAATTGGGTCACTAAAATACCAAGATTCTTGAATTATAATATCATTTTATTTTAAAAATCAGACACATTCCAGGACAGAAAATTAGAGTTACAATTAGAATGACTAAGAATTTCTTCTACAGGGTGTCAGGGTGTGACTGGGTTGGTTGGGCTTTGTCCCATTTGTGATGTGTAGAGAGAGTCTGAAGCAAATATTCTGCCTACTATCTCTGTCTTTTCTATTGTACTGTGCAGTTAACTCTTGCCTTTACTTGCTGTTCTTTCTTTCCCTTGTTACTGAATCTACCTTGTTTATATATAACATAGAAAGATAGACTTTGACGGCAGATAAGGACCACTTGGCCCAACCAGTCTGCCCATTTCCCTACCTACTGGATAAGCTGCAGATTCTAGTTAACCAACAGCCTACTTCCTGCCACCCCCAACTACAATTGCCTTGTGTCTGTCCCATGCATTCTTGAATTCACCCGCTGTTTTTGACCCCACTACCTCCCCAGGAAGGCAGTTCCACACATCCACTCTCTTCGTGAAAAAGATTTCACATTACCCCTGAGCCGTCCCTCCTCTATCTTTAAATTGTGTCCCTTGTTCTTACACATCTCTTTTTCTGAAAGATGCTACCCTCCTGGACTTTGTTGATTCCCTTGAGGTACTTGAACGTTTCTATCATGTCCCCCCGTCCCTCCTTTCATCAAGGGTATACATATTAAGCTCTCTCAGTCTCTCTTCATATGATTTCTGATGCAGACCTTGCACCATTTTAGTTGCCCTCCTCCGGACTGCTTCCATATAGTTATAAAAAATATGTATGGAACTGGGTTCCCTGATTCATAAACTAGATGTAGTTTTTTTCTGTTGAAATGATTACAGAAACAGCTGTTTGAGTTTATTAGCAAACTGTAACAGACTGTGACCTTTTGATCTCAAACTGGTGGAATCTGTGCTCTGGAATCACAATGCTGGAAGCTGGAAGCTGGGATCTGACAAGATTCTGAAGCTCTGGGTCACAATGCTCTGTAAGCTAGAATCTGACAAGGTTCTGAAGCTCTGGATCACAATGCACAGGTGGAGGCTAGAAACTGACAAAGTTCAGAAAGTTCAAGGATTTGGAGACCAGATGTAACAGAGAGCTGGTTGATTGTAGATTTCAGTTCTGAACTTAGAAATTGGACTTAGTTTTTGGACTGCTTATGCTGAAAACCAGTCAATACATTTCTCTTGGTTTTTACTTTCTTGTTACTT
This sequence comes from Neoceratodus forsteri, assembly GCA_016271365.2. Lineage (NCBI taxonomy): Eukaryota > Metazoa > Chordata > Ceratodontiformes > Ceratodontidae > Neoceratodus > Neoceratodus forsteri. The sequence goes on from CM028131.1 coordinate 1,046,438,718, forward strand.
ATAATAATAGGTCAATACTTATGCTTTCTGACCCAAGCCTCAGTTACACAGGGGAACCAAGTTCATATTTTTTTCCTTACATTTCCAGTTTGTCCACCTTCTGTGAAGCTTCTAACATAGAACATAGAAACACAGAATTTGATGGCAGATAAGGACCGCTTGGCCCACCCAGTCTGCCCATTTCCCTACCTAATGGATAAGCTGCAGATCCTAGTTAACCAGCAGCCTACTTCTTTCTACCCCCACCCCCTAGAATTGCCTTATGACTGTCCCATGCATGCTTGAATTCAACCACTGTTTTTGACTCCACAACCTCCTCTGGAAGGCTGTTCCATGCATCCACAACCCTCTCTGTGAAAAAATACTCTTATATTACCTCTGAACCGCCCCCCATCTTCAAATTGTGCCCCTTGTTCTTGCACACCTCTTTCTTTTGAAAGATGCTACCTCTTGGACTTCATTGATTCCTTGAGGTACTTGAAAGTTTCTATCATGTCCCCTCTCCTCCTTTCCTCGAGGCTATACATATTAAGCTTCTTTAGTCTCTGTTCATATGTCTTCTGGTGCAGACCCTGCACCGTTTTAGTTGCCCTCCTCTGGACAGCTTCCATCTTGTCTATGTCCTTGTGGAGACTGGGTCTCCAGAACTGCACACAGTACTCAGATGGGGTCTCACCAGCTGTCTGTAAAGAGGGATAACAACTTCCTGTTTTCTACTGGTGATGCCTCTCCCACGCATCCCAGTATCCCCCAGCCTCCTTACTGCCCTCTCACATTGCTCTGCCACCTTTAAGTCATCTGATATGACTATCCCCAGGTCTCTTTCCATTTTTGTTGTTGTTAGTATCTCACCCCCCATTGTGTACTCTTCCCCTGGGTTTTTGTTTCCCAGGTGCATTACCTTGCACTTCTTAACATTGAATCTAAGTTGCCATACATTTGACCATTCCTCTAACCTTGCCAAGTCCCTTCTCATCCTTTCCACCCCACCTTGTGCATCAACTTTGTTGCATTTTGTTTGCTAAAGACCCATCTCTCGCATCAGTATTGACTTGACCCTGATCAATTCTGTCAACCCTATATACCTACTTTACTCCTTCCCAACCTAGTTTTACCATCAAAGTATACTTCAGCAAGGTACAGAGTGCATTCATAAAAAGTTTGTGTGTATCTCTTTTTCCAAAAGACATTCCAGAAATTGTAAAAAATGATTTCTTCTAAGATGGAGTATCTAGATATTAATTTCTCTTTATTATGCTTTTGTTCCAATTCATTAATGAATATTAATGAGTCTTCTACAACTGTATTAAGTTTTAAACTGTTACTATCTGGAAAACACTCTGCTGCAAGACATGATTGTTCAAGGGAAATCCCCAGCTGCTGTAATTCGCCTGCATTTTTCAAACAACTTTCTGTCTTTTGACAATATGGAAAGACTACAGTAATCTGTCTTGCATCATTTAATCCTCAGTGCCTATGTATTAAAGTCGCATCTTTATCTGGTATTAGTTCTGGATTCAGAGCATTCATTACCAAGTTATTAAGTTTAACTTTATTTTCTTTTTTATCTATTTTAATACCATGTAATGATATTACTACCTCGTTGCCCTTTAGATCTACTGTTAAAATGGTATCATCCTTTTGAATAAACTCTCTAAGTAAAGGGCATGTTTTCTGTTTTATTTCTACTACTGGGTCTTGAATGGCTTCCTGTTGAAGAGGGCAACTTATATTGTCTGTCCTAAACTCTGAAGTCCCTTATCTTTGGAATTCCCTTCTGAAATAATATCCTTCTGTTTATCGTTAGCGTTCTTATATTTTTCTTATTTGTTTTATTGTTTGTTTACTCCTGCTATAATTTGGTTTTTCATTACTTGTTATCTGAAGAACAGCAGGAATATCAATAAGTATTTCCAAATTTGAAGTTGGATTGGAAACTGGTTTATAAACCTTGGAGATTTCCTGTGGAGGTATTGAAATTGATTGCTCCTTACCAGGAAGTTTTTCTAAAAATATTCTGTTCAAATCATCTAGCCTAGCACCATTTATGCCTGGCCAGGTCTTCTCTTGTAGTTTCCAACTCATTGTTTGAGATTACGGTTTGCTCCGTGAGCATAAGATTTGTGATAAAAGGGTTCCTACAAGGGTTTATTATACCTTCACTTAAATAACTTGGATACTAACCTATGTCCTGGTTGTTTTGTATAGATGTCAATTTAGATTGCTGGTTATGATCTTTCATATTGTTTGAAAGGGTTCTATTTCTTATAACTGAATTTTGTAAATCTTTAAGGCTTAGAATCATATTCTGAAGTTGTTTGTTAACACATCTAGGCCTTTGCTGGAGATTCCACTCATTGTTTCTCTCCTGAATGGTGTATTTTCAATGTTTTTTTTCACCCAGTAGTGATAAAAAGCTGTTTTCTAAATGTTTGACCTCCTCAATGGAGATAACAGACTTTCCTGAGATTTCTTTCTCAGATGTATCATTAAACCTAACATTTATTTATTAAATTTTGGTAACCGGGTGAGCCCACTGGGCCCCGGAGGTCCTTTTTCAGGGGCGGCCCAGGATTTACATGGTATAAAGTACAACATAACTATATTACATGAGATGCATCCAAACATGATACAGGGTTATCATTTGAATCATAATATACAGATTTGTTGTTAGTATTCAAATTAGTTTTAAAGTAAAATAGTGGAAGATTGCTCTCCTTGAAGATTTTTTTGATTCTTCTACAAGCAAACAATCTCATAGAGGAAAAGGTTTTTAAAAGTTATTTTGATTTTTCTACAAACAAAAGATCTTATAAAGGAAAAAGGCTTGATTTAATCTGTTTTTTTAGCAACTGAATATTGTCGTTTTAGAGGGTCTTATATTTTGAGTGTGATTAGAAGGGCTATACAGTAAATTTCGAGGTAGTGCAAACTCTTATAGGTTAGGAGTATTAGGTAATTTTTTGACATTACGGTTTCTACTAGGAGTAAAAAGTCATCTAGAAAAGAGGAGTTGATTATGCTCCATCCAACCCAATTAAACGGTAACAACAAAGAATAAAAATAAAAGAAAAAAGGGATTAATCAGATTGAGGTACAATTCTCCAACCAAAGGAACACTATAGTTATGTTTTAAGGGGGAAATGGTAAGAGTTTAGGTAATAAAAAACAGTGCTTATAACATCTACTTCAAAATATATAAAGAAAGGCAATACAAAGTTTAAGATGTTTTAATGAAATATAAAAGAAAACATTAACAGGAAGTACAAGGGGGTTATAAGAATTGATTAACACATAAGCATTTAAATCCTGTATTGTTCATATAGGTGAGAAACAATGGAAGGTACCAAAGAATCAGCCAATTTAGAAGGCAAACAAGCTCACCAACTTTTAAATTGAGGTATGAACACTTAAATTAATTACTTTAATCAACTACCAAGTGGTGTATTGAACTAAAAGAAAGGTACAGAGGAGACAAAGCAAGCATATTAGAGGGAATATTAACATGGTGAATGAGAAATTATATCAATAGGATAATGAGGTGAGGGGTTCCAGAATGCTGAGTGAAAAAGTGGAACAGGCTTATAGCAGTAGTAATTTGAGGCAGGGAAGGCAGAATGTAGCACTTTTGATGATAAATGTGTTTTTACAAAGTATGATTTTTGTAGAAAAAAGAATATGCATAGAAAGCATCAATAGTGTTAAGAAATTATGGTGGTAAGTGTGTATAATTGATATTATAAAAACAGTGAATCAAAACTGAATGTTAAATAATGCGAATAAAAAAATGTATTTCTTTGTAGAGAAATAAAAAAGAAGAAGCCCTTTGAAAAAGCACATAACATGTGAAACGTCAGGGCAATTAAAAGGAATTTTAATAAAGCTTTGAAGAGGAACAGCCCGAGTGGAGTATTTTGTCCCCCTCAACTACAATTGAGAATATATGTGATGTCCTTCAGGGGGAACAGAGAAAGGCAAAAAAAAGATCCATTTCCCATGGCAATGAAGTAATCCACTTCACAACCTTTCTGAATATTAACTCACAGTGCCTAAACTTCTCACAACAAACTTCAAACCCCAAAAAGAATAATAAAAAACATACATTTTAAAATACAGTTAGAGACACTTCAATCACATGACAAAATGCTGCAAACTCACAAGTTCAACACAAAGTTAAGCAACACCTTCAATAGCAGTACCAGTACACAAAAAACAAACTTAGGAATACATTACATGACATTGCAAATACAGTACATTATTACAGATATCTGGTCAAAGCAAAAGCACATATGCACCATCAAAAACCTTGCAGACATAACAGCTTGCACGTTTTTGGAGTTTGTTTATTTAATCTAGTGTGGTTTCTGACTGTGCCATTTTGTAGGAACCGCACAGTGCTGTTTTTGCCCATGCCATTTTTGACCACTAATTACTGACCCAGTGGCCCTAAATTCAAATGCTGCACCAAAAATAAACATTCTGGGCCAGATATTCAAACTGCGCCCAAAAAGTGCGCAACAGCAGGAGCAAGCGCAAGTCAATTGCGCACATGCACAACACACGCGATATTCAAACATGGAGCAAGACAAATTTCGCAAGCAGCCAACATCTGAATATCGCACAACCTGCGCCATAGCGCAACCAGGAAGGGGAAGCTGAGCAGAGCTGATGCGCCACAGCACAACAAAGGTGGCCCAGCTGAGCAGTCCAGAGGCACCATAGTGCAAGCAAAGAGGCCCCAGCAGCATAGCAATGGAACTGCACAACCAGGGAGGTAGGCAGGGGCCCACCACCCATGCCACAGATGGGCACAGGGACACACTGCCGAACTAACAATGTACCCCCACACCCCAAGCACAGCAGAACTGGGGGAGGGATGGAACAGCCACTGGACCATGGGGACAAGCAAACAAAGCACATCCCGGCCGTGTTACTGCAGCACACCCACTGTCAACCTGAGACTGGCACACAAAGGGGCGGAGCACCCCAATGTACAGCAGCCCCTGTGTGCACAGCACTCCCAGCACTGTGACCCCAAGACACCACCCATGCGCAGTGACCAGCACTGCAGGAATCCCCAGGCCCCCAGCACACTGCAACCTTGTGAACCACAGAACCATGCAAGCACACTCCACCATGAGCACCCAGCAGTGGTGGCAGCACACAGCAATACTGACTGGAAGCCTCACCCACACCAGAGACACCGCCCCACACACATGCACACACATACCCATGACTATACCACACCAGATGCCATGCACACCACTGCAACTGAGCACCTATAGCCAGCTGCAAATCAGAGACCACCACAGTATTCATATCAAAATATAAATGTAATAATAAGATGCATAACAAGAACAACAAACAACAACATATTTACAAAGCAGGGGTGGGGGTATGGGTATGAGGTAGGGGTGGGTAAGGGGCAGGGGTGAACAACCGGGAGAGGGAAGGTGGGGTTCGCTGATGTTCAGCTACCGCCTGGCAGGCTGCCCTCCTCCTGCCTGGTGCTGTGCCCATGGCCTCCTCCGGTGCTGCATCCCATGCTGCTGCAAGTCCAGGAGAATGGTGTGTGTGTCGATGGCCACCTGAGTGAGCCTCCTCAGGTCCCGCTCCATCAGGCGCAGGATCCGGATACCTAGGACAAGGCATCAGAGTCAATGGCTGTGACTGTCCACATCCCTGAATCCCACCCATCATGCATGGCAGACAGCCAAGTGCCCCGCTCCTGTGATGGACTGCACCCACCCACAGTGACCGTGCACAAGACAAGCCCAACCAGCCAGCAATGGCCATGTGTACCACTGCACACACACACCGCCCATGTCCAGCACAGCACAACCAAGGCTGCCCAGTGACGTGGCTATGTGGTGGGATGCTAGTGCCACAGCAATGTGCCCGGTGCATGCATGGACCACCAGTGATGCACACACACACATGCAGTGCCACTGGACAGTGATGACTGTCACATGTTGCATGCATGGTAGTGTTGTCCCTGGAAGGTGTCCATGCCCCCCCAGCATGCAATAGCATCCATGATGTAATGACACTCACCCTCATCAAGCCGCTGCAGCAGGTGCTGCTGTGGCTGCGGCTGCTACTGTTGCTGCTGATGTGGCTGTGGCTGTTGCACACCTCCTCCGCCAGCCACCCTGGCACCACCATCCCAGGCCTCAGCCTGTGCCTGCCTCCGCTCCTCCATGCCTGTGGGAGACAAAGGAAGAGAAACACATCAGTGAGATCCCAAAGCAGACAGCCCCTTGCCCCATTGAGTGTGCCTTCCCACACAACCAGACCCAAACAGCATACACCTGCAAACACCCTCACAGCAAACCACAGCCCAACCCACCCCCATGAGCAGATTACATTACACAGTCACCCATGCAGACAATACCGGTGCAGACACAGCACACCCACCTGGCCTGGGCACAATGCCCCCCCTGGCACATGACCTGAGGTGCACAAGCAGAGCATGCTCCCTCCTCTGCAGGTCACCGTAGTGGTGCCTGCACTACTCTGGGGTCCTCCTCCACCCAGTGGCCTGCTCCAGGGCAGCGGCGACCTGCTGCCACACATGGGTGCATGGCACCTGCAGGGGCACTCCCTCAAACAGTGAGCCATAGTGAGGCTCCACCACAGCCACCAGGTTAGCTATTTCCAAAGCCCCCCATTGTGGTGCTCTCCTGCGTGTCATTTTCAAAAAGTACAGTGGCAATATGGCGCTCTGCAGCGCGGCAACCCCAGGTGGAAATGTTGCGCAATACAACTCCATCACTGCCTATCATGCTGTTTGGACAGCGCCGTCGGTCCACATCACGCTGTCACCGAACAGTACGATAGAGCCGTACACATGCCAGACGTACAGCGCCAGGGGGCAAAGGTCGGGCACAAGGTCATGGGTCAGTGGCGCAAGGCCACGCACAGCACCATCGGACATCCACACGTCCTGGGTGATCAGACACCTGCATGCCAGTGCCACAGTGGACTATTGCACAGTACTGCCACAGCACCATATGGTGACCAGCGCTGTAGCACCATTGGCACAATGGTGGCCATGGCCTGAATTGCTGATTGCGCACAGCACGTCATCAGTGTGGCAAATGCCTGCATAAGCTACCTGGGCATGTGCAATGCAGTGTACCACACAGTCACAGAAATGCTCCATTGGCTCAGCCGGCTCAACCGTATTGCACAAAGCGCAACGGCGCGATATTCAGCCGACACATGCAAATCATCTGATCAGCAATTCAAAGGTGCAGTGGCATGATTTGCATCTCATTACAGTTGCTCCACTCCTAATTTGCATGCATTGCGCTATAAATGTGCGACATTGGGCTGCGCTGGCCAGATTCGGTTACTGCAGGTGAGAGGTGAGTTGCATGCTGTGTGATGTTCTGGCCAATGGTCATGGGATAACGCTGTAGACTGCACAGTGACAGGTGTCCACTTCCACCCATACAGACCGACATGACCGAGCAGAGCCAAGGTGAGGGTGAGGAAGGTGGGAGGAGGAGGAGGCCCAACTTCACCACGGCAGAGACAGAGGCCCTCTTCCAGGCCTACCTGGAGGAGGAGGAGGAGCCACTACTGAGTGGACGGCGGGGCACCCCTCAGGCCCGTGCGGCCACATGGGAGGGGGTAGCTCGGGCAGTGAACCTGCACGGAAGCCACCAGTGCTCCGCACAGGAATGCGAAAAGAAGATGGGGACAGACCGCAGGAGGGTGAAGGAGAAGGTGGCAGCCCTCAGGGCGGCACGTGCTGGCACAGGTGGGGGCCAGCCAGCGGTGGCGGAGCTGACCCCAGCTGAGGACCAACTGGCTGCATCAATGCAGTGGAGTGCTATTGAGGGCGTACAAGGAGGTGGATTCCAGACAGGTGGAAGCCCATCACTGCACAGTATGACATGGTGGTGGTGTTGGGGGGGGGAAGGTTGTTCACATGCACCCACATGTCCACACTTTCTGTTACAGATCCTGTTCATCTTCAGGGGATGGTGGTGGTGGGTCCAGGCAGTGAGGAAGACCTGCCAGAGTTGGAGGGGGGTCCATCCACCTCTGTCGCCAGCCAGCTTGCACTGCACCAGCATACATGCCTGGCTGCCAACTCTGTTGTCGGTGAGTCAGGTGTGGGGGGTGCGCAGCCTGTGTCTCAGCAGTCTGGCATGCAAGCATGCCAGCACGCTGTGACTGTGGCTGTAGCATGTACCTGCACCATTGATGATGCAAGGACTGCAATGGGCAGTGACATGTGTGTGTCCCATGACGGACACACGCAGGCCAGCACGCGTGCCCCTGGGCCTAGCTGGTTCCAACGTGTGTGCCAGCATGTCGGCACAGTCCCAGGCTGTGCCTGTCAGCACTGGTGGGGCAGCACAGGTGGCTGTGCAGGTGTCTGGCACTGTTGCAGCCACAGCAGTGGAACGAGTGGCCCTGGGCACAGCGGTTGAGGGCAGCAGCAGCAGTCACCCACCAGGTCTGGGGTACAGTGTCCAGCGGTGGCACATGCCCACCACCCTTGATATGCCCATTCCTGGTCCTGGTGAACAGCGCCCACCCTCAAGGGGTGTTGAGCATCAGGACCGTCCATACTCTGTGAGACAGGATGCCGTTATGGCACAGTACCCATTTGAATTGCACACCCACCTGCTGCGGGAATCAGTACAGCAGCAAAGGCGGGTTGCAACGTCCATGGAGGCACTGTGCGTGACTGTGGAGAGGCACAGCAGGGACTGTGCTCTGATCCTTGCAGAGATGGTCCATATGCGGATGGATGTGACCGCCGCCATTGACAGGCAGACCCAGGCATTGGTCGCTGTCGTGGCTGCATTGGGCACACAAGCAGGTGCCCCTGTACCGCGCACCCCACACAGTACGCTCTCCACTCCCCGTTCCTGGCATCGTGCGACACCCAGCCTGTCGATGCCAGGTTCTGCTGTGGGCATCCCGAACACCCCTGGTGCAGGTATGTTTGGCATACTACAGACCCCTGTGCGGACAAGGTTGCGATCACGCAGTGGGACCCCTGGTGGTCCATCGGTGCCACCCCATGTGGCCCCTGCTCAGCCTGCCAGTGCTGCTGGGTCATGGTGGGGCCACCCACACATCTGTGGTGGCCGTGGAACAGTGCAACATGACTGACCTGTCTCCCAGTGCGGGCCCTGTCTGGTGCTACCCTGTGTGCAATGTGCGTCATGGTGGGCAGTGCACTGGTGGGTTCCCTGCCCATCACGCTGACACACGGACCACCTGCACACCATCCCGACTGCTGTCCACAGGTGCGTGTGCATGATGATGCCTGCATTGTACTGTACACCAAGGTGCAAGGGTGCTCAGCATCTGACACACGCATTTGGACAGTACAGGTGGTGGGTGTGTCTGTGGATCTGTGTGTTTGCCATGTCTGTTCCTGCTCTGCTGTGCACCTGCCCATGTACGCTTTGTGCCTGTGTGTGTGTGTGTGTGTGTGTGTGTGTGTCCATATGACTGTTCACCCCTCCCTGATGGTGTTTGTGTGCCTGGTCCCTTCCACTCCCCTTGCCGTCATGCACCCCTGGTGTGTTACTCTGTGTGCCTGTGGGTTGTGCCTGGACAGTGTTGGTTGCACATGGCCCCTTGACTTACCTGTGTCATGCATAATGCTCCTCCGTGATGGTGTCCCAGTGCAGTTGGGCCTGCCAGATCAGTCGGGGGTCCCGCCATCCAAGGGGGGGCTGCTCATCACCATCATCACCAGCGCCACTGGCATCCCCATCGCTGTCCCCCTCCTCGACCTGAATGGCTATCCCACAGTCTTTGGCCATGTTGTGCAGGATACAACAGGCCAGGAATATCCCACAGGCCTTTGAGGGGCTGTACTGTAGGGCACCGCCGGAGGTGTCTAGGCATCGGAGCGTGCTTAAGCATCCCAAACACCCGCTCAATGATGTTGCGTGTAGGCATGTGCCTCATTATAGCATTGCTGCATGGGGTCATGGGCCGGTATGGTGTGAGCAGCCAGGGACGGAGTGGGTATCTGCTGTCACCTGTGTGGAGATGGTGGAGATGAGTATCATGTTCAGGTCCATATTGCCAATATCCCTGTGTGCCACTACCATAGCACCTGTGGCATTCCCACCCTTGCCCCACGCTTTCAATTCCTACATGCGTACTCACCCACTAGATGGCCTGTGGGATGTCCCCACTCGAATTGATGGCACAGTGCAGACTGATACCATATGAAGGCATCATGTGCTCTGCCAGGGTGTGTGGCACAGACATTGATTATGCACCCAGTGGCATCACACACCACCTGGCAGTTGACACTGGAATAGCCCTTCCTGTTCCTATATGCGGCCCCATCGGGGCCAGGTGGCGTGTGAATGGCCACATGGGTGCAGTCTATGGCCCCTAGCACACCAGGTATACATGCTACCCTGTGGAACTCCTGCATGTTTGCTGTATGCTCAGCCGCGGTGCTGGGGAAATGGATGTGCTCCGCAGCATGTGGCAGCAGTGCGCTGAGGAATTGGGTGAGGATGCATGACGTGGCTGACTGTGTGATGCCTGTGGTGCCCCCTGTCAGCCTCTGGAAGGTGCCCATGGTGAGCAGGCACATGCAGGCTGTCACCTTGGTCTCCACTGACAGAGCATGACTCCATCGTGAGGGTGCCTGCATCACATCACTGCACAGCTCACAGAGCCACCTCAGTATTGCCCTGTTCAGGTGGTACCGGCCCACGATCTCTACATCTGTGTACAGCTCAAAGCTGATGTGGGCACGGTACTGTCTGTTGGGAGCGTACCACCGACGGACCCTTCCGCGGCCACGTCCCCCTGCAGCCTGCATTCTCACCCCCCTCATTACAGCTTCCATGTGGAAGCTGGCACTGTCCATCTCCCTGGCTTGTGACCCCCCTGGCTGATGTTGCTCTGTTACCCCGCTGTCCTGACTGCTACCTCCACTGCACCGGTACCCCGCTGGCCTCTGCAGCCTATGGCCCACACAACTTCCCTTGCCTGCCTTGTTCTGGACTGTCGCTGTCTGTCTCTCTGTCTGTCTCACTTGGCATCCCTGTAGCGTTCTTGCGCCTCTTCCTTGAGCCTTTTTATTTTGGCTCATTTCCGCTGTGGCGCAACTTCCAGCTGTTCCGCTATTGCGCATTGCGCAACCCTTTGAATATCGCATTGCGCTCTTTATGCAGGAATCAACCCCCTTCAGTTGCGCATGCCTTCATTTGCATTGCGCTGTTGCTCAGCCTGTTTTCGGAGGTGCAACTGCCTCCTGCTGAATAGCACAGAATGGCGCAATTTCGGACTTGTGCATGCGCAACCCTATTGCGCATGGCGCAACCCTTTTGAATATCTGGCCCTCTATGTCTTAAAAAGTCAGTCACTCACACACACCAATGTCTTTACATGTGGTTCCCTGCATTTCCCTTACCAAATAGTGATGTGTCTCGGTGCTGGTCCCAGTCTCTCTCAAAATGCTGACATCTGTCCACACTGTTCCCCACTATTGAAATGCTAACCAATTTAGGGAAACCCTGCTGCTGCTCCTCCTTCTCATTTTCTACTGACACTGCACATTGCAGCATGCACACACAGAAGACATCGCCTTTGTGCACACAGCAGACTCCACAAAACAATTGTAATCATGATCATAATAAAAACACAGAGGAACATGCCTTTAGTGGACCCTAACAGCCAGATTGCTCCTGCAATCCCCATAGCATCCTATTTTCTACATACCTCCTGTGGCCAGTAGGAGGCTGGGATTTGCAAGCAAGGTTGGGATAGTGCCCGGCTGGTATACTGGAACATGTTTCAAACCAGTGGTATTCAGTCATGTCTGGCTTGGGAGCCACATTCATTTTTATACTTCACTATGGAGCCACAACAGACATACACGGCATACATGTGAGATGACACATGCACACAAAAAGTATACATTTAAAAAACATTTTATTTCAATTGATTAGAAATGTTTGCAAATAAATATACTTAACCTTTAATAACACTGTTAACAATGAGAAGGATGCTTCACATCATGTGTATTAATGTGCTGTACTCATAATGCTGTACATATAACCCACCACACCTCAAACATCTCTACTATAATTAAGGTAGCTGGCTTATATTTGGTAAAATGTATCATAGCAACCCCACCCCCCAAATCTATCTCTAATAGTGCTAACAGTGCTAACTGCAATGAAGGGCCCCCATCAGCGCACAAACCAAAATCTCTCATTAAAAATGTAAGAGCTTTTACACTGCCCATCCAGATAAGCTTTCACTGCAGGGCCCAAATAGCTCTCATTTATTACAGAATAAAATGTGTGTTAGCAAGAAGAAATGTTTTAGTACTGTACCTCCAATGAAGTTATGCTCCCTTCTCTGACTGAAGGTAATCCACACCAGGAAAAGTCAGGAGACGTCAGGAAATCATGTTTGTCTGAATGGAGGGCTGGTTGTAGTCAGCACAGCATAATCCACTCCCTGAGCAGTCAGTAAATCGGGACTGTCCAAATGGGATCGGTGCCACTTGTGCTCTTGCTCTTTGGGTGGTCTGGGGTCTGGATGACACGGGAGAGGTAATCCACACCAGGAGAAGTCAGGACATCATGTTTGTCCGAATGGGGGGCTGGTCGAAGTCAGTGCAGCATAATCCACTCCTTGAGCAGTCAGTAAATCGTGACTGTCCAAACAGGATTAGTGCCACTTGCACTCTCACTGTTTGGGGGGGTCTGGATGACACAGGAGAGGAACATCATGCAGGGAGTTGTAGAATTAGCTAGCTGCTTACCACTTTGTCAAAGTGGTGTTCGTTGATGTCAGAGCTGCTAACTGCTATCAATGAAATAAACATCACCCGCTTAGTGCTATCAGACTGTAATTGACAGCGCTAAGTGTGTAATGTTACTTTCATTGATTCTTACATGAGGCACAAAGCACAAACTGTGAAATAGTTCAGGTGGCATTTAAAGAGCCGCAACTACATGAAAAATATAGGAGGTGCTAACCAAACGCATCACAACCCCTAGTGCAGGCAGCTTGTATTTCTTGACCTTCGATGTAGTACCACTGCTTTGAACACTCACAAAGTGCCCAAAGCATGTTCCAATATACCTATGATTTGCTCCAGGTACTAATTTGCTCCTGGAGCAAACATTTAGCAGGCCCACACTAAGAATAGTTTGTATAGCCTGGCCTGGGTTTATTAAGTAAAAATGTATGTGCAAATAAGTGGATCCTAAGCTCCAGCTTAAAGTGAACATAAACCCTCCTTTACCATTTTTATGGGTTGATTATACATTTGGGCAATCACGTGGCTTCCTTAATCTACTTAAGTAATTATTATTTTTTTGTTTGTTTAATTTTTTATTGTATTATTTATTGATTGTATGTGATAAACAAATACATCACAGTTACACAAAAATACAGCATCAAAGAGCATCAGACTGTTTCATAATTAGACAAATCCTCGTACACTTCTCCAGTCATTACTATCATGGTGGAATTATTATATTTAATACTCTTACAAAATCTATCATGTCAAAAGACTATTAACAACCTCAAAGCTTGAAGTGCAAAGGTGGTTCAGGATATATATAGTAAGATATTCCCTTTTATCATAATGACTGTAGTCAAAACACTGTGGTACCATGTTTAACCATATTTCAAAATGAAACCCAACACCTGAGACAGACCATATTGTATCTCTTATGCACACTATATACTCTATGATGTTAAGAATAGTTAAAGTATTGCTCTGAAATCCCAACTGTTTTCATCCTTTACTTTGTTGCCCAAATTTGGAAATTATCTATGGACATGTAATTAATCCACTGTTTTCTTAGACATAATCTTTTATTTCTCTTTCACTTTTTAGACTCACTTGTTAATTCTGCATTTCCTGCCTGGTATATATATATTGTAATTCCGGATCAGATGCACAACCTAGTGATGTGCTGTGTGTCCGTCATGGGACACACACATGTCAGATGAGCTCTCAGTAAAAGTGCCCTTAACAAAAACATTATTATACAATGGCATGAAAAATGCTGCTTCCTGATTGGCTGGCTAGCATGATTTAAAACGTGTAAATCCTGCCATCACCCAACAGGAAAAAGTGCCTGCAAGTCGCATATATAACCTCACCCCTTCAATACCACTCCTACCCCTGAACACTAAAGCAGAAAACTGCCATATTGACTCACCACTTTGCAGCAGTCACCAGTAAAGCCTCCTGACACAACTTTGAAAAAAAATAAATAAATAAAATTAAAAAAACAAAGCTCCAGCACCACTACACTGTTTCCTAGTGATCACCTTATAAGATCAAACATTCACCTCAAGGCTGCATACTCCTCGTGGCTTCACACTGTCTCCCTCTCACAGTTCACAGTGTTGTCCACTCCACTTACCAGCTCCAAAATCTAAACAGCCAGCTATCACATCGGACCCTCTCCCAATGGCAACGATGCAGATGAAACAAAAAAAAAAAACATGCTAACTTTCTTTCCCCGGCCAAGAAGCAGAACAGAGCTGGGGAACCAGTGTAATACATTGCAGCAGAACTGTACGTTGCTGTGCATCCACCCAAAACAGAGGTAATTCTCTGTAATTCAGTTCATGCCACAGACCAACTTAACAAAGCTGTTCCAGCTCCTAAAACACAAACGGAACTGGGACAGAGTGAACTAGCAACATGGAACACAGTCTTTAAGATATTCTGGCCCCAGGAAAAGTATTGGGCTGCCACTAGCAAAACACTGCACCTGCGCAGAAATGGAAAGCCCTAGCAACCCCAGACAGCAACAACACTACCAGCCCTGGACTATTTTTTCTAAGGGAGCAACAAATTCAAAGTAAAAAACTAAAAATATAAGAAAGAACCTTTTCTTTCACCTTTTTATCAAAACAAACAAGGGCATGCTGTATAATCACAATATGCCCCTTGATGAGGATAGTGAGTAGGCACTTTCTGTTTGGGAGTCCAGTCACCGGCTGATGGCCTCGCGGACTGAACCACATCAGGCGTGGGTAAATCCTGCCATCACCCACACCATCTTGAGGTATATTGCTTAATTAAATCAAATCAAATATTATACAAAGCACAGTACAAAGATTAAAGAGGCTACACATATGCCCAAATTTCCACTTACAGTGTGCCAGTCAAGATGCGATACAGTACTTTGCAGTAAATGACGTCACAAAATATTGCATGACAAAAGGGTTAAACTGTGATTGAATTACATTGTTTCTTGCAGCATACTGCCACATTCTGCAGTAATACTGCAATGCATTGCATTGCATTCTGGCTGGCACTGCTGTATTTTAAAAAGCTAAAGAAAGTTTTTTTTTTCCATTTAAAACTCTCCACCAAGGCACATGATCTAATATGTGAAGGTAGCCAATTCCAGAGAGCTGAAGCTATCACAGTAAATGCTTGATCCCCTCAGGTCTTCAGTCAGTACCATGACAGTGCTAAAAGTTTCAATGCAACTGAGCCGAGGGGGTGAGCTAGGATATAAGATAGCTGAAGTTCCTTTAGGTAGTAAGGCCCAACCCATTTAGGGCCTCATATATTATACTCCCTGAAGATGTCAACAACTCTCCCCCCCCCCCCCCATGCTTCCCTTCATACTTCAGTGCAGCCCCAACTCCTCCTCCCCAAGGGCATCAACTATCTGGACTGTCCAATGCTTCAGAAATATTACAGTAAGTATGATTTCATTTTCAGTGGCCCTGCTACCTGGAACAGATTTCCATGGGTTCCATGTCATAATAAGCGAATGCAAAACAGCGTCGCTATTATAGGTAGTGTCTCTTTTGAAAACCAAAATTAGCGATATACACACTACAGCGACCTGTCTACCAGAACTGAATAAAGTCTTTTTGTGGGGGGGCTGTGCCCCCAGGCTTTGTCTCCTGCACCCCTCCGAATTAGGATTCTCAGCTCCAGGGGGGTGCATGTTGGGGAGGGGGACAAAATCTGGATTCACAAAAAAATGAAGTGCCGCTGCCCTGTTTCTGGTCCCAAACCCAGTACCTGCTCTGCCAGAGGTAGCTTCCCACACCACCATGCCACATGGCTAGCTTGGCAGCAGCAGGTACTCCAGTCCCTGAAAACCCCTTCCCTGTCCCTCACCTTCTCCTCACTATTCTCCCCTTCCACTCGCCCTTCCCCATATTCACTTTTGCATACCCTCACTATTCTACAGGGTAGCCCACCATAAAAGCACCCAAAATGAGTCGCTATATTTCTAGTCGCTCATTTTGGCTCGCTCTTATGATGTGCTAACTTTCCATGCACCCTGAAAACTCAGACTATGCCAAACTTCAGAACTTTGCTCCACAGGCACCAGACAGAACACTGTCACTGTAACTGCACACAAACCTAATGCCTAGATAATGCTGACTGTATAGTATATATGCCACTGGTTTATAAATAATCCTGTTTTCCTGTAGATAGCTTCTTTACTCTGCCTTCTCATGTAACTACATGTCTCTTTGCAATCCTTCACTTTTATATAGTAAGAAAAATGAATTCTTTATAATTAATTGTATGAACTGTAAAAATACTATAGTATTTCTCAGCCTAACAGTGTACTTATGAAATGTCTATAAATAACTGTAACTGAGGACCCACAAAGAACTGAGACATTGGGCCCGATTCACAAAAATGGCTTAGATCAGCGCAAGCTGTGACAAACAGTAGCTTGGACCAAAGCCAGTGCACCAGGGATCCTATACCAGATTCTGGTACTGGAGGGGTCCCCCTGCCTAAGTCCCCACCCTAGTAGCAACCTCTCCCATGCAACAAACACCCAGTGCATGGGAGGGATTTGTGGCAAGCTTCTGCAGCACAGGTAAGCATCCTTGACCCCTTCCCTGGTGGTCTAGCAGTCCAACCCCCACCCTGATATGCCCGTTAATGTGCTTTAATAATGGATTTACTCTGGTGGTCTAGCTGCTCCCTCCCTGAATCTGAAGGTTCCAGTAATAGTGTTATTATGTCTCATATCCCCCTCCCCAATCCCCGATGGTGCCAATCTGAATAATAAAATATATGTCTCATGCCCCCATCTCCGAACCCCGATGGTGCCACTAATAGAAATATTTTGTTTTCTTATGTCCCATGCCCTCCTCCCTGACCCCAAAGGTGCCAGTACTAATAGTAATGTAATAGTACTCCAACCCTTATGGTATAGTGGCCCCCCCACCCCAGTAAGCAGTGTTCACCACCCTGCTCCCCTCCATCCCGAAGCAGAATCGACGACCAGCACAGCCCGCCTCACACCTCCATGGCTGGTCAGTGACTGAACTGTCAATGTATGCACACATTACAGTACGCACAGTTGGTGGCCAGCCACTGAGGTGTGAGATGGCTGTAAGGTCACCAGCTTTGTTCAGGATGGAGGGAGCGGGTGGGAAACATTGCCTGCTGGGGTGGGAGGGTGGGAGGCCACTACACCATGAGGGCTGGAGCACTATTACATTACTATTAAAACTGGCACTTTTGGGGTCAGGGAGGAGGGCATGGGACATAATAAAACTAAATATTTCTATTACCGGTGCCTTCAGGATTCAGGGAAGGAGGGCATGGGACATACATTTTATTATTCAGATAGGCACCATCAGGGATTGGGAAGGGGGGCATGGGAGATAATAACATGAATTAATTCTATTACCAGCACCATCAGGGATCAGGAAGGGGGCATGGGAGATAATAACATGAATTAATTCTATTACCAGCACCATCAGGGATTGGAGAGGGGAGGAAGGGAACTACTAATTATTATTAACAGTGGCATTGTAGGGGATCGGGGACCACAGCACATTGCTACAAACAGTCACCTCTCCCAGAGGACTGTATTTTAAGTAACCTTAGACCAGCCCTGGCTGGTCTAAGGTTACTTAGAATTTCTCACTCTGGGAGAGATCTGTGAATAGCACTTTCAGGGAAGTGGCATCTTGCAACTGCTCATGCCCCCTAGTGCCTTGTTGCAGCCCAGTTTTGGGTGCACCAGTGGCACAAGACCCTTTCAGGCAGGCAGCCTGTGGTTGATGCAGGCTGCTTTTGTGAATAGCTCAGGGGGCAGTATTTGATGCAAGGTGCCACTTGCGTCATTTATGTTTGGCTCAGGCACCTTGCATCATTTTCAAGGCTTTGTAAATCAGGCCATCAATCTCATGGGCTATCAGGTGATCCTGGTGACTTCAAACTTTAAACGAACATAGATAGATAAACAGACAGACAGACACAGAGAGAGAGAGAGAGAGAGATAGATAGATAGATAGATAGATAGATAGATAGATAGATAGATAGATAGATAGATAGATAGATAGATAGATATAATTCTGAACCAAGAGATGGTGCCTGGGTGCTTTGCAAAGTGTTTATCTCTACCTCCTTTAGTACCTGAAGAGTTGGCAAAGTGTTATGCTCACTCTGAACTTAGAAATTAGAAGTAGCCCATCTAGTGTTTCAAAGTCAGTCTTTCTTTCTTTCTTTCTTTCTTTCTTTCTTTCTTTCTTTCTTTCTTTCTTTCTTTCTTTCTTTCTTTCTTTCTTTCTTTCTTTCTTTCTTCCTGATTCTCTTATCATTTTAAATAATATTATAGCATCAGTGTAGTTTAACAGCAGCACTCTCTCCAGTGGGCCAGAAGGTCATGGTTTCAAGCCTACACCGTTTTGACATACTAAGTGTTTAGACAACAGTACCATTACTACTGTTGGGAATCCCATTCTTTGGATTGGACAATAATCCAGTGTCAATTCTGCCAGTCTCTGGTGGTTGGTTGTTATGGCAGAAGTTAAAGAGTTACTGATGCCTCCAGGAAAACTTTAAAAATTATAATATGTACATGCAAGCAGAGTTCCACAGGAGTATCCATTTAAACAAGTAATATTTAACCTGTTATTTCTGAGATGATATAATCCCCGTTAAAACTAAATGGGTATATTTCATATGGGAACTTGACCAATTTGGAAATCTAAGGTAGATGGGGATTGAAAAGAACTGACCCGCCCGCTGGTCCGGTGGCGCTGAGGGCTGAGGCACTGGACGCCACACCTCGAACCATGCTGCCGACCCAGGTTCGGGAACGGACTCAGGTCATCAGGGACTGGCTAGGGAAGGAGGGGATTGAGCGTCCGGAGGACTGCTCTCCTCCTCTCCTGGGTGGGTTGGGTGGGAAGCCTCGCTCTTGTAGTGGCCCCCAGTGGAGACCGGAGGTACTACATGCAGCGGCACAGGAGAGATAACCAGAAAGCCGGAAAACAACTTCGGCAAACTGCCGGATGATGGCCTCTGTATCCCTCATGCCCCTGGAACCTCCAGGAGCCTGCCCTCCACAGCAGCACCCGCGAGCCTGTAAGGATAAAATAGAGTGCTGGGGTTTCCCGAGCCCCCCAGTGCCTTCTTCGTTGAAGGAGAGGGACCCGCCCGGAGAAGGGTTACTCTGGGATGACTCGGCAGTTGGCTGCAATGTGTGGTGAGAGCAGCGTTCAGGAAGAGGATGGCTGGGAGTGGAGAGATATTATAAAGGGCCTGAAGGAGAGGTGGAAGCCAGAGCGTAGGAGGAGGTAAAAAGATAAATAAAAAAATATAAAAGAACTGACACTGAAAATGCATAGTTACCTGCTATAGTATTCAAAATTTGTCTCGTCATCCATTAACTCTATTGCCTTATATGGAAACTGATTTATAGTATATGGGTAGCCTTTGTTCTGTATAAAAATCTGCCTACTCAAAATCCCGGTTGTGCACATTCTAAATTTGTGTGTGCATTCCAAAGTGCTGCTGTGCACCTTCTGAACAGTTCTTCTGCACAGTTCAAAGGTTATAACATTTAAAATTCTTCATTCGCCCCACACCCAGGTGCTTACTAACCAGCCAATGCCCAAAGTTATACCTTTTAACATGCAAAAGAAATTGCATTTTTTTTTTACTTGGGGGGGATAGAATGCTTCTGTGGCTCCTCTGTAAAAGAATATAAACTATAAAAAGTAAAAATGGCCAATCACACACAACACAGCACATGTTTCTATCTTGGGGTTGAGATCACAGGATGGTCCTTTCGAGCTTCACTCTTGAACATATGCTGCTATCACAATCTCTTAATGAAAACACAGCCTTGTTGTGTATGGTTGCAAATACATTAACCTCTGTAAGTCGCGCAAGCAAAAGTCATTACTTCAGTTTGAAGTAATGTAGTCATTTCATTTTCAGTTTCTTTTTTATTTTTATACTGGAAGGGCATGTGTGTAAACTTGCCAGTTTTCACAAACATCCAGTGACAGACAAACATAAACAAACAGTAAAATTCAACATATACAATGACAAAAAGCAAGGAATTAAAAACACATACATTTCTGTTGGGTAAGTAATGTTTTAAGTTATCTTTCTATGCCTTCTCCTATCACTGTCCCACATTTTGGAATTCCCTACCCACAAATATCCATTATGCACTGTCTCCAAAAGCTCTCTTTACCCTTTTGCGTGCCCATACTGCCCACTCCTGCGCCTGTCAAACATTTTCATCCTCCGATACCTAGTCCCCCACTTTGTCTTGGTCTTGTGCTGGTAATCCTATGGGACCACCAAAAGCGGTGTTACAGGGGATTAGTACTTAAAAACAGTGCTACCTTGCATCCTGCAAAAGGAGCTGGCATTCTATTTGTTTTAATATTACCCTAGGTTCTCAGATACTCAAACCAGAAGATCATTGGGGGCTGTAGTTCCTGAAGTTGTAGTGTGAAACTACGAGTTTTTACTGTCTGCTTTTTTTTTCAAACAAACCAGCTAGTACAGGTCTATCCTAGGCAGCTTGAGACACTTAGTGGTGTTAAATATCTAAATTTGGGCTGCATATTTTGGAGTAGGTGAGTCACGATCCAAGATGTATTTCCAGGTCACAGGAACACTTAAATTGGGAAGCTCTGCAAGCGGCGCGAGTGAGAGCGGTGCGCATCATCGTGCAGGGAGACTCTGAGACATGTACGTCTAGTGTGTGTTAATGTGTTGATGGGGAAATGGGGTGTGGGAAGAGGGTAAGAATTTATTAATTTATTTGTAGGATGGAAAAAAACAGCAAACAGTTCTCGAGGAGGTTGCTCAAATGCCTGAGTCAATTTTAACTAAAGATGGTGATCTTTGTGTAAAATGTAGTGGCTGCTCCATGTATAAGATGGTCGATGAGGGAACAAGTTTTGAGAAGTCTTGAGTGTGAGAAATGTACTTATAATCATGAATTGGAGCAAAACATAAACTTATTTACAAACAGGTTGGAGTATTTGGAGAAGAGCCAGAGGGAAATGACTGAGAAGTTACATATTTTATGTAGCCTTAATAAAAATAATAATGATTCATTAACAGAAGGGCTAGGCAAGAGGAAGACGGTCACAGACAGTAGTACCTCAGACATAACTAAGAATAATGAGTGGTGTACCATTAGCACAGTAAAACAGAAGAGAAGAGGAAGGATTCCCCTTAAACTGATAATTAATGATAAAGAAATAGCATGTTTAGAGGAAGGGATGATTACAATAAGTAATAATGGGAGTGATGGCTTAGTTGAGGGTGGAACTGAGGCAGAAAGTGGAGGGTATGAGTTAATACTAACACATAGTTATCATGTACTTGCAGAATCACCAAATCAACAGGAATATATAATAGAAACTAATAATAGTTTGGAAATCCTGGAAAACAATAACAACCAAGAGAAAAGGCAGGTTATCGTGATTGGTGACTCTGTTATTAAGTACACACTGATAAATATATTTGCAGAAATGACAAAGCAAACATAATGGTCAGTAGTTTCTCAGGAGATGGTGTTCAGGATTTATACGAAGTGGCAGGTAACATTTTTAAAGGAGCAGGATTAAAACCAATAGCAGTAGTGCACGTGGACATTAATGACTTGGGTAGAAAGTCTCTTCCAACAATACAAAAAGAGTTTATTAAATTAGGAATAAAACATAAGGAAAAAGACTTTGAAATCTTATCTTCTGAAATACTTCCAGAGCCTAGAACATATGTATATAAACAGAAGAAAATTGTTTTGACAAATGCATGGTTAAGAAGGTGGACACAGGAAACTCTGGGCCATTTTATCAAACACTGGGATTCTTTTAACAATAAACAGAATCTGTATTGTAAGGACGGACTACATTTAAGTTTCAGAGGTAGTAGAATATTGGGGCAAGAATAAAAAATAAGATTGATAGATGTTTAAACGGAGTGGATGGGGGATGAGGGGAAATTGCTTAGGACCGAGATTAGACAACAACATACATATTGAGATTAGGAACTCCAGGAATACTAAAATGGCTAATGTTATGTTCTGCAATGCCAGGAGTTTAAATAAGGATAAAGATAAATTGTCTGAATTGGAGATCAAAGCAAGTGAAGGAAACTTTGATATCATAGGCATAGTTGAAACTTGGTGGAATCAGGACACAAACTGGAACATTCAGTTACCTGGTTATAGTCTAATGAATAATGACAGGATATTTAGATGGGGGAGTGGGGGTTGCCTTATACATTAAGGATTCTATTGAGTGTCTCTGCAACAGCAGTAGCAACCTTGGTAATATTGAGGTTATTTGGGTGGATATGGTGGGAGTAACAGGTAAGAAAATTAAGTTAGCAACCTTTTGTAGACCACCTGACACCCCTGGCAGTGATACAGAATCCTTCATTGAATATGTTACTACTGTGGCTGAAGAATCAAATATTTTACTGATGAGAGATTTAGACATTCAAGGCATATACTGGGGAGTTTCGGCTAACAATAATTCTTTAGCAGCCAGGGTGCAGAACGATCTCTTATCAGCTAGGGTGGAGCAGTGTGTTCAGGAGCCAACTAGAGGAAAAAATATCTTGGATGTTATACTAACTAACATATCAGATGTTGTTTTAAATATTAGGACACCCCTCCTCTAGGCACAAGTGACCGCAATTCTATTACCTTCCAATTAACAGGGCTAGGAGAATTATAAGGGGAAGAGTGACACATAGAATGTATAATAAGGCTAACTATTCGGTAATAAGGAAGGAACTAGCAGAAATTGACTGGAATTCATTGTTAGAAGGTTGGTCCACTGAAGCATTCTGGGACATGTTTGTGAAAATCATTAATCAGTTGGGGACTAAATATATCCCTATAAGAACAATGTATAACAATGGGGGAAAAAACCTTATGGCTAAATAAAAGGATCACCAAATTGAACAATAAAAACAACTATATTATAAAAAAATTTAAAAGAACACAGTCTGGGGAAAACAAGAACATGTATAGGAAGACTTTGCATTTACTCAAGAGTGAAATTAGGAAAGCAAAGAAACAAGTGGAGTTCAGACTAGCTACATCAAACACTGATATTAAGGGTTTCTTTTCCTATGTTAACAACAAAAGGGGAACTAACAGAAATATTGGGCCACTAAACATTGATAGTGTAGTAGTCTCCAAACCAGATGATACAGCTAAAGAATTTAACATCTTCTTTAGTAAGATTTTTCAGAAGGATGATCCCAGTATTGAAAGTATAATACCTGAGGCAGGGAATTCTGTGCCAATGGGGTTGAGAAGGTGTACAGTAAAATCCAGACACTTAAAGTCGATAAGTCAGCAGGCCCTGATGGCCTCCATCTAAGATTTATTAAGATGTTTGGTAGGGAACATGCACCAATTATAGCAGATATTGGCACTAGATCCTTGAAGAAGGGTTATGTGCCAAAGGACTGGAGGACAGCTATGGTGGTGCCAATTTCTAAGAAGGGTAACAGGGAGGAGGAGGCAAATTATCAATCTGTAAGCCTGACATCAATTGTTAGTAAATTGATTGAAGGGGTTATTTCTGATGAGATTAAGAGCTACCTAATTGATAGAAAGGAACCTAGTTGATAAGCAGCAACATGGTTTCACAAAGCATAGACCATGTGACACTAACATAACTAGCTTTTACATATATGTAGGTAGCCATGTGGATCAGGGGGCAGCAGTAGATGTGGTGATGTTGGACTTCAGTAGAGCCTTTGATACTGTGTCTCAAGGGATTCTGATTTCTAAACTGGTGAGGCTGGGTATTGATTGCACCATAATTGCATGGATTAAGCAATGGTTGATGGAAGGACACAATCAGTGAGAGTGCATGGACATGTATCTGGGGAGGTGGAGGTGACAGGTGGTGTACCGCAGGGGTCTGTGCTGGGACCTCTGTTGTTCAACATTTTCATCAGTGATTTGAGTATTAATAGTGGGAATAAGTTAGTCAAATTTGCTGATGATGTAAAACTTGGGGAAGTGGTGAATATTTTTGAGGACAGACTGATCCTAGGACAAGATATAATAACCATTAACAAGTGAGCAGTAAGTAATAAAATGAAGTTTAGTCTACACAAATGTACAGTGATGCACATGGGGCAAAATAACATTCCTCAGGATTATTCCATACAGGGGGTAAGATTAAGGGATTCAGTCTGTGAGAAGGATTTGGGAGTGTATATTGGGAGTGAGCTAAGAAGTGGGGTACATAGCAGATTTGTATCTAACAAGACAATGCATCTTACAGACTGTATTCATAGGGGGAGCAGGCTGAGGTACTTAATGAGTACTTCACCTCAGTTTTCACCAAGGAAAATGGGGGTGCTGCATCATACATGGGAGGAGACAGAGATACGGAGGAAGGGGGGACCCTTACCATCTCAGGGGTCTGGGGAGAGGGGAGGCATCAGTGGCAGGAGGGGAGGGGTAAGCAGGAGAAGAGGTAGCAGAAGTGGAAATCACAGCAGAGAGAGTGAGGGAAGTCCTCAGGTCCCTTAAGATGGAGAAAGCACCGGGCTGGATAAATTACATCCCAGAGTGCTGAAGGAACTTCGGATATCCTGGTGAAACCCTGTAGAGCTTTTCACCATCTCTCTGAGGACAGGGTGGGTGCCCCAGGACTGGAAGGTGGTGCATATAGTGCCTATCCAAGGGGGGATCAAGGGAGATGGTAGGGAACTACAGGCCTGTCAGCCTGACATCGGTGGTGGGCAAGGTGATGGAAGGCATTGTCAAGGAGAGGCTGGGGGAACCTGGAAAAGTCAGGGTGCCTGGATGATAGACAGCATGGATTCATTCTGGGGAAATCATGTCCGACAAACCTTGTGGAGTTCTATGACTGGGTGACGAGTGCCTTGGACCTGGGTAGACCAGTGGACGTCCTCTTTCTAGACTTCAGCAAGGCATTTGACTCTATTCCTCATGTGTGCCTGTTGGATAAGCTGGGAGAAATGGGGATGGGGAACCAGATGATCAGATAGATAGGCAATTGGCTCCAGGAGCGAACCCAGAGGGTTGTAGTTGGCGGGATAGTCTCATCCCCAAGGAGGGTCATTAGTGGGGTCCCACAGAGATCAGTCCTTGGGCCCCTCCTGTTCAACACCTACATCTCTGACATAAGGACAGGAATCAGGAGTGAGATGAGTCTCTTTGCAGATGACTCAAAACTGGGGGCAGTGGTGGATGAGGAGGAGGGGAGGGGAGGGTGGCCCTACAGGTGGACCTGGAGGCTCTGGAAAGATGGTCTAGAAAGTGGAAGCTGAGGTTCAATGCAGGGAAATGCAAGGTACTCCACCTGGGGGCCAGAAACCCAGTCCAAGTGTACACCCGGGGGGGGGAATGCTACAAGTTTCGATGGCTGAGAGGGACCTGGGGGTGGTGGTGGATGTCAAGATGAACAACTCAGAGACTTTTAGGAGGGCAGCAGCCAAGGCCAACAGGATGCTGGGATGCATCGCTAGGGGTATCACCTCCAGAAGGAGGGAAGTGATACTCCCTCTGTATAACTGCTTGGTGAGGCCGCACCTCGAGTACTGCCTGCAGTTTTGGAGGCCACACTTAAAGAGGGACATTAAACTCCTGGAGAGGGTCCAGAGGAGGGCAATCAAAATGATTTGGGGCTTGGGGGACAGGACCTATGAGGAGAGGCTTGAAGAGCTAAATATGTACACATTGGAAGAGAGAAGGGACCGGGGGGACATGATAGAGGTCTTCAGGTACATGAAGAGGGTAAATAGGGGAGGAACAGTCAGGGTGCTTCTGAAGGAAGGAGGAGGGGGCCACTAGAGGACATGGGTGGAAGCTGGAGAGGGGAAGATTCAGGGGAGAAAGGAGGAGGTGCTACTTCACTGAGAGGGTGGTGGAGCCATGGAATGCGCTGCCTAGGGGGCTGGTGGAGGCAGAGATGGTGGAGGGGTTCAAGAGGGGGTGGGACAGGTACAGCGGAAGGGTTCTGGAAGCAAAACCCAATGCAGCAAGAATATCTGGAACTGGGAAGGGAGAAGCCAGAGAAGGCGAGGGGGGGCAGCAAGGTCAGCACCCAGGGTGGGGGCTGACCAAACGAGCAGACACGAAAGACTGTTAGGCCTATTCTGCTGGCATTTTAGTATGTTAGTATGTAACTTTTTTCTCCCAAAATGGATGCATTCTATTACCTGTATTCAAAACATACATAAAGCCACACTGAAATATTGTTCACCTAGTTGGAGTCCTTTTTTGAAAAAAGATATAAAGGCAGTTGAAAAACCACAGAGGTCACTTACTAAATTAATAACAGGGCTTCATGATGTACCTTATGAATCTAGGTTGAATAAACTGGGCTTATGGCCATTAGAAGTGCATCAGGCAAGAGGGGATTTGTTATTGTTATAGAAGATTCTTAAGTAGGATGCATTAAGGAACAAGTTAGACCTTAGATATAAGGAAACAAATTATTTTTTAAGAGGAAATACTCAGCAAATAGTTGATGCGCAGTGCAGAACTGACATATGGAGACATAGTTTCAAGCCTAGAGTTATTAGAATGTGGAACAGGTTGCCAGAGGAAATAGTTGTGGCACCCTGTTTTGACATCTTTAAGGCAAGGTTAGATCATTATATTTCATTTGGCAACTTCGGTTGCCTCCACTAAGAAGTGGGGACAAATGTTATGGGCTTATGCCTTCTGTTGTCTTATAGCTCTAAGTATGACTCTTCCTTCTCCCCTTCTTGTCTCTATGAGGTGCTGCCAATGCAGCACATTGAAAACCTCCTAAAATTCATTATGTATATATTCCCTACACATTCATATATAATCTCTATTCTCAAACCTAGACTGCATCCTGTATGTGTCAGCTTACCATTGTGCCATGCTCTGCATTTAACATTATTACATTTTTTTTTATCATCCAAAATTAGCAATGCCTTGTTTGTAATAACTATTGCTTCTCACGGTCAGCTGTATTCCTCCCTGTCTTATCTATTATTACACTTATTGTAGCTATTGTTCCCTGCAACCATTTTTCTTGTATCGTGTCATCTACCTTGACTATGAATTCTTGTATTGCACTTGTTTGCTGAATTTTGCACTGTTCTACTTGTGCCTCCACTTCCCCTTCCCCCCAGGATGTATCTGGAAACAAGCTACCCAGCTCACTGTACTTTCCTGATGAAACGCTTAAATAAATGAAAAATAAATACATTTTTTAAAAAGTGTCAGAGTCAGGCATTGGACCAAGGATGATGGTAAGTTATTAAAAAGTTTTACTCCCCGTAAGAGAGGGAGAGTTGCCCCTGTGTTGCATGACCAAACTGAATTGAGAAAAAATTTTCAGTGGTGAGTCTAGTAATACATGAATTGACAGATCTCTGAAATAGGGAGACAATGCTATTGGGCAAAAGACCTAAATACATTTTATTAAACAAAAGTCAAGATTTTACTGTTCAGTCAGTAGTCATAGTAGGGCCACCCTGCTCCTGATGTTTGGGTAATAGCAGACCAGCCCTACTATGACGTTTTTGCCTTTTTTTTATCTGTTTTGGGAATGAAAATAAATGTCAACTTTGCATAACTACAAACTATAGTAATGACTTTTTCTTGGGAGAACTAAATCTGTTTTAATATAAGGCAATCCAGTTTATGGACGAAGAGAAGGAGGTTGTGAATACTGCATCAGGTATATATTCTTCTTGAGTCATTTCTTTTGAATTCCCTTCTACCTATGATCTTGGAATTATAATATTTAGACACAATTACACTTACCCTGTATAATTCATACATGTTTCATTGTTCTCTTTCTTTCATTTTTCATTACTGAGGACATTTGCATAAAAACCAGTATATATGTCCCTTGGACTCCATGTATGCCTGCTACTTCTCTACTCTTGATATCATAATCCTCTGTTTATAACACCACAATGGGTTGCTAGGGAAATAATTATGATGTCACAAACAGAGGACTACAATTTCACTTGTAGACAAACAGCAGAAGTAGAGAAA
Source organism: Neoceratodus forsteri (assembly GCA_016271365.2). Lineage (NCBI taxonomy): Eukaryota > Metazoa > Chordata > Ceratodontiformes > Ceratodontidae > Neoceratodus > Neoceratodus forsteri. The sequence goes on from CM028131.1 coordinate 1,046,467,004, forward strand.
GTCCAGGGAGGCAAATATCCAATTTTCAGGCAAATGTCCTCAGTAATAAAAAATGAAGGAAATGTAAATAAAGAAATTAGTGTATATGAAATATAAGCTACCTTCTGTTTAAATTGAAAAAGTCTTCCCAAGCACCAGTAGCTCTTTAAAGATCCCATTGCATTTTTCACAACAGCCGTAGATATTCTTACTGTCCTGGCCAATGTTCCCAGTTCAAATACAGACAAGTTCTAATGAAACTGTATTCAATCCGACTGCATATATATGTCATTGTGTAGTCAATGTCTGCTGCATTTGTCTTCATACAATTCCTAGAGTAATACTATCCAATTCATTGTTTTGTAAAACTCTTTTAAGATATTTCATGTATCAAAGGCACTACATATAATCAAATGCTGTTCCACTCTATTCTAATCAACCATTCTTTAAGCTAAATGTACGTGTCAACTGGACACAGTCATACTTTCCTGTCAGTAATTCCAAAAGTGAGTTAACCAGGACACACCAGCATGATATACATCAAACCACTCACTGTGGAAAGAATTGCACAAAACAAACAAAAGCAAACATGCCACAGAAAGTGACTTCTTCAGCATGGAAAGAACCCTCACACCATGCCAAAACATTCACTTTTGGTTTTAGCCTTTTCTTCAGTACATTTTATTTTGATTTAGGTCAGATAGGTCTGTCCTAGTTGATTAACTTTTGGATTGCCTAAATGACTGAAAAGGTTATAGGACCCTAATGGGGAACATACTGTATCTAAGTCGAGTGCCACGTACTGATAATGATATTGTTTCCCTTCATAGTATGTTGACAATTGCCTAGGAATGTCTGACTCTGAAACATATTCCCTTGCCTGGAATTCATCATATTAGTTAATAACATTTATTATAATTTTCCACATAAACAAGGATTCTGGATTGTAAGAACAGACAAAATGTAAAGCAGTAGCACTAGCTAATATTTTAAAGCAACAGTTACGTTACATTGAACATGTTGTGCCATATACTTTTTGTGTTCTTTTAGACTGCCTTTTTTCCAATATTTCAATATGCCCTTATTCCCTCCCCTCCCCCCTCCCTTTTTTTCAGTCTGGTTCAGGATTTTTTAAGATTTGGAATAATTTCAGGAGAGCTTCATTAAATATGGCCTACCTATATTGTCACCAAAACTCTCAGCCATATTTGAGCACCCATTATTTAACATTACTCTTCTTGAGACTAAGATAAACTATCATGCAACAGACACTGTTCCCAGACATTACAGTGTAGGACACTGGGAACATCAGGACTAATACCATGCCACAAAACTAAAACTCTAACATGGTGGACACAAAATGAAATATAGCAGAATACAAAAGAATTCAGAAACAAAACTAAACAGCAGGGATTGTCATTTTATTTTTTTATTTACCAGGAAGGTGCACTTAACAATCAAATGCCTATTTTGAGGCACGATCTGGGGGATGTCAACAAAAATTTAAAAAACAATCAGGTCAATGCAATACGTTGTATACAGTGAGTTAACATAGTTTTTAACAGATACAGACAATTGAAAAGGCTCAACAAGAAAACATTACATTTAAAGGGAGAGCATAATGAAATAAATAGATCATATCTAAAGCAAACTGCTGGTTTCTTTAATTCTGTTGGCATTAAGAACAAAAAACAGTTAACGTACCTATCTTTCTAGCTGTTTTATTTAGTTCTTGAGGCCCAAAGTTTTTTTTTGTAGTGTTTAAAAACTGTCTTCTTTGCCTGACACACCATTGTCAGTGTTAGCAGATCAGAGTTGTATGGTGGTGTTGATCATTATCAGAAATCTGTGCTAGCAACACCCTGACATATCCACATTGTGCATATGTGTACAGCTTGCATACCTCAATAGTGATCATAGTTTAAAAAAAAGTCTGCTGGGGGCTGCCATCTGTATGGGAGAGATATAAATATTACAACACTGATAAAAAGAAGTGTGTTAAACTGAGTGAATTAAAAACACCCAGCAGAGATCCCAGTGGGGCCTCACTCCTGTGGAAATAAATCAGCAGTGTGAGGAGTCTGCTCTAGAAACCTGAGATGTGCCTAGCCGGTATAGCATAATGGCTCACTCACCCATCAATCTACGTTTTCAACAAATGTTTCTTTAAGGAGGTAGTTTATAAGACAATATAGCTGATATCAATGTTCAGTGATGAAATATAGTATGGCCTGACTCAAAATACTTTGTTTTCACAAGTGAGGTGGCAAGACCACAGCAACTCATGAGTGGTGAAGTCACAAGTGAGTTATGAAGGCTCTGCTCCCTCACAAATGGTGACAAATTGTGCATCTTGAATCAGTTCATTATATAGTTAATTTATAAAACATCAGCTTACAAGTTCTAACTTACAATTCTGCTGTTTGAACATTTAACTCTTTCTGTTTGAGTTCAACATCTGGCTTCAAGGCAGTGCAATGCTACTGTGATATCATCAGCACTGTGAGAGCTGCACTCTCATTGGTTCTGAATAAAGCTTTAGCTGTAGAATGCCTGTTTATGACATATCATCTTTGGAATGTTGCCAATAACATTGTTATCAACAAGTGGTTCAGCCATGAATACTAGGCTGGCATTATTGACATCCTTTCAGAGTGATTAAAAGCTTATTCTTCAATGTCCTATGGAATGTCTTATTTATACCACCGAACTTAGCAGGGCTGTAACATAATTATGATGTCACCAAGGGAGAAATAACTAGAGCTACAGTGAGAAAAACAAATTATTCACCCCAAGGTGAATAACAGGGCTGAATAACCATTTTGATACAGCCATTATTCATCTCTCCAATGGTATAAATGTCAGTTCATCAGGGAACTACAATATCTAGGAACAGCTTCCTCCACTTCAGCTGGCAACCAACATTATTTAGTCTAGAATTACAAAAACTGCCTTTTGTCCTAAGGTTAATGCTTTACTGAAATAAGGTAGCAACCCTTCATTGTGCAGAACATGAGCTGGCATGTATGCCAAGGGGCCTTTTCTGTTGACAAATTCTACATTTCTACAAGCTTGCTGCTTTTTTAATTTTCCAATTTTGCAATTCCACCAAAGTCCTGGGATGCCCTTGAAAACCACGATGTAGTTAGGTTTGTAGATCCTTGTTGCAACTTAATGCATGCAAAGCAAGAAAAGGATCATCTCCACTTAAAATAAAATATAGAATTTGTTGGCAGATAAGGACTGCTTGATCCACCAAATCTGCCCTTTTTTTCCCTGCCTACACTGTCACCACAGACCCAACCTACTCTTCTGCTACTCCCCCCATTTTCATACCAAGATTTTGTTGTGCCTATCCCACACATGCTTGAACCCAACACTGTTTTAACCCCCACAACCTCTGCTTGAAGCCTGTTCCAGGCATCCACCATTCTTTCAGTTAAGAAGTACTTCCTCACATTCCTCCTAAATTTCTCCTCTTCCATCTTCATTGCATGCCCTCTTGTTCTTGTGCACTTTTTCTTTTGACAAATACACCTCTCCTGTAACTTATTCACCCCTGTGAAATGTAGGCACACAGAAACTGTCAGCAGATAAGGATCACCAGGCCTATCTAGTCTGCCCTAGTGTGTGCCCTTTGACTCTAACTGGGCAATAGCTTCTCCCCTCTTCTTCCCTCCTCTAAGGGTCCCCTATGCCTGTCCCAGGCATGCTTAAAACCCACTACTGTGCTCACTCCCACAACCTCCTGTGGCAGTCTGTTCCATGGGTCTACCACTCTCTCTGTGAAGGAAAACTTCCTCACATTTCCCCATAGCCTGCCTCCTTCCAGTTTCATGTCATGCCATGCCCCCTTGTATGTGTACAACTCTTGTACTGAAAGATGTCTCCTATCTGCATCTTGTTTATACCTTTTAGGTACTTGAATGTTTCTATCATGTCTCCCTATCCCTCCTCTCCTCCAATGAGTATATATTGAGGTCCTTGTGTCTCTCCTCATATGTTTTATGCTGCAATCCCTGCACCATCTTAGTCACTTTCATCTGGACCGTCTCCAACTTGTCAATGTCCTTGCAAAGGTGTGGCATATATCTGTGAGGTATTTATAGGTCTGTATTATGTCCCCCTTCCCTCCCCTCTACCAGAGTGTACACAGTGACATTCCTCAGTCTCCCCTCATAGGGCTTATGATGCAGCCCCTGCCCCATATTAGTTGCCCTCCTCTGAACAGCCTCTAACCTGTCTATACCCTTCCTGAGATGTTCCTGAGATGTGATCTCCAAAACTGGACACAGTACTCCACTTGGGATCTCAACAATAATCAATGCAGTGGTAACATCACCTCTCTTATTCCTGACCTTGAGTCATCAGATGTGATAAACACAAGGTCCCTTTCCTGTTCAGTGGCCATCAGTACCTCTTCCCTCATTTTATACACCACCTCTGGTTTCTTTGCCCTAGGTGCATGATTTGCACTTTTTTGCATTGAAACCCAGCTGCCATAACCTCAACCACTCCTCAAGTTTCCTCAGGTCCCTACTCATTCTTTCCACCCCCTCCAGAGTGTCTACCCTATTGTAGATTTTGGTGTCATCTGCAAAGAAACATACCTTCCCTTCTAGCTCTTCTGCAATTTCCCTTGCAAAGACACTGAAGAGGACTGGTCCCAGTACTCAGCCCTGAGGTGCCCTGCTGGTCACTCTCAGCTCATTAGAGTGAGTGTTGTTTACCACCACCCTCTGTTGCCTATCTATCAACCATATCTATATCCAGTTTACCATCTTGGGTCCCACCCCTAGACTGCCCAGTTTCCTCCTAAGCCTCTTATATGGTAAGGTGTTGAAGGCCTTGCTGAAGTCTAAGTAGGCCGCGTCCACCGCACCGCCCTTATCTAATAATGCTGTACTTAGTAATGTCCACCAAAAACTTGTTGATATTTTGTGGTTATATCACCACTTTATCAGAAGTATGTGATGGTTCTGTATCAGAAGTTTTGTGGTTATCCTTTTAGCATCACCACATAGTTCTGATAAAGTGGTGACATAACCACGAAATGTCAACCAGTTTTTGATGGACATTAATAGCATATGATATGTCTGGATTACAAGTGGAGTTGATCCTTCTCTTACTTCACATAGGTTTTGCAATTCCCCTTTTGCACTGTGGCTCATCAAATTAAAAAAAAAAGACGATTCCAAAAAAATGTCAGTTATGTCAGTTATGCAATGCTGCTAATAAAAAGATAGGACATCTTTTGTATGAGATATTAAATCAAAGTCCTGTCTGCCTGCTGTGGTGTTTGTTCAACTGGCCATTAACAATCCCATGGCACTTCTCAAAATGAGCAGGGAAATTTCACTAGTGTCAAATCCAAATTTCCCCAGTTCATAAATCCACCAACAGATTAACCTGGTTTAATATTCATCAGTTTGTTTATGGATGCAGAGAGTATGAGAGTTATAGTATAGTGTGCTGGCATGTAATGGAGGTGTCTTGCTGTAAGTTGATTGTCTAGTGCTTTGAGATGCTTGCATGAAATGTGCTATAAAATGCAAATAGTATGGAGTGGTATGGTAAGATGACATATTTGCTGGCAATCTGTTCACTATATTCAATAGCTAAACAAATCTCATGTGTAAGAAATTGCCTTTAGAGGTGTAGAACATCTAAAAGAGTCTTTTTTTATCAGAAAAGTTTGGTTTCATGAGTTTTCCTGTTTCTGTGAAGTTTTAATTGGCCAATGGGCTGTACAATTCAGTGAAAGAAAACATTTCTTAAACAATGATTTCTGACAGCTCAGCCTCAACTGGGAGGACAAAAGAAAACATAACAATGAATATCATGTTTTTGTCAGTCTTTTCACTTTATTGTCCACTCTAATTTCAAAATGAACATACTTTTAAACTGATGTACTCTTTCCTTTTAAAGTGAATACTGCTTTTATTGTACCAGACTCAGCAACATAAACTGAGCTGCGCCTCAGGCCACCCATCCCCCAACTGGTTGTTAATTCCTCAGAAATAACAGGCTTCTCAGCTATTATTGCTTAATTATGTGAAACAGTATAAACAACAGGGTTTATGTTGCCCTTAAAAAAGAATGCCACAGGGCAAAAAAAATGGTATGGGGCTGTGTGATGACCCAGCAGCCACATGTTGTGCTGTCAAATGGCAACCCGGGTTCGGGAGTGAGTCATGTCTCCCTCCATCAGGTATCCATGGTTGGGGATTGCTTCCATTTGACAATGATTCCTGGCTAGGAGAGGGTGGTATTGCATGCCAGTGCTGCAGTGGGACCCCTATCATGAGCCATAGAGCTTATCCAGTTCCACAGGGGTAGATGCAAGTAGGCAAGGCTGACGGTATGGCTGCTCACAGGGAGGTGATGAGAAAATATAATGATAGTCTTCAAAACAATGACCTGCAGTACATTTGGGCCCCATGCTAAAGAAATCAGCTATGTAGTGGTGTCTAGGCTGGGTGATCACTGGCAATCCTGAGGGGTGACCAAAATGAGCCTATAAACCTATTCTATATAAAAAGAAAATAAATGGCACCTTCACACCCCCTAAATTCCTGATTAACAAAATAAAAAATCCCCACCCTCACTCAACATGCCCCATTCAAAAAATAAGAACAGGTTTGTGGAGTCGGGGTGCTACATGAACATCTGGGGCAGATGTTGTTAGACAAATGTGCAGCGAGACTGTTCTTTTGTGGTAATATTTGTGAAGTTATAGATGTCCACACATGTGAGCTCTTTATATAAGTAGGAAACATACTATACATCAATTCCAGTAGGTTGTAGATGGAGGGCAGTGGTTTCAGACATAATAAATAATAATAAACATCCTAAACAGGGTGGATTAACATAGCAGTGTTGTCCTTTAGAACTGGATGACTGCTAATAAATTTTAACTGGACCTCATGCATTCATATTCATTGGTTAATAAACTAATATAATATGACAGCTACATATCTGCTTCATACAGTATGCCAAATGGAGCTTCACATGACATGTGAGACATTGCTGGAATTTCAGTTTCACAACAGATATACCCGCTGTTTTTAGAATACATTCTGTTACAAACATTGCAAATTGATTGACTGATTGATTGCTTACCAGGATAATCTCATCAGATAACATTTTATTTGCTTGGGGTCTTGAGAGGTGACAGGTCATACAATCACACAGTTTCAACAATCAATCATTAAGACTGATATGATTACACACCATTAGATATTTGTAATTCAAGTAAAACAGTCTGAGTAAATATAAACCTAAGGTAAAGTAAACAAATCAAGCTCTCTACATACATATGCAGTCCATAGTTAACCAGTAGATATTAGGTTGTGGAAACAGACAGATAGCTCAGTCACAATTGCTATTGGGGATGGCATAAAACAGAAAGCTCATAGTTGCCTTGTTGCTCTGCCTCCCAATAATAGAAGACCTCCTTGACTTGAGTGGATGCCCTCTGATGAAAAGTTTGTATACTGGAAGCGCCAGGGTAACTTGTGATATGCAGCTAGCCTGCAGCTTTACTTCTTAGCACATTTGTTTAACAAAAACAGCACCAATTTGTCACTTGAGGAAGTGTTGGTGTGTCTTGTGGTTCCACTTGAGTGCAAGAGGTTTTCTGTTTTTTCTTGCCAATTCAGGGCTGACCACCCTTTGCTCCAGTGCACTGGGCCAGCACCACTGCTTTGATGGTGTACTCACTGTGCCAGTAGTGCTACTCATTGTGCCAATAGTGCATCCCAATGATAGCACTGTTTTCAGAAGTCAACCAATGACAGTGACACATTGCAAATAGTGCATCTAGCCATTGGGTTTAAAAGGTGCAAACAGGGTTTTCAGCTGCTAACAGTATGAATTGCACTTATGTCCAGGTTGAGCATGGCTCTGCACCTCTGCCAACCCTTTGAGCTAAATAAGCCCTGATGGTCTCCCCCATGGCCAGTCCATGCACCTCCATCCCAAAGCATTATCTTCTCTTATAATCTACTGGTTACCCCCTCCCTTGCCCCAGATTTCTAGTATTCTATTGTATCTTGGCATGTCTCCCCCTCTCCCCCCATCCTGGCCCAATAATGTGTGCTATATCTGGTCACTGCACTGCACCCTTCAACCCCTGGTTTTACCAGGCAGTAACCAGAGTAGGGCATATGGGGCTGCAATTGGGCTTGCAAAACACACTGTGTTTTTCAGACTGGCCCTGCATGCCATTTTCTAAACTGCACCATTCCATTTTTTGACCAGTCACAAAGACTGTTGCAACCTCTTGGGAAGTGGTTACAATCATGACTGAACATAGCTTGACAGGGTTGCGATGTGTCAGTTGGCACTAAGTAGTCACCCTGCTATTTTAGCACCACCATTAGCAATTGTAAATAGAGCCTCGAGTTTATTAAGGTAAAATTGCAGTTTAATTTTGAAGGAGTATAGAACACAGCCTGTTTCAGATCATTAGCCAACTTGTTGCAGTGGTCAGGAACTAAGAAACCACAGGTGTTTCTGCCATACTTTTTCTTTACTCTTGGTACTTTCAAGTTTAAAGACTCAGCTAAGTGTAGGGCATAGATTTGTTTGGTAACGGTGAAGATGGAGTTGAGGTAATCCAGTGGGAATAGTTGATACATTTGAACAGAATGGTGTACCAGTGATATTATCTATGATTGGCTTAATGAAACCAATTTACCCGTATATTATAAACCATATATCATACTTATCTAGGTGCCTTTTTTGGTGTGTTTTTTTCTGTGCCTTTAATTGAGGTTGTCACATACAGAGAAAAGGTTTTGTAGCAGTGGATTCATATTGGGACATATACAATCAAACAAAGTGATTCTTTGGACTCATGTATAAGTGGACTTTGCATATAGGTTGAACAGTTCCTATGTGACAGCAATGAAAACCCTACAAATAAGTTGACCTCACATTTAAGTCAGGTCCCGTATTTTAAGTGCCTATTTTTGGCACAAAGAACTCAACTCGTATGTGAGTATATACAGTAGCTGATTGTAGAGAGTGAAATGATGGGTTCTGAAGTCACGGGGTATAACCCTAATATACTGACAAGCTGGGTAGGTATAACCTAGAGGATTAGAGCACCAAGCTATGAACCTAAAGACCCAGCAGACCTGGTTTTGAAACCCAAAACCACCACTTGAATATTGTGTGACCTTGAGCAGGTCATTTAACCTCCCTGTACTCCTAAGTTGCATCTGGATATGAGTTAAAGCTCAGTGTGCCTTTCCTAGCCAAAATTTCTAATATTAAATTTCAAAAACCTGTAGAGCTTAATAACTAGCATATCCAATTTGTGTCATATTGATAGAAGGCTGTAGCATATATCACCATATCCCAAAATTGGCAGAAGTAACTAATGCAGGTACAGCATGCCCTCACTATGGTGACAATTTTACCACAACTGACAGTACAGCGACAACAACTACAGGTCACTGTAATGTTGGTGCAGGACCCCAGCACTGCTCTCTGGGGGGTCTTCCACCCCCTCCCTGAATCAACTCTGGCTTGGGGTTGATTATGTTAGTTATGGGGGTGCAGGGGGCAGAGCCCCCACATGGGGGGTTCGAGGGCAAAGCCCCCTTGAAGAAAACACAGTCTCAAGTGACCTGCTTATGCCAATCACAATTGCGCTCAACATAAAGGTGTCGCTGTAATATTGGTCGACAGTGAATTTGTCGACCAGCTGTCATGGATCCAGTACTACACAATCAGTTTCTGATGCAAGGACTATAGTATGTAGCAATAGTTGTTTCTTGTAACTGCATCTATTCTTTGGCCACATGCCTGCTATAAGACAAGGATTTAACTAGCCATATACAAAGATAGTTGAACTCAAAGACCTTTTCCTAGGTTATATCGGCCAAGGTTTTGATGATGAAAGGGTTTTTTTGTTTTCTTAGCATGTGAGTTGTGTTTGTTTTGCTGCAGTTTAATATTTATTTATTTAAAGCATTTTGGTTACCAGGTAAGCCCACTGAGACCAGAGGTCCCTTTTTCAGGGATGACCCGGAATTAGTTACATACAAGAGCTTACGTGTACCATATGGCAAGACAGTACAAAGATGATTGCACAGGGTACAAAACAGGTACATAGGAACAATTAGTTAAAAGCAACAACAACAGGTTACCCAGTAACCAATTACACGAGTAGCATATCAACGGATCAAGTACATTTCTGACAATCCATTACTCAACATTTCTAAAGCTTGCGTGTAGGTTGAGGGAAATTTGATGTAGTGTGGGAGCCAAGTGAAAAAACAGATAAAGCCACAACAAAAGAAATCAATTATCAGATTTTTGCAGCTAAAACTGCAGAACAGTGAGCAAAATGTGTTACTTTTTTTTCTCATAGTGCTAGAATTATGGACTGGCAAGCCTCACACCCCTGCCCTAATGGCAACAGCTTTTCTCCCTTCCCCTGTGTAAAGTGCTTTGGGATGCACTGAGCTGTTCACCTTTGGCCCCCCTCCCACCCCACTCCAACCTAAGGGCAGTTTTCCCTGTCCTCACACTGTAAAAGATTTTGGAGTAGTGTGTTTTTTTCACCTTCCCTGCCCCAAAACCTAATGGCAGCAGTTTCTGTCCCATGCTTCCTTTGTGCTTACACAAATGAAAGGTGAGCAATGGATATACAGTAGGTATGGTATGAAGGATTACAACTTTTCATATAAAAAAGCCACATTTATTGTGCAGTATTGTGCAAATTTCACATGTAGAACATAGTGCAAATCAACAACAAATCACAGACCTTCCCCAGTTCAACAGACAGCCACCACTAATCCCAGCGCTTCAGCACAAGTCTTCCTCAGGGGGTGTGGTTACAAAACCCCTTGATGCCTTACATACACCATAAAGTACTCATGAGAATTTAACTTAATTCTATTCAATTATTACTTAAACAGTCTTCTTAAAATGAATTATGTCATTGGTCTAAAAGGACTAGAAATACATTAATTTCTAAATACAATCAAGCTTTAGATTTGTCTAAACATTAACTTGGATTATGCACTTTAGCATTAAATCAGTTTTAAGATAATAAAGTTACCACAAGCATTTTTATATTTATCTATTACAAAATACTGTATTTAATATAGCTTTATATAGCATGTCAAAAAGTTTGTTTTTCTTTTCCAAAGATCCTTTATAAATTCCTAGAGTCCATTAATAAAATTGATTCCTTCATAATCTCGATATCTCATGGATCCATGGCATGCCTGCTCCTTGCTCCAGTGGTGATCAGAAAGTGCTGAAATGCATCAAAATGTCCTGTTCATTAACACCTAAGGCCTCATTCAGTAGCTGTCTCATTTTGTTTTTAATTACAATCTGGGCTCCTTTTGATAACTACAAGAGACAAAAGCCACAATATATTCAGAAAGGCTTCCAATGCAAACCAACTTTGAAACAATAAATTCTCAATTCAGTTATAACAATTTACAGTTTATAACAAAACTATATCTATTCATTATTGTTTTACAAATAAGGTTTGAAATCTAAAACATCATTTAATCCTTTTGGTTTTAAGCTTTGTAGCCTCCATATCCAGGCAGTTTCCAATTGTGGCAGTTTAATGTCAAGGGGCCTTGTATTTTTCTTACCATTTCTAGCACATTCTACACCCTTAAACTTCAAACCTTTTGGATCTGCCTTGTGTACATCTCAAAAGTGCATCCCCGCAGGACTATTCATATTTACATTGATTATATTCCTGACATGCTCTTGAGTACATTTTATTAGGGGTTGTTTTGTCATGCCAATATACAGCATGTCACATGGACAGTCATAGTCTCATAGTCTTGTACAGGTTCAAAAGGCCAAGGCCCATAACAAACCCTCCACCATGAACTAGTGATGGTAGTGACATTTTTTCTCTTCCATATAATGATCCAGATTTAGTTTAAACTGCTCTACTGTTTTACTCAAAACAACACTACTAGGTAATTAATTCCATACTGCTGGAGCTCTCTGGGTAAAAAAATGTTTCCGCCGAGTGGTCTTACTTGAAGTAGTTTTTAATTGAAATGTATGTGACCTAGTAGCATTCTGAATTGATTGTTCCTCTAGGCAAAAAGTAACAAGTAATAACTATCTTGAAAAGCTTTAAAAAGATATATCAAATTGCCTCTTATGGATTTGTATTCTCTGGAGTATAGATTCAGGGATTTTAACCTTTTGCTGTACTCCTTATTCGTAACTGTTTTTATCTTTTTAGTTACCCTTCGTTGCACTCTTTCTATGATATTTGTACCACCTAGAGTAGTAGGGGAACAAAAGGGTGCACAATACTCCAAATGTGGCTAGATCAGACTGGTATATAAAGGAAGTATTACCTTTGGTTTTCTGCTTTTAATATGTTTCTGTATACATCCAAATATACCATAGCATTTTTTAACTGTCTTCTGAATGTATCAAATGTGAGATTGTTTGTTATTATGACACCCAGATCTTTTTCTTCCATTGTCTTTGTAAGTTGGACATTATTCATAACATATTCTACCATAGCACTGCTGTTCCCCATATGCTTCACCTTACATTTTTGCTCATTGAAGTTCATTTTGTTGATTTTTGCCCAGTCACATAAATGATTAAATTTTGCCTGTAAATAATTAACTGATTCTGCATCACTGACAATACATCCAATTTTGCAGTCATCTGCATATTTGCTAATCCACACACCACTGTTGGCTAGCATACTTGAAATGAGTATATTAAATAGTAACGGACCTAGCACCAAGCCCTATGGCACTCCGCTAGTGACATGCATCCAGTCTGATTCGTGACCTCTGATAACTACTCTTTGTTGTCTGTTTGATATGTTGCTCTACATGTTAAACACAGTACATTAGTTCATCTGATATTTCTTCAGAGTTGTGGGGTGTATGAAGACATCATTCTCATTCACATACTGGCACACATTACAGCATCTACATTTCTTAAAACCCCTGGGGGGTAACCATATTGACCCATTTTTCTCATTAGTGGGGCAATATCTACTATGTACAACATGATCCTTAGCATTATTTGCCCTTCTAAATGAAATGCATGGCTTCTCTCCCAAAACTATTGCTAATTTTACATAATTTATTAAAATGGACCAGCACTTGTACACGATATTCCCCACCTTCCCAGATATAGAATTGTGCTAAATGCTAAGGGTTATTGGCTCCTGTTGATTTTTAGGTTTTTCTGTCATCATTAATAAATTTTTTCTTTCCCTTTGTTTTGCTTTCTCCCATGCATCTTGTACCAGTTTCAAACTATAGCCCCTTTCCAAAAAATTCTCTATCATTTCGTGTGACTAGATTTCAAAATCTTCCATCATGCTGCAGTTCCTTCTTAAACGGAGCATCTGGCTAAATGGAATGTTTTTTTTTTTATTATTTTGGGGGTGAGCACTTGTATAATGCAAATATGAATTGCATGCTGTTTCTTTTCTAAAATTCTTGGTAACAACACATTTTCCATCTACTCCCTCTGAAAACAGATCAAGAAAAGGTACAGTTTTTCCTCTATTCGGTGTGTTATTTTTAGCCCTAACTGATTACCATTCAACAGTCTATGAATTCTGGTATTCTATTCTTTTCATCCCCCCATATGCAGATGACATCATCAATAAAGCAATACAACATGTTGATGTCATGTGCATATGGGAATGTCTCCAAAAACACACTCTCTAATTCCCAGAGGCCCAGTGTAAGGTTGGCTAAGATGGCACCATGCATGTGCCCATCACGGTGCCCAAAATCTGGTAGTAGTGTTCCAAATTAAATTCAAAAGAATTGTGTGTTAAAATAAAATTAATGCTCTCAACCAAAAACTTTGTTGGATTGGGTGTGGAACTTCTTTCCCAAAAATATGTGCAAGCAGTAATGCCATCATGATGTTGAATGGAGGAGTATAATTGTTCAATGTCTATTGTTATCCACATGAATTCTTTTTGCCATGTAAAATCTTGCAATTTAACTAGAACATCACCCATGTCCCTGAGGTAGGATCTCAATTTACTAACTTCTTTTTTCAAGACAAAAATCAATGAAAACCGATAAATTATCAGTTCAAGACCCTACCCCAACAGGGTTCTTATGGATCTTTTGTAATGCATACAGTACTGAAGTTACAGGATTGTTTTGCCAAAGAAATTCAAATTTGTTATTAGTTATATCACCAGATGCCCTGGCAGCTTGTAATAATGCATACAGATATGCCTTAAATTTATTTAGAGGATTCCCTTGTAACTTTCTGTATCTAGAGGTGTCTTTCAATATGTTATCAACATGTTATCAATCATTTCAACATATATTAGTTTGTGAAGCAAAACGATATTACCACCTTTATCAGTCACTTTCACAATTATATCTTCCCAGTTCTGCATTTGTTTTAATGCAGCTCTGTGCTGATGACTTAAATTGTACCATTGCTTTTTTCTCTTTAATTTTTATTAGTTCTTCAACCTCTCTAGATACACTTTTCTCAAACACCATAAAATTCACATTTGATGTCCTGAGGCAAAATGTCTATTTTTGTTTAAATAGTTTTTTGCATTGACTCCAAATGCTGTTTTCCCTCAAGTCAACAGTTTCACAATTTTATACACCCTGATGTGACAGTTCTTCTAATAAATCATCATTATTGGCTTCCAGAAATAAATCATTCAATGCATCAAATGTTACACTTTTCTGAGACATGGAGTTTTCAGTCATGTCTGAGTTTTCTGGTTCTAAAGTTCCAATATCCATGTCCAAGTCTGATGATGTAGCAGTACTATTGAAAAAATCCTGAAGTTTAAGTTTCCTAAAAAACTTAAGTAAATGAACGTTTAATATCAAAGTGATTTATTTTTTGTGTAGGGATGAACGTTAAACCCTTTTCCAGTACTTGAGTCTGGGGAACTGATAGTGTTTTGGTTGATAAATTGACAATATTCAGTTTCTGCCTGCTATCGTTTACCCAGGCCATCTTGAAACTGTGCTGTTTCCTCTTGACCTGCGTGCCCCTCCTCATCTTCCTCTTGTACCCTGGATATTTTGAGTGGGAGCACCTGTTTGTTGTTTCTCTAAAAAAAACAAAAACCTCTTGGATCACCATTAGTTTGGTTATTAGGCTCCGCAACAGTCCCTTCATTACTGGTTTCACCAGTACTCAATTTGAATGATACTGAGAGGGGAGTTTGGCTTCTACTGCTTTTTCTGTTGAAATATCTCTTCCCAGGACCTGGATCTACCACTACTCATGCTTCTGTCTTGTTCTTCCCAGGGCCAATTAAAGAAGCAACTTTTATATTCATCGCCCTAATCTCGGGCTAATTTACTTTGTTTATATTAAACTAGTTTCTTTTCATAGGTTTCCGATTTTAATTTTAAATCATTATCAAACTCTTTGAATAGGGGGTTCTTCCACATAATCATTCAGAGTGCTTTTAGCAGTTTCAATTTCATCACTGATTAACTTGTATTTGTTCATATCTGCTTTTATAATTAGTTGGATAAACATTCTGGTGCAGATTTCTGCAGCTTCTTCCCACTCATTTTTAAATTCAAAGGTGTCTTTACCACCGGATGGAACTCTCAAAACTTAAAGACCTCTCAGGAATAATTCTTGATCAAGATATGTTTCCAGGGTTCAAATATTATATGCTGTGTTCATCTCTTGACATGGGAGACCTTCCAATTTATTAAATGCATTTTCCAAATTGTTATCTGAACTGGCTACTGATTCACCATTAGTAGTCATCACTGTTACCCCCACTATTTATTTTTTGCTTTCATTTATCCAGAAACTCCAGACTACTTAAAATAAACAGTCCCAGAGTGCTTATAGTATTACTTGCATTAGTGCTAGTCATAGCTTAACTTATCTTAACATGTATAAAATACAATTAGCACCAGGACTGAAAAATAGAGGAGACTGAGTACCACTGGTGACTGGCTATCTTTAGTTGGCCTTTCTTAATCATCTGAATGATGACAATGGCAGCAGGCTTTTAAACCCATTATGGTTTCTGTCCCATCCCTCTGTAAAGTACATGGGTGGTTCCTCCTTAGATACACTCAATCAGCAATTCTTTAAGACCAGTTGCACAGGAAATATAACCCCCATCTCAGCCCCACCATCTTTCTGCCCAGTCCTTTAGCACCTAAAAGTCACCCAGGTACAGCAAAAGTAGTACTATAAAAAGTAAAAAAATCTAATGCAGGGTGAAGATTCTAATCTTTGTGCTCTCAACACCCGGCTTGAATGCTGGCAATTTACTGAACTGCACTTCCACAAAGCAATATACTAGCATTCAGACTAAGCAGTGAAAGAAAAGGATAAGGATCTTCACCCCAAAACTGAAACTTTTTAATACTATTGTTTCTGTATCTGAGTAGTTTTTAGGAATTAATGGATTGGACTGAGAACGTGGCAGGGCTTATATGAATTGGTGGGTCTATATTTTATATGCAATAGATGCAGCTTTAAAAACAAACTCTGGTCAGAGCTGGTACAGCTGCAGTCGAGGTCACGGAGGAATACGGCACTGTCCGTCATGTCCAAGAAGGCCACTAGAGCTCTCTGTGAATGTGCTACCATGCCCCCAGACTTCAGTGCATATGCACGAGTCATCGCACATGCGCAGAGAACTCTGACAGCCATCTTGAACACAGTGGACAGTGCATTGTTCCACCAGCACCAATGGAAAAAATAGTGTGGTGAACGCGCAGTGATTGCTGTTCACCTCCACTATTTAAAAAGTCTGTTCAGTATCCAGTAAGTTCCCTTTTCTCTACTGTCATTGCAAGACATCTGCAAGGCTACACCCACTGCAGCCGTAAAAAGGGAAGTCAGCAAGTAGCTTGTCCTGATAATCAACTGCTTAATATGTTGTGGCTTCACTGGTGGTTGAACATAGCAGAAGCATTGGAAAGGTCTAGAAAGATGATGTATATTTAGTCACCCAGGAATGTCAAATGTGGTATCCAGTAGTGTGATTGCAGTAGAGTGACTTGTGCTACATCAAACTGCACTGGGCAATGCTTATTATTTATTTTGACTTCTAGATCATCAGCACCAACACCTTTGTTCAGTTCATCTGGTTTAGACATAATTAAACATCAGCAAAGGGTATTGCATTTGTTAACCAATCGTATTTATTTTTAATAAAACATGACACATTATTCTGTATCACAACACACATACCATAATAATTATAAACATTGTGCATTCTAGTCATTGAGGCTGCAATGTCACTTTATACAATTTTAAGGCTCCATGTGCAACTGAAGGTGGGTGTGCATGAGTGTGAGGCACCCATGACATACACCATCTCTCCCCCTGGCTATGTAGTTCTACACCTGACTCAATTCTGTTCTAGCAATGGAGCTACAGGAGCAGCCCTCATACTTGGTGGGTGCATTATACCCAGGCACCCCAACAATGAACATTAAAGTACACCCACCACTTACTGTGGGCCATTCAGGAGGCCACACTCTACCACCAATCATGAGTACCTAGTCCTCTTTCATGGTAGAAAGGATTAAGAGGAGGTATAAGTACCCCATTTAAGTTTAATTTTTGTTTAATAACATTGTAATTCTATGTAGAGCAAGCCTGTGACTCTCCTGGTCATCATGGACTGCCATATCAGGGGAGCTGGTTGTAGCACAATATGCTCTTCTAATTGGAAGCTTGTGGTTTGGTTTGTTCCCCTCCCACTGCATTCTTTCTCACCCTCTAGAGCTCTGAGCGCATGCAAGGTAGCAGCCAAGGTCTTTTCCTGCCACCTACAAGCCCTGATCATGAGGTAGCATGGCATACGGAGCAGCATGAACTGGCTATGTACATCTTGAGCATATGTTAGTGGATTTACTGAACAGAACCCATAAAACTTCTCTTGACAAGGTCATGACAAGTTTTGTGTAAAGGGACTGAGTTAGTAATAGTACATGTCCAAAACCTAGAGTCTGAATGGCAGTCCTGTTCATTTTAATTGTCAAGCTCATCTGGGTTCTTTGTGTCAGACTTTTGTATTACTACAGGTTCTTGTTCCCACTCATAGAGCTGCTGTTAATATCTGCCCTTACTGAGAAATGGAAGGACCGAGAATGTAGATGGAGTATAAATGTAAACAGTAGCTATCTCTAATATTTATAATTTTAATTATTTAGTACCATATATGTATTACAGGAACTTGGACTGCAGTACAAAGTGGTGCTTCTCAACCAGATATATTGATATCATTGCAAAACACTTCACTAATGCACTACTTAGGGTTAAAGTGAAATATGGTGTTAGGGTTTCCAATGCTAACACCACACCCCTACCCTATAGGCAGCAACAGGCATGGAGTGTCCCTTGGGGTTGCCTGTAGGGTGGGTGTGGGGTGTTAGGGTTAGAAACCCTAACACCTAATTTCCTTACTTTTGTCACTTTAACTCTAATTAGTGCATTAACAAAGTTTTTTGCAATTAATATTTTCCTTTTTGAGATAGTATAATGGCATCTTCATTTGCCTGGGGGAGCACAGAGCCCTCTGGGCCCTGCACTCCCATCCATCCATCCTTTTTGAGATAATGTAATTGACCCCACCTCATGAACAAAGGCAGTGACATTTTTCAAATCTTGTCCGAAAGGTGATTTCACCAAGTGACCCTGGACAGATTTGCAGAATTCCACTGATGTTGTTCATCATGTGGGGTCCCAAAAAGAAAATGTTGAAAATTTGGTGTCAAAATATGCATAAATGGCCAAGTTAGGAATCAAAGTTGAAAACCCCATTGAAATACATTGAACTGCATTTACATTAGTTTCTTATACTGCAGTCGGTTCCAGCAACAAGACGTGTCTCTGATCGGAGAGTGGATCTTCACCCTGGGACCTGTTCAGGTGACTGAGGGTGTGTGGGGGATTTGTAGAGTGTGAGGTGATGTGTGCTGAGTGGGAGGTTAGGGTGGGGGGTTGGATCAGCAAAAGACCATTTTCTTTTTTACAGGTTAAAAAAAGACATTGAGAGACCATTTTCTTTGTTACAGGCAAGATGGCAATTGGCAGGGGGGTCACTAGATACCAGGGAAGGACAGCACTTCAATGAGGATGGCAGGTGTAGTGTGGGGGTTACCACTAGACACAGGGTGTCACAAACCCACTCAGCAGGTCAGCCCTGTACTCCCAAAGTGCCAACTTCCGAGCGCAGTCTTGTGAACAGTTTAACAGAACAAGGTAACCCTCTTGTCTGTTTTTGTGGGTTCGAATCAACCTTTGGTCTCAAGTTTTGGAGGGATTGAAACAGTGAATCTCTTGCTAGCATACCCAATACACAGGCTCAGATATATCTGTCTTCGGGGGGCCAGATATCTTTGCCTACGGGCACCTAACCAGGTGTACAAAAATGAACCCTTAAACTTTAATAAAGACCTCAGATTATTCTTGCCTTTTTCCAGTTTGGTAACACCATTCAAGCTGATGCCTAGTGTCTGCTGTAACAATTATACTGTACTTGTAAAGGAAAGAAATCAAAGACAGACCAAGTAAGCTCTAAAAAGTGTTCTACTAAAATAGATAATAATATGTAAAACATACAATACAGAACTATTATATCACAAGACATACAAATCTTTTAAAAGAACAAGGTTTTAAAGAGTACAATTCCTACTACAGTAATTAGACTTGTCTCTCTTTCTAAATACCTGTTTAAAGATAAAAGTGTCTGAAGGAAAACAGAATAATCTTTAAAAACTGGTTTTCCCCACCTATTTTGCATGAGGTTACTTAGCTCCTCCCTGTCAGAATATATAAAAAAAAAATCTATTTAAAAACAGGATGTTTTTTCCAAGTATTAAATTCTGCAACCTCAGCATGACTCATGTTCTTCAAATGACATTTCTTTGATCTATTGATCAGTTTCCCCTCTCACACAGACATCAGCATTTATGATTTCACACCAGTTTACTAAACCTGGTTTCCCCTTTGAAATGTCATAAAAGGGATGCTGATTTCCCTTTTAGCACCTAAAGCTATAATTAACTTAGAAAAGTCTGTAATTAGCTTCTGGTCTTCCACGTCACACCTTGTATCTAAAACCTGTGTGTGTGTGTGTGTGATCTCACATGCTGTTTCAGCATTTTCTCATGGCTTTCATCTTTCAGCTGAGACCGGGGGGGGGTGAGCAAGGTCACTCCAAGAGCACCAGATTTCTCAGCATCTCTCATGACAGACAGTCCATAACCATTTTTATTTTACAAAAAAATGATCATACAGCACTCAGAACTGGCTGTTCAAGCATCACACAGGGGAAATAATGTTATTATAGGGATGGACACTGGAGGGTGGGGTGTGCCACTAGACATCACAGAAAATGTAATCATTACAGAGAAATCAAGCCAAGAGTGTGGGATGCCACTAGAGACCAGAGATAGATAAAACAAGGGGCATGGCAATCAGAAGGTGGGGATGCCACTAGACACCAGGGTAAAGTTATTATGGGGAAAAACAACAGAAGGTGGGTGATGCAAATAGACACCAGGGAAAATAAAATTGGTACAGGGACAGCAAGTGGTAGGTGTGGGGTGTCACTAGACACCAGTGATACAAAAGTCAAGGGGCATGCAATTAGAAGGTGAGGGGGGTGCATCTGGATACCAAGGAAAAATAAGTTAACAAGAGTACAGCAATCAGAGATCAGTGTTTTGTTGTTGGCTTTTGCCATCGACTTGCAGCCAGATGGTTTTGAATTTTGGTCTGAAATTTTAAGGATAGAAGAGGCTTGGCCCAGAGATGTTTCCTTTGCTGGTTTGGTGAAAATCTGTTCTCAAAGTTATTTTGTTGTAAAATTTTGGATTGTGAGCATGCTCACAGAATACAAAAAACCCAGAAGTGAGTCATGAAAAAGGATTTAGAAAGCAAACCCTTAAATTTTAAAACTAAACAACTTCAGAACAGAACAACATGTTTGTACCAAACCACCGAAGGAAACATTTATGGAGCAAGCCATTCAACCCTCAAAATGTCAGGCCAAAATTCCAAACTGTATGGTCACAAGGAGATAGCAAATATCAACAGCAAAACACTGTGAAGTCAACATGTCTTGTATCACCTAATATGAAAAATTCCAATGGCAAGTTACAGAAGAGGATTAAAAAAAAAACACCTTTGGGAATCATTTCCCCTGCACTTAACTGCACAGTCCACCTAAGGGAGTCCCAATGACCTACATATTTCTGTTGGTCTCCCCCTGCTATGCCATTTTTTTGTGTGTTTAAATTTTTTTTTTTTAGGAAAATGAAAACCAAGATGGCAGCATATGAAACAAATCTCATGAAAAGGATTCCCCATACAAAAACTTCATACAGCTATTTGTTTACACTGATTAGAGCATGCTCAGAACCCAAAATTAAAAAATATAAAAACTCTAGAATGGATTAATATTTTTTCACCAAATCACCAAAGAAATCCTTCTGAGCCAAGCCTTTTCTACCCAGAAAATTTCAGACCAAAATTTCAAACTGTCTGAGTGCTACATGATGGCAGAAAAACAGCAAAAAATGGTGATTTATGTGCACAGTGGACTGGAACGAAACTTGTCACATCAAGAGATCTACCCCAGGAGACTGTACATGCAACATTTCATGCACATCGCCAGTCCAGTGGCACTGAGGGTTGAGGCACTTGACACCACACCTTGCTCCATGCCAGTGACCCATGTTCAGGAGTGAACACGAGTTGCCAGCGGTTGGCCGGGGGGGTGGATGGATTGAGCGTTCAAGGGACTGCTCTCCTTACCTGGGTGGGAGGGTTGCTGCTTCCCAGCAAATGACTTCCTCCAGGTGGAGGTCTGAGGAGCAGTGCAGGATGGGGGGGGACACAAATGGTGGGTGCTGCGGGCAGTGGTGTTCGTGTGCCTCCACACACACATGTGTGCTGGCAGTAAAGGGGTGAGAGAAAATGTGGAAACTGGAGCTTGCAGGTTCCATGATGGCCTGGATGTTCTCCTGCACCAGCCTCTCTAGCAGGACTGGGGTGGGGCAGCTGGGCTCAGAGGATGAGCCCTCTGAGGGAGGGCTGTAGCCACCTGCCAGCTCCATGGAAGGTGAAGTTACACATACAATAGAAAAAAATAATTCTGGGTGCATCCATTGAATGGTTATGAAGTTATTAAAGTGCAAAAATTGGGGTTTAACATAGGAAGCCCTGATCAGCCCTAACTGCTATCATGCTTGACCATCTGTAATATACTTCTCGTCAAATTTATCTTTTATTTATTACCAAAAAAGAGGTTATAGTATACACTCATATAGCTATCTTGACTCTTTAATTGTTCTTGGCAAGACAATAAGAAGTCATATGATTTACTTTATGCCTTCTATGAAGATCTTAGCTCAAAGACAGAAGTATTTATGGCATTTGAGATTTACTGCTTTTAAAGATATTGCTATTACTGTACGCTTTAAAGTTATGACATCTCAGATTTACTGCCATCCTGGATGATGCCTTTATTTACTGGGGTTATAATCATATTGAAAATATATGTGAGGGAAACATACAGTAGTACCTCATGAACTTTAAACTGGTAATTTAAAAGCTGCAGAGAATGTGTGGGAGAATTATGTATTTATTTCACATGCATGGGATTAACTAAGATGCAATGAAATGGATTTAAACCCAGTTCCCTGAAGATTACAACTGTGGAAAAAAAGTAGGTTATTTAAAATTTATTGACGTAATTAATTTACCAAGTCTATCGATGAGACATTTCTGTCGCCAAGCAGGCAAGCAGCCAGTGACACATTGTAAATTCCTGCATACAAAGACAGATCTCATTGATAACATGAGGAAATGTCTCCACAACATTTCAGACTTAAAATGTTTTGTGTAAGAGAGCTGAACAGTCACTTTGAAGTTAACCATGAGCTAATAAAAAATAAATGGAGAGGCATTTATTTAAACACTAACGTATGCTGCTCCATAACAGAAGGATATTCAGGGTGCAGAGTTTTGAAAGCATTTTCACAGCAGCTTGCAATAGCAGCACATCATAAAGAAAATACATAGCTGCTGTGTCTTCTGACTTTTAACTGGCACTAGATTGTAGCCACCAAAAAGAATAAGCAATGCTGTCCTTGATTTGCTGGTGAATCCTAGAGAATGACTGTAATTATAAAGTTATAATTATAGAGAAAGTCTGCACTGTGATTGCTGGAATCTGATCACATGACTGTGTAGAGATTTAGCATGCTTCATAGCTGTGTAAGCAATCCTTTACATCTTAACAATTCGAAAAGGGCTTCTCAAAGAGTTCCATACAACTTAGTGGTAACAATGCACTATCATTCTAAAACAACCTTCCCATAGCATCATAAACAATGTCCCTCAGCTTTTTAAACCAATTTTAAAAGTGTTCTGCTTTTTTCTTAAATATTCAGTACAGAATTATTTATAAGCACAATAACCATTTTAGTTTATCTACCCTAATCCCCCACTACCCCATCCCCCACCCTCTTTCCCCTCCTCCCCTTCCACCCCCTCCACCTCCTGCACTTCTCTCTGCAATGTGATGATGCCTCTGGCAGCTCTTACCATCCTGTGTCCTTCCCATATCTTGTAACACTCCTGAGTGTCCCCCGTATTACAGATTTTGGGATCATCTACAAAAGGCATACCTTCATTATACCAATGTGTTAGACAGTGAGTCTAACTTTTAATTCATATCCCTTCCACCATTTGATATGTATAAATAGGTCCAGGATAATATAATTGTTAATTAGACTGGTATAGAAACTCTAACAGTTCTAGCCACACCTTTTTTTTCTCTTTCATTCAGGTACTTATTTGTGATACGCACGAGTTGGGAGGTGGGGGGTGGTCTACATTGGGGGGTTGGGGTTAGAGTTACTATTTTTCTTATTTTAATTGTTTAGAGTGTTTTATGATCCCTTGTGTATCTGGTATGTATGGCGTAGATGGTTACTATTATTATGAATTATTTTACTGTTATTGTTTTTCTTTGCCTTCTTTTGTTTTGATAAGAGAAAAGTTAATAAAGTGTACTTATTTGCAAAAAAAGGCAAACCTTCCCTTCCAGTTCTTCTACCATGTCACTTATGAAGGCAGTGAAGAGAACCTATCATACCTTCCCTTGTAGTTCTTCTACAATGTCACTTATGAAAACAGTGAAGAGAATCTGTTCCAGTACCGAGCCCCACAGCACCCTGTTGGTCACTCTCCCCTCATTAGAGTGAGTGTCATTAACCACCACCCTACGTCACCTGTCCATTAACTGGGGTGTGTATCTATGTATCAGAGATATGAAGACATGCATTTTGTATAGTTTGGGTAGGAATCATATATGATAATGATGGAAACTGGCCTTATTCTCAAAGACTTGGCTGGTCTTCTGTATTACTGTCCTTTAATCATTGTCTTTTGTTTCAGAACTGCTCTTCTCAAAACCCTGTCAGCAGATTAAAATTAGTTAGTGGGAGGAAAGACAACAAAAAGCAATATACCATGAAGGAGGAGGTAGTTCTTCTGAAATGAATAGCAATATCCTCTGGAAACAAGAATAAGCTGATGCCAGCACGCTGTGATCTTTATAATAATGGTGTTATGTGCATACACTTGCTTGTTTGCATATGTGTGTTTACACATCTTAGGGAACACTTTCATCCTCAGAAGGAAGAGAAGCCATAGAAAACAGCAATGGAGGACAAGACAATATACAACTAGTGTCTGAGCCAGCTGTCAACTTAGAATGTGTTTTATATAGACCTCACTTTAACAGTGGGAATATTTACTTCAACCCCACCCCCAAACTTTCAATTGAATGCAAATCTGTGGCTAATTGGAGTTAATACTCATAGTTTACACTTTGATGAGTTTATTGAAAGTCTAAATGTGTGTGTGTGTGTGTGTGTGTGTGTGTGTGTGTGTGTGACATACCTACCTAACTGCTCTGTACTGGTCTAGTGACTATAACCCCCTTATTTCTGTCACCCCTTTTCTAACCAGTCCCATACACCTGTCCCATCCCTACTTGAATCTACTTACTAATTTGGCCTGTGCCAAGTGGCAGCTTGCTTCAGTTGTCCAGCACTCTTTCTGTAAAAAAGTGCTTATGGACATCCTTTTTGAATCTACCCCTGCAAATTTAGGCAGGTTACCAGTTGTCACTATATCTGAGCACAAGGAGAAAAGTTCCTTGATGTGTATGTCTTTGTTGCGTGCTGTGTGTTGAATGTAATTCTACAGTCTGTGTTAATAAAACTGTGATTGACTGAGCTGCAGCAGAAAACTGAGTGCCCCCAAGCCAGTTTTGCTGTTGTAAAGTTGCATAACCAGAGACAGAGAGACATGTCTAGGTCTGACAGTGACAAGGCGCAGTTATACTGATATAGGCAATACAACTTCTAGGTTTACACGCAAATATAACTGATTCTGAGATGCAGCTGAATCTGATTCAATTGTGCCAGCATTTACTAGCCATTGATTTTGATCTGCAACTCAGTTTATGTGGTCTGTTGTGAACTGATATTAAGTCTTTTCATCTAATACATTAGTCCAGTGCATTTGATAACAGCAATAAAATAAAAAAATTCCATCAATAATAAATTTCACATGTAATGTTCAGTTTAATACATCTCTCAAAATCAGAAGTTCAACTTGTAAAGCAGCGGTTAATTATATAGAAACATAGAATCTGATGGCAAATAAGGACTGCCTGTCCCACCAGTCTTTCCCCTACCTACAGTATCACCACAGACCCTAATTGGTCTCTGGTTCTCCCCCCACCCCTGCATTTCTGGTAAGATACCCTTATGCCTATCCCACGCATTCTTGAACCCCACCACAGTCTTCACCTCCACCACCTCCGGTGGAAGGCTATTGCAGGAAACCACCACTCTTTCTGTGAGGAAGTACTTTCTCACACCTCTTCTGAACATACTCCCTTCCAGCTTCATAGCATATCCTCTTGTTCTTGAACTCCTTTTTTTCCCCTCCTGTACCTACTTTACCCTGTACACACACATGCGTGCACATGCATGTGCAGTAAAAGACTGACCCACCAAGGCCTTCTCCACCTTATATATAATATATTGACATCTACATTAAAAAATATAATACACAGGTCTGGTAACTATTATTTAAATGCAAAGAAAATAGTTTCTGTAAGCATATAAGAGGCTAGCTCATCTGGCTATTTCTTGGAAAGATTAACTACAGTATCCAACATCTGGTGATGCATCTTTTAGCTAACAAAAACAAAAGATAAGTCATATATTTGGTATTTTTGAACATGCATTCCCTTTTTGGTCTAATGCCAAGCAAATAAAGAAAAGAAGAGTACCCATAAAAGCAGAAATCTTGGAGCAGATCATTTCCCTTATTCCCAGACACTCAAAAAAGGTATTGACTCCTGCACTACATCTGGGGTAGTGAAGAAGGATCTCAGGATTATTCCATAACAGGCGCACAAGAGTGAAATCTGTTCAATGCACAAACTGAATTCAGTTTGGTGCCTGGTGTTTCTGGAACTCTCTTTATTATGTTCACATGCTTATTTCGTATTTGTCTGGGATTTCTTTCTTCAAGTTATACCCCACCCCCCTCCCAAGTCTGCTACAGCTCAGTCAGTTTATTATCTACAGTACTGGATTAACAATGGCACTAATGGCTATGTGGCACCAGGCCCACACTCAGAAAGGGGCCTGGGGCAGCCACAATGACATTATTTAGTTTTCCAAAATGCCCTGTGCTCACACTGTGGCTGTGGGTGTGTGCATAAGTCGACTATCCCTCTCCACCCATCAGTGGTGGTGCCGAGTCATCAGTGATATCGCGTGACGTGGAGGAGCAAGAGCGTGAGTCACACAACACGCTACACTTTTTTACCACAGGCTACTCAGTCAGTGAGCTCTCTCACACTAATGTAGCACATGGGCAAGAACTGCGGTCTTCCTCAGTCTTTGGGTGGAAGACGTAGTTTGGTCAGTCAGTCAGTGAGCTAGCTAGCTAGCTAGCTGCCAAGCCCCTCACTACCAGAGTTGGATTAACCTTTTGAGAACTCAAGTTAAAGTGACTGGAACTGGTGTGAGCAGCTCCTCGCTAACGGCTGATGCAGAAGTCGGACAGGAGGACTCACACTAAAATAAACTCAGCATGGTGGCTGCAGCTTCCTGCAAGCAAGCACAACTTCAGGTCATAGACAGCACAGTTCAGTTCTAGGAGGAGGGGAGGAGGAGGAGGTCTTCTTGTCAAAAACTGGTGGGCTGGTGGCATTAGCAGGCCGCAGGTTCTGGCCAGATGGCCCTGTAAGTAAGTTAATTTAATCCCATCATAGGGGGAATGAGACATGAAAAATGACTGATTTTTGCTGTTGCTATTGCTCCTAATATTTGAGATTCCATTAGTAAGACCCTAGCAGTGACTGGCATTGACCCTCCAAATACAGAAAACATAAACTCAGGGTCCCCAGCACCAATCTCCCACTACAGTCAGAGTCTCAGCCACCCATGGGGTGGGAAGCCCCAGTGTTGTGCAGGAGGTATCCCAAGAGCCACAGATCTGGGCAGGGGGGCAAATGTGCAGGGGAACTGGGAGCTGCAGATCAGTGGACAAGTGTGCCCCTCTCATGCTGTACTGTACTGGGCCGGGGAGTTACCACTGGGGCAGCTATAAAAAAAAGAAAAAAGAAAAAACTTTAGGGGGTTAGGAATCCCAGGAACTGCTGATTGGGCACAGAGCTCAAATGGTGCAATGTTGTTCTTTGTCCTCGTCCCCAAATGACACATACAGTACCAGTACCTTGCTTGTGGGGAAGTGCTGGCTTACTGATTTAACAGCTACATAGAACACATGAACGTGGGAGCCCACAAAACTGTTTGGCACCGGACCCACAAAAGGTTAATCTAGCCCTGATTATCTGTAGCCAAAAAATGCATAATATATGTTTATATGTACAGTTACTGTCTCTCTTTCGGATATAAGAGTACACTCTCTAGTTCTTGGGTGAGAGGACTGCAAAGTGAAGTTGAGCAGTTCTGTCATACCCAGGACTTGAGAAGGAATTCTTCAACCATAAGAGACACAAGGAGTGTACTCCTAAACACATTATAAATCATGTTGAAGATTTATGTTTTTAAAATCTGAAACTTACATTTAAAATTAAAATGTTTTACTTTAGAAATCATCCTGATTGCCTAATAATGATGTCATGATTAATAAAGGATTAGAGGGGAGCTTCCCATACCTACCGTTAATGTGCACCACCTTTTCCAAAGCCCTACACACTCACAGCAGTCTTGAGGGGTAGCCATAAAATACATAATCTGTAAACAATTAAAGGATTACATATGCAGTTTTTAGAATTCTCCTATAAGATTATTGCAGTTGATCATAATCTCATTCTTAAATAAGTTGATTTTACAGACGAATTCTCAGCCCTCCAAATCTTGGGAGCAAGGTATTGTAATACCGGGGACTATCTGCAATTGTGCCAGAGAGGAATGTCACCAAGAAGCTTCCATGTCTGTCAACAGTATCCCAGAGACTAAAGCTAGATCTGCAATTATACTGCAACTGGGACAAACAAGGATAAAGGGAAGGTCGGTTAAACTACTGATTGGGGGGGTTGTTTCCAAAGTTAAAAAGAAATAGTGCGGTGCCTCCACCCAGAGAAAGGTTTAGGTGGCATGGTGTAAGTAAAGTACCACCTCTTAGGATGCAATACCTCCCCACAAGATCAGCCCACCTGTGAACCAGCTCAATACAGTGACAGTCCCCCAGAAGTATGCAACGTATACCTTAAAATAATTACATGTACACAGACAGTGATTACAAACAAAATAGCAAGATTTTCTATTAGGCTTGCAGCATGGCCTAAGTTGGGGAACGGGGGATTAATCACTGAGGTAGTTTGTACATTCCCAACTGTTTCTTCCATACCTTTCTAGGCACAGCCTATATCACACCAGCTGCTCATACCTTGCCCTTCTAGGCATAGCCAAATACCATGACCCAGGGCAGTGCTTTGAATGCCCTTCCAGGTTCTGCCCCATAACACTGCCCTCTCCCTAATATGGTTGCTTGCTCCTGACCACATGTATTGGAGGGTGCTGCCCTCTTCTTCTCTGTTACCAGTGTAAACACTTATTACTATTAGGAAGCTCCTAGTACTTCACTGGGTACTCAGCTGTGGAAACAGAGCAAGCCTTATGAAATTCCATGTGTCTGGCCAGCGGTGGTGCAGTTAAAGAAATCAATATAATCGCTGGCCCAGTGGCATGGAGGGCTACGGCAGCCATGCCTTACCTCTTGCCATACCGGCGACAATGCGTTCTCAATGCAAGCAGGCCACAAGGAGTTGGCTGGGAAGGGAGAGGATCAAATATCTGTTGGACTGCTCTCCTCTCCCAGGGAGGGAGGACTGGCATTCCTGCAGAATGACTGCCCCCAGGTGGAGGTCCGAGGGTAACACAGGACTATTGGGCACCAGTGAAGGGAGGATGCTGTGGGACTTCTGCAGGTGCACACACACGTACACATGTATGTTGACATGTGTGCCCCAGCAACAGGAAAGGGAGAAAAACAGAGAAAACCCCAGGCTGCAGTGTTGACCGCCCCAACAGGCTCCACACCCAGTGGCGGGCACTGCCTCAGCCCTGTAGCAGAGTGGGGTGCTGGAAGGTTCTGAAAGAGTTTAGGGCTAACAGGATATCACGGTCTGACTCCACCCCGCCCACTGACTCTGCCCCCCAGCCCGCCTATTGGCTCTGCCCCCCATGGTCTCTCCCCATCATCTGCCCCTCCCATGCCAAATTTCTTTAGCCATATTTGTCAATTATGCAGAGATAAATTCAGTAATATATGTATTAAATGCACAGCAACAAACATAGCAATATACAAATGTACTTATTACCAAATAGAAAGCAATGCAGGTAAGATAAGAAATAGGTACAAATGTAAACCCGTTATGGCACATTCACAAGTCACAAACAGTTGTCTGTCTACAAACAATATTCCCAATAGTGTGGAAGCAGATGTCAACCTTAAAGGGACACTGTCAACCTTTTTTGCATCATATTATTTTTAGGTAAAAACCCACATTTTATGGTTGCTTGCTTCCTCTAGAATTCAATATAAAAAGCCTCTCAGAAATGTTGCAATCTGATTGGCAGTTAGGATTCCAACAGCCTGACATTAATCCTATTACACTGTCATGTACAGCTTGATCACCATGGCACATAAATTCTTCCTGTCAGCATTCCATTATTTAGCACTGCTGAATGACTGGAATGATGATGCACTCTGATTTTGAACCAGCATTCTCAAACTGTTGCTGGAAGAACTATTTTATTAAAAAGCTCCTTCTAAATGAGGAAAATATTCAAAAAGTATACTTTAAACACATTTCTTTTGGAATATTTTTTTTATAATAGCAATAAGACACTCCTGTCCCAGGAGTTAGATTAATAGTCAGTCGTCCCCTTGGGGCAATATGGCACTTGGCTATGCCTTGTGCCACATTACACCCCTGGGGGTGGTTGACAGACTGTTAACCTAACCCCTGGTAATGCCTTATTGCTTAATTGATGTGCTTGATTGTTTTATCTGCCTTCTTGCTTATTAGAACTGAAATGCATGGTAATGTATAGCTATGCCCAGAATTGTTTTGCTTCATATCATTGAACTACTCTTAGTGTACACTTCCTGAACATTGGAAACACGCTCAAACAGTACTGCCACTCATGAATCAATGGTCTCTTCTACTCCCACCACATAATAAGTTGCTAGACTGTGTTGGGGGGGTGTTCCTGAATCCCGGAAAGATGCAGTGGGAGATGGTCAAGAAGTGAAAAAATGAAAAAACTTTTTGTTGTGGTAACACCACTATGCTGGGCAGTCAGTTTTGCATTTTTTAAATGAAAAAAGGGATTTGAATCAAACAACCAGCTATAACAACTGTCTCTATAGAACGTGAAGAATCATAAAATGTGTTTTTTAAACTAGGATCACGTTGAGGCCTAAGGGGGGGGCAGTGTCCCTTTAACCTTTTTTTTCACTATCCATCAGGACAAGTGCACTCAAACTTGTAGTAGCCAGCAGGCACAGAAGGTTGCACTAGCCAACAAGGCTTGACTTGTGTCAACCCTCTACTGAAGTCCCCATATGGGAATTTTGAGGTTTTAGAAGCACAAAGCTGTATGCAGTGCTTCATCATTCACCCTGTATATGAAATGTTTTCTTTGGTTTTATTAGCAGAAGCAATATCAGGTAATGTTTTACAAAGCCACTGCAGCAAATTTATGACTCAGTATTATCTCATCTGACTGACCCCCCCAGCATTTGAAGCAAAGGGTCAACCTGACACCCCCCCAACACACACACACACACTTTACTAGTGTTAATGTAAGCTCTAAAAGCAACAATAATAATGGCGAATTTCAATCACTTATACTGGACAAATGCAAGCCAAGAAATACTCTGATTATTGCATATTTATACTGCTCCCACATCGCTTTCTACACAAGACAAGCA
Organism: Neoceratodus forsteri; assembly: GCA_016271365.2. Classification (NCBI taxonomy): domain Eukaryota; kingdom Metazoa; phylum Chordata; order Ceratodontiformes; family Ceratodontidae; genus Neoceratodus; species Neoceratodus forsteri. The sequence continues at coordinate 1,046,498,519 of CM028131.1, forward strand.
AAACAAGAGACTACAATGCAATCAAATGTAGTGTGCACCTCCACTGTTTTGTACCACATGGACTCTTGCTTCCTCATGCCTTAATCATTAGAGAAGGGAGGGCTAAGCCGGGAATTAAGTAGGATCGATGGTATTACATTAAGTAGGGGAAAATGGGCAGACTAGATTAGCCAAGTGGTCTTTATCTGCCATCAAATTCTATGTATTTATGTTTGTCTTTCTGCACCCCCTTCCCCACCAAAAGAGAGGATACCATAACAGCAAATGTTCAGCCAAGCAGTTCTAGCTCTGCATACACAACAGCTGACATCATCATGAACCTCACCAGTTTCACTGTCACCCCCACCCACAGGGCAAGGAACAGAGTCAGACAGAGAAAGACACTTTCAGATCCCACCCTGTGATCAACTGGACCTGCTCTCCTGGGAGTCTTTCACATTGTGATGTGTGCTGGGGCAGATGCAGGATTTATTATGGAGTGTTCATGGGAGCAACACAAACATAGAGGGCTTGTGGTGTAGAAAACTTTGACATTTCTGTTTATATATACCAGGTTCAAAAGAATCGGTTTAACGTGCTCTGACCTAACAATAGATTTTTCAAAACACTGTCCTTTCATCAGCCTATGGTAAACAGCAAACAGCCATGTTGATGCTATACTACCTCTCTTTAGTGTCTATATACAGTCAGTAGGTGATCTGTGCACCATAGGTATACCTATTTTAGTCTTTTAAATGATATATTTTACTAAGGTTTATTGTAGCATACATGCTTCAAAGCACTGTTTTTGTATGAAACAATTCACTGTGAGGAATAAGGGTGGGAATGCATGGATGACAGGTCCATTAAGAAGAGTTATGGACCCCTACACCTGCCAGTAGTGGCATCTATGAGTCTATGAATGGTTCCTTCAGAATCTGTTCCAAAGTGGTGTCCCGGTAAAGTACAGATCTGAGAGACTGGGAAGTGAGAAGGATCAGCTATGGTGAGTTTGGTACAAAACCCACCACTTGCAGGTCAGATCCTGTATACATCTTAGTATTCTGTCACTGAAATGTTGGACACAGATACTCAAATATTTGGGGAAATGAGGCACACTGGTCATATTACTATGGGACAAATCATCAGACAAGGACAAGCTCAGACAACTGGAAGCCAGTGACTTAAGAGCGCTCTACCCTTGCTCACAGCGTTCACTCTAGCTAAATGTTTTAACTGATTGATAATGACTCACATCGAGTCATTTGTTGTATCTCCCTCTTGAACTGCCCAATAACTGCAGATCTTAATAAGATGTTAAGCATACCATGGCCACCTGGAACACAGATGGAGATAATCATGAGGACTACAACCGGCTAAAGTGGAAACTTTTTTAACTTCATTAACAGACATGAGAAACTTACACTAGTCAAGGCGGGCAAGTAAAGGGTTAGCTGCACTGCACTATCCCTGATCAATTTGCACTAGGTTTTGGGAAGTAAAACAATGTTAAAGCAACAGAGCATGAATATGGTGAACATTTTGATATATTTCTTTTTATTCTATTTTAGATTGCCCCTTATCTACTGAGTGACATGTTTGATACATTTCTTTCCACAGTTCGTGTCAACTTTAGTATTTTGTTTTCACAATTGGAATAATAAAAAGAGTGCTTCTTTCAATATGGCTTAGACCAAGTTTTCATATGTATTCTCAGCTGTTTTTGTACAGTAATTGTTTAAAATCATGTCTGTTGTGACTAAAATGAACTAGCAGGCAGCAGGTAGTACTCTCTGACCTTATGGAACACTAGGTTGACAAAACAGCTGGGAATCTGAATGAAAACCTGGTCCGACCCATATTAAAAGGAGTGCTCCTTTTATTTTTTTCAAATGTGACAACATGTACTAATGTAGACTCAAAATGGAGAAATAAGGGTATCATACAAGTCAGGTGATAAGGGGTAATCTAGAATATAGCATAAAAAAGTATATGCCAGAATTTTAACTGGATTCATGCGCTGCTGCTTTAAAGTCATGTGAAAGTTAAACAGCATCATGAATTCATGCAAAAAACTTGGGAGTCTTGCACGATGCTACTTTCCAGTCCAGTTTCCAAAATAATCTTTGCGAACATCACTTTTCTCACAAGAAGATTTAGCACACTTTCTCAGGTCAATAGTGTCACATAAGTCCTTATGCACATGAAGGAACATCAAATGGTTCAGTCTTTTTTGACTCATTGTGGATCATAGATACTGTAGGACTTTATCCGTCGCATGGAGCTGAATGATCGCTCTGGTATAGCATTGGACATTGGAATGGTTAGGTATAACTGCATCAATTTGTGTACTTCACTAAGTAGTAAATGTGCTCCATTCACATTGAGTAGCAGTTCCTTAACTGTGGAGAGCTTGGTTACAGTCTTAATTTTGCACATTTCCAGTTGGGAATTATTGTACACATGTAATGTGCCTGGAAGCATTGCAAGCTGTATTTTCAGCTTCTTGAAATTTATGTCCCTGGCATACACTCACTGGAGTTCTGCATCAACCTCAAAGGACTCAAGTGGGATTGACTCTTTTATTGCTCCGATAATAAGTTTCTCAATTTTAAGCATTATATTTAGAGTTTCTTGGTCAAACCGATCATTCATCTTGTTGATAATATTTAGTACTTCAAAATATTCCTTCCTGAAGTAGCTGTCAGCTGTTTTAAATGTGTGTGGCTCAGAACCATCATCATAACACTTTGGTGGTCATCACATTCTTGGTGGGACTGGTGGATCAGTAAGACCTTCTCTGGAATTTACAGTATCCCTGTAGAATGCCTCAAACTCTGCATCTGATTTAATTCTTTCAGAGTAAGCAGCGGTTGAAGAGAAGAAGTTCATAACAACTTCAGCTGAAATCTCCTTTGCTTGTAGATGAAATGCCAGGTTTTCAGTGGCTGAAAATATCTTTAGCCCCAAATTCAAAGTGAAGAAAGTATAAGATTTGATCATTATGGCAATCATACCAGGTGCCTGTTTGCTTGCTTCTGTGTTACGTCTGTCCTCTGATATCCGTTCCAAAGTCTCCATGATATATTCGTTGTTGTTAATGACAGCCTCAATAGCCAATTTCAGCAGTCCATCTTGTTTGGCAGAGTGATTTTAAGGTTTGGGAGTGATGTGCTTGGTCACCTGGAAAAGCATCTTGGATTTTGTCAGACAATGTAAGACAGTTTAGTGATGCTTGAATTAAGTTGAAAAGATCACTGCATAGATTTAAAGCATCTCTCATACTGCGCCACAATACTTAGTAGCATCTTGAGGGCACAGATTCAGGCTGTGGTTTAGGCAATGCAAGGACAGAGCAGAAGGGTTTTCTTCCTTTATGCAAACGCATACTCCAGTGTCCATGCCTTGAAATGTTGATGCTCCATCATATGTCTGCCCTCTAAGGTTTTGCAAGTCAAACCCAAGTCAAAGAAGCACATCTTTCATCACATTCATCAGGTACTCTGCATTTGCCTGTCAATTTCATATAGGCCAATGAAGTCCTCAGATATCATGTATTCTTCATTCACCCACCGTATGCAAAATGTGAGTTGTTCATGACCAGAAATGTCTTGAGTCTCATCAACAGTAATGGCAAATGCACCTGCCTCTTTAATCTCCTGCCTGAGTTGATCTAAAGCATGCCAATACATCTCTTGTATTAGCTCATTCAAGATATCATGAGAGGCATATTTTGGGGATTTGATCCAGTGTGTGAACTGATCCCCAAGTTTGTTGTTCTCACCTAGAAGGCCCAATACCCTCTTAAAGTTGCTTTCATCATCTGTGCTACCTCAAATGGCAAGTCCTTGTTGAGGCAAAAACTGCAAGACTCAGAAGTGTGCTAGCAAGCATTTCTGGTGTAGATCTTGCTCCTTTGCTTTGTTGGTTAATAGTTGAACACTATTGGGTACTCTTGTTAGATTTTGTACTTTCAGTACACACTCACAATGAAAGTTAGAATTTTCATGAGCATCTAGCGATTTACTACCATCTTTCCAAGAAATACTTTTTTCATAAATGCCTGCTCTTAACACTTTGACCAAATGATCAAACTTTTCTTCAGTGCATAGCGGCAAACATTGCAGAAAGCAACTTTTTTTGTTTTACACAAAACAATCCAGCTGTACTTCTTGTACTAGGAACTCTGAAAAAATCTGGGTCTGCGATTTGGTCCTTCACCATAGTATCTTACAGTTGTCTCCTTTGGAACCGGCAAACGAATTGGATTTGTTGGAGAAATGCTCTGATAGCAGTCAAGAAAGCAGGCAGTGTCCTCTGCAGGCATGATGTCAGCCTCAGGAATGTCTTCCTCAGGTATCTCCACATTTTCAAAAAAGTCATGCTCAGTGTCAGGATCAGCTTCAGCAACCTTGCAACTGTCATGCTCCACGTCCAGTTCACTGGGACATTCATTGTGAATCCTGCTCTACAACAAAAAAGATCAAGAAGGATTTTAATGTAAAATATAAAATGGGCAAGGAAATCCCTGTATCCTGATTGGCTGAGACTTGGTTCTAGCCATGGCAGTAAGACGGCACCACCAATGGCTAAAAACAAGTATCTGCCAACCAGGGCAAGTCACAGAAACCATAAGCCTCTTACTTCATAATTTCCATCACATACATGGCTGCAACCTTTACCCATATATAGAAACAACAGTTACCTTTGGGGTCATTTTTTATAAGCAATAAGGCATTTCATGGACATTGGTGGTGTTGGTACTAAGTTTCCACCATGGTCAGGGGGCTGAAGTCACTTGGCTTCACATTATGCCTCTGACCATGGGGGAACCCATGTAGTACCACCAATAGCCCATTGTACCTTATTGATTAAGCAAAACTGTTCTCTAGGGTATTGCTAAATCTGTACAAGGCATAATAAAATATGCTTGGGCCAGTCTCAAGCTAAATGGAAAAGAGCGAAGAAAACTTATGGTAGTCTAATCTTCTCTTTCACTCTTCATGTCTGTATTGACTTCTTGGGCAGTAAGAGCAGGACTTCTGTTCAGATGATTGCTGTCTAGTTTATTCTTTTTGGCATGTGCAGTAGATGTAAAATTCATAATTGATGTTTGAGACAGATGTTATTTGAGTGCCATTTTCAATTCTTCAGAAATTCTTTAAAGAAAATATCTACAAAATGTGAAATGTTTGTTTTTCTCAAGCTTTGGATATTTGACAGTGATTTCCATGAAATCGCACTGCCTTGCATATTTGAAAACATCACTGTAAAAATTGTTCACAAAAACTACATAGAGTATGCAAATACATAATCTATCATCTTTACCTATCCCTTATGTCTATCCTAGCCTCTTTTGAAGCTACCCACTGTCATTGATGAAGACATTGAACAACACCAGCCCCAGTTCTGATTCATGCAGGACCACACAGGTGACCTCTTTGGTGCCAGATAACTCCCCTCTACAACCACCACCCTCTGGGTTCTGTGTGTGGAAGTGTGGGTGTTGATGACAGACACAGCAGGCAAGAATTTAGGTACAAGTCCCACATGATGGTACAATTTATTTGCTTTTGGCAGTTTTTAGACACTTCGACAGATCAAAAATAATAAACAGTTATTTCAGGTCTGGCTATTTCAGAAACTGGCTTTTTATCTTTACCAGTGAAGCCTAGCTAGTCGGTGTTGGCTCTCACTTACCAAGGTTTTGCTGGGAGGACCTTTGCTTATGAGGGGTCTCATCACCAGTCTTTGCACTTTCCCATTAGTCCAGTCTAGCCAGTAGCAAATGGCTCTAGTCCATCAGAATCTGCCCTCAGCTCCCTCGTGGCTAGTTGGCACTCCCCTTAGTGCTCTCTGACAGGCTTAACCAAACCCCCTCACATATGTCCCTCTGTCCCTGTGGTCCATACCCCTATCCCAAGGCAGCACCACACAGCTCAGCCAGCTGTTCAGCACCAAACCCTCACACTCTTAGCTTTGCATAGGCTTTTTCTCTCTGGTATCTGAGGCAGCCTCTCTCTTGGAGTTCTGTAGCTGACTGACTAAAAGCTGCTTAGAGAGCATGTGCTGTTATACATAATAATAATAAGCTTTATTTATAAAGTACAATTCTACAAGCCAAAGCACTGTACAATAATAAAATAGTAAAAAATATTAAAATACAAGATTAAAAAAATCCATACAATTCTAGCAGTACAGAATAGAAATAGATTAGATAAAGTAATCACTGAATGCTTGTTGAAATAAATGAGTTTTCAAGGCTACCTTAAAGCTCTCCATGGTCCTGCACACTTGAATCTGATGAGGTAGAGAATTGCACAGGGTAGGGGCTCCATACATAAAAGCACGAGCCCCAGATGTTTTCAGCTGGACCCTGGGAACCTCTAACAACCCCTCGTCAGTTGAGCAGAGATGATGGCCAGGGCTGTAGGGAATCAAAAGATCTTGCAGATCGCAATGATCCTGTCTGTGCAGGGCCTTGTAGGTCAGAAGTCTGACCTTGAAGGTGATCTGCCACTAAACAGGCAGCCAGTGCAGTTCACGCAGCATGGGAGTGAAATGACCTGAACGAGGAGTCCCCATCAACAGCCTTGCTGCAGCATTCTGAACCAGCTGCAAGCGACGGATATCAACCCCCAAAAGCCCCAGGTAAAGAGAGTTACAGTAGTCAAGGCACAAAGTCACAAAGGCATGGATCAATGTTGGAAGGTTGCTGGATACAACAAGGTGCTTAATCCTGGTAATGTTCCTAAGATGGTAAAAGGAAGACTTGATGACTTCTGACACCTGCGAACACAGTGTCAGCCCATCATAAAGAATTACCCACAGGTTGTGCACTTGTTCAGAGGTTGGCAGCTGGGAAACTCTGAGCCAAAGACCAGAAGGCAGCCCCACCACCAACCTCTCTATCCGGCGACCCGGATACACCACCAACAACACCTCAGTCTTCTCAAAATTCAATTTCAGCCAGCTTGATTTCATCCAGTCATGGATTTCCACCACACAAAGACCGAGACCACACTATCCTGGTCAGCTGCAAAAGACAGACAGAGCTGGGTATCATCAGCATAGCAGTGAAACCTCAGCCCATATCATCTTAAAATGTCTCCGAGGGGCAGCATGTACAATGCAAACAATATAGGGAACAGCACTGAGCCCTGGGGGACCCTGCACAGCAGAGAGAATGGGTCCAAGGAAAAATTCCCTGACACCACCCTCTGAGATCTGCTGGAGAGGAATGATTGAAACCATCTGAGGACAGAACCAGCCAGGTCGCAGATGACCCTCAGGCACTCGAGCAGCACCCCATGGTCCATAGTGTCAAATGCTGAAGAAAGAGCCAGAAGAACCAAGATGGAAAGGTGCTTCTGATCTCTTGCCATCAAAAGATCATTGAGCACCTGAACCAGAGCAGTCTCAGTACTGTGCCTCTTCTGGAAACCAGACTGGAGAGGATCATAGATATCATGGTTGGTAAGGTGGTTCTCCAGTTGTAGCACAACTACTTTCTCAATCACCTTCCCAACAAAGGGAAAGTTAGAGATAGGCCTGTAGTTGGCAAAGCAGTTTGGGTCCAGAGCAGCTTTCTTAAGGAGCGGTGTCACCACCACCTCCTTCAGGGAGCTAGGAAACTCACCCGACTCTAAGGAGCATCAAACGATCTTTGCAAGGATAGGGCCAATGGACTCAATACACCCCATTAACAGGTGTGTTGGGCCCGGATCCAAATTACAGCATGTTGGCCACATACTCTAGACAATCCGCATGATGTCCACAATCTCCGGACAGTTGAAAGATGTCCAGGAAGACCGAGGAGGGGTGACCAAGCACCGACCACTGTCAACCCCCATAGAAAGTGCTGGACAGATCTTGGCCCTGATGTTGGCCACCATATCTGCAAAGAATCGAGCAAATTCATTACACGTAATTTGTGAAAATGCATCTCGAACATGCAGACAGTTTGGGTTGCACAACCTGTCAACAGTTTGAAAGAGCTGAGCCGGTCAATTCTGAGCAGCAGCAATCTCACCAGACAGGAACTCTGCCTTCTTACTAGTGATTGCTGATTGATAGATTTGATAATGTGCCATCAATCCAAGGTAGTCAGCCTCAAGGGTTGATTTCAGCCAATGTCGCTCTAACCTTCATCCAACTCATCTCAACTCCCTCAAGGTCTCATCAAACTAAGGGGACTTAGGGCACAGAGAGAGAGAGAGGGTGAACACGGACAGGAGCAATAGAATCCAGAGCTTCAGTAATAGCCTTATTATAGGCCTGAACTAAACTCTCTGGATCCTCGCTGGCCCCTAGAAATCCTGATAGGACTAATATCACCAGTAGACCATCCGGGTCCACATCCCTCAAAGGGTGGTATCTGACCATCTCCACAGGGGCAGGCCTACAAGGGGGACCTGGAGATTGAACCTTGCGGTGTGGTGGTCAGACCATATGACCAGTTCCACCACCAAGTCTGAGGTCTCCATCCCCAGGAGGAAGACCAGGTCAAGTGAGTGACCGTGACTATGGGTAGCAGAGGCAACAACCTGTGTAACTCCAACAAGTTCATAAGTTGGAGGAAGTCTTGTCCAAAAAGCGAGGGTTCATCGTCGACCCTGGTGTTAAAGTCACCCAGGACCAGCAACCTGGGTGACTCAAACACCATGTCGACGATGAAGTCTGCAAGTTCCTGCAGGAACAATTTCTCAGCCCTGGGTGGATGGTAGATGAGAATGATCCTACAGCCCACACCTGCTACCATGGCACATTCAAATGATCTGACCTTCTCAACTGGCACACCAGTCATGCGGTACCATGCCTGACTCCAGTGAACTATTAAATATGCCTGCTAGTGGCATTGCAAGTGCCTAAGCAAGTTCCGTTAGTACATTTTTATGTACTCTGTCTGGGACTGGTGATTTTTCCACCTTCTATGATGGCCGAGAGTTAGACTAGCTCACATACCGGGTCCGCGGCTGAGGCCGAGCACATGCAACTTGCAAAAGAAGCCAAAGTTTCCATACAAAGAAAGATGGTAAAATCTTTTAACATGAAACAGAAAAATAATAATAACAATATAGCCTCACATGCCCCAGCATCTAGTGCTCCACACAATGCAATTATCTATTTAACTATACAGCCAGCTCTTGAATACTGAAACTGGAGTAAATCCAATTCCCCCCGATGTGGATGCAGTTTTACATTCCTCATCTCTCTCTTGAATCTTCCCCCCACCAGTCTCAGCCCATGCCCCCTTGTGTCCTTTCCCTCTTTAAACTTGAAAATTCCCTCTGTACCAGTCTTGTTTATATCATTCACATATGTAAAGGTCTCTATCATATCTACCCTATCCCTCCTCTCCTCCAGGGAACACATGTTAATTTCCCTTAGCATCTCCTCACAGTGTTTGTCTTCCATTCCCTGTCCCCTGTCATGGTTATCTGTACCCCTCCCAACTGATAACACCTCCTTGGGTTCCTTGATCCCAAGTGCATGACTTTGCACTTCTTTGTACTGAATCCCAGCTGCCATGTGTCCAACCAGTCTTCACATTTGGTCAGATCATCCAGATCATCCTGCAGCCCCTGCCAGTCACCCTACTGTGTCATTCACCACCGCCCTGTTCTTCATGTCATCCACAAAAAGGCTAATCCTATTCTTAATGCCATGCAATTTGTGAGCTATGAAAATGCCAAATAACACTGGGCCTAGTACTGAGCCCTGCAGCACTCTGCTTGTCACATCCCTCGGAGACAAGAGTTCCCCTCCCACCACTATCCTCTGCTGCCTACCCTGCAGCCAGTACCTGATCCAATTCATCATCCTAGTCCCTGCTCCCTGGTATTCCACCTTGTTAATCAGCCTCCCAAGACGGACTTGAGTCGGCAGTCCACTCATCCATCCCAGTCCCAAACAACAAGCGGTTATACACATTGGGCAGGATTCACAAAAGAGATGTGCTGAGCGCATCTCAGATGCGCCGCCACAAATTAGATGCACCGAGCACAGACAGAGCAATTCACAGAGGCATGCACAATGGGATTCACCGAGTGCATCCCCTCTGTGAATTGCCCAGAAACAGTACAGCACAACTGCAGATGTGCTGGTGCAACAGAAGATGCGCCAGGGCACCCTGGATGCCCTGAGCCACACAGGGGAGCAATTCAGAGCAAGTGGAGCAAGCCAGCAGGGCAATAGGGAGCAAACATGATGCTGGAACAATGAAACACACAGACACAGGTGCTGATAGCAACATGTTTATAACACTGTAAAATCAGGATATACAACCGTACAACACAAAACCCAGAACAACAAAGAAGTGGAATAGCAAACAGAGAAAGGTGAGGTGGGGAATGACAGGGATGGGAAGAAGGGCAGGAAGGGGATAGAAACAGGGGGATATATACATAAACTATATACAGAGCAAGGCCCCAAGATGAGGCAGGGGGCCACTAGTGCTGCCGTGCCCCCCCACCCCACACCCTGGCACAGCCACGTAAGGGCAAGCGCTGAAGAACACCCTGCAGGGCAGCTGACAGGTGCCAAACTGTCCTGGATATAGGCTGTAGGGCCACCTGGATGGCCACATAGATCCACCTCTCCACATCAATATGGGCACCACCCCCATCCATGGCATGGCATCCCAGGAGACCTACAGCAATGACAGAGAGAACACATGCTGAGGGCCTGAATGTAGACAAGCAGTAACCCACAGCAGCAGAACCACAGCAACAGCAGAATGCACCACCTACCTGCCCCTGAATGGGCACCAGGCCCAGCACCCAGGAGCCTCCCCCTCCACGCCTCAATGACGGTCACAGCCCTCTGCCTGGCTTCTGGTCCCGCAAAACACAACAGACAGAGAGCACCATGAGTCAACACAGCAGTGCCAAAAAACACAATACCAACATGCACAGGCAGTGTAGGAACAGCCATATATCACTACTGTGCAGGATGCACTGCCGCAGTGCCGCCCCCTCAGGCATGTGTGCATGCAGCACACAGTGGTAATGAGCTGTGCAGTCCTCAGCGGCCTGCATGCAACCACAGCCCTGCCCATAACCCCCCCATGCCACACATGATAGGGCTGCACTGGGCAGGTGCAGCCACTGCCATGTGTGCAGGATGACAGTGACTTAAGTGGGTGCCCCACGAGGGCCTCAACACACACTCTGTACATGCCATAAAAGGAGCCAAATGAGCAACACCTACCTGGCCTTGGCAGTACACTCCAGCATGCACGGCAACGCAGCTGCCCCAGTCTCTCCAGGTCCCACCTCTGGAGGTCACTGAAATGATGCTGCACTGCTCCCCAGTGCATGGCATCCCAGTGCACTGTACCAGCCTCCTGGCAATGGAGGCCCTCACCTCAGCCCTGGGCACATGGAGGTCCTCCTGCCAAACAGCTGCCCCTCCACCGACATATAAAAAGAGTCATCAGATGCAGCAGCTCCACCTGAGACCAGTTCATAGCCCTAGGGGATTGTCTACCAGTTCTAGACATTTCCCCACTGTCAGGTACTGTCTCCCAGTGCAACACGTAGTAAAGCGCGATTGAGTACCTGATATGCGCCATGTGAAACACTGAGACATGTGCAGTACAATGCACACAGTGCATGAAGCGCAATAGGTCAGAGGCAACATGGCATGTACAATTCCAACCACTAAGGTGTGGCAAGGTCACAGCCAGGGTATGCATGCATGATGTGCGTGAGGCAGACATATTGTGCTCGGCATGCGCTACGTATGCCTACGGTGCACAACGCGCAATCCATGGCCACTATGACCACTCAGTGGTGCATGTCCAATGCGTGTGGGTATGCAGTGCATGATACAGGACACAGCGCGATGGCCAGCGTCCCCGCAGCAGCGCATTGAGTAAGCAGCATAGTGGCACATATTGAAAGATGCGCCATCGCACATGGTGATCGCGCATGCATGACAGATGCACCATAATGTCATAGGCTCATATCTGAGATGCTCCTTGTAAAGTGAGATGAGCTGGGGGCAATTTAGCAATTCACAGATAATGCGCCTTAAACCGCCTCATTCAACATGCATGGGCATCTCAGCTGATTAGTATCTCATTACCAGAGGCCCAGGCCTCATTTGCATGCCCTGAGCCATAAATGCTCCCAATTCTGCAGGCTGAGATCAGGTGACTGAGAGGGAACAGAGCCCTGAAGGTGAGGACACAGCTATATTTACATGGTCTACAGAACTTACGGGGGGGATTGTACATGTGCATGCATGCCTCTCAACGATTACGTCCCCATATGGGGAACAGTGCCTCCCAATATGTGGGACACACGCACATAATGTGGAACAAATGCCCATAATGTTGAACACTGAACCTGTGCAGTACATAGGATGCACAGAACACTGGTAGACTGGTTGCTGTCATGTCCAGAACGCCTGTTACAGAACCATGGTGTACACATGGCAGCATATGAGACAGAGTACTGATGTACACTGGTAAGGTTGGCAGTGGGACCCGGCCTTGCACCGTGGAACATGGTGGTTCTGTGACCTACACGGAGGTACTGTTCCCTGTATAGTGGTACTGTGGAGAGGTATTTGTGAATGAGTGTTACTGGCCATGTGTGGTGGATGCAGTGATATGTTACAGGTCTGTCCGAGGCACATGGTGGTGCCTGTGCAGGTGAGATGTCAGTGACACCATGCCACACACTGCGGACAGCTGCACCATGGCTGTAGCCAACTGGCCTGTGCCACCCCCCCCCCGGCGTAGCAAGGGCAGAACCCGGTTTGTGCAGGGTACCACTGCATCCACACACACACACACACACACCACTGAGGTACTAGGTCATGTCCATGGCAGACTGCACCACATGCCCCCCTGGGGCAGCAGCACTGCAACCCAGCTGTGGACCGGTGGACATGCATGGCAGGTGCACTGTCCCCAACAGGCCACATACCATAGGGTGCCGCTCACCATGCCAGGACACCGACTCGCAGGCCACCACCCAGCCCACCTGCAGCAGGGAACCTGGTGGGGTTGATAGACAGAGGCAGGTGGGGCAGGAACATGTGTACCCACAGGCACGCCTAACACCTGGATGCTTCCCCCTAACAGTAGCCACTATGTCAGAGGATGCTGGTGGTGCCTGAATTTCACAAAAGATGAGGAGAGGGCACTCATTGAAGCATGTCACCTATGCCTGGACGTCCTCACTGGCAGGGGAGGCAGCCTGACAGTGCGGGCAGTGGGCTGGGAGGAGGTGGCCCGGCAGTTGAATGCTGTGGCACCATACAACCGCATGGTCCTGGAGTGTCGAAAGCACTGGAACGATGGGTGCAGGAGGGTCAAGGAGAAGGTGGCCAACATCCAGGCCTCCCTGCAGTGGACAGGGGGTGACCCAAGCACAGCAGAACAGCTTAGCCCTAATGAGGCCCTCCTGGCCGCCAATGTGTCCGGGACAGCCATGCAGGGTATCCCCAGTGGTGGATTCCAGACCAGTGGCAGCCCGTTGCATCATTGTGAGTAGCTGTGTGGCCTAGACAGGCCCACCTACCCATGTACCAAGGCCGCTACACCTGTCCCTACGTGCTGTGCACTATTACTGTATACCCAGGCACAGCAACCTGGGGACGGTCACCCCTGATTAGTCGACATGCCCGTGGTGCCGCCTTTGCCACATCTCTGCACCGGGGGGCACGTGTCCACTGTGTATCTGTGTGGCATGTGCCACCACTGCCTCCCAGTATGCATAATGCAACACTGACAGACATGATTATACCATGGCCTGTATAGCGTTGTCACGCCATGACCCTGCTGTGGTCAGGTCTGCAGCCTTGGTGCCATGTGGATGGCTGTGTACTGTTGTGCATCACCAATGTGATGTATGCATACTGTGCATTAACCATGTTCTCCCTTCTTCTCTCCACAGCACCATCATGCCTCCCCGGTGCAGACCTCACAGGCGATGATGCAGACCCATCTCATGGGCTGATGACACCACCGTGCCCGACTCTGCACCATCACCATCCACATCCCGAACAACACCGGTCACATCCCCAGCTCAGGCAGGACAGCCAGCAGGTACATCTTTTGGCTGGGGAGCCTGTCTGGATTGTCTGATGATGACCCAGATGATGCGGTGGACATTGCTGATGCCCTCCTTGTGCTTGCCAGTTGCATGCAGGAGAAGGGCCTTGGCACCACCACGGTCATCACCGCCACCACCAGAGCAGTCATGGCAGATGGTGGTGCATTCATCACGGGGTTGCTTGCGCACATGGCCCTGGTTGCCACTGATGTTCCCACTGTGTGAGGTACAGCTGCAGATGCAGCACAGCTGTCCGCAGCTGTGGGTGCTGCGCACCCTGCACCACTGCCAAGTGCAGTGCTGGTGATGTCAGTGGCATCCAGGCAGGGTGCATGCACCCGCTCCATTGGCCCGGGAGGACACCACCCATGGGCAGTCAGTGATGGTGCCCAACCAAGCCACACCCATGTCACAGCCTGCCAGGGTGCAACCACCACCTGTGGATGCACCAGGACAGGCTGATACATCCCCTGCCCATTGGCAATGCCACCATGAAGCATCACCCGCCAATGACATGGAGGCCTATTTCGCCCTCCTGCGGGTGACTGTGGAGGGGCAGGAGGCCCTCAGTGTGGAGTTCCTTAGCCACAGGACTGTGATGGTCCAGGAGCATGAGTCCACGGCTGTTTGGCATGCACAGATACTGGCAGAGGCACGCATCATGCAGGTGGGCATGACCACAGCTCTGGAGCAGATTGTAGCTGCTGTGGAGGTGGTGGCTGCCTCTGCAACATGCTGTGGACATCATGCATCCAGTCGGACACCCAGGAGCATGTCCTGCATACCCCAGCAGCAGAGCCAGGTGAACCCCCTGCTGCTGACTCCATCGCTGCTGGTCTCCACGCCCACCATCCATAGCTCAGGTGGTGGCCATGGGTTGGCCACTCCACTGGGTACCCATACACGGTCTCAGAGCAGTATCCCTGCAGTGTCACTGGCGACACCCACTTTGGCCAGTGGTGGCACACCTGCCACCAACAGCCATGGCAGGGGCTGCCCCTGTGTCCATGGTGGTGGGAGATCTGCCCTGTGATGACCATGTCCATGGGCCTGTGGTGGCAGGATGGCACACCTGTGTGTACTGGATGCCCTGCAGGTGGTGCAAGTGGTGGTGTGTGTGGTGCTCACTGGCCCCACTGTAGCCCAGGCACCACTCTGTGCTACCTGTGCAGGATCACCTGCGTGTCTGTGTGCGCCACTGTTGTGCCATGTGTCATGGGAATGCTGAGTGCGTTCTAGTGTCTGTTGTGTCCATGTGCAGGCTGCAGTGCACACTGACCCATGATGTCTGCGACATGGCCCGGGTGGTGCGTGGTTGTTGCATGCCTGGTGTGTGTGTGTGTGTGTGTGTGTGTGTGTGTGTGTGTGCGTGCATGCGTGTGTGTGTCTCTGTGTCTGTGTGTCTCTCACCGTGTGTGTGCCTGTGTGCACCACTGTGTGGTGTCCAGTGTCCACTGTGCCCACAACATGCACTCTCCACACCGTGGTGCACACCCTGCACACATACATACCTGCATACTCACCTGCATGGCCCAAAGTGTTCCTCCACCACACGCCTGCGGTGGTCCCTCGCTCTGGCCACCAGCCTCAGGTCCCTCCAGCAGTGCCTGGCTTTACCTCCCTGGCCCTCTGGGGGTGCTTTGTCCCCAACCCCCTCTTCTCCAGCACTGTCACCCTCACCAGCCTCGACGAGTATTCCACAGTCTAGGGCCATGTTGTGTAGCATGCAACAGGCCAGGAATATGCCACAGGCCTTCTCAGAACTATACTGGAGGACACCACCTGACCGACACAGGCACTGGAAGCGCATTTTCAGCATGCCAAAGACACACTCTATGATGACGTGAGTCATGATGTGTGCCTCATTGTAGTGCTCCTGTGCCTCTGTTCCGGGTTGTCGGAAAGGGGTGAGGAGCCAGGGCCTCAGCAGATATGTGGTGTCTACTGTGGGGGTAGCCATGTGTCCGTTAGTACCTTGGGTACCACTTTAGCATGCGCCCTGTCCTCAACCCTGGCCTCAGTGGTGTGTGCACCTGTTCTGCTCTACCACCTGTGCATCCCCATTACAGGCAGTCCTGCATCCCTATCCCAGCTGCATCTGCATGCCCCCATCTGTCGTGTGGTGCACAGTGCTTGTGTGCCACCTTGTCTGCCTGTGTACCCTTGCACACCTCTGCTGTCCCAGGACCCATGCACTTGCATCGCACTGCGTGGGATGCACACGGCCCATCCCATGTGTCCCAGCCTTGATGCCCTCCTGTGCTGTTGGGGCCCTGTCACACGCACCTAGCAGATGGTCACTTAGTATGTCCCCATCCTCAAACCTCATGCACAGTGCTGACTGGTGCCATATGAATGCATCATGTGCACTCCCAGGGTGCATGGCACAGACACTGGTGATGTGCCCTGTGGCATCATACACCACCTGGCACTTCACAGAGTGGTAACCCTTCTGGGTGATGTATGTGATGGCATCCTCGCCATGTGGTGCTCAGATTTCCACATGGGTCAGTCAATGGCCCCTATGATGCCTGGCATTCATGCCACCCTGTAGAACCCCTGCATGTCTTCTGTCCACTCTGCCTGCGTGCTGGGGAAATAGATGTATTCCGAAGCATGCAGTAGCAGTGTGGTGAGGAACTGTGTGAGGAAGCGGGATGTGGAGGCCTGTGAAATGCTAGTGGTGTCCCCGGTAGGCCTCTGGAAGGTTCCCGTGGTGAGCAAGCACATGACCATTGTCACCTTGGTCTCCACCAAGATGGCATGACCTTGTGCAGTGGGTGCCAGCATCACATCATGGCACAGCTCACAGAGTTGCCTCAGCATGGCCCTGTCCAGGTGGTATCAGCCTACTGTCTCCACCTCAGTGAGCTACTCAAAGGACAGCCTGGCGCGATACTGCCGTGGGGCCGGTCGCCTATGGTGCCTTCCACTGCCCTGCCTCCTCCTCCTCATTGTGCACCTGTGATGACAACTGCTGCTGGGTTCATTTTGCTGTGGGGTTCTCTGTATGGCCCTCTGGCTCAGTTCCTCTGGCTTGGTATGCTGGCTGGCTTGCTGTCTCTGTCTCTCTCTCTGTCTGTCTTTCTCTCTCCCGCTGGTTCAGGCAATGTGCTGCTGCAGGAATTTGGTCAACAACCTGCAGGTGGGCTAGACTTAAGTCTACTTCTTTTACACCTATTTTTTATGGTGCATCTTGCCTTTGCACTGGAGATGCCCCATAGATGCACCATGGATTTGCACTGTGAATCGGGTTGCGCTGTGTATGCATGGGTACACCCCCTGTATTTGTGCCTCATATCATTACATTGCACCTATGGTGCATCTCGTTTGGTGCAGGGCATCTCTGTTGTGCTGGCACATTCACCCTGTTTGTGACTCATTCTATGGCACATTTTTGACTTGTGCCGGTGCACCTGAGATGCGCTCAGCGCATCTCTTTTGTGAATTCTACCCATTATATACAGTAAATAAAAACAATTTGAAAACATTGATGTTTCTATATAACATTACTATTTTCCACACTCATATCTAAGACAGCTTTTAAGTAATGTGTTCAATATTTTCATGGTTTGATGTTACTAATTCACAGTTAAGGTTTTGTCTTGTTGTGTTCCTTCGAAATTTAGAAGCACACATTGGCAAAATCAAGACCCAAAATATGCACTTGTGTCGATTGGATCCATGCATCTACCTACTGATTGTTAAGATTTTATGGTAAGTGAATAAAAATAAGTTTTCCATATTTAAGTGTGCCAGAGGTCCAATCCACCATGGCACAGTACCCCTGATCCACAGAACAGCAACAGTACTGTACTATACTTTCTAGGCATCCTTCCCCCCCAGCCCCGGGTAACGACCACCATCAAGAGACCATATAACAGTTTCACTCAGACAGTATGCATTTTTTATGTAAAGTATAGCAACAGCAGCACTCAATGTTCAACTTGTGTTAATAACAGCAGATCAGATGTGCTTCAGTTCAAAAAAGCAGCCAGACACATGTCATGGTAAAACAAATTAATTTACACATGAAACAAACAGCATGCAAGAATTACTTAGGTTATGATTGTCACAAACCCACTCAGCAGGTCAGGCCCTTTACTCCGAAAGTGCCAACCTCCGAGTGCAGTCTTGTGAACAGTTTAACAGAACAAGGTAGCCCTCTTGTCTGTTTTGTGAGTTCAGATCAACCTTTTGTCTCAAGTCTTGGAGGGATTCAAACTGTAAACCTCTTGCTAGCATACCCAATGCACAGGGTCAGATATTTCTGTCTTCGGGGGGCCAGATATCTTTGCCTATGGGCACCTAACCTGGTATACAGAGATGAACCCTTAAAACTTTAATAAGGACCTCAGATTTAAAACACTTCTCTTTCCAGTTTGGTATCACCTGTTCAAGCTTTATGCCTAGTGCCTGCTATAACCATATATACTTTTCTTACAAATGGAAGAAAATTCAAAGACAGACCAAGTATGCGCTAAAAAGAATTTTACCAAAATAGATAAAAATATGTAAAACATGCAGTACAGAATTCTTATATCACAAGACATACAAATCTTTTAAGAGAACAAGGTTTAAACAGTGCAAATTCCTAAAACAATATTTAGATTTATCTCTTTCTAAATACCTGTTTAAAGTGCTCACAGATGTTTCGTTGTCAGAGTCTAGATAAAAGTGTGTCTGAAGTAAAACAGAATATTTCTTAAAGCCAACTGTATTTGCCAACCCCTTTTTGGGTTAGGTCACCTAGCTCCTCCTCTGTCAGAATATATAAAAAATATATATTTAATAAAAAAACAGGATGTCTTTTTCAAGAATTAAATTCTGCAACCTCAGCATACTCATATGTTCTTCAAATGACATCTCTTTGATCTTAATCAGTATCCTCCCTCACACAAGCATCAGAGGAATATTTACAACTTCACGCCAGTTTGCTAAACCTGGTTTCCCCTTCTAATGTCATAAACCTTTTTTTATGATTTCCCCCTTAACAACAACATCTATAATTAACTTAGACAAGTCTGTAAATAGCTTCTGTCCTGCCATGTAACACCTGGTATCTAAAACCGGTGTGTGTGTGATCTCACATGCTGTTTCAGCATTTTCTCATGGCTTTCAACTTTCAGCTGAAACCTAGGGGTTGTGAGGTCACTCCTAAAGCACCAAATTTTCAGCAGAGACAGTCAGTAATACATTTTATATTAAAAAAAAATGATACAGCACTCAGAACTGGCTGTCCACATCACAATTCCTCCCCACCTAGACTGAATTTGGGGGTTCTATCCCCTACATAGGATGAGCTTCCCAAATCAGTTCACTCCTCATAGACCGTAGACAGACCATCTGAGTTCTGGTTTTTGGCTCCAGCCCTATGTACGATTGTCAGATCATAACCTTGCAAACAAGACTCCTTCTTAGCAATTTTCCATTGTTCTTCCCCATCTGTGTCAGCCAAACCAGGGGGTAGTAGTCAGTCTGCACCACAAAATGCTGCCCATACAAGTATGGCTGTAACTTCTTTAGGGCCCACACTATGGCAAGACATTCTTTTTCCACTGTGGAGTAAGCTTGCTCCCTGGGAAGTAGCTTCCTACTCAGGTACACTACTGGGTGATCTGTCCCTTGGCTGGACGTCTGACTCCGGACTGCCCCAATACCCACGTCTCTGGGCGTCTGTCTGAACTATAAAGGTTTTGCTATAGTCAGGACTTGTCAAAACAGGAGCACTGCACAGTGCCTCCTTTAGTCTGGAAAAGGCTTCCTCACAGGCCGGGCCCAGGTAATTTTCTTTGGCATCCTTTTCTTTGTCAGGTCAGATAGGGGAGCAGCCAGGGCACTGTAATTGGGTACAAATTTCCTGTAGTGCCCTGCTGTCCCTAGAAAGCTCCTGACCTGCTTCTGGGTTTCTGGTCTGGGCCATGCCGGGATCACCTCTATCTTTCTTTGGTTAGGACGGAGCTGTCCCCAGCCTACCACATGCCCGAGGTGTGCCACTTCTTCCATGGCCACCTGGCACTTCTCAGCTTTGACAGTGAGCCCGGCCCTCTGTATCCTGTCCAGCACTTCCCTAAGGTGGGATAGGTGTTCCTCCCAGCTGGTACTAAAGATGGCAATGTCATCCAGGTATGCCACGGTGTACTCCTCAGCACCATTTAACACCTGGTTCACCAACCTTTGGAAAGTGACCAGGGTGTTCTTCATTCTGAAAGGCATTACTTTAAACTCAAATAAGCCTATCAGAGCAAAGAAGGCCAACCTCTCCCTAGCTCTATCAATTCTACCTGCCAATGCCCCTTGGTCAGGTCAATGGTCATAAGGTAGGTCACTCCTCCCAACTTGTCCAGGAGTTTGTCCATCCAGGGCATCGGATGGGTGTCTGACTTCTTAACTGCATTCAGTCCTTGATAGTCCACACAGAAATGAGTTGAGCTATCTGGCTTGAGCACAAGGACTACGGGTGAGGCCCAGGGGCTGTGGGATCTCTGGATTATCCCTAAATCCAGCATCTCCTTCACTTTCCTCCTAATGTCCTTTTGGACAGCCTCTGACACCCGATATGCTGTCCGCTGTATGGGGGTCTGTGTTCCTGTCTGCACATCGTGCGTCACTGAGGGGGTTAGTCCAGGCTTGGCACCAAACAACGGGGCAAAGCCAGCTGGGGAGACAATTTTACTGCCTCCACAGAGGAGTCCCACTTACTTTCCTCCAGCAAGTCCAGAAGGGGGTCTCCTTCGTCCGTCCCCTCCCCATGACTACACACTGCAAACACCATGTCAGCCCTATTTGCATATGGCTTCATCATGTTGACATGGTACATCGTTTCTGTCTGTCTTCTGTCAGGTAACTCCACAATGTAGTTCATGTCATTTACCTTCCTAACCACTTTGTACGGTCCTGCCCACTCAGTTTGCAGCTTGTCTTTCCGGACCGGAATAAGGACCATGACTTCCTGAACCACCATGTACAATCGAGCTCTGGCTCTGTGGTCATGCCATACTTTTTGTTTCTGTTAGGCAGCTGTCAGGTTGCTCTGGGCTGTCCACATAAGCTCCTTCAGCCTTTCCCTAAACCTTAGGATGTAATCTACAATGGGAGTTCCCTGGGTGGCGTGCTTGCCTTCCCAGTCCTTCTGGATCAAGTCTAGGGGCCCACGTACCCGGTGTCCATATAAGAGTTTAAAGGGGGAAAATCCTGTTGACTATTGGGGCACCTCCCTGTATGCAAACAGGTGGGGAAGGTATTTCTCCCAGTCCCTCCCATGCTGTTCAGCAAACACCCAGAGCACTGACTTTAGGGTACCATTGAATCTTTCCACATGCCCATTGGCTTGTGGGTGATACAGTGTCATGCATCTCTGCACCACCCCACACTTCTCCCATAAACTTTTCATCAGGTCTGACAAGAAGGAACCCCCCGATTGGTGATAACCTCCTGTGGGAACCCAACATGGGAGAAAATCCCAAGTAAGGCATCTGCCACTTTGTCTGTCCTCAGTGAGGATAGGGCAACTGCCTCTGGGTACCGGGTGTCATAATCCACCACAGTCAAGATGAATCTTTTCCCTCAGGAGCTGGGGGTATTTAAAGGCCCCACAATATCCATTCCCACCCTCTGGAATAGCTCCTCCACTATTGGCAAGGGAATCAGGGTGGCTTGGGTTTTCTTGCCCACCTTCCCTATTTCTCAGCACCGGTGACAAGACCTCCAATACTCCTTTGCCTGCTGGGTGAAGTTAGGCCAGTAGAAATTCTGGGCCAACCGCTGTGTTGTGCGCATGATTCCCAGATGACCAGACAAGGGAATATCATATGCAATCTTGAGCAACTGCTCACGATACCCTTGGGGAATGACAAGCTGCCTGCCTCGCATCCCTCCCTCTGTCTGTACTGCCTGAGTATACATAAGTCCATTTTCCCAATAAACCTTATGTCAACCATCACCTCCCTGTGCTCCATCAGAGTCTGCCCAAGCCCTCAGTTTCTCTAAACTAGGGTCACTCCTCTGAGCAGCTGCAAACCACTTACACATTTCCAAGGCATGGGACAGGTCCCCTTCAGTCACTAAACTAGGGTCCCTAGCACTAGCATCGGGGCACTCAGGATCACTGTCAATCCCAACTCTTTGACAAGGGGTCACCCTCCCTCTTCGGAGTAACCCTCTGTAGCTGTGTGGTTACTTGCTACAGGGGAAATTTCTACCCCCTTTTTATTAATCTCCATATCAGGAGACACAGGCTGGGGAACCAGCCTCTCAGCAGTTTCCACAATGGCTTCTGTGGGGTTCAGGGAACTACAATTTTCCCTTGCCGATTGGCTATGGGTAACTGCACATACCATCCCCTGCTGGAGATTGTTACCCAGGATCACATCCACTGCTAATGTTTTGGCTACAGCCACCTGTTGCACAGTTCCCCTTGTTTCACCCCAGTCTAGGAGAACACTAGCGAGGGGCAATGTTTTTGACTCACCAGTGAAGTCCTGTACAGTGACATATTTATTGGGTATAAGCTGACCAAGCTGTACCAGATCCCCCTTTACCAAGGTCAGGGATGTCCCTGTGTCCCTTAACCCCTGCATCTGTACACCATTCACCATGACTGGGTGCATGTGTTCCCTCATGTTCACTGGCATGCTTCCAGGGACACACAAACAACCTACTTCCTTTCCAGCACCCTGTTGTGTATTATTGTTCACCTTTCTGGGACACTGTCTGGCAATATGCCCAGTTTCTTTACACAACCAACATTCATTTCTTCTCTCAGAGAAATCTTTTCTCTGAAACCTGGAGCTAACTGGTTTCAATGGAGGCAGTGATGGTTTTAGCTGCCCTGAAGGCATGCTTTTCCCTTTCTGTGCTGCCACACCTGCCCCATTCACTCTCAGAGCAGGTCTGCTCTTGGCATAGCAGTCTGAGAGTTCAGCAGCCTCTTGCACTGTTTTGGGATCTCGGTCCTCTAGCCAGGTTTTTAGCTCTGCTGGGCAAGCCCAATAAAACTGTTCTAATAAAATCACATTTTCAATTTCATCAACAGAGTTTGCTTCAATTCCTTCCCACCAATGTTTTAAAAACTGACATTGTTTTGTGGTTAGCTCCTCGTAGCTCATATCAGGGCTTCTCCTGAGCTTACAGAATTTAGCTCTGTATGATTCAGCAGTTAATTCAAACTTTTTTTAACAGTGCAACTTTTAGTTTGCTGTAATTATTACTGTCCTCATTGTCCATTTGACCCAATGCATTCCGAGCTTTCCCGGTAAGTAGCAGGGACAGCTGGAAGCTCCAGGACTCTCTAGGAATTTTAGCCTGAATACAAACTTTTTCAAAAGAGTTTAAAAAGGTATCCATATCCTCCCCCTCTTTAAATTCAGCTATTAATTTGAAGTTCAATTTGTAACCCAGTCCTGCAGTCCCAGTTAAACCCAAGCCACTTACCTGCTCTGGTGCTGCTGGTCGGAGTCATATCTTCTGCAATTCATGTTGCCTCTGGCACTCCTGCTCCTCACAGTCTGCATCTCGGCATTCTCATTCTCTATTCTACTCTGCAGCTCACTGGCACTCATGCTCCTCACGGTCTGCCTCCCTCTGTTTTCGCTCTGCCTCTCGCTGTTCCCTCTGCTTCTCTGCATTCTTGCTCTGCCTCACAGTCCACCTCTCACTTCTCTCGCTCCACCTCTTGTTGTTCTCTCTCTGCCTTTCTGCATTCTCGCTCTCTCTTCTCCTGGAACTCCAGCTCCATCCTGTGCAACTCAGTTTGCAGCCTGAGTACCTCTGGATTCAGGATACTGGTGACCTTCCCCTGCTGCTGTGGCCCTTCACTGACAGTGGCCCTACTGTCCTCCTCACTAGATCAGGACACAGCACTGGCTGCTAGTCCTGCCACACTCAAGGTCTGGTCCCTTTCAGTCATGGTCTGTGACTTGCTACTCTGGGTATCTGCTACCATCAGGGCCTCTATGAGGTTCTGCTTTTTGGCTGTCACCTTGAACGGGACTCCTCAGTCCCCACACAACTGCTTAAAGTAATCTACAGTGTGCCTGCTGTAGTCGGAAGCCATCTTCTTCCTTGGCTATGGCTACTCTGACTTGCACTTTAGAAAAAAGATAAAATGGGTAGGAACTTGACTGTACACCAAGTGATATATAGTTCTGTTTCCTTTTTAAAATAAAACTCTTTTTCTTTCTTTGCAAGAGAGCTTACGGTCTCAAGCTGACACAGAATAATAAAAGCTTGTGATACCAAAATTATCCCACTTCTGCCACCAATCTGTCACAAATCCACTCAGCAGGTCAGATCCTCTACTCCCAAAGTGCCAGCCTTGAGTGCAGTCTTGTGAACAGTTTAACAGAACAAGGTAACCCTCTTGTCTGTTTTGTGAGTTCGGATCAACCTTTGGTCTCAAGTCTTGGAGGGATTCAGACTGTGAACCTCATGCTAGCATAGCCAATGCACAGGCTCAGATATTTCCATCTTTGGGGGGCCAGATATCTTTGCCTACAGGCACCTAACAAGGTATACAGAGATGAACCCTTAAAACTTTAATAATGACCTCAGATTTAAAACACATCTCTTTCCAGTTTGGTATAACCAATTCAAGCTTATGCCTAGTGCCTGCTATAACCATATATACTTTTCTTACAAATGGAAGAAAATTCAAAGACAGACCAAGTATGCTCTAAAAAGAATTTTACTAAAATAGATAAAAATATGTAAAACATACAATACAAAACTCTTATATCACAAGACATACAAATCTTTTAAGAGAACAAGGTTTAAAAGGTGCAAATTCCTAAAATAATATTTAGATTTATCTCTCTTTCTAAATACCCCGTTTAAAGTGCTCACAGATGTTTCATTGTCAGAGTCTAGATAAAAGTGTGTCTGAAGTAAAACAGAATATTCCTTAAAGCCAACTGTATTTGCCAACCCCTTTTTGGGTGAGGTCACCTAGCTCCTCCTCTGTCAGACTAAATAAAAAATATATATTTAATAAAAAAACAGGATGTCTTTTTCAAGAATTAAATTCTGTAACCTCAGCATACTCATATGTTCTTCAAATGACATCTCTTTGATCTTAATCAGTGTCCTCCCTCCCTCCCTCACACAGGCATCAGAAGAACATTTACAACTTCGCACCAGTTTGCTAAACCTGGTTTCCCCTTCTAATGTCATAAACCTTTTTTTTTTATGATTTCCCTCTTAACAACAACAACATCTATAATTAACTTAGAAAAGTCTGTAAATAGCTTCTGGCCTGCCATGTAACACCTGGTATCTAAAACCGGTGTGTGTGTGTGTGTGTGTGTGTGTGTGTGTGTGTGTGTGTGTGATCTCACATGCTGTTTCAGCATTTTCTCATGGCATTCATCTTTCAGCTGAAACTGGGGGACAAGGTCACTCCTAAAGCACCAGATTTTCAGCAGAGACAGTCAGTAATACATTTTATATTAAAAAAAGATACAGCGCTCAGAACTGGCTGTCCACGTCACAATGGCGACCAAGGGGACAAATAACCACAACCACCCTACCCTAAATCTGAAACACACATGCAATCAATAATACAGGGCACTGTCTCCTATGACGTGAGGTGGGAGAGAGGGCAGGCAGCTGCAGCACCAAAAGGAACAAGAGGCAAAGTACACATCCACATATGCTGCTTAGCACAGTACACTACCCCAACCTGTGTAAATCCTATGGACAGCACATTCCCCCACCCCACGAGTTCCACACCCACCACCACCACAACTAACCATGTCTGACATACGGTTTCATCCATGCATGCTGCATAGCACAGTACACTACCCCAACCTGTGTAAGTCCTATAGACCAATAGACAACACAGTCCCCCACCTCATGAGTACCATGCCCACTGCCACCACAACAACTAACCATGTCTGACATATGGTTCCATCCAACTTCCAAGACACAGTCAAAATATGGCAGGCAAGGCAGATGGGAGTCAGTGAGTCAATCAACACAGACAAAAGCATTCGACCTTCTGTTCTGTCCTGCTCTGACTCAAGTGGAAAGAGTAAGACTATTGTTACAATGCGATGGCCCCACCACCACCACCACCAAGCAACCCCATTCAAAAAAAACAAACAAACAGGTAATCAGCAGCAGGACAAATCATAGCATCTTGTGATGTGAGGTGGCCATGAGGGCAGGTCGCTTCTGCAACAGAACGGATCATATCTATACAAAATAGACCCCCCATGACCATGACCATTAGGATAAAGCAGCAGTATTTGTTAGTAACCATACACATTTTTCAGTAATAAGTTTTGTCTGGCAAAAATATCAAGATACATATTTTTCTTTTCATTGTCTTTCATTCCTGAACCAATATATGGTTGGATTCTTGAAGTTATTAAAAGTTCTCAATCCCATGCTCCGCCCATGCCATGCCCATGCCACACCTGTCATGAAATAAATTTAATATTATGTGCTTTTATGAACCATACTAATACAACTATAGCATTAATCTACCATGTACATTCAACAAGTAATGCCAGGGAAAGAGATTTTTAAATGTGGTGAATAGTGGCCATCTTTAATTATTTTCAGTCATTAACTACAAAATCAACTATAAAAAAGTCTTAATATCTGAGGAAAAACAAGTCTACTGAATCGTAGGTTGGCAGAAATACATTTTTGCTAAAAAAAAATATGATGAATTTTTTCACCATCTAACAAATACTGCTACATGGCATGGCAACAAATCATTAAAAAAAATAATTTCACTGTCGGGATAATGGAGTCAGAGATGGCAGACGGATCTCTACATGAACTGATTGAGCACAGGTAGGAGAAGTGTAAAAAAAAAAAAAAAGAAGAACAAAAGGAAAGAAAACCCACCAGTTGCATTTTGCATTTTTTTTCACTGACCAGAATAACAGGTGACCAGGAGTAGGAGAACAGGCGATCAGCATCACCCCTCCCCAAACCGCTTCAGTCCATTTGCAATGTCACAATCAATCAACAACTACTGTATAGCAAGCCAACTTTGGTTTGGATCCTACACCCAAGATAACAGTCCTAGATAAATAAACTAATGGAGCAGAAGCATATAAACTG
Source organism: Neoceratodus forsteri (assembly GCA_016271365.2). NCBI lineage: Eukaryota > Metazoa > Chordata > Ceratodontiformes > Ceratodontidae > Neoceratodus > Neoceratodus forsteri. The sequence goes on from CM028131.1 coordinate 1,046,525,641, forward strand.
GAAGTCACTGAGGTCGCACCATAGTCAGCGGTCAGCGCCAAGAGAGCATATTCAAATTCCACAAACATACAATGCCGCATAAACCCAAACTGCCACCACCACAGTTTTTATGATAAAAATTCCCTCACCTCCCATCTGATGACTCGGACTCGGCTCATACCACGCTCATTTTACCTACACAGCCATGATGCCAACAAAACTGTTTCCTGCTGCCAACAACAGCGTCTGTTGGCTACTGTCTGCATCTGTGACTGCAGATGCACTCAGCCATCAGCCTCTCACAAGTCTACTGTACTTGGTGTTGGAGAGGGCACACCATGCACAGTGGGAATTTGCACGTCCAACTCATCACGCAAATTGAATTAATAACAAAAAGGAATTGTACTGGTTTTTAATAATGCTTAAAGTTTATACTAGTTAATGTAAAAAAAATACTATTGTGGAAAAACATTTTATTTGTAATAAAGCCTGATACAGCCAAGTCAGAATCACAGAACAGTTTGCCAAAAATACCAGCTTAGTGCAAAAACAGTTTTTTATAGTGCAGGCTGAGGAGCACTGATGCACAGAACAGACACAGGCAGCATCAGGTTGGAGGATGATCTCTACTTGTCTCACTCTCAGGTACCTTAATTAAATTAATATACATACTGTACATTGTATTGTAAATAAGAATATTTACATTATATTATTGTTCATTTGCCAAGAGAGGAGGGCATAAGTTAAAAGCAAGCCAGAAGCAGAAGCAGAGAAGCCACCCACATGGGTGCACTTACCTTAAAATTGCAGTCAGGCACTTGATCTAAAGGTAGACAGTCCTGAGTCCTGGTGGGCAGCTTGTTTCAAAGGGCCTCTTCTTTGTTCTGTTTCTATTTTTCCTGTGTGTAGACTGCCTGGTGATCATGAGAGTGACCTGACCAACTCTGTCAGACTGTCACTCAATACCACAGACTAAAAATGAGTATGAAACAAGGGGGGCACCTGCCCAGGCACCCAGCAGCACACAGGCCAGCCCAGTCAAGTGATTGCTCTTTTTTCATATTTGCAGTCTAAGTGTGAAATAGTCATACAAATTAACTGTTTTTTTTTTTTTTGAGGGGGGGCAGCTCTCTGGACTTCTATTCTTCAAGTCGGTCCTCTCTCCTCCTCAGCTCACTGTCACTGATCGTCCAATTGTCGTCGTTAGGCCACCTTCTCCTCTCATCATCTCTTCTCTCTCACAGGCCACACTCCTCTCTCAAAGTCTTCCACAGTGCTCGTGCACCACTTTCCCACTCTGGAAATCTCCCCAAGGGATGTCATGTGATCACCATCACCACCAGCAGGACAGCACATGCTGGATGAGGGGGAGGGACTACTATGTGCGGGCCTGGCATGAGAGCGACCACTTAGTACCAAGCTGCGGGGGCATAGAGAAGCAAAAACAAAGATGGACTGCTCTGCTGTGCATCCAGTTGGCCAAGGGAGGTGACGACATTGGAAGGATGTACATTGCCATGCACATACAGTAATAAACATGAAGTGGATGCTGTCAGGTCGCAGTTGCAGGATAAAAAGAAAACATTCGACAAATGGAGCTTTTGATAGAGTTTGTGTTTTTGGAACGCTCAGCCATCAGAATGGAAAAATGCATTCAGGCAGTGTGTTTTGGGACTGGGGAGGAACCAAATCGGGGCATCAGATGCAGAGTATGTATGCTCTTTGAAATGGAATGTTTTACAAAAAAGTGCCCAGGCCATGCCCTACCTGTTTTTAAAGTGGCAGTGCCATGGCCAGAGTGACCCCCCCCAAACTCCAGCGCCTATGAAGGCATAGGTTAAGGTAAGTCCTGGAGGAGCCAGGGTGACAGGGCTGGAGGGGACAGTCAGAAGGGGGGCAGCCAGGGAAAGTGCAGGGGATAAAATGTAGTGTGCTCAGTTTTCCTTTGTTTTTGCTCTGCATTGTAATCTCATGTTTCTTTTATTTTGACATGGAACCTTTGTAAACGAGTCTCTGACTCAAAGGTTGTAATTCCAAGATTATAAATAAATAAAAAATAAAAATGTATATAAAAAAAAAAGAAATCAATATAATGCATTACTGCAGCTTAAAACCCCAATCCCAAATACTGTTAAACACACAAAGGATATTTGTGAATCTGAACAGATTGCATAGTCCATTAAAAGCTTTATATAATAACGTCCCTCTTTTAAGGACAGAAAAGAAGATCCCTCCCATGGAATCTTTTCTCTGCAAGTAGCAGCAGTTTCTGGGAAATGCATGCTAGTGCCCTACAACAGATGTGTTTTTGTGGGAAATGTTGAAAACAGGGCCTCTAACATTGTGTTCTAAGGGAACATATGTACTAACATACTAAATAGCCAACAGATTAGGCCTTATGGTCTGTCGAGTCTACTTGGGGATCAGTGCCTACCCAGGGCATCATTATAGCACCCCCACCCTCCCTACAAGATCCCCTTATTTCCCTACCCCAAGCCCCAGTGGGGCTCTAGGATGAACTCTCCCCTATACCTATCCCAGCCCTTCTTGAACCCCTCCACAGATGTAACAGCCACCAACTCCGCAGGAAGTGCATTCCAGGGCTCCACCACACTCTCAGTGAAGTAACGTCTCCTTGTTCCCCCTCTTAGCCTCCCCCCACCAGCCTCAATGAGTGTCCCCTAGTGGTCCCTTCCTCCCTCAGCTGAAGCCCCCCCCCCCAGGTTTACCCCATTCATTCCCTTGAGATATTTGAATGATATTTTGTTATGATGAGATATTTTTATGTACTAAAGAGTGCTCACATTTAAGTTATAACTAATACAGATGCACTGTTACGCATTGCTGTTTTATGTTTGATATTGTTTGTCTGTTATGTTGCTGTTGACATTTCTGTCATTTGAACTTTTTAAGATAAATATTTCAAAATTTGTTGGAGAGCCTGGAAAGTCCATGCAACCTGGTCTAGAAGTAACAAAAAAAAGATAAGATCCAGAAACAAGGAAGGAATGGAATTGAGAGAGAGAGAGAGAATAAATGATGGCAAAGTGGTATACAAGGAAATAATAAATCTGAGGTGTTGAACAAGACATAAAGTCATGTGCATGAAGGGTGAGTGGCTTTTATGAGCGTGTTCAACCCAAAAATGGTATTATTTTATGAGTATGCCAGGCTTTGCCATCTTGTATTTGATATAATGCATCAGGCTGGATACTTATTAGTATATCCCATGTTTTACAATAGGGTTGGGGGGGTTGGGTGGCTGTTACATGTGTTATTAAAGGGCTTGTTACATGTGTTATTAAGTGGCTTGTTACTTGTGTTATCTAGTGGCTTGTTACATGTGTTATTGGGGTGGTTTGTAGTGTGTTGCATAGTAATGTGTTAATAAGGTGTTAATAACACATTAATATAGTGGTAAGATATACAGTATATAGGTAGTGTGTGTGAGTGTATGTATGTGTGTGTGTGTATATATATATATATATATATATATATATATATATATATATAAATTAGAGGCAAAAACTTTGTTTAATGCATTAGTTAGGGGTTGTTCCACAGCGACAAAAGTGAGGAAATTCGCTGTTAGGGTTGAAAATAACTCCAATCCACCCCCCAGCACCACACACACACACACACACACACAGACACACACACACACAGCAAGTATGGGGAGGACCAAGTCAACACAACCAATGACAGACATCCAGCAGCAGGTGACAGAAATAACAAACAATTGTCTAAATGTACTACGAGACATCCCCACCCACCTGACCAGGTACTGCATGCTCAGTGGAGATCAACAGCAAAACTGAGGCCATGTACACCAAACGTACACATCCCTGATTGCAGCTGCACACAACGTACCACACTTAGTAGTTGCATGGCCTTACCTACCGATGCCTCACACCAGACTACACCACATGTGGTGGGCCACCTGAGCAATAGAGTTCAGCAAAACCAAGGAGTTGTACAGGTATAATATCTTTGATTATAACAAGGGTTTGAGAAATGCAGCTTTCTAGTTGACTGTAAACATTGTAACAGCCTTATGTTTAGTTTTTATTAACATACATGTAGAGCCTAACCATATGATGAACGTGGTTGAATGTTGTTTAAAAAACAGTTTTATTATGATAGCAATAAGACACTCCCAGGTATTATGTTAATGGTCAGTTTATCACTGTCTAGCGACATGTGGCACTCGGCTATGCCTCATTCAACATTAAACCCCTACAGGGTGATTAACAGACCATTTAACATAACTGTTGGTCATGCCTTATTGCTTAATTGTCTTTATGAGTAGATCCTCTCCCTCTGCTAGGCACTGCAGCAGCTTTGCAACACAGTGTCCCACCCAGTTACACCATACACTGTCTAGTTACTGGAGAATGGCTGTGAATATGAACTCATGAAGATGAATAGTGTAACTTGATCATTACAGTCATCGAAACCTTAGTGTGATTATAACTGACAGAGTTAGTGATAGAGAATAACCCCTGCTGTCCTAGTACACTTACCCCATTGTGAGTTAAATCAATACTAAAAGACATTATGTTTATATCTACACCATACCTACTTGATTCCTGTTGTACCACAATTAACGTAGTTATCACTTTGATAGCATCAGTGACAGAAGTGTGGCAAACCCAAACACTAGGCATACAGCCTGAGTATGAAACAACTGTTAAAAAAAAATTACACTGTGTCCATAAGTGGCATAGATCACTCATTGCAACAATAGTAAATGTATTACTATTTGAATAAGTTAGTCATCACAGATGCAATGAGATTTTCTTTATCAGGTACAACATACTCAGTAAGTGTCTACAGGAAAATCTATCCTATATACATCTCCGATACAGGTACGTCATTGTTGGCTCAGTAGTGTTATGATATTTAGAAGTTGCTTGGCCTGATCCATGCAATTACACTGTTTCTTACAAAGAATACTTACTGCATCTTTAGTATTGAAACACATTGAAGGTCTATGTATGTACATCAACAGTACACCTTCATCAGTAAGAATGCATCTGATACTGGCAGTACGAATTTCACAGCGTTGAACAGGCAATGCTTTTCCATACGTTTACATCAGCCTCTCTATCTTGAGTAAATCGTTGCAGTAAATGTACTACTATGTAAGTCACATACTAAATGTAACACTACTTTTATCTTGAGCATGCTAGTGTCTTGTAGTTAATTTATGTACTTCTCTTAATTAATGTATACTCACTAGTGTTAAAACCTTTCTACAACTGTCATCATGCACCTTCAGCATTTATATTGACTAACGGCACAGTACCAGTTGTGGTGTGGTGTGGGGCATCGGTAGGTAAGGCCATTCAACTATTAAGTGTGGTCGCTGTGTGCAGCTGCAATCAGGATGTGTCGTTTGGTGTACATGGCCTCAGTTTTGCTGTTGATCTCCACTGAGCATGCAGTACCTGGTCAGGTGGGTGGGATGTCTCTTAGTACATTTAGACAATTGTTTGTTATTTCTGTCACCTGCTGCTGGATGTCTGTCATTGGTTGTGTTGACTTGGTCCTCCCCATACTTGCATGTGTGTGTGTGTGTGTGTGTGTGTGTGTGTGTGGTGCTGGGGGGTGATTCCAGAGTTAGGGTTTTCAACCCAACAGCGAATTCCTCACTTTTGTCGCTGTGGAACAACCCTAACTAATGCATTAAATGGAGTTTTTGCCTCTAATTTCCTTCTTTTTGAGAATGATAACTGAGAAATAGTGAATGTAATCCGCGGTGGCGGAAGGGCCCAGCGCTCCGCCATTGATGTCTTGTGGCATAGTAACAGGACCAGCAACGCAAACAGAAGTGCTAACAGTGCGTGCAGGGTAACGCAGCCAAATGACAACAGAAAGGGCAATGCACACGTGGCATAGACGGGAACAGTCTGCCACGCGATGTGTTGTCACATAGTAATGATGCCTGCAAACGGAAATGTCAATGGGCATGGTGATGCAAAGTGAAACAGAAAGAGAAACAGTACTGTAGACACAAATGGCAAAAATAACAGAAACACAAGCGCAAGAAAGCGCAAGGATAGCACATAAGGCCCCGCTCCGCCGCATCATGCCAGCAGCGGGAGCGCTGGCCCAAGGGCCCAGCACTCCCACCACATGATGTCTTGTGGCATAGTAACAAGAACAGCAATGCAAACAGAAGCGCCAACAGTGGTGTACAAGGTAACGCTAAGCGCCAATGAGAACAGAAAGGGTAATCTAACATGGTGGCGAGACGGGAACGGTGTGCCACGCGGATGTCTTGTCACATAGTAACATGGTGCCTGCAAATGGAAATGTCAATGGGCATGGTGACGCAAGTGAAACAGAAAGAGAAACAGTACGGTAGACACAAATGGCAAAAATAACAGAAAGCAAGCGAAATGAAAATGCAAAGGATGGCGTCGTGGTAGTGACGCCAACGTGAGTGAAACGGGCATGGAACCACAATGCCGGAAAGGGCAATGGTAATAGTAATGTAAGCTTTACAGGCTGGTTTTCCCCAAAAGCTGAATAGAGAAAGACAGTGAGTACAAAGAATGTATGCTTAATAATGGGTATCGAGCAGAAAATGAGGACTTGGAATACTAAATAGGTTATATCTCAGGAACCATACGACGTGGAAAAAAAATTTAAAAGTCGTATGATTTATGACTGTCCTGGCTAGTATTGTGCTTAGCCCCCATGAGGGGGCTAAGAAGTTTTCCAATGAAAAGTCCATATCTCACACCGTTTCCGAGATACGGGCCCTGATAGGCGCAGCAAACGCCGTAATGTTATCCTATGGGAAAAAAAGAGAAGTTCGGAGCACCATAACTTTGCCTCCCTGTAATATTTTTTCACCAAACCACTGAAAGGCACATCTGTGGGCTGTTGGCTGTCTTCCCTCCAAATTTCAGGAAAAAAGACCAAACCGTTATTTTGCAGCAGGGTGCCAAAGGATTCCTGTAATGCATCGGTGCCGTAATGTTATCCTTTGGGAAAAACTGTCAACTTTGGAGTGCCGTAACTTTGCTGCCATGTAATATTTTTTTCAATACAACACTGAAAGGCACATCTGTGAGATGTCTGCTGCGTTCCTTCCAAATTTCAGCCCAAAACTCCCAACCGTTCTTTTGCAGTGCAGTGCCAAAGAATTGCTCTCATTTTCCACAGACTAGAAAATTACTGTCGCAATTTGTAGCTTGGTAAACATTTGCGACACTTTCATGAGCACGAAAGTACTTTTTCCAGAAATCTGAAAATCATATTTCTGGGGTGTTTTACCCCAAAATAAAGACATGTCTAGCATCCTCAGGGTCCGACTAGGTGAATACAAAAAGAATTAGGTTGCTAGAGGGTCCCAAATTTAAATGGCAAGCATTTTTCTAATCACCAACTGAAAACAAAATGGCCGATTTGCGAAAGTAACAGGCCCATTTGCGAAAGTAAAAATTCATTTGTGAAAGTGTTGAACTTTTTGTTAACTTTTCCCATTGACTTATAATGGGAAATTGTTTTTTGAATAACTTTTGAACCGCTTAATATTTTTTCACCAAATCTTCAAAAGGCACATCGGGGACCCTGGCATACTTTTCACAGATTTTGGGCGGTCCAGCATAAACCGTGCAACCTGTCTGCGACGTAGAATTCCAGAAAGAGCGTAAATGCACGCGCAAATCACGCTTAATAACTCTGCAGCTATGTAGCTGACTGATACGAAACTTGGCAGATGCCAAGGCCTATGGTTCTTGATCATGTATTCCAAATTTCAGCCAAATCTGTCAAACGGTTGTAAAGTTATTAAGGAGCAAAGTTTTGGGGTTTAACATAGAAATGGCTCCTCAACCCTAACTATGGTAGCACTACCGTGCTACCATAATATATATATATGTTTATACAGGCACAGTAGTGCCATTATAGTTAGGGTTGAGTAAGATGTTTAATGTTTAACTCCAGTTTTTGCACCGTAACAACTTTGGCAGCATTCAGCAAAATAGCCCACAAGGCTTGCACAGTCTGGCTGGCTGGTTCTCAATAGATGAAAAGTTGTGTGATGGCATCTTGTGCAGTTATCAAGATGCAGAATTCCAACAAGTTAAAAAAAGTGTTTCACCTATACTTAACATAGTTGTGTTTTTTTCGCTATCATGTACAGCCTAGACAGTACATAGTTGTTTCACTAAACCTTCAGGGTTAAAGTGGCCAGTTCCAGGGTAACGTCTTTCAAAGGCTTCATGAAAAAATATTAAATAGTTCCAGGGTTATAAGGATTTTTTTTTTTTTTTCTGGGCATACTCCACAAATTTTTGGATAACCCTCTGATACGAAAAACATCAATTGTGAGGGTATATTGGTCACAACATTAGTGATTTATGGACTGTGAGAAAAAGATATTGATCATGGTGGCCACCATCTTGGTTTTTTCTAAACTAAAAAATTGAAAATACATAAAAATAGTGTATTTCAACAAAACAAACACCTGAACCTAGGTAAGCGGGACATGTTAAGCTAGATTCTAGTGTTTGTTTTTTGAATATTGCCCTGAAAATAACATTTCTGGGCACCTGAAAATCCTTGATGCCCAGCTTAGCTAGAGGAGCCATTCCCATATGTTCTATGTATGAGAACAGTGGGACTTTCTTGGTTTGTGAAGCCTCAGCTGGATAGCACTGCCAGCTTTAGCTGGAGCAATGAGCCAATGATCCCCTGATCTCTCTCACTTTCTGTCTATAATAGCTGTCTATCTATCTATCTATCTATCTATCTATCTATCTATCTATCTATCTATCTAGCTCTCTCTCCTATTTATGCAGCTGTCTACCTACTTAGCCTATCTATCTAAAGTAGACCAGGGTGCCCACCCCTAGTATTGCTACTTTCAATCCCCCTCACCTCAAGGCTGCCCATCCCCTTTCCCAATATTTAATATTTACAATAGCAGACTAGGGCGCCCAACCCTAGTAGCACTCCTTTCATCTTCCTCCCTCCCCTCCAGGTCACCCCCCCTAAAAATAAATAAATAGGCAGTGGCATGAGGGTGCCCACCACCAGTGCTGCCACACATCATCCCAACACCGGGTTCCCAGTCCCCAGTGTTGGCTTGGGTCCCTCTGTAAATGAAGAAAACCTTCCCTCATTGATCTTTTTTTTTGTGTGTGTGTGTGTCTGTAAAGTAAACCAGTAATAAAGAAAACAGTGAATTGGTGATCTGTCCCCCAAAAAACTACCACCCACCCCATCCCAACACCCACTCAGTACCCACCACCCCTCCACATGCACCCTCACTCACTGAAAACTATCCAGCATTGTAGATCCACTCTCCAATTGCAAAGACATCTTGCTGTTGGAACTGGCGACTGCAATATGAGAAATAAGGTAAGTCCAGTTTAATGTTGTTCAGTGAGGTTTGAACTTTTACTCATACCTCGGTCATTTTTGAATATTTGTACACCAAATTTTCAACATGGTCTTTTTGGAATCCCACCTCATGAACAAGGGTAGTGACATTTTTCCAGTCTGTCCCAAAAAGTAATTTCGCAGTCACTGCATGAAATCAACTTTTGGGTGGGATTTGAAAATGTTCACTTACTGGGTTCACGAAGTGGGGTCATAAGAAGCTATGTTGACAATGTGGTGTAAAAATATGATAAAATGACCATGTTATGAGTGAAAGTTGAAAAATGTCAATGTTCAGTCATAACTCTGCTAATTTTCCATATTTTTCCACCAAACTTTCAACGTGGCCTTTTTGTGACCCCACCTCATGAAAAAGGCAATTGAAATGTTTCAAATACGTACCAAAAAAGGTGATTTCTCAGTCACTGTGTGAAATCACATTTCAAGCAGGATTTGAACATTTTCACCTACTGGGTTAATGAGGTGGTGTAATAAGAAGGCTATGTTGAAAATTCGGTGTAAAAGTATGGTTAAATGACCAAGTTATGAGTGAACTTTGAAATATTTCACTGTTCACTCACAACTTCACTAATTTTCAATATGAGAACTAAGGTAAGTCCAGTTTAATGCATTATATTTACTGTGGCAGGCTGGAACTGCTACAGGAGGGCCTTCAAGATTATGACCCTATCCCCACTTGCCCAGGTGCCTTGGTGCTCCCAGCTATTCACAACTAGGATACTTCTTTACACGGCACTAGGTACACTAGGTATTCATCTCAGGGACCCTCCATCACACATAATAATCCCTGCATACGAAAACGGTTTAGAGCACACAGACTACTCTTAGGAGTGATTAAGAAACTTTTGCTGCTTCTATTGTTGTGCTCAGGCAATGTTGAACTTAATCCTGGCCCCCCGGCTGCGATCTTATCTCCTGCTGACATACCCAGTATTAAAGGTGTGAGCTTTATGCATGTCAATGCATGCAGTCTCTTGAAGATTACCTCCATTCAGGCCTGGGTATACTGCAGTATGCCTGATGTCCTGGTGGTAACAGAGTCATGGCTCAGACCTGGCACCACTGACTGTGAGGTAAATATCCCATCTTATAATTTGTTTAGAGCAGATAGGCAGGCAAGAGGGGGAAGGAGTTGACATCTATGTTAAAGATAAACTTTCCATCTCAGTTATCGATTCTATCTCGATTCCTAAAGAATTTGAAAACCTCACTCTCAAAATAGAGCTTACCTCTTCAGCCTCTTTCTATGTACTAGGATGCTATAGGCCTCCTTCAGCAGGATTATTATTACTAGAGAAACACACTAGAACCCCTATCCTTGGGGATTATCATATTAGGAGACTTTAATCTAGACTGGTTTTCCAGCATCTCTACAACTCTTAAATCTATTTGTGATGAATTTGGTCTATCATAACTTATCACTGAAGTAACATGCCCTAATAGGAAGAACTCAAATAACAGTACACTGTTGGATCTCATTTTAGTAAACAAATCTTATCTGTTCTCGCACACTGGAGTGTTTTTCTCCAACATCAGTGACCACTGTTTTATCGCATGTGTAAGAACCACCTCAAATTCTTCGTCTGCATCCAAATTTACCAATAAGAGGTGTCATCACAACTTTGGCCCCTACAGTTTCATTTCTGACCTGCAGGATTCCTTTCATTGGCAGAACTTCTACCTTGCAAAAATGGTAAATGCTGCGTATGACATCTTCCAGGAGATTGTGCTTGGGGCATTGGATAAGCATGCACCCTTGGTCAATGTCCATTCTAAGAAGATATCATGTCGGTGGTTTACAGTAGATCTGAAAGCTGTCCTGCTTGATAGAGATTCACTCTGGAAAACAGCTAGGAAAACTAAACGCCCAGCTGACTGGATTGCATTCAGGAGGGCTAGGAATCTATGTACCAAGTTGGTGAGAGAGGCTAAAGCAAATTACTACCGGTCTGAGCTTGATTCTACCTATAAGTGCTCTTCCAAATTCTGGAAAACCCTTAAGGAAATCGAAAGTTATGCACCCCCTACCTCCCTACCCTCAAGAATCACTATTGGAGCTACCACAGTTTCAGATAAACTGACAAACTTAGACTCCCTTAACAACCACTTCGCTACTGCAGGAGTAGCCTTTGATGCCTCCCCTGCCAACAACCTCCGCTCCCAACTTGACATACAGGACCCAGATGTTCCAGTCACCAAAAATGTGTTCTCCCTTCAGCCTACATCCTTAAAAGAAGTAGAGGACCTACTGTTACATTTAGATATAAGAAAGAGTGCGGATGCTGACCTCTTAGACCCATTTTTCCTGAAACTTACTCACCATATCCTGGCTATGCTTATCGCACATCTATTTAACCTATCCCTCTCACAGGGTGATCTTCTTCCCATATGGAAAACTGCCCATGTGATTCCCCTTTTTAAATCCGGTGACCCTAGGGACCTTAATAGTTATAAGCCAATCTCTCTACTCCCCATACTTTCCAAATTGATGGAGAAAATAGAGTGCACAGCTTAGGAACTACCTTGAATCTTCAGATGTGCTTAACCCTCTACAATTGGGCTTTAAACCTCATCATAACACCATTTCAGCTCTTGCAAAGGTGACTAATGACTGGCAGTGTGACCTGGATACCAAGAACTTTGTGCAATATTTCTGGACCTAAGCAAGGCATTCGTCACTGTCGACCATGATCTGCTTCTAGTATCCCTTCATAAGGTTGGTCTGGATCCGTTATCTCGGAAATAGTTTGCAAACTATCTTGCAGGTTGTCAGCAGCAGGCAAAAGTGGATGGGAAATTCTCACAACTAAAACCATTATTGATGGGTCTACTGCAGAGCTCCATATTGGATCCACTGCTGTTTGCGATATATATTAACCAAATCGATGCCAGTATTAAATCCGCCAACATACATCTTTTCCCAGGTGATATGGTACTATACATTAGCAGATCCACTCCTGAGGCAGCATGTAGAGATCTACAACAAGAATTTAATCAACTGCAACTACAGCTATTGAACCAAAAACTTCTTTTAAATGCAAAGAAAACAAAGGTGATGCTCTTTTCACTCTCTGTATATGCACTTAACCATGTCTCCCAAGGTTCCTTAAACCACATCACTACACTTTTAGGTGAACCACTAGAATATGTTACCATGTTCAAATACCTGGGGTCTGGATAGACTACAGACTTTCCTTTAATGATCATATTGAAGAACTAATAAAGAAACTTAAGCAGAGGCTTGGCCTCTTCTACAGAATCAAACACCTACTCACACGGGACAACAAGAAGAGACTGGTCCAAACCACCCTCCTCCCTTTACTGGACTATGCAGACTTCACCTACAGCCAAGGCTCTGCCTCTGCGCTGGTCAAACTCAACACACTCTATCATAGAGCTATAAGGTTCATCACTGGTCTACCTTACTCCACACATCACTGCTTTATTTACACTGTGGTAGGATGCCCATCACTCAATCATAGAAGACAGAGAAATGCAGCACTCTGGACCCTCAGAGCCATCATTAAGAATCTGCCTCAATACATCCTAGATTGTCTTCCACTGTGTACAGTAAGCAAGTACTCTCTGAAGAGTGCCTTGTATAGCTCCCTTACTGTACATAAGGTCAAGTCATGCTTTGGTAGGTTATCCTTAAGTTACACACTACTCTTACTCTGGAGCAAGCTACAAAAAACTTTGAAACTAGTTCACCCCATCAATCTATCAGCATTCAGATCACTTTATGATCATTCCTTCAAGGAATCCTGTAACTGTTTCCCATGAATTTTACCTTACCTTAAACTTAGGTGTCAGCGTGGCTCAGTTGGTAGCACATCCGCCTCTGGACCAGAAGGTCGTGGGTTCTCGTCCCACACCGGGATTGGACTTGCACCTAAAAATCGCTGGCATCCAAGTGCAGTATTGGGGGGTGCTGTACTGCTGGGGTGTGCCATCCTTCGGATGAGACGTTAAACCGAGGTCCCTTCTACCCATCCTGGTGTTGTCCTGGTGGGTGTCCAGGTGGAAGTAAAAGAACCCAGGGCACTCTTCGCAAAGAGTAGGGAACATTCCCGGTGTCCTTGCCAACATTCCCCTTCCCATAAACTGGTTCATGCAATTATCCAGGTTGTGTGTGGGTGATGATGTGTGATATGGCCGCCACCACACATTCAGTCACTTCACTACCAGTCTAGCATTGCTTGTAAAGCGCTTTGGATGTATGAAAAGCCCTATATAAATGCTGATTCTTCTTCTTCTTCTTTAGAGTCCGTTCCCCCTGAATTTTGTCAATATCTATAGCATTGGCCTTCTCTTAGGTACTCCTGCCCTGATATGTTTCCACTCTGCCTACTCCCTCCCCCTACCAAAATCCTCCTTCTGTTTTCCCACCTTATCTAACACTTATTGATCTTGACAGGTTCTTGTATACTTTGCATATTTTGTATAATTTGTATAATTTAAATAGATCCTGATGTCTTAACATTTGACAGTCTTATATGTTCCTTGTATTGCACATTGCCATGTATTCTTTGTAACCTTGTGCCATGGTAATGCCATAATCTTTGTATATGTAATCCATTTGTATGCTCTGCTTTTGTATGCAACCCTTTTTTATTTTGATAAGTACCCCCAAGTCCATCTTGAAAATGAGCTTTGCTCAGTGGTGTTCGCCTGGTTAAATAAAGATGTTGATTGATTGATTGATTGATTGATTGATTGATTGATTTTGACTCCAAACTTTCAACATAGCCATTTTCCACACCACCTGATAAAACCTGGATGAGATGTGTGTTTTCACACTTGTGGTGAGAAATGACTATTCGATCAATATAACTATAAATGCCACATGTCACATTTATAAGGGGGAATTATAAAACTATAAATGTCACATGTCATATTTATGAAGGGGAATCATAAAATGACTGTCTTGAAAATTTGAGGTCAAAACGTAAAAAAATAATTATTAAGAAACGTATGTAGTACCAGTCTTTACCCCAGTGGGTAGTGCTTTGTGATCCCATAGTAGTGATCCGAGTTTGGGGGTGAGTTCAGTGAGTCAGTTGGATGGAGCAAGGCTGGGGTGATGGTGCTGTTATGCAACACCACCCCCCAACCAGGGAAGGGAAGATGCAGGGTTGTGTGCATGGGCCCAAGTACCATACGGTGAAGAGAACTCTTCTCTTAGCATAGCACCCGATACCTCTGCACCCATGGGTGGCAGAGGGTCTTGTGTATTGGCTGACAGATGGACCTTTTGCCCTGTGCATCTGTGTCTGTGGCCACATGGAAGCACATCAGACAGCCCAATGAATTCTTGACATTCTTTACTGCACAGAAGTGCAGGGCCCGCAGGACCTTCCACTTCCATAGGAGTATGGAGTCTTCCCTTGGCACAGGGACCACAGGGTCTGACATGTCTGCATCTGTTCACATAGGTCCCAAATATATATACATATATATATACATATAGAGATAGATAGATAGATAGAGACAGTAGATAGACAGATAGTGCTGATTAGGTATTATTGTGTTATTGAAGTGTTAGTAACATATTAATAGAGTGTAATTAGCTAATTGGTATCATAATACACTAACTGGCTACCGTCATATATAGGGAAATATATGATGGCTTTTCTATGGGGACAAAGGCCCAATCATGTAAGACTGATGTATATAAGGGATATGTCATGGCCCTACCTGAAATAGTGCTGGTATTTTTCCTGAGTGCAGTTTGGCCTATGACATCATGAGTGTCGAAGCCACATTTGTTGAAAATGTGCCCTATGCAGATTACACCTTTAAGACAATTTCAGGTACCCAGCTGAAAGAGCAAGGCTACATCTGGAACAGTTTTTTTTTTTTTTTTTTTTACAAAAGTGTTTCTTGTCAGACAGTGAACAGTTGTCTCTAAAGCTAACATGACTAACTGAATGATTTAATAACATTGTGTATTTGCTCAGGTCCCAGAGCAGAAGGCAAAATCTCTTTTAGGTGTTCTGAGACAGAAACCACACTTTGTAAGAATGAAGTGCCTTCTAGCTGCTGACTTCCCATAAATCTGTTGTGGAATTTGGATTCTGTCTCCAACATGTACACATTTTATCCCATTCTGGGCGGAATCAGATTTCTGGACTGATTATACAAATTCTAATTTTATTCATTCTTACTCTGCCCTTAGAACATATGAATAAAGTAAGTTGGGTTTCTAGTCTGTGAAGGTTCTTATTTTCTATTTTCTCTTTCTTCTACTTTCCCCTTTACATCACCCTCCTGCTCCACCTCACTTCTGCTGCTGCCACGTTTTAGTGCTCCCCACAACTAACTGAGCCCTTCGGGCGAGGAACTCTGAAGGGAAGATTCAAATTATTAGCCCCAAGATGAGTCAAGGGGCAGCACTTAGAGTTCAGTGGAAGACATCATCTTGCAGGGGCACCATCATTGCAGCTGTGTGTGTGTGTCTGTGTGTGTCTGTGTGTGTGTGTGTGTGTGTGTGTGTGTGTGTGTGTGTGTCTGTGTCTGAGCAGTCATGACACCATGCGCAGTGAACAAGCATGTAAGTCAGTATCTGTTGATATGGCTCCCTGTTCCCCATGGTCACCAATAAGCAGCTGTGCCATGCAGTGGCAAATTGTGCTGATCTACTATGAAGGTACCGCATGTACATCTGGACAGCACTAGGATTCTGGAATCAGAACACAAGCCCATGTCCTTCACATAATATGTAGACATACTCATCACTAGGCCATTGAATAGGCCTATGAAGGAAGGATCTCTTAATGCACTATCCAGTTCATCTACTATTATTATTTAATTCAAAAACTACTGTATGTTGACATCCATTAAGGTTGCAACACAAAGCATTAAAAGCAGGGGAATGCAATGTTACAGTAAAAAGTCCACTGAGCCTTGCTGAATCTGTGACATGGCATTCCTCAGGGTTTGAATGATCACACAACACAGCATTGGTATTGCCCTAACTACAGCATAGTGTCTCCAATCAGTACTTTGAGTGCTCCACTTTTGCCCCATTGGTGCAATAATTCATCTGTCAGTTTCAGATTATGTTGGCAGCATGTGGCAAGACATACTTCTCTACCTTTGAAGAGTGTACCAGCATGAGGCACTGGCTTGGAGCTGTACCTTGTGCTTTGGACAAGAAGTTAGGGGTTGGGGGACTGGGAGAAGGGGTGAGCATTAGGGTTGACAACCCCAAGGAAGACCCCACCACTGATTTGCCAAACCTCTGGAAGCCCAAAACCCACATTTTTTTTTCCTTTTGTTGCTTGGGAGTGTGGGTAAGGAGTCAGGGTTGGATACCCTAACGCTACTTTTGTGATGTTAAGCTGAACCCTAACTGGTGCGTCTTTTGAGTGATGACCTCAGCTGTAAGTTAATTCCATCCCAACACCAATCTCTGTAAAGAACTGCCTCCTGATCACCTTCCTGAACCTTTCCCCCACCAGTTTATAACAGTGCCCCTGGTGGTCTTCTTTTCACTGGGACCAAAAAGGTCCCCAGTATTCACATTGTTTATACCTTTCAGGTACTTGAAGGTTTTAATCATTTGCCCTTTCCCTCCTCTTCTCCAGTGAGTTCATTTTGCCTTCTCTCAGCCTGTCTATGGCCCCATCCACACTTAACACAGTTGAGCAATAACGTTTTTGAAATCATTACAGCTCTTACCATGTTGGCGCATTTGCACTTGCAAGGTGAATTTGAAGTTGTTCCTTCCTTCCAGATTAATTGTGTCCACACTCCGAGGAAACTGTGTCAGGTAGACACGGTTCGTAATCAGGTTCTCATCAGCTGTCCCAGAAACAACAGATACCATGCCAGGAAACACGCTACCGATCCCTGTCCGCACTTCAAAGGTAAGCATGTTTGTATCAGAACCATGTTCAGAACTGTGCTAGAACCCTGAAGCTATTAGGGTTCAAACACGGTTTTCTGATATGGTTCCAGATTGTGTACAGTGTGGATGCAAAGCGTGTTAAGGGGTTCCCATAACATTTTAACCAAGCTGTAACGTTATGGGACCCTCAGTGTGGACAGGGCCTAAATGTCCTGCCCTGCTGTCCCTGAACCCTCTTTGTTGCCCTCCTTTGAACTGCTTCAAGACGGTTGATATCATTTTCAGTTAGAGGCTCCAGTATTGCATGCCGTGTTCCAGGTGTGGTTGTACCAAGATCAGTACAGCAGCAGTATAACCTCCTCCCTTCTACTCATAAACCCTCTAGCAATATATCCCAGCATTCTGTTTCTTTGCTGCTGCCTTTCTACTCTGTGTAGCTTGCTTAAGATCACTGGTGATGGCTATCCCCAAGTCATTTTCTTCCTCTGATTCAGTGACTGTTGACACCTCACCACACCTATAATTGGTCCTGAGGTTCTTCCTATGTGCATGATCTTGCACTTCTTTGCATTGGACTATAGCCAGACAAGCTTTCCAGTT
Source organism: Neoceratodus forsteri (assembly GCA_016271365.2). Classification (NCBI taxonomy): domain Eukaryota; kingdom Metazoa; phylum Chordata; order Ceratodontiformes; family Ceratodontidae; genus Neoceratodus; species Neoceratodus forsteri. The sequence goes on from CM028131.1 coordinate 1,046,543,492, forward strand.
TTGTTAGGTTTTCCTTTAGGTCCCACACCCCTTCATATGTGTCCACCCTCCCACAGACCTTGGCGTTGTTTGCAAACAAAGGGATTTTGCTTTTAAAGCCTTCCCCAATGTCATTAATGAATACATTAGACAACACTGGGCCAAACACAGACCCCTGTGGGACTCCACAGGTGACTTCCCTCATACGTAAGCGCACTCCCCCCCCCCACCACAGTTTGTGTCCTACTACTGAGCCAATTAGGCACCCACCTTGTTAATTTGCTTCCTGCCTCTAGGTCCTCCAGTTTTCTGATCAACCTCTTGTGGGGTACTGAGTCAAAGGCCTTGCTGAAGTTGTAATATCAACTACCTGTTTCTTGTCTGCTGCCTTCATTACGCAGTCAAAGAAGTTTATTAGATTGGCTTGACATTCCCTGACATGAACCCATGCTGTCTCTCATCCTGAAGCATGTTTGCTTCATGTAACCTGACTAGCCTTTCCTTCAAAATGGCCTCCATCAACTTACAGAAAATAGAGTCGGACTGACCGGCCTGTAATTCCCAGGGTTGTCCCTAGGCCCACTCTTCCGCAGTGGTACCATATGTGTGATTCTCCACTCTTGCTGTAACACCCCTCGTATCTAATGAGCTGTTGAACGGATCTGCCAGTGGATCCACCAGTTCCACTGCCAGCTCCCTCAACATCCTTGGGTGTATGCCATCTGGTCCTCAGGACTTCTTTACTTTCAGAGACAGAAGTCCTTTCCTAACCCTATTTTCTGTTATCCTGTCTTCATCCATATCCCCTTCCCCCCTTCCCACACCTCATCCTCCCTTGTGGCACCGGTCTATCCTTTTCCTTAGTAAAGACAGAGCAGAAGTATTCATTCAACAACTCTGATTTCTGTTTACTACTTTCCACCCACCTCTCCCCCCTTTTTAACTTTACTATACCCACCTTCATTTCCCCCTTCTCACTGATATACCTGAAGAAGGCTTTCTCTCCCTTCTTGATCCCATCTGCAGTTTCCAGCTGCTTCCTAGCCTTGACCTGCCTGACCATCCTATTAGCCTCCCTAGCTTCTCAAAGTAGACCCCCTCATCCTCATGCCTTCAGGACTTCCTAAACTTCCTATTTGCAGCACTCTTTTCCCTCACTGCCTGGCCCACCCCCTGGGGAACCAGCTTTGTCTCCTGCATTTGGAGTTTTCCCCTTCTGCTTAAGGCAGGTCGGTGTTAGTGGCATCTGCTATCCCTTTGATGATCACTGTCCACTTTTGATCCACCCCAGTGTCATTCTTAAAACTACCTAGGTGTCCTTTCAGTATCTCTCACATCTTCCTATAGTCGGCCTTCCTGAAGTTCAACATTTTTGTCTTAGTGCTCACTGTTTTCTTCCCCATATCAACCCAGAACCACACTGTGTGGTGATCGCTGATCCCCAAGTTCTCCACTACCTTGAATTATTTATTTATCGGAATTAACACCTGACATGGTCACCATTTGTTAATACCAGATCCAGGGTGGCTCCCTCTCGATTAGGTTTGGTCACCCCCTGGAACAGGAACCCTTCCAGGACTGCATCCAGGATTAATTGACTCCTGGCACAGGAAGTGGATGGGACACTCCAGTCAACCTTAGACAAACTGAAGTCACCCATTACCACCACCTCACCCCTGTCTGTTGTCACGCTGGTCATGATATCCAGCTTCCTTTCCTTGTCCTTGTCTTGATTTGGTGTCCTATAGATGATCCCCAGCCTCACTTTCCTTCCTGTTGCTGTTTGTATCTGTACCCACCACCCCTCTTATCTTCTCTTCCCTAATCTCCTCCCTGGTGACAGTGATGTCCTCCCTGATGCATAGTACCACCACTTCCTTTTCTACCTGTCATGTCTATGCAGAGTATACCCTGGTGTGGTGAAGTCCCAGTCATGGTCCAAGGTAGCCCATATCTCTGTGGGCACAGCCAGATCCATCTTCTGCTCTATCATCATGGTCTGCAGGTCATCCATTTTGTTCCCGAAACATCTAGTATTTAGGAACACTACCCTCCCCCATTCCTGATTCCCCTTCTTTTTTGACCAATAATCTCCCCCTCCTTTGCCTGTTTGCCCTCCCCATCCCTCTTTATCCCCTTGTCCTCCCCCTTTCTTTCACTTACCATTAGCCTTCTTCTTTTCCTCACACTCCCTACCTTCTTGACCTCACTCTGCTTTCTACATGACTGCCTTTCCCTACTGAAATCTCCACCCCATTCCCTCTTCCACTCACCCCACTTCTTCCCCTTACTAGTCTTTGTGTTTTCAACCTTGGGGGCCCTGGGTGCCACCTTCTCCTGGAAACCCTGAGTGATTCAACCCTTTCTAGGCTCCACTTTAGTTTAAATTCAGGTTCCTGCTTATATATTTCCTAATCCATTTCCCATGTGGCCTGGATCCCCTCCTACTTAGGTGCAACCTATCAGGTGCATAGAGGATTTTATCATCCCAGGTCTCCTCCCAATTCCTACATGCTCAGATCTTTCCTCCCTGCACCATTCCCTCAGCCAGCCATTAAACTCCTCTATCCTACATTTCCTAGTTGTGCTGGCTCTAGGCATTGTCAGCACTGTCGAGAAGGATACCAGACTAGCCCCTAGAAACCTGCCTCACCACTCTGAACCTCTCCTTCACTGTTTCTACCTTGTATCCAGCTGTCATTGGTGCCTGGGTGAATGACCACATGCAGCCTCCCCCATCCCCTGTGTGAGTGGGTCTACACTGGGCCTTTGTGTTCTGCTGTCATTCCTGGGAGACACACCACTCTTCTACCTTGCTGACCCTCCCAGCCCATCTAGCTCACTTCACTGTTGAATCCCCTATTACTATGGCTCTACCACTGCCCACCCTTTTCCTCCCACTTATGGAACTATCCTTTCCTGTTCCCCCAACCTACTGCCCCTTTCTGCTTCCTACCCCGTCCTCCTTTCCCTCAACAATTGTCTGTCTATCATCCACCCATCTCCTCTGCTCCACTGCCTCTCCAGCTCCAGTTGAACTCTGTCCTCCCTGTCCCTCTACCCCATCTCCTATCTATTCCCCCAGAGTTGCCCCTTGCCTCACCCCATCTTCCCCTCCTTGCTCCTTGCAGCCTCTTCTGAACCCTTACTATGGACCAGCTGCCCCTCTGCCATTTGCATCCCCCCAGGACCCACTTCCCATGCAGTACACAGTGGTTGGCAGCAACTCCTTACTGGTACCACCATGGATGCAGCCACCCCTCCCTCTCCTTGCTGAGCCATTCATTGCCTCCATATGGCCCTCCATTGCTCCATCCTAGGCTTCTCCCCCTCTGGGGCATTGTCCCAGTGCAACTGAACCTCTGACCCACCTACCTTCCCTCTACTCTTTGTTCCTTCCCCTGGACCACCCAACTCCTCTGCCTCCCTGCCTGTATTCTCAACTCCTTCCTGAGCAGCTGCACCTTAGCCATTAAAAAACTAGCCTCCTACATACTTGACAATCCCCTGCCTCCCACATTGTTCCTAGGAATACAGTAGCCCTATACACCCCACAGCACACCACCCGCCCTCTTCCTGCCTTGGCATTCTTTCCAAATGATACCCACCTGCCTCTGCAGGCCTACCCATGATAGGTAGAGTCCACCCCCCTGCCATCACAGACCTACTCCAAATAGTACACTCACCTGCCTTTGCAGGCCTACCCCAGCTAGGGAGTAGTTCAAAGCAGTAACCTCACCTGCCTTTGCAGGCCTACCCTAGATAGGGAATAGTCCCAAATATTATCCTACCCTGCCTCCACAGGACTACCTGGTTTTTGGCTTGTTTGCCAACTATTAACTGCAGACTCCACTTACTCTTCCTGTGCTGCCCACTTATCTGAACCCTGTTCGGCAGAGTCTCCTGTGAGCCTATGATCTTCTCTGCAGAAGTCCTGCAGATACCCTATGTAAGAAACCACATTCCTGCCTCATGGCACTCATGCTTGGGTGTTCTTTATGCAAGGGTTAGCTTGGCTTTTTGGAGATTTAATACAAGACTACCAGAACCCTATCCTCCAGACAAGCTTCCATGGCCCCTCTCAATCCTGCAGTGCCTCACACCTCCCAAACTTCCCCGTAAACACAGCTCCTCAATTCCTGATGACTGCTGGAAGGAAAAATAGTCAAAACAATTTACAGCACAATGCAAAGAATCTAACCTCATATTGAAGTATTTTTTGAGAGTGGGAGGCATTAAATCCCACCATGTAACTCAAAAACAAGCATGGAAACCCATGGCTTTTTGTGGATTTTGAATGCTTGAATACCTATCATGTACTGGGCAGAAAATTATCAATTTGGCATGTGGTGCAGATCCAGCACATAAGTACTGTCCCTATTTACAATGTTTCTGTCTACTAGAGGCACTGTTTAATTTTTCTCAGTGTGGGTTGTTGAACTGGAACTGCGGTTTTATGGCCAGTGAGTATGCCTCCCCCATTTCTTTTCTTTTAGAGTTGTGCAAACCATTCAAAACATTCATGCAAGGCCACCTGATGGCCTAGTGGGAATGCACTGCAATCCTGTGCCAGTGATCCAGGTTTGGGAATGAGTCAGAGATGCTAGCAAAGTGGCCGTCAGTGATCGAGAAGTGCTGAAAGTGGCAGTGCATCTTTGATCAGGTGGGTTAGCACCATGCTTCTACGGCATCAGTAACCACTGCAGTAAGGCCCTAGAAGAATCACTTTCCAGCTACAAAGGAGATTGTATGCTGGTGTTGCCTCCAGCTGGCTGCAGCATGCACCATGGTGTGTTGGGAGGGCAGAACTATTGGATGAGAAAAACAGCCCATCTCCATCAGAATGATGGGCACTAGATAGTACAGTCCAACCCCACCCAATGATGCACACTGTTGGGGTCCAGACCCTGTAATAGTTGCTGGAGAAAACATCCTCAGGAGAATAACAGTGGGCAATGGCAACAGCAGTTGGGTAAGGCCATTATGGGGTTGGGTAATCACCAGAGGACTGGAACAGAGGGGTGGTGAACTTGTCAGGGAGAAAAAGAATATGGTAAAAAAAAGAACAAGAAAAAACTGCACATGCAGTGAAGTCCCAAACTTTCATTCATTTTTAGCTGAGTAACATCTGTTTGTAATTCTCTGTTAAATTTTACATTATATAAGAAACACAAACACATATGAGAGTTAACCACTTTAACACACAACTGACAAGGCAACTCAATAATGCTGTTAAGCAAGAGCCTGAGGCACCTCAAAAACTAGATGTTTGTTTATAAACAACATTTTAAACCCCACAGATCATCAGATCATTTTGTATGGTGTTTAATTTCCAAGAATCCTATATGCTGTCTTCTCCATATTGGAGCAAGCACTAGGCACATTAACCCACATCACAATCACTGGGGATATTGTATTTTTACAGTTAAGAGTGATATGCTTCATACCAGATGTCATCATAATTCTAAATAAATCTCTGCTGAGCATGTGTAAGGACTTCTAGCTTCTCTAATTTGCCTGAAAGGCCTTAGTCACAAGGAACACTTATCCCCATAGACTAGGAAATATAGCAGTAGCACAAATCTACTTCCACTAATTTGCTTTTCTTTCACAGTCCTCCCATACAAAATACTTAACTTTATTCATATTTAACAAAAATGGCACCATACCTGGGATTTACATGCCATGAAACATGGAGAAAATCAATGTATGAAAATGGGGAAGAGGTCTCAGTATCTGAACCTTGGCAAAATAGAATAGTCCTCTACTTTAGAATTTCAGATACTGATACACCTCAGTCTTGCTTCTTTCTTTAGACTACCATGTGTCTATTTTTCTTGATAGTTCATTTATACCTGTAGCGAGGTGTTAGGTAGCATGAATCAGTGCCCAGCACCCTCCTTGAAAGAATATCAATATAAAAGAATTGGGAACTCAAGAGTCATGAAATAATGGAAAGGAGAGGTACAGAACCAGAGCAAGCTACGCAACAGGAGGCTGCAGAACCAAAGATGGGAAAGGCTTCTTGGCAACTACTTGATCATAGCCTTAAACAGGAGATGATATAAGTCAGTCTAAAAAGCATGAAACTGTGAACCAGGAGGTCCCAGGTTCAAATCCACCATAGCTGCTAACACCATGTCACCTTAAACATTTCAGTTTACTTCCCGCTGCTTTGATTTCCACCACTATAAAATGGAGTTGACGCATGGTCCTACTTGAAGCAAAATGTTGCTGTTGGAGTAATCATGGGTAAATATACTGCCTAGTGTTAGAAAGTGAGAAGTCTGGGACATCAGTTTGGGACAATGCATAATTCATGAAGCACATACTACAATGCTGAATTAGATCTCCAGCTGAATGTCCTTGCTACGGTTTCAGCAGTAGCTTAGCTCATAAGACCTATCCCCTTTGGCAATATAAGTTAGAAGGGGGCTAATGGTACTGAAACCACTGAGTATCATTTTAATCAGGAAAGGAAAGGGATTAGGTTTTATACAGATTCATTTATGCAAACTGTACCCTAAAGTGCTTTACAAACCACAAACAGCTTCATCAGCCATCAGAGAAGCAGATGGAGACTAAATGAGAGAGGGAGGTTGAAGAAGCTTACAAAGGTTAAGGAAAGAGACAGAGAGACAGACAGAGAGATGAAATGAGCACAGGGAGTTGAAGAGTCTAGTCACAAATAGGACTGAAACTTGGACTCTCAAGGATCACACTTGACTGTACTACCTCACTTTAAAATAGCATTGACCTTGTGAGGGATTTCGTCTGCAGAGTAAGCTGGTAGAAACTGTTATGGAGCTAATGGCACTGAAACCACTGAGTATCATTTTAATCAGGAAAGGAAAGGAATTAGCTTTTATACAGATTCATTCATACAAACTGTACCCTAAAGTGCTTTATGAACCACAGACAGCTTCATCAGCCATCAGAGAAGCAGAGGGAGGCTAGGTGACAGAGGGAGGTTGAGGAAAGCTCAAGAACATTAAAGAAAGAGAGAGACAGAGAGAGAGAGAGAGAGAGAGAGAGCCTGTTCACACTATCTGATCAGGTTCTCCTTTGAAAAGAATTACATTTTAAGGGAGTCTGTGATTTCTAGTTGTCCTTGTGCATTGGTAAGAACAGTGGAATAATATTCCAAACAGTCTTTGGCTTAAATCCCAGTTAAGGGCATATATTTTTCCTCACTTCTAAATTGTATTTCAAATGTACATATATTGCACACTTCTAAATAAAAAATTCAAATGTGTGAAGCTCCAGGTTGTGCATTGAGAAATACGAGTGTGTATGAGAATCCCAGGTTTTCTCCTGATAACTCAACTGGAGAGAACAGCAAAATAAAATTCCAAGTAGACCTGGGTTCAAATTCCAGCTAAGACACTTAAATACTTCTCACTTACAAACTGTCTCTTTTAAAAAGGTAGAGTCACAACACACTGATAAAGATGTAAGCTAATCAGTGCTATCACATTTCAGTTATATGCACAACTCAACTGTCTAAAAAATGCAATTAAAATTTGAGTAGCTCTAGGTTGTGCTTTGAGAAAGATAAGTGTCTATAGGAGTCCCATATTTCGAGTTGTCCTAGTAGTCTAGAGGTTAGAGTAACGCGCTGTGAAAGAGCTTGGTAGAGCCAGCTGACCTGGGTTTGAGTCCCACAACCTCCACTTGCATACTGTGACTCTACAGTCTGAATAAGTCACTTAACTACCCCAGTGCTCCCAGGTCATGCCTAGAAACAGGTACTTGTGCCTAGTGGGTCTTACCCGGTTACCAAACAATAAAAGAAAAAGCTTAACTGGTATAGTAGCAGAATAGTATTCTGAGCAGACCTGGGTTTGAATCTCAGCTACGGCACTTATATATTTCTCACTTCTACATTGTGTTTCCTTTAAAAGGTAGATTCATGCTACAATGATATAGATTTAGGCTAATCAGTGCTATCACCATGAACCCCTACTAGAAGAAGAACCATGACAGAAAAATCTAGTCTACGATAAACAAAAACTGAGCATCAGGCAGTGCCAAGAAAGCATCTCAACACAAACAGAAAAGTCCAAAAGAAATAGAAAATAGTTTTTCAAACTGCTTATAATGATTTATACTTACCCCATGTGAGAAGCAAAGTACTAAATGTTACATGTATAATATATACTCTGACTCTCCAAATTAAAGGAGATCTTTATTGGAAGTATAAAGAATGAATGCTAGCTACCTATAAAACTACTGTAAAAGTACCAACGGTAATATTATAGCTGACCAGTATTCATTCCTATATCATCACAGAAATAATTTTCAAAAAACTGCGTTAATGCACCAGTTGGAGTAACTTAACACCACAAAAGTAGGAGAATGTGGCGTTAGGGTTTCTCACCCTAACACCCCCCACCCCACCCCCCAAGCAGGTAAAGGAAAAAACATTAGGGTGTTGGATCTCCAGAGTCTTGATGAATCAGTGGTGGGGTCTTCCTTGGGGGCTGTCAACCCTAATGCCCACCCCACTCCATGAGCAAGCTATGTCACCCATGATCTCCTTTCTTCATGCAGGGCCCACAGGGGGAGGGGTGAACATTAGGGTTGACAACCCCCATGGAAAAAACCACCACTGATTCACCAAGACTCTGGAGACCCAAAATCCTAATTTTTTTTTCCTTCTCTTGCTTGGGGGAGCATTAGGGTGAGAAACTCCAATGCCACATTTCCCTACTTTTGTGTCATTAATTTACCATAACTAGTGCATTAATGCAGTTTTTTGCAAATTATTTCCTTACTTTTTTAGATAGTATAATCAGATTCTCATTTGCCTATGGAAGTGTCCTGCATCTTACACTTTGGAAAATAACTACCCCAGACGTGGGGTCCCTAGTTCCTGGCTAGCATTATTTCCCTGTACCACCCCTCATCCTCTGCCTAAGTGGCAGTTAGCTGTATTATGGAAATCTGACAAAGAGGTGAAGGCTAGAACAGGAACTAATAGTTTAGAGCATGGGCTCATACACCTGACTTGGATACAGTAAAAGCAAAGAGAAAAACAAATTGTAATAAGCTGAGATACACGTGGCAATAAAGGTAAGAGAAAAATATGCCTATACGGGTGGTAAGGGGTAGGTCCAAGAAAAGTAAATGTACCAGTCCACACTTGTGCTAGTTTGGTCCATCTCTGGCAATATCCCGATGAAGGGGGGGGCATGTGGACTGCACTCAGATTCCCCTCAGAGCACTGACCAGAACAGCCTTCACACCCATGCCCCACTGAACACCCAGGAGGGGTAGGTGCCCTCACAATCTCCTCCCTCATAGGCTGACAGCGAGGACTCACAAGCAAAATGGAGATGTCAAACTTGGAGCTAGACGGCCTCTGTAAACTCGGATTGTCTGGGCCAGTGTAAGTGGAGTAGCGGAAACAGCTCCAATAGATTCATAAAGTGATTTCTGACAGTTTACTACACCTGCAGCAGCACACCCTCGGGGGAGTGTGAGTGTAAGAGTCATCTTGCACTCTGTGAGGATAACTTGGGCAGTGATAGATCCCGCTCTTAATCAGTACTTGATCCTGGAGTCCTCAGAATCTGGAGAAGCCTTTCCTAAAGAGAATGTAAAATCTAGTGGCTACAGGGGTTAATCTTGCTTGAGCACATTAGTACTAGTAACTGCTCATCAATGGAGTGCTCTTCTGAGGGTCTTTTCCCTACTTCTGCAACACAAAACCTAGTTCCTTCCCAGCGCTCTTAATGAAGGGGGAAGCGACCATTACTCCCACTCATGGTCTCCTTGAAACCAAGGATTGCAGGTTATACCTGCATGTCAAGGCCTGAAAAGAGCAAGAGACAAGGGTGAAAAGATGCCCCCTATTTCCAAGAACCTCCACCGTTGGCCAGCAAGGAAAGCTTTTTAGCAGGTATGTGCTCTTATGGGGGGATCCTCTGAATGAGACAGGCAATATGGGACACACTGCCATTATTAAAGGGATCAAATAGGAATTATGCTCAACAACATGAGAACTGGTAAAAGTTCACCCATTCCATCTAGCCTCCTTTCCCACTAATTGTGCAAGGGTCAAGTGATGAGTTACTAACATGCGGGGGTATGACTAGATGTTATGAAGGCATTTAATCTGGGTAGTACGGACCATCATGCACATCAGGGAATTTCAAAGGCAGCAATAGTAAGTTAAGGGATGACCTCCATACCAATGTAATGTGACAGACAACTCGAATAGCTCACAGGAGGAGAGGATACAAAGGTTTGAAATAGGATAATCTTCTTTTAGCATTCCTTTATGTCATTGGAACTCTGAGAGGTTTCAGTGGGAGTGCAACAAGCAACAGATTAAGACAGGGAGATTGGGTAAGGGGGGTAGGGGTGAGTGTGTACAAAGGGAGATGGGGGGGACCACTAACTCAAACCAGCCATATTACTATCCTTCCATTCCACTGGGGTGTCAAACAGACGAGGCATACTGATGAGTCCTGGTAGGACGAAACACATGTCTATGTCTTCTGTTAGCACCCTTTGCAAACTGTGTGAGAGGCCTTTTGGCACCATGCAATTCTGCTTAAAGTTGGACCAGCATAACATTCTGTGGTGATTTGCATATGCAGCCCATGATGCTTTGCATTGTGTGGGCATGTGTGATTTTGTATTTTCTTGAAACTTGGCTTCCCAGCCAAATGCCCTTTGGGGTAACCCTTGCCTCAATGTTTGCACACAGAGGTTCTTTGTCTTTTAAATAGTTTTTTATTTTAATGGGTTCACCACAACATATCCAAGACACACTGTCTTAGGGTAGCTGGTCCATTCCACTGGGGTGTCAAACAGATGAGGCATACTGATGAGTCCTGGTAGGATGAAACACGTGTCTATGTCTTCTGTTAGCACCCTTTGCAAACTGTGTGAGAGGCCTTCTGGCACCATGCAATTCTGCTTAAAGTTGGACCAGCATAACATTCTGTGGTGATTTGCATATGCAGCCCATGATGCTTTGCATTGTGTGGGCATATGTGATTTTGTATTTTCTTGAAACTTGGCTTCCCAGCCAAACGCCCTTTGGGGTAACCCTTGCCTCAATGTTTGCGCTCAGAGGTTCTTTGTCTTCTTCATATTACTATACCTAATGATCCAAGAACTCTTGGTGGAACTGGTTAAATGATGGCAAAGTTATTAAGGTGCAAATAATTTGGTTTAACATTGAACTGCCAGCTCAATCCTAACTACAGTGGTGCTACCGTGCCATTAAAATAACTAGTAGTATTACAAGGCCTTGTGGAGATTCTAAAACCCTATCATAAAATGGCTTAGATTAAACAAGCTTGGTTACAACTGCTCACATTACCATGAATTCAGTGCACAGTTCAAATTTTACTCCATTTTTCTTGATTCTCTAACTATTAAAATAATTTTATAAGCACAGTAAATCACTCCAGTGCATGGGGTTGTGCAGAATTAATGTACTTCAAGGGTGATTGAAGGCACTCGGCCACCTCACAATGCTGCAGGAGTGTACATTAATTCTGCTCAACCTCATGTCCAGGAGTGGTTTATAGTGTATGATAGAATATTCTGAACAATAGAGCTCAGTGACAGCACTGTGCTGTAGTGCATGTTTTGTAGCTGTCAGTCATTTGGAGTGTATGGGAGTGGTGGTCTGTTGTGCATGGGTATTTTAGCTAATCAGAATCATACAGCAGATACATTGCATAACATTAGCTTCCCAAGCCGTTCCACAAATTGACAGAACGTAAGCCTTCACCAGTATTCCATAAATTCTAACCGTTTATGTCTGAAGATCAATTGTAATGCTTTTAAAATATATTCTTTTCTTACCATGAGGATAACCACCCCAATATATTGCACGCATTGTTAGAAAGTGTCATTTCTCATGTATAAATGTTTTTTTTTTGTATTGCCTCTCTTATTTGATGGTCTCACAGAAAATCCCTCCGACATTTTCAGACCAGCGGGTGGAATCTTGAGTGAGTGCTGATGTTATTCAAGTAAGAATAGTATCATTTTCCTCAAGATGCTGGCAACTTACTACACACAGAGTACATCAGATTATAGAATTCAAAAATTGGTCTTTGTTTCCAGTTTTCTGAAGAAATTCCATTAAAGCACTATGGATAAGCACCTGGCAAGTTCCAAAACTGATCACTAACACTTTGGGCTCAGTGTCACTCCCCAAAAAAAAAAACCTGTCAGGCCTGAACATTTAAATTTTTGTTTCCTTTGTTCCCTTGCAGCCTTATACCCTTCCACAAATGTGTAAACTTTTCCAGCAATACTCCAAAAATTATACCTTCCCAAGACTTCTTCCCAAATCTGCACTCTACCCTAAATTTGTACCCTTGTCCCTGCACTCTTCAAAATATTTTTATCTTTAACCCCACACTCCTGTCAAAATGTACACCATCTACACCTGCCCTTCTCCAAAGATTTAAACACTTCCAATAATGTTATTTATTTATTTATTTATTTATTTTATTTTAGTCTTAGGTAACCGGGTGAGGCCCACTAGGCACAAGTGCCTGCTTTCAGGGGCGACCTGGGAGCACTGGGTGGTTAAGTGACTTGGTCAGAATCACACAGTATGCAAGTGGAGATTGTGAAAATCAAACTCCGGTCTGGTCTTCTAGATGTACCAAGCTTGTTCACACCTCGTTCCTCTATCCTGTAGGCTATACTACCAGCCCAAATACAATTTCCATACCCCTTCCCAAATTTCAGGAACATGAGAGAACTCCAAAAAAAGGGTTAATCAGGCTACTATACTGAAGCAGAGAGCTACAGAAAATAAAATTTACATTACCTGATATATTTGGGAACCCCTTCTCTTGCTTAGTATTGTCCCTTAAGGTTATCTGGAGGCAACCTCTGCCAGCTAAAGCTGGTGCAGAACACTACAGCAAGATTGTTGATGGGTGTGAAAAGCTGTGATCATATCACCCTGGTACTCTGCGAACTGCACTGGCTGCCAGTCAGGTGGAGGATTGTCTTCAAGGTAGGGCTCCCGACCTACAAGACACTACGTGAAAGGGGGCTTCTATCTGCAAGATCTCCTTGTGCCCTACCGGCCACCCCAGGCACTCCGTTCTGCTGAGGGTTGCCTCCTTGGAGTTCCCAGGGCTAGGTTGTGGCATTCGGAAGACCGGGCATTTTTGGTGGCCGTGCCTAACTTGTGGACCTCATTACCTGGTTATTTGAAGGAGGCTGCCTCGGTAGAAGCCTTTAAAAAGGGTTTGAAGATCTACCTGTTCCAGCAGGCTTTTAATGATTAAAGAATCTGCAGTAATGTTTTAATTAAGATAGCTTAATTGTGTGTTGACTCACAGTTAATTCTATTTGTATTACTTGATTTTAACTGTTGTACTGTTCTGATTGTACAGCGCCCTTAGTTTTTGGAAAGGGGCACTTTATAACAAAAGTATGTATCTATCTATCTATCTATCTTAAGAATTACTGATTAGACTGTGAAATTAACTAGGTATTTATATGAGTTGTTATATTGATAAAATTCCATATGCAAAAGTCCTCAGACAACTGAAAGTAAGCATGAGTTTTTGCCATTTTACAGTCTGATGTAGTGTGTGTGTGTGTGTGTGTGTGTGTGCACCCGCGCATGCGTACGCGCAAGTACTGAGCTGCCAGGACCTTCAGGAAAATGATGTAATTACTATAGAACTGTTTATTCTCATGCAAGTTATATGTAGTGGATGGTGCTAATTGGTCACAATTATGTAAATTTGATTTCACTCTCTGAAATCAGCTCCTAATTTATGCCCATTGAAAATGTGCAATTTTGGCTAATTAGCGACATTTTATTTTATCGCAATTATCACTTAAGTGAACATAGCTATAATTATTTTACATAAAATGTAACCTGTTCATCAGTATTATTTAATTTACATCAGCCCTAATCCAAGATTCCGCCAGCTAGTCTAAAAATATCTGAGGGATTTTCTGTTAAACCATCAAAAAAGGGAACTGGATTCACAAAGCCCCCAAAAATCCCACAGCTGTGTAGCTGCAGTTTTTCCACACAACTGTGGTACTCCCAAAGGTTGGGCTGGTTTACAGCTGGCTCCACAATGTACGGCACCTTGCAGGTTTTTTTTCCCTCACTGCTGTGAAGAAGCTTGTAAGACCAGCTGTCATATCTCTGCAACTGCAGGGGACTGTGAATACAAACCTCTGCAGCTGTGGAGATTTCGATCCACAATTGGAGTTGTGGAGTGGGACTTAGTCCTGTTTCATTTTGTGAATCTGGCCCCATATTTCTTCATTTCACTTGTAATAAATAAGACCTGGTGGTCCTTATGGTAGAAAAAGAGTAATGTTTATAATATAGTTATATTTGTAGTTGATTTTTTATTTATTTATTTAAAATTGTGGTAACTGGGAAAGGCACACTGAGCCGGGGTTCGTTTCCAGGTGAGACCCAGGGACATGGGTACAAGTACAGACAAAGGAGAGAGAACTCAAAATATACTGTAGAAGCAATGCAGGCAGGGAAATTATAAAGACAAAATATAACAGTATGCATATACAAATTACAGTTTTACATTAGAAGTTAACATAAATTACAGATAATTTGTAATATCGTGTTTTCCTCTGTATGTTTTACGGTATTAATTTGAATATGTTATGGTTTAATAGTTTGAAATCTTTTTTTCCCTCACTGTTTGGTCGACTGAAATGTTAACTGAATAGTGTTTAATATTAGTTTTTATTAAACAAATGCCACAGGCCATCAGACACTGTATAAAACAGTGGCTGGGGGAAAAGCACAACAGAAATGTGATTCCATCTCAGGATTCAGATGACAGTGGAGTACTCAAGCTTTGTTCTTGTGGTCTGTGATGTCAACAGAATCCTTTGAAAGAATCACAAAACAGAGGATTTGTATGAGCAGGCATACACAACAAGGCTGTGCTTGATTCAAGAGGTTTCCTTGGTAACAGCGCAGCTCGAGAGGTCTCCTGTTACCTAGGAAACCTCAAGATTCAAACACGGCCATGTCTGTGTATGCCTGCTCATACACAATCTTTTACAGAGTATGGGCAAGCATACTAGTTATTTCAGAAAAGAAATATCCCAGGATAGGTTTTTTGCTGTCCAATTCCTTTCTGTTAATTATGTTTGACTCTGTCAGCCACTATAATGGTCAGCTGGAAAACAACGCATTTTCTGTACCGTGCAGGTGAAAAAAATGTCTTACTTTTTCAGTGTTGCCTTGCAACGGCTGACACCTAGGGCTGACATCTCTCCTTTTCTTGTTAGCACTGTCAGAAACAGCCCAAAAAACTGCTTGACAGTGCTAATGTCTGAAAAAAACACATCTTCTTGATCACCGGCGTGGTTCGAGATCAGTGGCCACAGGCAACGTTCCATCTTGTTGTGCTGCAGTAGTGATGTAGCTAGTGTAGTACAACAACAATTTGATGTCACTACTGTAGAATAACAAGGTGAGTCCAGTAACTGAGTTCTATGCTCAACAACGTTCTCCCATACACTATATATAGAATAATGGATAGGAAACTGTGCACAACAAGGCTGTGTTCCCATCTAGGGTTTTGATGACATCATAGACCCCGAGAGTGAAGCTCGAGAGGTCCCTATGATGTTATCACACACCCAAGATCGAAACACAGCCTTGACGTGCACAGTTCCCTATCTGTTATTTTGAATAGTATATGGTTCCCCACAAACTGTGCCACATTAATTTCACAAGGATTTGTTAGTTTCTGTACTTTGTCCAGACACTGCCATTTTCTCCCGGTCCTCGGTGCAGTTCCGCTCCACTGCCGACCCTGAAGGTACCATTGCTCACTGTCATCCAGCTTAGCTTTGTACGGAGGGACCACTGATTTATTTAAAAAAAAAAAAAACTGTTGACAAACTGATAGTTTGAAAACAGGGTGCCGATATGGCGGTCTGTGTCCAAACTATCTGAAAAGCCTGATGCTCAACGCTAAACACCAATACCGCAAAATGCTGTATAGTATTTTTTGAAAAGCCAATGTTTCAGCCAATCGGGAAACAGTTGAAGGTTAAGAAGTTGTTGTACTATCGTTGTGACGTCAGAACGATAGTACATCAACTTTTTTGACCTTTGAACTGTCCTACAACAGGATTTGGAAAACCATCGTTTTCCATCCACAATAAACCCTAACCATATACTATAGTTCTGTTATGCATGTTTCTCCAGCCACTATTCTTTATATTGCTTATGTAATGCATTGCTGAAAATAGAACTACTGTATGTTCAATATCCATACCACATGATTGGCTGCCCAGCTGGATGGTGGGCAAATAATTTCAAAGCTGGATTTATCAAATGTATGTATTCCAGATTAAAGGGAACTGTAACAGTAGCTTTTATAGTCACAAAGGTCTTTTTAGTTTTTTAGTATGGTAGATAACATGTGCATTTCTCAGCACTATGGCAATATTCCAAGAAATAATGGGTTGAACCCTCCTCAGAACAGAAGATAGTATCTGTTGCCTGTGTGACATTTTAATTCCTGCTAAACCACACATGGACATTACAAAAATGGAGATTATAAAAAGCATAGGTTGCACCTGAAAAAAATGAAGTTTTCCAGAACCAAATTACAGTACCTACCAAATTAAATCTTTTTTCATGACACTGTACTGTATCAAACCACACTAAACCAAGAGTCCTGGACTTCAGGAGGGCCGATTTTAATAAAATGGGAACATGCCCTAATAGGGATCGGGAAACTGGATGGAGTCGAGGAACAGTGGACAAAAATAAAGGAGGGCATTGAGAAGGCAGCAAACCTCTGTGTCAGGCAGGTTAATAAGGGCAAGAGAAAAAAGAGACAGCTATGGTTCTCTAAAGAAGCGGCGGAGAAAATAAGGGCAAAAAAGATAGCATTTAGAAGGTACAAAATGACACAGAAGGAGGAGGAGGATAGGAAGAGATACAAGGAGAAACAAAAGGAGACAGGAAAAGCATTTAAAAGCACAAAGGTGCAAATGGAGGAGAATGTTGCCAAGTCAGTACACAAGGGAAATAAAACATTCTTTACGTATATGAGTGAAAAGAGGAAGACCAAATGAGGAGTAAGGCTAAAAGGGGAATGAGGGATTTGCATGGAAGAAGACCAAAAAAAGCCAGACATACAGTATTGAACAAATACTTTTGTTCAGTATTTATGGAGGAAGGGGTAGGTGGCAGGCCACAAATAAGGGACAAGGGCATTAAAGAAAAGGAGGTGGACACTAGTCCTTTTGCAGAGGAGAGAGTCCTCAAGGAACTAGCACAGCTAAAAGTGAACAAGGCAATGGGGCCAGATGAGGTACACCCTAGGATACTGAGGGAGCTCAAGGAGATGCTGGCTGCACCACTGACAGCCCTTTTCAACCTTTCACTAGATATAGGGGAAGTTCTGTGGGACTGGAGGAGGGCAGATGTGATCCAACTTCACAAAGGTGGTAGTAGGGAGGAGGCAGGAAATTACAAACCTGTCATCCTGACTTCGGTGGTGGGTAAAGTAATGGAATCACTACTGAAGGAAAGGATTGGGAAATGTCTTGTGACCAGTGGATTAGAGGATTTGAGGCAGCATGGTTTCAGAGGGGAAAGAACTTGCCAGGCAAACCTGATCGAGTTCTTTGACTGGGTGACCATGGAAGTGGATCAGGGGAGAGTGGTGGATGTGGACTACCTGGATTTCAGCAAGACCTTCGACACCGTTCCACACAAAAGACTGGTGAGCAAGCTGGGCAGCCTAGGAGTAGGTCCAAAAGTATTAAAATGGGTGGAACATTGGCTAAGCAACAGGAGTCAGAGGGTGGTGGTAAATGGTGTTCACTCTGAAGAAGGCAAGGTGACCAGCGGGGTGCCACAGGGGTCAGTACTAGGCCCAGTCCTCCTCAATGTCTTTATTAGCAATATTGCAGGAGGGCTGGAAGGGAAAGTATGCCTGTTTGCAGAAGACACAAAAATCTGCAACACAGTGAACACCAGGAGGAGTGGAAAAAATGAGGGATGGTCTGAAAAAGCTGGAAGACTAGTCAATGGTTTGGCAACTGGGTTTCAATGCAAAAAAGTGCAAAATCATGCATCTTGGGCACAGAAACCATGGGGCAACATACAAATGGGCAGGGAGGTATTGTCAACCACAAAACAGGAAAGGGACCTGGGGGTAATCATTTCTAATTACCTGAAGGTATCAAAGCAGTGAGACAAGGCAGTGGGGGAAGCTAGAAGGATGCTTGAGTGCATAGGGACAGGTATCATCAGCAGAAAGAGGGAGGTAGCGTTACCCCTGAATAGATCGATGGTGAGGCCCCACCTCGAGTACTGTGTCCAGTTCTGGAAGCCCCACCTCTGGAAGGACATAGACAGGATGGAGCCAGAACAGAAGAAAGCAATCAAAATGGTGCAGGGCCTGCATCAAAAGCCCTATGAGGAAAGACTCAAGTACTGTACGTACTCTGTAGAGGAAAGGAGGGAAAGGGGGAGCATGATAGTAATGTTCAAATATCTCACAGGTATTAATAAGGTACATGAAGGTAGCATTTTACACAGAAAAATAGGCTCGAGGACAAGGGGTCATGCTGTGAAGCTGGAGGGGGGGCAGACTCAGAGGAGATGTAAGCAAATACTTCTTCACAGAAAGAGTGGGGGACACCTGGAACAGCCTCCCAGTGGAGGTGGTGGGTGCTCAAACAGTTACAGGATTCAAGCATGCATGGGATAGACACAAGAGGACCTTAGAAATAAGGCAAGGGGGAAGACCGGAGATCGAGTAGGGTCTGCAGTGGCACAGTGGGTAGGGAAAATAGGTCAGACTAGGTGGGCCAAGAGGTCCTTTTTTGCTGACAACTACTATGTTTCTATATATACCTTAGGACTGGAAGTGAGCCAGTAGTCATATGCCCGAAACCACTACCAGAGTCAGAAAAGTAGTAAAGTAACACCTACTGACCCTTTGAGCCAGCAAATAATGATTGTTTCAGCCTAATTTGGAATTTCAAAAAGTATCATTTTACAATTTCATGGGAAACAAATGCTTCCCCTAAACAAAGAAACAGTGTAGCCTAGTAGTTAGAGTACTGGTTTGGGCATGAGGAGATTGCAGGTTCAAACACTGCTAGAGGCACATACTCACTGTGTGACCTTCGGCAAATCATTTAACCTCTCAGTGCTGCTGTCAACCAGATATCAGACAACTATAGAAGCAGGACCACACTAGAAAAGAGATGTTGCATCTCAGCAAGGGTATCCTAGGTAAATAAACTGCAAAAAAATTTTTGATATACCCCATACCAGAAAACATGAAGACATAGAAAAGACTCCCATGCCCACTCATATCTTAGAATTTAGATTATGCTTAATTCTATTGCACCATTGGATTAATTCATACCAAACCTCTGTAGACCACTCCATCTAATGATCTGAGATTGCTGCAAATAAGTAAGCAATAATAAATGGCAGAGTGGACAGTGCTAGGATATACCGGACCGCCCAGGGGCATAATGAGGCCTTATGCCACAGGCAGAGGGCCTTATAGCCCCTGGAAGGTCTGATTTATCCCAATACCACCCACCCTAGAGGGTATTATTATGCTTAGAAAATTGGCTATATGTGGCATTTTTATGAAAGAAATAATTGCAAGAAAATACAAGAAAAAAATTGTGCAAATGATTGTAAAGGTTTGTTTTTTTTTTGTAAAATAGTTCTTCCATGGTATATTTGCCAGTAGAGGTCACTGCAGCCATTTACAGTTCATTTGCTGAAAAGGCAATCCTCCTCCCTATACACACTTACACAGACTGTTGCTCTCAGTTGCTGTCCTGCAAAGACTTTCCTGTCCGCCTCCCCCCCAATGCATACCAACAGGCTGTGCTCAATTTTCCTGTTTATTGACAGTGCTCCATTACTCCCCCTGTCTCTCCATGTGGTCACAGTGTGGGCAATGAGCATACCTCTCGAGGCAAGAAGGACTGTACTGGGATCAGGAAGAACATCTGCGTGTGGATGGGAACCGAAGCGCTGAAGTAGGTTTTTTTTTTGTTTGTTTTTTAATGTTGAATCTAGTTTCTTTTTTGGCCATTTCTCAGCAGGGAAAAGGGCACGCAAATGGGGGAAGTACCACAGGACTGCCGGTCTCATGAATGGCTGCAAGTATGCTGGCAGGTTTCTTACAAGGAAAAAAAAGATTTTAGTCAGTGAATCCAGTTTGGGACTTTTTTGGGGGCTGTTTCTCACCAGGGAAAAGGGCAAGGCAAACTGGGGAATAGCTTGACATTGCCAATGTCACAAACAGTGACTATGGTGACAGTTTTTTCTTAAAAGGAAAAAAAAAGTTCTTTATTCAGTATATTTGTTTTCCTCATTAAATGGATTCCTGTGGGTAGCATAGTTTTCATTAGAAAATGGCAAAGAAAAATCCTGAAACCTGATTGGCTGACAACATGGCTGAGGTGGCATTTATTTTTCAATAGATGCCCACCAAATAAAATGTCACAGCCCAATTGGCCCTAGACCCTCTCAAATATCCTGGTGCCCACCCTGCTTCCTCATTGGGTGAAAGCACCCCGGAAAATTTCAAACCGCGGCCATTGTTTTTAGCTCACTTAGCAAGTGAGCAGACCCCACTCCTCTCATCACATACAATGGAAGCAACAGCAGTCACCCAGTTTTACAAAATGAATCAAACAACCTCCCATGCCCTAATGTTCAAACATACAGTAATTAGAGGATAATAAAAGTATTGTTTTTTTCCACTTGCTTATGGAGCAAATGACCAAGCATGCCAGCTCCCTGGTATTATCCTTCACCACTGCACCATGCCCTCATTCTCCCCAAGTGACCAAAAAAAGAGAAAACATTGCCACAGCATACAAACCCCTCCTAACATACCCACAGCATGCAGCTCACAACAGTACCTAAGTATTCTTGTCAGCTGACTGATTTGTTTCACTTATGGCTCCTCCAGTATCTCGCACAGGCTCACCCGCTCTCGTTGGACAAACCGGACACTCCTCTTCACACTCCCGGTCCTCATGGAAGGCAGTGAGGACTAAAAAACAAAGTCAGACAGTCTGCTGTGGGGTGCTAATGGCATACAACCAGGTTTCTAACTATGGAGTCTGAAGTAGGACAAAAGGCCATTGTTCTGATGAAGGCAAAGTAACTACTTAATTACAAAACTTACTTAAAATTAATTATTTATTGCCAATTTTGTTATTAAACTTTTTTTTTTACAGTGCCCATTTTCTAAGTGCAATAATACCCTTCAGGGTGGGCGGTATTTTAAAATAATGGACCTTCCAGGGGCTATAAGGCCCTCTGCCTGTGGCATCCAGCCTCATTACACCCCTGGGTGGTCCGGTATTTCTCAATACCACCCACCCTGTGGGGTATTATTCCTTACATAGTGGTTGGTGACTGTGGGATCCTCTCTTGCTAATGTATAGGAAACAAATGGCTGCTTCTTAGTTTTCAAATAGAATGTGGCACAAGGATATCTTTAAGTAACAGGGCACTGTCAGCCGGCACTTGTTTTTCACAAGGCATTGTTGGAAAATAAATGAATGCCTGGACAGGGCTTTCAGGCAGTCAACATACAGTACTTTTCAAGCCCATTTTCTAAAGAAAAAGGTGGGTATGGCAATAAAACCTAGATGTCTTCTGAAAGAACATTAAGAACAAAATTGTCGTTTTTTTTAAGTGTTTCATCTAGCATGATGCAAAGATGTGAATGGCTCAGTAGGTAGCACACCTGCTTCTGGGGCCAGAACATCAGAAGGTCATGAGTTCTAGGCCCACATCAAGTACTTGGAGTAATACCTATAACTGACATTGTAGTGCAGTACGAGGGGGGTTCTGCACTGATGAGGTACTATCCTCCGGATGAGATGTTAAACTAAGGTCCCTTCTGCCCATCTTTGGCCCTGTCCAAATAAAAGTTAAACATCCCATGGCACTTATTGAAGAAGAGTAGGGAGCATTTCGCTGGTGTCATGGTCAACATTCTGCCTATCAATAAAACAGGTCAATTTAACACCCCACACCTTAGTTCATGTTGCACCCATTAGAGTTGTTGAGCTGTAAAATATCCCCACAGTGAAAGATATCTTAGAGAAACCAAAAACATTTGCTTCTAACAAACAAAAAAAAAAAGCAGAAAAATATTCTCAAATTAAGACAGAGGAAATAATAATAATTTTATTTATTTATTTATTTATTTGTATTTTGGATGACACCTTTGAGCTGAGGACTCTTTTTTACAAAGGTTCCACGTCAAGGCAATAAGGACAATAAGGTACAAAATATAACATGATCATTACAATGGAATTTACAAAAAAAAAAAGGCAAATAAGGTTACAATAATAGCTGCCAAAGGCATTGTCAAGGAATTGTGTTGCGAGTTAATTATACAGTACAAGTCATAGGCGACTCAGTGAAGCTTTCTTAGGAGTGGGTTACTGGGAAAAGAGAAAGAAGACTGGTGGTGAGGGGGTGGTATGGGAGACAGACAGAGGGATGAGGGGAGAAATGGGGAGGGCATTGC
This sequence comes from Neoceratodus forsteri, assembly GCA_016271365.2. NCBI lineage: Eukaryota > Metazoa > Chordata > Ceratodontiformes > Ceratodontidae > Neoceratodus > Neoceratodus forsteri. Next base: position 1,046,566,024 of record CM028131.1, read on the forward strand.
ATTGGGTATGTGGTAGATGGGAAACAGCAAGGGAGGAGGAAAGGGGGGGATGGAAAGGAAAAGGAGACAGATTTGTCCTATACCCAGTAATGGGGGTAGGAGAGGAGGAGGAGGAGCTGAGGCAGTGAGAAGGGATGCTTGAGGGTAGTATGCCTGGAGGGGATTGTAAGAAGCAATCACAGAAGGCACTAGCCACGAGGTGTTGATGCAGTTTACACTTAAAAGCACATGGACAGTAAGTAAGTTGGGGGTAATAAACATCATGACTGTCAATACAAGAGAGAAGTCATACTGTAAATGGACCGTTAACATTGGGGGTTTTCTTTGTATATTCTTTTAGTTGTCCACACATTTTATTGGAAAATTCTATGTCCTAAATATGGTGCCTCTTCATCAGCAGCTGCTAAGTTTGACAGAATGTCATTAATACTACCTTCATACTAGTTTGAGATACAGTTTAAGGGTGTGGTCCACAGTACGGCTAGGGGGTGCATTATTTGTGCATACCCTGGCTGAGGACCTCAGTACTCTGATACCACTCTACATCGGATGGCATCCACATTCCCTGCCCACTGCTTACTACAAGTGCAGAGTTACGTTTGGGGCCAGGAGGCATTCTGGGGCCAAAGTTGTGCCCATCAGTGGGCATCCAATCAGAAGCCCAATTCAGCTGTTCAGTGGATCCTCTGCTCCGCACATAACAGTGGATTGTGTGGTATGATGCTCCTCTAAAGACTACTACATCACCATCAGATATAATAGGAATAAAATAAACATTTAGCAGAATCCCAAGCCCTCCATGCCAGCTCGGAGGTCTGAGGGCATGATAAGGGAAGGCATATCAAGCTCACCATAGACATATGGGGCCAGTAAGAGGGGATGCATAAGCACAATGACAGGGCCCAGGGGAGTAATTATGCATACAATTTTGTTTTTGTGTGTGTGTGTGTGTGTGTGTGTGTGTATGTATGTATGTGCGTTGCATTGTATTGCATATTGTGGTGGATGGGGAAGTAATCAGAGAAGCTGTAGCACACCATTCACTGACACAGATATGAACTAGTAAGTTGCCACTGCCTGCTAGTCAGCTGCTGCCCATCCAATCAGTGAGTGAGGACCAGTGCAACAGCTGCTGAGAAAAATACACAGTCTCCGCTCTTTCTTTTTATGTATGCAGCCACCAGGTTCACTGTGAGACTCACGCACGTACATGTGCGACTGAGTGTGGCTGGCTGGGATGGATGACTCATGTTGCAGCTGTGACTCCAAGCATTTTTTTTTTCACTGCACCTTTGCCGGTTCAAAAAACAACTGCAGCAGTGCCAGTAGCAGAGATGAGGATTTATGACTGCATCCCCAAGGTAGGACTGTTTTACTAAAACAAATGTTTTGCACCCACCCATGCCAGACATATGGAGTGGGCCAGGTTTTCATTGTTGGGCTAGGTTTGCTGTGCTTAATGTGGTGTTTTAGGCTGTGCCATGTCCAGGTCCAGGTAGGGTATGCTAGAAGGAAGAGAGGATACTTGATTGAAACCTTAAAATACCTTAGGGGTGTCAGTAAAGTGAGCTCTGAGGTTCTCTTCAATCTTAGTGGAAACCAGACCACTAGAGGGCACTGCCTCAAGCTAGTGGGGGAAGATTCAGAAGGGAGATGAGGAGACACTTTTCCACTCAAAATGGAACAAGCTGCTGGAGGAAATTGTCTCCCTAAGAATTGTAGACAGCTTCAAAAGAGGATGGGACAGGGTAAAATGGAAGATTGCATGGACAGGGAGCCCAGGAGGGTGGACAGCATCATTGGAGAGAGTGGATAATGGGGGGGGGGCAGATCCCTCCATGGGTGAGGGGGTCTGCAAATTCAAGTGTACACGATAAACTGCAAGGCCTTTTTCTGCTGGCTTATTCATATGTTTGTATGTTGTTCTGCAGCATGTATGCATGCAGTTTTGTTAACCCAGCCAGCCCCTATCATCATGTTTATTACAGCTGTGAGTCCAATCCATTCTCAACCTTGCTGACACTAGGTAGGCTGCCTAAATTACATTTTGCCAGACAAGTAGTCAGTGCTTTGCTGCTTTTCTGAAGTAAACTAATGATGCAGCTGGTGTGGTGCTGTTGACACTGTAGTGATATAGATAAGTGAGTGTTGTGGGGATTAGAGGCAACCTCGAGGGCTGAAGGGTGGAATGGGACTGAGTAGCATCCTGCTGGGATGAGGAGTAGGGAGCTGCTCTCTTCATGGCATAGGCTGACTTTTTACCTGAATGCTATCTGAAGTACAGCAAGTTGCTTGGGGGAGCTAGGAGCAGCCTGTTGGGATGGGGATGGGGTTCAGGTGCAACTTGCTTGGCTTTCAGAGGGGGACATGGGACAACTTATTGAGCTGGGGAAGGGGGAACATGCTGGGTGGGGGGAAGGCCAGTGACATTTTGGAAGCGGAGCTGGGGTGCAAGTTGTTAAGCTGGGCGGAATGTGGTAGCAGGGTAGTAAATCCTGTTACCCAACACCCACAAAATGTGCCATAAAGCATCAAGACCCCAAACTTTTATGAGCCTCAGGCAACCACCAACCTAGAGATGTGCAAAGCTGACAAACTTCGCTTTGTGAATTCATTTGTTCAAATTTGCCAAAGTCCCAAAGTGTCCACCTTTTCAAGTCTTGCAGCTTCACTGTGACATTACCTGACTTCACCAGAAAAAGTGCCACTTCCCCAGGAGAAGTCATTGTGATCTTGTGAAATGGCGAAGTGGGCAATTCGCAAAGTTTTTCACAAAGGCAGATTTTGCAACTTTGCCAGAACTTCACCTGCAAAGTAAAATAGACCCCTGGCCTGTAGTTTATGTTTGGGAAATTTGTGAACACACTTTTTTTGAAGGCTGGTTACTCCACCCATGGCCTTGAGTCATTAAGCCTGAGACCCCTCTAGCAGCCCCCAAAATATGGAGAGTTTTTTTGTGAATGGTGTGTTAGTGCACTCCCATGCCTCCTCATCCTGGCCAAGTGCAGAGTTCTATTTGTGGACCCAGGATTGGGTGAGGAGTGGATGCAAGTGGCCTTTCAGAATACAGTGGGGTGTCCCACACACTTGGAGAGGGGCTCCCCCTTGCAGACAGACAAGCCCTACCACACTAGTGGAGAGCTACAGAACAGGTTGTGGAGGACATCAACTAAACTTTTAAATGTAGATATACTATCTAGGTTACCCATTATAGTTAAACAAGACCTTAGACTGAAAGCAGTTATTCCAATTTTAACTTCAAGCTCATTTAGATGATTTGTCAGTGACAACTATAAGCACATGCAGCTCAGTCTAAGAAATGCAGTACACTTTACTGCTGTCTGGAAGGGTGACCTTCCAATACTGCACTGGAATGGGTATAATTGTATTGGAATTGACAAAGCAAGTTAACTGCTGAACAAGGTTACATCTTTTGAGGTTTCTGAGTTATAAAACCTCCAATGTTACAGCCGCAGCTAGTCGCATAGTTTTATTGAAATCATGATGATGTGGTATGGATAAAGTCATCAGCTCACAGTTATTTCTGTTGGCCACATGTATACATAGAAATTTAAAGAAAATATTCATAGTTATATCATTCCTTATATGCATGGATAGACAGGATAAGTAAAGAAATACTTTTATATAAATTGCAATACACAAATGTTTAGGCCTACAGAGGGCTATCACGTGAATAAATGACCTGTATGGGCCCAAATGCACAAGTACTGAAATTTACACAGTGGTCCAATTAAGCAATATACCACGAGAGGGTGTGGGTGATGCCAGGATTTACCTGCACCTGGAGTGTTTGATCATGAGGCCACAGGCCGAGTGAAAAAACATACCAGGTGAGGGGAAATCCTAGCATCACCCACACCCTCGAGTGGGATATTGCTATTATACAATGTACCCCTTTGTTTGGTGAGAAAAGAAAAAAAAAAAAAACAGCAACAACATTTTTCTTTTTTTTTTATTATTTTATTTTTATTGATTGTGTTGCTGTGGCAGAAAATCTTCCTGTGTTGCTGCGGAAATGGTTCCCTAGCTTACTGATCTGTATGGGCCTGCTAATGGTATGAGGCTCTTTGTTTGTGCCCCAAATGGTTATCGAGTCATCTCGTATGTGCTCCGAACCACACACACACATACAGAGTTTGAGGAATTGTGAACAAGTGAAACTTGTGGTTAATGAAAAACTAGGGCTAAAAGTTGTAAAACTCATGGCCAAAAAGCTAAGCCATGATACTGGGCACGCACTATTGCGTATGTGCAGTATCTCGGCTCCCCTTTTTGGGTGCTAGTTTTACAATTTTTAGCCCTCATTTTTTATTAAAAAACAGTTTCCATAACTCAGAATTAGTACATATTTTTAAATATTTGTTTACCTGAACGAACATGGTGGGAGCCGTGAATGGAGCGCTGTTGCGGTTCGGGGCAAAATGCAGAGTACCAGAAACAATTTGTTTTCATGAGTGGGGTTATCAGACTTTTTTTTCTCAAAGGGAGTTGTTAGTACAGCAAGCTGTTCTGTGGTTTGTGGAAGGTAGCGATCAGGGTGCCAATGGAGTAGACCCCGAGGGGAAAAATGTTTCAGAGGTAAGTTGCTTGGATGGAGTTGCTCGGAAACGATTGGTGAAATATTATTTGGGTCAGTCTGCTTGTCAGAGTGTTTGGGCAAGTTATTTTGGCAGATTGACAGTTATGCTGGTGTTTTGTGGATTTAGTGTCCTTTTTTTGTGTTGTGCATTTACTTGTGGGACACTAAGGCTTTAACAGGCATTCAATGTGGTGAGTTTTCACTGTGGAGCAGCAGTTGTTGAGATGGCAATTTAGCAGGGATTGCTGTGTTTCTCAGTTATGGGTTTGAGATGGTCAGAGTGATTTTGGGGGGGGGGGTTACTGATGAGGCTAACTGGTGGCTGGCACCTTTTCCCATGAGGTGATGCTAGGATTTATCACGGTTAGATGGTGCCAGCCAACCAATTAGGATGCTTTATTTTTGTAGCCATTGTATAATAAAGTTTTTCACATCACCACACATCGTCTGCCCAGGCTGTGATACTGGGCATTGTAATATATGTCAAAATAATTAAAACAATATATGCATATATATGTGTGTGTATATATATATATCTATAATATATATATATATATATATATATATATATATATAAATATATATATATCACATCAGCCAACACAACACACTGTTGTTGAAGGTATAGTAAGCTATTGGCATGTCAATGCATCTACTTAGACTGAGAAAAGACACACAACTTTTAGTCATTATACAGGTAGATGCATGTATGGCCTGAATTGTAAATATGCATTCTGCACTTGCTTTTAAGTCATAATAAATCATTACATCATTCTTAGCCAATCAGGCTTGTTTATTTCTAACATTCCATGTACTCTCATAAACCCTTATACAAGCAATTTTGTAATTTTGCACATTTGACCAGTCTTCTAGTCTAGTCCTTAAAAACATCTAAAATTCTTGTGTCCTAGTGACACTCTTATCTCAGTATACCCTGACTTGTTATTTTACACTGCTTAATTTTTTTTTATTCACAGTATATTTTTTTTATTCACAGTACAGCCAGTTGCTTTCTTGTCAGCTTAAACGCGTTAGGTAGTGGCATTCATTTTAATAGCAGCTGTCCTGTTTGGTTGGTACACCCTATATGGGTTACCCTGTTTTTCCTATGATTATATTGCATTTTTTTCTGTCAGCCTTATCCCTGCTCATTCTGTTTTATTTGGCCTAGATAGCCTGCATTTACTAGCCTCTCACTGCCATTGCTGCTGTGTTACTTAGTTGCTGTTGCTAGCTCTGCTGGTTTATTTTACTTCCTCTGTTTACAATTATGTATCCTGCCTCACCCCTTTGCCTGCTTCTCCCTTTTCTATCTCTCTCTCTCTCTCTCTCTCTGTCTCTCTCTCTCCATCTGTCTATCCCTCTCCCCATGCTCTCCTCCCGTTCTGCTCTTCTCCCACCCACCCCTTCTTCCTTCCTCCCTCCTAATTCACTCTGGTCCACTCTTCTTTCCCTCCCTAAATTTAGAGTTCCTCCACTGAGACATCCTCTCCCTTACCCTCCCTGCTTTCTCCCCCTCTGTCCTAGATGACACAAGTCCCACTCCATCGTTCTGCTCCTTATCCTACTCCTCTTCCTAGCTGGCAGCATTGAAACTAACCAAGGCCCCTCTCCCCCTGCTCCTTCCCCTTCCTTTGCTCTCAAAGGCCTTAGAATTTTCCATCTCAAAACTAGGAACTTTGTCCCTAAAACAGATCTTCACAATGTCTGGGTCTCCTCCCAGCACTCTCTTCCCCTCCCATCCTCTGCATTTCTGAATCCTGACTCTCCTCCAGAATACCTGATTCTAGATTGGCCTCTCCCTGACTATCACCTCTTCAGGCAGGACCATGGCAAATAGGGAGGTGGTGTTGCCCTCTGTGTCCACTTGAACCTCTCCTGCTCCATTGCTCTCAGGGAGATTGTACACTCCTCCCATGAGTTTCTTCTTGTTAAGCTCTCCTTTCCTTCCAACTTTCCCATCTTTATCAGGGTTTTCTATGACTCCCCTAAAATCTTCCCTTCTTCATTGTTTGACTCTCTCTGCTCTTGCCTCCCATTCCTCCTCAGGTGAACTCAACCTACTTGGTGACATCAATATCAGATGGCTCTTCCCAGCTTCTTGGCTGACCTTCCACAGGATTGAGTTCCTTAATTTTACCCATCTCATTACTGAGCCCACCCAACTCAGTCTTCACTCCCCTAACCATACTCTTCTGGACTGGGTTCTTTCCTCATATCCCACTTAATCGTTGTAGCAGGTGTTCTCCTGGATACTTTCAGGAAAGTTTAGCTCCCTCTATCCTCCCCTAAATACAGTACATTTGGTCAAGGTCTCTCCAGTCACTTAACATCAATGGCCTCCTAAATGATTTTGCAGCAACTAACTGGTCTCCCATCCTCTCTACCCCTAATATTGATATTGATACAGATGTTGATATTGACATAGCGCTCTCCTTTTTCCACACTAAATTTACTTACATCTGGGACAAATATGCCCCCCCTCAGAAAATCTGGGGGGGGGAAGGTTCCCACCACCCCTGGATTACACCCTCCTCATTGAACAGTGTAAGTCCTGTGATCAAGCATGGGCCCGTTTCAAATTATCCTGCTCCCTGTCTGACCTCGGGTTGCTCAGAAATTCATGCACAAAGGCTGTCCAGGCCAGTAAGTTGCACAATTTTAAAACCAACCTCCATAATAACTTTTACTACCCAGCAAGATCTGGATGGTTATTCACTTTATTTTTGACCCCCGACCAGTCCACTCCCTTAGTCCTCATGGTAAATGATTCCACAGTTTCAAACCCTCCTTCTGTTCTTGCTCACTTTAAGGAATAGTTTACTACTTCTCACCTCACCACTCCCCTCTCATGCATCCTCCTCTTTGCCTCACACTCCCCAAAGGTTTCACTTCATTCTTGTAACTCCTTAGGAAACCTTGCTTCCCATGTCCTTGCTCAACCTATCTAAATTTAGTCCTGTTGGGCTAGACCCTAAACTTCTCCATCTTTCCGCACCTGCTATCGCTTCCCCTCTTACTCACCTTCTCAACTTCTTCTTCTGCACTGTTCCATAGTTTCAGAAGAGTACCAAGTTTTCCCCTCTTCACAAGGAGGGTGATCCTTCCTCTCCCAGCAACTTCTGTCATGTCTCCCTCCTCCCTTCTTTTGCAAAGCTTCATGAGAAAGTAGTCTATTCAAGGCTTGCTGACTTTCTCTTCTCTTCCAACTACCTCTCCCCTTTCCAGTCAGGTTTTTAGAAGCACCACTCCACTACCTCCTCCCTGCTGCATATCTCTGACTCCATTCCCACTGGGATGGATCAGAGGCACATCACGGTGGCTATTTTCATTAATCTGTCCAAAGCCATTGACTCAGTGGTCCACTCTCTCCTCCTGGACAAGTTGAGCTCTGCTGGACTCTCAGTTCCCACAGTCAGTACAGGTAGGAGACACCCTGTCTCCTCCCCTTCCTATTCAGTCTGGCATCCCATGGGGTTCTGTCCTGGGTCCTGTCCTTTTCTACATCTTCCTGAATGAGCTCCCCTCTGCCTATGTCAGCACACATATCCATATGTATGCAGATGATAGTTATCTATGCCCCTGGCCACTCGTCTGCGGCTGTGGAAGGCCTGCTCCAAAAGGAGTTCAACAATGTCCTGTGCTGGTTCCACTGCAACCAACAGTGGGTCAACACAAAAAAAGAAAAAAACATATCCATGGCCTTTGGCACCAGCCAGAAACTAGCAAGGCTCTCCCCCTTCCCCATCTTCACCACCCTGGGTGGGCAGCCATCTTGAAGTGGTCACATCCTTCAAATACCGCATAGTGTGGCTTGACTTCTCTACCCACATTGCTGCCATCCATTCCAGGCTCTATCCCAAACTCAGGTCCCTGTAATGCAGCAAGGACTACCTGACTCCCAAGTCCACCAGGAGCTAGTCACCAAAATGATTATCCCAGTTTCAATTATGCAGATGTTGTCTACAGCACTGCCTCTTCCTCTTACCTCTCCAGACTGGACACCCTCTGCAATGCTTTTTTCACTTTGCTACTAACTCCCCAGCTCTTCTCACTTTACTCTTTCCTATCCACCACCCCTCTCCATTCGCATCATCAGTCCCACTGTGCTTCCTTCATCTCTAAATACTGATTTGGGCCCTTCCCTTCATGCCTCTCCTCACTCCTCTCCCCCATCACCTCTGCCTCATATTCCCTTTGCTCAAGGAACTCTAGCACCTTCTCCACGCCCCACACTCCTGTACTGGGCAGTCTGCCTTCTTCTGTCCCTTTCCCTCCCTCTGGAACTTGTTCCATTCCACTCTCCATCTCTCCCTCTCTCCCTTGTCCTTTAGACACCAGCTAAAACTTCTCCCTGTCCCCTCCTGTTCCTGCCAGCCCTCTTCCTGACCCTCCTCTGCAAGGCACTACCACCCCTATGATTCGGCTCTCTCCAGGTTACCACTGCTGCCTGTAATAGACTCTTCCCAACAGTTATTGCCATGGCACTTCTCAGTTGCACTGGTGACTTTATTTTGCACATGAATGCTGCTTACAATCCCATTTGGTTCTACTGCTGTCTTTGTATTTTTATTACTGTTAACTGGTACTCCATTAAGCACTTAACTTTGTACCTCATCACTAAAGTTGTGCTGTTGTAATATTGCACTTTCCTTCCCCTTTCCCCCAGGTCACACCTGGAAGTCAGCTCTGGCTCAGTGTGCCTTTCCTGGTTACCAATTTTTTAAACAAATAAATAAGCAGCTCTAAAATTTTGAAGTGCTATACTCAGTTAGCATTGTCAATTTCTTATGGGGAGGTTCTATAGTTTTCTGCAAAGTAAAACAGTTTGGTTTTAAATAAGTTTCATTAAAAAAAACAGAAATCTTCATCATGATTTATAATATGTTTATATGTATGGTTCATGGGTCCCTTAAAGTTATGAGTGTCTTCTCAAAGCCTTTGAGTGCCAGAACTGTTATGCATCGCTTCGCAGTTTTCTCACCCAAGGAACCCAAGCATACATTTGTAACCATACGAGACACAGTAACTGTACATATAAACATACACGGCATAATATGTTTGGTTTTCTTGGGAAATATATAATAGACACTGGTCCTCAGTTTCTCTCTGAAGAGTTTTAAATATGGTACATGTTAACCAAACACACCACCACATCTGCACCACATCGTCTTGCTGTGCAAAGCACCTAAACGTTTGAGTAGAGTTTTAAAAGGTTTTTGGCAAAGAGAAGGAAAGAGATGAGAATAATAAAACTTTGTAAAGTTGTATTCACAACTTCCCTTTTGTTGGTTTATACCCCATTTTACAACACAGAAAACACGTGCGGAATTACATTGTTCACAGGTTGCAAATGACAGACAGATTATCTCTCTTGTATGTCCTATACAAAGACTTCAGCACAGTGAGTCTGACAAAAGGAAAACTTCCATAAGACAATCTTTTCCTTAGAAAGCATTTTTTATAGTAGTCAGAATTCACAAGAAAGGTTTGCAAGAAAAATGGAAAAGGGTGTTGTACTGTAAAACAGGTGTTAGGATCAATGTCTTATTTGAGGTTAATGCAAACCAGCTTTTGCCTTTATCACAAACAGGTTGTAGTGATTTGCTCAATACTGAAGCTGTATTAGAACATGATCTTTCAAGAAGTGATCATTCTAAGGCCTGTGTGGGAAATAAAGCCAGTGAGGTTAATGTGATCTTCAATGTTCAGGGCAATTCAGAGGTGGGTCATTTCTGACTAAGGCAGAGAAGTAAAAGTTTCAGAGCCATGTTTATGTATAGTGGTGTTTCTGAGATGCTCACAGCACATCCAAAACCCCATGAGACTGTGGACAGCTTCAAGAGAGTTTGGGATAGAGTAAAAGGGAAAGTTATATGGAGGGGGGATGTGGGGGAGGGGGATATCAAGGAGAAGGAAGGGATGGATAGCGGATCCCTCAGGAGACACTGGGGGGGTCTGCAAACTTGAGCAGACAAGATAGACCATAAGGCCTTTTTCTGCTGGCACCATTCATTCATATGTTTGTATACATTTTCATTTTGGTGGCCATTTTGTTTTGAGATTAAACAATGGATGGCCAGACTTCTAAAGGAGCTATAGGAAGTAATTAGTTTTTTAAAGACCATGGCCCCAATATTTAAAAGGGTTGTGCATGGCGCAACAGTGTTGCTACCATCATAACCCACTAATCACCAATGGCGATATTCAAACATGGATTGTGCCTGTTACAAATCCTGATGCACCGAGCAGATTATTAATGTATGCGGCGTTAGTGAGGGTGGCGTGCCCAGCATACCTGCACATCCCGATATTCAGCCCAGGATGTGCTGATACCATGCCTGCACAACCCCTACTTGCGCTGCACACAGGTGAGCCCAAAAAAAGGAACAATGGCTGGCCACCCACAGGTGACTGCCGTGTTGCAAGGTGCAACATGGCAGCTGCCACCTGTGGGTGGCCACCCGAGCTCTGGCTGCACCTCCATGGCAGCGCCCCCCCATGCCCGATCGCAGGCATCTGTATAAATTACTAATGTCCTATCTCCCTGGTGGTCCAGTGGACTTCTGTCAGCCCAATCACAGGCTTGAGTATAAAATAACAAAGCCGTATCTCCCTGGTGGTCCAGTGGACCATTGTCAGCCCGATCACAGGCTTGAGTATAAAATAACAAAGTCCTATATCCCTGGTGGTCCAGTGGACCACTGTTAACCTCCATAACAGGCTTAAGTATGAAAAAACAAAGTCCAGTATCCCTGGTGGTCCAGTGGACCGCTCGCAGCCCAATCGCGGGCTTAGGTAAATAAAAACAAAGTCCAATATCCCTGGTGGTCCAGTGGACTGCTCGCAGCCCGATCATGGGCTTAGGTAAATTAAAAAAAAGTCCAATATCCCTGGTGGTCCAGTGGACCACTCGCAGCCCGATCACAGGCTTAAGTATGAAAAAAACAAAGTCCAATATCCCTGGAGGTCCAGTGGACCGTTGCAGGCTAATCGTGGGCTTAGGTAATTTACCTAAGCCCGTGATCGGGTGGGCGAGCAGTCCACTGAACCACCAGGGATATTGACTTATTTTTATTTACCTAAGCCCATGATTGGGTGCAAGCTATCCACTGGCCCACAGGGATATAGGACTTTGTTTTTATTTACCTAAGCCCATGCTTGGGCTGCGAGCGGTCCACTGGACCACGAGGGATATAGGACTTTGTTATTTTATACTCAAGCCTGCGATCAGGCTGACAGCGGTCCACTGGACTACCAGGGAGATAGGACTTTGTTATTTTATACTCAAGCCCGCGATTGGGCTGACAGCCGTCCACTGGCCCACCGTATAGGACTTTATTTATTATATACTTAAGCCCGTGATCGGGCGTGTAGCGGTCCACTGGACCACCAGGGATATGGGACATTTTTAACTCTCCGTATGCCCGCGATCGGGCCGAGGGGCGCATTGCCATGCTGTGCAGGGGCGTCGGTCCCTGATGGCTGCTGCCTGGCAAGGCGCCAGGCGCAAGTCGTTGGGGATCGGCGCACCTGCATGCAAATGGAGCCACAATGACTTGCAAATGGCCCCATTTGTGCCTTGCAAACATTATGGCCCCATTTGCATGTGCACTTTTGAATATTGCGGTTGTTGCGCATAGCACAAGGGAACTTGTGCTAGCGTATCCCCCTGCTCCACTCTGGCCACTTGCACACTGCAGGTGGCCAGGGTGCGATATTTAATGATGCTGTGCCATGGCGCAGCTCCGTTGAATATCGCCCAGTCAACACCCCTGCGCAGGAAAGTTGCTCTGCCACCAGGCTTGCGCCACAGCCTAGCGCAGTCTGAATATCCGGGCCTTAGTTTATAAATTACTATTTTTACAATTTCTTTAATTGTTTTGGAAAGGAGATATAGTGGAATTGATTGGCACCCTGCATTTTAAAGCACTTCCTATAAAGTGATATTCAAAGCCTGCATTCATTCATGCAATCTTTCATTTAAACCATTCTTTTGAATTTCCAGGTGAATTGTCCTGGTAACTTTTAAGTGTTTTAATGTGTCAGTTTTTATGCTCTGTTTTCCTGGTCCTGGTCTGTCTGTGTTAGAGCCTAGAGAAATTTAGTCTAAGCTGCAATACAGAAGGTAAGAACAACTGCTATTAAGGTTTTCAGTTTCATGCCATTTCATCCTACTAAGAAAGTATTTATATTAAAAAATTCCTGTGTGAGAAATGCCTGTGGGCACCCTACTAAACATATAGTTTCCATTTTTCTGTTGTTTGCCTATCTTATCTGACTCTACAGAGCAATACATCTAGTGCTCATTCAGTCGGTTAGATTTATTGTTCAGTTACTGAACTACTACAATCTTCAAGAAATACATTACAATAAAAAGTTGCAATAGGATACAGAAATAAATAGTTTTACTATAGTGCTGCGACAGCGCTCACGACGACATCCCTGACAGCAACAGATACAATGCCAAGTGTCAGCATTGCACTATCGGGGATGTCGTTGTGTTTCTATCAGGGGGCTGTGCTCCTGAACCCCCCAGTCTCTAGATATCTAACTCCAAGTCAGAGTTGGACCAGAGAGGGGGTGCAGCACCAGGAGCTGCACCTCCAGTGTCTGCATGTACCAGTACAGCGACTTGCCGCTTTCAAGTGAAATTTGCCGCTGTGCTGGTCTTCACAGTGGTGGTTTCGACCTTGTGTTGGTACACCAAAAGGAATATTAGAATCCATAATGAAATTAGACAATATTAACAGTACAGATTTCTTGTATAATATAAAGTTGTTTACAGCATAATACAAGTCTCAGCAAAACAGAACTCTTTTTTTAAAAAGGTAAAATATATGGAGCAGTTTCCTACATAGTAAAATGTAACTAACATATGGACTATATATTTTCCATCCTATGACAGCAGGTTCCTTTGTTCATATTTAATTACTCATATTTAAAAATTCCCATACTCCCTAACTTCATTTACTTAACCTTATATCACTTCTATTAGAACTGTCACTAGCTCCAAACATTTAGCCCCGACAGTCATATTGTTTCCATGACAAACAGGCAAGAGCTTTTTGAAAATACTAAGGTCATTGAGCATACACTTGGGACTTAGGGAGAGTAAACCACAAATGGAGACCTGTGTATAACCATCCACAATATGATACCTCATTAGGACCAATTCCAGTGTACTCCCTGCAGTGAGGCTGCTTTGCACCTAACTGGAAAATTGCCACTATATATCTGCCATGAGCTTCTGAAGAAGGACTGGTTGGCCCGAAAGCTAGAGCACTTTGTTCTTGTTGTTACATCTATGTTGGTCCATTAAAAGGTATCAAATCATTTGCTTCTGGATCTATTCTTGCAAGGACCAATACGGCAACTACTAAATCTAGATTTCACTATATATCTGGGAAGGGTCCCCTCTACTGACTGTGTATTTACATTCAGTTTTCTCCTGCACTGTAATTATCTAAACTCTTTTCTCTGACCATGAGAATGTATGCTGTTGATTAGTAATGTTCTGTATGCTGTATTGTTTATTACAGTCTGCTTTTTGTGCCATTGTTCTGTAACCTCCCTCGTCGTGCCTCAAAAAATAGGCAGTGTCTTGTCTAATGCACTTACCCAGTCAACAAAAACTAATTAAATAAATAAAAGGGCACCCTGCCCATGTCTTGTAATACTATAGTGGGAAACAACAGTCAACCATGCCATCATCAGTAATTGAGACCCTAGCAGTTAGGAAGGGCTGACACCTAAGAAAGTTCCCATCCATTAATATGGCATGGTTAGTTTCTGGACTTGTTCCTGCCAGCACTCTGCAGCACCCACTACTCTGCACAGTACATCACTGAAAATATTGCCAAATCAAGCTATCCATGACTGATTTTACAGGCCTCACCCAAGGGAAACCTATTTCCCAACTGGAGTCTCCTCATCACTCCTGGCATCCATACTCAGACTACTTTAGTAGCCAGGGATCATAAAGTATAATCAGAGGATCCAACATATTAGACATTGATAGCCATCTATCAAAGTGATATTTTCTAACTCTGACCCACTACTTAACAAGATAAGGGGGTACTGAATAAATAAAAATAAGTATGTCCTAAATCACCCTTAAACACAACACCATCAACAACTTTGAGCATTTTCTTAAAAATATCTTGAAGCCAAGTCAAAAGTTGGCCATGCTGCCATCCACCCTTATGGAGAGTTCATAAATACTGGAACCAATCAAAACTTAAATTCAGTTTCAAAATAGAGCAAAGTCTGTATTTTTACTTACTCAGTCCTTTAACTTTGGAACTGGCTGTACCTCAGTTTGCATGGTCCCTTATATCTCTTCTCCACAGAATACACCATGGGAGACAAACTTCTTAAACTTCCATACGGTTCCACTACAGTTTGCCAAAAGCAAGGGACAACCAGACCATCAATATTTCTTTTCCCTAAGTCTCTGTTCAAACTCTCTATGCCTCTTGGACTGATCACCCTTCATCAACTGTCAGGGGCCATATTCCATCTATAAAAAGACACAAAAAAGATACCGCTCTTCTGAGTGTAACATCATTTAGCACTGCATAAAAGTACAGAGCCCTCAGCCCCCAGGTATCAGTTGCATACCTTTAATAACTAATTTTTGGTGTTTCAGCTTTCAAAGTGCCCATTCTCCATACATTAACTTTAGACATTCAGAAGTCCATTTTACCAGTAAGCAACTGATCAGCATGGGAAGAGGGGCTACTGCACAAGGAGTACCGCTTCATTCTTAAAAACTCCACATAGATGCCTAACCACTATTTATGTGGTACTGCAGCTGGTAAAGATTGTCTCCAGCAGAGTATATGCCCAAAACAGCACTGTGCTTTAACAAAAGTTTCAGAGACTGACGAAAGTGTATGTAGATTTAAAAATCAGCAACAGACAAAAACAGTGAAAAGCAGAGCTCATTAAAAGATAAGAGATTCACTGCACTGATGAACTACATCCCTTCTGTATCTACATGCCAGGTACAGTGTGGTGGGTAAATCACAGGCTTTGCTATAGCTTCCCTACCTCTTATTATTATTTAGTTATTTATTTATTTAGCTTTTGTTGACCGGGAAAATAAATCTAGACAATTATGCCTATCTTCATGCGAATTTGCTTCATTCAGCCATCCCAGAAGTGACAGGGCAATTTTAGCTGCCATGGTCATTAGTCAAGGACACACTTTCCAAAGATGCAGTGCCATTTTGCTCATGCAAAACAACTCTGCATGTGCAACCCCTATAATCAAAATAGGCTCCTCTGACCACTACCCTATGCCCAGCATGATGAGCAATATAGATTTCTTACTGTGTGGGAAAGGGCCAGGTCATGATTTGCCTGCTCTTTCAGACCATGTTTAAAATGGGTAGAAGCCTATCAGTGTGTTGTGGCTGCCTGAGGTGTCCACTCTGTGGTGGATGTTAACACCCCTCCCCCCTGCCAAATACTAGACTACTGGACTATTAGCAAAAGATAAATGAAAAGTGTAAAAGCAGGTGCTAGAAAAAAACAAAAGGTAGATGAGGAAGATAAAAGGAGGATTAGACAACATCGGGACATGTTGGGGAAATTTGGTGTCCAGCAATGCCAGGTCTGTAGAAGTAATGGACACATTTCTAAGTATGTGTTCAGGGTCTAGAAGCTTGTACTAGACACAATCTATGACTTCACATAAACCAGGAAGTGAAGTCCAGGTTGGGCTTATAAGGTTCTGAAAATGAAGATAGGGAATTTTCCCATTATTTCCAACATGCTGGTTGCCAAGTTCAACCCCTGATTTCTAATTCAAAGTAATTCTCAGAGCATGATTCAACTGATGCCATACAGTAGCATGATTAATGACAGCTGTTGAGTACATGAGGCAATATCTCCATTCAAAAGAAAGTCTGTCAATGCATTTGATGTGCATATTGCAGTGTCCCAAAACAATTACAGGACAGGCATCTACTCAGTCCATAACTTCATAAGTATGTTGTATTTAAGCAATAATGCCTGAACAAATAGGCATTGCCAGGGGATTGATGCCTGTCTGGGAAGTGCTGATGCCCCAAACTAAAGCTGAGGGCCATTAACACCAACTGGGGTGCTAATCCATGGGAAATGCATATTTGTGAAGGTGTTATAGTGCTTATACATCTGATATCTTTTAATCATTTTTTGGTTTAAGTTTAAACCATCCTTATCTCCCTCATCCCTGCTCTAGCCAGACTTCAAGAGCAACTTGTGCTCCCCACCTCTCACCCTTCCTGGAGTCTTTTTCCTTCTACAGTCCCTTCTACTCTGGCTTCCATAAGAGACACTCCACTGTCTCTTTCCTGCTCCAGCTTACTAATATCATCATGAAGGGGACATATCAAGGTCTTATCACCTCAACTATTTTGTTGACCTGTCCAAAACCTTTTTAATACTGTTATCCACCCTCTCCTACTGGACAGTCTCTCAAGGGCTTGTCTGTAACACCTTGTGGTCAGATGGTTCAGTTCTTGCCAGATAGACACATCACTGGCTTTCCTTGTAGGTGATTCGCTTCTCTTTACCTTCCCAGTGATCCATTTTCCTTTACCTGCCCAATCAGTTCTAGAGTACTCCAGGGCTCAGACCTTGGTCCCATCCTGTACTTGATGTTTCCTTATTTACAGTTCGGATAAATGGGAGGTCGGATAAGAGGAAGGTCACAGTATCATGAAGTCAAAAAACAATGCAATGCAAGTCTGAATGCTGTTCAGCTGTTTAATTTATATAATTCATATAATTTACGCCTGTAATGTATTCTTTAAAAACAATTTTAGTAATCCATTAAATGGAAAAAATAGTTTTTTTTTAAATTAGTAAGAAAGTAAATTCATTTAAAAAAAATCTGTCATTGTTCACTGCTTGCAGCAGTCGATCTGTTTGCACACAGTGCATTGCGTTGCTTCATATTTCAGAGCAGCATTACCTGCACTGTGCCACTATCAGGCTGGCTCTCCAGATAAAGAATGCATTTCTCCAGCATGTCGACCACCTCACCATGAGCTGGGATTGTTACCTGGGGTACAGTCTCTCCGTCTTCCTCATCCTCAGACTTCACGACTGGATCCTCAGGCTGCATTACCAGTTCCACAATCACAGCATCAGACTACACACTTTCGTTTGCCAGTCATGCTCAGGAGTTGTACAGCAATTCAGATTTCTTTCTTTACACTGGCTAAGCACTCATTTAAGGTCAATGCAACACCTGCAGTGAATTGATTTGGAGTTAATTTGGGTTTAATCGGGTGATTAACAGTAAGAGGGTTACAAGCAAGGCAAGGAAGGCAGTTTAAACTGCTCCATTTCGCAGCTATGGAGATCTGAACAAACTCAATTTAAAACTAATTAAGGATTAAAGTGGAGCAGAATTTAGCAGTGGGGGACACTAATCAGGTTTTTTAGATAGGGAGTTCGGTTAAGGGAGGGTGGGATAATTGGGGTTGGACTGTACCTCCCTGATGCGTATGTCTCCTTCTACATTCATAACTATGCAGGTGATACAGTGCTCTTTACCTGTATTTCCTCACCCTCTCAGTAGACTGCTCATCTGCGGTGTGACTTAAATAGTGTCCACTGGTGGTCTGTGCTTACCAGCTCACCCTCAATGCCAAGAAAATGGTATCTGTGGCCTTTGGCACCAGGCAGCAGTTGGCTAAACTCCTGTTCTTGCCTGGACTTCACAACCCTGGGTAACTCTTAACTGGAGCATGTTTCCTCCTTTAAATAACTGGGCTTGTGGCTCAGAAGTCAGCTTGACATTGTTACCAGCTGTTACATTGATGCCATACACAAGAAGTTGTTCCCCAAGTCTGATGCACATTATGGAAACAAGACTTGTATCCCCCTTTCTGTCTGCTGTGAGAGCATAAGGAAGATGATCCTACCAGCTCTTAATTATGGAGATGTGGCATGTATTATTGCTCCAAATCCATCTTAGCCAGATTTGGCCTGATCTTCCACTCCTTTTCTCACTTTTCCCTGGACTGCCCTTGCCATATCGGTACTGGGTCAATCTGTCATATGTATAATGGCGAAGTCAAAACTACGCACAACATACAGCACGGGGAACTACAGTGATAGTACAAAACCCTGCAAGGTACAAATGTAGCAAGTGTGGTTTTGTACTCTGTCATGCATGGCTGGTGGGGAGGCAGCTGCCATGGCTCAGAGGGGTGAGCCGCAGCAGTGCAGGGCAGCTATGCACCTGTGGACCAGGGCTTGAATCCCGGTCCCAGACTTTTGCAAACTACATTGTGCAGTTTTTTTTGGCCCCCCACCAGTGTTTCTCCTCATCCCCGTGTTGAACCCCCCCCCCACACACACACACAGTTGATTATATTAATGGGGGGTTTGGGGGCACAGCCCTCTGCAACATTGGGTGCAGGTGGTACAGCCCCCCTCAGGAAACAAAGAAGCCCTTTGCATTCTTTGCTGATTTTGCTTTTGGCATTCTTTTTCAGTGCCAGCAATGTATCCGCTGTATTTACAACGTGGTACATTGCTCTGCTGTTTTTGTTTATGGCAACATGACCAGACTAGACTGTTATAAAGACAGTGACTGTGAGGTCAGTTGGGACTGTTAGATATTTTTGAAACAGAGTTAAAGTAGTTCTTATTAATGTGAAGTATTATAAAGACTACTAGTTCCGCTCCTACCTTGAGGGCAGGTCTCATGTTGTCTGGATCAGAAGCACCCTCTCACCCCCACTCCCCATCTACTCCAACTTACCTTTTCCAAATTCCTGAATGACCCCCATTCTGCCTGTTCCTATGCATCCATTCACATGTATGCTGATGATACAGAGCTCTTTGCATCTGTCTCCTCTGCCCCTGACCTTACAGTCCTGCTACAGCTGGATTTTGACAATATTTGACGCTGGTTATGGTCAAACCAGCTGTCCCTAAATACTAAAAAAATTATTTCCATGACATTTGGCACCCAATAAAGTCTTACCAGACTCACCTCCTCATCATTTCATACCCTTGATGGTACTGAGGTTGAGGATGTCTCCTCATTTAAGTACCTACTGTATGTCATCTTGATTCCTTGGTACACATTGGTGCTATCTACCTTAAGCTCCACTGCAAACTTAATGCACCACACAGAAATAAAGGTATCCCACTTCCGGTCCCCAGGAGACTGTACTGAAGTTGATACTCCCCATCTTTGTCTATGATGACATAGTCTACAGTGCAGCTCCCAAATCCTCCCCTGCCAGACTGGACCACCTCTTTCTTTTCTTTTGTCATTTTGCCTTGGACTGTCCTCCTTCATACCCACCACTGCTCTCACTACTCAGAACTCTTCTTCCCTTCCTTTGATGCCAAACACCTTTCCCTTTATGTCTCCTTCATATCCAAATTCTGGTTTGGTTCCTTCCTACTTTTCTTACCTCCCTCTTATCCTCTTCCCCACTAATGTCCTACACTGTCCACAGCAATGTTTTCCCTTCCCATTCTCTTCCTCCTAGGCAATCAACTAATGGACAAGCTGCCTTCTCATATTGTTTTCCTAAACTCTGGTCCTCTCCTTTCCTGTCTTTCTGCTCTACCTCTTCTCCCATCACTCCTAAGACTCTTCATCATGGCCATACTACTTCTGTCTGCACCTGTCCATGATCCCTTACCTTAGTTGACCCCCACATCCCCACACTTATTGACCCAGCCATGTTCGCTCTTCCCCACCGCACCCCCATTATGCCCTGTTGGGGTAATTTCTCTGTGCCTAGTCAATCTCAATTTTTTTCCTACTGCACACACTTTGTTGTATGGTTTTACCCTACACTGTTTTAGTATTATGTGCTTTTTATGTACTGTATTGCTTGTATGGGTTATTGTATTAAAATATTTGTTGATGTATTATTCCATTTATTTTTCTCCTCTTGTACTATCTGCCACCCCCGCCCACCCCCAATGCATCTGGATGTAAGCTGTTATCAGTTCAATATGTTTTTCCTGGTAACATCTTTGAAATAAATAATGGGAAAAGTCAAAAATCTAAAAACATTTAAAGAGCCAGTAGTGCCAAAAACAGTAGACAAAACTTGCTATGAAGTTTTATAAGTAGTTACACGTTACTTGAGCATTATTTTTAATGGTTACTTGCATCACTTAGATAGTTAATCTACCTAATAGTATTAGGTATGCCTATGCATGGAAGCAGACATTTCTAGTTCTGTTTCCATTCATTCCATACCATATCAGCATTATGGCCTCACACAGTATGCCCAATCTGGCATCAAATGAGTGAGTCCTCTTTTTTTAATGAGGATATCTTAATCAGTGAGGTCACAATGCTGATGAGGTATGTGGGGAACAAGAACCAGATATGTAAGGTTCCAGCTAGAGTGCTGCTCCATACATTACATACAGCACAGTCAGGTATAATAGCTTCCAAATAAAAAAAGTGAAAGGAAAAATTACATCAGATATAAAAATTTGCATCTGACTTCTTTTAAAAGTTAATACATATGTTAGGTGATGTGATAACACTTTAAGTTAAAAACATTTGCATAATGGATTCAAACATTCTAGTGAAGTGGGTAGCTGGGGCAGGATTTTCCCAGAATCTGCCTTGCATCTGAACTATGCCCATTGGTATTTTTGGAAATGTCTAAATGTGGACACAATTTAAAACTGTGTCCAGTTTCAGATACTTGTGTCAGGGTATAGCAGTGCTAGATCATGTTTTACATGGGCTGGCATTTAAGTACCATGAAAGGAATTTGCTTCTAATATATATAGCAAATAAACTTGATTTTAATTGTAGAAATTAATTCAAAAGCAGATAACATTTACTTCTAAGTTTAGAAACCAATTACTATTAACTGTGTAGAAATGTCTCAAATAGACACAGCCTTTGAAAATCGGTACAAGTAACATCTGGGCAGCTGTTGGACATAGTTGACCAGATGCAGATGCATTTGCAATCTGTCTGCATCTGCCCTCTTTAAAAGCCACTCCGCATCTTTCCAGTTTTGTGCTGATAACTTTTACTTGAGCACTTCCATTGACCTTGTTTTACATCAGTACAGTCACTTACACAACACTCCTAGGTAAAAATTACAGCAGGCAACAGGTATTTTATTTGTAAACACTTCTTAACTTTGATGATCTTGGCAATGCATTTTGAAGGGGATGCTACACCTCAATATGTTTTTCATAAAAGCTCAATGTTTCTTTCCTAGGACAGCCAAACAGCATCAGCCCTCTCATACAATAATGGAAATTCTTAAAATCCCTGAGAGCACAAGGATTAAAGATGTAAAGGAAGTGTTAACTTGTTAAAGAGAAAAACATTATAATTCATTCCTGTCGGTTCCACAGTTCTTGTCTGAACCATGATATATGATACAAGCTGGAAACTAGAATCTGATTTGACTTTGTCCAGTGTAGACAGGCTGTCTTGGCATCTTATTATTATCACACAGGCTAATATCCAAGCTGGCGACCACCCTTCCACTGTCTGAAAAACATCTATACATCTTCATTAGAATACAGGCAAGCAGTTGGTTTTCATAGACATGTAGATCTTATTAAGGAAATGGCTTGGCTAAAAATTGGAAATTTACTTATTCGTAGCTGTATTTTGTTTGCCTAACAGTTCCAAACTGAAACAGTTCTAGAAAAAAGTAATAATCTTGTATAAAAATCCTGGAACCTTTATTAATATATACTCTGTTCTTTTCATGTGTTTATTCATTCAACTGCTGTTCAGGTTGTTATTAGTTTTATTTCCTTTTCAGCTGCTTTCCATTCTTCTTCCTTAGTCGTTCATGTGTTTTGTTTTTTTCTTTTCACTGAAGCTTTAAAAGGATTCAGGAAGAAAGTAACAGTCAAATGAAAACAATAGAATATACCAATCTATAAAATGTTGCTGTAAATTTGTTGTGATTGACTGCTGTAGTAGGAAATATTGGTTGGCTTCAAGAAGTTTGGCATTGTGAGGACTGGAGGGCATTAGAAGCAGTATCAGACTTTTGTTAAAGAAGGAGTAGGGAACACAGCAGCATTTATAAACAGAGATATAGTAGACACAAAGCAAATTGTTCCTTTTAAGAAAGAAATGTGGCACTGTTTTACTTAAAGATGACAGGAAATTATTTTAAGCACATCTAAAATACTGTATTTTTTCTTACATTTAATTGTATCCACTCTTATGTTATGGTAATAATAAGCTTTGGTTGTTTTGTTTTTACTAAATGTATTATGTTATTACTTTTTGTTCTTATTGACACTGTACAAGCCCTCTATTATCCTGTTTCACTATTTGTTGCTCTCCATTCTGGTTTAGTGCACATTCTCTAATGTGACAGTACCACTATGTAGTGTGGGTCAGTTTGGTGCACATTCTCTAATGTGACAGTACCACTATGTAGTGTGGGTCAGTTTGGTGCACATTCTCTACTGTGACAGTACCACTATGTAGTGTGGGTCAGTTTGGTGCACTTTCTCTAATGTGACAGTTCCACTATGTAGTGTGGGTCAGTTTGGTGCACATTCTGTAATGTGACAGTGCCACTATGTAGTGTGGGTCAATTTAGTGCACATTCTCTAATGTGACAGTATCACTATGTAGTGTGGGCCAGTTTAGTGCACATTCTCTAATGTGACAGTACCACTATGTAGTGTAGGTCAGTTTAGTGCACATTCTCTAATGTGACAGTACCACTATGTAGTGTGGGTCAGTGGGCGGTTGGAATGGCAGAACTAACATCATAGAATATTCAATGGCCACTGAAATAGAAAACAGAAATTGAATTAATCAACTTGTTTATATATTTATTTAGAAATACCGGCCAGGAAAGCACACTAAGCAAGAGTTTGTTTCCAGATGCAACACTGCAGAGGGGAAGGGGACACAGAGGAAACAAATGCAAACACAAGAAATAGTAAAACAGCAGTCGTGCAATGAGTTATATCTACAAAACCTGTAGCAGTGCATGAACAGCAAACAAATAAAAATAACCAGAGTAGACAACAACAGGAAAAGATATAACAATAAGCAACAAAAGAATATGCAATTTTGCATGCAGAAAATCACTACACAGTAGTCAGGTACAGTCTGGTGCAGGTCAAGAGACAGGATACCGAGAGACAATTAAGCAGCTGAGTTGCACAGGTTGGAGGGAAACAGGCAGACACACAGGGAAGTAAAACATGATAAAAATATTTCCTTCAGACAAAAATTGGAATAGCATATCAGGAGAGGGGATACCTCTAAACAGAAACATTATAGTGATGCAGAACAGCCGCTGTAGTTGGGGATAAGATGGCACTTTAATGTTAACCATGACTTTTAGATGATTAAACCACGGCTGTCCATTGAGCTTGGGACCTAAAATTAGCATGTCCAACCTTCATTACAGGATCCCAGACGTTTCCAAATTTGGCAAAATGTGGACTAATAGTTTAAAGTAAGATGGGGGGCAAACAGCAAAATTCACCAGTTTATTTTTGATAACTGGCTCCAAGGTGTTTACTTCTTTGGATGCTCCTTCAGCCCACCAGACTCACCCCACCATTGTGCCCTTTACCCCAAAGTTTAAATCTATCCCTCAGCAGGGATCCCCACCCCTCTACATCCAATGGAGGGGCGAGAGAAGTGCCTTGTCTTCTTAGAGGTCAAGGCTGGGAAATAACCTATGGAGGGTTCGGTGCATGGAAGATCATTTATGGAGGCCTTCACTTAGGGTGCTGGTGGGATGAACTTCATGTAAAGTAGCCCATGCCAACCACATTTTCTGTGTTCCTCCCATTATCCTAATGGAGGTCTTCACCTAAAGCCTCATGGAGACCTTCACCTAGAACCTCCTACTCTGGCCTTTATCACTTTCTTTTTTTTTCCCCCATATAGCTTTCTTTTCCCACAGTTTAGCATGGGCTGGCTCTCTCAGTCCTGTCCCTGCCCCTTATCCAGTAACCACCTCAACCCCACCCAACTGGACCCAGAAACCCTATGCATTTACCCCCATACTGGAGGGAAGTCCTCACCCCCACCTGGGAACTCATATACAGTAGGGGGGCCAGTGGGCTAAGCAGTGGCATAGGATGAGTGCTGATGGGTGGACCTTCATGTAGCCCATGCCAACCACATTTTCTATGTTCTCCTCATTCCCCCAGCTGTGGTGCCACATGAGGCAAGTGTGCATGGAGGTGTACATGCATCATGGCACTGTTGCACCCTCCCAGTAAACTTTGCCATATAGAGTGTGGTGCTACCTTCCCCAAGCCTCCACATGCTGGCAACCAAGCACTGACATGGCACACTACCACACTCCAGGAGAGAAGAACTGTCTGCTGGATGCTCAATCACCCCCTCCCCTGGCTGACCCCTGGCAACCCATGCTTATTCCTGAACATGGGTTTCCAGTGAGGCAGGAGGTGAGGTGTGAGGAGCCTCAGCCCTCCATGGCACTGGGCCAGTCCCCTTTTTCTCTTTTCTGGTCCCTTCCCCTCCCATCTCCCTTGGGAATACATAACACCACAGTGCCTGGGGGTGATGCCAATCAGTGCATGGTCACCAATGTAAGTTATGGCACTACTACCATACCACCACCAGAAGCTGCTGTCCAAGTGGTGCACCACTCTATCATCCACTGGAGGAGAGCATCCTCATGGATGCACCATTCCCCTCCCTGCCAGCCTCTGCTGCTGGTGCCCTGAGCTCAGAGCAAAAACTTGGGTCACTAAGATGTCGAGAAATTTACCAAGTTTAAGACTTTTTGGGGAAAGGAAAATGGAAAAATGGTAAAGATCTGAAGCCTGAAATGTTCAGGTTCTTATCATCCTGAAACAAAGGTGGTGCTTTTGTGATTTTAATTAAAAATAAAAACCAAAAAGTTATCATTGACTTTGCCTTGCCATTCTACTTTGGTCTGCCATATATCCCTTTTCCTTGATTGGTTTCTGTGCCCTGTAGCTTTTATTTGCCCTACTGCTGTTACATTGCGCAAACGCTGGCTAGTAACTTTGAAAATTTTCAATTTTCAATATTTTTAACCCCAAACTCCTCAGCAGGAGCCCTATTGGCTCTGGCCAGAGTTTGTTTAATATAGGGCCTCCATGAAGTTTTTAGGTACACACCCTGCCCTAACTGGTTAATTAATTTTATTCCAAGAGGTGTTGCTAACTCATGGGACAGTTCTCTCTTTTAAGGTATATTGCACATATTTTGAATAATTTCCTATTTCTTGGAAAGAAAAGTCAGCCAGATCTTTCCAGTCACAGTGGTATGAAAGCATTCTAGGGTGAAATAGCATGGCAGGACATTGATACAGTTATGCAAACTACCTCTCAAGGAATTTGTGCACCCCCCCCCAAGGGCCAGGGCTCTATATTTTTGAGAGCAATAATCATAAACTGCCAACAGTGTGTAGCCTAAAAATGAAAAGAAAATGAAACTGGCTCTATGCACATATGTGCATTTCTCAATATTTACTGATTTGTATTGAATATTAACACTGTGTTAAAGGGGAAGCCCCAAAACCCTAGGACTATCATTTTCTTATAAAATGGGGGCATGCAAATCCTGTAACCTCAAAACACATCACATGACAATTGATCGTTTTCTGACAACTCTCCACCTTACCTAAACTCTGTATTTTTTAACTAATAAAAGTGTATTTTATAAGCAGGATAACACACAGGTTAAAATACTTGAGGAACCGGGGCTTTGAAGTGGCAAGTCCGGTCCTTTGGAACTCTCTCCCGAGAGCCGTGAGGGAGGCCTCCTAAATATAGACATTTAATAGAGATCTGAAAGCCCATCTGCTCATATAGGCATTTAGGGATTTATTTTCTCCATCTTGCCACAAACCTAGTCTGCTATTATTTATTGATTTAATTTTAGTCGGGTTTTTATGCTGTTGGACTGTATTATTTATGGTGTATTTATTACTGAGTTAATTTTTTTTTGTGATCTTACTGTTCTATGTTTGTAATGGTGCCCTGAGTCTCCAGGGAAGGGCACTAGCTATAATTAAAAACTACCACTACACACAAGGGTGTGCAGTCATAAGGGAATCATGCCCTTCTCAGGAGGTTGCAACACTCGACTATACCTCATGCATAACAGCCACCCAAGGTATGCATTATTCCCTTATAACAGCACACCTTGTCATGTGCTACCCCTTACTTACCTGCAGTATGAGTAATTGTCCTCTACTGTTTCCATGCGCTATATTGTACTGCTTAAATTGCTTGCATTTGCATATCTTTATAGAACCATCACTTGTGCATCGTCATATGCGGGTCTGTGAAATAATCACTTTTTTTACCCAACTGTACCAAGGGAACTCCATGAAAACGAGATACTGTGGAGTCATCTGACATCTGTTTGTTGTCAATTTCAGATAAATAATACATTTGTTTATGGTTAAAGCTTAGTAGAGCCTCCAGCTCCTGCCACCACTACATAAAAAAGCAACATGCAGTTCTTGGAGGCATTGCTTGATGTTAATATTGGAAACAAGAACGATATCTCCTGTTTTCTGGGGAAGGGAGTGCCTTTTTTTATTCAGCACAGTATCACTTCTTTGAAGAGATCATTCTCTGTTGTTCAGGTCAGTGATTATTTAGGATAACTGCTTTCAATAAAATACACTAAAGCAGAGTTAATAATTTACCCAACTCATCAGTCTGTCAATTCTGTAAAATAAAAAAGTGAGAGCTAACTAAAAAATATTTGGTAATGGAAAGGAGTTATAAGCTTCTGATCCTCACCATGTTTAGGTAATATAATTTGTGGCATAGGACAAAGTCATTAATTAGCTTTACTGTACCTCTACCATTTAATCAATAAACATGATAGTTCATATAGTTTGACATAGGCTGGGTTTGCATGTAACTCAATGGGTCCATCCTCAACTTGGTGAGTGTGAAATTATATATTTTATCTCATATTCCTGATAAATACATGACATTATTGTGCATATATCAGAAAAGCACTGCCAGATGGCAGAATTTTAGTCTAACAAATTTGCCCAACCCAACAAAGATCAGAGAAACTCATGTCCCAGCATGTGTAAACTAATCTTTTGTCCAATATAGCTTTTTGTTCTCTTTAATCATTCTACTCTGTCCCATAGCTGGGCTGAACCTGGTGCCCTCCTGGCCCTGTCAGCCCCAAACCCTGGCTTTCTCATCCCCAACCCCTATCCCCAGTCATTGAGTGCAGGTCCTTATGGAACAGGGCCCGAGAGTGCCAGCTGTCGTCCCTGTCGAAGCAACCAAGCATTGTGAAACACTGGGATGTTGGTCTTTTGTACAACTGGTACCCTTTTACTGCTCTTTGCTGCTGTTTTAATAAACTTACAATACATATTGAACAGTTACTGAAGTTCATCCATTTCTTCCTTTATCATCCCAAAGGTCACTGGGTTTTTATTTTTCTTAATTTTCTCCGAGTACTGCCTAACACCCTGATATTCTTCAAAAGATAAACAGACCATCTCACTCACTCATAATCTCCATTTTATTTAAAGCCATTATAAATTTCAGTATCAATAGTTCATAAATAAAAGGTTACTTCATCAGAAATATGGCTTACTGCAAAAGTAATGTCAAAAATAATTATGGATTACAATATATCACATGGATTCAAATACAAGAATAAAATTCTACAACATTTTTATAAATTATTAATCATGAAGTATAAATACTCACAAGTGGGTCAGTCTTGAGTCTATTCAGTGGATGTCGGTTTGATGGCAATGATATAGAAAGTATTAGTCATCAACTATTTCTGTTTAACAGAGCAAATAAAAATGTGTAACATCACTTCGCAACATTTTTTACACAAATCTGTTAACAAAAACACTGGAATAACAATGAAGTTCCCTTACCATATTCGTAAGTCCATTGGAAACCTCCACTGAATTTGCCATGGTGCAGTTGGACCTGGACATTGTGGTCATCACAGAGATCTGGTGTAATGATGACCATGACTGGGAGATGGCCATACCCACCTACAACATATATTCAGAAGAGACAGGGCAGGCAGGAAGGGAGGAGGAGTGGCACTTTATGTGAAAGATGGCACAAAGGCCACAGAGATCCAGGAGGAACAAAATGGGGGAGAGATACTGTGGGTTAAGCTCGAAAGGAAAATGGGGTCAGCCATCCACACAGGGGTGGTCAACAGACAACCAGCCCAGGAGGAAGAAACAGATAGGGAGTTGATGCTATCCATCCAAAGGATGGCAGACAAGGGGGAGGTGGTGCTGGTTGGAGACTTCAATATTCCAGACGTGGACTGGAGCCTCCCAGCAGCAGCATCAACCAGGAGCAGATTTATCCTGGACTCCCTTCAAGGTGTATTCATTAAGCAACTGGTCATGGAACCAACTCGGCAGAAGGCAATACTGGACCTCGTGCTCACAAACGGGGACAGTGTGATGGGGCAACTGTGGGGGAGCACCTGGGGAAAAGTGACCACTGTAGGAAAATGGGGAGGTGCTTGAAAGAGGCACTAATGGGAATGGGGAAGGAATCGGGGTGGAAGAACAGTGGGCAATATTTAAAACCGGGATTATAAGAGCTAAAGAATTATGCATTAAACAGGTTAGCTAGGGGAAAAGGAAGAGGAGGCCATTATGGTTTTCCAAGGAGGTAACGGAGAAAGTGAAGGCCAAAAAGATTGCATTCAGGCAATACAAAAATATGCAGGCAGAAGGGGCTAGGAAGAAGTGCCAGGAGAAGCAAAGGGAGGCAGGAAGGTAAGTAAGGGAATCCAAAGCTCAGACAGAAGAGCACATCACAAAATCAGTGGGTAGAGGGGACAAAACTTTTTACAGGTACATAAGTGAAAAAGAAGGGCAAAGGGAGGGATAGTAAGGCTGAAGAGGGAGGACAGGGGCCATGTGGAGATGACAACAGTAAAGTTGACATACTGAACAGATATTTCTGTTCTGTCTTTACTGAGGAAGAGGCGGGTAATGGGCCTGAAGGGAGTACAAGGGGTGGCAACAGCTCAGAAATGGACACAAGTCCCTTTACATGGGAAAGGGTCCTAAAGGAACTGGAAGGAATAAGAGTCAATAAAGCAATGTGGCCAGATGGGGTGCACCCCAGGGTTCTAAAGGAACTAAGAGAGGTGGTGGCTGAACCTCTGGCAATCCTGTTTAGCCAATCACTGGAAACAGGGGAGGTACCCAAAGACTGGAGGACAGCAGATGTAGTCCCCTTATACAAAAGTGGGAACAAAGAGGAAGTGGAGAACTACAGACCTGTCAGTCTGACCTTGGTAGCAGGGAAGATCATAGAAGCACTTCTGAAGGAGAGATTGGTTGAACAACTGGTTGCCAATGAACTACAGGACCCAAGGCAGCATAGTTTCACTGGGGGGAGGTCATGCCAGACCAACCTCATTGAATTTTTCAACTGGGTGACAAGGGAGGTGGATCAGGGGAGGGCAGTGGACGTGGCCTATCTGGACTTCAGCAAGGCCTTTGACACTGTGCCACATAGAAGGCTATTAAACAAACTGGGGCATATGGGAGTGGGCAGGACAGTGGTGCAGAGGGTGGGTAATTGGCTGGGTGGCAGGACACAGAGGGTGGTGGTAAATGGCTGTCACTCCACAGAGGGAACAGTGACCAGTGGGGTACCACAGGGATCAGTGCTGGGACCGGTCCTATTCAACATCTTCATCAGTGACATTGTGCAGGACCTAGAAGGCAGAATGTCCCAGTTCGCTGATGACATGAAGCTCTGTAACAGAGTGGACATGCCAGAGGGTGTAGACAGAATGAGGAGGGACCTGCAGATGCTTGAAGAATGATCTAGGGTTTGGCAGTTGAAATTCAATGCAAAGAAGTGCAAGATAATGCATATGGGGCACAAAAACCCTGGAACAATATATCAATTGTGGGGTGAGGATATAGCATGCACCAAGCAGGAAAGAGACCTTGGGGTTATTCTCGCTGATGACCTCAAGGTAGGGAAACAGTGCAACAAGGTAGCAGGTAAAGCAAATAGGATGCTGGGATGCATAGGCAGGGGCATCACCAGCAGGAAAAGGGAGGTCATAATTCCACTATACAAGACACCAGTGAGGCTCCACCTAGAGTACAGTGTACAGTTCCAGAGGCATTACCTACATAAGGACATAGACAGAGTAGAGAAGGTTCGGAGGAGGGCAACAACGATGGTACAGGGATTGCATCACAAGTCCTATGAGGACAGGCTGAAGGACTTGAATATGTACTCCCTGGAGAAGAGGAAGGAGAGAGGGGATATGGTAGAGATGTACAAGTACCTTACAGGGTGGAACCGGGTGCAGGAATACACTATTATCCAGCGAAAAAGATGCTCCAGGACTAGAGGGCATGGGGTGAAGTTGTAGGGAGGGCAATTCAGAGGAAACGTGAGGAAGAATTTCTTCACAGAAAGGGTGGTGGACAAGTGAAACACCCTGCCAGAGGAAGTGGTGGGGGCTAAAACAGTCATAGGATTTAAGAATGCATGGGATAGACATAAAGAAATTATGTAGGTCAGGGGTAAGGGGCAGCAAACTTCTAGAAAAACATAAAGGGAACTTACAAGCTCAAATGGGCAGACTGGGTGGGCCATATGCCCTTATCTGCTGACAGTATCTATGTAGCTATGTATCAATGTTATATTTCAGGGCTTTAAAATAATTCTATTAATAGTCCTATAACACCATAAAGGTGGAAACATAATGTTGATATTACTGGGGGACTTCTGGGGAGATCATGAGCCTAAAGGCAGCATAAGCAAAGAGCTCTATCCCCTGCACTTTCTAGATTACCTCTTTCATTGGCAAACTGCAGTAAATTCTGATTCTTATTTGCACAATAGAGGCAACAGCAACAATGAAGCAGTCTTCCAGGGGAATTTTGAAGTTGACTTGCATGGATGGAGATGGATCAGCCTCCAGTATGGCAGCTGCCCAGATCACCTCTACTGACAAATCCAAACACGGGCACAAGAAAGGGAAAACATTTGAGCTGATTCTCTGGGAGTTACAGTGCATAGGTCCTCAACTCAAAGATTTTAAAGAAACGAAAGAGACAGTAACCTAATTAGTTACTAAAGTGGCAGAGGCTGAAAATCATATATCCAACTTCAATGAGAGACTGGGCAAATTGGAGACTGTAGTGAAGCACATCATGCAAACACAGGCTATTCAAGACCACCAGGAGGACTCTTAAAAATGTTTGGCTTTATGGAATCCCTGAAGCGACGGAGGGCACAGACATTAATACATTTCTGGAAAGCTTCTTAAAGGAGTTCCTTGAGCTGGATCCAGATTACACATTTGAAATAGAATGGGCCCACTATACCTTAGGGCTGAAGCTGACTTCTTCTGAGCAGTAGCCCCACTCAATCATTGTACCCTTTCATAGATAGTCGATGAAAGAAGGTCTCCTGTGCAGAGCATGGCAGAAGCAGATTCTGCAGTGGCAAGGTTTTAGAGTTTATATTGGCAGTGACTAACCGCTTAAACAATGCAGCTTCACTATGCCTATATTCCTTTACTGCAGACCCTCAGAAAAGCACAACTTAAATTTAAAACCCCCTACCTCACTCACCTCAAAGTGCAGTATCCTGGAGGCCAGAAGACATAGCATTCTGCTACACAAGCCTTCCAGGACATGAAGTACTGAGGACTGGATGTTGCCCAGCAGACCCCACCTGTTGTCTCACAGCAGCCTTCTTATGCAGCATCTTGGCAGTGGCAGAACTTAGCTTTCATGAGGAAATGCCAGTCGACAAAAGCAATGATTGAAATCCTCATGCAGTTACATACCATGGCCAGCTCGGTGATCTGAACTACCTCCTTGTCTTTATGCACCTCAGAACAACACCTGAGGCAGAACTATGCAGGAACTGGGTGATCTTGCGGGGTGGAGGGGTGGGTGCATACTGGACTTGGAAAGGCTGAGTTTGCAGGCTTGGGGGGTGGTGGAACAGATGAGAACTGTCTCACATAGTATTAGCTGTATTCTGCTGATCATCGCAGTATTTCTGATGTTAATTTTCTAGCACATTTAGACCCAGTTTTTACTCTGTGGCTGCAGTGGTGCACTGGGGCTGCATAGGGAGCAGTGTGGAGCCCGAGTCCCTCGGCACCACTACTAAGAACTATAGCATTTCTTTGGTATGTCCCTGGTAGTACATTCTGGGAGTTAGTATGCCTTGATTCCTACTTCCTGAAATGGTATACAAGTTGCAATGTGCTTGGTTGTCTGGCAGCAACGCATTTTGGTAGTACCATAGTTTTGTCAAATGTTCATAATACAGATCATAGGTTGGGATGCTCTCAGTTCTGTCTATGGCTGTCCTCGGTCCTATCACCTCACAACCTTACACACACACCTACCCCTCTCAGACCACCCACTGACCATGCTATCTAAGGGCACTGACCCCTTTTTCCCCAGACCTACAGTTGTTTTATCTGGACCTAGCTGTAAAAGGATGGCCCTCCTTTGGTTGCCTTTTATGTGTTCAAACCCTACTTGATCATGAAAAACTTTTCTTTTTATATACAGTGAGTTTGTGTTGTCATGGCCGTATGTATGTGGACAGCTTCTAGACCTGATATTGGGGGCTCACTGTGGATGGCATGTTGGGAAGGTGACACTGAGATGACAACATGCCATGATTGTACTGTTTTCTCCCTGATGGTAACTGATTATGTTAAGTCTGCACTGTAGTCCCAGTGACAGACCCATGTCTGGACACATTAATTTAACTTACTTAAGCCTTTTAAACTGTGGCATATAGTAAAGCCTAGTAGTTACTATTTCTGCTTCACCAGTGCAGTTATATTACCGGGATGTGGGCCTGCAGAGTAATATTTTTTCCTTGAAACACTACTCCAGGCACACTGTTCTTGTTCTGGGTGAGGGAGTCTCTAGGATGGCATTGAAGTGGACAGTGCTCCTTGTGGCATCAATGTTCTACTCTGTGATTACCCTGCCACTTAATTTCTTCATGGGATAAAGCCAATGGCCAAGCAGGTTCAGTGGGCGCCAATATAGTTAGGGTATACGAACAGACTGGATGGGCCTAGCAGTCCTTATCTGCCATCATTTACTATGTTACTATGTTTCTTTATCATATTGCTCTCACCCCTTCCTGTTGTTTTAGAGCTCCTTGGGGACCCCAGGGAGCCCAGAGGGGAGTTTTCTTCCAGAGTCCTCCCTGATGCACTGCAGGGTGCATCACAAGGGTGGGTACCCATATCCACCCCTCCCCTGGAAGTCCATCTTCTGTTATGCCTTTGTTTTGGGGGAGGGCTCCCCTCACACCTTTCTGTGTGGAGAGCACAGACCCCCCCCCCGATACTGTTTGGTTCACCTTACCTTCAAGATCAGGTGGTTGCTGGGACTCTGCAATGAGTTCCACAATCCTGATTTTAGTTAGTTTTGCCCATTTGGTCAGGTTTGCTGCAGACAGACCACATTGGTCTTTTGTATCTTCAGCTCAAAGGACCACTCATGTTCACCTACCATGTTGGTTAAGGTTTAGATGTCTTTTTGGTTGGCCTTATTAGTTGTTTTTTTTTTTTATACCAGACATCAGAAAACCACACAGTTATTGATTCCAAAGAAAGTGTAGGGGATGGGGAGGTTATTTTTTATTTACACTGGAGCTGGCTAAGATAACCTGTCTATATAATTTGACATATGATGTATGGTTCCCAGATCTGTGTAGTATAGTGAGGAGTGACTGTTATATTAAGGTAATTTCTCAGAATGAAAGAGACACTGCTAGGGTGCACGGCTCCAATCAGATATGAACAGCAATAAACAAAAGTCAGCACTCCTATGGACTGCAAAAGTCATTTAATTACCACCACAAAACACCAAAAATGGCAATCGCATACAAGAACATAAGAACATAAGAAGATGCTGGCAGATGGGGACCTTGTGATCCATGTGCTCTGCCCATGAATCCTACTGCCACCCCTATAGGTTGTTTGTTTTGCTTTCATTGTAGTGTTGGTTACATGCATGTTTAAATTCATTCACCATCTTTGCTGCAACCACCTCTGTGGTCTATCATCCTCTCTGTGAAAAAGTACTTCCTGACATTATTCTTAGTCTTCCCCCTCTCAGGCGTAGGTTGTGCCCTCTAGTACGCGCCTCTTTGTTGACTTGGAAGAGGTTTTCTGCCTGAACTGTGTTTATGCCTTTGATGAATTTGAATGTTTCTATCATGTCCCCCCTGTTCCTTCTCTGTTCCAGGGAGTACAAGTTCAAGTCTCTGAGTCTAGATTCAATATGGCTTCTGATGGAAGCCCTGCACCATCTCAGTGGCCCTTCTCTGAATAGTCTCCAAGTACTCCTTGTCCTTCTTTAGGTGGGGCCTCCAGAACTGGACACAGTATTCCAGATGTGGCCTCACCAAGGATCTATAGAGTGGGATGATTACTTCTTGGTTCCTGCTCATAATTCCCCTGCCTGTGCATCCGAGGATACTGTTTGCCTTTCATGCTGCTTTTTCACATTGTTTACCTACTTTAAGGTCGTCTGATATGATTACGCCTAAGTTCCTTTCAGTCTTGGTCACCTCTAGTGTATGCCCTTCTAGAATATACTGTATTCCTGGATTCTGTTTACCCAGATGCATCACTTTTCATTTTTTAACACTGAATCTAAGTTGCCAGTCTTTGGACCACTGTTCAAGTCTTTCAAGATTTTCTATCATATTAGAGGCTCCCGCATGGGTATCCACCATATTACAGAGTTTTGTATAGTCTGCAAACAGGCAGACTTTAAGCTCTAGACCATCAGCAATGTCGCTGATGAATATGTTGAAGAGGACTGAACCCAGCACAGACTCCTGAGGCACTCTGCTGGTCACATAACCCTCTTTGCACATGGCGCCATTTACAGTGACCTTCTGAGTCCTAGCTTGCAGCCAGTGTGCAATCCAGCTTATTATCTTATGACCGATACCTGTGTGTTCACATTTTTTGATTAGTCTTCTGTGTGGGACAGTGTTAAAGACTTTGCTGGTCCAGGTATACCACGCCCACCACCCCACCCTGGTCCATGATCCTGGTCACCCAATTGAAGAACTCAGTCAGGTTAGTCTGGCATGATCTGCCTATGGTGAACCTGTGTTGTTTGGGATCAAGTTTTCCTGCCCTCTTGAGGAAGTTTAGCATCTGTTCTTTAAGCAGTGTCACCATGATTTTACCCACTACTGAGGTCAAGCTGACCAGGGGTAGCTATCTGCCTCCTCCCTGCTGCCACTCTTGTTCAAGGCCACTACTGTTGCCCTCTTCCAATCTTGTGGCACCCTACCACTTTCTAGAGATTCATTACATAATTCTGCTAATGGTGTGGCTAATTCCTCTCAAAGCTCTCTCAGTATTCTTGGGTGAATTCTGTCCGGTCCCATAGCTTTGTCTGTCTTCAATTTATCCAGTTCTTTCAGCACCCTTTCCCTTGTGAAGGGACTTGTGTCTGCACCCTCTGTAGGGTACTCTGTTATGTTTAGTGTTGGCCCACTGCCATTTAGCTCATTTGTGAAGACTGAACAAAAGAATGCATTGAGTGTTTCAGCTTTGTCCTGTTTTTATTTCCAATGTCTGACCCTTGCTTGTTACTATTCTGACTGTCCCTCCTTTGTTCTTCCTTTTTTCACTGATATATCTGAAACAGGGTTTGTCCCCCTCCTTGACTCTGAGTGCTATTGTTTCCTTCATTTCAGCTTTCGCCAATCTGATAGCTTTTCCAGCCTCCTTAAGTTTTTCCCGGTAGAGCTCCCTATCAGCTTCCCTCTGTGTCTCCTTGAACTGCCTAAAGGCTTTTTTCTTTTCCCTAATCTTTAGTGCTACCCTCTCTAAAAAACCAGAGAGAGTTCTTCTTCCTTTCTGATTTAGTTATTAGCTGTGTACAATTCGAGTTACCTTGTTCGGTGAGTCCTTTATGGGCTTCCAGCGAGCTTCTACAGCCCCTGTGGTGCTGTTTCCTAACATGCCTTAATACTGGATCTCATTTTATGGAAATCTGATTTTTTGAAGTCAATTACTTTTAATCTGGTGTGACCTGAAATCTCCATGTTATTAATTTGTAGCCAGACAGACCTGTGATCACTGGTTCCCAGATTGATGCCGACACACAAACAACCCTGACCAGTTTCGAACTTCCTGTTCATTCTCCGAAGGCATATTGATTCTCCAATCCAATTAAACATGTCAACATCATTCAGGCTTTGAAGAAGCAATGCCCACATCTCATATTATTATAGGAAACTCATCGAAGTAGTGTGTAACTTACCAAACTACTTAAATTTGGCTTTGATCAGGTTATAGAATCAATGTATCAGAATGGGTATCGTAGAGGAACAGTGATTTTAATTCCTAAAAATGTTATGTTTTGATTACATACCTTCTACATAGATAAAGAAGACAGTTTAGCATTAGCTATGGGTTCTATCTAGGATCACCCAGTAACGGTGGGAAGTGTTTATATACCCCCAGGTATTGATGCGTCTGCCAACCAGTGTCTTCTAGGTGAAGTCCTGACACACAAGTCTGGGACTCCATTATTAGGAGGGGATTTTCATGTCTTAATGAGCCTGTCCTTGGATACTAGTAACTCTCACCCCTCTGAATCCATGTCAGGCAGAAACATCTTAGATGTTTACTGAAAGAGATTTGCCTAGTGGATGTGTGGCGGCATGGCCGTATGAGAGACAGATGGTATTCTTTCTACTCTCATTCTCAACATAGGTATTCTAGATGAGACTATTTTTCTCTGTCTGTCTACTGAGGATGTGGACTGGGTAGTCAAGTCTCACATGGATAATATATTACCTTCCAACCATGCTCTCTTTTCTCTTATTTTGGCTGCACTGCAAAAACCCGTACATACTCTCTGGAGGTATAATCCTTCTCTGTTGAGGGATCTGGAGTTTCAAAAAATGTTTAAAGATAGAATCCCATAAATTATCAGAGAACATGAACATCCAGATATTGCTCCCATAACTTTATGGGACATAGTGAAATCCATGCTCTGAGGAGACATTATTGCTTTCTATTATTGTCCCACCCCCCCTGGCTACCCACTCCCCTCCCCACTGGGTACCCATTCCCCTCTTTGTCCCCACCCTCATGCCCCCCATCTGCTGCTCTCCTAGCCCCATTGTCTCCAACCTTCCTTAAGTCTGTTCTTAACCCCTTATGCAGGCATACACTTCACTATGCCACAGCTGTGCCTGTTCTCTACTCTGTTTCTCCCCCTACAAGTATGTTTAACTCTCAGATGCAGGCACTTTCTCACCAATGCCATAGTCGTGTCTTAATGTTATACCTTAAGCTAAATGCTATCCCAATCTTGTAATTCACACCAATTTATTGTGTACCTAGCTTGTAATTTATTGTTTTGTACCAGTGCAATTTTGTACTTGCTTGTAATGTATTGCCTTGTAATGTAATGCTTTGTACCTGTTCAATTTGTTCTTGTAACTGACATGAAACCTAATGAGCATCCACTCAGAGGTGTTCTCCAAGATATCATTAAAAATGAAATAAAATAAAAAAATTTAGTTTATGATGGACAATCAAAACATGCACTACTATGAGAATACAGCATCCAGCCTCAGGACTGACTGTGTCTACCACCCCAATGATTTCTGATACCTTCAAACTGTATTATCAGTCCCTATGTACTCAAGCAGGTACCCCACCCATAGAGGAGATGCAATTATTTTTAAATAAACTTACCCATCCAATCCTAACTGAGGTACAACAGGTAGTTCTCACTGCCCCAGTCACCTCCCAGGAATTGATTAAGGGCATAAAAACCCTGAAGAATGGTAAAAGTCCAGACACAAATAGCTACAATGCCAAATTCTATAAAGCAACTCTGGAAGCTAGTGTTTCTCAGATATTATACTACAAACTAGGATACCAACAGATACCTCCCAGTTGACCAGATAGTTGCTGTGGTAGGACAGTAATCCTATCTGACCATGGATCCTACCCTCTAGGATCCAGTGCATGGATCCTACAAATGTTGTGGATCCTGTGGATCCTAGCAACAGATCAAGCTCAGATCCTATCAAACCTAGAGTCCATGGATCTGACCTAGGATCCTTCGCTATCTGACCTCATATTCTAACTATCTGGCCTAGGATCCCAGGATCTGACCTAGGATCCCTGGATCCTAATTAGGATCCATCACTATCTGACTCTGGATCCTACATCTGTCTTTTGCAGGATTTCTAATAGGATGCAAGGTAAGATACCAATACTATCTGACAGATAGTGTTAGGATCCTTAAGACCTTTCCACATTCCCATACCTCTACCAAATGGCTGGATACCTGGAAATATGCAAAAAATCTCTGCTTTCTCAAAACCACAAAAAGATCCCTTACTCTGTGATTTATATAGTCCAATCTCTGTCCTGAATATGAACTTTAATTTGTTCACCAGCATATTGGCCAACAGTTTAGAACATTTTCTCCCTAGTATAATAGACTCTGACCAATCGGGATTTATCAGACATACAGTAGGTAGATGGCCATTAATATTAAACTGAGAGATATAGCCCCCTAGGAGTGACATATCTCCAAAAATCCAGATCAGGGGAGAGTGCGGGATGGGTGCTCCCATGACTTATTTGTCTATATTGTGACCCCCTGCCCAGAACCGTGTCAGGTGGGACATGACCAGATAATGTGACCGATGTTTCCAGGTTCTACCTGGCACTGGCTTCCAAAGAAAAAGGTGCACACACCATTTCTCTCTCTTTGTGGTCTGGAGGGTAACAGGTGGGGACTGGGGGAACATCTGGAGGCTGCTCTAGAGCATGGCCCTGTTAGATTATCTGCAGGATCTAAGCATCTGTTGTGATGGTTCTCCATTGAGACAGATGGAGGGAGAGCCCTGACCTCTGACGACCACCTCCTGGCTTGGAACAAGAGGAGGGAGTCTAGCAAGGAGTCAGGCTGAAGCTGAACTGGTGATCAGGCTGCACTTCCTCCTCTGGTTTGCTTGGGAGAGGAACCAGAGGTGGAGGAGGGGTTAGGCAGAGCTGGCTCTGCATTTACCTTGAAGCTTGGTTCAGGAACCCGACTTGTGAGAGACCTTACGAAAGGAGAGTCTCAGCCTACTCCTGGGCGGGGCATGGTACATGGAGTGGACAGACCGAATAGCCCTGCCAGTGGCGTGCATGTCATTGATAATATCATGCATATCTGATCCAAAGAGTTTGTACACCACAAAAGTCCCACACAAAAAATTAATAAACAAGTTAGTCAGCCTGGGAGTGGGTCCCAGGGCAGTAACCTGGGTAAAAAATTGGCTGGACAATGGGATACAGTCAACTCCAAAGAATGAGGGATTACTAGCTGGGTACCATAAGGTTCAGTACTGGGACTGGTCCTCTTTAATGTCTTTATAGGTGACATTGCAGAGGGACTGGAAGGAAAAGTATGCCACTTTGCAGACAACACAAAGATCTGCAACAGGGTTGATACACAAGGGGTGGAACGGATGAGAAGGGGCTTGACAAGGTTGGAGGAATGGTCAAAAGTATGGCAGCTTAGATTCTATGCAAAGAAGTGCAAAGTAATGCACCTGGGAAACAAAAACCCAGGGAAAGAGTACACAATGGGGGGGTATTAACAACAACAAAAATGGAAAGGGACCTGGGGGTAGTCATATCAGATGACCTAAAGGTAGGCAAGCAATGTGAGAAGGCAGTAAGGAGGGCTGGGGGATAGTGGGAAGCATAGGGAGAGGCATCACCAGTAGAAAACAGGAAGTTGTTATCCCTCTCTACACACAGTTGATGAGACATCATCTGGAGTACTGTGTGCAATTCTGGAGACGCCATGCCTGCAAGGACATAAACAGGATGGAGGCAGTCCAGAGGAGGGCAACTAAAATGGTGTAGGGTCTGCAACAGAAGCCATATGAAGAGAGACTAAAAAAGCTTAATATGTATACCCTTGAGGAAAGGAGGAAGGGGGGGACATGACAGAAACTTTCAAGTACCTCAAGGGAATCAACAGAGTCCAAGAGGGTAGGATCTTTCAGAAAAAGGGGTGTGCAAGAACAAGGGGGCACAATTTGAAGATGGGGAGATGACTCAGGGGCAATGTGAGGAAGTACTTTTTCATGAAGAGGGTGGTGGACGCAGGGAACAGCCTTCCTGAGGAGGTTGTTGAGTCAAAAACAGTGGGGGAATTTAAGAATGCATGGAACAGACATAAGGCAATTCTAGTGCGGGGTAGGAGGAAGTAGGCTATTGATAAAACTAGGATCTTCAGCTTTTCCGATAGGTAGGGAAATGGGCGGACTGGGTGAACCAATGGTCCTTCTCTGCTGTCAAAGTCTATATTTCTATGTTTTATGTTTCTATCTCAATAGCCACTTACTTTATTAAACAAAAAATGTACTCAGGATGCTACAGAACCCTATGTAGTTCCTCCTTGCAGAGGTTTGTCTGTCTGGCACTGTCAGCATTGGTTTGGCAGCTCTAGGCCCATCTGGCAAAGCTTATCTGGGGTCCTATGCCAATGTCCAAAAGGTTTTTTGTATAAGTTGGTACCTGGGGTCCAAGGACCCCGATGTGCCATTGTCCAGCACTTTCCCCAGGATTCCTTGGATATTCCTAAGTGAAGATAATCATCCCATTTTTGTCTAAGGTTGTCCAGCTCTGGAAGGTGAAACGGTTGAATAGCTTTATATACCAGAGCTCCATACTTTGTAATTTACCTCAACCATTGATCTGCCCACTGGTACATTCCCAATGGTTTGTAGGTATGTGAATATCCTAACCATGCCTTCATGGTGTGTCTCATTTGAAGATAGTGCCAGTGGTCTGCTGACAGCAGGTTGAAGTCCCTCTGTAATTGTTCAAAAGACTTTAGATGTGATATATGGGGTCATGTCAAGTGATCTAGAGCCTCTATCCCCTTCCATTTCTAGTATGCCCAACACATCTCTCTACCCTCTGTTTTCAAAATGAGGTTATTCTAAATGCACTGTCAGAGTCCCATAGTGGAGGTTTTCACCCAGCCATCCACCTGATCCATCATCTATTTAAAGGGCAGTGGTAGGGCATGATTCCTACCCTTATTCTCAAGGGGGTAGGTAAGTAGGGGGTTAGTCCCACAACATTGCCTTCTCCATATGGAGCCACCATAGTCCTGTCTGATCCGAAGGGGTCAGCACTGCATGGCAACTTGGACTCCCTTTGCTATATGATATGCCCAGGGCCAGGAGGCATTCCATCCCCTGTGTCTGACTAGAGCCCTCAGGCTGGTTGATAAATGTTAAGTTTAAAAAAAAATGTATATTACTATTTCAGCAGTTCAAATGTATCCTTTCTTTTTTTATATTTTTTTGTTTAAGAAACTACCCATTCCATACTATTTGGGGATTTAGCAATGTGAAGGAATAGCAGTATAGAATCTCTGCTTAAATTTTATATAGTTATGGCTAGATATCTATAGCTAAACCAAATTATAATGAACACAGTTCGCCTTTTCCTATTCAAAGTACACTCATATTTCTTTGCATTCACTGCTTTAAATTTCTAAACCCCCTATGTTTAATTTAGTTTCTAACCTTCTTTAGTGGGAAAGTTACCTGTATACATTCTACATTCACACCCTTACATCTAGGGACAAATGTATTTTGCAGTTAAAGGTCTTTTAGCTGGTATAATACCAACTATGTTGTTTCAAACATGTTTTCTAGAGGCTTAAACCATCAACGAGAAACTCACCGAACTAGTACTCTATTTCTGTAATCCTGGAACAACCATTACCTTTAGTGCAGGCAGTATGTTTTCTATGGCCTTTATACAGCCCTTTAAAGTAGGAGGGAACTTCCCTCTCTCAGTCATCATCTGATGCTCATAGCATCACAGCATTCTGTGTTCACCACGTCATCATGTTACTATGCTGAACAGCATACATTAGTCATCTCCCTTAAAAGACAAAAACACAATATTGGGTCAGGCAAACTAAATTTAATGTGGTGAACCAGAATTCTCACATGCCCCTGTGTGGCTCCTGGCATCTTGTCTACTGAGAGCTTGTTTCTTTCATTGCTATGTTTGTACATGCACTTTACAAATAAATGTAATATTTGTAACACAAATATAGCAGTTTTGGGTGCCCTGTGTGCTGCTCTTCTTTTAATTTCTTTGGAGAGAGTAAATATAAAATGGGAGGGGGGGAGAACCAAGCAGTGGAGAAATGGATAGCACTTGAGGCTAAATCAAATAGTAAAATATTCTTTAAGTACATGAAAGAGAAGTGGAAAAAAAAAGTGTTGTCAATGAGAAATTCCAAGTGTTGCTGGTCCAGCCAAGAATTAGGGCACAGGTGATATAATTAAAAATGCTAGATGACAGAATGTCTAAAAATAATACTTCACCTCAGTATTCACACAGCACAGGAACAGAGTGATATTGGAAAGCAAAATGTTACTCCAGGGGGAACAAAAGGACCCTCTTAAAGGATCTGTGGGTGAGAAGAGCAAGGTGATGCATCTAAGGAAAAAGAATAGGAATGCCAAAAAAAAACCTGAATGGAATCTAGAGTACTGAAATCAAGCAGGAAAAAGCACTAGGAGTACTTATCAGCAGCAACTTTAAGAATGAATAGCAGTGTGAGGCTGCAGCTAGCAAGCAAACAAATCACAGCATGCATTAACAGAAACTTCAAAAGTAGATCTAGGGATATTACAATGCCCTTATAGAGATCCTTGCCCTATCACATCTTGAGTACTGCACAGTGTGTAGTTCTAGTCCTCATACCTGAGGAAGGATATTGACATGGTGGAGAACATACAGAAGAGTGACAGCCATGGTTGATGGCTTGAAGCAAATGAGGACAGACTGGCAAAATTCCATTTGTTTTCCATGGCAAGGAAAAGACTAAGGGAAGAAATGATTACAGTATTCAGGTATCTAAAAGATATAACACCATTGAATGTGTCATTTGGTTATGTTTGCAACATTTAAAACACATTCTGCATAGAAAAATACTAACCCTGATGTTCTAGCTACAACACTGTAACATAGTAGTTTAATTTTAGAAAGGACAGTAAGTCTCTCTTATCCACTGCCAGTATGTTGTTTAAACATGTTCTAATTTAAAGGGGTTCCCAACCCACTCTCCTACTAAGGGTACCCTGTGATTCCCTTGGTTAGCAGAAATATGTTCCAGCTTACCTTGATAGCCTGTGCCATTGTCTTGTCTAATGTTTCTACTGGAAGGCTGTTCCATAGACTCATTGCCCTCTGGGAGATGTCTTCTGACATTGTGCTTAAATTTACCACCTCTGAGCTTCAGGGCATGTTCTTACATCCTAATGCAGGACATCATGTCAGACATCTTTGTCTGCTTGTGCTTATCAACTGAGTATGCAGAAGACTGACAGCATTTCCTCTCTCATTCTCCTTTTCTCAAAGGTCAACACTGTAAGGGCCACTAGCTTCTCCACATTGTGTTTGTCCTCCATACTTCTAATCATTTTGTTGGCTCTGCTTTGCACTGTTTCCACTGTTTCAACATTGTTTTTGTATTAAGTAGCCTATTAGTTCTGCTACTATTTCTTGCAAATTTGGAAATTCATTTTTCTGCCACAAAATGTTTTGAGAATTTTCAGGAGCAGCCAAATTGCACATGCACATTTTTTGATCATCTGGCCCTCTTTTACAGGTGGAGGGCCTTCAAAAAGTTAGCATTTAAAGAACCAGTAGTGCTAAAATAGCAGGCAGAAAATATTAGCAGTTTTTAAAAGATGTCCCTTATTACTTTTTATTGCTGAAATGTTTTTCTATGAGCTCATTAGATGTTTTTTTTTTTCTACCAGTTGGGAATGATGTGATAAGCAGTGCTTTAGCTGCAGCAGACATATCTAATTGTATTTGTCCCATTACATCATCAGCATGTTATAGTACCTTACTCACTGTTACATTACAAGCCCTGCTGCCTGATTGGTAACGTGTTACAATTTACCAGTCAGTCAACAGGAGATTGACTATTCTTCATTACTTGTGATGTCACAGTCAGTTAGATAACAATATGTCAGCCTCCCGGTAAATTGTTGTTTCGCACATGAAACCTCATATTGACAGGTAGAAAAT
Source organism: Neoceratodus forsteri (assembly GCA_016271365.2). NCBI lineage: Eukaryota > Metazoa > Chordata > Ceratodontiformes > Ceratodontidae > Neoceratodus > Neoceratodus forsteri. The sequence continues at coordinate 1,046,610,762 of CM028131.1, forward strand.
GTTATAATTAGCAAACAGAAAAAAAAAAAAAACTTCAGATGTATGTGATAGTTAACTACTTCTGAAAGTTACTATTACTTCTAGGTGGTACACTTATTAGCTTTTCCTGTTAACTATGTTGACATATCAATTCTACTGAGATGTTTACCTGCTTACTACTATAGGATGCCTTTCTAATTAATAGTAAGGCTTATTCAAGTGTAAACTGCAGAGCTGTTATCATTTTACTGTAGGTAGCACACACACTCCCACATCTGCTCAACTACTTTTTATTTCACAATAGCCCAAGTACATATTTCATCTGCCTCATAATTTATCATTTGTCTATGTGGTACAAGAGTTAAAATGTTGTATGCTAACAAAAGAAAAAGTGGCATTCTTTGCTCTGTATTTTTGGAGGGTTATGTTCCCTTGCAAAATGTATAACACATGCTGTAATTTTTTTGTACTGGTTATCAGTACAGACATTCTGAAGAGTTTTGTCTGACTCATTGACAATATTGGTCTTAGACTAATACATTACAGAATATTAAAAAATACCATGAAATATTTTTGCTCTTTGTAATTGTTTTATTTTATTGCTTGTTCTGTTTTCAATAACAAGACACAGTGATTAACCATTTTTGCCTAGAACCTATTGTTAGAGTATATGTCTGATGCATTTCTTAACAAGTAAATTAATCCCACATGAAGACCAAAGTATTAACTTTTCCTTTTCCCCTCCAGGCGTCTCTCAGGAAATGGTTTGACACACATTCCCAAGGGAGCTTTTTCTGGTCTTTTCAATCTTAAAGTACTGTAAGTAAATCTTGTGTTTTTGTGATATACTTCCTATTCCAATTCAGAAATTCCATAGGGAATTAATTAAGTTATTTTAGCCCAAATATTGGGTTAACACATTAATATGCAATGTCATAATCACAAATATGCCAGTAAGAAAATAAATAGCAGTTCTGTTATTTCTTGCTTTCAATCAACAAAGCAGAAATAATGCTTTTCAACTGCAGCACCAGCAGCATAGTGTGTACTGGCCCTTGCATTCAGTGCGTATGTGGTTGAATTCATACATAGCCTGTTCGCTGGGTCATCATTTGGCTCTAAGAGTGGGATAGGTCTCAATTTGTGTGCCGTTCAAGCCATGGGATGTCTCCATATCACTGCAGCATTCATAAGTTACTTACCAAAGAACTTTATGCATGCAGTTAATAATTCAGTTTCACCTGCAAAATGCTTTTTGTCATTTGTATGCTAATCACTTTCTCTAAATTCTTCAGAGTTGAATTTTGTTGATAAAGTTACTTTTAAAGAAAATGCCTTTTCTGCTCAAAATAGTTCACTTAAGTTGCAACATTCTTGACACAATGGGTGTAGGTACAGTTTGCACAAAATGTATTTTATTTGCACATTTTTTCCTGTGTGACAAAATCGGTGTCATCCACAGAACGATTTTATCTGCTTGATATAGTAAAAACTGTCAACACATTGTAACATAGATCAAGGTAAAATATCTAGCCTTTAATCTTGTCATCTTATATTGCATATTGTACTTACAGATGTCTAAATACAAATAGAAAACAATGCCTGCAAGCCTATAGAATAATTAAGGTAGAAGTTCACATTGGTTATTTTAAATAATCCAAAATGTCTGTTAATGAATGATTCTGATTCATGTGAAAGTGGCATACCTGTAATTAGTTTGAAACACTGGATTTTAAGCGGACCACAGTTTTTCCACTGCATTACTACCTTCCAGAACATTGTGTTGGATCTGGGATCAAATATGTACAATAACTCAATTAGATACAATTTGCACTAGACACTCTCCAATATATTTAAATGGATTTTTTCCACTAGACACTCTCCAATATATTTAAATGGATTTTTTCCACCATATCTAAATGACAAGATATTCAAAACTTGGTACGAACTTGACATCAAAGAAGCTGATCAAATTATGGATCATCAGCAAATAATAGATTTTAATTCTCTCAAAACCACTTATAATCTTCCATATAAATAGTTTTATGGATATTTACAATTACAACATTATATATTTTGTAATAAAAATGTACTTAACAATAAGAACTATGAAGAACTTGCTAAAGTGCTCTCCAGTCCCATTGAAAAAAATCCATCACTGTGATATATAACTACATGATAAATAATATTAATTATTCTACAAAGGCTTTGAAGAAAAAATGTGAAACAAAAATTGATAAGAAAATCAATAATAAACAATAGAGGCATATGATTAATCTCAAAAATACAGGCATTAAATCAACCAAACTCTAACAAATTTGCCTTAATATTATACACCAGTTATATCATACCCCAGACAGACTTAATTCAATGAACCCACAATGTTCCCACTTACAGCAACGCAAGTTGTGTCACTCCAGAGCTGCAGCAAACTCTAGGTGCCCCAGGGACCCTGCACCTGATTCTATAAAAATTAGGGTCCTGATTCCAAACTCCCTAACTTTGCCACAATCCAATAGCTGTACCAAACAGTTGGCACACTTGCAGGAATTGCTGCAGGGATCCGGCCCTCCCCCCACCCAGCACAACATTTGAGGGTGCGGGATGGTTGGGGGGTGCAGCTGCTGGACAGGAGTAGTCAAGGGGCAGAAGGGGGAGCAGCAGACATGAATGGGATTGATGTGGCACCTGGTATGATGCGTATGTGTTTGTATTTGTGCTAGCAATGTCTATCACTGTGGTGATGATTACTACAACGTACTATACCTGTCCATTCACGGCAACATGCTGAAACTTAAATAGCACTTGCCCCTCCATGGATGTGATGGATTTCAACTGTCTAATGTATATACAGTAGAATGTATAGGTACAGTACATTGCAGTAATCATCACCACAGTGATATACATTGCCAGCATAACTAGAGAGGCATACACACCCTGCTGGATGCCACATTAATCCCATTCATGCTCACTGTTCCTCTGACTCCCCTAATGCAATCTCCCATGTCCCTATGCCCCCTGACCCCATATTCTGATCCCCACATTCACCATGGTGTTTGGAACTGGAGCAAGAAGCTAAGACCACCTCCTGGCTGGTGTAGGTTGAGCCTCTTGCTGTGACCATGGCAGGGCTTACAAAAATCCTTAAAAAGGAGATGTTACATCCCTGCCATGGTGCAAGCCCTCTTGTGACCTGGCGCACCTGGTTGTGTGACAGAACCATGGTGCAAGGAACTTTGGCATAGCTGTGGCTGGATTTGATGAAGCTGTATTACAGAATCCCATTTGTTGCAAGTTGTGACACAAGTCACCTCTTGCATCACAATCTTTGGATGCAAGTCCCTTGCATCGATCTATCTCCTTTGAGAATAAGGCCCCCTGTGGCAGCAGGACCCTTCTTTGACAATAACATGGCACATAACCAATACAACATAACATGATATATTTCCAATGTAACAAAAATTAATTGTATCATGGCCCACTGTCAAGTGCTATCACATTTAGTACAAGATGATAAATACAGAGGTTTTCTGCCTGCTCACTGACAGATCAACCCCTTTTAGAGACCACGTTCATTTTTGCCACAGTACCCTTTTTAAAATCTTGAATCCAACACTGTCCCTGGTGGGATGGTGACAGGGCCTTTTGCTGCCATGCAAAAGACCTGTGTATAATTTTGACTTCAAGAATCTTCATTGTGGGCAAGGAGAAACTAAGGGCTGGATTTTCAGAGCTGTTTTTGCAGGCGCAAGTCCCTGTTTTGGATTTAGTCTGCATCATGGCAAATGTGCCAAAACTCTTACATCCTATTTTCAAATGTTTTTGATGCATTTGGAACATTCTCCTCACTTTACAGCACAAAAATGATGCAAGCATCATTACTCCAATGCTGCATCATTTGTGGAGCACATTTCATGGAACTTGCAAAATGAAGTTAGACCACATTTTCTGTGACTGAACAGTCATTTCACAAGCAGAGCAAGTGTGTGAAAATCAGGCTACAACTCTCTGAAAACTTAGCCCTAAATCTTATTGTGTAAGGGCCACTCTTGACAAGCACCCCCTCCCCAGTGACGGACTCATTGTGGCACTAATGTAGGGGCAAGATGGTGCAAGTACATCATCCTCATAGTTGAGGTTACTGCAGTATAAATACACAATGGTTTAATAGGATTGAAGAATACCTACAGTCCATAGAGACCATTTCCCTGATATCCTCTCAGCTGCATCCAGTGATGTTTTCTTTTTGAACTCTCCCACTTTGCATTTAAAGGGCCTAATAAATTAATTGTCTCCTTGGACAATCTACTGCACAGTCCTGGCAAACTCTGAGTAAAGTCATGTTTCCTTAATTCTGTTCTATCCCTCCCCCTCTAAACTTCAGTTGATGTTTCATTGTTCTCTTTTCCCATGTAGCTAATCCACTTGAGTTTACCTTCTCAATACCACTCATCGCTTTTAACACCTTAATCTTACCTCTGTTATCCACCCTTTCTAGAGAGAACAGAGCTCAAGCAGTTGCAGACTCTGTTCATACTCTGGCCCTTCTATGTCCCACTTGGGGTTCCTCATGTGATGCATGCCTACTTTTTTTTTATTAAGGACTGGGCTAAACAAGCAAAGGGGATAGCCTTCCTGAAGCCTATGTGCTACAAAAATAAAATACAAAAATATGTATTTCCAAATTTTTACACTACACGCTGGCCTTTCCATGCCACTAAGTGATAATTTTAAAAGGAAGCTAGATACATTTTTTATTGTAGAATTTGATTACTAGATATAAGATAGAAGCATAGAAATATAGACAGTGCTGGCAGATAAAAAAAAATGAGGGTCCATCTAGGTTGCCCACATAGTTATTGCTGCCTCATGGGATTGGAGACTGGAGTAATTAAAGATGAGGGGCTTAATTTTCAAAGGCCTGCAAATTATGCCTATGTGGCAAGAAATGTTATGTTATGTAATGTGATGTCCCATTGTGCGCCCACAATGCCTGTCGCATGCATGCAATTTTCAAAAAGGTGTCTGTTTGTGACCCATGCCCCACTTTATAGCAGCTTGTGGAGGTTTTTCTGCACACATGCTACAGTACATCTGATATGACAAGGCACAGCATGTGCACAGAACTGGAAAACAGTATAACCACAGAGAAACAGCTAAAGAAATTGTCATTTTGCTGCAGGTCATCAGTGCAGAGCTTTAAATCCTGCACCAGCAAGTTATGCATAGCACATACACTCTGGGCCGATACTGGCCCCCTGAAAATTGGACCCCATCTATACACTAAACTAAAAGGCTTCAAATTTATATTTACAACATTTATGTTCAAGTTAACTAATTTACAAATGATACAGTAATTATTTTATTGTCTTTCAAAAATCATCTGTTTCCAACCGACTTCACATTTGCCTGTCTGTGATATCAAAGTAATTTGTTATACACTATTACATCACAAGCAAGTACTATGAGGTCAGTTAGGAACAGTCAAATGTTTTTAGTGTGCACATCTTGGATAGTATACTAAGATGTGTTCAGGTCCTGAAAAGAAAACTTACATTTAAAAAAAATATAATGTGGTAAGTCATAATAGCTAAAATATTACATGTCTAAACATTTATTTTATTTTTATTTATTTAATTAGTTTTTGCTAACCGGGTAGGTACGTTAGACAAACAGAGTGCCTATTTTCAGGTACGACCTGGGAGATTACATTTCACAAGAACAGAGTTCAATTCACAAAAGCACATGAAGGCAACAGAAGCACAATTCAACATATGGATACAGGTATTATACAAGTAGTTGTTTTATAAGCAGTAGTACATTAGAAAAACAGAAGGGGTACGTCTGTAAGGAGTGACTTAGAAAAACAGGGGTTTATGCTAGATAGAACAAGGGAGACCAAGAGGGAGGTCTAGAGAGAGCATCCATGTGCACCAGAAAAAGTCTTACAAGAGTAGTGCACTGCGAGACAGGAGAGGTGCAGTTCTGTAGAAAAATCTATACAGAACAATGATTTGAAAAAGTAAAACATATATAACCAATAGTGCAGTAGTGATAATATACAGGCAGTAGAGCATCAGCAGCATAAAGCATAAAATTGAAGATAACAGTGCCATTGTGTCATGAGGGGTTGTGGAGACAGTGCGTGGCCAGAACTCATCCTGGTATTAGAACAGTATACACTGAAGTAGATAACTGCTCTTTGAGGGGATGGCACAAATCTCAGATGAATTTTGAAATAGTGTGGATGCAACAGCCATGAGGACAGTGGGCTATCTGGATGTACTAGTGGCCTAATTTTTTTCTTGAAGATCCTGTGTTCTTGCCATATGTAATCCCTCTGGAGGATCTTCACATTATCAGGAGGGGCATAAATGCTGTATCTAGTTACCTTTCATTTCAGATACCCTGTATAATTATTTTAAAACTGTAGTTTTTTATGAAAAATTGGGTATGATTTAAATTAATTTCTGAGTGAAATTTTGTGCTTATTGTTATGTGAAATTGAAGACCCTGGTCTCCAGTTTACACAATGCATTTCTGTAAATTGTTTTAGGTCTTTTCCAACTAGGCATTTTCACTAAAATATAGTGTTGCTATGGACAGAGAGCAACTAGAGGCAAAACATATGAAGACACAAAGGAAAATTATTAAATTAGTCTTTAACCATTTTTTATGCTTACAAAAATTACTGTACATGCACTTTTTTGGAAAATACTGCATACTTTTTTGTAACTTAAGAGAATGCATCAATCACATCCCCCCTTCCCTCCATCCCCTCCTCCTCATCTCTCTCTCTCTCTACTTTGCTGACTTCTGTTCCTTCTCCTAACACCTACGAAGGACAGGTAGCTTTCTTCTCTCAACACCCTCCTCTGGATTAATCTCTCTATTGTCCTCCATTCTTCTTCCTCTTCCCTATCATTTAAAACTGTTCATCGCGATCTCTCCATGCACACCTGCTCCTGAATCTAACTCCCCCTCCATCCATTAGTTTCCACTCTGGCTCTCAGGATTGCTCTTCCTTCTTTGTGTTGGGCCCAGACTCTAGAGCTGTGTTTCTTAAGCCTTATATCCTAGTGGTCTTAAAGGGCCTCAAAGTGTGGCCACCAGAACTTACTGGTGCCCTTCCTCAGGGGTAGCTCTAGAATTTTTACAAGGAGGTGGTAATTATGTCAAGGGGGTAGCCTTTCCCTCAAAAAAAATGTAAAATGCTCCAATTTAAACCTCAGATAAGCTAAAACAGCTAATGTTAGCTGGCCTAGGGTGTTGTGGATGCTATGTTACTATGGAGGCCTCACTCCCTATTTTACACAGTATACAATAAACCAAGTCCTTGATGTATTTTCACTTGGACTGTATCTCCCTCATTTATCTTAAGGTAAGAAATTATCTATTACATTACATCTGTACTGTAATTCAGACTCAAATGAACTCTATGGCCACAGAAATCTGTGCTGGTAGTCTCAAGCAGCCACAGTGGCCTCATCTGAGAAGCACTGCTCTAGAGTCAATTCTTTTCCTCCTTATATTTGTGTACTGCTGCATCTGTAATACTGAGATGGACCATTTTATAGTGTATATTAGAGCATTGTTCTGTATAGAAATCCATCTTTTTCAAAATGCTGTTGTATTACAGTTCAAAGGTCATGGAATGTGCTTGCACCTTTCTACAGTAGAACAGCATTCTAGAACCTCTAGAGACTGCACAAGTCAGTTTAATTGTGAAAGAGAAAAAAAACACAGTGTACACAGTTCACATAATACTATACACTGTAAAATACAAGATGAGTAATTGTATGAGTTAATCAGTGTTTCTGTTACTCAGGTTCTGATTCTCATGGACCTCTCAAGCTTCATTCTTGGAGGTCAAAGGGAATCAGAACCCCTCTGTAGCAGAACACACAGGTTGTGCATAGTTGCCCATCCAGTATTCTCTATATCTTAACTGCTATCTTTGATTGTGAGGGTTGGGGGATGTACTTTATTCCATTATGTATCTTTAAATCTGAAGTTGATATCTCGTCCCATTTGACTGTATTACTTCATTGACTGTACTACTGCATTAACTGTAGTTGTAGAATTTAATTTTTATCATTTTGCCCTCTCTTCCTTTCTGTTTTCCCTCCCCTCAGGTAACACCTGGAAAAATCAATGTTCCCGGCCAGATATTAGTTTTAAAATAAAATAAATATGGTGCAAGGAGGTAAACTTTTTTTTATCACAATTGGTTTTAATTCTTGGAACTTGAATTGCAGCATAATCTATGAGATTTAAGATCAAATACTGATAATTTAACAATCAAGAAAAAGAGGAAGTATCCACAAAAATACAATAATATATAAAAGGGTCTGTTGCATCTTGTGTCTTTGATCTAACTTAAACAAATTCAAGGAATCTGGTAGCACAGAATAATGTGTTCTGAAATCTGGACTAACTACAAATCTAAATAAAAATGGCATGAGGCACAGTGAAAATTCCTTTCAAGTTGCACCATGAAAGTGGTCACTACCAGTGGAAAAGAGCCTTTTAAATGGGTCAGAATTGATCTGGTTGGGTCATTTTAAAGCCATGATTATTGTTGAGGATCTTAGAGGTTGAACTGTTAGTGCTTAGCTTGTTTTTTGATTGATTGCTTGAATGATGGAGTCAGTGATGTACTTCTGGTTAGGTTATCCAGAATAATGATTTTAGTTACCAAGGATAATGCGAAGGAGATGCAGCTTCTCATTTCCAGTTGGGGATGGCCACTACCCAATTGTGCAGCTGGAAAGACTGAGCAGAGGAATGTTGAGGGATTTGCTCAAGTTCACCCAGTGGCACTGCTGGGATATGACTGTTTTCTTCTGTTTCATAGTTGAGTTTCTCACCACTGGACCACACTGCCTGTCTTAGACTTGTTTGGGCCACCTGGTTTCTTCCTATTCCACAACTAATTATGTTTCTTTCCAAGGTTTAAGGTAGTGTTAATTGTTTATTGTAGTCTACTTTTCTGGTTACTGAGTTCCATGTGTCATTATGTCTAGTGCCATCTTCTTTATATGATACAATTCTGTTTCTAATTGCAATCCCAGTGTCATCTCTGTCATATTTCATACTTTTGGATTAAGGTTACATGTTTAGCATATTACTATGTCTAGGCTTCCTTTTCTGTAGCTACATGCAATGCTACAGCCAAAGCAGATTTTTTTTTACTTGTCTTCATTTTATATTAACTTTCTGTTTGAATTGAAAATTCTGGAGGCAGTGCAGTCAACTGTTTTAGAGCACAGAGTAAGGAACTGGGACATCTAGGTTTAAATCCTGCAAGAGCCATGTACATATTGTGACCTTGAGCAAGTCATTTAACCTCCAGTCCACCTAGCTGTAAAACTGTGTAGAAGTAGGACATCTCTGGAAATGAGATGCTGCATCTTAATTGAGCTGCCCTATGGGATTTTTAAGATTGTCAGAAGCTTAAAATACAGGTTAAGTAATTATCACAGGTGGCATATGCTAGCAATAAAAAATGTGCTTAAAGCAGCACTGCAATGAAAAAATATTTTGTTTTCAATATGTTGATTTCCAGATACAGTAAATAGAAATATTAGCATACCTTTTAAATCTTCTTTTTTATGTGCTTCTCATGCTCTGCAATATATAGTATATAAGCAATAAGCCACAGCAGGGTGTGCATTATAGGATTTCAAAGCATGCCCCGGGGTGAATTAAGGCATGAGGCCGAAGGCAGAGGAAAATCATGAGTCTAAAATGACATAATGCTATTTCCCACAAAACACTGGAACTCTGAGAATTCAGAGAACGGGCAGGAGTGACAAAAATACAATTTAGTGCATGCTTCAACATTATTTATTTTTTAATAAAAGCTTTTTTGTTATAAATATACCCAGCAATGAAAAATAACTCAAGGCAAAATCTATAATTGTAATTTAAATTTTTAAAAAATCAAATGGCCCAACTAAGCACAACATTAGGACTAGAGTTAAATATGCTTTTGTGGGTAAGCATGGTACAGTATTTCACATGTTTTTTGCATCAGTTTTATGTTCCTTAACTCTTACATAGGGTATATGGAATGGCCTAACTCAGAATATGTTGTTTATCTTCCAGTGTGAGGAGGCAGGACCATAACCCATAAGTGGCAAAGCCACAACTTAGTTATGAAAGTCCTACCCATTCACAGGTGATGACATTTTGCTTATTGTGAGTCAGACCAGTACATATTTGATTTATACAACATCACTTTTCTAGTTGGAACTTTTAATTCAGCTGTTTGTGTGAAGATTTAAAAGAGAACTCTCAGCTACCCCACAATAATGATCTGGGATCTAGAGGTCCCGATTAAGCAAAACAGGCATAAATGTATTTTTCTTTAGCTACTTACTGTTTTGTAGCTATAGTTTCTATCTGGTTGAGCCTGCATCCCCCTGCCCACCTTCCTGGCTACCACTGCCCCCTATAGTCAGCCCTTTGATGCCTCAAACAATGGGACTAAGCTGTGGGGGGCATCTATGTGCCAGAATGTCTTTTCTAGGTCAGACAATATAGAACAGTGTCTTTTCACACCTACTCTACCGGTACCAGTCATGAAGTTGAGCATGATTGGTACCTGTAGAACATGCATGAAAAGGTGCTGTTTGACATTGTCTGACTTAGAAAAGACATTCTGGCACATAGCTGTGCTCTCTAGCCTAGCCCATCATTTGTGTCATCAGAGGGCTGGTCACGGGGTACACTAATTAGCAGCATGGCAGGCAAGGGATGCAGGATCAACCAGATAGAAACTAAAGCTACAAAACAGTAAGTAGCTAAAAAGTTTCATTCAAGCCTGTTTTGCTTAATCAGCATCTCTAGGTCCCACAGCATTACTGTGTGGGTAGCTGAGAGTTCCCCTCTAACTGTTTCGCTTTGATTTGAACTACTGAATTCAGTGCTGCACAGGGCTATTGTGATGCCATTGGCATTGGGAAATATGCTCACTGGTTCAGTTGTCCACTACAATGCACCTGACCTTCAAGATAGTGATTGTGACTGGCTCTACCATGCCAGTTCAACATCCTTTATGTTGACTGGCATCTCACTGACAGGAATCATGTCAACCACAAGTTGTGGTTTACATGATTCCTGTGTGTCTCCTGGTCCTGTTTTTTTATCAGGGGGCTTTGCCCCCTGAACCCCTCATGTGGGGGTGGCTCTGCCCCTCTCTCCATCTTTAGGATTCTCAACTCCGGTCGGAGTTGATTTGGGGCAGGGGTGCAGAACCAGGAGACAGCTTGCCCCTTTCTCAGGTACACCAACACAGTGACCTGTTGGCAAAGTGTTGATTTTGCCAACAGGTATGTATTTTACTATGTTGGTGTCGCTGTAAGGGTGGCATACCATTGTGACCTACACAACTTGCAGGATAACATATTATTTTGTAAGCTGGGTTCCAAGATAACTCATTTGTTTTGCACAAATTATGCAGACTGAAATATATTTTCTACTCAATATACTTAAAGACACATTTTACATCTGTAGCTCATTTTATTTGCCAGTGGCTTACAATTAAGAGATGAAATTAGTAAATAGAGAAGATGGCACCAGGTTTAAGGACATTTTGGACACTGTAATTGAGAAATGCTACATAGATTATAAGAAAAAAAACTGAGCACCTGTAAAATGTGTAAATTCTAACAGTTTTGTCCCAAACACCTTCTACAACAGGAATAATCCAGCTCTACCTGTGCTTGTATGCAAGAAATAGTTTTCATCCTTTAGCTGCAATCAATGATTATGGTTCTTCCAGAAATACAAAATTTTATTTTCCATCTTAGCAAGTTGGCAAAATGATTAGGATCAGAGAAATGGTTTAATCCAGAAATAATCAGAGTAGTATATGTTTGAGCATCTTATAGTTTTGACCACTGTTTTTATATCTACTTACAGGCAAACCATGCCCTTTTGTGTCTATTTTTGTGACAGTGCATTTTGCCTTCAAGATGCTGTTGTTTCATTTATAACATTTTCCTTTTCAAAAAAAAAAATCTTAGCTATACTTCAGCTGGTACACCTCATCTACAAAATCATTTATTTTCTCTGAAAAAATAATAGCAAAATTACCTTAACTGTGCTGTCAGTCATTATCTTGTAATTATAAAACTAACCATTAACAGTACTTGCAACTATAAAGTTAAATATATGTACCCAAAATGTGAATCAATGCAAGGGAGGTTTTTCTCCTCTGTTTTTCACATAGGAAAACAAAGAAGAAGTTCATTAAAATCCAATGAACTGGTCCAGTGGTGTTGGCAATAGTACACTGTGTTACTATTTAAGGGACCTGACTTTGCATCTGAGCCTTATCCCATGCTCATTGCCAGTGGAGTGCTGTGAAGGTACTGCTCAGACCACAGGAAGAAGGAAAGTGCATGGTATCTTATTTGGTGGCTGCCAGCATGGATTTCTTTTTTTATTTATTTATAAAGCGTAACCCAGCTGAGATGCAACATATTATTTTCAGCAGTGTCTTGCTTCTACCCATTTCTACAGCTGGGGGACTGGGCCACAAGGAGGTACATGTGTGGCTCAAGGTCACACTGCAAGTATTTGACACTAGTGGGTTTTGAAACTGTGATCTCCTGATGCCCAGTCATTTGTTCTAACCACATGGTGATGTGGCTGACCATATGTTGACAGCTAAAGGCATGCCTAGAGATTTGGTGTGGCATGATGTTCCTAGTGATAGAGTGATAAGCAGGGGAAACTGGTGGGTAAAGGTAGATAAAAAGGTGGCACCCAGCTGATGATGACCACCTGAGCTCCTCCCCTCTCAGTGTTGACAGAACCTCTGTCATTCCACGTCCATGAAACCACTACCTTGATGCTGCTTATCCTGGGAGCAGAATGAGACCTTCCATGGCATGATGGAACTGATTTGAAGCCTCTTGAGATTGAGGTACTAGACTATTTGGCTGAGGTACCCAAAGGCCTGTGGAGTGTTCCACCAAGAGAGGTGATTGGACTGGCCTAAATGAGTGAGGAGGTAGGGTCCAGGGCCAGTGGGTGCCTTAAAAATCCAGTGAGCATTTCAATTTATTTTGTTCGGGGGTCATTCACTTCCAGTACAAAGTAAACAGTGATAATTATTAAGTGGAATTAATAAATTCTGAGAAATAGTGAAACTGTTCTGTAACCAAAAGATATTTTGTCCAAAGTCCACATCCAATGCTTCACCAAAAATAATTCTACAATGACTATAGCTTTAAATATTTGATAAACAAAGGCATTTTCATCAAAATAATTTTACTAACAAAATACAATATTGCAAAAGTAAAAGTTTGAGAAGATAGCAGTATGGAAATTTGTTACTGAATCAAATATAATTAGATACAAATGATTTTGAGGACTCCACTCAGTGTATCAAAATGACTTTTGTAGACAAAATATGCATAGTTAATCATTCTCATGACAGAGTGCTTATAAACAAAAACAAGAATTTTATAAACAGCATCACGTAGCTCTCCATCTTGATCTTGAGACATGATTTTGACCTGGGAAGGAGAAAAACAAAATACACATGTGTTTACATGAGTCAAGAACACTACTAAGTTCTCACCCAGTAGTGGGCAATGTTATACATTGCTTGCAGCCAGTTCAGTCTGAGTAATTTTATTACTATAAACAGTAAACTAGTTGGATATTTTGCTTTAAAGCAACATACAGTGTGTATATATATATATATATATATATATATATATATATATATATATATATATATATATATAAACTTTATATAGAAGTCTTTTACAAAGAAGATGTTATGCTTGCAATGGAACAGGCCTAAAATATCAACAGCAAGCTCTTCTTAAAACTTCTGGACTGGCATGGCGACTAAAAAAATATAGGCAACTGGTTTCAGAATCTATTATAGCAACTGTAGCAATGGAAACCAGTTTCATTCTAGTTGCCAACAGTTGGGTGAGTACTGCAAATGTGGTAATAGCAGATTTTTGAGGCATTGGTATTCTTCATAATGGATACCTCATATGGGGAAAATAATAATAGAATTGTCATCAAATAACCTTAAATTGTTGAGCCAAACACACACTGTTAGAATGATGACCAGCACTGCTAGGACTGTTCCATAACAGGTCTGTGTTGACATCATATCCTTTTATCACCACAAGTTGCAGCAAAGAGCCCTAGTGAGGCAGGGACATAAGATAAAAAGAGGAGCTAAGTCTTGAGTGATAGTTATGACCCAGTCAAAAGAAGAAACTTACAGTAGATGGTCTATTGAAAAGTATAGGAACCTAAAGAGTAAGATTATTAATTATACACAATAAGGCTGGCATGCATATTAATTTACCTGTATATTTTGTAAGACTTTCATATAAATCAAATTTATAAAGGTTTCACTATTCAAAAAGCCAATAACAATTCTTATCTAAAAGTACTGCAAAGCAATAGCAGGGCATCGTGGTCTATTGGTTAATATTAATAGAAAATGGAATTTACTACTGTCCTACACTTGAACAAGTAATCATTAGATACAATAAAGTGAACTTCAGTATGTGACCTTTAAACTCTTGCCATTTTTTTGCTGACTCAGCCATGGAGGTGTTAATGAAATGACAGTATCACAGCCTGGGGGTATCCAAATAGGAAACATGTAGTGCCTGTGGTGTGCAGGAGACAGATGTGTCACGTTTTAGTCTAGTGGTTAGAACACTGAACTGAGAGAAAGATCTTAAGTACAGATACCATCACTAGCCAGAGGCTTAATTTGTGACCTTAAGGAAGTCACTTCACGTCCCTGAAGACAAGCTACAGACCTTACAGTATTTGATGTTTTTAAGGGCTGCATGAGTGGAGCCCTGCAGTCCTCTTGCTAGTTTTAAAATGAAGCATGGCATTCAAACAACAGCAGTGACAGACAACCAAAGACAGTAGTGATATCGCTTCCTGAGTCCGCTGCCTATCAATGCATTAGTTTGCATGCCATGCCTCATTTTAAAATAAACTACAAATGAAGGCTGTAATCACTGAAGATTTTAGACATACAATAGGCACTGAAT
This sequence comes from Neoceratodus forsteri, assembly GCA_016271365.2. NCBI lineage: Eukaryota > Metazoa > Chordata > Ceratodontiformes > Ceratodontidae > Neoceratodus > Neoceratodus forsteri. The sequence continues at coordinate 1,046,625,800 of CM028131.1, forward strand.
GGGAGAAATGTCTTTCCAAATAGGACCCAGGTCAGTTCCAGCTCAGCAGGGCTATTCTGGGTGAAAATATATAAGACAAAAAAGGCAAAAAAATAAGTAAATACATTAAGAAATAGTATTGTTATGAACATTTTGTACACTTTTATCAATTAAAAAAATTACAAAATTTAACCTACTTCTAAAAAAATTAAATCCAGTACTAAATATATTATAATGACTTTATGTCAATTTGTTTCTTGCTCTGTGTAATAACTGAAATGCTTACGGGCATCCATCATGGAGTAATCCACACATTTTCTTGATGTGGACTATCACAAAATGCAGTCTGCTTTTTTTTCAAAGTGAGACTCTAGGAATCCAACTGCATCCATTAATCATCTTCATGCTACACATTAAAGAGCTGTTTTTTCACTTGCAGGAGCACTATCTGTCATTGCAGAGGAATGTGAAATTAAATTAGCAAACGCATTAATTTGAGAGGACACATACGTTTTTGTTGGTGCAATACTAGTACACAGAGTATTATAGTTTTCTCAAAAATTGACATGCAGCATAGTAAAATCTGAAAAAATTCACGGTATGCCTTTGAAAAGAATTATGTCACCAACCAAACAGAAGATATGGTGTCATTTTTATGCCTGTTTTTTATTTATTTTCTGTTTAGGTTGCAGTCTAACATCTTTGTGCATAACACCATCATGACATTATTAGTGCTTTTGTTTTCTAGGCATCAAACAGCTGTGAAGTAATTGCTGATTTTTTTTTAACATTTTGCTAACTGTTCTTATGCAACACTGATAATTACTTATATGGTCACTCATTAGTACTTCCAAGGCATTTCACTGAAACATTCCAGAATAAGTTAATAACATTTTATTTTACTGGGCATAGTGGCACACTGACTGCTGTTGGCTGAAGGCCTGTTTTATTGGCTGCAAAAGAATGCAAAAAAGAAAATATCTGACCCACTGGCTGGTCAAATATAAATAACAGAAACTCACATATAAACAGTATGGAACTACCAGATTAAAATAGCACTTGAGGAATCTGTATTGTAACTCTGGTAAGTCAGTTAAATCCTTTAGTTTTTACTCTTTTCACTAAATGTTTTCTTTGTATCTCATGTCTCATGCACAGAATGCTTCAAAACAATCAACTAAGACAAGTTCCCAGTGAAGCACTTCAGAATCTGCACAACCTTCAGTCCCTGTAAGTTTATTAGATGGTAAAGAAATCAAAGAATGCCCCCTTTTTATCTTTGGAAAGTAGATTAGAGGGTATCTCAGCTGGTTTCTTTAGCATAATAGGCAATACTGACTACTATTAAGTGCCAAATTTTACTACTGATTCTCCACCATTAATCATTACGTGACTGCAAAATGCAACTTGGACTCTTAATTATCAAAAGTATTTAGATGAAAGGAGCCTGAACCTCCTTTGGTTGAAACTTTTGCTTTGATCTCTGAAGGAGAAATAAGAGAATTCTATACAAACAGCCCCTTACTGTAGCAAAGCTGGAATCTATCCGTTTTTTCCAACACATTCAAAATATCTCATAAGTATTCTATCCAAAGGTAAGTCCAGCAAACAGGGAGTCCATTGTTCCAGAAGGGGCTTCTGAAGTATGTTGAGCAGAATTTCTAAATAACACGACAGCATCTCTGATGGTTCCTTTGTTGCCTAATGTCTCCCTCTGAATAAAGCAATGGAGAAGAAAACCGTAAGGCCACGTTGTCTGAATAAGTGGCTGGTATCTAGTAACTGAAAGAAACTAGAAGGTTAGTGGCAACAGGAACTTTAAACAGATGTGCAGTAGACATAGAGATAGACTGATAAGGGTTACTACAGAAAAGGTCCTATCTGCTGAAAGAAGGCCATTTGCTAAAGTGAGCTCTTTGAGGAAAGAAACCAAGATTCTTTTGTTCACTCAAATTGGGTTGTGCCTATTCAGATAAAGGTGTGCACAGATTCAGTTTCATGTTTCATGCAGTGTAGCAATCTTCTGCTCACCAGGTGCCTCTTTCTTTAGCTTCTGATCTATTAGTGTTTTTTTAAAACCATTAAAATAATTAGGTGCACTAACTAATACCACGTTAAAGGGTTAAAGTCTTAAATTCATAACAGAAAAAACTCTTAACAAAATAAGGACTCATTATAAGACACAAAGGTGGCAATTTTGGCATTAGTTTATGTCTGACTTTGTTATTTTGTGTGACTCTGGGCATCAGGTAACTCTCTCACAGGTCAGAGCAGCTGCAAAATAGTGAATGCTGACAACTTGACCACAAACCCTATCCAGTCCTTTGTTTCTATAAACAAGGAGATGTTAGTATAGCTGCCATTTTTATTTTGCTGCAGGGGAAGTAAAATTTAATTCCTGCAGCTGTTCAAGCCCTAACAAGTGTTATGCCATAAAGATAAGAATCTATGTCATTGAATGGGTCCCCCTGCTTCCGTAACTGTAGGGGCATAAAGGGGATGTCACTAAATCAGATATGAAACCCAAATTAAAGTCTGAAAAATGTAAATGTAGTGACTTAACTTCTGCCGAATTACAGGTTTTCAAAATTCTTAATATGGTATGTCTAAGCATGTTTGAAGGATGTGGGTAGCATGTAAACAAAAGCTGTTAGTGGAACTTTTGCAAAACAGGACAAAATGTCTGAGGAAAACTCCAGCTCCAGGGCTCATTTTCTGCATATTAAAGAGTCTAATGATTAAAAGCTGTTCTGAATGGATCATTTAAAAAAAAACAAATGCTTTAGAAGTGTTACACAGTAGTGTGTCATATTTGATGAATGCTTGGTGCACTCTGTGATGGCTTAATATTATGAATAATGCATTCTAAGGAACAGATAGACTAAAGAAAGACTTTTCTCACTGGTGAACAGAGTAGTTATATGTCTGCCAGAGAGCCATGTCAGAAAACTATGTCCCTAAAGCAAAATGTCAACACGAGAAATTACGTAAATTACTACCATACAGCTGAAGAATTTGCAGACCTCCCTGTAAGTGGAAGTTGCCCTGAAAAAAAAAAAGGTATAACTACTGAAGCAAAAAACGTATTAAAGTAAATAGTGACTAAACTCAATGCCAGACTTCAGATTAAAGATTTCACCCAACATCCAAAAACCCTCTATGTAAGTACAGTATGTATATCTTAGATTCAAGCTTGTATTGCTGCTTTCTGAACTTTTTTTATTCTCAAGTTCTTAATGATGGGCAATACCATTTTGTTTTTGTATTTTATCTCAGGGAACAAGAGTAGCCTGGTGTCATTAATATTATCAGCTTCCTTCAGGCAAGGCAAAAGCTTCTGACAGAGACAGCAGTGCAAAGATTAAGCCAACATTTGTTGTGTCAGCAGGTTAACCTGCTGGACCACCTGACAACATTTTGGCATGCAGTGGGATTTCAGTTTGCAATATCCAGTGGAGAAAAATAGAGTTAATGCTATGTCTGCCTTCTTTATCCAGAACGCCATCCCTTTTAAAGAGCTAGTAGTGCTAAAAATAGCAAACAAAAACTATGATTAATTTTAAAAAGCAAACTGTTGTTTCTTTATATTTTTGAAGTTTTCTTTTTCATTTATTCATTAGGTTTTCTACTTGGTAGTATTGAGTGTGATGTGAAAAGCAGTACTTTACCTGGAGACTGATATATCTAGTTCTATTCTCCTTCATTCATCATCAGCGTTATGATCTCACTCATAGTGAAATCACCAGAGATCAGTGTGGCAGCAGGTGATTGGCTCTTTTTGGTCAGTTCTGATGTCACAGTCAGTGAAGTCACAGGGCTGATGAGGTATGGAGAGGAACAGAACTAAAAATGTCAGCCTCCAGGTAAAGTACTGATCCACGCATTCCACCAAATATTGTCAAGCAGAAAAGCTTCTAATTAACAAAAGGGAAAGAGAAAATTTACTTTGGATGTAAGTAAAAGTTCATTACTTTTAAAAGTGAGTATGAGATTCCAGCAGTATACTAGCTCTTCAAAAGGGAACTGCTTTGGAACTGAAAGTCATTTTTCCCATAGAAGCTGTTTTTCATAGGCTGGATCCCATTCTCCAATTGTGCCATCCTTATTGGCCTTTTAGTAAACTCAGTAGGTGGTTCTCATTTACAAAAACTGGTGACAAGTACAGTTTTAGGACTCTGTGATATAGTTTACTTACCATTTAACTGCAGCATTCCATAGTAGAATATAGATGTATTGTGATAATCTAAGCTCTTCTCTAAAATGATCTCTACATCTACTGTGTAAATCAGAGAAAAATACTTAAAATACTAAAAGGCTAGTAAGGATGGAACAATAACAGAATGTCGATTTACATTTGAAAAACAGTCTATACAGAAAACACAGGGTTGTAGGTTTATGGCAGTTCTCCTTTAAGGAAGCTTATAAATTATTTCAAGCAGCAAATACAATTTTCCAAACATAATGTACTAAAACCTAGGTAAACGTGTTGAGTGTCACAAAAACAAAGCCTGTTTCCATCACTCGCAAACGTGTTGTCATAAGATACAAATTGTTGTTTTGTGGCACTAATCTTTGTTTTGGAAATAGCTGCCGGGCTAGGCAAGTCATCCTGAGCCCCGTGCTGAGCTCAGTATTCTTCAACTTTAAAACCCTGTTCTGGGGGTTTTTGTTGTAGTCTGAGGGTTTGACATTGCCATAAACCCTCTAACAACTTTATTAATGTAGACATTTAATGGTTGGGTGATTTGCAGCACAGTTAGGGCTGCTAGTGACTTCAGCCATAGGAGTGTTAGTTTATTTTTTTATTATTGTTAGGGAAGTGGTGGTGAACGAGTCAGGCAGTTCTAAGTTTGGCTGCCTAAGGAGACACTGTAGTTGCTGAGTTGGCAACGTCTCCAGTTTCATAATCTGTGGATGTTCAGGGGTGCTGCCAACATTCCAGTGGGAGCTCTTAGTTCAAAGCAATGAGAGACACAAACTTTAATTGATAATTGAGGGGACATGATCTTGTTCTTATCTGGCCCATCTCATTTTCCTGGGACCCTGAATAAGTTTAAACTTTGGCATGATCAAGGTCGTAGCTAGCCATGCAGTCTCATGAACTGACTTCATGTGCGGTGTCTGGTAGGGAAATGGAGTGTCCGTGATCCATGAGGAGCAGAGGTGGGTGGCCACTCTTGCAAGAGTAGGATTGGGACTTAGGTTGTTGAATCTCTGGGAGAGGTGCAGCAGGCTGAAGGTCTCCCCATGGCCAAGGGAATAAAGACATATTTTTCTCCTATACTTTATCCACCTTGAGCCACCAGACTGCCTACCTTATCTCATCAGGCATCCCCCTCAGGTCTCCGGCCGCCATCTCTGGGAGTCCACCGGCTCCTCCTATTGTGGTCCCACAGTTTACCCCCGCGGTGGGGTGGAGGGGAGCTCGTCCCGTAGCTCAACCCCCTGGTACCAGGATCCAGTGTACCACGCATCCACAGAGTCAAACCGGTCTCCCTGCTTGAGATGGCCATCAAGCCACCACATCCGATGCTCACCTTTTTCCACTTTTCTCCCCCCCATTTACTGATGTCTGTGGCATGCAATGACGCCCCAAGGACCCGAACATGCGTGTGTCTGCATGCCCCCTGTTCCTGGCATCTGCCACAGTACATCCCCACAGATTCTGTCAGTGCACCAGCAATCCCCAGCCATCGCCAGGGGCCACCCGACCACCAGCAGGGGTACCCCCCTCCCCGGAGAAGGAGAGCAGTCCTATGAATACTCAATCCTTCTCCTCCCCTGCCAACCCCCAGTGACCCTGGCTCACTCCCAAACCTGGGTCATCGGCGTAGAGCGAGGTGTGGCATCCAGTGCCTCAACCCTCAGCGCCACCGGGCCGGCAGTAAAGACATATTTTAATTCCAGCTGGGGGACTGTGAGCACTGAAGACAGGTCAGGAGCAAGGTCTACACAGTCACTGTGGCACAGGACCACTACACAGGAATTCTGTTCTATGCACCAGTAAGATCTATGCTTTATCTTCTGCCTGGATATAAAGACTCTTTACTGTAAGCTCATTCTTCCTCTTCTGTGGCAGAGACTGGAGTGAGGAGCTCTCATGTGTATGGTTGGGCTTCTCGGGTGAAAGCTAAAGAGTCATCTTTTTGGGACTGGTATTTTAGCTGCTGTTAAACTGGTAAGAGATCATATCTCTGGAATTGGTTTTGACTTTTATACCACTGGTCTTATTAGTACTGAACTTTTTGTCACTGGCTGAGCTTTAAACTCCATATGTGCACCACTATTTCAATGTAGTTTATTTGTTTTTCATTTATTTTTTTTTATTTATTAAACTCTAGGATTACAATTACCTTTGAGCAGAAAGTGCTCGTTTACAAAGGTTCCATGTCAGAGGATGGGGGTAACATACAACAATGGTAAACATGGTAGCAGTCATAACATACAGAATAACAAGTACATGAAATAGTTCAGTCAATCTGTTGCAGAAGAACAACCACAAGCTAGTTTCCAATAGGATTCGTGGTGATAACAGTATACTTGGTAGGAAAAGACAGCAGGAAGCCGGCCGATAGGTGCCGTTGTCAGACAAGGATGAAAAGAGTGAGAGGGACAGGGGCCAGTGGCCATACTAGTGAGTGAGTGAGTCTGAGAAGAGGGGATGGGAGGGCAAGAGGGGGCGAAAGGGTGAGAGGGATAAGGCTGGTGCCAAGAAATCGAGACTTTTTAGCTTTTTTAATTACATTAGGCTTGTTGGAGTGACTGGGGATTGTGAAGTGAGATCGCATTTATATGATGTGAGTGTTTGTTTGTGTGTTGTCTATGTGTGGGGTTATTTTTGGGTATTAAAGAGGGTAGAGGGTGTCAGGTCTTGGGAACTGTTAGAGTGTAGTATTAATTTTAAGATGGGATAGCTGGGATGTGTGGGCAGCAGAAGGCCCTAGATTCTGCTACTCCCTGGTCCTGCTTTAGCATCGGTGGCCACTCCATGATCCATCCTCACCAACAGCAGTTTATCATTGGTACAAGGAGGTAGGAATTGGGAGAAGAAATGGAGGAGGAGCAGGATTCAGGGAATGGAGCTGATGGAGGAGTGCTGTTGGGATTGTGAGGACCAGGAGATGCCCTTGGGTGAAATGGGAATTTGACAAAGGCCTGACATGTTTAGTTCCCATACCCAGGTTTCTAACTGGACCGAGTGAACAGGTAACTGAGTGGCCTGCCACTGCTACTCATCCTCTTGGGCAGTGCTATGCAATACCAGATTAATAAGGAATAAGACCACTATTATAGCAGACTTTATTTCTTGTTCCTTGCTTGAGCTGGTGTACATTATGGAGACTTGGATTGGTGATGACACTGGCCCAATACTGCAGTCAGCCATCCCAGCAGGGCTCCTAGTTGTGCACTACCCAAGGAAAGCTCCTGGGGGGGTGACTGTCCATTTCAGAACTACTCTGCACATGGTGGTGTACCCAGTGGGGGATACCTCATTGTTTGAATGCATGGCAGTGCGTGGGGGGGGGCCAAAGTGCAGATTGCAGAATCCTACTTGTGTACTGGTCTCCGGGGCATGAGGGAAATTTTCTACAGGAAATCATGGACTCCATCACTGACAGAGTGTTGGAGTCACCCAGGTGGCTTATTTTGGGTGACATCAATACTTGGCTCAATAACAAACTCTCACTGTTTGGTCTGGATTTCTTCTGGGGTATGGAGTCCCTGGGCCTTGCACAAGTTATTACTTTGGTGATCCACCAACACAGCCATGCCTTGGACCTGGTATTCATTCTGGGACTCGAGGTAGCTGACCTTGAGAATGATCCAGTCAGTTGTTTGGACCATTGCACCATCAGGTTCACTTTCAGGGCCCCCTCTTGTAATCTACCCCATGTAGAGCTGATCCAGTACTGCTCTTTGCTTGGTCTTTGGCCAGAGGGACTCTTGGTGGTACTGGATACTTTGTGCTGGTGGCATGCACTGTGGGACCAGAGGAAGCTGTGGCAGCCTATAGCAGGGTAGTTGGATGGCCTTTGACCACATGGCATCAATTTATTTATTTATTTCAAATGTTTCACCAGGAAGACATATTGAGCTAAGTGTCAGCTTGTTTCCAGATGCATCCTGGGGGGAGGGTCAATGGGAGATATATACATAGTGTGTACAGTAAATAATTAGCAGTACATACACATGACATAAGCAATAAAATCAGAGCAAGAGAAAAGCAGTATTAACAGTGAGCCTACCTAGGTGCCATATATACAAATTAACAATATGGCCAACCAACAAGACAGAAAACACCAACAGCCAAAGCAGTGGGAAGGAAGGGGAAGAGAGGGCAGGGGTGAGGGGAGTAGTTAGTAGGAGGCAGCCAGCAAGCTGTGGTTGTGGTTAGGGAAGTAGAGGAGGGAAGGGGAAGGTAGAGGGGAGAAGATAGAATAGAGGAGTAGAGGTGAAGAACGTATGCATAGTTGCAGGAGTGGAGTTAACTGGGGGTGTCACAAGGCAATGGTTGGGGTAATGGAAGAAGAGGAGGGACAGGTAGAGAAGAGGGGTGGAGAGCTCAGGTGCAGTTACAAGAAGGAGCGGTGAAGTCTTTGAGAAGACAAGAGAGGGAGTGAATAGAGGTAGCAGTGCAGATGGGGAGGAGGAGGGCATTCCAGAGTTTAGGGAGTCAGAAGGAGAATGCAGCTTGGCTACTAGAGGACGTTCTAGAAAGGAGTGCTAGGGTATGGAGGCCAGAGCTGCAAAGGGAGTAGGAGGAGAGGAAAGTAAAGATGTGAGGTAGGAAAGGAGGGAACTCATTCAGTATTTGGCAGTAAGGGAGGAGCCATGTGTAAGCTGTCTGGCTTTGAGAGAGGGGAGGCAGAGTGCGGTGTAGAGTAAGCAGTGGTGAGACAGAGGAGGGCAGTCAAGAGCAAACCAGCAGGAGTGATAGAGGGGGTTCCAGTCTGGCCAGGATGGACTTAGAAGCATTACCATATATTGTGTCACCATAGTCGAAAATGGGGAGAATCATTCTCTGTACAATGGCTCTGTGTGTCAGCTGGGGAATACACTCTCAGTTCCAATATAAAGCACTTAGTTTTGGGTGGAGTTTTCTGTGGATAGAGTCCACTTGAACAGAGAAATCAAGGTGCTTATCAATCCACACCCCAAGGTATTTAAAGGAAGAGACGTCATCAAGGAGATGCCATTTATGTACACCAGTTGGTCTTATTCCTTGACTCACTATGGTTTGATGGGGACCTAAGGGAACGTTGTTTAACCAGGAGTAGCACACTAAGCCAAAGCTTGTTTCCAGATGTGACATGGGAGCACAAGGAAGTTAAGTGACTTGCTCAGGATCACACCTAGGTGGCTGTGGGATTCAAACCAAGGTCTCCAGATCTGCAGCTCAGAGCCTTAACTCACTGCGCTAAACTGCCTCCAGCCTAAGGGAGTTGAAGGCAAGGGGACAGAGGTTAGAGCATTGGTAGAGAAGGCCCAGGACCCAGGAGGGCAAACTGGCCTTAACTGCTCATCATGCTGAGTATTAAGGGGCAATCACCTGTAACAAGGCAGGTTATCTGTCCAGGGAGATTTCTGCTGGGAGGAATTGACCAGTTTAGCTATTTCTGACTGTGGACAGGCTTCTCCACCCTGCCTGTCTGCAGCCTACCAGAGCCTTTTCACTCATGGAATGCGAGGAGTTTTCTTAGTTCTTCTCAGACAGGGTGCCCTCTGTTTGGGCTTGGATCTCTCCAAAAGGGCTGTTGCAGCCCAGCAGGGTTGACTTTATGCATTGCAGGTGCATTCAGGTGTCATAGGATGAGTTTAAACCAGTGACAGTGGAGGAGGTTAGTGGGGTGATCTCAGGGCTGCGACTGACTTGTGATCTGTACCCAGGACTAACGTGGCTACTAGTGAGCTGCATGGGTCAGCTGGCTCTGGTGTTCACTGAGATTATTTAGTGTTCCTTTCAGAGGGGGTGTTCATGGCTGCATTGAAAATGCACCAGTGAAGCTCCTTATGAAAAAAACAGCGTTGGGCCCAGATCTTAGCACATTATCTACCTGCCTCTATCCTGCCCTTTTTGGGAAAGGTTATCAAGAAGGTGATCGCACTGCAGCATGTGGCACGCCTCATGGCCTTTGACATTGATGAGCCTCTCCAGTTTGGCTTTAGCTCAAAACATAACACAGAGACTCAGGGTGTGCAATGACCTGCTCAGAGCGAGAGATAGAGGGGGAACAGCCATTTCTAGTTCTCCTCAATTTCTCATACTTTTACACCATTGATCATAGGTTATTACTGGATAGGCTATGAAAGTATGTAGGGCTTGTTGGAAAAGTCATCTGCTGGTTTGAGTTCTGTCTCAGTGGCAGGACACAGAGGGTGATGTTGGGAGATTACTCTTCATCCCTGGTGTCACTACCCTGTGGCACACAACAGGGCTCAGTCCTTTCACCGTGGATGTTCATGGTGTACATGCTGCCCCTTGGAAGGATCATTGAATACCTATCTCTATTTGTCTTTAGTGCTTGAGATGTCAGGAGCAGTTTGTGTGCTTAGTAAGTGCTTAGCCGAGATCCAGGACTGGATGTCATTGAGCTGGTTGAGGCTTAACCTGGGCAAGACTGAAGTACTAATTGCGGAGTCTGGTCAGAGAGGAGGAGTGGTGGCTGCCAAGCAGGAGACTGGGCTTTGGCTTGTTTCTGCTGAGCTGGTGGCTGCCTCCAATGTGAAGCATCTCGGTATCATTCTGGATGAAGGGCTGGCATTGAGGTTCAGGTGTCAATAGTAGTCCAGAATGGTTTCTACCAACTTGGGAACATCAGATTAATAAAATCCCTTATCTCCCCTGGGGATCTGGCAACATTAGTGCATGCATTTGTGAATTCTAGACTCAATTACTGCAACACTCCATATTTCAGGGTCAATGGAGGTAAGCTATGATGCCTGCAGCTGGTGCAGAATGCAGCTGCTAGGTTGCTAACTGGCCCTTTAAAGTTATGCCATGTCTCCTCAGCACCGCGTTACCGGAACTGTCTGCTGGTTAAGTGGTGTATTTCCTTAAAAGTCAGCTTACTAACTTAGAAGACCATACATGAGTGGGGCCCGGGTTACATGAGTGCACTCCTGCACCCTTATGTGTCCTCACACCCGCTCCACTCCACTGAGGAGGGTGTCCTGGTCCCTCCCAGGGCAAGATTAAAAACCTCAGAGGACAAGCATTTGAAGTGGCACTCTCAGTTCTTTGGAACTATCTCCTGAGGGCCCTAAGGGAGACCCCCTGGGTGGAGGCCTTTAAAAGGGACCTCAAGACATTCCTCTTTTGTCACGCATTCGGGCAGTAACTGAGTGCCTGTTATTTATACGGTCACGGCTGTAGTATTTATGTAAGTAAGTAAGTTTTTATTTCTTTCACATACAATCTCGGGGGCTCTGCACTCTTTACAAAAGTAGAGATGCAATGAAAGGACATAAAATAATAATATGCAATAAACAAATAATACAATCAATACAACTCTATAAATCTATAAAACATCTCAATAAAAAGGCAGTGCTTTAGGAAATTGATGAGTTCTAACTGATTTCCAAAAGCTTCTCCAAATAAATGAGCATTCAGACCCTGCTTAAAATCCTCCACCAATGGAGCCTCCCTAATAGATCTTGGGAGCGAGTTCCAGAGGGCCGGGACAGCCACTTCAAATGTGTGATTTCCTGAAGTTTTCACCCGGGCCCTCTGATCCGCTAGGAGGCCCTCGGTGGAGGAGCAGAGTGAGCGCACAGGGCAGACAGGGGTCAAGATGTCACTCAGATAACCAGGGATCAACCCACATAGGGCCTTATAGGTGAGCAAGTCCACCTTGAAGGTGATCCTCTACCTCATTGGCAGCAAGTGCAGGTCACGCAGGACCAGGGTCACATGGTAATACCTCAGAAGGCCTATCAGCAACCTGGCCATCGCGTTCTGCATTAGCTGCAGGCAACAGAGAATTCCCCCACTGATCTTGAAATATTTATTTATTCCTTTTATCTATTTATTAACTACATATTAGACTGTTTCAATACAAATTGCTATTTTAGGGGTTCATGTATTTATTTAAATTTCAATTGTGTTTTGATTTGACAATGTCCTACTACACTTGTTTTGTAATAGTGCCCTGAGCCTCTGGCGAAGGGCACCAGATATAAATAAATGCTGCCACTACTACTACTACTACTACTACAAAAACAAGGAAAAAGAAGGGAAGAACTTGTGTATCGAAACAAAAAATTGCTATGAGCTTAAGTTTGAAACTTATGTAGCCAACAGGATAGGGTATAAGAGTATTTCTTCAACTGTGGGTTTATAACAAAAATAGTTTCAACATTGATGAAAGAAGGTTGTAGAGTGTCTGGAAAACAGGGCCTGTTTTTGTGACTCACAAGCACATTGTAATGAGTTACATCTTATGCTTTTGTGAGATTTAATCACAAAAGAGGGAAAACACTGATGGCGTTGCAGGGCCATATGCAAATCAAGTTACAGATTCAGGATGTGCCCGGCAGGTCAAATGTTTTGCTCCTGGCCTGCAGGGCCATACGCAAATCAAGCTGCAGGTCTGGGATCATGCCCAATAGGGCACTTGCTTTGTGTATGGTCCACACAAAGCAAACTACAGGTCTGGAGCCATGTCTGAAAGTGAATTTTCTTTTTTTGTGGCCCACAGGCCATACACAAAGCAAACTACAGGTTCTGAGCAATGCCAGATATGACATCTGCTTTGTGTGTGGCTATCTGTCTTAAAAAGACAAAAATTAATTTCAAAACACTATATTAATGAACTAGTTAGGGTTTATTATTAAACTGCAAAAAATAAGGAAATCAGATGTTAAGGTTTTTTGACCCGTAACTCTGCCCACCCCCATCTACCTCCTATGTGAGCCACACTGAATTGATAGCCAAAGCTGAACCCAGGTTTAATACAGTACCTATATCTTAACATCATCAATAAATAACATAAAGTTACACCCCATGATAAACACTGTCCTTGTATGCTGTGATTTACAAAGTTACATGATAGAGGCCTGGGGCAATGTTTGTGTGACAGTGTAGTTGCTTAGCAACTGACCTCCAGAGCCATTTATGAAGCACACTACAGGTCTGGTGCAATGTATGTGATGATCCAGCTGTTTCATGAGCAGCCTGCAGGGCCACACGAAAGCTTGCTACATGCTCAGGACAATGTGTGTGATCGTACAGTTGCTTTGCAAGTGACCTGCAGGTTCATTCGTGAAGTATGCTGAAGGACTGGTGCAGCGTGTGTTATTATGAAGCTGCTTATCAAGTTGCCACACGACTATTTGAGAAGCACACTGCAAGTCCTGGGCAGTGTGTGCGATGTTCCAGCTGCTTCGTGGGTGAGTTGCAGGGTCATTCGTGAAGCCGGTGACAACAACAGGCCTGGAGCAATATGTTTGATGGTTCAGCTCTATGACAAATTCTGTGTTTCAGCTGCTTTGTGAGTAGCCTACAGAGCAATTTGTGAAGTATGCTAAAGGTCCGGAGTAATGTGTGTGGTGATACAGCTTCTTTGGGTCATTCATAAAACCTGCTACAGGCCTGAAATGATACATGCAATGGTACAGCTGCTTCAAGTGTGGTCCATAGAGCCTTTTGTGAAGTCTGCTACAGGCTCAGGGAAATGCGTGGGACAGTGTAGCCCACAGGACCATCTGCAAAACACACTACGTCTGTCCAATGCATGTGACAATGCAGTTGCTTTGTAAGTGACCCACAGGGCCATTCAAGAAGCCCTGTATAGGTATTAGGACAATGTATGTGATGATATGGCTGCTTCAGAAGTAGCAGGTGCAACACCATACACATTACCCCAGACCTGTATCCTGAAGCCTTGTGTCTCATAACACACAAGTGCATTGTTTGTCATGGGGTGCAACTGTATTCCTCATAATCTGTTTTTTATTTATGATTTTAAAACATGTATTAAACCTGAGCTGGGCTTTGGTATTCAGTTCAGCAGGGTTCACGGGGTGATGGATGGGGATAGACAGAGGTAGGGTTAATCCTAACATCTTATTCCTTTTTTTTTTTTTTTGCACTTTAAAAATATAGCCAGCTTGTGCATTACTGTAACATAGTTTTTTTAATGAATATGAATATAAAAATAAAGAATGTGGTGCTTGTATCTATGGTATCCTTTTTAATACTAACCTAAATCTGGTACTCAGAAGGTCCGAAAACAAGCAACATCACAAACTTAAGCTGCTTAACAGCATTATCTATAATTAAAATATATCAACTAAATCAGAGTGGATATGACTGGTTATTCTAACTTCATCGTTGATATAAATATAAAAGCATTTCCGGTGATGCATGTTTCTGTTGTATACTTTGTCATATTAATCCAAATACTCAAAACATTGGAACAGGAAGCTTCCTCATGAACCAGATAGCTGCTTAACAGCAATTACCGGTATCAGCAACTGAAAAATAGCAACAAATCACTAAGTGTGGATAAAAGCAACGGTTCTAACCCCATCATTGGGTATTAATAACATTTGACAGCTTCTGTTGAACCAGAGCTGCAATTGCTTATTGAGTAACGTGCCACGGATAAAAATAGATTTAGATAGGTACTCAAATGATAACCTTGTAGGATAGGAATTTCATCCATTAGATCCATTTGTTATGTACACATACACATAATAGTTTGGGCATGTCACTCAAACTATTGCTGTATTATCTCACTTATATCTGAAGGAAATGCTACTAAAATTAGGTGCCTAGTTCTAGTATCAGACTGAAAAATTCCCAGAGTTTAGTGAGATTAGGTACAAGTTCCATAACTATTGCTCTGAGCTTCAGATCAGTAGGGTATCATTTCCTTTGTTAATTTGCTGATAGAGTACCAGTTTTAATCAATGTGATAAGGCTTTCTATTGACTAGACCATATTTTCTTAATGTTATTAATATAGGTAGCCTCAGGGTTAGGCATTTTTAAACATCTATCTTTACCAGTTTGTTGACAGAACCTTGACTTGTTTTGAAATGGAAGTTGCAATTCCACTTCCTGGCATGTCAGTTGATATGCTGAAAGTCTGATCCTTGAGTCTGTGTCAACACTGAACTTTAAAATGTGTCCCAACTGACCTTGCCTCAGTAGTTTGCTAAATCCTGCCACATAGTCATAAATGTCTTTGTTCTTAAAACAAAAAAGAAACAAATGGTATTGCGACATGGTTCTGAAGTAACACCTTATGTACTTGTTACAAAAAGGAACTTTAATGCCCATAGATTTTAGTATCAAGGCACTGCCCCGTTCCATTTCTTTATATTCTGTAAGATACCTTGAAGCTTTAGAAATTATTGAGTTTCATCACTAAAATGAAGTGCAGCTAAGCCAGCCAGGAAGCAATGCAGTAACTTTTATGGTCCTGCATAGGCTGGGCCCAGGCTAACTGGATGAGATCTTTCACCCACATATACCCTCGCACCCTCTCTGCTCTTCTGAGGAGAGCCTTATGGTGGTTCCAAGCTCAAGGTTGAAGATCTCAGGGGACTGGCCTTTGAAGTAGCAAATCTGGTCCTCTGGAATTCTTTGCTGAGAACTTTGAGGGAGGCCCCCTCGGTGGAGGCCTTTAAGCAGGGTCTGAAAACTTTTTTATTTATTCAGACATTTGGGGCTTAATCTTCCCCATAGTTGTGATATCCCAGTTTTATGTAATGACTAATTTATTTATGAATGTATTTATTGAGAATGCAGTATTATATTTTAAACAATTTTATTTCTTGGGTATTTGTTTTATGTCTTCTGAGATGTTTTATGTACTGTAATTTGCTTCTACTGCTTGTTATTGTAATGGCACCCTGAGCCTCTAGGGAAGGCACCACTTAAAATAAAGACAACAACTACTACTACTAAACTATTACTACTACTACTAGACTACTACTATTACTAGACTGCTACATCTACTACTACTACTAGACTATTACTACTACTACTAGTCTACTACATCTACTACTACTACTAGACTATTACTACTACTACTACTAGACTACTACTACTACTAGACTACTATTACTAGACTACTACATCTACTACTACTGGACTACTACTACTACTACTAGACTATTACTACTACTACTAGACTACTACTATTACTAGACTACTACATCTACTACTACTACTACTGGACTACTACTACTACGTTGCAGTAAACAAAATGTCACAAAATACTGCATGACAAAAGGCCTTGATTGCCATTGAAGTCCACTGATCCCTGCATTGCACTGCAGCACTTTGCAGTAATAGTGCAAGGTACTGTGTTGTGTCCTGGCTGACACCACTGTGCATACAGTATGCATCTGGCTTAGGTATCTACTGCTTTCCTTTAATAAGGGTTTGTTTATGTTATTTACTGTTCCTCTTGGAACAACACGTTAACAACCGTATCATCACTGTAAATTTGATGAGAACTCCTTTACAGACAAAAAGACACTCTGCCCAAAAAGTCTGCCCGCTCTCTACCTTAGTCCCAACTACTGTAGTATAGCACTGGTTAGAGACCATGCAATGCACAACATTTGTACATCAGCTTTGTTGATCAAGTGACCCTCACTCAGCCCCTCTCCCCATTTGTTATTTCACCATATCCGTGTGTCTGTCCCACCCTCTCTTGAAACCTGTAACAGTTTCAGCATTAACTACCTTCACCTTTCCACCACCTTCTCAGTGAAGAAGTATTTCCTCATTTCCCTCTTGAATTCCCCCCTCCATCACCACCACTAACTTATAATTATGTCCTCTTGATTCAGACCCTTTACATTGCCTTAACAGCTGCTTGCAGTCCACTCAGTTTATTCCCTTCAGATATTTGAAAGTTTCATTCATATCCCCTGTCCCTCCTGCCCTGCACTGAGTACATTCTGTATTTAGGTCAGCCAGTCTTTCCTCATAAGTCTTCTCCTACTGCCTATATATAATTTTGGTTACTCTCTTACAAATTGCCCACAGTACTCTAGTTGCAGCCTCACCAAATACCTATATAGGGATAGGATTTCTTCCTTCTTTCCACTAGAAAATATCCTACATATGCAACCTAGTAGCCTCCTGGCTTTTGCATGTGTTATTGAAGCGGGTCATGGTCTTGAGGCCGTCATTTATGGTACCTCTCTGGGTCCCATTCCTCCAGGTGTGGTCAAGAATGACTCCCCCAGCCAGCCCACCGGTACAGAGGCAGGGCGTCTTTCTGCAATGCTGACAACCCAGGTTCAGAAATGGACTCGAGCCGTCAGAGGGCCAGCTGGGGGGAGAATGATTGAGCATCCTAGATATTGCTCTCCTTCTTCAAGGGAGAGGGGGTAGAGTGTCTGACACACCACGGAGCTCTGGCAGAGGCCTGGGGGATTCATTTGTTCTGGCACCATCACCTGAGGGGGCTGGGCAGATGCAGGTTGTCATTGCACATCCCCACCCCAGGTACTGCCACATTCACAAAATTCCAGCCCCCGAGCATGATGCCCTGTTCTGCCACTGCCCCCACTGCCAGCAGTGTCCGTCGGTAGGATCCCACTCCCATTGCCCCACCCAGGGGGGTAAGCCAGGGCACACTTCGACAGACCATAGGGAGGGGGCACCTGCCCCATGGCCCCACCCAGGGGGATAAGCCTGGGCATGGGGGCGCAGCATCCAGGTGGGGATGAGCTCCCTTCGGGGAGGAGGGGGCCATACTACAAAAATGAAAATTAAAAAAAAAATAGAATGATTTTCCCAATCCAGTATTGTGTTTTACACTTTGTATAGGTTGACATCAATTATTATTACCAATTGTTTTACCAGGTGAGGCACACTAAGCTGAAAGCTTGTTTGCAGGTGCAACCAATAAGGGGTGCCAATGGTATTTTTTTCTGTGCAAACTAATGCCATCTTCTAGCAAAAAAAGAAGCAAGGAAATATATTTATAAGCTTATCATTATTCCGAAAGTACCTTAGGTGAACTAAAAATAGAAAGGCATTAGTACCAAAACCCATACCAAAACCACTGTACTGTTGACTAATGTTAATCATAAACCTCAAGTAAGCAATTATATAAAAGGGAAGGAAGGAAGGAAGGAAGGAGGGAAGGAAGGAAGGGAGGGAGGGAGGAAGGAAGGAAGGAAGGAAGGAAGGAGGGAAGGAAGGAAGGAAGGAAAAAACGAACTAGCTAGTTGGCCTTGTAGCATAGCTAGGAAAAGCACCTAGGTGGAACTCATGGGCCTAAGTTCAACCCCTAACTTGGTTACATTACTTCATTCTCCAAATTATTTGTGTTTCCAAGACCTGATGATGGGCTAATAACACAAGTGAAAAATAAATCCTGATATGCATAAATCCCAAAATCACTGAGGAAATTTTACAGTCTGTGCTAAAGCTGATATTCCTGTTGCAAAATGCCTACTGATGTCATCAAACACTGCACTTGCTGCAGATGGATAGTGCTAATCAGACACTTTTTCAGAGTCTTACTTGGATTACTGTAGTTAAAGTACATGTGTATTGTATAGCCTGGTAGAATGAGAACACCAAGATGACAATACAAAGACATAATCTCAGGTTTTTATTGGCAAAGGGCCCCTCTCACAATCATTATATGTGGTTCAAAGTGGTTACTGTGACCCCTTAGTACAAAGGTACACATTGTGCCACATTAAGCTATGCTCAATGGGGATCACAATGCTTTGCTGAAGGGTTGAAAATGCCTTTGTGACCAGTAGGCAAATGGGAAGGATTCCCATTCCAATAGCCTACACTGTCATGCACAAAAGTATGGCAGCTGTCATGTGTTTGGTCACAGCCTCCTGTAGCTTTCCATGTTACCACCCGACAAAGAACAAACAGTAATGGGAGGTGAAGAGCTATGATCAGTCATAGATGCTAGGATGTCTGAAAAAAGTTCAGGAAACACTAATAGGCAACCAAGTGCATACAACAACACATTGGGGCTCGGAATGGGAATTCCACCAGACTGCCAGGGCCTAACAATGTGTGGGAAGTGGGTGGGGGGGTCCACTGAACCACCAGGTAAATGGCCACAGGGCCATGGGGGCATCACTCTTACACTTGGTCCTATACTGCAAGAAAGAGTTAGGGATGGAGTATGTATCAGAACACCAGGCAACTGACCATTGGGTCATGGAGGGGCCACTGGCCCACATGAGCCCATTCTGCAAAGGTGAGTTAGGAAGGGGGTGTACTTCCAGTTGGGATACCTATGTACTGTACAATGCAACTAGTTGTAGCTAATGCCATGTTGGGACCTAGCCAAAGGTTTAGTCCAGACTGTTAGCAGGTGCAAGAGGCAAGTGCACCCAGTACCTATGGGAATAAATATATGCATTACACCTCTATCACTGGTAGAGAGGCTTCTCCCCCAGTGCCATGCAGGTGTAACAGTGCAGACATAGTCTACTCATTTTGTATTACCTCCAACAGCAACTGTGTATGAGTCCAAGGCCATTATAGAGCCACTGCTTTCATTTTGAAGCCAAACCTTTATTTGGAATATGTTTTACATATAGAAAACAAAGGAATCCTTGATAAGTTCATAGATTTTTATAAAATTATATAAAGAAACTAAAGATATTACATGACATTTTTATAATAATGGTTAATGTGGAAGAATGCATATCACTGTAACAAAACTATTTCTGTAACCTTGAATTTGTTAAATCAAACTGATGGGTTTCTTTTAAAGGGAGAACTTATTTTAGGTAGTCAGAACTCTTGTTTGCTTTCTTGCCAGGCGTTTGGATGCCAACCACGTATCCTACGTACCACCCAGCAGCTTTGATGGTTTGGTCTCTCTTCGACATCTCTGGCTAGATGACAACTCCTTGTCAGAAATTCCAGTCTGGGCTCTTAGCAGCCTGTCATCATTGCAAGCCATGACTTTGGCTCTCAACAAAATAGTTCATATACCGGATTATGCCTTCAGAAATCTCTCCAGTCTGGTAGTTTTGTAAGTATTGTTGCTTTCTTTGCTTGTAGCACTAGTTCATTTACACAGCTTGTGCATTGTGTTTGGGAAGCAAAGATTAATTAACAATTTATCCTTTTAGGCATAAAAATACTGTTTGCAAAGTGTAGTAAAATCAAGTAATGAAAGTACAGATAATTTAAAAAACTATACCTTTACAACTAGCAAGAATCTGCTACTACTTCAAAACTCATTCAGCTCATCCTGGAATGCAATTATGCTGTTTTACGTGATTATTCAAGCAGCATGGTACACAGTAGCTTAGCAGTATCAGAGTCTTGAAAACAGTGTACAGTTGCAGTTTTTTAATAGAAGAAATGTCAAATCTTCATACACATAATATCTTATCCAAGCACTCAAATGTACAATAAAAGCGAAAAGGGAAAAAAATAACCAATTAAATGGAAAGGTACATGTGCTGGGTCCTTCATACTGTATTCTGAATGCCCATGAAAAAAAAAATCTTTCAAATGAGGTACTGTACTAGGCTTACCTATGGGTGTTAGCAGTCCAGAGATAAATCATCTATAAATTAAATCAAGATAGCAATCATTACATGGAATCTTCTGACAGAAAATAATACAGTAAGGGGTATTATAAATTGAGTTTAGGATTTTGAGAAATCTGATTGGCTATTAGCCATGCATTAGAAATGTCTAATGTATGGCTAATAACAAGTCCACCAACAGGTTCCCTATAACACTTGGAGTGAATAATAAATCAATGTGGGCTTTCTCAATCAGAACTTTACATTTTCGAAAGCAGCCATTTTTCCTCTGACTAACACTGAACATTGAGCCTCCTGTTATCAGCATGCTTCTCGCTTCCAGCATTACTCATGTTTAAGGCCCAAAACATTTAAGTTTATTTAAAACAAAGCCTCTGGATTGTATTAGATCTGATGGAACAAATGAAAATGGTGTAGATGGCTTTTTAGTCAAAAATGGGAGGGGATTTTCTGAGCATGAGTGCATTCTGCGGTAATTCAAACTGCAAACAGTGAAGAAATATTTTTCTCCTTTTTTCTGATTCTACTACTTAGATTATCTTTACTTCATTAAACTGGAGTGAGCATCCTGAGCTAGTGAGGAAGGAAGCGAACTATCAACTGATGAGGGGAAGGGGGTCAGCAGATCACCTGCAGCTCATATCTGGCAGGAGTTACAAACATTTCTGCACTGTGATTTGAATGATCACAGATCATGCTTGCACTGAAAGACCCCATACAGTTTATGACTAAAAAGCTGTCCACAACATTTTTTTAACTCTCTTTTCTTTATTAAAAAAAAGTCTCAATAACAATGTCTGGTGTCACAAATCCAGAACATGGACAGTCCACAATGTAACAAAACATAAATACATACATACATACATTATCCCCAATATTCACTCACCCCCCACCTACAAAATTAATTACAAAGAATTGTGACATATCATTCTGGCATATAAGATTTGTAACAGAAAGACTAGCATGAATAGAATTTGATGTTACAATATGTATACAACGTAAGTAGTGTCCTGTATATGGGTTAGGCCTACAGAATCTATAAATTAGATCTATACTAATTTCTATCTCATGTTAAAATGTTTTCATAGATGCCCCAGATTCCCTTAAAGCTTAAGAAGAAAAGACATGTAACATGGATTATAGAATAACAATTATACAATTAAGTAGTAAAGTTTCCCCAATTTTTGCTGGAATTAAATTATGTGATTATTAAATAGATAAATTAACCCTGTAATTTGTAGATTAAATATAGTATTTGATAACCATTCTTTGAGTGTTAAATTTCCTCTATCTAACCAATGCCTTATTATTAATTGTTTTTGTTGAAATGGCTATGAGATTCATATTTGATTTGTCAGAAGGATCTTGTAACATATCCAGATTGCCTAAAACACACAGTTCATGGCTGAAGACATGTTGTAGAAATAGTTTCCTGCCAATTTCCTTCCAACTAAATTCCAAATTAGCTGCACTTTGGGACTGGACCATAAAATGTGACTGATCATGCCATCCTCTAATTCACATTTGACACAGTTATTAGAGTCTAATGAACCAGACATGCACAATTTCTGAGGTAACATGTATGTATTGTGTAGAATCTTAAACTGAATTAAACGTAGATTGTCCAAAGGAATATACTGATATGTGTTTTTCCATAACTTGGACCAGTTCTGCGGATTCTCTTTAGTTTCATTACATCAGTAAGAAGTGATTATAGAGTCTGGGGCATATTTCAAAGTTAAAAGCAGGTAGTATAAAATAACTATAGGGTGCAATTCTAAACAACAGTGTTTCATTTTTTCTAGCAACTCTAGAGAATTGGAAAGCCGTGGGGTCTTTCCAAAGAAGGATTTCCGAGCTATTTTGATTAACAAGATTTTTTACACATATTTTTTGCTTAATTGTCAATTTTCTAAGATGTTATTAAGCAGAAGTAGAAAACCATCCTTTAGGAATAAATTAACCGTAGGATTTTTCTTACATGGAATCCACAGATAAGGAATCGGTTTTCCATTGATCTTAAAATTGGGCCTTCCCAAGATGGGTTGATTGATGTCCTGGTGGAAAGGGTAACCTATATAGTAACACATTTGCTGATGAACCTTAAGGGAGGTCCCTATCACTGATAATTTTAGATTGGCAGGGAGAGTTTTGTACTTAAAATACAGGATGGCCTCTGGATGAATTTTGAATTTTTTCAGTAAATTTAACTCCAGATCCAACCATATTGGAATATAGCCTGTATGTTTCTGTGATGTATAGAGCCATCTAACGTATTTACTTGTATGAGTGACCATATAGAATAAAATGAAGTTTGGCATCTTTAGTCCACCTTGATTCTTGGGGAGCTGTAGTTTTCTCTGAGCTATCCTTGGGGTTTTCCACCCCATATAAATCTATTAATTTATGAGTGAAATTTTTTAAACCAGCTCAGAAGTATAAATGTGTTAAGTATGTTGATAGGATGAAATAGGCTAGGAAAAATATTCATTTTGACTATATTTACCTGCCCTAAGAATGAGAAAGGTAGAGTTTGCCATCTTTTCATATCTTGTTTCAAGACTGTGATTAAGTCATCCAAATTAAGTTTAATAAGTTGGTTACAGTCTGGTGTCAAGTATATACCTAAATATGTCAACCTATTGGGAGACCAAGAAAGCCTAGCTTTATAATATCCTGTCTCAGGGGATAATTATTCAAAGGTAGAACTTCTTTTTTTCCTATATTTAATTTGTAGTTGGAGAAGGTGCTAAATTCTGTAATAGTTTTTAGGATGGCTTTTAAGAAACTAATTGGATTTGATAAATGTAACAGTATATTGTCTGCAAAAGTCGAAAGTTTAAGCTGAAATTTGCCACACATTATTCCCTGTATTGATGGATTATTAATTATGAAAAACAGAAGGGGTTCTAAATAAAAGTTAAAAAGAAGTGGGGATAGGGGACAGCCTAGTCGCGTTCCAGTGAAAAGTTGTATAGGATTTGAAAGTAAGCCATTGTAATATATTCTTGCTGTAGGGGCAGAATATAATATTTTCAGTCAATTGATAAAAGAATCTGGGAAGCCAAATTTACTAAGGGTAACAAAAAGAAAGTTTAAATTAACCCTGTTGAATGCCTTCTCTGCATCCAAAGAGACCAAGACCATTGGGTTTTTGGAATCCCTGGACACAGAGATGACATGAGAAAGTTTTCTAAGATGGTCAGAAGCTTGTCTTTGGGAGATGAAACCAGCTTGCTCTCTGGAGATTAGTGGATGCCATATATTTTTTAATTCTCTGGGCTAAGATGGAGGTAAGGAGTTTAATATTCTAGTTTATCAAAGAAATTGGTCAGTAACTTCCCATCCTGTTATTGGGGTTATTGGGTTTGGGAATTAGAATCAAAAGTGCTTATAAAAATGAAAGGTCACTGAACCCTCTTTCTAAAATAAGTTATACAATTCTTGAAGAAGTGGGATCAGTGTCATCTTGAAGGTCTTATAAAAATTTGCCATAAGGCCATCCAGTCTTTGGGATTTGTTTAAAGTTAAGGTATCTATTACTTCATTAATTTCACTTTGTTTTATAGATGCTATTAGATCTTGCACTTGTACATTTTTTTTCATCCTAGGGCAGTTACACTTTTTTCAGATAGTTCTGAATTTCTGTGTGTGAGGGAGGGTTGGTCATTGGGCCATACAGTTGTGAATAAAATTTATAAAATTCAGTTATTATCTCTTTAGGGTCTGACTTAACTTGTTTAGAGTCTTCATTGATAATGGATTCTATATATCTTGATTGTTCTTGGAATTTCAATCTACTTGCCAGTTGGTTGCTAAGTTTGTCTCCCAGCTCAATGTATTTGACCTTAGTTTTTAGACTTATAACCTCAGCTTTTTCTTTGGTCAGCAAAAACAGTTTGTTTTTATATTTCAGCAAGTCAGCAATTTCTTGTTCTGATTAAGATGTCTCATCTTTGCTTTCTAATGCTTCTATTTTTGAAGAGAGAAGTTCAAGTTTGGCTGAGGTCTGTTTCTTTTGTTTTGAAACAAATCTAATGAATTTTCCCCTAATATAGCATTTACAAGCTGCCCACACCTTGTCCATATTCTCCACTGTGTCATAATTTTCTTTCCAAAAGTTTTTAATTGAGAGATTAATATACTTGTCGATATAGTCTTGTTTTAAAAGGGTATTGGTTAGTCTCCAGATAGATTGTTTTGGGTGAGGTATTAATAGTTTAATTTGTAGATCAATTAATGAATGGTCTGAAAGAGTTCTAGGTAGTATATTAGCGTCCAACGTATCTTTCAACCAAGGTTTAGAACTTAGAAAAAAGTATATGCGTGAAAAAGAATTATGTGCTAATGAGTAATAAGAAAATTGTTTAGTCTATGTATTTAGAGTTCTCCATGGGTCTGTTAAATCACAGACAGATAATAGATCTTTCACAGCCTTAATATCTAACTGCATAGTTAAATTTGTGGGATTAGATCTGTCTAATGTAGAGTCAAGAGGTAAGTTCCAATCCCGTCCTAGTAACATATTATATTTTGCTAGTGGGGTAAGTATAGACAGTAGCTTTACCAGGAAAACAGGGTCTTTACTATTTGGTCCATATATGGACCTTAATACAGTGTCAATCTGGTTGAGTTTCCTTAAAATGATAATGTACCTGCCCTCAGGATCCTGAATTATCTGTGAAAGAGGAAAATTAACCGTATTGTTTAACAAACTAGCTACACCACTTTTCGAGGTGTGACAACCTGCCCCAAAAATCTGACAATAACCAAACTTTTTTAGGAGGTCTAATTCTGAACACAATAAGTGTGTTTCCCATAAGAAAACCTCCCTATAGTCTAATGAGTGTAAGTAACGTAAAATTTGTATTCTTTTGGTTCTGAGGCATATGCTTTTAATGTTCCAAGAGGCAATTTTAATTGTAGTTGACATATATCAGTGTTAAAGGAAATTGAGAATAGAGTAAAACTGAGAGTTTAAGTAGTAAAACTTTCCTCTGTATTCTATAGACCTTCAGTTTCATAGAAGTACCATGCCAGAAAGTTAACCAAGTTCTTAAAAAATGAAACTTCCCACCCAATCCCCCTCCTTCCTTTTTAACGCCACTACCCCCATATCAAACGATGATATCCCCGGTCCAATAGACCAAACTCTTACCCTCCACTAAATCTGTGATGAAACTGACTAAATCATCCTGAAAATCTGGATTCATCTTATTTAAATGTTACTATGAAAAAGCTGCCAATAATGTGAGTGTGCAGTAGACAAGAATAAGTCCCAAAAACAACTCAGCTGAATATATATTTTTCCCATTACCCAGATATCATAGTCAAGACCATTAAACCAATAGCTTATATCTCCTATGAATTTTGTTAGGACAAATAGTCTGATCATACATTAACCAGCTTCTTAGTCTTTAAATTTGAGTCATAACAGGCATAAAATTAAAGGGCAGAACCTATATATTCATAATTATAACAATTATAGAATAAAAATTGTATTTATCTTGGAATCTCTATTAATTTCCCATTAACCAATGTAAACTTATCTACTAGTAAGTTCAATAAACCTGACTCAGGATTCAAAAAGAAAAACTTATCCTAAAATGAGATAAACTAACCTTTTATCAGTTTAAGACCAAAAATATCAGATTACTCCTAAATGCCTTTCAAATGTCCTTTTATTTTACCTTTGAATACTAAATATTTAACAACCCAGTATCCTTCCCTGATGAGTTTGGCTGCACCTTATTGGCTCAAATATTCTAATAAAAGAAAGAAATTAGCCTATATCAGCATTGGTTTTGATTTATATGCAGGAAACGCCAGCTGCAATATGAATGTCCTTGGAACAACTGAGATTCAGAAGAAAATCAAATGCAGTGAGAAAGTAAGATTTTGTATTAAGAATAAACTCAGCCACACTTGATCTTCATGAGTCTTAAAGAGGAAGTAACACATCTGATGACCTGTGATCCTATAGTAAGCTAACATAATGCTGGATACAGTCTGTCTGTTCCTTGAATTTGCCTTATTTAGCCAAAAAAGCACTCATCTACAAAAATAAAAATATATTATTACAACAAGGCATATTCACCTTTCTTCATTTACTTAACAATTAAGGCAGCACCTCTCACTTAGGAACCCCTGGGAGCAGTCTCATATTCCCATTAAGAAACACATAAATGGGGTAGAACACAAATTCCCTTCATTTTATCTGTTCCTTCCAAATCTTACCTCCACGGGGTTAATAAACAAGTCTTAAAAAGGAAAAACTGCCAGAAAGAACTCATATATATAAAATGGAGGGATCATCCATAGCCAAATCTAATGTTCTGATTATGTAAAATACATCACATGACAGTGCATATATCAGAGCGCGACCGCACACCTCAAATTTTAACCCCCTCTAAAACAATTTTGACATTTTATAAGATAGATAAACCACTCTGAGGTGTGCGGTCACTCTCTGATGTATGCATGCCTTGGGTGGTTGACGCACTCGGTCTGCGGCCTCATGCATAGCAGCGCATGCCAAGGCATGCGTATATCAGAGCGTGACCACACACCTCAGAGTGGTTTATCTATTACATATATCTGTGTAGTTATACATATATAAAATGTAACCTGGCTTCCAAAGTTAGCTTGAACGAGTACATCTATCATGGTAATCCCGATTGCAATCCGGTAGCTCTCTACTGTATCTCAACCTGCATAAATCTTCTTATTACAACTGTAAAACTAATGCTGAAACATGTCTTTCAGCACATTTATATGAAACAACCCCATAAATCAAATAATTAAATAAATCAGAGTACCCTTAAACAGGGTCAAGAAGTGATTTAAATACCTTTACAATCAAATTCCATACACTTCTGTTTAACCATTTTGGTTAAAATTAGCTTAAATAAAGTTTGTGTGCCATTGAATTTAACTCAAATAAAACACTAGTCCATAGTTAGACATATAATGGAATCCTTTTTCTGTACATCAGATCACTCATCCCGACTTGAACAAAATCCAGAAATAGTGAGAGCCGAGCCTTAGCTTGGTCTACAGAGTCAAAATAAATGTTTTTACCAGCTTTCATTATTGATAGCTTTGCAGGATACAACATTCTGAACTTAATGCCAGCAGCTATTAATTTTTCCAATATTGGTGGACTGGAAGGAAAAGTATGCCTCTTTGCAGATGACACAAAGATCTGCAACAGGGTTGATACACAAGGAGGCATGGAAAGGATGAGAAGGGACTTGGCAAGGTTGAAAGAATGGTCAGAAGTATGGCAGCTAGGATTCAATGCAAAGAAGTGCAAAATAATGCACCTGGGAAACAAGAACCCAGGGGAAGAATACACAATGGGGGGGGTAGTAACAACAACAAAAAAGGAAAGGGACCTGGGGTAATCATATCAGATGACCTTAAGGTTAGCAAGCAATGTGAGAAGGCAGTAGGGAGGGCTGGGGTATACTGGGATGCATAGGGAGAGGCATCAGCAGCAGAAAACAGGAAGTTGTTATCCCTCTGTACAGACAGTTGGTGAGACCCCATCTGGAGTACTGCATCCAGTTCTGGAGACCCCATCTCCGCAAGGACATAGACAGGATAGAGGCAGTCCAGAGGAGGGCAACTAAAATGGTGCAGGGTCTGCAAGAGAAGCCGTATGAGGAGAAACTAAAGGAGCTTAATGTGTATACCCTTGAGGAAAGAAGGGAGAGGGGGGACATGATAGAAACTTTTAAATACCTCAGTGGAATCAACAAAGTCCAAGAGGGTAGCATCTTTCAGAAAAAGATCCGTGCAAGAACAAGGCAATTCTTGTGGGGGGTAGGAAGAAATAGGCTGTTGGTTAACTAGGATCTGCGGCCTATCCTGTAGGTAGGGAAATGGGCAGACTAGATGGACCAAGCGGTCCTTATCTGCTGTCAACGTCTATGTTTCTATGTTTCTATGGTGAAAATTCCCTTCTCCTTTGATGAATTGCCTGAGGCAGAACTTGGGAGACTCATATTTTTTTCCCATCCCATGTAAGAGAGCTGGCACTTTTGGCTTATTCAGAATGTGTGCTCTATCTAGATAGTTCAAATATTTAATAATAAATGGCCTTGGGGGATCACCTTTGAGTGGCATAGGATGGAGAGCTCTATGAGCTCCTTCCACTATGTATTGGACTCCATTCGGAGAAGGCCCCGCAATATTTTCACTCAGCAGTCTTGCAAACCGTATGGGATCTGATCCCTCCAAAGCTTCCAGATTCCCATAAATAAGTATATTGTTCCTGCAGGAACATCCTTCTAGATCCCCAAGCTTTTCCTGAAATTTGGAAATCTTTTGTTGGAGAAGTGGAAATTCAGGGTCCATTCACTTTCTCCAATTTTCTAATGAAGAAATGCGGCTTCCGGCATCAGACAGCCTTGTATTAACACTCTCCAAAGTGTTTCTTATGATCTTAGAATCGGCAACAAGGGCAGCTATGGCTTCTTTTAAGGGAGTTAATTTGGTCATAAATTTCTCCTCCGAAAGGTAAGTTATAGCCGAGGGGGCATTTACATTCATATTAGAATTAGCAGAAGCTGATGAATTTTTACCTTGCTTGGAGCATTTCATGATGCCAGAGCAGTCAGGAGTTGGAGGAGGTGTGTGTTTCATAGATGCATTTTTCATACCCACATCCATTTTAAGAAAAAGTCATGCCCCAGTCCTGTGCAGTAAATATCAATGTCCTGAAATAAGTAAGAATAAGTTCCAAAAATGAAGTTCTAGCAACCTAGTTGCTTTAAAAGATAAGCTGAAGAGCCAGAAAAATGCAGGAGAACTCACACCCTTACTCAGTCATCACCGGAAGTTCCATCCACAACATTTTCATTTGCTCCATTAGATCTGAGACAGACAGGACCAGAAAAGTTAACAACATACCCAGAGAGCCAGAATGATAAATAATTAAACATGGAATTAAACTTTCCTGCCTTTCTCTGCCACTTTGTGCCAGCCCACTGTCCCAGCATCTGCAACCCACTGTCCTGGCATCTACAAATCTGTTATGTTAAAAAAGGATTTTAATATTATAAAATAAAACAGTAGATGCGTTTAAAACACTTACCAGCAGTGTGTGTGTGCATTAGGGTGCTGTAAATTGAAGGCTGTGGTTGTCATGGCTACCTGCCCCACCATGACAACCACAGACTTCAACTTGCAACTATTGAAGCTCCAGTAGAACAAAAGTCCTGAGCTAAAAAAAAAAAAAAACACATAACACAAATGCAGGTGGAGGAACTATTTTACTACTAAATTAATAAAAGTTTGACTGTTGTACTATTTTAACATATAAACTAGATTTTTTTTCAAACATGTAAAATACAGTTCCCCATTTATAAGTGCAATAAGACACTCCGGGGGGTGTGCATTAGACACTTCTAATGCATTGTCAGGGGCTGAAGGCACTTGGTCTATGGCTTCATGCCTTACCACGCCCCTGGCCGTGCATTAGAAGTGTCTAATGTACACCCCATCATGTCTTATTGCTTACATCTGTATGTTGTAAAGCACATTTGTTTCTCAGTGACATCAATTTCTGTCTCAAGTTTCCATGAAATCTCTGCTGCCTTGATGTAATATACAGGTGATGTAGATACTTGTATCTCCAGACAGATGACACCTACCTGTATGAGTAAGCACAATACAGCATTTGGAAGATCTTTCACAGGCTTTCAATTTCAAGGAATCTAGCAAACTTACCCTCCCTGGTGCGGAGCTCAGGGATTTGGCTTCATTGGGAACTAGGGGTCCACCTGGAAGGATACAGGCCTATACTGGCATGATGGTCTGCATCTGTTCAGGAGGGGAACCAGGATCCTAGATGATAGGTTTAAATGCTTCATTGGCAAGCATTTAAACTAGCCAAGGGGGAAGGCACCGAAGAGAAGCAAGGAAATCCCAGGCCCCCCCCCCACACAAAACAGGGTAGTTAGCGAAGTAGACCCAAAGGTAGAGAAGTTGATAGGGAGCAGGACAGGGGTAAATCCAGAAAGAGATAAAGGCAGTAAGGACAGGGATGGGCCTAAAAGGGGTAAGGCCATCAAAAAATGGAGGGCGATGAGTACCAATGCCCATAGTCTGGGTAACAAGCTTCCTGAACTAGTGGCCTTGATGGAAGAGGGCTGCCTGGATATTGTGGCACTCACAGAAACATGGTACACAGAGAACCATGACTGGGATGTCAGCATACCAGGGTACACAATCTACAGGAAGGACAGGGAGGGTAAAAGAGGAGGAGGAGTAGCTCTCTATATAAGGGAAGGAATCAAAGCAACAGAACTAAAGGATAAACAGGGAGGGGAGAAGGCACTCTGGGTCACCCCAGAGACAGGAAATGACACCACAATCCACACAGGGGTTGTTTACGGACCCCTTCTCGAGGGAGGCAATGGACAAGGAAATGATACAAGGAATCCTTAGAATGGCAGAAAAAGGAGAGATATTGTTGATGGGGGACCTGAATATGCCAGATGTTAACTGGAGCACCTTTACTGCAGCCACATCCAAGAGCAGGGTCATTGTCAATGCTCTACAGGGGGCATGCCTCAGACAGCAAGTGTTGAAACCCACTTGGGAGGGAGCAATCTTAGACCTGGTACTCTCAAATGGGGATGGAGAGAGGATCTCAGATTTAGAAGTGGGTAGCCATCTGGGAACAGGCAACCACCAAACAGTGTGGTTCACAATAGACACTGCTGTAGAGTGAAGCCATACAAAAGCAAGGGTTTTGGACTTTAGGAGGACTGACTCTGGCAAAATGGGAGAGTGCCTCAGAAAAGTACTAGCAAACAGGCAAGAAGGAGGGGTGGAAGAACAATGGGGAAAAATCAAAACTGTCATCACAGAGGCAACAAGCATTTGTGTAAAGCAAATCAACAAAACAAAACAAAGGAAAAAGCCACTATGGTTCTCAAAAGAGGTGGCAGGGAAGGTTAAGGAGAAAAGGATAGCATTCAGGAAATATAAGGAAACACAGAAGGAGCAGAACAGAGAACTATTTCAGTTAAAGCTGAAGGAGGTAGGGAAGGCAGTCAGAATAGCAAAGGCCCAAACTGAGGAAAAGATAGCCAACTATGTTAAGAAGGGGGATAAAACATTTTATAGATACATTAAGGAGTGAAGAAAGACCAAGAGAAGGATACTGAGGCTTAATAAAGGGGAGGGAATGTGGGCAGAGGGTGATAGTGAAAAAGCAGGGATACTGAATGAATACTTCTGCTCAGTATTCACAAAAGAAGAGGAGGGTGAGGTACCTAAACCAAACAATAGAAACACTCTGGATAGGGGGGTTGATACCAGTACATTCACAGAAGAAAGGGTTTTGAAAGAACTCTTAAAACTTAAGGTGGACAAAGCATTGGGGCCTGACGGGACTCACCCCAGAATTCTAAAAGAACTAAGGGTAGCACTAGTAACACTACTGACTACCCTCTTTAACAAATCATGAGAGGATGTGATTCCACTTCACAAAAGTGGGAGCAAGGCAGAGGCAGGAAAATACAGACCTGCTAGTTTGACCGCAGTGGTAGGGAAAATGATGGAATCACTTCTGAAAGAAAGAATTGTTGAGTACCTAGAGGCCAGTGGGGCACAGGACCCAAGGCAGCATGGATTCACAGTGGGAAGATCATGTCAGATGAGTCTAATAGATTTCTTTGACTGGGTGATGAAAGTAGTAGAAGAAGAAGAAGAAGAATCAGCATTTATATAGCGCTTTTCTTACATCCAAAGCGCTTTACAAGCAATGCTAGACTGGTAGTGAAGTGACTGAAAGTGTGGTGGCGACCATATCGCACATCATCATCCACACACAGCCTGGATAATTGCATGAACTGGTTTATGGGAAGGGGAATGTTGGCCAGGACACTGGGGATGTTCCCTACTCTTTTGCGAAGAGTGCCCTGGGTTCTTTTACTTCCACCTGGACACCCACTAGGACAACACCAGGATGGGTAGAAGGGACCTCGGTTTAACGTCTCATCCGAACGATGGCATACCCCAGCAGTACAGCACCCCCCAATACTGCACTCAGATGCCAGTGATTTTTAGGTGCAAGTCCAATCCAGTCTGGGACGAGAACCCACGACCTTCTGGTCCAGAGGCGGATGTGCTACCAACTGAGCCACGCTGACACCATGGAGGAGCTGTGGACATGGCCTACCTAGACTTTAGCAAGGCATTTGACACAGTCCTACACAAAAGATTAACATACAAGTTAGCCACCCTTGTAGTGGGTCCCAAGGTAGTAGCCTGGGTAAACATTTGGCTGGACAATAGGATACAGAGAAGTAATAGTAAACAGAGTCCACTCTGAAGAAAGGGGGGTTACTAGCAGTGTACCACAGGGTTCAGTACTAGGACCGGTCCTCTTTAATGTCTTTATAAGTGGAGGGACTGGAAGGAAAAGTATGTCTCTTTGCAGATGACACAAAGATCTGCAACAGGGTTGATAAACAAGGTGGGGTGGAAAGGATGAGAAGGGACTTGGCAAGGTTGGAGGAATGGTCAAAAGTATGGCAGCTTAGATTCTGTGCAAAGAAGTGCAAAGTAATGCACCTGGGAAACAAAAACCCAGCAGAAGAGTACACAATGAGGGGTGAGTTACTAACAAGAACAAAAATGGAAACAGACCTGGGGGTAGTCATATCAGATGACCTTAAGGTAGGCAAGCAATGTGAGAAGGCAGTAAGGAGAACTGGGGTGATACTAGGATGCATAGAGAGAGGGCATCACCAGTAGAAAACAGGATGTTGCTATCCCTCTGTACAGACAGTTGGTGAGACCCCATCTGGAGTACTGTGTTCAGTTCTGGAGACCCCATCTCCCCAAAGACATAGACAGGATGGAGGCTGTCCAGAGGAGGGCAACTAAAATGGTACAGGGTCTGCACCAGAAAACATACGAAGACAGACTAAATGAGCTTAAGATGTATACCCTCGAGGAAAAGAGGGAGGGGGGGACATGATAGAAACTTTCAAGTACCTCAAGGGAATCAACAAAGTCCAAGAGGGTAGCATCTTTCAGGAAAAGAGATGTGCAAGAACAAGGGGGCATAATTTAAAAATAGAGGACGGCTCAGAGGTAATGTGAGGAAGTATTTTTTCACAGAGAGGGTTCTCGATACATGGAACAGCCTTCCCGAGGAGGTTGTGGAGTCAGAAACAGTGGGGGAATTCAAAAATGCATGGGACAGACATAAGGCAATTCTAGTGGAGGGTAGGGGGAAGTAGGCTGTTGGTTAACTAGGATCTGCAGCTTATCCTCTAGGTAGGGAAATGGGCAGACTAAGTGGGCCAAGCGGTCCTTACCTGCCATCAAATTCTATGTTTCTATGTTTCTCCCCACTGAAAAACTGATACTGAAAAAATAAAGACAAATTAGGCAAACACAACATGCTTGTCCTGCTAGTTCATAAACTGGATTCCATTTTTAGGATCGTGCCTATTCATAGACCTTTTACAGGAAATAAATAGCTCAAATCTGTGTGTTCTAATCAAATTTCCACAGTTATAAACTGGCCAGTACTTGTTTTTGACAGTACAATCCTCAAAATCTAAAACTAAATTACTGACTCTAGGCAGAGGAATCTGTCTGTCTTAACAGAGCTATTTAATGAGGTAAGCAGTATAACAGATGGTTTTGTTTCTTTCAAGAAGTTTTATACCCAAATCTGCTCTGTTTCTGTACATAGAAACATCAAAACATAGAATTTGATGGCAGATAAGGACTGCTTAGCCACCCAGTCTGCCCATTGTACATTGCCCATGTACAATGTGTTTCTCCTCAAAGTGATGATTTGTTATGTACTGAATGGGAAAATGGATTATAAGAATTCAAAATATTGCACTGTAGGATGAGAATTTATTATGACTTTTGGAAGATTCTTTTCAAAGTTAGGGTTTTGTTTTGGACTTTTTTCTTCCCTAACTTTTCACCCACCTCGGAGGTATGGCCAGACTTATTTTTGCAATCCATCACCACCTGCAGCACAGTCAGGAAGGTGATGGAGAGCTGTATAGGCACACTTCTCCCTACCCCCACCCAGGGCACCAGTGGCTGCTCTGTAGCGGAAATTGGCACTACTCCCTCCCCATGGAAGAGCTCTTCCATTGGAACTGTGACACACACCCCTGACAACCTGGATATGATCCTGAATT
The DNA here is from genome assembly GCA_016271365.2 of Neoceratodus forsteri. Classification (NCBI taxonomy): domain Eukaryota; kingdom Metazoa; phylum Chordata; order Ceratodontiformes; family Ceratodontidae; genus Neoceratodus; species Neoceratodus forsteri. The sequence continues at coordinate 1,046,660,487 of CM028131.1, forward strand.
CGTGGCACAAATCTAGGTATCAAATGAATGTGCTAGCTGCAAGGTCTTCATGGGGAGAGGGGAGGTGCAAAATCAGTAATAAAGTGAAAAGAATTCTAAACTCCAGAGGTAAGTTCCAATAGTGATACTGTTATTGTTCATGACAATTTTGTCCCTTTTATTTTACCATCCCCCTCATATCCCCTTGACCATGTCATCAGTACTGCACTTCCTTCATTAGAGGCATGGGCAAGTGGTCTATTTCAAGACCACTGCCATGTACCACTGCTAAGCCATACATGGAGTTACAGTTTAACAATCTCCACCAGGCCTCTCCCTGGAGTGTGAACACAGTCCCTGATGTCTTCACTCTACCCTAACCTGCAGATCATCTCAATGATCTGAAGTCACTCCTGAACAAAGATCTTCTGCACTGTATTGCAGAGGGCTGACCCTAAGCCCCAAGACAGCTTCTGACATTCATTTTTTTTTTGTATTTTCTATTTGTGCACCTCCCCATAGCTACCCCATCCAGCTAGTCCTTAAGAGCGCCTAGGCCTCCTGACGCCCTCCTAGCCCCTACCACCATCCACCAACCCCTATTAGCAGCCTATCTGGGTAGCCCAGCATATCCCTATGTCATGAGGGTCCCTCTCTTCCAGGGGGAATTGCCTTATTGGTAGACAGTGCATCCCAGGGCTGCAAGGCTGGTCTGGGATGACTCCAGGGCTTTGTGGTTGCAGGAGCCAGCACTCGTTATCCGGCCAGATGGTGAGCTGTTTTTTCATTTTCTGCCCTGCCCACCACAGTTCTCGGCCTTGCTTGTGAACACAGGTGACCTCAGGCAGGGACATGCTGGGGTCGTGGCGTGGCAGCACGTCCCCTAAGCACATCACCCAATCTACCTGTAGGTGCCCAGGTGAATTCCACCCCAAGGAGGGAAGCGTCCAATGGACGCTTGTAAATACCCCTCCCTGCCGGTCTCTGCTCCTGGTATCCAGGCTTGGGGCGCTAATCTGGGTCACCAGTGTGCTGAGCGAACCCCTTCGCCCGGCGCCGTGGAGCCGGCATTGACAGTCATGTTCAACTGTTATTTTCAAAAGATTTTTTTTTTCCACAAATTTGAAAAATAAGGAACAAAGCTGTCCAGTATCATAGCCTTATTGTTTTGCATTTGAAACTTTATTTTTAAAGAGGGGAAAAAATAAAGAGAAATGTTTTATGTGGAGGAGTCTCAGTCCTCAGAGAGATGTGGTACTGCACATAAAAAAAATGTTTTCTTGAAATCCCAAAAGTTAAGCAGGGTTGGACCCGCCTCTAACATTTGTGGTCATAAAATGACCCGATTGCAGTGGAGCAGAAAAACAGTTATTTTAAAATACTACTGTGGCCCCTTGTGAACACAAAAAAGAGCAAGACATATAAACACACCTGCCCAAACCTCAGAATACCATTTGCTAGGGGGAAAAAATGCAGATTAGGGGCCTGTTTTATTTACTCATTTAAACATTTTCTTCAGGAAGAGCATACTGAGCTGAAGTAGCTCATATCCAGATGCACCGTGGGAGAAGGGGTACACAGGAGAATAAGCATCATGTTTACAGTGCTCATCTCAGATCAACACAGTCATAAACTGTACTGCAATAAATAAAACATGCAGGAGGCAGGAATGTGTGTCCCTGGTTACATTCTGTTCAGGAAAGACAGGGAGTATGCCAAGGGAGGGGGATGACAACATATGTACGTAAAGGAAGGCATAAGAGTACTGGAGAAACATTTCAGTCACAGGGCGGGGGTGCAAAAGAGTGGCAACACACTGGCTCCAGCTAGTGAACAATGGGGGAAACTGATTTAATCAGAGTAAACTATAAGCCACCAAAGCAGGAGGTAAACAAGGATGAGGTAGTGGGGAGGGAAGTTATGACAGCAGTTAGTCAGGCAAAAAACAGGGCTCACGGGAACTTCAACATTCCTGACATGCAATGGGAAATGTGTGCAGCAGTCATCCACAAAAGTCAGATGTTATACAAATGGTGCAAGAAAACCTCCTTACACAGTGGGTGCAGAATCCCACTAGAGGGGAAGCAATATTAGATTGTGAAACCAGGATATTATAGTGTACAGTTAGGGCTTATTGTCTATGGAAATCCTTGGCTACTCAAAAAGTTGTTCTGCACTTTCCAAATGTTGTAGTGCACATTCAGTTATCAGCTGCAGCTGCACTCCCCTTACACTTACACCACCTGGATGCTTTTACTTTCTGAAGAGCACCTTAGTATGAAACAGTGCTGTTCAGAAGTAAACCTATGTGTCAGTAGCAACACAGACAGGCAAAGAAAAGACACTTGCCAACTTGCATTATTTATTTGCTGGTCTTCAGAGTTATGCAGTGATCTGATGCTAAATCTCTCAAGAGAAACAGAAGTTCAGATTTTTTGCTTTGCTACACTAACATAACAGCTGTCTTAGGGGTTGACAGAAGGAGGGGAGCCATCATTTTTAAAACCATACACTATAACAAATAAAATATGGGTGACCATATACAGCTCATCTTGTGTTTCCATCTCAGGGCTGAGATAACAGCATGGAACTTTTGAGCTTCGCTGTCGAGGTTCATATGTTGTTTTCTCTACTCCTCAGTGGAAACACAGGTTTGCCATGTATGGTCACCCATACATTATTCTATATATCAGGTCCCTTACTAGTGAAGTCGCAATAGGTGAGAGTGATGCCGCCCATCAAAACCCTCCTTGGTGACAACCTTGAAGGTGTCAACAAATTTAAATACCTCAGCTGTGAATTAGACCACCACCTAACATTCTCGACCCATATCACTTCAGTCACAAAAAAACTAATGCAAAGACTTAGTTTCTTGTTTAGGAATAAATTCTTTTTTCAACAGAAGCTATCCTGAGATTGGTACAGATCACATTCATCATGCTCCTTGATTATGCCAACATAATCTATGGACGTTGCTCAGACTCCCTGCTTCAACAGCTCGATGTATTCTACCATAGGTGTATACAATTCATCACTAATGCCCACCGTTGCACACTTCACTGTGATTTATATGCCTCACTGGGCTGGACTTCCCTGTCTGCAAGACAGCTCATCCTCTCACTCACATGGCTTTACAAAACCCTCCTGCTAAAACTCCCCTCCTACATATCCAGCCTTTTTCAGTGATCTACCTGCCACTATCCGCTACAGAGCAGCTCACTCATTTTGCTGGCTGTTCCACACTTCCACTCCCACTTCGGCCAACTGGCTATATCCAGTGCCCTTCCAGCTGCTTGGAATAAAGCACAAGCTACCCTCAAACTTTAAAATCTCGTATCACTAAATATTTTTAAAAACCTTGTCAACAGCAAATTGTACGGCTCCTGTACATGCCAGTCTCAAAAATAACTTTATCATATACTTATCCTACTAATTATGTCACTGTCACACCCTCTTCTCATTAGGGATGGCTATAGCATCAACTTACTACAAAGAGGATAAGTACGCACACCATACTCGCACCTGTCTATCCCCTGTCGTGTCACCTATCTTCATGTCTATCTGGTGACCAAACTCCTACCTGAACATACCTATCTCCCTCACCTGCTCTGATTGTAAAAGTTCCCATTATTCAGGTTAAGGCACTTACCTCTGAAAGTCTAGTATTATACCCTTGCACTAGTTGCCAACCTCATAATGACTAAAGTGAGTGTTTCAATTGTATAAATGAAGTAAAAATATATATTTTTCTCTATTGTTCATCCATGTAGCTAACCTGTTCTACTGTGTTAGACTACTGTAAAATATTATTTCTGTAACTGTACCATTTGCTAGTTGTGTATCTTGTACCAAATTGTCAGTTCAGGACCTTCTTGTAAATGAGTGTGCTCAATGGAGTTATTCCTGCATATAAACTCGACTTGACTTAATGATAACACTATCAGATTCTTCATGGTGCTGGGGACTGAGCAGATTTAATCCAGTACTTTGGTCCCTGACTTTAGGGAGGTAGCTTACAATACAATGAGAACAATAACAGGTAAGCAGCTTGTGAACCTGCACACAATATAAGGGGCGGGGAATAAGTAGTCATAATCTAAAAATGAAATTCACAGGCCACCCAGTCTTGTGAAAAGGCCAAGTAACAGAGGATATCACTTTGGATCAACAAATAAGTGAGCAAGGCACTTTGGGACAAATAAAGCCTTTTAGCTGCAGTATATAAAAAGGACCAATGCAAGACCAGTAAGGCCACATGCTATGACAAACTAGCTAGTAGTAAAGAAATCATAAGAAGTATAAAAGCAAAAACAGAACTAAGGGTTACAGAGGGAATAATAAAAGATAACTCGTTTTACTGGTATATAAGGGAAAAAAATACAAAGTAAAAGACTGAAAGAATAAGGAAGTACAGGATATGTGTGGAGGAGGATGTGGAACAGGCAAACACACTACATGATTACTTTAGCTCAGTGTTCACGAAAGAAAGTACAGGACCACTACTAAACAGCAAAAATACATTTTGGTGAAATAGTAGAATAGGACTAGAGATAGTTATATAGAAACATAAACTCTGACAGAAGATAAGGGCTGCTTGGCACATCCAGTCTGCCTGTTTTTCTACTTTCATTCTTGCTGCAAACCCTACTTGATCTACAGCTCTTTCTCCTTCCCTCCTCTTCCTCACCTCTATGATTCCCTAGTGCATACCTCAGTCATTATTTAACCCCACCACTGTTTTTGCCCCTACCACTTCCATTTGAAGGCTGTTCCAGGAATCCACCACCCTTTCTGTGAAGAAATACATCCTCACATCTCTCCTGAATCTACCCCCTCCAATTTCATAGCATGTCCCCTTGTTTTAGAGCACCTTTTTTTCTTAAAAATACTCCCATCCAGTACCTTGTTTACCCTGTGAGGGATTTAAAGGTTTCTATCATATCCCCCCTCTCCCTCCTCTCTTCCAGGGTGTACATGTTGCGGTCCTTTAGCATCTCCTCTTAGGGCTGTTGATGCAGACCCTGCATCATTTTAGCTGCCTCCTCTGGACCACCTCCACCCTATGTCTTTCCTGAGATATGGTCTCAAGAACTGGACACAGCACTCAGTGTGGGGTCTTACCAGTGATGTATACATGGGCAGCACCACCTCCCTCTTTCTGCTGGTGATACCTCTTTATGCACACCAGCATCCCACTAGCCTTCCGAAATACCTTGTCACACTACCACCTTTAGTTTATCCAGTATGATTACCCCCAAATCTCTTTTCTGCTTGGTCATTGTCAATAACTCTGCCCCCATTTTGTACTCCACCCCTAGGTTTCTGTGCCCAAGTGCATTATTTTGCACTTTTTTGCATTAAAACCCAGCTGCCATACCATTGACTATTCCTCCAGTTTTCCAAGATCTCTGTTCATCCATTCTGTCCCCCCAGCAGGAGTGTCACCCTGCGCAGATCTTGGTGTCATCCACAAAGAGACAGACCTTCCCTTCCAGCTCCTCTGCTATGTCCCTCAAAAAGACATTTAAGAGGACTGGTCCCAGCACTGAACCCTGAGGTACCCTGCTGGCCACCCTCCCTTCCTTGGAGCAAACTCCATTTACCACTACCCTCTGTCTCTTATCCCCTAACCCATTCCTTACCCAGGTTACCACTTTGTTGCCCATCTTCAAGTTACCCAGCTTGATTACCAGCCTCCTATGTGTAATGGTGTCAAAAGCCTTACTAAAATCTAGGTTGCCACTTCCACCACTCCTCCCTGATCTAATTCTTTGGTCATCCAGTCGAAGAATTATTTTTTTTTTTTTTTTACTCTTTCTTTACCCCTCCTACTTTCTGCCACTGATCACTCTCTCGGAGCTCCCCTCATAGGTCCCCTTCTGCAGCTCCCTTGAGTAGTCTGCCCCTAGAGTACTAATGCTGCCCACATACCTGCAGAGCCTCGGATTACCCTCCGGGCAGGGCGGCAGAGATCCCCCATATCTCTTCCTGAACAATGACTGGCAGCACGTACATCAGAGTCTGCTTTCTTGGGTGCTGCCTTGGGACCGACGCTGAGGCTTGTCACCTAGACCAGGGTAGGATTTTTTCCTGATGTTCTGGTGCATCCCCCCAATGTTGGCATGCAATGGGGACAAGGCTGCCGGTGCGCATGTAGACGTATGTCGAAGCCAGTCCCCTGCCAACATCTACCCTTACATGGAACATCTCCCCATCTGCACCAACCACCCTCAGGTTCCCCCAACAGGTGGCGATAATGCAGTGGAGAGTACGGTACCCCCTCCCCGGAGAAGGAGAGCTGCCATTGGGCGCTCAATCCTTCTCCCTCCCTGCTGACCCCCATCGACCTGAGTCCGCTCCCGAACCCGAGTCGCCAGTGTGGTGCGAGGTGTCAAAGAATTCTATCAGATTTCTTTGGCATAACTTTTCTCCTATGAATCCATGCTGCCTTGGATCTTGTAACCCATTGGATTCAAGATATTCCACAATCCTATCTTTTAGCAGTGTTTCCATAAATTTTCCCACCAACAATTTAAGGGTAACAGGCCTATAGATGTCAGCCTATTCCCTGCTACCATTTTTGTGAAGTGGGACTACATCTGCTCTCCTCCAGTCCTCTGGGACCCCTCTGGTTTCCAGTGATCTGTTATGTAGGACTGTCAGAGGTGCATCTAGTACCTCTATGAGCTCTCTCAACACCCTTGGATGCACTTTGTCTGGCTGCATAGCTTTGTCTACTTTCAGGTTAGCAAGTGCTTTCAGGACTCTCTCCTCTAAAAAAGGACTAGTGTCCACTTCCCTCCCATCAAAGCTCCTGCTGCTTTTTTTGCAGTCCCTCCCATTCAGCCATCCACTGTGAACACTGGACAGAAATAATAATAATATACTTTATTTATATAGTGCAATTCTTAAAATCAAAGTGCTTTTCAAGAAGAAAATACAATGCAGACATAAAAACAATAAATAGTTAAAATTCTGATAGCAACAATTAAAACTCACTGTAACTTTACAGAAATGCAAGATTAAATTGATGGGTTTTCAGAGCAGCCTTGAAGCTCTCCACCATCAGGCACTCCCAGACCTGGCAAGGTAGAGAATTCCACAGGGTCAGGGCTATATAAGCAAAAGCACGTGCACCAAGTGACTTCAACCGAACCCTGGGAATCTCTAGCAATCCCTCATCAGTGGAGTGGAGTGGTCGGGAGGCGCAGTAGGGGCACAGAAGCTCTTGCAGGTAGTGCAGTCCCAGACCATGTAGGACTTTATAGGTCAGCAAACTGACCGCGAAGGTAATCCTCCACTGAACTGATAGCCAGTGTAGCTTGTGCAGCACAGGTGTAATATGGTTAGATCAAGAAACCTAGTTAGTAACCTGGCTGCCGCATTCTGCACCAGCTGCAGCTGGTGGATTTCTACCCCCAGCAACCCTAGGTATAGGGAGTTACAGTAATCCAGGCGGGAGATCAGAAAGGTGTGGACAAGTATAGGTAGGTTGCCGGGTGGGACCAGGTGCTTAATCCGGGCGATATTCCTCAGGTGTTAAAATGAGGTCTTGACAACAGACGACACCTGAGATTTCAGGGTCAGCCCCTCAAGAATAACACCCAGACTCCGCGCCCAATCAGAGGTCTTCAGCTGGCAGCCTCCTAGTACAAGACCAGTCACCTGTCCTACCGAGGACCCCTCAGCTCGATGACCTAGGTCCACAACCAACACCTCAGTCTCGTCTGCTACTGGTGAGAGGAAAGATTTCTCCTCCAGACGATCTCCTCTTGTATAAAACAAATCCCTCAGTGGGGCAGTATCTGCTTGTAATTAAGATCGTGGAACTTTGGTTGTGAGAGCACTTTTCCAGGTAGTACATTTTTACTACAGTTGAGTGAGAGTGAACTGTGGATACTACCACTCAAGCAATGACTGAACCTGGATTGATTCTACTGACATATTAACTTTTAAATCTATAGCATATTTGGAGTCTGGTCCCGAGAAGGAGCTGTATTCATAGAACATTAGTTCTGCAGCACTGTATATTGATCTCTCCTGAGAACAAATTTTTGGCATTGTTTGATTATTTATTTTTTGTTATATATTTTTATTTTCAGAAAAAATGCATGACTACCCATACAAGGGTATGAACAAATGCACCACACCCCAAGTCAGATACAGGGTATATCTGGAAGCAGCATAAGGGCATGCTCTTTTCCCCCACATATCAGGCTTACATTTGCCTTGTTATTACGGACTGTCATAGTGCTTAGGCTAGTCAGATTAAACAGTGGTCTGTATTAGGAGGCCTACCTGATGTGTCCTGGAGTACCAGCTCTAAGAGGTGATTCTCAGGAATGGCTAAAGGAGATGAAGGGGGAGCCCAGCAAGACAGTATGCCTGCATCCTATAAAATAAAACACCATAAAATACACACAGAGCATCATGAAGGAGACATGACTGGTCATCCATTGCAAATAACTGCTGGCTTATACATTGTCCAGCTGCTGTATTCAGCTCTGTCCTCAGGACCCTGTGCTCTCTCCAGAAACTACACATTTGTTGTGGGGGGTGGATCAAGATGGGACTGAGTCAGCCAGTCTGTTCTCTGGGCTTTATGAAGGTCAGGAATGGTTGTCAGAATGCTGAGTACCCAGGGAGAGTTTTCGCCACCACATGGGATATCCGTGCTATGTTGGCTAGCTGTGCTAGGGAGTTAAGCACCTCAGTTGCAGAGGGAACCTCCTGAGTTCTCCATTTGCAAAGAATAAGTTGCTTAGCTTGCATGCTCAGGAAGTTAAATCTGATAGTGCAATGGTCCGACCATCTGATCGGTTCCACCACGAGATCAGAGCTCTCCTTACCCAGAAGGTCCAATGAATGACCTGAAGTGTGGGTCACAGAGGAAACCACCTGTATGAAGCCCAATGAATTCATCAACTGGGGGAAATCTTGTCCAAAGTGCAAGAGTTCGTCGTTAATCCGGGCACTGAAGTCACCCAGCACCATCACTCTGGGGGACTCCAACACCATGTCGACAACGAAGTCCGCGATTTCCTGCAAAAATTGAATAATATTCAAGATGTCTTTCTTTTCCTGGTCACCCTCTGTACAGTCCCCCCTCCCTCTTTAACTAAACAATCCTTCTCTTTGTCTTTCTTTTTTTGCTTACATACCTAAAAAATATCTTGTCCCCTTTTGATACTTCCTGAGATATTCTTTCTTCAGTTTGCACCTTTGCAATCCTTACTGCTTTTCCTGCTTCCCTCTGTTTCTCCTGATACACCTCCCTATCCTCCTCCCTCTGCATCTCCTTGTACCTTCTGAATACAACCCTTTTAGCCTTTACCTATTCTGCCACCTCTTTCGAGAACCACAGCAGTTTTCTCTTCCTCTTCCTCTTGCTTTTGCTCACTCACTTGACGCAGAGGTATGTTGCCTTCACTCTGCTCTCTTTTAGTTTGGCCCACTGTTCCTCCACCCCCCAGCTCATCCTACTGCCAGGTCATTCCTGAAGCATTCACCCATCTTTATAAAATCTACCCTTCTGAAGCCCAGGACCCTCCCCTTGTGTGGTTTGATTCCATAGTCATTCTTATGTTGAACCACATTGTACAGTGATCACTGGTCCCCAGGTGGCTTCCCACCTCGACTTCTACAACACTGTCCCTGTTACTGCAAACCAGTCCAGTATTGCCCCATCATGAGTGAGTTCACTGACTAGTTGCCTGAGGACTGCACCTTGTATGGGGTCTACAATGTCTTTGCTTTAAACTGATGCTGCAAATGGGAGGCTCCAATCTACATCTGGCAGACTGAAGTCCTCCACCAGCAGCATCTCCCCCTTTTCAGCCATTTTTCCACTAGCTTCCGACAGTACTGTACCTTATCTAACTCCTCACCCTATGCCAGAGGTCTGTATGTCACACGTGTGCAAATAGTGGCTCCAATTCCTGATTGGAGGGTGACCCACAGTACCACTGTCCCTCCCCCCAAATTCCCTGTATCTCCATTGCTTTTATGCTTTCCTTCACATAAAGCACCACACCCCCACCTTTCCTTCCCACCCTGTCCTTTATGAATGAAGTGTAACGTGATATGGCTATGTCCCAGTCATGGTTATCAGTGCACCTTGACTCGGCGATGTCCACAGTATCCCGGTCAGCCTCTGCCATGATGGGCTCTAGGTCTGGGATCTTTCCTAGTATTCTAGCATTAGCACACATGGCCTTCCAGGTTTTGTTGGCATTTGGCTTGTTGGTCCCTCCCCCCTTTTTTTCTTTTTGCTGTCCCTCCTTCCCTTTACTTTTCTGGATGCTTCTCTGCCCCCCTCCCCTTAAAGAGCTACTGATGCCTCAAAGAAAACTTAAAGCAAAACATAATAATTAGGTACAATTCTGCCTGCATTTCATTTATATTTTAGGTATATATTTCTCCTCCCCAGTATTCATTACTAAGGGAATTTACATGAATATATCATCTTTATCTGTTAGAGTTCCTTTAGAGTCCATCTGCCTCTATAGCTTACTCCCAACTTCAAGTCATAATCCTCTGTTGTGACATCATAATCTGATGCTATAGGAGTAACTGTGATACCACAAGTAGTGCTTTATGACTCCAGGTAGTGAGAAAGCAGCAGGAATTGATGAACTTTTCAGGAGCAAAAATCCTGTTTTCATACAAATGACCTGAGTAAAAAATAATGGGGAGGAGGAATACAGTACTAATGGGAAATACAAGCTGGATTGTGTCTAAATATTAGGTTTCGTTAAACTTCTCCTGAACATGTCACCAGCTGTTTAACTATTACCTTGCTTCTTTGATTAACTTGCACTGTGGGGGGGTCCCTCTCCCCTTGGTCTCTCCCTACTCTCTACAACAGCCTGTGATGGGGCAGTTCCTGCCTCCCCGATTTCTTCCATTATCCTTCTCAGCTAGTTTAAATGTTCATCAAAATAACATTTTAACTGCCCACTGAGGACTGCGGTTCCCCTCCCGGATGGATGCAGGCTATCACCCCTGTATAGGTCTTTATCTTCCCGTGTGGGACCCCAGTCCCCAATGTAGCCATACCCCTCCTCTCTGCACCATTCCCTCAACCATGAGTTGAAGGTCATGGTGCAAAGAGCCCTCTCCTTCTCCCTGCCATAGACAAGCAGCACCCCCACAAAAGCTACTGAATGTGCTACCTGTCTAAGACCACTTCCCAATTCCTTAAACTCCCCCTGCACTATCCCAGCCCCATCCATAGCCAGATCATTTGTCCTGAGGTGGCCAATGACATCCAGCTCCCCCTTTCTTCCTGTTGCCCTAGCAATCCCTAGAATATGCTCCCATCCTTCTAGGCTGTGGCACTACGTAGGAACCTAACCTCCTTCTATGTCCCCTTTCCTATTCCCAGATTAATTCCCCTGACAATTGAGTCCCCCACCAGAGGTTGTTTCCTCCTCTGGGGTAATTCCTCCCCTCTTTTGGGTCCCCACTATGGAGGGCCTCCACATCCTCCCTGGTCACTACCATGAGTGCCTTCTCCTGGCAGTCCCACTCCGACACAGCGGCATAGGAATTTTGTAATGGTACCAGTTGAGGAATGTGCCTGTGACCCACCCCACAGCCTTTCAGAGCATACCACCCTACCCGAGTCTACATTACTCCAGGCACTCCTACCCAGACTTCCAGAGCCCACCACCCCACCTTTCCCAAGTCCATCATAGTTCAGCCACTCCTCCTATCTTACATCCTCTGAGGTAACTATGTTGAGCTTGGTGGCCCCTGGATGGAGCAGAAGGTCCCCAGAACCCTAGCCAACTTGGCCTCAAGTCTAGTGACCTTCTCCATCAACCCAGAGAGGCTCACACACATGGGGTTGCACTGCAGTCTCCAGAAGGTCTCTCTGAACATTGCTGCCCCACAGCCATTGCACTGCGCCACTCTCCATATTCCCTAATCCTTCTATCCATGTGTTCCTTGGAAATCCTTTCCCTAATGTAGTTACTGTGAAAAGAACTCTAAAAGGTTGCAGACCCTCTACTTAGGCTTGGGAGTACAGTGGGACCAGCAATTATGTACTTACATATTTATAAAGCCACTGACAACTTAGGCTTGGGAGTACAGTGGGACCAGTGATAGTTAATTAAAAATTTATAAAGCCACCGAAAACTGACAAGAAATACAACTATGACAATTAGTATTAACTAAATAACAAACTATTACCTTACAATGACCATTAAAATCTGCTTAATCCACACATGAAGGAAGGTCTCAGATCAAATAATTTAAGGATTTTCAAAATGTTAAAGGAAAATGATTATATGTAGTGCTGCACACCTAAGTGTGGGGCTGCCCTCAATCTGGACATTTAGAAGGGGCAAAAATGTAGTTACTTTGTTGTTTTGAAAACACATTTATCTGGTTAATCCTGCAGTCCCCATGCCCTGACATTTTACAGTGAGCACCACCACTCTAGGCACATCCTAGAATCATTGCTGACTGATGTCAGCCATGGGCTGCAGCTTTGGGAGAGTGAACAGGGAGCGATATGTGTGGCAGCTTCTTAAAGCTCCAATTCACTGGTCAAATGTCCTTTTGTACTCCTGAGACTAAAAGTGCTTTTACACTACCTGTTCTGTAACAGAATAACTGTTGCAGAAGCAGTTTACCATTACCTCCATTGGTGTGTAAACTGCATGTGTTCCGATTCCACAGCGAACGCTCACCTGAACCACATTCCCTGGTTGGCATGGTTCGTCCGAATGTGTTCCGTTTCACTCTATTGTGTGCAATGGCCATTCCAGTAGCAGTTATTCCCTTTAACGGAATTCTGGGGAAGCAGAATGAAATGCTAGAAAACAGAGGAGAAGTTTTCTGACATACTGCTGCGTGTGTAAAGTCAGCACAAAATGGAACAGACAACAATAGTGCCACACAGGTAATGAACATTTCGGTAAAGAAATCTGTGTGTAAAAGCGCTTTAAGTACAGATAGCACAATGTGGTCTTAGCCTCAGGAGTACCTGACTGTACCAACATGCTTCTTCATTTGCAGATGCACTTTGACCTTCACCACTTTTCATTACCTGTAAAAAAAAGACACAAAATCTACGAGAAAAAAAGTTGCAGAATTGTTGCTTAATTTCAGGGTGGGTTTATATTAAAAATGCCAGTTTTGCATAAAAAGTTTTTGAAGAATTATTAATTTACATAGACAGTGTCGGCAGATGAGGGCCTATGGCCCACCCAGTCTGCCCATTTCAGCTTGTAAGTTCAGTTTGTTTTCCTAGAAGTCTGTTGCCCCTTACCCCTGACCTCCAGAATTCCTTTATGTCTATCCCATGCATTCTTAAATCCCGTGATTGTTTCAGCCCCCACCACTTCCTCTGGCAGGGTGTTCCACTTGTCTACTACCCGTTCTGTGAAGAAATTCTTCCTCATGTTTCCTCTGAATCGTCTCCTCCAACTTCATCCCATGCCCTCTAGTCCTGGTACATCTTTTTCGCTTAAAAATAGTGTATTCCTGCACCTTGTTCCTCCCTGTGAGATACTTGTATGTCTCTATCATATCCCCTCTCTCCCTCCTCTCCTCCAGGGAGTACATGTTCAGTTCCTTCAACCTGTCTTCATAGGACTTGTGATGCAATCCATGCACCATCTTTGTTGCCCTCCTCTGAACCTTCTCTACCCTGTCTATATCCTTACGTAGGTATGGTCTCCAGAACTGTACGCTGTACTCCAGGTGGGGCCTCACTAGTGTCTTGTATAGCGGAATTATGACCTCCCTTTTCCTGCTGGTGATGCCCCTGCCTATACATCCCAGCATCCTATTTGCTTTACCTGCTACCTTGTTGCACTGTTTCCCTACCTTGAGGTCATCAGCGAGAATAACCCCAAGATCCCTTTCCTGTTTGGTGCATGCTATATCCTCATCCCCCAACTGATATATTGTGCCAGGGTTTTTGTGCCCCATATGCATTATCTTGCACTTCTTTGCATTGAATTTCAACAGCCAAACCCTGACCATTCTTCAAGTTTCTGCAGGTCCTTATCATTCTGTCTATACCTCTGGTGTGTCTACTCTGTTACAGAGCTTTGTGTCATCAGCAAACAGTGAAATTCTGCCTTCTAGGTCCCATGCAATGTCACTGATGAAGATGTTGAATAGGACCGTCCCAGCACTGATCCCTGTGGTACCCCACTGGTCACTCTTCCCTCTGTGGAGTGACAGCCATTTACCACCACCCTCTGTGTCCTGCCACCCAGCCAGTTACCTACCCACCACACTACTGTCCTGCCCACATCCATATTCCCCAGTTTGTGTAGTAGTCTTCTATGTGGCACAGTGTCAAAGGCCTTGCTGAAGTCCAGATAGGCCATGTCCACTGCCCTCCCTGATCCACCTCCCTAGTCACCCAGTCAAAAAATTAAACGAGGTTGGTCTGACATGACCTCCCCCTGGTGAAACCATGCTGCCTTGGGTCCTGTAGTCCATTGACAACCAGATGTTCCACCAATCTCTCCTTCAGTAGTGCTTCCATGATCTTCCCCACTACCGAGGTGAGGCTGACTGGTCTGTAGTTCCCTGCTTCCTCTTTGTTTCCACTTTTGTATAAGGGGACTACATCTGCTGTCCTCCAGTCTTTGGGTACCTCCCCTGTTTCCAGTGATCGGCTAAACAGGATAGCCAGAGGTTCAGCCACCACCTCTCTTAGTTCTTAAGGACCCTGGGGTGCACCCCATCTGGCCCCATTTCGTTTTATCAACTCTTATTACTTCCGGTTCCTTCAGGACCCTTTCGTAAAGGGACTTGTGTCCATTTCTGCACCATTCTCACCCCTTGTACTCCCTTCAGACCCATTACCCTCCTCTTCCTCAGTAAAGACTGAGCAGAAATACCTGTTCAATATGTCAGCTTTACTGTTGTCATCCTCCATGCAGCCCCCATCCTCCCCCTTCAGTCTCACTATCCCTCCCTTTGTCTTTCTTTTTTCACTTATGTACCTGTAAAAGGTTTTGTCCCCTCTACCCACTGATTTTGCAATGTGTTCTTCTGTCTGAGCTTTGGCTTCCCTTACTGACCTCCCTGCCTCCCTTTGCTTCTCCTGGTACTTCTCCCTATCCCCTTCTGCCTGTGTCTTTTTGTATTGCCTGAATGCAATCTTTTGGCTTTCACTTTTTGCTACCTCTTTGGAAAACCATAATGGTCTCCTCTTCCTTCCTCTTGCTAACCTGCTTAATGCATAATTCTGTTGTTCTTGTAATCCCCATTTTAAATACTGCCCACTGTTCCTCAACCCCTGATTCCTGTCCCATTCCCCTTAATGCCTCTTTCAAGTATCTCCCCATTTTCCCAAAGTCTGCCCCCTAAAATCCAGGATACGTGTTTTTGTGTGGTTTGGTTCTTCTCTTTCTGTGATTTCAAACCACAATGACTGGTGGTCATTGTTCCCCAGGTGCTCCCCCACTGTTACCCCCATCACACTGTCCCTGTTTGTGAGCACAAGGTTCAGTATTGCCTTCTGCCGAGTTGGTTCCATGACCAGTTGCTTGAGGAAGGCACCCTGAAGGGAGTCCAGGATAAATCTGTTCCTAGTTGATGCTGCTGCTGGGATGCTCCAGTCCACATCTGGAATATTGAAGTCTCCAACCAGTACTACCTCACCTTTGTCTGCCATCCTTTGGATGGCTAGCATCAGCTCCCTATCTGTTTCTTCCTCCTGGGCTGGTGGTCTATAGACCACACCTGTGTGGATGGCTGTCCCCATTTTCCTTTCCAGCTTAACCCACAGTATCTCTCCCCATTTTGTTTCTCCTGGATCTCTGTGGCCCTTATGTAATTTTTCACATACAGTGCCACTCCTCCTCCCTTCCTGCCTGCTCTGTCTCTTCTGAATATGTTGTAGCCAGGTATGGCCATCTCCCAGTCGTGGTTATCATTGCACCAGGTTTCAGTGATGGCTACAATGTCCAGGTCTGACTGCACCATGACAGCCTCCAGATCTTCCATCTTGTTGCTAAGGCTCCTGGCATTTGCACACATGGCTTTCCATGATTTGACCTCCCTAGACTGTTTTGCTGTTCTACTCCAGCCCCTTCCTTGGTTGTCCTTTATCCCTGGTTCTCCTTGCTATCTGCCCTTCTGCTGAATTTTGCCCCTTTTCTGCCTATCCACCTCTTGGGCACTAATCTCCATCTTTTGCACACTGCTTTGAAGAGATAGCCACCCTCTGGTTCACTGGTTCCACTGCTAGCTGTGGGGTGAGCAGTAGGTACCCTCCTTGCTGGCCTGCCACACTTTGCTAGTTTAAATGCTGGTCAATGTAGCATTTAAACTTATCATTGAGCGCTTGATTCCTCCAGGATGGATGCAGACCGTCAGGCTTGAACAAACCTCCATCCCTCCAGGTGGGTCCCCAGTCGCCAATGAATCCAAACCCTTCCTCACAGCACCAGTTCTTCAACCATGAGTTAAAGTTCCTGGTGCATGCACTCCTGTGCTCTCCCTTGCCTCTCGCAGGTAGTACCTCTGAGAAAGTGACAGAATTAGCTACTTGCTTGAGACCCCTCCCCAATTTCCTAAACTCTTCCTGAACTTCCTTTGGCTCCCCATTTGCCAGGTCATTAGTACCTAGGTGGATAATGACATCCAGCTCACCCTCCCGCCTTGCCTTCCCAGTGATCCCCAGGATCTTCCTTCCATCCCTCCATGCCGTGGCACCTGGTAGGCACCCTCACCTCCTGTCCTCCCTCCTGTGTTCCTAGCTGATCCCTCTTATGATGGAGTCCCCACCAGGATTCGCTTCCTCCTCCTCTGTGGTCCACTGCTTTCCCACTGAGGTCACCTCCTTGGCTAACCTCCACATCCTTTCCTTCCACTTCTTTGGGTACCTCTATTTGGTTGTCCTCGCTTGCCAGTGTGGTATATGAGTTCTTGAGTGGAATAGGATCTGGGATGTGCCTCTGCCTAACTACTTAACCCTCCTGAGCCCACTGTCATCCAAGTGCTCCTCGCTCGGCATCCTTGAGGCAGTTGCATTGGACTGGGTGGTCTCTGGATAGGGGTTATGGTACTCCTGACCCAGTTTACTCCCGCCTCTGAGTCTGGCTACTCTCATCCCACAGTCCAGAGAGATGCATGCAGATAGGCAGCACCTCAGTGTCCAGAAGGTCTGCTCTGAATATGGCTGCCCCACAGCCACTGCATTGCACCACTCCCCACATTATACTGCAATTATACTGTTATTCCACTACTTGTTCATGCACTGAAGCTTCCTAGTTCCCTTTTTATTAATTTACTGTCCTAAAAATCCTGCTACTGATCCTCAGATAATTTTCTTTAAAAAAAAAAAAAAAATAAATAAATAAATGAGTCAAAACACTTGTCGTGCTGAGGGTGGGCTTCTTCCCCCTTATGCCCCTCCTACTTCACACCCCTTACTACACCCTGTGTTTAGCTCCTGTCAATCAGATTTAATAGGGCATATAATTAAGAGTTGGGGGAAGGGGAGGGATTTTGCAGCAATTAAAGACAGCACAGAATTACACCACCACTATGTTTTAAATTTTCAACAGCACAAAAACAATTCTAAGTAAAGACAACAAAGAAAGTACAGTGTCACTAAAAGCCCACAATCTAAGTTTAAAAGAAAAATAGCAATTACCAGTTACTCTAAAGCACTGAATTGAATATGTTTCCTTCCTTCCCCTTCTGGCTTCTTCTGAGAAAATAAAACTCTACTTGCTACCTCAACTCTGACTAAGCCCCACCTCAGTTATCACGTAGTTGAGGTCAGAGGCCAGACAATTAACACCCTTCACCCAACTACAGGGCAGTCAGACAAGCCAAGATAAAATTTGCAGCAATTAAAGACAGCACAGAATTACACCACCACTACGTTTTAAATTTTCAACAGCCCAAAAACAATTCTAAGTAAAGACAACAAAGAAAGTACAGTGTCACTAAAAGCCCACAATCTAAGTTTAAAAGAAAAATAGCAATTACCAGTTACTCTAAAGCACTGAATTGGATATGTTTCCTTCCTTCCCCTTCTGGCTTCTTCTGATAAATTTCCCCCATTATGCATTATGCATTCATAAGCATATGCATAAAAATGTGCCAGTCCATCAGTACAGTGGTAGTGCTACCAGGTTCGCAAACATACCCAAGTCATTGGGGGTTGGCGGGGGGGGATCTAACATCCCAGAAGATGCTCGCCTCCTCAAGGGAGGCGGGTCTGTGAACTCTGCTGCAGTACCGCCACCTGGGTGACCACAGGTGGCAGTGCAAGTGAAGCCACAATGGGTGGCCAGACACCTCCCAACTGGGATGCCAGCATGCATCCATTTAAATGTCACTCGGTCCCTGCACTGGAAGTTCCTAGGGGAGGGATACAGAAAAAGGAAGTTGAAATCCCTCATCCGTGGCAGAGTGGCACTTCTCTCCTCACATGCACAGTACCACTCACTGGGCTGCCAACCTAGCATCTGAGCTAAACTCCTTCCAGGCTTTGGGAACCTGGGAGACTCCACCACTGGGGGCAAACTGGGGAGCACTGATAGGTCAGACTGTAAGTCCCAGGAACAGTGGTTGATGGGGCTTGGGGTGGAGAGAGCCTGATAGGGCAGGTCTAGTGAATGGGGGCATAAAGTACTGTATGGTAAATTGAAAATAAAAAAATAATTTTGCAGTTTTAGGCTGGGGTGTTGTTCTGTGTTGATTTATAGGGTATCCCAATAGATAGACAGACTAGATAGATAGAAAGACACAGACATCTATTTTCTTTTACATTTTTTATACTGTTCCAAACAGTCCAATCAATTACAAACCATTTAAATAAAAACTAATTTGGGCTTAAAACAGACATATACACACTGAAGAGCTGTATAGCTAGATAGACCGACTGGCAGGCAGGCACAGCTATATTTGGACAATTTGATTTTAATTTAGTACAACTCACGGGGGGGGGGGTTATCCCTAAGTTGGCAAAGATACTGCCTGGGCCTTAATGCCAACCCCATAATTACTGAACACCACTCACTGTCTGAGACGGTGATTTCAGCATTTAATTCAGAGTTATACCTTTAATCCTGAAACATGACCCTGGCCCTAACTGTAAGCATACAGAGAGCAGTTCACTTTGAAATTAGAGCCAGGTGGCAGTTTGATTAAAACAAAATCCATTTTACTCTTTACAGTACAGAGGCTAAACATTCCTTGTTCACATACATAAGTCACAACAGATAATTACTGAATGGCAAAGTAGGAACTCCAGCATCTCAAGTGCCTTTGAAAAAAAAAAAACAAAGGCTCTTATTCAGAAGGTTCCTACATGAGCATATCAGTGTACGTTTTCAAAAATACAGTTCATGTACATTTGTTGCATGTAGTGGATATGTGGGAATGTTTCGCCCCTTTCTGTGAACATGCACGGCTATCCACCATGGTTATTTATTTTGAAATAAGATGAGTCAGTCTGAACAAGCTGAGCACTGAAACAAATGACTCCATTGCACCTTACCCCAAACTGAAAGTGAAAAAAAATATTTTTTTTTTGCTGGAAACAGACAGAAAAATTTGTTTGGGTCTGGTTTTCCAAATGGCTATTTTCCCACACAAAGTGTAAATAAAAGACTGATGCCTCCCACATATATAGTTGTAATCCCCCACCCAAACAGTGGGAGCTTACTTGTTCTACTCCTTGCTGCCCCAGAGACAGCCTGTCAGTATTTCTGATGCAGTCTCTGGTAGTGCTACCACCTTTTAAGAAGCCCAAAGTGGGACATTTCTTAATGAAACATGATTTTTCGCAGGACAATATGTAACCTCAACCAACACAACAGATTTTTTCTCTAAATAATCAGAATTAAGACTAAGTGTTGAGTTTTTTAGATGTTCTCTAGTGTTTCTAATCATTTTAAGGTATTTTAGTTAAGGTACTATAGTTTTTGCCACATTTAGAGGAAAGTCTGAAAATATTTTTTTGTATTATAATGTCAGGACAATTAGTATTTTTCATGTTTTTTCGCAGGACACAGCTGCCCAAATCAGGACTGTCCTGCGAAAGTAGGGACAGGTGGTAACCTTAGTCTCTGGCCCCTGGGACTGCTGCCTGGTGGGGGACTGGAAGAGCACTCCTCAAACATGCAAGCTGCTTTCTGCAATGGTAGATCCTGAACAGGCGCATAGGTTGTGCACATGTTCGAGCAGCTGCCTCCTTGAATGTGCCAGCTGACACCAGCTTGAATGTTGGATCTGTGCTTGATGTCCACCCACCACAGACTTCATGGCCATAACTGTGGCACCCACAGTGACCCCTCTAGTGTGCTCCCACCCCAAGGGACACCAGCAGCCATCAGGGGGCTCAGAGGCAAAAGAAGGGAGAGAGAAAAGATGGACTCCATATTTTCAGTGCTCCTGCACCTTTAAGGATGGAGTAGTGGCCAGCCACTGTCAGCAATGAGGCTGCTCTGCTGGGGGGAGCAGAAAATGGAACTCCCAATGAGGAACAGAAAGTCCCAGTTCACCCACAACCACCACAGGAATAATAGGCACAAGTGTGCCTACAACACCAGCAGACCAGTGAAACAAAAAGCAGGGCAGTTGCCCACAAAAGAAGACTTTAAAATGAATCTCTGTTTCTACTGAGAAGACAGCCACCATCTTGCCCTGACCTTGCTAGCAGACAATCAGTGGTCAGGGATCTCAGCAGGTGACAACCAGGGATTGAAGAGGGATGAACTGTACTGTGTGCTTGTTGCCCTTTCTGCCAACCAAAAGGGTAACGAGTAAACATTCTGAATAATAATTAAGTGGATTGACAACCCCCTATACCAATCACAACCTGCCTTTACCCCCAGAAAATGCTGAGGGCAATTACAGCAGAGGGAGTCAGCAGTTAGCTGTCAGAGAGTGAGGAAGGTGAGGGCTGCTGGTGAGAGCCATCCTGTGAAACCTGCTTGGTCTTCCACAGCCAACCATCAGAGAGTGACTTCAAAAGGTTTCCAAAACCTGTGTAGCCAGAGACTGAACTGTGTATTTGTCTACTGAAAGTGTCAGGATGACATTTTCCTCTGAGAGAGACAGACCTCCCTTGAGAAAAGGAGGTAAACGTATGCCAGGGCTTCCAGCTTAAGGGTACCAGAGAGCAACTGTGTAAGAAAGCCTGCATTGCGTGAAGAAACCTGCATCATCCAGAAGACGGTCTTGGAGATGACCAGTTAGTGCTAATGTCAGGTACTAGCTAATGCTCCACACTAGGGTTGTGAAGCCTTGACATGGCTGTTAGGCATGTGGTCCCTGCTCCTTAGAGTGGTCTGTACTGTAGAGGAGGAAGAGGGAAAAACCCAAGAGGCCCAAAAGACCGCAGATGCAGAGAGCCTGAGCTACATCCAAAGGCACCTGAGACCTGAAGCATCCTCGAGCTGCACCCCCAACTGCAACAACCAAATCATTAATCTGAGAGAAGCTGCATCTGCAGAGGAGGAGGAGGAGAAAGAGACCAATTGACAGGAAAGTGGCACAACAGAACCATGAGTACTCTCAGGGCTTGCCCTGCAACTGGGGAAGTTTGTACAAAGTTGCCACTAAATCTACAGATCTGGCCAATGGGCAGGAGTTACAAATACCTCATTTGGCGGCTCAGCCATTTAATCAGTTGCACAACCTGTGGGGTTTATGTTTTGAAACGTGTTCATTTTGTTTGTTTTAAAGTGCACCACTGCAGGCCAATCAGCTGCAACATCACAGGGCCTGCACTGTTCCTATGGCTGGGTACCCAGTGAAGTACCCTTTAAGGTTTAACTATACTTAAATGATCTGGATTCAACAACCCCCCTGTCAGGAAAATCAGAACCCAGGCCCCTCAATCTTGTTCAAGCCTACAGGGCAGGGGTGATAACCGTAACATCCTCAGTGACCTGCTTACATAGATATAACTGGGGTCTGCAAATCTGTTAGATTAGCTTGCTTTAACAAGGCGATGGGACAAAGTATTTTAAAACAAAACAGAGTCTGCATAGTAGCATAGTATTTGAAGGTCAGAAGGAACACTAGGTCCCTTACATCCTCCTTCCCCAGCCTCATAGGCAAGAATAAAATAAAATGATGTACAAGCACATAACAATTTATAGGAATTCTCTCCCCACTCTACTATCCAGGGTACCCAGTGATTCTTTTGGTAAGCAGGAATTTCTTCAGGTTTGCTGTAAAGGCATATAGTGTATTCCTGTCTGCTGTTTCCGCTGGTAGGCTGGTTCGTAGTTTCACCACCCCATGGGAGAGAAAAGTGCCTTCAAACATTCCCATAGAATTTACCACCCTTGAACTTCAGATGTGTCCCCGCATCCTGTTGCAAGACACCAGATTAAACATCTCCATCTGATATGACTTGTCAGGACCATAAGTATGCAAAGACTGAGATCATATCCCCTTTCAGCTGCATATTAAGGGCCTTAAGTTTCATATAGCTTTCCCCCATACTGTTCACCATTTTGGCGGCCCTTCATTGCACTCTCTCGAATGTCTCAATGTTCCTTTTGTACTTTGTACTGAGGAGACCAGAACTGCATGTGGCACTCGAGGTGTGGCCTCTCCAGCGCTTTAAATTTTTTTTTTTTTTTTTTTTTGCTGTAAAGCTTTTTGTCTTCCAATTCAGTGTCTGGCTCCCCTTCTCCCCCAACCCCCCATCCACTCAGCCCTCTCAACCACCTTCTCAGGGACCTTCCTCAGGGTTCAAGCTCCCCCACCGAGTTTCACCCATGGTGCTGCCATGAGGGGGAGAGCTGTTCTTCCCCCAGTGACTTTCATCCAGATTTGGCTTGTTGTGCCCTGTCAGTGATGTGCAGTCTTTAGGGACTGGTGGTGCCTTCCTGCCAACATGCTGTTTCCATGTTTTTGATCCTACCCACCTCCCTTATGCAGCACACAGTCTCGAACTCGACTTCAACATGCACATAGCACCTTGCAAGGGAAAGTTCCCTGACCCACCACAAGGTGCTGCCCATGCAGGGAAGTTTTGCATCCTCCCTCCTGAGCTAGGAACAGTGCCATGTGGCAATGCTGTCCGCAGTCTCAGGACTCCCAGCTGGCATTGTGAGCACATTCCCGAACTCTGGTCACCTGTGCAGGAGCATGATGCTGTACCCATTGGATGACTGGGCAGCCCTACTAGGGTCTTGTAAAGTCACAGAATATCTTCGCCATGTCTGTTGGTCGCCTTCCCCCCCTCGTAAATGCATCCCTGCATTCTGCTAGCCTTCTTGATAGTGCCAGCTGCCCACTGCTCTTCTTCTTTCAGCAAGTTAATTCTGTGTATAACGAGGAGTCAGAGTTTCATTCTGGTTAGAAAGACCTTTACAGACTAATGGTGAAAAAATGAACGTGATTGAAATGTTTGATGATGTTGCACTAGACCTAGGTATGCATCTAAAAAAATAAACTGTATGAACTGCAGTGGATCACTGTTGGATATCTGAAGTGCCAGTCATTTTAACTAGCATTTTGTGAAATAGCACGGCTGCTGTGCTTAAAAGAAAATGTATATCTGTGTTCATTAAAATGGCGGTAAAGGGTATTACCAACATTGCCAGCACCTCTAAACATCTGCAAATAATTCTACTGAATGGCACCCTTCTGAACAGCAGGAAGATTAGCTGAGATCTGGCACCAGAAATCTTTTGTGAAAACTGA
Organism: Neoceratodus forsteri; assembly: GCA_016271365.2. Classification (NCBI taxonomy): domain Eukaryota; kingdom Metazoa; phylum Chordata; order Ceratodontiformes; family Ceratodontidae; genus Neoceratodus; species Neoceratodus forsteri. The sequence goes on from CM028131.1 coordinate 1,046,684,130, forward strand.
ATTGTTTATCTTTGTGGGGAGCACCTAATAAGTCAGAAGAATACTATAATGGAGCAGGTTCAATGTGTCTGTTGATAATAAAAAGTGCACCACTTTGCCAAAAATAGTTTAGATAAAATCAATGATATGTTGCTTGATACCCTTTTTAAAGAAAAATTAACATGAAACATATTATTGCCAGTTATGGCTAAAATTGTTCACATGTGTCTGTAAATGAAAGAACAATTCTAACATGTTTTTCTTCCATATCTAACCAAGTGTTATCTACAGTTAGAAGCCTGTGGTCTGAGCTTTCTAACATAATATATCATACATTGCCTCTTCATAAGTAAATAATGCTATAGAGGAAATTGTGTTTTTTTTTTTCTTTCCATCCTTTGTTTGTGCTCCTAGGTCATGGTGGGGCAGGCTCCCTTCAGTCGGATTCACCTCCCCCTTCCACTGTCCACAGTCCCCCAGCTTACCTGAAGGCTCAGTTGAATCTCCTCTTGGATTGCCCCTTCCATAGTGGGATCAGAAGGGAAGGGCCATCTTCCTCCCAAAGTCCACATCCAGTAATTTTCGCAGGATCCGGAGATATGGCAGGTGGAGATGTGGTGCACGGGCTTCACACATCCCCACCAGTCTTTTCTCTCTTGGTCCAGAGTCATGGTATGCGGTGGGGGCATGTGTATAGAGGCATGTATGTGCTCCTGGCCCACTTCTCCTTCCACCACCCAGCACTGCGTCAGCCTCCTGACATCCTTGCTCTGGCAACTGGCCTCCACCAAGTGTCAGCCAAGACAGGGACAGCCTACCACTAGGACCCATGATAGGAAAACTGCCTGGTTGCTAGCTTAGTCTGCCCCTCCCCACCCCACCCCCACTGACCCCCAACAAGCCAAGCTCATTGCCGAACTCATGTCACTGGCATGGCATGAGATAAGGCACTTGTCAGCACCTCAGCCCTCAACGCCACTAGGCCAGCAGGAGAAATTGTTTTTAAGGGTTTTCCTCTCTCATGCTCTATTTCTCTGCATAAAATAAATTTAAAACCATGGAAAGTCATTACTTTTGCAGAATAAAAAACTAGGCAAATATCATATAGGTAAATTATGTTTACTGTCTGTGCTTATGAGGTATGAACCCTTTAATTCCTTTCATTTCTTAAAAGAAAGAAATTTGATGCTGATTAGATGTGATTGTAGATACCCGCTTTAAAATACTTTTTTGGCAATGGGATGCTTTTTCCAGTGTCACTTTCTTTAACAGACGTTGCCTTATGTATGCTTCATGAATGATTCTGTGTAGTCTGCAACTTACAGTCACGTAAAGCAGGTTATTGCATTACAGTTGGAAATCTGATGAAGCTCCCCTCTGTCTCATAGGGGTTCAGAACCTGATCTCTTTTATGCATTCTTTTTAAAAAACAAATAATTTGCTCTTCCATCAAAACAAAACTCCCTTTTTAAAACAAAGAAGTCTGGGCTCCCCTGGAAATAGAGTTGGAGATTTCTATGATACAGCACTAGGCCAGTGTGAGGACTGTTTCAGTATGATTGCTTCACTTCCTTTTCTGTCGTGCTGTAATTTATGTGGCATTCTGGAAGAATATATATTTGCAGATAAGTATGATGTTTCATAGATAGATGGTCATACTCTTTTTTCCACGACCAGCTGGGACTCTTACTCTTCTTGGATGACATAATAAACACTTTAAAAAAACTCACTTCATAACCAGGGTTTATAGTTTATGTTTCTATGTCCACAGTAAGGCTAGCGTAACATGAATGCAGACTAAGGCACAAAGTTCTTTTAATTCAGCCAATGAAAATATTTGCTGAAGCCCACTATGTATAGTGTGTTTTCCTGATGGTGGTGTGTTAATGTTCCCCTACAGACATCTCCATAACAATAGAATCCACTCCCTGGGAAAGAAATGCTTTGAAGGCCTCCACAGCCTAGAGACTTTGTAAGTTAACCTCCGACCTGTTTTGGTTTTTCACTGTGTTCATTTATACAGTATTCTAAAAGAATAAAAATAGTCAAGAATGCACCAGTGTGCAGGGGAGATGAAATCACAGATGAAACACAGTGTACTTTCACATGACAGGTAACCTAATAGAGTACTTACAGAGTATGATACAGTAGTCTGGGTCTGAAGATGAAACTGTTCCAGTTTTCCAATTTGGCATAAGCTACTGATCTACTCAGCTGCATTTTAAAAGCATTAACCAGTGTGTGATTCAGTCCTGGGAACCCACATCTGATTTTTGTTGCCTTTTTTTATTTTTTTTTTGTTGTTTTTTTTTTAATTTTCAAGAAAAAAAAATCAAGCAACAGAGAACTGATTTTAATGTAATGCCATTGTGGCAAACCCCCTTCCAAATGTACCATTTGCTTTACTAAAGAAAGTGGGGACAATGGGTTGCCCATAAGATTCATTACTTATGTACGTTACCACTGTGTTCCAAAATTCAATGAGGTTACCCACTATTCAGGCAAAAAGTGCCTGTTTTCAAGGCACAGGTCAGGAAGCACAGAGAAAACCCAGGAGCAGTTGTAAAAGTTCACAAAACAGTTTATTTGTAGTTGCAGTAACATAAAATAAAATAAACCTGTTCAGAATAACTATGTACAGACGCAAAATAAAAACTTTCCGGTAAAAATCTCTCTTGTTCTTCCAAAACAAAACTCTCTGTCTCTCTCTCTCTGCAATTGCAGCTTAGCTATTTTATAAGGCTTTTCAACCCACATCCTTAGCAAGCATCCTCTTCTTGCAACAAAAAAAAAGTTCTGTTCTCGTAAATTTCAGGCTGGATTTGCTAAAACTGTGAGTTTCCTGAAGCCCCTCCAGCCTTTGCAAAAGGCTCAGGCATTTGCACACAAGTAATCTCTAGTTTTCTACAATTAATATACATTTCAACAGCAAAACTAAACATCTTTCATACAAAAGAGATACCAATATCAGCTACATTTCCATACATTGATTATCATATATTTTATATTAGCAGATATAGATAAGCAAGGGAGGAAAAACAGACAGCAAGAGAAAACTGAGAAACAGAGAGAGGCAAAGAATTGAGAGACTGTTCGGGGTGATCAAGTCTGAACTCTCACAGGAAAATATGGTTGCGCAACCAGACAGAGAAGTGATGGAAAAGGAAAGAATACAGATCCTTGCATTTAAATACTATCTCCAAAACAAATGGGACTGGGTCCTATTCTACCCTGTCACAGTGCCCTAGCACAGCTTGTAGTAGAAGGGTGCAGGTTTAAGCAAAGAACAAAGTGTTACAGAAAGAAGCCTTGCACACCAGGGTAAGAGTCAAAATGTATATATTTATTAATACAGTACAAGCCACTTAATCGGGATGCAGACAATGGGACATTCACTTTATTGGGACGTCCCTCCAGGAACTGATTAAGTGTCCATGTATTTCAATGGGGGGGTGCTGGATAAATTATCAGTCCCATTCAGTGCCATTTATTCAGTGTTAGACCTGTAACACCTAAACAAGCCTGCAATTATGTGCTACTCTGTGTTTGTTAACTCCTGCTCGAATCTCTCTCTCACGTACAAACTGCCACCAGCTCTCCAGTTTTGTGTTTTGAAATCTCTTTCCTGTAAACTGCACTGTCCTACCTGCTGAAGCTGTTCAGTGATACAGCCCATTCTCCCTTTCTTGCTCCCATTTAGATGTTTCCAGTTTGGGGGTCCGGTCTCAGCAATGTTGTGAAATCTCTCTCTCTCTCTCTCTCTTTCTCATGTATGCAAGTTTGCCTGTACCATGCAGAGAGAGAGATAGAGTCTTGTACTGTATGATTTAAAAAGAATGTGATAAAAATAATAATAAAAAAAAACATTATTTACCATGCAAATATTAGTTGTAAAATCTTTCCTGATCTCTTTCTTTCTCACATATTCAAGTTGCCTGCACCATGCCACAGGCAGAGAGAGAGAGAGAGAGAATCTCTTCTTGCCGCTCTCCCCAATTAACCCCGTCAACCTCCGTAGCTGAGGAAAAGGATAAAATGGGGGAAATCAGCATTTTAGATCCCTACTGTTAAAGGGGACAGCCGCTTAATCAGGACAAAAAGCCTGCCACCAGGGTGTTTCAATTAAGCAGCTTCTACTGTAGTACAAAAACTGTAAAAAGCAAATAAACAGATACCAGAGCTACTGACTCACCACTGAGGTTAAAAACAATTCAGTGAGGTTACCCGCTGTTACTTCAGGGGTTAAGGTTTGGGAGCCTTTGCTACCATGTGCGTGGTACATGTGCAGGGAGAGGGGCTAGTGTGCCATATAACAGCCACTCAAAGGAGCAGCTAGGAGAAAAAGGGGGAAAAAGAGTAACTGATTGAGGTCAGAAGTGACCTGTGTCTAAGCTGCAAAGCAGGTCCTCTTGTTTTGTTCCTCTCATTCTCCTGTAAACCTCACAAAGCTCAGTGAAGTGACAAAAGCTGTATTTCCTTCCAGTTATCGATTATCCGCCCTGTGGGGAAAAACAACAGCTGTGAGATTAGCTTGCAGGTTTACCTGTTAGAGTTTGCCAGGATTGCTGCAGCAACCATAGGCTACCTCATTTAGATTTAGACTGTTGCTTTCTGTTTATTACTATTACTATCATCACACCGGAGGTGTAAAGTACTGCTTACATTGCTATTAGTGTAATGTTGTCTTTCTACCTAAATTTTCTGCTGCATAAACTGAGGAAAATATTAACTTAGCATAATGTTATCAGACCTATGTTCTACTTGTACAAGAACTGGGTTCTGTTATTCCTGCTGCTGAAACCTGTGTCGTATTATCCCAGGCAAGAAATGTAGTATATCGGCCTCATCTGTCCCTTCAGCTTTACCTGTAGTTTAGACAGGTTGATGTGTTGGGTAACCCCTGCGATGACCCCTGGCCACTGCCATGGTTGGTGTCAGGAGGGTTGCTTGCTTCCTGGTTGGGTCTGATACTTGCTCTCTATTTAGAGTCGTGCTTACTGGTTCCATTCCTCATGTGCTAGGATTCACAGCCATTATTGTCATTGTTACTATACGCAACTACCACAGTTACTAAATGTGAATGTCAGTCTCTGCCTAATAATGTTTGGATCTTGCAGGATTTAAAGTGCGTGATAATCATCTCGTTATCTTAAGGGATGTAGAAAGACACCTGAACTGTTGACGAGATTCCTTTCATGAGAGAAGTGGTATTCTTTTGAAAGTTATGATGTACATACCAATTATGCAGTCATTAGAGTCGCGATATAATATCATTGTCTGGAACATTTCATCGAAAACTCCTAATTTGGATTTAAAGGTCCACAAGTTTTACACTGATGTGTGTGTGTGTGTGTGTGTGGCTGCCGCATATGTGTGTGTGCGTGTGTGTGTGTGTGTGTGTGTGTGTGTGTGTGTGTGAAATGCAGGCATCTAGACTGTGGATGGTGTGGCCATGGGATCCTTTAACCACTGTTTTGCAACCACTGGTGCCCAGCTCATCTCTACAGTAGGTTCCTGTCCCTCAGATCCAGGTTTCTCACCAGCCTAAAATATAAAGAAATTCCTTGGGTGCCACTGCTCCTCAGGAGCCATGTGTCAGAGCTCAACAATCCCCTAGATCGGGGGATACTTATAGCACCAGGGTAAATGATCATCCCTTTTCTTTCTTCTCCTCTTGTCTTTTCGTACCACTGCATGTTAGCATGGAGACCTGCTTTTAAAAAAAGAAACTCTGCGTTAAAAGTGGGATTCTTATATTACTGGAGTCACTAAGGCTTTTGAAAGTGAAGTCCAGGACTGAGCAAGAACATTTTAGAACACTCCCCATGAAACAAACTAAACTTAACCTGTACCCCCCCATGAAACAAATTATGTCCAGTTTTTTCCCTATCCCCTCTCAGTCAATTGCAGTCATGTCATAGTACCAGACCCCTGCCATGAGGGGTGTTGGCAGTAGTCTCATCCAATACACCTCCAAGTCTTTACCATGCTTGACTGCAGGTGGTGGAAACTACCGTAACTCAACCCTCCTTACTCCTAGACAGCAAGCACCTCACCTTTGAAAACCCAAATCCTCCTTTAACCCTATGAGCAAAACTCTCTGTTCCCGAATCCAGATCTCTCCAATGTGAAAATGCAATGTGCTGACACCCAGTTAATGGGTCTTTGTCTAACAGAATCCCTAATGAGTCCAAAGAAAGAGTTTGTTTTTCAGAAGGACTCCTATGTTTTAGAAGTTGTATTACTTTCTTGCTGCCTGCTAAACCAATGTGATCATAATGCCTTTTCCTCCTCTGTCACCATATCTCATTTTCCTCACATCTCATATCAGTTAGTTAGTAGTAGTTAGTTAGTTAGTTAGTTATATAGTTAGCTAGTTAGTTAATATTTGATTACCAGGATAAGCAGACTGAGCCAGGGCTTGTTTCAAGGGGCAGAGATACACTAGGGATTGAAACAGCAATAACAAAGTGACAACAATAGGTGCATGAACGTGTACAATAAAGTTAATTTATTTCTTTGTACCCTCCTATTGTCATGGATAGAAAATTTCTGTTTTATTTTTTTAAAACGTGGAATACTATCACATTTTTAACATGTACTTAAGTAGGTTTAAATCTAAAGATTTGCTTTTAATTAAGAGTGTATTCACATAACACACTGACTCATTCATAATGTAAGTTAATTGAAACTGTCTGGCCTCTGGAAGGATTCCTCTTATCTTCCTCTAGTGACATTTGACCTTGGAATAAATCACAGTAGCTAGCAGCAGGCATAAACTGGTTCTTCCATTTAAACCTCAGTTATTTTTCAAAAAAGGTATTTTAAACCAATGAGAATTCTTTCTGGCTTTTTTTATGTACTGTATATTCTGGGTGTTATTTTCCAAACTACTGGTATAAGCCTCTGAGGCAGGACTTTGTTGGTCCAAAAGCTTAGGCACTGTTTTCTTTTGTTACATCTATAGTATGTTGGTCCAATAAAATGTATTGAACCAATGTTTTTGGATCCGCATGTAAAATAAAATTACAGTACAAGTAATGAATTTCAGAGAAAGACAAAAACACTGTGAAAAGTGTACATGAACATTGGTTATGGGGTAGGCAGATTGATAGCTAAAGGGAACATGATTCTAATGTAGGGCAAGACATTTGTACAGAAATGAGGCATAAAATTCAAATTACAGAGTACACTGAGTTGTAGGCTATACTAAAGAATAGGTAAAAATGGGTAAAACAGGTAAAATAGCAGAGGAGGATGGATAGGACATGGGTGGCTATAGTATGGCAAGAAGAGGAGGAAGAAGCCTCGCTGCAAGTGCCTTCTTTTGTGAAGTGTGTCAGTAAGAATAATTTGAGAGAATCCAGGGAGGAAGAGAGATGGATGGGGAAAGGGAGGTTATTCCAGAGCGTAGGAAGTGGGATATAGAAAGTAGACTGGCCTGCTACAGATTTACTGTGAGTGATGTGAAAAGAACGATCATCAGATTAATGGGCAGAGTAGAAGGAGGGGATGGTAGGGTCAAGGAGAGAGGATATATGAGTGGGAACAGAGGCAAGCCAGTATTTGGGCATGAAGGAGGAATGGTGTGAGAAACATCGGGCCTCAAGAGAGGGGAAACAGAGATTAGCATATAGAGAGCGGAGATGGGTGAGAGATGGAGCACTAAGGGCAAAGCAGCAGAAGGAATTAAAAAGGGGGTCCAGCCTGGCAAGTGTAGACTTTGGGGAAGCACTGTAGATTACATCTATATAATCAAATGCTGGCAAGATCATCTCTTTTTTTTTACTTTCCTTATGCTCCACATATCTGGGGAACTCTTTCAGACATCCCCGGGTTCCTGGTCTTTACCTCCCACTGAGACCTTAGACCTCTCCTCGTACCACCCAGCGCATCCCCCCAGTTCTGAGCCCCCCAGAGACAGGGCCACCCTATCTGCCCATGGTGCTCTATCTGATTAGTGTAGAGCACCGGGCTACACGAGTGAACTGGAGAGGAAGTCGGGCTGGTGCTGGAAGTGTGGACCCGGAGCCATGGTGTCGTCACCTATCCCCAGGAGTGTGGATTTTTGCAGCTTGTTTCTTACCCCCCCCCCCAGTGGAACATGGCTATGCAAGGCAATGCCATGCTGCAACTCCGCCCACTGTGAACACACACAGCGTCACCACACCGGGCACCTACGACACCTGCCAGAGATTGCTCCCATGCAATCACTCCCTGAAACCCTCCCTGGGAAGAGAGAGCAGTCCTCTGGACACTCTATCTCTTCCCTCCTCTGCCAACCCCCAATGACCCATGCTCATTCCTGAACCTGGGTCTCCAGTGTGGCCCAAGGAGTGGCATCCAGTGTCTCAACCCTCAGCACCACCTGGCAGGATGAAGATCATCTTAAGAGTGACCTCTTGGTGGACCAGGACAGGAAAGCACAATTTGTTTTGGTACAGCACACCAAGCTTTGGACAAAGTTTCTTGTGTATGGCATCAATGCAGTTGCAAAGGCTGAGAGTCTGATCCAGCCACACCACTAAATACTTGAAATGGTGTACCTGTTCAAGCAGATTGCCATCTAGAGTTGAAAAGACAGGTGTATGCTGGAGACTTGCTAATCTCTGTTTGGTGTCAAATGTAAGAGAAACAGTGTTTGGGGCATTTAGTGAGAGCTGGTTTGAATGGAACCAATATTGGATATTGTCAAAGTCACGCTGGAGTGAGGACTCCAGCTCAAGGACCGAAACAGCTGAAGCAAACAGAACTGTGTCATCTGCATACATGCATATGTGGGAAGTGACACAGGTAGACGGGTGTTCATTTAAGAAGATGGAGAAAAGGACTGAGCCAAGAAAAGAGCCCTTGAAGACACCAGATTTGATGGGTAGGAGGTTGAAAAGGCATCATCGGCTTGGGCAGACTGGAGCTGATCTGAGAGGTAGGAACAGAACCATCTGACTGTCCAGTCAGATAGACCCACAGTACCTAACTTATCCAAAAGAATGGAGTGGACCCCCGTACCAAAAGCCTTTGCGAGGTCTATGAAAAGTGCTGCAGTGAACAGGCCCTGGTCCATGCCCTTCAGTACAAAGTCTGTGAACTAGAAATGGGAGGAGACAGTGGAGTGATTCTTGTAGAAGCCAGACTGAAAAGGGGAGAGGAAAGAAGAGGAGTCAAGGCAGGTGGATAGCTGAGAGAGAACAACTTTTGCCTCCACCTTAGCTAGGGTATGGAGGAGAGAGATGGGCCAGTAGTTATCTGAGGAAGAAGGGTCACTGCTTTGAGCAGAGGGAGTACTTTAGCCTGCTTCCAAGACTGAGGGATGGATCCAAGTTGGAAAGGAAGATTGAAAAGGGAGGCAAAAGGGGCAGCAATTGTTGGCACAGAAAGATGGAAAATGTTAGTATCCAGCCCATCAGGGCTGTGCCCTTTAGTGGAACTAAGAGAAAGTCAGGCAGTAAGGGTGTTCCCAGAGGAGTCTGGGGAGAAGAAAAAAAATGCAGGGGTTGAGGATGAAGAGATGAACAGTATTTTGGGAGACACAGGGCAGGTAGGAGATGTAGAAGGAAGGGGAGGAGGAAGAAGAGAGAGGGCACAGGAAGTGAAAAAAATGTTTAGGGTGTTAGCAACTTCAGCTGGGTCAGAGACAGGTGAGTTTCCCAGTTTGAGGATGTAGGGTGAGTCAAGCTGGGAGTGACTAACCTTCCAGAACCTATAAGGGGATTTAAGGTGGTTCTGCAGGTTGTAGGCAAAGTAAATTGATTTGACTTCCCTGATGGCTTTAGTGCAGGTGTTATGCATTTTTCTGTATCTCAGCACATCTTCTAGAGAGCCTGAGGCTTTGTGGAGATGCCAGGCAGAATCATGAGCTTTGAGCAGGTTAATCATCTCTGTAGAGACCCAGGGAAGGTGGGTCCCAAAAATACAAGACCTCCTGAGAAGGGTATGTTTTTCCCATGTTGCAATGAGATATAATAACCCTCCTTTATAAAGCCTATGTATGACACCATTTAGACTATGGTGCACAGTTCTGGTGTCCATATAGGAGAATTGACGTAAATAAGCTGGAAAAAGTACAAAGGAAACAATAAAGATTATCAACGGCTTTCAAACACTTGCATGTGAAACAAGATTACAAAATCTTAATGTCACTGGAAACAGTAGAATCAGAGGGGTTATGGTGCTATTATATGATATATTTCAAGATCCTACCCAAATTAATTATTTAATTAACTATTGAATTCAAAACAGACTCAGTTAGTACTAGGGGACACTCACTGAAAATTATAGGGGAATCATTCAGGACTAGTAAGTGTAAATATTCTGTTACACAGAGAGTAATTGCACCATGGAATTCACTACTGATTGAAGTCATAGTTAGCAAAAATAAGCTTGAGTTCAAGAAAAGACTGGACAAATTTATTCTTAATGGTGGCAGGTTACTATATTTCCACAACTGAGTGGAGGAGTCATGGGTATTCAAGCCTCTTTGACTCCTAATACCTTACTATGACCCTAAGTAAAGAGGTTAGAGCAACATCTAGATCAATGGATAAAGTGAGTGCTGACCCATCAGCGATCCAAAGATCGTCTAGCAGGGATGTGGATTTCTGACTATATTATGCAGCAGTAGTAGTAGTAGTAGTAGTAGGTTTATTTAAACCAACAAACAGGAAAAACCATGTTGAGCCAAAGCTCATTTACAATGGCATTTTGTATGGACATAGATACAATAAACAAATATATGAATAATAGTATAGGATTACATACATATTTTGTAAATGGAGAAACACATAATTAACTGCATACAAAAATAAACACTGAAAGGAGAAAACAAGCTAATTGACTGTAAATGCTGTGGGCAGCATTTGTCTAACAATGCAGCAGTGTTACTAAACCAATGTACCATTGTCCTAAAAGACAAAAAGGAGGCCAGAAGTGTGCCTTAAGATTTGGGAAAGTTTGTTCCACATAAGAGGCATGCAAAAGTGGATCTGCCAAAGTTGTTTTTTGCAGGGGTAACACAAAATTCTGAGCTGTCTGAGGCATGGAGACCTGTCCTCATTGACCTGCAGCTGATCACGTTAGACATTTAGTGAGGAACTTTGTTCGGTGTGCTTTTGCATATGAGTGGTAGCACATGCATGTGCCTGTGATCCTGCAATGGTAACCAACCTAGACTCTAATAAAGGCCATGGGGGGGGGCACGAGGGAAGTTTAAAATAAAACAAGACAATTTGTTACAGAACATTCAGTTTCTGCAGATATATTTATTTGCAGCAGCTCCATGGACAATATAAGCATAATCTAGATGTGGAATGACCATAATATTTACAACGGTAAGACACGTCAAGTGAAACAAGTGTTCACTAGAGTAGTATAGGGATCTATTTTGGGGCCCTAATTTCTTGGTGAGCATAATAATATGAGTAGCCCATTCAGGTTACTATTAAGCCATTTGCATAGAATATTTGTAGTGGGAGACTGCTTGCAAAGATACTCCATCCAGTGTTTCATATCTAGGGAAGTATTTAGGGATTTAAACATATGCTATAAACTAAAAGCCATGACTTGTGATTTTGTAAGGCTGAGTGCAAGCTTATTATTAAAAACTTCTGAACTAAATCAAAACCAGCCTGCAAAAAAATCTTGTTCATCAGATACCTCTCTCCCGCTAACATTCAGGACTGTGTCATTAGCATAAAGATGAGATTTCATATTTCCATGGTTCTTGTTCAAGTCATTTACAGTACATACAGGCAAACATGTAGTGGATGCAAAACAGAGCCCTAGGGTCATCCCAAGTGAATTTAATTTGCAGTCCTTTATTAGAAGGTGTTGATGCCTACTGTTCAAATAGCATTTAAACCACCCCAAAGAGGACTGGTGCAGTCCCATAGTCCTGAGTTTGTTTTGTAAGATACCGTGATTCAGAGTGTCAAAGGCTTTGGTGAGGTCTAGGAAAATTGCCCCATCAGGAGATTATCAACTGCAATATAAAGATCACTGCAGACTGTAACAACAGCTGTAGTGGTATCATGCTAAGGCATAAAATCAGACTGATTGTTATTTAATATGGTACAGTATGAGAAGTTAAACGGTGCATGTGTGAGAAAATGGTGTATAAGCTGCAAATGTTCCAATATTTTAGAGATCAGGGGCAGGAGAAAGAGATAGGTTAAGAGTTATTTAAGTTTTTGTATCCAGTTTTATAGACTAGAATGGCCAAAATATTTTTCCAAGGACTGGGATGGATACCATGCTCAAGAGAGATGTTAAACATTGCAGCTAGGAGGCTACCAATAATGAGTGCAGCATATTTTAGGAGTCTGGGGCTGATGTCAATCTGGTTATCTGACTTTCTTGGATCTACTTTTAGCAGTGAGGTTAGTACATTGTGATCAGATATCCTAGGGAAAAAAAAGAGAGGATTTGCTTGGCATTCTCTAGATTTAATGTGGGTGTATCAAAAGGGGTACAGAGGGAAAAAAGTAAGATTCCAGAGAAATAGAGTCAACATTAACATAAATAATTAGCAATGGATTTAGGAGAGGTAACTGAATTCCCATCAGTAGCAAAGGAACAAGGCAGAGATCTACTAACGGGATTATCAAAATAGTGTATACACTTCCAAACATTGACAAAATGGCAAGCCAAACAACAGTTCCATGTTGTCAGTTCCCACTATGTATGTATGCCAGTGTGCTCTGCCAGACTTTGAGCCACCTTTTTTGCTTTCTATACTTCCAGACATCCCTGGAATTATAGGATTTTAAGCGTGTTAGTTTAGCTTTAAAGAACAAGACGTTTTCATGCCTGGTGCTCTTTAGGTACTGATTTCAAAGCTTCCTGATAATTATTCATGCATTTAGATTTATTATAACTAGTGAGTGTTTTTTCCCATAGGGAAACATGGTTATAATTCACCATTATAATCTGTGGGTTATAATGGCAAACATGTGCCGCCGGGTTTCCCTCAGTCCATGCATGCACCAGCCCCGGCTCTTCCCTTCCTCAGCACTGGACCAGACACTTCACCACCACTAGCGCTCAGCAGTAAGTAACTTTAAGCAAAACAAACTCACCTCTCATCATTGGACTTTTTGCATCCTTGATTCAACATTTAATCCTTGATTAAACCCTGTAACAAAATAAAAAAAAAAGGAAACTTTACAGCAGCCACTCGGCTGTGGACCGTGCTTCATCCCAACTGGCCCGTGGCTGAACAGCAATGTATTTATATTTTATATAATTGCCTTGGTGAAAAAAATGCTCCCCAACAAGTATATAACATAAAACATGGGGTGGGGTGTTTAACTCAAGATTTTACACACACCCTCAGTGTTGGATGCTTCAATAAACCTCTCAAGCTTTGCTCTCTGGGTTTATGTAGCATCCAACACCTTGGGTGTGTGTGTGTGTGTATAAAATCTTGTTTAACACACCACCCCATGTATTATTCTATATATTATGAACTTACGATTCAGTAGAAGCCTGCACAGATTTGTTTTCAAAGCCCCTTCTCCCCTGTACTGTGTGCCTCGGCAATCTAGTCCATAAGTTCACTACCCTCTCCTACAGTCCTGGCTGTGCCCTAATACTGTCATGTGTAATTATTGTACCGTGTTAACTTGCTTTACTTGCTTACACTCTGCTGCTTTTGCACTTTATTCTTCTATTTTATAACTTGTAGTACAACGAACAATATATTTCCAAAAAACTAGTTTCAGCTATGATAAAAAATTTAAGCATACCTGTCATATCAACTTTTCAAGGTATCTCCTAGGCTGCATACCTTGAGGTTTTTTTTTCTTGGTCTAAATCCTTGCTAGATTTACAATGCAATTTCTATGTCAAATGTGGTGGCCATCTTTTTCTTTTTTTCTTGAGAAAAAAAATGTAAACATTTATAAAATACTCAGATTTTTGTGGAACTAAAAAATGTTACCACCAAGTAAAACTGGAAGATGCCTGGAATCTTTTATAGTGAAAACAAGGTGGAGTCAGTCTTTTGCCCAGTTTCGATGGACTGCTGCTTTAAGCTGATCAATTAGCATGTACTTACCTACCTATCTACCTAGCACGACTCTCTAAATAAAAAAGTCTCCCTTATGTTACCCCATATCCTCTCTCCTTAGTTTCTTACCAACTGAAATACGTATCCCTAATTAACATTATTAGTCCCATTTAGGATTCTGACCTCAGTAATCATGTCATGCCTTACCCTTCTCTTCTTCAGTGTGAACATTTCCAGATTCCTTAATCTTTCTTCATAATTCAGAAAGTCGAGACTCTTATCGGCTTGGTTGCTCTGTGTGGCATCTTTTCTGTTTCCTGATTGTCCTTCTTGCATTATGGTGACCAAAACTGTACACAGTGCTGCTAAGAGCTGCATCATCATTGCCCAACTGTTTGGTAAAATTACGTCCTTTGATTGACTTTCCACCCTACGCCCCCTTTTTTTTAAGCAGCCTAGCATGCAGTTTGCCTTGCTTGCTGCCACAACACACTGTTTAGAAAGTTTTAGTTTTCCATTTATGATGTCATGGTATGTTGTTGCAAGTTTCTTTCCGTATAAGGTAGATTTGATGCTCTTACTTTTTGGCCTTTAGCTGCAGCACCTGATACTTATCCACATTGAATTTCAATAACCATCTTGCTGCCCACTTACCCAAACTGCCCAGGCCACTTTTCACGTTGTTCTGTCATCAGCAGGCCCTACACGCCTTGTTCTTTTCTTGTAATCTGCATTCCATTTATCTGAGATGGCACACTCTGCAGAGTCTGCTTGGTCCGTAGTGACTGGATAGTTGTTTTCACCATTTCATTTATCTGCAAGCCAGACTGTTTAATAAAAAGTGTATCCTATGTTATATCTTCTGCTTTCATTGACAGTAGCTCTCAGTGACTCAGTCATGATTAGCACAAAAACATCATTTTTGTGGCTATGCCAAACTAGGAGTATGTTAATAGAAATCAGCATGAAAGGGTTTAATAAAATCCACTGAGTCTTCTAAGTCCTGAAATTTGATTACCATGAAGTAATTTGCCCAAGCATTTCTATTCTTGCTATAGTATGTGAGCAATAACTGAGTCAAGCTGAACAAGTCCATGCACAGTTAAGTCTTTTTATGTTATTTATACTACTTGATTGAGACAGGACAATAAAACACGAACAGCTTCTGCAAAAGTAAAACAAAAATCTCCATGCTAAGATAACATTTTGATTGTAAGTACTGAAGGGAAAATCAGGGTGTTTAATGATGCATCACCTTTTTCCCTTGATTTTGTTATTTGCATTCTGGTACCTTTTTTTTTTTTAAACTAAAATGAAAGTAATATCCTAGATTAGGACTCCTAGCATTCAGTGTGAGGCCCCTTAAAATCTGCATAGTGAGTTCACTCTTCAAAAAGTAAACTCTGCCTTGGTACATGATATACAGTAAATAAAAACATTACAGTCAGTACTTCCTTCAAATATCAGATATGTTGATTGGTGGTGCTGTATTGCTGATTTGGTAGTGGCTGTGTCTTCTCTCTCTATTAAATGTCTTTGAGTGGAGAAGCTTGGGCAATTTTTTTACCACATCTGACAAAATTGCTGTTGCAGTTCTGATCCAGAGATTTCAAATTTGTTTCTTTTCCAACAATAGTAAATGAGTAACTGACAATGAACTTAGAGAAAAACAAAGCACCAGAAACTGAAAAGTCAGAGGCTGCCCAGAAACAAGGGTGTGGAAATGCATTCAACATAAAAGCCATTGGGTGGAATATTCAGAAATGCGCCTGGCAGGGGTGCAAGCAGGGCGCAGTGCAACTGGGATGCACCAGGGCGTGGACTGGGTGATATTCAATGGAGCTGCACCATGGTTTAGCACCGTTGAATATTGCAACTTGGCCTCCCACATTGAGCATGGCGCAGTGTCACTGCACCATAGCAAGTGGAAAGAGTGGAGTGGGGGATGCGCCAGCGCAAGTGCAGTTTTGCTAGGTGCAGGAGCCACGATATTCAGTGGTGGATACGCAAATGGGGCCATAATGCATGCAAGGTGCAACTGGGGCCATTAGCATGTCATTATGGCCCAATTTGCATGCAGGTATACCGATCCACTGTGAGTTGTGCCTGGCGCCCTGCCAGGCTGTAGCCATCGGGGACCAACACCTCCTGCACATCATGGCAAAGTGCCCCAATGCCCGATCATGGGCATTAGTGTATTTAAATCATATTACTTTATCCCTGGTGGTCCAGTGGACCGCTTGCAGCCCGATCACGGGCATTAGTATATTTAAATCACGTGGAAGGGGGGAAATGGAGGAAAAGGAGCGGTCAGAGTGCTCCTGCTGGAAGATTATATGATCAGGGGTATCAAATGGGATAGGGAGAGAGAAGCCTGGCCAGTTAGAGCAAAATGCTTCCCTGGACTAAAGGTGCACAGGGCCAAGCATGAGGTATATCAGCTGGCAAAGGATTGTGGGGGTTCCCCGGACATACTGGTCCACCTGGGTACAAATGACATTGAAGGAAATAGCAAGCAAGAGATACAGGCAAGATTCAGGGAGCTCGCCAGGGTCTGTCATGACATAGGATGCACAGTTTCCTTCTCAGAAATCCTGCCGGTGCCAAGGGCTAGTGGGGAACACAAAAGGAAGATTAGGGAGATAAACCAGTGGTTCAGGGAGTGGTGTGAGGCCAGAGGGTATGGGTTGATGGGGGATTGGGGGGGGAGACCTGGGAGCATAAGAAGCTGTATGCTAGAGATAGGCTCCATCTCAATTTGGAGGGGAGGGGAATCCTTAAGTTGAAAATAGAGGGGTTCATTGGTGAAAAGTGGGGTTTAAACTTGTGAAGGGGGGAGGGATGGGAGAAGAGGCTGTTGAGGGGGTGCCGATAAAGGAGGGACTCTGTCTCCACCCCCCTGGGGAGCTGGAGGATTGTGGGAAAAGGCCGACTGGTAAAGTGCAGACCAGGGGAAAACAGAATCCCCATGGGAACACGAGCAGGGGAAATGGAAGTATAGGGAAAGGGTGGAAGGTAGTCCTACTAAATGCCAGGAGCTTGGGCAATAAAATGCCTGAGCTCCAGGTGATGCTAACTGAGGGAGCGGTGGATGTGGCAGTGGTCACTGAGACCTTGGCCACCGCAGGACACGACTGGGACCTGAACCTGGAAGGTTACACTGTGTTCAGGAAGGACAGGGGGAGGGAAGGGGAGGAGGGGTAGCAATGATAGTCAAAAACTGCATTGGCATAGGGGGAGTAGAGGAGGCAGAGGGAACTGTGGAGGCGATTTGGGTAACCCTGATAACAAGGGGTTGCAAGAGAGTAAAAATAGGAGTGGTGTTTAGACCCCCTGCACTGGCGGAGGAGCTGGAGGAGAGTCTGGTGGCAGATGTTGGGAGACACTGCAGACTGGGCACGGGAAGGGTGGTGGTGGTGTTGGGGGACTTAAACATGCCAGGAACAGACTGGGAGACGATGACATCCTTGGTGACCAGGGAACAGAGGTTGTTGGATGTCTTTCAAGACGCATTCCTAACTCAGCAGGTGGGGGAACCGACCAGGGAGGCGTGGGTACTGGATGTGGTCCTGGCAGACAGTGACCAGATTGGGGGCCTGGAGGTAAGGACCGATTGGCAGGGAGTGACCATGCCATGGTCTGGTTCTGCCTGGACCTAGGAGGGGTAGAAGGCTGAACAAAGACGGAGGTAACTGACTTCAGGGGGGTGGATTTTAAGGAAATGGGAAGGATCCTTAAGGAGCATTTGGATGTGATTGGGTCAGAAATGGACGCTGATAGTAGGTGGGAAATCATCAGGAGAGGGGTGCAGGATGCTACCAGCACCTGTGCAAGAGTAAGACGAAAATGCGGTAGGGCCCGAAAACCCTGCTGGTGGACCAGGGAGGTCCAGGAGGTGGTGCGGGGAAAGAAGGCAGCCTATAGGCAATTCAAGTGCTCAAGCAGTGAAAGGGATTGAGGGGAGTATGAGCTGATGGCTAGAAGGGCCACTAGGGTGGTGAGGGCGGCTAAGGCAAGGAAGGAGCAGAACCTGGTCAGGGAAATTAGGAGAGGAACAAGGGGTCCTTAAATACATTGGGGAAAACGAAGGGTGAAGGGCAGACTAGCAGGATTAAAACAGGGAGAGATGGGCACAAGACCCAGGGGAGCAGGCTTGAGATACTAAATGAGTACTTCACCTCAGTTTTCACCAAGGAAAATGGGGTGCTGCATCATACATGGGAGGAGACAGTGATACTGAGGAGGGGCAACCTCACCGATCGGCGGGTCTGGGGAGAGGGGAGGCATCACTGGCAGGAGAGGGAAGGCAGGGAGAAGAGGTAGCAGTGGAAATCACAGCAGAGAGAGTGAGGGAAGTCCTCAGGTCCCTTAAGACGGAGAAAGCACCGGGCCAGATAAATTACATCCCAGAGTGCTGAAGGAACTTGCAGATGTCCTGGCGAACCCTGGCGGAGCTTTTCACCATCTCTCTGAGGACAGGGTGGATGCCCCAGGACTGGAAGGTGGTGTATATAGTGCCTATCCACAAGGGGGAATCAAGGGAGGTGGCAGGGAACTACAGGCCTGTCAGCCTGACATCGGTGGTGGGCAAAGTGATGGAGGACATTGTCAAGGAGAGGCTGGGGGGGACCTGGAAAAGTCAGGGTGCCTGGACGATAGACAGCATGGATTCATCCCAGGGAAATCGTGTCAGACAAACCTTGTGGAGTTCTATGACTGGGTGACGAGTGCCTTGGACCTGGGTAGACCAGTGGACGTCTTCTTTCTAGACTTCAGCAAGGCATTTGACTTTGTTCCTCACGTGGGCCTGTTGGATAAGCTGGGAGAAATAAATGGGGGTGGGGAACCAGATGATCAGATGGATAGGCAATTGGCTCCAGAACCGGACCCAGAGGGTTGTAGTTGGCACGATAGTCTCATCCCCAAGGAGGGTCATTAGTGGGGTCCCACAGGGATCAGTCCTTGGGCCCCTCCTGTTCAACGCCTACATCTCTGACATAATGACAGGAATCAGGAGTAAGATGAGTCTCTTTGCGGATGACTCAAAACTGGGGGCGGTGGTGGATGGGGAGGAGGGAGGTGGCCCTACAGGGGACCTGGGGCTCTGGAAGATGGTCTAGAAAGTGGAAGCTGAGGTTCAATGCAGGAAGTGCAAGGTACTGCACCTGGGGCCAAAACCCGGGCCAAGTGTACACCCTGGGGAAATGCTACAAGTCTCGGTGGCTGAGAGGGACCTGGGGTGGTGGTGGATGTCAAGATGAACAACTCGGAGACTTGTAGGAGGGCAGCAGCCAAGGCCAACAGGATGCTGGGATGCATCGCTAGGGGATTACCTCCAGAAGGAGGGAAGTGATACTCCCTGCTATAACTGCTTGGTGAGGCCGCACTCGAGTACTGCATGCAGTTTTGGAGGCCACACTTAAAGAGGGACATTAAACTCCTGGAGAGGGTCCAGAGGAGGGCAACCAAAATGATTTGGGGCTTGGGGACAGGACCTATGAGGAGAGGCTCAAGAGCTACATATGTACACATTGGAAGAGACGGACCGGGGTAATATGATAGAGGTCTTCAGGTACATGAAGAGGGTAAATAGGGAGGAACAGTCAGGGTGCTTTGAAGGAAGGGGAGGAGGGGCCACTAGAGGGCATGGGTGGAAGCTGGAGGGGAAGATTCAGGGAGAAAGGAGGAGGTGCTACTCACTGAGAGGGTGGTGGAGCCAAGGAATGCGCTGCCTAGGGGCTGGTGGAGGCAGAGACAGTGGAGGGGTTCAAGAGGGGTAGGACAGGTACAGGGAAGGGTTCTGGAAGCAAAATCCAATGCAGCGAGAATATCCGGAACTGGAAAGGGAGAAGCCAGAGAAGGTGAGGGGGGCAGCAAGGTCATCTCCCAGGGTGGGGGCTGACCAAACGAGCAGACACGAAAGACCGTTAGGCCTATTCTGCTGGCATTTTAGTATGTTAGTACTTTATCCCTGGTGGTCCAGTGGACCGCTTGCAGCCCGATCGCGGGCATTAGTATAATTAAATCATATTACTTTGTCCCTGGTGGTCAAGTGGACCGCTTGCAGCCCAATTGCAGGCATAAGTATATTTAAAAGCATTTTACTTTATCCCTGATGGTCAGTGGTACCCCCTCACCCACCCACTGGCCCGCCACCGCCTCGGGTCAGTGGCGGTGGCAGCTCTTACCCGCAAGCTGTCTGTCCGCCAACTGACTGTCACGGTATGGCTGTATGCTCATTGGTCCACAGCTTGGCAATATCGGGTGCAGATTTCTGTCAGACTACAGTCCAGATCATGTGAATGGCTCCATCTCACACATTGGGACTGTGTAGTATGGTACAGTTCTGCATCGCCTACTGGCCCACGCAGTGAGGACCAATGGGCACAGCCGCACTGTATGCGCAGGCAGTCGGCAAGCGGCTTGTGGTTGGGGAGCGACACCTGCCACTGACTGGGGAGCGGGTGGCGGGCCCAGTGGGCGGTGGGGAGGGGGTACCGCTGACTACCAGGGGAGAGTAAAATGCTTTTAAATATACTAATGCCCATGATCGGGCTGGAAGCAGTCCACTGGACCACCAGGGATAAAGTAATATGAATTTAAATATACTAATGCCTGCGATCAGGCTGCAAGCATTCCGTTGGACCACCAGGGATATTGGACGTGTTTTTAAATATACTCATGCCTGTGATCGGGCATGGGGGGGTGTGACACCAATGGACCCTGGCCCCAGAGCTCGGGTGGCCACCCACAGCTGGTGGCTGCCATGTTGCACCCTGCAATATGGCAGCTCACCTGTGGGTGGCCAGCCCCTGCTCCTATTTCTTTTTGGCTCAACTTTGAGCATCAGTGTGTGGCACAAGTAGGGGTTGCACCAGCATATGCACGGCACATCCCAGGCTGATATCGGGATGTGCGGAATATGCATGGGCACGCCCCCGCACTTGCACTGCATACACTACTGGTGCGCCCTGGCGCATCAGGATCTGCACGGTGCAACATCCCCTTTTGAATATCGCGCCAGGGCACATCAGTGGGTTGCGCATGGCACACCACTGTTGCACCATGCGCAACCTGTTTGAATATCCCACCCTATGTATACAAATTTATTTCTGAAAGACAACATTTTATTCTACCACAGGGGGCACAGTTTGCCCCACTTTCTGATGCTATAATATGACTTGTCCTCTAGATAAGCAAGCCGCTTTGCAAATGTATACTACATAGCACTTCTGTAGTCTTATCCTATGCTTAACAAAGCATTGGGCTATACAATTGTAGAGCAACAGACAAGGTACAGCTGAGGGGCAACAAACAGGGTAAGGGGTCAACAAATTTAGAGCAACAAACAAGGTAAAACTGGGAACAACAAGAGGGTAAGGGGTCAACAAATAAGGTCATGGTGCACAAGAGGGTGTTCAAACGGTATCTTCCTAGCTACATTCCTACCCAGAAAAAGTATAAATGTGTTTGTTGAGAATCAAAATAAAAAAATATTTTGACCTTTACTGGTTTAATGAGGATGTGTTCACAAGTTTTGAGCTGAGAACCGTGTTCCTGTGGAGGGATTAAATCACCCAGGTTCTCACTACATTTATTATTAGCACAGGAAGTGAACCATTACTCCAGAGTCTTCCCTGAGCACTTTAGAAATAGAACTCAAGTCATGCAGACTAAGCAGGAAAAGAGAGGTCTGAAGTGTGAACTACTTACCGATACGCATATCCTAGTTAATCAAAACATAGGATCCTAAGGTATTTACAAACAGGAAATTAGGTTGAAAGCAAACTATGCCTACCACACAAAACAAGACTTATGATAATGCTTAATCGAGGTTTGTTATACAAGGATGTGCACATTTTTGAATCTCAGTCACACAAAATGTAACTTTATTCCATATCAGTACTTTAAACAATCAGAACTTTTACATGCCATATTTTTTTTGCTTTTGTTGCTATGCAGTCCAAGTTATTAAACCAGTGCGGGGCTAGATACTCAGAATCTGAAACACATCGTTTAATATTAACATTATAGCTTTTATATATTGATACATATTTGATTATTGCAGCTTTCTATTTCATATTTATTTATTTAGTTTTTGTTGACCGGGTAAGTGCACTAGACAAATCCTGCCTGTTTTCAGGCACGACCAGGGAGAGGGGGATACAGATGAATGCCAACTGACCTTGAACCAGATTAAGCTGTTGGTGGTATTTTTAGTGAATGAGGGAAATTTGGCCAGGACACCTGGGAAATTCCTCATCTCTTTTTTATAAGTGCCATGGGATCTTTAACATCCACCTGAACTGCCACCAATCCAGGCAGATGGGACCTCGGTTTAACGTCTCATCCGAAAGACAGCACCTCAGAAGTGCAGCACCCCTCTCATGCTGCACTACAGTGTCAGTACTGGAATATTAATCCAAGTGCCAGATGTGGGAACTGAACCCACATCCCTCTGATCTCTCGGCCTCAGAGGCTAGTGTGCTACCTACTGAGCCACTGACACTGCTCATATGCATCTCTGATACAACTGACCAAGTATCTAAATGTATTTTTCTTGTAAAATATTATGGGTCTCTTTCCATTAGCACTTCATAGACCCATACATACCATGTACATTGATGCTGGAGTTAATATGCTGTGGGTAGGGGGTGTTCTTAATTTGCACATGAGTGATAACCTGCAAACCTGATCTCATGATACATAAGAAATGTCAAACCAAGATACAAGTATGGTGGGTGTATATCCCAAAAAAGGAAAACTTAAGAAGGGAGAGTTATGCAAATCGTTGATGTTTCATAATTCCAAATAGACTACTGTACCATTCATGGAAACATTAAAACATAGAAAGTGATGGATGGTAACAGGCCTACCAACCCATCTAGTCTACCCATTCCTCTTTTAACTATAAATACTGAAAAGACTAAACATGTGTCTCTAATTTGTCTATGTTTAGACTGTAATGAATACAAAAATCTGTTTTGGGGCAACTTCTGTTTTGATGATCCCTTGTCAGCCTACAATACACAAGAATTTGCATAAAGCTTCCCATGATACTTTGCACTAGGTTGACTTTAGAGTGTATGTATGGTTAGGACAGAGATACAAAGACCAAACTATTCGGACAGGTGTTTTCTTCCTGCATCCTTAAGGATCTCACCCAATGCAATTCACACAAATGCCCTCTCCTGAAGTCTTCATCTGAGTGTACTAATTTCCTGTTTAACCGCATGTACTTGCTAGTTCTTTAATTCAGTTACTGGTGCTGCAGAGTATATATTAGGCCCACAATAAAGTCAATGTCCAGAAGAAAGTAGATGCCATTGTGTGCAAATATAATTTTGAAAGTTTTTTCTTCATAATAATTTATTTTATTTATTATTTTACTTAGAAGTTGGCTGGGTCATTCATAGTGTTTTCAGCCACATCTGGGAAAGCACAGTGAAATTAGCATTGTCACAGTTCAAAGTAGCAGTGCATCAGTACAGGCATAAAGTACTATATAATAACACTTAAGTTACCAAGCATCACTACATAGGCAAATCATACTGTGTATGTACTTATATTGCCCATATGCAGTATTTAAGAAGTTCACACTCAAATTGCTCTTTGGACAAAGACAAATTCAGAGTTCTTGGGAGGTTGTTTAGAATTCTTGGGCCATGGCTTCAGAAGGAGTGTTCCCCCTACTTTTGTCTTACAGAATTTTTCTTGGTACTGTACTTCCTTTAAAGAATCCATTTTGTGAGATGCTTCCAGTGTACTCACCAGACTGATAGGCTGCTGGACATTAACTATTCTATATTAATAGACTAATAGCTATTGATTGGATTCTTTTGACTAGTGGAAGTAAATTTATTTCTTTATAACGGTGACACCTGTGAGTTCTGTATGTTAGATTCAGAGCAAACTTGCAATTATTGTAGACAGTTTTGTATATTGATAGTAGGTTTTGGGGTATGTTATACAGGAAGTAGTATCCGTATCCAAAAGAGAGGTGGAAGATTTGTTTGGCAACTGTTATCTTTGCTTGTATAGTGAACAAGTCCCTATTCTGATATGGGAAGCCCATTTTTGAATTACCTTTTTCACGGCTGCCTCTATGTGACAGGCTATGGACATGTGATGGTCAAGGACAAGTACATAATATTTGAAAGTAGTTACAAACTCAGTTGCATGCTCACTAAGTCCTGATTTTAAAGATGTTCTGACAGGCATGCCAGTTTTTGAGTGGTACCAAATAACCATTGTTATGTCTTTTGTTCCCAGTGAGCATTAATTTGTTTTGTATAAACCAATTTAGATAGATTATAACTATGTCTGAGTTGTTGATGCAGGTCTCTTGACAGAGTTATTTGCCTTACAGACAGTAGTGTTGTCAGACTGCTGCACATTATCACACTGGTACTTGGTCAGGCAGATGGTAAACTATTCACAAAAATAGAAAATAATGACCCCAGAACTGAGTCTTGGGAACACCTACTTCCACTTTGGCCATGTCTGACACAGTTTAACCTCTTTTTATTTCTTTTCTGTCTGCCAGATGGTGCTTGAACTGTGACCAAGGGTAGTCAGTTACTCCCAGTGATTCAATTTAAATAATTGGAATTTGTGGTTCAAACTGAGTAACTTGGTCAGAGCTACAAAAATGGCCCCAGTTATTAGTACCAAGTCAAAGGAGTCAAATGTACTGTGTGTGTTCAATCTGGCTAACACCACTGTGGTATCATGACCAGATATAGGACAGCACTCACAGTTAATTCAGTACAAATGCTACAGTCGCAACCATACTAATCTGCTTTACCACAGAACAATTTGCCACATTTAGGTACTGCATTACAGCACTTCCCCCTTACTGCCTCATCATTCAGTGTACCATATCAGCTGAAGTGTTACCTAATCGTTTAGTCATCAGCACCATCATGTGGCAAACTGTTCTGTGGTGAAGTTGAAGTTTTTTTGTTTGTTTTTTACCAACATGATCATCATAACTTATAAGTTCTATTTTTCATCATGAAATAAAACTTTACAATTTATTATATAAGTGTGCTCTGGGATCTGCTATTTTCTTGGAGACATGCAGCTCATCATTATGGATGCCTCCTGCAGGAATTACATACCATTTTTAGATATTTACACATGGAAAAGTCGGCACAAAGTTGTACCATGTATTGGATCTTGATTTTTTCCTGCAAGTCCCATTAGAGCAAGACAAAATACAGTGCCGTGCAAAATCTGTTGAAAACATGTTCATTCAGGATTTTTTTTTTTTTTGTGCCTGAACTCATTTTATTACTGCAGTAGTCAACCAAAATGTATCAGCAGCATGGAGATTATAAAGATTCAGTACCCAGGTATTGTAGTTGCCGTCCATTCATGGCTTATGATACTCTCCACTTCCTTCTGAAACTAGAAATGGTCTCTAACCTTCTGAGGTCTTAAGACAAGGCTACTTGTAGGAGTTGATCACAGCACTGTGCTTGTGTGCATTGGGATGTTTCAACACTGGTAAAACAGGTTAAGTTTCAGATAACAATATAAGAGGATCTTGACATAGGAGACAGCCATATACACTATGGACTGGATTTTTTAGCCACTTGCACTAAATACAGCAAAACATTTTGACCACATAAAAGATTATCTAATGTTTTGCTACTAGTGCCTCAAGTTGCACACAAAATTTGACACACAGTATGTGTCAAATACTGTAAATGGCACATGTATCTTTTTTTTTATACAAAATGAGGAAACTGTCATAAATGCACACAAACTCTGGAAAATTGGATGCAATCATATCTGTGTCTTTTGAGTACCTCAGCTATGATAGAATGCCTGCCACAAATCCTGTGTCACAACATTTAAAAATTCAGCCCTGGTCAGCCTGCTGGCACAGCAGGTGTGCAACTGCTTACAACACCAGTGACCCAAGACCAGAAGAGAACTCGGGCCGCTGGATGGCCAACTGGGGGCGAGAAGGATGAGCATCAAAGGGACTGCTCTAATCCTCCAGAGGGGGAGGGTTGCTATCCTCTTTGCACACCTTGCACATAATGGTAAGCTGGGGAGGGATCACCAGACCCTGTCATGGTCTGAGTGGAGGAGCAGGCTGACACTGACATTTACCTGTAGGTGCTCAGGGCAGCATCATGGAGTCATCGCAGCAGCATCCCTCTGGGGGAACCTACCTACAGGAACCCCCCCCCACATGCCTCCTGGCTTGGTCACTGGCCCCAGGCATAGCCACCGAAGGGGTATCTTGGGCATTACCATGCCCCGGGACAGCTCCACCATGAGGGGGAAACTCATGGGGCTGACATCTTATGGTGAAGTGTGTTCTGGTTTCAGGGGTGAAGCAACAGCAACTGAGAACAAACAATAAATTAAAAGAAATCAGACCTATATCGCGTATGCTTCATATTTAATTGCTGTTAGTAGTTTAATTCATTGTATAGTAAGTGATTTACAGTACATAATCCAATACATGAGAGGTATTTTGCAATACATACATAATGATGTAGCCATGGAAATAAATATCAGAATATCAGACTTCTGCTGTACCAGTAGTACAGTAATATTCACTTGGACTGAAAATTGGGTGGAATGCCAACCCTTATTTTGTAAACCAGGGCATGGGTTAAAGTCTGTACACCACTGTCGACAGGGCTGCAAAAAACAAATGAGATGCAGCCTCTTTAAACTTGCAAGGAGGCCGGTGCTTCTGTGCAGCAGAAGTGATGCTGCTCACAGCACCAGTGGCCAGGTTTGGGAGCGAGCCTGAGCCTTTGGACTGCCAGCCTAGGGAGACAGTCTGAGTGTCCCAGAGAATGATCTCCTCCTCCTCTGGGGAGGGGTGGTAGCCAGAACCACTGCTCAGCTGCCACCTGGGTGAACATAGGTAGCATTACAATGATGCAGACTGGTCAGGTGGGACTGATGCCAATGGGTTCCACAGTGGTGTGCACTTTTGTGCTCATGACTGAATAAACTCATAGCATTCTAGTGGGAGGGGATGAAATGGATTGAAAATCCCAAGTTGGTCACAGGATGAAGCCAGGGCACTCTCAGGCTTTACTTTGCTGATTTCCCATCCTGCCCATGGTGCTCTGGAGAGTGAAATACCAGCCCAAAGGCCCCATTATAGGAAGCAAGCCATGGGATACTGGGGGTAAGTGGCAAAGAAGGTGACGCTGTCCCTGGGGGTTTTCCAAAAGCCACATGAAAGCATGAAAGACCATACATGTTAGGTGACAAGACACATTGCTTTACTTTTTATTTGCAACTCCGCCCCTGCCCTGGCTTATTCTAAACTGGCCTTGTCTGCAATGTTGTATAATGTTATTGCTCTCTGTGTCTAACCCCAAGTATCAATGTCCCCTTTTCTGTCACTCACCCATGTGCCACATTGGGGGAGTCCAGAGGTATTTGTGTTATGTTGGTAGGTTCCAGTAATGTGCACAAAAAATGCTACCCCTAGCAAAGAAGAACAATGAAACAACAGTTCTGTTGCAATTGGGGTCATATGGCTTGTGACATAGGGCTCTGTGTGTTACAACTGATGCTAGAGGATGATAAAGAATATATTTCCTATATGTTCTCAGTTTTAAATGCACATGCTGTAACTAAAAATTATACAGCTTTTCTCATAAAGGAATTAGACTGTTGAATAAAGATATAAAACATAATTCATTATCCCTACATTTGACTTCCTCAAAATCCCTCTAACGGAAATTTAGAAATGGATATGGAACTGATAAAGCATGCCAATGATAATCTCCATAGGATGGAGTTTATTAGGAAATACCAGTTGCATGATTTCATGGATTTCCTGGCCTTTAGACCTCTTAAGTTATTTAATGCACAGTAGATAATACTTCCTTATAAACATGATCAAGTTCAACATTATCCCTTAAATAGTGTACAGAAATATTCTAACTAATGCATCCTATTTCTATCCAGAGATTTAAACTACAACAATCTAGCTGAATTCCCCACTGCCATCAAGGCACTGACCAACCTTAAAGAACTGTAAGTACAAAACACGCACCAAAACAATGTTTCATGTACAGTATTATACTTCCTGTAAGGCAGAAAAAAATAGTGTCCATGTGGTATGTTTAATATCTATGGTTTTCATTTTCAGATGTTTTATATTTTAGAAACTACGTTTTTCTTGCAGGGGGTTCCATAGTAACTGCATCAAGTCAATACCTGAACAAGCATTTGTTGGCAATCCATCACTCGTAACAATGTAAGTTCTAACATATAATTACAAAATTAAAGTACTAAATATATAAATTATTACTGTAAAGTATGTTGCTTCTATTACAGGTACTGGGTGTGCAATAACTTTTTTGCTCAGAATGATTGCATTACATTCTTCGCTGTAGAACCATAGTACAGCAGACACTAATGCCAAGAGTCCATGTTAAAAAATGAAGCTGGTCTCACTTCTTCATCCTACAGAAGTGTGTATGCATATGTTAGGGTACAGGGTGAGACAGAAGCATATTCCCACATGTGTTCAACATGTAGGGATTGTTTCCAGTGTATTAAGGGCCTTCTTCATCAGTAAGGGCCAGTACTGGGTCCCGTAGTGCTACCTAACAGACTACTCCTCAGTAGTTCTGCAGTACTGGCTACTCAGTATACTCAAAACTGTTATGAACATATTGCATGGCTATAAAAAGCAAGGCACATGTTCACAGGTGATGCTTGGGACAGAGTTTGGGAGTTATTATGTTATAAAGGGGAAATGTAACACTAATCATAAAAAGGGTCGGAGAAATAACATAAAGGATATTGGCTGGGAGAATTCACTGGGGAAAACTATTTCAGAAAAAATATTCACTGAGATGATAAGCAATATAAATATGCTGCAGCACATAGGAGAACTAACAAGACAGTGTAACGTATTAGATGTCATCATCACAAATTCTGATGAGGTAAAAAAGACTGCACAATAAGAAAGTCTTTGGGAACTGGTGACCATAGCATGGTCCAATATATCATTAATAGGAATTCAATCAGCAAAAATGAGATCTCATTGGACATTAAAGGGACACTGTCAACCTGTTTTTCATCATATTATTTCTAGTTAAAAACCTACCTTTTATGATTGCTTACCTTCTCTACAATTCATTGATGTTGCTGTTTGTTTTGTCTGTCTCCTTGTATAGTAGAACTGAAATGCATGCTAATGTATATTTAAAAACAACCTTGTTTTGTTTACAATCCTGGATCTGTTCTTACTGCATACTTCCTGAGCATTAGAAGCACACTCAAACAGTGCTGTCACTCTGAGGCAATAACCTCCTAAACTACCTAAGCATCAAGACTGGCAAGACTGTGTTGGGGGTGTTCCTAAGCCCAGGAAAGATGCAACTGGAGATGATTAAGGAATGTAAGCAAACCTGTTTTTGTGTGATAACACCAGTACGGTGGGCAGTCTGTTTTTCACTTTTTTAAAGAAAAAAAGAGTCAGAATCAAACTACCAGCTACATCACCTATCTTTACAGAATGTGGGCAATCATAAAATGTGTTTTTTTAAACTAGGGACACTTTGAGGCCTAAGGGGGTTGACAGTGTCCCTTTAAAGATTTCATGGTACTTCTAGAAAAGTGTACGGGAGTTTTTGTTGTGGATATAAACCTCATACAAAAACTAAACATACAGAATACAAAATAAGCTCAATAAACTGGCAGCAAACTATCCCAGATCATGAAATTATAAACAGACAGTACAGAAAGAAAAGAAGATCAAAGCACCAACATGCACAGCGTTTCCACATCAGCTGAAACTGCCGCTGAGGAAACTGTCTGTACTACGCCTGATATATCAGGAATAAGTGATGCTTCAGACAAGTAAAGAGTTCCAGATGGGGCCAGTACTGTTGATG
This sequence comes from Neoceratodus forsteri, assembly GCA_016271365.2. Lineage (NCBI taxonomy): Eukaryota > Metazoa > Chordata > Ceratodontiformes > Ceratodontidae > Neoceratodus > Neoceratodus forsteri. The sequence goes on from CM028131.1 coordinate 1,046,714,013, forward strand.
GATCACCCACCTGCACCGAGACTGCCAAATGTAGTACTTCAAAAGGCCACAAAGCATATTCAAAGTACTAGGGTAAAACGCACTCCAAGATCCAGTATAAATGCCCAATACCAGAACTTCATAAGTAATGAAAGCAAAGTCGGGACAATGGACCTGAGAAGCAAGAAATCTCTAGAAGGAGGAAGCATATGGACAATCGAAAAACATATGCATCCCTAGGGCAATAGTAGTCAGTAAGCTGCTTATGCTTGTGGGTATTACGAACCCCCAGGCAACCATGACTGGAAAGCCAAACCATGTCCCACACCTGCATCGGGAGTCTAAGGTCAGTCAATTGTCTCAGAGTAAGGGAAGTAGTCCAGGGGTGCCCGGGGGGAAAACCAAAGGTTCCGAGAAAAAAGTCTGCAGAATATGGAGATATAAGTCCTTCCATGAAGTGGTAGTAAGAAGGGTGGGGCTCAATGGCCACTGTCTTACTTCTGCACTGCTTGGCAGATATAATCCAGCTGTCAGGGGAGATTCTATGCAGCATACACAGTCCATTTACCCTGCTCCTACATCAGAAAACTGAGATCCTACCATTCCTTCACTCATTCATCCCAGTTCATCTCCCCACCAATCAAATAAGACCAAAAAGTAATAGAAAAAAAGTGGTATACAAAAAAATTACCAGATTAACCATATGCAACCTTCCTTGATTAACCGGGGCATACATAAAGTGCCTTTACACCAGATTAAGGTGACTGCCCCATAGGGCACAAAAAAACTAACTATATAACTGCATCTCTAGGTCCTGTAGCAGAGGAAAAACATAACTTACATACCAAAAAACAGGCAATAATGACATCTTAATCAAACTGACCCATTTCCATTTGGGAATGGTCATGGAGGACCAAGGGGTGATAAGCCGTTCTCCCTTTTGTATTATCTATTCCCAATTAGCCCGAACCATGTTACTATGCCCAAAAGTGACACCCAAAATTTTAATATCCATATCTACCAGTAGAATGGAACCCAAGCGTGTCAGCCCAAGCTCTGCCTTCCGGCCAAGGCCGAGAGCTGTGCTTTTTAAGACATTAATCTTTGCCCCAGACATGACAGAAAATTTGTCCAACAGGTCTCAAAAGGCATCCCAGGAAGATTCATTAGCTAAAAAAGGAACAATGTCATCTGCATAGGCATTCACCTTAAAGGGCTCAGCATGTGCCACAGGTTGAATGCCCCAGATGAGGGGAGAACCAGAAATACCCTGCAATAAAATATCGATACTGAAAACATAAAGAAAAGGGCTTAAGGGGTATCCCTGTCATACCTCTCATAAAATTGGAATGTGATTTCCCAGGAACCCATTCACCAAAGGAAAAAAGTGGGACCCCTAGTATAAAAACCATAGCTAGGAAATAAAAGAACGGGGAACCCCATGACAAGCCAGGGCCTGGACGAGAAAGTCATGAGAGACCCTTTAAAAAGTTTCTCCTGGTCAAAGGAGACCAGATACTTATGGATCTTGGCCATGTTGCCTCTAGCGACCACCTCCTGGAGCCAACTCAGATTGTCACTGATCTGCCTCACCGGGTTGGAACAAAATTGACATGAAGAGATCATTTTGGCCACAATGGGACAAAGCCGTTGCACTATGATCTTTGCAAGGGTCTTCAAATCGGTGTTTAGAAGGGAAAAACGTATCCAATTGCCCAAATTAGCCCTATCCCCCCTTCTTATACAACAAAATCAAAATTGCTTGAAACATTTCCAAGGGGGCATGCAATAAAGTCAGCATAACATTGAACACCTCCTGCAAAATGACAGAAGGAAGATCTGAAAAAAGACATAAAACCTCAGGCCCAAGGCCATCCAGGCCAGGTACTGTTTTAGGTTTAAGGGACCTAATCACCTGGAGCACTTCCAAAGCATGAAGAGGGGATAAAAGCCATTGCCAGTCTTCCGCTGTCACCAGATCCTGCAAATGGGGGGCTATAAAGTCAAAAAAGGACTCACTCATCAGAAAAGGAGTGCCAAAGGCAGTCCACAACTAACCTTCAACAGCAGCATGAATATTTGCCATATCAATGTGTACAATCCCAGTTTCATTCCTGAGACAGGCAAGGAGTTTTGAAAGGACTCCCTCTTGGCAATGCCGAAAGATCCCCAAGTTATTTTTTGACTCAGTGCCCCCGAACTGTTGCTCCAGGTGCAAAGATCAGGCCCTATTATATAGCTATTTTTGCATATCAGTTTTCAATTGGCCAATCTGAGACTTATAAGAGGTCAGCTTTCTTGTCTACCCATCATTCCACTAAGAAATCATAACAATGTACCACTGACCCATGAGCCTTAAACAGTTCCTTGCCTCGAAAACTACTGAAGGGTCATCCAATAAGGAACTGTTAAGCTTCCAGTAACCCCTCCCCACTGACTGTCGCTCTTCCAGGTCCAAAGTAGCCTGTACCTCGGAGTGGTCTGAGGTTGCCAAAGCTACTGTCAGGGCAGCCAGCACCATACCACTCGGGGATACAAAGAGAAAATCAATCTTCTTGGAAAGAATACCCTATGGTATGTATGACCCCTTTGAGGGTGCAAACATCTGTAAGCATCCCAAAGACCAATCAAAGTTAGCATCTGGCACAAGAAGGTGGTATCACAGAAAAGTTTCTGAGTAGTATCAATTTTGTCTTGTAATTCCAAGGGGCAGTTGAAATCACTTCCAATGATCAAATCTTTAGCCATAAACAAATATGGTTGCAAAGTTGTAAACAAGGCAACCTTGGATGCTTTAGTCTGGGGCATACACCACCCCCAAACGAAGGAGTTGATTTTGGATAAGGACATCTAAGAGCAGCAGTCTACCTGATTCCACGTCCATACCCGCACAATACGAAGGGAAAGGGAATGGAATAGTACATCCACCCCTGTACAGGGTTCCTCCCCCATGGACCAAACTGAAGAGCCCCAGAGCCAGACTTTTTTTTCTTTCTATATTCTGTTTATTCTCTCAGAGCCTGGCAGGAAGCTATGGCCCTCCCTCAAAGGGATTCGTCCTCCAGCCCCATGTGCACCGACTCATGCTGACCTCTCGGTATCTCCCCCATGGCTTATCCCCCTCCATGGTGGGGTCAGGGAGGAGAGCGCAGGCTTTCTCTCTCCCCCAGAGCACACTCCAGAAGCCAGGGGTGGCACAGGGATGCAGGGCCATCAAGGAGCCTGCCAGCTCCCTTTTTCCTCCTTTTTCTCCCATCCACCCCTCCCCACCAACATAGTGACACCGGTACATGCCTCCCAACCTGTACTGCCCTCCAGCTACTGCCAGAGGGCAGTCAATGAGTGGGATAACAAGCCTCCCTCCCCTGACAGAGAAGAGCAGTCCTTTGGACACTCAATCCTCCTTCACCCCTGTTGACCCCCAGTGGTCCGGGCTCGTTCCTGAACCAAAGTCACCGGCATGGCACGAGGTGCAGCGACCAACGTCTCAACCTCCAGCACCAGCAGGCCAGCAGGGCCAGGCTTTTTTCACCTGGTGGACAGAGGCTATGGTATTAAGCCTGGTGTCCTGCAGAAAAATTACATGGGCACCAGAGGCACTTAATGCCTCAAAGGTAGTTATTCATCTCTGAAAGTTCTTAATACTGTTCAGATTTAGAGTAAGCACCCTTAGTACCAGTCCAGCAGTAGTAGTTGTCCCTAAAAAAGGAAAAGAAAGGAAACAAAAACATATAGTTAGTTATTAAGAAGACTGAAACATTTAGGCCGTTTCTTTTAAGATTTTCTCTGGGCAAGTTGAACTTCAGCAATGTCAACTTCCACATCTGAAAGTTCCTTTTGGGAAGAGTGAATCGAGGAAGCATCAGAGTCCTCATCATCCACTGCAACTTGCCCCTCCAGGGCAAAAAATCTGTTACGAGAAATCATGGTGTCCTTTCGCAGCACCTTGGCCTTAGGGGCAATGCAAGAGCTCCTCCTCTTCTTCCCTGCCACTACCGTAAAACCATCCAATGGCAGGACCAGAGGGGGCATTTCCTGGGGTGGATGCTCAGAAGAACAATCCAGCAAAGAAGCTAGAGTCGAACCAATGCAAGTCATCGGGAGGACCTCCTCCAAACTGGTGAGTGTGGGCTGGAGGATCCCAGAAGTAGCTTGGTCCACCTGTGTAAGGTCCAAGAAAATGGGGGGAGGGTTGCAGGTACTGGCAAAATGTCAGTTAACAGAACTTGGGGGGGGATTGAGCCTGGTCAGAAGATAACATAGGATCAGTAGTCAACTCCACAGCCGCTCGAGATTTCTGAGCCTCTTCCACCATGTCTTTTTGGTCATAAAAAGTGCCTTTATTATGGATGGCCCATGGACAAGAACAAAAGGAATGCCCCAGCTCATCACAAAGATTACATCAGACCAGGTTGGTGCAATACTGACTGGAATGCCCGGAACTCAAATGCAATTCACACACCAGAGTGTCACAGGCATTACTGAAGTGGGACAGGGAGACACACAGATGACACATTCTTGGTTGACCGGCATAGAAGCAAAAGCCTCTATCCCATCCAACGTAAAAGCTACTGGAAAGATGCTGGACCCCAGTGGCCGATACTAAAGTTCATACTAAGGTGCATGAGAGCAAGGGGGCATATGGGCCCATAAAGCTCTTTATAGTATTAATAATAGTTAATCAAGTTGTCCAATAGTATATCTAGCCAGGCGATTTTTGAACATAGTTCTAGAACTGCTAGCGATTATGTCCTTAGGCAATGAATTCCAGGGATTTATAGTTCGTAATGTGAAGAAATATTTCCTTGCCATCAAATTAAATGTTTTGCCATATAGTTGAAGGGGATGCCCTCTTGTATGACATGGATTAAGTTTAAACTCAAGTCCAAGTGCAGTAATTAGAAAGGGATCTTAAAAGATACTGTACATGAACAGGAGATCACCCCGTAATCATCTAGTGGTCAATGACATCAGATCCAAAGATGTAAGTCAGAGTTCGTTAGGATCGTTGTATAAATCCTTCAATATGTTTTGTGTATTTTCTCTGTGCCCTTTCTAATAGGTTGATATCTGACTTTTTAAATAGGCACCATAATTGAGAGGCATACTCCAGGTGAGGGTGGACGTATGCTCTATGCAGAGGCATTAACACCCTCTTGTCCTTTGATTTTACATGGCATCTAATAGACCATATTACTTTATTGGATTTTGAAATTATCTCATTAATCTGGGATGATGGGTGGAAATCCATGGAAATATTCACCCCAAGATCTTTTTCAGTAGATGTAGTAGTTCAGATTTTTTCAGTTAATAGGTATTTGGCCTGGGGATTTAGTGTGCCCAAGTGCATGACCTTGCATTTGTCTGGGTTCAAAAGCATCTGCCATTTGGTAACCCAATTAGATATTTTGTTTAGATCATTCTGAATGATATCTATTTGGTCCAGAGTTTGACATGGTCCTCCAATTTTTACAACATCTGCATATTTTGTAGATGAAAAGAGGCAATCAGTACTTAAGTCACTTATGAAGATTTGAAATAAGCAGGATCCCAGCACACAGCCTTGTGGGACTCCGCTGGTAATATTACCAGTGTCTGACAAATGGCCATTGACTAACACACGTTGGGTCCTATTTGAAAGCCAATTTGATATCCAATTGATATTATTTTTGTTAATGTTTAGGTTATGTAGTTTGTGAATTAAAGCCCAATGTGGCATGGCATCAAAGGCCTTACTAAAGTCAATAAAAATAATGTCATAAGGTATCTTCTGATCCAGTAGGTAGCTAACATTCTCATAAAAACATGTCAAATTAGTCAGGCAACTGCGTCCTTTTTTGAAGCCATGTTGATTAATGTCAGTAATGTCAGAAATTGGGGAGATTATGTCCTTTATTAAACTTTTCCAACATTTTACACAGTGGAGATGTTAAACTAAATGGCCTATAGTTCTCCTAGTTATTTTTGGGACTTTTTTTGTGAATAGAGATAACAAAAGCTGTTTTCCATAAGTCTGGAACAAAGTTTAGGGTCAGACATTTGTTAAACAGTATTCTTAATGGTAGTATAAGGGAATCACTTAGTAAATATAGATAATGCCCTGCTAGTACTAGTTTTTCCCATCTGCATGAATAATTTTAATCACATGTTCTCCTCTGTTATAGTAACCGGTGAGTCTTGGCATAAGGCTGGTGTAGAATTATGATGAGAGGTTTGAAATAATTAGCAGAATTTAGTATTAAAAATGTTAGCCATGTCAAGTGGTTTGTTTATTAGTTTATCTTTGTATTGCAGAGGGCCAACTTGACAGACTGTTTTTTTAAGCGAATTAACATATGAATAAAGGGATTTCTTATTATTTTTATTAGCATTTGTTGCTAAATTGTAGTCTCACATAATTTTGGCTTTATGTATTGCTCTTTTGCACTTCTTCTGACTATTTAAATATGAATTCCATGTTTCTACTGTCTTATTTTTTAGATACCAGGTGCGTTTTTTGTTTTTAATGCATTTCTGTAATGTTTTGTTCATCCATTTTGGGCAATGATTATTTTTTTTAATTTTTGTTTTATGTGGAATATGTCTATCTCTAAGACTAATTAGTGTCTGAAGAAATATGTCCCTACTTTCTGAAATTGGAAGAGTATTGAAAATATTATCCCAATCGTATTTATTAAGTTCAGATTTAATTGAGGTAATATCAGTTCTGTCATAAAAATATACCACTGTTTCTGAAGTAGTGTGATGAACTGAGAGTTTTAATATAAACATAATTGTGTTGTGGTCACTATTACCCAGAGGGGACAGAATAATAATATGATCTAGTTATAGGCTAGCATTGTGTAGAGCAATATAGGCAAAGCTTCACCTTGATCTTCTACCCTCCAGTCCAAATGTTCTCAGTGTCCAGTATAGGTAGAGGGTGCACCCTCCCTCATCCTTAAAAAGCACTGTAATAGTCTTAACAGAGGCTTTAGTCAGGGGGATGGCAGTGAAAGGTATCCACAGGGGGGATGACTTGACAGTATGGAACTTTGCCCAGAAATGGTCCAAGAGTTGGGTAGTTTGGAAACTAACATCAAACATCAAACTGTGTGTCACCTGAGGTGTGAATAAGTACAAAAATATCAGCCACCAGAAATCCAAAAGAATCTTTCAGCAGCTTATGAGCTACCAAATCCAGTCAGGGGGTTCCTCAAGCCCACCTTTGTGCCTGAGGCAGACAGCATTCCACTGTTTAGCAGGTTCACCAAGATTAGAGAATGTCTGCCATGCAATAAGGTGGTTTCTCCAGCACAGGCCTGTGAGGTGGGGCAGGGGCAGACAGTCCTGGAAGGATGTTCATAGGAGGCAACTGACACTTCCCCTCTGGGGGGGGGTAAATGGACCTTACTCAGAGAAATGTGCTGTGAAATATCAGGTTGAGCATTAGCCAAATCTATCATATCTGCCCAGGAAATCGAGGGCTGAACCATAGAAGTAGAAGGGAGTAGATCAGCCACATCTGCCATCCCCGGAATAGGTCCCCAACAGAAACAAGAGGGAGGGATGTGGGGGGGGGGGTCCACCACAAGGAAAGTGATATCTGCAATTTCCACAGGGGGAAAGTCATTGGGAGCCATGGGTCGTGGAGATCCAGAAAACTCCAGTCGGAGGTACTGATGTTGGTGCTTGGGAGTCCAAACATGCTGCAGATAACAACCCCGAGCTTCTGACACTTGCCGGTTATTACTGTAATGGAGTTCTAACTCTGGAGCACCTTCACACTGATGTGGAACTGAATCCCTGGTGAACACACAAGGAAGAGAAGGAGAACTACCAATTACAGGAGTCTGAATATTAGGTTATAGAGAACCTTGTACTTGAGTGGAAAACATTCCCCAGCAGGGGAGATGCAAAAACAGAAGCAGGATTAGGCACCAGCACAACAGGGTAAGAAGGCAAAGGAGACCCCATTGGAAGACTCAGGGATTCCGTCCTTGAGAAAGAGTATGGGGCTAAAGACTGGTCAACCTCATTCTAGATCAGGTCACCAACCTGCAATATAGGCACATTAGAGAAATCGGACTATAAAGGTAATGAAACAGTCTTCTCATGCTGGGGAAATTACTCCCCCCGATTGAATCCAGCATATCTCCCTGATCCCACGAATATCTAGGAGGGCTGGTGCGAGGCAATTTTTGAATGGCAACCACCGAGGGGGTGACTCTCACAGCCCAGACAGCCACATCCTGCGCTGGTGTCCATCCCGCTTCTAGCAGGGCCCGAGCTAGTGCCCAAGAAACTACATCAACCTGCTGCTAGACAGGCATACCAGAGTGATCTGGCTCTGAATAGGGAGCCTGTAGTTTAATATTCTGATCAATTTGAGAAGACACAAATGAGACAGTCTGTTCCAACTGAGAAGAAGTAAACAAAATATTAGTACCTGATGGAGCAGCCCCTCGAAAACATACGAAGAGCACAATCCTTGGCTGCCAGTAGTTGCAGCAGTCATTGTTGGCATTTGTAAATATCAGCCAGTATAAATTCCATGGTGTGGGGCATTGGACCAACAAACAGGACCATGCAGCATAATCCCAGATGCTGCAAAGAAGGCTGGGCAAAATCCACTGCTCCTGGTGGCCTGGGGAGGTCCAAAGTATCTGGATCTACTAAACTCCCCAAAGTCTCCACCAATGGTCAGGGGTTTGGCAGGTGAAATTCAATGCAAAGAAGTGCAAGATAATGCATATGGAGCACAAAAACCCTGGCACAATATATCAGTTGGGGGGTGAGGATATAGCATGCACCAAGCAGGAAAGGGATCTTGGGGTTATCATCTCTGATGACCTCAAGGTAGGGGAAACAGTGTGACAAGGCAGCAGGTAAAGCAAATAGAATGCTGGGATGCATAGGCAGAGGCATCACCAGCAGGAAAAGGGAGGTCATATTTCCACTATACAAGACACTAGTGAGGCCCCACCTGGAGTACAGTGTACAGTTCTGGAGACCTTACCTACGTAAGGACATAGACAGGGTAGAGAAAGTTCAGAGGAGGGCCACAAAGATGGTACATGGATTGCATCACAAGTCCTATGAGGACAGGTTGAAGGAACTGAATATGTACTCCCTGGAGGAGAGGAGGGAGAGAGGGGATATGCTAGAGACATACAAGTATCTTACAGGGAGGAACAGGGTGCAGGAATACACTATTTTTAAGCGAAAAAGATGTTCCAGGACTAGAGGGCATGGGATGAAGTTGGAGGGAGGACGATTCAGAGGAAACATGAGGAAGAATTTCTTCACCGAACGGGTGGTGGACAAGTGGAACACCCTGCCGGAGGAAGTGGTAGGGGCTGAAACAATCACAGGATTTAAGAATGCATGGGATAGACATAAAGGAATTCTGGAGGTCAGGGGTAAGGGGCAACAGACTTCTAGGAAAACATAAACTGAACTTAAAGCTCAAATGGGCAGACTGGGTGGGCCATAGGCCCTTATCTGCCGACACTGTCTATGTATCTATGAATCTATGTAATAAATCCACTTCTGAGAACCAAAACTCAGTCCTAAAAGGCACTTCCAAAGCATCCATTGCAACAGGCATTTCCTGGCAGGTATTATGAACTGTGACAGTCAGCAGAACTTTGCACCACAGGCCTCAGAAACACGACTCCATCTCCTCCAGACCTCACTGCAGCACTTTGGTCAGCCTTCTTGCCAACTGCACGGGACAGAGCTCCCCCTACTGGAAAGAGTGGGGGAACTTTTTATTATAACTTCAAAAAAAATAATAAAACAGTACACATTACAAATCACATGGTAAAATGGTGAAACAGAAACAGAAATAACAAAAATGAAATATTTTTATCATACAGAAAATCAAAGAAAAAATAGAAATCATGCAGTATTCAGTTCATACTGTGACAAGAGCAAAAGAAACCCCCTCCACAGTAAATCAAAGCATATTGTATAAATTATAAACAGGTGAGAATATACACCTTCTGCCATCCCTGTGCCCCATCCCCCCTTCAAAAGGAAAGAGTAGGGGAATGTTCCCAGTGTCCTGACCATAATTCCCCCACTTCCTAAAAATACCACCAACAGCTTAATCTTGTTCAATGTCGGTTGGTTTCCATCCTTATCCCTCCTCTCACCCGGGATGAGGCTGAAAACGGGCAGAATTTTCTAGTTCTCCTATCCTGATCAACAAAAACTAAATAAAGAAATAAAATATGGAAGTACAGATAAAGCAAACCACAGGCATTAGGCACAGATTTATGGAACATTGTGTTATGGTTAAAATTAAGTCATGAAAGGCAGAGACATTGGCAGCACTTGACGACATACTCAACACAGCTTAAACAGGGGAGATCATGCCTATTGAATTTGATTAATCTCTTCAAACAATAAAAACAGTGCAAAAGTTAGAAACAGTGCAACATGTGTAAAAAACAAATTCATCGGCCACCATATAGCAACAATATTAGTTGTAAACATCATTGGTACCTCCTTGGAAAGGAAGAGGAAGGGAAAAGGGAAGGAGAAACAGTGAAAAAAGGAACATAAGATATAGCGAAAACTGAAAGAAGAAGCAAGTTCAATGGAGGAATAAAAAAAAACATGACGATGGAACTGATATCCTTACAATGAAATCCTTAGTATATTCATACATGCAAGTCTTCATCCTACTATTTATTATAAATTTATTTATTTAGCTTTTGTTAACTAGGTAAGTACACTAGACAAACACATGCCTATTTTCAGGCACGACCCGGGAGAGTACTGGAAATCAAAGAACATACAGAGTACAGTTTGAAGCAAGTAGGGCAGACACACAGATGTCAGGAAAAGCATAACATTCATAGTAAGATATCTCAGGTCATGACAGTAATCATAGTCAATATGCTAAGGTATTAACAACAGGAAGATATGTTTCCAGGGTGTACTGTGCAAATGAATTCATCAATATAAACACAAAATATTCAAACATAAGAATCTTTGCCTAGCATACAGTACATATCTGAGTCTTATAAGTATTTTACAAAGAGGACGTTGTCAATAGTAGGTTCCATAAATTCTCATGGTCCAAAAAAGAGGGTTATTGGGATAAAGGGAGCCCCCAAATAGAAAATATTAATGGCCCAATCACAATAAATTATTAAATAGATTTTTTCTGTGAGCATCAAGACATTTTTTATACATAATGACTCATATATATTTCAAAGGTGTCATTTCTAAATTTTTGCAAGTATATATATAGAACACTGATACTGCATTTTCAGACTTAAATCATCACATTTCAAACTAAATCAGTTTTCATTGAAACCTAGGTTACATATATATGAAACAACTTATTTGAGGAAGGCTGAGTTCAGTGTTGTCATTCAGTCCCGGGGGCTTAAGAACCACCAGTCTGAAAATCCAAAAGGATTCCCATTTAGCAATCAGTAGTTCAAGGTCCCTTCCCCTTGAGCCCAGCTCAACTTTTTTGATTCCACATAATTTGAATTCATGTTGGGCAGTGTTCAGGGCCACCTCCGAATGACAGTACAAGGCATTGTGAGTGTCTCTATTCTCAATGGAACTAAAGTATTCACCCACCCTAACCTTCAGGGCTCACTATGTTCTCCCAACATAAAATGACTCATAGGAGCAGTTGGCTAACTAGATCACACCCTGGGAGTAGCATCATACTGGGGTTCAGGGGGGCCCCACCTGGAAAATAAATAAAGGGGCCCCAGGGGGGCGTATTCATATCAGCTTTACACTTCAATCTGGTACACAGACACTATTTTTGCACTTTATACTTTCCTGTAGTGGTCAGAACACCCAATTTAAATATAAAACAGTTGATCAGTGTAAACATTTTCAGAGTTTGGAAGATGGTTAAGAATCTAAGTGAGGTGGGGACCAGTTGGAAATTCCCAGGTATCCTGGTGGGCCTGTCTGACACTGCCTGGGAATTATAATTGATGAATTTATTAATTCCATATGCTCTTCAGTTGCTCACAGTTCTAAAGAACCAGCATTTTTGGATAACTTCACAATACTTGTAGTGTCCACAGGTATAGTATCCCATGGGTGCACCCAGAAGTCAGTCTGGTCTATGTGTTTTCTCTACTGAGAGAAAACTGTGGACAAGCATGTCTCAGAGATTAGGACCTCTCCTGTACATCATATTTTTGGGGGAGGGGGTTACCATATCTCAGCATTGGCTCTGTGGCTAGGATGTGCCAGTTGTTATTAAGCACATCCCAACCTTCCCACTGTTGACTGTGTACTGTGTAATGAAACTCATACCCTCCTACTGTCCGGTTATCCTTTGACTGTATTCCAATAAATCCTGTCTGGGGATACGCTTAACCTCATCCTTCACATTGCTTATTAGAACAGTACTGTAACCCCTTTGTTGGAATCGTGACTGCATTTCATCACACCTAAATTCAAAACTGTTTTGCTATGAGCAGTTGCTCCTTATGCAGAGGAGTTGGAACTTTGGAATGTTGTTGATGGTGTGGTGTGGGTGGCAGCTACTGGAATGCAGGAGACAATTTCTGTTTTCTTATGGAATAAATCCATCTTGATGGAATTTTGTGAGGATCTGTGGATATCCAAATCCAAAAATTGCACATTTTCATAATGGTAATTAACCACAGATTTCAGGTTGGGATTGGAAGCCTCCAAGAACAACACAAAATCCAAACATTCCTGCACCCCTTGCACCCTGCCATCAACATGGCACCAATAAAATGACGCCAAAGATCCACTTGGCCATAAAAGAGATTCATGTCAGCATTGAGAACAACCTCCTCCAAAGGCCCAGGTCTATTCTGGACCTGTTGTCGCACCATGTATTTGTACTTGATTTGTATTCTATGTAACTCCCCAGGTCGCATCTGGAAATGAGCGGTCCCCGCTCAGCATGCTTATCTGGTAAATCTCTTAAATAAATAAATAAATAACTCGGGGGCAAAAGTCTTCCCCATTGCCATACCCTTTACTTGTAAGAAATGCTGCCTCTGGAAAAGGAAGGTGTTACATTTCAAGACAAATTCTGACAATTTACAGAGGACTTCCTTAAATGGAATACTGTAGGACATGGAGATATTAAGCCATGTACGTAATGCATGAAGCCCCCCACATAATGACTCGATGTACAAGGTCACCAAAATCCACCCTGGTTCCAATTGTAAATCCCCCAGGGTGCCCAGTACCTGGGAACAACAACAAAATAACACTCATCTACAATTTTAACTAAGACACAGAGACACAGCTGTGATGAGACAAAACGCAATTGTCATGAAAGTAACATTTTTTTTTATTGAATAGACATTGCATGACTTTGTTAAAATTTGCTACACTTCAATATCAGGAGCAGCTTCAACTTTGATGTATGTGCCATGCAGAATATTCAGGTAACTCATTTTTTTTTGTTAAATATATATATATAGAGAGAGAGCTTCTCCTTGAGCATAGTAGTAGCACATTTCTGAGGAGGTCCTGTGGCAAGGTGTCTTTATATGTAAATATATTCAACATATAAAAATAATGTAAATTATTCTTCAAAACTACCTCTCCAGTATTCTACCTCTGAGTGCACTAAACATATATTGGAATAGCAGTAAACTGGTATACAGAGTATAGATAATAATTGCCTATAATAAATAGTTACTAATAAGCAATACTAATGTTATGGTCCATTAACATATTTCTGTATAATGTGGACCTATCACATGTAAATGTTTATGAACTTCCCCATCACAGCCCCTTGATAGGACAGAGATTTCTCATCTAAATAACAACTGACTTTTGGAATTTGCAACTTACTTTATCAACTTACTGTACCTTATAAGAGGCAGTGTGGTCTAGTGGTTGAAACACAGACTTAGGAACCAGGGGGTCACAAGTCTAAACCCCACTAGAGCCAAATACTTACTGTTTGACCTTGAGTAAGTCACTTAACCTCCCAGTGCTCCAGTACGCCCAGCTGTAGAAATGGGTAGTAGCAGGACCCCACTGAGACTGAGATGTTGCATTTCAGCTGGGACATCCTGGGTAAATAAATTAAAAAAAAAATCTATCTTGTCACTGAACGTGTCAGCATGGCTGTGGACACCACAGATATTAAATTTGCAGTGCTACAAGAGAGGCTGGTTTGGGGCCTATTTTTCATTGCCAAGTGCTGAATTATGCTATTTCTAAAGGCTTGCAATGCTGTTTAATACATTAAATTAAATTTGAAAATACCTTCATTGCACATAATAAAAATAGTAACATACTGTAGCAATTTAGGGTCAGAAGAGACTCTGGGTCCATCATGTCCCACCATCCTGCTTCACAAACAGTGATGAGATGAGTAAGCTGTGCAAACATGTACCAGTTTATAAGGATTCCCTACTCGTTGCATTGTCCAAAGTACCTGGTGATTCCCTTGGTAAGCAGAAATGTGTCCAGGCTTACCTTAAAGGACGGTACTGTCTTCATGCCCACACTCTCTGCTGGTAGGCTGATCAATACAGTCGCAGCTTTCTGGGAGAAAAAGTGCCCCTTAGTCAGTGTTGCTCAGATAATATATGACAGAACTGAATAACAATGATTTTCTTGGATACTGAATGGCATCAGATACCGTTGGTATCTGACTATAGTGTCCTGTTGTCAAGGATATAATAGGATGCCAACTATCCAGGATCCCACTGTCTGACCTTGGATCTCACTATCTGACCTTGGATCTGAAATCTGAATGGGGTCAGGTGGAGTTGGATAGATGGGTTATCCATCAGATCCCAGTAGGACAGTCAAAAGCACTCTCCGAGCATCACTGCTCCAAACATTACCCCTACATTTACCACCTCTGAGCTTCTGGGCATGTTCTCACTTCCTGCTGCAGGACACCAGATCACAGATCTCCATCTGTTCAATCTTGCAGATACCCTTGCCTATGTGAAAGACTTAGTTCATGTTTCTTCTCAGCCTCCTTTTCTCCTGGGGGAACATGTTAAGGGCCTTCAGCCTCTCATCATAGCTTTTCACCCATTACCATTTTGATGGCCCTGTGTTGTCCCCTTTTTCCAAACTCTATGTAACCAGAATCCACAATCAGTTCTTGGGTTATAGTCAAAATTAATTTTGGCTGTCATGACTACCATTTATTTAGTAAGTAATTAAACAATGTAGTGAATAATTGTTTATAATATTCTTTAATAGAATATTGTAATTTTTGTTTTGAATCTCTTGCGGGTGTTGATCTTTCTATTAATCCTGCCCATTCTTATAACTTACCTCTTCTGTCTACACCACTGGAGCTGGAAGGCATAATTAATGCAGACCCCTGTTAAACTTGTACCAATATGGACACAAAGGGTGATCACAGGCTTCTTTTTTTATTTCGTTTTTGTTGACCGGATAAGTGCACTAGACAAATCCTGCCTATTTTCAGGCACGACCCGGGGGAGGGGGATACAGATGAATGCTAACTGACCTTGAACCAGATTAAGCTGTTGGTGTATTTTTAGTGAATGAGGGAAATTTGGCCAGAACACCAGGGAAATTCCCCTACTCGTTGGTAGGGGGAGCCTTGTCTACCGGCTGCATTATGGCCAGTACGAGGGATCCTTCGGAGGAGATGGACATGGAAGGTGCAGGAGAGCGGGCCTCCTCTCCTGTGCTTGGTGCTTTAGAGGCCATTGAGGAGGAATGCACTGTGGCTGCTGTAGCTACAGTGAGTGTGGTGGAGGCTGACGTACCCGAAGATGGGGCTCCTGCTTAGCAGCGGGGATCGTTGTTTTTTCACACTGCTACACCAGATGAGGACTGTTTAATGAAGAAACGCTCTGATTTGATACAGAAAATGGCACTTTTGGAAGCGGAGCTTGCAGCACTCCCACAGGCATCGGTTGGGCTTTCCCAAGAAGTGGGCTTACAGCTCCCTAAGTCCCCTGCTGACGCAGAGTGTTCTGCGCTGTCTTTGAACACTGACCTTGGTCCTCCTTCCCCTCCGGAAGTCAGTTTGTGGGCTAGCAATTTACCGAGTGCTCCCTTGGTGTGCCTACAGCCCCTGTTCAATCCCGTGGGTGTTAAACCCAAAATGCCAGGGAAGCAATGTCTTGGACTAGTGAAGCTTCGAGGTGCGCTACACGGAGCTCAGCCTGTGGTGTCAGGCCCTGTGGATTCGTCGGCTGGAATTTTCTTTTTTCCTTCATCTAAGACACTGGGCTGGAGTAAATGCCTGGGAAAATTGGCTCCTGCTGGGCTTTCCACTATGACAGTACCTCTGGAACAGTCTGTGTCTACTATGGGTGTTCGACAGGAGGCACCGTGGTCCCCGGAAACGGCCCTGCAGAACGTGGGTTGGGAACTTGGGGAGGGGGGGTGCTTGGATGCCTGACTCACAGGATCCTACCTATTTGACAATGCTGCAAAAGGCTGCAGCACCTGTGGCCACCGACCTGTCTTCTCAACTGAGCTCCAACGATCCCCGGGGTAATTCTTCTGTTCTTTGGCTTACAGAGGGTGTTATTGCTGAGGTACAACCTGCATTACCACAGACTACTGGTGACTTAGGGGGTGTTTCTATTGTTACTATTCCTACTGTTGTTGATCAACCCTCCCCACTGCATAACGTAGCCCTTCCTTCTGATAGTACTATCAGTCAACCCACTGATTCTGAGGTTCCTCTCAGGATGGGGCCTGCTCCTTTGTTGCTGGAATCTTCAGAGGATGACCCTGTTAGGCCAGTAGGTTTTAAACTGACAAATTTATTTTCCACTAAGGGAGAACCTGCCCACAGGCGCAATGCTGTGCGGTTGTTGTATAAAGGAGGCCTGGTGGAACCACCTAATAGGATTTATGTTGCCAGAACTTTGCTTAAAGGTTCCATGAGGTTTTTTCCTCTGAGATTTTTGCCCTTATTAGTCTGGGGAATGGTAATTATGACATTAGTTTTAAACAGGTCTCCAGCTTGGATAGATTTTGGGCACAGTATGCAGCCTGCCAATCCTCTCCCACTTGTTCCCCCTTCCAGGCTATTCCTTTAACTAAACTAGCTGTGAGGAATATTACTATTATGTTTAAGAACAAAGGGGTTAATGTGGAGGATATTTTATTTTGGTTGCGACAAAGGTGTGAGGTGCTCAACAAACCTATCCCCACTTTGGATAGTGAGCAAATTTGGGATGGAGGGTGACGGGTTCGTGTGAAGTTATATTCTACTAATGCTGGGCCCAGTCATTTACCAAGTTTTTTTTATTTGGGTAAAGATAAAGGTCTAATTTTTTATGCTGGACAGCTTAAATCATGTTTCAAATGTGGATCCTGTGCTCACTTTAGTTTGGCCTGCGATACCATTAAGTGTAGTCATTGTTTTGAATTCGGACATAATTCTAGTGCTTGTTTAAATCTCTTTAAGTGTAACCTATGTGAACGTACAGGGCATGCCTATGGATGCTGTCCATGAGTGTCTCATAATAGGGATGATTGTCCCTATCACAAGGGACTGATTGCAATGGCTCAGCAATCACAGGCGAAACTTGCTGCTAGGGATTTGAAAGCTAATTTAGCTTCCTCTGAGCCAGAGAAGCTGGCAGTTTCACCTGGGGTGGTTGCACTCAAGGGAGTTCAGGCATGCACTGATCTCATCCCTCAAGAGCAGCCTTTGGTTGCAGATACTTCCACTGTTACTAAAGTCCCAGTCATAGAAGAGGAAACTGTTGTGGCTGACAGTGTTATGCCCCCCCCCCCCCCGTACAGTCTCCTTTAGGCCTTGAGACATCAGGCTTTGTTCAAGTGCCTCATAAAAGGGCCAGAAAAGGTTTGGCTGTCTCTGGCTGAAGTAAAGAGGCAGGGGTTCGGTCTTGGAAGTCTGGCAATAAATTTGCCTTATTGGCTACGGAACTGTCGGATAGGGACTCTTCGGGGGAGGAAACTGACACTTCCTCTATAATGTCTAATACTGACACAGAGGGTGGTTGGGAGATGGATCCCATTACTAAAAGGACTAGACAATGTCTTAGAAGTAGATCACCTTTAGGTACTTAAATGGCTTCCTTATCGGTCTGTTCTTTAAATGTTAACAGTATTAAAGGCCACAGAAAGCTTGGGGGTGTGATGTTAACTATGCAGGATTTCAGGTGTGATGTCGTTTGTCTTGTGGATACTAGATTGAAATCTCATCAAGAATTACAACAGGCTTCCAAGGTGTGGCCTCTGGGTCCTTCCTTTTGGTCTTCTGGGACTGACAAATGTGATGGTATTGGGATTTTATTTTCAAACCCTGATTTGCATGTTTCAAGGCTGGTAGATATTCTGCCCGGTAGAGTGTTGTTGGACTTTACTTACTCCTCAGAGAGATTTCAGTTAGTTAATTGCTGTTTATGCTCCCCAGACTAAAGCACAGAGGGTGTCCCTCTTCCATTTAGTGTGTCCCTTCTTACATACTTCCAGGTTGATTTTGTGGGTGGGGGATTTTAACTGCGGATTACATCAAGGGGATAGAGGGCTGCAAACCCCTAAATTAATTTGTGATTCCATTGCTCTAAAGGATGTGGTCTCTACGGCTCAACTTGTGGATGCTTATATATCATGTCATGAGTCTGGTGGGTTAACTTTTTTTAAGGGGAACCTGCGCACTCAGATTGATTTTGTGTTTTTGTTCAAAGTCTTACATATTCTTTCTTGTAAGACTATTGGTGTGGAATTTTCAGATCATGCTGCACTCTGGGTTTCTTTCACCTGGGAAAATGCTCCGAGGTGTAGGAAAAACAGGTGGAGGCTCAATGACTCCCTCTTGGTAAATCCTAAAGTTCAGAAACTATGGAGGAGGGAATGGGCGGCCAGGCTTTCAGTAGCTGACCTCTATGAGGACACGTTTGAGTGGTGGGAGGATTATAAAATAAGATGGAGCCAGTTTTTTATGGGGAAGGCTGCTGCTGATCATAGTGCCCAATACTTACAGTATTTGGCATTGCGGCAGCAGTTACAGCATTTGATTTCCCTGTCTGATACCTTGACCATTATTATAGTGGGCAAATTGCAGTGGTTTGTAATCTAATGAAAGCCTTACAATATGATCGTGCTAGTTCTCTGGGGCAGGAGGCTAGATTTGGGACTCGCATGTCTAAAGGGGGGTTAGACCCTTTTAAGGCCTGTAAGGGACATGTAGAGTCAAGATTTATTCAGGCTTTACGGTCCCCCTCCGGTGAACTTGTTAAGGCTCCGGAGCGTTTGGTGGATGTGGTGGAGCGGCATGTTCTTGCTATGTTGGGCACTGCTCCAGCTTGTGAGTCAGCAGCTTCCTTTCTGGACTCCTTGCATTTACCTCCACTTTCTCCAGTAGAGCGTGATATGTTATTGGCTGATATTGTGGCCTCTGAAGTGACTCAGGCTATAGGGAGTTTAAATTTGAACTCGGCACTGGGGTCAGATGGCCTTACTGCCCGGTTTTACTATACCTTTACAGATGATTTGGTTCCGGCTTTAACTTTGTTATTTAATAACATGTTGTCTAAAGCCTCTTTTATGAAAACTATGAAAGAAGCTATTTTAGTCTTGATTTTCAAAAATGGTGACTCGGCTGATTTGAATAATTGGAGACCTCTGAGTCTACTGAACGTGGATTACAAAATCTTGGCCAAAATTTTGTTGGGCAGATTATTTAAGATTGCCGACAAAGTGAGTCCTGCTCAGATTTGTGGCATACCTGGCAGATGCCAACACGATAATCTGGTTTTGTTAACGGAATTATTTGCTCTAGGAGATAGGGATGCTGTTTCTGGCTGGGTATTGGGTTTGGACAAGGAGAAGGCCTTTGATAGGGTCTCCCAGGGGTTTTTATTTTCTGTTTTGGAGGCCTTTGGGATTCCTGTTCAGTTTATTCATTGGCTTAAAGCTTTATATTCAGAGGCTACTATTATTCCTAATGTGAATGGTTGGTTGGGGAGGCAAGTGACGATTACACGAGGTGTTAGACAAGGGTGCCCCTTAAGTCCCATTTTATACAATTTTTGTATAGATATCCTGATTAGGGTGATTTTCCTTTGTCCTCAGATAGTGGGGCTGCATGGAGCCCCTCCTTCTGTTACCATTAAGATATTGGCTTATGCTGATGATTTAGTTTTAACTGTGGACATCCGTAGGGAGGAACAGGCTTTGGAGTGGGTACTGCAGACCTATTCCTCAGTATCAGGGTCTCACATTCATTTGGAGAAAAGTGTTGGGGTTCCCATTGGTCATCTCAATCTTCCAATTGATGGTACCTTTGAGGGCATTAAGATTTCTATTGCTCCTTTTAAGAGTTTGGGTATTTTGTTTGGGACCGGGGATATGCAATCTCACAATTGGCAGGCTGCACTTGGGAGAGCAGAAAGTCTAATTTCTGGGTGGAAGCAGTAGCAAATTGGTAAGAAAAAGTGAGTCTTTTTGATTAAAACATTAGTAGTTCCCCTTTTTTTATATCTTGGTCATGTTTTCCCCACCGATAGCTTTATTTACTAGACTATAGAGTATTTTTTTCAAGGGTTTTGGGGGTCCCGGTTGAACCCAGTAAAACATTGTGTGATCTATAGGCCGCTGAGTGAAGGTGGGGTTGGTATGGTTCACCCCATTGCCTTTTTTTATAGTTTGTTTTTCTGTTATAATTTTGGGAAGGCTTTGAAGCCTGGGGAGGTGATTTGGAAACCTTTTCTTGAGCAGTGGTTGTTGCCCTGTCTTCCTCACTGGAATTTGGGAAAAAAGGGTTGGGTGTCCAGATTTCTGGAGGTTCACACATATGGGAAGGAAGCACTCAAATTGGCCTTGTTCTGGGGCTTTAGCCCCCAGGATTTTTGTATTCTGTCTTGTAAAGTACTCTATGAAAGGGTTTGAAGGCAAGAGGCTCAGGAGGAGGTGGCTTTCCCCTTTTGTCCGCCTGCTCATTTTGCCTGGATTCTCAAGCAACTTCACAACCCACGTTTACCCCCATATGTCTGGGATATGGTGTAGTTGGGTAATTATGGGAGACTAAGTGTTAAGGGCAATCATAAGCATAAGGCACTGGATTCTAGATATTGCCCTAGGGATCTCTGTCAGGGTATTCTAGAAACTCAACAACACTTATTTTTGGAATGTCCCTTTGCGCTTTCTTTTTGGACCTTATTAGCTAGTCTATGGTCTGAACCTTTATTGCAGCATTTATCTTATGACAACATTACGTTTTGCAAGTATGGTTCTTTATGTCAGAAATATGACGCTGAAACTCTGTATATTGTCCTGAATTGATTTGTTATTATTTATGGCAGGCCAGCTGCATGTTAGCATTACATCAGAAATTGATTTCATTGCAGGAAATTGTTGATGATGTCAAAACTGCTGTACTTTCAGTTAAATTGCATGATTTTCATGTTTATTCTAGACCGCAGTTTTTACGGTTGTGGAAACACAGCGATCTTTGGTGTATTGATTGATTTCCTTTTTTCTGTATAAGGATTGGAGTCTCCTCTGTTTGTTTATTGACATTGTTGTTTTTTGTTGCCTTACTTTTTGATTATGTGTATAGTATATTGTTTCTACTGTAATGAAGTCCAAACTTTTCAATAAAATTCCCCTACTCTTTTTGATAAGTACCATGGGATCTTTAACATCCACCTGAACTACCACCAATCCAGGCAGATGGGACCTCGGTTTAATGTCTCATTCTTCTGTCTGTCTGTGACCCCGAAATATGGCAATTGACAATAGAAACATGTCTTGCTTGTATTAACAAATGTAAATGTTTTCATTTTTTCTGTATTATTTTTAATTTATCTGAGTTATGTATTTGTAATGCCACTGGGCTTTTGAATTTTATTTTATTATGCACTTTAGTGAAAGGTTTTCTCTCAATGTACGTTCCTTTTGTAGACCTGTAATTATTTAATTTAATTTAATAATTTATCCATCTTCAGAATTGCTTTAATCTCTAGGCTATTCTGCCAGTGCCAGCTGATCATCAAAAATTACACATCTCAAGGATGGCTCTGTGGTGCCAATAGATATTGGGACCCCATATCAGGATTTCTAAATCCTTGCTGTGTTCATGTCAGTACAGATTTCTGGGACTGCCACAGCACCAGCTTCAGTCTTTTCCCGTTCCCACTCTTGCAGCCTTTTCTCTTACAGTTTCAGGTGTGAACTCAGGTCTACAAGATGCAAAATGTGGCTACATACCTACTGGCCTGGCATAATGGGTCCAGCCTTGAAATGTGTCGCTTTCGGTTATCCGCTGTCAGTACAGCTGTGAACAAGCTTCGGTCATCCATCAGAATGGGTTTTGAACATGTGTTAAGATTCTGAAAATAGAAACATAGAATTTGATGGCAGATAAGGACTACTTGACCCACCTAGTCTGCCCATTTCCCTACCTAACGGATAAGCTGCAGATCCTAGTTAACCAACAGCCTACTTCCTCCTACGCCCCACTAGAATTGCCTTATGTCCGTCCCATGCATTCTTGAATTCCCCCACTGTTTTTGACTCTATGACCTCCTCAGGAAGGCTGTTCCATGCATCCACAACCCTCTCTGTGAAGAAATACTTCCTCACATTACCTCTGAGCCATCCCCCCTCTATCTTCAAATTGTGCCCCCTTGTTCTTGCACATCTCTTTTTCTGAAAGATGTTACCCTCTTGGACTTTGTTGATTCCCTTGAGGTATTTGAAAGTTTCTATAATGACCCCCCTCTCCCTCTCTTCCCCGAGGCTATACATCTTAAGCTCCTTTAGTCTTTCTTCATATGTCTTCTGGTGCAGACCCTACACCATTTTGGTTGCCCTCCTCTGGACAGTCTCCACCCTGTCTATGTCTTTGTGGATTGAAATATTATACTCTTTCTATCCAGATTTGACTTGAAAAGAAAAAAATAGGACACAATTATTTGTTTGTTAATGGCAAAAACACATAGATGGACAACACTGTAAAAACATGCAGAACCTGAAATGCATTATTTAAATATAGAATAATATATGGGTGAGTCTGTGTAACCAGAATTTTACACAAACCCGAGGTGTGGGATGCAACATGAACCCTGAGGGTTTTATAAAAGCCTTGCACATGAGTGAGTGTGAAAAATTATGTTTTTTACACACACACACACACACATGCATGCACACAAACACACACACACATTATTTTATTTAATTAATGGTGATATTTTTACTCTTTCAGCTCAGTTCAGTTAGTGCAGCACCTCCGTCAGAGAGAGAGAGAGAGAGACACACACACACACAGCCTGTCTCTCCCTTTTGTTTTTTCCTTTTCTGTTTTCTTTACATTTCAGTGGTAATGACATTCTGGAAAGCCATTGTCCATCAGAATTGCTGCATAGTGCAAGACACGCTCTAAGGGTATAAGTGGCAGGATCAACCAGATTGATTTTTTTCATTTTCAAGGCAGGATCAACTAGATTGATATTTAAAATAGTTAAAGTCTTATTTGTTTTAACAGTGTGTGTGGCAAAGCTTGAGTGCTGGTACCTGTGCTCGGTAATGGAGCCACATTGTTAGGCAAGATGTTCAGCCTGCCCACAGTGAAACTACATGCCAGTTAACTTTCTGTGGTGATGCTTGATTGACAGGTGTTGATTACAACCTCCTGGTCGTAACTACAAATATCAACCAGAAGGTTGTAACTGGAGATAAATGTGTCTTTATCTGTATGTAAAAAATTATCACCATTAATTAAAGAGCATTTTTTTTTTCATTTGTAATTTGTGGTGTTTTTCATTCTGCCCCCAGACACGGCATACACATGCGTGTATGTGCGTGGAGGCACACGCACATGCCAGGATCTGGTGGCCCCATCCGCCCCTTCCCAGACTCGCATCACTACTCCAACCTCCTGCATTGCCCCCGGACCTCCACCAAGTGTGAGCGGGACTACAGCAGAATGGGCATCCACCCCTTTGAAGGGGAGAGCCACAGCTCAATCCCACTACCAACCCCCCCCCAAGCCGACTCCCCAGTGACTCAAGGTCATTCCCGAACCCGGGTCGCCAGCATAGCATGAGATTATGCACCAGCACTTCAGCCCTCTGTGCCACCAGGCCAGCCGCTATTAAAGAGTATTTTACTTCTTTTGATGAAGTTAAAATTATAACAGTTTCTTACTGAAATACTTTGGATGGAATGGAATTTTCTACTATAACAATGCCAGAATTCTATTGGATTATTAGGAGGCAGTATAGCACAGCAGTTAAAGGCACTGAGCTACAAACCTGTACTGACATGAACACAGCCAGGGTTTAGAAATGCTGATATGGTACCTCAATACCTGTTGGCACCACAGAGCCAGCCTTGAGAAGTGTCATTTTTGATGATCAACTGACACTAGCAGTATAGCCTAGAGATTAAAGCAATTCTGAAGATGAATTATTTTTACTAACAGTTTGAAATGTAAAGGTGATAACTCACTAGCTTCAATGCACATACAAAACAATTATTATAGATGTAGGAAGTGTTGTAATAACACCTTGAAACACACTTAATAAAACAGTCTATTTCCTGTTTAACCTGTTGGATTAAATACAGTCAAAGGAGAACCTAGACCCTCGGTGGCATCATTTCCTGTCAGAAACCCAAAATATATGGCTGCCACCAGCCCTTAATTACAGGGTGATGTACATATGAATAACTCTGGACTGCAAAGATTCACAGATCAACACAATAGCTCAATCAAATTAGCTTTTTATCGGCTTTCAGACATTAAGAAATCCTGTTGATTACAGTTCTCCTTTCAGGAGTCTGGTGTATTGTAGATACCCCTGATGTAATGGGCCCTCTTAATGAGACCCTTCTTTGCTCCAGATTTCTTTTGGTGAATACTGAAGCAAAGTACAGTATTCTTTAAAGAGCTCCAGACACAGCTGTGACAACTTTGAAAAAATGTAATAGTCAGGCATAAATGTAGCTTATATTTTGTATTTTATTCTGTAATTCTCACCTGTATTTCTTTATCACTAAGGGTATTTGCATGAATACAGTATCTCTGCCTTTTTAGCTCTGGCTGCCTACCGACACCTGACATCATAATTCTGTTTATGACATCAAATTATGTTGCTGTGGAAATAATTATGATGTTATAAACAGAAGATTGTGATGTCATGTGTAGAGAAGCAGCCCGAGTAGATATAGTCTAGGGGGCAGGGATCTTGTTTTCATGCAACTGTTTTCAGTAATAAAATGGGAAATCAATTAATAAAAATATATGAAGTAATAAAGAAAATAGGATGGAGCTGAATATAAATCTTACTTTTTTTCAAAGTTTCCTAATGCTGTCAGGGTCTCTTTAAGCATCTCAGCCATTGCCTCTGGCTCTCTTTCATGTTCCTTCCCCAACCCCTGGTTTCAAGTGCCCAGTCACATTCTTCATCTTCCTCCTACCATTTATGTACTAGAAAAAAGCTTTGTTGTTGTTTGCAGCTACTAATGCTATCCTGGCCTCCAGCCAATGTTTGGCTGTCTTAATTCTAGTTGTGCAACCTCTCAGTGCTCCTCTGTACTCCTCTCTGTCTGACTCCGAAGCAATCTGTCTCTTTCAAATGATCATAGGCCTTCTTTTTATTCAGAATTGGCTTCATTAAGTCCCTGTTGAACCAGGGGCCACATTGTGGCCCATTTTCCTTTATTACTTCCTGGAATGCAAACTTCTGCACCTGCTTTGTCCACCATCATCAATGAACATCCACATGCTCTGCATTACCAGCCGCACGCAGTTGATCTAGACCGTAGGACCTCAGGTCATTCATTATGACCACATTTGTCTTTCTAAATATTCTGCTCCTGGTGGTTGAGGTCCAGCTAGTTTTCCCTGTCAGCAGGGAGAATGTGAACTGGTTGTGGTCACTGCTACCAACCAGTTCCTTGACATTTACACTGGACATTACCCCCAATTCATGCTGAGATCAAAGTCAAGGGTGGTACTTAACTTGTACCCTGTTGGACATGCTGCTCTAGGAAGCAGCCCCTGAAGGTGGACAGGAATTTGATCTCAGATCTCCTGTTAACCCTTTCAGGGTGTTGGTCTATGCTTGAGATAGTGATGTCCCCCAGGATCACCACTGCATTCAATTTGGTGGCTCTCATAATTGCTCTGATAAGCTTGGCATCATTCTCCACTAAGCTGTTTGGGGGTCTATAGCACACCCACTGGATGACTCATTTGTACCCATTTTCTCATAGCTCAACCCAGATGGACTCTCCCAGCTGATGATGCTTACTATTTATCTTGTAATGCCCGTACATGCCTACTCTTAATAGCTTTCTAGTAGAAGCATGCACAAGTGAGCGGGTGTCACAGGGACAACAGTCAGCATCATCTTCATTTTGCACAAATAATGTATTTTCAGCTCTTATTTTTGTATACCAAGCAGCACCATTAAACTAAAAATAACCCAATTCAACAGGTGGTAACAAAAGGTGCCAGATTGCCACACAATCTCAATAAAAACCCAGTCCAGGTCCCTTTGTAGCACTGGCACTGTAAATTAAGTAGACTAGAAGGACAATAGAAAATTGCTGCAATTGTGCTTGAGAATAGAATGGAGAATCTGGTGTCTGTATTCCAGAGGTACCCATCTGAGGTCCCTGATTCTTTTCTAGTATACATTATGCTGCCCTGATTTGAAATATCTAAATTTTCTGCACAGCATAGTCAGTATGGGGAAAACTGAAGAGTTTAAATGTGTTAAGTGACATTTTAATATTAAAGCAATGTCCAATACATTGTATTTGATGAAGTTGACCTGTTATTTTATCTTTATGTTTATCAATGTGCACATTATGTGATCATGCATTATCTGTGTTGCTAAGACACCAAGTAGGTCATGAATATTCATTATTTAAATAACTAGAGTGTTCTCAGGCACATGGGCAGAGAGCTAGTGCATGTGCCAGACAGAATGTGAGAGAAGAGAGGCAGACTGAGTAAGAGAGAACAGTTTGCACCTCTATATGCTTAGGGTTACCACCTGTCCTGATTTTCACAGGACAGTCCTGATTTGGGCAGCTGTGTCTTGTGAGAAAAAAAACATAAAAAATACTACTTGTCCTGACATTATAGTAGAAAAAATATTTTCTTACTTTCCTCTAAATTTTGCAGAACACTATAATACCTTTATTAAAATACCTTAAAATAATAAGAAACACTAGAAACAACTGAAAAACTACAACACTTAGTCTTAATTCTGCTTATGTAGTGAAAATTAATCTGTTGTATTGGTCAAGGTTACATATTGTCCTGCGGAAAATTATGTTTCATTAAGAAATGTCCTACTTTGGGCTTCTTAAAAGCTGGTAACCCTACGTATGCAAGACAAGTTAAGCTGAAATAAACAGTTGTTAAAGAACATAAAATTACTCTATTGTTTGGTTATTACAAAAAAAGACATGGTGCTAGTAGAAGTGGGGTATTGGAATTTTTGGAGCTCTAATACAAAGAAAGGTGAACTATTGTGGAAGAAGAACAGCATTAAACTCAGCAGTGGCTACAGATCAAGAAATTGCAAATTTTGTCTACTTGTCTCATCCATATGGGAGTAATTTGAAATGTAGCAAGTACGACCCCCACCAGAGATGAGGTTTGTGGCCAGTTTAGAAGAAAAATGGAAACAATTCAATCAATGCTTTAACCTAATTTAAAAGCAATGGGGGCAGACCAGAAGGAGAGTGCCCAAAAAGTTATGTAGGACTATTATTGACTGCAGCAGGCTCAAAAACTCTAGATGTCTGCAATACTTTTCGACTGTCTGCAGCTCCTATTGAGGATTATGACATAGTAATGGTGCAATTTGAAGCTTGCTATGTGTCTAGAAAACAATGAGGCCTACAAAAGATATATATTAAGATACAGAATGCAGAAGGAGCAAGAAACTATTGAAGAATTTGTTACAGACTTGAAACGTAAAGCTAAGTCTTGTAATGTTAGTGCTCTTTAATACAAGACCACACTGTTATGAGCTGTTATAATGAAAAAGTAAGGGAGCATTGACTGAGAGGCTGTGATCTCATGGTGGAAAATGTTGGGCAGATATGCCGGGCTGCTGAGTAGATGAGGATGCAAATGGAAGTGATTACTAGTAATAAAGTAAAAAGGAATAAAACTGAAATAGCAACAATTCAGACTTCATGGAAACAGGTACAAAACACACATGCAAGTTTCATGAGGCAGGAAGTAAAACCAAATGCAAAAGGATGAATTGCTACCATGCAAAGAGTTACCAAACAATGCTAGTTGTAAATGTGGGAAGGATCACACCTATAGAAGTTGCCCAGCTTTTGGTCAGCAGTGCAAATTCTGTGGAATGTTTAATCATTTTACAAGACGTTATATGCAAAAAATAAAAAGGTGTGCATGGTGTTACACATGTGGAAGATTCAAGCAGTGATTACACAGATGGAAGATTTGAGCAGTGAAGACTTGTTTATTGGGTTGTTACAAAAGGAAGACTCAGATAAAAAGGAATGGTCTATACAAATAGATATCAAAGGCCTGACGATTACATATATGATTGACATGCGTCACATAAATAAATGTACTGCCAGTCAGTCTGTGGCATGTGCTTGTTAACAGACCACAGATTAAGAAACAGACCTCCTTTTTGAGGGCATACGGTGGGCTAAGTATACCTACTGTAGGATACTGTACACTGTACCTGAAGCACAAAGACAAGTTCAGTAAGCACACATTTTTCATTGTCACAGGAGATAGAAAGCCAATTTGAGGGCTAGATACTGTACCACCCCCAAAAATGGATCTGATAAACAAAATTATTCTCAGTAGAAAAGGAAATGCCTCACACTGCCAAGATTGTCTGAATTCAGTGATGTTTTTAAAGGGTTGGGCAAGCTACCGATTACACCCTAGATTATAACTTCTGAAAATGCAATTCCAGTAATACATGCTTCCCAAAGGATTCCAGTTGCACTGAGAAACAAACTGAAAAAAGAATTGCAATGTTTAATAGCAATGGATGTGACAAAAAGGGTAGATAAGCCATCATCCTGGGTTCACTCTTTAGTGTAAATAGAGAAAAAAGATGGATCACTGCATTTGTGATTGGATCCAAAAGAGTCAAATTGTTGCATTAAAAGAGAATATTTCTGTATTCCAATAAAACATGAAACTCTAGGTGAAATGGCAGAGGCCAAGTATTTTTGGACTTTTATTCCAGGTTTTGGCAAATCCCACTGACAACTAAGTTTCCTTGTGTATGTACATTTAACACTACATATGACAGGCACGGTTTTAAAAGATTGCCATTTGATATTTGTTCTGCACCAGAAATCTTTCATAGAACAATGCAGCAACTTCTTGAGAGTAATGAAGGAGTCAAGGTTTAAATGGAAGACATTCTGATCTGGGGCCGGATGGCTGCACAGTATGGTTCCAGCTTGAGACAGGTTTTACAAGTTGCAAGAGAAAAAGGGCCTCAGTTGAATAAAGATGAGTTTCAGATAAGGAAAACAGAAATGTTGTACTCGGGTCTTTCAGCTGAAGGTGGGAAACCTGATCCAGCCAAGGTACAAGCAGTGCACAGAAAGCCAGATCCAAAGAACAAAAAGGATTTACATCTTTAAGTGTGAATGGTAAATTACCTTAGAACGTTTACAAACAACTTGGCAGACAAGACAAAGAACCTAAGGAAACTGCTGGTAAAGCCAAGTGAATGGTATTGGACTGAAGCATATGACCTAGAATTTAAAGAAATAAAAAGACTTCTAACAACAGCACCAATTTTGCAGAATTTTTACATTACATGTTCAACAAAAGTTTCTACAGATGTCTCAAAGGATGGTGTGGGACCTGTTCTCTTACAGCTGTAACATAAATGCTGGAGATCTATTGCCTATGCATTCAGAGCATTCACAAAAATGGAATAGAAATATGCTCAAACAGAAAAGGAGATGTTGAGAATCGCATTTGGTTGTAATGCAATTCATAATTATATTTACAGAATCCCCATTGTGATTGAAATATGTGATAAGCCGCTAATCACCATTTCGAAGAGAGATCTATGGCAAACACCACCACAAATATAAAGACTTAATCAAACTGCAAAATTATTTTTTTTGTCAACTTTATTTTAAACTTCAGCAGGTCCACAGTTTACAATTTGACTGATATTATTACACATAACAATGTAAAAAAGAACATTGTATCTTGGGTCACATAATTCAAGCATACCAGCTGGAAAACATTCCAGGAAGCCATTTTTTTTTTTACCAGGAAAGGAGACCTGGGCAATTCTGCCTTTTATCAGTCTCTGTCCATGGGGAAACGACAGATGCAAACTAATGTAAACTGACTTACAGAATCAGATTATGGCGGTATTTTAATGAATTTGATTGTGGCTGATGCTCTGTCAAACACTTGGGATGAAACTCACAGAATCAGTGACCAACTCTTAGAGACAGAAATAACTATTCAAATAAATGGAATTAAGAATTTGCGAGCTGTTTCAGCTCAGATGTGGAAAAGCAACTGCAAACAGAGACTGCAGCTGTTGAAACTTTACAAGCAATTATAAAAGCAATGCAAAGTGGTTGGAAAGAGCAGTACATTCCACACAGGTATATGTCATGAACATACAAACATACAGCTGAGCCAGCAGAAAAAGACATTGCAGTCTATCATATCTGCTAGAGTTTGCTGACCCCTCACTGTATACTGTGGGATCTGATCCCCTTCCCCCTTATCCACTGCTCCTTCCCTTTGATGTCCCTCCTTCCCCCACACACCCTCCTCTGCAGGCAACTTTCTCCTTTATTCTGTCCCAGTCCCTCTTGAAGCTTTCTACTGTCTTCAGGGAGATTACCTCTGGCAACTCATTCCACTTGGCCACCACCCTCTGAGTGAAAAAGTGCCTCTGCATTTCCTTCCTGAATCTTCCTCCCCCCCAGCTAAAGGCAATGCCCCCTAGTGGTCCTGTTACCACTAAGGTTGAAAAGGGTCTCAGTGCTCACTCTGTTGAAACATTTAAGGTGCTCAAAGGTTTTGATCATGTCACTGCTCTCCCTTCTATCCTTCAGGAAGTACATGTTGAGATTTCTGAGTCTCTCCATATATGTTCTGCTTCATTGTCCCTGGACTATTTTGGTTGTCCTTTCTCGTTTCCAGCAGGCTGATGTCTTTCTTTAGGTAAGGGCACTAATACTGCCCACTGTACTCAAGATATGGCTGAACTAGGGATCTGCACAGTGGCAGAATGACCTCCTCTTTCCTGCTGATTATAAATCTGACTATGCAGCTCAGGAGGCAATTTGCTTTGGCTTCTGCTTTCTTTCAATGTGCTGAGTGCTTCAGGTTACTTACAATTATCACTCCCAAGTCCTTCTCCTCCTCTAACCTGGCAACATGCACACCACCCAGCCAGCCAAAAACCTGACCATTTATCTAGCTTGCCTAGGTCTTCTCTGAGGTCCAGTCTCCCCTCGTCTATGTCTAGTCTCCCAGAAAGCTTTGTGTCATCCACAAACAGGTATACTTTACCTTTTATCCCATCTGCAATGTCACTGATAAAGATGCTTACCAACACAGCCAGTTTCTAACACACAGAACAGGTTTTGCCCCTACCCCTAGGTCCTCCAGCTTCCTTATTAACTAATGGGGAACAGGGTCAAAAGCCTTACTGAAACCCAGATAAAGGATGCCTACCACAAGGCCCCTGTCCACTGTTGTGATTACCCAGTCAAAGAAATTAATCAGGTGAGTCTGGCAGGAGCACCCTGACACAAGCCCATGCTGCCTCTTGTCCTGGGAGCTCATATTATTCCAGAAAGCTTACCAGTCTTTCTTTCATATAGTTTCCATGAGTTTTCCCACTATGGAGCTTAGAGGAGTAGCGTAAAGTAAATGATAGATTATGATAGCCCCCCTGCAGAAATGGAAAGGATCATAATTTGGCCCTGACAAGGTGGCCAGCCGATCCCTTACGCTTCCTGATTGCTTTTCCCACACCCATGCTCAGGCACGTTGTGATGTGCAGCAAGAGAGAGCATGGGGGTGTGCCCCATTGAAATGAATGGGGGTATTTTTTAATAGCATTTTATACATTATGATGATGAGTTAGAGATTAATAAAGGCCTGCGCTCGTCTAACAACACCCTTGTTAGTCAGGTAGTGGCCTTCATTAATTTCTAGCTCACCATCATAATGTACAAAATGCTAATAAAAAAATACCCCTATTCATTTCAATGGTGCGCGCTCCCATGCTCTCCCTTGCTGCATGTCTTAGTGCAAGGGCATGGAAGACAATCTAAAAGTGGAAAGAATCAGATGCCCACCTTGTCGGGCCAAACGATGATCCCTTCCTGTGAAATAACAGCTGTACAAAAATTTTAATGATTTCAGTGAGGGACTATCGCCAGCATGACCTATCATTTGCTGTAAGTAATGCAGTTAAAATTTAAGTGTACAAAATCCCTTTAACAGGGTCATCCCTTAACTCACTTTTGTGTAGCAGCACTACATGTCGCATGATGTGCTGTTCTCAATTCCAGGGGTACTTTCCCTGACTACAGTGAGGTGTTAACTAGGTCCACCGGGGACCCACCAGCACATCCGTCAACTCCCTCAGCACCTTTGGATGTATGCCATCCAATCAAAAGGATTTGTCTACTTTCAAGGCCTTTAAGCCTTTTCTTTCCTTTAAACTTCAGTCTCCCCATTTGTGACCCCACCCACTCCCCTGCAGTACTGGACCATCTTTCTCTTAAGTGAAATACTGAACAGAAGTACTCTTCAGTTCCCTCCGCCCACCCACCCACACTTCTCAACCTGACTATACCACCCTTCATGCCCCACTTCTCCTTGACATAATGGAAGAAAGCCTATCTCCCCAGTTTCCACCTCCTCTGTCAGTTGCAGCTCTTTTCTGGCCATGACCATTTGGACTGCCCTGCCTGCCTCTCTTGCCTTGGTACAATACTCTTCACTTTCATCATCCTTCTGAGTGCACTTGTACTTCCTGAAGGCTGACTTTACCACCTGAGCTATATCCCTATTATACCAGCTGGGCTTTTTGACCTTAGATTTTTTGCTTTTGAGTTTGGCACACATGTTAGTGCCTGCCAACAGCCCTCCTTGATTATGGCCCATTTCTGGTCCACTTCTGTTTCCTTCCTGATCTCAGCAAGGTGCTGTCTCAGAACCTCCCCCATCCTATTGTAGTCTGCCCTCCTAAGGTCTAGTAACCTTATTTATGTCATAATCACCTTCCTGCCCATGTCCTTGTGAAACCACACAGTACGGAGGTCATTTCCTGTGAATGTTGCCTCCACTTTTACATCTCAGACATGTGCACCATTGGACAGAACCAGGTCTAATACGGTCTTCTCCCTGGTGGACTCCAGGACACATCATGTCAGAAACCCCCTCTGGAATGCATCCAGCAGCACCTGAGTCCTGGTACAGGTGGTAGCCCTAACTGAAAAACCGGCACCAAGACCAAACACTGAAATCTCATCAATTAGTTTATTCAGTGCAGCACAAAAGCATTCAAACACACTCCAGACACTGGCAATACAAAGGGTGAATTTACAGCATCACTAACTGCCCCAACTGGTTTCATGCATTTGTGCCTCTTCAGGTGGACCGGTCCCACAAATTGTCACTCCTTAAATACTATCAGCAATTAAAACAGGTGCAAATGTGATAATAATTAAAAACAGTGGGTTCTGCACTTTTTATTTGTTGCACTTTTGCACTGCACTTTCACACTGCACTTAATAAACAAATTGGTAAGATTTCAGTGTTTGGTCTTGCTACCAGTTTTTCAGATTGGTGGATTTAATATTACCTTGGCACAAGAGAGAGTGGAGCTGCTTTTATTAATACTGTTCATGGTACAGGTGGTAGCTGGGATTTTCCAGTCTACCGCAGCCAGATTGGAGACCCCCATAATCACTACCTCCCCTGCTAACCATCTCCAGAATTTTAGACCCCAGATCCCTGTCTAATTCCTCACCCTCATTGTACCTGTACCCACAGCCTCTCTGTCCTTCCATCCAACTCTTCCTGTCTTGTACAGCTTATCTGTTCCCTCATGTACAGAGCCCTCCCTCCTCTTCCCACCCACTGTCCCTCTTATAAAGCTTGCACTCAGAGACTGAGAGGTCCCAGGCATGATTCGGCATGGCCCATGTCTCTGTAATGGCAGCCATGTCCGCCTCTCCCTCGGCCATCAGTGACTGCAACTCAGCCATTTTGTTCTCTAGGCTCCTTGCATTCAGAGCCACAACCTTTCACCATAACTGTTCTGCCTGCCCCCGCACTCCCAGTCCCACTCACTTATCCCCATCCCTCTGCCTCTTGTCTGAACTTGCTTTCTTCTGCCTTGATTGGGGGTAGCCATTCAGCCTCCTCCACCAGATGACTAAGGGTATTGTGAACTCTGCTGACCCTCCCATCAGTTTAAATTCAGATCCTTACCTACTGTATATAATCCTCAAATCTAGCTTCCAGCACCTTATATTGCGCACTTTACTGAGGTGCAGCCTATCTGGTGCATAAAGGGCCTTATTCTCCCAGGTATCCCACAGCTTCCAATTACCCCCTCCCCACACCACCCCTGAGCCAGACAGTAAATTCCTTAATTGTTTTCTTTCCTGCGCTGCTAGTCCCTGGTACCAGTGGCAACGCTGAGAAGGCTACTGCCCCCCCCCCCAGAGCTTCTCCATCTCCTTGAACCACTGGTAGTGAATAATGATATGAGGTTCCCCTCCTTTCCCATGTTCTCAGCAATCTGTGGACCCACCCTCCCCATGGTCATCTCTGGCTCGTACACTGTACCTTTCTGTGGATTGCCTTAGCTCCTGTGTCTCCCCATCTCACTCCCTTAACTATAGAGTCTCCCAAGAGCACTAATCTCCCCTCACCATCTGCCTTCTAGTTCCACTCCCCCTCCCCCTCTTACCTGGCTGTCCCGCCTTGCCTGCCCCCCATTCTGTCTGTCCCGAGAGCACCCTGACCCCTTCCATCCTCCTGCCTGATCTCCATCCTGACCTTATGCCCACCCCTCCAATCACCACTCCACTTCTCCCTTTGTCTGTCTGCCTGTCCCATGCCCATCTCCTTGTCTGCCCCCACTTCTTTCCTGCTCTGCCACCACTTCTCTTGCCCCTACCTATCCCCTTTCCCTCCACTCTGTGGTCTTCCCCCCTTATACCAGTATCCTTCTACTGCTTTCACCCCCCACTCCTTCCCATAGATCTTCCCTTTACCCCCCCAATCAGTGGGAGGAATCTGTTCCACACTGGTACCCATGGGGACACTCACATCAGACTCCTTCCCTCCTTGCCCTCCCCATTCCTCCTACTAATGTTCACCTCCCTTCTCTTGGCCTCCTCTCCTGCTGGGAGACAAGGACCCAAGGAACCTCCCTTAATTCACCCTCCATTCTCCACCCCCCACCTGACTCCACTTCCTGCATAGGCCCCTCCACCTGAACCCATTCCCTGCTCCTCCCTCATTCCTCTCAGACAGCCTCCACCAGCAACACTCCTAATTCCTTTCTGAGTTTCCATACTTCTGCTGCCACCTGACCTAGGCTCCTAAAGACAGGATACCCCCCTACTTCCCAGAAAGTACTCAAGAAAACTGCTGCTGTACACCCCCTGCAACACACTACTCTACTCATCCCATCCTGTCCCCCCCTTAGCAAGCCTCCTCTCCACATTCTAATGTTCCAACCCCTCCTTACAGAATACCTATCCTTGTACTGTTACATAGCTGTACCCTATATAGGGATTTTATATGGCCTCTTTGGAAACCTTGTAGTTGAAATCTGCAGTTAAGATGGGGATGGCGGTAAAGTTTCAAACTTTTGTTTACCCTGACTGCTGACCCAAGACAGGAACTTACTGAGCCGAACCTACATGGAAATGGCTGTAAAGCTGCATCCCCTTACTTACACTGTTAATTGACCCTAGATAGGGACTACGTGCATTCCCTTAGAGTTTCTTGTCTGCTGTTTCACTACTAGCTGACCCCAGATGAGGATTAGCTGCTAGCCCTCAGCTGAAACCTAGACAGAGATGGCTGTAAAGCTGCTACCCCTTACTTACCCTGTTAGCTGACCCTAGATAGGAACTAGCTGCATTCCTTCAAAGTTTATCTGCTAACTCACTTGTAAGCTGACCCTAGATAGGAACTAGCTGCCTTCCCTCAGTGTTCCTTGTCTGTTAACTCACTTGTAAGCTAACCCTAAATAAGGACTAACTGCACCCTCCCCCCAGTAATACCTGACTGTTAACTCCATGCTCCCATCTTGTCTTACCTGTTCTGCATTGAGCATTGTGATCTGCAACCTGTGGTCCTTCCTATAGATGCCCTGACAATGTCCCCAGATGTCCCTTAGGTAGATGCCACACTCCTCCTTCATGGCATTCATGCAAGGGGTTGCTTGGCTTTCTGGGATTTACATATGCACTACAGCTACCCTGTTGGCTGGCTTGTAGCATGTGGTGAATGGCATCTACTGAGTCCCTCCCTCAACTGCCCTCTAGTGGCATCCTCCCTCCTCCCTTTCCCACACATAATGCCCCACAGAAAATAATCACTCCAGCATTTCCCTGTTTGTAGCAGAAACACAAACAAAGGCACTTCCCTACTGAAGTCCTCGTCCCTCCAGTCTTCTCAACAGCAGCTGCTGAACTCTGCACTTCAGACTGAATTGTCTATGGTGGATGGAGGATTGCTGAAAGGTGACAGAATTGTGGTTCATAGAACACTTGGAAAGGAAATGTTACAGAAAATTCATGAAGGTCCTATGGGTATGGTGCCACATGGAAGGCTGGGAAGTAAGTTAGTAGGCACAGGGGCAGGTGCAAAGCTAGTGAGATGGGTAGAGAACTGGCTTCAGGGAAGGCAGCAGAGGGTGGTGGTGGGTGGGGAGCTCTCACACCCAAGGGTAGTGACGAGCGGTGTTCCACAGGGCTCGGTGTTGGGACCAGTGTTGTTTGGGATATTCATTGCGGACATATCAATGGACATCAAGAGCAAGATAAGTTTGTTTGTTGATGATACCAAGGTAGGAGCGGTGGTGGATGAATTATGGCAGGGGTTGCAGGATGATCTGACAAAGCTTGAAACCTGGTCAGACACCTGGCAACTGGGGTTTAATGCCAAAACGTGCAAGGTGCTGCATTTTGGGATGAAGAACCCAAGGAGGAGTTACCAGCTGGGGGAAGTGCAGCTAGCCCAGACAGAGGAGGAGAAGGATTTGGGGGTGCTCATTACAGGGTCAATGAACAACTTGGTACAATACAGGAAGGCAGCTGCAAAGGCCAACAAAATGCTGGGTTGTATTGCAAGGGGTATATCCTTGAGGAGGGAGGAGGTGATTCTGCCACTGTATAGGTCATTAGTTAGACCACACCTGGACTACTGCATGCAGTACTGGCACCCGTATCCAAAGATGGACATTAAGTTACTGGAGGGGGTGCAGCACAGGGTGACAAAGCTGATCAAGGGGCTGGGGGACTTATCATACGAGAGGAGACCGAGGGAGTTGAACATGTACTCACTGGAGGAGAGGAGGGACAGGGGGAACATGACTGAAACCTTTAAGTACATGAAAGGAATAAACAAGACAGGTACAGAGGGGCTGTTCAAAGTAAGGGAGGGGAGGGACACCAGGGGCTATGATATGAGACTGGAGGGAGGAAGGTTCAGGAGGGAGATGAGGAGACACTTTTTTACAGAGAGGGTGGTGGCTGGGTGGAATGCGTTACTTGCAGAAGTGGTATCCAGTAGAACAGTGGACTGCTTCAAAAGGGGATGAGACAGGACAAGGGGGAGGGTCAATGAAGGGGAAGGGTGGAAGGGAAGGGCAGCTGCAGAATAAGGGGTGCTAGCTGCACATTCGAGCAGACTTGATAGACCTCTAGGCCTTTATCTGCTGGTAAATTTGTTCATATGTTTCGTATAGATAGAAACATAGAAACATAGAATTTGACGGCAGATAAGGACCGCTTGGCCCACCCAATCTGCCCATTTCCCTACCTACTGGATAAGCTGCAGATCCTAGTTAACCAGCAGCCTACTTCTTCCTACCCCCACCCCCTAGAATGGATTTATGACTGTCCCATGCATGCTTGAATTCCACCACTGATTTTGAATCCACAACCTCCTCCGGAAGGCCGTTCCATGCATCCACAACCCTCTCTGTGAAAAAATATTTCCTTAAATTACCTCTGAGCCGCCCCCATCTTCAAATTGTGCCTCTTGTTCTTGCACACCTCTTTTTAAAAGATGCTACCCTCTTGGACTTTGTTGATTCCCTTGAGGTACTTGAACGTTTCTATCATGTCCCCCCCTCTACCTCCTTTCCTCAAGGCTATACATATTAAGCTCCTTTCGTCTCTCTTCATATGTCTTCCAGTGCAGACCTTGCACCATTTTAGTTGCCCTCCTCTGGACAGCTTCCATCCTATCTATGTCTTTGCAGAGATTGGGTCTCCAGAACTGCACACAGTACTCCAGATGGGGTCTCACCAGCTGTCTGTACAGAGGGATAATAACTTCCTGTTTTCTACTGGTGATGCCTCTCCCTATGCATCCCAGTATCCCCCCAGCCCTCCTTGTTGCCCTCTCACATTGCTTGCCCACCTTTAGGTCATCTGATATGACTACCCCCAGGTCCCTTTCCATTTTTGTTGTTGTTAGTATCTCACCCCTCATTGTGTATTCTTCCCCTGGGTTTTTGTTTCCCAGGTGTATTACCTTGCACTTCTTAGCATTGAATCTAAGCTGCCATACATTTGACCATTCCTCTAACCTTGCCAAGTCCCTTCTCATCCTTTCCACCCCACTCTGTGCATCAACTTTGTTGCAGATCTTTGTGTCATCTGCAAAGAGACATACTTTTCCTTCCAGTCCCTCTGCAATGTCGCTTATAAAGACATTGAAGAGGACTGGTCCTAATACTGAACCCTGCCGTACCCCACTAGTAACCCTCCTTTCTTCTGAGTGGACTCCATTTACTATTACTCTATGTGTCCTATTCTCCAGCCAATTCTTTACCCAGGCTGTCATCTTAAAAAATGTAAACGCAGAGCTAGAGATGTAGTGTACTGGCCAGGGATCACTAAAGATACAGAAAACACAGTTTTGGTTTGTCATATTTGTCAAAAATACAGATCTGCACTGCAGAAAGACCCTCTTATTTCAGACTCAGAACATGCCAGCATTTGGGGAAAAGCAGGTGTGGATTTGTTCACACTTGGAGGAAGAGAGTACATGGCTGTGATTGATGCACTTTCAAGTTACCCTGAGGCTGTCAAGTTAAGATGTCAACATTCAGTCAAGTGATACAAAAGTTAACAGTAATATTTGCAAGATTTGGAATCCCACAGACAGTGAGGACTGACAATGGACCTCAGTATGTGAGTAAAGAATTTAAAGCTTTTGATGCAGCTTGTGATTTCAATCATGTCACTTGAAGTCCTACATATCCACAAGGGGCTGGATTGGCACAGTGTGGAGTAAAGCTCATTATACAATGGCAAGAAATAATGCTGGTCTCTGACTGGTCAGACTCAGTGTGTGCCTGGGACAGTGATGTTATCTGAGCATAACATCACTGTATCGAGTCCAGGCACACACATGACCGCATGACAGAATTGGTAATCTTGGAAATCGTGTGCCCCGCTATGAGTTACCATGGCTCTGTTCTGCACTGGAAAGGACTTCAGATCCTCCCCCGTGACAATGTCACCACCCACCAAACTGCAAATCCATAAATAACTGAAGGTCCCCCAACTTTCCTGACGCACTGACCGCCACCGAGTCGCCATTCCATACAGGCAGATGTCAGCAGCCTGCAGCCACAGAGGTAGCACACATCATTGCTGGACACATGTTGCTGTGGAACACCTGTTGGGGAGATGTCTGTCGCTGTTGGAGCAGCACTGTGGAGGTGTCGATGTAGCAGTGTCGACGTCTGATGGGTAACCAACAGTACCAGACATAAGATAAATATAATTTTCATGCCCATCTTTTCCTCCAAACTGAGCGAATTCACTGAACTGCTCTGATCCTAACTCACATTCACACACTTCAGAGACAGCATTTGAGTTGGAGACAAAAAAACGAGCCATGAAAGTTACATTCAGCCATGTTACCCTTCATGGAATTTGAAGTCTTTAGTTGCAAAAAACATATAAAACAAGGCAAACTCAATCTTTTTTTAAAGTTACACAACCATGGCTTTAGACTCTCTGGGTGGGATATTCAGAACTGCACCAGGCAGGGGCACAAGCCGGGCGCAGCACAACTAGGATGCGCCAGGGCGTGGCCTGGGTGATAGTCAATGGTGCTGCGCCATGGCTCCGCACCATTGCATATGGCACTGTGGCCACCCGCATTGCGCATGGCACAGTGGCACTGCGCCAGCACAAGTGGCCAGTGAGGAGCAGGGGAATGTGCTAGCGCAAGTGCCATTGTGCTAGGCGCAGCAACCACGATATTCAGCGGTGGACATGCAGATGGGGCCATAATGTATGCAAGGTGCAAATGGGGACATTAGCATGTCGTTATGGCTCCATTTGGATGCAGGTGCGCCGATCCCCGGCTACTTGCACCTGGCACCCTTCCAGGCAGCAGCCGTCGGGGAACGACGCCCCCTGCCCCCACTGACAACGTGCTCCGACACCCGATCGCGGGCATGTGTATTAAATAAACCATCCAATATCCCTGGTGGTCTGGTGACTGCTTCCAGCCTGATCGTGGGCATATGAATTAAATAGCGTCCATTATCTCGGTGGTCCAGTGATCGCTCCAGCTCGACTAGGGTATATGTAGTAATACACTGTAAAACATCTGGTGGTTCAGTGGTTCACTCTTCCTTTCCGCCTATCGAGCCTCACTACTCCGCCTTCATCAGCCGCGGCAGCCCGGCCAGCAGCCGCCCGCCGCCACCACCGATTGCGATGCACGGCCAGGCTCTGTTCATTGTTCGGGCCACGGACGGTAGACTGATACATATAGCCATAGTCCAGATATGTGAACGAATCCACCGTTATCTGGACTGTGTAGTATGGTACAGTCTGCACACCCATTGGCCCATGCTGTGGACCAATTGGCGTACAGCCGTACTGTACGCAGTCAGTCGGGGGGCGGCCGGCCGGTTTGCGGGCAGGTAGCTGCCACCCGCCGCTGACAGGGGGAAGTTGGGTGGTGGGGCTCAGTGGGCAGGTGAGGAGTGGGGGTAGACCACTGGACCACCGGGGATGGTTTTTACGTTGTATTTACTACATATGCCCACGATAGGGCTGGAAGCAGTCCACTGGACCACCAAGGATATTGGACGTTTATTTTATACTTATGCCTGCAATCAGGCTGGAAGCGGTCCACTAGACCACCAGGGATATTGGACGTTTATTTTATACTTATGCCTGCGATCGGGCAGGAAGCAGTCCACTGGACCACTAGGGATATTGAAAGTTTATTTTATACTTATGCCCGCGATCGGGCTGGAAAAGGTCCACTGGACCACCAGGGATATTGGACGTATTTAATTCAAAACATATGCCCGCGATCGGGCATGGGGGGGTGCTACCATGACGGACGGTGCCGCAGGAGCTCAGGTGGCCACCCACAGCTGGCAGCTGCCGTGTTGCGCCCTGCAATATGGCGGCTCACCTGTGGGTGGCCAGCTGTTGCTCCTGTTTTTCTTGGCTCAACTGTGTGTGGTGCAGGTAGGGTTGCACCTGCATCTGCTTAGCACATCCCGGCTAAATATCGGATGTGCGGGAGTGGCGATGGTACTTCACTCTGTACTGCACCCCAGCGCATCGGATTTGTGCCATGCACTTTCCTTTGAACATCGCCTCGGGGTGCACCAGTGGGTTGCGCATTGTGCAACTGTGTTGCGCCAGGCGCAACCCTTCTGAATATCCCACCCTCTGTATTTAGTGAAGCTGCTCATTTCACCATGTCCACGCTCACTCTACAACCATGGCTTCACAGTGTCTCTGTGCTCAGTAAAGCTGCTCATTTCATCATGCTCGAGCTCGCTCTAAACAGCACCACACCAAACAATACATATTTTCCCGATTCCAGTGCAGATTAATTTATTTTTAAAACCTAACCTCAGAAGCATCTCTGTCAGTTATTCTTTCCCCTTCAATGCATAAGGGAAATGAGTGACTCACCCGATCGCTTTCCGGGAACCAGAAATGTCAGCCCGCTCATTGCCATATCTCATAACTTTAAACTGTTTCCTCACATGTGATTTAAAAAATTAAGGGGGGGGCTTCAGGTACCAGGCAAACACATTATCTTAAAGAGAAAAACAGTTTTTCTTTGGGGGCTGGGTGACAAGAGAGACATGCAAATCCTCAGTAAGAACAGCTCCACCTTCTGGACAGACAGTAAAAGAAACTTTTTTTTTCACAAAATAAGCTTCCACACACTACAAAAATGTAAATAATATATATTTTAAAAAATATTTATTCTAATTTTATGCTCACATTAAATGAGCCATTGTATAATAGCAATAATGCACTCCAGGGTGTGGGTTGTGCTGAGATAACCTAATTTCTGGGGCATTAAATGCACTCGGCCTGCAGTCTCGTGCCCAACCACACAACTTGTGAGGTTATCCCAGTACAACTCACACCCTGTTATGTATTATTGCTTAATTAAAACTTTACTGAAAAAGGCTAAGGATGCTTAAGCTGGCCAGTCTTTCACTTTGCTGAACTGCAGAGCAACACCATTAGAAAGTTGCAAATCACCTGCTGAATTTCCCAATGGAAGATGGAAGGAGCCTCAGGTCACCAAACTCGTACCAGATTACCACATCGGAAACTAAAATGCAATACTGCTAATAAAAGCATACTGAGACAAAAGGCTATGCAATTTAAGAAGGAATGTCATACATATAACAAAACATCAAAAGTCAGAGACCATTGAAGGGAAACAGTGAGAGTGAGAAGTGATGGTTGTTACTGTGAACTAGCATTTGTACAGACTTGTGGCTACAGGATCCTACGTAGTACAGCGGAGCCCACTTATAAGAACATTAAGCTCTCACACTTTGTGATAGTGAGCCTCCCCCAAGCCATGGAAAAGCTTTTGAGCCTCCCTCAAATTTGGAAAAAATGTTGGGCCTCCCCATAGAAAAAAATATCATACTTTGCATAGTACAACAGGAATAAAGTGAGACTAATAAAGCCGACTGAGTATATTCATATTTTATTCAACTTACTGTTCTCCTCCCCCAACCCCACACCCCAGTTTATCCTTGTCACTCCACTTTTCTGGCTCTTGGGCCCTTGTTACTGTGTTTCCTCTCTATCTATAACAACTACTTAGCCACTTCATCTCTCCCCCTCTTACCCTATTGTCAAGCCACTTCTTGTACCCTTACCCCGGGTCACACCTGAAAACAAGCCCTAACTCTGTATGCCTTTTCCCAGTCACTAATTTGCATA
Source organism: Neoceratodus forsteri (assembly GCA_016271365.2). Classification (NCBI taxonomy): domain Eukaryota; kingdom Metazoa; phylum Chordata; order Ceratodontiformes; family Ceratodontidae; genus Neoceratodus; species Neoceratodus forsteri. Next base: position 1,046,757,417 of record CM028131.1, read on the forward strand.
TAAACACCCACTGTACAAACTAGCGTTGCCTCAGTATGCCTTCCAGTCCCTAATTTACATATAAATACACACCTAGAAACACGCTTTGGCTCAATGGGCCTTTCCTGGTCCCAGCTTTGTGCATGAGTAAAGAAATCCACCTGCCATTATCCATATTTAGTTTGCTTCTTCCCTTCACACAAAACATCCAAAACTTAAAATTTAAATACTGTACATTCTCAGACTTGACTGGGCCTCCCCCTGGAACACTTTAGAGCCTCCCTTGGGAGGCTGGCCTCACCATTTGAGAACCACTAGTTTATAAGAACATCCCGCTTATAATAACGTTTTGCCCATCTTCCAATTTTGCCTCATTATATTCTATGGGACCAAAGCCCATTTATAAGAACACGCAGACTGGTTATAATAATATTTTTCTGCCTAGGTTCTAGTAACCTGCACTCTCCTCTGTACTTTGTGATGGCCACTGACGGTTAATTACTGTGCTGATGACACCCCATTAAGTGGGTTGTTAAGAGGCTAAGCACAGCACATTCAATAGTGCATTCCATCAATGGCTGACTGCATTCCTTAGTGTTTTACTGCATAAAAGGGTCATTTGCTATACTAACATGTAACGGTACACATACATGGAGAAACACAGATGAACTGGGTTGACAATGGCCCAGAAAATCAACACTATAGAGTGTTTGAGCCAACCTGCTACTTAAAGGTCTGACACTGCAAAAGAGCTCAACAATGTCTGCAAAATTTCCTAAATCCTGTCTAACTAATAAAGCTCTACCAAGATTACAAATGGAGTTTTAACTCTGAAATTACGAGAAAACAAGTTAGTAAAGATGAGCTAGTCGAAAGTACCTTACTTCACTGGTTCAGTGCACGTCAAACTGCAGATGACCCCATCAATGGTCTCATCATGCTCATTAATCTCCATTCTTCTCCAACTATCAAAAACCCTTGAGCCTATAATTGCGGATCAGCTCGTGGACTACTTCAATAAAAACAAAATTCAATGTCCCCAACACCACTGCTTTCGAAAAGGCCATAGTACAACTACCGCTCTGTTATAATTTACTGGTTTCATACATAACTCACTCGACCAAGGCTATCTGATTGGAGCTGCCTTAATCGATCTGATGAAGGCCTTTGATACTGTGAACCACTCAGTACTACTTGAACAACTAACACATGCAGGGATATCAAGTGAAGCTGTCAACTGGTTTAAAAGCTACTTAGCAGACCACTCACAACAGGTCAAGATAACCAATGTCCTCTCCGAAAGTAAGCCAATCCACTCCAGAGTGCCTCAAGGATCCATCTTGGGGCCTCTTCTCTTTAGTATCTTTCTGAATAACCAACCACGTGCCTGCAAAGAACAGATTCTGCTCTACGCAGACGATGCCGTGATCTGTTCGGGTATCCTGGATCCAAAGATCTTCCAAGATAACCTTCAACTCAGTTTCTAAGAAGTGGAGAGATAGTTCAGTACTCAGAAACTGGTGCTAAATTATAAAAAAACAAAAGTAATGCTTTTCAACAGCACCCACAACAAACACAAGTCCAAACCTTTTGTCATCACAAACAGCACTGGCACCCCACTTGAGCAGATCCACTCCTTCAAATATCTTGGGATCACTGTCGATAGCTTGCTAACCTACTCACAGCATATAGACAACATAGCTCAAGCGGTCAACATAAGGATCAGCCTGCTCCACAGGCACAAGCATAGCCTGACTCCCTAGGCACTAAGAACAGCTATCTTCAGCTCCGTCATCTCCATAATTGATTATGGGTTGGTCATGTATGGCTCTGCCTTAGCTACCTCCCTCCACAGGATAACCATCACTCTAAATAAAGTTTGCAGACTCCTAACAGGAGCTGCCCACCTCATACACTCGTGTGACCTTTACTCCCAATCTGGGTGGCTTCAATTATTCATCCAGATCCAATATCAAACCTGCGTGCTAGCCAAGAGGCCCAACTTGGTCTTCTACCCTCTGGGGTCCAAAATCTCCTTAGCTCTTGTTGGGGCATGCAACGTACTTGCAGCTCAGCTACCCAGGTATTTACGGTCCCTAGATGCTACACCACTCTTGTGCAATGGTCTTTTGCCTATAGAGCTTCCCTCTGGCTCAACTTCCTAGATAAGGACATCTCTTCTGAAGCTAAATTAGGCCCTTTCAAACACAAGCTCCAGCAGCACCTACTGGCAATCAGTATTTGTGACTGCCGCCCCTAGCAGCCTTAACCCTTCGTGCAATACTTAGTTATATCTCACCCCATGGCCCTTTATCTCTACCTTACCCACATCCTCCTCTACCACCTCCCCATTTTCCCTTCCCTCTCCCCACCTTTTTTTCTCTCTAACCCCTACCACCCCATATGCCCTACACTTTCCCCCTTTCTCGTTTCTCTCTACCACCCACCCTCCACCCCACTTTATTTACCATCTTGGACTCTTGACAAGGCCTACTAGGCTGCACTTCTTCTTACATTTCTATTCTCTTCCCCATCCGCTTTTATTTAGTATAACATACAGTTCTCTTATTGATTACGTGCGTCTTATTTGCCTCAAAGTATTGTCATGATGTTAATTATTTTATATGCTTATTGATTACCTTTATTTTGTGTATGTTTTACTCTTCTGATGTGGAACCTTTGTAAAAGAGTTGTGTTGCTCAAAGGTATTGTAATTCAAGATTGAATAAACAAATCAAAGCACAACAGCTAGCCAATGGACTGGGTGTCTGTTTCACTACAACAAATGGCTGGCTATGTCACTAGGAGTGGCACAATATCTACTTCAAAAGGTGTCATGGTGAGAAACAAGACGCCAACCCCAGCAGTGCCCTGAGTTGGACTGAAACTGTCTTCCCTTTGCTTCTGAACAAATAGACAGTATAGCTGAGAGTTTTGAGTAACAAGCTGTGAATGAGCTTGAATGAGCTTGGTACATCCAGCAGACCTGGGTTTGATTCCTAAACCACTACTTGTACACTGTATGACCTTGAGCAAGTCAAATAACCTTCACAGTGCTCCTGAGTCATCCCTGAAAACCCGGCCTTGTGCCTAGAGGGCCTTATCTGGTTACCAAAAGAATAAAATAAATAATAAAAAAAAATGCCCACCTAAATCCATTTACAATTGTGACAAGACTGGAATTTACTTCCAAGTGATACCCACTGGCATACTGGCATTTCAGAGTGAACCGACATCAAGTGGGGAAAAAAGCAAAAGAAGATTTTGGCTTTAATGTGTTCAAACATGTCCAGGACTGATAAACTGCCTCTTTTAATCATAGGAAAGCCTAAGAACTCACGCTTCTTCTGAGGCACTTCACTCAAATCAATACCTATAGACTACCATCCCAACAGTAGCGTGTCGATGACTGGACACATTTTTACTGAGTGGGCAACAAAACTGAATGCCAAATTTCATAGAAAACTAAGCAAAATGTGTCTAATTTTGGACAGTTGTAGTGCACACCCAGGGCTCTCAGCAACATAAAACTAGGCTTATTCCTCCCAATACCATCTTATTGATCCGGCCTATGGATCAAGGGGTTATACACAACCTGAAACAGCACTATCATAGAAAAATCACTGATAAACTACATATCTTAAATGTTGCTGGCAGAACTGCTAAGTCTAGTGAGTTTAACCAAGAGATTACGATCCTTGACTGCATACAGATGCTGAACGCTACCTGGCATCAGGTGGAACCAGAGACTATCTCAAACTGCTTTAAAAAAGCAGGCTTCACAAACTCTGAAAGCCCAGAAAACCCTGAATGCCCTAAAAGCACCAACCAAAGCATCCCCGAGGAGAATTTTGTGGTAAGGGGGGATGAGCACTGAAGAACTTATTTATTTTATTATTTATTTAGTTTTTGTTGTCTGGGTAAGTGCACTAGACTAATTCTGCCTATTTTCAGGCATGACCCATGGGAGGGGGATACAGATAAATGCCAACTGACCTTGAACCAAATTAAGCTGTTGGTGGTATTTTTAGTGAATGCAGGGAAATTTGGCCAGGGCACCAGGGAAATTCCCCTACTCTGCAGTAGGTGGAATCCTTGTCGGTCATAGCCAAGATGGCCGACATCCAGGAGGATGGTGTGGATAGAGGAGGTGGAGAACCTGTTACACCTTGTACTAAACCTGGTACTACTGTGGAACCTAATACTGCTGCTGTTTCTGATGTTGATGGGCTGACTTTAGTGGAGGGCATTATTGACAATATTTTACAAGACAATACCTGAGAAGGACTTCCTGCTACAGATAGATAGAATCCTTACTCGACTTATGCTATCCTTCCCAAGGACCATCTACATTATGTGTTTCAGCTGCATAAACCTTTTTTAACTCACCTAGTACATGATGCTGCAAATAAAACATAGGACATTCCTGATGCTATATTTTCCGCAACAGCCTCTCAGACAGGTGCAACTGAACGAAATATGACTCGTTCACTTGTGCAAGAAAAAACATCACTCCCCTCCTCTTTGCATCTTAGAGACACTACCCACCCTGACAATACTTCTGAATTTACCTGGACCCCAGAATTAGCTCTACGAGTGGCAGGCTGGCGTCGCTTAAATGAGGGAACTCCCTGGACTTCCCCGGGACCTGTCAGCATGACTGACATAATAAATTCTGTCCGACACTCGGATTTTGAAGTTCCTTCACTTAATAAAGCTGCACAGCATTCGGACATTGTACAACTCCCGCAGTGTACACAAACGCGGTCGCCAATAGACTCCATGGATGTTAGCCGGCCACAGCTTGACTCAAACCAATCTAAGGGCCCCAACACCATGGCATCGCACTCAAGCAGTTCTTCTGCAGAGGGCGATCCTGTTCCTAAAGTTTCTATTCCTGAACCTGTTACTCCTCACCAGACTAACCCTCCAGATACTGGTTTTAAACTCATTGACTTATTTCAGGTGGTTGGCAAACCTGCACAGTGCAGGAACACAGTACACATGAAATACCTTGGGGATTTAAACTCAGCACCAACTCGGAGAACTGTTTTACATTCAATGTTAGCCCATATATGATATTAGCTTTAAGAGTGTCTATACTTTAGAGCATTTTTGGACTAAATATGAGACAATTAAATCGTCTCCACTTTGGGCCTCTTTCTTTCATATCCCCCTCACTAAACCATTAGTTAAAATTATCACCTTGCTATTTTGGTGGGAGGGGGTAAGTATTGCAGATGTTCAATACTGGCTTAAAAAAAGATGTGACATCCTAGATACATCCCCACCCTATTGTGGATGAAGACTTGGTTTGGACTGGAGGCTGGAAAGTTAAAATACAGCTCCGACATACTGACAGGGCATTTGCCTAGTAGTTTCTATATTGGGAGAGATAGGGGGTTATGCTTTTACCCAGGGCAGCCTTGTACACATCATAAATGTGGGTCTAGGACACACTTGAGTTACACATGTGATAAACCTCATTGTACTCTTTGTCTAGCTTATGGCCATGTTAATTTAGAGTGTCCCACTCCCCAGAAATGCAACTTGTGTGATGAACAGGGGCATACTTATCAATCCTGCCCTTGGGCAGATCATAATCAGTTGGATCACCCCCCCACAGGATCAGCTTGCATTAATAACTGACTCCCAGGTTCAGGCTTTAAGAAGAAAGGAAGGTAACCCTCCAGAGGTAGACCCCTCCTCTAACATACCGACTGTGGTCCCCGTTGATCCTACTATGGTGGTACCACAAGGCCCCTTTTCTCCCTCATCAATTCCTGCTTGGCAACCTAAAGACACTCCTTCTGTTGCTATGGAGCATAGAAGCACAGATGATCCTTCTATAGACAACCAGAGTCAGGGACCTATGCCCCCTCCTCCCCCCCCTCGGGTAGATGAGATGTTCACCCCAGTCCCTAGTCCCAGGAAAAATAAAGGTGAAAGGAAGCCCACTGTCCAAACTCCAAGAAGGTCTATTCTTACCAGAAACATATTTCAGGCTTTAGCAAAGAAAAGGTAATAGGGAGAAACCAAGGAGGAAGATGCAGATTCTGACACCTCAAGGGCATCTTCCTCTAGAATGGATTATTCCTCAGATTTCTGGCAAGAGTCCTCTCACCCGGTAGGGAAATAAAAAGGGTTGCCACCACACAGGTAAAGTTTGATATGTTGTGTAAATATACTTTTCCCTTTTTTTTCCCATGGCTGTAGCTGTCAAGCTGTGTTGCCTTACTTTAAATGTATGTAGTATGAAGTCCTTTCGAAAACAGCTCACTACTTTTCAATACCTTAAAGATTTGCCACATGAAATATATTTTTTTCAAGATACAAGGTTGAAGACACAACAAGATATCAGTCAGGTGTCAGGGAAATGGATGAAGGGGCCTTCTTATTGGACATATGGGAAAGATTTATGCGATGGTTTAGGTATTTTATTTTCAAATTTTTATTTCCATATTTCCAAGGTTTTGGATATTTCTCCAGGGTGAGCTATGTTGATTGATTGTACATATAAATCCTTGAGACTAAGATTAATTAATATATATGCCCCTCAGAGCATTGCATCTCGATCAGCACTTTTTCAACTGGTTCAACCTTATTGTTTTTTTTTTTTTTATTTTATTTTAGTCTTTGGTAACCAGGTAAGGCCCACTAGGCACAAGTGCCTGTTTTCAGGGGCGACCTGGGAGCACTGGGTGATTAAGTGACTTGCTCAGAGTCACACAATATGCAAGTGGAGGTTGTGAGAATCAAACTCAAGTCTGGTCTACTGGATGTATCAAGCTCATTCACACCTCATTCCTCTAACCCGCTAGGCTATACTGCCAGCCCAAATACTTCCCAATACATTTATTTTGGGGGTGATTTCAATTGCGTATTAACATACGCAGATAGAGGGAGAAATACACAGAAAATCTTTGGGGATATGGCCATGCTAAATAAAATAATCCGTACGGCACGACTTATGGACGGGTATTGTGTGGTGCACAAAATGGTGCTAAAAACTTATTATAGAGGGAGTTACGCCACCAGGATTGATTACATATTTATTTCTAAAAACATTCGGGTGCTGCATGCTGTGGTACATCCTTGTGAGACTTCAGATCACTTGGCTGTCTCATTTACATACACATCGGCTGGCGGTTCTTTTCCCAGCTGGCTTGCTTCCCATTGGAAATTGAACAGTACTCTGCTGACTGATCCAGTGGTTTCAGAGATCGGCTTAGATTTTATACGTGGCAGAGCCTCAGTTACTGATGCTTATGCCCCCCTGCCCCCTTGGTAGGAGGATATGAAAACAGACCTGAAGTCCTTTTTTTCTTCAGAAAGCACATCATAAAACATCATCAGATTATCTTAGATATTCTCGATTAAGACATGATCTGTTGGCCCTACTTTCACAATCTTTTGAAACACATACAGTTTTTTCTCAACAGATTACAGCTCTTAAGGCAGAAATTGAAGCGTATTAATATAATAGAGCTTTGCCTTTAAAATTAGAAGCTCAATGTGGTACTCAGGGCACCAAACCTTCATTAGACATTTTTAAAAGCTGCACGGATAGGGTATTAGCCACTCACATGGATCATATCAGGGATTCTGCCACTAAACAAACATATACTACTTTATCACAGATACAATGGCACGTACAAAAATATTTGGAGAACATGTTCAGCCAGTCTTGTCAGCCAGTACTGACTCTACCTTTTTAAACAATGCAACAGTTCCTGATGTTGATCAGGTGCATCTTGATTCCCTTCTTGTCCCTATTTCAGTGCAAGAAACTAGGCTAGCTATACAGCACCAGGAAAAAACGTACCTTCCCGGGGGCAGATGGCCTCACTGCAGAACTATACCGACACTATATAGCTGTATTTTCACCCATTTTGACAGTAGTTTTTAATGATATTTTGGGGTCATGTTCAATACCCCAACACTTTTCAGATGCTATTATGATTTTGTTACTTAAGAAAGGAGAAAGATCTGACATTTTAAATTGGAAACCCCTTAGTTTACTAAATGTAGATTACAAAATACTCATGTCCATATTGTTACATAGACTACTACCTATAGCCTCTCAAGTTATTTCTCCAATATAGACTTGTGCCATTCCAAACAGGACTTTACAGTATAATCTATCTTTTTTTGAGAGATACCATTGCCACAAATGAACAAAACTGCCAAATAACATCAAATCAAATCAAATCAACTTTATTCTTATAGCACCTTTCAAAACCAAGGCACTGCACATAAAACCGAGTACATCAAATATAAATAGAATTAAAACAAAGACATTAAAACAGATCATCCATAACTAGGGAAGGCAAAATTAAATAAATACGTTTTTAACTCAGTTTTAAATCTACTGACAGTTGGGCATTCTCTTAACTGACAACGTAAAGAATTCCACAGGGTTGGAGCTGAAAAAGAGAAGGCATGAGAACCAGATGTCTTCAATCGTACCCTGGGAATCTCCAGCAATCCCTCGTCGGTGGATCAGAGAGAACAGAGGGGGCAATAGGGTACCAGGAGATCTTGAAGATGACCAGGTCCCTAATCATGTAGGGCTTTAAAGGTTAGCAAGCCAATCTTAAAGGTGATCCAAAACTGAACAGGCAGCCAGTGCAGCTTGCGGAGCACAGGCGTAATATGACTGGTTCTAGAAGTCCCAGTCAGAAGCCTGGCCGCTGTGTTCTGCACCAGTTACAGGTAGTGGATATCAACCCCTGGTAGCCCTAGGTAGAGGGAGTTGCAGTAATCAAAATGGGTAGTGACAAAGGCATGGACCAGTGTTGGAAGATCATCTGGAGGAACCAGGTGTTTCATCCTGGTGATATTTCTCAGTTGGTAAAAAGAGGATTTGACGACAGCTGACACCTGGGATTTTAGAGTCAGACCATCATCAAAAATGCAGCAACATGGCTTTAGAAAAGGTCATAGTACATAGTACATCCTCTGCCTTACTCGAATTCACCAGCTCCATTCACAGCTCCCTTGACAATGGACAACAAACTGGTGCTATTTTCATCAACCTGACCAAAGCCTTCGATACTGTCCACCACTCCCTCCTGCTGAGCCAACTAAAAAATGCTGGTCTCTCCAATGATTCAATCTCTTGGTTCAAAAGCTATCTTGAAAACCGCACTCAGCAGGTAAAAATTGGAGATGTGCACTCTGATTCAGACCTGTCCTCTCTGGAGTCCCCCAGGGTTCAATACTGGGCCCCCTACTCTGCAGCCTGTTCCTTAATACCCTACCGGACTCCTGCACTGAACATATCACCCTGAATGCCGATGATGCAGTAATCCTTGCCACACACCAGGACCCAAAGAAATTGCAAGAAAATCTCCAACTCGGCTTCTCCTCAGTTGAGAATTGGCTCACAAAGCTCAAACTGATTCTTAATAAAAAAAAACAAAGGCCATGATCTTCAGCAGCTCCCATAATAAACATAAGCACTTCCAACTCTCCGTTATCACCAGACAAGGTGCCGCACTGGAACAGGTCAAAAACTTTAAATACCTCAGGATCACCCTTGACCCTCACCTCTCCTACACTGCCCACATCGACCATGTTGCCAAAGCTGCTAACTCCCAGCTAGGCCTGCTATTCCATCATAGGAAACACCTGACACCTGAAGCCCTCGCTGTCGCTGTCCAGAGCTCCATCACATCCATAATTGATTATGGCATTATCATTTACGGCTCTGCTACAACCACCGCACTCAAACGTGTATCCACTGCCCTCAACAAGGCCTGTCGACTTGTCACTGGCTCCCAACGCCTAACTCACACCTGTGACCTCTATTCTCAAACTGGTTGGTTGAATCTTGCCAATCGAATAAAACACCAAACTTGTATTACTACTAAGAAAATCTTGCTGGGGCCTTGTCCCCCCGGAGTCTGTGCCCTCATACAACCGAGAATCCATACCTGACATACCAGGGGATCGAAACCTCAGCTTCTGCAAGTCCTGCATTGCTGCACAACACAAGGCCAAAGATCCTTTGCTTACCGCGCCACTAGTTGGTACAACGGTCTTCCCAATGACATCTCATCTTCACTATCGCTCAGCACTTTTAAGACTCGTCTCCCGCCTAACACTGACTGCCTCCAACCTCTGTGACTGTTGTGGCTAAACATGTCTTTTGGTTCCATAGCTGAAGATGCTGTTTTGGATCCACATCTACTCCTGCACTTTGCCAGCACCCCTCCCATCTTCACCTCCCCTGCTGGCCCATGACAAATGCCACCCGGCTGCACTACCTCTATTCTTATCCGCCTTCCACCTCTCATCTCTCTGTCCCCCCCAACCTACCTCCCCTTTTCTCCCATCCACTTAGTCTCCCTGATTTCACCCTCCTCCTTTCCCTTTCCCTTCCCCAAAGTTTCACCTTATTGCTCTTTTTTCATCTACAAGACTATGTTTTTTTTTTTTAATTTTATAAACTGTTATCTTTGCTCATGATTGTCTCAATTGTACCAGTGATGTGAAACCTTTATAAAAGAGCCTCGGCTCAAAGGTATTTTGTAATCCTAGAACAAATAAATAAAATAAATAAATAAATAAAAAATAGTGCCCAAGTTACACACCCGGTCTGAGGTAGTGAGCGACATACCACCAAGTAACAAGCCTGATGGTTGTCCAGCCCCCAAACCCACCCCTGGACAACCTGAGTCCACTACCAGCACTTCAGTCTTGTCTGGATTCAGTCTCAGCCAGCTAGAACTCATCCAGGCTCTGATCTCAGTAAAGCAATTATTTAGCACGGAGAGTGCATCATTCTGTCTGCGCAGAAAGGACATATACAGCTGAGTATCATCTACATAGCAATGAAAACTCAGACTGTATCACCTGATGATATCTCCCAATGGCAGCATGTACACTGAAAACAACATGGGTACCAAAATGGAACCCTGTGACACCCCACAAGGCAGAGAGTGAGCACCAGAGGAATAAATTCCAGTGGCAACTCTCTGAAACCTGCCCATGAGGTATGAATGGAACCATTTAAAGACTGTACCAGTCAGCCCACAAAAAAGCTGCAGTCACTCCAGCAGCACACCATGGTCTACAGTGTCAAATGCAGCAGAGAGAGCAAGAAGGACCAGAATGGTATGTGCCTTTCGATCTCTGGCCATTAGGAGGTCATTCAATACCCAGACAAGGGCAGTCTCCATGCTATGCTTCTTCCTAAAACCAGACTGGAGAGTATCATAGACATTGTGAGTTGTAAGATGATCATCCAGTTGCAACGCAACCACCTTTTCAATAACCTTACCAACAAATGGCAGGTTAGAGATGGGCCGGTAGTTGGCTAGATAGTCTGGATCCAAGCCCCCTCCCACAATCTCCAAAGGTGTCTGGTAAAGAAGTCAGCAAGTTTAACACTTCAAAAGAGGTTACCCACCGAAACAAAAACCTAGATGTATTACTATTACCCATTTGTCCAATGAAACTATCAGAAGGACACTCAATTTGTACTGTATTCTGCTCCATATCAGAAAAAAACAGAAATTAAACCCGAAACATCAGAAAAACACTGATTCAAAACATTTGCCATCGCAGATGGATCAGTTACTGTTTGTTGAAGATGTTGAAGTGAAGAAAAGGATGACTTTGATTTAGAAAAAAGTAAATGGTTCACAGTGTCCAAAAATTTCTTGGAATCCTGCGAAACATCCTTCAATTTAGACTTAAAAAAAAATCAACCTTCGCCTGTTTTACCTTTCTACACAACAAATTCCTGGCTGCCCTATAAGCCAATAAATTGTCCACAGAAGGGAATTTTTTATAAGTAAGCCAAGCAATTTTCTTTTGTCTGTTGTACTGTTTTAAATCATTGGAAAACCAAGGAAACAGTACACCCTTCATACATATTACCCATATAGAAAATACTTTATTTTGAACAGTCAAAAGTTGCTGACAAAAAAATCAAGAGCACAGTCTGGGTCAGGTATAAAATCTATATAGGACCAATCCAAACTCATTAACTCATTAAGTAAGACTTCAGGGTGATATTTTTTAAAATTTCGAGTATGGCATACCCTAGAAGGAATCTTGCTACGCCTACAATTTAGTACACTAAAAGTGACCTGATGGTCACTCACAGAGTCCCCTAATACTCTAGCACAAGAAACAATGTTTAAATTATTTGTAACAACCCAATCTAAAAGAGTGTGGTTCATGGAATCAATATTCAACCTGGCTGGATCATCCAAAAGTTGTGACAAACTATAAGATCCCAATAAACATTCTATAGTCCTATCAGCCTTTAACCAATTCAAGTTGATATCACCCATCATAATGAAATCATGCTTATCCAAAAATGGAGTGATCTTATCAAGAAATTCTTGTAAGCCAAACAAATTAGCTTTAGGTAGATTGTACAAAGCTCCCACTAATATATGTTTAACCCCACCCAGCAACACATCCAATAGTAACCAATCACTGGCTACATCCAAAGTTTCATTAGACAAATGAATGGACACCTCTAAATGGTCACGATAATAAACAGCCAACCCCCCCAATTTACCACCTTTACGATCAGCTCTTAACAACCTGAAACCAGGTAACAAACATGATCCATCTCGAATGGAAGGTGTTAACCAAGATTCTGCAACCACTACTAAGTCAGGTTGAAATTGTGACATGAGAGATTCCACATTAGGTAATTTAGGCAGTAAACTCCTGGTATTTATATTTAATAATTTAAAAGTCCATGCAGTTGAAACCAATCTGGCCTAAACAACCCACGTGAGCCTGACAAACTTGCCTGAGGTCCAGGGTTACATTCTATGTCACCAGATAGCATTAATAGTAAACGCTCAAATAAACAGATTTTACATGCACTCAAACTAGAAAATATCCCTTTTACTGATAAGGGCACAGTAATACTTAAAGAGCGGCCAATTAACCAAAGCAATCTTTTCTCATGGGTTAACAAACTAGCCCCATTCATTTCTTGTTTCCCCCCCAATCAACAAATTAGACAACGTAAAGTCATCAAGACTACCCCTTTCATAAATAACTTCACTATTACATAATGTAACCAAATCACTATATACTAATAACAAACTCCACTGTCACAATACTACAATGCTTAGACTAGTTACACCAGCCATAATAAATCTAAACTATATACAAATACACAACAAACAAGTACTATGATCCCTATTCACAACCTATAACAAACTATGACACCTTTGGAACACCACATCCACCCCCCTCATAAGATAAACAATATCCTGCACCGGTCCTACCGGTCAGACTCCAAATGAAACATTTTTCCCTGCACTTCTCCGCTACTGCTGAAACGCTGCTGCATTCAGAGAAGATGTGCAATTTAAGTGCGGTTACCCGCCTACCCCCGATGCTGCCACCAATGGGAGTTGGTCAGAGGCACACTCACAGCTGATGATAATATCAGCAACTAGGGCAGTAGCCTAGGAAATGAACAATGAAGGGGAGCAACACAACAGAGTATCCCAGTGCAGCAGCACGTAAATTAAAGCTCAGGACAACTTGGCACAGTTTACAGGAGCCTCACAGCAGAATGTCCAGAAACACAGGCTCATTTTCCACTAATACCACAATTTAAAAGTCACAGTAGCAATAGTAAACAGTTTGCCTCACAGCAGAGGGTCCAATACATAGGCTTTCAGCACCCTTTAAAAACACTTGTTAGAAGAAGCTGCAGAAAATCCCATTCATCACAGGGCTGATTTCAGCAAGGTTAGAGAGCCAGACCAAACAGAGCCTGGCACACTCCGGTCAAACTCCAGACGAAACACTTTTCCCTGCACTTCTCCGCTGCCGCATTCAGAGAAGATGTGCAATTTAAGTGCAGTTACTCCGTACAGGGATAGAACCCACAGTTTTCTAATCTCCTGGCCTCAGAGGTGAGTGTGCTGCCTGCTGAGCCACTGACACTGATGTTGATACTGAATTTGAATGTGTGTTTCAACTGATGAGGAGACCAAGTGTGCTGAGACAATAATAGAAGCAGAGATTTGCTGTGACATCACACCCATGAAAGAAGAGAGCAGCGACGAGGAGGATCAGCCTGCAGTTGAACCCCCTATTAGTGAGGGAGGTAAAGAAATGTATGGACTAATTAAGACAACTATCCAAAGCAGAGGTCACCCACCATCTCTGGTAGCATCAGGCTACAACATCAATCAGCCCAAATCAGAAAAGCTAGCTAATGGATTGCAGGGGTGGTACCTATTTAGCACATTTATGTTCTTTTTGTGTGTAAGTAAGTGAAATAAAACACGTATGTTTTTCTTACACACCATTTTCTTGTGCTTCTTATAATTAGTTTTTGGGGTGAGTTGCATGGCTTTTCTAGTCTGGACAAATTAAGACATTATAGTTTAAGTAAAAAGAGTAATCTGAGAGCCTTTCATGCTTTTGACTCATATTTAGATAAACTGTCCCTGTCGTACAGCAAACAGCAAAAAATAACAGACTATTACTGGAGACTGCACTTAAAGAGGGAAATACAGCTCCTGGAGAGGGTACAGAGGAGGGCTACCAGGATGATATGAGGACTGAGAGAGTTGACGTATGAGGACAGACTTGAGGACCTCGGCCTGTATACTTTGGAGGAGAGGAGAGACAGGAGGGACATGTTCGAGGTCTTCAAGTGCCTCAAGGGAATAAATAGGGTAAACAACTAGGGGATCTTTAGACTAAAGGAGGGAAGTATCACCAGAGGGCATGGTTTGAAGTTGGAAGGAGGAAGGATCGGGGGGGGGAAGAGGAGGAGGTTTTTCACAGAGATGGTGGAGGATCCTTGGAATGCACTGCCTGGCGAGCTGTTCCAGATTTCCAATGTGGAGGGCTTCAAGAGAGGCCGGGACAGATACAGGAAAGGGGTATAGGAACACAAGGGGGGGAGAGCCTTGGTTCCCAACAGGGGATCTGAGGTTTAAGCAGACTTAATAGACCATAAGGCCTAATCTGCTGGCAATTAGTATGTTAGTATTTTGCCAAAAGGAACATATATAGCATATAATTAAAGTGTTTACTGTTTTAAAATACTTTTAACATTTCTACAATATTTTTAAACCTGATGCACTGTCTTTCGTACTTTTTATACAGTGAACTGATCTGATAGAGTGTATCTTGGACTTTTTAGATATTGTGGAGTCAGATGCCACCTGGTGTCCATCAGTAGTAATGCATTTTAAGCAAGCACACATCATTTATTTATTTATTTATTCATTTATTTATTTACTTATTTCAAAAGTTTCATCAAGAAGGCACACTGATTGCCATAGCACATTTCCAGACGCGTCCTAGAGGAGGAGGAGGGAACAAGAAAGCATTAAAGTAAAATCAACATCATATGCAGAGCGAGAAGGTCATAGTAAGGGCCCGTTTATAACAACATTTTGCTGTGGCAAATACAGTGTTCTTATAAACAGGCTCCATTAGACTAAATCCAGTAACTTGATAAGGTAAAATGGGAGATAATTGATGCCATGGGAGATGGGAGGCAGTATAATCTAGTGGTTAAGAGCACTGAGCTGCAAACCTGGAGAACCGGGTTTGAATCCCACAGCTACACCTGCATACTGTGTGACCATGAGCTAGTCATTTAACTTCTTTGAGCTTAGTGTGTCTTTCATTGCCAAAAATTATAAAATAAAATAAATAAATGAGTATACCAGGAACACAGTGTCCTGAGAGAGAAGTGCCTAGATTTGACTTATCTGAATAAGAAATAGATAAAAAATAGATCAAATGACAACACTGTACTGTAGCCTTGCACTCAGATGTTCAAAGGAACAGTTACTGCTAAGGATTCTGGTTCAAGTTCAGTTGGCATTCATCTGTATCCCTCTCTTCCAGGTCGTGCCTGAAAATAGGCAGAATCTGCCTAGTGCACTTACCAGGTCAGCAAAAACTAAATAAATAAATTGGTCACATCTAGTTGTTGTACGCTGATAAACAAAGTCCCAGAGATTCGTTGAATCATGTTAAATATCATGATGTGTTGACAAATGTGTTTTCCTAAAGGAAAAAAATACTGCAGCATAGTTTGCATTTATATTAATGGGCATGAGAATAATAGAATACCGGAATGTCTGCTTATGTTAAAAAGTAAAATAAAAAAACTGAACAATTATTATTTTAGAAAAATGGGAATATGTTGATAAGCTGCCAAGTAAGGATATGAATATTCATTATGTAAAAAGTGCTTTCAGACAAGTGGACAGAATACTAGTTTCTGCGCCAAACAGGATATGAGAGCAGACAGGCAGTTTGAGTGAGACAGACAGAGAGAACAGACTGCTCCTCTGTAAAAGAAGTTATGCTAAAATAAAAAGTTGTTAAACAAATATAAAAGAACCCATTGTTTGAGTATTACAATACAAGACACTACCCAGATTCACTCTAAGGTATTTCAGTATAGACTGTACTTTCTGGAATATTGCATCATTTAGAGATAGGGTAGCAAGGTAGGATGTAGAATGTGGCTTTTGTAAGAACCATATGCAGTGTGTTTTGTTTAGATGATGATGAGACAGCTGATAAGCACTGAGCCATTATATCAAAGTTAAGGGACTTTTTTTAAACTGCCTGGAGATGTATCTTTATACAAAAGAACTGTTTCATCTGTATACACATAAGCAGCAGAATTAGTTCATGCACTGTGGAGGTTATTTATTTAAAGGACAAGCAACTATGCCACTTCAAAGCTAGCAGGGGTGAAAACAGCAGCAAAGCGTAAAATCAAAGAGCAGCAAAAGCCATAGCAATCAACCTCCGTGGCTGGGAACTGGCAAAATGTAACGGATGCCAGAAGTGAACGGTGCTGACTTCTGCTATCTCTCCCATTTTTGCATAGTTTTGGACTACATTTAATGTAAGTATTTTGAATAAACCTTTCTTCAGCATTTTGAGAATCTGAGCTTCATTCTGCCAGTCCACAGCCATGGAGGGTGAGTGTTGCGACTTTTGCTGTTCTGTTAGTAATGTATACCAGAAACAGTAAAAGACCTGCAATGCATCCCTGTGGAACTCCTACACTGATAAGACACAAGTCAGACTCTGCATCTCAAAAACCATTGTACTTTCTAATTCATCTCAGCAAGGTAGCTGCAAAACTGCTAGTCATATCAAAAAGGACTTGGTGCTGAAGTATTTTAATTAGTATTTTGTGATTTACTATGTTAGAAGCTTTCCTAAGGTCAAGCAGAGTGGTGCCACACATTTTTCTTTGATCAAAAACAATGAGGATTATGTCAGCGAATTCTGTTAGAACAGTTGTGATAAAACGTAATGACCTGAAGCCAGACCATATTTAACATAGTTTTTCTGCTATAAATAGTATTGGATCTGAGTGAGAATGTCATGCTGTATAAATTTAGGTACAACAGGGTGGATGGATATCAGACTATAGTTATTAGGATAATCAGCGTTTTCCATATTTATAAATTAGGACAATGTTGGCTTTTTCCAGTCATTTGGGAGAACCCCAGCTCTTTTGAGAAATATTAATGATGTGTGTTTATAGAGTAGTAACATATTCAGCCCCAAGTTATAAAAGCCATGCACCCAGTTGATCAAACCAAGTAGATCTGGTGGGATTTAGTGTAAGCAATACCCTGAAAACAAATCTCACTAATATGTTGGCAACTCTGATAAAAGAACGTAAGGTTGCTTAAGGTGCGCCTTTTAAGGGATATTTTCTAAGATGTTGTCAAATATTGCTGCTACTTTAGCTCCATTGAATACTAAGAAGCTACTAAAGCACTACGCAATGTGTCTGGTTTGTGCGTAAACAGCTTCAGATCAGCCCGGTCCACTTGTGCCAGATGGTAGTGCACTGCACTGCCATACGGGAGACACAAGATCAATCCCCAATCTTGACTCTGATGCCTGGGCTGGGCAACGTGGAGAAATCACATACTGGCATTGGCGGGATGGTGCTGGCCAGTCTGCCCATGAAGCACCTTCTACAATGGATAAGGCAATGGCATTAATGTTGTAGGTGAGCTGGCCTGGTGGCGCTGAGGGTTGAGGCGCTGGACTCCACACCTCGTGCCATGCCAGTGACCTGGATTCGGGAATGAGCTCAGGTTGGCGGGGGGAGGAGGGGGGGAGAGGACTGTGAGTAGCTGCCAGCTGGCAAGCACTCCACCTCGGGAGGGAGAGACAGGTCTCTTGGTGCTTGGCTGCCCCCCAGTGAAGGCTGGGCAGCAGTGCCACACTCGAGAGCTCAGGTGCAAGGCCAGGGGAGGGAGGGAGGGAGGGAGGAAGGAGCTGCGACTGGACCTGTGGTGCACGTGTGGGCCTCCACCCACACATAGTCATCATATCTGGGGTTCCGGGGCTAGGAAGGGTAGAAAAGGAGGAAACTATGGGGGTCTCTGGGATGACACCTCTGGGCCGGTTCCAGAGGATCTGCCAGGGCACGCATAGCATTCAGAAGTCCCCGAAAGACCCCGGAATCTGGTAGGGTTGTCTGACGCAAGGGAGATCTGCCGAGGAGGGGTAAAAAGAATCTACAAAAAAAAACAATGTTGTAGGTTTGACCAGACATCAGCCACACCCTGTCCATAGGATGGCCCTGTGGCTCCATGGTCCAATCAGGGAATGCGAGAGCATCATTACTGGGGAAATGCCCATAATGCAATGCATCATGTCAGCACTTGAGAGAGGTGGTTGCCTTCAAGAGACTGAAGATCAACTGTACAGGTGCTGCCCCTAAACCCTATTTGCTAGACTGGATCCTCTGTTCCACTCCTTCTGTTGTTTTGTCCTCACCTAGCCTTCTTGCACCCCTCCACTGCCCCTCTACTCCTCTCCCCCCCCCCCACCTCTCTCATTGTGTTTGTCTGATATACAAATTATGGTTTGGATCGCTTTCCTTCTACATTAAGTTCCGTCTGTCTTTCCCTTTTCTAAATAAATATGGCAGTCCTGTTTGCCCTGTCACCACCTTAGAGAGATTCCTTCTGGCTAGCAGGGCTTCTGCTAACTCCATTTCAGAGGTATTTGCATTCTGAATATAAGATAAAAACTTCCAAAATAAAACCTTTTTGATTCCCAAAATGAAAAGATTATTTATTTATTTACTTGATTTGATTTTTGTTAACCAGGTAGGTACACTGCACCAAGTGATCCATTTACAGTCATGCCCCAGGTGCTTCATAACACATTAGCAATCTTTCACATACATACCTAAAAATTAATACAAAAGTAATTTGTCAATTAAAAAATAATTAGTACATTATAAAAAGGAGAACACACACACTAAAAGACAGTTAATAACAAAGCCACAGAGAATAAATAAGGTTAGAGCCTGTTCTTAAACACTGACAGAGAAGAGACTTGACATATATCAGCTAGTATATTATTGTTTTAGGGAAAAATAAGAACTGTCTGTTTGTCCCATTGCTATTTTAAGTACAGGAATTGCCAACAACTGTTGTTCAGAATATCTAAACTCCCTTCCTGAGTCATATTGATCACTAGATCCACTGGTAGACCTTCTTTACCAAAAGCTACGTTTTAATAAACAAACTGGGCCAAACTCAAGTTGTCATTTTCCACCGAGGGCAACCAATTCAGTTTTCTGTACAGGCTGCACTCGTGTTCATGAGAAGAGGCAGCCCCCCCCAGACTAGGTTGCCATTTTTCTAAATCTGTCAAGAGACAATTTCTTGCTATTATTGTTGTTGTTTCTGATGAAAGCGCATTTGTTAACCTCTACAGAAGTCCAATTTTTCTAGGTAAATGTCCGGTAACAATTTAAATATGTTTTTCAGGAATCTATCATTATTCCTAAATGTTTAAAATATTTCACCTGTCTCTAGTACATATTTGTCCAACATTTCATGTGTTATTTTACCAGCATTGTTATTATTGCAGGAAAGACTCCCTTGAGCAAGCTCATTCACAAGGAGGTCCTGAGGCACATAAACATACAGTTCGCAATTACATAGACAGGAGATATAAAGTGTAGAACAACAAAGAAAAAAAAAATATAATACAAGAGAGGTATACACAATAGAAGTCCTTATGCTATATATGCAGTACATTCCAGCTTTAACCTTGCCCTAAATTATGCAACACATTTCAGCTTAATAAGTAGAGGGCCAGTTGGTACCTAGGAAGTTGACTTGGCATTGGGGGCCTAGTAGCACCTACATATGTCTTTTAATTTAGAGATAGCTAGTGTTTTGTAGGAGTTAATTGATACGATGCTGGTTAGCTTCAGCATGGCTTGTAGTTGGTTCCAAATGTTTGGGAGGGCGTATGAGACAGCTCTTTGGCCAGCTGTGGTACGTGTCCTGGGAACATCTAGTAGGATAAGGTCGGATTTCCTTAGAGAGTAGGTGCTATGCAAGATGTGTACGAGAGACGTTAAATAGACAGGCAGTTTGTGGAGTAGTAATTTGAGGGTCCAAATGCCAGCATGAAGGAGGCGTCTGGTGGCAAGAGAGGTCCACCCAACTGCTGCATAAAGATCTCAGTGGTGAGTCCTGTACGCAGAGTTAGTAATGAAGTGAAGAGCACGGTGATAGAGTATGTCCAGTTTAGATAGGCTCAAGGTTGGGGGAGGAGATAAAGATAATGTCTCCGTAGTCAAGCAAGGGAAGGAATGTTGCTTGGGCAAGTCTTTTGCGGGTCGCTAGAGAAAAGAAGGTCCTATTTCTAAAGAAGAAACCCAAGCGTGCTTTAAGCCTCTTTGATAGATCCTAGATGTGGTCGTTGAAGGAAAGCTTATTGTCTATCCACATACCTAGATATTTAAATTTAGGTACGACTTCCAAGGGTTCACCTAGGGAGGTAACTATGAAGTTTTTAGGTGGGGTAGGTAAGGCACCAGACAAGGCAAGTCTCGAGAAAATCATTGTTTTGGTTTTTTGGCATTTAAGAGAAGCTTGGCATTGATAAGGTTGCTTTCTAACTGGATAAAGTCAGCTTGGAGTGCTTCCCTGACTTCAGTTAAGGACGAGCCTGATGCATACAAAACCGTATTGTCCACAAAGAAATGTATGCTAGAGTTCTTTATGTGGGAGTCAAGGTTGTTGATGTACAGGGAAAAAAGGATTGGTCCTAGGATGGAGCCTTGAGGGACTCCTCTGGCAATTGGAAGGGGGGCAGATAGTAGGCCATCAGCTTTGACTTTTTGTATCCTTCCTGTGAGATAACTGTTAAACCACTGTAAGGTAAGTGGAGTGGCACCTATGTAGGCAAGACAGGTAATTAGGAGGTGATGGTCTACAGTGTCGAAGGCCTTACTGAGGTCTAGAAAGACTGCACCAGTAACCTTCTTAGTGTCCATAGCATGGATCCAGTCATTATAGACTTTAGCCAAGGCTGAGATTATACTTTTTTTCATATGTAATTTCTGTTTTTTTGTGGGTTTTCTCCCAACCCCTACACCCATGCATCCCCAATGTAGCACCCGTATGTGGAGGCATGCACATGCAAGCCGTTTGGGATGCCCCTCCCTTACAGTCGTGCTGTTGACCGCCTGCGCTGGCACTGAACCTACATTTGGTGATGGGACTACGGGGGGGTGATCCCACCCCTCACCCAGGAAAGGAGAACCAATACTCAATCCTGCTCCCACCCTCTCCCCCCCCCCCATGCCGGCATCCTGGCAACCCGAGGGTGTTCCCGAACCCGGGTCACTGGCGTAGCGTGAAGTGTGGCATCCAGCACCTCAACCCTCAGCACTGCTGGGCTGGCCTGTTATTATACATTTGAGGGAAACAAAAGAGCATGGCCTTTGTCTTCTTCCTTTTCAGTAACAACCTATTGACTTGAAACCATTTTTGCAACCTAGAAAATTCACTTACATTATTATTTAACACAACAATAGATGACATCTGATAACAATGACATTAGATGACATCTAGTTTGTAGACATAGGGCCCAATTCTAGAAAGGTGGTGCAAGTTGCCGCAGAACACAACCTGCGCCACCCACAACTGCGACATTGATCCTGTGCCCTATTCTAGAAGTGGCAGGGTCATCGCAGCTAAGTCCTGCGACTTATGACATGCGGCCAGGTACACCGAACTGCGGGCATACCTGGTGAGCATGTACATAGCTTATGTGGCTGTGGTGGCATGGTCCAGCCCCCGACCCGTGCCTGACCGGGTCGCCAGCCACATATGAGGCATGTACCCCAGTAAGCTAGTGCCCCCAAACTGTATAACATGAATCCTGATCCCTGTCCCTGGTAGTCAAATGCCCCCCTCCCGAACCATACAGTAATTAAATACAAAATATCCCTGAATCTCTGGTAGTCTAGTGCCCCCCAACTGTACTATAATAAAATAAATAATATCCCATTTCCCTGGTAGTCTGGTGGCCCCACCCAGCCATACCAGCCCACCCAGCACCCCCCACCCGTCCCCAGCCGGCTGGCATGCAGCCACCTTTCACCTCCCGGCCAGCCACCAACTGGGTGCAGTATTAGTGCTACTGCACAGTATCAGAAATTAATTTCTGAGCATGTCTGTGCCCCAAGCTATGCACTCAATCACTAACTGGGATGGTGAAGGTGAGCTGCAGCAATCACTGGCTGGGGATGAGGAGGGGAGCCTGGTGGGCTGGACAGCTAGTGGGGGTTAAATCACTAGACTACCAGGGAAATGGGGATGTTATTTATTTTATTACAGTACAGTTGGGGGCCACTAGACTACCAGGAAATAGGTATATTATTTATTTTATTACAGTACAGATGGGGGCACTAGACACCAGAGATTCGGGGATATTTTGTATTTAATTACTGTACAGTTCGGGAGGGGCACTAGACTGCCAGGGCTGTTGTATTGCCGCATAGGCAGTGAGGCGACTTCGCAGTTTGGGGGGCACGTGTGGGGGATGTTAAGCGCCGCCCTCTTGGTACCCCACCATATCCAGCGGCTGTTTCGAGGGTCTGGGGGTATGGGTAGCCCTGTGGGGTGTGCTGGGCATGGGGGGGGAACAGTGCACTTTTCACAGGACAGTCCACGGGTCTACAGGACCCTTGGGGGCATCCGTAAGTTATACCAGTTAAATGCTGTCATAACTTACATTGCTGGATCTCCTCCAGGGGTTCTTGTAGAATCCGGATGAGGGCACTTTGTGGCTGCCCTTCTGGAATGGGGCAAAACTGCTGCTGTAAACCCCCTCACGCCATGTCGCAGGGGTATATGTGGCGTAACAGCTGTTTGGCGCAAGTGTCCTGCGACATGTCGCAGGTCACTTTGCAGAATCGCACATGTCACAACTGCTGGTGTAAGTTGCTATATGCGCCATTCTACTTGGTGCAACTGCTGTTACGCCTGGCGTAACCCTTCTAGAATCGGGCTGATGGATGTTAAAAAGAGTTGATTTTTTGAAAGGGTTTTTTAGCAGTAATATTTAATATTCACTTCAAAAGAATTGATCTCTCTTAGAATACTGGCTTCCAAAATTTGGAACCTGAGACGTAAATGATTTCCTAATTTGGGCCCATGGAAGTGTTTAACTTTCACCAAATAAAAATATGCTGAACCCATTCTTGACAGTATGGAGGTGTTTGACTTGACTGACGTCCTAGCACTACTCTTCCAGCTTCACAGACCTTCTGCTGGCATGGTGGTGGTATGGAAAGGACGCCAGAATGTGGCAACAGACTGCCATGGGGGGGGATAGATGGTTACCAAGTGATCAAGCCATTTTGTGTCTCTGTCTATTTTCTTCATTCTTTTTGATGTCTCTGCCTCTTGTAGCTCAGCCTCCAGCTTTCATGGTCCCCACCCCCCACCCCACCTCCAGGTCATACCTCAAGCCGGCAATCCTCCCTGGCTTCCCCCCCGGGTGGGGCCACTGAGTAGGCGCACCCTCGACGGAGACTGGAATCAAGGTTTCCAGCAGGCCGGCTATAGCCATTGTTCCTCCCTGGCTTACCCCCCCAAGGCGGGGCTGTGAGGTCGGGCCATTTGAGGACTGAACTTGGTCACTGACTGAGGGTCACAGCAAATGCAGTGAGACCAGGAAGCAGGGCATCATTGGCAGGGCTGGCATTTTTCTTGCTTTGTGTCCCTGGGAGGCATGGTGTGCAATAACGTAAGGTGTTGAAGCACTGACATCTGACATGCCTCCCCAACAGCTCAGCTTCTGTCACTGCTCCACCTGGCCTTCACCAAGGGTCAGTCAAGCACTGATTGCTAACCCACCCTTCCCCTGGCAGAGTAGAGCAGTCCATGGAATACTCAGTCCTCCTCTCCCCGGCTGACCCTCCGATTCCTTGGGTCCGTTACCAAACCCGAGGGCGTTGGCATCACAGGTGGAAGCCCTACCACTACACCAGTGGGCCAGTCTCTGTCTGTTTTCACAATAGGGCCTTAAAGGAGAACAGTGAGCACTAAAAGCCCCATGCCCAAGTGTGGGGCTGGCCCCAATTTGCACTTTGTGTGCAAAAAAATTTTTTTTGCTTACTGTTTACTGCAGTAAACTAGACTGCATCAACTTATTCTGTTGACGTCCAAGCTGACATTTTCTGTAACTACATATCCCAAAATCCTCACAGTTGATGTCAGAGGATGGCTGCCACAGTGGAAGATTCCCATAGCTACATAGAAACATAGAGTTTGCCAAAAGATAAGGACCACTTGGCCCACCTAGTCTGCCTATTTTTCCCCTGCCTATAGTATCACCACAGATCCTACTTGATCTCCAACCCACTAACTCCCTTTCCCTTTCCCTAAGATTCCCTTATGTCTATTTCATGAACCCCACCACTGTTTTTACCCCCACCACTTCTGCTGGAAGACTGTTCCAGGAATCTACCACTCTTTCTGTGAAGAAGTACTTCCTCACATCTCTCCTGAATCTGCCTGCGTCATCCCTCCCCACAAGGGCGGCAATCCATCAATGCCTGGCAACTATCGACCAGTTTCCCTCCTCCCAGCCCTTGACAAACTGCAAGAAGCCTTGGTAAAATCCAGGCTGACTGATTTCCTCACAGCCTCCAATTTTCTCTCTCCATTCCAATCCGGTTCTAGAAAACATCATTCCACTATATCCTCCCTTCTCCACATCACAGGACATAGCCACTCAGCAGCTGACCAAGGCCATCTCAATGCTGCAGTCTTTGTAGACTTAGCTAAGGCTTTTAATTCAGTCTCCCACCCCTTGCTTCTAAATAAACTCGAGGTAGCATAGCTCCCCCCCACCCCCGTCATTCACTGGTTTAAATCATATCTCTAAAACAAGCTCCAGTCTGTCAGAATAGCAAACATCACATCCCTTCCCCTCCCCATACTTGCCAGCGTGCCTCAAGGCTCGATCCCTGGTCCCATTCTGTTTTCCTTATTTATCAATGACCTCCCTTCTGTATGTTCAAGATCCTCATTCATATGTACGGGGATGATAACATCCTTTTCATATCCGGCCCAGTGCTAAGTGAGGTTCAATCCACTCTACAACAGGACTTCCTTGCCATACTGTACATGCCTGGTTCCATAGAAACATAGAAACATATAAATTGTCAGCAGATAAGGAATGCTAGGCCCATCCAGTCTGCCTGTAGGCTCTATACATTGCATGTGGCCACTGACCCGATGTGATCAATGGCCTTTCATCACTCCCTCCCCTCTCAAGCTTCTCTTGTGCCTGTTCCATGCATGGTTAAACCCCTCCACTGTGCTTGCCCCCACTACCTCCTGTGGCAGACTATTCCAAACCTCAACCACCTTTTCTGTGTAGAAAAACTTCCTCACATTACCTCTCCATCTATCCCCTTCCAATTTCATATTGTGTCCCCTTGTTCTAGTACTTTTTCTACACTGGAAAAGGTCCCCCATCTGCATCTTGTTTATGCCCTTGAGGTACTTGAAAGTTTCAATCATGTCCCCCCACTGTCTCCTCTCCTCCAGTGAGTACATATTGAGGTCCCTTAGTCTCTCCTCATATGTTTTGTGGTGCAAGCCCTGTACCATTTTTGTTGCCCTTTTCTGGATAGTCTCCACCTTATCTATGTCCTTGTGCAGGTGTGGCCTCCAGAAATGCATGCAGTACTCCATGTGAGTCCTTACCAATGTTTCATACAATGGCATCACCATCTTCTGCCTCCTGCTAGTGATACCCCTGCATATGCACCCCAGCATTCCACTGGCCCTCCCTGCCGCCTTTGTGCACTGCTTTGATACCGTAAGATCACCAGAGATGATAACCCTTAGGTCCCTTTCCTCTTTGATGATGGACAGCTCCCCCCCCCCCAACCTGTAGGTCTCCCCAGGGTTCCCCCTACCCAGGTGCATTACTTTGCACTTCTTTGCATTGAACCTCAGTTGCCACATCTCCGATCATCTTTTCAAGTTTCTCCAGGTCCTTCTTCATTTTCTGCACCCCTTCTGGAGTATCCACCCTGTTGCAGATCTTGGTGTCATCTGCAAACAGGCAGACCTTTGCTTCTAGCCTCTCTGCAATGACACTAATGAAGACATTGAACAGGACTGGTCCTAGTACTGATCCCTGTGGTACCCCACTGGTCACCCCCCTCTCCCCAGATTGCACCCCATTTGTCTCCTGTCTGTTAACCAGTTCCTAACCCAGTTCACCACCTTGTCTCCCATGCCCAGACTACCCATCTTGTTAATCAGCCTTCTGTGTGGGATGATGTCAAAGACTTTGTTGAAATCTAGGTAGGCGACGTCTGCCACCCCTCCCTGATTTATTTCTTTAGTCACCCAATCAAAAAAATCTATTAAATCTTCCAACACCAATGTATGGACTAATATATATGGATTTTCCCCTTTTACTGCTACATCATTGTAGTCTTGCTTTTTTCCCCCTTTTTTTATAGTTTCCCTCTCTCTCTTCTTAACTTTCTTATATATCTTTTCTTTCCTATACTCTGTTCTCAATCGTTCTTTATTACTCCACAATCCTTTTATGAATGTACTTTTTTCCCTTTTGCAGCATCATATATAATTATGTAACATTTTAATATAAACCGTATCTAATCATACTATCCGCTTTAAGTTCACTACAAATGTCAAGTATATGCTAATTACATGACCTGTATTGTTTACTATATTTTAAACCAAAAGCTCCTTGTATTATTGTAGCAATGTTCTTATTATATGCTGCCTCAATTTCTTAAAAAAAAAATCCTCACATTGTACTGTACTGTAAGAGGTTTGTCTGTATATCTTATGAAAAATTAATAAAATAGTTTAACTGCAAAAAAAAAAAAAAAATCTATTAGATTCATTTGACATGACCTTCCTCCTGTGAATCCATGTTGTCTCTGATCCTGAGCACTGCTGGATTCTATATGTACCACTATCCTTTCTTTTAGCAGTGTCTCCATGATCTTTTCCACCACTGAGGTAAGGCTGACTGGCCTGTAGTTCCCCACCTCCTCCCTACTGCTGCTTTTGTGCAGTGGGACTACATGTGTCCTCCTCCAGTCCTCTGGAACGACACGTGTGTTGAGTGACTCTGTGAACAGGGCCACCAGATGTGCTGCTAGTTCCCTTCACAACTCCTTTAATATCCTCCGGTGGATGCCGTCTGGCCCCATGGCCTTATCCACCTTTAGCTTTGTGAGTTCTTCCAGAACTCTCACCACTGTGAATGGACTGCTCTCCACTTCTCCCCCCTCCCCCCATTGCCTCTGCAACCCAACTGTGGTCCTTGACCCCCCAGTGAATACTGAGCAGAAGTATTTGTTTAGTATTTCTGCCTTGTCCAGATCTCCCTCCTTACACTCTCCCTTCTCCCTTTGAGACTCACAACCCCCCCAGGGTTTTCTTCTTTCACTGATGTACCTATAAAATGTCTCATCCCCTTTGTTTACAAACCATGCTAAGCCCTCTGCTGTCTATACTTTCACCCTCCTAACAGCCCTCCCTGCTTCCCTTAGACATTCAAGGTACACTTCCCTGTCCGCCTCCCTTTGGCTCCCCTTATTTTTCCTGAAACTCAGCCTTTTATCCCTGACTTTGTCCCCCACCTCTTTGGAGAACCACAGTGGTTTTCTTCTTCTTTTCCCTTTGGCCACTATCCTAACATATTGGTTTGTTATCTCCACTGTAGCTCCTTTCAGTTTCTCCCAGGCTAACCTACTCAAAATCAACACTTCTAAGACAGTTTCCATGACCTTCAGGTCATCTCAAAAGCTTGCCAGAGCACCCACTCCCCTGGCTATCACCTCCCTGGAAGAATCCCCCACAAGTGCTGTCACATCCTACAAATATGTATGAGTATGGTTGGCTCCCCAGCTAAATTTCTCAATTCACATTGATGCCACCTCCTCCAAACTTCGCCCTAAGCTAGGCATATTATACTGCAATAGAGAATTGCTCCCACTACATGTGAGCCGTGAACTGCTTTCTAAAATGATTACCCCCATTTTTGATTATGCAGACCTAATATACTGCACTGCGCCCTCCTCTTCATTAGCCAGGCTAGACTCCTTCTTCTTTGCTTTCTGCCACTTTGCCAAAAACTCCCCTCAGAACCCACCACTGCTCTCTCCTCTCTACCCTTGATTTATCACCTATGTCCCATCATCATTTCATTCATTCCATCTCCCTAGTCTCCAAAGTTTAACTTGCTCCCCTCGTACCTCTCTGAGAAGCTAACAACCACACTTACTTCACCTTACACCCTACATTAAGGAATTCCCACTCTTTCTCACTCCCTATACCCTCCTCGACTGCCGTCAAATCAGCCTTCACCTATAGGCTCCCTTCGCTATGGAACAAACAACCGCCTCTCCTAAGAAACTTGCTCTCTCACAACTCTATCAAAAACCAACTACTCCTCCTGCCACTGCCCATATGCTCCTGCCCCTAAACCGACAAACTGCATTCCTCTCAGTTCTCCCACACCTTTGGTATCCTACCTACTAGATTCTGCTATTAGCTACCTGTATCATCTAGCATTTTATCACCAGATATGCATTCCTATTTTCTACATAATCCAAGCTGTTTGTCTACTTTTGCACTATGTTTTACCCTATATATACCTTCCACACGCTATGTATATGTCTCTTGCATACTATGTTTGTGTATTCTTGAATATGTATTATAACTGTATTGTGTACTATAATCCCTTTACCCCTGCCCCAGGACGCATTTATCTCCATTCTTGTTTCTGTTTATGTATTTTTTGAATCATGCATTATAACTGTATATTGTATTATAATCCCTTTACCACTAGCCCCGGGTCGCACCTGGAAATGAGCCTCGATTCAGTGCGCCTTTCCCAGTTATCAAATGTTTAAATAAAAAAAAAATCTTGCCCCCCCCCAGCTTCTTATCATGCCCTCTTGTGCCTGAGTACTTTCTTTTTTGAAAAATACTTAACTCTTGTCCTTGTCTACCCCAGAAGGTAGAGTTCTCTGTTATAGCCCCCTTTCTCACCTCTCTTCCATAGTGTACATATTTAGGTCCTTTAATCTCTCCATGAAGAGCCAGCCTGGTGGTGCTGAAGGTTGAGGCACTAGACGCCACACCTCGCGCCATGCCAACGACCCAAGTTTGGGAGCGAGCTCAGGGGTTGGCAGGAAGGGAGATGGATTGAGTGCCCACAGGGCTGCTCTCCTCTCCTGGGGGGAGGATACAGGATTGCTTGGCAATCTGGCAGCCCCTGGTGGAGACCGGAGGCACCACAGAGTGCCAGAGCTGCATGTAAGGGAGCGCAGTTGACACAGGCAGGGTTGCCGTGTGCCAGCGTCAGATGTGAACACGCACGGGGCAGGGGTCTGCAGGCACCACAGGAGGAGAAGGAGAGAAATAACTCTCCAGATCGGATAGGCAACGACCCTGCCAGTGCCACCGCCACACGCCCAATGCTGTTTCCCAGCCACTGCACCCTGCGGTCTCCCCTGGTTGCCCTCCCCTGACCCAGGGAACCGTGGCGAACTTGAAGAGGGTGGGGGAACACAGCAGGCGGTAGAGTGAGTCGGCGAGAGTAGTGGCCCAAGACAGTTCTGATCTGGAGGGCCTGAAAAAGAAAGTCGTAAAAAAAATATATATATATATCTCCACGTAGGGCCTCTGATACAGACCCTGCACCATTTTAGTTGCAATCCTCTCTGTCTACATCCTTTCTGAGATGTGGTCTCCAGAACTGAACACAGTACTCTAGGTGGCATCTTTATTTATTTATTTAGTTTTTGTTTACCGGGTAAGGTGTTGTAGCCACAAAATATGTCTATTTTCAGACACGACCCGGAAGGTTACGATACAAAATTGGCAGACAAAACAAATAACAGGTATAGTTCAGAGGTAATCAACCATACAAGGAAAAATCTACACAATGTTACCAGCAATCTATACAAAGGAAACAGCACCTCCCTCTTTCTGCTGTTGATACTCCTCCCTATGTACCCCAGCATCCCACTTGCTCTCCCAGCTGCCTTGTCACACTTCATGGCAACTTTTAGGTTATCCAATATGATCACCCCCATGTCTCTTTCCTGCTTGGTGGTCATCAGTATCCTCCCCCCCTCTATTTTGTACTCTGCCCCTTGATTTCTGAGCCCAAGTGCACTATTGTGCATTTTTTTTGCATTAAAGCCCAGCTGCTATACCCTTGACCACTCCTCAAGTTATCTCAGGTCACTACTCACCCTTTTCACGCCCTAGGGTGTCCATCCTTTTGTACAGTGTGGTGTCATCTGCAAAGAGGCAGACCTTCCCTTCCAGCTCCTCTGCAAAGTCACAGGAGACAGTATAGTGCAGTGGCTTAAGGCTCTGAGCTGCAAATCTGTAGACCTGGGTTTGAATCCCACAGCCCCCACTTGCATACTGTGTGACCCTGAGCAAGTCACTTAACTTCCCTGTGCTCCCAGGTCGCACCTGTAAACAAGCTTTCAGCTTAGTGTGTCTCTCCTGGTTAAACAATTGAAAAAAAAAATCTTATAAAGACATGAAACAGGAGTGGTTCCAACACTGATCCCTGAGGTACCCACTGGTCACCGTTCCTTCCTTGCACTGAACTCTGTTTACCACCACCCTCCGTTGCCTATCCCCTAACCAATTTCTTATACAGTTTACCACCTTTGGACCCATTTCTAAGGTACGCAGCTTGCTTACTAGTCTCCTATGTGGAACAGTGATGAAATTAGGTAGGCTACATCCACCACTTCACTCTGATCTAATTCCTTGGTCACCCAGTCATTGAACTCTGTCAGATTAATGTGACATGAGCTGCTCCCCATGAATCCATGCTGCCTTGGGTCTTGTAACCCATGGGATTCAAGATATTCCACAATCTTTTCTTTCAGCAATGATTCCGTTAATTTTCCTACCACAAAAGTCAGGCTGACTGGCCAATAATTGGCTGTCTCCTCCCTGGGCTGAGTGCAGGCACAGAGAACTGTTTTTAGCCCAAGAGAAACAGCAGGGCTGGTAAACATCTGATCAGAGCTTATAAAAGCTCTAACACGCACTGCAGGCTATTGAATCTCCCACTATTGCATACCTGCTGAGTGTTTCCCTTTAAGGCCCTACAATAATTCTGGCAGTAACAGTTTTATGAATGAAAAGAAAGAATTAGCAAAGTAAAGAACATATCTGGCAACTTTTGTTTGTCGCGGTGGGAAGCTGGATTCATAACCCAATAGCTGAATGGTGCCTTAGAGTCCCCAGAAAATCTGGGTTTTTAGCTACTGTATGGCACATCTGGGGTTTATACTGAATATTAAACACAGCACTCCAGTTGGTGAGCAGCCCTCCTATCTCCACCCCAATATATCCCAGTAAAATATCCCTACACACTTTCCATCTGTAGAAGGCCCAGAGTCTAGCAGAAAAAAATCACAATACAGTACCCTCCTACCTACAGACATCCCTCATAGTGAAAACATTCTCACATACCTCACATTTGCAAACCCCCACCAAATCCCAGTAAAAACAATCAATGAAGTACATATCCCCACATAACTCCCAAATCTGCAGAATGAAAACCACTCAGTCCTAATAAAACACTTCCCCTAGCCTTCCATATGCAGATACTACACAACCCTGAGCACATAAATCTGGCTTGAGAGGCATCCTCACGATCCCCTTTATCTTTCTAGTCCCATTTGCTTACCCCCCAGCAAAAATATCACTTCAAGATTACTCCTTAGCTGCCTGCCACTTGATATATCCCAGACTAATCATCAATCCAAACTTACAGAATTCTCCACATCCCGCGCTGGTCTGCACCCAATCATTTTCTGATCCTGGCCAGCCTGGCCTAATTTCTGTTACTTCTCTTCACTCCCAGAGTAGTGCTGCTGCCACTGATGCCCCAGTACTGTGGAACAGTTTGAGCATGCGTGCAATAGACAGTGTGAGAGCATCAATCCTGCAAAATTATCAGGAAGTAAAGTCAAGGGGATGTGGGTGGGGGATTCTTGTTTGACAGAAAAAAACATCTTGCTGGACTGTGTAGGTGTGGGACAGTTACTTGGCAGACAGGGAGTGGGGCATATTGGTAAACCCTGTTTTTCAGCAGTCCTAAACAAAGAACCATGATAGTGCAGGATGATATAAGCCTCCCTTTCCATTTCCCAGAATTCTGAGGGGGCTTCCACCCTTCCATTTCCAGGGTTGGGGGCACAGAAGCATGCCCTCCTGCTCATGCCCTCTTAAGCCCGGAAACCCATGTCTTGTGTTCAGATTTGGGCATATTGAGAAGAGCCCGTAAAGGTTCCTTTTGCAGTAACTGTTCGAGGAAGATTATTCTTCCCGCTAGCAAGACAAGTCAGTGATTTCTGTTATCTAGATTATATAAGGATCAATCAGAAGCGATCCTGCTGTGGTATCAGTTTCACTTATTTCATTATGACTAAGTGCTTACTTCTTGATAAAGTGTTCATAATGAATTTACCATATCTGCTAAATTAGACCATCTAAATGTTAGAGCTCTGATGAACAAGTCATTTTTATGTTTGCTTGCACGCATGTGCAAGAAACATAGTGCCACCATACGAGTTTCCATAGGTGTGGCATCCCCGCTTCCAGTGCCCTGAGGGTTTTTGCAGGCACGGCCCCACCACGCCAATGAATGTCCCAGCTGTCTATGACAGCAGTTCAAATGCAGTGGCGTATAGTTGAAAGCAATTTACCGCTACAGTCAGTGGTGGTAACGTGTAGGCAATTAGCATGCTGCCATGCCATCAGCAGTATGCAAATTGACCCACGCATCACCACCGCTGATTGTAGCAGTGGTTGTATGCATGCCCGGCCCCCATTTGTTGTGTGCCAAAGGTGTGCTCAGTCCCCCTCAGCTCATGCATACTCCCTCCAAGCACACTGTATCTCTGACAGGGGTGCCCAATCCCCGTTGGCTCCAGTGGCCCCCAAAAAAAACATAAACTTCCAGGTACCACACTGGGAGCCCACCCCAGCATGGCATAAGTCCAGCATCCACAAGGTCCCCCCAACACTGTATGGCCAATGGGAGTGCCCAATCCCCCATTGGCTCCACTGCTCCCCAAAACTTCCAGGTGCCACACTGGGAGCCCACCCCAGCATGGCAAAAGTCCCACATCATCTATGTAAAATTTAAAAAAATCCTGCAACAAAAGAAAACGGTTCTTTGTTGACTCTCTCTTGCCCCCCAACCCGCACCCACCCGCTGCATACCCCACCTTCCCACACCTCCCTCACCCCATACTTACCTCTAGAGGCTGGTGCAATGATCTTCAGTGGACAGGGACCACATCTGCACTCTTCAAAGCTGACCGCGAACTGAAAAAATGCCAGTAAGCTGTATTATGGCATAAATAGGGGTTTTTCAACTTTGGTTCATATCTCAGTCATTTTTTTTAATTTTTGCACCAAATTTTCAACATGGGGTTCTTGGGACCCCACCTTATGAATGCAGTGACTGTCATTTGGTTATTTCATCCTGAAAGGTGATTTCATGGTCACTGCATGGAATCACCATTCAGAACCGATTAACGAAACAGCAGTGTCACTGTTCATGAGGTGGGCTCTCAAAAAGCCTATGTTGCAAATTTGGTGAAAAAATTCCCCAAAATGACTGTATTACAAGCGTGCATTGTGCAGTTTCCACGATATTTGCAAATTGTGAATTTGTAATATTTTCATTCCAGATTTTCAACATTGGCATTTTTCACACTTCCTTATGAACAGTACAACTGTCATTTTTCACATCCTGGCCGAAATGTGTTTTCGCACTGCTGGCTCAGAATAGCGTGGTCACTGTGGGAAATCAGTGTTCGGGCAGATTAAGAAAATCACAGTGACTCTGTTCATGAGCAGAGGTCCTAAAATGCCTATGTTGAAAATTTGGTCACAAATGTCCATAAAATGACTGTGTTACGAGCGTGCATTGTGCAGTTTCTACACACCCTTGTAACTTGACAGATTTATAATATTTTCACTCCAGATTTCAACATTGCATTTTTTCACACTTCCTCACGAACAGTACAGCTGTCATTTTTCACATCCTGGCCAAAATGCATTTTCGCATTTCCAGCGCAGAATAGCACAGTTGCTGTGGGAAATCAGTTTTCAGGACAGATTAAGAAAATTACAGTAACACTGTACGTGAGCAGAGGTCCCAAAATGCCTATATTGAAAATCTGGTGCAAAAAATCCCTCAAATAATTGCATTACCAGTGTGCGTTGTACAGTTTCTATGCATGCTCGTGACTTCATCAGTTTTTTTAATATTTTCGCTCCAGATTTTCAACATTACCACTACAGCTGTCATTTTTCACATCATGTTGGATATACTGTATGTTTTTGCACCTGTGGTGCTAAATGGTACAGTCACTGTGCAAAATCACCTTTCGGCTAACAAACTGATAGTGTCACTGTTCATGCAGTGGGGGTCACAAAAAGCCCATGTTGAAAACTTAGAGTAAAAATACCAAGACACACCCAGGGCCTTAGGATTTCCAACCATAATGCTTTACCCTGTAGGGTCTGATAGGCATCTGCCCTACCCTGTAGGGACTGACAGGCATCAGGGGTGTGACTTGGGATTGTCGTCAGTAATGCTCATGCCATTCTGCCCCCACCCCCACCCTGCAGCCAGTGACAGGCATCTAGGTGCACCTTGGACTCTTTGGCCCCAGAGTTCATACCATTCTCCTACACTGCACCCATTTCAGCATATTTCGTTATGGAATGAGGTGAGTATAAAGTCCAAACACCCCAAGGCACACCTCGACACTTGTCAGTGTCTGCAGGGTAGGGTGAGGTGAAATGTTGTGACGACCAAAAGGCATTTATTAAAATGGCAGAGCAGTGGCTATAATAACCAAGAGTGAGGTTGGTATTAGTCTCAAGCATACTGAAGGCATGACATCATTTGAGCATTATAGTTTTAAACTTAGTAATTTTGTGCTATTCTTGGAAGTTGATAGACCTCATGGCTATTGCTTTAAGTTTTGTCAGAGTTCTCTGATTTCTTCATCTGTTAACTGATGATAAAATTGTTGTTGTGGGTAACTAGAATTTGCATTTTGATAATGTTTCTATTATGACCCTCCTTTCCTCGAGGGTATACGTATTAAGCTCCTTTAGTCTCTTCATATGGTTTCTGGTGCAGGCCCCGCACCATTTTAATTGCCCTCCTCTGGGGACTACCTCCATCCTATATCCTTGCGGAGATGGGATCTCCAGAACTGCACGCAATACTCCAGATGGGGTTTCACCAACTGTCTGTACAGAGGGATAATAACTTCCTGTTTTCTACTGGTGATGCCTCTCCCTATGCATCACAGTATCTCCCCCAAAAATACATGGATAAGTTAGCCACAGATTTTATGGAGTTAAAAAATTCTTCTGAAATATTGCTGTCATCACTCTGACCCATGTTAAATGAAATATTCCCCATTTGGTTTTATCAAAGGATTATAAGATTGAATATCTAGAGGTTTTAACTTAGCTATCTGGGATCATTATGTATTCACAGGGAATACTGATGTAACAATTCAGGAGCAGTATATTTGGTTAATACTGTACTCAGTAGCACTGTTGAACAGAGTATATCTGGACTGGATAAACATTAAGGCTGGGCTACCATCTGTCTGTGAGCTGCTGAACACAGACTAGCCAGGGGAGCTGTTCCTTGAATCTTAGCTTTGCCATTTTACAAAATATTAAGTGAAATATAAAGAAATAGTGAAGCCTTGAGGATCCTATAGCTGTAAATTGCATGCTGGGCAGACTTTCTCTCAGTGCAGCGAATGGGTTGCAGTGTTTAAATTGATAGACAAGCCATATTTAGTTAGTGTGATAGGTACAGGCATGGAGTAGCAGCCAGGGCTCTAATGTGAGTTAGCAACAGGAGTCAGTTTAATTGTTTTTAGAGAGTGTCCCGAGTGAATTGCAACAGAGGAGAGTGGCTCTTTGTAGAACATTTTCACATTTAACAAATTGGCACTGTAGCTGCGGTTGCGATTGCGGTAGTCGCACTGTGCGGTGCTTACCTTTTGAACTCTAAGAGTTTTTGAATCATCGGTATCAAACCCAGGCAGGGAGCAATTTATGATCTACCATTTTTCTGGGAAGAAGAGTGGTGTTGGAGAGAAGGTTACTGGTCAGAGTGGCTGTTTGAGAAGTCATCCATTGGGGCTGGTGAGGACTGTAGCAGATTGTGCCAGAAGCTGGTGGCTGTAGGCTGGGCCTGAACTGAACATCGGATAGTCAGGGTCTGAGTTTCAGGCCTGAGCGGGACACTACCTGAGGGACGAAAGCCAATAGACACTAATATCATCAAGGAGCTGTGTTTTTAGTGAGTACAACTGGAAACGCAACTGACCCACAGAAGGTGAAAGCTTTGTGGGAGATCAAGTTTGTGTTGTTGTGCTTAGTCTCCCAGACAGATGGAGAGTGATACTGTTGTGGATCGGCATTGGTTTAAAGGAGTAAACTTTGGTCAGCAACAGAAAGTCTCCTGTCACCAGGTATTGAAGAGCTAACATTAAAAAGGTCTTTTTGACTGTAAAACCCTTGTCTCAAAGGACTACACTAGCTTTCAGTGGGAGGAGCACTGATTTTTTTAAAAGCACCATGTTTTGGCCATTACTCCACTCAAGGAGTATCATTTCTAGCAATTGATAAAGTTTTAATATCCTCTGTTGTCTTTCTGTTTTGGATCATCTTATTGTTTGGAAGTTGGGGGGTGATTTTAATTTGTTATTTTACAGGGGTATAGATAGAGTATGAATGTGTATGAATGAGTTTTGGAGAAGATGTAGTAAATGAGTGGAAGAGTTGTGAGTGCTTTATTAGACAGTAAGGTAGGGGCGTGGGTTTCTAGTGAATATTAGGAGTGTTAAATAAGGGAATTTTAAGTACCAGTGCAGGAAATTAGTTGAGATGTGTCCAGGCAAGAGCAATGGCTGGATCACCTGTTCAGCATCCAAACTGTATGACCTCCATCCCTTTATGGACCTGCCAGTGACAGTGACAGCAACAGCAGCGAAATGCAGTGGTGCGGTTGGTAGAGCAAGAAGGTGGAAGGACAAGTGGTGGGATGCTGATAGGATGGCCGAGATGAGTAGCATTAGGGTGGTAAAGTCCAGGAGGTGCTCTGGGGTAAAATGGGACCAAGGGAGAGGCCAGACGTGTTTGGTTCCCATTCCCAGGGCTCCCACTAGATCAAGTGGGCAGGCAGCTGATAGACTGGTAGCCTCCACTGGTCCCCCTCATGGGTGGTGCTGTGCAATGCCAGATCAATTAGGAACAAGAGAGCGATTATGGCTGACTTGATTTCCTCAGTCAATCTGGCATGCATTATGGAGACTTGGTTTGGGGAATGACGCTGGTCCAGTTTTGGAGGCATCCATCCCACCAGGATACTTCATAGTGCACTACCCAAGGAGGGAACACAGGGGTGGGGGAGTGGCTATCTGTTTTTGATCCAATCTGAAATTCTCTGTGCACCCAGTTGAGTCTACTACATTGTTTGAATGCATGGCTATACGAGGGCATCCAGGTGCAGGTTACAGGATCCTCCTCATGTATGGCCTCATGTATGGCCTTCTGGGCCATGAGGGGGAATTCCTGCAGGAAGTCATGGACTTCATTGCTGACCTGGTATTGGAGTTGCCCAGATGGTTGCTTTTGGGTGACTTCAATGCCTGGATCAATGAAGAACTCCCACATTTTGGAAAGGACTTCCTCCAGATAATAACATCTCTGGGCCTTGCACAAGTGGTTGTTTCCGTGACCCATACTCACGGCCACGCCTTGGACCTAGTATTCTTGCTGGGGCTTGAGATCACTGATCTCAAGATTGAGCTGGTCTTTTGGTTGGATCACTGCACAGTAGAATTTTGTTCAGGGCCCCCCCTTAGTCCTTCCCCTGTTGATATGGTCCGCTACCACCCTTTGAAGAGTTTATCCCCAGAGGGACTGATGGCAGTAGTGGATTTTTCTGGTATGAGTGCTGCTTGTGAGATGGGGTTAAATGAGGTGGTGGCAGCATGTAATAATGCTGTCACCAAGACACTGGACACCATAGCACCGGCTTATATATGGCCCAGGTCTTCTCACTTCAGAGTTCAATGGGGCTCTCAAGGAGATGAAGACTAAGGGTCAGAAGTTGTAGCATTGCTGGAGGAAGACCGGGACTATGGAAGACAGACTGGCCTTGCAAGCCCACTATAGTGAGTATCAAGGGGCAACCAATTGTAAGTAGGCAGAGATCCTGTCCAAGGAGATTGCTGCAGGAAGGAACAGACCAACTCTGCTCTTTCGGACTGTAGACAGGTTATTGTATCCAACCTGTCTGCAACCAAAAAGAGCATTTTCAATCACAAAGTGTGACGAGTTTGCTCAGTTCTTTTCTGACAGGGTGTCGACCATTAGGACCGGGATAACTCCAGTGGAGTACGACCTGGCCTGCAGTGCCAAGGCTGTTAGTGACAGCAGCACTCCAATTGCCTGGGGTGAATTTTGGCCATTGGGGGTGGCAGAGGTCATTGAGATGATTTCAAAGCTGTGACCCACCTCTTGCAAACTGGATCTAGGCCTGACATGTCTCCTAGTGGGAGGTATGGAGTCCATTTATCCAGTGTTCACCAAGGTTGTCCGGTGTTCAGTTTCAGTAGGGGGGTAGTCCTTTAAAGAGGTATTGGTGAGACTGTGCTGAAAAAAACAGCACTTGATTGGGGAGCAGGGATTGGGCATATATATGTAATGTTCTTCCAAGAGTTAATAGTATTTGTATTTTTTACAGAATTTACAATTTTCAGTCTAAGATTATTTAGATAATCTGAGCTAAATGTTTCTTCAAATGAACATATTGTTGGACCATGCCATTTTATGCATCGGGAGTTTATAACTGCTATTTGTGGCTGTTCTGTAATATTTGGCACTTCATTTGTTAAATCCTCCATCTGCCATACTGTATAAATTGACAAATGTGATGATTCTGAATGACATAGTACAGTTAAGTCCTTGCACATTATGGCTGCTTGTAGATTTATCCAAACTAAGTCTATTACTGACAAACTATTCTGGCCTATATACAGTAAGTAAATTCACCCTCTGGATCACTTTTGGTTCTGCCATTTAATAGATTAAAGTTAAACTCCTCCATTATCTGGCAGAGTATTTCCCCCTTTTGTTGGTAATTTTATCCTCTGATTTCCTATCATAGCAAAGATTTTGATTTAATATATTCATGCCTTGAACGGTCTCTGCTGAGGTTTTTACTTTTGATATCCGAGCGTTACAATCACCCATAAAAATAATTGGGTGATGTTCATAGACTCCCATGAGATTATGAATTTTGACTTTAAGAAGTTCCCATATATTTTTATCCAAAGTTTTCTTTGTGGGAGGAATATATACATTTATCAAAATTATTCCCATACCTTTCTTATTTAACTTTAATATTTATAGTGCTTTCATATTTGTTTCAATTTGAGTAACTGAAATATTTAGTGCAGTCCTGATATATATTGTCAGGCCTGCACTAGGCCTCCTGTTTTTCTTAGTTTTGGTTGCTGGGATACTAAATCCTGTAAAATCTGGTAGCAGTTGGGGTTAGCTTTATTTATTATTTATTTAGTTTTTGTTGACCAGGTAAGTGCGCTAGACAAATCCTGCCTATTTTCAGGCTTGACCCGGGGGAGGGGGATACAGATGAATGCCAACTGACCTTGAACCAGATTAAGCTGTTGGTGGTATTAATCCACCACCATGCTTCTTGTAGACATATTATGTCCTTCAATGACAGAAACATTTTACATTCCGCATCTGCTAACTTGTTGCACAGGCCTTCTGTATTCCATTCTTATTCTCTTTGTTCACTTCTCTCAGTTCTGGTGATTGTCGGTTCTGCTCTAAATTTGTAAGTATATAGATTGACACCATCCTCTATTGTAACACCATCCACCTTCATATTTCCATTTGGATATTCATTGCCCGCCATCCTATAATTAATTAAATAAATACCATAGGGATCCAACAACTGTGCTTTTTTAAGTAAAAGAGCAGTAAGCTTAGAAGATCTAAAGGTAATATATCTATCTTTGACACATCAGAGTGGGTGCTATTCTTTCTATCACACTTTTGGTAATATTCATGTTTAAAACACATGACAGGAAAGTGCCAATTTCTCCCTTTAGTTCAGGTATGGTTTGTTTTTTAGTCTTTTCCCATCCAAAAAGTGACAGAGTTTTATTTTCCCATTCTGAAATGTCTGATTACTTGAGTATACTTGAGTGTATTCATTCCATGTATCTTGCAAATGTGTAAATTTTGTATGTATCTGTATATATACTGCTGGTGACATTGTGTCAGCAACGCTGTACCTTAGCATATTGACTATGATTACTGTCGTGACCTGAGATATCTTACTATGTATGTTATGCTTCTCCTGACATCTGTGTATCTGCTCTACTTGCTTCAAATTGTACTCTGTATGTTCTTTGATTTCCTGTACTGTCCCGGGTCGTACCTGAAAATAGGCATGTGTTTGTCTAGTGTACTTACCTGGTTAACAAAAGCCAAATAAATAAATAAATAATAAATGTATTATAATCTGAGATTACTTTCAAGACACATTACATCCAGACTAAGTCATCTACTTCTAACTGATTTGTGTTTGTTTTTGGATAAGGCACAGTTTCGTGACCTATCTGTTCTGCTCGGGGGATCAAGTAGGGAGGGCAAATATAAACTCCATTGTGTTTTAAGTCATTCTCCAGGTCCCAAACCTTGGTTGCCAGAAACAATGTTGTGCAATATAATAATATATAATTAGTATGAACTTGAGAAGGAGGTCTCATTATATAATAATCATCTTGGGCATACTCTGACAGCTGTAATAATTGTACAGTCCATTCTGTTAGTTTCAACTGCATCTCTTCAAATAGTCTCTCTATTCCATAAATTACTACTAGGTATTCTCCTTCAGACTGTACAGAATCATCCTTTTCTTCATCCCTGATATTAATTACTGGTGGTTCTGGCAACTCTGAGTGCATGGATTGGTACCCTCAGTCTTCCCTCTTAGTGCATCATCCAAAATGTTACCCTCACCATCAACATTCTCTGTATGTAAACCAGTAGCTTTGTGAGTTTCATTTCCTTTTCCTGTAATTATTATTTTAGACATTCGTTCTCTGGTAGCCTTTTTATAATTTTGTTCTGGTATACATTTAGATTTCTCTCTATTCCTAACTCTATTTCTCCCTGTTCTTTTTTCCTGTTGCCTTACCGTTTTCTTTGCACTCCTAGTTACACTGTTTCCCTTACCCTCCTTCTCCATGTGCTCATCAGGGTATCCCCTTTCTTTAGAAAATGGAGGTGGAAGATAAACCTGGATTGCTTTATTTTGGGTCTTTACTGTTTCTGATAATTCACAATCCCATTCTAATTGGTCTTCAGTTTTTTCATTTTGTATAGAATTTTACCTTCGCTCATTTAACAGTGTTTTATTATGAAACACAACTGATCTAAGAGAGGCTAATTCTTCTTTTAATACCCATAAGTTTTCCAAAATGACAACATTTGCATAATAGGGGTTTTTAATTATTTCCAGCCTTTGTTTTGATAAAGCTGATAAGGCTGTAAAATCCCCCATCTGCAAAATGCTCCTTGTCATATTTGTTTTTATGTCTGGTTTCTTATTCTTGTGAAGATGCTGTCAAGTCACTTTTGTTAGATGATTGAAGGTTTGAATTTGACCTACATGAATTCATCAGGGAGGGGGTTGTAGCTCCTCAGTCTCGCCTCATAGGGCCCACATGTCTTTTGTCTATCTGCCAGTTGTTTTAACCCTATGATGGTGTAATCCAAGTCTTACAGGACCTGTGATATGCCATCTGTGTATGCTGGGGTTTTAATTTCCAGCTTTCTTGGCTCTTGAGATAAGACTTTTATTTACTCATTAATTTTAGGAGGGTAGACATATTCATCCTGAGCATTAATTTCTGATGCAGCCTCTCCTTCTGCATTTATAGAGTCAGTTTGATGGCTATCATGATATGTCTCATTAATAATGTCTATGGGGCCCTGGAAGTAGCTAGAGCTTAAATCTGGACTCCCCCAGCTGTAGCACTCAGAAAATTCAAATTCCTCTGCACAGTTTGAGTCAATTGAAATAACTTCCTCACTATAATTAACTGTGGTGTCTTTTATTTTAGGTTCAGCTCTTAATAACCTATTTATATTCTTGTCCATAGGTGTCGAAGCCTCTTTGGGGGGAATTGCACATTAGTCAGAAAACTAGTCATCTTTGTTTTATTTCTTCATTCTGCAATTGAATTGCTCCCTTTTCTATATTTGTACTCCTCTTTTTTCTCCCAGTGTTTTTTTCTACTTTCCATAACTTGAAAAACTATTTTAGGAAAACACACCAACCCACTTCTTGTGTTTACCATTGTGTCAAGGTAATTAAGTGCTAAAGTGTTCAAGTGCTTAAACTTATCAAAAATAAATAAATAAATAACTGTGCAAAATATGTTATCAGTAAAGTATGTAATCATTCTTTAATTTTTCGTGATTACTATTAAACAATAGAAGAATCAATAAGCATATATAAATACCAAGCTACAAACTTCAAATTCTCACAATAACATATATAATATATCACACGTTCAATTAAGTGTTATCCAAGAGTTGAATCATAAAGATCTGGAGCTGATCAAAGGTGAATTGATTCAGTATAATGTCCAGCTGAACATAACCCAATTCAACAGAGATTCTGCAGCTTGAAATAACCCTGGGAAAAAGATAAAAAAAAGGTTTTGCGATTTGCAACAGAGGCTCAAATAACCTTCAAGTTCAAACAGGGGTGTACTTGATGGGGGAAAAACCTCTGATAGTTCTGTTTAATATGGAAATAGGAATAGAATGTCTACAATGTCAATATGTCCTTGTATGGCTTTATTATACTCACAAAGTCCTTCGATGTTTAAATAAATAAATAAAATGTAGTTGGTCCCAGATTTGTTGGGCACTTAATTCCAAGAGGTAGAAAGATCACCAAACCAAGACTATATTCTGGATTATGTTGTTCCGCTTCTTTGAATAGAAAATCTCAATCTCCTTGCTCAGTTTCCAAGGTCTCAGTTGTCACTTAATTTGGGTCATCCTAGGTCCTGAGGACAGAGATTCAATCTTT
Organism: Neoceratodus forsteri; assembly: GCA_016271365.2. Taxonomy (NCBI): domain Eukaryota; kingdom Metazoa; phylum Chordata; order Ceratodontiformes; family Ceratodontidae; genus Neoceratodus; species Neoceratodus forsteri. Next base: position 1,046,800,977 of record CM028131.1, read on the forward strand.
ACACCAGCTTGCCAGAAATTGTGATTGTATGTGTGAAATTCAAAACCACATAGATGAACTACTAAAAAAATAAAACTTAAAAATAATATTTAAAAGTTCCTTGACAGGGAAAGTAATACGTTTCTATAAGTGCATAATATCCGAAAGTACTTATGAGGTAGACAAAACAAAGTTATAACAGAGGATTACAATTAATCTAGGATAATGGTAATAGTAATAAATGGTACCACTTGGATTTTATATGTTTTAAATAAAAATAAATAAAAAAGGACAAGATAAAAGGATTAGAGAGGATGATGATACAGAACCTTCAGCAGATAGTGAGGAAGAAGTATGGACAAAAGAGTGACAAATCACAAAAGTAAAAAAGGAAGGAGAGCTATGGACTTTGAAATCCCTCTAACAAACAGGTTTACTAAATTGGTAGCAATCCCCTCAACATCAAAGAATATAATTCCCTCACAGGATTTAGGGGAACCTATAACTATGGTGAGTGAAGAAAAACAACACAAGGAGATACAATCACAATCCATGGAACATGAACATACGAAACCTATAAATAGCCCCTCCCTACTACCTGCCAATTTCCAACCACCCAGAAATGAAAATAATGAACTAAGGCAGGTTTTTGTACTGGGGGATTTGATGATTAAATATTTAGATCATGCAGTATGTGGCATGGACAAGGCTAACAAGGCATGCTGCAGTTTCAGAGGGCCAAAAATTGGTGACCTTATTCCCATGATGGACAACATAATACAAGACTCATGAGAAAACACAAATAATATCAGCAATACTACATTAAATAATATAAAATCTGATTTTGAACATTTATGTAACAAATTGGAATCCAAGGGCTGTTTTATAGCAATTTCTGAAATATTGTCTGTACCAAGAGCAGGTTATTATAAAAATCACAAAATTAAAACTGTAAATAATTGGTTAAGAAAATGGTGTTTGTGCAAAAACTATACATGCTTTACTCACTGGGAAGAATTTAATGGCAGAAATAATCTTTTTAGCTGGGGCAGTCTCCACCTGAGTAAGCAGAGAAACCATCAACTTGGAAAACAGATCAAACCTTCATCACAAAACAGTTAAATTAATAGCCCAGGGGAACATGGGACCACATATAACCAATTATTCATGCCCAGACTCAGTCAGATTCTTATGTACTAATGCAAGGAGTCTGAATATACATAAAATATCAGAATTACACAGTATTATGATTAAAGACAAACTTGACCTGGTCTGTGTAACTGAGACTTGGTGGAATAATACCAGTACCTGGCTTAAGGAGATATCAGGTTACACACTATATCACAAAGATAGGTCTGATAGGAAAGGAGGAAGGGGATGCATCTACATTAAGAATAGTCATAAGACAATTCAACTGGACCACGATTTATCAGAAGAAGACATAGAGAGTATCTGGGTGCAAATACTAGTGAAGCATAATCACAGAATTATTATAGGGAATTGTTACAGAACACCAAATTCAAATGATGATGATAATAAAGCACTTATAAATGAAATATCTACTATGGCTGAAAAGGGGGACATAGTTATATTGGGGGACTTTAATCTCCCTGGTATTATTTAGAAACTCATGGTTGGAGAGAATCATTCAGAGTCAGATTTTATAGACTCAGTGGTCTCTGTAGGACTGTCTCAGCTAACATTGATACCAACAAGAGGAAATAACATCTTAGATTTAATTCTAACTAATATGGAAAATGTAATAAATAATATTACCCCTAAACCTCCAATTGGTACAAGTGACCATATTACATTGTCTGGCTCAATTAAAGTATCTGCCCCAAAAATTAACCATGTAATTTTTCATAAAAACTATAACAAAGCAAATTATACCCTCATTTATAATTTTTTTTAATAACATCAAATGGGTACAGGAATTGCAACATCTTGATTGCAAAGATACATGGACCTTTATTAAAAACAAAATTTATGAAGCAGAGAACAAATATGTTTCCACAAATACAATAATAGGGGTAAAATCCCACCATGGTTTACTGTAAATGTTAAAAAACAGAGTAAATTAAAGGAAAAAGTGTTCAAGAGGTTAAAGAAAGAAAACATGGAAGAACATTATACTATCTACAAAAATGAACAAAAGAAGTTAAAAGCTTTCATTAAATCAGAAAAATATAAATTTGAATTTAAAATTGCCCATATGAAGGCTAATTGTAAGGCTGTTTACACCTATGTCAACTCTAAAAAGAATGGTTCACAGGGAATTGGGCCAATAAAAATCAATAACAATCTTTCAAATAACAATCAGGACAAAGCACAGGAATTTAACACATTCTTCTGCTCAGTTTATAACCCCAAACCTAATACTGATCATGCACACACATTAGAAGTATATAGGACATCTTTATCTACAAATGAAATCTATAAAGCCCTACAAAAAATCAAACCAGATACCTCACCAGGTCCAGATGGAATACATCCACAATTATTACCAAACTCAGTGTCCGTATTGACTTTACCTATATCTATTCTTTTCAATAAATCCCTGGCGACTGCATATGTACCAAATGATTGGAAAAAATCAATAGCAGTGCCCATTTTTAAAAAAGGTGATAAAGAACTGGTCAGTAATTATAAGCCGATTAGCTTGACCTCAATCATTTGTAAAACATTTAAAATTGATAAAGAGTTACAAAATATTGGATGTAATGACATTTCACAACGTGGGTTTAAATCACAAAGATCCTGCACTACAAACCTTATTTTCTTTTATGACCAGATCAGTAACAGCTTGGATAAAAGAATACCAGTTGATGTCATTTTGCTTGTCTTTGGTAAGGCATTTGACAAAGCCCCTTATCAGGAATTAATTAAAAAAAAATAGGACTAACAAATCAAATCACAAGTTGGATTAACAACTGGCTGTCAGATCATGTTCAACATATCAGAGTAAATGGTGAACTCTCTGAATTAGGACTAACAACTAGTAGGGTCCCACAGGGTTCCATGTTGGGACCCACTTTATTCAATTTATTTATTGGGGATATTAATACTAATATATGCAATAATATTGCTAAATTTGCAGACAATACAAAGTTGGGTGGAGAAGTTAATAGAATGGAAAAACATAACTCTTTAGTTAAAAATTTAGAAAATATCTTCATATGGACAAGGGAAAATAAGATGATTTTAAATGAAGAAAAATGTGTTGTCCTTCATTTGGGTTCTAATTATAACCAATATATTTATATAATGAATAATACTGTACTAAAAAAAAACTTATAAAGAAAGAGGCCTAGGCATAATTATAAACAAATTATTATAATCTGTGCACTGTAAAAAAGTATCCCTAACAGAAAACTGGATATTAAATTGTATTAAACGTTAATTTATCAACAACAATTCATACATAATCCTCCCACTTTATAAGACATAAGTTAGGCCACACTTACATTTCTGCTCACTGTACTGGAGCCGCTATCTAAAAAAAGACATTCAGTTATTGGAGATAGTCCAACATCGAGCTAATAAAATAATTCCAGCATTGAAAAACAAAAACTATGATGAAAGGCTATGTGAAACTGGGTTAGTCTCACTCCACGATAGGCATAAAAGGGGGACCTACTTCAATTATATAAAATCCTACAGGACCCTGTCCTTATGAAGCAATGTAGCATCAAAAAATCTAATTGTCTAATTTCTTTAAGGTGGCATGATAAACAAATAATAGTACCATTTGTAAATACTAATAAGAGATAACTTCTTCACTATAAGGGCATCTAAGTATTGGAATTTGTTACCCCAGAATGTAGTAGATGCCACCAGTTTTGACATGTTTAAAAATAGACTGGATCGCCATTTAAACTGGCAAGGAAAACACGATTAAATGCCCACAAGGTGTGGGAGAAATAACTTGATGGTCCACGGCCTTTTTATGTCTTAAATTTCCTAGTAATCCTAATAAACCCAGAGTTGCTACCTCGGATTTATACCTATATCTTCTACCATGCCTTGTGCTGTGCTAGATACCTTTTAAGTATTTTCTGTAGTGTACCAATGAACAATTTAAATAATATATATATTGTAAGAGCTAAGACTAATACAAGGTTTAAAATAATATCCAGTAGAAACCAATAGGGGCTTCAGAGGTATCTCTATAGTTAGCTCATTAGTACTAAGACCACTTACTTGTAGTATTTAAAATAGAGCTTCTGTGGTAGCAAGTGTCCAAGTCTATGAGAAAACCTTATTCCAAACTCTCAGAGTATCTCTGTTCTCCGATAGATGGAATGAATACAGGCTTCCCTTTTAAATCTGCAATGTGTAACACAACCGAGTACGTTTGTTTAAATATGAAGAGTTCCCAGTTTTCACAGTTCACAAGCCACAACCTCCAAATCCACTCTTTGAGCAGGATCTATTACATCTAACAGTGCTTTAAACGTCAAGGAGAAAAGAAAGAAAAACTTTCAGGGTGTTTTTACTGACTTGTTTAGAGCAGGTTCGAGGGTGCTCCCTTTTGTGGCAAGATAAGGTGGTGACTTCTGGTTCAGCTTCTAGATAAACTGCCCAGCATGTACCTATTTATACTGAGCTATTGGTTTGGGTCAGCACAGACACATGTTGCATGGAGAATTTCAAACGGCTGTTACAACTTAAGGGTATACACTTATTGAGAACATAATTGGTCAATTCAACAGTTAATTTGGAGAACAGCCCACCCTTCCAAAACAATGGATGATTAAATCAACTTGCCTACTAGATAGCATGGTTGATGAAAGTTAATTGGAATCAATTTATGCTATACTAGGGCTATACTATGGCTTTATCAAAGAACCAGTTACTGAAGTATGACGGATATCTTTATAAGAATCTAAATGTCTGTACTTAATGCGTCTTATAGACTGTATGAACTGAATGAACTTTAGAGATTTTATGCACTTAAGCGTTTTACAACTTTGTACTCTTAACACATTTTGGGACCCTTGCACAGAATATGGTTTGTGTAGTTTATACGGTAGTACCGTTATATAATTTATACAGTTACACAGTTATGTTGTCTATGAAGAGATATTTAGCAGTGAGAAAAGTGTAACAGTTCCACAATAAAATAAAATATAAAAGCAAGCAGATTGAAAATGAACTAAAAAGCCAAACAATAAAAATGGATACATAAATATTCAAACCTCAGTCTAAAAGACAATAAGTAAAACACAACAAGATGGGCAGTGAAACAATAAAATATGTCTCAAAGAATTGGCTAAAATAGGAAAAAAACAGTGTCTCCTTTTTAGCATCCAGTCCTCCAAAGGGCTGCCACAGGTTGTCTGCCTCTGGTGTGGGCTATGACCACCTCTGCAAACTCCAGTACCAGGGGCAGGTGCATGGTACCAAAAAACCCACTGCTGCCAGTTTCATCAGCACAAGCCGACCTGGAAAGAATGCTGATGGTAAACCAGTGGTTCTCTTTTATTTTGTTCACCACCTATTTGGGCGTATAACATGACTCCAAAATTGTGCAGGCAATGGTGGCATACCTGTTAAAAATAAAAGGTTAGCTTGTCAGCTATCCATGCTCCACTTGCTCCTCCACAAAAAGTTAGCGTGCAGCTGCTCAGTCTCTCCACCACCACATTGTAAATTCTGTAGAAAATGCAAATAGTATTGACTCTTGGAGGGACATTACATTTTATCTAGCCCCTTTTTTTATCCAGACATCAATAGGGAAAAAGGAAAACATGACCTGGTTTAATAATACATGTTAAAAAGCAAAGAAAAAATGTAATGGTTTAATTCATATTTACAGGAAAGCACCAAATACACAAAACAAAAAAGCATTATATAAAGGGAAGAGCCCACTATAAATTAGTATTGGAATATGAAAAGTAAAAGTACCATCAGAAGATGTGGGAGGAATTAAGAAAAGCAGTAATAAAAAAAAGATATTAAAGAATTTGGGCTATTAGTGAATCAATGATTTGGCCATTACTCAGATATAATCGAGGCGACAATTACTCCTGTCAGATGGGAAGAACACTTTAGCAAACTACTGTAGTCGAGAAAATATTAGCGTCCTGAAATGTTAGCGATGTGTCCATTCCCAACTTATCTGCTGTCTTCTATTTACGCGCTTCAGATATCAGAGGCAGTCTAGCTATTTCTGGAGGCATAATGGAGAGACACGGCGAGTGCTGAAAAACTCTTATGGGGAATAGAGGGAGAGCCTCTCTTTCCATTTTTGTGTGTGTTAAAATCTGTTTCACTGAAGCTAGACCACACTTCCACTCGCCTCCCCTGACTTAATCATCTTGAAGCCATGATGGAGCCCCAATCGGCGCTATTGCTGTGGAGACAGCTGGCAGGTAAAGACAGCTCACCTCGAGAATTTTGAAAGGGTGAATAATATTCCTGACCCGCTTTCTCCATGCACTTTGTCTCCCTGAGTGACAATTTGTTAGACCTGTGGCAGGGAGAACGGACGTCCAGAGCCTGTGGTAACTTTTGGGGATCTCCCAGTGGGAAGGGGAAGTTTTGGGGGGGCTCTGCTTTTGTCTCTGCGCCTCTCACTTGTGACATGCCATTGTGTATCGTGTGTGAGCCTACAGCCTCACAATAGATGTGTTTTTGGAGCTGAGTACCTCAGCAGTCTGGTTGTTAATGGAAACGTGAGGTTTTACTGTATTTTGTTTAATTTGTTTCTGCTGTAGTTTCAATCTGCACTTCTAGAGCTAGGGTAGGTAAATGTTCAGGGACAGTCTGTGCGCTGAGTTTCTGTGTGCTCTATGGGTCGAGTGCCACCTAGCTTGGGGGAAGGAGTTGTATTGGCTTTTTTTATTTCTTTTTCTCTTCTGTTTCCATGCCACTTTGTCCCTCCTACCCATTGACAGACAGCTGGGCACAGCTTGGTCTGACATGGCCCAGCTTTACCGAGCATGTGCAGTTCCTCCTCTAAACCATCAGAATGATTTCTTGGTATTATTAGCAGGCACTAAATATTAGCAGGGCAGTCAGCATCGCGAAGAGCGTGAGACTTAAAAGACAGTGAATATAACAGAAACTACAATATATTCTTCAGTAGAAGAACAAGAAAAAAGAACAACAATACATCACCAACCATTGATTCTACCGCACCCTTTTTATATAACTAAAACTAAGATAATTGAAGCAATTGAGAAAACTTCTCCAAATATGGCTCCTGGTCCAGACAATGTGTTAGCAGAAGTATATAAAACATTCCAAGAATGGAGGGTACCAATATTGCACCACATATACAATTTCGGATGCAATATGATATATTTCCAGAGTCTTGGACTGGCAGTATAATTTGTCCAATTTTTAAAAAGGGTGATATGAACAATCCAGTGATGTACAGGCCTATAGGTTTACTAGACTTACCCAAAAAAATATTTACATTGATAATTTTAATGCATCTACTGCAGTGGGTAGAGGAAACAATCTTTGACAGAAACACACAATGGATTTAGATTGTGGCACTCCACAGTTCATCACTGCTATGTCTTGAACCTTTTTATATGGAAATATGTTACCATCAAAAAAGCTATATCATACTGTTGTTTTGTAGATCTAAGAACAGCCTTTGATTCAATATGTAGAGCCCTCTTATGGGAAAAATTACAGTCCTGTAATATAGATCCAACTTTGTTAAGTATTATTGTTATGCTTCATCAAAATATATGGTTAAAAATAAAGTAAGATCAGACAGGGAATCTAACCTCAAAAATGATAACTAAGTTAGGGGTAAGGCAAGGTTGCCTCCTTGCCCCTCTTTTGTTTAACTTATATATTAATTCAATACTGTCATCCCTGGACAATCTTGAGTTCCATTCCCCAACAATTTTAAACTATATGATTTCCTGTCTGGCTTATGCAGACAATGTGGTGTTAATATCCACATCCAAACTTGGGTTACAACGTAAATTAATGTATTTTGCAAATCTGTGTAAAGTTAATAAATTGCAAATTAATAGGGATAAAATGGACATGATTATTTTTGGATCTAGAAATAAAATATTGCTTTCCTTTTATCTTGATGGGCAAATAATAGCCACAGTTAAAAGTTATGACTATTTAGGCATTACATATTCACAAAATACAATTTGGACACTGCACATAACTCAGTTACCTAAAAAATTAAATATAACATTAAAGACTTTCAAAAGATTCAATTTTAAATATGGTCAAGGCTCACGTCTTGAGATCCTTGAATGCAAAAATAAAAACAAGCTTATCTGGGCTGACAGTATAACCTAGAGGTTAGAGTAATGAGCTGTGAATGAGCTTGGTACATTCAGCAGTCCAGACCTGTGTTTGATTCTCACAACCTCCATTGCATCCTGTGAGACTCTGAGCAAGTCACTTAACCACCTAGTGCTCCCAGGTCACCCCGGAAAACAAGCACTTGTGCCTATTGGGCCTTACCCAGCTACCAAAGACTAAAATAAAATAAAATAAAAAATATTATACACTTCTGAAATATGGTCTATAGTGAATATAAAACCATTAGAAGTAACCATAAACCAAATGTATAGATATTTTTTGAGGGTACCACATTCAGTACCAGCAGAAGTCCTAAGACATGAGTGTGGCCAAAAATCCTTTAAAACTCAGGTGCTGGAAAAAGGATTGATATTTGTATTAAAATTATTTCTGTTTCCTGCAAAACACCTACCAAGGATATGCTTGGAAGAAGACTTAGATTACAACCAAAGAGGTTTTACATTCTCCACCACTGTAACAATTAAAAAGGAATTATTCCTAATAGGGTTAGGGAACTTATTACATGAGATTTATATTAGGCGTGTTGATGATATAATATTCCAAATTAAAACTTGGCTAATAGATATTGAATTGGAGTCTGATCAAAATAAAATAGAGTGGATGGTAAATTATAGATGATATAAAAACCTAAAAACTACCAAAGGCTTGGAGGATTACCTAACCATATTGACAGATTGGAACGAACAAAGAATTTTATCAAGATTTAGGATGGAACTGTATCCAGCAAATTATATTAGTTAAAGCAAATGAGAAATGCTATAACTACACCATTCTGTAATTGTAAGAACCAGGTGGAAGATTATTTGAAGCATATAGTATTTCATTGCCCACTTTATCATAAACAAAGAAAATATTGGTTGGGACCTATTCTGGCTCCCCTCAGCCTTCCCTCTGAACAGTTAGTTATATTTTTATTTAACTCTAAAAACACAACAGTCTTGAAAAGCTTAAGCAAATTTCTTATCTCAACTAAACTCTGAGAATTAAGTATCTTGACAAAATGATAAAGTGTCAACTTGCACTAGAAAATACAAAATCACACATACCCCCACAATGCAAAGCATCATGGGCTGCATATGCAAATCACCACAGAATGTTATGCTGGTCCAACTTTAAGCAGAATTGCATGGTGCCGAAAGGCCTCTCACACAGTTTGCAAAGGGTGCTAACAGAATACATAGACATGTGTTTCGTCCTACCAGGACTCATCAGTATGCCTCGTCTGTTTGACACCCCAGTGGAATGGACCAGCTACCCTTAAGGCAGTGTGCCTTGGATATATTGTGGTGAACCCATTAAAATAAAAAACTATTTAAAAGACAAAGAACCTCTGTATGCAAACACTGAGGAAAGGGTTACCCCAAAGGGCATTTGGCTGGGAAGCTAAGTTTCAAGAAAATACAAAATCACACATGCCTCCACAATGCAAAGCATCATGGGCTGCATATGCAAATCACCACAGAATGTTATGCTGGTCCAACTTTAAGCAGAATTGCATGGTGCCGAAAGGCCTCTCACACAGTTTGCAAAGGGTGCTAACAGAAGACATAGACACGTGTTTCTTCCTACCAGGACTCATCAGTATGCCTCGTCTGTTTGACACCCCAGTGGAATGGACCAGCTACCCTTAAGGCAGCGTGCCTTGGATATATTGTGGTGAACCCATTAAAATAAAAAACTATTTAAAAGACAAAGAACCTCTGTGCGCAAACACTGAGGAAAGGGTTACCCCAAAGGGCATTTGGCTGGTTATTTTCATGTAATTATAACATCTATGGCATGTTTACTCCTATTTTATCCACAATACTGTATAAATATATATGTGATGGCTAAGGACTTGTATGATTTAAAGTGTACTCATGTAGTTTGCATGATTTTTAGTATTTTGTGTCATGTTATGGATTTTAAATATTGTAAAGACACTTTGTCGAACAACAACAAAATTTCTACCTACCTGCCACTTAAGAAATAAAGTATGACTTGATTTGACTTGACTTGTTCATTTTGTTCATGTTCCCTGAAATCTGTGAATTTGAATTCTTTCTTAGCTAATGTTACCAATGCAATAAATTCTTCTGATGAAGTGACTGTTGCTGGTCACATTGAGTCTTTGTATAATCTCTTGGATATCTCACAGAAGGATGCATCACAGATGGGTGCTGAAGAAGCTAGAGTATATGGGTGTGGTGAAGGACATAGATTGGTGAGACACTTGTTGGAATGGAGACAGCAGAGGGTTGTGCTTAACAGAGTCAAACCAGAAGAAGGGGGGGTCACCAGTTGAGTGCCACAATGATCAGTCCTGGGTCTAGTCCTTTTCAATATGTTCATCAGTGATGTGGGAGAAGGAATCTAGGGAAAGATGTGTCTCTGCAGATCACACAAGGTTCTGTGGCAGAGTAGACAGTGAAGAGCAAGTTAGCAAAATGTAGAGAGACTTGCAAAGAATAACAAGGTAGTCAAAAGTGTGGCACTTGAAATTCAATGCCAGAAAGTGCAAGGTGATGCACACAGTGAACAAGAACCCCAGGACAGAGTACTGGATGGGGGAGATAAAGCTGGGCCTGAACTCTGAGGGAAAAGACCTAGAGGTTATCATCAGTGACTCCCTAAAACAAGATTGTGTAACAAGGTCTACATTAAGGCAAACAGGATGCTGGGGTTTATAGGAAGGGGTACTGACAGCAGAAGGAAGGAGGTATTACTACCTCTCTATAGGTAACTAATGAGACCGCATCTGGAATACTGTGCCCAGTTCTGGAATCCTCACCCAAGAAAGATAAGGACAGGCTGGAGACAGTTAAATGAAGAGTGACCAAAATGATTCAGGGCCAGCAGGGCAGATCTTATGATGATCGACTCAAGGCATGGATCATGTCCTCGCTGGAGGCAACCACAAGAGAAGAGATATAATAGATACCTTCACACTCTTTAAAGAAAAGAACAAGGGAAACAGTAAAGAACTATTTAGCATGAAGCAGATCAGGACCATGGGGCCAGAAGTGGCAACTGTTTGAGGGAGGTTCAAGAGGGACATGAGAAAGTTATATTTTACAAAAAGTGTGGTGGAGCTGTAGAGCAATTTGCTAGCTGATGTGGTGGGCACCAAAACAATAGTTTCAAACACATCTGGAACAGAGTAAAGGGCTTAGTGATTGTTCCTGATGGCAGCATTAGGGTGGGGAGCATGGGGGTAGATAGTATGAGTTAGAACACTATATGGACAATAGGTCCTAGGATTGTTAAGGTTTTATGAGCAAACTGAATGGAACAATGGTATTTTTCTGTTGTCAATATCTATGTTTCTAAGTTTATATATCAATGCCCCCTAAGATTTAGTAATTCTGAAAGAAATTCATCTGATCCCTAGTTTACTGATAATTTAACAGTTCACTGCTTCAGCAAACAACAGAGCATTTCTAGGAATGCTTGCACGATGTCCGTTTGTATGTTGGAATATGGATTAAAGAGTTTATGTGAAATAAATGCGACTGTTCCCTTTCTCTATCCCCAGGCAGTTACTACCAGCCATTCAAGGTACCACATAGCTCAGTCCTGTGAAAAAAGGAACACTCTTTAGGAGGTGTTCCACCCCTAAAGGTGTCCCAGAGACAAGGTCCCCTTAGACTAAATGTACCTTAAGGAAGTATAGTGATGGAACCCCAAAAAAGACAAAGCGAAATGCATGATGAAGCATGAACAAAAACACACAATACACTTTCCCATAAGAAAAGAAGAAACAGTGAACTAGAAATAGATAAATTCACCATCCAAGCCCAAATCACAGTCAAATGTATATTTCTATTTATCTTTCATTGTACTTCTGAGTTTTATGTAGGAGAGGATAAAATCTTTTGGAGACAATGTCTGGCAATCCAAGGCCTTAGGTCACCATCCCTCCAAGGCTTGTAATTATTAGCCTGCAAAAGCATGGGAAGATTTGAGGGTCAGCTGAAGGGAAAATGAGAATTTTAAGCAATGCAATTAAATTACTTAATAACATGTTTTGAAAAAAAAAGAACATACCATTGGTATTTGTTTTCCTCTAAATTAACCCAAAACCTGAACATTTTAAAAGACATACGTACGCAATTAAAAAGATGTTTTATTTGAATTCAGTTCCATGATATCAATATACTGAAAGTAAAAATGATGGCAGTGATACAATAAGATCTGAGCTTGCATAAAAAAAAGTTTCTAGCCCTAACGGTTTAAAATTAATCTCTTTCAAAAAAATATTTAAAAATGGCTAACATTTCAACAGTGAGTACTAGAAACAATTTTTTTTTAGATGAAAGTGTAGAATCAAGTGGATGTGCTGTAGTTACACCATGTCACTACACATTCAGTGTATCAATATGTAGAAATAATAATATCCCTTTTTTTCCCTAAAGTCAATTTGTTTTTGTACTCATTTATTTTTCACCATATGTCTCCATTTCTGTCTCCTCCTCACACATTTGTCACCTTTCAGCCTTCTTACAAGGCCCTGTTAATCAGTCTCCACCTGGGAACTTCCCCAGCTCTTTCTCTCCCATTATGCTTTATCTTTCCCATCATCACCTTTTTGTTTCACAGATTCTCTCTTAATCTTACCATTTATCACTTCTTCTACCTTAGCCTCCTTCTTCTTTCTCCACATATATATCTCTCTCATTTTACCTCTCCTCTACACTAACTTGTTTTTTTTCTCTTTTAGATATTTCCTGAAGAAGACCTAAGGTCGAAACGTAGATTTTTAACTCTATTTTCAATTTTCAGCGTGCATTTAATGTAACCATTTTGTTTTGCTTTTAGACCACATGCTGACGCAGCGCCCTGTCTTTGTTTTTTTACAATATGTAGAAATGCCTACTTATATAGTAGAATTCATTTGTAATATATAAATATTGCAAAACTGCATTGTCAGTATATCGATACTCTGAAAGTGTGTCAATGTAATGTAACTATATTGACCTGACTCCAAGCTCTTATTAAATAAATGAAGTTTCTAGCCTTAGCTGCTATAAAGTTAGCCTTTTTAAAAAATAATTTCTTGAAAAAGAGCTAACTTTTGAACCATAGAAAATAGAAACATATTGATTGTTTAATGAAAGCTTTGAGTCAGGTAAAAAGAGTTGTACTATGTCAACACACTTTCAATTCATCAATATGCCAAAAAGGAATGTTGCTATATTGATATGTATTTCTGCTTATCAATACATTGAAAATGGAATGGTGTAACTATATTGACCCCACACCATGCTTTTGTTTAAAAAAGAAATTTGTATCTAGTCCTAATGATTTAAATGTTAGCCCTTCTTAAAGGAAACATCTTTACTAAGACTAATTTTTTAACCATACGGGCTGCAAACTTTAATTTTTAATGAAAGTCTGTAATCCTGATAATACAGTTACACTATGTTGGCTCACTTTGGCATTTGGTTATTGCCACTAGTGCAATCACATTCTCAGTACTAAACAGTTCTATGATTGTAGAGCAGGAAAATATTTCTGTTATAGAGATTTTATTACTTGAGATGTGGCAAATGTGCTGTTTATATGTTAGTGTTGTTTCTTCTGTCATATGTACTGGATGCACGTAACTGCTCCACATGGAGGTAAATAACACTTAATGTAATATTAGCTATTGCACTGGGAGAAACTAGTGGTATTCCATCCAAGAGAACCACATTTGTTTTTCTTGTTATAATTATTATTTTAGATTTTTTTTTTCCTACTGAATTTTCAAAATGACTGCACCAATGATGTTGCAAAGTGCAACTAAAAATGACACAGTTGGTTGAAGGTCTATGAGCAGCCCAGGAAGACCATAGTCTGGTGTTGTGGAGCCAAGCCTAGACAGACCCACAGTACAGAAGGTTGGAGGGCATGGACTCTGTCAGTGCAGAGCCCCACCCAAACAGGCATACCATATGAATGGTCAGAAAGCATGGAGTCTGCCACTGTGGTATCAAGCTCATACAGGGAATTAGAACAGGTAGAAGGACAGCACACAGTCTGACACATAGAGCCCAGCCCAAGCAAGTGTGCAGCAGTCAGAAAGTATGGACTCTGCTGGCATGGAGCCCAGTTCAGACAGGTATGCAGTGCAGCTGGTCAGAAATAAGGAGTCTGATGGCATGAAGCCCAATGTAGAGGCATGCAGTAAGCTGGTGGGAGTGCATGGTGTCTGGTGGCGTGGATCCAGCCCAGAAAGGTATGCAGTACAGGTAGAAGGAGAGCACAGAATTTGGTGGTACAGAGCTCAGCCCAGATAGGAAAACTGCAATCAGTCACAGTGCATGGTCTCAGCCCAGACAGGTGTGCAGTGCAATTGGTTAGAAGGCATTGAGTCTGGAGGTGCAAAGCCCAACCCAGACAGGCACCCAGTAGTTGGTCAGAGAACACTAGGTCTGTTGCCAGAGATTCCAGCTCAGGCTGGCATGCAGTACAGTAAATGGAGGGCATATATTATTCCGCTAGTGTGAAGCCCAGCCAAGATAGACATGCAGGACATCCCCCAAAACACAAGAAGATGGAGATATGGACAACAACAAGAGGAGCAAGCATGAACAGCTAAACTATACATGGACTGCAGGCACAGATGGACTACAGGAAGGTGCTTTGAGCATATATGGACAACAGATATAAGCAGTATGCAGTACAGGTGTGCATGAATAACCTGCAGGAAGGTGCAATGCGAATGTATGGACTATGGGTTTGAACAGTAAAGATTAGAAGAAGGTACAAAAGTTAGAATGTGAAGCAAGGACAGCATGGCAGATGGCAGCAAGTAAAGTAGAAAATACTGTATAGCAAAGAGGAAATTAAATGGATCCAGTCCACATGTTTCTAGAGCTCTCTATGATAAGTAACAGTTCATTTCCTAATTCTTGATTATTCAGCTCCTGGATTTCCAGGAAAAAATGTAAAATACCTGAGGCAGTTTGGAACAGACAAAAAATAAGCCTAGCTGAACCCAAGCAGCAAATAAAACATAAGTTTTCTAAATCTGTTCAGATAAGCATATGTGAAACAAGAGAGCCTCAGTCTGAGGCAAGTCTTTAGAACTAGTAAGCCAGAATGAGCCCAATGAAAAATCCAGGGTATGGACAGCAAGGCTTAGAAGTACAGTTTTATATTAACACAGGAGAGAAATAGCACGTACACATGGGTGCAAGGCCTTACACCTTCCTATGAGTTTAAATCTATTCAAAACCAAGTTTGAGGGAGCTCAGGATTAAATGGAGGCAATGGTTCCAGAATTGCTAGATATAATAGAAGGGTAAGACAAGCCATGAAACAGAGACATGCTGCTGCAGTAATGCAAAGTCTACACTGCATATTTAGAACTACAATTAAAGACACAGAGAGGTAATACTGTCCAAAGCAGGATATTAAAGGGCAAATACAAAAAGAAACAAAAAAAAAAGTGCAAGGGATCCCAAAAAAGCAAACAATAGAAGACCAGGAGTGCAACCAAAGTACAGAGGACAGCCACAGCAGTTCCCAGTCAAACTGCAGAAGGGAGAACTAGTATCTGAAGGCTGTTGGATCATTCACTTTAAATAGTGTTAGGTGGAGGATGGAGCATAGTCACCCACTGCCCTACCAAACACAGGCATAGCCGTTGCAGTCACAGATATAAATGTTGTAAACTAGAGAAACGCTGAAGGACTACAAAATTAGTAACCCACTTAGATGGTTATTTAATTTATTTAGTTTTTGTGAACTGGGTAGAGTGCACTAGGCAATATCTTGCCTATTTTCAGGCACAACCAGGGAGAGTACAGACATCAGGGTATTACATGGTTATAGAAACAACAACAGGAAATTTTACAGGGTTCATGATGACAAGGCAAGTTGGTACATTTAGTTCTAAGAATACAACAATAGTGCAAATTTAGAGAAAGCGCATAGTTACGCATACAGTTGACAATACATTAAGAGTTGTGCTAGAGGTTACAAAGTAACATGGAGAGAGGTACAGTCAAGTAAGTCATGTGTACAGTAATACAGGTAGTATCAATTATTAATGAATAGTTGCTAGTCAGAGCAAATACAGTGCAAGTTGTCACCATAGGAAGGCAGTATGGTACCATGTTTTGAGTCCTTTATTAAGGAACAAGTTAAGTGTGCCCATGTGTAGGAGGCAATACAGGGTGAGTTGTCAGGGTGAGTAGCTGTGGGCATGTACATTGTGAGCATTGCAGTGTATGGGCTTGAAGGTGACTTTGAAAGGTGCTAATGCTTTGCTGTGTCCGGACGTTTGCAGATATGTTGTTCCAAAGCTTGGGGGCTGAAGAGGAAAAAGACTTTTCATCATACCTGGTGTGTGATCTGGGGACCTTTAGTAGGTCTGAATCAGAGGCTCTTAGGATGTAACTACTAGTACTGGGTACACGGCATGATGCTAGTGAGAGAGGAATTTGGCTTTGTAGTACTCTATGGACAATTTTCCCAAGTGTAAGGTCCATGAGAGCTGAGGATGAGGGCCAACCTAGCTTACTGTACAGAAGACAGTGATGCGTGAGACGATTGCATCCAAGAGCAAAGCAGCAAATATTATTGTATCGTACCGTCCATTTATGTGTAAGGGCATTTGAGGTGTTGGCAAAGACAGGTAGTCCATATGTGAGTTTCGGTAGTAGTAGAGAGTGTGCTATGGTAATCCTAGCAGTAGAAGATATATTATATAATAGGGGTTGACTTATAACACATTACATAAAAACTGCTATCACCACTCCCAGGCAGATCGTTTCTCATGATGTGTACAGAGGGGAAAAGAATTAAAGGTTATCACCACTGTCATTATGTAGGGGCTGTTATCGCCACTGTGTACACGCCAATGAGAAAAACACTGCCAAACTGCATTCACTCCCCTTCCCCGCCCCCAACCTCTCCATTGCACTCAGAAGCAATTTACAACTACAGGTGCTACAAATAAATTTTTTTTTTTTAAAAACTCCTCGTGCTACTGTACTTTAAAAACTAAACACTACTCACATATTAACAAAACCTACTAGACAACTGAACATGAACAAAAGATACATTAGAATACTTACAAAACTGAAAGACTTGTTCCAGAAGCTGAAATAAACTTTCCATCGAATATGGTAACTTCTAATTTCAAAGAAGGTCTAGATAAAGAAATAGAAGAACTCAAGAAACATTTAGAAAATGACACTGAACATCTAACAGATCCGAACTTGTATAATCAATTCTATACTATAAGCACCAATGAACTGAATACAACAAACATAATAAATGACAACTACAACACCATAAATAAAACCATAGACAGTGGTAAAAATGTAAATACTAAAATAAAAACCGAATCAGACATACCCAAACTAAAAACATTCTTCACTGACAGAGTACAGGTACATGAACCGATTCATCAGATCGCACCCGAATATCTTGACCAGCTTTTATGCCACTTCTTTATGAACTTAAAAAAGCAAGATGGCTCACCAAATGAACCACTAACAATAAAATCTGTCTAAGTATAGACAGATACTTAAAAGACAACATATATCCAGAATGCCTTACAAGTTCCATGAAATTCATCAAAACAAGTCAAGTAATAAACACAAAATAAATCTTAAGAAACAAGCAAAAGGTAGTAAACCACATGCTTCTGAGGAATTAAATGATGTAATTATCCAAGAACTCTTCCATCAAAAATAACTTGGACCCCACTGTCCCCAATCTCTGCTTAATATGATGAGGTATACTGTTACCCTGTATTTCAGCATACAAGGAACAACGGAAGCCAGAAGCCTTAAATGGGGAAACAACAAACTTAAAATTGATGAGAACAAAAATATTTAGAATATATAACAAAGCGACATACAAAAACCCGATCAGGAAGTAACCCAAAAAGTATAAAAAAGATCAAACCTCGAGCATACGAGTCCTCGGATGCAGAAAAATGCCCCATTCAAAGTTATTTACTCTATCAAGACAAAAGACCTCCTAATACCCTACATGATGAAGCTCCATTTTTTTTGTCAATAAATTACCATTCAAATGAGGCCCAGAACCCAATGTACTGGTTTAAAAACCAACCTCTTGGCATCAATACAATAAGCAGAATGGTAAAGAACATGATAACTCGAGCTTGACTTGAAGCACCAAAAAGACTTACACACCGCTCTGTAAGAAAAAATCTGATACAGAAATTATCAGACAGTGAAATTGCCCCACATGACATAATTCAAGTTTCATGAATAAAAAAAGTTGATTCTCTAAATGAGTATTCTAAACTAAATGGTGAAAAAAAGGAAAAAATATCCAACATACTAACTTCTGCCACAACACCTGAACACATAAATACTAACAACACTACCGAAAACAAAGAACCCCAATCAAGTACATCTGGAACATCTCAATTTAAAACAGCCAAAGACAGCAAGCACCTGACAACACCAGAATGGGACATGGACTTTCCCACATGGTTTAAACATACCACCATTAATGCACTGATAAACAGCAGGAAAATCCCAGCCTCTCCCTACAAAACAGGGTACTAAATGAGAAAAAGACCAAGGTAGAAAGGTCAGTGGGGGATGCTGCAACAGAAGGTAAAGCCATCAAAAAATGGAAAGCAATTTATTTTATTTATTTCGTTTTTGTTGACCGGGTAAGTGCACTAGACAAATCCTGCCTATTTTCAGGCACCGACCTAGGGAAGGGGATACAGATGAATGCCAACTGATCTTAAACCAGATTAAGCTGTTGATGGTATTTTTAGTGAATGAGGGAAATTAAGCCAGGACACTGGGGAAATTCCCCTACTCTTTTGGATAAGTGCCATGGGATCTTTAACATCCACCTGAACTACCACCAATCCAGGCAGATGGAACCTCGGTTTAACGTCTCATCCGAAAGACGGAATGAGTACCAATGCCCATAGTCTGAGTAACAAGCTTCCTGAATTAGTGGCCTTGATGGAGGAGGAACATCTGGATATCGTGGCAGTCACAGAAACATGGTTCACACAAAACCATGACTGGGATGTAAACATACCAGGATACACTATCTACAGGAGGGACAGAGGGTAAAAGAGGAGGAGGAGTAGCTCTTACATAAGGGAAAGAATCAAAGCAACAGAACAAAAGGGAAAACAGGGAGGAGAAGAAGCACTGTGGGTAAATTTGGAGACCGGGTACGGCACCAATCTGCACAGGGTTAGTACACAGATTCCTCTCAGGGGAGGAAATGGACAAGGAAATGATAGAAAGTATACTTAGTATGGCAGAAAAGGGAGATATTGCTGATGGGTGATCTGAATATGCCAGATGTTAACTGGAGTGCAGTTGAGCAGCCACTTAGAAGAGTGGGGTTATTCTAAATGCCCTACAGGGGCATACCTTAGACAACTAGTATTGAGCCCACCCAAGAGGGAGCAATCTAGACCTGGTTCTCTCAAATGGAGATGAAGAGAAGATCACAGATGTAGAAGTGGTAGCCATCTGGGAACTAGCTACCATCGAACAGTATGGTTCACAATAAACACAGCAATAGAGTCAAGCCATACAAAGGCAAAGGTACTGGACTTTAGGAGGGCTGACTTTGCCAAAATGGGTGAGTGCCTAAGGAATGCACTAGCAAATGGGCAGGAAGAAGGGGTGGAAGAACAATGGTGAATAATAAAAACTGCCATCACAGAGGTAACAAGCCTTTGTGTGAAGCAAATAAACAAAACTAAACGATGTAAGAAACCACTATGGTTCTCAAAGGAAGTGGCAGTGAAGGTTCAAGAGAAAAAGAAAGCTTTCAGGAAGTACTAGGAATCACAGAAAGAGCAGGACAGAGAACTGTATCAGTTAAAACAAAAGGAAGCTGGGAAGGCAGTCAGAACAGCAAAGGCCCAAACTGAGGAAAAGATAGCCAACTCAGTTAAGAAGGGGGATAAAACCTTTTATAGGTACATCAGGGTGAAGGAAGACCAAGGGAGGGATAGTGAGGGCTTAATAAAGGGGGTGGGCAGAGGTGACTGTGAAAAAGGCAGAGATACTAAACAAATATTTTTGCTCAGTATTTACAAAGAAAGAGGGAGGTACATAAAACAAACAGTAGAAACACTCTGGATACAGACGTTGATACACAGCCCATTTACAGAAGAAAGGGTTCTGAAAGAACTCTTAAAACTGAAGGTGGACAAAGCAATGGGTCTGATGGGATTCATCCCAGAATTCTTAAAGAACTAAGGGTAGAATTAGTGACACCACTGACTACCCTGTTTAACAAATCATGGGAGGATGAGGTGGTACCCGAGGACTGGAGGAGGGATGTGATTCCCCTTCACAAAAGTGGGAGCAAGGCAGAAGCAGGAAACTACAGACCTGTTAGTTTAACCTCAGTGGTAGGAAAATGATGGAATCACTTGAAGGAAAGAATTGTTGAGTATCTAGAGGCCAGAGGGCACAGGACCCAAGGCAGCATGGATTCACAGCAGGAAGGTCATGCCAGACAAATCTGATAGATTTCTTTGACTGGGTGACCAAAGTAGTAGATCAGGGAGGGGCTGTGGACATGGTCTACCTAGACTTTAGCAAGGCATTTGATATAGTCCCGCACAAAAGATTAATATACAAGTTAGCTAGCCTGGGAGTGGGTCCCAAGATGACAGCCTGGGTAAAAAATTGGCTGGAGAATAGGACACAGAGAGTAATAGTAAATAGAGTCCACTCTGAAGAAAGGGGGGTTACTAGTGGGGTACCGCAGGGTTCAGTATTAGGACTGGTCCTCTTAATGTCTTTATAAGCTGACATTGCAGAGGGACTGGAAGGAAAAGTATGTCTCTTTGCAGATGACACAAAGATCTGCAACAGCGTGATGCACAAGGTGGGTGGAAAGGATGAAAAGGGACTTGCAAGGTTAGATCGAATGGTCAAATGTATGGCAGCTTAGATTCAGTGCTAAGAAGTGCAAGGTAATGCACCTGGGAAACAAAAACCATGGGGAAGAGTACACAATGGGGGTGAGATACTAACAACAAAAATGGAAAGGGACCTGGGGAGTCATATCAGATGACCTAAAGGTGGGCAAGCAATGTGAGAGGGCAGCAAGGAGGGCTGGGAGGATACTGGGATGCATAGGAGAGGCATCACCAGTAGAAAACAGGAAGTTATTATCCTTCTGTACAGACAGCTGGTCAGACCCCATCTGGAGTACTGTGTGCAGTTCTGGGGGACCCAGTCTTTGCAAAGACATAGACAGGATGGAAGCTGTCCAGAGAGGGAACTAAAATGGTGCAGGGTCTGCACTGAACACATAAGAGAGACTTAAGGAGCTTAATATGTATAGCCTCGAGGAAAGGAGGGAGAGGGGGGACATGATAGAAACTTTCAAGTACCTCAAGGGAATCAACAAAGTCCAAGAGGGTAGCATCTTTCAAAAAAAGAGGTGTGCAAGAACAAGGGGGCACAATTTGAAGATGGGGGGTGGCTCAGAGGTAATTTAAGGAAGTATTTTTTCACAGAGAGGGTTGTGGATGCATGGAATGGCCTTCCGGAGGAGATCGTGGAGTCAAAAACAGTGGTGGAATTCAAGCATGCATGGGACAGTCATAAGGCAATTCTAGGGGGTGGGAGTAGGAAGAAGTAGGCTGCTGGTTAACTAGGATCTGCAGCTTATCCAGTAGGCAGGGAAATGGGCAGACTGGGTGGGCCAAGCAGTCCTTATCTGCCGTCAAATTCTATGTTTCTATGTTTCAAAGCATATAATGTTTAACATTGTTCAAAGTAAGCATACAGCACTCAAAAAAAAAAAAAACATCAACACCATCCAATAATAAATACAATATTAAAATATTCTTTCGCTTTTTCAGGTAGCAATCCTCCAGACATGACTAAGAAAAGAGCAAGACCTGTGATATCGGACACAGATTCTGACTGAAACTGTACCTAAACAAGATCCTTAAAATAACACTTGAAAGCAAAGCATGCACTTTTAAGTTTGTTACATAACCTGTTAACTGTAAAAAACATACTGGTGACACTCAATCAATACACAATATAGTAAAAACCTGAATAAAGTACTTTCTGTTACAAGCAGATATCAAGCATAATAAGCACTTCAAACATCTGCTATAACTATGTATACTAAAGTGTATAGCAATAACATGGAGTAAAAAACACAACTCTGTAAAATAAAATGTATACCAATAAAACAGAGTGAACAAACTCTGAAGTTGCATGAAGCATAGAAACACATACAAAGTAAACCAAAATAATCTAATAACATAAAAACAAAATACAAAAACATGCATTTCAGAACGCTTGCCTACCCCACACAGAACCCAAAATCTGGAAGAACACAAACCCCACCCACATCTCACAACAACCAATAAAAACAAAGCACATCACACATACAACCAATAATACACCAAAGCCTAGCACACAAACACAGGAAGAAAAATGAACACCCCAACAAACAGGTAGAAAACTAACTAAAATTACATACAACTATTAAACAATGAGCAATAAAAGGTCAACCCCCTATTATATAAAATGGATACGTGATGGGGAGGCATACGTGAGTGGTTTTATCAAAACTCATGGCAAGTGAGCTTGGGGTTAAATCACTCATGGCTCTGCTTTGTGGAGCAACTCGTGATAACCCGAGCTCACTTGCCACTCGTACTGATAAAACCGCTATCGTATGCCTCCCCATCACATATCCCTTATTATTACAAGCTCAATAAGCTATACCCAGACTTGAGTTTTCAGCCTTACATGTAGAGGAGATATGCTGGGTGAATTCAAGAGAGGGTCCGGGATGATTCCTAAGTATTTAAAAGCTGTGACAGTGTCAAGGAGAGAGCCATTTGCATTGGATACTGAGAGAGGCTTGCCTAGGTTGCGTAACCGAAGGGGTGTGCCGAAGAGCATTGCTTGGGTTTTGGTAATGTTCAACAAGAGCTTGTTTTCATCGAACCAGAATTGTACTATGTGGAGGTCAGATGATACAGCACTGTTTATGTCACTGATGTTGGGAGAGTGATAGATGAATACTAAATCATCTGCACAAAGGAGAGAGGTACTATTTTTGAAACAATGATAAATTGAGTTTATATGAAGGGAGAATAACAGTGGCCCAAGGACTGAGTCTTGAGAGATGCCAAGTGTGGTAGGAAGAACTTCAGAGTAGGATGAGCTGATTTTACCCCTTTACTTCCTTTTTTTTAATGTCATCATTTTTACTGATCTTTAGATTCCAAATATATGATCAATACATATTATATATATATATATATATATATATATATATAGAATAATATCATGATCACATAGTTATATGAACAGATGATATGTATTTCCCCTTCCCCCCTCCCTCGTATATAGTTATAGGGCTAATATCAGTAATAATTATTTTTTAGTCATTTAAATTTTGAGTTGATAAAGAATCATTTTCTTCTGATGTACTAATCAGAGGAAAAGATAGGCTACAGTCTCATTAAGGGAGTAATGTTTAGTTGAATCTCTCTCCAAGAAGAACCCTCTGTGTTGTTCTATTCTGGATCCAGAGTATATATTAGTTTTTCAAATTGTAAAGTTTCATTGAAAACACTCCACCATTTGTTATAATGAAAGTTTTTTTATATATCTTTTTCTTTCCAATTTTCTAGTATAAGGCATTTAAGTGCCATCGTTGCTAAAACTACTATTTTTAGTTTGTGTATTATTTAAATAACTGTAATACAATTGCTAAAAGGAAAAATATCTGGATCCAGTGGTAACTGCATTCTTATATAATTGCGTAGAATTTGTTTTAATGTCACCCACCATTGCTTTATTTATGGACAGACCCATAAACAGTGTATACGTGTGGCCCTTTTTCCACAATTATGCCAACATAGTTCTGAGTAGTTGGAGTTAATTTTAGAAATATTAACTGGGGTAAAGTATGCCTGGTCAAGAATTTGCCTTTGTAAACTTTTTTTTTTGCAGAAACATAGAGTTTATTCCTTTGGACTCTAATATTTTCCCAAAGTTGATGTGTAATTGATTTATTTAATTCTTTGTTCCATGTATTATTAATTTTGTTTACAGAATCTTTAACTCTTGCTGCCAGAACTTAATATATTCTTTTTTTATTGTGTTTCTATTTTTGACATCCTCACCAGCAGAGTGGATCTCCACGATCTCTGGCTGCCAGCACCCACACTACCCCGGGCCCAGTCTGGCATCCCCACAGAGCCAGCCATTGCTGCTCATGCACTCTGTGGCAGGATCCTCTCGGGAGCTGGGGGCACTGGGCATGGCCACCAGCCACCAGATCTTTGCTCCACCATTTTCTACCTGGTTTTTCACCCCTTGTGGAGTACGGGCATGCAATGACATCTGGGCACAACATAGTGATGTCTACCACACTCTGCCCCCTCCCTTTTTGCAACCATCCCTCTGGTAGTGCCCCTGATCATCACCAGGGGCCACTACAGAGTGAGGGTTCCATGGATTCCTCCCCAGGATAGGACAGCAGTCCTCTGGACGCTCAATCCTATCCCTCCCCTGCCAACCCCTGGTGGTCCAGGCTCACGTCTGAACCTGAGGTATGGCATCCAGCGCCTAAACCCTCAGAGCCACCGGGCCAGCAGAACTTTATATATTCTTGATAATATTTTAGTTATGCCCTTGCTAAAAAGGGCTGTTTGTTGCTTTATTATCAACGGGATATTTTTATTTCCATTATTAAATATGTTTTTAATTTTTTAAAATTATTTGTATAGTGTCCAAGGTTGTAAATAATTCCATTTATTATGTTGAATTTTCTGCTTCATTTAGTCATATGGTATAAATTGATCTTTCTCTCTTAGATCTTTCCAGGTGTGTAGTCCATTATCTCTTAGTATCTTAAAATTAAAGGAGCTTTTGTTACCCCACATTCTAGTATTGGGTTCAATATTAAAATAAGCCAAGGTAGCTGTAAATGTTGGGGATTAAGTGTTTAATAACAAGGTTATACCATGAATATAAGAATATGATTATGTTGTTTAGAATTAGAAGAATCAAAAAATAAGTTAATCATGGTAGACATTTTTGTTTTATATGTACATATAATGTCTTGAAAAATATGTTGGTCTACATCTGGAAAAATGATCCACTGATAAAAGGTAGAGATAATATGT
The DNA here is from genome assembly GCA_016271365.2 of Neoceratodus forsteri. Taxonomy (NCBI): domain Eukaryota; kingdom Metazoa; phylum Chordata; order Ceratodontiformes; family Ceratodontidae; genus Neoceratodus; species Neoceratodus forsteri. The sequence continues at coordinate 1,046,826,388 of CM028131.1, forward strand.
GCTTGCATATACATTAGAGGATTGGGACAACCCATACCACCATGATCTCTAGGTGTGATTAATATATTCCAGGCAATTCTAGGTTTGCCACCTCTCCACAGACACTTAGTAAATATCATTTTTAAGTCTTGGAACCAGCCTAGTGATGGAGCACCAATTATATTCTGCATAGTGTATATTAGGTGTGGCATTGCCATGATTTGTATGGTGTCTGTTCTCCCCCAGATTGAAGGAGAAATATTTGTCTAGTTTTTGTAGCAGTATAGCTATGGTATTTTTAGCTTTATCAAAATTTTTTATATTAATTTTTTGGTTGGTAGTTAAATGTATACCTAGGCATTTGATTGAGTTTTGGATTTTAAATTCTTTATCTATTAAATTGGTTTCTGTAGGTTTATTTTTTGATAATTTCATAATTACAGTTTTCTGTTTATTCATCTGATATCCTGATATTTTAGTACATAAATGAACATTGTTTATGAAAGCATATAATGATGTTCCAATGTTTTTATTATTAATAGCAAGTCATCTGCCAAAACATTTAGTTTAATATTTGTGTGGTTTATTTGTATCCCCTGAATTTGTGTATCATTTCTGATTAATGAAAGGAAGGGTTCTAATGCTAGTATAAAAAGAGTTGGTGAAAGGGGACAACCTTGCCTTACACCATTATTCATTGCAAAATCAGATGTCATAAACTTATTGATTTGAAATCTTACTAATGTGTTATTATAAAGTTTCCTAACAAGTGGAATTATTTCATGCAGAATCCCCAATTTTTGAAGAATGTGAATCATATAATTCCTGTTTATAAGATCAAAGGCTTTATTTGCATCTACAGCAATTGCATAATAAGTATCATTATTGTATTCTTTTTTTGAATTTAAAATGTGTATAATAGCTTGAATTTTTTATCGGCTTGTGCTATGGTTCTATTTTTCATGAATCCATATTGGTTAGAATGTATATAATTATTTAAATGGGTGTGTATTTTATTATTCAGAATTTTTGCTATAATTTTATAATCTGTGTTTAATATTGTTATTTGTCTATAATTCTCAGGGAGATTTGGTGGTTTGCCTTGTTTATGAATTAATATTATTTTAGCAATTTGCACTGATTGTGGTAATTCTCTATTTGGATGGTCTTCTAGTAGTTCATTTATCATAAGTTCAATCCACGGTGCCAATTCTTGTATGAAAACCTGGTAGAATTTGTTCGTAAGACCATCTAGACCTAGGGATTTCTTTCTCGCTGATGATTTTATATCATCTTATACTTCCTGTTGGTGGATGGGTAAATATGGAAAAGGTTTGAAGGTAATGTTGGCCTTATTCATAAATTTAGGCAATAATTCAGGATCTAGAATAAAATAATTCTGATAAATTGAAGTATAGTGGTCTGTGAAACATTTAGCAATTTCATGATCTGAGTTATGTATTATACCCATCAAGTCTTTCATTAATGTTATTAGGTTTGCTTGTTTTTCAGTCCTTAATAAATTAGTTAATTTCTCAGACTTGTTGGTATGAAAATATCTATATTTTTTAATGTTATATGCTAATCTTTGAGTTTCCTGATAAATTAATTCCTGGTTTTTTTATTTCCTAATGTGTACCACTCATTTTCATGTTTATTATAGTCAGTTAAAATGAACTTGTCTAGTTGTTTTAACCTGGTATCAACTTCTTCACTGAGTTTGTTATTTTCTTTTCTTATTGTTATTTGATAAGATATTATAACCCCTCGTATTGTAGCCTTGAAGGTGTCCCATAATGATAAAATTGTGCACTGTCCTGAGTAGTTAAAATACCAAAACTCTTTAATGGTTTGTTTTATTAATTGCATAAATACTTCATCTTTTAATAAATTATTGTCAAAGGACCAAGTTTTTTGTAAATATCTTTGCTAATCCTTTAAGTTGATAATAATGAATGTTACTGCATGACCAGATATAAAAAATTGCATCTATATCTGATTTGTTTATTTTTTGTATTAGATTTTTTTAAATGAATACGTTGTCAATTCTTGTAAATATTCTACGTTTCTTTTTTTTTTTTAGCAGTTACTATTTTCTCCCCCTGGAGTCCTCTTCCAGCATCTGACATCCCCCCCATGTAGGCACCGGGTATGAGACCCCCTCCCCATAACCCCACGACTTACCCTTCATGGCAGGGGGTGGGGAGCGACTCAACCCACCGGTCCGGATCAGCATTCGGGGAGGTGCCTTCCTGGGCCATCATGGAGGGGGACCATAGTCATTCACAGAGGACTCCACTTTTTCCTGTATTACTCTCCCTCTCGAGGTGCGCCATGCAATGGCACCAGTGGTGGCTGCGCGCACGCTCTTGTGTGTATCCCGCCAAGCACCTGCCGCACTCTCATCTACTTCCAGTGCTGACATGCCACTTCGCAGCCTCCACTAGGTGGCAGGCAATTGCTGAGCCCTGTAAACCCCCTCCCCAGAGAAGGACAGCAGTCCTGGGGATGCTCAATCCTTCTCCTCCCTGCCAACCCCCGGCGCCCCCATGTCTGTTCCTGAACACGGGTCGCCAGCGTGATGCGAGGTAAGGTGTCCAGTGCCTCAGCCCTCAGCGCCACTGGGCTGGCTCTATGTTTCTTATTGAAATGTGAATAAGACTTTGTGGTAGGATGAATTCCTCCATACATCAACTAATAACTCAGATTCTAAGAAGTTATTTAGTATTTTAGAAGTATTTATATTCCCTGTGGTTGGAGGTGTTGATCTGTCTAATATAGGATTCTGTAGAGCATTATAGTCCCTTGCTAATATAATATTATCATTCTGAAAAGTTTGTATACCCTCTGTAATTTTTTATAAGAAATTATTATATTGTATAAATGGGGCATATACTGATCCTAGTGTTAACTTCTGGCTGTTGATTATAATATAAATAATAATAATTCTCCCCTCCATATCAGAGAACTGGTCCAAAAGTTGACACTGAATACCTTTTTTACAAGAATTACAAACCCCTCTACTTTTTTAGTTCCACTGCTATAAACAGTATGTTCAATCTGTTTCTTTTTTAGTTTTAAAATTTCTACTGAATCCAAATGGGTTTCTTGTAAACAGAATATATGTGCTCAGGATTTTTGAAAAAAGTTAGTCATTTAGCTCTTTTTATGGGGGAATTAATCCCATTAATATTTAAAGATAATATTTTAACATTGTATAATTCTGCCATTTTAGTATTTAGGTATGTTAGTTCCTAAGTTGGTTTCTTGACTAATGTTCGATTGCAAAATATTTTTTTCATAACATATCAAATTAAGTAATATTGCACACCAAATCTTGTCATTTCTGTTACCAATATACAGTATATATATAGAAATATGTAGCCCACTTCAACATTTCATAGTTAATTTATCCACCCCATCCCCCTCAAAAAAAAAAAGAAAACAATAAGCAAAAAAACAAGAGCAAGCCCATATGCTTGTGTTTCTTGCAGGAAAGCCTCTTCTCCCTCCACCCCAATACTGAATTAGCCATTTATATAAATTTAATTTTACAGTGATGAAGCCCAATTAATAACTTATTCATTAGTATATATACAGTATTTTAAATATATTCTTGCAATAATTAAGTAGTGCATTCTAGACTCTATACGTACAGTAAGTTCTTGTTATTCTTTAAATGTTTCTGGTAGTCTTATTTTTAAATCACTATATGCTGCTTGGAGCATATCATATGTATGACACTGATCATTTATTATCACTCTCAATTTGGCTTGGAATATCATTGTCACTATATAGCTATGTAACCATAACGTGTTGCGCAACAGATCAAATTGTCTTCTGACTTGCAATATGTCTGCTGGTATGTCATTGTAAATAGTTATGTTAGCACCCATTAAACTTTTTTGACACTTGGCCAGCTGGTTATGCTTATTGTATATTTGTAAAATAAAAATATAATATGTGATTGTCTCACATAAGACATTCTGTGCTTCCATGGGTGCCCCTTCCCCCAGGTTTCAGTGAAGCTACAAGATATGTTACTGACCAGGAGATCTCTGTAATGTAATTAACTTCCTTGAGAAATTGCATTTTATGGCCTTTTATATGACCTGTTGCTGCTTTGAAGTTGGGAAGCTAAGTATACGGTTTATTACAGGACAGGACATCATTTAGCTGATTCCTGTTGGCTATATATCACACCTGTGTGACGGACTGCAGAGTTGTAAAATCTTTTGATGTTCTTTGGGAAAACAGGAACCAGCCACCAGTTCAAAGGAAAGGCTTGATTAAAGACTGTCATAACTTAGGAAATGTCTTTACTTAGCAGTAGCTGATGATTGACCATATCGAAGGCCTTCTTAAGGTCAAAGACTACTGTCACAGTGTATTCCCCTCTATCATGGGAGGTGTAGGTGGTATTATTTAGTGTGATTAACACAGTTGTGGTACTATGGCCTTTACAAAAGCCATGCTGGGCCAGGCAGAGTAGGTTGTAACTGTCCAGGTATGTGGTAAACTAGGAGGAGACATTTTTTTCTAATACTTTGCATAGCACTGGAAGAACGGCGATGGGTCTGTAATTGGTTATGATTTTTACATTGCCTTTTTTGAAGACAGGGACAATATTGGCTTGTTTCCAAGCAGTGAGGACAGTGGACGTAGAGAGGGAGAGGTTGAGAATCCTTGCTAGTGGCTAAGCCAACTCTTGTGCTGCTATCTTTATTAACCTAGGTTCCAAACCATCCAGTCCTGCTGATTTAGATTCAGGGGTCTGTCTAAGAAGTTAAAAAACCTCCTTTGTTGAGATCTTTTGGAAAATGAAGGAGGGATGATTAGGGACTGGAAGTGGGGGTGGGGGGCTCCCTGTATTTTTCTTTAGTGTGTCATGGGTTGGGGAGAGATCGGTGAAGTGAATAATACATTGAAGGCATTGGAGATGGTGAGAGGGTTATTACAATTCACTCCTTCGATTTCAAAGTCAGGTGTGACATTAAGGTTAGAAAACCCAGTTTTAAGGTGGCTCCAAAATAATCTGTGTGGGTGAAAGCCGATGTTGTACTCACTCACATAGGACCTGGAACAGGCATGTTACAGCTGACCTCCCATTTGTTTGTACAATTGGGGAACCAGAAACACACTATCCATGTCCTGGAGCGTACACTACAAATGCCATTGCAGGATACTGCACCCCATGGCACCCATGATACCTCAGAGTCTGGAGGGTGGCATGTTACACAGGGGAATGGGGAAGAGTGTATGACAGCAGGAAGATACAGCATTGACAAGGAATGCATTGGAGGTATGTCAGTTCCCTCTTACGGTTTGCCAGGGACATACACACAGCTCCATACACTGGTGGGTCCGCAATTTGTGTACTGCCCCAATATATGGTATAGCCACTTGGGTCATTCTGGAGTGAAGGTCCTCAGCCCAAGTCCAGTGCAGTCGGTGGCTGGCTGTGGCACAGCATGGAGGACAGTGCCAGTCTCTGCAACAGCTGGGGCATGGGGGGGAGTGAGGATGTCTATGTACCAAGGCAGTGGGTGGAAGTCCTCTATGCTATTGATATGGACTGTGGTTTCTTCTGGTGCGATTGGGTCCAGGGCCTCTACACTATGGAGGTCTTTGGGGATGGAGTTGGATCGATCGGGGATTGGAGGAGGAACCTTTAGTCTACCAAGTCTGCCAGTCTGATGTGCACCTGGATGCACTTCCACAGCCTACCTGTGGGTGGGTGGCTGGCTTTGGCCAGCTATTCATGGCCTAGCTGTGGGCCGCACTGCTCTGGGCTGTGAGGGGTGAATTTCCCACTTAGTATGCCGCAGCATGGCATATGCATGGGAGCACACCCTTGACTTGCACAGCATACTATTTGTGTGCATGCTGGCCCATTCCCTTGTGGCAGGTGCATCCTGCATTTTTGAATATCATGCTGTGGTGCATTGTTGGAGTTGCGCGGCACATCTCACATTTCCACTGAGATGTGCTGCTCATCTCCTTTGAATATGGGGGCCCTGGACTAGGCTACCCTGAAGAAATACATTATCAAAATGGAAAAACCATGACTCCACTAAAAACAAGATATTGCATCTAATCTGGGACAGCAGTAGTAAATGCAGTGCAGAAATATGTAAATGAAGATCCCTATGACAATGAGATGTAGCATCTCCCCTGCACTATCCAGGATGCAAAATATAGGATAAAAAATATTTAAAGGAAATCTACTCTAAATTGAACTTCACTGTGGTCACTGACATAAACAAACAGTTTCTTTATTGTAACAGTCACACAGGAGTCTAATGTGCATATTTTATGAGACACATACACACAGAGATGAGAAAGAATACATGCCTTAGCTAGGACTTGAACCCAGGCTGCCCGGAATACCATTCTGATTGTGCTAACCAGCTGCGCCACTGAGACAACTGGAACCTGGGCCATCCCTGAGCACATTACTCTTCCTCAAATGCACAATCTAATGGCAACACAAATATTTATTTGAAACAATTACACAGGAGTGTGGTGTGCATATTTTATGGAACACATACAAACAGAGGTGAGAAAGAATAAGTGCCTCAGCTGGAACTTGAACCCAGGCCACCTGGCAGTATTGTGGCCATGAGGATGGTCTGTAGTGTGTGTGTGTGTGTGTGTGTGTGTGTGTGTGTGTGTGTGTATGTATGTACAAAATATAAGATAAGAAATATTTAAAGGAAATCTACTCTAAACTGAACTTCTGTGTTCACTGACATAAACAGTTTTTTTTAATAACATATTGGAATGCAATATTTATTTTGAATGTTGTAGCCAAGAGTATGGTGTGTATAGAGAGTAAGAGCACGTGTGTGTGTGTGTGTGTGTGATATGCTGTAGCTCAATATATTTTTCCCCCAAACAGGTAATAAAAAATGGTTTCTTATTGATACATATTTAGTCTGAGCAGTTCACTGAAGACCTGGCATATGTCTGAGACTGCTCGTTAAACAGTGTCTGTAGAGATTAAAAACACGATGTAAATCATTGATTTGCTGGGGAAAGGGTGACATTTATGAGGTATGAATCTTTTTTGAAAGACAATACATTCCCAAGTTAAACTAGTATCAAGAAGCTGTTTAAATGCTTAGTATTTAAATGTGCAAATCTCCAGTTTCATAGGCAACAAATATTTAACAAGATGTTTCAGTTTTTTAATGGCATCTGATAAACAGCCTGGAGTCATGTCTGCAATATTCTTAACAGAAAGAAGAGAATATTTTATTTCAGTTGGCTGGAGGATACGTTGAGAAGTTTAAAACATGTGTTCCATGATACTTCATTTTCCAGCTACAGATAGCAAGAGGGCTGTAGGCTCCAGAGGTTAACAAAACAGTGTAAATCATAGATTTGCTGTGGAAAGGGTGACATTTATGAGGTATGACTCTTTCTTGAAATACAATTCATTCCCAAGTTAAACTAGTATCAAAAAGCTGTTTAAATGCTTAGTATTTAAATGTGCAAATCTCCAGTTTCATAGGCAACCAATATTTAACAAATATTTAACAAGCTGTTTCAGTTTCCTAATGGCATCTGATAAGCAACTTAGAGTTATGTCTCCAACATTCTTAACAGAAAGAAGGGAATATTTTATTTCAATTGGCATGGAAGGATACATTGAAATGTCCAAAACATGTGTTCCATGAAACTCCTTTTTCAAGCTACAGATAGCAAACTGGCTGTAGGCTTTGCCCACAGCCATAGAAAAGACCACTGGCTCTTTGGACAGCTGCCATCAAAATATTTTTTTTTCTGGCTTTATTAGAGCCTGCCATTCCTTACATTGACAGTGACTAAGTTATTTTATTAGTGCCTATATTCTCAATTGTCCTTAAGGAAGCAATAATAAAACCCCTATTTAAGAAACACAACTTAGGTCCTCAGATTCTATCCATTTAATGCCTACTTTCAAATTTGTCATTTATTGCAAAAGTACCAGAAAAAGTAGTCTCTTCCAACTTCGGCACTACCTAGTAGGGAATGGTCTGCAGTATATGAGAAATACCAGTCAGGCTTTAGGTCCATTCACAGTGCTGAAATCTTGCTTTTGGCATCTGTTAATGATATCCTTTTAAACAGTGAAATGGGGCCTTGCACTATCGTAGTACTACTTAAGCAATACTATAATACATAACTGTGTGTGAGTTATAATGAGATAATGCTACTCCTTAGGTGTGCTTGGGCATGAGGGCATAAGTAGGGTGCATTCAACCTCCCAAGGAATGGCATTTCTCAAATAATAACACACAGCCTAGAATGTATTACTTCTGTTATTAAATGGTTCAAATGTTAACAAAATGATGTTTGTTTGTTTTTTACCTTTGGTTTTTGCTGTTTAGTGTTTTTGTGAGATAACACATGACTTGGAAGCTCTGTTAGCCAATCACATGCTTTGATTTCTGTTAACCACTTGATAATTAAGGGATAGTACATGACAGGAAGTGGGATATGGTGGGATATTGCTACACCTTAGGGGCATAATGAGGCACAAGGCCAATATAGGGATTTTAGGTCCAATTTTTCTTTAACATTTATTTACTCCACTTGGTTTGATTATACATAAATTTGATACTAATTTTCATCAATATGTTTTTGACACCTAGTTGTATTTTTCTCTAATGTTTATTTCAGATTCATCTTTGCAGAATTTACAATTATGCTTGAGTGAAACTAAATTATAGCTAAAAGTAAATTTCTGTTGTATGAACATGAAGAAAACTGAATGTATACCGTTTGGTTCTTAAATTTTTTTGTGGAAAGCCTCTTTTGTGAATCTGAATTTTGATCTTCAGGTAATAGTTCAGGTTAAGGACCATAGGGTAACTTTAGATCCTTTATCTTTTGAACTGCATATAAATTCATACCACAGTGTGGCCTATTACAACCTTAGAAATGTATAAATATTTAACTCTTGATGCTGTAAAAATGTTACTATATATATATAATTTTATTTATGTTTTTTTTTTTTTTTAGAAAACTGCATTATGGCAATGCTTTGCTGTTTGGGCTCCCAAATAATGTTCTTTCTAAACTGTAGTTGGTTAAGACTTTAGCTTCTAGTATAGATACTGGGCCAAAAAAAACAGTACTATGTACTGTATCATCTCTTCTTAAAAAACTCCATTAAGTGGAGACCAGCACAATGAGAGCCCATAGAAGGAGAGAAGGGCAGCTGCCAGACATACATGCATCATTGCACATGGGCAGTCTTGGAGCAAAAAACAGGAGCTAGAGAAAGCTAGTGAGCAGGCCCATGACTGACTGATATGGCATGCTCACTGTTGAAAACGTATTTATTTCAGATCACACATGTCATGAATAATGCTAGCCTTGACATTTTTTACCTGTATAATTTAGCATGTTTTTTTGCTAAGTTGATATATTTCTGCTTTTGGATAATGTATTGCTTTTATTTTATTTTTGTGTACTGCTAATATGTGGTTTGCACAGTGTGGATTTTAATCCTATAATTTTAAGTGACTTGTTCAGTGCTTTGAATGCTGGGAGTAGTAGTGCCAATGTAGAATAGTGAAAATGGGACAGCAAGTAAAAATAAATAGCTCTTAGTACATTTAGCATATTTGAGGAAGAGAAGACATACTGTACAGTGTGGCTGGTGTATTTGTTTAATGAAATCCTTCTTCTGATTTCTTTGGAATTTTGGAGCTCCATTCGAGGTAATTTTACTGCTGCCATTTTATCATACTTGTGTGGTAATCTTTGTTTAGAACAGATCTAAAAACCAAACCTGTCTGTCAACTGAGAGAGAGAGAGAGAGAGAGAGAGAGAAATGGGGGAAATACTGTCTTCAGGATTAATAATATCTTGAGAATAGCTTATTTTGTGTGTGTGTGTGTGTGTCAGCTTCCATGAAAAAAGCAGGCCACTGCAGTCTAGGAGTTAAAGTACAGGAATTATAAACAAGGAGACCCTAGGTCAAGATCTCACCACAGCCATAGTTATGTGGTGTGAACCTTGAGCAAGACGATTGACCTTCCTATACCCCAGAACAGTACATGCAGCTATAAGATCAGGCAGAAGCAGGATCCACTGAAAATGAGATGCTGCATCTCAGCTGGGCAATCCCAAGTAAATAAAATGTATGGAATAGTCTGCTACCTAGCCCTGAAAACACGCATGTGCCACAGGTCAAGAGCTAAATTCACACTAGACATAGCCACCCAGCATTAAATACACCACCACTGTTTACTGCCATGCCAGTGCAGAGCAAGATGTCTGCATCAGCCAGACACAGGGGAGCAGCAGCAGCATAAAAATACATACAGACAGAGGCCGTATGGTAAGTGAGGCATGCTCCTATTCACAGCAACATTTTAAGTAACAGTGATGAATCTTGAGGAATAAGGGTGGAGTGCAGAGTGTGGCCAGTCACCAATGGAAATAGAGTGTGAGTGTCATGTGGGTGCAGTGAAGACCTTATATTCATGTGGCTTGAAGGAAACCAGCAAGACTCGAGCTGTGTCACCACTGCATCATCTGCACAGCTGTGCTTGGTTTCAGCCATTGTACTTTGAACAAAGGCCCAGTTTCACTTTTTTTACTTCACAATAAACCTTTCCTGTTCAAAAATTATAAATAAAGAAATAAAACAAGTTTTACAACATTTAGTGCTGCTGCCTCTTCCTATAGCCATCAGAGAGAAACGTCAGCAGTACCTGTTTTATATTTTAATTGTTGCCTTGGGCAAGGCTATTACACAGTGCTGGCTGACTCCTAAATGTGCCAAAATACAGGGTTGCATGGGAATGTGTAATAAATTCAAAACAATGGACTTTATTGTGACTTTATAAAGCTTATTAAAAGAAAAACATGATACCTGTTGGTTACTGTAGGTGCACTTGGTAGAAGAAAGAGAGGGAAGAGTAGTAAGTAGTACAGAGAAAGTGTAAGCATAGATCTCACAATTTGACAAGAAATAGGCATGCAGTGGTTACAATTTAAACACCCAATCAGGTTATGTTTTAATGTCTGTTTTTTAATGCACTATGTGGTTATTAAAGTAAAGCCCTGTAGGGTAGCCCAAATCATATCAATGACTGACTTCTTGGAATCATCACATGTAGAACTATCCACTATATAGAGCAACACTCAGCAGCATGAGCCTCATAAAATCACATTATGGTCTTCTAAACTAGAGAGAATAAGTGAAATCTCAGCAGTCAATTTTTCTGGACATAAACAGGGTACTAAAAGTCATCTTTAATTGTTGTATATGAATGTTAGTAAACATAGTATCTACAGTGTCTTGAAAATGTTAATTGCTGTTGCATAATGACTGCAATGTGACCCAGCATGCAAACATTTTGTATTTTTGTGAACCATGAATCATTTTTAAAGTAAAAAAAAATGCCAATAACCAGCTTTTGACTTTTTCAAGGGCACATTGCCTTGCTTTAATTTTGTTAGTTACTGGATGCAGATAAAATGTTATCAGTAATGCAGAATTTATTTCTAGAGGGTGTCAGTGGATGAGAAGAGAGATCAGTGTGATTGCTGGAGCAGGACAGGGTTTGGGCAGGGGAGGGGTCAGGCTGGGACTGTCTATCTTATTGAGATTGATGGGCTTCCTGATTACTTGGGGTATCAGCAGGTTTATAGTTAACCGAAAAGTGTTCCAAGAGACCACTAAAATGCACAACAATGCATCAAAAACACACATAAAACATTTATTAAACTTTTTGGCACCTTATATCCTCAGAGTGAGTAAACCAATATATAATTAAACTTAGTATGGATGTTTATTAATTCTTGATGTTATCAACACCTCAGGCTTGTGACAAGCTCTTAAATTATCAACTCAGTGGTAATGATGTTCCTTGCCACTATTTACTGATGCTGTCAACATTGAAGCCATGTCAGCTTAATTACATATGCATTCTGACTTGTGATTGTGTTTTCAACTCCATGTTGTGCTATACTATAAGAACAACTTAACCAGTTGATATTAAACTTAGTATGGATGTCCCTTGCTACTAATTCTTGAACCTGTCAACATGTGACCCTTGGTAAACGAATTATAAATGTATGCCAGCTTGCATTTGGCTGTTAAATTTTCCAGCTCTGTTTTGGACTGTATTCTTCCCAATTCTGTTCTGGACTGTATTCTTCTCCTTCTGCCTTTCCCCCCTTTGGAATAATTTTCCCCCTCAGTTCCATCACTCGTCCTCTTACCACTCACTCAGAGCTCCTAACAGTTCTTTTTACTCCCTCCTGTTAATGTTCCTGCTCCTAGTTTTTTTCTGGCCACCAGTACTCCTTTTAGGAGCTGTTGGGTTGTGTACCCCTATGGCCAATCAGTGTCACGGTAGTTATTTTGTGCTTTGTTTATCTTGTAAGTTATTGTTAAATACCAGGGTTCCATTGTTGTTCATCTATTAGGTCTGTACTGCTTTACACTGTACTAACTTGTATTTATTTGTATTGTATGTATACTATATGATGCATTCACCCTTTCATCCCCCCCCCCCATCACTCCCCAAAATGAGCTTTGGCTCAGTGTGCTTTACCTAGTCATCAGTTTCTAAATAAATAAATCAAATATGTTGAAAAAAACTTTTCCAATTATAATCAGATTTGATGTGTGTAGCCATCCCACTGGTGCAGCAGTAGAGTTACTGCCTGTGACGCTGGCGATTGGGTTTCAGGAACAAGCTTCACTCGCTGGAGGGCCGGTTGGGGCGAGGAGGACTGAGCACCCTATGGGCTGCTCTCCTCTTCCTCTGGGGGGAGGGATGTCACACCCACAGCATTACTGCCATCTGGTGACCATGGCTGGCAGTGCAGCCTAGGGTGCTATGGAAGAGGAGGACATCAGCAGGAAGCCTGGAGTGGCTGCATATCTCTGCAAGCACTGGGCTCATTGGACTTTCCTGCATGACGGTGTCCTCCAGGAGTAACACAGGTACCAAAGTAAAGTCCTTCATGCATCAGGACCACCCAGATTGGTGGTCCCCCAGACTCCTCGGGGTCAGGGATGCTCTGGGTGAGCCATGGGCAAGGTGCTAAAACAGATTAAACTTTAAATTTGGTTTGTGTGGTTCTTTATATTAGATCTTGAAGATGCCAACACCTCAGCCTAGTTACGTATGCATTCTCACTTGTGATTGATTGATAAATTTCAACTCCATTTTGGGACAATATTTTGAGAAAAATCTATTGAACTATAATCAAACTTGGCATGGATGTTCCTTGTTACTATTTCTTGTTGGAAGCTGACATCCCATTGTAATAAAATATGGTTTGCATATACCTTCCTAATTCTTGAAGATACCTGTACTTTGGTTGTGGTGGTCAAATTATGTATGCATTCTGGCTTCTGACTGGATGTTAAATTGTCAGCTCAGTTTTGGATTACGTCTTGATAACAAATTATGCAATTGTGATAAGTCTGCATGTTGTAAGGAAGTGCTTTTGCTACTAATCCTTGAAGTGGGCTGGATTTTCCACTCTGTTGTCCTATATTTTGAGAGTGACACGCGATGGTCATGAGACACGGTATTGATATTCCTTGCTGGCACGTATTGAGGCTATCAACATCCCAGCTATTATGGCCATAAAAGCGAAGCCTGTAAAACAAGAAAGATACTGGAATCACTGAACAGGAAATTAAGACTTGTGCAGGGTTTGTGATGCAATTGCAGTACTTTGCCAATAACTGTTATCAAAATAAGTTGAAATTTATATATTTTTTCTGAATACAAACAAATCAAATGAACATTTTGAAAAAGTTATTTCTAACTTTTTTTAAAACTAATGTGAAAGTTTTGATCATTTAAATTATCAATAATTGTAAACTATATCAATATTACTGTTCTATGATATTGCCCCAACTTCAAGCTTTCAGTTAAGAAAAATATTTTTCTAGCCCTAATGATTTCAAAGTTAGACATCTCTAAAGATAATTTATTTGAAAAAGGCTAACATTTGGAAGCATGAGTTGTGCAAATATATATATACATAAATGTATGATATTATTGGTAATTTACATTATCATTAATGAAAAACATGACTCCAAGCTTTCATTAAAAAAAACAAGTTTCTAACTCTAATGGTTCCAAAGTTAACCTCCTGTTCTAATGATAACTTATTGAAAAAGGCTAACTTTGGAAACATTAGCAGTATAGCTTATATATCGATAAACTTACAATTACCAATAATTGAAACTATCTTGATATAACTCTTCTGTGATGTTGCCCTGATTCCGTAACAAAAATCAGGGACCTGATTCATAGTCACAGTTTGGTGTAGTGCAGTTTCTGAGAGTAAAGATGCACTCCAATCTGCCATCACAGAAACCCAGAAAACTGCTGCACACAAAGGCCAGAGCAGGCTTGTGAGGTAGAGAAGTCTCTTCCTTCTGCTTAAGTCACAGTTCAAATGTGGCCACCAGATGTTAGTGCATGCAAATGGGGTTTTCCAACTGCTAACATGCTGGCATGCACTAGCCATGGATGTGTTGGCAGGGAAGGGCATTAGTTGCATGGCTCCTTGTCATGGCCAGAGATTGTGGTCAGAGGTGTTACTGCCTCAGTGGTCCCCCCACAAACATACCATAAAATCCACTTGCTGGTCAAGTCATTTTATATTTTCAATGTCCCTTGCCAGTCATCACTAGTGGTTCTGTGGATCCAGGACCGCTATAGAACAGTTTATTATCCTGTGTGTTCAGGGGAACCCCCCTCCTCAGTAGCCCCATTCCCCAAGGCACCTCTTTTTAATATATGGTCCCCTGTCAAGCTTGGTCCCACACTGAGTTCTCAGATGCTGCCACATGCCTGTGTCACCCCTGTAAAACTGCTTTCCAGAGTCTGTCAGGGGCTGGTGGGACTATGGCATGCTGTTTACTGTTGTGGGCATAGAAGTGCCTGTGCATAGCACAGTGCTTCATTTACATGCTGTCTCTGCCCCAATCCCATTATCATTGCAATGACAATTGTAATGGCACATGGAAAGGCTTGTGACCCCTTTCTGTATATTACAAAGGGGGTGCAATTAGGAAATGTGATACAAAGTAGTCATTTTGACCACTTTGCACCACTAATTGTGACTATGTTAAGGGCCCCAATGTTCTAGACCTAACGGTTCCAAAGTCAGACATTTTATTCTTTAAAAATGACTAACCATGGAACTATTAGGTCTAGAAACTTAATTTAAAAAAAAATAAAAGGTTGCAAACATATGGACATAAATAAGTTATGCTGACACAATTTTCAATTATCAATTTGTTTTATAATTTATTCTTATCCCATCCTATTCTTACTTACCTCCACCTCTCTCCCTCCATTGACCTGCTGCTTCAGCTACTCCCACACACCCTTACTTACTGAGGCACCCCCCAAGCCAGACATGTTCTATCCTTCAGGTTCCCCCATTGCTTTCCCCTCATGCTGGGGCCCCAGTGACTTAGCAGTGTGCAGCCAGCTGCCAAGGAGCTGCCATAGTAGTAGTAGTAGTTTTATTTATTTTTGACGCCCTTCCCTGGAGGCCCAGGGTACCATTACAAAGAGAAAGCCATCACAGTGCAGAGTAATTAACAATAAAATCATAATATAAAATAGAATAAACTTAGACCCTTATATACAAAATTAGATACCCACTGACAATCATTTCAAAAGACAATCCAAACACCAAATGCCTGAGCAAATAAATAAATTTTCAGTCCTTTTTAAAAACTGCTACCAAAGGGGTCTCCCTTAGAGCCTTCAGTAATGAATTTCACAATAACAGACCTGCCACCTCAAAGGCTGTGTCCCCTGACATTTTAAGTCTGGTCCTGGGGACAACCAGGAAGCCCTCTTCAGCAAAATGGAGAGGGCAAACGGGGAGATAAGGATGTAGAAGTTCACATAGGTAGTCTGGAACCAGCCCATGTATGACCTTATAGGTTAGAAAACCAACTGTATAAGACGTATGCCACCTAACCAGCAACCAGTGCAGTTCCCACAGCACAGGGGTGATGTGACTCATCCTAGAAAGGCCTGTCAGCAACCTCGCAGCCACATTCTGTGCTAGCTACAGGTGTCACAGCATACCTCCACTGACCCCAGGGTAGAGGCTATTACAGTAATCAAGGCAAGATGTCACAAAGACAAGTACTAGAGATGGCAAGTCCTCAGGGGGAATAAGGGAGCAAATCCAGGTGATATTTCTAAGATGGTAGAAGCCATTCCAGATGACTGCCAACACCTGAGCTGCAAATGTCAGCCCTTCATCCAGAATGACACCTAGAATCTTCACGTTTTGGGCAGCATTGAGCCAAGAGGTACCAAGTCAGAGGCCCAGTACCCTCTCAGACACTGCCAACCCCCCCCCACATAGAAACATAGAAGTTATCAGCAGATGGGGACCGTATGATCCATCAAGTCTTCCCTTGATGTCCTAGCCCCCTGCTTAGCTGCCTGCTCATGTATTCCACAGTGTCTGTCCCATGCCCACTTGAATTCCCCCACTGTCTTGGCTCCCACCATCCCCTCCGGCAGGTTTTTCCATGGTTCCACAGCAGGCTCTGTGAAGAAGAATTTCCTTGTATTGCTTCTGAACTTTCTTCCCTTAAGTCAAAGGTTGTGCCCTCTAGTCCTGCTGTAGTCCTGTACCTGAAAGAGGTTCTGCATGTGCACCCTGTTGTTGCCTTTAAGGCATTTGAATGTTTCTATCATGTCCCCATGATTCCTGCATTGTTCTAGGGAGTATAACTTGAGGTCATCCTACCCAGCTCAAACACCAGTACTTCAGTTTTGTCCAGGTTGTGCTTCAACCAGCTCGAAGACATCCAGCCCTGGATTTTGGCCAGACACTTGTTCATCAAATCAACCACTCCCTGATGCTGGAGTGCAAAAGACAGATAGAACTAGGTATCATCTGCATAACAGTGAAACCCAGCTCCATATTGCCTAATGATCTTGCCCAATGACAGCATATACACCAAGAAAAACATAGGTGAAAGGATCAACCCTTGGGGTACCCCACAGTGCAGATCCCTTGGGCATGATGAGAAATTACCTATCACAGCCTGCTAAGGCCTGCCTCTTAGGTAAAACTCAAACCAGCTGATGACTTTGCCAGTGAATCCCATGTATTCCCTGAGATGGTCTAATGACAGCATATGGTCAACGGTGTTGAATGCTGAAGAGAGATCCAGGAAAACAAGAATTAACCATGCTCCCCTATCCCATGCCATGAGCAAATCATTGTGCACCCTTACCAGAGCAGTCTCGGTGCTGAACTTTGTCTGAAACCCCAACTGGAGAGGCTCATATATCTTGAAGGTTGCCAGGTGAGTCACTAGCTGCAACACAGCAACCTTCCTGATAACCTTGCCTAAAAAAGGTAGGTTATAAACAGGCCTGTAGTTCACCAGTACATCCAGGTCCAACATCATTTTTTTCAAAAGGGGCCTCACTGGTGCACTTTTCAGCTTTGCAAGGAAATAATGTATTTTAAAAAGGCTGACACTCAAACTGTTAGGGCTAGAAACTTGATTTGTTTTAGGTAAAAACTTGGCGCCATGTTGGCATGATTTTCTCCCATCAGTACAGTTTGGTTCATGTCAATATACATCAGTACACATTTAACCATAACATTCTAATTACAAAAGTATTGCTGTATACTGATGTACTACTGTATACTGATGCATGTATCCTCATGAAGTTGATCCTTTACCTATGCCATCTCAAACTTTTCCTGCTCCTTTGACAAAAATTAGAAAATGGCTATCCTGTAAATAGCTGAGGTTAAGTAAGAGGAAGATTCTAGTGGCATTCTGCTAAGGAGAACCACCCCATTCATCTAGTTATGAGTGAGTGCTGGTTTGTGATTGCCTAATATATTTTCCATTCCATTATGGCCTTTTACTTTATGGTGACTTTTCCATCCCTTGCTAGGCACTACATTAGTCATGGTGTACTCATTGCATGTGCATTCTACCTTGTAATTGCCAGTTAAATGTTGTTATATATATCTTGGAGAGAAAAAAAAAAGAAGAGACTCTTTCTCCTAGGTAAGGATAATGCCTTTATTGGGCTAAAGAAAAGTTACAGTAAAGATATAAGTTTTCGAGGCCTATATTAATGCCTTGTCTTCAGGTATGCTACACAATGCAGACTAAAGCCCATTATGTCAGCCTACATTGTGCAACATACTTGAGGAAGTGGTAGTACTACAGGCCTCAAAGCTTCCATCTTTAACTTTTCATTAGCCTAATAGATGTATTATCTTTGCCTAACAGAAATGTTTTTTTTTTTAACTCTCCCGGTTTTGTATAGGCTAATACAGCACAATCCTATCTTGATATATCTTCAGACTCATGTCCAGTCACCCTTTAAGATGACATTGGCCTGTAATTTACCTAAGCTGATTCACTCACTCTAGTTTTAAACACACAAACTGCCAACAGAGACAGTGATGGTTCCACAGCTGAATTCTGCATCCTATAAAATTCACTCTCTTAAGGGAAACCCCACAGCGTCTGTTCCTTTTCTAGTACAAGCTATATTCAGAGTTTATTGATTGTGGTTATTTTGGTAGCTATTCATTTAATTCCTTATATTGCTATCATTTCTGAAAAGTGACAGGAGTCTTTAGCTGATGAAACTCTACTATACATGGTCAAGAAGCCCTGCTGCTCACAGTATTATAAGGCAGTGACTAGAAGGGTTGCTTACCATTCCAGTACTCCAGGTTGATGTGCCACGCCTACAGCACCACAGCAGGTTGACCAGAGGAGGACTCAGTATCATGCAAGATTCTCTCCTCCTCCTCATAGGACAGGAGGGAGCCTACACTGCAGCATTGGCCCATAGTGTTCAAAGGAGTATAGTGTTGATGGGTGGCTGAGTGCTGTAGTCAGAGAGCTGTGGGTGGGCAAGGCACTGGACTCCATCAGGAGAGGATGGTGTGTGGAGAGGGAGACAAACTTAGAAGAAAAAAG
This sequence comes from Neoceratodus forsteri, assembly GCA_016271365.2. Classification (NCBI taxonomy): domain Eukaryota; kingdom Metazoa; phylum Chordata; order Ceratodontiformes; family Ceratodontidae; genus Neoceratodus; species Neoceratodus forsteri. The sequence continues at coordinate 1,046,845,349 of CM028131.1, forward strand.
GAAATTGCTAAAGCTGATGATGCTGCTGCATTGCTCGCATCTATTGGGCTGAGTCACCCCCTCCAGCATGCTGTGATCTGTTTCCTTCCTCACCAGATCCCTGTCTTGGCTGGGAAGCTGGAGATGGGTCAGAACCAACAGCAAAGAGGAAAACCTGCAGGTGCTCAGAGGAGGGTCAACAATGAAACCTGGATAGCAGTGTTGCTAAACAACAGTCCATACCTGCTTTGTAAGATATTAGGAACCAAACTGTTAAAAACTAAAAGAGGCACTCCTGCACCATTAATTCAAGAGCACTAAAAGGGAAGGATGACAGCACTGGAGTGGGGCAAATCCACATTGGAAACACTACTAATTGTTTTCTGTTTAAATTTAGTGTCTAAAATAACTAAAGACAGAAAAAACACCCATTTGTAAACTGCAATGATTTTACAATAATTTAGTTTCCGTCATTGTGGGGGGGGGGGGAATCTTATTGTTCTAGTTTTTCTCTCACACAAACTGAAAATATATTTTTAGTTTTGTACCAGTCATACTGTTCTAAAACCCAAGCTATTCTTTCTCTTTCAGCCATTTTTATGACAACCCCATCCAGTTTGTTGGAAAATCTGCTTTTCAACATCTGCCTGAACTGAGAACATTGTAAGTTCACTCTACAGTTACAGTCACCTTGAGATCATGAGCTTTTTTTTCAAGGATTTATTAGAGTAATACTAATGATCCTTCATTACACATCCTACCTGATAAATGATTGAACTCCTACTTTTGTTTTGGTAACTGCAGATCATTAAATGGTGCCACAGAAATAGCCGAGTTTCCTGATCTGACTGGAACCACAAGTCTGGAAAGCTTGTAAGTCTGACAGCTACTAATCAAGTGAAATGTCAGAAGCAGAAGATATGGTTGTTCTAACTTTTTAGATATATTATGAATTGTCAAATATGTATGTGTTCATTTACTTAAAATTCATTGCTCCAGAAAAGGCAAACGAAGATAAAATAATTACTCAGTCTGCATTTGCAGTCAGATTGTCTTATTTTTTTTAATGTGACGAGGCTCCTACTGCCTCTATTATAAACTACTGATACTCACTGTATAACCAATTTCCAGTCTGCTGATACATTGTTGTATGTGGCCCCTATGTACCCCTCCCCCAGGACATCTCCGGAAACAAGCTGTGTACAGCTCGGTTGGTCATGCTTGGTAAAACTCTTCCAACAGATACAGTAGATAAATAGATTAGATAGATAGAAAGATAGATAAATAGATAGACAGACAGACAGACAGAGGGATAGATGATAGACAGACAGACAGATAAGGCTCAGTTTCAGTGGCCACCTGGACAAGGGGAAGGGGTGCTCACAGGAACAAAGTGAAAAAACAAGAAGGGGAACAATAATGTAATGCACAAACAGCAAATTAAAGTATCAGTTAGACACAAGGTACTGTACAACAAGAAATTACACTCTGATTAACTAAAAAGGTATCCTAACAGCCTGGTATAACTAACAAGAATGTTTTTATCTTAACAGGACTCTTACAGGAGCACGGATAACTACGCTTCCAAGTGCAGTTTGTGAGCAGTTACCTAATCTTCAGGTCTTGTAAGTTTCAATCAAATTAATAAATCCAGCTTTTGTTCCAGACTTAAAGTGTCAAGAAGCCAGCCAAGTGATACAATGGCAGTACGTCTCGCTGTCGCCTGAGGGACTGGGGTTCACTGGTGAGCCCCAGGGTCCCATATTAGGGCCAGTTGAGCACCAAGCATGTCACAGGACTGTGTCATTGGGATCCCAGGGAATGAGAGTGGGGCCGGCCAACATTTACACACCCCATTCCAGCTGACCAAAGAGTAGCAGTAGCGATGGTTGTGAAGATCGTCATTTTCCCTCCCATATGGAACAAGGGCACAGTCATGGTCATCCCGATCATTGGATCAGGCAGGGGGGGGGCATTTCAAAAGAATTTACAGCACAAAAGATATTTGGCTGATGAAGCATTCATTTATAGTGTGGACAGGGTATGTTATACAAGAGAATAGCCATTGTACACTAGAGTGGCATGGCAAAATTAACAACTACAAGCCGGCCCCGTGGCGCTGAGGGTTGAGGCGCTGGACGCCACACCTCGCACCACGTCAGTGACTCAGGCCACTGGGGGCTGGCAGGGGAGAGGGAGGACTGAGCATCCGATGACTGCTCTCCTCTCTCTGGGGTGGGTAGTGGATCTTGCATCACCCTATATCGGCGACTGTCGGAGGCCAGCCACACTACAGTGGCATGCAAAATCAGTGGGGGAAGAGAGCGGCGGGCGTCAGCACTGCATGCTTAGGATGCCATTGCACATCCGGCTGTCTGTAAGGGAGAAAAAGTAGAAAATGTGGAGGGCGATCTTCGTGGCTGATGGCCGCGCCTTGCACCCCCAGAGAGACCTGAGAGGGGCATGTACCCAGTGGGTGCGAGAGCGATGTAAGGTCTTCCCACTGAGGGAGTGGGTTCATGTGGCCCACACGCACGACCGGGTCCGGGGGTGCAGGGCCGGTGGCTGGAGATCGTGGGGGCCGCTCTGCCGAGGAGAAATAAGAATACAATAAAAAAAAAAATTAACAACTACAGTATTAAGGGAATAGTGGGACTGCTTTTTTTACAAAACCTGCTCTGACTTCACAAAGTGCATCCACACATGTACATAGAAACACAGAAACGCAGAATTTGTTGGCAGAAAAGAGACAAATGACCCATCTCATCTGCCCCATACCTACCTATCTATTGAGGAAATGTGAGATCTGTGAAGGAAATGTGAGAATTGTACAATATAAGGTGATTGAATTTCTATGAGATGTTGATCTCCTACTGGGAAGGGAAGAAGCCAAAGTGTTTCCTTCTGCTGAATTGAGTAAAATTCCAAGAGCAGCGCATCACAGAGATTCGGTTAAAAAATGTTTGCTCAACTATCCTCGTTAGGGTTTCAAAATAAATGCCAGTGAATCCAAAAGTGGAAGGTAAATAACAAGTCTACAAGAAATAAGAATTAACATTATTGTAGCTTTATTGTAACAGCAAAACAGTGTATGTGCTACTGTATATACAGTATTATGTATCATCTGCTCCCTTCCCACGGGTTGCAGCTGAAAACAAGCCTCACTCATCTCAGTGTGCCTTTCCCAGTCACAAGTTTTCAAATAAATAAATGTAAATTCAAAAAAAATCTTCAACAACATTGTTTATTGTGCTAAGAAAGTTCTCAGGAAGGGCCTACAAATACAGTAGATGCAGTTCTTTTGTGAAAACAATTTACTTTGCCAAACAAAAGAAAAAAGGTTCTATTATTAGAGATGTTTCAAGTTAACATTAGGATAGATACAGTTCAGTCATCTGTAATCAGTATATAATACACAATACACAAAATTCAGAACTGGTATGCCCCATACACATTATCATTATTTTATGCCCTGTTTTTCCCCTGGATCCCCCTGTCTCCCGCCCAGCTACTCAAGGCCACTATGGGGGCCACACCCTTCCTCAAGCTGCGAGGGCAGTTAAATGGCTGCCATGCAGCCAAAATTACATACCGCAACACCCCAAATAAAACAGTCCTTGTTCAGCCCACTGTGAGTGAGTAAAAGCATGTTAGCCTACACCTTCCGTCCCCGTTCATCCAGTCCCTCATTTCTGTGACAAGTATCGGCACCAGCATGGAATGCTGAGCTCACATGTGAACCTCAGTCACTCAGTTAATTGCCCAACACAATACTACAGCACCACAGGACCAACCTTCCTATTGCCATTCTGAGCCAGATTTTTCTGATGCATTCAGCAGATTATAATTCCTTCTCCCAGTAGTAATTAAAATATTAGCATTGTGGAATCTTGTATGTTAAAAAAGCAATGCTCTGCTCTATTATTCTGGGGGTTATTATCATTGCAGGCAGTATAGCATAGTGGCTAAAAACACAGCAGCAAACCTGGAGAACTGGGTTTGAATCCTACAGCCACCACTTGCATACTATGTGAGCATGAGAAAGTCACTTAACTTCCCTGTGCTCCCAAGACACACTTGGAAACAAGCCTTGGCTTAGTGTGTCTTTTCTTGCCAAAAATTGAAAAATAACAAATGTTCTAGGAAATGACCAGTGAAATAAAATAAAAATGTTATCATTCAATAAAATAGATTACATTTTGTAACATTCTCTTACCTCCTGTATCTACCTGCTCCCACTGCTTGTTCACTGGTCACATCACCAGCACACTACCCTAACCTGCAAGCTAGACCCTCACCTAGAAGGCGAGCACATTACCACTGTGCTACATCCACTGACTACTGCTCATCACATTGACTGACATTCCCAAAGTTGTCCCTGAATCTGAGTCTCCTGTGTTACACCATGACACACTACTACAGAACCAGAGGGCCAGTCTAAAAGGAGATTCCTTCCACACTTGACATCACAGTTCATAAGTTAGCAATAATCAAAGGGTGACTTAAGGTCCATTGGCTTCATCCCGGGTCTTCAGCTACCTCAGTGTGCTGTGAACTGCCAGTAAAAAATGGAACGGTAGGCTGTCCCAGTGATGTGGAGTGCTGAGGCACTGGTGCCTCACTTGCCGCCACACACCGGAGACCCTGGGTTCAGGAACAAACTCAGGTTGCTGGAAGTCGGCTGGAGGGAAGAGGGTCAAACATCGCAGAGACTGCTCTCCTCTCCCAGGGAAGGGTAGAAAGCTAACTCGACATTTGACTGCCACTAGGTGGTGACCCAGTAGTAGTGCAGGTGGGAGCAATATAGTGGGAAGAGTCGTGATTCCATAGTGCGTACCTCCACATACCTGTGTTTACATGTCACCTTGGCTAGGGAGTGGGGAAAAATGGGACCCATGGGTTACATAAAGTCATATATGGCTCCTTTGACCTGTGCCCCCACCTGGATCCCTGGAACCTCTGGATATGTGATTCTGGGGAAGTGGATGGCCCTTCTTCCTCTGACCCTAACACAGGGGCAAATCATGGGCGATTAAGCTCCAGGTAGGTCCAGAGGAGATGGGGATAGGGCTAATGAGCTGCCCACTGGAGTAAAAAGATGTATGGGACAAAAGCCTGAAATGTAGATCTGCAAAATGACCTTCATGTCAGTTATGTTTGTGTTCAGATTTGTATGTATTTCTCTTATGTAGTGCAGTTAGTTGTAATGTGCTAGTGCCACCGCACCTCTTTTGTAACAAGCTTTTTCTATGACCAAGGGATAAAAATGACCAACTACAGACAAGTAGGATTAACACTTATTACAAAAGTGTTACCCATTAACCTTGCAAATCTAATTTGCATAAAATCTAAGAAATAGCATGATTTCATTTCACAGAATCGTAGGTCTGCAACTAATGTATCCTTGCCCTGTAAAGATAGTACAGGTATAATTAAATCCTGGATAAGCTTTTTTAAGAGTTTAAATGGGTTGCTTGCAAGTGCCATGATACGTGTTTTAATAGATGACAGGGGATCACAGCCAGAGACCCTAGCAACCACTAAATACTGCCTCTGACACTAAGTCATTGTTGTTGCATTCTCTACTAAATTACTATGAAAGGGCAACACATTTACTTGTCATCTTTGACACTAAACAGCTTTAACCTGCCCACTCACCCTGCAGGTTTGACTCCAATTCTCCCTCATTGATGAGGCAGAGAAAAATAGGTGGCCCTGCATCAGAGGGAAAAGGATAAAGTTAACTCAATAGCCTGCAAGTGGAGCAGTCATCTCTCTACAATAAGAGCAGGGATCTAATCCATGGCTTTAATCTGTGATGTCCTCTTTTTTTCAGAGACCTGTCATACAACTTGATACAGGATTTACCCAGCTTTAATGGCTGCCAGAAACTTCAGAAAATGTAAGTGTTCACAGACGTTCATGATACACTGCTATCTACAATATTCAGAGTTGGAAAAATAAGAATGTTTATAGATCATCTGTTTTGTTACTGCTAGCCCATTCAAAGATATCTAATGAATTTACAGAGATGGACAAGTCTCAACTGGAAAGCATTACCCATAGCAAATGTAAACAATATCTTAAATGTTGCTGAATGCCATCTATCTTTAAAGTCACTGCAGCTCTGTTTGCCTTTTCAGTGACCTACGTCACAATGAAATCCATGAAATCAGAGCTGACACATTTCAGCAGCTGACGGCTCTGTGTTCACTGTGAGTACTGTTGCCCAATTTAACCTTTTTAAGTAATGTTCTCATGATTATTTGCTTGGCATTGAAAAGCTGAAACTTGATTTCTGTAATGACTATCCATTTGTATTAAATTTTATAAGAAACATAACTCGACCATTGAAAAATGTTGATGGGATATGGTGGCCAGCTGTGCTGTAATTTTCCCATCCTGTATGTTTCCAAAGAAAACAAAGCAAAAACCTCTGTTCTGTTTTTCACTTATCTATCAGATGTTTGCTGACTCTTACCTGAGTGTTTCTTTCCCTAAATCTTGTGTTACACTATTTTCAAGTTCTGTTTTCGTTTCATATATATTCAATTATTTTAGGGCCTTTTATTTTTGTATTTGATTCTGTCTCATTTTATGTATTTAGGTTTCCTTATTCCAGCATGGCTTACTTGTTAGCACTCTCGCCTCTGGACCTGAAGGTCAAGGGATCAAGCCCCACACTGTCAGTCTGAGCCCATATCTAATGTCCTTCATGTGGATGTTAAAGATCAAATGGCGCTTTCTGAAAATAATAGGAGCTAGCTCTGGTGTCCTGGCCAATATTATCTTTGTCAGCTAGACAAGGAATGTGGTTCTCCTTTTATTTTGTTATTTTTTTTTTAATAGAGCTGTTTGCTTCTCCATGGCCACCTGCTTCTGTCATCTGGCCTCCTTCTGCCCCAACCCCATTAGCCTTTCCCACCACTGTCTTACCAGTGAGGATCCACAAAGAGCAGGATCCAAGGGCATCAGGGACTATCACATATGGCCAAGAAGACATGGGCTTTTTATGTAGTTTTCTCCCCTGCCCTGAGTAACGGCATGCATGGCAAGCATGCCTGCATGCAGGCACTCTTGCACTCCTGGAAACCACAGGCTTCTTCCACCCTCCCGATGTTGTATCAACCACCCAGACCTCTACTCTGACACCTGGCCTCCACTGGGTGTCAGCTAAGAGTGGGGAAACTTTACCTCCCAATCCAGAAGATGGAAGCAGCCCAGTGGCCAATACAATCATCTCCCAGCCCTCCTCCTCCCCCCGCCACCAACCCCCAGCGGCTGGAGCTTGTTCCCAAACTTGGGTCAGTGGCATGGTGCAAGGTGTGGCTTCAAGCGCACCAACCCTCAGTGCCACCGGCCCAGCAGGTGTGGTTCTCCTTAATGAAATACCACTATAGTATAAGTCACCTTAAACTTTCATAACAAATGAGTTAGTTTTGCATTTTTTGTTGTTTTTGTTGTTATTTTTTTCTTTGTTGTTGCAGTTGACAATGCATTGTGCTCTTTTATAAATACTTTAGAAACTCTTGAACAACTTTTATAAAATGTTTTTGAAACTCAATTGGAATACCCTTCAGCTCTGTCACAATATAATGCAGAACTGAGTTACAACTCCTACACATCAGTTTTTTCAAGAGTTTATGCTGAATCCAGCAACATGAACACAACTCATTAAGAAATGCTAAAGCAACTCATTGGTATGACGGATTAATACAAATTGGACTGTGGTATCTTGTGCCCGCTTGACTCCAGACATTTTGGGAACTGTCGCTTTCCCATTTTTTGGCAAATCTTTGAAGTGCCATAGCTACATGATCAACTTCATAATGATCCCATTGATACAGTCTACATGCATCAATATATGTCAGTATTTATCATTACACTTCTAACCATAACGTTATAGTTAAAAGTGTATTGATGTATATTAACATGTATCAAAGTGTACTGACATGTGGAAATTATATCAGCAGTACAATGTCATATCATCATGGCTCCAAACCATTGTTTAAAAAATTTAGCTTGTATCCCTAACAGTTCAAAGGTTAGTTTTTTTCAACTAAATTATCTGTATAAAGAGTTAGCTTTGAAGGTGTCAGAACATGAAACTTTTTTTTTTCATGAAAACTTGGAGTCAGGGCTACGGTATATAGACAAGTTATATCGCTACGTCTTTCATTTGTTAATATTTTAAATATTGACCATTTTAAATATGTTACAAAATGTATTGATAATGTTTTAAAATATTGGTAACATGATATTGATACATCTATGTCAATGTGACTACAAGCCTTCATGTAAAAAAAGTAATGTCTCTAGCTCTAATGGTTCCAAAGTTAACCCTCTACAAAGAAATTACATTTAGAAAGTTCTAACTTTTGAACCATTAGGGCTACAAACGTGAGACCTGATAAACAGATGCTGCAGTTTTAGGGTGAAAAGACCCATTCCATTCTGCCACCCAAGATAACTGCCATACACAAAAACTAAGGTAAGCCAGCAGAGGAGGAGTCTCTGAGGCAGTCAAGTCACAATGCAAAATAATGGTCACCAGAGGTTTCTGGTCAGAAACAAAGTTTCAACCACAAACATGGAAACTGCAGCCACCCTGGACGGCTGGGTATGTCATTTTGACAGTCACATGGCATAATGCCATGCACAGAAGTCTTATTATGAGGCAGTATCACCTCGTTCATCCTCTCCAACCTCACCCTTTCAACTCATATCATGAGGCCCACTTGTGGGCCATGAATTGTAAGAATTTTCATATCTCTTTAATGACTGTTCTTGGTGGTTCAGTGTATCCCCCCCAAAAAAAAACAGTCCTGTGGGTTCCAGCTATGCCTGGTGTCCTGTGGAAGCCACAGCCCCATTCCCTGCACGTGCATTTTTCAGTAATGGTTCCTTACCAATCTAGGTACTATGATGAGTCTTGAGGGGGTCGCTACATGCCTGTGCCATCCCTGTGGAACTGCTTCATATAGTTCTACATGAGCAGGTGGCACAGTAGTATGTGGGTAAACTGTTTGGGGCTGAGAAGCAACTGTGCATAGCACAGCCCTTCAGTTGCATGTCTGCCCCACCTTTTGCTCTGTGTCATCACAAAGACTCTTGTAACAGCACAGGGAAAGGCTTGTGTCCTCTTTGTGTATGTCACAATGTCGCAAAGGGGCACAATTAGAAACTTGTGCAGGGTGGTCACTTCAACTGCATTGCACCACAAACTTGTAACAGTTTATGGAGCCCTTTTTTTTTGTTTTGTTTTTTTTTTGTTGTTGTTTTGTATAATATCTGAGTTTGGGCAATTCCATAGAAGAGTTACATGGAAACATGGAATGTGACAGCAGAAAAGGCCATTCAGACCAGCTAGTCTGCCCAGCCTTACCTAGTAGTTGGATAATGGCCCCTATTGACTATACACACTTTTCCAAATAGCAACCTTATCCTTTACTAATCTTATCAGATCACTGTGCTTGTCCCCACCCTCCACCCGGTCTGAATCCTCCACTGTTTTTGCATATACCATACAGTACTTACCCTTTTGGCAATATGTTCCATCTGTCCATCACTGTTTCAGTAACAAGCATTTGTCAATGCTGAATATTTCCTTGCATGGTGTATGTGCCGGGGTGTAATGTGCTATTTGAAAGAAAGGGAGAGATGGAGTGGCAAAATTGGTAAAAGTCACGATTTACTTATTATAAATGTAAGGAAGTGAAGAGTACAGTTTGGTAACAGTATGAGTGAAAGGTGCTATCCACATGGAGCATGTAGTGTAAAATCAGAGTGTATAGCAGAAGTCCATAATATTTTATGGTGGTGAATGGAAAATAAAAGGAAAGTTTCAGGCATGTCCAGGCTGGGTTCCAGGAGAAACGTAGTAATCATTACTGATAGCTCCACTGGGAAAACATATTTCTAATTAATTAAAATAAATACAAGTTACTGAAGACATTTTAATTAAAACAGGATATTTCCCCTGAGATGTTATGCATTCAAATTGTTTATGGCCCCCATGAAGTTGCCAAGGGAGTGACCCCATCCCCTCTCTCAATCTTGGCCTCACTGGACAGAAAGGGGAGTTGTGACTGATGGCTTACCCACTTAGCATACCGGTAGTTAATAAGTAGGAGCTCTCTTACCTGCACCCTGAAGAGCTTGGAATGGGGGTCCCACGTCAACACGAAATTGTACCTGTAAAATAAGAGTAGTGAAGGGGATCACAAAGGATCCATAGTTCTTGTGGGAGAAAATATGACAAACAGGGGAATGATAAACATGAAACAATACTTATCTGAGGGACAGATCATCAGCATTCTGTCAGACCTGTCGAAATAAAGGGGAAAACGGATTTCCATGGAGAAACAGTAGTAGCTAGAGTAGATACAGGAGTAGAGGAATAGTATAAGAGGTAGGGGATAAGTAAATAAATTAAGTAAAAGGTATTTCAGAGAAAAGGTAGAGTTTAAGGTGGAAGTAGGAGATAAAAGTGAAAATAAAGAAGTAGGAAGTAAGGAAAGAAATAAGAAGGTAGAGAAAGAGGAGAAAAAAGTGAAGGGGACAGGTTTACCCATCAAAATCTATCAGCACCCTCTAGTTGAATTTAATATAGTCCTGGTGTCTCAGTGTAGGCTTACTTGCTATTTATCTTCTACCCCTTATGCTTGGAAGAAACATCTGTATTCCTGTTCAATGGGGCAATATAGCGTTGTTACTTTCTATCTCATCTTCCCCCCTCCACAGCCACCAGTGTCACTGGTTTTTGCATCATATTAATGTCCTGGTGGCTGCTCTTTGATGAGACACCTTCCAGAGAGAGGGAAGGGTTGCTCAGAAACAGCAGCCCCTATTACCTGCATACTGCCATATGTGTATATGTGTGTGTGTGTGTGTGTGTGTTGAGGGGTGGAGAGGCCATAGATACAAGGGAGCTGCTGTTAGGGTGTTGTACTGTCACTGCTGGAGGAAAAATATACAGTACTGACCTGTTTGTCCCCAACTCATTTTGTTTTATATGCAATTTAAGTTGCTTTCACATTAAAATGCTCACCTAAGTAAGAATGATAATGTTGGTGGATTGCAAAATTTATTGTTTTGCTGTCTTGATGCATTTCTAACACCAAAGGCTAACTGCATTTCATGAGAATTGTAAAAATGAATTTTTTCACTGCTGTACCAGTGATGTTTAACCCTCGTTTTGTGATATAATGATTGCACTTCTTCCTGGACACATTAAAAAATGCTAGTCAGACTAGACGGGCTGCAGTGTCTTTTTTTCTGCTGATAATATTATTGTTTCTGTTTTCAATCTCAGAATTTCAAAGACCCTCTCACCTACAGTAGACATTTGTGAAATGGGTTCCAGAGGTGAAAGATTAATACATTCAGACAGGAAGTAAATTCACCATTCCCCCAAAACATACAGTAGAAGCAAGTGCTTGGCCAATTATAATCAAATTATTTAGGGCAACTTTTTGATACGAGTATTTCATATGAAGATGGTTGCCATGCTGGGCTGTCGTCTGTCAGCTCCTGCGTTGTTTGGAGCTTTAAACGTGTTACCAGATCTTACTGGGTAGTTTTTTTCCTAATGCATTGTGAAATGAAATTAGTGTAGTGTAGTAAAGATGTTTATTTTTTTCAGTAAGTTACTGATAGATAGGGTTTGAAAAGTGAAATAAAACAGGATAGTTTTTTTTTATACTGGTTTTATACTAGGGTCAAGTCCCCTTTTTCCAACACCACATGTTGTTCCAGTTCAGGTTTCTAACCCAATATATCTATGCTGTGCTCTCTGCTGTATTGAAATTTAACACAGTGCATCTTTGTAATTTCCAAAAACTGCTGAACTGCAATTTTGACCTTCTGTACAGTCCAGAGATTTTTTGTCTGAAAGTAGGCAAGAGTTAGACTGACCTGTAGCTTGAGACCATATTCCCTAGATTGGTGAAAGCACAGATGGGAAAGCCATGAAGGATGTTGTACCAAGCATGGAGACAAAAGCCCCACTCATCTGTACTTTTTTAAGGATTTTTTCAAACTCAATAGCATGTCCACCAAAAATGTTATCATCGTTTCGTAGTGCACCCACTACTTCTTCAGACTCTAAGGGCATATACACAAAAATATAATTTCCAACTTAATTTACACAATGTTGAATGAGGAATGTTCTAAACTGTACTAATACAATCAATCTAAGGTAAATGCATTACATGATCAAAAGTTTGACATATTAACAATAAACTTTTATATACTATAAAAATATCACGCTACATGTTATGCTATCCCACCTTTTGGTAGAACAATATATTTCCTTTATCAAGTTTAGCCAATAAGTCCTGTTATTCAGTGTTACCTATTTAAAAATAAAATGTGTGAAATATGTACTAGTACCATTTTTTTCAAATTCATTTTAGACACACTCATTAATGTCATGTTGTTCAGTGATTAATGCTCACCTATTGGACCCATATATTTCTTTATAATTACTGGATCTCCCATATAAATGTTCTAAATGTTACTATATAAAAACAAATTAACCACATAATAAAAATCAAATTGCCACTATAATGAGCTGTAATACTTCTGCTCAGTATTCACTAAGGAGGGGTCGGATCAAGGATCACAGTTGGTGTGCAGAAGCAATGGGGGAGTGAACACCAGTCCATTTACAGTGGAGAGAGTTTTGGAAGAACTCACACAGCTACAGATGGATAAAGCTATGGGGCCAGATGGCATCCACCCAAGGATATTAAAAGAGCTGCGAAAGGAACTAGCAGCACCTCTGGCAGCCCTGTTCACAGAGTCACTCAACACAGGTGTCATTCCAGAGAACTGGAGGAGGGCACATGTAGTCCCACTGTACAAAAGTGGCAGTAGGGAGGAGGTGGGGAACTACAGGCCAGTCAGACTCACCTCAGTGGTGGGAAAGATCATGGAGACACTGCTGAAAGAAAGGATAGTGACACATTTGGAATCCAGTGGTGCGTGGGATCTGAGGCAACAAGGATTCACAGCAGGAAGGTCATGTCAAACGAACCTAATAGTTTTTTTTGATTGGGTGACAAGGGAACTTAATCCGGGAGGGGCAGTAGACATAGCCTACCTGGATTTCAGCAAAGCCTTTGACACTGTCCCACATAGAAGGCTGATTAACAAAATGAGTAGTCTGGGCATGGGAGACAAGGTGGTGAACTGGGTTAGGAACTGGTTAACAGACAGGAGATAGAGGGTGATGGTAAATGGGGTACAATCTGGGGAGATGGGGTGACCAGTGGGATACCTCAGGGATCAGTACTAGGACCAGTACTGTTCAATGTCTTCATTAGTGACATTGCAGAGGGGCTGGAAGGAAAGTCTGCCTGTTTGCAGATGACACCAAGATCTGCAACAGGGTGGATACTCCAGAAGGGGTACAGAAAATGAAGAGGGACCTGGAGAAGCTTGAAAGATGGTCAGAGATGTGGCAACTGCTGTTTAATGTAAAGAAGTGAAAAATAATGCACCTAGGTAGAGGGAACCCTGGGGACAGCTACAGGTTGGGGGGGAGAGGAGCTGACTGTCACGAAAGAGGAAAGGGACCTAGGGGTTATCATCGCTGATGACCTTAAGGTATCAAAGCAGTGTATAAAAGCAGCGGGGAGGGCCAGTGGTATGCTGGGGTGCATAGGCAGAGGTATCACTAGCAGAAGGCAGGAGATGGTGATGCCATTGTATGAAACATTAGTAAGGCCTCACCTGGAGCACTGCGTGCAGTTCTGGAGACCACACCTGCGCAAGGACATAGATAAGGTGGAGACTATCCATGGAAGGGCAACAAAGATGGTGCAGAGCTTACACCACAAAACATATGAGGAGAGACTAAGGGACCTCAGTATGTACTCACTGGAGGAGAGGAGAGGAGACAGCAGGGAGGGGAGCATGATTGAAATGTTCAGGTACCTTAAGGGCATAAATATGGTGCAGGCAGGGGAGCTTTTCCAATGTAGAAAAGTACCAGAACAAGGGGGCACAATATGAAATTGGAGGGGGGTAGATTAAGAGGTAATGTGAGGAAGTTTTTCTACCCAGAAAGGGTAGTCGATACATGGAATAGTCTGCCACAGGAGGTAGTGGGGGCTAGCACAGTGGAGGGGTTTAAGCATGCTTGAGACAGGTACAAGGGAAGCCTGAGTGGGGAGAAGTGATGACAAGCCATTGATCACAAAGGATCAGTGGCCGCATGCAGTGCATAGGGCCTACGGGCAGACTGGATGGGCCTATCGGTCCTTATCTGACAACAATTTCTATGTTTCTATTGATCCAATGGAAATTCTATAAACCCAACACTTACCAAGAGAAGCCTCTTATTTCTTAACAAACCAAATAGAGTGTGCACAAGGATTGTGATGCTGCAATGCTAAAGTAAACCAAAGTAAAAACACATAAAGCAGAGCACACACTAACCTCAAATAGACAGCCAGGGCACCAGTCTCATTTAAAAAACATTTATTTGTACACAAATAAAACAAGGCATTGACTAATGTGCTTCGGATGTGCTTCCATCCTTTATCAAAGGCTAAAAAACACTCACACCATATTTATTCCTGTTAATAAACTTCACCGACGCTGATCAGATTTATTCCTGCTAGACCGATACACACACTGTGGTGTGACATCTTATGTGACATAAGCATGTCTAGTTACAAATTTTTCATTGCAATCTGTTATTCTTGAACCACAGTTATGTTATAGGTCCAGTGTAGGTCCGGTGTTGTCCACTATCACCATTAATCCTACTCATGTTGAATATCTTCTTGCTAATCATGTTTTAATTAGAGATGTGCAAAGTTGGGAAAATTTGCTCCATGGAATATTTTGTAGATTTTCTCTTCTTCGCCCTCCCTGAACAAACTCCACAAAATGTGGATTTGGTAACTCTGCCGGTGGAGTTCAAACTTTGCATTTTGCAGAGTACTAGTGTTTTCCCCTCTAGGTGTCTAGTGGACCCCCTGCCCCACTGATTGCTGGACCCAAAAAAAAAAAAAATAATCTTAAATCCCTGATCACCGGCCCCAATAAAAAAAATAAATACAGTAATCTTAAATCCCTGGTGTCTAGTGGATCCCCCCCCACACTGCCAATCTTATTTCCAATAAAAAAAAATAATCTTAAATATCATTCCCTGGTGTCTAGTGGACCCCTCACCCCTCGATCACCGACCCCAATAAAATAAATAAATACTGTAATCATAAATTCCTGATGTCTAGTAGCCCCCCCACCACCACCAATCGCGGCCCCAATAAAAAAAAAATAATCTTAATCCTGGTGTCTAGTGACCCCTCCCCCACCTTGCCGATTGCTGGCCCCAATAAAAATAAATAATCTTAAATCCCTGGTGTCTAGTGAACCACCCATCCCCCCATCAGTTAGTTCCCCCACACTGCTCCCCTCCACCCCAGCCCTGAGCTGGCCACCAGCACATCCCTCCTCTCACCTTCATGGCCAGCAGCCTGACTGACCTCCCAATGAATGAGCACATGCTTCTACAGCTGGGACAATTAAGGAGGACATGCACCTAAAATTCTGTAATTGAAGGTACTGAAGATTGGTTGGTTGGACATTTAGAGGGAAGTGCATTGGGTTTGGGTAGTTGGAGGAATATGCTTCTGGGACAATGGAAAGTATTTGCATATAAATTAGTCACTATTAGTCACTATTGCCCTAAAGTATTAACTACTACATGCTATGAGATGTTTAGTAATAGCTTTAAGCTAGCACCCTATCAAGGAAACCTTGTTTTTATAGAGTATATGTGTTAGGTGAAGGGGTTTATTCCTTATTGTGTGTCTCTATAAAAGTATATAAATTGTGTTATATGGAATTGGTGGTTAAGTACTGCAAATGCTGTAAAAGTTAGAAATAACTGCTAAGAAAGATAGAAGTGAATGCTAATACCAGGGACTGAGACTAAAATACTGCAGGGATAGACACTGTGGGGTGGGGCATTCAGAGTAAAAGGCAGTAGGATTTGGGTGCTTAGAGGGCAAGTGCATTTGTTAGGTACTCTAAAGGTGGGACACTTGGAAAGTAATTGCCTTAAAGCTTTTTAAGGAGGGTAAAAGTTTTAGGAGATACACATTCAAGCCTTTATTACATAAGGTTAAGGTATCTGATTACTGGTAGAACATGGATGGAGCAGGTAGAGCAGGGAGGGAGGAGGCATGGGAAGGGGATGAGCATCCCTCACCAGGAAGAGTGGGTGGGTTGTTGGTGGGTGAATAGTGAGATGGAAAGGGTGGTAGACTGCAACAACTGTGGACCATCAATCTTTCTTAAAATTGCGTGGAGAGTGGGGGGATGTTTGGCATGCAAACAAATAATGCAACTTAAGAATGAAATCAGGGAGCTACAGGAGGAGTTAAGGTGGGTACGGCATGCTCCAGTGGAAATGGCCCAGCAAATGGTGTAGGTAGGAGGGGAACTGAGAAGAGAGGTCATAGTGAACTGACAGGGGGGGAGGAGAGGGAAACGGCTGGCAGGGGCGCTGAGTCAGGGGACCCAGATCAAAGGGCGCTGAGTCAGGGGGATCTACGTCGAAGAGCAGACGGGAGCAGGAAGGAGGAAGAATGGAAAGGGGGAGGAAGGGGGTGGTAATAAACAAGGAGGCAGAATGAATGAAGGGGCTAGCAATAGGAAGGAGGAAAGACGTGGAAGCGAAGAATCATTGGAAAATTGTTTCGCAGCTCTGGCAGGACTGGAGGAGGTGAGAGGGGGGATGAGCTCAGAGAAGGAACTGATAATGGTCTGGAGGAATCTGGAACAGGAGGGAGTACCTCGGGGACAATTACAGCAGAGGCAGAAGGGGGAACAACTGTGCAGGAGGAAGACAAGGAGTCAGAGGAAGGGGATGGGAGAAAGGGAAACATGCAGATGGAAAAGGAGGTGGAATCTTAGTACTGGGAGACTCATTACTAAAAGGAGTCAGGTGGGGTAGTAAGGGGGAGAGACATAGTCACATTTGGGTGGATGCCATGCCAGGAATGAAAACGGAAAGGGTGGGGCAATCTGTGCAGAAGTATGCTAGGAGGGCAGGGAGAAACCTCATATAGTTCTGCATTTGGGGACAAATGACCTGGCAGAAAATGTGTTAGATGTAGTTCAAAGGAGGTTTGAGGAGTTAGGACCCATGTGTGAGGAGGCAAGAAGGTTGGTAGCTTTCTCGAAGGTACTTCCAGTGCCCAGGGTGAGCACTGCAAGAAAACTGAGGATAGTGGAATTTAACAAGTGGTTACAAACCTGCTGTCCGGTCAAAGGGTATGTGCTGGTGGGGGGGTGGGGAAGGACCTGGGAAGACAGTGATCTCCATGCTAGGGATAGGCTGCACTTAAGTAAGGAGGGCAGGAGGGTGTTGAAACAGAGGTTTGAGGGTTACATAGCAAAAGAAGGGAATTTAAATTGAGAACAGGGGTGGCAAGTGGGAAGAAGACATACAGAGACCACAGGTATGGAAGCCGAACAAGCTTACCCCATTATACAAAGCAAAAGAACCAAGGGAGGGTACTATAGGGTTTACTAGAAAGGGAGGGCAGGAGGGTGGGAAGGAAAAGGGGTGGAGGGTGGTCACCTTGAATGCTAGGAGCCTGGGGAACAAAACTGCAGAACTATAGACTCTCATGGCTGAGGAGGAGGTGGTCATGGCAGCCATCACCAAAATATGGGTCACCCATTACCATGACTGGGATCTGGTGGTACCAGGGTACAGGATATTTTGTAGGGATAGAGTAAAGGGGAAAGGGGGTGGCAATGTATGTGAGAGTGAGAGAGGGACTGAGTGTGTGCAGGAGGAGGGGGGGGAGGAGGGCAGTACAGAGTCATTATGGATGCAAATCCAAGATTCCGGGAATAGGACTCTCAGGATGGGAGTGGTGTACAGGCCACCCTCTCAGATGGAAGAGATAGACAGGGAACTAGCGGGACAGATCAGAAAGACCTGCGGGAAGGGTAATGTGGTGATTGTGGGGGACTTCAACCTGCTGGGAGTAGATTGGAGTACCCCGGCCACCACAAATAGAAGGGAGCAGGTACTGCTGGATGCCTTCCAGGATAACTTCCTGCTGCAAATGGTCAGTGAGCCAACCAGTTTAGGGAACACCCTGGACCTGATGCTGGCTAATGGGGAATTTGTGAGAGACCTGAGGGTGGAAGACCAGCTGGCGGGGAGCAACCACCACTCAGTATGGTTCACGTTGTATATGGGGAAGGAGGGAGTAGAATCAGGTACAAGAGTGCTAGACTTTAGGAGGGCTGACTTCAGGAGGATGGGGGAAGTAGTAAAAGGGTACCTGGCCGAAAATTCAACCTAATATGAACACTAACCAGAGGTGGGAGCTCATAAAGCTGGGGATTCAGGAGGCAACTATATCCTGCAGCAGGGTCCAGAGTAAGAGGGCTGGGCCAAGAAACCTAGCTGGGTGAGCGGGGGAGGTCATGGAAAGAATAAGGAAGAAAAGAACCACTTTTAGGAGGTACAAAAGAACAGGGAGGGGAAGACAGGTAGGTTTACCTGAAGGAATCAAAAAAGGTGACAAAGGCTATAAAGGCAGCCAAGGTGTGTGTAGGAGCACAGGCTGGTATAGGGCATCAAGGAAGGGAGAAGGACTTCTTCAGGTGCATCAGGAGAAGAGTAGTTATAAGGACCAAAGAGTAAGGATTAAGAGGAGGGGGGTGTAAACAGGGAAGACCAGGCTGAGGCGCTTAATGACTACTTCTGCCCAGTATTTACTAAAGAGAAAGGGGGGGGCAATACCCAGGGGGGCAGGCACAGAGGGGGGGAGGTGACAGACGTGGAAATCTCAGAGGGCAGGGTACTGGAGGGCTTGAGGGCACTGAGGGTAGACAAGGTGCCAGGGCCAGATGGCATTCATCCCAAGGTACTGAAGGAGCTGGCAGAAGTCCTGGTGAGGTCATTGGCAGACCTGGTCAATGCCTCCCTGGACTCAGGGAGTGTACCTCAGGACTGAAGGATGGCTCACATTGTACCCCTCCATAAGAGCAGTCCCAAGGATGAACCAGGGAACTAGACTGGTGAGCCTCACATCCATCGTGGGTAAGCTGATGGAGACAATCCTGAAGGAGAGGTTGGTGTCCCTTCTGGAGGCTAGTGGGCTGCAGGACAATAGGCAGCATGGGTTTGTCACTGGCAGATCCTGTCAGACCAACCTGGTGGATTACTATGACTGGGTAACCAGGCAATTAGATGGGGGCCATGCAGTGGATGTCCTGTACCTGGACTTCAGTAAAGCTTTCAACTTTGTGCCACATGGGAGGCTAGAAGTAAGCTAGAAGACACAGGGGCGGGGGTGAAGATGGTGGGGTGGATAGTGAAATGGTTGCAGGGAAGGCAGAAGAGGGTGGTGGTGGGTGAGGAGCTCCCATCCCCTAGGGCAGTGACAAGTGGGGTACCACAGGGCTCGGTGCTGGGTCCAGTGTTGTTTGGAACATTCATTGCAGACATCTCATTGGGCATCAAGAGCAAGATCAGTCTGTTTGTTGATGACACCAAGATGGGAGCAGTAGTGGATGACTTAGGAAGATGGCAGGGGTTGCAGGATGATCTGTCAAGGTTGGAGAACTGGTCGGAGTCCTTGCAGCTGGGGTTCAATGCCAAAAAGTGCAAGGTACTACATTTTGGCACGAAAAACCCAACAAAGAGTTACCAGCTTTTGGAGGGGGGGGGAGTGCAGCTAGCCAAGTCAGAGGAGGAGAAGAATCTAGGGGTTCCCATTACAAGATCAATGAACAACTCAACACAATGTAGGAAGGCAGATGCAAAGGCCAACAAAATGCTGGGTTGTATTGCCAGGGGTATATCCTCGAGGAGTGGGGAGGTGATTCTGCCATTGTGTAAATTGCTGGTTAGGCCGCACCTGGAGTACTGCATGCCGATACCTAAAGAGGGACATTAAGTTACTGGAGGGAGTGCAGTGCAGGGCAACAAAGATGATCCATGGGCTGGGGGACTTAACCTACGAAAGCAGGCTGAAGGAATTAAACATGTACTCTCTAGAGGAGAGGAAGGTCAGGGGGATATGATTGAAACCTTCAAGTACATGAAGGGAATAAACAAGACAGGCATGGAGGGGCTTTTCAAATTAAGGGAGGGAAGGGACACCCGGGGCCATGATCTGAGACTGGAGGGGGGAAGGTTCAGGAGGGAAATGAGAAGACACTTTTTTATGGCGAGGGTGGTGGTCAGGTGGAACACATTGCCAGCGAAAGTGGTATCCTGTAGAACAGTGGGCTCTTTCAAGAGGGGCTGGGATAAGGCAAGAGGGAGGGTCATGGGAGGAGGGGGAGAGGAGGGAGGGGCGGCTGCAGAATAAGGGCTGCTAGCTGCACAATCGAGCAGACTTGATAAACCATAGGGCCTTTATCTGCTGGTAAGTTCATATGTTCGTATGTTGAGAACTATCAGCCTTTCCTCATATGATTTATCCCATAACCCCTGGATCATTTTGGTTGCCCACCTCTGTACTACCTCCACTCTGTCACAGTCCTTCCATAGATATGGGCGAACCACACATCTGTAAAGGTGAATGATCAACTCCCATCTCCTGCTGCTGATTCCTCTTCCTTTACATCCTAATATCTTATTTGTTTTACAGTACCTACTGCTCTGTTACACTGGGCAGTGGATTTGAGGCTTTCAGAAATAAGCACACCTAGATCCCTTTCTTCCACTGTTCTCTGCACTACTACCACCACCAGCACCACCATCCCCATCTTATATTGTATTTTGGGATGCATATCTATGCATTTTTTGACATTGAATTGCAACAGTCATATTCTAGACCATGTTTCCAATCTCTCCCAAATCCACCTCAAAGTTCTGACTCCTTCCTCACTGTCCACTCTTCCACAATTCTATGTGTCATCTGCAAATTAAAGACAGATCTTTCTGTAAATTATTTGTCCATGACACCCACCTCCCTTCCAGTTCCTCTAACTATTAAATCCCCAACTATTAAAACTTTTCTATCTTTTTCTCTCATTTTCTTCTCCATTTTGTATCCCTTAGACAATACCTGCCTTTCTGGCTTACATTCTCCTTTCTTTTAGTGTGCAGAATTCTAAGTAAATAATGGCAAATACCTGTTGGACATGCACAGCCCTGTTTCTGGTGTAATTTCCATTCTCTTCTTGTTATCACGTTTTTCTTTCCCCCCTCCTTCTCCCAACTACTGTCTAGTTACTCGCATTTGCTTGTTTGGGCCTTAGTGGTGCTTGTTGCTGTATATTGGTTTCAAATTGTTGGACCTACAAATATGCTTTATACTGTACCACTCTAGAAGGACTGTTAGCTTCTTTAGATTACCACTCTACAGTTAGCATACCTAAAGATAAGTATACATTAATAGATATTTACTAAAATAGGTAAAGTAGAAACCCACCACATCATTATTTATTGCACAACAACTATGACCATTTTAAACACGTTAGGTTATCATAGTCTGCAGCTGTCCTATTAGCTCCATCCAAAGTACAATTTGGTTTGCTTACCTGTTCTTATTTCTTAGCTCAGTGTGGTCTTATAAATGACCAAACATCCTTTTATACTTACATGCAGTGATATGCAGCTGGGAGCCTTTACCTGTTTTGCAGTTTAAATATATAGTGTAGC
The DNA here is from genome assembly GCA_016271365.2 of Neoceratodus forsteri. Taxonomy (NCBI): domain Eukaryota; kingdom Metazoa; phylum Chordata; order Ceratodontiformes; family Ceratodontidae; genus Neoceratodus; species Neoceratodus forsteri. The sequence goes on from CM028131.1 coordinate 1,046,866,989, forward strand.
ATAGGTTGGGCACAATACAGAGCTTAGGATGTCACACTAGGGGTGCAGCTCAACCCGACTGCTGTCCCCACGCTGCTGCCACCCAGTGTGACAACCTTAAGCTATGGTTCTGTAGCTGTGGACTGCAGTGGAAGACCACAGAAAAGGCTGCAGTCTTAAGAGAAAGGAAAGCTCTGTCCCACATAGCTCCCCTCCTCCTGACTGGAGGGCACTGGTGACACACAAGCAGCCAGCCAGAGAACTACAGTCCAAGGGCGGGATATTCAGACTGCGCCAGGCAGGGGTGCAAGCCTGGGTGCAGTGCAACTGGGATGTACCAGGGCATGGCCCTGGCGATATTCAATGGTGCTGCGCCATGGCTCAGCACCATTGAATATGGCACAGGGTCTGCCCCCACTGCAGTGGCACTGTGCCAGCGCAAGTGGCAAGTGAGGAGCAGGGGGATGTGCCAGCACAAGTGTGGGTGCGCTAGGTACAGCAACCGTGATATTCAGCACTGGGCATGCAAATGAGTCCATTATGCATGCAAGGCTCAAATGAGGCCATTTGCATGTCATTATGGCCCCATTTGCATGCAGGTGCACCGACCCCAGCAATTTGCGCCTGGCGCCCTGCCAGGCTGCAGCCATCGGGGACCGATACCCCCTGCTCCTCAGCAGGCAATGTGCCCCAAGGCCCGATTGCGGGCATGACATAAATAAATCCCTGGTGGTCCAGTGGACCTGCTCCCCTGCCCAATCATGGGCAAATGAATGAATACATTTCCCTGGTGGTTCAGTGGACCCGATTCCCTGCCCAATCACAGGCAAATTAATAAATTATCCTCCCTGGTGGTCCAGTGGACCCGATCCCCAGCCTGATCGTGGGCTTTTGTTGTAAAGAAATGCCCAAGTGGGCCGGCGGTACCCCTCCCACCCGCCCACTCAGACCATACCCGCTCCCCAGTCGTGGCGGGGGCAGCTCCCACCCACAGCCGCCTGGCCACCCGCTGACTGACAGCATACAGTATGGCTATGCGCCCATTGGTCCACTGCATGGGCCAATGGGTGTGCAAGCGTGCTACTGCTACACAGTCCAAATGTGAATGAACCATTCACATTTGGGACTATGTAATACAGAATAGTCTGCGCCCATTGGCCATGCAGTGGACTCAATAGTGCTACAACTGTACTGTATGCTGTCAGTCGGGAGGTGGCGGCGGCTGGAGTGAGAACTCCACCTGGCGCTGACCAGTGAGAGAGGGTGGCGGGGATGGCGGGCAGGCCCTGCCACCTGAGCATTCTACTACAGAAGCCTGCAATCGAGCTGGGGATCAGGCTCACTGAACCCTGAAAATACGATATTCATTTGCCCACGATCGAGCGGGAGCAGGTCCACTGGACCACCAGGGAATGTATTTTAAACAACAGACCATGATCGGGCAATGGGGTAGTGTCCACTGGAGCACCAGGGTATTTACATACACCTTATGCCTGTGATCGGGCATGGGGAGGCACGGCACCCAGCCTGTGTCTCGGGAGGTCGGGTGGCCACCCACAGCAGACGGCAGCTCGCCTGTGGGAGGCCAGGACTTGCTCCTGGTTTCACCGGGCACAACCTTGTGCCCCCCGAGCGGCGCAAGGCGGGTATGTGCCAGCATATGTGCCGCACATCCCGGGCTGATTATCAGTTGTGCCGCATATGCATGGGCATGCCCCCTCGCACTTGCACCGCATACATTACTGGTGCGCCCCGGTGCATCGGGATTTGCGCAGCACAACATCCCCCTTTGAATATCATGCCGGCGCGCATCAGTGGGTTGCGCATGGTGCAACACTGTTGCACAGTGTGCAACCCCTTTGAATATCCCACCCCAGGTGTGGCTTAGGGGCTCAAGTCCATGTTCAGTGCAGCTTCCAATTCCACCAGACTCCAGCAGATGAGGGAAATGCAGGAGAATTAAAAGAGCATACAGCAAACAGTCCACAAGACAAGTCACACCCATAACAGTTTTCAATTATCTATAATTCACGATAATTTGTCAAGTTAAAATGTTAGCCTTTTTTGAAAGAAATTTTCTTTAGGAAAGGCTAACTTTGTAACCATTAGGGCTAGCAATGTAATTTTATTCCAGTGAAGGACTGGGTTCTGGGCAACATCATAAAAGTTATATTGATACAGTTGTCATTTATTAACAACTTAACAAGCATCTGATGCCTTTGGGAGAACTTTTAAAAAACACAGTTTTTAGACAGAATTCAACATATATATATATATATATATATATATATATATATATATATGAACTCTGTATTTTTCATCCTAGTTATTTAGTACTAAAGTGTTTTGCATGAAAACAGGATCGTTGCTCCTTTAGAGTTCATCAGTTTCTTGTGCTTATTCCTTGCCTGATGCCATAATACCCTGTTTCTGACATCACAATATTATCATGGACACCAATTGTGATGTCACCGCAAAGAATTATGACTTCAAGTAAGGAAAGAGCTGCTGGGACAGATGAACTCAAACAGATAATCATCCTGGTTTTGTGCAAATTTCCACTGTTATAAACAATGTGGAAGAGAAATCTATAGATGATATATAAAATACAAGCAAAATTATCTCTAAATATTATGTTTTTCAAAGTTTTTCTAGAGGCATCAGCAGTTCTTTAAATTATCAATAATTTTTTAAAATGAAAGGCTACTAATCCAGGCAACATTATAAAAGGATTGTAGCAATACAGTTTTTACTGCTAGTTTAAATGATAAATAATTTAATTATTGATAAATAGGTTGTCATTGATTTTTTTTCATTTTTAAAGTATGTTTTTTAAACAAACAATGATTTTGGTGAATATTTAGATAAAATAAATGGGATTGCAAAAATGTTTTCTATAGTCCATTGGCAGAGTATTACAATAAATTGCATAAATCTTCATTTTTACGGCTGTGGGCAGAGCCTACAGACATTTTGGGATCGATCGTAGCTTACAAAAATGGTTAATTGTGGAACCTTCTGTTGGACTTTTGGAAGTATCCTTTCGAAAGTCCAACAGAGCTTGAAACACTCCACCATGATCAGCCGCTACAAAATAACAGCCACACTATTTCGATTGTTACATCCACATTCCAGGCAAGAACTACGCATGTGCAACTCGCACACATGCATAGTTCTGCTGGCGCCGCCATGTTGTGAATGGCAAAATGCCATTACCCGCAACTACGCATGCGTGAGTGCCGCTCATGCACAGTCACATCGCTGCTGCCAGCACTGGCAGGAAAGAAAACCCTCCCGCTGTTGCTGTTCTCCCCACTTCCCATCCCCGCACTGACATTGGGGTCCCCAATCCTCATGTTGGTATTATGTAACCCCCCAACTCATGTGGCACACTGGGAGCCCACCCCAGTGTGCCCAAATGTATTTATTTATTAGCCTCGCAGCAACATCGGGGTCCCCAATCCCTGTGTCGGCATTATGTAGCCCCCCCCCCATGAGACACACACTGGGGACCCACCCAGTGTGCCCAAATGTGTTTATTTATTAGCCTCAAGAGCAACATCGGGGTCCCCAATCCCTGTGTCGGCATTATGTAGCCCCCCCCCATGAGACACACTGGGGCCCCACCCAGTGTGCCCAAATGTATTTATTTATTAGCCTCGCAGCAACATCGGGGTCCCCAATCCCTGTGTCGGCATTATGTAGCCCCCCCCATGAGACACACTGGGAGCCCACCCCAGTGTGCCCAAATGTATTTTTTCCCCAGCCAACATCGGAGTGCCCAATCCTCATGTCGGCATCATGTACCCACCCATCCCCCACTCATGTGGCACACTGGGAGCCCACCGCAGTGTGCCCAAATGTCTACTTTTTTTTGCTTTGCTGTAAATAAAGAAAATAGTCCCCCGACATATTTTTTTATCTGTAAAAGAAAATTGTCCTCATCATCGCCCAGTCCCTCTTCCCCATCCCCACCCTCCACTGAGCACCCACCTCCCGCACCCCACCTTACCCTATACTACCTCCAGAGGTTGGTGCTGTCATCTTCTCTGGACTGGAACATGGGCACTCTTCAAAGCCAAACTGCAAACTAAAGATCAGAGGGTAAGCGTGCTATAATGGCATTCAATGGGGTTTTCAACTTAAGTTGATAAATCAGCCATTTTTGTAATTTTGGCTCCAAATTTTCAACATGGGGTTCTTGGGACCCTACTTCGTGAACAGTGTCACTGTCATTTCATTACTCGGTCCTGAAAGGTGATTTTGCAGTTACTGCATGGAATCACCTTTTGGGACCTGTTAACAAAAATGACAGTGCCACTGTTCATGAGAAGGGGTTCTAAAAAGCCCATGTTGCAAATTTGGTGAAAAAACTCCAAAAACTGACTGCGTTACGAGCTTGTGTTGTTCAGTTTCTACACACGCTCCTAACTTCACCAATTTTTAATATTTTCACTCCAGATTTTCAACATTGCCATTTTTGCATACCTCCATTTTAACAGCACAGCTGCCATTTTTCACATCCTGCCTGAAACATGTTTTCGCATCTGTAGCACAGAATGGCACAGTTGCTCTGTGAAATTACCTTTAGGGACAAGTAAACAAAATGACACTGGCACTCTTCATGAGGAGGGGTCCCAAAAAGGCCATGTTGAAAATGTGGTACAACACCTACAAAACATAGAAACATAGAAACATAGACTTTGATGGCAGATAAGGACCGCTTGGCCCACCTAGTCTGCCCATTTCCCTACCTACAGGATAAGCCGCAGATCCTAGTTAACCAACAGCCTATTTCTTCCTACCCCCCACAAGAATTGCCTTATGTCTGTCCCATGTATTCTTGAATTCTCCCACAGTTTTAGACCCCACAACCTCCTCAGGAAGGCTGTTCCATGCATCCACTACCATCTCTGTGAAAAAATGCTTCCTCACATTGCCCCTGAACCACCCCCATCTTCAAATTGTGTCCCCTTGTTTTTGCATGTCTGTTTTTCTGAAAGATGCTACCCTCTTGGACTTTGTTGATTCCACTGAGGTACTTAAACATTTCTATCATGTACCTCCTCTCCCTTCTTTCCTCAAGGGTATACCTTTTAAGCTCTTTTAGTCTCTCCTCGTATGACTTCTCTTGCAGACCCTGCACCATTCTAATTGCCCTCCTCTGGACTGTCTCTATCCTGTCTATGTCCTTGCGGAGATGGGGTCTCCAGAACTGGGTGCAGTACTCCAGATGGGGTCTCACCAACTGTCTGTACAGAGGGATAACAACTTCCTGTTTTCTGCTGGTGATGCCTCTCCCTATGCATCCCAGTATACCCCAAGCTCTCCCTACTGCCTTCTCACATTGCTTGCTAACCTTATAGTCATCTGATATGATTACCCCCAGGTCCCTTTCCTTTTTTGTTTTTGTTACTACCTCCCCCCCCCCCCAATTGTGTAATCTTCCCCTGGGTTTTTGTTTCCCAGGTGCATTATTTTGCACTTCTTTGCATTGAATCCTAGCTGCCATACTTCCTACCATTACTCCAACCTTGCCAAGTCCTTCTCATCCTTTCCATGCCTCCTTGTGTATCAACCCTGTTGCAGATCTTTGTGTCATCTGCAAGGGCATACTTTTCCTTCAGTCCCTCTGCAATGTCACTATAAGACACTAGAAAGGACTGGAACAGTACTGAACCTCACGGTGCCCACTAGTAACCCATCTTTCTTCAGAGTGAACTCCATTTACAATTACCTTCTGTGTCCTGTTGTCCAGCCAATCTTTTACCCAGGCTACCACCCTGGGACCCACTCCCAGGCTGGTTAATTTGACTGTTAATCTTTTGTGTGGACTGTGTCAAATGCCTTGCTAAAGTCTAGGTAGGCCATGTCCACAGCCCTCCCTGGTCTACTACTTTGGTCACCCAGTCAAAGAAATCAATTAGATTCATCTGACTGACCTTCCGCTGTGAACCCATGCTGCCTTGGGTTCTGTGCCCCACTGGCCTCTAGGTACTCAACAATTCTTTCCTTCAGAAGTGATTCCATCACTTTCTCTACCACAGAGGTCAAACTGACAGGTCTGTAGTTTCCTACCTCTGTCTTGGTCCCACTTTTGTGAAGGGAAATCACATCCACCTTCCTCCAGTCCTTGGGTACACACCATCCTTCCATTATTTGTTAAAAAGTGTAGTCAGTGGTTTCACTAGTTCTCCCCTTAATTCTTTTAGAATTCTGGGGTGAATTCCATCAGTCCCCATTGTTTTGTCCACCTTCAGTTTTAGGAGTTCTTTCAGAACCCTTTCTTCTGTGAGAGGACTGGGATCGACCCCCCTATCCAGAGTGCTTCTGTTAATTGGATTAGGCACCTCGCCTCCTCTTTCGTGAATACTGAGCAGAAATATTCATTCAGTATCCCTGCTTTTTCACTATCCCCCTCTGCCCACCCACTGTTCATTCTATCCAGCCTCACTATCCCTCCCTTTGTCTTTCTATGCTCCCTGATATAACTATAAAAGGTTTTATCCCACTTCTTAACCGAGTTGGCTATCCTTTCCTCAGTTTGGGCCTTTGCTATTCTGACTTCCCTCCCTGCTTCCTTCTGCCTTAACTGGTACAGCTGTCTGTTCTGCTCCTTCTGTGTTTCCTTATACTTCCTGAATGCTATCTTTTTCTACCTGACTTTCCCTGCCAGCTTTTTTGAGCACCATAGTGGCTTTTTCTTTTGTTTTGGTTTGTTTATTTGCTTCACACAAAGGCTTGTTGCCTATGTAATGGCAGTTTTGATGATTCCCCATTGTTGCTCCACCCCTTCTTCTAGCCTGTTTGCTAGTGCTTTTCTGAGGCACTCTCCCATCTTGCCAAAGTCAGCCCTCCTGAAGTCCAGTACCCTCATTTTTGTATGGCTTGACTCTGTAGCTGAGTTTAATGTGAACCACACTGTTTGATGGTCACTTGTTCCCAGATGGCAACCCCTTCTAGATCTGAGATCCCTCACTGTCCCCATTTAAGAGTAGAGGTCTAAGATTGCTCCCTCACGAGTGGGTTCTGAAACTAGCTGTCTGAGGCATGCCACCTGTAGGGCATCGAGAATGGCCCTGCTCTTGGATGTGGCTGTAGCAAGTGTGCTCTAGTTAACATCTAGCATATTCAGGTCTCCCATCAACAGTATCTCCCCTTTCTCTGCCATCCTAAGAATGCCTTCTATCATATCCTTGTCCATTCCCTCCCCCTGACCTGGGGTCTGTATACAACCCTTGTGCGGACTGTGGTGCCACTTCCAGTCTCCAAGGTGACCCACAGTGCCTCCTCTCCTCCCTGTTTACTCTTTTGTTCAGTTGCTTTTATCCCTTCCTTTACATAGAGAGCTACTCCTCCCCCTCTTCTCCCTTCCCTGTCTCTCCTGTAGGTTACGCACTCCTGGTATGTTAACATCCCAGTCATGGTTCTCTGTGTACCATGTTTGTGTGACTCTACGATATCCAGGCATCCCTCTTCCATCAAGGCCACCAGTTCAGGGCTTGTTGCCCAGGCTATGGGCATTGGTACTCATTACCCTCCATTTCCTGATGGCCTTACTCCTTTTGCCCCATCCCTGTCCTTCTTGCCTTTGTCACTTTCTCATTTACCCTGCCCTTCTCCCTATCGACATCTCTATATTTGGTGTTTACGCACTTACTACTGTGACTTTTTGGTGAGGCTAGAGTTTCCTGCTCCTTTCCAGTGCCTCCCCCTGGCTAGTTTAAATACTTGCCAATGAAGCATGTAAACCTATCACCTAGGATCCTGGTTCCCCTCCTGGACAGATGCAGCCCATCATGCCAGTATAGGCTTGCATCACTCCCGGTGGACCCCCAGTCCCCAGTGAAGCTAAATCCCTGAGCTCTGCACCAGTTTTTCAACCACTGATTGAACCCCATGGTGTGGAGTACCCTAGCCTCTTGTACGCCTTAGACAGGCAGCACCTCCGAGAAGGTTACCATGCATGGTACTTGTCTAAGGCCCCTCCCCAATTCCACAAACTCTTCCTGCACTGCTCTGATCCCTTTCTTAGCCAGGTCATTTGTCCCTAGGTGGACAATGACATCCAGTTCCCTCCCCTGTGCAGCTGCTCTGGCAATCCTGAGGATTCGCTCCCTGTCCCTCCAACCCATGGTGCCAGGCAGGCACCTTATCTCCCTCTCCCCTTCCTACCCCAGTTCTACCTTCCTAACAATGGAGTCCCCACCAGAGTTGTTTCCTTCCCTGTTGGTTTCATGCCACCCTCCTGTGGGTTTCCTTTGTGGAGGTTCCAACATCCTCCTTGGTCTCCACTTGGTGCCTCCATAGAGGAACCACACTTTGCCAGAATGGCATAGGAATTGTGAGAGCTACAACTGGAGGATGTGCCTCTGTTCCACCACCCTCAGCCTCCCTGAGCCCTGTGGTCCAACCGCTCCTCTTCTTGGCAACTTCTGAGGCAACAGTAGTAGCCCTGGTGGTCCCTGGATGGAAGAGAAGGTCCCACAAATCCTGGCCAAGTCAGCCTGGAGATGAGCAACCTCCCCCCCTCAGCCCAGAGAGGTGCCTGCAGATGGGACAACACCGCATCCTCCAGAACGTCTCCCGGAAGACTGCTGCGCCACAGCCACTGCACTGCACCACTCCCATCATGTCTTATTTCTGGCCCCTTCACTATTGTGTGGAATCCTTACTCTTTCCTGTTTTTTTTCCCCTTCTCTCTCTACTTACTTACTTACTGCCTCTGTGCCCTTTAAGCTTCTGATTGTCCTGTTCTGAGACAAGAAGATCCTATATTTCTCAGTAGACCCCTTACTTGCTTAGAGGCAGACCTCCAGCAGCTAGAGGGAGCCAGAGAGCTACTCTTGCCCTTCTAGGATGGTGCGTCTTTGGTGGCTCTGTGATCACTCACTTCCTGCTCCCAAACAGGAAGTTCCTGTTGTCAGTCAAATCCTGCGCCTATAAAAGTAGAACTAGCTTTGGGTGGGAGGGTGGAAGGGAGGGAATGTGGGCAATATTGTTTTTTAGAAGAGTGTAGAGAGTAGAAGAGCTCTACTTCTTTAGTCCCAGTAGAGAAGTCCAGTCACACAGCACTCATTCCTTCTGGTGTCCTCTGTCAAGCCTCTGACAGAATCTTTCTAAGGCAGTGTTTAAATCTCGTTTCCTTCTAGCTAAGCCACTCCCCCTACTTACTAGATCTTTCTACAAGTAATTTAAACTGCACAGCAATCAAGCCCCTTCAGTCACCTGAGATTTACACCTAGATAACTGTTCAGATAACCACTTTTGCTACCTGAGGCAAACAGGCTAATTATTTTTTTTTATTGCTTTTTTTTTTACCCTAAATTAAAGGTCTCAGTAGAAGAGTTCTACTTCTTTAGTCCCAGTAGAGAAGTCCAGTCACACAGCACTCCTTCCTTCTGGTGTCCCCTGCCAAGCAAAAAATGGCCAAGTTACACCTGGGCGTTCAATAATTTCTACGCACACGTGTAACTTTGGTGGCTTGGCAGCTCGTCACAGCCATATCAGCTCTAGCCAGATTTTGTTATGTTTAGTGACTCCAGTATTTTCTTTGCTTTCACAAGCTTTGCCTATGAACCCTGCAGAACATAACAGGGAGAAAAGGAATTCATTTTATATAGCACCTTTCATGCACATTGGCACCCTGAAGCACTAATAAGTGATGAACAGTTACATAAGGCACATGGAGGGAGGAAGTGAGACTGAGGACGGTGAAAGGGAACATGAACCCAGCTGTTTAGATTTTTTGATATCATTGTTAATTTGGGAATGTGTGAAATCTGTTTAATCTCACCAGTGTATTGTTTTGTGTGTCTGTTTGAATAGTTCTATATTTTCCTTATGTAGGGCCCCATATTAATGTAAGCTTTCTCCTGATCAAAATTCATTATTTATTTGCCTCGTAGTTTTGAAACTCAGTAAAATCCTTGAACCGAAGACTAGAGAAGCGGAACCCAGTTACATCAGCTGAGCTAATGTCACCGGGTTCTGCTTCATTATAGTCTTTGGCTCAACTGATGTCACTGGGTTCTGAAAGTGATAATATTGGGCAGAAGAAAAGAGTATAAGTAACAAGGGATCTTGAGTAAGGAAAAATTAGGAATATTTCAAAATAAACAAATGAACAATACACTGGGGTGATTAAACAGACTTCACACATGCCCACACTAACATATGTATTAAAAAATGCAAACGGCAGAGTTTATGTACCCTTTAAGGAACCTGCAGGTAAGTTAAGACTAGTGAGAGAAGGAGAGAGGTGGTTAAGCACAAGGAGGTTAAATGCCATGCTCAAGGTCACAGAATAAGTGGCAATGGAGTAGAGGCTTGAATCTGGATCTCCAGGTTCATAGCTCTGTTCTTTGCCCATGGGTCTACAGTGCCTTCACAAAAGGAAAAGCATGTCATATGGCAGTTTTCCATAATGGTGTGCAGGTTGTTGAGAGCACAATACCTGCTCTGATTGCTTGCATTCAATTACATCACTACTAATATCTAACACATTGCTTTTCTACAGTGCTTTGAGATACAGTATGTAAGGGGCATTGAATAAACCCAAACTCTATTCTATTCATTTCTTGAGTGCTTTGTCAATATTAATTTGTTTCTGTCTCTGGCATTGTATAATTGCAGAGTCCAGATCCAGAAGAGTTGTCAAGAGATTAATGGTTTAATATTAGGTGCTTCCATTTTTCATTGCTGCAGAAACTTGCAGCTGTACTTGGTCTGCTTTTCTGGCTTGTCTACACAGAGCTCCTGGCTTTATTCTGTTTATTGCCCATGAAAATGTTTGCACGACTTTTACACAGTCTGGCTCTAAGCAGGAATGTTGACACTGTGCATTACTGTTTCTCCATGACAAAAACAGTGTAGAAATGGGAATAATTATAGCCTAGCAATATATATATATATTTATTTTATTTATTTGTTAACCGGGTAGGTACGCTGGTCCCAGGGGCCATTTTCAGGGACAACCAGGGCCATCAAGATGGTACATAAACAGCATGAGTACATCACAGAAACAATGAGAGAGACATATTATACAAAAGTAGACTGGATGATGTACAGTAAGGTTACACTGAATACAGAGCACCCAGGCTTAGCTATACAAAAGAGAAGTAAGGTGAACAAATAAAAAAACATGTCTATGCAGGTCATGTCATAAACATTACATTGGAGGCCTATTACAGTAATGACAACACAGGACAAAGCCCATCCCTAAGAAAATGAGTACTGGCAAAGCTGTTAGGCAGATTGTTTTCTGCTTTAGTATACTAGCCCTCTACTCTAAGGACACAGGAAATGGGAAGGAGAGAAGGGTTGCCTTCCAAGACTCTGACATACAAAGGTGGCTAGGAAGGTGTCCAACAATCATGCTTTGAAGAGAGTCCTTGTCGAGATGGTGAAGGGCAGATGACAAAGCAATTCAAAGTCTAGGGGTGACTATGGAGAAGGCTCTTTTACCCATGCAGGTGGCCATCTAGAGGTGTTTGAGGAGGTGGTGGGAGGAGGGCCTGAGGTTATGAGTACCAGCCTTTGGGTGAAGGAATGCCAATAGAGGGGAGTTTTCCCTTTCCCCTCAGAGACTTGGCAACAAAGCAACCCAAGAGGTGGTCCCGATGGGCCTGTGGTGAGAGCCAGCCCAGCCTCTGATAGAGGGAGCAGTGATGAGTGTAGGAAGGGGGCCAAAAGGGCAAATCTACAGATATTATTGTATGTGGAGTTGAGCCTGGAGAGAGTGGAGAGATTGCTGTTGGTAGTTTGAGAGAAATAGGTGAGCAGTAGTCTAGGAGGGGAAAGAGTGTCCCTTTGGCAATGGCATGCTGAATTTCCAGGGTCATAAGGTTCCACTTGTTTTTGTGTGGAGGACGGAATGGGTCAAAGAATGGACCCCTGGGGTTCCTTAACCTATAACAGACCCCTAGGTTTTGGTTTAAGCACTTCACTGTAATTCCTGTATGGTTGGCAAAGGTTAGGGAGATGTCCGGTGTAACCCCATGGTACTTAAAAGTCATTACCTGCTCTAATAGGAACCCTTCCTGAGTTAGAATGTTCAGCGTATTGGGTGTGCCAGGGCCCAAGCTTTTGGTTTGGACCCAAAAAGCATTGTGTGCTTTTTACACGGTCACAAGCAGTGTTTTGGAAGTGAACCACCTCTGAATGGCATTGTACTCCCTAGAGAGTGAGGTGGACAGTTTGCCCAGGTTTCTTGCACTATGGTGGATGACCAGATCATCTACATACATAAGCATACGGCAGCCTGTGTTTTCTCTGGGGAAGTGGTTCACAAAGAGAGAGAACAGGAAGCTCAAATGTCTTGATAAAGCTTCAGAGTGACGTGAAACATTGAAGTCATCTATGTGGAGGGGTGCTACTGTTTTAATCATGTGAAATAAATGCTAAGTTTTATCACTTCATAACAGTGGAATTGATTTCTGTGTTCTAAGCATGCAGCTGTTCTCTATTTTGTTTGCTGCAGAAGACTATTTGTGGCTGTGCTTCTACGTGGATCCTGAGCCACCCTCAACTTGATTTTGTGTGGAGAACAGAATGGGTCCAAGAAGGGACCCCTGGGGACCCAACTGCCAATCCCTCAGTAGATGGAGTGCCTCCCCTGCAAACCACATGGGATCTCCCTGCAAGGTAGTTCCTAACCCAGGCTGTGGTTTCATCAGTGAAACCATTGCATTGCAACTTGTCAAGGAAGATATCATGGTCCAAAAGGTCAAAGGCCTTTGATAAGTCCGCAAAGATGGCACACATTAATTTCTGATCATCCATGATCTTAAGGACATGGTGAAACAGGCCAAGGCAGTAGTGGTGCTATGGCCTTTTTTTAAAGCCATGCTGAGGCAGAGAAAGCAAGTTGTGATTAGACACATGTTTGTTGATTTGCTGAAATACTATTTTCTCCAGTATTTTGCTGAGGTGAGAATGGATTCACACTGGGCAGTAGTTGTCCATAGAGTTTGGGTCTCCTGAATTGAATATGGGTTTAACTTTGATCTGTTTCCATAGTGATGGTATTGTAGAGGAGAACAACAAGAAATTAAAGTGGGTGACTAGACGCTTAGCAATAAGGTCTGCCATTAGTTTGAGAAATTGTGGACAGAGACTGTCAACACCACCACTTCCACAATTTGGTAGGGCCATGAGGACTGAGGAGGTAATGGACCTCTTTAGGGGAGGTCGACCTGAAATAAAAGCGAGGGGGTCTTGCGGCATCTGAGATTCGGTTGTTTTGCAGCATAGCAGTTCCCTTAGGTGGGAGTTTTCCCACGTACTCAGCCAGGTTGGTGAACTTGTCTTTCAGGGCTTACGTCACCTGGTGGGGATCAGTAATGGTCCCTGCTGCAGTGCACAAGTTGATTGAATTTTGCTTGGTCCCTGGTTTAATTAGGATATTTGCTGATGCCCAGAACTTTTGGGGGTCACTTAGGTTACTGGCCTGTAGAGTTTTTAGGTAAACCGCCATGCATGATTTATTTTCTTGCTGACATTGGTTGTGGAGCCTCCTGCAATTATTCCACACAGTAGGGGATGGAGAAGATTTATGAGTCTCCCATAAGACATCTCTCTACTTCATTTTGTGAAGAAGATCCTTAGCCAGCCACCTTGAGTTCCCACTTCTGATTTTCAGGGCAATGACAGGGAAATGCTTGTCCTGGATGGAAGAAAGTACACATACAAGGAATCCCAGAGCAGAGTTCATATCATGTAAAGTGTGGAGTACTGAACAGTCAATACCCCTGATGTCCGAGCATAGCTGAGCAGGGTTGTATATCAAGAAGTCCCTTAAGGAGAGGGTTTTGGAAGGTGGGCCAGGGTTGCTTACAAGAACAGATACAGAAGGTCAGGGAGTGATCGCTGATGGAATTAGCCAGGACACCAGCTTGTAGTATCCTCTCCTCACTGTTTGTGAGAATCCAATCTAGAAAGGAGTAATTGGAGGACTTTGGGTTGAAATGGGTAAGGGTGGAAATGAGTTGCGTGACCTTTGTCTGTTTCAGCAAGCAAACACACTCTGTGGGCCATCCAACCAGTTGACGTTGAAATCCCCCTAGAAGATAGATGATCTTCATTATGGTAGAACAGTGACCAGTGCTAAGAGACAGTTGGGTGAGGCCAGTTAGATCCCCTTTGGTGGGGGGATTATAGGCACAAGCTATGTAAAATTTCTTGGCAGATCATACAAGCAGTGCTGTGATAAGCCATTTACATACATTGTTGTTGTCATCCGTGAAGCTGCCCAAGATAAGGGTGTCACTTAGAGAGTCTCTGCAATAAAGAAGGACTCCACCCCTGCTGTAGCAGTAGGAGTTGGGGATTGAGGGCCTTAGCTTGGTTTCTGTGATCCCAATTATGTCAGGCTTATACAGAGCGATCCATGCCTCTTGCTTAGATAATTAGGACAACAGGCTCCATACATTCAGATGCACTATCTTGAGCCCATAATGGTTTGTCAAAATGTAGTCCTTATGATGTATTAGAGAGGGGCCTGGGTTGCTCTCAATGTCCCCATCCAGAACCAATAGCAAAAAGAGGTCTGGGGGTTAGAGATATTGTGTAAGTCTGTACTCATGGGCACTTCTGGAGCTGATATAGGCCCCTGGAGGACAGCCCTGTTGCATTTCCAGTAGTGGAAGATGGGGGACCAGGAGAGACTGGGAGTTGTGACTGACTGCACTGAGGAGATGCCAAGTAGGATTATTTTTAAAGTGAAGTAGGGCAGCTTTATCAATAGCCATCATGTAGGCACATGAGTCTGACAAAGTTATTAACCTGTTTAGGAGGGAACCCATCAGTGCTATCCATGCTGGTAAATTCATCAGGGTTGGGAGAGTAGCAATTGCTGCCAATGGGTTGCTGTAAATCTAAAATTAGGCAGCTCTAGGAATATTGTCCTACCTACCTAATGGGCAGTATATCACAGGGGCTGGACAAGCCTAAGTAAGGAGAGATAATTTTAAGATTGTCTGGGGAGCTCTGTGGTTTGGGCTAGCCACAGTGCCTGAGGATTTACAAATATGTGCAGACCCCTAATTTGGGGGGGGGGGTTCACAAGGAGTCCTGTATAAGATAGGTTACTGGCCCCAAGACTACGTATATGCAAGGGATCCTACTGGTTCCTAAAAGATAAGCAATACCAGGAGCACCCAGATTGGGAGTGTTTCCCACCTGCAAGAGAGTAAAACAAAATTGCTGTGGGCTTATGAACGGGTTCTAGGGATATGCAATACAGGCAGACTCCGACTAGGGAGTTACTAGGATGCTATGAATAAAGGGCAAATATCAGCACAGTTGGGTCTGATAATATCAGTCAGGTAGGTTTGTAAATGGGTCATAAGGATATGTAATACAGGCAGACCCCAGATAGGGGAAAGGGGAAATTGTTTAACCAGGAAAGGCACACTAAGCCAGAACTTGTTCCCAGGTGTGACCTAGGAGCACAAGGAAGTTATGTGACTTGCTCAAGATCACACAGTATGCAAGTGGGGGCTGATGGGATTCAAATGTGACTTGCTCAAGATCGCACAGTATGCAAGTGGGGGCTGATGGGATTCAAAGTTAGGGAATTACTAGGATGCTATGAATAAAGGGCAAATACACTAATGGGTCTGATAATATCAGTCAGTCAAGACTGCAAATGGATCATAGGAATATGCAATATAGGCAGACCCCGGATAGGGAACTAGGATGTTATGAATAAAGGGCAAATATCAGCACAGCTGGGTCTGGTAATCAGTAAGTTCATTAGAGAACTGAACACTGCACTGACAGACACCAATCAGATGTGCCTATGTTATTTTAAACATCAGCTACCGTAACAGATTTGAAAAACAAGGCAAACAGTTACAGAGCCTATACTCTTAAATAAACATTTAACAAATGCAGTACAGTGGCAGAGCCTACCCACTTACTACACAACCTGTGGTAGCAGAAATGTAGTAGAGGCAAATATAATCACAGAGTCTTCCTACTCACTATACTAGCTGCTCCAGCAGGTACAAAACTTAGGCATACTTTAATATAGTTATATCTATCATGGATTTGGCACTAAATACATACCAGAAGGCAGGTGGCAATCACAATCAGCAACTCACAATAGCTACAAGTGACTATGCAGGTTTCCAACAAAGTCAGAGTTACCACCTATACCTGCTGGGGGACACAAGTCATTATATAGTCCAGGATTCATGGTGCACAGTTGTTATTTACCAGGAATAGCATTTCTGGCCACCAGCTGCCTCCCTTGGCTGACTCCCACAGGCAGGCTCTCTTGTCAAAGTCCTTTGCGCTTGGTTCTTCACATAGAGGGCTTCTAGAAAGGCAACACATTAAACGGCTGATTGACCTCTTCTGTGGGGTGTTGGGATTGGCAGGAGCTCCAATTTCAGTCTCGTTGGGCAGGGGGAATGGCCTATGGGCTGAGGTGAGGCATTGGGAAGAAAGGGGTATCTTCACAACACTGGCCCCCTCATGACCCCTTCCAGCTCCCACTGTGGCTGGAGTAAGGAGTGAGTGCAACCCACACTTGATCAGAGAGCTTAGAAAGGACTGAGCAGTTCAAAAGTTGGTGCCTTAAACTCTAATTGGCCATCATGTCCTTTGAACTCTGGGATTGGCTGGAGCTCCAATTTTGGTCCCAGTGAGAAGAGGAAAGAGCCAGTGGGCTGAGGTGAGGCATTGGGAGGGATGGGGAATCTTCTCCATGCTGGCACCTTCACAACCCCTTCTGGTTCCCGCTGTGATTGGAGTAAGGAGTGAGCACCACTCTCGCTTGATCAGAGGGCTTAGAAGGGACTGAGCAGTTCAAAAGTTGGCACACTGTGCTTTGATTGGCCATCATGTCTTTTGTGCTCTGGGACTGATGAGAGCTTTGATTTCTGTCCCAGAGGGCAGGCGAAATGGCCAATGAGTTGATGCGAGGTGTTGGGAGGGAGGGGGATCTTTACCATGTGGGCCCCATCACAACTCATTCTGGTCCCTGCTGCAGATGGAGTAAGGATTGAATGTCACCCATGCTTTATCAGAGGGCTTAAAAAGGACTGAGCAGTTTTAAAGTTAGCATCCTCGACTCTGATTGACTGTCACGTCTTTTGCGCTCTGGGATTTCCTAGAGCTCCAATTTCAGTCCTGGTGAGCAGGGGAAATGGCCGATGGGCTGAGGTGAGGTGCTGTGAGGGAGGGAGGGATATCTTCACCACCTTGGCTTCCTCAAAACCCCTTCTGGTTCTTGCTGTAGCAGGAGTAAGGAGTGAGACTTTATATATACAACAGGAGTTGGGGTAAATATGACAAGGTAAAAAGATATCTTAGCTAGTGACATCAGTAACAGCAACATATCAAAATATTGTTGTTACTGTTGTCACAATTGATATTTTTAAGGTTACTGTCATCATAGTGGAATACTGAACCAATCAGAGATCAGCTTTCTCAAAGCAGTGTCAGTGGCTCAGTAGGTAGCACACTCGCCTCTGAGGCCGGGAGATCAGAGGGCTGTGGGTTCAGTTCCCACATCTGGCACTTGGGTTAATATCCCAGTACTGACACTGTAGTGCAGCATGAGAGGGGCGCTGCACTTCTGAGGTGCCGTCTTTCGGATGAGATGTTAAACCGAGGTCCCATCTGCCTGGATTGGTGGTAGTTCAGGTGGATGTTAAAGATCCCATGGCACTTATCGAAAAGAGTAGGGGAATTTCCCCGGTGTCCTGGCCAAATTTCCCTCATTCACTAAAAATACCACCAACAGCTTAATCTGGTTCAAGGTCAGTTGGCATTCATCTGTATCCCCTTCCCCCGGGTCGTGCCTGAAAATAGGCAGGATTTGTCTAGTGCACTTACCCGGTCAACAAAAGCTAAATAAATAAATGCTGATGACATCACAATTCCTAGTGCAGCACTGAAACTAGCTGTTAAAAGCAAAGGAAAACAGCAAGCTCTGTAGACAAATATCAGATTTAAATGCTATAACTTGTAAACAGTTCTATATGAAAACAGTGAAGCAATATCAGTGAAACACAATAGGGCAAATCAAGTGCGGCAAACACATTAACCGCGCATGCAAACAAGAGCGTGGAATGACTGCAACGGTAAAAAAATAACACCAGATCCAACAGTACCAAAGTCCACTTTGTGATATGTGGGGGCTACTGTATGCTCCCTACACACGCCCCCCATTTCTAAATATCTAACTCCGAGTCACTCATTGACTCACATTATTGCTGTCATCCCACAGTTGCTCAAAATGTATATTCGCTCATGTTGCAGGTGCTCAAACTGATTCACTTATTTGAGTCGCTCAATTTGAGTCACCCATATTAGGGGATACCCTTGAAAACTACTGTTGTATATCTCAAATATACAATAGCCTGTCTCAAAAAAGGCAATTTATCATTACTTGTACATGGGCTGAACTTTCATAACTCACTCGTGGCTCTGCCACTCATGAGTCATGGCCCTGCCCCTCACACTTGAAGATAAATTGTACATTTTGAGTCAGCCCATTGCATTCTCCCTATTTATACAACAAGCATGTTGCCAAAAGGACCAAGATAAAAATGCTGTCCCAGCTGATGATGAACTCGACTCATAAGATACCAATTCTATCTTATGAATCAGGTTCATCATACCAGCTATCTCCACACTCTGGTTCATCGTAATCGTGGACCAACTGTTCCAATCCAACAGAGCGTCTGGTGAATGGCAGAGAGAGATTGTTGCACTGGCATAAATAAATCTTTTAAAAAAATCTATCCACTAAATCACTGATCTGATTTCGGCAATACGCTTGTTGTATAAACTGGATGTGGTATGGGTGAGTGTGTCATATGGTTTTTATCTTCATGAGAGATCTGTGACCTCTTGTCCCCTCACAAGTGGCATATATATGGAGAGAGAGAGAGAGAGAGAGAGAGAGAGAGAGAGAGATTAAGAATATATGCCACCACAGCATTATAAGATTAGCTAAGCAGGAATCCCAAGGTGGTGTTTGGAGTCCAGGCAAGTAAAGAACTCTTGCAGCTTGATAAACGTCAAGGACACAGCTCAGATGATTGTGGTAACCATTTATTCCAAGTTGCTTAAAACCACCATCAGATTTGCAGCCAGTGTGTATTCCAAGTAAATGAAGTTAGATGAAATGAGGTAAATTATTCGATGTTTTAAACTATTCCCACGTACTAAAAAGTATTTCCATGATGACTGCGGTAAGAGTAGGCTGGTGGTATAGAGTGAAGGTGTTAAGTCAATCAAAGAACTGGGTTAGAGTGGTTTTATTGATCTGGTGTTCTGTGATTGACTAAACTATTTACTTTGGGTTTCCTCTACCCAAACTCTCATTGTTGCATTTATTACATCTTGTTTCAATGACTGCAACTCCCTTCCTAACTTACTTATCATTAAACTCTGGCATGTCTGAAGCTCTACGGCCCATGTTCTGGCTTGGAATAAGACATGTGATCATATCCCACTTCTTTTGTGTGACCTTCACTGACTTCCCATATCAAAATGCATCCAGTATAAAGTTACTCTCCTCATTTTTTGGTTTATCCATGGATTTCCCCTACTCTGTTTAGCTTACTTGCTTATTTAGTAACTTAGCTAGCTAGCTGTCTACCTATCTAGCTATCTAAGTTAGGTAGTTAGCTTGTTTGTTTACTTGTTTGAGTTTTGATGACTGGCTAAACCTACTGGGCACCAAGATCATTTCAAGGGGTGACCCAGAGGAGATATCAAGGACTGTTTACTGACATACCAATATCACAGAGAACATGTACGGTAGAAGAAAACATTCCCCAGTAAAAACATTCCAAGCCTAAAATGCATTTATAGAGCAGATATTTAACATAACATGACAATTACACATATCAGGCCATGTTTTATGTGAAACACTTACACATGTTTGTCACAGAGGTATCTGTGAAGGGCTCTTTAAATGAACCCAAGGTTTTATTTGCACATAGGTGGTGTACAAGAGAGTTCCACAATACTCAGTCTGCCTAACCTAAAGAATATCGGCCCATGTCAGTTCTTGTACACTGGGTGAAGATGGAAAGATTTATGCATGAGCTAATCCCATCTTCCATGCACTGGGGAGTAAAGAGAATAATCAGGTTAGCTTGAGCCCAACACTGAACACCGTGAAGGCCATGCAGTGGAGTGAGTACTGAAGCCTAGCCTCTAGTGGTAGCCATCCCCACTCTGGGAGTACTCTAGAGTGATGGTCTTGCTTATGTGTGCTAAGGGCAAATTGCCCTATCACGTTGTATAACACTCACATCCGAGATAATTCTTGTTTGTGTAAGGTTGCTAGGAGGACCATCCCATAGTCAAGTACAGGGAATAATATACTCTTGGCTATCACTGTGCAGGAATCCTCAGTCAGATATTTCCTGGTTCTATATAGTAACCCACATTTCTTAATTAATTAAGGTTTTAGTGATATAATCAAGGTATATTTATTATTTGAAAAGTTTCACCAGGAAAAGCATACTGAACTAAAATAGCTTATTTCCAGGTGCATCCTGGGAAGGGAAAAAGGGGAAGTACAATTGTCTTATACATAACAAATCTACAAAAAAATAAGTTACACAGTGATTAAAATAAGAGTGAACAGTTATGTACAGTTGGAATTGTGTTTTCGAGACAAATGAATATTAAATGAATACTGATAACTCAAAACTAGGCTTGGGAGGCATGTGCCTTAGAACAGAGACATAGCAAGTTATATAGGGGAGGGCAGAGGGGGATGGAGCATGGGGGGGAGCATCGTGAGGGAAGAAGAAAGGGGAGTAGAAAACTAGTGTGGCAGGGAATAGTAGAGGGAGGAGGAGGAATACATAGAGAAAGAGAGGCAGACCTTTGTCCCTCTGGGATGCAAACCCCACAAAGGCCAGACATGGCAGGGTGCACACCCAGTCTGTGTGCTGGTTACCAGGCCTAAAAGGAGAGAGTTAGGGTAGAAAAGGAGAGGCAAGCCTTTGTCCCTCTGGGATGCAAATCCCACAAGGGTCAGACATGGCTGGGTGCACACCCAGTATGTGTATTGGTTTGCAGGCCTGAAAGGAGATAGGAGTGGAGAAGGGCAAGGAGTAGGAAGAATCAGTTAGGAGGGAGAAAGTGGGGTGGGGTGGGGTAGGGCTATGATTAAGGGTGCTTACAGGAGGGAGCAGTGTGGACATGGAGAAAGAGGAGAGCCAGCGTGTATAGAAAGAATAGGAGCGAATGGATTGGGGAGGAGTACAACTTCAGGAAGTAGGTGATGGGGAGAGTAGGCAGATATGGAAGGCAGAGGATACACATAGTGGGTATCACAGGTGGAGGAGGAAGAGATGTTAAAGTACAGGTCCAAGTATATTTTGAGATATTTAAAAATGACTAGCAATTTCCAGATCCATGCCATCAATTGCTCTGATATCCAGTGACTCCTAATTTTTGTTTACCTTCACCCTATAGTCAAAGAGCATAGCCATAGATTGTCCCTGCATTAATACTACAGGTAGGTTGTTTTCTGTGAAACCCTCCAGTAACCTCGACAAATCTCTTCCCAGACTTATACTGATCTCAGTGATGTTTTAGGTATTTTTATAAATGAGTATGTCATCCACATACAGTAGAGTAATGCATCGGTTAATCCACAGCTTTACGGTAGGGCATTTATGTAAGTTATTTCTCCCTACACTCTATCGTTCCCCTTTCCTGGCCTCAACCAGAAGCTATCCCCTCTTAATCTTATCAACTGACCTCTACTGTTAAAGATTAATTATGCTTTTGTGTCTACCCTCTGGATAAGCCTGTCCTATGAACCCAGTCATGCAGTTCTCTTCACCATCTGAAATCCATATTTAAATCCAAACTTTTTTTCCTTGCCTCCATCTGCTAAACTACATACCCCTCTCTCCTGGCCCATCTCCCACTTATCTAATAGCAGATGTACTATAACCCTATAAGTCAATGCTGCTATAGTCTAGTGGTAAATATTAGCTATGGTGGTACAGATATTCCAATGTCGGTTTTGCAGTATTTTTTTTATCTTACTTATTGTTTCATTGTATTGACTTTCCATTATGTATTTTGCAACATTTTGTTACACATCATGTAAGCTGCTGTATAAAGCAATTGGAAATTAATTGACCTTAATAGTAGTAGATTATCATTTCTTAAATCCATTGCATACCAGTGCTGAGATAAGCTTGCAGTCTCCATATGGAATGGAATGTAATTAGGTGATAATCTACAAGAAAACCAGATACACAAATCAATAAGAAAGTCACTAAACATTACTCCTGTTTTGAATAAATGCCAAAACTACAGGCCAGGGGCCCAATCTTCAAATGTTTGCATGGGTGCTAACTGGTGTTTGCCAGTGCAAACCAGGTTTTGCACTGGAGTGCTATATTCAAAAGGGGCAGTTGCATAGGCAAACAGGGTTAGCGCCTGTGCAAACCATAACGTATGTGGGTGTGCAAATGGAGAGACAAGGACAGGACTGTTGACACAAGTCAATATTCAGCGGCTTTGCACTGCACAAAAGGGATTAACATGGTCCTCTTGCACAACATAAATGCCACTGAACAAACTTGAAACTAACCAAACTGAACTCGAACCCAAACTTCTACTTATCAAATCAAACTGAACCAAACTATACCCATATGAACCCAAACCAAACTAGAACCCTAGAAAACATGTCGAACCCTCCTGCAACTTGCACCCACCCGCAGATCACCAGCCCAGCAATCAAAACAACCCCCTGGTGCCTAGCATGCCCTCCCTCTGAACACCTGCTGGTACTGCAATAAATACCTCCCTGGTGCCTAGTTGTCCCCCCTGCACTACAATCAACAGCCCATATAAGAAAACAAACCCCCCTGTTGGCAAGTGGTCCCCCCTGCCTCCAATCAGCAGCCAGTAGAAATAAATGGTAATTCATAGTGCTAGTGTCCCCCCTCAATCACCAGCCCATAAAAAGTAAAACCCACTCCCTGGTGCCCAGTGGTCTCCCCACCCTCCGATCACCAGCTGGTACTAGAAAAATTATCCCTCCGTGGTGGCTAGTGTGCCCCACCCCTGATCGCCAGCCTGTACAATACTAATATTCCCCCCGATGCCTAGTGTTCACCCTCCAATTAACAGCCTGTACAATACTAATGATCCCTCCCTGGTTACTAGCACCCCTCACTCTCTCTGCCTACGTGTTGCAAACCTCCTGGTGGCAAATGGTCCACCCTCCGCCCCCAGCCTGTAACTGGAAACCAAACCTCACTGGTGGCAAGTTTTCCCCTCCTTCCACCACCAGCCTGGTAGTAATGCAAGGTAACTTGGTGCCAGTGGTCCCCCTCCAATCCCCAGGCCCATGTATGTCGCGAAAACCTCCCTGGTGGCAAGTGGATCCCCCTCCCCATCACTGGCCATGTCCTAACAGAAGGAAACCAGTGTGCCTAGCTCTTGGCACCCGAACCTCAGCCCGGTCATGGTCAACACAGTCCCTGTTGGCCAGTGATTACCCCCTCCCCACCCCCTGGCATCCGAATCCCAACTCTGTCCAACAGTTGTGATAACCAGTGGACCAGTCCCAACCCCACCATGTCCAATCCCCAGCCACGGTACACAAACAACAGTGACCTGCGGCACATATCCAGCTGTCAATGGGAGGTCCCAGGGTAAGCTGAGTGACAGATTACAACATGCACAGTCCTCCTGCTGGAACCCACCCCTGATGCATGTACTGGCTGCCCCACAACAGTCCCTGGCATCTAGCAGCCTCCCCAACCATGGTACTGACCATGCCATTAATCAACTCCCCCGTCCCCTTTACCAGGAAGTTCAGAGCCATAGAACCCGATGGTGACCAGCACAGCCATCTGCTCACCACCTCAGCCGGTCACATCTGAACAGGCAGGGAGTGTGCATCCTAGTTATTTATTTATTTATAGAATAGGGGTCCTATATATAGGATAAGTGCTCCCTGCCTGGTCAGATGACTGTTACACCTGTTACAGGCTGGCAATCGGGGGGGGCCACTAGACACCAGGGATGGAGTTGTCTTCTAATATAGGTTGGCAATCAGGGGGGACCACTAGGCACAAGGGAGGTTTTTGTTTAGTTTTGGAGGATGGCGATTGGTGGGTTAAGACCACTAGACACCAGGGCTATCTACACATCTCTGGGACTAGGTGGGGGGTGGCATCATGATAACATGCCACGCTACCCATGCAAATGAGCCCATAATGGGCATACAAATGGCCCCTTAGCACCTTGCATGCCCAATGGGCTCATTTGCATGGGTCCCTTTGAAAACTGCAGGTAACGCTCCAGTGCTATCCACTCCTGAGACACACTTCAGGATCCATTTCCGTGCAGTGCTACTTGACTTAGGGCTGCGCTGACATGTCCCTATATTCAGTAAGATAACAGTGGTGGGCTATCTGACTGAATACAGCATCCTTGGACCCCTGGACAGTTGCAAAATGCAGTGCAAAAATCTGCACTCTGCTTTGTGCTTTTCTGAATATTGGGCTTCAGGTAATTCACACAAAGTAGGAGGACCATATCTGATAAATGTACCTGGTTTCAACATCGACTACTGTTATAACAGGACAACCATTTGACGCAAAAATAAACTGTGCAAATTATTTCTGAAGTAAACTTAATAGTTTATATCATTACCTTTAAGAAGCATCATAGACCATTTTGATCTCCTGACAGATTCTTTGCATCTTCTGCCTGACATATGTTTTTAATCAAATATGCAAATAATTCCTTGAATTAATCTGCATTTAAGAGGCTATTTTAGTATACAGTATGTTCTGTGAAAGAAACAACTAGCACTCTGAAAAACACAAACAACATGATTCACTAAATGGTCTAGGTAATTTGTTACAGTAGTAGGAACTGGTCAATCTCATTTTAAGGATACCTAATAAAAGTCTGCTTCCTGTCAGAATTTTTAACTTATTGAGTGAATGTTGTTTGGTGTGAGATAACCAAATATGGGTTAAGATTCAGTGAATAAATTCCTGCTATTACTTAATTCTGATAGCGAGTGAGACTGAGGCTGGGAACCATGGAGGACAGAGGCAAAAAAGGAGCTCTAGCTTAGACTCCCCAAAATGCTGTCAGGAGCAGGAAGGTAGAAGCAACAAAAGAAGGGTTCATAATAGGTTAAGAAATGGTGCCAAAGGGATCAGAAAGCCAGCAGGGAACAGAGAAACCAGGAAGTTACGAAAGGAAGGGGATTACAAAGTGAGAGGAGCTAACAGAAGGGAAGAGTATAGGTACAGGCATAGGCACTAGCTGGAAGGCAGTCTGCCTAAATGCTAGGCTTCTCGGCCTTTTGGCTAAGATCAAGTGTAGTACTGACATTAGCATCGAGGATGGGTCCATCAGGGGAGGGATTAGGGAGACAGAATCTCTGTAGGTACAGCTCACAACAGTATTGGGAACGAGTTGCACATGGGGGTGGTCTATAGAATGCCAGTAAAGGGGGAGGAGGGGGATAGGAAACTAGGGCCAGAAACTGAGAAATCTGCAAAGAAGAAGTAGTGCTGGTAGGGGATCTCAATCTACCAGATGTAGATTGGGATATTCCAGCAGCTAAGAACACCAAAATTCATGCCCTGCTAGATATGTGGCAGGACTGTCTGCTGGTGCAGTTGGTCAGGGAACCCACAAGACAAGCTGCCATGCTATACCTGGTGCTCACCATCTCAGAAATGGTCGGTAGAGTGCTAGTTGGGGAACCGCTGGGTCCAGTAACTATAATACCATATGGTTTGAACTGGCACTGGGTACCAGTATTCTTTTGTTAAAGAGCGTGGTTATGGATTTCAGAAGAGCAGACTGACCAAATAAGGAAAAAAAGTAAAATTGGTTGAAGTGGACAAAATCAGGAAGGAGGAAGAGAGGTGAGGAGAAATTAAAGGGGCCATTCTTGAAGCAACTGATTCATGCTTGAGAACAGTGATTCTCTAAGAAAGTCAGGAAGGCAGTGCGGGCCAAAAAAAGACCTTCGTTAGCTACAAAGAGAAACAGAGATGAGGTAAATATGAAGGAGGCCAAGAAGGCAATTAAGGGCTGCAAAAGAAGACACAGGGCTTCACATTGAGGAGGGAGTCAAGGGATGGAAAAAGCAATTCTTCAGGTACATCAGGGAAAAAAGGAAAATGAGAGAGAGGATTGTAAGGCTGGCAAAGAGGGACAGGGTAACAGAAGAGGATAAGTAGAAGACAACCATTCTAAATAACTACTTCTGCTCTGTATTCACAGTGGAGCATACCAGGCCTCTGCCAGAAAGTGGCCTAATGGCTGCTGCAAGGAAAATCACAGAAACTGGGCAGGTGGTAATTACAGGAGGAGGAGTTAGAAAAAGCTTGCAACCCTGAAAATAGATAAGGAACCAGAGCCAGATAGGATGTGCCTAAGGTTGCACAGGGAATTGGCATCAGAACTGGCTGAACTCCTGGCATGGCTATTCAGTAGCTCACTACAGTCAGGGGTGGTTCTGAGAGATTAGAGGATAGCAAATGTGGTTCTGCTACACTAGGGAGAGGACAGAGAGGACCTGGTAAATTACAAGCCCACTAGTCTTACTTCCATTGTGGGTAAACTGTTGGAGACATTAGAGAAGACCCAGTGGACTACCTGGACAGAAATGGACTCTGGGATTGTAAGCAACATGGTTTTATGGCAGGAAGGTCTTGTCAGACCACCCTGATAGTATTCTTTGAATGGGTAACGTGGGTGGTGGATAAGGGACAAGCAGCAGATTTACTTCACCTTGACTTTAGGAAGGCATTCAACTCAGTGCCACACAGAATGTTGCTGAAGAACTTAGAGGATCTGGAAACAGCAAAGAATCTAGTTATATGGGTAGGAAGTTGGCTGGGGGAAGACAGTAGATGGTGAAAGTTAGTGTGGTCAAATCAGGGGAGAGGGCTGTCACAAGAAACTGTCCCCCCACCACCACCACCACACACACACACACACACACACACACAAGTTCCCGAGGCTAACTACAAAATTCTGGAGGGAGTAAAACCCCGGAAGGAATTAAATAAAATGTAATCCAAGAAGTAGAGCTAAAGTTTAGCTGAGAAAAAGGGGGAGGAGGCATGATAAAGGAGGCAAAGGGCAAAAGGAGAGAAAGTGATACACTATCTGAGAGCTACAAAAGCTGACACGCCACAGTCTGGGCAGCAAAATTGCAGACTTAGAAGCCACCATGGCAGAAGCTGACCTGGACTTAATAGTTATTACAGAAACCTGGTTCAGTGAAAACCAGAACTGGGATGTGGCTATAGCAGGATATAATCTGTTTAGAAAAGACAGGGTAGAAAGAAAAAGCGGAGGAGTGGCTCTTTATGTATAAAAACAACATAAAGGCTACAGAAATACAGGAGGAGAAGGAGGGTGCAGAAGTGATGTGGTTCACCCTGGAAAAGAGAAAAGGAGCAGTTCTTTGCATGGGGTGGTCTACAGGTCTCCATCACGGCGGGGGGGGGGAGAATGGATAAGGAAATGTTGGAAGCAATCCATAAGATGGCTCGCAAGGGAGAGGTGTTACTAGTGGGAGACTTCAGTCTGCCAGACTTGGATTGGAGCCTCCCTGCTGCAGCACTAACTAGAAGTAGGAACATCCTGGACTCCCTGCAGGGGGCGTTCCTCAGGAAACTGGTTAAGGAACCCACTCATGAGGGGGCATTGCTAGACCTAGTACTTGAAAATGGGGACAGCATTGCTGACATCACAGTGGGGGACCACCTGGGGTCAAGTGATCACTGGACAGTGTGGTTTAACATAAGAACAGAACCATAATTAAACCACACAAGGACAAGGGTCTTGGACTTCAGGAGGGATGATTTTAAGAAAATGGGGGAATGCCTCAGGGATGCCCTGGCAGGGATAGGGAAGCTAGGGGGAGTAGAAGAACAGTGGGCTACAGTAAGAGAGGGAATTGCTGGCCCAGTGGCACTGAGGGTTGAGGTGCTGGATGCCACACTTCGAGAAACACTGGTGACCCATGATAGGGAGTGAGCTTGGGGCTCCAGGGGTCGGCAGGGGAGGAGAAGGTTGGAGCATTTGTATACAGCTCACCTTCTCCTGGGGAGGGAGTGAAGGATGTAGGGTTGGCAGTACTGTGTCTCCCAGCAGTGGCTGGGTGCTACTGAGCCGACAACCCTCTAAGACTGGGCAGGCGGGTCATGGTGGACGTCGGCAGAAGCGCACACAGGAGTGTGTGTGCCCTTACCAGGATGTCATTGCACATCCATGCTCGCCATTGGGAGGGTTAGGGCACTCACCACAGAACAAGGAAAAACCCCAAGCCTTGGGATGGCAGTGATACACCATGGCCCCCACACCCACCGTCGGACTCCACCCACTTGGGTCCCACTCCTCCAAGCCACAGTCCCTGCCTGCAGAAATTGGATTTCAAGGAGCGCCACAGTAGTGGAGGCAGCCACACACTGGGGGTGGTACAAGCTAGGGAATCTCTAACAGGTTGGCTTGTGGCATTGGAGCTCCAGGAGGGGACCCAGGATAGGGGAGTCTTAGGCCGGGCGGGACAAAGCCAGTAGTGTCATCTCAGGGAGATCCCCAGGTTCGGTGACCGGACGGAAAGCGAATAAAAAAAAATAAAATAAAAAAAAAATAAGAGCGGGAATTAAAAAAGTTGCTAAGCTCCGTGTCAAGCAGGTGAGCAAGGGCAAGAGAAAAAGAGACCGCTATAGTTCTCTAGAGAGGCAGTGGAAAAAGTAAGAGCAAAGAACTTGCCTTCAGAAAATACAAAAGAACACAGAAGGAGGAGGAGGATGGGGAGACTTACCAGGAGAAACAAAGAGGCAGGGAAGGCAGTTAGGAGCACAAAAGCAAAAACAGAAGAAAATATATCCAAATCCGAAAAAAAGGGGGATAAAACATTTTTAGATGCATTAGTGAAAAGAGGAAGTCCAAGAGAGGGATAGTAAGACTGAAAGAGGAAGGGGGGGTTCTGAAGGAGAGGACCACCAAAAAACAGATATATTGAACAAATACTTCTTTTCAGTATTCATGGAGGATGGAGGAGGAAACTGGCCATTGTTACAAGACAAGAGCATAAAGGGTCAGGAGGTGGGCACTAGCCCTTTCACAGTGGAAAGAATCCTAAGGGAGTTGTCTACGTTAAATGTAGGCAAGGTAATGAGTCCAGACGAGGTGCATCCCAGGTTGCTGAGGGAGCTCAGGGAGGAGCTGGCTGCACCCATAACAGCCCTGTCCAGCTTGTCATTAGAAACAGGGGAGGTACCAGGGGACTGGAGGAGGGCAGATGTCGTCTCACTCCACAAAAGTGGAAAAAGGGAGTAAGAGGGAAATTACAGGCCGGTCAGCCTGACTTCAGTAGTGGGCAAAGTAATGGAATCACTACTGAAGGAAAGGATTGGCGAATACTGTACCTTGTTACCAGCAGTCTACAGGATTTGAGGCAACACGGATTCCTTACCGGTCAGGGCGCCGCATTACAGCACCTGGTCATTACAGTGCCGACATCAAATTGGCCACCCTCCCGAAGGTCTCCCAAAGTTAGTATATTTAGAAAGGGGGTGGGGCAGGAGCATAGACCCCACAAAAAGAGAGGACAGCAACTTTCTGACTTGGTACCCTAAATAACCAGGCGCACTACCGCCGGCACTCTGAGGTGGTGGAACCACATGGATTCACAGGGGGAGGTCCTGCCAGACAAACCTGATTGAGTTCTTTGACTGGAAAACAAAAGCAGGGAACTAGGGAGGGGCAGTTGATGTGGCCTAGCTGGATTTCAGCAAGGCCTTCAACACCATTCCATATAGAAGGCTGTTAAACAAACTGAATAGCTTACGAGTAGGTCCAAAAATAGTAAAATGGGTGGAAAGTTGGCTTAGTGGTAGGAGCCAAAGAGTAGTGGTTAAGGGGGAAGGCAAAGTGACTAGTGAGGTGCCACAGGGGTCAGTATTAGGCCCGATCCTCTTCAGTGTCTTTATTAGTGACATTGCAGAAGGACTGAAGGGGAAGGTGTGCCTATTTGTGGATGACAAAAAAATCTGTAACAGAGTAGACACACCAGGGGGATTGAAAGAATGAGGGAGGATCTAAAGAAGTTAGAAGAATGGTCACGAGTTTGTCAGCTAAGACTCAACGCAAAAAAGTGCAAAATCATGCACTTAGGGCATAAAAACCCAGGGGGCAACATACCAACTCGGGGAATTATTAGAAGTTGCAAAACAGGAAAGAGACCTGGGGTTATCATTTCTGATGGCCCGAATGTAGTTAAATAGTGTGATAAGGCAGTGGGAAAGGCTAGCGAAAATGCTCAGATGCATAGGGAGGGTATCACCAGCAGAAAGAGGGAGGTAATAATACCCCTGTATAGATCGCTGGTGAGACCCCACCTTGAGTACCATGTACAGTTCTGGAGGCCCCATCTCCGAAAGGACATAGATAGAGTGGAGGCAGTGCAAAGGAGGGAAACCAAAATGGTTCAGGGCCTGCATCAGAAGCCCTACAATGAAAGGCTTAAGGATTTAAATATGTATTCCCTAGAAGAGAGGAGGGAACGGGGGGATATGATAGAGACATTCAAATACCTCACAGGAATAAGCAAGGCACAGGAAGGGAGCATTTTCCAAAGGAAAAGATGCTCAAGGACAGAAGGTCACAATATGAAGCTGGGGGGGGGAGGCTCAGAGGAAATGTGAGGAAGCACTTCTTCACAGAGAGGGTGGTGGACACTTGGAACAGCCTCCCAGCAGAAGTAGCGTGGGCTAGAATGGTCACAGGATTTAAGAATACATGGGATAGACACAAGGGAATCTTAGAAGTAGGAGGGGGGTGTAAGCTGGAGTCCAAGCAGGGTCTCTGGTGGCACTATAGGTAAGGAACTTAGGGCAGACTAGGTGGATCAGGTGGTCCTTATCTGCCAATAACTTCTGTGTTTCTATGTGGTATGCCACAGAGGTCAGTCTTGATACCAGTGCCTTTCAATATGTTAATCAGTGACACAGGAGAAGAAATACAGGGCAAGATGTGTCACTTCACAGATGACAGTAAGCTTTGTGGCAGGGTAGACAATGAGAAGGGGGTAATGGAGCTGCAGACAGACCTGCAAAGATTAAAGAGGTAGTCCAAGATCTGTCAGTTGAAATTCAATGCCAGAAAGTGCAAGGTGAAGCACATACGGTGCAAGAACACCAGGGCGGAATACTGGATGGGAGGGGTTAAGCTGAGCATTACTTCAGAGGTAAGGGACCTGGAAGTCATCATAAGTGACACACTAAAACAAATTAGCCTGTGCAACAAGGCCTACAGCAAGGCAACTAGAATGTCAGGGTGTATCGGGAGGGGTTTTGATAGCAGGAGGATACAAGTAATACTGCTTCTCTGTAGATCACTGGTGAGACCCCATCTGGAATACTGTGCCCTGTTCTGGAGTTTCCACCTGAGGAAAGAAAGAGACAGGCTGGAGATGGTGCAGCATATGGTAACCAAAATGATTCAGGGCCAACAGGGCAGATCGGCGTAAGGCACTGAACATGTAGTCTTTGGAGGCCAGAATAGAGAGGCACAACATGATGAGACCTTCAAGTTCCTGAACTGAATAAATGAGGTAAACTGTGAGGAACTATTCAGTAGAAATGGTAGGTCAAAACCAAGGGAGATAAGTAGAAGTTGGTGGAGGAGATTTAGGAGGGATGTGAGAAAGTGTTACTATACAGAGAGAGAGAGAGAGAGAGAGAGAGAGAGAGTGCTTGAGCCTTGGAACTGCCTACTGGCAGAGGTGGTGAGTACAAAAACCACTAATGGGTTCACTGGGACAGAGCAACGGGCTTAATAGTTACCTGGGGGTAGCAGTAAGGTGGAAGTAAGGGGGGTGGGGTAAAAACCTTCTCTAGACTGTAGGCCACAGGGTAAAACAGGGCAGACTGGATGGACCAAAGTTCTTTTTCTGCCGACAGAGTCTGTTTCTATTAGCACCGGGAACTGAACTGAGGTTCATCTCAGTGTGCCGTTTTGGACAAATATTATTTAATTTACAACAGCCAGTACAGTACTGTAGATGAGTGCTGGCTTCCAGTACACAGTACTCACTCACATTATAGTGTTTGGTTTGCCAGTGTTGCTTACAGAAATCAGTCCCTTTAAAAGCACTGTTATATCATCAATGTAACATCATGATTTTGTTGTACCATTTTATGTCACGATGATACAACAGAAACCAAACTTGAGAGAATTAACCCCCAACCCAATCCAGCTGTTTAAAAAAAAGCAGTACCTAGCTATTGAATTACCCATCTGCCGTCACAAATAACCCTGTTTAGTGCTAAATTGTACTTTTTGAAAAGTAATTTCCTGTCCAACGTTGCATGACAACTACACAACTCCCCCCTCTCTCTCTTGCTCTCTCTCTCTCCCTCTCTCTCTCCCTCTCCCTCTGTCCCTCTCTTCTTTACTCGGAGTACTGAAGTCTGACTGGTGCC
The DNA here is from genome assembly GCA_016271365.2 of Neoceratodus forsteri. Taxonomy (NCBI): domain Eukaryota; kingdom Metazoa; phylum Chordata; order Ceratodontiformes; family Ceratodontidae; genus Neoceratodus; species Neoceratodus forsteri. The sequence continues at coordinate 1,046,899,457 of CM028131.1, forward strand.
AGCAAATCCATATATAAACATGTAGCTCCCCTTTTACTCCCCTTTTATGTTTAGGGGTCCTGATGGTAACAACGGGGGGCAGACTAAAACCCTTCCAGGGAGGTAAGCAATAAGCATAGAAAAAAACAAGGCCTTACCTCAACTTAGACATGACAGCACCATGAACAGAGCGGATCCTCCGCCAATCCACCTCTCACCAGCTACTTCAACTCTCGACTGAGCCGGTGGGAAAATTTGAGGTCTAAACCAGCATACGTTATCTCAGGATGGAATCACGGAGTTCATTCAATACATTCCAGTACTCATGTAGCATGAACAAGAAAAGAAATGTAATTATGATCTTCAATTTAAAATTTGCAAAATAAATAAATTGCGCAGCTCCATGGAGCCAAGAGACCAAAGCATACATGGGCAAGACTGTAAAGGCAATAGAAGAACAGTGGTCCCTCTTTATAAGGAACACCTCTGGAGCCAGCAAATTTGTTCATTATAGCTATTGTTCACTATAGTGAGGTGTATTAGGTGATACCAATGCAGTCACAGACCTAAACAGTTAGACCAGGTGTAGACTCCATGCAGATACCCAGAGCCATTGCAAAGCTCGGGACCTTAAAGGGTGTGAAATACAGCCATACTGGTTCCCGGGAGAGTGCCTTGCTCCCCCCCCACCCTGAATTAACTAACACTGGGGCTGTGGCTTTTATACCTTCCATGGACACCCTGCACACAGTCCTAAACCTCACCAGCTCGCCACTCTACTTTCCATCCAGGCAAATGGTGCCAGAGTAGTAATTAGAATGGATGAAACAGCTCCCTCCTTCCCAGTTACGCACCCTGTGCATTTCGGTAACAGGTCTAACTCGGGTCCTGCCCCAGACATGGGCATGGGAAGTCTGATACAAGTGAATCCCCAAAATGCACCTCCCAACCATCCTGAAGCAGCATGCCACACTGGGTACTGGCCCCCTAGAGCTGCCACCTCTAGAGAAGCCCTGCCATGACCTTGCCACCACCATGGCAGCCCTACTGCCATACCTTGTTGTTTGGAGCACCAGGCCTCCTGAACTCAACCACCTCCTGGCTTTCCTCCAACTGCAGTACCTTCCTCCGGTGAGCTCCCAGATCCTGGACCCCCCATGGTCGCCACACTCCTGCCACCTGTCCCTTCGGAAAACAAATAACGCGTAGCCTCGATGCTCACAGGCTGGATGCCCTTTGACTCCTCACCAAAAAGGCTCCTTCCCCTTTTATACCTGGACCCTGGAGCAATGCCCCCCACCTAAATGGGGCAGAACACTAGGATGCCCCAAGCCAGGGCCCTAACCAACCAGGGGAGAGCACAAATTAGTAAGCCAGCCCCACGAGGGATGGCTTACAAGTATACACTGACAGAATTCATTCAGGTTTCAATGGGGAAAGAGACAGGCCTTTGAAAAAATAAAACTTTACATTAAACATGGTTATCTGTGCTGTTTGGATGATTTGGCATCTGGGTGTTAGTGTTTGTTTATCTATCTATCTATCTCCAATTTCCAAAATCCTGGAGAGAATTGTTATGGACCAAACTCTTGAATATTTAGAAAGGCATTCTCTGCTTACAGATTGTCAACATGGATTTAAACTGTTGCATAACACTAAAACGGCCTTGGTGGGGTTCACAGGTACTGTTCAGGGTGCTCTTGATAAAGCTCAGACTGTTGCAGCGCTGTTTGTGGACCTCACCAAGGCCTTCAGCTTTGTTGAACATCGTCTGATTGAAGATGTTCTTTCTGTTTTTTTCTTTTCTGGTAGTACTATTAACTGGTTTCAGGACTATCTTACTAATCGGTTTCATTGCACCAGAATTGGCAATAGCGTTTCCCTCCCGACTCCCATTAAGTGTGGTGTACCTCAAAGGCCAATTATACATGAATGCTGCCCCATCTGTATGTTCTCAAGCCACTATGGTATTATATGCTGATGATGCAGCAATTTATAGCAGTGGTTCTTCTAACGAAGCTTTGGTAAGGGTACAACACGATTTCGACCTATTTCAGAATTGGCTGTCATCTAACTATATGGTTCTTAATTAAAAAACAAAACAAAGCTATGCTTTTTTCTAAAAAAGTTATTTCTTCTGATAATCTTCTCACTGTTACGGCTCATGACGGGAAGACTATTGAACTTGTTAACACTTATAATTATTTGGGGATTACATTTGATACTGTTGTCCTTTGAACCCCATATTACTAAACTTAGAAAATCTCTTCATCAGAGACTGGGTTCACTGTACAGGGTAAAGCGATTTCTCACCAAGGATTCCAGGCACTTACTTGCTCATAGTTTTTGTTGAGTGCAATGGATTATGGCCTGGTGAGCCATTCTGCAACCTTGGGAAGGCTATTTGATAGACTAAAGGTTACTTATTATCCTATTCTTCATTTTATGCTTGCTGTACCCTCTCAAACTCATCATTGTTCTTTGCTCTCTAGCTCTCATAGTTTATCCCTTGAAAATAGAATATTTCATAAAATGAGTTGTTTGTTGTACAAGGTTCCCAAAGGCCTTATTTCCCCCGCAATTACAGTTCTGTTCCCTAGATCCCTTAATTTATGTGGTACTAGGTCTCAGTGGAAGTTTACTTTTAGACTTCTCTGTGTTACAGCCCATGGCCAGAGATTTATAACTTATAGGGCTCCACTACATTTTAATTCTATCCCCCATGAAATTATTCAAAGTAAAACAATTTGGTCCTTCAAATCCAGGTTAAAGCAATGGTTAATAGACAAGGATGCTTGCACATGTTTTGCATAACTCTGTACTGATTTTTATTGATTGTACTGTATATTTGTATTTTGTAACCAATTTTGCATTTTTTGTATTCAATTGTGTATTTATTGTATGCTGTATTCTTTGTGTTTGTCACATGTTTTTGTCTAAACTTGTCATTGGTGAAAAAAGACAGTTCTGCTCATCCCGCTTACAAGTATAAAAATTAAAAAATGAAAAATGAAAACATGAAAATCAATCTATCTATCTATCTATCTATCTATCTATCTATCTATCTATCTGTCTATGTATCTATCTATCTAGTAATGGCTGAATCAGTCTAGTTGAGGGTGGAAGGTTAGTGTTTCAAATAAAGTGAGGGAGGTAACAACATACTATAAATCAAAGATATCAACAATACTAGAAAGACCAAAGTGTTTTTAAACTGTTTTACACTGGATAGCCCTGCTGAGATGTAATATTTCATTTTATGTAGGTTATGGGCTTCCCATTTATACAGCTGGGTGGTGGACTGAAGCACTTGGCAGTTAAGTGGCTTGAGAAAATTTCACATACCATGTTAAGCCCCCATGGGAGCTTACTATTATTGCCCACAGATTTTAGCCCTGGTAATTCTCCGGGACCGCCTTCTGACAGGTGGGACACGGGTGCTCAGGGGTATAAAAAGGGAGTTTTGGCATCAAAAACGGGAAGAAGATCAGGCCCATGTAGAAAGTAGAAGTCAGACTTGGTTCTGGGGAGAAGGACCGAGGTTCGGGGGTGGGGTGATGGCACCAAGACCCCCAGTATCCCGATATAATGGCAGCACCAGTTGTGAAACAGAGCAGTTCAGGAGGAGAATGTCTCAAGTCATCTGAGGGTGCTGCAAAGCTTTGACACTCCGTGCTGCAGTGAGAGAAGGTGCATGGCCCAGTGGTTAGAGCCTGTGCCCTGGCATGGGCAGAGGTGAGAGCCTGCCATGCAGTCACCTAGACACTGAATCTGGTGCCTGTAAGATCCAAGCTGGAGCAGGTGGGGACAGTTCAGGAGGCTCTAAGGAGTCCAGAGTGTAAGCCTCTTTGAGTGGCCCCCTTGCTGGACAGTCCTTGGCCCCTATTTGGAGTGCCCACTTAGACGTCTAGCTCATAGTGACCCATGGTTTGAAGAGACAGTGAGAGCATATCATGGTACCAAGCCCCCTAAGGTCTCAGCACTACAGCAGGTTTGAGCATCATGGAAGCCCACTTCAGCCTGAAGTAGGGGTGTGAGAGTTGCTCGAATAGGCAGGCTGGAGTGAAGTTGAAAGGCTCAATACAGAAAAATCTAAGTTTTGTGCAGGAGAGAATAAGAGAGCTGCCAGTTCTTTGATGGTCTTATTTGGCCCAGATTAATGCTGCTGCCTTTATTTCAAGAGCCTTATTCAGCTCTGGAGGGACGAAGTAAGGTGGAGATCTTATTCGGTCATTTGAGTCACTGTTATCGTGGTCTTGTGCCTTGGAAAATTAATTGTATGCACTGCACCCCAATGCTCCATGGAGTGAAAGTTTGTTTCAAATTGTTGGATATTAAATCCTGTTTGAACTTTTAAAATAAATGTGGACCTCAGCAGCAATGAAATGTTGCCCTGGCAGCTGTCTGCACCCTGAGACTGTGAGACTGGGACACCCCATGGACACAATAAATTGAACCAGGTACACAAGGCAACTTCTGTGACTGTGTTTTCATTGGCTGTGAGTGCCCCCTTCCTTGCAAACATTACCATCTATTCATATTTCTAGACACCAGGAAAGGGAGGCTTACAATGTGGAGGCTCATCCAGGATTTGATTTGAGGTGTCCGGTGCTTACCTGGACTTCAATTTGGGGTGCTGCAGCATGCAAGGCTTGTGTGGAACTGGATTTCACTGTTTGCAATCCCACCATTTTTGACTTTGAGTTTTCACGCCTTCTCAAAGACTGGCCTGAGGAAGAAGCTGCGCAGTTACTAAAATATGCTAATGCACTGGGACCCCTTGTGATTGGCTTTGGGGGGTGGTTGCTGGGCAAAAGAGACTACAGGGAAAGGGTGAGAGGTCAGAGGCTGGGAGTGAAAGTGCCAGAAGCAGCCGCATGGAGGAGAACCTCTGTTTTCTAACTGCGCCATCAGTGAAGCAGAGCAAGGAACCTGTATTTGGACTGTTTGGGAAAAAGAGAAGGAAGCAAGGAACTATGGCACAAGTACCCAGCAGATCAATGCAGGAGGTGACAGTCCCAGCGTCTCTGCTTAGTTGGTTTTGGGACGCCATGGAGAAAAGCACCTTGTAGGACAAGTGTGTTGTCTGCAACTTTTCTGGGCCTGGAGTACTGAGACAGCCATTATGCTCAAATTGCTCCCATGGAGCTGCCCAATCACCTAGCACAAATAGATGCAGTGAGATTTGAACTCTGGTCTCTTGGTTCCCAAGTCTGTGCACCAGTCACTAGACCATATTTCCTCAATTTATCATTCATTTACTGACAGTAAAGCGCATACTTCTCAACAGTCCCAATTTATGAGGAACGTCACTTAATTTGCCCCTCAGAATTGCTGTCCTCATCCATCCCATGTGGAAGAAGAGCTGCCCACTCAGAGAAGGTGCCGCAAACTCAGAATAAAGGAAAAAATGCTATTACATCAAATCAAATTTAAACTTTACACAAATAAAGGCACTACTTTTCAGGCTTCTGAACATGTGCCCCAGGTTACGAGGCAGTATAGTGTAGTTGTTAAGGGCACTGAGCTGCAAACCAGGAGACCTGGGTTTGAATCCTATCAGGCCCCATTTGCATACTGTGTGATCCTGAGCAAGTCACTTAACTTCCTTGTGCTCCCAGGTCACACCTGGAAACGAGCTCCAGCTTAGTATGCCTTTCCTGGTTAAACAATTTCCCCTTTCACTTATGAAGGTCAGTGTGTCACATTTTAATACATTTGGAGTTTTAGTGTTGAAATTCAGTATATTTTAAAGAACTTGATGAGAGACTATTTGCTTTTCCTAAGTATACTGTACCCCTTTTCTTCTTGTAGCTGTGCAAATGCAGTATCAAAATGAATCTTTCTTTTTATTGAGAATGTTGTGAATCAGCACAGTAGTGCAATAAAATATCAAAGGGAGTGCCCACAGTCAGGGAGTATGGAGTCCCTTGGTAGAGCTTCACCAAGTTCACCAAGTGGCTTTGTGACAATCAGGAACCCCTTAGTACAGTCACAACAATGGCTATGTCAAAATTGGGGCTCCCACAGTCTGAGAAACCAGTGGTATTGCTGTGCTGAGTGGCTTGGTGCTCCCATAGTGATGGACACCCCTAGCAGTGCTGCACTAAATAATCAGGCTTCCTGATGGGGAGAAGCCCCTCAGTAGAACTGTGCTAAGTGGCTATGTCAAAATTGGCACTCTCACAGTTGGAAAGACCCCTGGTAGCTGCAATGACTGGCCATTGGAGAGTCCCTCAGTAGCACCATGCCATATAACATCAGGGTTCCCATAGTCAGGGAGCCTCCTAGTAGTGCCACACTATGCAGTTAAATGACACCTGAGGCTCCCAAACTTAGAAAACCCTCCAAGAGTCCTGTGCAACTATGCAAGGAGTTGGGGAGCCCCTCCAATGCCTGTTCTGGTAAGTGACCCACACACTGACTGCAGCTTTTGGTACAGGCATACACCTTGAGTGGTGCACCAGGATGTAGAGAAGAATGGCTTCATTTGTTGCTGTTTCAGGATCATGATGAAGTTAGCAGTACTTTGAAGACTGAAACTTGCTTCCCGGTTTGGTTGTGAAAATCCATCTGCCTCCCAGGTTCAGTAAGTATGCTGTGAGTGCAGCCTGAGGCATGTACCCACAGCATGCTTAAATGACTGCCTGGTAGATTTTGGATGTTTTGACCCTAGCCCCAAAGTTTTTAATGGCGCAATGGCTGAGATGTCAACCCTCTCCACAGAACTGAATGCGATGTAAGACACAAAATAGTAGTTCTGGTGAAGACAAGAGGCTTCCAAATTCTTTGGTGACTAAAGATAGCAAATATCATACCAATTTCAGCAAGGTATGTGTTCCTATCTCAGGATTCTAATGTACTCATCAAACCACTCAAATGTTTCTCTTGTGATCTATGACATCATCATAATCATTGATGTCATCACAGCCTTTTTGTAGGCTGTTGCTAGATGTTTATTTTTAAGTGCACCTTCTTTAATGCGGTCAGTATCAAAAATCTCAGTGTGTGTTCTCTGGTTCCTTTCAGAGTGAAATGTGAAACAGTGTGGTTCCTGTTCCTGACCCACACTACTTTTAACTTCATCTGACAACCAGGACAAAGGGCACTAAAACATCAATGCCTCCCACAAATGTTTTTTTTTTTTTTAATATAGCTGTTTGGTCCCCGTCGCCTCCAACCGCCAACTGGTGATGGGGACACATGTGCATTTTTTTTTAGATTGTCTCTCCTGACACCCCCCCCCGAGGCCCCAGCACATGCCCATGCGAGTGTGTGGAGGCAAGCTTTGCACCCCGTGGCACCAGCTCAGCCCCTTCCACCTCCTGTTAATTTGCCACCCCCTCTCCGCCTACACTACCCACTGGATCTCCACCCGGTGGGAGCAGAAGTACAGGGGGGTGCCAACCCCCCCACCACCACCCTCAGAAGAGGAGAGCAGCCCGCCAGCATGCTCAATCCTGCTCTGCCCCTCCCCACGCCAACACCTTGATGACCCAAGCTCGTACCCAAACCCAGGTCGCCGGTGTAGCACAAGGTAAGGCATGCAGCGCTTCAACCCTCTGCACCACCGGGCCTCCGATAAATGTTTTGAAAAAAATGATGGCAGCAGGAGAAGGTAGGTGCTGTTGCCACAGTATACAACACTGGTTTGTCCTCATCCAGAGTACTGTGTGCTGTTTTAGAGTCTGCATCTGAAGAAGGGCAGGGTCAGGGTGAAGGCAGTGCAGAGGAAAGTAACCAATATGACCCAGGGACAGCAGGAAAGGACATACAGTATTAGGAGAGATTAGCAGAACTGAACATGTACATGCTTGAGGCAAGAAAGGGAAAAGTGGATATGACTAAAACATACAAATACCTTCACAGATTAAATATAATGGATGCGGGGGAATTATTAAGGTTGCGTGGGAACACAAGCACCAGGAGAAACTCCATGAAGCTAGTGGTTGGCATGTTTAATTAACTTATTGTATCGTGGGCAGCCATTTTATATCAGGTTACGCAATAGAGAGTTAAGACTTCAAACTAAGCTATTGGGCACAATGAGTGTTAAGAAAGACACCAAAAAGTATTTTTCTATGGAGATGGTGGTGGATGAGAAGAATAAGCTGCCAGAGGAGATGGTCTGTGTGAAATCAGTAGGGGAATTTAAAAGTTGGTGAGACAGATTAAAGGGCTAATGGTAAAGACCAGGGACACTGGTTTACCGGGATTGAGAAAGGGCATATTCCATTTTGCACATTGTAAAAAACGGTATTGTCACCGGTGTCTGCTAAGCCAAAATCCAGTTTTACCGGTATTTGGCTCTCTGTACTTTATTTAACAATTTTTAACTCAGCTAACATGCATTTTAGCAATTTTGACCTCCACTGTTGCACATCCTTCCATCCTTGTACCACTTTAAAGTTATTTTAGGTACAAGATGTGATGGCAGCAGCAGCACTACAGCCCCCATCCCTAGGTGTGATGGAAGCAGCACTACGGCCCCATCCCTCAGGTGCGATGGCAACACCAGCAGCACTACGGCCCCCATCCCTCTGGTGTGATGGCAGCAACATCACTATGCCCTCCTTCCATCCGGTGTGACAGAAGCAGTAGCACTGTGGCCCCATCCCTTAGGTGTGATGGCAGCAGTACTACATTCCCCATCCACCAGTGGTGATGGCAGAATCACTATAGCCCCAACCCCTTCGGTGTGATGGCAGTAGCAACAATGCAGTCCACATCCCTCGGGTGATGGCAGTAGTGACAGCACTATGATCCCCTTTCTTCAACACCAACAACCCCCACATGAACAAGTTACAAATGACTTGGTCTCTTTGCTTGTTAGAACTCAGATGTGAATTAATCTGAACCATCACCACTAAGGTGGACCACCTTTGTTTTTTCCTATCTATAATTTAACTGTCTGAATTGGATTTCTGCCTGTGACACTGCTAACCAGGGTTAGGGAACAGACTTGGGTGTTGGAGGGCCAGCTGGTGGGCGAAGGCTTGATTGTCCAATGACCACGCACCTTCTCCTGGGAGGGAGGGCGAGTTCACGGTTCGGCATTTGCTGGCCCCTGGTGGAGGCCAGAGACACAACAACATGTCAGCCCTCACTGCAGGAGGGAGCGTGACGGACGTCGGCTTGTCCCTTGACATCATATAGCCTGTCAAGAAAATGGTAAAATACCCGCTGGCCTACCGAAGGACAGCTGTTGGTCCCTCCATAAGCTGGAAGCCCCAGACATGTGTCCGTTCTGACCCCTGCCATGCTCAGGATACACACAGGAAGCTCTTTGGGGTAATTCTCCTCCTGGTAGCCTCCCACAGGGGTAGGAGCCCACTCAATGAAGAGTTACTTTGGGTTACCTAGAGCACAGCAGTAAGGGGTAGGGATGGTGGTCGGACTCAGCAGCAGTGGTAGGGGGGCCTTGGCAGGCCTGAAGGAATGGATGGTCAGGGGGTAGGAGGAGAAAAAAAAACTGCTTAAATTTGCTTCTTTGAAATAAAGTGTCTTCACCTAAAAAATCCACAAGTGACTAGTGGAGGACCTTCAAATGGATTCATGCATCTCCCAGACATGTGAATGCTTTTTTTTTTTTACTTGGTGTCCACGAAAAGGGTGTCTCCCAGTTTTCATGTCTTTGTTCAGATGTGAATTGAGCACTTCTCTGCCCACCAGCATCATACAGACCCTGGGGTCTTACCTTCTGTATGTCATTGAATGTGCTTTCAAAATCCACTGGCCAAACATATGTACACTTAAATACTTAACTTTTGCTTTTTGTTGAAGCAGTCATCAGGAAACTTTTTGTTGTCACAGAAACTGAAAGAGCAGGTGGGAGAAAAGGTGCAAATCATCCAGTTCACCTAAATGGGGTGTTAACTGTGAAGTCTTTTCATAAGGAGGACATTGTTTAACCAGGAAAGGCACACTACGCCGGATTTTGTTTCCAGGTGCAATCTGGGTGCATAAGGAAGTTAAGTGACTTGCTTAGGGTCACACAGTATGCAAGTGGAAGCTGTGGGATTCAAACTCAGATCTGGTCTGCTGAATATCACCAGATTTGCAATTCAGAGCCTTAGACCACTGTGCTATACTGCCTCCTAAGTAGTAAGGCAGTTTCTTCTTTGTGAGCATACTTTCATTCAGACTAGTTTTCATTCAAACAACTGAGGATTTCGGATGACCCTACTGATTTACAGTATAAACTTGAATAAGCTAGTTGGTAACAGTGATCATGCGTTTAGCAATCTACAACCTAGATGCTCACATGCAAAGAATACATTGAAAACCTGACTAAAATCTAAAAACAAGCTTATAAAACACATAAAAATGCATCTGAACATTTATCTTTACCTATACAAAATCATTGCAGCCCAGGTAAAACACAGGCAAATTACATGGTACCCTGACTACTATTCTATGATGTAGTAAACATATATTGGTATTTTTTTTGTATTCTTTGTAAAGCAGGTAAGGCCCACTAGGCAGAACTGTCTGTTTTCAGGAGTGACCTAGAAGCACTGGGGAGGTTAAGTGACTTGCTTGGAGTCACACATATGTAAGTGGAGGTTGTGGGAATCAAACCCAAGTCTGCTGGATGTACCCAGTTCAATCACTGTGTGTTACTCTAACCACTAGGCATGAGTGATTAAACTGAATGGCTGATTACAACAAAGCAGTGCGGGTGATTTCCTTGCTGACTCTATATGCAGCAAAGCAGAAAGAATGCAAAGCACATCAGCATTCATTTTAAGATGCTGAAATCTGGGTCGGCCCACTGGCGCTGCGGTAGCACTGTTGCTTGCAATGCCAGTGACCCAGAGTCAGAAGTGAACTCGGGTTGCTGGAGGTCTGGCCAGGGGAGTAGGATTGAGCACCTGGGGGACTGCTCTCCTCCTCCGGTAAGGGTGGGCTGCAGGTCCTGCTGCTTTACCACCACCTGTGTGACCACAGGTGGTGGTGCAATGGTGCTGCAGAGTGATCAGGAGGGGAGGAAGCTAGCCAGGATCTGGAGCAGTGGCATGTCTCTATATGACCTACCTCCTTGGAACTCCTCTAGTGCAGATGCCCTCAGGGACAGAGACCAGAAAACCAGGAACAATCACCGTACATCGGTCACTGGCAGAAGAGACCCAGGTGCCCCAGACTTCATAACCAGGCTCCATGAGGGACCCACTGAGCTGCCCGACACACACTAACGGAGTGTGGAGGGGTGACCTGGGATTCCCTCCCTTCCCACCTGGGAAGGGGGGGTACAATCCAGGCAGGATAGGGGCAGGCCCACAGGAGCTCCTGAGCATTACCTGGGGTGAAGTTAGGGGATACCCAGACTAGGGATCTCTGAAAAGTCAAGACTGATGCTGTGAGAAGGGGACATAAAAAGAGAAAATAAAAATATTTAAAAAGATGCTGAAATCTTAGAGATTTTGAGCAGTGACATGCAATTTCCATGAGGCACTGGTACAAGAACTCAAAATCCGCAAACCAAGCAGGATTCCGTGATTGTTACCGGTGTTACGGGTAAAAATGTAAAACCAGGGTCCCTGGTAAAGACCAGCCCGAAAGGGAGCAGTGAAGGGGAGCGTGAGAAGCTTCTAGGACATTCTCATTCAGCATTAAAGTACAAATGGGAAGACAGACATATTCTATGTGTCAGGATACTTGGTATGGTTCTCTTTGCTTTTTGTAATGGCTGGCTGCTTGCATTTGGTTGCTCTAGCAACACTACAGATAGCAAGTGAGATACTATTGGCAATGTAAGATTTTCTCAAGAGCTATGAAATCAGTGCTTCTGATTAGTTACTTGACAGAACAGGATTTATAATGCTACTTACAGTATTAAATGGTTAAGGAGTGCTCTGTGTCTAGATTTGCTGAGAAGATTCCACAGTAGTAGTTCAGGAATAGGAACCGCACTGTTTTGCACTTCAGCCAGCAACTAGGACGCACACATTGAAAAGTCAATACCTCCCATAAATGTTCAGAAAAAAAAACTTTCAGCAGTCATCTTGGCATTGCAAAAAATCTAACCCTTGTCACTTACCATTGCTTCAAAAACAATATACAGTCAATGGGGCCTATACATGAATGTGCAGAGTGGCTATGCGCCGTAGATCCATGGCATGTAGCCACTCCACTCCCATTGCGTCCCCCACATGGAATGTACAATACGGGGCACACAGCCCCTATGCACCCGATCCCCTGGCCGTGTGGACAGCAATGCGCCGGGGGCAGGCGAGGGGGCATGATGGCACTACGCAACATGCACTACGGTGTATAGTGCTGCACATTGGGGTGTATAGGAGGGCACCATGTATGCCAGGGGAGACCCTGCCATAAGCACCCTACATGCTCAAGCCCACACACAGCAGTAACCAGCACATGCCCCTGCAGGAGTTAGGGACACCTACAACATGACCAGCCACTCACTCAGGCCAGATGCCAGTTCCCCATGGCAGGAAACACACCTTCCCCACTGCAAAGCCCAACCATAATGCACAGCCCAAACCCCCTGACATGTGGCTTCCAGGTCTCTCATTGGTAGGGATCACATACTTCCCCTCCCGGCGTCTGTAGCCCGCTTCCCCAGTGGTAGGCACAGCATGCAACCCCACCCCACGCAAGTGTCATCCCAGTCCCCTGCTGTGCATTCCACCCAACACACAGAGCTGCCCCTGTCCCGGTGACATACACAGACCCCCCTCTGCACACAGGTGCCCCATCCATGACAGCCCACAACCCGCCCTGGTACCCCCACCCCAACACTGGTGGTCAGTGGTCTCCCCAAACCCCCGTGGCACTGACACCTTCCCCTGCCCCCATACCATCGGTGCCACAGCCGGGAACGGGCAATAGCACAGCCCTCCTCACACCTCCTCATTTTCCGGCCATCTAGCTGCTGCTGGGAGCATGCTGCCTATGTATAGGGGTGCACTCACAGCAGCATTTGGACTGCCAGTGGCTGAGGAGGTGTATGGAGGGCTGTGCCACTGGCCGTTCCTAGCCGCAGCACTGACGGTATGGCACGGGGGATGGAGCGGTGTTGGTGCCACAGAGGGGACTCTGATGACCACCAGTGCTGGGGAAGAGCAATCAGGGTTGGGGTGGGGGGGTAGGGTGTGCAGTACTGCACAGCACATGGCACGGACGCCCTGCTCTGAAGGGGTGGTACACCCCAGACGGGGATGTGATGGTTGTGGAAGGGGGTTCCCATACAGCACCAGGGCTGGGTCTGCCATGTGGTGGTGCTGGGGAAGTGCTTGCACTGCTGTCCTGTGGTCAGGGCTGCCTTGTGTTGGTGGGGGTTACTGACAGGAGTGGGGATGGGGCCGCACTGTGTTGGGGTGGGGGAGCCCCTGGACATATGGGGTGAGACTGCAGTGTGTTGGGAGTCAGATCGCTGGTGAGAACCATGGTGCCCAAGGGGCACAGTCAGGGGGACTGTGGTGAATGCAGCTGAATGGGTCTGTGTGTCCACTGGTGCTATTCACGCACCCGTACCAGCGCACTGCCATGCAAGTGATCCACTCAGGACCCAGGATGGGCATCCGATTGGATGTCCAACTGGGTCTGCTACTTCACCCCAGCCACCCTGCACAGACCTGCATGCCTGGGGGGTGGTGCCGCAGACATATGGTGGCCATTGGTGAATATGGCCTGTGCGCACCTGTCTGCAGGTGCGGAGCTACACGGGCAGGATACATGCCTCAGGCACGTAATTCCCACCTGTTCAATCATAGGCCCCATTATTGTAACAGCCAGCCCCCAAACATAATCCAATACAAAGTCTTTGCATTAAATAAACATTTTTATAATTCATATTTATTGTTTTTGTTAACATATAGCAAGATAATTTGCATTAGGATGTGATCCATGTGCATTTGTGTTATACTTGGTAGACTAAAGCAAAAAGCTAAAATAACACATTTTTAACACATCTAGCTTCCTTTGTTTCTTTCAGTTTTGTAAAACTTCTCCATGAGGCCATAAAGCTCCTGCAAACATTTTCCCACTCCTCCTTCTCCATTACATTTATTGATTATGTATGGTTTATGTCACCAGCTTTATGTAATGGTTCACCTGTTGGTTTTCTGTGTGCAGTAACCCCTGGGTTATTCCTAGTGTGCTTGCCTGGTAACCAAAAACTAAACAAATAACTTTCTTTTCTTCCTCCCCATCCACACCTGTTTTATATCAGCAAAAAACAAATAAACTTGAATTTCCTTTTTTACTAAAACAGACTCCTAATGTGTTACATAATTCCAGAGTTGCCAATTTTAATTAACTGCGCATGAGCAACATATATACCTGCTGGCGGCCTTCACGCAAGCTAATTATATCCCACTTCAGCACTTTCCCGCTCTCTCACAGGGATAAAAAAACAGCTGCCGAACCGTCAGTTTTCATTTAAATCACCACTTCTCATCATGGCACTGGACTCTGGTTCAGTTTTGACCACAAGCAGTTTTCATTTTTATATTTGCAAAGCAATACATTTTTCTGAGGCTCGGAATGGGCCTTGCAAACTTGATTGTTTGTCCCCTTGCATAGCTTTCAACCCCTTCCCAACTGAACAAACTCAACCACTGGACAAATGTTTTTACATACTTTAATTTCGTTACCAGAAACGGTTGCACAGAATGGTGCCTAACAAACAACTTGAAATGTTTCCTCTCAAGGTACTGGACAAACAAACTGCAAGCACCACCAAAATTCTAGTGCTTGGTGGAAAGTGTCATCAAAATTCTATGCAGCAAGCCTCTTTGACTACAGTGGTAAAAAGTAGCAAACTTGGCAGTTTAACAAAGTAAGCCACAAACGGTGTCCGGTCAAACTGTGACAGCAAATACGTGCGATCAAAAACCATGGTCATAACAGCGCCATGCGGTTTCAGAGTTAGTATATTTGCTCTAGCATGGTTTTGGACCACGCGGTTTTGTACTCACTGCACGGCTATTGACCATGCTGTTTTTTGACCATGCGGTCTTGATATAGCGCCGCCACAAGCTAATCTGTTATAGAGGACAAAGCTGAACATGAGAGGTGAGGATTGGCACTTGCAGTTGCAAACACAAATGCGCACACACAGCACCACTTAGTATTGTAATACCCAGGTGGGGGAGGTGCTTCTTTTTCATTATAGTAGTTACTGCATTTATTCTAACAATGGTACTTTTTTTAAATATTTTTAATCTATATTTTATGCAGAGTTTTATTTTGTTATACTGTACCCATTTCATAAGCTCAATAAGATACTCTAGGGTACAGGTTACTGTTCATGCCCATGTGTGTGTGCAGTTCAGGAATTGAAACTCACACCTTATCATGTCTTATTGCTTACTTATAATAGGCAGACTATAATCAGCTCCTGCATGAAAAGGGCTATGGCTGTCAGAGATAATGCAGAAGACATGATGTTGACTGTTGTACTGTAACTGGAGCTGCTTCGTTTAATTTTACCCATAAATACGTTTCAGCTATGAATTCTGTTTATTATTGGAGCAATGTAATATTTAACAGCTCAGTTATGTGGAGCATCTCCAAGGAAACAACAATGGAACTGATTCTTAAATGTAATGCTGGATACAAAGGTTGCAACCTCATTAAGTCATGTTCAACAAGGTTACAAATGCTCTGGTACCCACAAAGTCATTTCCAAGCACCCAGGAAAAGGGGTGGTGTCACAGTGCTAATGTTCTTCAGGGCCAGTCACAAAACATAACCTTCACAAACCTGGTTGCCAGTTGCTGGCAGGTGGTAACTCTGTGACCCTGCTCACTGCCATGCTGAAGCCAGCAGGTGGGTCACAGTATGCCAGGAATGAGCACTGGATGGGTCAGAAATGGGATTTAGGAAAGGAAGATTGAATGGATAGGGAAATCCATTGGACTCAAGAAACAGATTGAACAGGTTGGGTGGAAGGAGGGAATCTGTATTGAAAGACATGGTGGAGATTACTTCAGAATGGGGGAGCTGTATCGGGAGGCAGATTGTTTCAGAAGAGGGGGAATTAAACCAGTAGTACCAGTCATGAGAGGCACAGCAGGTACTCCTCCAACTAGCAAGAGTTTGCAAGGTCCTATTGGAGCAGCTAAGAAAGCAAAAAATAAGGCAGATGTGAGGGAAAGGATGGATGGGGAGAGGAGTATGGATAGGAAGGGGCCAGCAGGACAAACTCTTGGAGAGTGGCCTGCTTCAACCAAGGTGCCTGGGGAAAAAATGGAGGAACTCCAGGTGATGGCTAAGGAAGGAGAGCTGGTCATCATAGCAGTCACTGAAATGTGGGCAACATCCAACCAAGATTGGGAACTTTTAAATCCCAGGCTATGCTACTGTTTAGAAAAGACAGGAAGGGAGTCTGTCTCTTTTCATTAGGGATGGTATAGCAGTAATGAAGATGTTAGAGTCCGCCCCAGCACTGACCCCTGGGTAACCCCTCTGATGACTTCCCTCATTCCTGAGAATTCACCATTAATCACTATGCTGTGTGTCCTCCACCCTAGTCAGTCCTCTCACCACCTTGTCAGGTTGTCCCCAACCCAAGCTCCCCCGGTTTATTGACCAGCCTCCTGTGTGGGACAGATTCAAATGCCTTACCCCAAATTAAGATACAGTATGTTAACTACCTGCCTTGTTAGCTGGTTAAAAAGTTTGTTAAATTTGACTGGCAAGACCTTCCTGCTGCAAACCCATGTTGTCTACCATCTAGCAGCCTTTTAAACACCACCAGTCTTTTCTTTCATTAGGGGTTCCAGTAGTTTGCCAATGACTGACATCAATCTGATGAGCCTGTAGTCCCCTGGGCAGATCCTTTTCACCACATTTGTGCAGAGGTGCTATTCCCACTGTCCTCCAGGCCACTGGTACCTCCCCAGTCTTTAAGGAGCAGTTGAAGTAGTCTGTCAAGGGCTCAGCCAGTACCTGTGCCATTTCATTCAGCACCTCGGGGTGCAGCCTGTCTGGCCTTAGGGATTTATTTACCTTTAGTGTTTTGAGCCCCCTTAGCACCCTTTCCTGGCAGATGGTTCCATAGACAGTTCTAGCCTCTCTTCTGGTTTAGTGCTAATTTTACCCTGTGGTAATGGCACTTCCTTTTCCATTATAAACAGTGGACAGAAGTAATCATTCAATATTGCTGCCTTGCCTTTGCTGTCTTCCACTGACCACAAATGCCTTCCTTCATCTTTCTTTCCCCTGATGTAGCAAAATAAGGCCTTGTCTCCTTTAACTTCTGCTAGTCTTAGTTGTGTGTTTGCTTTAGCCTTCTGCACCACCCTGTTAGCCCTCTTTAACTTTGGAAGGAATACATCTCTGTAACAATCCTTCTGACTCATTTTAAAAGTCTTGAAAGACACCATGTTCTCCTTGACTACACTCTCCACCTCCCTTGTGACCAGATTGGTTTTCTGTACTTCTTCCATTTCCCCAACCACCCCAGTCAGGAGTTGATGACCTCCTATAGGCTATCCTTGATGATATTCCACTTTATCTGCACCCCCTGACTCTCTATTCCCCCAACTAGCCTACCTTTAAAGATCACATGCAATGAAATTAACAAAATTTAAACTGTCAGCATCATTCATTGAATATTGTTATAACAACAGTGTCTGCCTGGTGTTTTGTATGAAAATCTACCATTTCATATCATTTTTAGCCATTTGTTCTGTGCTCTGCTTCGGCCACACTGCTAGATGTTGAGACTTGCTGTTCCCTGTGGTAATCAGCATGTCTGCACCCTGGTGATGTCATTTGGGGTGCTATTCTCTTTCAAAAAGAAGCCTGGGAGATTGTCACAAAGCTGAGGTCTGTAAATATTTTTTTTTGTTTCTTGCTTTGTGCCTGCTCTAAGAAACTGAAAGGCATTCGGCTATTTGATTGTGGTTTTATCATGTTCTGTGCGAGTAATGCACAAGAATAGTTGATCATTTTTGCCTGTGCAGATGTCAGGGAAAGTAGCACATTGCTATAGGGTTTGCAGACTATATAACTTTCTGTTGTGGCGAAAGGTGTCAGTCCTATTGTCATGTTAACAACTGCTGTGCTCATTCATGCCTGACATTCAGTAGAGGTGATTTCTCAGGATTTCTCAGGCCCTCCAGCAGACTCTTCCATGGTTCCACAACACGCTCTGTGAAGAATTTCCTCATATTGCTTCTGAACTTTCCTCCCTTAAGTCGAAGGTTGTGCCCTCTAGTCCTGCTGTAGTCCTTTACCTGAAAGAGGTTCTGCATATGCACTCTGTTGTTGCCTCTAAGGTATTTGAATGTTTCTGTCATGTCCCCACGATGCCTGCATTGTTCTAGGGAATATAATTTGAGGTCATCCAGTCTTGCCTCGTACGGTTTCTGATGCAAGCCCTGCATCATCTTTGTTGCTCTTCTCTGTACCATCTCCAGCCTATCTATGTCCTTCCTGAGGTGTGGCCTCCAGAATTGGACACAATACTCCATGTGAGGCCTGACCAGGGACTGATACAGGGGCATGATTACTTCATGCTCGTGATGCCCCTCCCTATGCATCCCAGGATACCACTAGCCTTTAGTACTGTCTTTTCACATTGTCTACTGACCTTGAGGTCATCTGATATGATCACTCCCTAGGTCTTGCACCTGCCTGGTAGCCACCAGTTGCTCCACTCCCATTGAGTACAGTTTCCCTGGGTTATGCTTTCCCAGGTGCATGACCTTGCATTTTTTGGCTTTGAAGTTCAATTGCCAGGTCTTGGACCACTCCTCCAGTTTTCGAAGATCAGCTTCCATGCTTTGCTGTCCCTCTGTTGTGTCTACCCTGTTGCCAATTTTGGTGTCCTCCACAAACAGGCACACTTTTCCCTCTAATTCAGCAATGTTGCTGATGAATATGTTGAAGAGGATCGGCCCCAGAACTGAGCCCTGTGGGACCCCACTAGTCACCCTCCTCTCCACAGACAGAGTACCATTTAATAATACTCTCTGAGTTCTCTCATGTAACCAGCTTCTGACCCAGTTTGTAACCTCGGGCCCAGTTCCCATGTTCTCCAGTTTTTTGACTAGTTTCCTGTGCAGAACGGAGTCAAAAGCTTTGCTGAAGTCCAGGTAAACCACATCCATTGCCCCGCCCTGATCCATTGTTTTGGTGACCCAATTGAAAAAATCAACCAGGTTTGTCTGGCAAGATCTCCCTGCCATGAAACTGTGTTGATTTTTGTCGAACTGACCAGTTTGCTCCAAAAAAGCTATGATTCTTTCCTTCAGTAGGGACTCCCATCAGTTTTCCCACGATTAACGTTAGACTAACCGGACGGTAGTTACCTGGCTGTTCCCTACTTCCACTCTTGTGGAGTGGTACTACTGTTTCACTTTTCCAATCCTCCAGCACCTCCCTGCTCCTTAATGATTTGTTGAAGAGCACTGCTAAGGGAGCTGCCATTTCCCTCTCTAGTTCTTTCAGTATTCTTGGGTGTATCCCATCTGGCCCATAGCTTTATTTACCTTTAACTTGTCTATTTCAACCAGGACCCTTTCCTCTGTGAAGGGACCCATGTCTATTCCTTCAATCGGACACTTCTTTATGCCTATTGTTGGTTCGTTACCATCTGCTTCCTATGTGAAGACGGAGCAGAAGTACTCATTGAGTGCCTCTGCCTTCTTCCCATCTTGCTCTGTGGTTTGTCCGTCTTTTTTTGTGATTCTAACAATGTCCCCTTTGGTCTTCCTTTTTTCACATATGTACCTGTAGAAGGTTTTGTTACCCTTTTTTACTTGCTGAGCTATTCTAACCCTTGCTGGCCCTGAATCATGTTCATAGCTCTTCTTTGCACTGCTTCTAGCAGGTTTATGTCCTTTCCGTTGCAGGGGCTCCCGTACTGCACACAGTACTCTAGATGCAGCCACGCCATTGACCTGTACAGTAGATGCCAGTATGACCTTTTTCTTCTACCAGCAAAGCTTCTTCCTATGCAACTCAGTATCCTATTTGCCCTTGCTGCTGCCTCGATGCATTACATGGAGGGTTTCAGCTTTCTCTTGATTGCAATCCCTAGGTCTTTCTTGTCCTTGAACACTGTGACCAGCACACCTCCCAATCTGTACTTGGCCTTGGGGTTCCTGCTGCCAATGTGCATGACCTTTCACTGAACCCCAGCTGCCAGATTCCAGATCATCTTTCTAACTTTGCCAGGTCCTCCCTCAGATCTCTGACACCCCCTTCTATGTCCACCGTCCCACAGAGCTTGGTGTCCATAAAACAGCAGATTCTGTCTTTTATACTGTCCCCTATGTCATTTATAAACACATTGAACATCACCAGACTAAGCACAGACCCCTGTGGGATCTTGCTGATAACTCCCTCATTCATGAGTACTCCTCTCTGACTCTCACCCTTTGAGTTCTCTCTCCCAGTCAGTTTGCAACACACCGCGTCAACTTGTTCTCTACCCCATGGTCCTCCAATTTCTTGATCAATCTCTAGTAGGGGACGGAGTCAAAGGCCTGCTGAAGTCCAAGTACAGTACGTCTACTGACCTTGTAACCCAGTCAAAGAAATCAAACAAGTTTGTCATGACCTCCTGGCCAGGAATCCATGCTGCCTGGCATCCTGGAGTTCATTTACCTCGAGAAACTTAACCAACCTTTTCCTAAAAATGGCCTCCATCACTGCCACAACTATTGATGTCAAGCTGACTGGTCTGTAGCTCCCCAACTCATCCTTTGCCTCACTCTTGTACAGAGACACTGCATTTGCAGTCCTTCATTCTCATGGCACCACTCCTGTGTCCAGGAAGCTGTTGAACAGGTTAGCCCGCGGGACATTCAGAACTTCCACCAGTTCCCTCAGCACCCAAGGGTGCATTCCATCCTGTCCAGGAGATTTTTCAGCCTTAAGGGCCCTGAGTCCCTTGAGGACCCTATCCACTGTAGTTCCCTCCTCGCACATGTTCACCCGGCCCCATCCCTATCTTTCCTGGTGGGTCTGGTCCATCTTTTTCCCTCATGAATACTGAGTAGAAGTACAGCTGCAGCCAAAGACATGGTCATATATTTCCAGATATTTCCAGATATTTCTAAACAGATTCTTTCTGGTGGTCCTACTGTGGAACTGCAAGTAGGCAGGGAATTTCTCCAGAGATATCACAGAAATTTCAGGAAATATCTGACCATGCATTTGGCTGCAACTATATTAGTTCAGTACTTCTGCCTTTCATCTGTTGTCCTCCACCCACTCAGACCATTTTATTCAGCGTGACAATACCTTCTTTTGTCGTCTGTTTTTCTTGGATGTAATGAGGTCTTGTTACCTTCTGTGACTCCCTCTGCTAACCTCAAATTCATTCCCAAATGGATCACAATGTCTGGTTTCCTAGTACTCTCATCATACCCCCTGGTCAGGGTCTGGTGCCTGGGTATGATCTTCTCCACCATCATACCTGGAAGGCATATCACCGTCCTTCTGCCTGGGTCCGGGCTCTCAACTAGTCTCCCTATATCCCTAACATTTGATTACCTAGCACTGCTATTCTCCTTCTACTTTTTCCCACCTGTCTGACTAGCCCCTCAGCAGGCTGCTCCTGTGTAGGCTGGGCCACACTGCTGAGCTCCTTCTGCATGAATTAAACCATAACCCCTGAGGCTAGTGACTGCTCCAAGCTATCAGTCCAGAGCCCATGGGATGCATCCCTCTCTGGTGACTCTAAAAGGCTGATAATGGTTCCTAGTCACCATACCCAAGATCTGGGCTTGCCCCATTCCAGCCACCTTCCTCTTAATTCCCACAGTACACCATCCCACCCCCTGAAGCCCTCTGAGGCCTCAGGGGAGATATGCCTTGTCCCCTGTGCTCCGATGAACAGGAGTTCCCCTCAGTCTGGTGAGATCAGTCCTGAGTTGGTTCAGTTCCACCACCAGGAACCCCAGTCTCCTGAACACTAGGTACCACCATCTTCCAGAGCATTGTCTATAAGACGGCTGTGCCACAATCACTGCAACTCACTATTTCACTCCAACCTCCTGTCTGCCCAAACATTCTACCCCGTAATGTGTGAGAGGTGGTTCACCTTTACTAGAATTTGACCAGTATGGTTCTGTTACTACATCATTAGCCTACCCCTGACAGGGAGTTTAGTCCAGTGTGGATTTACCTGTAAGTCTTGTACTTCACCTACAATATTGGTCTACTGCAAATGGGGAGTTTAGAGTAGCATGGATTTGCCTGTAGGCCTGGTTATTATAGCAGTGCTTCTGATGTAATAACATGATGACATAAGGCAATTCTTGTGGGGGGGTAGAAAGAAATAGGCTGTTGGTTATCTAAGATCTGCAGCTTATCCTGTAGGTAGGGAAATGGGTAGACTAGGTGAGCCGAGCAGTCCTTATCTGCCATCAAAGTCTATGTTGCTATGTTTCTATGATGTGGGACCTTGTCCCACCCTTTACCTGTGCAGTGTTGCTTACCTCCTACCCCTGCTGCTCAGTAGATACACAATGTCCCCTGCATCCTGCAGTATCCTGCTGTGAATGCCAGCTACAGACACCGGTGCCACACTCCTTCTCTGGGGCACTCATACTCATGGATACTTATGCATAGGGACACTTGAGGCTGTATCCCTTTTATTTTCCCAAACCACTTCCTGCTTCCCTGTTACTGGTCCAGTGGGTCACGTGGTCCCCATCCTGTGACCAACCACTGCTCTGCCATCAGTAAGTGTACCAAACTTTTGCGGTGACATTAATTGGCTGAGCTAGCCTGGAGTACTTTTTATGTATTTATTTGTTGATTGATTAATTGATTGATTGACTGATTGATTTAAAATGGATAACTAGCCAAGGCTCATTTCCAGGTGAGGTCTGTGGGAGGAGTACAAGGAAAAACAATTTACACAATGATGAAGTTGCAAAAAATACGTGCAGTAAAACTGAGATGGCAATAAGTATAACCAATTGTAATATATACAGTCAAAGCTATGCCCACCCCCAAACAGATCATGGATCAGGGATCAGAAAAGCAGTGCCATCTATGAAATATATGTTTGGGGCTTTGAGGAAGTGGGCTATGGTAGGAAGTAGGGAAGGGTACTTTTATATATGGTGCCAGCTCTTGTCACAGTGCCAAGAGCTGGAAACAGGTTTTCTTCTTTACTTGGGAAAGGAATACACCCCAAAAAACTAGCCTGGTCATGGCTGTGGCTGCTATTGACCCCCATGCCCAAAATCATGGCTCAGGTGTAAGGAGGAGGGGACAGTTATTAATGATTTTTAGAGAGGTTTGGTGTGGGTAGTCTATGGAGGTGAGACAGTTTCAATAGATAGTGTTGCCTCCTGGCATTTTATGAATATGTAGGTGAGGGAAGATGGTGAAGGGGTAGAAGGTGGGTTCAAGTCTAACCAATTCAACTGATTTGCACCAGTTAAACCAGTCAGACCAAAAGCTTGCGTTTGGCCCTGAATGTTCACAAGTCTAATAGAATCAAACACCTGAAGCTGGAGGTGTTTAATTCTCTGGTAGAACTGAACCTGAAGCACTAGTTTCTGTACATAGTAAGGACTTGATCAAATATTTGCCATAAAAACCTTTTTAAGCTTTCAATACTACATGTGCATAATGTTACACGGTACTTTTCCCACAGGGACTTGGCTTGGAATAGGATTGCAGCTATGCATCCCAGTGCATTTTCCTCTTTGCCATCTTTAATCAAACTGTAAGTATTGACTTTCACAAAACATTTTGTAATCTCCATGCTGTGGTTATTTAGACCTAGATTAGAGGCTTGATCTTAAAAGCTGCTATGGTGTCCAGCTCACAGAGTTTTTTGTTTTTTGCAAAACGAAAGGAAAAACTGTTTTTGCTTGCATTTTACAGTCAACTGTTATTCTGTAGCATCTGGGCAGCACACTCACAAAACCATAGACAATTAAGATTCAGTAAGTATAGTTGAGGGCACACCACCATTTAAAGCAAGTGCTCTAGAAAAGCAGCAAATCTTCTGCTCAGATGGTAGTTTTTAGTGGACTCCGTCTTATCATCACTGCTTCCAAAACACTAGTTTGTCCCCAACACAAAAATCGTGCTCATCCCCAGTGGTCAACACTGAGGCTATGCTGCACCATGGTATACTACAAAGATTACATGTAGCTGATAGAATACATATCACAGAATGTGCTACTATATTTTAGAAAAGCTTAAAAAACTGACTTTATTTCTTATCTGTGTTCATTTGTATCACTATGGATTAACAAGCAGAATCATATTGTGCTTTATAGCACATTATTGTTCTTTAGAAAATGGGCTTCAAAATAGTAGAAATCTGATTGGTTGGCAAGGGTATGTTTACTAGCAGTGAGAGCCTTGTAAAGAACAAGTGCCAGCTATTCCAACACATGGCAGTGTCCTAGAGCCCACCCTGCTTCCTAACTGGCAAACCCTCCTAATTTCAAAGTCAACAGTCCACCATTTTTTTTTCTCACTAAGCAAGGCACAGTAGCCCACAACACTGACAGTATGCATTTTAAATTTCAACTTTTTTTCCCCCACGTCTTAACTGACACTAGGGCCACCAAGCCAGAGCCCAGAAATTCAGTGTAGCGTAGATTTGTCTTTTTTTATTTTTAGCTTTTGTATACTGGCCACTCCCACTCCAGCGCTCTCTCCCATGGCACGGACCCCCGCCCCTAAATCGACTTCAAAAACGTACTTCTCCCACTCCCTCTCACTCCCTCCCTCTGATCTGTGGCTTGGGTCCAGTGAGACACATGAAAAAAAATCATTAAATTTTTTCTGACCCCCACCCCCAACCCAACTTCAAAAGCTTTCTGCTCTCATTCTCTCCCCCTTGACTCAGACCCACGCTCCCAATCCAAAAGTCATAGACGTCCACGAGACACCACAAAAGGAAACAGTTCAACAAATTAGTGTACTTCATTTTCCAAAACATCCTTGACATCTGATTATTAGAGCTGCTCCTGATGTTCTGACATGCATAGCTGATGATGCCTGCTCCTCGCCTTCCTGTATCTCCACACTGTACTTCACGGTATCTGGTATACTCAGGAGCACGGTAAGGGCTTGATGTCCTATAGGACAGCAATTTTACACACACAGACACACACAGAATGCTGTAGACAGAATTGCATAAAATAAAACAAAGCCATGTGTGTGTGGGAGGCGGTGGGGGGAGTAACCATGACAGCTATCTACAAAAAAAAAGAAAAAGGCAGGTGGAGGATCTATTTTTTTGTACAAAATAAATAAAAAACTTAAGATATTAAAAGCTTTAAAAGGCAAATTATTTTTTGTCAACCATATTAATTACAGTGCCCATTTTCTAAGCACAATAATACCCTCCAGGGTGGGCAGTATGAGCAATACCAGACCTTCCAGGGTTTATAAGGCCCTTCGCCTGTGGGGTTGGGCCTCATTACACCCCTGGGCAGTTTGGTATTTCCCAGTAAGGGTATTATTGCTTGCTTAGAGAAATAGTGATGAAAGTTACCACCCAATGTTAACAGCATGTAAACTGTGGACAAGCGCCCATTTATATGTTATTGATATTTACTGATAGTTGTAGTTGTTGTTTTATTCTAGAAAAGGGACAAAAACATGCAAAAATTTAAATGTGATTCCACTTGAAAACCAACTGTATATCAAAGAGAGTGAAAAGGGAAGCTAGGCTGTAAAGTTTTTTCTATAAAATGTGTTTGTAGCTTTTGCAACAACTATGAGCAACATGCAACCCCTAGTGTGTAGCAAAGTGTAGTGTCAGCCTTATATAATCACCCTCATTGTTAGGGATCTACATGTAATTGCTGGAAATCTTCACAACACAGGACCAGTTTTCAAATGGTCTGGCATGGTTCAGGAACCAAGTCCCTATGCACAACTCACTGATGTGGGAAACACCCCTGCACTGGCGGAAATCCTATTTTCAGCATTTTATGTGCATTGGCAGCATTTTCTACTTTTTGTGCAGATGATGCTATGCCTGGTATATCAGACATAGCATCTGTACAGTTATGCAGGCTGCCATAAATAAGTAAAAAGATTGCAGACAGGCAACCTTTTCGCAAATTGTGTGCAGGCAGCAAAAATTCTAATTGTGCAGTGGATCCCCTCTTGCTCAATTTTTTTTGCTGCATGTGTGCAATTTCTGCCATTTTGGAACTCTGGCCCTGGATCCATACCTCTGCCCCTGGAATCCCAACCGTAGTTTTATATATGCATTGATAGATATTTTATGACAGGAATCCTTTTACCAGTTTGACACAACATGTGAGGCTTTTCCTCACTAAAGCAGGCAGACAGGTGTAGGACATGTGTCTCTCGTGGTCCTCTTTTAAGCTCAAGGGCAAAGCATTTCTGCAACCCTCCCTTCCATATGCAAGACAAATGTATTTATTTATGTATTTGAATTTTGTTAACCAGGTTAGCCCTCTGAGACGAAGTGTCCTTTTTTCAGGGGCAACATGGAGTTAAAACAACATAATACATATAGTAGCAGAAATACCACATTATACATACAGTTTTTTGACATTTAGGATCAGGCTGTTTCTCTGGAGCCATGCTTCAAGCTGTTTGAAGTCATTTCCTAGTTCTAGACTAATCTGGCTGATGTTGATTGAGGACCTGTACAGGACAGCATCATCAGCATGAAGCTGAAGAGAAGCTCCACCATAATGAGCAGGCATTATTCAGTATTACTCAATGATGTAAAGGTGGAAGAAGGCAAAGAGCCCATCGTGACCACCTTCCCCACATGAGTGGGGCATGTATTATTCAGTCCTAACAAAAGATCTAGTTTCTTTTCAGTCTTCATAATATATTGTGGTAGTGCATTCCAAAGTGAGGCAGCCTTCACTGTGAAAAAGAACTTGCTTTTGTTACTAGTGGCTTTGGGTATTCGTAGTTGCTTGTTGTGACACTTTAGATGTTTAGGCTTCTCTGCCATCACAATGACATACTCCTTCATTAGATCTTTATCTTTTAATATATTAAACAACATCAGTAAGTCTCCTCTATTCCTCCTCACTTGTAAGTCATACAGGCCTAACCTCTTTAACCTTTCCTCATATGACAAATTTTTGACATGCGGAATCAGTTTAGTTTTTTCTCAATTGCATACTCTCAATAAGTTTTTATCCTTGAAGAGATATGGGGCCCAAAATGAGACAGCATAATCAGTATGTGGATGTACATAGGAATTATAAAGGGGGATAATATCATTCTCATTTCTAGTTATAAATGACCTCTTTATTGATGGTACAATGTTGTTACCCATTTGTGCCACCTTCCTGCACTGGTCTCCATTTGTTAACTTGCTATTGACTATAATCCCTAGATCTTTTTCTGTTTTTATATTTTTTCCATATAGTGAGTAGTTTGAAAAGGATTTTTTTTATCCCAGACGAATTACTAAATATTTATTTATGTTAAATGTCATCTTATTATTAATTGCCCTTGCTTCAACTTTTGATAGATCTTCATGCATGTTGTTAATAAATAGAGAAAACAGCAAGGGACCTAGAATTGAGCCTTCAGGCACTCCATCTGAGATGTGTCTTTGTTCTGAGAGGCAACTATGCCATCTAATCAATTGTTTGCAGTTAGCTAGGTAATGCCTGCACTGCACAAGCTACTGTCCCATATAATTTTGAAAATATAGTTGCAACACAGAAAAATCTGTAAACTTATTTCCTAGTTTCTCTTATTCAGGGATCTTACATCTAACCTTCTTTCAACCCTTCCTGTGAATGGACTACATGGGTTAACACATCTAAAACTGGCAGGCAATCATGCCCTGGAAGATATGATCTTAGCCGACAACTTCCCAAAACTGAGGTAAGCATGCCTTCCCTGATGGGGTTAACTTGTGTTAATACCAAAATGGATCCCGATTCCATTTTCTTCAATATCATTAGTAGCAGATCATTTTGCTCTGTTTTTTTTTTTTAACCCATCTAAGGTTACAGGAAACATTTTTTTTCTTAAAGGTTAGTGAATGTGCGAAATAGGTTACTAGAAGTTAATGTAGAAGCAGAGAGTGTGGATAATTCAAAAAGTACAGTGTGGTCCGTACTTCTCAAGTGCCTCACATTATGAGGGACTTCCCTAATTTTATCCTTCGGAATTGCTGTGTCCGACATGTGGGCAATATGGAAAGAGTGCAGTCCACACAAAGAAGGTGCTGTAAATGCAAAACAAAAACATGTTATATTAAATACATGCTGAAAATAGAAAATAGAGTTAGAATCCACGTCCGCACAGATAGGGTACCGTAACTGCAGACTTCAAAGCTGAGATTCATAATGCCCAATGATGCTAAAACAAAATCAAACTTTGCCCAAATAAAGGCACTAGTTGTCACAGTGTTCAAAGCTTGTGTCTCTGTGCTTGATGATTTGTTCCACATTTTGATTGTCAGTGTCCCACATTTCAGTGACAAAAGGTTGAGGGATACAGTGAGGTGTAGTGATTAGAGCACAGGCTTGCAATCCAGGAGACCACTTCCCACCACAACCACTTACTGTGAGAACTTGAGGAAGTCATTTGGCCTCCATTCTCACAGCTATAAAATTAGGTAGAAGCAGGACCCCACTGAAAACTAGATGTTTGTCTTAGCTGGGCTATCCTAGGTAAATTGTTAAAACAAATTGTTTGTGGAGCACAATATTACTGGAAATAAAACTATTGAACTATCAAGGGTTGCACACACTTCTCAGTCAAATAGTATATTGTGCAACTGAACTGCCATAAGAGCAAGGGCAAGAGCCAGAATGAAGGGACAGTTGCTCTCAGTTACTTTCTGTAGATCTTTTTCCCACCTTTTTGGACCATTTTATGTAGTTCATAAGCAACAAAGTATTACCATACAGTAGTGGACCCTCACCTCTACCTGAACCTCAAAGACTACAGTAACTGCACAAGTCAGATGATGCCAGAGAAACAGAAACGTATAGTTTTTTTGGCAGAAAAGGACCACTTGGCCTACCCAATCTAGTCAGA
Source organism: Neoceratodus forsteri (assembly GCA_016271365.2). NCBI lineage: Eukaryota > Metazoa > Chordata > Ceratodontiformes > Ceratodontidae > Neoceratodus > Neoceratodus forsteri. The sequence goes on from CM028131.1 coordinate 1,046,928,401, forward strand.
TGGTCCCTGTCTAATCTGCCTCCACAGACCCTAACTGGTTTCCAGCAACCCTCCCTCTCCCTGTGTATTCACTAATATTCCCTTATGTTGCTCCCAGCCTAATTTTGTACTTTGGGTAGCTGATCTGGAGACAGTACATTACATAGCTGAGTGTGAGAGATGTAAGCTGTTGGGCCAGTAAAGCTGCTGGACTGCCCTTCCCACTTGATGAGTTATTTGAACACCTTGCTCAAAGAACTCTTAAACTCATACTGTTCAAGGAAACATATACTTTTATCTTGCAGTATGTGTAAGTGACTGAAGCGCTGGCCCATGGGCGCAGAGGTGGCACTACTGCTCATGATGCTGACCGGCTGGGGGGAGGAGGACTGAGCATCCCATAGACTGCTCTTCTACTCTGGGGGGGAGCTCCTGGTGCTCATACAATACCTGATGGAAGCTGGGGGTCTGACAGCTGGTGCTAGAAACTATTAGTGGCAGGGCAGACATCGGCGTGCATGCCCTTGATGTCACTGCATGTCCCGCCTCTCAGACCAGAAAACAGGAAAAAAAACCTTCACCAAGCAGGATGCCATCCACTGCTCATCACAGGCTCTGAACCACCGACTGGGCTCTCTACCTCGCTGACTGACTACTCAAACTCTGCCAGGGGTTACAGGGCAAGGCCCCTAGTGGCCCTTCCCATGTGAGGTCATCCATGGGGGAACAGGCAGAGTGTAGGTAAGTCCCAGGGCTGGTGGGTGGCAGGGCTGGGCGGGCAGTTGGACCACTGAGGGCCAGTTGAAATGGGGAAAAAAGCCAAATTAAAAAAAATAAGTGACTGAAGTGTGCCCAAACTGCTGTTAAAATCATCAAATAGAGAATAATGTATTGCCTGAGGTCTGTGGTGTAAAATAAACCACAAAACCAAAGGAAGTGTGGTTTGCAAAGGTGTAAAGCACAGAGGGTGTGTAAAACAAAACACGTTTTCACTGTTGCCCAGTCTTTATTTATTTTTTAATGGTATTTTCTCTCCCCCCTGTCCAAGTTGGCCCTTCCTCCTGCTGCTGTCCACCCACCCCGTCCCCCGACTTTCAGGCACCTACCTTGAACTCCCAGGGTTACCCTCCATGGCAGGGTGGTGGGGAGTCCCCAACTTGACCCACCAGGACCAGATTCAGTGTCAGAAGATGCCTTTTTGGGGCAGCACCTACGGTGGACAGCCATCATGCCGCTCAACCTGGACAGCTGTTTTCTGTTTTTCTGCAGAGGGGAGTGTGCAAACTGACAATGGCTGAGCCACACATGCATCTGCATGCAGCACGCCAGTCAGCTGCTACGCTTCCATGCCCCACTGTACAGGACCTGGCGTGCCAACACCTAGCCCCCACTAGGTGTCAGGCAGGCACTTGTCTCTGTTCCTCATGCTCCCCAGGAGAGGAGAGCTGTCCTCCAGACACTCAATCCTCTCCCACCCCAGATGACCCCTGCCGACCCACTCGTACTGCGAACATAGGTCGCTGTCGTGGTAAGAGGTAAGGCATCGCTGCCTCAGCCCTCCACACCACTGGGCCAACTGTCAGTCTTTATTTTTAATATTTATTGGTTATCAAAACCACAGTCAATGGGTACTGGTGGTGGAGCCAGTCAAAAACGAATGTACAGTTTGGCTGCAGTTGTGGTATCTTGGGATTAGGGGTTCATTAATTTTTTTTTTTTTTGTGGAAGTAAAATATTTCCATGGGTTTAAATTTGGAAGTCATTCCGTTTCTTTTGGAGTTAAAACACTTCCTTCAGGCAACAAATTGTGGAGGTCAAAATAATTCCAGGCCACAATTTTATGAAGTTGAAATACTCCCAGCTCTCTAAATTTGGAACTCATCAATTAATCAGGTCTTGTGCATATCTTATTTTAATTATTGCCTTAGCCTTAGTCATTTTCTCCATTAAAGTCTGTCTGGCAAACTACAGATAGACTTTGTGCTGTTTATTTAATATGTCTGCATCACAGGGAGAAGGCAGGGAGCTACTCTGGCAAGTTTGGCACAAGCAGGTCATAAATTCTTGGTAGTCAGACAGTGGTGGGAAAGAGCATAATAATCAGTGGCAGTACTGGCACTACAGATAGTTGCCAGTAGCCTACACACAGACTACAGCCAGGCATAATATAAGAAAATGCACACACACACACACACACACACACACACAGCAGAGATGTCCTGCAAGTACATCGCATCCCGATTCCCATCATCAACCACTTAACTGAGCTGCATTAAGTTAAATACTATAGGCAGATAAAGCAGGCAGGGAGGGACATGGCAGTAAAAAAAATCACCTTTTCCTGCAGCACTCCCCCCCACCCGCTGCTGTGATGAAAACCTCTGCTTACTGCCTGGCCTCTGCTCTAATCTGCTCTCTCACTAGTCTGCAAGTTCCAAGGGGTGTCTGTGATTCTCAGTGTTGGGCCAGGGCTCAGTAAAATGGGGCAGCCAGCCCCTGTAAGCAATAAGCAACAGTCAAAAAGAACTGAGCACTCACTGGAGAAATACAGCTGAAATGAGACAATGCTGTAAAATATCCGATTTATTTATAGCAAAGCGCTAGCTGGGCTGACACAAAATTGCAGATAAATACACTCACAGCAAGCAAGCTCAATGAAAATACAACATGCAGGGTGCAAAAAATAAATAACAGCTGCAAAACAAATGTACAGGTCAGCTGTTAGCAAAGCTCTGGCGCTTTGATTCTTGCTGAGTCTTCCTCAGATATTTTACAGTATTGGTTTGTTTCGGCTACATTTCTCCAGCAAATGCTCAATTCTGTTTGACTGTTCCTCTCACTAGTCTGCCTTGTGGCTACCTCAAAATAAAAAAAAATGTTTAAATGTTTTTGTGACTGACCTTGTTCTGGTCCTTCTTGGTCCTCATCGCATCACTGTGACTGCTTCTGCCTCCAATCTCTTATGCACCCCACACCATGATCAGGGTTAAGCCCTCAAACTCTGCTCACAGAGTCCTGAAAGCTTGCTCTTATAGTTCTTTCCAGTTCAAACTCACCAACTAGGTGTTGTGTGCCACTTGCACACAAAAAAAAAAACAGTGGGATTAAGTGAGTGGCGCCAAATGCAGTTGCAGCCTTGTTGTAGGCATGAGACAGTCTGGGTGGAGGAATCAGCCGTTTAGAAGCCAACTAGAAAAATGGAGGGAGGTGTTAGCTGTGGAGACATAGGTGCACACTTAGATCAGCAATGTGCTGCCCTCCCCTAGTGGAAATCTTAAAAAAAAAAAATCCAAAACAAGAAAAACAGACATCAATCTTATTTCCTTGTTTAAAGCTTGGATGTAAAAGACTTCAATGAGTCTATTTTTAGCCATTTTTCTTAATTTTTGGACATAAAATATGTCCAAAATACAGTTAACTGAACCCCTACTAGTGATCGGTGCTGTGTGAGTGCAAGGCAATTCTCCACTACGTACACTCAAGGGTAACGCAATATGTGTAACAGAGGAGTTTAGGTACTGGTTTCCGGTTATAATTGACCCTAAGCAGTAATTATAAGACAATATGAAATAATTACCCAGAGTAGTAATGTTTCTTCTCAGGGACTGTCAGTGAGATTTAGAACAGCATCATCCCAGCAGAATGCGATGCCCAAGAGCATAGAACTTTATGTCAATTACTAGAACTTAGAATTCAAATTCAAACTCTGCACTGTGGTCAGTTGTCCCCTAGTGAGTTAATATCAGATTCATTTCTATAGCTGGGGAGCTATGATCACTAAAACTAGCTAAATGGCTACCAAAAATTGTCAAACATTTCTAAGAATTTTTTTTAAATTGCCAAACAAATTTAAAGAAACCAGGAGAACTGTGTTCCATGTGATGTATTTTAAATCAGCAGTAGCCATAAGCTCATAGGGAGCCTCCATCAGCTAGGCAAGATAAATATTTATGTCCCATATAGGGACAGGGGGCCCAATTCACAAACGTGTTGGAAATGCCACAAGCCTTGGGTGCGCCAAACATATGGCACACAGGTCTGGCGGCATACCCCGGCCGGCAATTGAGATTCTTGATCCCTTGCACTAGTTGTGGCCAGTTAGACCTCCTTTCTGCTAGTCTAACTTGTGGCAGTCTTGGAACCCTTTTTATGAGGTCTGTGCCAAATATTTGGAGCAAGCTGCCATAAAGTGGGAAAAGTGTCGCAAATGTGCCCTATCATCTTGAATCAGGCACAAGTTGCGACAAGTGTTTGGTGCGACTGCACCAAAAAATGAGTTTGATGCAGGCTTTGATGTAAGCCCTGCATCAACCTTCGTGAATCGGGCCCAGGGTCCCTTACAGAGAGTACAAGTGATTGGGGTCGTTAAGGAAACTTTTAAAAACAGATTGTGAGGCCAAGAACTGTCCTTACCTGCTGATGTGTAAGCTGATACTGGGCCAGATGTACCTTCAGAGTTGAGGATCTCAGATCTAAAGACTGTAAGTGTACCAAGTAGTCCAGAACTGTAGGCAGCCCTGCCTGCACTGGGGTCATCCTCCTGGAAGCCTACTAATAGAAGACTCTCTTCCACTTAGAAGAGCATGTTTTCTTCTTTGTTGCAGGTTTTCTAAAAAAACATTCAGTACTTTCAGCACCTCCTCTGATGGATTCAAAATAGAGAATTCCAGTTCATCAAAAATGAAGCTCTTAGGTGTAATGTTTTGAGATCTGGGAATGTTATCCTGCCCTGAAACAGTGGCAGCAGGATGTATCTCAATGGCAGGTTGATTGGGGTCCTGCTGGACAGGGTCAGAAGCAATGAGTACCAAGTCTGTGTGGCCCAGTTCAGGACTATCAGGATCGTCATTGCTAGATCTCTCTTGAGCTTTATCTTTACTTTCTAAATGAGTGAAAATGGTGGGAAGACATATAGGAACCTCCCTGTCCAGACCAGAACTAGGGCATCCTCTGGGACTGTGCCCTCTTGCAGGTGGCCTGCAACAAAACTGTAGGAGCTGATTTTTCTCCCAAGAGGCAAACAGCTTTACTTCTGAAGTGCCCCATCTTCTGAAGAGTGAAACCAGCACTTGCTGGTTCAAGGTCCACCAGTGTTTTTTCTGGCTGATTCTTTTAGGGAGTCTGGTAAGACATTGTCCTTGCTTGGCAGACGTACTGTAGAAATCCCTGCATCCAGGGAATACAATACGCTGGATCCGAGATCCCCATGGCTTCTGTCCAGTTTTGAGAATCTTGTTCCTCCCTGCTTGTTTATGTAATACATTGTAGTGGTATTGTCTGTTTGGAACTGAACAGACTGACCATGTAGATGGCAGGGAAAGGACTGAATTTCAAGCTACACTGCCCTGAGCTCTAGGAGGCTGATGTGCTCCTGAGTCTCCTGTGGGCACCAGACACCACTTACTGTGAGGTTCTTCAGGTGGGTGCCCAAGTCTAGTAGTGAGACATCTGTTATGAGGATACTTGTTGGGGATAGCTGGATAGAGGAAATGCCCTGTCTGAGGTTTCTTTCCTCCTTCCACCACTCCATTGCTTGCATGAAGATCTTCGTGACTGGTACTAGCTTTGACAGTGAATCCCACCTTTGAGACCAGTGGTCCATTAGGTGATACTGAATATCTCTCATCTGAAATCTGGCCTATGGCATCACTGCTGTGAATGAGACCATGTGGCCCAGCAACTGGAAGAAATCCTTTGCAGGCCTTGGGAGGCCCAGTCTGAAGGATTCTGCAGTAGCAATCAGATCTGATATCCTTTTTCATGGAGGGAAGGCCTTCTCTTGTAGGATATCCAGCTCTACGCCTATAAAGTCCAGCACCTGAACTGGTTCTGTCTGAGACTTCTGCAGATTTATCAGGAATCCTAAGTTCTCAAGGGAGCCCTTTACCTTTTGGATAGAGCACTTTGCCTCCTGCTCTGAGACTAGCCAGTCATCAAGGTAGGCAAAACCACCACACTTTGTCTTGTCATGTGTGCTGCCACCACGGCAAGGCACTTAGTGAAGATCCTTGGTGCTGAGGGGAGGCTGAAGGGAAGGGCTATGAACTGGTATTGGCAGTTTCCCATCCCGAACCTGAGATGTTTTCTGTGATTTGGTCTGACTGGAATGTGAAAGTAGGTGTCTTTCGGGTCCAGTAACCCTAGCCAGTCTCCTGATTGTAGGGATGGTATCACTTAACCTTTCCTTTTTTATATGTTTGTTCAGATATCTTATATCTAATGTAGGTTGCCAGTCCCCATTTTTCTTCTGAGTGTGGAAGTATATTGAAAACAGGCCCTTTCCCCACTGTGAGGTAGAGATTTTTTTTTACTGCTTTTACTTTCAGCTGTCTCTTTACCTCCAATTCCAGCAGAATTCTTTCTGTTGGTAAATAGGCTGGAAAGCTTTTTGGTCTCTGCAAATTTGGAAACCATTTGAGTTGCAGAGCCAATCTGTGACTCACTACTTTCAGCACCCACTTGTCTGTGATTATTTTTACCCATTCCTGAAAGTAGTGTTTCAGCCTTCCCCCACTGGCAATGGCTGACTGACAACCTGGGCAACATTGTCAGGGGTTTTATTTTGGCTGTGGCTTGGGAGCTGATGCTACAGCAGCAGCAGCACATCAGGATCCTCTGCTGCCTCTGCCTCTGTAGTAGCCTCTTTAGTGTTGGTACTCATATGGTGTATAGGGTCTAGGGTAGTACCCCCTACCCCTGCCTCCCCTTCTGTGGGGCCTGTAGGAAGTGGAAGCCTTTTCATTTTCAGTGTTGTTTTTATAAGTGGTCTTATACTTATTCACTTTTCATGTTGGCTCGCGCCCTGCACCTGCCAACATCTTGCAGTAGTAGCAGACTTGGAGGCACGGTCACTGTTGGGCGAGTGCAGGGCATGCATCAGAAGGTGCATCCCTCATTCTCCAATCAGGCAGCAGGAGGAGGCACTGACCTCATGCATGCCTAATGTGGCCATCACAACAAAGAAAAGGTCTGCTGCAATGAGAGCAAAGCTCTCATGCAGCATGACCATTACACGCCTCCGGTGGTGCAGGCAATATGGCGGCAGTGACTGCCACCACTGCTTGTCACACTGCCGATGGGGGATCCCACTCCCTGTTGACATAATGTGTTCCCCCCCTTTTGTTGATTGCTGAGGGGGTGCCCAATCACCCTTGGCATCATGCATCCACCCCAACAGTTTTTCTTTGCCAACGGGGGGCCCAATCCCCGTCAGCTTTTATCCCCTGTATTTTGCCGATGGGGGAGCCCATTCCCCATCTGCATCATGCACCCCCATTTGTTATGTGCCGACGGGATGCCTAACTCTGTCCGCCAAAGCAATCCCCTTCAGTATGTGCCAACGGTGGTGCCCAATCCCCCCATCGGTTAAAGCACATCCCCACCCACAAACACTGAGGTCTCATGCTGGGAGCCCACCCCAGCATGCCAAATCCCACCTGAAAAATGAAAACCGTCCCACAATGTCTTTTTAAAAAAAAAAACCCTGTAAAACAAAAACAGTCCCTCGCCGTCTCCCTGTCCCTCTCCCACAACCCACACCCACCCACTGCACACCCCACCTCCCCACACCCCCACACCCTATACTTACCTCTGGAGCTCAGCTTGATGATCTTCGGTGGACCAGAAACACGTCTGCACTCTTCAAAGCTGACCGCAAACTGAGGAAATACCAGTAAGCTGTATAATGGAATAAATAGTTTTTTTTCAACTTTGATGCATATGTCGGGCATTTTTTGGAATTTTGGCACCAAATTTTCAACATGGGGTTTTTGGGACCCCTCCTCATGAATTCTGGCACTGTGATGGCATTGATCAGTCCTGAAAGGTGATTTCGCGGTCACTGCATGGAATCACCTTTCAGGACTGATTAACACCAAGACAGTGCAAGAATTCATGAGGTGGGCTCTCAAAAAGCCTATGTTGTAAATTTGGTGGTAAAAATCCAAAAAATTACTGTTTTACAAGCGTGCATTGCGCAGTTTCCATGCATGCTTGTAACTTCATGAATTTGTAATATTTTGACACCAGATTTTCAACATTGGCATTTTTCCACACCTCTTTGTGAAAGGTACAGCTGTCATTTTTCACATCCTGGCCAAAATGTGTTTTTGCACTCCCGGCGCAGAATAACGTGTTTGCTGTGGGAATTCAGTGTTTGGGACAGATTACGAAAATGAATGTGGCACTGTTCATGAGCAGAGGTCCTAAAATGCCTATGTTGAAAATATGGAGATGACACTCCATAAAATGACTGTGTTACAAGCATGGTTGCACAGTTTGCACACACGCTAATTACGATTTTATAATATTTTCACTCCAGATTTCCAACATTGCCATTGTTCCACACCTCCTTATGAATAGTACAGCTGTCACTTTTCACCTCCTGGCCAAAATGTGTTTTCACACTTCTGGCGCAGAATAGAGCAGTCATTGTGGGAAATCCGTGTTCGAGACACATTATGAAAATGACAGTCACACTGTTCATTACCAGAGGTCCTAAAATGCCTATGTTCAAAATTTGGTGACAAAAGTCCATAAAATGAGTGTTTTCCGAGTGTGCATTGCGCAGTTTGCATGCACCCTCGTAACTTTGCAAATTTGTAGTATGTTCACTCCAGATTTTCAAAATTGGCATTTCTCCACACTTCCTTATGAACAGTACAGCTGTCATTTTACATATCCTGGCAGAAATGTATTTTCGCATGTCCGGTGCAGAAGTGCACGATTGCTGTGTGAAATCAGCTTTCAGGACAGTGTGAGGAAGTGATGGCGACACTGTTCATGAGCAGAGGTCCTAAAATGCCTATGTTGAAAATTTGCTGCCGAAAGTCCATAAAATGACTGTGTTGCAAGCATGCATTGCGCAGTATCCACACACCCTTGTGACTTCGCAAATTTGTCATATTTTCATGCCAGATTTTCAACACTGGCATTTTTTCACACCCCCTTATCAACAATACAGCTGTCATTTTTCACATCCTGCCCAAAATCTGTTTCTGCACCTGTGGGCCACAATGGCGTGGTCGCTGTGGGAAATCAACTTTTGGGACTGATTAACAAAATCACAGCGTCACTGTTCATGAGGGAAGGTCCCAAAATGCCTATGTTAAAAATGTGGCTAGCATGCGCAATTTCTATGCATGCTAATGACTTCTCCAATTTGTCGTATTTTCACTCTAGATTTTCAACGTTTCCATTTTTTATGCTTCCTCATGAACAATACAGTTGCCATTCTCCACATCCTGCCCAAAATGTGTTTTCTTCCCTGTGTCGCCAAATGGCATAGCTGCTGTGCAAAACCACCTTTCAGCTCACAAACTGATTGTGCCGTTTCTCATGAGGTGGCCTCACAAACAGCCCATGTTGAAAATCTGGAGTGAAAATACCACCGCACCCCTATGGTGTTAGGGTTTCCAACTGTAGAACCCCACCCAGTATAGACTGACAGGCACCAGGGCTGTGACTTCAGATCACCAGATGTAATGCTCATGCCATTGCACCCCCACCCTGCAGCCACTGACAGGCATCATGGTGTGCCTTGCACTGTTCGGCCACAAAATTCACCCCATTCTCCTATACTGCACCCACATCAGCGTATTTCCTTATGGAATGGGGTAAGTATAATACCCAAAGACCCCAAAGCACACCACAACACTTTTCAGCATCTACAGAGTAGGGTGACGTACAATGGCATGAGCGTTATAGCTGATGACCCAAAGGCACACCCCAATGCCTGTCGCTCTCTACAGGGTGAGGGTGGGGTTGGCATCACTTCAATACTTCACTGCCATTCCTATTATTCATCTCTACTTCTGGCACTACCAAAGCCAATGCCAGTGAGACAACATTCAGCATCGACAAATGCTTTTTTCATGTATGCCTCTGTTTTGTCACCAAATAAGGAATTTTCCTCAAAGGAGAAATCAATGGCTTTAGTCTGGGTACCCTGGGAAAGAATGGTAACCCTTAGCCAGGCAAACCTCCTCAATGCCATTTTATGGGTTAAGACCCATGATGCAGAATCACTGGTGCCAACAGCCATGTGGAACTGGTATATAGTGGCATTCAGGGCTGACTGCTGTGGCAGCCAGGCCCTGACCTACATCACCATCAGTCTTATCCGTCAGTGCCATCATTGCATTCCGTAGTGCTTTCTGGTACTGAGCTACATACGTCAGATAAGCTGCTTGCCCCAAGAGCAGGGAAGCTGTTGTATACTTTTTTGGTCATAGTATGCAGTTTCCTGGAAAATTTCTCAGTAGGATGTGTGGAAAAGGAGACCTTGGCCTTCTTATGAGCAGCCACCTGGACCACTCCCTTATGATCAGGATGGGCATACAGGTATGTTGCTCCCATCTGTCCACCTCATACATTTTTTTTCTTTTTTTATCAATGTCAACAGTTGAATTAGGTGCTGGCATGATTTTTGAAGTAGCTTTTTGTAATGGCTTGTGGATGAGGACTAGCAGTTCCTTGTGGGTGCTAGCCCCATCATGTCAATGAGCTCCACTTCCTCCTCATTCCTTGTTTCATGAGAGGGGACATTGAGGGTGTTCACTATCTGTTTGATAAATGTGGAGTAAGAGGTTTAATCCTCTGTGGGCCTAGGAGGGGATTCAAACTCTTGATCAGCTCAATCATCGGGTTCTGTAGGTTCATCTTCTTCCTCCTCAGCATATTACAACACATATCCTGCTCTGCAGGAAAAAGATCTGGGACCTGATTCTGTGGAGGGGGGGCATGCATATTGAGAAAGTTTCCCATAACCTGGAAGGCTTAGAAAAACTGCTATGCTTTGGCCATGTCCTCTGTTGAGGGCATTTGTCTTTAGTCCGCTGCCTACTCCATTTCCTTTGCAAGAGAAGTGGCAAGGACATGCTTTTCTTTTTGTTTTTTCTTGGCAGGCACTGGTTCCAGTACCTGCTCTGAGGCACTTTTATTTATATTTTTGCCATCACTGGACTCAAGGTTCTCCCTTTCAGACACCCTGGCCTCCGTACAGTCTTCACTGGGTCTGTCTGATGGCTGAACAGCTTTATCTTTTTTATCTGTCCCCTTTGACAGGGGCTGCTGCTCTTTATGAAGAGACAAACCCTCTGATGCATGCTTCAACCTGATGTGATACAAAAGTATGCAGGATCAACCAGATAAATACCTCTATGTATAAATTAAATGTAGGATCCACCAGGTATTTTAAATAACTTACTAAAAAAAGACACGATTCCTCCACGTCCTCTTGCTTAGTGAGAAATGTAGCCACCATTTTTTTAGGAGTCCCTCCCAAACATGATTATGAACCAATGGGATAGCACAATACAAATGTAGGGATGTCTAGTCCCTAACAACCTTGCAACTCACCCTAGCAACCAGCTGTAAGTCACGGAATAAGACGCAGATGGCAAAGATGACTTTTGTTAAAAAAAATAAATAAAAGCAGCTCAAACTATATTTTCTATATAGAGGTATTTATCTGGTTGATCCTGCATATTTTTGTATCATATCAGGTTGATTCTGCATCTGCGGGACTACAGGAGTGTTTGTGCATGCCATGCGGCTGGTTTGTTTAATCTGGTTAATTCTGCGGTGTCTGTTATTGTGGCTTGTGCACTTCTGAATTCAACTGGAATGCTGTTGTACCACACAAGGGTCGAATAGCATTCCATGACCATTGAATTGTGGCACAACAGCATTTCAGCTGAGATAAAAATCGAGGTAGAACAACACTCTACCATACAATCTAATCTGCTTTTTGTTGGTACGCATGATGCATTTTTCCTTTAGTTAGTTAGTTCGATACAATGGTTATCCAGGAAAAGACCACTGCACCGAAGCTCATTTCCAGGTGCAGCCCAGGGGAGTGAGTTAGGTCGGATAATTGCACAGACAAAATAAATTTAACAATGCAAAAAAAAATTACTTATTAATCATAAAAGTTCCACCTGCAGTAAGGTAAGCATTTAGGTCTACTTGAGTTTTGTGTTTAAAAATTTAAAACAAACTGCAGAGTGCTACTCCATTTAGTATGACTGTGGCCTTGGATGCTGTTCTGACAACCCTGGAAACTGAGCACTCTGTTTAGTGAAGTCATTCTTTGCTAATGTTTTGAGCCTGGGAATCTGCTGAGTTCTGGTTCATGCTGCTTGAGTGACTTGCCCCTTGGCATTAACAACCCTCAAATGGAAGGAACACTGACAGCTTGGCAGATGGCAGCTTGAATGCCAGAGTTGCCTGAACTCTGAACTTGGATTGCTGGGTACCCTGTCACAGTTCTATGATGAACTGTGACAATGCTGATAAACAGTTCTTTCTCTCAAGACTGGCTGTGGGAATTTAATCTGGCCCCTCCACCTTATTGCATGTACTACTGGCTGCTGCTTCTGTTTGATTCCTCCCCTGAAAATACAGGCAAGGCTTTCTAAAATGTTGATTCTACTTCCTGGAGCTTGCTGCCTCTTGTACAATACCTACAGCGGCTTATCTAGATCTGCTTTGGCCTCTGAACCACCTAGGTCTTCCCTACCTTTACACTCTCTGCCTCCTCCCTTTCTGCACTCTTTACCTAGCCATTATGACTGGCATCATTTAAGAAAACTTCACAGGACCAAAACACTGCAAACACCTCTGCAACACAAAATATGTGGTTAGTCACTCCCTGCTCATTCTACCAGCATTGTGCTTGCAGTCTGATACTGAACAGGTCTACATAACACATGTTTTTGTCTTTGCATGGCAGAGCACACTTCATTTGCTTTTCTGGCTGCTCCTGACCTGGCCTTCTCTCAAACCAGGGTTTTTGAGTGGCAGAGCACACTTTACCTGCTTTTCTTGCTGCTCCTGGCCTTCTCTCAAACCAGGGTCTTTCAGCTGCATCAGTCTAATCTAGTACCTTACTGCTTATCTGTGCTTTTCTCTACCATCATATGGCTAGCATAGTACTTCTCTTAGCAGATTGACTTTTCTGTGCATTTCAGTTCACTGTATGGCTCACTATGTGCTGTTTCTCTCTAACATGCTTCAACTTTTCTTTCACAATGCAGCATACCCTGTCATACTTCTTAACTTCCTGGCTCAAAAGTCAAGAACAAGGCTAAATAAAGCCAAGAGCAAATAAAAAAAAGTAAAAAGACATCTTAAAATGGGTAATGTTGACTAATAATATTTATGAGGTGCAGCATGTTCTAAATGACATAATCTGAGGGAGAACTAACTTTATACCAGACATTGCAGAAGGACTGGAGGGTGAGGTTTGTCTGTTTGCAGATGACACCAAGATCTGCAACAAATTAGATGATCCAGATGGGGTGGGCAGAATGAGAAGAGATCTGGATAAACTAGCAAAATGGCCGGAAGAGTGGCAACTGGGGTTTAAACGCAAAGAAGTGCAAGATCATGCACATAGGGAAGAGAAACCCTGAAGCCACCTATAGGCTGGGAGGGGAGTTGCTGGCAGTCACAAGAGAAGAAAAGACTTGGGCATCATCATCACCAATGACCTGAAATCATCCAAGCAGACCACTAAAGCAGTAGGTAAGGCTAGGGGGATGTTGGGGTGTATTAGTAGGGGTATCACAAGTCGGAAGAGGGAGGTAATAATCCCTCTTTACAAGACACTGGTTAGGCCCCATCTGGAGTACTGCATGCAGTACTGGAGGTCACACCTTCACAAGGACATTAACCAAATTGAGGCAGTCCTGAGAAGGGCAACCAAAATGGTGCAGGGACTGCATCAGAAAACATATGAGGACAGAGTAACGGAGCTCAATAATGTATAACCTAGAGCAAAAGAGAGAGAGAGAGAGAGAGATGATATGATCAAAACAATCAAACACCTTAAGGGCATTAACAAGGTGAAAGAGTCTAACATGTTTCAATATAAGAAAAATAGCAGGACAAAAGGACACAGCATGGGATCAGGGAGAGGCCAATTAAGGGGTAATGTGAGGAAGTTCTTTTTCACAGAAAGGGTGGTGGATGCATGGAACGGCCTACCTCAGGAAGTGGTGGATAAGAATACAGTGCAGGGTTTCAAACATGCATGAGATAGGCATAAGGGAGCAATACAGATGAGTATGAAGAGATAGGCTACTGACAGAGCAAAGACCGATGGCACATTCATAAGGTAGAAAAAGAAATGGGCAGACTGGATGGGCCTTGCGGTCCTTATCTGCCGTCAACTTCTGTGTTTCTATGTTTCTATTATTTTGAGCTTCAAAAGTCAAATCCCTACTCTTCAGTGACAAAATCACAATTTGGTGGGAAAGAAGAAATATTTGAGGTAAAATCAGGGACATCCCTGAAAATCAGTACAGCTGAGAGGTATGTATGCTGTGCTTTCTTGTCCAGCAAGAGAAGAAAGTCAATCTAGGGGCTTACCATAGATAGCTGTTTCCTCCCCAGCCCTATCACAGCCTATAGCAGCAAGCCCTTAAAGACAAAACCCACAGAAATAAACTCATTCGAAGGTTGCACACGTTGCTGGTTATAAATTCCCTCAGATGATAAAGCAGGCAAAAGTAATTGTGCTTTAAACATTTTTTGTTAAGAAAATGTTATTTGAATACACAGTTATAAGTTATGTACCCTGCTTCGAGTAAGCTGTTGCTGCTTCTGTCTCTTTATAGGGTAATGGAGATGCCTTATGCCTACCAGTGCTGTGCATTTGGAGCTTGTGAAAACCTCTACAAACTATCCAATCAGTTGAACAAAGATGAAAATAGCAGTGCAGATGATATTCAGAGCAAAGATGCTGGGATGTTGCCTATTCAAGGTATTTATGACAATACTATCCTTTTTATATTACTAAAAGAGCTTAAGTGCAATAACACTAGGGCAAGAATTATATGAAAGCGTACAGGGTTCAAGCTACATCTGAAGAAAACACAGTTACACATATCTCCAAATGGAGTGCATTGTGAGTATTATCTACAACCACCATAAGGACGTTTAGGCTGGCTTAACTTATGCAGGAGTGTAAGGTATAATAGGCCTTACAAACAACACACAGAGGCCTTTGAAGACTGTTTTCAAAACCTATGGTACTTTATAGTCCTGAATAAAGCACAGCCAACTTCAGTTCCCTCATGTGAATAAATCAGTCATGATGTATTACATTAGGGCGATATGTGTAATACTACAACATGTTTCTAACTTACTGTTACATACTGTGTAAAATATCAATGACTACTGTAGGTTCGTTGTTATACGCCAGAATCTATGAGCAAGGGGTGGTGGCAGCCCCACCAACACACACACACACACACACACACACACACACACACACACACACATATTTCCCAGATACATTCAACGTGCCCCTTTCATGCATGCAAGGTCAGAAAGAAAGCAATCATGGTCTCTTATGTTATTACTACAGCCCCCCCCCCCCATGCACACACACACGCGTGCACACACACACACACACACACATACACTTTCCCATGTTCTGGCACCCCTGGTTCAGAATTAAAATGTTGCTGAAAGACCACTTGAAACATACTGTAAGTGTAGCTGGCCCTCATTATAGTGTATTTTAGTTTGGAAAGGGCTCCATTCTTGTATGAGGTATAGTCACTCTTGTGTGGCAGGAGGGTTAGTTGGGAAAATAATCAAAGGGTAAATTGTCAATGGTTTACAGCACTCCTCAATCTTGAAATGACCTACATACATCAGGCAATTGAACAGTTTGTGAAGTTTCAAATCAAGTGTCAGGAAACCTTAAATTGTCTACCATACAATTTCTGTAGTGAGGTATCCATGCATTCGTATGGATCCAGTAGGCAATAGTGTGCATATGATTGGAAGACAGACACAAATAAACAGACATGTAACCTTAATTGTTAGTTACTGTATATTTTAGTTGACAAGGTGTGAATGCTATAACTGAATTTGCTGCAGCCATCAGGGCCTCATTTTCAGATTAAATATATTGTCTCAACAAGAACAATCCCATAGATCAAATATTAATTAATTAAATCAATACATATCTTCTGTCACCACAGTACTGTCTTATTATGTTTCAGTATGGCTTAAAGCAGCAGTACTATATAAAAAAGCAGCTCTTTTGCAACAGTTTGCTTCCTGTGCTCTGCTGAGCACTAACCTGGTAATCTTTCTTGTCTTTGCTGTACTGTCATACCATAATTCACTCTATTTTTCTTTGTTTTTGTTTACATTTCTTCCACCCATCGTGTTGAATTGGAACCCTCTGCTGCCATCCTCACACACGCATGACTCACAGCACTACACAGGGACAGCGGGAACGTGCAGCACAGGGTCCCACATAAGTAAACAAAATACATGATGCGACATGAAGGGGACATTTGGCTGCAAATTAGGCAGCAGTCATATTTACTGTGGTTCCACAACAATGGAAATACATATTAAATATTTACAAAACTAAAGATCACTAGAAAAAAATATTTAAAGACATGGAAACAGAACTATGGCTTCATGTTTCCAGCCAAAAAGCAAACTTTTGGTAATCACTTCCTGATTGTCTAATACTGCTGCTTTAATATGCCTGTCTTGCAGATGATGATCTTGCTCTGCTGTTCTATTTAAGAACATACTAGGAAACAAAAATGTATTTTATCAATGTGTCTTGTTGACATATTTAATAAACAGAATAAAATATAATATCCCATACTAGTGGTAAATACATTGAGAAAATAAATCATGTTATTTAGGGATACATATTTATTTTCATTTAGAACACATGTTATTTCACTTAGAACATTTTATTTTTGCTTAGAATCTGAAAACAGAAGAGAAAACAATGAACCAGATAGAGAGTTTACAATAAAAAGAAAGACAATTTTAAGCTAGAACAAGGTAAAATACTAATAAAAGCATCACACAATGAGTTGTATATATCAGATACATAATGAGTTGCAGTAGAATAACACTTTTATCGCCACATGTGGGTGGGAAGACTATCATAGCTTACTGGCTTCACCACTCATTAGTTATGGGTCTTACAGCGCACTAGTAGAAATAAATGTGTTATCCCACTGCAACCCATTATGTATCCCCTATTTATACAACGTATGTTGTCAGATAAATGAGAGTATAAAACATGATATCTCACATGGGCCGTGAAGATAACATTGTTATCTTCATGTTCCTATACGTCATATGTTATCTCCACGTTCCTATACGTCATATCGAAACTTATCTGGTTGATCCTCTGTGTGCAGTTTGAAGCTTTTTTTACAACCAACTACAGAAAAATTACAGGAAATTCTAACTTACTGAACTCGGGGCACATTCTAAAAAACATTTACCAATGTACAAATCGTCACTGTCTATAGCGCTCGGTCACGCTACAATTCTAGGGAAAGTGAAACTACTCAGAGTGGCAGGATCAACCAGATAACCATGTAAATGTCACTTTTTCCCAAAACAATAGCAGGATCAATCAGATATTTTTACTAACTTTAAACTGACAGGATCAACCAGATATTTAAAAACCCTATATAATCTATTATGTTGGGGAAGCATGTGGAGCCCTGTGTGTGTGTGGGGAGGGGGCATGGCATGATAAACCAGATAATGCTTTTTAAAACTAACCATAAATAGCAGAATCCATGCAAATATTTCTTAAGCAATAAATGACATCTGCTGTTTTAGCAGCGTTTCTGTAAAGGGGTTGTATTGCTAGGGCCATCACCTTTATGTCACCATTGCATTGAGAGACGCGTAGTGAGTTGTGTTAGAGGGCAGGGGGCAAAGCATCGTTTATATAACGAATATGACATGGCCCGACTGAGAGATATCATATTTATCTTCACTCGAGGGCCAGTGACATCAAGATATCTCACTCGTGGCTTCGCCACTCGTGAGATATCATGATATCACTGGCCTCTCGTGAAGATAAATATGATATCTTCAGTCGGGCCATGTCATATCCCATATATACAGTATAAAGATATATAAATACATATAATATATACATGCTATATCCCACTTTTTATTATTCTAAAATTGCTGTAGACTAATAGGTCCAAATATTCAAACAGAAGTGCAAGTGCACTGCAAATATTTGTGCTGTGGTTGTGCTTGTGCCTGATCTGGCTGTTGCTATATTCAGTTGGATAGTGAGCAGCGCCATCTGACTGAATATCGGGCTGTGCTGGTGCAGCACTAAGTGCTACTACACTGCCTCAACACAGACCTGGGCTGTATCTAGCCCACAGTGAATATCTCTGCCTGAAAGGGGATAGTGCCAAGACCCCTGTGGGCTATATTCAGCCATGACTTGCAAATGAGCCTATTGGGCATGCAAGGCAGTAAAAGGCTTTTTACATACACAGTCTCACTTGCATGGGGCACAGCAGCCCCTTCGTGCCATTGCCACAGTTCCAATGACCTCTATGGTGTGCGCCCCCCACCCAACCATATTACTGACATTGCGAGTTCACTCCTGGGCTAGGTTTCTGTTGTTTTTTTCTTTTACTCTGTATTGACACTGGCTACCCACCTGGTGCTGGTTTGATTTTTATAAATTTTGCCTGAACACCAGGAATTCACTCTGGTGACTGTTTTATTTTTTTCTAACCCCCCATAGTACACACACACACACACACACACACACACACACACACACTGAGTGCCCAACTAAGAAGTTGGATATTTTTAAATTAAAAACCAAAAAAGAAATGCAATTCCCCCCACCGACATTATTACATTAAAAAAAAAAAAGAAATGGAATCCCCACCCACATTCTTAAATTAAAAACAAAAAGAAATGCACCCCCCACCCACACACTAGCACCAGTCTCCCTTCTCCCCCGACCCAGCCACATTTAACTCCCTTGCCCCAGCACACTATAATGCTATCTTACCTCCTCTCCCTCCAGGAACCATTTACTTAACAAAAATGAAGTGGCAATCAGTACAACCCACCTCTCAGCGCCTTGGCCATCAGCCATCTGACTGACTTGATATAAGATGATTACTAAAATACATGCATGCAGCGTCTGCCTGGATTGGTGGTAGTTCAGGTGGGTGTTAAAGATCCCATGGCACTTATCGAAAAGAGTAGGGGAATTTCCCCAGTGTCCTGGCCAAATTTCCCTCATTCACAAAAAAAAATACCACCAACAGCTTAGTCTGGTTCAAGGTCAGTTGGCATTCATCTGTATCCCCCTCCCCCGGGTCATGCCTGAAAATAGGCAGGATTTGTCTAGTGCACTTACCCAGTCAACAAAAACTAATAAAATAAATAAATAAATAAATAAATGCCAGAAATCCCGGTTTGTGATAAAGATCTACTTCTGCCTGCCTTTTGTACTATACTCCAGACCATTATTGAAAATGAGAGGTTAAATCCCAAACAAGGTAACTGTAACTGTGACCCCCCCCATCACCTGTTTCAGTAAAGTACATATGCTCTGAAGTCCACTGGTCCCCCCAAAAGAAAAAATCACCCATTTCATTAAACATGCCTCAGCGTCCAGCGGTTTGTGCTGCCCCTCCCCCCGCTTGCCCATTTCATTAAAAGTAAATACTGTATGCCCTGGTGTCCAATGGTTTCCTCCACCCTCCCAATCACTTGTAAAGTAGATATGCCCTGGTGTCCAGTGGTTCCCCCACCTCCCCAATTGCCCATTTAATTAAAGTAAGCATGCCCTTGTGTCCTGGAGTGCTCCCCATCCCCCCAATCACCCATTGCATTAAAGTAAATATCTCCTGGTGTCCAGTGGTTCCCTCTGCCCCCCCGATTGCCCATTTATAACAAATAGTGGTGGTCCAGTGTCCCCCCCACCTGACCTGCCCACTCATTTCCCACCTCCCTGCACCCCCCAACCCTGGTGGTGGGTGATCCTCCAAGTCTGATATGGTGACCCACATAGCCCTCCTCTCACCCCCTCAGACGGCCACCGTGTGAGCTGTCAGTGAAAGCTCATACAGTATAAGTACTGTACGTGCACTCACTGACAGTTCATAGGGCAGCCAACCAAGGAGGTGAGAAGAGGGCTGTGCCAGTCACTGTACTGGGCTTGGAGGATTGCTGGCTATCAAGTAAGGGGGATGTGAGGAGGTGGGATGTGAGTGGGCAGATTGGGTGGGAAGACACTGGACCACCAATGCTTGTTGTAAATGTGTAAATAGGTGATCAGGGGTGAGTGGAACCACTGGACACCAGGACATATTTACTTTATTGAAACAGGCCCTTGGGGTGGGAGAGCCACTGGACACCAGGGCTACTTACTGATATGAAATGGGTGATCAGGGGGGTGGGGGAGCCCTGGACAGCAGGGCTACTTACTGATATGAAATGGGTGATCAGGGGGTGGGAGCCACTGGACACTAGGGCTTACTTACTGATATGAAATGGGGTAATCAGGGGGTGGGGAGCCACTGGACACTAGGGGCTTACTTACTGATATGAAATGGGTGATCAGGGGGTGGGGGCCACTGGACAGCAGGGCTTACTTACTGATATGAAATGGGTGATCAGGGGGGTGGGGGAGCCACTGGATACCAGGGCTTACTTACTGATATGAATCAGATAATCAGGGGACAGGAGATGCCGCTGTATACCAGGACTTAGTTATTGATGTGAAACAGGTAATCAGGTGGGCGGGGGGAGCCACTGGACACTAGGGCCTACTAAGTGACATGAAAAGGATGATTTGGTGATTGGAGGATCACAGTAGACCACCAGGGACTGAATACAGTACATATGCTCAAGAAGTGATTGGGGGATCATACTAGACAACCAAGGAAGATTACAGTGCTGGAATGGGAGTTTGGGGGCAGAGTACAGCCAACTCTGCCTTCAGTGGGGTGGGATGCAGGCTTACCGTTCAGTTAAGAGGTTGTTTGCAGCAGTGGTAAACTACTCCACTTTGGGGGCTGTTTACCACCACCACAAACCTTTGAATATACTGCTGCACAAGTATGCATGAAAGGATGCCCTCCTTTGCATAGGCACAGTGGAATGTTAGTGGTTTGGCACCACCAGGTTTCCAGGGAGCTATCAGGGCTTCTAACTATGGGCCATCTGAGAGCACTCACACAAACCCAGGTTATCACACCCGCTAACCCTTTCAGTGGGTGCGCTAAAATTTGAATATCAGGACTCTAATGTTTGTACTTAATTAAAAAAAAAAGTTGCCAATTATAATGATCAAAAGCTAGGTATTATTGAAAAAGGTAATGTTGAAGTGCAAAATGCATTTTGTCTTACAGATGAACATGATTTTGAAGATTTTCTACTAGACTTTGAAGAAGACCCCAAAGCTCTTCATTCTGTGCAGTGTTCTCCATCACCAGGTATACTACAGGCAGACAGCATGCATTAGCAAGGGGGGGGCTAAGGATACTGGAGGTAGTGAGACTCTTTTTCTAAATTATAACAAGGGTCTGAGGGATGGAGCTTTCCCAGTGGCTGTAAGCATTCTTTCTTTCTTTATTTTATTTATTAAATGAATTGGAATTACAAACTTTTGAGTCAAAAGGAAGCACATAGTCATGGCAACACCTCCACAGCGACACCGCCAAGGAGAAGTACTGAAGACCTATAGCCACTACAGTGAAGGGGGAACTGAAGCAACTCACTCCCAGAGTGTCAGCAGTCACTCGGAAAGCCCACAAAAGTGCCGGCCACACCCACAAACATCATCTCTGTGACCTCAGGGAGGATGGAGTCGGGATTTGTCTAGAACACAGAGGGAAATAAACTGCTGGTGGTGGAAGGCTACACATACCAGCGAGAATAAAGCCATGGGGAGAGAACATATTGGAAGTGCTGCGACTATGCAGCAACCCAGTGCAAGGGCCAAGTGGTCACCATTGCAGGGGGTGACCCAACCGTCTCCGGCACCCACAACCATGTGTCTGACTCAGCCTCAGTGGATGTCCAGAGGGTGCATGCTGCAGTGAAGCAGTGGGCCAGGGACATAAACGAGACATCCCAGCAAATAGTCATTGCCTACTGTTCAGGCATGAATGAGGCCATGGGGAGCAGTCTACCACCCGTACCTCTCCTGAAATGGGCAGCTCAACGCATGCGGCGCACCTCCCAACATGCACCTGTGGATCCCCAGACACTAACGGACCTGATGATCCCAGAGGAGTTCTGCAGGACAGAAGGGGGGAGACATTCCAGCTGTATGACTCAGAGGGCATCAGTGACCTCAGGTTCCTTCTGTACAGCACCACCAGGAACATGGAATACCTGGCCCGCTGCACCACCTGGCTTGGGGATGGCACATTCAAGTGCTGCCCATGCCTTTTCCAGCAGCTATACCCCCATGCATGGGGTTGATGGCATCACAGTCCTGCCCGCTGTATATGTGCTGATGTCCAAAAGGATGGTGGCTGCCTACACAGCAGTATTCACAAAGGTGGAGGAGCTATGCCCTGCAGGTGGACCACAGCACATGCTGATCGACTATGAGATAGCTGCCTACAGGGCACTATGGACAGTGTTCACACAGGGGGAAGTGCATAGCTGCTTCTTCTACCTGTGCCAGTGTGTGTAGCAGCACATACAGCAGAATGCAGAGCTGGCTCACCTGTACATCAGCAATGATGTGTGTGCCATGCACCTCCGCATGCTGCCTACACTAGCCTTCGTGCCCCCGGGAATGTCATGGTCACATATGAGGAACTCCTCAGCTGGCCCTATTTCACGGAGCATGAGGAGACCCTTGCTCCTGTCCTTGATTATTTTGAGGACACATGGTTGGGACATCCTGTCCACAGTGGCCACTGCCACAAGCCACTGTTTCCCATCCCCATGTGGAACTGCCATGCCTCTGTCACCAAGGGGATGTCTTGCATGAACAACGCTATTGAGGACTGGCACAGAGCCTTCAGTGCCCTGCTTGGTGCTGCACATCCCACACTGTGGTGCTTCCTGGAGGTCATGTGGGGGGAACAGTGGCTGACAGACGTGAAGAGGCACAGGCGGTTTCCGGGCAAGCGGTGGGGTGCTCCCGTAGGTGTTGGAGAGAATGCACCTGCCGGATCACCAACCTCATTGCCCAATACAGCACCTGTAGCCACAGGGACTACCTCATGGGGCTGGCGCTTAACATCATCCTCCAGGTCTGACCACCATGGTGGGGGCCACTGGCAACGGCCACCTGTGCAACCCCCCGTGACTGGCAGCAGTCTCCTATGTCACTCCATCCCCTAGCGCCCCAACTGTGTCCATGCCAGGGCTTGCAGTGGTGCCAACGCAGCACCATGTGTATGTGTAGTGATCCATGTACCTCAGCTGATGTTTGCCTGCCCTGCTATCCTGCTGTGTGATTGGCTATGCTGGACACCATCAGGCACCATTCTGTCTATGTGGGGTCCAGTGTCTGTCTTTGCCATGCTGTGTGCTGGACTGGTATGCTGCTTTGTCCTGTGGGCCACTGTGCTTCCTGCTGCTGTCTGCCTCCCACCAGGCATGTCGGCCTGATTACCATCGTGGTCTGGGATTCGGGGGGGGGTCAGTCGCCATGCCATGGCGCTGGTAGTGTCAGTCTGTGGTGCGCCATACTGTGTTCAGTAATGCTGGTGGCCATCATCATGTCCATGTCGGATGCTGCATCAGTGGCCTGTCTGTCGATGTCCTTTGCATTGGGGATCTTTCCGGCATTGCCCTGGTATCGCTGTGGGGGATGTCGGCAGGGTGTCTGTCACTGCTCTGTGGTGCTTCTGAGTCAAAAGACTCTTTTGCAAAGGTTCCACATCAGGGAGGTACAAACAATGAAACAGCAAATGACATGGTAAAGGGAACACATGCAACAAGCAATTATGATTATACAGGATAGTAACTATCCATAGTCAAAACAAACAGTGTAATAAATCAATCAAATAGGCAAGCAAAGTTAAAACAAAGTCCATAAAATCTCAGTGGGGGCAAGGGTACAGTCTGAGAACAAGGCCAAACCAGGATAAAATCTTAAGGTAAGACACAATCACAAGAGCTGGAGGAGACAATGTGTTCCCTGAGGACAGCTTTGAAGGTACCAAATTTAGGCACAGCAGGGATGGCAGCCAGTAGAGAGTTCTGTCAGCCTTAATCTTTTGTTATCATACATGTAAATTCTACTCACATGTTGAACAAGTTACAACACTATTTAAAAAAAAAACATTTTTATTATAATAGCAATAAGGTATTCCAAGGGGTTATATTAATGGTCAGTTGAGGCCGGCCCGGTGGCGCTGAGGGTTGAGGCGCTGGACGCCACACCTCACGTGACACGCCCAACCTGGGTTCGGGGAACAGACTGGCGCCGGGTCGGTAGGGAAGGGGGTTGAGGTCTGAGCGCCTATGTGGTGCTCTCCTCGCCGGACCAAGAGGATGGGATGGCCCAGTGTGCCAGTGACCTCTGGTGGAGATCAAGGGGTACTGCAGCAAGCTGGGCCAGCAAGTAGTAGCATGACCAACGCAGGCAGGGTTGCCATGCACCAGTTGCATCGGGGCATGCACACGCATGGGGAGGGAAGCAGGCATAGAAAATGGAAAAACCCGGTCCTGGGGTTAGGCAACGGCACCAATCCCTATGCCCGCAGCCGGGTCCGACTCCTCCAGCCTTCATTGATCTCTCGCCCGAGGCCCACGTCCGCAGATGGAGTCTAAACTTCAAGAGCACCCAAGGTAGGAGGGGCGGCCCCACCCCAGAGGGGTTAAGCTGGGGGTGCCAACTGCGAGGCGGGTTGGGGGAGAGGAAGGTTCGGTTGGGGGGGGGCTTCAGGCTGGGCAGGAACAGGTTGGATGCCTGAGAGATAGCTCTCAGGACCACGACCAGAGGAAAGAAAGTTTAAAAAAAAAAAAGAAAAAATGGTCAAGTTGATCACCCTCTAAGGGGCGTGTGGCACTCAACTATGCATGGTACCACATTACACCCATAGAGGGTGATTAACAGACCATTAACATAATCCCTGATCAAGTCTTATTGCTTTAATGTTGTGATGCAGTTATAGGTATAACATGTTAACTGAAGAACATCGTTAAAGCAGCAGTTCATAGAAATTTACTCAGTATGTTCCATTATGCACTCCTATTCTTCTCCTGATGTTGATTCCTGCTATTCATTTTTCTTACTTTTCAATCCGTTCATACTGGGCATCATTTTATTGTGTGTTCACCATGTCATATGTTTCGTTTTGTGGCCTGGTGTTTGTCCTGATGTCCCTAGTGTTTTATAAGGTCAGGGGCAGTTTCTGTAATTCATCTTAATTACAAGTAGAAGGACATTAAAAGACAATGAAAATTGTCATGTTATATTTTTATGTTTGCTTGCACGCATGTACAAGAAACATAGCGCCACCATCCGAGATACCAGATGCAGTAGCATACAGTTGAAAGGGAGAGCTCCGCTTCAGTGAGCAGAGCTCTCCCCCCCCACGCACGCGGGCACACAAGCACTGCATTTTGCGTGCTCATGCTCGTGCGCGCGCCCCCCGACACGCACACACTGTATGACCGACAGGGTGCCCAATCCCTGTCGGCTCCAGGCCCCCCTCAAAAAAAAACAAGCTTCCCGGTGCCACGCTGGGAGCCCACCCCAGCATGGCAAACGATGTAATGGCCAACGGGGGTGCCAAATCCTCTGTCGGCTCCATGTCTCCAGGCCCCCCTCCAAAACGTTTTCAGGTGCCACGCTGGGAGCCCACCCCAGCGTGGCAGAAACTGTTATGGCTGACAGGGGTGCCCAATCCCCCATCGGCTCCAGCCCCCCCAAGCAGCCTTCCCGATGCCACACTGAGAGCCCACCCCAGCATGGCAAACATCCCACGGCGTCCTCCTTTAAAAAAAGTCCTGAAGAAAAAAAAGGTCCCTCGCAGTCTCGCTGGCCCCTCCCCACCCCCATCTGCACCCACCCACCACTCGTGCCCTGCCTCCCACCCCCTCACCCCATACTTACCTCAGACTCTAGCACAATGATCTTAGGTGGACCGGGAACACGTCTGCACTCTTCAAAGCCGAACGTGAACTGAGGAAATGCCGGTAAGCTGTATAATATAATAGATAGGGTTTTTCAACTTTGCTGCATATCTCAGACATTTTTATGTTTGCTTGCACGCATGTGCAAGAAACATAGTGCCATCATCCGAGTTTTCGGAGGTGTGTCACCCCCTCTTCCAATTCAGTCAGTGTGTTGGCAGGCACGGCCCCAGTCTGCCAGTGCATGCTGGAGCTGTCTATGACAGCTCCAAAATGCAGTGGCGTACAGTTGAAAGGGGGAGCTACACTTCAGTGAGCAGCAATAAGATATCGCCTGCTCATGCGCAGCTCCCCCTACACACACACACACACACACACACACACACACACACACACACAACACACACACACACAACACACGCACACATACTGCGTGCTGCCCCCAAGCACACACTTCTAGCCGACGGGGTGCCCAATCCTCGGCGGCTGTGCGCTCCCCAAAGCCTTCCATATGCCGCACGCTGGGTGCCCACCCCAGCGTGACAACTCATAAGTATAGCCGGCGGTGGTGCCCAATCCCGTTGGCTCCACTGTCACTCCACCCCAGTACTGGGTGCTGACGGAGCCCACCCCAGCGTGGCAATAGGTCGCTATGGCCGACAGGGTTGCCCAATCCTCGCTGGCTCCACGGCCCCCCAACCAGCGTCCTTGTGCGACGCTGAGGGCCCACCAGCGTGGCAAGCGTCCCGTGTCGTCAATTTAAAAAAAAAAACAACCTGTAAATTAAAAGCGGTCCCACGCAGTCCCGCCCCCTACAACCCGCACCCACCCTCTGCGCACCCTGCCTCCCCACCCCCCTCACCCCATACTTACCTCCGGAGTCTGGCGCGATGATCTTCAGTGGACCGGGAACACGTCTGCACTCTTCAAAGCTGACCGCGAACTGAGGAAATGCCGGTAAGCTGTATAATGGGATAGATAGGGTTTTTTCAACTTTGTTGTATATCTCAGGCATTTTTTGGAATTTTTGCACCAAATTTTCAACATGGGGTTTTTGGGACCCCTTCTCATGAATGCTTTTCACTGTCATGGCGTTATTCGGGCCCGAAGGGTGATTTCGCAGTCACTGTGCCAAATCACCTTTTGCAACTGATTAACGAAACAACACTGCCAGTGTTCATAAGGTGAGCTCTCAAGAAGCCTATTTTGAAAATTTGGTGGAAAAATTCCAAAAAACGACTGTTTTACAAGCATGCATTGCGCAGTTCCTATGCACGCTCGTAAGTTCACGAATTTTCAATATTTTCACTCCAGATTTTCAGCATTGCCATTTTATCACACCTTCTTATGAGTAGTACAGCTGTCATTTTTCACATCTCACCCAAAACGTGTTTCCGCCCATGTAGCACAGAATGGCGCAGTCGGTGTGTGAAATCAATGTACGGGACAAATTAAGAAAATCACAGTGACACTGTTCATGAGCAGAGGTCTTAAAATGGCTATGTTGAAAATTTGGTGAAAAAATTTCAAAATTGACTGTTTACTGACGTCGTTGTACAGTTCATCGCACTGCGTAAGTTAGTGAATTTTCAATATTTTCCTCCAGATTTTCAACATTGCCATTACCACCTCCTTATGAGCAGTATAGCTGTCATTTTTCACATCTTGCCCAAAATGTGTTTCCGCCCATGTAAGCGCACAATGCGCAGTCGATGTGCAAAATCAATGTATGGGACACATTAAGAAAATCACAGTGACACTGTTCATGAGCAGAGGTCTTAAAATAGCTATGTTGAAAATTTGGTGAAATCATAAAATAACTGACTACGGCGTGCATTACTGAATTCCTATGCATGCTGCGTAAGTTTAAATTTAATATTTTCACTCCAGATTTTCAACATTGCCATTTTATTACACTTCCTTATGAACAGTACAGCTGCCATTTTCATATGCTGCCCAAAATGTGTTTTCGCACATGTAGCTTCAATGGTGCTGTTGGTGTCTTAAAGCAATGTTTGGGACAGATTAAGAAATCACAGTTACACTGTTCATGAGCAGAGGTCTTAAATGGCTATGTTGAAAATTTGGTGACAAAAGTCCATAAAATGACTGTGCTACGAGTGAGCATTGCGCAGTTTCCACGCACCCTCGTAAGTTCATGACTTTGTAATATTTTAAGTCCAGATTTTCACCAGTGGCATTTTTCCACATTTCCTTATTTACAGTACAGCTGTCATTTTTCACAACATGGCCGAAGTGTGTTTTCACACTTTCAGCGCAGAGATGCGTGGTCGCTGTGGGAAATCATTGTTCGGGACAGATAAAGAAAATCACAGTGACACTGTTCATGATCGGAGGCACCAAAATGCCTGAGTTGACAATCTGCTGTAAAAAAATCCCCAACCTAATTATATTATGGGTGTGCGTCACACAGTTTCTATGTACGCTCGTGACTTCACCATTTTTTTTAATATTTTTACTGCAGATTTGCAACATTGCCATTTTTTACACCTCCCCATGAACAGTACAGCTGTCATTTTTTACATCCTGTTCGGAATGTTTTTGTACCTGTGGTGCTAAATGCCGTAGTCGCTGTGCATAAGCAGCTTTCGACTAACAAACTGATATTCCCCCTGTTCATGAGGTGGGGTCACAAAAAAAACATGTTGAAAATTTGGAGTGAAAATACCAACGAATGCCTGAGGTATTAGGGTTTCCAACCATGATGCCCAACCCTGTAGAGAATGACAGGCATCAGGGGTGTGACTTGGGATTCTTGCCTGTAATTCTCATACCATTCCACACCCTGCAGCCAGTGAGAGGCATCGAGGTATGCCTTGGACTCTTCGGACCCAAAGTTCACCCCATTCTCCTATATCGCACCCATCTCACCGTGATTCCTAATGGAATGGTGTGCGCATAAAGAGCCAAAGACCCCAAGAACACCGTGACACTTGTCAGTGTCTGCAGGGTGGGGGTGTGGTGAAATGGCGTGGCCGTTATGCCTGACGACCCAAAGGCACACCCCAATGCCTGTCACCTCTGCAGGGTGGTGGTGGTGGGTGGCTTCAGTTCAATACTTCACTGCCATTCCTATTACGCAGCTCTGTAACTTCTACACTACCACTGCCAGCAAGCAAACATTCGGCATTGACAAATGCTTGTTTGAATTTTGCACCAAATTTTCAACATGGGTTTTTGGGACACCTCCTCATGAATTCTGTCACTGTCATGGCGTTAATCGGGCCCGAAGGGTGATTTCGCAGTCACCGCGGAATCACCTTTTGGGACTGATTAATGGAACGACAGTGCCAGTGTTCATGAGGTGGGCTCTCAAAAAGCCTATATTGAAAATTTGGTGAACAAATTCCTAAAAATGACTGTTTTACGAGTGTGCGTTTCGCAGTTCCTACACACGCTTGTAAGTTCGCAAATTTTTAATATTCACACTCCAGATTTTCAACATCACCATTTTAACACATCTCCTTATGAGCAGTACAGCTGTCATTTTTCATGCCTTGCCCAAAATGTGTTTCGCGCATGTAGCGCACAATGGCGCAGTCGGTGTGCGAAATCAATGAATGGGACACATTAAGAAAATCACAGAGACAGTGTTCATGAGCAGAGGTCTTAAAATGGCTATGTTGAAAGTTTGGTGAAAAAATTCCTAAAAATTACTGTTTTACGAGCATGCGTTGCGCACTTCCTAAGCATGCTCGTAAGTTCACAAATTTTTAATATTTGCACTCCAGATTTTCTACATTGCCATTTTGCCACACCTCCTTATGAGCAGTACAGCTGTCATTGTTCACGTGTCGCCCAAAATGTGTTTCCGTGCATGTAGTGCGCAATGGCGCAGTCGGTGTGCTCAATCAATGTATGGGACAGATTAAGAAAATCACAGTGACACTGGTCATGAACAGAGGTGTTAAAATGGCTATGTTGAAAATTTGGTGACAAAACTCCATAAAATGACTGTGTTACGAGTGAGCATTGCGCAGTTTCCACGCACCCTCATAAGTTCATGAATTTGTAATATTTTCAGTCCAGATTTTCACCAGTGGCATTTTTCCAGACCTCCTTATGAACAGTTCAGCTGTCATTTTTCACAATATGGCCGAAATGTGTTTTCACACTTTCAGCGCAGAAATGCTTGGTCGCTATGGGAATTCATTGTTCTGGACAGATAAAGAAAATCACAGTGACACTGTTCATGATCAGAGGTCCCAAAATGCCTGTGTTAACAATCTGCTGTAAAAAATCCCCAAACTAGTTACATTACGGGTGTGCGTTGCACAGTTTCTACGCACGCTCGTGACTTCACCAGTTTTTTTAATATTTTCCCAGCAGATTTCAACATTGGCGATTTTTACACCTCCCCATGAACAGTGCCGCTGTCATTTTCACATCCTGTTCAGAATGTGTTTTGCACCTGTGGTGCTAAATGCCGTAGTCGCTGTGCAAAAGCAGCTTTCGGCTAACAAACTGATATTGCCATTGTTCATGAGGTTGGGGTCACAAAAAAAACATGTTGAAAATTTGGAGTGAGAATACCAATGAATGCCTGAGGCATTAGGGTTTCCAACCATAATGCCCCACCCTGTACAGAATGACAGGCATCAGGGCCGTGACTTGGGATTGTTGCCTGCAATGCTCATACCATTCCACCCCCACCCACACCCTGTAGCCAGTGAGAGGCATCAAGGTGTGCCTTGGACTCTTCAGTCCCAAAGTTCACCCCATTCTCCTATACCGCACCCATCTCACCGTATTTTCTGATGGAATGGGGTGCGCATAAGGGCCAAAGATCCCAAGGCACACCGTGACACTTGTCGGTGTCTGCAGGGTAGGGTGTGGTGAAATGGCGTGGCCGTTATGCCTGACAACCCAAAGGCACACCCCAATGCCTGTCACTATCTGCAGGGTGGTGATGGGCTTGGATTCAGTTCAATACTTCACTGCCATTCCTAGTAAGCAGCTCTGTAACTCCTACACTACCAATGCCAATGCCAGTAAGCAAACATTCGGCATTGACAAATGCTTGTTTTAAATGGCTTTATAGCCTTTAAGAGGAAAGGCTGTTGCTTGCACATTAATGCTGAAACTGCATTTTTTCAATTAGGATAAATGTAACTTCATAGCTTTTAAAAAATAAAAAGCCCTCCCATTTTAACAATCCTGCCCTAGCTGCTCCTATAATGGCTGATAACATGCAGCATAATTTCTTCAATGAAGCAAGAGCTCTAAGAAGCCTAAAGAGTAATCTTACTACAGTGCTGCACATTTGGTTTCTTTCCAGTTTTGAGCAAACTAATCAAAATCACAACAGCACAAGTAAACTCAGTAGTGTGGCATCCTGAACATAGTGTCACATACATGTAATCACCCTCATTTAGAGGCAAAAGTTGACATGGCAGGGAGAAAGACCAAACAAGGGTCTGGCAGGGAGTTGTGAGAAAGATGATACCAGTGGACTGGAGAATGTTTTATGAATTAGGGTACAGGTCGCAAGAGGCCAAGTATGCAGTGTGAAATAGTTGCTGTTGGAGATATGGTCCTGTGAGGAGCTTGAGATCCTGGTCATCAATGAGGGCGTGCCTGACTGCAACAAAAAGCTCTGGACACATGGGTGGGTGGATGGGTAATTTGAAGGGAGTTTTAATGGAAGAGGAAAGTGTATAAACACCTTGACTGCAACATGGTAAAGGTATAAGGTATTAAGTATCGCGGAAACATTTTTGGAGGCATAACCCTTACACTTTGAATTGGAATGCATGAATATTGAGTCAATATTTATGGCATAACTTGTGACTCAGTCAAAATAATATTCAAGTTAAGTCATGACTGTGATTAGTTTTTTTTCACAATCGGCAATAAATCGAACATATAGCACTGCAGTAGATGAGGATTACTCTGTAGGGCTGCTAGAGCTCTCACTCCATTGATACAATCACTCTGCACGTCAGCAGTCATTTTAGGATCAACTAGGGTGGAATTTTTAAACTAGATGGGATAGTGTTTATATTTTAAGGCCATGAAGGTACATTCATCCTAATTCAATAAAAACAGTTTCTACAGTAATGTAAACAATGGCATTTCATTTATGAGGTTATGAAGCCATTTGGACACATTTGTGGGATTTGATATCCTTTAGAGGGGAACTCCCACCATTCCTGGGGCAAAAACACAGGCGCTATTGGTCCCAATTAAGTAAAACGTACTAATTGTGATGTTTATAAATAACTTAAACAGCTGCTATTTGTACTTTATCTGGTTGCTCCTGCAACCCTCTGCCTGCCATTATTATTCCAGAATCCCCTAAAGCAAGCCTCTTTGATGATCTGATCGATGGGCTCAGCTATGGGGACTCCTATTATAGTAGTACAGTTATAAAAAAATAAAAGATATACAGCGCGTGCTTGTACTTCAAACAGCAGCACCGATCAACCAAGGAAAGCACTTTCTTCAGTCGATTGGTACCAGAGTTTGAACCGCAAACATGCACTGTATATCTTTCTTCATTTTCTTATAACTGTACTGGTATATAGGAGTCTCCCACAGCTGAGCCCGTCAGTCACATCATCAAAGTGTCTGCCACGGGGGACTCTGGAATAATAATGTCAGGCAGGGGGTCGCAGGATCATCCAGATAAAGTACAAACAGTAGCTGTTTAATTTACTTATGAACACTGCAACTGGTGCTGTTTACCTAATCTGTACCTACAGGTCTTGTGTTTTTGCCCTGGGAATGGTGGGAGTTTCCCTTTAAATGATGGCTGTTCAAAAGTAACAGAATACCAGTGAAAACCTGGATTAGCCATATGTAATTGAACTCGCCTTTAATTATTTGAAGCCTTACAAAATACAGTAATGTGGATGCAAAGCAGGGAAAAAGGGCATCTTACAAAACAGATGACAAAGATAGAATAACAAAGTATAGGTATAAAACGGTAACCTTAACTTGAATTATTTTCATTCAAATCACTCATCACTTAGAGAGGTATAATTTGTTGTCAAGCTCTCAACATGGATTCAGAGCAAATCATAATACAGAGATGGCCTTGGTGGGGTTCACAAGCTGTGTTCAGAGTGCCCTAGACGGGGGGCACTCTGTAGCAGCAGTATTTGTGGACCTCACCAAGGCCTTCAATTTAGTGGACTATTCATTGCTATTAGAGTCTCTTTATGATGTATATTCTTCTACAGAAGTCATTTCCTGGTTAGAAGGTTATTTAATCAACAGGGAGCATAGAACAATAATTAGCCGGAATGTCTCTAATACTCTTAAGATCAACTGTGGTGTACCGCAGGGCTCAATTTTATGCCTTTTTTTTGTTTTCGCTGTTTGTTAATGCTGCTCCATCTTCTTGTGTGAAATCAGACATGATTTTATAAACAGACAATGCAGTTATTTTTGAAACAGGAAATACACCTGATCTTGCTCTAATGAAATCAGACATGATTTTATACACAGATGATGCAGTTATTTTCGAAACATGAAATAAACCTGATCTTACTCTGATGTAAGTCCAACAATATTTTGATTTATTTCAAAACAGGCTATTGTCTTGAAAATTGGTCAAGAAAAACAAAAGTAATGGGGCCTAATTCTCAAAGCCCTGCATCTGACGCAAGGTGCTTGCACCAAACAGATATGGTGCAATGTGCACCTTGCGTCCAGGGCTGCCTCCACACAATTCACGAAGGTAGCCTGCATTGACCACAGGCTGCCTGCCCCAAACAGGTCCTTTGCCAGACCTGCACCCTGCACATTGCTGCGACAGAGCACTAGGTGGACTGCGCGGATGCAACCTGCAGCTTGCTATTCTCAGACAGCACCCAGTGGGAAATATTCTAAGTGCCCTTAGACCAGCCAGGGCTGGTGTAGTGGGACTTAGAATATGTTCTACTGGGGCGGTCATCCTATGTGCCACTTTATGCTGCAGTTGCCCCCCTGGTTCGCCGATGGTGCCCCATTCTGCCAGGTACTGTCACCTATCCCCAATGCCACCACCCCATCCCCGATGATGCCCCACCTGCCTATATGTGGCATGGGCATGTGCCCCATCACTGCAGTGCCAAATAACTGGTAGTCTAGTGGAACCCATCCCTTGGTTCCCGGCCAGCCGCCGACTGTGGTCTGCATCAGCACCATACTGTACATATGTGCTCAGTGTCTGAGACTGGTGGCAGTCACTGTGCACATATTGTATGTACAGTAGGTGCCATTTCCCATGCCACACCAGGCTTGTGATGGACACTTCCCATGCATCAGATGTTTTTGCAAGTGTGGAGACTTACATGCCGGGACCCCTCCTGTACCTGAATCAGGTGCAGGGTCCCTGGCATATGGTGCTTCGGTGCAGCCCCATTTGAGAATCGAGCCCATGGTCTTTACTGGACCCAGAATGGATAGGAATTTTAAAATTTCCATTGTTGATCTAAGTGGAGAGAAAATTGAGTTTGTTGATAAATTTCAACTATTTAGGGGTAAAACATTTTGAAACACATGTTATCAATACTATAAAAAAGTTCATCAGGGACTAGGGATGTTGTTCAGAGTAAGGTCTTATCTCATACCAGAATCACATAGATTGCTGGCACACAGTTTCTTATTCAATGCCCTCGACTATGGTTTAATTATATATTAAGGAACCAGTGAAAAAATGTTAAATAAACTCAAAGTCACTTACAATAACATTCTCCATTTATGATGGGACTCCCTCAGAAAACCCATCATTGTGACTTAAGGGAATAAAGCAAATTGTCCTTCATTAGAGAATAGGATGAACATTGAAATTGGAATTTTTCTATTCAAGAGTACATAGGGTCTCCTAGCTTTTAAGGTTCAATCATTATTCACTAGGCTATCAAATTGTTAAGGAACTAGATCTCAGAGTAGAGTTGTGTATAGCATACCTCTTTATAAGAGAGCAATAGGCCAGAGATCTCTTATTTCTTAGGGCTACAACTTTTTGTAATATTATTCCTGATGTTACCACCTGCTGTAGAACAGTTAAATCTTTTAAATTTAGGCTGGTGCAATGGCTTGAATCTCTTGTTAAATGTACTTGTTATTGATAGTGAATGTCTTTTTTATACCTGTCTTTGATATTATTGTATCTCATAATTTTGTAAGCTCATTTTTGTTTATTGTATTAAATGTGTTTGCATTTGTCACTTGTGAAAATGGGCAATTTTGCTCATCTTGCCAACAAGTACAAAAAATAAAAATGAAATGAAATGATCAGAAGTTTTCAACAACATAAAGTAAAATCAAAGCAGCAAATGTGGAAAAATCTAAAGTTTTTTAAACAATCATGAAAAAGTGTACTAAAATGGTACTTTCTGTATACTTATGTAAATCATGTATAGTGATATAAAACATTTGGTAACATTTTAGTAAACACATTAACTACATTCTGACTACGTTAACTGCATATTGACCGAAGCATAAATGTAGTTTACTGTTATGATTATACATAACTAAATAGCATTTATATGTTTTATATACTTGTTACATGCACTGGCACAATACTTAAATTGTCTTTAACATTTATCAGTACTTGCAGTCCATATACATGAGCTGCCCTACTGTACTGTACATCTGAGGATCTGTCATTTGGTTGTTATACAGATATTTACCATTTCTGGTTCAGCATATGTACTGCTAACTAGAAAGGTGAAAGTAGAACTAAATGAATATATATTTATTTTTAGCTGGAAACTCATAAATAAATTGCTATGGGGTTCCTTCTCCCTTTTTTTGATTATACATCAGTTTTTTTGTCTCAATATTGGACAAGCAGAGCTTTAAAACTTCAGGTCATTTATAATAATATATGTCACATTGTTCTTCCTGATCTGTCATGAACTCATCACTGTCTATTTTATTCTCAGCTTAATTGGCTCTCCACAGTAACACGTATAAAATATATTTTCAGTTGTTTTGCTCATAAAGCAATTTATACAACTGCCCAGTCCCCCCCTGAAGTATTAGTTAAAGTTTTGCATTTAACCACTACTCCACAATCATCTGAGTGTCTCCATTTAGTTACTCCTTTGTGCAAAACAAAAATGGGCCTTAAGGGCTTCTCTATGTTTGCTCCTGGTTTCTGGTATGCACTAGCTACTGATTTGTGTGCAATAATTTCTTTTTATTCACTCAAACTCAAATTGCCCCATTATTTATCTGAGTCTTGCATTTGTAATTGCTGTTGATTCTGTAAATTTTGTAACACTGTTGTTTAAATACTGTGTTTTGCAATACCATCTTTTGTACAGTATACTTTTGGTTTGGGTCAAGCCAGAAGATGGGCCTTGGGTCCGGTGTGCCTTACCCAGTCTATATATATATATATAAAATGCAATAGGTGTGAAAATAAATAGAATGTGATAAATCTATTTATCTGAGTAACTGTGTGTATAAATTTATTTATACACACAGTTACTATGTCACACATCTCTCCAGAATTCACTTAGAATGTTTGACTGCAGAAGCAGTACTAACCATATTCAAATGGGAATAACTTTAAAATGAAAAAAGATAGCATGGTAATATAAGCATGAAAGTTGTTCAGCACAAAATTATCTACAAAATGAGTGGTGTTTCATTCATAGATACATAATAGATTTTTTTATAATTAGCAAAAGAAGCAGACAATTCAATTTTTTATTCACTTTTTTGACAAACAAATGTAAATAACTTTAAAACAAAAAATTATAGCATGGTACTGTGAGCATGAAAGATGTTCAGCACAAATATATATATATATATCCCTTTTAGTTTTTTTATAATTAGCAAAACAGCAGCAGAAAATTAAAATTTTGTTTCACTTTTTCGACAAACAAATGCAAATGACTTTAAAATGATAAAGGTAGCATAGTAATGTGAGCATGAAATTTGTTCAGCACAAAATATTCTACACAGTGAGAGATGTTTCATTTAATAGCAACCACTATGCTAGTCGGACCTACACTAGGAAAGTTAACAAAAGTCCCAGAAATTATCATTAAAATAAAGATAAACAGTAAAAAGCAAATGTCCCTGTACTAACAGAAAGCATCCCTAGTGCATAAATGAAATATACAATGGTGAGCTGTCAGATAAATTATTTATCTTCACTTGTGCTGCTTGACCTTGGACACGTCACTCATGACTTATGTCACTCATGAGGTTACCAAGGTTAAACAGCACTTGTGTAGATAAATAATTTATCTGACAGCTTACCATTGTATATCATACATATATATATATATATATATATATATATATATATATATATATATATATATATATATTAAAAGTGGCAAATAACAGCAATATTTTTGGCTGGTCAGACCTACAGTGAGAATATCACATTTCTCCTCACTGTGGGTCATTTATCCTCACTGTAGGTAATAACCAGGCACTATCTGCACTTCAGCACAACTGCTCACAAAGGTTTTGATTGGTGGGAGCTGGCAGCATGAGCAGCACAATCAGAATGTACCTGCTCACTTGCATTCCAGCTCCCACTGGCAGTTTAATTTCTCTCCAGCAGCACACAGAACAGTTTCATTTTCTCCCCTGTTCTTTCACTGTAACTTGTTTAAAAAAACAAAACTTTCAGCTTCACACAATGTTAATTACCATTTCTCCTAAAGGTCCAAAATTCCAGACAACACACACTGAATTATTTTCATTGTCTCCCCCACCCCACGTTCTTTCACTTCAAATATTTAAAAAACAACTTTTAGCTTCACACAAAACATTAACTTCCTTCAAACCCCAGCACACAAAAAAGCAACCAGCTCTCTCTTTTTTACTCTTACCAATCTCCCCAGCAGCACAACGGCATAGCATCCTGACACAAAAGTTCAGTTTTATGGAACACAATGCTCAGTCATCCGGAAACAAAAATAAATAAATAAAGACATACCTATTTTTAAAAAATGAAAATTACACCGATAAAAAAACTTGGCCCATTGCATAAATGGAACATACAATGCCCCGACTGAAAATATCTCAGCTATTTTCCCCTCAAGCAGTTTGACCTATGGCATCTTTCGTGACTACCACCGCGTGTTCAAAGGTCAGACTGCACTCGGAGAAGAGATATTTTCAATGGGGGCATTGCATATCCCTTATATATTCGCTGGGTAAGGCATAAATAAATAAATACATACATACCTTGTAAGTGCAACATACCTACATATACAAAGCATGTAGTTACATATTATTACATTGCGAGTACACTGTGGTTAATTAAGCAATGTGGACAGATGTAGCAGTCCTTTACTGCTACAGTAAGGACTGGTTGGGATTTCACCATCAGCACTAATGTACAAATGATCCTTATTCTTATAGTAAAGGATCTATATAGAGGTTTCTATGACTATTATAAATATCCCAACAGAGTTTTTGAAAATAATGCTAAAACAAGTATCATTTTAATACAAAAACAGTTGTGGAGCACATGTGGAATAGGTCTCAATATTCTGCTTAAACTAGCAATTAATACCCTAGTGAGATAAGGACTACTAGTGAACCGGTTATAATGCTGGGTTTCATGCTTAGACTGTGTAAGGTTTATAAATTGCAAAAAACTTTGTAAATGCTCTAGTTAGGGTTAAAGCCACAAAAGTAGGGGAAATGTGGCATTAGGGTTTCCAATCTTAACACCCCACCCCAACCCCGCACACACCAACAGGCATCGTCGGGTGCCTTGGGGTCATCAGCCCTAACACACACCCCATTCCTTAAGTAACTAAGCTGAGATGGGTACAGTATAGGAGAATGGGGTGAGCATTGCGCTGATGACCCCAAGGCACCCCCAACGCCCGTTGGTGTGTGTAGGACATGGGTGGGGCATTAGGGTTGGAATTTTCCCTACTTTTGTGGTTATAACTCTAACTAGAACATTAACAAAGTTTTTGCAATTTATTTCCTTACTTTTTGAGAGAATAGAATTGTATCCTTATTTGCCTGTGGGAGCACATCCATAGATGCATATATGTATGTATGTAGCTGTAGAGAGGGCCCTGTGCCTCAATTTGTAGGACGACAGTGACCAAATTGTCAGCATAGCCATCTTACTACCCCACCTCATGTACCCAGTACAGAACATTTTTGAATCCCCGCCAAAATGTAATCCTGCAAAACTGCAACTCCATTCCATGCTAGAGGTGTGAGAACACATTTTGGCCAGGTTTTGAAAAATGACAGCTGTGACATTTATGAGGTGGGGTAATAAGAAGGCTATGTTGAAAACTGGGGGTCAAAATATTTAAAATTTCTAAGTTTACAAGCGTGCATAGCAAAATTGCAATGAATGGTCATAACTTTGCCATTTTTAATAATTGTAACCCCAAATTTACAACATAGCCTTCTTATGTCCCCTCCTCAAGAACAAAGTCAGGAAAAATTGTTAAATCCCATCTGAAAGGCGATTTCAGCAAATGACTGTGAAATCACCTCTGGGTAGGAGTTGTGTAATGACAGTCATATTGTTCATGAGGTTGGGTCCCTAAAAGGCCATGTTGAAAATTTGGAGTCAAAATCTCAAAAAATGGCTATGTTATGCATAAAAGTTGACCCCCCCCCATTGAAATACATTGAATCGCTTTTACCTTAGTTTCTCATATTGCAGTCGCTGGTTACAGCAGCAAGACGTGTCTTCAAGTCAGAGAGTGGGTCTTGATTCTGGGACCTGTTCAGGTGAGTGAGGGGTGTAGGGGTGTACTGGGGGTGAGGGGTGGTGGGTCCTGAGTGGCAGGTGGGGGGGCTGATTGGCAAGGGACTTTTTTTTACAGGTTTAAAACAAATAGAGGGACCATTTTCTTTATTTAAGGTTTTTTCTTCAATGGGAGGGTGGGGAGGTGCCACTAGACACCAGGAAATATCAAAACAGCAATGGGGATGGTGATCAGCAGGTGGAGGATGTCACTAGAGACCAGGGAAATGGGGAATGATGATTGGTTGGTGGGGTGCCATTAGACACTAGAGAAATGGGTAACAGTGATTACAGTGTGGGGTGAGGGACCTCTACACTATGGAAAAGTAATATTTCATATGGGATCAGTGACTGGGGGGGAGGAACCACTACACTATGGAAAACTAATATTTCATATGGGATCATTGACTGGGGAGAGGAAGGGACTACTACACTATGGAAATAGAAAATTGTATTTTGTTTATTTAGTTTTTGTTGACTAGGAAAGGAGGACTAGACAATTCTGCCTATTTTCAGCCAGATTTGTTTTAATTGTGTTAATTGTTTTAACTGTGCTGTGCCTTGGTATTTGAAAGGCACATCATAAATAAAGTATTATTATTATTATTATTGTCCCTGGGAGGGGGGATACAGATGGATGTCAACTGACATTGAACCAGATATAGCTCATCAGCTCCCAATGAGCAAGATACATGTTTGGATGTCTGTAAAATACATTCCTGGAAAGTGTTATGACTGTTTCATGTGTGGGAAAAAAAGAAAACAAAATGGCAGCTCACAAAAAAGGATTTTGTTCTAGTAAAAGGACTGGCCCCTCATGAAAAATAATCCTTTTTCGTGAGACCAAAATCCTTTTTTGTTCCATTCATCTATCCTGGAAAGTGAAATTTCCGTTGAAAATAATGGGAATTTAAAAATGTAATAACTTTGCAACAGAATAATAATTTGTCACCAAAAAAATGCAAGGCAGTTCTGTGACCCAAGCTGTTTCTACCATAAAAAATTCCCACCAAAATTCCACACCATCTGGGCACAAGGTGATGAGAAAGAAACTGCAAAAAATTGTGAATTTTAAGATTTTTGTACTATCCAGATCTCAGAATCCACATATCCAAACAGAACAAATCTTGCCATGTCAAGATATCTACCCCATGGGACACTGCATACCAAATTATGTGCAAATCCATTGATCAGTTGCAAAGTTATTGAAGTGTAAAATTTGAGTTTTAACATTAAAGTGCCTACTCAATCCTAACTATATGTCATTAATGTACTATAATCAAAAACATTACCTAAAAGCATGTATTGAAAAGGTTTTTTTTTTGTCTCAGAGGTGTTGCAGTCTCCTTCTCACATTGAAGGAGCTAATTGCTTTCCTCCCACAGCTCTTCCAGGGGATTAGGTGTGTATATGGGGGTGGAGCTGGCAAACTGCAGGCAACTTCCAACAGAAAGAAGGGTTAAACGGTCAGGTTAGTTGATATCTTGGAGGTGGAAGGCTAGGTTTGCTGGTCAAGGCACCTAGCTTTACCTGAGCTCTTTCCTTTTAGCTTGCTTGAAAGGATAGAACTAAGAACCTTACCAGAGTAAGGGAAAGGATTAAGACTTTTGGCTAGGCAGATTTACTGTGTGTTGTTGTTTTAATTTTGAACACACAGGGATTGTTACTGTTTATTGCTAACATGTTATTGCTTTATTTTTCTCTGATTCACATTGCTGTTGCTGGGTATACCTTCTGCTGCATTATTACAAGGTGTGCCTACGGGTGTGTGTGCTAACAGATTACTTCTGTAATCTTCTGATTCAAATTGTCTTTTGCAAGGTATATCTTCTGTTACTGCTTTATTTTTCTCTATAGCAAAGTGTTTCTTACAGGGTATATCTTCTGTGAAATTATTACAGGTGGTGCTTAAATTTTTGTGACTTGTTATCATTAGGCTAAGCAAAATTACTGTTTGCCCCTATTTTATTTATTTATTTTTTGCTGAAAAGGTATTTTTTTGTCTCAGAGGTGTTGCAGTCTCCTTCTCACACTGAAGGAGCTAATTGCTTTCCTCCCACAGCTGTTCCAGGGGATTAGG
Organism: Neoceratodus forsteri; assembly: GCA_016271365.2. NCBI lineage: Eukaryota > Metazoa > Chordata > Ceratodontiformes > Ceratodontidae > Neoceratodus > Neoceratodus forsteri. The sequence goes on from CM028131.1 coordinate 1,046,970,067, forward strand.
TGTGTATCTGGGGGTGGAGCTGGCAAACTGCTAGCAACTTCCAACAGAAAGAAGGGTTAAAAGGTCAGGTTAGTTGATATCAGGGAGGAACTATAACTGGGAGATATTTGCAGTCAGTTGTGACTAGACCTGTTACTTAGCCTTTGTGAACTAGGTGTCTGAAAGGAAGGAAGGCACTCCCTGGGGTGGAGGGTAAGAGTTGTAGGTGATTGTTTCTAGACAGCATAGGTTTTACTCCCACCCACCCTTCCCCTCACCCCAACACCCCAAGCACATAACTTCCTTTATAGCAAGGGTTCTGACATCACTTCCTCAAAACTGCTAACAACATACACCTGTTCATATCCTTAAAAGCACAGCACACTGAATAGGGGGTAGAGACACTCACAAGCTTGCACACGCTAAAACAAGAACAAAAACCAAAAAAGCATCGGTAACTGGAAGGGACACAGACATGTGGGGAGTGGTGCAATGCACTGGCTGTGGAGCAGCAGTCTTCCGGGAGACATTCTGGAAACTGTTGCTGCCCTATTTTCAGGCACCTGTCTGGTCTGAGGGAGGAGGTTGTTCATCTCCATGTTGACCTGGCAAGGATTCAGGAAACCTGCTCCCCCACCCAGGGACCACCCAGGGACCACCCAGGCCACCACCACTACCTCAGAGGTTGCCAAGAAAAAGGAGTGGTTGGACCACGGTGGGCTCAGGGAGGGTGAGGGTGGTGGAACAGGGGTGCATCCCTCCAGTTGTGCCTCTCCACAAGTCATTCGTCACTCTGGTGAAGCATGGTTCCTTTATGGAGGCACCTGCAGTGGAGACCAAGGAGGATGCTGAGAACTTCCACAATGGAAACCCACAGGAAGGTGGCCCAGGACCCCACAGGGGAAGAAAACAACTCCTGGTGGGGGACTCAATTGTTAGGGGGGTAGAAATTGGGGTGGGATAGGAAAGGGAGGTAAGGTGCCTGCCCGGTGCCAAGGCTTGGAGGGACAGGAAACGTATCCTCAGGATCGTGGGAGCAGCAGCAAGGGGGAGGGAGCTGGATGTCATTATCCACCTAGGGATGAATGACCTGACTGAGAATGGGATCAGAGCAGTGCAACAGGAGTTTGTGGAGTTGGGGAGGGGGCCTTAGACAAGTAGCACACACGGTAACTTTCTCAGAAGTGCTACCTGTCTATGGCATGGATGAGGCTAGGGCACTCAGCACCATGGGATTCAATGACTGGTTGAAAAGCTGGTGCAGAGCTCAGGGATTTGGCTTCACTGGGGACTGGGGCTCCACCTGGAGGGATGCAGGCCTATACAGGTGTGATGGTCTACATCTATCCTGGAGGGGAACCAGGATCCTAGGTGATAGGTTTAAATGCTTCAGTGGCAAGCATTTAAACTAGCCAAGGGGGGAGGCACTGAAGAGGAGAAGGGAAATCCTAGCCCCCAAAAATCAGGGTAATTAGTGACGTAAACACCCAAATAGAGCAGTCAATAGGGAGAAGGGCAGGGGTAAATGGAGAAAAAGACAAAGCCAGAAGGGACAGGTATGGGGCAAAAAGAAATAAAGCCATAAAAAATGGAGGGTAATGAGTACCAAAGCCCATAATCTAGGTAAAAAGCTCCCTGAAATGGTGGCCTTGATGGAAGAGGGATGCCTGGATATGGTGGCAGTCACAGAAACATGGTACACAAAGAACCATGACTGGGATGTCAACATACAGGGTGCACAATCCACAGGAGGGACAGGGAGGGAATAAGAGGAGGAAGAGTAGCTGTCTATGTAAGGGAAGGGATCAAAGCAACAGAACTAAAGGGTAAACAGGGAGGGGAGGAGGCACTGTGGGTCACCCTGGATACTGGAAATGGGTCCACAATCCACACAGGGGTTGTATACAGACCCCCATATCAGGGGGAGGAAATGGACAAGGAAATGATAGAAGGCATCCTTGGGACAGCAGAGAAAGGAGAGATATTGCTGATGGGGAACCTGAATATACCAGATGTTGACTGGAGCACCTTTGCTGCAGCCACATCCAAGAGCAGGGCCATTCTCGATGCCCCTACAGGGAGCATGCCTCAGAGAGCTAGTTTTGGAACCCACTCGGGAGAGAGCAATCTTAGACCTGGTACTCTCAAATGGGGATGGAGAGAGGATCTCTGATCTTGAAGTGGGCTGCCATCTGGGAACAAGCGACCACCAAACAGTGTGGTTCACGATAAACTTAGTGGTAGAGTCAAGCCACGCAAAAGTGAAGGTACTGGACTTCAGGAATGCTGATTTTGTCAAAATGGGAGAGTGCCTCAGAAAAGCACTAGCAAACAGGCAAGAAGGTGGGGTGGAGCAACAATGAGGAAACATCAAAACCGCCATCACAGAGGCAACAAGTCTTTCTGTGAAGCAAATAAACAAATCAAAACGGAAGAAAAAAACACTATGGTTCTCAAAAGAAGTGGCAGGGAAGGTAAGGGAAAAAAGATAGCATTCATGAAGTATAAGGAAACGCAGAAGGAGCAGGACAGAGAACTGTACCAGTTAAAGCAGAAGGAAGCTGGTAAGGCAGTCAGAATAGCAAAGGCCCAAACCAAGGAAAAGACAGCCAACTCGGTTAAGAAGAGGGATAAAACCTTTTATAGGTACATTAGGGAGCAAAGAAAGACTAAGGCAGGGATACATGAGGCTGAACAAGGAGGAAGGCGGTTGGGCAGAGAGTGACAGTGAAAAAGCAGAGATACTGAATGAATACTTCTGCTCAGTATTCACAATGAAAAAGCAGGGGGAAATACCAAATCCGGTCAATAGAAGCACTCTGGATAGGGGGGTTGATATTAGTCCTTTCACAGAAGAAAGGGTTCTGAAAGAACTCTTAAAACTAAAGGTGGATAAAGCAATGGGGCCTGATGGGATTCACCCCAGGATTTTAAAAGAACTAAGGGAAGAACTGGAAACACCACTGACTACACTTTTTAACAAATCATGGGCGTATGGGGTGGTACCTGAGGACTGGAGGAGAGCGGATGTGATTCCCCTTCACAAAAGTGGGAGCAAGACAGAGGCAGGAAACTGCAGACCTGTCAGTTTGACCTCAGTGGTACGGAAAATGATGGAATCACTTCTGAAGGAAAGAATTGTTGAGTACCTAGAGGCCAGTGGGGCACAGGACCCAAGGCAGAATGGATTCACAGTAGGAAGGTCATGTCAGACAAATCTAATTGATTTCTTTGACTGGGTGACCAAAGCAGTAGACTAGGGAGGGGCTGTGGACATGGCCTACCTAGACTTTAGCAAGGCATTTGACACAGTCCCACACAAAAGATTAATAAACAAATTAGCCAGCCTGGCAGTGGGTCCTTGGGTTGTAGCCTAGGTAAAACACTGGTTGGACAACAGGACACAGTAGGTAAAAGTAAATGGAGTCCACAGTGAAGAAAGGAGGGTTACTAGTGGGGTACCACAGGGTTCAGTACTGGTGCTGGTCCTTTTTAATGTCTTTATAAGTGACATTGCAGAGGGGCTGGAAGGGAAAGTGTGTCTCTTTGCAGATAACACAAAGCTCTGCAACAGGGTTGATACACAAGTTGGGGTGGAAAGGATGAAAAGGGTCTTGGCAAGGTTGGAGGAATGGTCAAATGTATGGCAGATTAGATTCAATGCAAAGAGTGCAAAGTAATGCGTGAGAAACAAAACAAAGGTAAGAGTGCACAATGGGGTGAGATACTGACAACAACAAAAATGGAAAGGGACCTGGGGGTAGTCATATCAGATGACCTAAAGGTGGGCCAGCATTGTGAGAAGGCAGTAAGGAGGGCTGGGGGGATACTGGGATGCATAGGGAGAGGCATCACCAGTAGAAAACAGGAAGTTGTTGGCCCTCTGTACAGACAGTTGGTAAGACCACATCTGGAGTACTATGTACAGTTCTGGAGACCCCATCTCTGCAAAGACATAGACAGGGTGGAGGCTGTCCAGAGGAGGGCAACCAAAATGATGCAGGGTCTGCAACAGAAGACATATGAAGAGACTAAAGGAACTAAAGATGTATAGCCTTGAGGAAAGGAGGAAGAGGGGGGACATGATAGAAACTTTCAAGTACCTCAAGGGAATCAACAAAGTTCAAGAGGGTAGCATCTTTTAGAAAAAGAGATGTGCAAAAACAAGGGGGCACAATTTGAAGACAGAGGAGGGATGGCTCAGAGATAATGTGAGGAAATATTTCTTCACAGAGAGGGTTGTGGATACATGGAACAGCCTTACTGAGGAGGTCGTAGAGTCAAAAACAGTGGAGGAATTCAAGAATGCAGGGGACAGACATAAGGCAATTCTAGTGGGGGGGTAGGAGGAAGTAGGCTGTTGGTTAACTAGGATCTGCAGCTTATCCGTTAGGTAGGGAAATGGGCAGACTAGGTGGGCCAAATGGTCCTAATCTGCAGTCAAATTCCATGTTTCTATGTTTCAAAACATATACCACTGTAAAGATGTAATAAATAACAAATACCAGGGTGTGTGTTAAGTTATAGCACCACCCATTCTGGATGTATTGTGCCTCATGCCCTCAACCACTTTGGATGGGTGGTAATATAGTTAAATGCACACCCTGGAGTGCCTTATAGTGTTTATAAATGGTCTTGTCCTGAAAATGCAATAATAAAGCAGAATAGTTTTTAAAATTAGTTAAAACATTTAACTGACATTGTTCATTCATGTTTCTATGGTATAACTCTTCTGTTTATCTTATTAGGATGTGAGAGCACTGTTACCACAATGTTCTGTAGAACTGTTTGATCATTATTTTTTGCATTGCTAAGATACAGATGTTTGATTACATACTCATGTGGCTAGCTTAATTAATGCACTGTTATAAGATTCAATTCCAGCAATCATAGTGCAGGATTTCTCTGTACCATTTTATAATACATATATCAATACCACTGCAGAAAGAATTATTGGCTGCATATAAGAATATAATAAATTGTATTTAGACTTTAAAAACAGGTTAGAATTTCTAGGATTCTAATCCTGTAGTTACTCTCCTGAATTTGTTCTGCTCACCTGGGCGCATCATCGTGCTGTTCTGCCCTCTTTGACTTGTCACTGAGCACACCCACTGTTACAAAAATACAAAACAGTCGTGTTTTTCACTTCTTAGGTGGCAGCAGGGTAGACAGCATTGGCCACACAAATTGCTTCTACCAACAAAAATAGATGATAAATAAAAAAACTATACGTGAGCATTATGAACAGCAGTCATCATTTTTCTCATTCTTTGGATAATGTCATATTCCATGAAGGACATGGAAACAATTAGAAAAATTACAGCCCCATTAATCACAGTTGATTGATTGATTGATTGAGTTGGGTAGTGGTTATCATCTGTTTGTTTCATGCTGATCATATATTTGGAGAGAAAATAAGGGAAAGCATGTCATCACCATTTATCATCACTTAAGTTACATAATAAACAAAATATCTGCATATTTCTTTGAACCTTAACCGGGGTACATTAATCAAACTTTTAACTGTTTGTTGCAAAAATGTTTGGCTTGCCACTAATTACATGTAGCACTACAGGTGAACTGAACACACAGAATAACCAGGAAGTCACAGACTTTGGGAACGATTCCCAAATCCCCCCCTGAATGGTGCAATGGGCTTGCACCACAAAGAATGCCCCAAGGTATGGATTATGCCAAACAATGCACCGGGAGCAATTCACAAATGCAGCCTGTGGCAAATGCAGGCTGTGTGGACCAAAGGGGGCTTGTGATATCTTTGCAGCACAAAATGGTCTGTGGCATGGTGCTAGGGGTCTTGAAGCAGATGCAGCCTGCCATATCCCCTAATTCAGGATTCTCAAAACCCTCCCAAAGGGCTGGTCTAAGGGTACTTATAAGTGTTTCCTCAGGGAGAGTTTTGAAAATTCACCAGTGTGCCTCAGTGCCCCCTCCCCAGCCCTGATCCCCTTTTAGTAAAATAATCACATCCCTGATGGCTAGCTGTCCCCACTCACCAGCCCCCCCATTATTAAAATAAATATTTTCCTGGTGGTCTAGCAGACCCCCCCAGCTCCAATCCAATTTTATTAAAATAATTATATCCCTGGCAGTATAGCAGACCCCCCCATTCTAATCCCACCTTTACTAAAATAATCACTTCCCTGGTGGTCTAGTGGACTCTCCCAGCCCCAATCTACCTGTTTGGGGCTGGGAAGGTTCACTAGACCACCAGGGAGGTGATTATTTTAATAAAAAGAGAATTGGGGTGGGGATCTACTAGGCCACCAGGGATATAATTATTTTAATAAAAGAGGATCAGGCTGAGGGGGTCTGATAGACCACCGGGGAAATAATTAGTCTAATAAAAGGGAATCAGGATTGGGGAGGCTGCTAGACCACCAGAGATATAATTAGTTTAATAAATGTGAATTGAGGCTGCGGAGGAGGGAATCACGAGCCACCAGGGATGTCCTAGAGTGGTGCACAGCTGCCCCACAGTTTGTTGCACACTATCCAGATGTACTGTCTGTTTGGAGCATGGCCACAGTTACTGCAAGCTGTGGAACTTTGCCACCGCGGCCATATCTGATAGTGAACTGGGTGCAGGGTCCCCGGTGCACCAACAATTGGTGAAAGCTGCCTCTTTGTGAATCAGACCTTCCATATAATTTTGTAATGTCTCTTAAGTTCTTCTGTTTCACTTTTTAACTAACTATATATTGGGTCACATCTTATTAACTAATGTTGTTTTAAATAAACAAGACCTGTTTAATAAAACTGTAACATGAACAAGGATTGTCTGAGCCAGTTTAGGTGAAACACAAAACTTGGTTAGAAAAGACACCATCAAATATATAGAATCTCTGGTTTCCCAGCTGAAAAGTATTCTGTCTAATGGGAGGAGTGTTGGTGTGACAAAATTATATTTTGAAAAGTAACCCAATAATCTCTTACTTGAAGTGTGTGCAGCAGAGATCACTATGACTGAAATGTTGGAAGAATATTGTATTAGAGTTCAGTTGTAAAGTTACTGCTTTTCAAAGTACTGTACATGAAATGTAATTCAAGCGTTGATAAAATCCTTGGAGGATAATGACTGAGACATTATCAGGATGAAAGAAATATAGGATAATGTATGGTCTTTGGTTAATAACTATGCTGTAAACACTTCAAGAGTTTGCCATGACGTCATTGTAAACCTCGAGACCACAGCTCGAGAGGGTTTCAGATATCATGGCAACCTTGAGAAGTGTTTTCAGCATGGTTGTTAACCAAAGACCATACATTTTATTTTATAGTGTACAGGCTACCAAGATTGTATAGTCATCGATTGAATTACTTTACTTTACTGAATTACTTAACAGAACATTGATTGTTGTGAGCATTCCATTTTGTTAGAACGTTGATTGTTGTGAGCATTCTGTTTTGTTATACCATTAATATGACATACTCAAGAAGCGTTAAGAGTGATGTCATAACGATGGCATAACAAGGTTGTAATCTGCTTAATTTCAGTTGTTAATAAGGGTTCTCCATACATTATAAAGCAATTACATTCAGAAATGATTCTATTACAATTTATTTGGTTGTTGCTGATTGACTGAGTGATTGATTTTTGTATTTCAGGTCCTTTCAAGCCTTGTGATCATCTCTTTGGCAGCTGGCTGATTAGAATTGGAGTTTGGGCAATAGTATTAGTGTCACTTATTTGCAATACTTTGGTTACCACAACACTCTTTAGATCTCCAATCTACATATCATCAACAAAACTATTAATCGGACTAATAGCAATTACAAACATTTGCATGGGTTCATGCAGTGGCGTTTTAGCAATTGTTGATACTTTGACCTATGGCAGCTTTGCTAAATATGGAGCATGGTGGGAGAATGGAAGTGGATGTCAAGTCACTGGTTTGATATCTGTTTTTGCATCAGAGGCTTCTATTTTCTTACTCACAACTGCAGCACTTGAACGTGGCTTCTCATTGAAATGTGCTACAAAAATTGAAGCAAAATCATTGAAGAGTGGTATCAAAATGGCAGCAGTTATTTGTTTTATCCTAGCATTGATAATTGCAAGTGTCCCTCTCTTCCATGTTGGAGACTATGGGATTTCTCCACTTTGCGTACCATTGCCTTTTGGAGATTCTTCCACAATGGGCTTTATGGTGGCTTTGGTCCTGCTGAACTCACTCTGTTTCCTTGTGATGACTGTTACCTACACCAAACTTTACTGTAACCTAGATAAGGAAGAACTGGAAAACATTTGGGACTGTTCCATGATCAAGCATATAGCTTGGCTGCTATTCACTAATTGCATTCTTTACTGCCCTGTGGCCTTCTTAACTTTTTCCTCCTTACTAAACCTTTCTTTCATCAGCCCAGAAGTGATAAAGTCAGTACTTCTGGTGATTCTTCCATTGCCTGCATGTTTAAACCCATTACTTTATGTGCTCTTTAATCCACATTTTAAGGAAGACCTGGTACTTCTTAAAAAGCAGACAATGCTGTGGAAAAGGTCTAAGCAAACAAGTTTGACCTCTATAAGCTCAGATGATGCAGAAAAGCAGTCATGTGATTCTACACAAGCACTTGTAACATTTGCAAAAATAGGTACATCATATGATACACCCAACAATGTATCTATACCATCAGCGAATCAGGTGATTGAATCCTGCCATCTTTCATCAGTGGCATTTGTTCCCTGCCATTAGTTTCATGATTAAATACAAATGCTTTACTATTATGACAAACAAGCAGGACTAGATATGTAAAGAATTCTCAACTGCTGTTAAATACATCTGAAAACAGATTAAATAGAACAAATGTGAACAGTATTTTCTTCATAATGGGATGGGTCATTGCATAGCATTTAAAATGCCTGCAGACATTTATGTTACCACATGGTGCCTGTTTCAATCATTCTGTATGTTACTCCCAAATAAGCTTACCATTATGTCAACACTTAGCAAAACGCTTGCATTGTTTCTACTAGACAGAAATGTCTACATGAATTTTAATTACATTTCATTATTTCCTAATTACGTATTCATCCCATGACTAATAGCCATAACATATACATCCTCATCTCACATGGTTCAGTTGTGAACATGAGCAGGACGGCTGCCAATTCAGTAATTTTGCAGGATTAATTTGTAAGATCATGCTGATCCAGTTATCTTCATGTGTTAGAGAGCAGGACTGTAACTTACAAGTGGCAAAGCCACAAATGAGTTATAATATTCCTGCCCCTCAGGACTGTTAATGAATTTCATGTTCCAAGAAAGGCCATGGCTTATCCAAAAATATATACATTTTAAAATGTGTCACTTTTAAATCAGCTTTTTTATGAAGATGTAATTGTTTGATTTCAATCACTGCCTTAATCTGAATACTGCATGGAACCTTTGCAATGTCATAAACATTGTATAAACTGCCCTTGTTTTAGTTAGCATAGGTGAGAACATGCATATTAAACAAGATCTCCTGTTACCAATAACAAAGTTGCAGCTGGTATCAGCATATCCCAGCTACAGGAAAATTCAAAGTAAAATTGGAATACCAGCTATTCTGTTCTTTAAAAAGGATGTATGCATCTAAACATGATCATTGTCCATTAAAATACAATTTTTCCTGATCATAAGCCTCTGTTTGCAAAACTCCCTAGCAACAGACTGTGATGTCACAAGCAGAGGCTTATGACTATAGCACCTGAATAGCATTAGCACAAACTGAACTGTAAAGGACAAAGGTTCAGTTCCTGCCCCTCTTCCTGTGCTACCAGTGAAATGCTCAGTGAGTGAGCGAAGTACTGGGGGGATATCGAAAGATCCACACTTAAACTGTCTGGCATAGAGACCTTTTTTCTTTACTTTTACACCAGTTACCACATAAAATAAAAAAGTATTTTAACTTTAAAATGTGTTAGAAAAATTAGTTACTGTGATTTTTCTTACACATGTTGTAAGAGCAATAAAACACTCCAGGGATGTACAGTATACAGTAATTATAGTCAATAATCACACTTCTCTCTCATGTGTTTAAAAGCACTAAGTGCAAGCACCTTATGCCTAACAACATCCTTGAGAGGCATATGCTTATTCACCAATAATTACACACCATGCTATACATCATTGTCTATATATATATATATACACACACACACACACACACACACACTGGTGCCAGCATGATGCAACACAATACTGCAGCATGCTACTGTAGGGTTATTGCAGTATACAAGACAATTTCAGTGGTACTTAATCCCTTTCATCATGCAGTAACTCTAGACACTGCATTGCATCCTGGCCAGAACCACTTTAGATATATATATATTTCATGGATGCAGACTTTTCCCTCATATGATCCATTATCGTAAAATTCTCTGTATACCTCACTAATTAAATATTTGGGTTTGTGGCTTTATTAACTGATTAGCCCCCTCAATGGGTATATTTGATTGTAAACCACACTTAAACCATACTTACCCATCATTATACTGTATATATTCTTAACATGTTTGACCATTTTATGAATAAGTTTAATAATCCATTCTGGGTGTGCACTTCCTGACTGTGGATTATTCCTTACACATACACACACACATATATACACACACTTATGCCCCTGGATAGTAACTTGCAATCTGGTTGACTAAAACACAATCACATGACCAAACATATTTTGTGCTACAGCCCCATCGACATGACAGCAGTCAATGGTCTTCAAACTACTGCCCTCCAAACCAGCTTTCTGGGCCTAAACAATACACTCCTTAACATACATGCTGATTTTTAAAAGCTGCATTTGATCTTAAAAGCTGCTTCTAGGCCAGCCCGGTGGCGCTGAGGGTTGAGGCGCTGGATGCCACACCTCACACCATGCTGGCGACCTGGGTTCGGGTACGGACTCGGGTCATCGGGGGTCGGCAGGGGGAAGGAGGATTGAGCATCCCAATAGATGCTCTCCTCCTTCGGGGTGGGTTACTAGGAGTGCTATATGCACCTGATGTCCCTGGGGGCCGGTGGGAGCACCGACTTTCATGGAGTACTGGCGGCTTCAGAAGGGCTGGAGTCGGGAAGGGGAAGACGTTGTTTGGCACTTGGCAGGCGTGCATCAACACACACTTGCCTGAGCCAACATCCTCAGGGGAGGGGGGAACGGGAAGCACAGAAATACAGAAACCAACCTCGGCAGTCCTAGATGATGGCCGCTCCAGCTGCCCAATCCAGGAACCACAGGCAGACCCCACTGTGCCAGGGTGCTCCACGAAAGACTAGAGGAAAGGTAGGAGTCACACATGGGCACTCTAGGGGCAGACTCAGTGTTGGGGTGGGTAGCATGAGTGAGCCCAAAGGAGTGGAATGACAGGGCAATAGGAGGGAATAAAAAAAAGAAAGTAAAAAAAAAAAAAAAAGCTGCTTCTGCAAACTAAAAGTTGCTGCAGTACAGCTGCTTGTTAGCACCTGCTGCTGCTTGTTAAGCATGTTGCTGACCATTACAAAGAGCTCCAGCTCCTAAAAATGCAGCTACTGGTTAAATGAAACAGAAGTCTATACTCAGACAGAAACCTGCACTACACAATAATTTTTACAAATCTGATATTAAAAAAATGTTTAATAAAACAAATACGGACTGAAGTTCTCGGATGTTCATAGAAACTATCATCCCTCAAGTTGAAAACATGACTTCCAGTGGCAGTAACCCTCTGCTGATAACTTTTTTTTACATTAGGGCAATAGTTTTCTACTGCAAGCCTTAACTCCAGTCCAGATTTGTAATATATACAGAGTATATAAAATCAAGATTACTTTATTTCAGTACACTGAAGCACTCAGTTGCATGTGTTGCCTTTTGATGAGATTTTAGATGTGGTCCTCTTTGGCATGAGGCAAAACCAAACTGTTTTTCATTGTCGCTCCAGCCAGTATTTTGGTGATTGCTAAATCTATATTACTTTTTTGACTTATACATACAGCCTAAATAAAGAAAGGAACAACACCACCAAGCTATCAAAGCAGCCCGTATGTCATGCTTATCAGAGTTTTTTTTTTTGGTTTTGTTTTGTTTTGGTTTATCTTTGGTAGATTTGCAAAACCTCAATGTCAAACGTGGATGAACCCTGAAACCTCTTGGCATGAATGTGGGAATCAGCCTTTCACTGTTAGACCTCATGCATTTAGTTTTAACATTGTTGTGTGCCATCAGCGCTGTGGAAGAATTAAATTGTAACTAAATCCCTTTGAACTCACAATATTCAATATGTTTGTGTGGTATCTTAAGAAACAGTATAATTTGGCTGTCATTTTAATATATACCAGATGTTCAGTATCATAAGAAAAATTCTCTTAGCCAAAAAAAACTAATGACAATAAGGCTACTTTCATTAGCTCCCATTTCAAACTGAAAGCAATGCCTAGATACTGAAGGTCAAAAGAGGAGAATGCTGTGTATCATTAACATTGTTTATAAGTGTATTTTTAAAAAAAAAATCTGATCAGATGTTCAACTTTGGATGCAAAAAAATATTTTTATGTTAAAGAAATCTTTATAAGATATGTAAATATAGAACTGTATTTATTACTTTCTTGAATCAATGCTGTTAAATGATCAGAGAATAAATTCCATGTACAGATTCCTTTTCGTCACTTATAATAATCTCTATTCTTACCAAGAAATCACCAAATTTATTATGTGTATATAATATATGTAAATGGGTAGTAGCTGTAAATAGATTGTATTCTGGCTTTTCTATGGAGTCAAATATATGCTATTTGTAATAAAATATGTTCCTAAATACTATAACGGTGTCACTTGGCAGTATGTTGCAGTATGAGAAGAAACCATAGATAAAGAGGTAGAACATCAAGGGGTATTAAATTTGCAATCACTTGAGGAAGATCCTTTAAATAATAATTTAGTATGTAACACCTCTCGGTCTACTTTGTGTAAATGAGAAAGGATAGATGGTGGCACGATGGGTCCAGTAGGTTTACCAACTTTTAAATTTTAAAATATATTGGTGCCAAAAGTAATTAATTAAAGCACTTAGAGCTCTGAAACCACATAAGACCACAGGCTTTGATGGAATGGAAACCGAATTCCAAAACCTTGGAGCAGAAGAGATAGCACCTACCTTGACTTACTATTTTAATTGGAATATTATATTGGGAATTTTTCCTGAATCCTGGAAGAGTAATAAAATAATTTCTATTTTTAAGGGGGGATGGGGCTTCTAGCCTTATATGTTATGGACCCACTGTGCTACTATCCATTTTATCCAAAGTGCGCGAACATCAAATACATAGCCAGTTGTATTGATATTTGGAGAAATAGGACCCATTATCTAAAAATCAATCTGGCTTTCATGTGGTTAGTGCCACACACTCCACCCAAATTGATTGCAAGGCTCTATCATCCATGCTGTTTGTGGTGTACATGCTGTCATTGGGAGACATTGTAAGGTGGTACGGGCTGAGTTTTCGCTGTTATGCAGATGATACTCGGCTTTACATGTCCTCTGTGCCCGAGCTAGATGATGTTGTCTCAGTTTTTAACAACTGTCTCTCTGAGATCCAGGATTGGATGAGTTCCAACTAGCTGAGGTTGAACCTGGACAAAACTGAGGTTTTTGTTGTGGACCCAGGTTGTCGGGCTGAGGGGCATTGGGCTGGGCAGCCTTCTGGTCTTTGTCTGGGTGGCTGCCAGCTGATGGTCTCTAACCGGGTGTAGAATCTGAGCATTATTTTTGATGAGGGATTGACACTTAAATCACAGGTGTCATCCATTGTCAAGTCCTCTTTTTACCATCTGAGGAATGTCACTTGGATTAAGCACCTGGTTCCACCTGATGCCCTTCCAACATTGGTCCATGCCTTTGTGACCACCCACCTTGACTACTGCAACTCCCTGTACCTAGGGTTACCAGGGGTGGATATCTGCCGATCTAGCCATGTCACGCCTGTGTTGCATGAATTGCACTAGCTGCCTGTTCAGTGGCGGATCACCTTCAAGGTCAGCTTGCTGACCTATAAATTCCTACACAGACAGGGACAGTGTTATCTGCAAGAGCTTCTGTGACCCTACTGCCCCCTCTGCCCACTCTACTCCACCAACGAGGGATTGCTAGAGGTTCCCAGGGTGTGTTTGAAGACCTCTGGGGCCCAGGCATTTTGTATTTGTGGCCCCAATCCTGTGAAACTCTCTACCTCATCAGATAAGGGAGTGCCAGGCCATGGAGAGCTTTAAATCAGCACTGAAAATGTATCTTTTTCATCTGGCTTCTCCAGAGTTTGAATGAATTGAAGAATGTTCCTGCATTTTATCTATTTATGACTGTTTTAACTTGTTTTAATTTAGTATTGTACAAGCACTATGATAATTTGAATAGCGCTTTTTATAAATAAAATTGGATTGGATTGGATTGGGTCCCTTCTCCAAATCTATGGATGTGACATTACATATAGGAGTGGTGTTCATGGTCCTAAGTAAGGCCTTTGACCTGATGAAGCATGCCCTACTGTTAGAAAGGCTTAGTAAAATAAGTAATGTTTATGAACCTTTTAAATGGTTTAACTCATATCTGAGTCATTGCAACCAAAGTGTAACACTGGAAATCAAGACAACTATTCAACATAAAATATCCATAGGTGTTCCCAAAGGATAACTATTGTAATAGTCCCCTTACTTATTTACAGTAATGATGATCCCAAAGTTTTAGTAAATAGTGAAGCTGGGCAGTACACAGACAACACTGTTTTGGTGGCCTCCTCTGACAGCCATAACAATTTGGAAACTAAGCTGCAAGAAGATTTTTTGTAAATGGAGGAGTGGTTCACCTCATCAGAGTTGCTTATAATCTTAAAGAAAACCCAGTGCCTTTATTTTCAACATCAGTTCAGGTCTGGAAATGAAGACTGTGCAAGCTTATCAATTAGGTCCAAACAAGGACAACCAGTTGTGAACACAGCCTGGTACAAATACCAGGAGCAATTATAGATTAAAAATTGACCTACTCTGACTATATTAATGCTTAAGTTAAAAAAAAAACAAATAAAAAATTGATAGCACTCAGAAGTCTATGCTATTGTTCAACAAGGGAGACTAGGAACAAACTTGCCCAGCAACTTTTAATTCCTGTTTAAGACTATGTGGATTTGATCCACAGGAATTCTACCATATCTTCATTGTCTAAAACTGATCAAATGTACAAGATTGATTGATTTGTCCTTTTGTGAACATTCTGGTACTCAGCATTGTCATATGTTACTGCAGTTAGATTGGTTACAACTGATTATCCAAACGGAACTGAATTGCCTAATTTGGATTTTTTCAATGTTAAAGATAATTCCTAATCATCCCTTAAAGAATGTCTTTAATTGTAATGCACCCATTTTTAGATGATACTCTTTAGGAAAGGTCACTAACAGTGGCTTGTTTATTCCCAAAACAAACACACAAGATATGAAGACATGACTCTGAAAATGAATGCTGCTAGATCTTGGAATCAAACACCAATAGAAATACGTGCAAAACATGCAATATCCAAATTCCAGAATTCTCTCAAAGAGGTGATTACTTAACTTTGAAAATGTTTTAGATGAATATTGCTGTACCTATTTTTTTGTACTTCTACTGTTTGTTATTATCTGTCGTTATGTAGTTGTTATATTTTTGCACAGGACTACTATTTAAAATAGGACCTTGCATCCTATTTTATGTTCCTGGATAAAAATATAACTGAATCTACCTATTTATATACCTATCTATCTGTTTGGATGGAGGCCTTGTGCACAGGCGGAAGGGTAGCTAGTGTGGCTAGAGATATGCAGAGGTCCCACTTGGCACATGCGGTGACCTTCCACATCCACAGCCCTGAATGCATGCATTCACCACACCCAATCCCATGCTGCTAGCTGATACACTTTCAGCCAGGTTAGGGGGTACAGGGGCAGACACAGAATAACGAGCCATTCTCAGCAGTGTGTCCGCTGCACATCCGGCCTGCAGAGGGGGCACAGGTTACATGGGTTAAGATCCTGACATATGGCTTATACATCCTCCTCTGCCCAGCCACATGTTCTGGAGGGCTGTCCCTCAACCTGTCCCCAGTCTTCTAAACTGGCATTGAGGGTTGGGGGTGCATGCCAGCACATGTGTTTTTTTAAACAACCTTAGTGACCCCCTAAGAGAATGTTGCTGTCCATTGAGAACTGCTATATCCCACAATCCCACTCTGCATGAAGGTCAAGGGATACACCACAGTGCCAATCTGGGCATCAATTAAATGCCCATTGTTTGGTATAGGTCTACACCACATGATGCCCCTGTGGCTGTGCGAAGCTCCTCAGTCACCAAGAGTGGAAGGTGTGGGTTGCAGATGTCATCCAGTGTGGACCAGCAATGGGGTGCAAGGCTCTGTGACTGGGATGCATGCAATTAAAAAAACTGATTGGAATAAATGACCCACTCACTGGATATTTTATTTAGTATTTCAAATTTTTTTTATTTCATTACATTTTTTCATGCACCATCTTCAAAATGCAATTCAGTTCAGTTTATTGATTCACTAAGAAGGCTCCATTAAGCAAGCTCATTTACAATGAGGTCCTGGAAGAACAGAGGAGATCAACATACAGGACAATTCCTGTCACATACAGTACTCGGACAATTAGTAATATCTAGCATATTTACAGATAAAATACAGGCTAGCTTGGTAGCTGTATCTACATTACAGTACAATAAATTCATATATACAATATATACACTCTCTGCTTGAGCTGGCATAAGGCAGATGCTAAACGTGGGTTTTATAGCCATTGCATTTCAAGTGTTGTAGCAGTAGCAAGATTCTAGAGGCTAAACATATGAGTCTTATAGACATAACATTTCAAGTATTATAGCAGTTGCAGGATTCTGGAAAGGCCCTATTCAGCATGTTTTAAGGCCCTGTGGGCTTAAAGAGTAGTTTATCTTAAGCAGGCATTGGGTGTTGTTCCATTGAGTGGGTAAGAGGTGACTGATGGCAGCTTCCCCAAAACGTGTGATGATGTGCGGTATATCAAATAATGGGTAGTTATTCCTTCTTGTGATATAGGGTTTGGTAGATTGTTTAAAGAGGTCCAGCAAATATTCAGGGACTTTGTTCATAAGTACTTTGTAGGCCCATGTGAGTATTCTTTTTTTCCTTCCGAGGGCCAATGAGGTCCACCCTACAGGAATAGAGAGTGCAATGATACGTTCTATATGACATGTTTGTTATAAATCTAATAGCTCTGTGGTAGAGCTCATCAAGCTGGTTCAGGGCGGTGGCTGTGCTTCAACTCTGTATAATGTCAGCGTAGTCTATTAGGGGTAAGAAAGTGGCTTGAACTAGTGTTTTCCTTATGTCGAGGGAGAAAAAGATTCTTATTCTGGTAGAAGAATCCTAGTCTTGCTTTTAGCTTTTTGCAGAGGGTATTAATGTGAAATGTATAGGAGAGTTGATGGTCGAGCCACACACTGAGATATTTAACTTTGTCTACTACTTTGAGGGATTCCCCAAATAGGGAAGAGATGGTAGGGGCTGTGATAGGGGGTTCTTGGGATGCATGGATTTTTGGAGAGAAGAATATCACTTTGGATTTGTTTTTGTTTTTTTTTTTGGTGTTGAGGAGAAGCTTGGCCTGGTAAAAGTTAATTGCAATTGGTCGAAATCTGATTGGAGATCAGTACAGAAACTGGGTAAGGATGGCATAGAGATGTAAAGCACGGTGTCATCGGTGAAGAAGTGGAGCTTAGTGTTGTTTGTATTAAGGTTTTTTTATTGATGTAAATTGTGAAGAGTAATGGACCCAGGATGGATCCCTGTGGGACCCTCTAGGGGAAGACTAGCAAGGGAGGAGAAGACCCTGTCCACTTTTACTTGCTGTTTTCTGTTTAATAAGTATGAGGAGAACCATTTTATGGACATTTCATGCATGTCAGTGTTGGCTAAAGTTTACCGCAGTATACTGTGGTCCACTATATCAAAGGCCTTGTTTAGGTCAAGAAAAACTGCCCCTGTGGGATTTTTGTGGTCAAGTGCTGTAAGCCAGTGATCCATGACTTTGGCTAAGGCTGTGACCATGCTGTGCTTATGCCTGAAACTTGATTGAAGGGGGTTGATAAAGTTAGTGTTCAAGGTGATCCCTTAATTGCAAGTTTACAACTTCTCTAAGAGTTTGACTAAAGGGGAGAGAATGGAGATGGGTCAGTAATTGTTGCAGTCACAGGAATCCCCTGATTTAAAAAGAGGGATATTATGTGCATGGGTTTCCATGATAATTGGAGTTCTCCTTGAGTGAGGGACAAGTTGAACAGGTGTGTTATGGGCACAGTGAGGTATTGGTACCCCAATTTAAAAAACAACGGGTTGACGTTGTGTGCACCTGCATTTTTCTTAGTGTCCAAGGTCAATAGTAAGTCCTCAACTTGCTTGTATGTGACAGGACTGAAGGAAAAGTTAGTTGAAGGTCAGGCCCCAGGGGTTAAGTCATAAGCGTTGTGCGGGATATGTACTTTGGTGGCTGGGGAATTGTCAAAAGCCAGCCCTGTGGTTGCAAAATGGTCATTTCATTTTTCTAGTATGGTTTGCTGGTCTGTGAATGTCAGGCTGTGCAAGGTAATTTTCATAGGAAAGGATGAGTTGCGGCCTTCAATTATCTTTAATGTATGCCAAAGTCGAGCTGGATTGTTTTTGTGGGCATCATTATATTTAGCACTATGCAAAATCCTGATGGTGTTCGAATGCCTGTCTGGATTCAAGGAGAAAGGTACATAGCATATCAGCACAACCTGATAGGAGTATTTAAAAAATGGTTTTAATTTGAAACATTATGCTTATCAAAAACTACAGAGACTTTGTCTCCTGTTTTTTTAATTGTTTTTGAAATGATTTTATAAAATTGGAGTGAGAGGGTTAAAGCAATACCCTGTATCCTAGTAAGGATGTATAATATTAACAGTGAAACAAATATAAGACCAAAAAAAAAAAATTTTGTGAATGCTGAGAGATGAATAGAATAACATTACATTATGTTACTGTGTTCTATTTAAGGCCAGCTGTGGCAGCTGATTTACTAAAGGCCAAAACATAATAGATTTGTGAAGGTTGAGTGTGAATTGGGAGAGGCCAGACTGTAAATAATTGAAACAAAGTGAATATAAATTTGCATAGAAAACAAGAAAATGATTAAATACGATGTTTTATGTATTATAGAGCTCAGATAGAGATGCAACAAGTGAATTAAGAATTAGATTGATATTGCGGCCCCTAACACATGGTGAGATCACTTTACAACGTAAATATAAAACAGTGTACCATAGAGGAGGTCAAAATGGATTGTATGTAAAAGTATAAACTAATGGAAAGGAATACATGCTATTCTGTTATATATATTACAGAAAAAAAAGCTGTCCAAAGGAAGACACTGGTTGGTTACAAAACATCAACACTTGCATGAGAAAGTTGGTGCATATAAAAAAAATAAAAAAAAATAAATAATATGAAATACTAAATAATATATCCAGTGAGTGGGTTATTTATTCTAATCAGTTTTTTTATTTGTGAGACTGGAATTGATTCTGCCCAGAGTTTTCTGCTTCTTCTTCTTTACAGGAGTAGAGGGATATCCTTGCCTCTTTTGGGGTAATGTGTGTAATTCACACATATCCCAGTCTAGTGTTTCGACCAGGTCCTGAACCTTTTGCTCTAGTTTTGTCTATGAACCTGGTGACCTAGGATTGAATTCCTTCACTACCATTTACTCATTGTGTGACCTTGAGCAAGTAATTTAACCTTATTGTGCTCTCTCTCTCTCTCTCTCTCTCTCTGTTTCATGACCACACACACACACACACACTCACACACACACACACACACGCTTAACCTCCTAAGCTGTCCTTAACTTGTTTGTTCACTAAAGCAACTGCTGTTGGCTGTAATGCATAGTCAGATATAAAGCAGAATTTTCAAAGAGATTCATCTCTGATTCCTCCCACCATATTTTAAACCATTTATAGATGATGTAACAGTGTCTGAAACTCAGATGAATTTGCATCCATAAAAAAAAGGAAAAAATTAGCATTTAAGGCAAAAAGATGCAAGCTAACACAAATCAAGACTTTTGTCACAAACAACCTGGACCCTCTGAAAGTAGGGCGGGCAAGTCCAGATGCAATTGGTCAGATGTAGATGCTGGTGGATACTAAAAACACAAAAGAGCTCGCACAAGGCTGTGGTGCACTGGCAAAAAAAAAGACATAGAAACCGAGAAACCAGGCAACTTACCCCCACATGTAATACTGACACCATATAAAGTATTTTTAAACCATTTTATTGCACATAGTAGCTCACCTAACTCATTTCTGGTCCCACCAGACCCTTTCTCAAAGCCTTTGAGAAACGGTCCGGTGGGACCAAAAACAGTGAGCTACTACGTGCAATAAAATGGTTTAAAAATATTTTGTGGTGTCAGTATTACATGTGGTGGTGAGCTGCCTGGTTTCTCTGTTTCTAGATGCTGGTGGATCATGCCACTGAGTCCACATCCAACCCCTTTGAAAATCTCAAGTCTAAGTGTGCCTGAAAACACTCAGCAAATCAGATTTATTCTCAATGTACCTTGTCTGTTAAATATGTAAAAAACTACAATATTAATGAATATTTCTGAGTATTCCACAGGAAACGTTGTTTTGTTTCCATGACTGAGACTCCTAGTTGCTCTTTGACCAGCCATTGTATCTAAGCATATTTCCACAGTGTCATTTAATTTAACTAATAAGGATAATTACAAACCTGGTTGCTCCTACTAGCCAACCAGATATACTTTACCCTATGACTTATGACCACCAGAAATCAAACACTAAGATAAAAATTCTGTAATAGTTCTTTGCTAAAATAAAAACATATATACTGTGTATATATATATATATATATATATATATATATATAATGAAAATACTAAATACTATTATGGGGTGCGGTAGTGCCCCTATAGTTAGGGTTGAGCAAGAAGTTCATTGTTAAATCCCTGACTTTGAACCTTAATAGTTTTGGCAGCATTTGACAAAATTAGTAGAAATTTTGCAAGTGCTGTCTATGAGGCAAGGTATATATCTGTGGAAAGTTTTGTGGTGGCAGCGTGTGCAGTTTCCGAGATCTGTATATGTCATTCTCCTGTAAACATCTAATTGTTTTTTCCTATACTTAATATGAGTTGTGTTTGCTCGCACATATTGTCTACACAGAATGGGTTTTTTTTTTCTGAAATTTTCATGGTAGAAGAATGCTCTGCCAAGGTAGTGCCTTTGGAAGGTTTTGTGAAAAAAGATAAAACTGTTCAAGAGTTATAAAAATGTAAAAAAATGTGTTCCTGTTCTGAGCATGCTCAGTACTGTTTTCAGGATCACATTCTGATACAACACCAAAAATTCTGTCTCACAAGACCATTTTTGGTTTCTCAGCACTTGCTTCTCACAGCACACCATTTGTTTGTGCTGTGAGAGCTGCCATCTTGTTTTTCCCCCTCAAACTAAAAACATTGAAAATACATAAAAATGATGTCATTCGGTCATGGGATGTAATGTAAAATTATATAATTTGAAGTGGCCAAGGGTATGGCAGCTGGGTTTCAATGTGAAAAAGTGCAAAATAATGCACTTAGGGCACAGAAACCCAGGGGTGGAGTACAAAATAGGTGGAGTGGCTTTGACCACCAAGCAGGAAAGAGACCTGGGGTAATCATATCGGAAGATCTAAAGGTGGCTAGGCAGTGCAACAAGGCAGTACTAGGCAAGTGGGATGCTGGGGTGCATAGAGAAGGGTGTCACCAACAGAAAGGGGGAGGTGGTGTTACCTCTACATAGACTGCTGGTAAGACCCCACCTAGAGTATTGTGTACAGTTCTGGAGACCACATCTCCAGAAGGACATAGATAGAATAGAGGCAGTCCAGAAAAGGCAACTAAATTGGTATAGGGTCTGCATCAAAAGCCCTATGAGGAGAGACTAAAGAATCTCAATATGTGCACCTGGAACAAAGGAGGGAGAAGGGAGATATGATAGAGATCTTTAAATACGTCACAGGGTTAAATAAAGTACAGGAGGGGAGTATTTTCCAGAAGAGAAAGTACTCAAGAGCAAGGGGTCATGCTATGAAGCTGGGGGGGTAGATTCAGGAGAGATGTAAGGAAGTACTTCTTCACAGAAAGCGTGTTGGATTCCTGGAACAGCCTTCCAGCGGAGGTGGTAGGGGCAAATATAGTGGTGGGGTTCAAGAATCCATGGGATAAGCACAAAGGAATCATAGTGGAAGGGGAGGAAGAAAGAGCTGTAGATCAGACACAGTCTGATGTAATTGTGTCGGTAGGGAGAAATGGGCAGACTGGATGGGCCAAGCAGTCCTTAATCTGCTGTAAAATTCTGTTTCTGTGTTTCTATACTTCTATATAATTTTAAAAAACAAACACCTGAATCTAACTAAACAGAGTCATTTAGCTAAATTCTTAGGTTTGTTTTTTAGAATAATGGACAGAAATGCCTTTTCTGAGCACCCCAAAATCAAGAGTGCTCAGCTTAGTAAGAGGAGCCATTCACCCACACTCTCTGCATGAGAATAGCGGGACTTTCTTGAATGCTGACTCCGCAGCTGGAAGTCATGCTGCTGGCTTCAGCTGAAGCAATGAGCTGGTGATCCCCTGTTCTGTCTGTCTATCTTTCTAATGAAAATAATTTGTTAAGCAGACCGAGGTGCCAACCCCTGGTACCACTTCTTTTTCCCCCCTCCACTCCAGGTTGCCTGCCCTCCCATCCCAGTATTTTCTTTTTATATGAAATATAAGTGAACCAGGATGCCCACCCCCTCTCGTTAACCTCCCTCC
Organism: Neoceratodus forsteri; assembly: GCA_016271365.2. Taxonomy (NCBI): domain Eukaryota; kingdom Metazoa; phylum Chordata; order Ceratodontiformes; family Ceratodontidae; genus Neoceratodus; species Neoceratodus forsteri. Next base: position 1,046,992,947 of record CM028131.1, read on the forward strand.
CTTCCAGGTCATCCACCCCCGTTTATTGAAAAGTAGGCCAACACTGCAATACCCACTTCCCAGTATCAGAATGGGATCTGAACTAAAGAAAACTGGCCCTCCATGATTTTTCTAAACCTCTAAAAAAGAAAACAGTCCCTTACCAATGTGACCCACCCAAACACGCCTCACCTACCACACCCTGAACTCCCAATCAGCACGCACCCAACAACCCTGCAACTCCCCCCACACACATACACACTCACTCATCTGAACATGTCCCATGGCATAGATCTCATCTCTGATTGAATATATGTCTTGCTGCTGGCAACCGGTGACTGCAATATGAATCAGGTAAGTGCTGTTTGCTGTATTTCAATAAAGTTTTAAACTTTGATTCATAACTGTCAGTTTTACATATTTTGACCCCAAATTTTCAACATGGCCATTTAGGGACCCCACCTCATGACCAGTAGTGGTGAAATTATGCATATCTGGCCTGAAAGGTGATTTTGTGGTCACTTTGTGAAATGGCAAGGGCAAGGCAAGTTTTATTTATCTGGCGCCCAATCCCAGAGGCTCTGGGTGATGTACAAAAAAAGTTAAAACAATAATAAATTTATATCACCTCATAAAATGATACAAAATATAAATTAAGATCAGCAGCATTAAACACAAAATAAAGTAGGTTCAGGAATAAAAGAAGAAGGGCAATCAAGTGGGAGAGATTCCCAAACTCAGCCCATCTGGTCGAGGAAAGCCTGGCTGAACAGGTTGGCCTTGAGGTGGGCCTTAAACACCTCAACCGAAGAGGCCTCCTGAACAGCTGGAGGGAGCGACTTCCACAGGATGGGGCCAGCAACACTTACAGCTCTGTCACTGGCAGTTTACAGTCTCATCCTGGGAATCACCAGGAGGCCCCTTGAAGAGGAACAGAGGGAGCGGACCAATGCCACAGGTGTCAAGAGGTCTGACAGATAACCTCTTGAAAGGTGATAAAATCACCTTTCAGGCAGAATTTGAAAATTTTTACCACCCTTGTTCATGACGTGGGGGCATAGGAAGACTGTGTTGAAAATGTGGGGTCAAAATCTGTAAAAATGACAAAGTTATGTGCATATGTTTAAATTTTTCTTCTACACTCACTCAAAAATTTGATAAGTTTAAATGTTCTGACTTCAATTTTTCAGCATAACTATTTTTTCACACTACCCCATTTTTCAAATCCTAGCCAAAATATGTTTTTGTGCCTGTGGCATGGAATGACATTATGGACACAGAATGATGTTTTTGTGGGAATTTGAAAATTTTCACCCACAGGGTCCATGAGGTGCATTAATAAGAAAGCTATGCAGAAAATGTGGTGTACAAATATGGTCAAATGCCAGGGTTATGAGTGTACATTGCAGTATTTCAAAGTTCACTTATAAGTTTGCTAATTTTTAATATTTTGACTCCAAACTTTCAACATAACCATTTTTCCACACCACCTTATAAACGTGACAGGCGTTATTTTCTTTAATCCTGCAAAAGACTTGTTTTTGCACTTCTGGTGCAAAATGACATTTCACCAGTATTCTCTTAATGCCACAAGTCATGTTTATAAGGAGGAATCATAAAACAACTACAGTATATTGAAAATTTGGGTTCAAAATTTAAAAAATAAAATTAAGAAATGTGTGTAGTGCAAACCTTCACCCCAAAGGGTAGTGCTTTGTGATCCCATGCTAGTGAATTGAGTTTGGGGGTGCGCTCAGTGAGTCAGCGGGAAGGGCCGAGGTTGTAGGGACTGGGCTGTCGTGCACACCAACCCCCAGCCTATAATGAGAATGTGCAGGGTTGTCTGCATGGGCCCAAGTATCACAAAATGAAAAGAAATCTTCTCTTGGCATAGGGACCTGTACCTCTGCACCCATAGGTGCCACAGGACCTTGTGCTTCACCTGACAGATTGACTCTTTGTCCTGTGTATCTGCATCTATAACCACAAGGCAGTGTAGAGCCCATAGGCTCTGCACTTCCTTAGCCTGCTAGACAACCCCACAAATTCTTGACATTCATTGACACACTGAACTGCAGGGTCCAGGAGGCAGAGGGACTCTTAACTCTTATCAGTCATGAGTAAATATTTCAACATTTGCTCATAACTTGGTCATTTTATTATTTTTGTACCCCAAATGTTGAATATGGTGTTCTTGTTGCCATTGTTATGAACCCAGTAGGTGAAAATGTTCAAATCCTGCCTGAAACGTGATTTCATGGAGCAACTGCAAAATCATCTTTTGACTCAGATTTAAAAAAGTTCACCTACCTTGTGCATAAGGTCGGGTCCCATAAAGGCCATGTTGAAAGTTTGGTTGAAAAATATTTAAAATTAGCAACGTTACGAGTGAATGTTGAAATATATTAACATTCAGTCATAACGTAATAATTTTACCATATTTTTCCACCATATTTTCAACATAGTCTTCTGATGGCCCCACCTCATGAACCTGGTAGGTGAAATTTTTCCAGTCATGCCCAAAAATGTGATTTCATGGAGCAACCCTGAAATCCCTTTCAGGACATATTTGAAAATTTGCACCTGCCTTGTTCATGAGGTGGGGTCCCAAAAGGCCATGTTGAAAATTTTTTGTCAAAATATTAAAAAATGACAAAGTTATGAGTTAAAGTTCAAAGCGCATTGAAATGCATTAACCAGACTTACCTTGTTTTCTCATATCACAGTCATCAGTTCCAACAGCAAGACCTCTTTTGTATCAGAAAGTAGATCTATGTCATGAGACATTTTTATGTCAGTGAGGGTGAGCAGAGGGTGCTGAGTGAGGTGGGGTGAGTAAGAGTGGGGGGGGTCAGATTGGTGAAGGACCATTTTCTTCTTTGCAAGTTTATTACAAAAAATTAAAAAAGATCAGTGGGTGCTCTGGATGGGGAGGTGGTATAATGAAGGGTACCAGGTGTGACACCCAGTCTGCTTACAAGATAGATAGATAGATAGATAGATAGATAGATGTTTTGTTAGCTAGTTTTAGGAGTTTTTTTAAACACAGAATTTATATGTAGTTTCCATTTTTTCAGTTGGGGGAAAAAAAAAGATGGCATCCATCAAGACCCGAAAAACTGTTTTTTTAGTTTCTGACAACTAAGTGATGCAAACCTAAAATGGTCTCGCAACCCAAACTTTTCAGTTTGTATCAAAGGGTTAACTCAAAAACCTATTGAGCTTGCTCAGAAAAAAACTTGTAATCTTTATAACTCTGGAACTGATCAATATTTTTTCAAGAAACCTTCAAAAGTCACTACCTTGGCACAGGCTACTTCTACCATAAATGTGTTGGAAAAAATTATGTACTGTCTAGGCTGTACACGACAGCAAGAAAACATGTATTAAATCTAGAGGAAAAAAATGTTCCTTTTCATCAAGAGATCAATTATTGGAAGTCCTCCAACTGGTTGCGACTGAATCCCGACAAGAAGGAGGTCCTGGTGACTGAGCCGGGTCGTGGGGGTGATGGGAGTGCCTCCAGAGTGACTACAGGATTGTTCCTGGGATTCACTCCGTTGATGGCCTCCCCTATGGTGTGGGATCTTGGTATTATCCTGGATGACAGATTGACACTTGAATCTCGGGTGTCACCTGTGGTCCAAAGTGGTTTTTACCACTTGAGGAATATCACCAGGATTAAACCCCTAGGTCCGCCTGAAGATCTGCCATCACTGGTACATGCCGTTGTTATATCCAGGCTTGATTACTGAAATGCTCTATACTTTGGAGTCACTGGAAGGACACTCCAATGGCTGTAGCTGGTACAGAACACAGCGGCCAGGTTGCTGATGGGCCTGTCTATGTCCAGTCATGTGACCCTGGTCCTGCGGGCTCTGCACTGGCTGCCTGTCAGGTGAAGGATCATCTTCAAGCTGGGCTTGTTCACCTATAAGCAGTAGTGCAAGTGGTAGACAAGAAGTACAGGAACTCCAGCACTGGCAATTGTGAAATGCAGAAAGAAGATCCTCAATCTGAAGGATAGCTGTGTCAAGACTTACCTATCTGTTTGAACACTAGTACATACAGTCAGAAATACTGAAGTATTTCTAGGAAAATAGCATTGTTATACAAGTCAAATGTTGCTATGGAAATCCTGATCTCAGGTCACAGGCCAAGAAACTGTCATTATGTTGCTGGTTTAAGAACGTCAGTTGAATTGTCAGTGGCAAGAAGTACAGGAACTCAGTTCCTGCTGCAAAAAAAGTACAGGAACTGAGTTCCTGTACATTCCTGTTCACTTTCATCACTGTCTATAAGACCCTATACAGACTGGGACCTAGCTATCTGGCTGATCTCCTGCCACCTGCCACCTCAGTCCATTCTCTCCACTTCTCAAACAGGGGCCTCCTTGTTGTTCCAAGGGTCAGATTAAAAACCTCTGGTGACCATGCTTTCGGTGTCGCTGACCGGCTCTTTGGAACTTTCTTCCAGCTTCTGTCAGGGAGGTCCCAATGATCGAGATGTTTAAAAGGGGTCTTAAGACTCACTTGTTTTGCTTGGCCTCTCCTGATGAAGGTGACTGACCAGTACTAGTTTAAATTCCTAGTTTAAATTCCAGTTACTTTAATATCTGATTTACTGTGTTTATATTTATGCTTACAATGTGTGTTGTGTATTTATGTGTCTTACCCTACCTGTTTTAATTAAGGCACGCCCAGAGCCCCATGGATTGGGCACTGTATAAATAAACTTGCATCAACCAAAGGCAACAATCCTACACACATCCACCCAAAAAAGTACTCACTGCTCAAGGTATCATGTCCAATATAAGGTGCATATTTTATTGCAAAGGTGCCAGTGCAGTGTACATACCTCCTGATGCATTTTGGAAAACAAACTTTCCTTTCTCAAAGGATCTGTGCACATGATAAAACAGTCGCTTTTTATATACATCACAGTATGACATCACAGATGTGTGACCAATCAAAATACAAACATGCTCAAAAGTGCTGAAGTGATTAAAATAACATGACATAAATACTTGCAATGATCTTAAACGTATAGAGGCAGCACGAGGTAAAAAGCAGCAGCAAAATCTAATAATAAAGTGAACTTGGTCACGTTCCGAAATGCGTCAGGAGGTATGTGCACTGCACTGGCACCTTTGCAATTAAAATATGCACCTTATATTGGACATGATACCTTGAGCAGTGAATATTTTTTTGGGGTGGGCGTGTGCAGGATTGTTGCCTTTTGTTGATGTATTTTTATATCCTAGCACCACCAGTCCTAGTGCAGACTCTTTTTTTTCACATAAATAAACTTGCCTTGCCATTAAAAATTGGCAATCTGCATCTCAGAAACAGCACAAGCTGCCGACGTGAAAATTTTCATTTTGAGAAACTGCCAGCCAGACCATGCATGCCAAATCCAAATTTTGGGTTATTTTGTTGAATACCACCAAATACGGTAGATAGATAGATAGATAGGCAGACAGACAGACAGACAGACAGACAGACAGACAGACAGACACGGAAAAGGTCGGCAGAAAAGGACCAATAGGCCCATCTGGTCTGCCCCATTTTCTTTGCCTAACATTCCACCTTGGACCCTACTTGGTCACAGGTGTCCCTCCCTCCTCCTTTACCTCTTCTTATTATGCACATGTACCTAACTCATGCATGTTTGAAGCTACCCCTCTCTTCACCCCTACCACCTCTTCTGGCAGGCTGCTCCAGGCATCTACCACCCTTTCTGTGAAGAAGTATTTCCTCACATCCCTCTTAAATTCCCCCACAAGTTTCATTCCTCCTTTGAAAGAAGCTCCCCTCCTGCAGTTTTTTCACCCCCATGAGGTACTTATAGGTCTCAAGCATGTCCCTTCTCACTCTCCTCTCAGTACATGTTGAGCTGCCCAGTCTCTCCTCATATGGCTTCTCATTCAACCCCCGCACCATTTTAGTAGGCTTCTTCTGGACTGCCTCCACCCTGTCAGTACTCTTGTGGAGGTGTGGCCTCCAGAACTTGATGCAGTACTCCAGGTGGGATCTCACCAATGAACAATACAGAGGCAACACTACCTCCTTTCTCCTGCTAGTGATCCCCATATGCTCCCCAGCATCCAGCTATCCATGCCTACTGCCTCGTCACATTGCCCTGCCACCTTGAGATATCAGATATGATCACCCCAAGGTCCCTCTCTTGCTTGATAACTCTAAGTATCCCCCCCCCATCTTATACACATCCCCCAGGTTATCCCTCCCCAGGTGCATGACTTTACACTTTTTGGCACTCCCTAAACCACTCCTCTAGTTTCCCCAGATCCCTTTGCATTCTCTTCACCACCCCCCCCAGGTGTCAACCCTCTTGCAGATTTTTATGTCATCTACAAAGAGAAAAATGAAAATGGTCCCTCACCAATCTGACCTTCCCCTCCAATTCCTCCGCAATGTCACTTATGAAGACATTGAAGAGGACATGACCCAGTACATATCCCTGTGGTACTTTACTGGTCACTCTCCCATCCTCAAAGGTACTGCTCTGTACCACCACCCTCTACCTCCTATTTTTCAACCAGTTTAATACCCAGTACACCACCTTCTCCCCCACCCCAAGGCTACTAAATTTCTTTATCAGCCTCCTGTGTGGTACGGTGTCAAAGGCCTTACTGAAATCAAGACAGGCAGCTTCCACTGCCCTCCCCTGATCTACTTCCCTAGTTATCTAGTCAAAGAAATCAATGAGATTTGTTTGATATGACCTCCAACGTGAAGCAGTGCTACCAGTGGTCCAGCAGTCCATATGTCTCAAGGTACTCCATCACTATCTCCTTCAGCAGGGACTCCGTTCACTTCCTCACTATTGATGTGAGACTGACAGGTTGGTAATTACTCGTCTCCCTGCTGCTGCTCTTGTGCAGAGGAATCACACTGGCCCGCCTCCATTCCTGTAAAACAACCCCCTTCTCAAGTCAGGTGCTATATAATGTTGCCAGGGGGCAGCTAGCACCATGCTCAATTCCTTAAGTATCCTTAGGTGTGTCCCATCCAGCCCCATCGCCTTGTTTTCCTTTCGGGCTTCCAAATGATGGTAGACTCTGTCTTTTGTAAATGGACTTATGTCCACCCCTCCGTGCCTATAAATGTACATCAACCTTTCCTCCTTTCCACTGTGAATACCAAGCAGAGGTATTTCTTTAAATTTTTACCTTTTTCTTGGTCTTCCTCTGCACAGTCCCTCTCCCCCACCCCCCAGTCTCCTGATCTTCACCATACCATCCCTTGACTTCCTCTTTTTGCTTACACACCTGAAGAAAGTCTTATCCCCATTTCTGACCTCTTGGTTGATCCTGCCTCAGTCTGAGCTGTTGCCGTCATTACCTTCCTTCCTGCTTTCCTTGTTTCTCTAGATATACCTCCCTGTCTGCCTCTATGTGGGTTTCCTTGAACTTTATGAAAGCTGTTTTTTTCTCCTTTACTGCCTTAGCCACCTTCTTTGAGAATCACAAGGGCTTTGTTCTCCTTTTAACCTTGATTATTACCTTTAAGCAGCTTGTTGTAACCTCAGTTATTTCTCTTTTATTCTACTCTATTGTGCCTCCCCCCCAGCTATCCCCCCTTCAATATGTTTCCTAAGGCAGTCTGTCATTTCTCTAAAATCTACTTTCCTGAAGTCCAGGACCATCATCCTAGTGTGCTTTTCTCCTGCCCAATCCATTCTGCCAAACCACACTGTATGATGATGACATGAATCCAGGGTGCTGCTCAGTATGACATCAGCTATAATGTCCCTGTTTGTAAGTACCAGATCCAGCATCTCTAGCGGGATCTGTAAGCAGCTGCCTGAGAAATGCCCTTTGCAGGGAGTCAAGAATGACCCTGCTCCTAGTCATAGCTGTGACTAGGATGTTGCTGCCCATATGTAGCAGATTAAAGTCACCCATGATTACTATTTACCCTTTGCTTGCCATTTTGCAGATGGCCTCCCCCAAAACTCTGCCCAATTGCTCCACCTGTATTGGACACCTGTACACCACCTTCATCCATTTACTGATCTGGACCCCACTTCTAAGTCAACCCAAACAACTTCTAGCCCTTCCATTTCCCTGCCATGTCCTTGTATTTGCATGGCCTTTATACCTTCCTTTACATATAAACACCTCCCTTTCCTCCCTGCCCTATCTTTACAAAACATGGTGTAGCCTAGTATGGCCACTTCCCAGCTATAGTTGATTCTCTAATGGCCACCAGCTCCAGATCCACCTCCACAATGGCAGCCTCAAGGCCAGGAATTTTGTTACCCAGGCTCCTTGTGATGGCACACATGATTCTCCACTCCATTCATCCCTCCCTACCTCTACTTTGCCTTCCTTTCCCGAGTGCATCCCACACCCTTCTCTGCCCACCCTCACTAGTAATTTCCCAGCCTCAGTTCCACTTCCCTAACCCCCATCACTTCCCCCTTGCTCTGACCTACCACTACCCCTGGGGAATTTATTTCCACTGGGCTTTTTTTCACTGCTTCTCCATTGTCTGGTTAGCATTCACTGCTTCCCTTTTCTTTTCTGCCTCACCCTTGGCTCATTTATAGACAGACAGATAGAAAGACAGACAGACAGATATTCTCTGAAAAAAACTGTGTCAATGCACCAGTTAGGGTTCAATTTAATGATACAAAAGCAGGGAAATGTAGCATTAAGATTTCCAACCCTAACCTCCCACACCCCACCCCCAAGCAACAAAAGGACAAGAAAACACAAATGACCACAGACAGACATCATCAGATAAGACACGCAACATACAACTGTTTCCAGATTACACAAATGCAGGGGGAGGAAATGGACAAGGAAATGATGGAAGGCATCCTTGGGATGGCAGAGAAAGGGGAGATATTGCTGATGGGGGACCTGAATATGCCAGATGTTAACTGGAGCACCTTTGCTGCAGCCACATCCAAGAGCAGGGTCATTCTTGATGCCCTACAGGGGGCATGCCTCAGACAGCTAGTTTTGGAACCAACTCGGGAGGGACAAATCTTAGACCTGGTACTCTCAAATGGGGATGGAGAGAGGATCTCTGATCTTGAAGTGGGTAGCCATCTGGAAACAAGCGACCACCAAACAGTGTGGTCCATGATAAACTTAGCTGTAGAGTCAAGCCATGCAAAAGTGAAGGTACTGGACTTCAGGAGGGCTGATTTTGTCAAAATAGGAGAGTGCCTCAGAAAAGTACTAGCTAACAGGCAAGATGGTGGGGTGGAGAAATAATGGGGAAACATTAAATCCGCCATCACAGAGGCAACAAGCCTTTGTGTGAAGCAAATAAACAAATCAAAATGAAAGAAAAACCACTACGGTTCTCAAAAGAAGTGGTGGTGAAGGTAAGGGAGGAAAAGACAGCATTCAGGAAGTATAAGGAAACACAGAAGGAGCAGGACAGATAACTGCACCAGTTAAAGCAGAAGGAAGTGGAGAAGACAGTCAGAGTAGCAAAAGCCCAAACTGAGGAAAAGATAGCCAACTCGGTTAAGAAGGGGGATAAAACCTTTTATAGGTACATTAAGGAGCAAAGAAAGACTAAGGCAGGGATACTGAGGCTGAATAAAGAGGAAGGTGGTTGGGCAGAGAGTGACAGTGAAAAAGCAGAGATACTGAACAAATTCTTCTGCTCAGTATTCACAATGGAAAAGTAGGGGGAGATACCTAATCCAGTCAATACAAGCACCCTGGATGGGGGGGTGATATTAGTCCTGTCACAGAAGAAAGGGTTATGAAATAACTCTTAAAACTGAAGGTGGATAAAGCAATGGGGCCTGATGGGATTCACCCAAGAATTCTAAAAGAACTAAGGGAAGAACAAGTAACACCACTAACTACCCTTTTTAATAAATCATGGGAGGATGGTGTGGTACCTGAGGACTGCAGGAGGGCGGATGTGATTCCCCTTCACAAAAGTGGGAGCAAGACAGAGACAGGAAACTACAGACCTGTCAGTTTGACCTCAGTGGTAGGGAAAATGATGGAATCACTTCTGAAGGAAAGAATTGAGTACCTAGAGGCCAGTGGGGCACAGGACCCAAGGCAGCATGGATTCACAGCAGGAAGGTCATGTCAGACAAATCTAATTGATTTCTTTGACTGAGTGACCAAAGTAGTAGACCAGGGAGGGGCTGTGGACATGGTCTACCTAGACTTTAGCATGGCATTTAACACAGTCCCATACAAAAGATTAATAAACAAATCAGCCAGCCTGGGTAAAACACTGGTTGGACAACAGGACACAAAGGGCAATAGTAAATGAGTCCACAGCAAAGAAAGAAGGATTACTAGTGGGGTACCACAGGGTTCAGTACTGGAGCCGGTCCTTTTTAATGTCTTTATAAGTGACATTGCAGAGGAATTGAAAGGGAAAGTATGTCTCTTTGCAGATGACACAAAGATCTACAACAGGGTTGATACTCAAGGTGGGGTGGAAAGGATGAAAAGGTACTTGGCAAAGTTGGCGGAATGGTGAAATGTATGGCAGCTTAGATTCTATGCAAAGAAGTGCAAAGTAATGCACCTGGGAAACAAAAACCCAAAGGAAGAGTACACAATTGGGGGTAAGATACTGACAACAACAAAAATAGAAAGGGACCTGGGGTAGTCATATCAGAGGAACTAAAGGTGGGCCAGCAATGTGAGAAGGCAGTAAGGAGGACTGGGGGGATACTGGGATGCATAGGAACAGACATCACCAGTAGAAAACAGGAAGTTGTTGGCCCTCTGTACAGACAGTTGGTAAGACCACATCTGGAGTACTGTGTACAGTTCTGGAGACCCCATCTCCACAAAGACATCAAAAAAATGGAGGCTGTCCAGAGGAGGGCAACCAAAAATGGTGCAGGGTCTGCACCAGAAGACATATGAAGAAAGACTAAGGGATCTTAAGATGTATAGCCTGGAGGAAAGGAGGGAGAGGGGGACATGATAGAAACTTTCAAATACCTCAAGGGAATCAACAAAGTCCAAGAGGGTAGCATCTTTAAGAAAAAGAGATGTGCAAGAACAAGGGGGCACAATTTGAAGATAGAGGGGGGACGGCTCAGAGGTAATGTAAGGAAGTATTTCTTCACAAAGAGAGCTGTAGATGCATGGAACAGCCTTCCTGAGGAGGTCATAGAGTCAAAAACAGAGGGGGAATTCAAGAATGCATGGGACTTACATAAGGCAATTCTAGTGGGGGGTCGTAGGAAGTAGGCTGTTGGTTAACTGGGATCTGCAGTTTATCCATTAGGTAGGGAAATGGGCAGACTAGGTGGGCCAAGCGGTCCTTATCTGCCATCAAATTCTATGTTTTTATGTAGCACTGGTGTGCTACCTTCATAGATTTGTATCCAGACATTCACTTGTCACTGCAGCTAGAAATCCACAGTACTCAAATCACAACACTGCTTCTGTGCTGAAGCACTGATGCTGCAGCCACAGATACAAATCCATGATACCAAAATTATCAGAGTTCTTTTGCCTGCAGCAGTGTAGACCCCTATGGGTCAGTGCTTCTGTAGCCTCAGGTACTCATGCGCACTGGAAGACATACACACACTTGATGAGCCTGTGCTTCTGCAGCCATAGGTGTAAGACATACACACAGACCTCTGGCTGCAGAAGCACAGGCATCACAGAACCTTGATACCAAAATTGTAACAGTACTTCTGTCTGTAGAAGACCAGGCCCCTGAGGGGCCTGCACCTCTTCAGTCACAGGTGCAAGACATTCACACCAACTGCTGACTCCAGAAAGGAAGGTCCCAGTGGAGTCTGCAATTACCCTGCCAGAAGTATTGTTGCAATGTGGGTATCATGGTTTCAGCTGTGGATCTAGAAATTGTTCAAGAGGGTAGCAGTTTTTCAGTTACACAGCTACATATAGAAAACCATGCACTAGTGGATCATGCTGTCTAGTGAGGTACCTCATACAGCATGTATGAGTACCTCTGGCTGCAGAGCTGCAGGCCCCTGCAGCCACAGGTACTCATGCATGCTGTACAACATATAAATACAGGGGTGGCTACATAAGCACAGGCCTGTGCTTATGCAGGCACAGATACAAATCCATGAAGTTAGCACATCAGTGCTACTGCATTTGTGTCATCTGGAAACAGTCACATGTTGTTTGTCTTACCTGATGATGGCTGTCTGTGGTTGCTTGTTTGGTCTTGTCATTTTGCTGCTTGGGGGAGACTTAGGGTTGGAAACCCTACTGGCACATTTCCCTACTTTTGTGGTGTTAAGTTGAATCGTAACTGGTGCATTAATGCATTTTTTGCAAATAATTCCCTTTCTTTTTGAGACAGTGGAATCATATCCTCATTCATGCAGATCCCATTGGAACCTGCATGAACAAATGCAGACATACAGGGCCCTCTTGGCCCTGCATGTAGGGAAGACTCTGTCCACATATGGAAGAGCAGGACCCAGTGGGCCCTGCACTTCTGTGCAGCAATGGATATCAAGAATTCATGGGGCTGCATGGTTTGGCGGGCTGCAGAGGGCCCTGTGCATCCATGTAGCTACAGATATAGACACACAGGGTAAACTGACCATCTGTCTGCAGAAGCACAGGAGCCTCTGGCAGTCATAAGTGTGGAGGTGCAGGGCCCTATGCTAAGAGAAGACTTCTCTTCAGTATATGGTACTTGGGCCCATGTGGGCAATGCTGTACCTTCCCTTCCTAGGCTGAGGGTGGTGTTGCATGATAGTGTCATCCCCACAGCCTCAGCCCATCAGGCTGGCTCACTGAACTTGCCCCCAAACTCAGCTCACCAGCATGGGATCACAAAGCACTACCTGTTGGAGGAAAGGAGAGACAGAGTGGAAAGAAAGGAGGGGATGTGGTGCTTTATGTGAGGGAAGGCATAAAGGCAATGGAAATACAGGGAATACATGGGGGAATAAAGGTACTGTGGGTCACCCTAGAGACAGAGAATGTAGCCTCTATTTGAACTGGTGTGATCTGCAGACCTCCAGTGCAGGGAAGAGTTAGATAAGGTCCTGGTTTAAGCCACTGGCAAGATGGCAGAAAAGCGGGGAGATGCTGCTGGTGGGGGACTTCAATCCTCCAAAAGTAGATTTGAACCTCCGAGTTGCATCATCAGCTAGAAGCAGGGACATTCTGGCCTCCATGCAGGGAGTGGTCCTCAGGCAACTAGTCAGTGAACCCACTTGTGATGGGACAATACTGGACCTGGTACTCACTAACAGTGACAGTGTTGCAGATGTCAGTGTGGGAGGCCACCTGGAGAGCAGCAATCACCATATACAGTGGCTCAAGATAAGGACAGCTACAAAATCAAACCACACAAGGGTGAGGGTCCTGGATTTCAGAAGTGCAGATTTTAAAACGTGGGTGAATGTCTCAGGGATGACCTAGGAAGGGGATCCCCTGAATGGGGTAAAGGAAGAGTGGACAAGGCTAAAAAGGGAAATAATTAATTCATCAAACCACTGCATCAAGCAAGAGAGCAAAAGCAAGAGAAAAAAAGATACAGTTATGGTTCTCAAAAAAGATGACAGAAAAGGTAAAGGCTAAAAGGGTAGCATTAAGAAGGTATAACAAGACACAGAGGGAGAAGGGGAGGTAGGTATACTGGGGAAGCAGAGGGAAGCAGGGAAAGCAGTAAGGAGCACAGAGGCACAAACTGAAGAGAGAATAGCCCAGGCAGTAATGAAGGGGGACAAGACATTTTTTAGGTTTGTAACTGAAAGGAGGAAGAGCAGGAGTGGGATTGTAATATTAAAAAAGGAAGTGGGGGGCGGCTGTGCAGAGGGGGGCCTGAAAAAGGCAGAGATCTTGAACAAATATTTTTGTTCAGTGTTCACAGAGGAAGGAGACGAGGAGGGGCCACAAAAAAGTAACAGGAGCATTGCGGGAAGGAGGTAGAAACGTATCCATTTTCAGAGGAGAGAGAGTCATAAAGGGACTCGCTAATCTGAAAGTGGACAAAACAATGGGGCCAGACGGGGTGCATTCAAGGGTATTGATGGAGCTCAGGGAGGTATTGGCTGCACCTCTGACAGCCCTATTTAACATCTCATTGAAAACAGGAGTGGTTCCACAGGACTGGAGGAAGGCAGGTGTAGTACCACTTCACAAAAGTGGTAGCAGGGAGAAGGCTGTCAATTATAGGCCTGTCAGCCTGACAAGGAAAGAATTGTGGAATATCTTGAATCCAATGGATTGCAAGACCTGAGACAGCATGGATTCACTGTGGTGGTAGGGGTAGGTCATGTCAAAAGAATCTGGCAGATTTCTTTGACTGAGTGACCAAGGACTTAGGTCAGGGTGGAGCAGTGGACATGGCTTACCTAGATTTCAGTATGGCTTTCAGCACTGTTCCACACAGGAGGCTAGTAAGCAAGTCAGATAGCTTAAGAGTGGGACCAAAGGTGGTAAACTGAGTAAGAAACTGGTTAGAAAATAAGTAGCAGAGGGTAGTAGTAAACAAAGTTCACTCCAAGGAAGTGAGGGTGGCCAGCGGAGTGCCTCAGAAATCGGTGCTGCGACTGGTCCTTTTTAATGTCTTTGTAAGTGACATTGTAGAGGGGCTGGAACAGAAGGTCTGCCTATTTGAGTCTGACATCAAAATCTGCAATGTGGTGGACCACTCCAGGTGGGTGGAAAGGATGAGCAGAGACCTGAGAAAATTAGAGGAGCGGTCAAGGGTATGGCGGTTGGGTTTCAAAGCAAAAAAGTACAAAATAATCCCCACAAAGCACAGAAACCAAGGGGTAGAGTACAAAATGGGTTGAGTGATACTAGTGACTACAAGACAGAAAAGAGTCCTGGGGGTAATCATATTGGATTACTAAAGGTTGCCAAGCAGTGCAACAAGACAGTTGGAAGGGCTAATGGGTTGCTGGGTTGCACAGGGAGGTGCATCACCAGCAGAAAGAGGGAGTGATGTTACCTCTGTATAGATTACTGGTAACGCCCCACCTATGTCCAGTTCTGATGACCATGGGGCTGATTCTCAAAGCACTTAGAATGATGTAAGGTCAAAGATAAAAGACGCAAGTGGCACTTTGCATCAGAAAATGCACCCGGAGCTATTCTCAAAAGCAGCCTGCATCAAATGCAAGCTGTTTGCCCCAATGGGGGCTTGCACCTGCCTTGCACCACAAAATGGGCTGTGGCGTGGTGCTAGGGGGGTTGCAGCAGATGCAGGCTGCCACATCCCCAACTTTGCTATTTTCAAAACCCTCCTAGAGGGCAACGGTCTAAGTACCATTACACCAGCCAAGGGCTGGTCTAACGGCATTTAGAAATCCACTGGAGGGTGTGCCATCGTGCCCCCCCACAAGCCCCGCCGCCATGCTAACAATAGGGAACATACTTATATAATGTTATTTAATTCCATGGTAGTCTAGTATCCCCCCAAGCCCCGATCCCCAGTTATACATATAAAATCCACGGTAGTCTAGTGGTCCTTCCCACCTCAAGCCCTGATCTCTCTGTTAATCAAAAAAATCCCTGGTAGTCCAGTGGTCCTCCTGCCCCACATGTAGATAAATCAAATAACCCTGGTCGCCTTGTGGACCGTCCAAGTCCGGATCCCCCGTTATAGTAATGTTTACCATACCTGGTGGTGTAGTGAACCCCTCACCCAGCAGTGCCCTACAACCCCTCTCCCTCCAACCCATAACCAAACTGGCAACTGGCACAGCCCACTGCTCACCACTGCAGCCAGCCACCAACTGAGCTCTGAATGAGCTCATACTGTATATAGTACGTGCTCAAGTGATTGACAGCAGCTGTCAGTCACTGAGCATGTACTATATACAATATGTGCTCATTCAGAGCTCAGTCAGCAGCTGGTCGTGGTGGTGAGTGGTGGGCTGTGCCAGTCATCGACTCTGTTATGGGTGGGGGAGAGGCATGGTATGGCACTGCTGGGTGGGGGTGGAGGGTCCACTACATCACCAGGTATGGTAAATGTTGATATAATGGGGGATCAGGACTCAGGCAGTCCACTAGACCACCAGGGTTATTTGATTTATACTTACAGGAGACTGGGGCTTTGATGGGGGACCCTTAGACTACCGGGGATATATCTCTGATTAACTGGAGATCGGGGCTTGGGGGGGGACCACTAGACTACTGGGTTTTTTTTATATATATGATGGGGATTGGAGCTTGGGGGTGCCCTAGACTACCAAGGATTACTTTCCCATTACACTTGGGGGTCGGGGCTTGGTGCAGGGGGCACTAGCCACCATGGGCTTCTGTTCATGGTACTCTTGCCACATGGCCACACTGCAGCTTGCAGTACAGCTGCACACTGTGCCATCTGTTTGGTGCAGTGCCAAGATTGCTGCAAGCCAAGTGACTTAGCCGCTGGGACCCTACCTAATAGAGAATCGAGCACAGGGTCCCTGGCTCATCAGCAAGCGGCACAAGCCATCTTTGGCATGGCTTGTGCCCGGCTTTTGAGAATCAGCCCCCATATCTCTGAAAAGACATAGACAGAGTGGAGGCAGTCCAAAGGAGGGCAACTAAAATGGTTCTGGGTCTGCATCAAAAGCCCTATGAGGAGAGACTAAAGAACCTCAATATGTACACCCTGGAAGAGAGGAGGAGGGGGTATGATAGAAACTTTTAAATACCTCATGGTGGTAAATAAGGTACAGGAGGAAAGTATTCTTCATAAAAAAGGTGCACAAGAACAATGGGACATGCTATGAAGCTGGAGGGGGTAGATACAGGAGAGATGTGAGAAAGTACTTCTTCACAGAAAGAGTGGTAGGTTCCTGGAACAGCCTTCCAACAGAGGTGGTGTAAACAGTGGTGGGATATCAGAATGCATGGGATAGGTACAAGGGAATCATAGTGTAAAGAAAGGGTGGGGAGGAGAAAAAGTTGTAGATCAAGTAGGGTCTATGGTGATGATGTAGGTAGGGAAAAATAGGCAAGCTGGGTGAGCCAAACTGTCCTTACTTGCCATCAAGTTCTATGTTGCTATGTAAAGGCTGATACCACACAAACCTTTTCTTAATATTTTTTTTTTTTTTTTATTTCGACCCCCAAATATTCAAGGTAGTTATTTTATGACTTCTCCTTATAAACAGTACATGTGGCATTTATAGAATACTGACCAAAACGTCATTTCAAGCTACTGTACAAGTGTGAAAACGTCTCGTCCAGGATTTGAAAAATGACACCTGTCACAGTTATGAGGTGATGTGAACAAAAATGTCTATGTTGAAAATCTGGAGTCAAAATATTGTAAATTAACAAAGTTATGAGTGAACAATTGAATATTTCAACATTCACTGACAACTTGATCATTTTGTCATATTTTTACACCAACATAGCCTTCTTATAACCCACCCCATGAACCCAGTAGGTGAAAATGTTCAAATCCTGCCAGAAAGGTGATTTCATGCAGTGACCACAAAATCACCTTTCAGGATTGATTTAAAAATGCTCACCTACCTTGTTCATGAGGTGGGGTCCCAAAAAAGCCATGCTGAAAATCTGGTATAAAAATATTGAAAAGTGACAAAAGTTATGAGTAAAAGTTCAAACCCTATTGAAATACTTTGAGCTAGACTTATCCTATTTTCTCATATTTCAGTCACCATTTCCAGCAGCAAGACATGTTCTCGATCTGAGAGCGGATCTGTAGTGTGGGACAATTATAGATGAGTGAGGGTTTGTGGAGGAGTGCTGACTGGGGAGTCAGGGGCGGGGTACACGGGGGGTTCAGATTGGTGAGAGACTATTTTCTTTTCTACAGGTGTATTAAACAAAAAGCAAAAAAAAGAGGTAATGAGGGACTGTTTTCTTTTTTTCAGGTTTATACTACATTGGATCCTACAATATTGGATCCGAAACTGGGGATTGGGTACGTCAGTGTCAGCTTTTAATCTATGGCAGTACTGGGGCTGTCCACCACATTGTTACTACCTATGAATTTGGGGGGGGGGAGTGAGGGCAACCTGGAAGGGAGGGGGTTGGAGAAGCAGTACTGGAGGTGAGCCCACTCTGTTTTTGGTATGAAATATATATCGGGAAGGACGTGTGAGTGCTGGCTGAGTTGGAAGGGGGTGGGGAGGAAAGCAAAAAAAATTAAAAAAGATAGTTATATAAATAAATAGCTAGATAGATAGATAATACAGCACCTGATCTGCTTAGTCCTGGGTTTTGTGCTTTAACTGGGTACTTAACCACCCAACCATGCATTAATTCCCCAGTAAAAACCTCCTTCAGAGTGGCTTAATGCTCTTGTAATATGGTGATTCTTGCTTTGATGTGATGTTTATGTTTTATGCACTATCTTCATAAACTGACACAGACAGGGGTTGAAATATTTGAAAATGTTTAGTTTACTTCTGTGAGCCACGTCATTACAGAAATTATATTTATTTATATGCTGATGTTGATAACACAACAGCACATCTTTGTAACAATCAAGTGTAATTTAACAGTTTTTCCAACTTTACAAACATTCTACACTGCTATTATAATAATAATACTATATTTATTGAGTGCCTTTCAAATTATCAAGGCGCCTCACAAGATCTTAAAAACAATTCATTAAAACACAGTATCAAAATCATAGCAAATTGAGAAAAGCCTTGTCCCACAGAAAAGTTTTAGTGCCTGCTTAAAGCTTCCCACGGTCCTGCACTCCCGAAGCTGACGGGCCAGAGAATTCCAGAGGGATGGGGCTGCAAACATAAATGCGCGAGCCCCAGAAGAATTCAAAGTAACCCTCAGGATCTCCAGCAACCCCTCGTCAGCCGAGCGGAGCTGTCACACAGGGATGTAAGGAATCAGAAGCTCTTTCAAGTAGTCGGGACCAAGTCCGTGTAGGGCTTTGTAGGTTAACAAACCTACCTTAAAGGTGATCCGCCACTGAATCAGCAGCCAGTGCAGATCGCCCAGTCAGTAAATGAGCAGCAGTGATCTGCACTAGCTGCAAGTGGTGGATATCAACCCCAGGAAGCCCTAAGTTGCAATAGTCAAGGCGCTAGGTCACAAAGGCGTGGATCAATACAGGCAGATCACTGGATGGAACAAGGTGTTTGATCCTGGCATTGTTCCTAAGATGATAAAAGGCTAACTTCATGACTGCGATGCCTGAAAATGGAGGGTCCGCCCGTCATCAAGTACCACTCCCAGGTCACGCACCCGTTCAGAGGTAAGGATCTGAGCGCCCCCCAAGAATAAGCCAGAGGGAAGATCAGTCCTTGACCCCTCTATCCTGTGTCCTGGGTCCACCACCATAACCTCAGTCTTACCTGTGTTCAACTTTAACCCACTCAAATTCATCCAGTCTTGGATTTCGGCGAGGTAGCTGTTAAATGCTGAGAGAGCACTAACCTGGTCGGGGGCAAAAGACAGGTAGAGCTGGGTATCATCAGCATAGCAGTGAAACCTCAGCCCATACTGTCTTACAATGACTCTGACGGATAGCATATACACCGCAAACAACATAGGGGACAGCACCGAGCCCTGAGGGACCACACAAGGCAGAGAGAAAGACTTGGAAGAAAAAATCTGAGACAACTCTTTGAGTTCTACCAGTGAGGAAAGATGAAAACCATCAGAGCACTGTACCAGTCGGTCCACAGATGGACCTCAGGCGCTCGAGCAGTATCCTATGGTCTACAGTGTCAAAAGCTGAAGAGAGATCAAGGAGTACCAAGATGGAACAGTTTCTCCAATCTCTCACCATCAGGAGATCATTGAGCACCCAAACCAGAGCAGTCTCAGTACTATGCCTCTTACGAAAACCAGACTGGAGAGGTTCGTATATACTATGGATGGTCAAATGGTTCTCCAGTTGAGTTGCCACTACTTTCTCGATTACCTTTCCCACAAAAGGAAGGTTCAAGTTAGGTCTATAGTTGGCTAGAGTAACTGAGTCCAATGAAGCTTTCTTCAGAAGGGGTGTCACCACTGCCTCCTTCAGGGAGCATGGAAACTCACCTGATTCCAAGGAGCACCGGAAAATCTGAGCCAAGACCAGGCCAATGATATCACCACGACCCAAAATCAGGGAAGTAGGGCCCAGATCTAAACTACAGCACATAGGGTGCATCCCCTGGATAATCCTCATAACATTGGCGGACTCCGGCAGGTCAAAGGTACTCCAGGAGACAGGAGGCATAGTGACCAAGCACCTACCAACAGCATCCCCCAAAGAGAGGGTCAGATGGATCTCCGTCCTGATGTCGGCCACCTTATTCACAACGAATCGAGCAATATCATCACACTCAGTTTGTGAAAAAACTTGACAGAGCTGCAGACAGGCTGGGTTGCACAACCTGTCCACAGTTTGGAAGAGTTGAGCTGGTCAATTCTGAGTGACAGTG
This sequence comes from Neoceratodus forsteri, assembly GCA_016271365.2. Lineage (NCBI taxonomy): Eukaryota > Metazoa > Chordata > Ceratodontiformes > Ceratodontidae > Neoceratodus > Neoceratodus forsteri. The sequence goes on from CM028131.1 coordinate 1,047,013,269, forward strand.
ATCTTCCTGGACAGGAATTCTGACTTCTTATGGGAGATCACTGATTGATAGAGCTGATAGTGTTCCAACAAAATAAGACGGTCAGCCTCCAGGGTGGATTTCTGCCAATGACGTTCTAACCTACGTCCCAGCCTCTGCAACTCCCTCAAAGACCCATCAAACCAAGGGCCCGAGGGCAAAGTGGAAGGGGATGAACACGGACTGGAGCAATCAGGTCATGAGCTGAGGAAATGGCCTTATAGGCCTGAACCAATGGCTCTGGACCTGAGCTGGCATCAACGAACTCCAAGAGGTCAATCACCACTGCCAGGTCTTCAGGGCCAACATCCCGTAAAGGGTGGAAACTCACCATCTCCACAGGAACAGACCTACAGAGGGGGGCACAGAAATTGAACCTCATGGTGTAGTGATCAGGCCAACCGACAGGTTCCACCCCAAAATCAGAGGCCTCAATCCCCAGGAAGAAGACCAAATCCAAAGAATGACCACCATTATGGGTAGCTGAGGAAACAACCTGTGTAAAACCCAGTGATGTCATCAACTGGAGGAAGTGTTGTCCAAAAAAGTGAGAATTCGTCGTTGGCCCAGGCATTGAAGTCACCCAGTACCATCAGTCTGGGTGACTCCAAAGCCATGTCGATGGTGAAGTCTGCTACTTCCTGCAGGAATAGCTTTACTTCCCCGGGTGGATGGTAGACGACAGCTATCCTGCAACCCACACCAGCTACCACAGTACACTCAAAGGATTTGGCCTCCTCTACTGGTACACCCGTGAGGCCCAATTTGGTCTTGAAACAGACATCTACCCCCCCTCGATCCAATCTCAGGCGATGTATCACCGAGTATCCGGGTGGAATAGCTGCCTCCAAAATGGGAGCAGCATTTCCATCCAACCATGAAAATAATATTAATAAACAGATGAGGAGGACTACAATTTTTTGATCTATGCCTACCGCAATCTTGTTTGCTGCTGTGTCCCACGGTACTTTGCATCTTTGCACATGTTGTTTCTTGTCTGCAAGTTAGACATCCTGTATGAATGTAAGAATCTTCCTGTGCTGCTCAACAACTTCACTTGGTGCACCGCACCCTATGCTAAAGCATAAGGTGATATATTTGTTACAGTTCTTCACTCTCAGGCTTTGGTTTCTCACCACAATAGTTAATTTCCTTGTCTCCATTTTTCTCTACCTACAATCATCAGATGTTTGGTAGTTATGGATTAGTTGGTGTCATAGAGATCTATTTAGTGTGAGAGAATGATGGGCATTTGGGTGGGTGGGTGAGAAGGACAATTGCTTTTTCAATCCTTTGTATACTACTGTGGCTGACATTAATACTTCAATTTGGAGCAGGCATTACTAGGGAATTAATGCCATCTCCAAATTGAAGCACATGATGGTTTGTGACCTATTGTAAATGTTGTTTTCTGTATAGCTTTCTTTGCCATGTTACAACAACATATTGTACAATAGAAATGATATGCCTTAGATGAATAGGAGAGTGTGGTGTGGTACTGTAAGTTTTTTTGTTTTGAGGCAGACAGCACCACATGGAAGGATTAGGGAGGGCTGGCTGAGGTGGGGGGAAGTAAAAAAAAAGATAGATAGATAGATAGATAGACAGACAGACAGACAGACAGACAGACACAGACAGACAGACAGACAGAGAGATAGATAGATACAGATCACCAGACAGACAGAGACAGAGAGAGGGAGAGGAAGGGAGATTGAGTGATTGCCTCCTTACTGCTGGCACTCAAGTCAGCAGCAGCACTCCATTTGTGGCTGCAGTAATCAAGAAAGTTCCTCTGTTCTCATACAGAAAATGGAGATGAATGGCTCCTCTCACTTAGCTGGATACCCTGGATTTTGGGGTACCCATAAACCCTATTTCTAGTATCATTTTAAAAACAAACAAACACCAGAAGCTAGCTAAATGTGTCCCATTTAGCTAGGTGCAGGTGCTTGTGTTTTTTAAATATATCATTTTTAAGTATTTTCCAGGGTTTTTTTAGTTGGAAAACAACAAGATGGCAGCCATCAAGAACTAAAAAAAATCTGGTCCATAAGAGCCATTTTTTATTCATGCAACCTAATGATGCAAACCAAAATTGCTATCATGAAACAAAACATTTGCAGCTCGTATGACAGGGTTATCTCAAAACCCTACTGAGCATGTTCAGAACTGCTCATAAATTTTTTTAATCCTTATAACTCTGGAATTGTTTCATATTTCTTTCAAAAAAAACTAAAAGGTGCAACCTCAGCACAAGTCGCTTCTACTCTGAAAGTTTTGTAAATAAAATTCTGTACCATCTAGGCTGTGAGTGAGAGCAAACAAAAACTCATGTTAAGTATAGTAAAACAAAACACACTTTTCCAAATCATGATGCTCCAGATCTCAAAAACCACACAAGATGCTGGCATGAAACTTTTCACATCTTGAGACTCTGCCAGCCAGACCGCACATAAAAAACATTGAGCTACTCTTTTGAATGATGCCAAAGTCACCATGCCATTATAATATATAGACATTATAAGAGCACATTGATGCCCCTATAGTTAGAGTTGAGTAGGGTGTTTAATGTTAAACCCCTAACTTTGCACTTTGATAGCTTTACCACCTATCAATGGAATTACATGCAATTTGGCATGTGCAATCTGGGGGGCAAGGTCTCTTGGTTTTGCAAGTTTAGTTTCAGTCAGATGTGTAGATTCTGAGATCCAGGTAGTATAAAAAAAGGAAAAAATTATTATTTTTTTTTTGCACCCACCTACATCCCAGATGGTTTGAAATGTTCAGAAAGTTTAAGGGTAGAAAGGGATTGCCTTAGAATGGTGCAAAAATATAATCTGTTCCCAAGTTATAAGGATTTGAAATTTTGGTTCTGAGCATGCTCAGTGGGGTCTTTCAGATAGATGTTTGACATGAAACAAGAATTCCTGCTCCTGAAAGAAGATTCTTGTTTCATGAAGTGGAATTCCTGTTACGTGAGAAAAAAGTCTTGTTTCGTATGGCGGCTATCGTGTTTCTGTTTTTTTGAAAGAAAATGTTTTTGAAAAACCATAATAATTATGCCCTGAAGTGACACAAACACATGAATGTAGCTAAACAGGACCCATCAAATTTGATTCTGGACACTTTTTTTTAAAATGACCCTGATGTATTTTTGGGACATTCCTAAATTCCTTAGCGAGGCTTGTTTCATGAGCCAATTATCTTGTTTCATGAGGCTCACAAAACATGAATAGGGTCTCATGAAACAAGAATTTTGGCTTGCAAAACAAGATTTTGGACTTTGCTTTTTTTCAGAGTCTTGTTTCATGAGCAGACATCTTGTTTCATGAGCTCAGAAAAAATCTCAGAAACAAGAAGGTGGGCTCATAAAACAAGATTTTGGATTTTTTTTTCAGAATCATGTTTTATGAGCCAATGATCTTCTTTTGTCACCTTAACAAAACAAGACTGCTGGTTCATGAAACAAAAATATGGGCTCATGAAAGAAGAATTTCTTTATATTGCAAGAATCAAAACCTTTACTTATAACTGTGCCACTCAGTGTCAGTGGCTCAGCAGGTTGCACACTCACCTCTGAGGCCAGAAAATCAGAAGGCTGTGGGTTCTATCCCCACATCAGCACTTGGGTTAAATCCCAGTACTGACACTGTAGTGCAGCATGAGGGGGTGCAGCATTTCTGATGTGCCGTCTTTCAGATGAAACATTAAACCAAGGTCCCATCTGCTGGTTCTGGTGGTAGTTCAGGTGGGTGCTAAAGATCCCGTGGCACTTCTCGAAAAGAGTAGGGGAATTTGTTATTCAAACAAGTCTAAGAATAATCACAATATATATACAAAAGCAGTTTAAAATAATTCAGAAATCACATCAGAGTCTGTTAACATAAACAAAATAATAATCACTTAAGTAACAGGAACATCAGAGTCTGTAATCCATGGTAAATGTTTCCATCATTCCGTTAAGACTTGTCTTTGTATAACTTTACATTCAGCATAGTAAATCTTTCTGATATTATGTTCAATTTTTCCCAAAAGTTTATAAGGTGAACTATCAATTTGTTGAATAGTGAATAGGCAACATGCTGTCCAAATATGCCATTTAGAAACTGAAAATTACATTCAAAGTGTCCTTAATCCATCTTTTCCAAACATCACCAAATTTCCCATACATTATATTAACATAAGCTACCGTAGAAAAAAATGGTTCTTCCCAAGTCATGCCCATCAAATCCCCAAAACCCTGTATAAAGGAACAAAGATGAAAAACATATGGTCAATTGTTTTAAGTTTCCAGACACATGTCACTCTATTACAACAATCTTTCTATTTACTTGTGTTTCTGATTGTTTTTTTACATGTATCCTTTCATGGCAGCTAAGCCAGTGTAGATTCCACATATATGCAGGAATTCTGGAGTTCTGTGATAAATGTAATAATGCTGGTCTATGTTCTGCTGGGCATTTTTGAAACACTATAGGTATGTTACAGATGTGCTCTACTACATGTTTATATAATGTTTTCCTATGGAGTGTCATAATCATAGTACTACTAATCTGTCATTGCTTCAATCTACTGAAAGTATCCCTTACATATCTAGGGCTACAATGGATGTTTTTAACTATCTTTAGAGTGTTTAACTCCCATTGCCTAAGCCAACGCTTAAAGGTGTCATAAAACCAAGGTTCCCAACCTTTGCCCATATAAACCAGTAATGGTTTAATGTTGGTTATAAAAAAAATACAATAAAAAAAAATAAGGGATGGACCATATTTAGACCTCCTTTTGATATTGGAAGATATGTAGTATCTCGTTTAATGGGGTTAAGTCGACTGCCCCACAGTGCTTGAAAAAATATAGTAAAGAGTCTGGTTTCATGTTTTTTTGGGGGGGATATGACTGATATAAAGGAATAGTGGGATCAAATAAGCTTTTATTAGATATACTCTTTCCTTTTTCCAGTTTCAATTTGTTCCAATTGTCACTGTATGTTGTCCTTGTGTAATCTTAAAAAGCTTAGTTCTGATCCAGTGAGATAAGAAACCCTGATGACAGTCCATTGTTTCCTTTTTCCACTATTTCTCTTATGAGAATTAAATGGTCAGTGATACTGTGGCCTGGTATTGAACAGGCTTGTGCCTCTGAAATAACTAATTTTGCTATCTGTGTTAATCTTTTTGAAATGATTTTTACTAAAATCTTGAAGTCTGTATTTAAAAGACTTATTGGTCTCCAATTTTGTAACACTTTTTTATCCCATTTTTGTGAATGTAAGTCAGACCTCCTATATTCATTTCTAGTGGCATGGATGAATGGTCTAACATATAATTGTATACTTGTGTTAGTTCTGGACCCAAATCTAGTTCTAAGAGTTTAAATATTTCATTGGAAAGACCATCTAATCCAGGGGCTATTCCGGTTTTTAAGGATGCTATTACTTCACTTACTTTGTGATGCTGTATCTGTTGTTGTACTGTATTTTTAATGTTTTTAGGAATGTCTGGCACATCCACCTGGGATAAATATCATGGCGCTAAAGCTATGTTGGTCTGTATTGGATCATACATTTTGTTTGCATAGTCTGCTACACATTTTTGTATACTACTGTTATTTGTTTGTAGGTTTTGTTGATCATCATATATTTCTACCATTTCTTTTTTTTAATGTTTGCTTGCGTGCATGCACAAGAAACATTATGCGGCACCTTAGGAGAGAAGCGGGTTGTGGTGGTGCAGAACTCTGGCAGCCAACGGGGGCACTGCATTTGGGGGCTTGGCACTGGTGGACCAATGCAGGCCCAGTGTCTTGATGACACTGGTTCTGCAGAAGTGCCACCAAGTTAAAATGTTTTTGCCGCTGCAATCAAGGGCCACCTTGTCATTGCAGCATCAGCCATTTTGCTGCAATGAGGGAGAGACCCGTCATTGCAGAGAGGTACCTTGCCGTCCCTATGCCACCCAGACCCAGTACATTTGCCAACAGGGGAGCCCACTCCCCGTCGGCACACTATAAACCCCCTTCCCCCATTTGTTGTGTGCTGCAAGGGGGGCCCAATCCCCCTGACAGCTTGCACCCCCAACAGTCTTTCTTTGCCGACAGGGGCCCCAAGCCCCATCTGCTTCAGTCCCCCAGTTCAATTTTCTGATGGGGGAACCCACTCCCCATCTGCATAATGCTCCCCCCAGTTTTCTGTGTACTGAGGGGGTGCCCAATCCCCTTCGGCTCTCCCTCCAACTGGTATGTGCCGACGGGGGTGCCCTATCCCGCGTCAGCTACAGCCCTCCCAAAAACACTCAGGTGGCACACTGGGAGCCCACCCCAGGATGCCAAAGTCCCTAAAAAAAAACAGTCCTGCAATGTTTTGTTTTTTTCTCAACTCCTATAAAATAAGAAAACGGTACTTCATACAGTTCGCCGGCCCCTCCTCCAACCCGTGCCCACCATCTGCGCATCCCACCTCCCAACACCCCTCCTCGCTCCATACTTACCTCCAGAGCCCAGCACGATGATCTTCGGTGGACCGGGAACACGTCTGCACTCTTCAAAACCAACCGCGAACTGAAGAAATGCTGGTAAGCTGTATAATGGCATAAACAGTTTTTTCAACTTTGGAGCATATCTCAGGCATTTTGGGGAATTTTGGCACCAAATTTTCAACATGGGGTTCTTGGGACCCCTCCTCATGAATTCAGTCACTGTCGCTGCATTATTCGGTCCTGACAGGTGATTTTGCAGTCACTGCACAGAATCACCTTTTGAGACTGATTAACGAAACAACAGTGCCGCTGTTCATGAGGTGGGCTCTCAAAGGGCCTATTTTGCAAATTTGGTTAAAAAATCTAAAAAATGACTGTTTTACGAGCGTGCATTGCGCAGTTTCCACGCAGGCTCGTAACTTTGTGAATTTGTAATATTTTCACACCAGATTTTCAACACTGGCATTTTTTCACACCTCCTTATGAACAGTACTGCTGCCATTTTTCACATCCTGGCCAAAATGTGTTTTCACACTTCCGGCGCAGAATAACGCAGTCGCTGTGGGAAATCAGTGTCCGGGACAGATTAAGAAATGACAGTGATACTGTTCATGAGCAGAGGTCCTAAAATGCCTATGTTGAAAATTTGGTGACATAAGTCCATAAAATGACTGTGTAACAAGCGTGCATTGCACTGTTTCCATGCACCCTTGTAACTTCGCAAATTTGTAATATTTTCACGCCAGATTTTCAACACTGGCATTTTTTCACACCTCCTTATGAGCAGTACAGCTGTATTTTTTCACATCCTGGCCGAAATATATTTTTGCATTTCTGGCCCAGAATAGCGCAGTCACTGTGGGAAATCAGTGTTTGGGACAGATAAAAATCGAGTGAGTGAGAGAGGGGGAGTGAACGAGATCAACTGAGCTCTGTCAGGACTGCTGTGTATTTCTTTGTGGACAGAAATAGGCACCAACGCAGGCAGGAGCCCAGTACAAAAGGGCAGCCTGCAGCACTGGGAGAAACAGAACGAGCGAGTGAGAGAGGGGGAGTGAGCGAGCTCAATAGAGCTCTGTCGGGGCTGCTGCAGATTTCTTTGTGGGCAGAAAAAGGCACCAATGCAGGCAGGAGCCCAGTACAAAAGGGCAGCCTGCAGCGCTTGGAGAAATAGAAAGAGTGATTGGGTGAGAGACGGGGGAGTGAACAAGCTCAACAGAGCTCTGTTGGGATTGCTGTGAATTTCTTTGTGGGCAGAAAAAGTGCAGGCAGGAGCCCAGTACAAAAGGGCAGCCTGCAGCACTGGGAGAAACAGAATGAGTGAGTGAGAGACGGGGGAGTGAGCAAGCTCAACGGAGCTCTGCTGGGACTTTAGAGTTGCCCACCCTCCTGCCTGGGGTCCTCTGTGGTCCTATATTACAGCAGGGTCTCTGGGGTGGAGACAAAGCAATAATTGGATACTTTGAGGAGTGCTGTAATAATACAGATTTAGTTGTTCTCTTTATTTCTCTAACTGAGCTAAGTACTGAGCTATACTGTTATGATTGCTGTAATAATACATATTTATTTGTTCTGTTTATTTCTCTAACTGAGCTGAGTAATACTTGGAGTGCAATAGGATTTCTAACTGTGCTAAGTGAAAAAGTGAAACTTTATGAGAGCTGAGAACAAAAAGTATGGTAGCTGAGGGGTGAAAAACAGACAAGGAGGCTTTAGGATTGCTACAGTAATACAGTATATAACGGATGAGATTTGAGATTGAATTACCCTGGTTGGCAAGGGGCCAGTAGGGGGACTAGTGTGGGGAAGGGGGAGAACAGGAATTTGAGTAAATAGGGACCTAACAGTTGTAGTAGGGTACAGAACCTGGGAGTAAGAGTCTGAAACATAAGATGGGGGCCAAAATGGGGCAGGTGCCACATGTCAATGGGGCAGGCATCTTTGGAAGGGTGGTAGGGTGTACAGGGTGTGGGTCTGCCATGATCCTGGACTGGGCTTGGAGGATGGGGGGTGTATGGTCTGTAAATGACTGGCTAGTTTGAGAGAGGAACTGTGGAGGTTAGGGAGGAGTCTAAGTTGCAGGGCAGATGAGAATGGTAGGCATCCTGGCTGGGGGGATAGGGGATGGCAAGAGAGGATGGAGGAAGAACAACTAGGGACTGAAACCAACCCCAGTATCAGAGGCACTAGCAGAAAAGGGAGAATAAGGGAGGGGTTGCCCAAGATGAGGGGGAGGCCTCCTGTTGGGGGAGAAAGAGACCACGAGGAGTACCAGGGGAGAGAGCAGATGGCTGCGGGTAGAGAGGGACCAGGGATGGGACCTGGGGTGGTATGGAGGGGAACAAGTAGGAGGGGGGAACCAATAGGGGAAGAGATGTAGGAGGGATATCGACTAGGAATAGATTCGAGCCTCTGCTATGGAAGAGAGAGGGGGAGCACGAACATACTGAAGGGGGGAGGACAAGCGGGGCATGAGCGGGATGGCAACAGCTAGGGGAGGAGATAGTGAGGATGAAAGGGTAGAAGGCGGGCTAGTAAGGAAGGAGGGGTGGTGACTGGAGGAGAGAAGGCTACGGGAAGGGGAAGGATGGGAGGGGCATCACTATCAGGGTAGAAGAGAATAGAGGCTCTAAATTGACAAGAGCAGGGATAGGAAAGGGGTTGGAAATCAACAGGGGAGGAAGGGACGTCGACATGGGAAGCCCAGTAGGAAGTAGTCAGGCTGGGAAGGGGTTCAAGGAGGATGGGAGGAATAAGGCAGAGAAAAGGGGTGAGGTGGAAGTAGAGGGTACAGATACAGAAATCACAGAGGGTGCAGCTGGTGGGGTAAGGGGCAGGGAAGATTGAATACTGGGGTGGTGGAAGGGACATTAGAAGGGAAAGGGGCTAAGGGATGGGGGGTACTTGTCCTACGGGATTGTATACTGAAAGGGGTGAGATGGGCGGAAGGTGGGAAGGCGCAGCCATATTTGGGTTGAAGCTATCCCCAGGTTGACTGCAGGACGGGTAGGGCAGACACTGCTCAAGTGTGCAGCGAGGGTGAGAAAGAAACCTTATTTACTGTTGCATGTGGGTGCAAACGCCTTGCCAGGGGAGACTGTGGAAGTAGTGAGGGGGAGGTTCAAGTAGTTGGGCAAGCAGTGTGAGGGGTTGGGGGAGTCGGTGGCACTCTTGGAGTTACTCCTCTTACTATGTGCAAGCACAGGGAGGAAGGGTAGGATTGAGAAGTTCAACAAGGGGCAGAGGGATTGGTGCCACACCAGAAATTATGAGTTAGTGACTAACTGGTGTAGGGTCTGGGGAAATAGTGACCTGTATGCGGGGGACAGGGTACACTTGAGCAGGAAAGGGAGGGGAGTATTAAAGGCAGGATTAGAGGGGTATATCTCTACTAAGGTGGATTTAAACTAATGAGGGGGTGGCCAAAAGACTGAGGTTAGCAGAAAGGTCCGGACAGGGGAGCCTAATGAGCTCACCCCCTAGATATAGGCAAAGGTGGAGGAGTAGTAACCCTTGGAGGGGGTGGGCAGAGTGGTCTGAGTGTAATACAGAAGGCACCACCACCTGGTAAGAATAAGGAGGAGAAAGGATGCAGACTACTGGGAGGAGGGACACAGACCAAGGAGGAAAAGAGTGAGGAGAAGTAGGGGTACAGGTGGAAGGTGTTTTTCTCAATGCAAGAAGCCTGGGAAACAAAACTGCAGAACTTCAAGCACTCCTTTCAGAGGGTAAGGTGGACATTGCTGCAGTGACAGAGACTTGGGTCACAGAGTACCATGATTGGGGCTTGGTAATCCCAGAATACAGAATATACAGGTGGAACCGGGGGGTTGGAAGGGGGGGTTGCACTCTGTGTGAGGGAAGGGATTAAATGCATAAGGGATGAGGGAGAAGAGGAGAGGATAGAGGCACTTTGGGTGTAGCTCCTGCATTCCAAGGGCAGAAAGTTGAGGCTGGGAGTGGTGTACAGACCACCAGCCCAATCCAGGGAACTGGATGGGGAGTTAGCAGAGCAGATAAGGAGGGTGTGTAGAAGGGGAAGTGTGGTGATAGTGGGGGGGATTTTAACCTACCATGGGTTGACTGGAGCACCCCGTCACTAGCAGTGCCAGGGAGCAGGTGCTCCTTGATGCATTCTGGGATGGCCTTCACATGCAACTGGTAAGTGGGCCTACAAGGCTTGGTAGCACTCTGGATCTAGTACTGGCAAATGGGGAGGTAGTGAGGGAGGTAAGGGTGGAGGACTCACTAGCAGGTAGGGACCACCAAACAGTGTGACTTGTTGTCATGTTGGGCAGAGAGACAAGAGGCACGAGCACTAAGGTGGTGGACTTTATTAGGGTGGACTTTGGGGGGGATGGGAGCAATACTGCAAGAAGACTCCAGGATATAAGGCTGGGGATGGATGCAAAACAAAAGTGGGGAGTCATAAAGACTGGGCTAACAGAGGCCACAGTAGCCTGTACTAGGGACAGGAGTAAGAAGAGCAGAACCAAGAAGCCATGCTGGCTGAACAAAGAAGTGCTGCAAGGGGTGAGGGCAAGGAAGGCTACATACCGGAAGTACGGGAGAACAGGGAAGGCAGAGGCTAAGGAGGCTTTTGGGAGTTGGTCAAGGGAGGCTACCAGGAGGGTGAAAAAAGTTAAGGCCTCCAGGCAATTAAGTTCCACACAGGGCATAAAAGGAGGGGAAAAGGACATTTTTAAGTATGTCAGGGAAAAGAGGAACTGCAAGGAACATATTGTGAGAATAAAGCAGAGAGGGGATTGGCAAAAAAAGGGGGAGGAGCAAGTGGAAATTTTAAATGAGTACTTCTGCTCCATTTTCACTAAGAAGAGGGATGGCTCACTACCAGAACGGACTGGGCAGTGGGGAAAGGAGGGAGGAGGTGACAGACAAAGTGATCACAGGAAGTAGGGTGCTAGAGGGGCTGAGGGCAGTAAGGGTGGACAAGGCACCAAGTCCCAATGCCATCCACCCCAGGGTGCTGAGGGAGAAGGCAGAGCTGTTGGCTGAGCCGCTGGCAGATCTGTTCAACACCTCCCTGGAAATGGGGTGTGTGCCCCAGGACTGGAGGGTAGCCCATGTGGTGCCCATACACAAGAGTGGGCTTAGGAGGAGCCAGGAAATTATCGCCAGTAAGTCTCACGTCCATAGTGGGTAAGCTTATGGAGCCGAGACTGAAGGAGAGACTGGTGGCATTCCTAGACAGTAATGGCTTCCAAGATGGGTGGCAACATGGGTTCATCTCAGGGAGGTCTTGTCAAACCAACCTAACAGAGTACTGTGACTGGGTGACAAGGGAGTTGGACAGGGGCCATGCAGCACATGTCCTGTACTTGGACTTCAGTAAGGCCTTTGATACAGTGCCTCATGGGAGACTGGGGGGAAGCTGACAGCAGTGGGGGTGGGGGAAAGCTGACTAAATGGATAGAGTACTGGTTACAGGGAAGGGTACAGAGGGTGGTGGGGGGAGCTCTCGGCACCCAGAGCAGTGACAGCGGGGTGCAGCAGTGGTCAGTGCTGGGCCCGATGCTATTTGGGCCTTTATCTCCAATATAGCACATGGAGTGGGGAGCAGGGTTAGTCTGTTTGCAAATTATACCAACTTGGGGGTGGTGGTGGGCGAAGAGGACAGATGGAGAAAACTGCAGAGGGACCTAACCAAACTAGAGATATGGTTGGTGGAGCAGCAGCTAGGATTCAATACAAAGAAGTGTAAGGTGATGCACTTCTGGGCTAAGAACCAGAAGAGGGACTATTGGTTGGGGATCAGAGAGAAGGAGAAGAACCTAGGGGTCTTGGTAACTGGGAGCATGAACAACTCAGCCTACTGCACGAGAGCAGCAGTGAAGGCAAACAGGATGCTGGGGTGCATCGCAAGAGGGTTCTCCTCCAGACACAGGGATGTGATCCTACCTCTCTACAGATTATTGATCAGACCGCACCTAGAGTACTATGTGCAATACCGGAGACCATACCTGAGGAGAGATATAAAGTTACTGGAGGGGATAAAAAGGAGGGCAACAAAAATATTAAAGGGGATAGAAGGAAAGAAATATGAAGTTAGGCTGAAGGTTCTGAACATGTACACACTGGAGGAGAGGGGGAATGGGGGGGGATATGATTGAAGCATTTAAACACCTGAGGGGGTAACTAAAGCTAGCACTGAGGGGGTGTTTAAACGGAGGAGAAGAGAGACGAGCGGGTATGGACTAAGGTTGAAAGGGGGACGTTTCAAGAGGGAAATGAGGAGGCACTACTTCTCTGAGAGAGTGGTGTCAAGTTGGAATGCACTGCCAGAGGGTGTGGTAACATATAGGACAGTCAATAGCTTTAAGGAGGAGTGGGATAAAGCAAGAGGAAGAGTCGGGGCAGAGGCTGGGACAAGTGGGGGAGGAACTGGGGGGGGGAGGCTGGGGCAGCTGCAATCTAGGGTACTAGCTGCACACTTGGGCAGACTTACATAGACCGATTGGTGTGTTCTGCTGGCAGATGTGTATGTTCATATGTAAAATCTCAGTGACTCTGTTCATGAACACAGGTCCTAAAATGCCTATGTTGAAAATTTGGTGACAAATATCCATAAAATGACTGCTTTACAAGTGTGCGTGATAGTTTCCATGCACCCTCATAACTCCACAAATTTGTAGTATTTTCACTCCAGATTTTCAACATTGCCATTTTTTAAGACCTCCTTATGAACAGTACAGCTGTAATTTTTCACATCCTGCCCAAAATATGCGTTTATACATCTGGCACAGAATACCGCGGTCGCTGTGGGAAATCAATGTTCGGGACAGATTAAGAAAATCATAGTGACAGTGTTCATGAGCAGAGGTCACAAAGTGCTTATGTTGAAAATTTAGTGAAGTAATTCCACTAAATGACTGTGTTACACACATGCATTGCCAGCAGTTTCCACATACGCTCAGAGGTTTGAGCATTTTTAATACTTTCACTACAAATTTTCAACATTGCCATCTCTTCACACCTCCCTATTAATGGTACAGCTGTCATTCTTCACATCCTGCCCAATCTCTGTTTTCGTACATCTGGCACACAATTGCACGGTCGCTGTGGAAACTCAAATTTCGGGACACATTGACAAAATTAGAGTGCCACTGTTCATGAGAAGAGGTCCCAAATGCTTTCATGAGATGGCGGCCACAAAATGCCCATGCTGAAAATTTGTACTGCAAATACCAACACATGCCCGGGGCATTACGGTTTCTAACCATAATGTCCTACCCTGTACAGACTGACAGGCATCAGTGGTGTGCCTTTTGATTGCTGACTGTAATGCTCATGCCATTCCAAACCCATCCACCCACCCTCCCTGCAGCCACTGACAGGCATCGAGCTGTACCTTGGACACTTCGGCCCCACAGTTCACCCCATTCTATATTGCACCCATTTCTGCATATGTCCTTATGGAGTGGGGTGACTGTAAAGCCGAACACCCCAAGGCACACCTCAACACTTGTCAGTGTCTGCAGGATAGGGTGAGGTGAAATGGCATGAACGTTATGGGCGACAACCCTAATGCATGCCCCAATGCCTGTCCATCTCTGCAGGGTGGAGGTGGGGTTGGCGTAAAGTTCAATACTTCACTGCCATTCCTGCTCTGCATCTGTCTAACTCCTGCATTTCCAATGCTAATACCAGCAAGCAAACATTCGTCATTGACAAATGCTTGTTTTAATATGTTTCTGACAGCTGCCATATGGACATATTGTGTCAAAGGATCCTACAGTTTCATAGCTTTGCTGATAGTGAAGCAAAGTTGCTTTCTGTGAATTATATTCTATTAATTCTTTTTTTATTGAGCTTATTTGTTTGGAATAATTCTGTCCTGTAGTATGTGTTAAAGTTATTGATTTCTGTAATTATTGATCTTTTTTTCTGAATGTTGTATATACTGGCCCAGATATTCAGAAATGCACCAAAGGTAGGCATAAGTCCGGTGCAACGCAAATCCGATGTGCCATGGCACAACAGAAGCCATATTCAGAGGTTGCACAGGCTGAACTGCACCAGCACAACCCAGCTGAATATGGCAGAGTTGTGCCATTGTGCAAACAGAGTTGCACCATGGTGCAAACAGAGTTGCACCATGGCGCAAAAAGAGATGCTCAAGCGCAGCTGTGGGAGCACAGCAGCAGAGCAACAGAGGGGGGCACGGCACAGAGAAAAGACCCAGAAACAGAGCCAGGAAAGCACAGTGACAGGCCACAAGAGGCCTCCACCAGCAGGGCACACACAGGCACCCAGACAACTGACCCCAGAACACAACAGTGGCACAGATGGCAGGCAACAGGAGGTGCCAATGGCCAATGGAGGGCCACCAAGGGAGCCTCCCCCTGCAGGCCACTGACCGTGCCCCCCCCAGACTATAACATGCCACACCCAGCACCATGCAGCCAAGCACACACACACCACACAGGCACACAGGAAGCCCACACAGAAGGCATTGAATGTGCCAGGTGGCAGATAGCATGGCAGACCACAAGAGACAGGCCACACAACACCAAGCATGGGCCCCAACACAGCATGCGGACAGTACCTGATCAATGACCATGGCTGTGTGCGACCACCACCACACACACAACTGCCACACACCCTTAACAGCTGACCCATGGGCACCCCAAGGCACAGCCACCAACCCAGGGGATGGACACCACCACAGTGGGACACACCACAGCACACAGCAGTGAATCACAGAAGCACAACACGTGTCCCTTCACATGCACACCACAAGGACAGACACTGGGCCACTGCAGCATGGCTCCTCACACCACCTGCAAAGCAGACACAGACACAGGCAGGTAAGTCAGAAAATATGTATTTGTAAGAAACTATATACAATAACCAGGGGCTGGGAAAGGGTAGGTATAGTGAGGGAAGGGGACAGGGAACAGGGACTGTATAATGGGAGGGGGTACTGTAGGGGTGGTACATCAGGGAAAACAGGGGGAAACAGGGGCAAAACTAATGGCTGCCCTGTCTGGCCACCTTGGCATGCAGACACTGCCTCCGGTCCACCACCAACATCCTTCGGATCTGTACAACCACCTCCAGCATTGTGAAGGCCACAAGAAGAGCCTGGCGTAGCACCCTGGAGAGCATGGAGCATGGCGGTCTTCACCACCGGATACCTATAGCAAGGGACAGGACAGGTGATCAGTGCAATATCCCAAGGGACCATGCCCACCAACAGTGCACAATGGGCAGTGGGAACACACACCCCTGGAGGGCCCAAAACGGCCACCCACAGGGGGTGGGCCAACACCAGCCAGCAACTCGGCGCACCACCACAGTGCACAGAGGTGGTCCCTGCCACACAATGGCCACATGACTGCACAATGACAGTCATATGGTACAGTGCACCAGCAGCACCACAGCAGCAACAATGGCAGCCGGGTGCACGCCCACCCCACCAACAGCTGGCACACATGTCCAGTGGATGCACCACAGTGGCATGCACCACGCACAGTGTGACACACACAGCTGCCACTGCACATGGCACAGGTGGCCATGCCCGCACTCCCTCCCCCCGCCACCCCCTATGTACAGTGCGAAGGACTATGACAGTGCCTACCTGCCCTCTGCAGCCTTGCTGGTGCCAGTCCTGCACCTCCACAGCCCACTACAGCCTGCTGTGCTGCTGCAGCCTGGACCCTCTGATGGTCCTCAGGTCCTGGGAATGGAAAGAAGACAGGTGCACATCAGGAACTGACCACAGCAGCTGCCCCCCCACCCCTGTGCACAGGGTGTGCCCCTGCCCAACACGGCTCACACGGCTGCATCACAACGCAAGTGGAAGCTGGAAATGCCACTCCTTGATGTGCATGAAGACAGTGTACCCCTCAGCAGGGCATGCCAGGCAGCCAAGCCAACACCACAGTACAGCACCAGGGCATACATGCAACATGGGATGACTTACTTGGCTGTGGCACAGTCCCACGCCTGGCGTGTGTCTGTAACCTTCTCAGGTGCTCTGGGTCCCACCGCATAAGGTCCCCATATTGGTGGCAACATTGCTTGGCTGTCCTGGGCACCCCATCCTGTGCTCCAGGCTGTCCACTACATCCTGCCATATGGTGCCCCTGGCCCACTGCAGAGGCACCTACCCAAAGAGTTGGGGGGGGCATGGGGCTCCACACTGCCATTAAGTTGCCCAACTTGACCTGTGTCCAGTTCTGGGCCCTCTTGCATCTTGCCTGTTCCATGGTTAGCACAATGCATTCGGCAGCGAAAATGGTGGCAGGAGGCATACGTGTCCACACCATGTGCCTGCCGCGCAATGCGTGGGAGCATGCGCAGTGCACGTCCATCACACAGTGCCAGAGATGCACAGAATGGGCATGGCTATGCTGGGTCACAGGGTCAGAGGTCTGACCCAGGGGTCAGGGGTTGCCCGACATTGCGCTCATGCTTGATAGGGCACGGCACTCCATGCTCGGCCATGCACAACATACGCAATGCCACTGCATTGCACTGTCTGTGCATGGTGCACAATTGACACCATGATGCCGTGGCATGCATGCATACTGCGGGCCTGCACACTGTGAATGTATGTGCATTGTGCAGTCGCAACTTGCTCTGGTGCAGTCCCATTGTGCACAGTGCAATATCGCAATATTCAGACACCACATGCAAATGAGCTCATCAGCCAATGCATGGTGCAGTGGGTGCATTAGCATGTCATTGCTGTTGCGCCCAACCTCATTTGCATGCTTTGCACCTTATAAGCACCACGAAACAGCACAGGCCATGGACCGGTATTGCAACCTTAATAGGTAAGTTGTGCATGCTGCTGCAGCTCACTTGGAGCCAATAGCACTGCATGGTGGGACGGACCAGGGCGATGCTGCCACTGTCACACTGTGCTGTCCATGTCTACAGGCAGCAACATGTCGGCACATGAGGAGGGTGAGGAGTTCCATGCAGGCCCAACTTCACAAAGGCCGAGACCGATGCCCTGTTTGAGGCCTACCTGGACAGGGAGCCCCAATTGAGTGGTGCCACGGGCACACCACAGGCCAGGGGTGGTGTGTGGGAGGAGGTGGCAGCCTATGTAAACCAGCATGGCAGCCACCAGCGGTCAGCACAGGAGTGCTGAAAGAAGGTGGGAACGGACAAGCGGCATATAAGGGAGAAGGTGGCAGCCACCCAGGTGTCCCATACCGCCAATGGAGGAGGGCCTGTGGATGCACCCACACTAACACAGCAGGAGGAGTTGGTGGCAGCCACCATGTGCCACACCATAGTGGATGGTATGCCTGGAGGAGGATTCCAGATGGGTGGCAGCCCATCACTTCATGGTAAGTATGTCAGCCACACATAGCCGGTGACACAGAGGGTGCATATACAGGCATGCTGGTGTGCATGCAGTGGCATGCATGTCATGTGCATGTGTGCACACCCACATGCATGCTATGCTGCAGGACATATGCAGCGGCAGTGTACGGGGAGCACATGTGGGCATTGCATCGCTGACACGCCTTTTTCTCTTGCAGCACAAGCATGCCTCCAAGCAGATGATGGGATGCCAGCAGTGGCAGCAACCATGGACGCTAGTAAAGCCCCGGAGGACCAGCCATCCACTTCCACTGGCATCCAGGGGCCCGACAGGCTGCAGCTCAGCACCACAGTGCAGGCAGATGTCCTGGACCTGGAGTCGGATGAGGCCCTGGATGTGTTCCTGTAGGATGCCAGCCTTGGTTTCCTATACACAGAGACAGATCGGGGCAGGGTCCTACTCTGGTGACAACAACACACTGATCCTGGACAGCATGTGTAATGTTGTGAGCAAGACGCCCCTCCTGGCATCTGACACAGGCACCACACCCAGCACTCTGCCAGCGGCAGAACAGTGACACACCACCACTGCAGGTGCAGCAGTGTGCACTTCCCCAGCTGTGCCCTGTGGTGGTGGCACAGCTGTGCAGGTGCTGGGTGGCGTACAGTGGCCGGACTGGACAGGTGACAGCAGCAGGCTGCGGGTGCCACCAGGCAGCCGGACACAGGGTCCACCGCCGGTGTGCCTGCTGTGCCCATTCCCCCTGTAGACCCCACTGTGCAGCATCCACCAGAGGAGGGGCTGTGTAGCATGGCTGGTCTCCACAAGAGGATCGGCATCCTGCCCAGGAGCCCCAGGATGCCAACTGACTGGCTGAGCACGCCCGTCTCCTGCAGGTGTCCATTCAGCAACAGGTGCTGCTCGCCACTGGGGTGCGTGCACTGCATGTGGAGGTGCACCAGTTAGTTGAGCAGCAGGAAAGAGGCACTGCGTAGATCCTGGACTAGCTGCAGCAGATGCAGGAGGCCACAACTGCATCCTTGGATCGCATTGTCACTGCGATCATGGATGGTTTTGCGTTGCTGGCTGCTACAGGGTGAGGCTGTGCACAGGTTACCCCCTGCAGTGCGCTGTCCATCCCATGAACCCGGCATCGGGTGACCCCAACACAGCCGACTCCGGGCTCTGATGTAGGCATCCCAGGCATGCCCAGGGCTGGCCTATTTGGGCGCCTGCACACCGCCACGTGAACACGGTCATGGTCCCGTGGTTCAATCCCTGGGTAGCTGTTGCAACCCCCCCATGGCTGATGTGCAACTTGTGGTTGCCGATCAGCCCCAGCGCAGCTGCCCCTGTGGCCATGATTCTGTGTAGTGGCCCTGATGTGCAGGCTGCCCTGACCGTAGTCTGTAGCTGCTGCCCTGTGCGCACATGGGCAGTGTGTGTGTGCCTACCACTGGTGTGTTGCATCTGGGTGTCGAGCCGCATGCTCGCTACCTGTGTGTGTGCTTGCCCGGCCACTGTACCATGTGGCATGGGCATGATGAGGGCAGTCTAGCACCATTTGCGTCTGTGCACCAGTGCAATGCATCTGATCCACACCACATACCAATGTCTTGGGGGTGTGTGTGTGTGTGTTGCTATGTGTGGCTGTGTGCCACTGACTCCCCTACCCCTGCCTCATGCCCCTGTGTGTGCATGCCCATTGCCATGCCTGCCCCTGCATGTGTGCTGTACCTATTTGTGTGGTCCATGCATGTGTACTGCACCACCTACCTGTGTGCACCATAGTGCTCCTGTGTTATGGTGTCCCGGTGGCATTGCACCTGCTGGAGCAGCCAGGGGTCCCTCCACCCAGGGGGTGGCTGTCCACCACCCTCCAACCCACTGCCTCCATTGTCCCCACTACTGTCACCCTCATCAGCCTCTATAGCTATCCCAAGGTCAATGGCCATGTTGTGCAGTATGCAGCAGGCCAGGAATAGGCAACAGGCTTTCAAGGGGCTGTACTGTAGGGCACCGCCTGACCTGTCTAGGCAATGGAACCGTGCCGTCAGCATGCCAAAGACATGCTCGATGATGTTGCACATGCTGGCGTGTGCCTCGCTGTACCATTCCTCTGCTGTGGACAATGAGTGTTGGTAGGGGGTGAGCAGCCAGGGCCTCAGTGGATACACGCTGTCACCTGTGTGGCGATTGACATGGTTAGCCCTCTGCTATTCTATGTTGCACCCCTTGCCTGTCCCTGGTGCCCACACCACCATGCACACCCTGTCCATGCCATCCCTAGGTCTACTCTGCCCATCGCCCCTTGCCTGTGCCATACTCACCCACTAGGTGGCTCATGGGGATGTCCCCATCTTCAAACATGTGGCACAGCACAGAGATGTGCCAGATGAACGTGTCATGTGCACTCCTAGGGTGTGTGGCACAGACATTGGTGATGCACCCCGTGGCATCACACACCACCTGGCAGCTGACACTCTGGCTCCGCTTCTGGTTGATGTATGCCACATCCTCAGGCCAGGTGGCATGCGGATGGCCATGTGGGTGCAGTCAATGGCCTCAATCACTCCAGGCATATGTGCCACCACGTGGAAGTCCTGCATGGTTGCTGTACTCTCCACCTGTGTGCTGGGGGAACAGATGAATTCCGAAGCACATGGCAGCAGAGCATTGAGGAACTGTGTGAGGAGGCGGGACGTGGCTGACTGGGTGATACCTGTGGTGTCCCCTGTTGGTCTCTGGAAGGTGCCCGTGGTGAGCAGGCACATGACGGCGGTCACCTTCGTCTCCACAGAAATGGCATGGCTCTGTCTGCTGGGTGCCCACATCTCCTCACTGCACAGCTCACAAAGCTGCCTCAGAATGGCCCTGTTCAGGCAGTAGCGGCCCACGATCTCAGTGTCACTGTAGTTCTCAACAGTGATGCAGGCACGGTACCACCTGTGTTGAGCGTACCACCAACAGACCCTTCCTCGGCCACATCACTGTTCCTCCTGCCCCCTCACATCCCTCATTACTGCCTCCATCATGAAGGGTGCACTGTCCATGGCCCTTGTTGTCCACTGTCCCCCTGGGCGGTTGGCTGTTGGCTGTGTGCCACCCCAGTGCACTGCTTGTCTGTGTGTGTGTCTCTCTCTCTCTGTCTGCCCCTCTCTCCTTCTCCAATACCACCTCTGTCCCTCTCCCTCTGTGTGTGGACTTTGGTCTCTCTGTCTGTCTGTCTGTCTGTGTGTCTCTCTCTCTGTCTGTCTCTGTCAATCACTCCCTCTCACTCACACCCCTGGCACAAGTGCTGTCTGTGTGTCTGTGCCCTGTATTTATAGGAACAAGTCTGTTCAGAGCAACTTTAATTTGCTCCACACTTGCGCCATGGATTCACGGTTGAATATGCCACTGCGCTGGATATTCATGGGAATGCCCCCTGCTCTTGCGCCTGCATTCATTATAGTTGCGCATTGGCGCAATGGATTTTGTGCTGTGCACTGGCTCCCACTGAATATGACTCCTTGGCGCAATACTGCACTTGCACTGACGCAACTCAGTTGCACCATGCGCAACTGCTCTGAATATCTGGGCCATTGTGTATTTTTACTAAGATATTTTAATAATTTCTGTAATTCCAGTTTTGTGTCAGTCCTCCATATCTGTGGGTTATCATAAAGAATAAACACAGATTTTCTAGCAGCTATAAATGATTTAATATTGGATAATATAACTGCATTCTATAGTAAGGATGTATTAAATCTCCAATAACCTGATCCTTTCACTAATGGGTTATCCTGTCCAGTAGTGATAGTTAAGATACTATGGTCTGAAAATTCGGCTACTGTAACTTTAACTGCAACAACTGGTAGATGTTAGGAAGTGAAAAAAGTGAAAAAAAATGTATTCGAGTTGTTAAAGGGCCTTTCTGAAATGTGGGGGTGTGAGTTTTAGCTATATCTAAGTATGTGTCCCTTAGGCTGGCTGTTTTTATTAAGGATACCAGAAAGTTGGAATCACAAAATATTTTTGTGGTTTTGGTATGTTTTGTCCTGCCTTTAACTGACAGGCCACAGTTGAAGTCTACACCAAACACTACATATTGGGAGGTGTGTAGGTATGGTTGATTTTTTTTTAATAATTCAACTCTGAGTGCTTTAGTCTGTGGGGAATAAATATTGACCAATCTGTAAGCAATACTGTAAATTTTAACATCCTTAATAAGAACTCTACCTAGTACTAGGTCAATCAATTTAGTAACTTCAATATTTGGAAGGGAAAACAAAATACCTACACCTGGACAGGCCTCCTGTCCAAAGGACCAAAAGAAGGGGCCCATGTACCATGCACATTTAGCTTGGATTACTTCGTGGAGAGTATGGAATCTTACATCTTGAAGAAAAATAATACCCTTAGTAACCTGTGATAAAAAGGAAAATGCAATTTCTCTCTTTGCCTGATGCTTTATACTGTTGCCATTAACAGTGTGAAAGGCAAAGCTGGGATACATACAGTACTGAACATTTGTTGTTTTGACACCACACATATTTTGTTCGTCGCCTTAGCCTACCTCGCCTGGATATCTGTTCCCTATGCTTCAATTTAGTTTCGGCTATCCTTTTTTGTGGGCCTGAGGTTCCCCGTGATCTTTCTGTGTCTGTGGTGTGTTCAGGTTGAGAGGAAAGAAGAGAGGAAGTGTCTGAATCATCCCTTATTCCATCTGATATTTCCTGAAAGATTTCATACTTGCTTTCTTAGTAATGTTTGATGCCTTCGTAATAGTGGAGCCAACAGTGCTTTTGCATCTGTTAGGCCTCAATACCCTTATTTCTTTAGGTGATGGTGTGGGGGGGTCTCATTTCTGAGCTCATCTGTGGTTCAGATTAAGTACTATTATCTCTAGTTACACTATCTCTATATTCTTAGGCATCTGTGGATGGAAGCACTACCAACTCATGGGGGGAGAAGGTGAGAAAGAAGTAGTACTTCAGTATTCTGAGCTTCAGGTTGTCTTTCATCAAAATTGTCATTTGGTCTGTCTGGGACATCTGGACTTTCTTGGGTATGTCCTTTTTGGGGTGGGGTCTGATCTACATCCTTTGTAGATTTTTTAGGGATGGGATTTTTGTTCTTTGGGGCAGGGTGATAAGTAGTCTTTCCTCAGCTCCGACTGCTAAATCAGGAGTATTATGGGCTGCTCATGGGCATTGTTGGAACGTGTGCCCCTTTTCCTCACATAATGAGCATCTAGGTTCTTCTACACATTGTTCTCCATAATGCCCTACAATCCCACATACTGCACATTTCACCCTGCCACACACGCCACTTAAATGATTTATTGACCCACATTTATAACAGGCCTTCGGCTGGCCTGGACAAAATAAGATCCCTCTATACCTACCTAGCCCAAAACTATTTGGTAAGTGTTAAATCCCAGAGTCCAAGGATTTTAACAGTACTCATACCCTCTGTCCCCCGGTCCAAATGTTCTCAGAGTCAAAGATGGCTTCAAGATCAGTGAGCACAGTACAATGTTTTAACCATACCACAAGATCATTCATGCTGACCCTCTCATTACGAAAAAGTACAGTTACTGCCTTTTGTACTGGTTTTGTCAATGGAACCGCAGTAAACAGAGACCATAGGGGGGTATTTTTTAAATTATTGTATCTGATGCAAAACTGTTCCAGTCCATTTAAGGCCTTGAAACTTACATCAAAGGTGCTCTCATTTCAGTCCTGTATCAAAGCATAAATTTCATCAGCGAATAATTTCATTAAGTCTTTTAAGAGCATTCTTTCCGCAATGTATCGGTCTGGTGCTTCTTCCATGCCCCCGATATCTTATACATACTACATTATGGCTTTTTGCTTACTGTAAAGGAGTAGAAAAAAAAGAAGCATATGATCTTCCCCTAGAAGCATTCGGAGGTTTGCCTGCAGAAGATTGGTTATTTTGTTCTTTTTGAGAGCTAGTACCAGGGCCCTGGGTTTTATTGTTGTGCTGTTGCTCGGTTTGATTTTGTAAAATTTCTGTGTTCTCACTTTGTAGCTGCAGTTAGGGATTTTGTGTCAAGTTTAATTCAGAAGGTAGAAATATATCATTCTCTTCATTTGAGGCACATTAAGGTTGTTTTGTCCTTCTTTCTCCAGAGATTGTGGAATGTGGATTGGGGAGGGGCCTGAACGCCAACCTCCTGAGGCTGTATCTTTCTCCCAGCAGGTGGCTGTTAAGGCCTTTTCAACCAACCAGTCATTCGGGTCAGGGTTTGTAGAGACCATGGAGCGCCTTAGACCAGGTGAGAAACTGCCCGTTTTTGCCATTCCTGACTTTCTCGTTTTTATTTTTCAGTGCATTTTTAAGTGGAATTTCAGCGTCAGTGAAAATTGCTTGGATTTCTTCCTGCGGTTTGTCAGACTGAC
Organism: Neoceratodus forsteri; assembly: GCA_016271365.2. Taxonomy (NCBI): domain Eukaryota; kingdom Metazoa; phylum Chordata; order Ceratodontiformes; family Ceratodontidae; genus Neoceratodus; species Neoceratodus forsteri. Next base: position 1,047,037,475 of record CM028131.1, read on the forward strand.
AGATTTGGTTCCCAGCGGTGGCGGCTGTCATGATCAAAGGCTCCACTTCACTGACAATCAGCTGTGATGAGTCATTATGCATTACTTGTTGCGGCTTATGCAACCGGGCTGTAAGTTCCTTTTTCCTTTTAAAATATCATTGTTCCTCATGTGCTAACAGTTTTTTTACATCAGAATCTGTACCAGTTTGGCCTTCTCCCGGCACTCCTTAGCAACCAGAACACCATGTGTAGTTTCCTTCGGGAGTTCTGGACCATATTCTTCATATTCCATCTCTTGGACCTCATTTTCTTTCAGAACGGCAACACCTTCCATTGTGGTCTCTAGCAGCACCGAGGCAGGGGAGGAGACCATCTCCCCCACCTCCACAATCTCCGTCCTCTCTCCAGCCGACCGAGGGGCAGTCATCTTGGCAGAATGCCAGGATGTCAAAGGTTCCCCTACTGGAGAGTAGGGGAATTTTTTCATTTGCAAGAAAATATAAGAATATATAACATTAATCTAAATATACTTCATCAATGAATTAGGCGTCAAAACCTCAGGCCCCCATAACCCCTCACCAAGTGCTACATCAGTTAAACAGTGAAACAGTGACTCTCTTAGAGCATATACCCTAATCTTTGCAGGCTCCTTGCCCCCATATCTCATTCTGTAGTATTAAAAATGTACTTTCTACCACCCATACAACTCCATAAACTCAGCTATTATTTTCTACAACTGTTTCACAATCATACTTAATTTTTTACTCTATCCAGGGCCCCATGTCACTTGTGTTGGAATATGTCTCCACCAAGTGGTCATGACTGGAGCTGCCAAAGTTGCTTTCTCTTTATTGTAAATACATTTAACTTCTGTTGTAATTTTTTCCATTAACCCATAAATGGGGATACCTTTCTGTTGGAGAGTGTGCTGACATCTGACATGCCATATTGACCATTTGATAACTGCCATTATAACTCTTAGTGTACCCAGATAAAATCTTTTCCAATTATCATCAAAATGTCCATATATACCAATACTTCATAAGTCATGGTTGAAACCTGCGGGACGGTCCATTTCTATGCTAAGGCTGTCCAAAAAAGTCTCAATAAAAGAGCAATCAAAAAAAGATGAGTCATAGTTTCTATTTTGTTAATGCATCCATCTCTCAGACATAATCATTCCTGCATGGTTTTATGATGATGGTTGCCATGGACATTTAATTTATTGTGACAACACATCCATAGGGTATCCTACATTTTTTGTGGTACCCGTGTATCAGTTAGTTGTCTTTGTAAGTCTGTTTCTAAAATTCCCACAAAAAGCATGGGAATACCAAAAAGTGTTTACACAATATTTGTTTGGTTATTCCTTTTCTTGTATTAGACAGGACTTCTGGCTCCAAAATCTGCCATTGCTTAAGTTTCTTAAAAAATTCAATTATATATAGAGCTGTACCAGGTGGTATTGCTCTGAAAGCACCCCATCTTGGGGCTTCCCATTTCTGAAAAAATATAAAGGCATCTCTGCTGCATCTGAGTTATCCATATTGCTTGCTTGCCCTGCAGTATTGGTACTACATTAGAATATAGAAAAATAATGAAAAAAAAACACGATGGGGTTGATCATATTTAAGCCCCCCTTATCAATGGGCCAATATGTAACTGATCTTTTAACGGGATTTAATCTGCTGCCAACACAGTAAATGGAAACACAAATTATACATCAGAGCTTCCAGTTTTAGTGGTAATGGGAATATATAACTTACTGTCAAAAATATAGGAATAATAAAAGTTTTCAACATAAAAATTTGTTTTTGTCTAGTCATAGGATATGATTTCCATTTCTGCACCTTTTGTTCTGCAATCTCCATACAGGGTATCCAGTTATCCCCAGCTGGGTCTGCACATCCAAAATTGATACCCAAGATCTTTAATGGCCCCTGTGTTATCAAAATCCCAGCTATATCCCTTACCTGTTGGTCCTGTCTAGGTACTAGTGCCATTCCTCTATTAATCTTTATTTAATTTGGTACCGGAGCTTTCTGAATATGCTTGTAATGCATCCAGTGCTTTCATCCCAGAGCTATAGTCAGCTACCAATAGACAGAGATAATCTGCATAAGCTAAAGTTGTTGGGAAGTGACTTCCAAGTGAGGACTGCATATGCTGTATCCCACTATCATTCTCTATTTTCCACAATAAAGGGTTGATTACAAAGACATACAGTAGTGGGCTTAATGGGCACCCCTGCCATACTCACCTCTTAATTGTTACATTGCGGCCCTTAATCCCATTTACTATGGGTCATTGTGATGCTTTGTCATATATACACCTTATCCACTGTATAAATAGCTGTGGAATACTATAATGTCCCAGGTTGGCAAAGAGGTAATCATGCGGCATTAGATCAAATGCTTTGGTCTGGTCTAGGCTCAAGACATAACCATCCACTGTGGAACTTTCATAGACTTCTCTCAGAGTTTTTAAACTATCCATCATGGACCTTTTAGGAATTACACATGTTTGTGTTTCTGAAATAACTACTGCTGCCACCAAAGAAAGCCTATTATGGAGAATTTTACATAACACCTTCCAATCAACATTAATCAAGCTAATCGGTCTCCAATTATTTATATTCATTTTATCTCCATTTTTAAAAAGGTATATCAATAAACTATCTGCCAACACAGGTGGTAAATCATAATTTCCAGATAAAATACAGTTTAATACCAACGTCAATTGCTGTACTATCACCTCTAACCTTTTTTTATAGAACTCCCCAGGTAACCCATCAGGCCCAAGAGCAGTATTATTTTTCAGGTTCCTCAGCACCTGTCTTATCTCATCCTGTGTAATAGGCTGTGTAAGTTGCTGCCTTATGTCTGTATGTCTGTAGGGTTGGTACACACAATTCCTGAAGGATATCCACAAGGGTCATGGGGGCTGGAAGTACCTGCCTAAATAAAGTTTCCGTATGTTTTACAGCCACCCCCAGAATGTCTATATTGACGCTTACCACATCCCCTGTGTCTGTTTTTAAATGAGCCATACATTTATTTCGTATTGGGTCATAATGTCATACGCTTAATAGCGTACGGTATTATGACGAATCCCTGACCTGTACGCTCTCCTAGTTGGACCCCCCAGAGTTAGAATCTTTAGTGGAGGGAATCCAGGGGGGCACATACCCCCATAATGGGGGGTGTAGGGATCAGAGCCCCCCCTACAGAAAAAAAGATAGTTGGGAATCACGCAACACAATTCTGCCGCACGCATTCTGCCATGCGACATATTGACCCTGTGCCTATTTATTTTCTACCCGTTTGCTACAGCGATCATACGGGTTCACAGTTTGTGCCACCCCCTGCATGTCAAATTTTTGTTCCAAAAATAAGGAACTCCCTCTATCATATTGATACTCACAAAGTTCCTGCTTTACCCTAGATATTTGTGACACATAATCCAACCCTGTTTCTTTTGCTAGTGACATTAATTTTTGTAAGTGGCTACGCAACTCCAAATACTTAAGGTATTTGCTCCAGCCTCTTGTTTTGGCCATATACCAAAAAAACATTTTTGCAATTCAACCTTCGTATCTTGCCACCATAAGAGCGGGTTATCATAAAATTCAAACAGGGAATTTTTGGATTCTATAAGGTCTTGTAAGTCCAACCCAGACAAGGAGGCTGCTAATAAAGATGCATTCTATTTCCAACAGTTATGTGTCACAGGTTTGTTTAAAGCAGGCCCTAACTGTACAGAGATCATACTATGATCCGATGTCTCTATAGGTATAACCTCATGCGCATAACAAGGAATCCAGTCTGAAAGTAAGAAAAAAATCTATCCTGATTGTCAATCAACGTTTCCTAAAAGTATGGTCTTGTGGATCCTTCCCAAAAGCTGCACTTTCCACTAACCTAGCAGTCTGACATAATTCAGTTAAAAATTTAGTGCCTCTAAATATTTTAGACGTCGTTCCTGTTTTATCATGTAAAGACAGAGTGCAATTAAAGTCCTCTCCCAGAATTACTGATCTGGTAGTATACAAATATGGGCAGATGTTTTTCATTAACCCTACCCGTAAAAATTTTGTTTGTGGGTTATACACATTTATTAGTCTATATTCTTGCCTTTGATACATAATGTCCAAAATCAATGTGCATCCTGGTACCAAGTCTGTTAGTCTGGACACTGATACCTGACATATTGAACAGTATGCCCACTCCTGTGCATATCTCCTCTCCCAGAGACCAAAAGGAAGGTCCACCAAACCAATCCCTAGAGGCTACATTAATTTCACGTAAGGTATGTAACCTTGTATCTTGCAAAAAATAAATAGATTTATTTAAGTCCCTTAACACTGAAAAAGTGGTGAGCCTCTTCCTAGGCAACTTAATACTATTTGTATTTAATGAGCCACAGGTGAGAGTAGGAACTTGCATTACAAAAAATTAAAAAGAACTAGCCCTCATGTCTGTGGAGATTTCAATTTTGATATTTTCTTGCTTGAGGATCTAGAATCACTCGACATACCCTCAGTGTCAGTCAATACCTCAGGTTGTGAGGGCGCGACAGAGGAGGCATCAGAATCGTCATCAGACTCAGGTCTTAACTTTATTTTAGACAGGACTACAAACCTATTCCTGGTGCTAGTCCTGGTGGGAATAGGTCCAGGCCTCCCCATGACCATTCTGGACTCCCTGCTTCTTGATGAATGTCTGCCCCTCCTCTGTTCCCATGCAAGTTCAGCTGGAGGAGGCATATCCATGTCCTGGTCTTGATCTGGCTCCTGTGGCACATCTTGTAATTTATTTTCCAATTCCTGGTTCTGGTTAGCCTCAGTGTGGTTTATGACCTCTGAGGAAGCCCCATCTTTCTGCGGATCCAAAGTATTGTTTTCCTGTGTTTCTAAAAGGTTTGGTTGTTGCAAAGGAATAGCAAGATCCTAGGCTTGTGGGATTAGAACCTCCTGGTCTCCACAGCCTGCTCCTAGGTCCTGTTCTCAGACAGAGTTTTATTCATTGAAGGCCGCTTGTTAGCTGCTTGTTGCTGAGCCCTGGTAACCACGTCTTCTTGATCCTCTGCACTGCAGAAATATTATTGTGGGTAGCCCATGGGCAGTTCTTATATGTATGGTGTGTATCTTCACAGAGGTTGCAAAACATAGGGTTGGGGCAACTGATACTTGTATGCTCAGTGCCTCCACAAAGGAAGCATTTCACTTGATCACAGGCACTGTTCAAGTGGGTGTATGCCCCCCAACGGAAACAAGATTTAGGTTGGCCTGCATAGAATATAAAGCCTCTGTCCCTTCCAATGAAGAAGCAACTGGGCAGCTGCTGGATCGACTCATTGAGTTGTGGCAATCTGAAGTGAATACGCCAGCCCCCTGTCCAAATCCATTCTGAATCCATAACAGGGTTTGGAGGCCCCAACACGGTACATTTTGTTTCGAGCCAGTAGACAATATCAGCAATTGCTACTCCCTCGTTCTTAAAAAAGACAGTAATAGTATGAAAGGTAGGCTTGGTGAGTGGGATTGCAATAAATGGTGACCATAACAGGGTGTGTCTTACCACCTGGTATTTTTGCCAGAAGGTTTCCAGGCCAATGGCCATTTTGAAACTAAGGTCAAAATTGGGGTCACCCGAGATGTGTATGAGAGCATACAGGTCTGTGGCAGAGAATCCCATATTGTAAAGGATCAGTTTGTGCCCCACATATAGCCTGTCTGAGTAGGTCTCCAGCCCCACCTCTATACTTAATTCACACAGCATTTCTGCATTTCGCAGGTGCAGTTGGGGTATGGAACAAGCCCGCATAGGTTCTTGAATTTTACCCTGTTTGGGAGGCAGACAGACGAGGATCTCCACTGGTTTGCTGTCCTGTTGCATTTTCAGGTCTGTCAGGCTGAGGGGGAGACTAAACACAGTTCTAGGGCTCTGTGCTGCCGAGGAAGCATTGCTCCCAGTTCTGGAAGGGAGGTTCTCTGTCTGTGTCTTCATCCTCTTTGTCACATCTAGGGGCATGGGGAACACAGGATGTTGTGTCATTTCTAGTGTAGAGGGTAAAGACAGTAGGTCTGCTATGCCGTCTGTATCTACCACCCTTCTATTTACATCAGGCACATTTCTCTCAGGGGACATCCATGGTTGGGTTCCCATTGGGTCTTATCCATCCAACATTTGTCAGAGCTTCTGCAATTGTTGCTCCTGTGACAGAAATATTTGAGTCAAAATTCTGTGGAGACATACCTTTCCCTAAACCTTCCATTTGAGCAGCGTCTGTCCTGAAGACTGCAGTTCCAATCCTGCCATTCTGGGCTGCCGTGACTATAGCTTCAGACATATTAGGCCCCCTGTCAGGTTTTTCTACACATTCCCCTACCATTTGTACCCCTTTCATATGTTCTGCTACATAATTTTCTGTCATTTCTTTTATTTTTTCCCCTTCCATTGTCACAAAGTCACTGTGTCTTTCCTCAGGATTCGAATATGTTAAAGCTTTACCTGTACTTGGTGGAATCTCTGGCTCCCTTCCTGTACTAGATTCCTCCCCCATCACCATCACACTTTCTTGGGCTATAACATCGTTGGGACCCTGACCTACCATCCGTGTAGAATCTGGACCATGAGCAGGCCGTTCCTCCTGATTCATTTCAGTTGTTGCTGCAGTCTGGTTCCTTGTGATTTTCATGTATTTCACAGACAAAAGTGCTTCCTTCTTGGCAATCAGCTCGAGCAACTGTCTTTTCCTGCCTTCCAGGTATAAGTCATCTGTTGCATCTTGCGGTGATTTCTTCTGAGAGGCAAGACTCTCATTTCTGCTTTTTAAATCCTTTTCCTCGCAGTCATCCTTTCTTTCAACAGCTCCTAGTAGAACTGAAGCACAGGAGGAAGCCATCTCCCCTGTTTATTCCACCTCCATCTCCAGCTCCTATCTGGCACAGTCAGCCACCATCTGAGAAATGGACAGTAGCACCCCCTAGCCAAGAGTAGGGGACATTTTTATTGAAAGCCAAAAACCAATACATCAAAACAAAACAATCTACCAAAACATCATACAGAAGAGAGAAAAAAACAAAGAAATGAGAAAAACAAGCAATACATAAGAAAAAGTAATCATAAAAGGAAATAACAATAAATTCATCCCACCCAGGTAACATTTCGCCAAAGGAAAGTACCTACAACTTCTCCCAATGTACGGAATTCATAAGCATAGAGAGCATCCAATTCTTCCTGTAGATGAAAAAAAAACTTCCTGCAATTGTAAAATTTTGTTTTGCAACACTCTCAAACACCGAGCCTGCCAAATATGCCATTTAAGACAGGCTAATAAAACAAACACTGTACTTTTGTGCCATTTGCCCCATTCTGCAGGAATCTGCCCCAACACCAAAATATCATAAGTAATATTTTCAAAAAGCTGTTCTCCCCACCAGTGTGCCAGAGCATACCAAAAGGGTTGAGCAAGGGAACACTCAAAAAATAAATGCTGCATAGTTTCAGGCAGCCCCTAACAAGAGGGTTCCTGACAAAGTCTATCACTGAGCTGCTTATGATTAGCCCTCACGTTAAGCTTTTGATATGCATACAACCAAACTACATCCTGCATTTTCTGTGGGATTCTAGGTTCTGTTATACTTGCTAACAATGAAACCTTGTTTATATAAGCAGGAACAGAAAAAGGGGGTCCTCAAAAAACAGGTAGAAACAACATAAGTATAAAAAGTTTTTTGCTCATGGGAGACAAACCAACTGAGTTCCACTTTCCACAATCTAATGTACTTCAAAGTTAACTGAACATACAAGGATAGTCGCCTATCCATAGGGTGCCACTTTCCCCATCCCCATGCCATTAAAAAAGGCCGCCCCCACAGGGACATACACATATGACCCATTTCATCATGTTCCAACAACATAGACCTGATTGAACTATAAAACAAATTAAAAAAAATTGAATAATGGGATGTATCATACCCAGTCCACCTTCCTTCCAAGGTCTGTAGGTATGTGCCCTCTTCACTGGGTTCAAACGACTGCCCCACACCAGCTGAAAAAAAGACTCAAAATTTTTGAATGCATATTAAACGGTAATGGAAAAATCCGAGAAATATACAAAAAAAGAGGAGCAATGTAAGATTTCAACAAAAACACACGTTTTTTTCCATGCCATTTTCCAAGATTGCCATTTCTTAACCTTATGAAACGCTGTGTCATAAACCATATCCCAATTACTCTGTATTGACTCTGGGGAACCAAAATATATACCCAGGAGCTTTAAGGTTATAACAACCACCGGAATATAAAAAATCTGTATACTAGGTGCCATACCTAAAGGCATTAAAGAACATTTAAAGGTATTAATTTTTATTCCAGTGCTCACCTGTACTGAATTTAAGAAACCAAGGACTCGTCTCCCAGAGTCAATATCAGCAATAGAGCAAATACAGTCATCCGCATAATCTAAAACTTTAGAAAAGGAACAGCCGTCTGAAGAGACAATGACCACAATGCTTTGATCCATGTCTATGCAACGCAGCAAAGAGTCCAAACCAAAAACAAACAACAAAGGGCTCAGAGGACAGCCCTGACGAACCCCAACCTGATAAGGAACTGGGACACCCAAATGCCCATTAACCATATGTGTTACTCTTGCTGAGGTATAAAGGGTTTGGAGTAAATCTAGAAAATGAGGTGGAATACCATAATAAACCATAACAGCCCAAAGATAATCATGACATAAGGCATCAAAGGTCTTTTCCTGGTCCAAGCTTAACAAATATCCAGACAGTTTGTTCTGAAGACCTTGAACTATTAATTCCCGAACATAAATTAAATTCTGGGAGATGTTTCTACCAGGAAGAGCATAGGATTGTGTGGGAATCAATAATTTACTGGCAAGCTTAGAGAGACGGTGATTTAAGATGTTAGCCAAAATTTTATCATCTGAAGTTAACAAACTCAATGGTCTCCAGTTTTGCAATAGCGCAGGATTCCCTTTCTTATATATAAAAATTAGTACACCATTTGTCATACTAGAGGTGAGTCAGTGTTCTGCTCAAACAGCTTGAAAAATAACCAGCAACCAAGGCACAAGAATATCCACATATGTTTTATAGAATTCATTTGGCAGGCCATCTATCCCTGGTTTAGTGTGTGTAGACAAATGGCCTATGGCCTGACTAATTTCATCTAAAGTAATAGGAGATTCAAGTGCATCAATTTCTAAAGTTGATAGTGACGGAATTTCAAGATGGTGATAAAAGGGGGGAAAAAACAGAATTAGGTTTTTGGAAAGTCTGAGTAACATAGGACTGAACCATAGTCCGTAAACCCCTGGTATCACAGACTAATGATCCATCCGAAGTCTGTAAAACAGACATACATAAGTGTGGCAATTCCTGGTCAGAAAGATCTAAGGGATTGACCTGCTCACGGGTGCCTGCAACAACATATTTTTGCTGATGTCTATACATTTGCTCTCGGGATTTAAGAAAATCAAGCATTTTAGTTTTAATATCCAAAAACTGCTGACGATTAGTACCCTGTGAGGAACATGCCTGTGACAGCAATTTCAAATACTGAGCTCTATAACCCAGATAAGTAAGATAAGAATTCTGGGCTTTTGTCTGGGAGACCTGAAGAAAAAGCATCTTTAGATCAAGTTTTGTGTCTTCCCACCACTCCAGAGGACTATCATACAAAAAGGCGATATCTGACCTAACTGAAAAAAAAGAATATATCTGTGAGGAAAGGTCCTCATCTTGTAATAAGGATGTATTCAATCTCCAATAGGCAAATCCCATTGAAAGTTCTTGAAAGACACCAATGGTTAACTTGAGAACTAAATGGTCAAAAGTCTCCAATGGCAAGACAGGAAAGTCTCCTGGACAAAAACCAGTAATCTATTCTAGAAGAAATAGTCCCCTTATAAAAGGTATGCTCTGGCATCTGCTGCAATAAATCATAAGCATCCAGTAAATGATTAGCATTCAAGACTCGCAATAAAGCATTCATATCACAAAACATTTTTTGAGTTTTACGTCCCCAATCCCTAGCAGCTAATCCACAATTAAAATCACCACCCCACAAGACCAACTTTGAGGTATATAAATAGGATACAGTTAAACAAGGCTGATCTGTCAGCCTTAGATTGAGGAGCATATATATTTATAAGGCGATATGCACAATGATATACAACAATATCCATGAGCATAGCCCTACCTGGTAAAATATCTAAGATTTGTAAAACTTGTATAGCAAGACTAGAAAAAAACAAGACACCCAAACCATCACACACATCTTCTCCCAAAGACCAAAAGGAAGCACCCCATCGCCAATCTTTTTCCGCTTCTCTTATACCTGTCAGGGAGCCCAATCCGGTATCCTGTAATAGGATAATAGAACCAGAATGCTCACTAAGACTGACAAAAGTAAGACGTCGTCTTAATTGGGATTTAATACTGTTGACGTTAACAGTAGGAAAAGTAACACCATGTGTCAGAGAAGAAAAAAAGGAAAGTCAAAGACTGGAAACAAGTCATTTCTTTTTTTTCTGCTTCTTCGGTTTAGGCTTATCTTTAACCTCTGTATCATGGGTAGGGTCTGGAAGTGAGGAGGCAACTGAGGAAAAATCTGATTCCATCCCGTCATCATCTCCCTCATGATCCAGTAAAGGGGCAAAAGGATTAGCAGCAATAACTAATTCAGGCTCTGGACAAGAGGAAGGGACAGCAGAGCCAGTCTTTGTAGACCTAGATTGAGTGACTCTTTGAAAGGAAGTGTCAGTCTGAACTCCCAGGGGGGCACACAAGGAGTCTCCTGCCTCTCCGTAGGCACACAGGCCTGAAGAACATCAGATGCAGAGACTGTCCTAGCAACCAATGGAATAGCCCCTTGTGCAGTAACCAGAGGAGAGGAAGGGGGAACAATACCAGGTTCAGCACTTACACCAGCAATAGAAGAGGAGAGCGGGACTGGGGTAGTAACATCCATGTGTTCTAAAACTGGAACCTGCATCACTTCTTCTGCAGTAGAAACTGAAGTAGGAGCAGGGGACAAGTGGGAACCAGGGGCTGGTAAATCAGAATGCAAAAGTAAAGCCTGCATTTTTTGATGCTCCTTTTGTGCGTTCACAACATAAACATCTTGCTCAGCTCGAACAGCAGGATCAGCCTGATTATGAGAGGCCCAAGAGCAAGAGCGAAAAGTGTGTCCCTGCTCATCACACAAATTACACCTCATTGGACGTCTACAGTGAGCCCCTATGTGACCTTAATCCCCACAAAACCCACACTTTTGCTGATCACATACATTACTCAAGTGCCCCAAAGCCCCACACTTATAACAGGCCCTCGGCTGCCCTGGATAAAAAAGAACACCCGTGTCCCGTCCCAAAGAGAAACAATTAGGCAGATGCTTGGTTAACCCATTCTCCAAATGTAAATCAACTGAATAACGCCAACCCCCTGTCCAAAGATGTTCGTCATCAAGAATGGGGTCAGGGGGGCCCTTAACAGTACAGTTTTGCTGCAACCAGTAGGATATATCGGCAACATTTACCCCTTTATTCCGAAACAATATAGTTATTGTTTTTGTAACTGGCTTCATCAAGGGAATAGCTAGAAAAGGTTTCCATAAGGGAGTACATTTTAATGCCTGATATTGCTTCCAAAATCTGTCCAAGCCTGCTGGATGTTTGAAACTAACATCAAAAATGGTATCCCCAGGCATATGAATCATAGCATATATTTCATATGCGTAAAACCTCATACTTGTTTTCAACAATTCTCATCCAAAAGTAGCAGGAAATAACTTCTCATTCACCCTGTCATGCCACACAGATGAAGTATTACCTTTCCCAGGCTCAGGCAACAAAGGTGCTGTGGCAGTAGATGGCTGAGATGCTAGGCCTTCAGGTGAGGCTTCAGAATGGGGGGGGCAGTGGGAAGTGGCAGGCCATCACCTTCCAACTGCCTAATGTTCTCCATTAGGCCAGGACTGGAAATGAGGGAAACAGGAGCAGAAAGATCATTAGGCAACTGTCCTAGAGGAATTCCGGAGTCTGCAACCGGAGAGAAAAGAGCAACACCATCTCCAGATGGCACATTCGCATCCCAGGATTTCCCATCTGGAGATTTAACCCATCCCACAGCTTCCAGGGCTGTCTCCACCCATGTAGCTGGGGCTTTCAAGTCCTTATCCGAAAAAGTACAAGGCATTGAAAAAGTAGTCACAGTTGTCTGGGAGGAAGGAGTCATACCCCCAGTAGGAACCATGGTATGGATCCCCCCCCCCGATCGGTTGTTCTTCGGGGATAGGCCTATCGTAAAACTTCCCACAGAACCAGTCAATCTACTAGTAGTAGCGAGCTCCACAGCATTGTAAATCAGTGGCTGAGAAAATGTAGCATTAGAAATTGGGATTGCAGACTCACCCTATGCCAAGCATGTCACAGTAGTAGTGTAAAAAGGATCAGGAGGCAACGTCCCCGCGGAGTCCATAACTGGTGCCTGTAGCAAAGGAGCCGGTGCAGCAGTGGTACACAACCCTTCCTGTTCTGGTACTCCAGGATCATCTGTCCATGTTTGCTACAACTCCAGCAGCAAAAGGTTCCATTGACAGTCTAACTCCGCAAGCTGGATTCGAAGAGCATCAACTGATACATCCGACAGCGACTCTCCCTCTTCAAAACGCACACCACCTGAAGCAGCAGCAACAGCAGGTAAAACCATAGTATCCACAACATCGTCGTTTTCCATCGCAACATCAGAAATCGTCCCGACCACTGCAGCCATCGGGAGCTGAGGAGGTGATCGGCTCCTCAGCCTCCCACACGTCCGACTCAGCCAAAGTCCCCCACACACTGAGGAAAAAATGGAAAGGCACAATGCCCTCTGGCAATCAGAGAAGGGGAATTTCCCTGGTGCCCTGGCCAAATTTCTCCCATTCATTAAAAATACCACTTTATGTGGATTTATGTGGTAAGGGCGAGTCCCTTATCGCACCGCTCACATAGAGCAACAAAAAAAATCACCCGCAACGAAAGGGTGACTTCAACTTAGAGAGACTGCCGCAAACAGTGACGATCCTCTAAACAATACAATGCTTCTAAAGATAAAAATTCTCCAGAGGGAGTGGACTTAGGCAAAAATAGAAACTCCCCCTGGAAGCAAAACATTTACCTGCACTGGGATCCAAACCCAGCACCACACACTCCAGGGGCAGTGGCTCAAGTCACTACGCCACACAGCAGGGCTTTGCCAAATATTTATTTTTATCCCCTTTTCTTGCGAATGTAGCATATATCCCTCAACACTACACTCACCTATTTAGTGCTCTTTTTCCCTACTCACTCTACATTTATTTATTTATTTATTTAACAGACTTTAGGATTACAACCTTTGAGTCAGGGACTCATTTACAAAAGCTGCACGACAGAAAAAACAAACAAACACTTAATACATAGAGACATAGAATGGCAGCTAAAGGTTACAGTTTTTTCAGTTATACAATATTGCAGAATCAAGATCAGCTATACATTGCATTGAATGTGTTACCGAGAGCTGTATTTTACAGTTTTCAAGAGAACAATAAGTTTGCTGATAGAGGGAGGGAGTAACAGGTTTGATATTTACAGCGAAGTAGAGAATTAGACAGATATCATGTGAGTGCAGCCAAAGGAGGCATTGTTAATAGGTAATGTTTGGTAGCCCTATCGGTAGGAGCTCAGTGGTGGGGTGGTCCCATAAAATGATAGCTAGATGACCTAGCACTAGCTGGCACATTGGCAGCGCCATGAAGTGAGAATGTGCTCTTTGAGGGCTGACTTGAAAGGTCCTAATTTGGAGATGGAGGGGACTTCATTGTACCAGGCTGGGGCCCTGAGTGGGAATGATCTTTGGGCTAAGGAGGTTCTAACCCTCAGGATGGACCACATCTGTCGGTTGGCAGTGTGGGTGTTCACCGAGGTGTGGGAGGACAGAAGAGAGGCAGAAACCTCAAGGGGGTAAGCCCCAGGTGTATTTTCTTTGTGAGGAGACATGTTTGATAAAATAGCCTTTCATCCAGGGTGAGGAGATTTGTCAGGGCATATAGGGTACAAGTATGGGTACGCTTGTCTGCCCCGGAGAGGAGTCTGCATGCTTTGTTTTTGGCCAGGTGGATTTTGTTAAGGGCTGTGTGGTCAGCAGCCGAGTAGATAGTGACCCCACAATCAACTAGGGAGAGGACTGAGAAGGTGACAGCCAGACTAAGGGCTTCTGGAAGTAGGCAATCCTTGTGCCGATACAATAGGCCTATATGGACATTTATGGCTGATGATAGCGTGTCAATGTGTGAATGGAAGGAGAAGCTGGAACCAAATGTAAGGCCCAAGTATTTATATGTATGGACCTGTTCTAGAGGAAGGAGAGAGTGGGAGAGGATTATTAGCTGTGCATTTCTGGCCTCATTCTGTCGGTGGGCAAAGAGCATGGTCTTTGTCTTTTTTATATTGACCACAAGTCTTTGGTCTATGAATCAGTTTTCAATCTGGTTAAATGCATGTTGTGGGGAGGGCTGCAATAGTGTGGGATCTGGGTGTGAGGTAAAAAGAACTGCTTCATCCGCATAGAGTAGTAGGTTGCCGGAGCAGGAATTGGGCAAGGTGTTTAGGTAGATGCTGAATAATAGATGGCCGAGGATGGAGCCCTGGGAAACCCCAGAACGGACTGGTAGGGTGGTTGAGAGGTGTTGTTTATTTTGACACATTGCGATCTAGCTGTGAAGTAACTGGTAAACCAGGAGACGGGTCCTTGGGACAGACCTATGTGTCGAAGTGTGCTTAAGAGTAAGGGGTGGGAGACTGTATCAAAGGCCTTTGACAGGTCAATGAAGACAGTTCCAGCTAGGTGTTTTCTGTCCAGGGCAGAGTGAATAAAATTAGAGAACTCAGTGAGAGCTGTAGTTGCACTGTGCCCAGATCTGAAGCCATGCTGCTCCTTGCAAAGTAGGTTATGAGCAAACAGGTACTCAGTGAGTTGGGTGGCTATAATTTTTTCGAGGGCTGTCGAGAGTGGTGGGAGAATGGATATGGGACAGTAGTTACTGAGGGAGGTGCTGTCACCACTCTTCAGTATTGGGGTGACTGTGGCAGTCTTCCAGGCTGCGGGAAACTGCCCCAGACTTAGGGAGTGGTTAATGAGGTCAGTCAGTGGGGAGAGGACTGTATCTAGTACTAGATGTAGGATTCTCATATCAAAAGAATCTTTGCAATAGCAAGAGCCACTGAGTGCTTTAATGAGATAAGGCCTTGCCTCATTCATAGAGATCACCCTGAGATGGGAAGGGGGATGCTGGGTGTTAGGGGGCAGGGTTGCAGGAGTGTCATCAAATAAGTTATTTAGGAGTACCACACTAAAGTCAGAGAATGATGAGTTGAGGCAGCTGGCGATGGCCAGTGGGTCGGTGGTAGAGACATTGTTGACAGTTAGTAGGGAGGGGAGGGAGCCAGGATTTGCCATTGAGTTCCTTGATATTGTCCCAGAACAACCAAGCATTCCCCCAGGAGGAGGCAAGGGTAATTTTGTAGTAGCCCGATTTGGCCTGTTTTATGGCCCAAGTGCATCTGTTATGAGCCGCTTAATAGGCATGCCTGTCTGCCTGCATGCCAGATGGGACTGCTTTATGCCAGAGATCATCTCTGTGCTTTAGCTGTTGGAGCAGTGCAGGTGTGACTCAGGGGGAATTACGTTTCTTGGATTGCACTTTTGCTAGTGGAGCATAGATGTCACATGCTTTATTAAAAGAACAGGTGAAATAATCAAGGGCTTCATCTATAGTAGGGGCCCAGGAGATGGGGGACCAGTCCCACTGAGTTAAGTATTTTCTTAGTTTTGTGAGGCCTCCAGGTAAGAGACAACGCTGGGCAATATAGTTTGGTTTGGGTTTCTGCTGAGGACACGACCAGGAAAAAAGGATGAGTGAGTATTCGCTTAGGGAGTCTAGAAGGACCAACAGGTCAGAGATTCTGTGAGGATGGTTGGTGAAGAGAAGGTTGATCAGGGTGCTAGAGCCATTAGTGGGGTTCACCCTGGTTGGTTGGCTGACCAGCTGGGTCAGGTCCAGTGCAGCGAAGGTTTTCTTGGTGTGGGAAGCCAAACTGGTAAGCCAGTTCACATTGAAGTCTCCAACTATGATGTGTTCTGTTTTGGGGGGTAAGCCGGAGATGTAGTTATCAAGGGATTGTATAGCAGGAGCTTGGTTTCTTGGGAGGGCATATACGACATTAAGAATTACAGGAGCTCTGGAGGGATCTGGAGTAAGTTTTAACAATAAGGCTTTGGCACAACGGTCTAATGGAGGTATTGGAAGGACATGGCATATCATGGAGTCACAGACGTACATAGCACACCCCCCACCACATGTGCCCACTCTGTCAGCTCTGTGAAGGGTGAAGCCAGGGAAGGTGACCAAAGAGTCAGGTGTTATTTTGGAGAGTCAGGTTTCTGTGAGGGCTAGCACATCTGGCTGATCTTGCAGTATCCGGCAATGGAGACCTGCTGTCTTTTTGGTTAAGCTGCAAATGTTCAATGCAGCTATTCTAAGCCCGTGGTGCGATAGGCTAGGGCTGGGTCAAATGGGGCCTGGGTTAGGATGAACATTTCCTGAAATTAGTAGGAGTATGGCAAAGACTCTGAAGAGAGCAAAAGATCGTTGCCTTATTGTCAAGGATAGTTGCCGCCTAGTTATAGTGCGGGTAGTACATGGGATGGCCAGGGTGATATGGGTTGGAAAAGATAGGAATGTGATCCAGAATGGAGGTTGATGGTGGCACATGACTGCAGGGAGATATGTGTGGGGAATAGGGGATGCATGACAGGCAGTGGCAGTGTGGGTGGCAGTTGGTGATGGTTCATGGGGGTGGGAGGTGTGGGAAGAAGACCCCTGAGGGGAGGGCTAAGGGGTCCAAGAAGTAGGATAGTAAGGGTGATCAGTAGGAGCCTGGGTGGTCCGCGTGACAATGGGTGCCGAGCAAGTGGTGATAAGGGGGCAGTGGCCCAGTGTCGGTATAAGGGGAGCACTCCGATACCCATAATTGTGGTGGTCTCTATGGCACAGCGATAGGGTGACGGACTATAGTTTGTTAGGGTGTAGTAATTTGCTTTAGGGAAGAAGGATCCAGGATGAGAAGTACTTAGGGGAGAGCAGTGGGAAGAGGAATGCAACCTCCAAGAGTCGTTGCCCTCTAGTGGCTTTACAGTATAATTTGCAAATGGAAAAGTAGACACTTAAAAAAAAAATGGGAGCGGTATTAGTGAGTCGCTCATATTGATGCGCTCAGTAATACTCACTTATAAGTGGTGCTACCACTTAATCTGGCTCAATATCAACTGGCATACATCTGTATCCCCCTCTCCCGGGATGAGGGGATGTCTAGTCCTTCTTTCCTGGTCAACAAAAACTAAATAAATAAATACATTTTTGAAGATTTCAAAGCCAGATTTTTAACATGAGCTTTTTATGACCTTACCTCATGAACCAATGTGGAAACATACTTGACACATGATCAAAAAAGTGCATCTGTAGCTGAACAAAAGAACCAGGCCCTTTCCGTACCCAAACAGACTCCTGCACATCTGCATCAGTAGCAACACAGAAGTACAAGGCCCAGAAGGCCCTGTGCTTTTACACCCATGCAGACTCCTTAGTTGGTGCATGGCCCAGAGGGACCTTCATTTCTGTATCCATAGCTGTACATAAGTGCAGGGTCCAGAGGGTCCTGCACTTCTGCAGCCTGATGGACTCCATATTCGGCACAGGGCCCCCAGGGCCTTGTGTGTCTACATCCATAGCCATTCAAAGCACTGGGTCCAAAGGGCCCTGCACTTCCATAGCCAAATGGATGTGTTCACACAGGTCCTGAATGAGGATACGATTCCACTATCTAAAAAAGAAAGGAAATTCATTGGAAAAAAAACTGCATTAATGCTCCAGTTAGGGTTCAGTTTAAAGCAACAAAAGTAGAGAAATGTGGTGTTAGGGTCTCCAACCCTAACTCCCCATCCCTCCAAGCAGCAAAAGGACAAACCCACACAACCAACCACAGACAGCCATCATCAGATAAGACAAACAACATGCAACTGTTTTCAGATGACACAAATGCTGCAGCACTAATGTGCTACCCTCATTGATCTCTATCTCCAGCATGCACAGTGTAAGAGATACACACTCACTTCTCACTGTAGACAGAAATCCAGGATACTCAAATCACAACAGTGCTTCTGTGTGCACAAGCACAGGCTCCTTCAGCCACAGATATAAATCGATGATACCCAAATTACAAGTTTTCTTTTGCCTGCAGATGTTCACACTTATAAGGGACCAATGCTTTTATTGCCTCAGGTACTCATGCACATTGTAAGAGAGACACACACTTGATTGGCCTGCACTTCTATAGCCACAGGTGTAAAACATACACACTGACCTCTGTTTGCAGAAGCATGAGAGCCACAAAATCTATGATACCAAACTGCAACAGTATTTCTCTCTGCAGAAGCACAGGCCCCTGAGGGGCCTGTACATCTTCAGCCACAGACGTAACATATACACACCAACTTGTGCCTGCAGAAGCACAAGTCCTTAAGAGGTCTGCCGCTACAAAGACAGAAGTACTGTTACAATGTGGCTATCATGGTTTTAGCACAGATGTACAGTATAAGTCGTTCAAGATGATAGCAGCATTTCAGTTACACAGCTGCTATAGAAAACCATGCAGTAGCAGATCATGCTATCTAATGAGGTACCTTGTATAGCATCTATGAGTACCTTGTACAGGATGCATGACTCTCTCTTTCTGAAGAGACACAGGTCCCATGGGGCCTTCTGTCTGCAGAACACACTGTACAGCATACACACATAGGTTTAGCTGCAAAAACACATGCCCATTTGGGGCCAATTCTTATGCAGCCACAGATAGTAATCCACGAAGGTAGCATATTAGTACTACTGCATTTGTGTCATCTATATACAGTTCTGTGCTTTTTGTCTTACCTGATGATGGCTGTCTGTGGTTGGTTGTGTGGGCTTGTCCTTTTTCCTGCTTGGGGAGGGGGTGAGGAGTTAGGATTGAAAACAGTAATGCCACATTTCCTACTTTTGTTGCTTTAAGCTGAACCCTACTTGATGCATTAATGCAGTTTAGACATAGATATAGATATACTGTAGATATTGATGTAGGGAGTGAGTGCATTTCACCACCTGTTTTTTTCACTGCATCTGAATAAATGAACTGTCGTATGTTAACCAGAGAAGATAAGGATGCATTATTTTGATTGCTTTTGCCCTGCATAAGCTGCTGTTGTGACTGTCTTGTGACGTATTGCTGCATTCATTTTAATACTTGCTGAATGTGAGATGAACTCTGCCGAAGTGTACTCTATCTGCTTGCTGCTGGATATTAGATGAACTATGCCATAGTATAAGTATCTCCACTTTAATTGCTGCTGAAAGTGTAACGAACTGAGTTGAATATTGCAAATGCATGTTAAGTTTGCTGCCTGAAGACTGACAAATTGCACCTATTTTGCTGCTATTGCTTTTAACTTGCTGCTGGATGCTGAATGAACTTTGTACATTTGCACTGTAACTGCACTTTATTTCACCTCCAAAGACTGTGTTGATTTTTATTGGTCCCCTGGCCAAGGATGTCTGCTTAGCCCTTAATTGCAGCCGGCTCCTCTCTCAATTCTACCTGTTTGTAGCTCGACCACCTGTGTTACTTAGCAACAGTCATCTAGCTCATTGCACGGAGCCACACACCCTCCCCTTGATTGGTGGTGGCAGCACAATTTGGCAGGTAACGGGGTTTAAATATCCAGCACTTTCAAGACGCAACGATGTCCTGAGTGGCTGCTTCCTGTGGCTAAGTGCAGCCAAGTGTGGAATCGGAGGGAGTCCAAGGGAGCTGTGGGAGTTGGGGCACATTAGTATAGTTGTAATTAGGCTAGAGTATTTGCTGCCCTTTGAGAATGCTGGGCACTCTGGTAACTAGGTCAAACTGTGTAGTATTAGTTTGTTTAGTCATATGTAATAATATTACAATTGGCTGTATTAAAACTGAGGATGGTTGAACAAACCCCGAATTGGATTATAGTATGTCCAATATGTTAGTATATAAATGTAGGGTTACAGATATTTATGGGCTGTTACTACAATCTGATAATGGTTTAAGGGGTTGTACAGTAGTTTTCAGCTTTTAATTTCTACTTTGCACTATCTTTCAAGGGGTATGCTTGAAATTCATGGTAGTCTAAAGGGTTTGGCATTGTCCTGTTTACTACTGATATTATCAGGGGACATTGAATTAAACCCAGGACCCTCCACCAACTCTCTTCTAGTAGTCTGTGGAAAGAAGTAGTGGACAGAACATGGGTTGAAGGTAATGCATCTAAATGTAAGAAGTTACCTCTCAAAAAAAACCAAGGTTGAAATTATCATTCTGAATGACAAACCAGATGTTTTGATTTCATCTGAATCTTGGTTGAAGCATTCTGCTTTGGATAATAACTGTTTCATTCCTGGGTACAAAGTTACTTGGGCTGATAGGAAAGGATGTAAGAAAGGGGATGGGGTTATAGTGCTAATTAGGGAAAATTTACAGGTATCTGTTTTGGACAGTAGTATTAACTCTGACACTCAGAATGATTAACTATTGTTAAGATTTATTTTGGGAGGTAAGAAATATACTACTTTGGGTTGCATTTATAATTCCCTACTTGTGGGTTAGTTGGGTTGAGGGAGTTTTTGGGTAAAGCTTCTGATCATTTGGGCTCCTCAGATTTTCTCTTGGTGGGAAACATAAACTTGAACTGGTTGCAATTAGCTGATTTGGGGTTGGACACATTTTTTCACTCTTATAATTTATCTCAACTGATTGCAGAACCCACCAGGCTTAACCATCGTACTGGAAATCATACCATTCTTGATTGGATCGTTACCAACAGAGTTGATGTTACTTCTTCTTCCAGGACCCTTGCTGAATCTACCAGTGATCACCAGACCACTTACTGTGTTCTGAATTTTAAAAAGGGAAAGGTATCCCCTAGGATTATTCAATCATATAACTTTAAAAATGTTGTTTCTCAAAATTTGGCACACAGTCTTTCTTTAATTGATTGGACTGTTCTAGATTTCATTCCAGACCCTGATTGTGCAGTAGATTCATTTTTGTAATTCTGTAAAAAACCTGATTGCCCCCTCTGAAGGGTCAACTATCAAGATCTCATCTTCGGATGGAGTTTTAACTGATCCTTTAGTTATAGTGGAGAAATTTAACAATACATTTTCAGACTTTTCTAGCTATGGAAGCCATTTTTCTAATTCCTTGACTAACTTAAGTACAAGTGAGGTCTTGAGTGACAGACTTAAATGTTATTTTAAAAGGATCACAAAGTCAGCAGTGGTTAAATTAATTACTAGCTTGCCTAATAAGTTTGTCGACTGTGGTGGAGGATTGGACAGTCATTTTCTCAAGTTGATTGCATCTCAGATTGCTTCCCCTCTTTGTACAATTTTTCATTTATGCCTTATTACAGGCCAATTTCCATTTATATGGAAACAAGCTAGGGTAGCTCCAATTCCCAAAAAAAACTGGTGCTGACTCTTTTGATGACTTTAGGCCTATATCAATTCTCAATCCATTGAGTAATATGCTTGAAAAAGTGGTAATGAATCAAATTAATGAGTATTTGGAGAAATATTCTGTTCTCTGCCCAGAGCAACATGGCTTTTGGTGAAACCATGGAACAGAGACTGCCTTGGTCAGGTTCTCGAGCGCCGTCCTCCAGGGCTTTGACATGGGCCTGTTAATGGGGACGGTGTTCATGGACCTGACCAAGGAATTCAACCTTGTTAATCACCCTTTTTATGCTCAAAATTGGGCCTTCTTGGTTTCTCCAAGGGTTCTTTGCTCTAGTGCAGAGACTATTTATCCAATAGGTCCCAGGTTGTAGGTATAGGGCTGGTTACTTCCTCCATTAGATCCATGAATTTAGGGGCAGTTCAGGGGTCCATTTTGGGCCCTCTTTTATTTTCATTGTTTGTTAATTCTCTCCCTTCTATTTTTAAGGCTTGTAATTGTCTTCTTTATGTGGACAATGTGATAATTTATTCTCAATCTCGTTCAAGCTCTCAACTAGCATCTTTATTACAATCTGATTTGTTTGATGCGTGTATTTGGTTTACTAGCAGTCATATGGTTCTTAATGTTAGCAAGACAAAACCAATGTTGTTTGGAACCCCTCATTTGTTGAAGAAAGATCCCACTTTGTTGATTTATAATCCTGGAGGGACCGTTATAGAATCTATAAAATAATTCAGATATCGGGGAATCCTACTGGACCCAGGTTTAACTTTTTCCTTGCAGGTAAAAGCCAGCAGTAATAAACTCAATCAAAAATTGGGTATTCTATTTAAAATGAAAAAATATTTTTCTGAATATATTAGAAAGTCTATTGCCATGGGAATACTCTTGCCCCACTTTGATTATGTTGCTAGTCTTTATTATAGACTCTCCATTAGTGAGCTTAAAGTGCTAACTATGACCTATAATAATGCTTGCCGGTTCATTCTGGATTATTCATTTCGATCTCACCATTGTTTAATGTACTCTAAGCTTGGTTGGCTAGTGTTGAATAATGGGATCACATTGTATTTTGGCTGTCAAGTTTACAAATCTATTTTTTTAAGTATCATGTACCCATTATCAGAGTTGGTTATAGTAAGGCCGCCTATCTGTAACTTGCACTCTAATAGTGACATTATTTTGAAAAAAGCCTCCTTTCAAACAAAAGTGGGTGCAAAGTCATTCTCCGTGACTGCCCCTGAATTTTGGAATGCACTGCCCCTTGAAGTTCATTCTTCCACTTCTCTTTTAAATTTTAATAATAAGTTTAGGGCTTATTTGAACTCTATGGAGTCATGTATTTGTTTTGTCTAATGTAGTATGTATTGTTTTGCTATTGTCTCTGTCTTTTGTCGGGTCAGACCTGAAAATAGGCTTGTCCCAGTGTCCTTACCCAGTTAACAAATAAAAAAATGAAATGAAATATAGATATAGATATAAATATAGATATACACATACCACAGGCAGACTGGATGGACCACTGGTCTTTTTCTAAGATAGATAGATAGATAGATAGATAGATAGATAGATAGATAGATAGATAGATAGATAGACAGACAGATTAATAACTTTAGTGGTGTTCAATGAAATAAACCCCAAATCTGGCATGCACAGTCTGTATGGCAAGGTCTCAAGACATGAAAAATGTTTGTATTAGCATCTTGTGCAGGTTCCAAGATATGGAATGGTGATTTTTAATGAAGGACATTATGCTTTTTTTTTTTTGCTCTCACATACAGCCTAGACATTGTAGAATTTTTACCTGAAACTTTTAAGGTAGAAGTAGCTTGTACCAAGGTAGTGCCTTTCAAAGGTTGCATGTATTAAACTGTTGTAGAGTTATATGGATTTTAACGGGAATTTTTTTCTGAGCATTGTACCAAGGTAGTGCCTTTCAAAGGCTTTTTTATATTAAGCAGTTTCAGAGTTATAAGGATTTTAAGATTTTGTTTTCCTGAGCATGCTCAGTAGGGTTTTTGGATAAGCCTCTGATACAAATAATACAAAACATCATTCATGAGGGCTTATTGTGGGTAAATCATCATTCATGAGAAAAATATTGTTTGTGATGGCCACCATTGTGTTTTTGTTTTTTGTACTAGTAAGCATTGCAACACATAAAAAAATATGTATTTTCAAAAAACAAACAGCTGAACCTAGGTAAACGGGACCTGTTTAGCTAGATTCTTATATTAAATGTTATGAGAAACATACCTGGAAATAAGGTTTCTGGACACCCAAAAATCATGGGTGCCCAGCTTAGTGTGAGGAGCCATTCACCTGTGTTTTCTGTGTGAGAACAGTGGCACTTTCTTTGATTTGTGTAGCTGCAACTGGAGTCATGCTGCCGGCTTAAGTGGCAGCAGTGAGCTGGCGATCACTCAATATCTATCTCTCTCTCTCTCTTTCACTCTCTCTCGCTAATCCATCTATCTATATTTTATTATTTTTATTCCCTCCTTCTCCCAGTTCAGCCAGTTCTCCCTTGTTCTTTCCTGATATACACTGCAGCATAGAGAATCACCAGATTCCCTCTTTAATTCTCTCAAAGCAGATGGGGTGCCCACCCCCAGTACCACTTGCCCACCCACTCACCTCCAAGTCACCTGCCCCACCATGCGTAGGTGCAAACACCAAGGAGCTCAGCCCCAGTGCTGCTGCACAGTAAAAGCCAACACTGGAGTATCCAATCCCCAGTGTTGGATCCAGTAAAGTAGTAAAATATTTCCTGAAAGACAAGAAAATTGTCCCTCATTGTCTTTTTGTAAATAAGAAAATTTTCCATCACTGAGTTGACTCCCACAATGCCACCCACCCCATCCGACCCCCACTCAGCACCCACTACCCCACACCCCAAACATACACCCTCACTCACCTAACACTGTCCCACAGTGTAGACCCACTCTCCGGTCAAAAGACATCTTGCTGAAAAACCAGCGACTGTGATATGAGAAAATGCAGTAAATCTGGTTTAATGTATTTCAAAGGGTTTTGAACTTTTACTCATACTTTTGTTATTTTTCAATACTTCTACCCCAAATGTTCAACATTGCCTTTTTGGGACCCCAACTCATGAACAAGGTAGGTGAACTCTTTCAAATCCATGACAAAAGGTGATTTCACGGTCACTCTGTGAAATCACATATCGGGTGGGATTTTCACCTGCGGAGTTCATGAGGTAGGGTCATAAGAAGACTATGTTGAAACTTTTGTGCAAAAATATGGTAAAATGACCGTGTTATGAGATAACATTTAAATAATTCAACGTTCACTCATAATTTCACTAATTTCCAATATTTTTCCACCAAACTTTCAACATGTTCTTTTTGGGACCCAACCTCATGAACAAGGTAGTTTAAATTTTTCAAATACATGCTAAAAGGTGATTTTTGCAGTCACTGTACAAAATTATGTATTGGGCAGGATTTTAAATTTTTACTTATCAGGTTCATGAGGTGGGGTCATAAGAAGACTATGTTGAAAATTTGGTGTATAAAATATTGTAAAATTATAAACTTATGAGTGAATGTTGAAATATTTCAATATTCACGCATAAATTCTTTAATTTTCAATATTTTAACTCCAGATTTTCAACATAGCCCTTTTCTACACCCCCTCATAAATGTAACAAGTGCCATTTTTCAAATCCTGGATGAGATGTGTTTTCACACTTGTGGTGCAAAATGATGTTTCAGCCAGTATTCTATAAATGTTACATGTCATGTTTATCAAAGGCAGTCATAAAATGACTATCTTGAAAATTTTGGGTCAAAATTTTCAAAACAAATATGAAGAAACATTGTGTGCAGGACCAGTCTTTACCTCAGTGGGAGTGCTATGTGATCCCATGCCAGTGAGCTGAGTTTGGGGGAAAGTTCAGTGAGCCAGCTGGATAGACTGAGGCTAGGGGGGATGACTCTGTCATGTGACACCACTCCCCAGCCTGGGAAGAGAACATGCATGGTTGCCCACTTGGACCCAAGTACCATATAGTGAAGAGAACTCTTCTCTTGGCATAGGGCACTGCACCTGTGGGTGCCAGAAGGCCCTGTGCTTTGGCTGAGAGAAGGACTCTTTGCCCTATGCATCTGCACCTGTGGCCACATGGAAGCACAGGGCCCTGTGCTTCCACAGCCCACCAGATAGCCCCATGAATTCTTGCAATCCATTGCTGCACAGAAGTATAGTGCCCAGAATGCCCTGCACTTCTGTAGATGGATGGAGTCTTCCTTTGGTTCAGGGCCCATAGGACCCTGTGCATCTGCATCTATTCATGCCCATCAGGACCTGCATGAATGAGGATATGATTTCACTGTCTCAAAAATAAAGGAATACTTTGCAAAACAAAATGTGTCAATGCACCAGTTAGGGTTCAAGTTAACACCACAAAAGTAGGGAAATGTGGCATTAGGGTTACAACCCTAAATTCCCATCCCCCCAAATAGCAAAAGGACATGACCACACAAGCAACCACAGATAGCCATCGTCAGGTAAGATAAACATTATACAACTTTTTCCAGATGATACAAATGCAGCAGTACATATGTACTGTCTCCATTGATTTGCACTGATGCTGATGAGCAGGGTCCTCTGGGCCCTGCACCAGGGGAAGAAGCTTTCTGCATTTAAGTCCAACCCAAGCATTAAATTTTTGGTGTGCATGGAAAATGTTAATGTTGCAAATTCTTGTGTTGCACTTCAGTGTTACACTTCAATGTGCAACATGAAAATTATTTTGACCCTACATCATAAACATGGTCACTAGAATGTGTGAGATCACCTCAAAAGGAGGTTTTGCAGAGCGACAGTGAAATCAACTGTCAACCTGTACTTGAAAATTCCCAGCATTCTTGTTCATGAGGTAGGGTCATATAAACAATATATTCAAAATGTGGGCATAAAATATTGTAAAACAGCCACGTTTTGAGTAAAAGTATGTGAGACACAGAAATGAAATTGGTAAGTGGTATGGCACTCCACTTACCTCCACTACGAACTGCCATCTCGAGCAAGTACTGTGACTTGTATATTTTTCTTAAGTCCTTTTTTTAAATACCTGGTAGTCTAGTGGCCAACCCACTCATTCCATTTCAAAATCCTGATTTCTCTACTCCCCTGCCCCATCTGCAAACCTGACTGAAACTATTAAAAGTGAGGTGATGGCTGATGTTACTCTCTGCTCAGCTCTGCTGCCAGTCGTTGTCTCTTGTAAGTACAGTGACTTGCATTATAAAGTTGAACAGCACTAGTCACTGTGCTTGTGTGAGATGACAGCCAACAGCTGAGGTGAGCGGAGGGTAATACCAGCCATTGCCTCACTTTTAATAGTTTCAGTCGGGTTTGTGGTTGGGGTCATGGAGGTTGGGATTTTGAAACAGAATGGGGGATTGGGTAGAGACCATCAGACTACCAGTGATTTAAAAAAGGGACTTAAAAGAAAGAAAAACATGCAAGTCACAGTACTTGCTCAGGACAGCGGCCAGTAGTGGAATTGAGTAGAGAGCCATACCAGCAGCCATCTCAATGCTCTCATGACTGTCAGGTAGGTTAGGGAAATTGGTATTTGGGGTCATAAGGGGGGGCCACTATACTACCAGGGAATGTTAGGAAAAATGGGAAGTGGGTACCACTAGTGCCTGGGAGTGAAAAATTCTATAAAACAAATTTGTGGTGGGAAGGGGCACTATTCAGTAGGGCAGCAATCAGAAGTGACAAAGATAAGTAAAGTATTTACATTTGTTCAGTTTTAAGTAGGGAGGCACAAAACAACTAACACAAGGTTTTATCAAACAGATATTGACTGGGATCCTTTCACGATATAGTGAAAAAATCTTGAACCCATGGGATGAACTATTACCTTCCCATTGTCAAGAACTAGTTCATCCCTCAGGGTCAATATTTTTCCAGTGTATCTCTTGACTCTGGCAGCAACTAGCATACTGTTCAGTAACATGCTGCATAACACAAACACTATTACAGTCGTTGTTTTAGAGAAGCTGAGAAGCACCTCTCACACAAAATGCAAGCACTTTTTAGTTGAAGGAGAAACCTTGTTAACCCATGTTGGTCTTTGGGATTCTGACCTCTCCCTAAATTCTTCACATAATAGCAGAGTTTCCTAAAATAAACTGCATCTGTACCTCCCAAACATGCTTCATTTATGAAATGGTGACTTTTCTGCATAGCATGCAGAAAGTTTAACAGTGTCCTGTAAAGGCTGGATATCCTGCATTCACACATAAAAAAGCCACCCAAATTTTAGGATGATAAAAATATTTTCCATCAAATGTATTACATACGAACATAGGAAAAGTGCCAGCAGAAGAAGACCACCTGGTCTATTACATCTGCTCGTAATGATGCAAGGTCTGGTCTTATGCCACTGGCCCTGCCCCCTCAACCACCCCTCCCTCTCCCACCACCCCCCCTTCCTTGGTCCCAAAAGTTCCCTTTGTGTTTGTCCCAGGCCCTCTTGAATGCTCCCACCATCTCTTTTGATACCACCTCCTCTGGCAACTCATTCCAGATGGTCACCACCCTCTCCATATAGAAATGTTTCCTTACATCCCTTCTGAATCCCCCCATGCACACACACACAATTTTAGGCTGTGCCTCTAGTGGTGTTGTTTTCACTCATTTTAAAGAGACCATCCTTTTGCACTCCGTTAATTCTCTTCATGTGCTTGAAGGTCTCTATCATATCCCCCCGCCTCCTGTCCTCCAGGGAGTACATCTCCAGGGCTCCCAGCCTCTCCTCATAGGACTTATCCTGCAGCCCCTCTATCACCTTGGTTGCTCTCCTCTGGACCTCTTCCAGCATGCTGATGTCCTTCTTAAGGTATGGATGCCAGTACATCAGCCTATATTCTAAATGTGGTCTCACCAATGATCTGTACAATGGTAAAATGACCTCACTCTGCCTGCTACGAAATCCCCTTGTAAAACACTCCAGCATCCTGTTAGATTTTGCCACTGTCTTCTTACACTGGGAGATGTGTTTCAGGTCACTTGCAATCACCATTCCTAGATTCTTTTCCTCTTTAGAAACATTTACCTGAACATCTCCTATATAATACTCTTCCCTAGGGTTCTTGGCCCCTACATGCATCATTTTGCTCTGTTTGGCATTGAAACTAAGCTGCCAGATTCCAGACAATCTCTCTAGTCTGGTGAGGTCCTTCCTCAAGTCCTGTATCCCCTCCTTGGTGTCCACCGTCCCACAGAGTTTGGTGTCATCCACAAAAAATGGCATATTTTGCCCTTAATGCCTCCCCTGATGTTACTTATGAAGGCATTGAACAACACTGGCCCCAACACTGATCCCTGTGGGACACTGCTGGTGAACTCCCTGGTGCTGGACAACTCACCCTAAACCACTACATTCTGGTTTCTGCCCCTCAACCAATTTTCAGTCCATCTGACCATATTCTCCCCCACTCCTTGGTCTTTCAGTTGCATTATCAACCTTTTGTGTGGCACTGAATCGTAGGCCTTACTAAAGTCCAAGTATATGATGTCCACCACCTGGCCTTTGTTCACTACCCTTGTGACCCAATTGAAAAACTCGATCAGGTTCATTTGACATGATATGCCTGCCACAAACCCATGCTGTCTATCATCCTGCAGACCATTCTCCTCCATGTACTTCACCAGCCCCTCCTTTAGTATGGTCTCCATGAGTTTACATACTATCAACGTTAGGCTGACTGGCCTATAGTTACCTGGGTTGCCCTTGGTTCCACTCTTAGTTTTATGGCTCCAACCCTGTGGAATTCTCTACCTCTGGGTGAGAGAATGCCTGACTGTCCAAAGCTTTAAATCAGCTTTGAAGACATATCTGTTTAACCTAGCATATCCAGATTTTTAAAATTATTTATGGATTGTTTTTAGGAATTTAAGTTTTATGTATTGATTTGTTGTAAAGCGCCTTGGTATTGGAAAGGCACTTTTTAGAAATAAAGTATTCATTCATTCATTCATTCATTCACTCTTGTGGAGTAGCACCACATGTGCCATTCTCCACTCCTGCAGCACCACACCCAACTCCAGAGATCTATTGAAGAGAATAGCCAGAGGCCTCACCAAATCATCCACGAACTCTTTCAGCACTCTGGGGTGTATTCCATCTGGTCCCAGGGATTTTTCCACTCTCAGAGTCATCAGCCCCTCTCTCACTCCTTCAATCCCAATTACACCTACTTCTTCCCCTCCCCCATTTCCTCCTTCTCCCTATATGTGGCACTGATCCATTCTTTTCCTTTGTAAAGATGGGGCAGAAGTATTTGTTTAATGCCTCTGCCTTCTTTCCATCTTCCTCTACCCAACCATCCCCCTTCTTCAGCCGAACAATGCCATCCTTCTTGTCCCTCCTTTCACTTATGTAGCGAAAGAAGGCCTTTTCTCCATTCTTTATTTCCTTGGCTATCTGGAGCCCTTTCTGTGCCTTTGCCTGCTTCACCCCCTTTCCTGCCACCTTAGTCAGGCTCCGGTATTCTTCCTCATCCTCTTCCTTTGCTGTTCTTTTGAATTTTTCATAAGCTACCCTCTTTTCTCTTATCACTCTGGCCACCTGTCCATTGAACCAGCTTGATGGTCTGGCTTTTGATTTCTTCCCCTCAATTTGATAAAGCCACTTGTGTTCCATCTGAATGGCCCCCCTAATGATGGCTCATAGCTGATCCACCCCCATGCCCTCTTCCATGCTCTCCAAGTTTTCCCTTAACACCTCTCTCATCTTTTTAAAATTTGCCCTCTTGAAGTACAATGCTCTGGTTTTGGTGGGGATGTCATCCTTGCCCATGTCCAAACTGAACCACTCTGTACTGTGGTCATATCCACCCAGTGGTTCCCTTACTTCTATCTCCTGTATGTGCTCCCATTGGTGAGCACTAGGTCCAGGATTGCCCCTTCCCTGGTAGCATCACTCATACACTGAGTCAAGAAGGCATCCTGGATTGCATTTAGGATTTCCTAACTTCTGGCGCAGGATGTGATGGGTTTAACCCAGTTCACTTTAAGCAGGTTAAAATCCCCTATTACTACCATCTCCCCCTTTCCTGCTGCTTTCTTCAACTGGGAACAAAGCTCCCTGTCCTTGTCCTCAATCTGGTTGGGTGCTCTGTACATCACCCCATCTTGATCTTTCTTCTTCTGCCAGTTTGTAACTGGAGCCACAATGTTTCTATGTAAATTATTCCCTTCCTGAGGTATGCTGCCACCCCTCCCTTTGCCTACCTCTCTGTCCTTTCTGTATAGCTTGTAACCTGAGATTGAGAGACCCCAGTTGTGGTGTGCTGTAGCCCATGTCTCGGTGACTGCCACTATATCCACCTTACCCTCTGCTAAGATGGTGTGCATTTCTGCCATCTTGTTCCTGAGATTACGGGCATTCATCAACACCACACTCCACTTTGTCCTTGTGATACGTTGTCTCTTCTGTTTAATAACCTTGTCCTGGGTTGCCCTCTTCCCCAGCCCCATTAGCTGCCCCCTCTCCCTCCTTCCCTTTTGTTATTACTGCGTTTAGTATTAGACTTGTATTGAGTTTCTGGGTACAATATTACCACTACTGGGTCCTAAATGATGGCACTCCTGGCTGTTTTTTAACTTTTCTCTTTATAGTACTACTGCTTCCCAAGCAGGATATCCATTAACTGACCCCAAGTCTCTACGATCTTTGGAGCGGCCTGACTGTCAATCCACTGTCCCACCACAACTCTGATCCCTACTCCTCAGCTCTACTTATTCCCCAACCCCCACCCCACAAACACACATACACACACACTGTGCTATCAGGGCAAGGCCTGACCTGACTGCTGATGCCCCCTACTTTATTTGTGGTGCTTTGGAAGTGAGGATGCCATGTTGACAAGAGGTGGCATCAGCCAAACCAATCCTTCCTGAACATCAGAGTGGGGCCTGTGCCATCTACCCTTGGATAACTTTCTCTCCACCCTGAAAATGTGCAGATGATATGACTTCCATGCCTTTTCTCACAGCACTGTGCTGGCATGCACTTCCATGTTCTTGTTGAAGTGCTGAGTGCTACTTGTTAAGTGTTTGTGGAGCAAATATTTTTTGCTGTGATTGTTGATTGTTGCTTGTTAAGCTTGAGGCAGGGTAGTATTTGATATGGAAATTATAAGTCTGACAGGCATGGATGGTGAAAGAAAGAAGCTGTTTTTTTCAAACTGCTTTAGAATCACTCAGTTTGGAAGCATTTTCCTACAGGTTAGTAAGTCTAAATTCTGTCACTGTGTTTTGTAGTGGCTGACCCATTGGCGCAGCTACTGCTCGCGATACCAGTAGCCCAGATTCATCGGAGGGTCGGCTGGGGAGAGGAGGATTGAGCATCCCACAGGATATTCTCCTCTTCCAGAGAGGAGGGCACCACATCCTACTGTGTTACCGCCACCTGGGTGACCACAGGCAGTGGTACAGGGGATTCACAGCTAACAGAGGGGCCATTGGAGCATTATCTTGGGTTTGCTGCATCAAGCCTTGCCAGCAGTCAAACCTGTTGTACACTCCTGTCAGGGGGGCAGGGCCAGAACACAGAACATGGAGGCACAGGCACAGGCAGATGAAGCCTCTGCCAGCCCCCTCAACATCCACCACCGGAGCCATACCACCATCCTGCGCAGTTGCTAATAGTCTTCACTTCCACCATGGGTGGCCAGATATCTCTGGGGAAGAAATGCCCAATGAGCTGAAGGTGTAATCCACCCTGGAGGGGGTAAGCCAGGTGGGGCAGCACAGTGGTGAGTCATAAGTGGGCTGGTGGTCCTGTTGGATGAATAGAAGGATCTTGGTCAGATCGGAAAAGTGTATTAGCAGGTGGCAGAAGGAGGTCCCAGCCTGGCCCAGAGCAGGGGGAAAAATGTGTTAAAATGTGTTTTGTGGTGAATCACAGTAGTTCTAGTAAGTTTAAATGTATCTTTTTTGTTTTAAAGGAAAAGTACACTCTCATATCTTGTAAATTTTATTTGCTTCCATGTCAAGAGACAAACTCCCAGTAGCACTGAGGGTTGAGGCACTGGACACCACACCTCACACCACACCAGTGACCTGGGCTTAGGAGCAAGCTCAGGACACCAGGGGTCAGCCTTGAGAAGAAGGTTTGACATCCAACGACACAGTTCACTTTCTCCAGGGAGGGAGGGTTGAAGACCTTGGTGATAGTATGCTTCCCAGAGAGGGCTGGGAGGTATTGAGATGTCAACCGTCAGTACATGGGGAGGCGGGCCATGACAGACATTGGTGGGGTTTGCACGGAAGCATGCGTGCCTCCCTGGATGTCATTGCACATCCATGCTCACTGTTGTGGGGGAGTTGCATATCATGCATGAGCAAGGAAAAACCCTGTTTCCTGGAAAGACAATGATACACCACAGCCCCACACCCACTGTCAGATCCTGCCCTCCTGGTCCCGATCTCCACCAACTCTCACCCTGCCTGCGATTGAAATTGGATTCAAGGAGCACCAGAAGTGGAGGCTGCCTGTCCTGAGGGGTACAAGCCAGGATGTCTCCTGTAAGTAAGGCATGGGGGTTCAGGGCACGGGGGGGGCTCAGGCTGAGAGGATCTCAGGCAAGGTGGGAGAAGCCACAGGAGTCATCTGAGGGGGCTCCCAGGGAGCAGCAAATAAGAATGTATATAACAAAAAAAGAAAAGACAACTCTTTTCCTGTAGCTGTTGGGGATATACTGTATGCGATTGTTTTACTTTGTTTTCACTGTTCATACTAGTCCCCTGTAACTATCCTGGGGATCTCCATTTTATGGTTATTGACATCTCATTGTCCATGAGAGCTGCATTAGCATATGAGAACATGATGTCACAGCAACTATTTATACCATGTACCTCTATGCTGAAAAGTACAAACATCCTGAAAAAACTCTCTGGAAATGCACACATTGAATGCAGTTTAAAGAGGATACCCTCCCCCCATTACAACTCATATAGTTTGCAAAGCTAACTGAAAGTAAATGTGGTATTTCAGACCTTGCTGAAACTTGTTTTGTTGAACTCTAATTAAGCAGACAGGTATACTGTGGAGTCCAAAAGGGTGCTGACATATCATCTTCTCATATGCTAATGCAGCTCTCAGGGACAATGAGATTTCAGCAACCATAAAATGGAGACCCCCAGGATAGCTACAGGGAATGGTAGTGAAAATAAACTAAAACAGATAAAAAAACACCCTCTTCAGCAAATAGAATGAAATATAAAGATATCATTAGATTAGTCAAGACTACCATAAAAACAGAGAGAAAAAAATTGAATTCAGAATCTCATGCTAGAGGGATAATTATAAATCATTCTACGCATATATCAACAGTGCAAAAAAGATAAACAGCATTTAGCTAACACATTTAATAAGTATTTTACAATGGTCTTTAGTAAAACAGATGGAAATTATGAGCCACACCTCACACCATGCACTGGACCAAGAGAGTTTAAAGAGGAGGAGGTTCTGTCTGTCTTGAATTCCCACAACAGTAACTCCTCACCAGGCCCAGATGGAATCCATCCAAAACTGCTTAAAGAATTATCACCAATTTTATGCCACCCCTTCACAATCTTATTTAACAAATCTGTTCACAGTGGTCGTGTACCCACTGACTGGTGGAATGCCACTGTCATACCCATTCATAAAAAAGGCTGCACAAGTTTAGTAGCTAACTACCAACCGATCAGTCTCACCTCTCACATCTGCAAAGCATTGGAAAAATGACTGAAATAACGCTTTGACGTGGAACAAACATCTCTTGGATTAATAGACCACACTCGGCACAGTTTTAAAACAGGGAGATCGTGTACCACAAACTTGGTTTCTTTTTATGAAAATACTATTAAGAGTCTTGACCAAGGATTCCCTGTTGATATTGTCCTGCTGGACCTGGCAAGGGCTTTTGATAAAGTCCCACACTGTAAACTAACTGAAAAACTCGACAAGATGGGATTTAGTAGCTACCTGCTAAAATGGACTAAGAACTGGTTGGAATTTAGAACTCAACATGTCAGAATAGGTGATTAATACTCAGACAGTGGACATGTGAGCAGCAGGGTCCCCCAGGGATTGGTATTGGGGCCCACATTGTTTAATTTTTTTATCAGTGACCTACCTAATAACATCAGAAACCATATTAATAAATTTGCGGATGATACTAAGCTGTCTGGGAAAGTCGACTCTGAGTCACAACAACAAAGTTTAATAAATGACCTAAAAGAAATTGAAATCTGGGCAGTAGTAAGCAACATGAAATTTAACACCAACAAATGCTCTGTTATACATTTAGGTAGAAATAACCCCATGACTAAATATAAGCGGAACAGTCAGTTATTGAACATTGTTGAAACAGAACGTGATCTAGGAGTAATGATTAACAATTCATTTTCATCATCTACACACTGTAAAAAAGTTGTTCAAACATCAAATAGGTTGATTTACAATACCAAAAGAACTTTTGTGACAAGAGAGGAACAATGTAATATTCCGTTATTCAGGACGTACATAAGACCACACTTAGACTACGGTTCGCAGCTTTGATCACTGTATTTAAAAAGTGACATAAGATTACTAGAAAGGTTGCAAAGAAGAACCACCAAAGTGATCACTAGACTCAAGACTGCTGCTTTAACAGCCCATACAGTGTAATAGTGGGCACAGTAACCCTGTTAATTTTTGCATGTAAACCTGATTTTGAATTACTTCTGCTATACGTACTGTTGAAACTACAGCAAAAGGAATGTAACCAGATTCAAAATCCTCAGTTGCTGTGTGTTTACAAGCCATGGGAATCAGTCACCTTCTAATCAATTCACCTCATTCTCATCAATCCAACAGCATGTAAGCCAAAAAGGATTACAATCTGAACGAAGTGGACTGATTACAAAGTAATTGATTTACCACTACATGTAAACATAGCAAGTGAGTATTTGGTTCTAACAAGGCTTGTGTACTACTGTATGTGCTTTTAGCTTGCCTGTAGAGTGAAACAAAATGATGAGAAAGGCATTTTTATGAATGTGTGGTTTTGAAACTAAGGTAGAAAAGTTTAAAACATTGTGTATTGATGTCATAATTGATTTACTGTATATTAGGGTGGTGTAAATGTGTAATTGCTTGTACTTAAAACTCATAAAACTATAAGGTGATTGTATCAGTAGGATGCTGTTAATTGATGATGTCCCAATGTTCGGATTTTTGTCATTTATGGTGTGATAAATCTTTAATTTTGCTATGGGGAAAAGGCCTTACTGTGTATTACTTAAAATTAGTACTAGAGGGTTGGGATAACAGAGGGTCAAGGCAGTGGGAAAGAGGAAAAGCATGAATTATGACTTCCTAGGAGGATAGGAGAATGGGGAAGGTCAAAGAAGCAGTGCTGGGAAGGTGAAAGGGTGTGAAGAATTATTTTTATTAAATAGGAAGCTGGGAATGGTAACCAGTGCATTTTCCACTGTCTGAGCAGTCAAGTAAGACAGACGCTTAGGTGTGAACTCTCTAATCTTTGAGTTCTAGATTACAACTCGAGTGGATTCAAATAATTTTCAAATGACTGTAGTTCTGAAAATAGTAGTGAAAATCATTAATGCAATTATACCTACGTTTTACTTAACTAATGTACAACCAATGGCAGAAACATATGGTCAGACATGTGCTCTTATGCCACTGAATACAAAATTCCTAATGTTTTCTGTCTCAATCACTTAAAAATAAACTTATATAAATAAACATAGACATTCTCATAACAGGAGGTTAAAAAAAATTTTCTCATGGAAATTTTGTGACCCTTTTTTTTTTTAATCTAGCTTTGTGGCCCCCCCCCCGCCACTGCACTACATCTGCATCAGGCATCCCTAGCCTCCCAGTCCTATTTGACCCTCCTCTCATTGTTCTGCCAACTGGGATCCACATGGGGTGGGACCCAAGAGTATCAGTGCTGTCATAATTGGTGGCCTACTGTATGCACACAGGTTTTTCTTGATTTTCTCCCTTAACTCCACCCACCTCTCTCATGGTGCCAGGCAGCACCCAGACAGGCCATGCAAGCAGACAGTGTGCCCCGATGGAGGAGACAAGCTCCCTAACCCACTACAGGGTTCACCAATGTTGCAGAATGTGGCACCATCCCCTCTTAGCTAGGAGAAGGAACCCAGCCCACCAGAATGCCTGGCTTGCTCCGAAGTTTGCTCCTGAACTCTGGGGGAAACTGACCTGCTTACCCACTGGGCCATCGGCTGCCCTGTAATATAGATTATACAGAGAATAATTAATCACCCCTTTTTTGAGAATGAGCAGATTCTCAATTCCGAGTTAGTTTGGTGACATCAGTGCACAAGAACGAAGCTCAGGCACCATCCTGATGTCACCGAACTAATGAGGCGTTGAGAACCTGATGAGTTCTCAACAAAGTGGGGGGTGACATTATTTTATATAATGCAATTTAAAACTGTTTTTCAGTATGATTAATTGATTTATTGATTATTCAGTTGATTTTGCAACTTTTAAACTACTGTTTTTTTTTCAGTGGTCCCGCGATTCATTTCTTACATCACAGCTCATGCTGTCACAGTGGTGGGGAAGACCATGGCTGTAACTGATCTAGGAGAAACCTTGATCCTCACATTTGGAAATGTTAAGAATGGCAGGTTCTACATTCTGAAACGTGAAGAACAAGGTTTTGAAACCACTAGAAAAATAGGCTCAAAGTGTATTTTAAGTAAAATATACAATTTAGAGTGCTCATGGAAATGCAGTTTGAGATATAGAATAATTAAATATCTGTGTCCTGGTTCAGAGTTACCTGAATCTCCCAGAATTTCACCCAGCTGACCCATGCTCACCTAAAGTAGCCCACCTCAGAAGGGTTCCAGATCTGAAGCCAAGTTGAGCAAATTGGGAGGGTACAGGCAACCCTTCAGTGCCTTGGCTCAGATACCAGCCCAGTTTTTTTTTTGCTTTTTTTTTATAAACTTAAAGTTTATTAAAGGTTTCTACAAAGGTACAAATGTGTCACAGTAAGACATTTCATAAAGCAACAGATTCTATGAACAAGGCATTAATTAGACAATAAAGTCAATGGCAAACACAACTGATTATTCCAGGGACACGATAAATCGAGCCCTCACTGTTCCTGAAAACAAAGGTCAAAAATGTATTTATTCATCAAGTATTTTTCATCCTCCACTGTGTGTGTGGGGTGTGTGGGGGGGGGTCTTGTAACCACATGTGCATGCTGGTCTTTGATACAATAGTCAATATATACCACAGGTACAGATAAGAAAAACTCTCCCTTCCCCCCCGGACAAAATTAATAAATTTTATGAGAAATGAAATATTTGCATCCTCCCTAACAGTATGTCTTATCTGGAATCAGTAGTGATAAATTCAGGGTAATTCCCAAAATATGAGCATGATTTGCTACCCCAGCCCTATACTTCCACCAGCAGGAGGTCAAATCTTCAGGACAAAACTTAATTTGTTGTGCTAACATGTAACATAGACTTAGATATGTAACTTAGATATGTGACCTAGTCGGAAAATATTTCTAACAAATTCCTCAGCTAGTCAGAAAGGGTTAAATACACACAAACTGTCTATATTTAAAAAGAAGGTCACAAGAGAAGGGTTAGGTAATATCCAGCTTTGTTTTAAATGGTTGTAGTCCATTTAGGGCTACTAAAAAGACCCCTGTGGTGAGCAGATTTCCTTTGAGGGTGGACCCAGAAGCACTGTGCATGAAAGTGCTTCCCTATTATATCCAAAGGACTGCCTACTTAGAAATATAGAAACATAGGATGTGACAGCAGTCTGCCCATTTTATCATTTCTGTAACAGTCATTTTTTGCAGCAGACCTCACTTGATCTACAGCGCTATCTCTTCCCCTGTCTTACTTACCCATACAATTGCCTTGTGCCTGTCCCAGGCATTTTTGAACCCCTCCACTGTTTTCACCCCCACAACCTCCTCTGGAAGGTTGTTTCAGGGATCCACCACCCTTTTTGTGAAGATGTACTTCCTCACATTCCTCCTAAATTCACCCCCCACCAGCTTCATGGCATGCCCCTTTGTTCTATAGCACCTTTTTCTCTGAAAAATACTCCCTCCTGTACCATATTAACACCCATTAAGTATTTAAAGGCCTTCATCATATCCCCCCTCTCCAGTGTGTACATGTTTAGCTTCTTTAGCCTCTCCTCATAGGACTTTTGATGCAGATCCTGCACCATTTTGGTAGCCTCCTCTGGACTGCCTCCACTCTGTCTATGTCCATCTTGAGATGTGGTCTCCAGAACAGGACACAGTATTCAAGGTGAAGTCTTAACAGCAATCTATATAAGGGCAGGATCACCTCCCTTTTTCTGCTGGCGATACCCCTTCCTATGTACCACAACATCCCACTCACCCTTCTGACAACCTTGTCACACTGCCTGGCCACCTTTAGGTCATCCAATATGATTACTCCTAGGTCTCTTTCCTGCTTGGTCTTTGTGTGTATCACTCCGCCCATTCTGTACTCCGCTACTGGGTTTCTATGGCCCAAGTGCATTATTTTGCACTTTTTTGCATTAAAACCCAGCTGCCATACTATTGACCTTTCCTCCAGTCTTTTCAGATCCCTACCCATCCTTTCTACCACCCCCCACCTCTGGAGTGTCCACTGTGTTGCATATCTCGCTGTTATCCGCAAAAAGGCAGACCTTTCCTTCCAGTTCCTCCACTATGTCACTTATGAAGACACTGAAGAGGACCAGTCCCAGCACAGATCCTTGAGGTACCCAGCTGGTCACCCTCCCTTCCTCGTAACAAACTTCAATTACCACTACCCTCTGTGTCCTGTCCACTAACCAGTTTTTTTATACAGGTTACTACCTTATCACCCACACCCAAGCTCTCCAACTTGCTTACCAGTCTCCTATGTGGAACAGTGTCAAAAGCCTTCCTGAGAAGGATTCTGCTTCTGAGGAGTCCCCTAAGGTTTTGGGAACCTTCTCCAAACAACAGCTGGGTTGGTTGTAGTTAACTACAAATAAACAATTTCATCTGTAAGTATGAGTATTTGACTGGAAACCAATGTGGGCCAGCTTCCTGGACAAAGGGACAAAGGGAGGCTGAACCTTGTGACTAGGATAATTCAACAGGTAGGCGGGGCCCCTTGAGATGGTTAATCAGGAAATACTGGTCTTGGAAGTTCAGATTCAGTTGGGTAGAAATTCTGTGTCAACTGATTTCATGCCATAGTGGCAACTTGATTCCTAAGATAGAAGGCAACCCAGAGATGCAGTAAGATCTTTTAGATTGCAGTCTAGAGGTTCTTCTTTCTGTATGCTTTCAGTTTATGCTTTATTTTGCATTCACTAGTGTGCTTTATCCCTTTTGTATTTTACTGTATATTCTGTAACAGTGTAAATATATATATTTAACATTCTCTGTGACTGTGTAGTGTTTTATGGTACAGATAAAATCCATTTCTATTGAGTAAACTAGTGTCCCACTGAACTCAGACTCCCTCTGAACCCTTGCTATGCAGTTCAGTCATGTTTTCCCTGCTTTGTTTACTTCCCCTGTGGTCATAGCTGTTTTCGCAGCATTGTGCTTCCCTCCTTCCATACTTATTGACTACTACCACTCATAGCTGATGCTATTCCCTGTTGTACACTGCTGTTCTACTCTGAGGTCAGCTAAGCTACTGTGATGCTGTAAATTAGTTTTAATATCTACATGTGGTTCCTGACCCTTCTATCACTTTCTTGTTTTTCCTACAGTGGGGACTGGGAAGTGTTTGGGGAGTCGTGGCCCCATGTGGCTCATTACTTCTGTTCTAACTCCTGCCTCCACCGCCAAAAATCCTCAGAGTATTTGTCATCTTAATTTGGCTTTTGAATGCCTGGCTGACTTTCCCCACTATTGTACTGCTGCACCCACTTACGTTCATGTCCCATCATTGTTACCATGTTTTGCAGACCTATGTGCCAGTCTGACTATTCCTACTGCTTACTGACCTATGTGTTGGTCCAACTATTGTTACCCAGCCTCTGCATTACCCTGCCTTACTGAAATATGTTCAGATCTACTCTTGCTCATTCCACCTTTGTTCATTGCTCCCTGGCATTAGCCCTGCAAGTTTTTAGTACTTATGCCATTCACCCCTCATCAGTCTCTGGGGCATGCCAGCCATTTCATTTGGTGCAGGTTCCCCTGTTGCTGACAGTCTCACGCTGCACCTAGTCCGCAGCTTGAGCATGCGAAGTTTGGGGCAGGGTCCTTCTCACCTGGACCATAGCTGGGAATGTCCTCACTCCAGGTGGACCTTCAAGTCATCAACCGTACCAATTGCACCTCAAGTTGTAGAATTTATGACTCAGCCATGAAGGGAGGTTACAGCGATTTCCTTTAGCTCTAGTGTTTCCACTATAACGGTTGTCCATTGGCTTTAGTGGTGCCCTAGCAAGACACCTTCACCGCATTCTCCCGATGACCACCTCTGGTTCACTTAGTTTGTTTTATAGAATGGTAGGCTGGGTGAGTGCCTCAGTGGTCATTACTCTCCTCCTCCTCGCACCTTGGAGCGGCAGTTGCAGAGCTACCAACTCGCAACCCTCCACGGCATTCCTGTTAGAAGGATAGAGTGAGAGTTTCCCTCCAAATTGGAATATTTTCCATTTCTTATTCTTCTGGCTTCCAAATTGCGGTAGCAGAGCCGTCACTGATGAAATTATCCCACGCCTGGAGGGAAGGCGACCTAGGCCTTGGATTCCCAGAGATTTCCTCCTCAAAGGTTTTTTTTTCCTCTCCTCTGTGCCGAATGTCATAATATCTGGTTAGTATTTCCTAGTTCCATTAGATCCTTACTTGCTGCTCCCTCTCTCCTGCCATTCCCTCTCTCCTTAGGAGGTCCCCTTATTCTCTCGCAATCCATCTAACCCATGCCATTGCTGACCTGTGCATCCCATTATGTTATCAAGCTGCCTGATGTTTATCTATTACTATGTTTCACAGCTACTGATTGTCCATATGCTTCATACTATTACTTTCTTTTTGGGGACCCTTCCCAAGGTAGCTTTAGCCAAGGGAATTCCTGTGACACCTCTAGGAGTGGAACCTTCTAGAGGGTTCCTTGACTTTGGTACCCCTACAGGGTGGTAATTCCTCTGGAATAGAGAGTGCAAATGGCCAAAACCTAAGAAACACAGTTGCACAGGCATAAAATTATGCTGGCTGCATAGGTCATTGAATTGGAAGGCTCCGCCTTTAGTTCGATGGACAAACAGCCAACCATTCCCACTTCCTGAGCTATATATAGCAGTTCCCCTCAGCTTCCTTCTGAAGTACTTTTTCTTTGCCCCACTATCCTCCCCTCCTCCTCCAGTGGCAGCACCTCTCTCTGGGGGATCCTTCCTAAGGAACATTTAGCAAAGGGAATTCCTGTGGCACCTCTACGGGTGGAACCCTCTAGAGGGTTCCTTGCCTTTGGTACCCCTATAGGGTGGTAATTCCTCTGGAATAGAGAGTACAAATGGCCAAAACCTAAGTAACACAGTTGCACAAGCATAACACTGTACTGGCTGCATAGGCCATTGAACTTGGAATTGTTATATTGTGCTGTTTCTGGTTGTGCATGATTAACTCATGCTAAAGTCACCATATTCCCAAGGATGGCTGGAATGGTGTGTTACCTCAAAGGCAACTTGCAAGTTTCCTACTCCCTTCACCCTTCTGTCCCTATCTCTAAGGTACTGAAGTAACCTGCATCTGAGCGCATTAGCCAAACAATGATATGCATACCTATATACCACCCTGCTGTCCCAGTAATGTGGGCCAAAATGGTGCCTGTGCAACCTCTAATGAAGCCTTCCCATGTCATGTTATCTTCCCCCAATTCACATCCAGAGGGTGTGATGTGAAAAAGGGTTGTGGGGGGCGCAGAGACAAACTGCCTGGGTCGTGATGCCTGACTGTGATGGGCTGTTGTTGATTAAATACTAAGAACATCTTCAATCAAGAAGGTGCGATGTTGGGGGGGGGCAGACCCTCAAAGGTCAACCAACTCAGATGTTAGGTATATGAGACCTCACCATATGATCAAAAATATAGCAGAAGGAAGGGAAGTGAGGAGGAGAGACTCTTGATTCTCGCCAGGTCTATATAACAGTTCCCAACCAAAATCTCCTGGCAGCCCCCGGGTATGCTGCAGAGGAGAGTTCCTAACAGCTTCCACCATTAATGCTGCTACATAGTAAATTGTAGCAGATATAAACCATCATTGGATGGGTGCGCTAAACCCTGATCTCATGACTACACGTTAAGTCCTCCCTTTGTGCAAGAGATGTAAATGGTGGCCCCCGAAGTTCTGGCGAAACCATGTCTTTTGTATGTGTGGCTGCATTAGGATGCTCATGGCCCCCACATAGGTAGGCTCTGTACTAAATATGTCACTGGGGGGGCTAAAAATCAAATATCTGGACTGTCGGATCGAAGCGATGTGCTCCCACATCATGCCCCCCCCCAGTATCTAGGGCCAGGTTTCTAGCTCCAGCAGGAACTGTAAGTCCAGTGACTATGACATAACAGAGTCCCCCACTGTCCCAATTCCCACCCCAAACCTCCATCAGTGAAGTTAATTACATTGGTATTTGTCTCTAGCAGGATGAATGTAGCCCTTGCAAATCATTTGGTGATGTCTACACCTACTGTGAGGGATAATCTGCATCGCCTTTTATGGGAACCCCACTTCTTGAGTCAGTTAGTTTAGAAATCGCTACATTCAGCTAGTCAACATGACGATGGTTACCAATGCCTGTATGCAGGGTTGAGCAGCTATGCAATCTCTGCCCATGAAATTGTGTCCTTTGGGAATGCCATGGTACCTCTTCTTACAAAACCGGCCCCACAGAGATGTCAAGGAACCTAGGCATGAGGGGCAAATTGGTCTGTTGTTCTTGAGAACCCCTTCAACTGTCTGCATTTATGGGATTATCATTTCTCAAAAGGGAGTTCTTGCAGATCCACTATTGCACTTGAGTTAAGCCCTCTCTCATCTAATAACAAAGTGGGGAAAGGGTGGACAGCGGGCATAGAAATAACATGATCTGTAAATGCCATAAATGCTCATTTAATGTTGGATCAGTGCAGAGAGACTCAGAGTGTTCATATGTTCTAGGCATCTCTTCTTACGCATAGGTGCCGGAACCAGGGGGGCGAAAGGGGCGGTAGCCACTCCACTTTTTATTTCTGTATGACAAAAACTAGTATAGAAAAAGTGCCCTTTGTACCTTCATAAGTGCCCTTTTGATTCTCAG
Organism: Neoceratodus forsteri; assembly: GCA_016271365.2. Classification (NCBI taxonomy): domain Eukaryota; kingdom Metazoa; phylum Chordata; order Ceratodontiformes; family Ceratodontidae; genus Neoceratodus; species Neoceratodus forsteri. The sequence goes on from CM028131.1 coordinate 1,047,081,434, forward strand.
CCCCCTCAGCTTTTATCATCTTCCGGCACCCTTGTGACTTACGGAAGTGATAGCTGCACATAGAGGAAACAGTTCCCCCTGCTACCACACTCGCACATTCGTGCTGCATGAACATGCGAATGCTGCAGCTTTCTGTCACACTCTTAACATTCAAGAGGCTTCAACTGTCACGCAGAAGGTGCAATTCACAAAAATGCCTCTCATTGATATCCAGAACAGTGACTGCCCTGGAATTAGGTATTAAGGTCCCCAATAGACTGGTCCCTCTGACCTTCCATTCCATCAAAATCAAAGTCAATCTGCCACAAAAAGTTCAACACTCCCCTCAACACCTCCCTCCTTCCAAAAGGTAAACAGAAACTTAGCTTGTCTGGTCTTCAAAAAGGAAAGGAAAACCACAGTCATTCAGATGGTTTACTAAAAACTGTCCCACACTGCTCCGAGAGAGGAGTTGGTGGCTGGAGTGTTTCTGTGTTGGGCAGGAATCTCCCCTACTGGCAGAGATCCCCGGAGCATATGAGTAATTTACCTTTGGGATACTCAGGTTAACATCCCACCAGGGCCCCTACTGAACCCAGCTCATAAGTATGAGGAGGAGAAAGGAGGGGGTGGGGGGGTTAAGACGATCAGACAAGCTTGGAAGATCAAGAATCAGCACTGACATGAGGCATATAATACAAAACAATTAATGTTCAGCAGTTGGATAGCAATGTAAGAGTACAAAAAGGATACTGTGTGTAAGTAGATCAGCGTTCTGCACTGCCCTCGGTGGAAGGCTGCAAAGTAGGGATGCGTGGAGCCTTCACATTACTGTCTGACATTTCAATGATAGTTGCCTAGCTGGGACTGAGAGATACATCTCAGTCAGTGGGTACATCAGCTGAAATGTCCCTTGTTCCAATGTCGGGATCCTCCCCCTCTGGCTGACTCTGCAGGGTAGGCAGCTGCTCTTGGGAGGGGGGATCTCTGTGTACCTTGTGTGGAGGCTCTATCAGATGTGGGAGGGCTGGATTCAGAGGTCAGTCCTCTGGACCCCCTACTCTTTGATCTGTGCTTCAAATTACTGTCAGCTCTGGTGGTTTGATCACTATCGCTCACGCTTTGACACTTTGGATTGGTGGTTAACCAGTTGTCCTGAAAGTAAGTTATTTTAGATTTGTTATCTGTGCTAGCTGGTTTGGAATTCTGAGATTTCCAAGAGCTCCCTTCTCCAGATTGTGTAAGCATAGACGCCTGCTGCCCAGTTGAAGCTTGGGCCATGTGGCAAAGCAAGTGGCCAGCTTCCTAGGGGGTATCAAAGGTATGCCACTTGCCCTCCCATTGTATCTGAAGGGTGACTGGGTATCGGAAAGAGTATGGTATATTTATTTTTGCCAGCTCCTTTTTGACAGGGCCATATGCTTTCCATCCATCTGCCAGGTCCTTAGAGAAATCTTGAAATATGTAGATTCAGTGGCCATTCCATTTTAATTCCCCACTTTCCCTTGCCAGGTGTAGAATTTGTTCTTTTATACTGTATCACAAGAAATAAGCCAGAAGGGGTCAGGGAGGCACTCCTCTGCCAGGCTTGGGACCCAAGGTGCAATGAGCCCTCCCTGTTTCTAGCAGGCTATTCCAGTAGTGATCTAGAAGTCTAGGTAGCATGGTCTGAAGGAAAGCACACATGTCTCTGTCCTCAGTACCTTTGGGCAGACCCACTATCCTGATATTATTGCTATGCCCTCTATTTTCTAAGTCATCAATCTTAGACCAAAGCTGACTGACTTGTTGTACCTGGCAGGCAGTTCTATCAGCCTGGATGGAGACTTGGGTGTCCAGTCGCATATTATTTAACTCGGAATCTTCTTCATGAAATTCCACAGCCTCTACTCTTTGACCAATATCCCATACACTGCCACGAATGTGAGGATTGTCCTCAAATAATGTTTTTAGCACAGATTTTATCTCCTCCATGTCAGATTGGTGGGATGTCTCCATCACAGAAGACCCAGTCACAGTTGTCATTATTGATACTCACCAAGAGCAGTCTGAGGTAACTTTTTAAAACTTGCTATCACTGCAGATATCAGCCCGAATTTGGCGATCATACCCAATTTCATTAGCCCCAATCAGCCTGTAATGAAAACATGTTAATTGAGGGCAGGTTGCACTGTTACTGGGTGAAAAAGAAATGGATTTAAATTCATCGGCTACTGAGCACAGCTTTCAAGCTGCCATCCCATCGACTGCTTGCGCATGTGCTCAATCAGTATGAAGGTGACCAGTGTTTGATACAGAGGAGGTGAGAGGTTCCTGGGAGTGACTGAAGGGTTGAATCTGTTGTCTAAAGTAAGGCCGTGCACTGAGTGAGTAGTGGCCAGTGGTGGAACTAGAACCAGACTGAGATACCCTAGCAGTCAGCCAGGTGGTGGCAACATTGAAATACAAGGAGCCATATGGGCATCTGGTCACTTTTGTGTGTGAATTTGTGACAGACCAGTGACAGCAGGACAGAAGTTTGTCATAAACTAGGATTTTGATATATCCCATTGCAGCCCCTCCAAGTAATCAGAACCTCTTATATAGGATCGACAAAAGGCCCTTGGCAGTATCACATAGTAAAATAGTACTGTGACAACGGAATGGACTTAAGGTCTGTCTTGTCTACTCTTCCTGCTGCACAGCAGTTGCTATACCTAATTAAGCATGGGCACATATCCAAGCTTATCAGCTGGAATGTTTGCTGCTAGAGGCTAGGGAGGCAGTATAGCCTAAAGGTTAGAGCACCAAACTGTGGACCTGAAGATTCAGCAGACTTTGAGTTTGAATCCTGCAACTGTTTCTTGCATACTGTGTGGCCATAAGCAAGTCACTTTACCTCCCTGTGCTCCTGGGTCACACCCAGGGGTTAAACTGGGCAGGAGCCCACAGGAACCCAGTTCCACTACCTCTTAAAAAATTGTAGGAGAGTTCCACCACCTGTCATGTTTCTCCATTAACTACTATAGGAGAGTTCCGCCACCAAGAAATGACAGTTCCACCACCTAGAAATCTAGATGTTAGAGTTTCCCCACCTAAGCATTTCCAGTTTAACCACACCTGGAAATAAACCTTGGCTCAATATGCCTTTCCCAGCAAAAAAAATTATAACAAAGAAATGTTGCCCCTACTCATGCTGTGTAAGTAACCCTTAATGCTTTTTTCCCTACTGGTTCTGTCTAATTCTGCTTTAAAAGCTTGAACAGTGGTAGTGCCAACAACCATACCGGGTAGGCTATGCCACAAGTTAACTACTCTCTGTGTGAAGTAATGCTGTCTCACATGTAACCCATCTATTATCATAGGGGTTATTCATTTACCTTCGTCTCAAAGTTGTGCTCATGGTTTTCTGCACAAAAGGGTTAATATTGTAGCCCGATTTCAGAACGTAAAAAAAAAAATTCCTGTTGTACTTTTCTGCTCAGTGGCAGTGTTCCCTGTGCTGTGCATGACCTGTGCCCAATGGTGCAGCCTTTTCCTGGGTACTTTTCCCACTCACCCAGGGCTTGTAAAAGGGATCCAGTCCTCCCAAATCTAGTTTTGGTGTACCTGAATTTACAGAGTTCAGGTTCCAGTAGTGGAGATCTCATGGCTCGGGGCACATACAGGTGTACTTTCTCTGGCTACAACCTGCTGGAGGGGGCTTGCAGTCTCAGGATGGTGGCAGAGTCCTAGGTCCACAGTGGCATTGATTCCCTTCAGTGCTGGTCTCCAGGGGCTCAGATCCCACCCACAGTCTAAGATTGGGGACAATGGGAAGCTGTTGGTGGCCCACCCTCAAGGAAGGCCATCTAGTAATGTCCACACTACTGTCATGTTATTTCAGCAAGAACCGAAGGATAATGTTTCTGGTGGAGGAACCAATGCCATACGAAATGTCACTCTGCCCTGTACTGTGAATAACTTTGGTTGAATGACTTGCCTGTTATATTCTCTAAAATTGAAAACTGTTAATAAGATATTATTGAAAAAAACTGTTTCATGAGTAAAAGGTTTGTGGTAAATCAGTGCAGGAGACGGGCACTAAGATATCTGTAACATCAGACAATAGGAATGGATACGGTGAACCATGGTAAGTTTCAGTCTGTGACCCAAAGGTACTATGAAACTGAACCCCCAGGGTCAAGGGGCTAAGTACAGCAGTCACTGTTATCCACCTCAGTGCTTAAGTGTCCCTACCTAGGTACCATACCCATTTCAGGAGGGTATACCCCTCCTGTGTTTAACCTCCGCTAAGGCACAGAGTAAACTGATGTACCTTAATCGGCTGGGTATATCTCATGGCCTGCTCCCCTCACAGCTAAAAGGGGATCCCTCATTTATGACTGGTGTCACTGAGTTGCAACCTGTATATATGTTTAAATTGATGCTGCACATGATGGCTAGATAATGACTTGTACAGATGCCGAGAAATTCTGAGTGATGATGCTGAGTGTGACTGGGCATCAATCAGGGCTCTGGCTAAGTAACCCACCCACCCACCCGCCCTCACTGCCATGGTTTGTGCATAGGTCATGTAAATAAAATTTGGTGTTTTGGAAGCAAAGTTAACTCTTACAGTACTGCAGAAACATATATACGTCCTGAATCTATATATGTTCAAACATATTCAGCATTCAAAGAGTTAATGTCTGAAAGATTATGTTCTGTGTCCTGTGTGTCATTAAAAGGAGAACAGAGAGAGTTAAACTGAATGCAAACCACAAATGAAGTTATGATTTACAGTTGTAAAAATAAGTTGATTTTCTTCCCTGAGTCACCTGGCCAGGAATGAACTGCACAATGGTGTGATAATTAATTCTATTTTTTGACCAACTGAGGGTGGCTCTGTTTAGTCCCTGGAGCCAGGAACAAGAAGAGGAGACCAAGACTGGTGAGTCACCTCACAGGTGTGAAGATGGCTGACATGTCACTGTTGGCACTGTCTTCAAGGAAACCGATGATGAGGATGAAGAATGTGATGAGTGGTTTCCCTGAAGGGGCACAGTGTAGCATGGCCAGAGCAGTTCCACTGAGCTGGAGTAGAGACTGCCAGTGATGACATCCAAGTGGCCACGCCAACTGGACATGGAGCAAGGCCAGACCTGGGAAAACTGACAAGGGGTGGCTCCTGGGAGACATTCCAGCATTATACCCCTAGATAGGGGAGTCCACCTCTGGTTTATTTTCCGCTCTTCTTCTCTTCCCTGGACATGGTGATAGAGGTGGCCAGTAGGAGAGGTTGTTACACATTTCCCCTTATTCTGCCCTTTTGCAGGTTTTTTTGAAGGTAAACACTTAATTGAACATTTTACAACATAACAAATCAGTACAAGTCAGGTCAGGAATATTCTGAAGAAATGCAGTGCCGTAACGACACACAGTTTTACTCTGTCTACAAGTAAACAAGGTTTATCTTTCCTACAATCAAGCTGCTCTGTGCTGCATGATACTTCTTGGTGTAAGTGCATCTCCTAGTACAACAGCATGCTCTGGCAGATCTTTTGAATAGTTGCTTAGGTGTCCTGCACATCTCCCTGGTAACCAATCCTTCATGAAGGTTTACAGCATGAGGATGCTAAGATGTTCCCAAACTGTATAGTAAGTGTTCATTTTCTAAATTGCCAAGTGACTTATTCTCTCATACTGTAAGTGGCCCTAATTCCCAATGCAACTTTCCATTCACTGAGAGTTGGGATGTTAGGGGTCCTCCATTTGCAGAGCAGTAGCCACTTGGCTTCCACACCAACCACTAATATCCACTTCTGCACTGTGTCGAGCACCCATATCAGTTGCCGAGTGTGCCCTTGGATAAACAGTAAATTCTGTAATGGGACCAGAACTCTCACTACTTCCTGACATGCTACCCTAATTCCCTCCCAGAAGGGTTTATATATAGTGACTTGGTTCTTTTGTATGGTGGATTATTTTTATATATGTATTTTTAAATTCAATTTTCGTGGTTTTGTACGGTGCCCAGAGCTTCTGGGATTGGGTGCCAGAAAAATAAAATCTGCCTTGCCTTTCCTTGCCTTTGAGGAACTGGCATGCCCAGAGGATATAAAGAAAAAGAGTCAATTTCAGAACCACATCTCCTACATTTGTCATCCCCTATGATCCTGAGGAACTGTAGAACTGTTGACAGAATTGTGGTTCTACACCACCTGTGGAGACCTTCATTTTCTGTTGCTCCTGTAGACTACAAGAAACAAAGAAACATGGAAAATTGTCGGCAGAAGGAGACCAATGGTACATCTAGTCTGCCCATGGTAAAATCCTGGAACCCTTAATGGGATCCAGGGCCCATTTGTTATCTGATATGTCTCTATGTGTCCTGCACTGCTTTTCAGGATGATATGCTCTATCCCAATCCAGTCTGAAGGCTTTGACTGTTTTTGTTTCAACCACTGTAGGTGGTAATCTATTCCACGATTCAATCACTCACTCAGTAAAGAAGTTTTTTCTTCGCTCTTGTTTAAAATTACCCCCCCCTTGAGCTTCCAAGCATGCCCTTTCATGCAGGAGTTATAAGATCTGGTGAAGAGTGCCGTGAAAGGGACCTTGTTTATTCCCTTTAGGTATTTTAAGGTCTCTATCATGTCCCCTCTCTTCCTTCTGTCTTCCAAGGAGTACATGTTGAGCTTTGCTAAACACTCTTCATACGACAACACGTTCATCCCACAAATAATTTTTGTAGCTCTTCTCTGTACCATTTCTAGCCTGTTTATATCCTTTTTGAGGTGAGGGCTCAAAAACTGCCTCCGTATTCCAGGTGCGGCCTCACCAAGGACCTATACAGTGGCAGGATTACTTTCTTATTCCTGCTATCAAAGCTTCTGCTGATATACCCCAACATTTTACTTGCCTTGCTGTATGCCATTTCACATTGCCTGGACGTCTTGAGGTTATCTGTGATTTATACACCCAAGTCCCTTTCCTCAGTTGAGGCATTTAGTTTGATGCCATTAAGCCAATAATCTGTTTTTGGATTATTTCTACCTACTTGGATTACCCTACACATTTTGGTATTGAATTTTAATTGCCAGTCCACTGACAATTTTTCTAACCTTGTCAGGTCCTTTTTTAGGTTACTAATGCCTGTATCACTGTCTACCCTACCTCCAAGCTTTGTGTCATCAGCAAAAAGCAGTATTTTACAATTTATACCTACTGTAATATCGTTACTGAACAGGTTGAACAGAAGGGGCCTAGCACTGAGCCCTGGGGGACCCCATTTGTGATCTCCCCAAGTTCTGACCCTACTCTGTTTACAACTACCCTCTGTTTTCTGCCTCGCAGCCAGGCAGCCACCCATCTGACAATGTTAGCTTCAACGCCCATGTCTCTTAACTTATTTAGTAGACGTAGATGTGGGACTAAATCAAAGGCCTTATTGAAGTCAAAACACAGTAGGTCAACTGGATGTCCCCTATGTCCTTCCTTAGTAACCCAGTCAAAGACTGAGATTAGATTAGTCTGGCACGATCTGCCTGCCACAAAGCCATATTGATTGGCATCATGAAATCCAAATTGATCCAAGTATTCCACTACATCCTGCTTTATCAAGGACTCCATAATTTTGCCCACCACCAACGTGAAACTAACTAGTCTATAGTTGCTGGCATCCTCTTTGTCACCTCCCTTGTGCAGAGGTATGATGTTCGCCATCTTCCAGTCTTCCAGCACATCACTTGTAAGGAGTGAACAGTTAAAGAGGGTGGTAAATGGCTCTGCTAAATCTTCTGCTAATTCTTTCAAGATTCTAGGGTGAATGCCATTGGGTCCTGGTGATTTGTCTTGTTTCAGATTCTCAAATGCCTCATGGTCCCTACTAACAGAAAATGAAGGTGTGCCCATAACCGGTAAACCCTTATCAGGGGTTTTTATGCTGCTCACAGGTAGAGGGCCATCACGCTCCACAGTGAAAACTGAACAGAAGAATTTGTTGAGGACAGAGGCCTTTTGCTGGTCCTCCTCAACTGTTTTCACAGAGCCTGGGGCCAGCATTTCTTCCAGTCTTACACTTCTTTTTTTTTACCAGGAGAGACACACTAAGCTGAAAGCTTGTTTACAGGTGCGACCTGGGAGCACAAGGAAGTTAAGTGACTTGTTCAGGGTCACACAGTATGCAAGTGGGTGCTGTGGGATTCAAACCCAGGTCTCCAGGTTTGCAGCTCAGAGACTTAAACCACTGTGCTATACTGCCTCCGTCACTGGGATACCTTATTCCCTCCACCAAGCCTGCTGGGCTGAGGAAGTTGGGATGAGAAAGGAGTCTCTGATGGAGAAATAAATGCCACCCACTATCCCTTTGCTTTTAGCCAACCATGTCTTCGACAATGTAAGACCCTCTGATGCTGGGAGTTGATATACTGCTCCCAGGTAAGGGCAGAGAAGGCTTCTGACCTACAGGTATTTCCAGAAATCCTGACAATGTTGGCCATACCTCAGCCACAAGGATTTCTAGGAATCCAGGGCACTGGTTTCTAGGGCCAGCAGATCATGAATGGTATGTATGCATCTTTTACTCCAATGTTTCTAATGTAGGGGAGCTCCCCCCACCTTAAGGTCCCCATTACCCCAGAAAGGGACACAGGCTACAGGAGTGAGGTGCACCTTAATCTGTTCTGGAGTGCTATCCATCTTCTGTATGGGGCCTCTCTAGTAGGATGTGCAAAAACTTCCACGGTAATAGACCCATTTAACCATGTGTAACTTCCCCCTGGTTGATGGATATTACAGGCTCCACCTCTCAGGATAGGGAATCTGCTAGAGTTTTCATTTGTGTACAGGCACTGGAGCAACTGCAGGGGTTCCTGAAGGCTGCTACCTGCACAAATATTTTATAACGAATGCCACTGTCCATTCAGGAGAACTAGAGTCAAGCACAACTTAAAGGGACACTATTAAACTTTTTTGCATCATATTATTTCTAGTTAAAACCCCACATTTTATGAATGCTCACTTACTCAAAAATCCATTGATGTCTTGTTTTTTATATCTGCCTCTTTGCTTATTAGGACTGAAATGCATGTTAATGTATAGTTATAAACAACTTTGTTTTGTTTTGAATCCTGGATCTATTTTTATTGCATACTTCCTGAACAATAGAAACATACCCAAACAGTGCAGCCACTCATGATACAATAGTGTCCTCTACTCCCACTTCATAATGAGTGTCTAGACCATGTTGGGGGTGTTCCTAGGTCCAGCAACAATGCAGTGGGAGTTGATCAAGGAATGTAAACAAACATGTTTTGCTCTGGTAACACCAGTATGGTGAGTAGTCTGTTTTTCATTCTTTAACAGAAAAAAGAACCAGAATCAAACAACCAGCCACATCAGCAGTCTCTACAGAATGTGAACAGTCACAAGATGGGACACTCTGAGGCCTAAGGGGGTTTGCAGTGTCTCTTTAATTCATTATCACTACATAAACAATATTTTTGTCCCCAAGAGAGACTCAACACATTTACCAACACAGCACATCTATACATGTTTTATTTTTTGTTGACTAGGAAACGAGGACAACACAATTCTGCCTATTTTCAGCCTAGTCCAGGAGGGACATGGGGGTTACAGATGCAAGCTGACATACTATTTATTAATATGTATAGTAAGGGGTGTCTCTTACAGGATAAGAAGGTTATACATAGAAACATAGAAGTCCATCGGTCCATCTAGTCTGCCCCTTCCCCTCCCCCTTTGTGTTTCAGTTCCTTTCACCCTATTCCCCACCACAGGGCCCTCCTCCCAAGTACTGTAGCTACCCCTCCCCCCATTCCCTCCGTGTACTTGTCTCTTCCTTTATTGCTTAATCCCATGTAGTTATCCCATGCTGTCTTGAACTCCCTTTCTAATGTTGCATCCGCCACCTCCTCAGTTAGTCTATTCCATGGTCCCACCACCCTATCTGTAAAGTAGTGTCCCCTCCTTTTTCCTTTGAACTTTCCACCCTCCAGTTTCAAGCTGTGTCCTCTAGTTTTTGTATTTTCTTGCATCTTAAAGATGCTCCCATCCCTCACCTTGTTTATTCCCTTTAGATACTTAAAAGTTTCTATCATATCCCCCCGCTCCCTCCTTGTTTCCAGTGAATACGGGTTAAGTCCTTCAGCTTCTCTTTGTATGTCCTCTTGTTCATGCCCTGCACCATTTTGGACACCCTTCTTTGGACTCTCTCCACCCTATCTATTTCTTTCTGTAGCTGAGGTCTCCAAAACTGTACCCCATACTCCAGATGTGGATGAACCACAGACCTGTAAAGGGGCATGATCACCTGTCTTTTCCTACTTGTATTTCCCCTCCCTACACAAGCCAGCATTCTGTTTGCCTTACCCACCGCTTTGTTACACTGATTCACCTCCTTTAGATTATCCAATATGATAATTTTTATTTATTTATTTATTAATGGTCTAGGAATTACAACCCTTTGAGTCAGAGACTCATTTGCAAAGGCTCCATGTCATACATAAATGAGGACAGGTACATAGTATAGCACAATACAGAATACAGACTATTTCTCTACTACAGAATACAACGCTAACAACAGAGGCAGAGGATATATAATACATGCATAAGGTAACACCAAAGGTGTAAATATTTGAGGCATATATAGGAGACACAAAAAATGTTTTTGATTTTTTGAGGATTTTTTTCAGCAGTCACAGTGGGAGTAGAACATAGTGTGGCTCAGCAGCTCAGGTTTGAAAGGACCTAGTCTGGGGATAGATAAGATAGAACCAGGGACTGAGTTCATCCAGAGTGGGGCCCTGTAGCGAAAGAACCTTTGGCCAGTAGTAATCTTCATAAAGGGGACAAGGAATGCTGTAGTGTCAGAATGTCTAGTGGAGTGCGCAGGCAAACTCTTTTGAAGGAGTATGAGACAGCCAGGGGAGGCTAGACCCAACTGAATTTTTTGGGCCAGTAAGCAGGTCTGGTAGAACAGTCACCCCTGAAAGTTTGGCCAAGCTGATCGTTGGTAGAGGTCACAGGTATGTGTGAGCCGATCACAGCCTGTGGCCAACCTGAAGGCTTTGTTCAGGGTGCGTCTAATGTTGGTCAGTGCAGTGTCAGAGGTGGCACCATATATGACTATGCCATAGTCTACCAGGGAAAAGATGGAGCTAGAGATGGCTATCCATACGGCATCAGGAAGGAGACAGAGTATATGCCTATAAAAGAGACTGATTCTCCTTTTTTTTTGCAGAGCATGTTGACACAATATACTCACAGTAAGTAAGGACGGAGTCGAGGGTAACCCCTAGATATTTAAAAGTTGAGACAGGTTCCAGCTTAGTACCCACCGAGTTATGTATAGATACAGTAATTCTGTTGTGCTATGTTTATGTTGCAGGTGGGTGAACAGCATGACTTTCATCTTTTTATGGTTGAGTACAAGCTTATGGGAGGCAAACCAGGCTTCTAATTGTGTGAAAGAGCCCTGCAAAGATTTTTGGAGTTGGGCAGGGTCAGAGTGCCGACTGAAAATCACAGCATCATCTGCATAGAGGAGAAGGTGCTCAGAGGAGGCCATAGGTAAGGAGTTCAAGTATAGTGAAAAAAGGAGTGGGCCAAGGATGGACCTTTGGGGGACATCCGACTGAACGGGAAGGTTTGTAGAGAGGGTGTTATTTATCTTTACTTGTTGGATGCAGCCATGAAGATAGTTGGAGAACCAGCAAGTAGCTTCTTGGGATATTCCAACAGAGAGGAGGGAGTTTATAAGCATATTATGATTGACTGTATCAAATGCTTTGGAGAGATCAATGTAGACTGACCCAGCCAAGTCTCCCAGATCTAGGGCGTCATGGATAAAGGAGGTGAATTCTAGAAGGGCAGTGGTTGTACTGTGACCTTTTCTGACCCATGTTGTTGATGGAAAAGTAGGTGGTGCTAGTCTAAGTAGTCAATAAGTTGATCAGCTGCTATTTTTTCCAACGCTTTTGAGAGGGGAGGGAGTATGGAGATGGGCCTATAGTTACTACTAGAGGTACGGTCACCATTTTTATGAACTGGCGTAATTACCGCCCTTTTCCATATAGATGGGAACTGCCCTAAGCACAGGGACATATTTAGTATCTTAGTGAGGGGTGTTAGGACTTCATCAAGGGTTAAGGATAGCAGTTTTGTGTCAAGAGAGTCACCACTCTGTCTAGTTTTACCTAGGAACATGGCAAGATAAGAGCGGGCAACTCTAGGGGAGATCATTTTGAAGTGAAAAGGTGGAGTGCTGACGGGTGGCGGGAATTGACCAGCATCTGAAGAGAAAAAATCAGGAGGAAGAATACTACTGAGGTCAGAGAAAGATATATTGAAAGCATTTGCTATTTTGCTGGGGTCTGTGGTAGTGACACTATCAATAATGAGCACGGTAGGGGGAGGGGAGGCAGACTTGCCACTAAGTTCCTTTATATATGCCCAGAACCTCTTTCCATTTCCCCAGGAGGCAGTTAGGTTTCCCTGATAGTAAGCTACCTTTGCCTGTCGGATAGCCCAGGTACATGAGTTTCAGGTAGCACGACACAATTGTCGGTCAGGAAGGCTACCTGACTGAAGGGCACGGTGCCAGAGGTCATCACGTATCTTCATTTGGTCGAGCACAGACTGATTTACCAAGGGGGAGGATTTTGTGTTTTCAACACGTTTTACAAAAGGGGCAAAGATGTCACAGGCAGATTTGAAGGAACTTATGAAGAAGGAGAGGGCGGCATCAACCGACAACTGGTTATCAAGTGGAGACCAATCAAGGTTTCGGAGTTTGTTCCGAAGATGCATCAAGGCCCCTTTCTTTAGTTGGCGATACATGGAGATCCTGGGGGGGTGGTTCCAGCTGTTTGTCCAGAGACAAGTTACAGGTGTGATCACTGAGTCAGTCCGAGAGGACCTGGACATCCTGTATGCGCTCAGGGTGATTCGTGAGTATGAGATCAAGGAGGGAACTAAAGCCCAAGTGTTTGTTTGCTCTAGTAGGGGTAAGGACCATGTGGGACAGATTTTGGGCAGCAGCTGCATACCTGAGGGAGGATGTCTGGGGAGAGAGCCAGTTTGAGTTGAAATCACCAAGTGCTATGACTTCAGAGTTTTTTGGGAGCTGGTCGATAATGTTTAGGATGGATGTGAAAGCATCCTTTTGGTTGTGAGGGGGTATGTATACTGACATTGGGTAGAGAGATTTACCTGAGTTTCCAATGACAACCTTGATTGTGAGGGACTGTTCTCCCTCTGCAGGGTTTATAGTTGCTATATTTATTCCTTACAGGTGTTCCCCAAGATAAAGTGCACTACCCCCACCACGTCTCTCTAATCTATCTGACCTAAACAATGAGTAGCCCGGTATGTACACAGTCGAGTCGGGGGTATGCTGCAACAGACATGTTTCAGTTACGGCTAGGGCATCAGGTTGGTGGAGGCAGACCCAAGCTTGGAGTGGGGCAAGTTTCTTTTGGAGGCTACATATATTAATGGTAGCCAACTGTAGACCTCTATGTTGCTTTGTTAAGTGAGGGGGTGTGGTCTATGGGGCCAGGTTTGAGGTGTGTGTTTCCCACAAGTAGCAGAAGGATAATCATTATCCTGGATAGGGTATTTTTAAGGATCTTCTTGCTGGAGCACATCAGTGGGACTGCTTGGTGGTGTGGCTTGTTTGAAATATGGGAGCATGTGAAGTGCAATATTTCATGGCCATATAGAAACGGGGTAATCATGATCTCTGGGAGCAGGTGACTTGGCAAGAGGGGAGGGTGGGGGAGTGGGACATGGTAACAGATGCAGGAATAGTCACAGGGTTGTGTGGCATGGGAGCTGTTTGGGGGGGCTGGAGGAGGGGTATTTTGTGGAGGAGTATGGGAAAGGCAGGAGGGTGGTAGGCTGAGGGGAAGGGTTAACATGAGGAGAGCAAGCTGTGGTATCAGTTTGCAACCCAGAGAAGGAGTTACAGCAATGTTACTTGGCATTTTGGGAGGAATTTGTATGCATTCTAAAGTTGGTTTGGGCTTATAGGTTTGGTAGAGTAAGTCGTTTTTCTGCTGCTGAAAGTGGGGTGAAAGCTTTTAGCAAGATTTTATTTTTTTGGGAGATGTATGGGTATGCGTATATGTAACACATTGATGCAGCCTTGTTTTAATTTAAGAGCTGAGAGAGAAAAAATACCAGCTGAGAGACAGAAGCAGCCTCTAGTGGTAGGTGCTGATAACCTGCCTATGGGAAAATTCCCTGATTGGTTCAAATACGTCACCAGGTACCGCTCCTCCTCCATAAAACAAGAAGTCGAGCAAGGATGGTGGTGGGGGCAGTGGGGCAGCTGACGTGCAGCGTCAGCAAGGCTCCTATTGCGAGTGAGAAATGGGCAGTGGCACTGCGTTTCTATGCAGCTGCTGTATTTTCTGAAAAAGGTGCACATTTACCTGGGCAGAGAATGCTGCAGGGGTCCTGCAAAGCTCGGGGGAGGGTGTGGGTCCTTACCCTCGTGACCAGCACCCATGAGGGGAGCCTTGCTGTCCTGTAGGAAGAGAGAGAGGAAAACACAATAAATATCAAGAGAAACAGGTAGGCTAGCACAGGGGGAGTGGAGTCACACTCTGAAATTACAGGGGGGGCAGGGGCTACTGAACTGCGTAGGGGATAGAAAATGGCGGCTAGCAAGCTCAGTAACTTTTTCAACAGCATGGAGTTTGAATCAAGCATTGACTTTCTGTTCGGGCTATAAGGCTAGAAACGTTTTTTTTTTCTTTCTTTACTACGGTTCCAACTGGACAGTGCAAGTGTAAAACAAACTGGCTATAATAACAGCAGGAACCAGAGAAATGCTCAGGAAGTAAGATTTGCAACTATTTCATGTCGAGACATGGTATCTATGTTGCGAGTAAGATAGCCAAAAACCTTTACACTTTAAAACTGGTGCCAAACTGCAAACCTCATTAAGGTACAGAGAGTTCAATTACATCTACATCTAGCCATTTGAGATGCTATGATAGTGCAATATTTAAGCTTATCAGCTGGCTCCAAAATTCAGTTTTTTAAGTACAGGGAGACCCTTCTAAATCTTACTCCTGAGACAATGAGTATTTAAGCAAAAACACAGCTAAGTAGTTCTTAAAGTACAGGGTGACTCCGTTTTTAAATCTTGCTACTAAGACGCTATGAACTGAAGCAAAAAAACAATCTCCACATGTGTGGGGACGGTAATTTAAAGAACTTGGTGAAATGCAGTCCATTCCTTCCTATTGCGAGTGAGAAATGGGCAGCAGCACTGGGTTTCAATGCAGTTGCTGTATTTTCTGAAAAAGGTGCATGTTTTACCTGGGCAGAGAATGCTGTGGGGGTCCTGCAAAGCTCGGGGGAGAGTGTGTGTCCTTACCCCCACGATCAGCACCCATGAGGGGAGCCTTGCTGTTCTGGGCAGAGAATGCAGCGGGGGTCCTGCAAAGATCGGGGGAGGGTGTGTGTCCTTGCCCTCATGACCAGCACCCACGAGGGGAGCCTTGCTGTTCTTGCTGTTCCCAGATCCCTCTCCTGCTGCATCACCTGAACCTCCTCTCCTCCCAGTGTGTAAGTGGCCTTTGAATTCTTGCGCCCTATGTGCATTATTTTGCATTTTTTAGCATTAAATCTCAATTGCCAACTTTCTGGTCATTTTCCCAACTTTATTAGGTCCTCTCTCATATGCTCCACCCCTTCTGGTGTGTCCACCCTATTGCAGATTTTCGTATCATCTGCAAATAGGCACATCTTCCCATATAGTCCCTCTGCTATATCCCCAATGTAAATGTTAAGCAGTACTGATCCCAAAACTGACCCCTGGGGTACTCTACTTGTCACCCTTTCTTCCCTTGTGTGAACTCCATTAACAACTACCCTTTGGTCCTTGCCCTCAAGCCAATTTTCAACCCAATTTGTTGTTTTCTCCCCTATCCCAAACTATCTAACTTGCTCACCAACCTTCTGTGACGGACAGTGTCAGAGGCCTTGCTGAAGTCCAGATAGGCCACATCCACTGCCCCTCTCTACTCGATCACCCTTGTCACCCAATCGAAGAATTCGATCAGGTTCATCTGGCAAGATCTTCCCTCCGTGAAGCCATGTTGCCTGTCGATCTGGAGACCACATTCCATGAGGTATTTTATTAACCTTTCTTTAAGCTTATCCACCACTGAGGTAAGACTGATCAGGTGGTAGTTTCCCGGCTCCTGCATCCCCCTGCTCTTATGCAGTGGCACCACGTCTGCTCTTTTCCAGTCCCTTGGAACTCTCCCCATTTCCAGAGACAAGTTAAAAAGCCTCATTAGTGGTGCCACCAGCTCCTCCCTAAGTTCCTGGAGCACCCTGGGATGTATGGCATCCAGCCCCATTGTCTTGTCTACCCTTAACTTACCCAATTCCTCCAGTACCCTGCTCTCCCTCAAAGGGCTAGTGTCCACCACTATATTTTCCTTTCCCTTCTCCCTCAATTTTGGTCCTCTCCCCTCCATCTCCATTGCGAAAACTGAGCAGAAGTACCTGTTAAGTAAGTCTGCTTTGTCCTCGTCCCGCTCCACCAAAGCCTCTCCCTCCCCCTTAAGTCTCATTATACCCTGCTTATTCTTTCTTCTTTTGCTTATGTATCTGAAGAACATTTTGTTCCCCCTTCTTGCCTTTTTTGCTATCTTCTCCTCTGCCGCCTCCTTTGCCCTCTTGATTGTCTGCCCTGCCACCTTAAGCTGTTCCCTGTATTCCTCCTTTTCCTCCTTTCCTTGTGTTCTTTTGTATGCCTGAAAGCCTTCTTTTTCTCCGCTATTGTCCTTACCACCTCTTTAGTGAACCAGAGTGGCTTTCTTCCTCTTTTGTTCTTTCCCACCTTACTAATGTGCCTCTCCATTGCCCTCAAAATTCCTCCTTTTATTGCCCCCCACAGTTCTTCTACATCCCCCAGCTTTTCCTTGCCCTCCATTTCAGCCCTGAATGAGTCCCTCATTTTATAGAAATCCACCTGCCTAAAGTTCAGCACCTTAGTGTTGGTTCAACTCCCTTCTGCCCCGTCCTAAGGCTAAACCTTACCACTGTGTAGTCACTTGCCCCCAAATGTTCTCCCACCGAGACCTCTGCTACACTGTCCCCATTTGCCAGTATTCAGTCCAATGTAGCCCCACCCCTAGTCGGTTCCCTGACCAGCTACTGCAGGACTGCTTCCTGTATTTCTTCCAGCATTACCCTACTCCTTGCCAGTGTTGCCATTGGAATCTCCCAGTCTACATCTGGGAGATTAAAATCCCCTACTAGTAGAAGTTCCCCCTTGCTAGCCAACCTTTGAACCTCCCTCATTATCTCCTCATCCACATCCTCACCTTGATTCGGCGGCCTGTAAACCACTCCCAGGCATATTGTCCCACCATTCCTCTTGACTATCGTGACCCAGACAGCCTCCGCTGATCTCCTTCTGACACTTTTATCCCTTCCTGTATGTTATCATGTGCTGTTTTGGGCAAAAGGACTGCAAAGCGAAGCTGAGTAGTTCTGTAAGTCCAAATCAGCACGAGATAACCATCATATCCCATAAGAGACACCACTTTCTATACATATTAATATGCATTAATATATATTGTGAAGCAGTGGAACTGCCTCCAGCTCAAAACATCACTTTGGAATACAGATTTTGCTGAGAAGCTTCGATCTAGTTTGTACCATTTGTGCTGGTCACCCCCGCTATTTGGGTATGGTAGTGGTGCATTCCATGAGCAGTCATTATATTCCTGTGCTGCTTACATGGACTGTAATGGTGGCTGCTTACATGCTGTGTAATTGTGGTAGCAGGGGCAGACTACGGATAACACTTTTTTATTTATTTTAAAGTTCTACAACAATGTTTTCCATTCTGCATTTGGAAAAGGGGCTAACGGTTTTATTTCAAACTTTTGTCACCATGTTTTGGATTTTGTATTCGGAAATGGAGCTCAAACTGTGAAGTACAGTCTAAAAGGTTTTCATTTAGTTGATAAAATGTGCTGATAATTTCCCCTTAAATTTTCTGCTTAAAGTGACTGCTCATTTAACACAATGCATGAGATTTTCCACTTCACTTCTGTGGCTAGAGGACTGACCATTTAACAGAAAGCGCTTACAACTTCCCGATCCCTTCTGTGGCTGAAGGAGTGCTCATTTCACAAAATGCGCTGACAGTTCCACAGAAAGTTTTACCCTAAATACACAATTTGCTTACAATTTCCTGATGAGTTCTGTGGCTGAACAAGTGTGCTAGTTTGACAAAATGCACTGACAGCTGCTCAGGAACTTTTATGTGAAATAAACTGAGTTGTTTCAATTGGGATTCCTCTCACAGCTGATTCCACAGTGGCAGTTCTGAGAGTCACTGCAGAGGGAATCAGCTGTGCAGAGGAGTGCAAGGCAACAACTGTATGCTCAATAACAGGTACAGTAATGTTGTCCTCTGATAGGTGGAGGCAGTTCCACTGCTTTATAATGAACCAGATTAAGCTGTTGATGGTAATTTAGTGAATAGGGGAAATTTGGTCAGGACACCGGGAAAATTCCTCTACTCTTTTCGAGAGATACCATCCACCTGGAGAACAACCAGAAAAGGCAGACAGGACTTCGGTTTAACAACTTGTCTGAAAGACGGCACCCCAGGAGTACAGGATACCCCTCAGTATTAGGATTTATCCCAAGTTTCCAGTGTGGGGCTAGAACTCCCAACCTTCCAATCTTCCAGTCTCGGAAGACAGTGTACAACTTGCTAAGCCAATGACATACAGTATACATTGGGCATCTGTTCATCAGGGTCCCTGAATAGCTGGGAATCCTTCATACCACTTTATTCTGGCCCATTACACATACACCTAGGTGTACAGTTCTGTGTATCTTCTTTATCCAGGATGATACACAGTCAGGGTTGGGCATTGTGCTGTAGAGTCTCAGCCCCAACCATCTAGGATACACATTGAGGTTGCTGTTACACTCCCCTGAGAGGCCTGACATAAATGAGTACCTCTCACCAGGCTTCCTTGCTTCCTACCCTTGGCTCCATCTCATTGTGGGGAACTTTCTTGAACCTCATGGAGCACAGACATAGTTTCCATCTCTCACATTACAGTTTTAGCTCAGTCAGCAGAGAAGAAATGTTCACGGAGCCAACTCAGATAGATATTTTGTGATTTTAATACCCTGATAGGCTGTCTCTCTGGGTTCGCATTTGAGGTCCACCTGCAAGAAGTGGACAAACTGACAGACATCATTTAGAGGCAGCACTTCCATCTTGTCCCAGTTGACTGCTCACCTAGACACCTTAGTGAAGTTTTAAGGAAGTTCAAGAGTGCTGGGACCCTATAGGCTAGAATGGATATTGTGACCAGCAGGCCATCAGCAGATACTGTAGCATTAATTAATTTATTTATTTAGTGACTCAGAAAATACCTTTGAGCGCAAGCTCTTTTACAAAGGTTCCACGTCATAGATTGCAAAACAAAGTACAATAGGAGAAAGCAAAGGTACATCACAATGAAAGATACAGCTTGGATTCAGAACTTAAAGAATAACTCAAAACATAGGTACAAGTTAAAATAACAAGAAAAACACTTTATGAGAGTGGTGGGAGGGAAATAATCAGCCACAAAGTGCCTTGTCAGTAGTTCAGAGGGACGGGAATAGCTGGCAGTGGGGTGAAGAAAGGAGGTACGAGAGAGAGGTAGGTACTGCGGTGGAGAAGAAGGTTGGGGGAAGAAGGGCGATAAGGTATAGGAAGAAATGGGGTGAGGGGAGCTGAGCTGAGAAGACATGCTAGAGTAAATGGTAGGGTGCGAGGGAGCATGGTCAGGCAGCTTGCATTAGTAGTGACTGTTAGGAAAACTCACAGGACTGGGAGTTGGGGGAGGAGGGGAAAGGTGGGATGGCGGATGCCAAAGGAGCATAACATGAACTTATTGCTGAGGCAAGTCATGAGATGGGACAGAGGGAGGGGGTACCTGAGGCCTTCCTAGTGCTTGCTGGGGGACAGAGAGCATGGTTTTGTATTCCTGAGTTTTACAACCTACTCTACTTACCTCATGACAGGACCTAATGCTACTGTATTTCCAGATGTTTAATGGCCAGGAAAAATAGAAAAGAGGATAGGAACCTAGCTAGTGCCTCTTTGAGGAGGAGCAGAAGGAGACAGGAACCCATTGGTAAGGACATTGACTGTGGTAGATGGATACAAGATTTTTATCAAGATTTTTAGTGACACACTAAAGATTGATTGAATTCAGGAAGCATGGGCCAATCCCCATCCACTAAAGAGTACAAACAATGAACCACACAACTGAATCAAATGCCTTTTCAAAACCAATGGCCAGGGGGAGGGAGGGAGAGAGAGAGGCAGAGAGAGAGAGAGAGGGAGAGAGAGAGACTAGCTGCTCAGAGCAGGCTGCACAGGGAGCACTGGTGATCTGATCCCAATTTGCCTTCTTCGAAACCTATGTGGGAAGGATGGCCCAGCCACATAAGGACCCATTTCAATCTGACTATCAAAGCCTTGACTGGGACTTTGCAGTCCACACTGATAAGGGAGTAAGGCCTGTAGTTTGGGCAAAGAGTTGGATCCTTGTCTTTCTTGGGCAGGACTGTTGTTTCTGCTCCCCTCATGGACTGTGGTAGCTACCCAGTACTATGTGCTTCCAAAAACACTTTTTGAAGTCTAGAGCCCATCACTTCAGGCATCATTTAATTAAAATCCACCAGAAATATGTCTTTTGCTGCAGATTTGTTGGCATTAGGTGCATGAATGGCTGATTTGATTTCCTGAGTGGTAGGTGAGTTTTTTTTTTTTAGAAACATCACCTCTTTATCTTTGTTTCAGGTACATCAGGACCTTTTTTCTTTTTATGGGGCTATGCATACCTATGACGTTCCAGTTTAAAAATCTGAGCCATGGGGTAGTCATTATCCAATCTCTCTGCAGTACCATGGACTAACCATAATGTCCCCTGTCCTAACCCTTCCAAACCCACTTTGGATGCACATTGGGAATAAATAGGGGTCACAAACCCAAAAGAAAGATATTCTACTTAACTGCATACCAGCATAATGTAGCACATACGACTGGGTTGGTTTCCATGGAGGAGATTGCAGGATCTGAAGAGGCCTGATTTTCATGCTGGGGCCAGGTGAAAACATTTTAGCTTTCTGAGCTATGTGCAGAAGAAACAGCAAATAATCATTATACAACAGAACCTCATGTAAACATATCCCTCCCACCCCCTCCCCATCCTACAAAATGATCCCAGAAAAGACTAAGTTCTACCCCCTTCCCTTGATCCCACCTGTGTCAACATTGCAGGCCAGAATCCCCAATATGGGTAAACCTCTCCCTAAGTGACTATGAGTGGAATCAAAAATAGCTTTTAAGTCAAGCTCAGTGACACCCTAAAAATAGGTTGAAGTTTTTGAAACTCATTCTTCTCTTAACAGAATCTGGTAAATGGTGTTTTCAGCCAGAAATGAATACATTGACTGCAAATTTGACCAGACCAAGCATTCTCTTAAGGGGCAGAGACATATCCCCCATATACTAAAATGCCCTATTTTTGGCAATGAGTGGGAGTCTATGTTGTCAAAAGGATGGAGCCCACTACATGCAGGCCAAGGGCCCCACCACCACCATCACAATCTGCTCTCTGAGCCAATCCATCAGCCTTGTTCAGTCTGATACCTCATCTAGAACTCTAATGACCATGGTATATACCTGTAGGTATACAATTTATATTCAGGCCCCCAAACAGTTTCAATCCATGGGGACACAAAATCAGGAGGCAGCTTGATGGAGAGAAGGAAAGCCCACTAAACATCCAAAGAGAGCAGGGACACACTTGTAAAAATTCCCATTCTAGAGCTTCAGGAAACCTCTGTCATAACAGACTCCCAACTTGGAAGTGACTCGGTACCGATCAAAGGGGGTGAGCAACTGCAGACTCTCTGCCCCCAACCTAGGCCCCAGCCCTCCGTATTCACATATATGTTAAAGTGCATCGCAGCCCCGTAGTAGCACAAATCAGATTACATCTATTTGCTGAGAAACAATGTAAGAGGCCAATATAACAATGTTTTGGGTAACTGAAACTTTCTCAGCCAGAGCTAGCAGATCTAGAGTGCAAACAGTCATGCAATTAGCCAGTACAGAAGTATAATTAAGAGAGTCAAATTGAAATATATTAGGAATCACAAGCGCAGTGTCCTGAAGAGTTCATGTAAAATCTAATAACTTAAGAGAAACTAAACAATCAGAAGCAAATTGCAAGAGCCGTGCCATACGTCGCAGTTCGATTTCATGCAGCCGCAACCCAGATTCGGAAACTGACTCAGAGAACCAGAAGGCCAGCTGGGGGAGAAGGACTGGGCATCCCATGGACTGTTCTCCTTCTCCAGGGGGGAGGGTGGGATGAGTACCCGGTGCTCGAGGGACTTCTGGCGGAGGCCGGGAGAACCTCAGGTGATCGGCGCCTGGAGCTAGGAGGTTCAGGGCGGATGCAGGACGTCATTGCAAGTCCTTGCCCTTGGGGGTAAAACTAGAAACAATAACGCTTACGGCCGCCACAATGAAGCCTGTCCTTGGCTTTGATTAGCTTCCAGGCCAGCTCCCTGATCCAGTCCCAGGACTGCAGCACTATGCCCCGTGCCTCAACCCCACTATGGGCGGTAAGCCAGGGGTGTCGGGGGAGTGGAGGCCGATATGGAAGTGGGATTGCAAGGTCCATGACCGGGCAGATGCACCAGCAGCCATAGGTGGAAAAAAGTACAAATTAAAAAAAAAAAAAAAAAAGGAAGAAGAAAATTGCAAGGCTGAGGGGCCTGGGTCATCAAACTCCTGTGTTAGGAGGTTCATATCCAAGACAGAAGAATTGTGTTGTGCCTCCATCCAGAGAAAAGTATAGTGGACCTGATGTAAGTATGGTACAACCCCCAGGGATGAAGTACCTCCCACCTTCCCACAGGATCGCCCCACCCATGAACCAGTATAGTATGCCAACAATTACCCACAAATTAAATTCTTATACTCTATAAATGATTCACTGGTTCAGTAGGTAACCAAGTATGGAGTAACTGTTGGTGATAATTACTTGGGTAGCTATTATAGTGAATCCTTGTGCAACATAGTATGGTGCTTATGCAACTGACTTGCATGAAGTTTATTGAGTCCTGTTGGTAGCTCTATACAGTTGGGTAGAAGATCATTAGCAGAAGTCAAAAGGATGAGGTAGTCGGTAGGGCATAGGATATATAGGGCCTTTGATGCTCTTTGTTCCCATGGAACTATGACTCTTTCAGGTCAAAGGTGGCTTAGGCACCATTCTGAGGAGGGTTCATCCCTAGAGGTGCCACAGGACCACTGGTCCCTTGGCTAAAGGAACCTTAGGGAAGATGCCCAGAAGATAAGACGTGAGCTGCTGGAGGAGGGAATGATGGTAGTAGCAAAGGAACAAGCATTCAATGATGTTTGGGGTATGCATACTTATATAGGACTTGGTGGGATGCATGTTGAGTGTCATCCACTACCCTACTGAACCCCAGGCATAGCCTTGCAGTTCTCTGTCTCAGTGGGAAACTAAACATGGAGTAACTACTGATGATGATTACTGGAGTAGCTACTATAGCGAATGCTTGTAAAATGTAATATTATGGTTATGCAACTGAATTGGATGAGGTTACTGAGTGCTGTCAGTAGCTCAGTAAGGCTGGTTAGGAGATTTTTTAGCAGACTTTGGAGGACTGAGGTTGTCAGTAGGATGCTGAATATGTATGTTGCCTTTCATGCTCTGTTCCTAAGGAACTATCACCCTTTCAGGGTAATGGTGGCACAGAGACCCTCTTAAGGAGGTTTCCACCCAGAGTTACCACAAAACCATGGTTCTCTTGGCTAAAAGTACCTTAGGGAGGATGCCCAAAAAGTCAGAACTGAAGATGTAGTAGAACTGCTGGGACATATTCTGTTAGGTGTGAGGTTAAGGCCACAGCACTGTACAAACAATGAAGAACAGAGGAGCCACCATCCAAGTTCCAACTCATCCAGCATAATGAACTAACTAAAGACATTATCTACCTACTTTTATGACCTTCAGCATGGAGGTGAGGAAACTCTTCTTGTGGAGGAAACCTCTGGGGATCCAATACGTTAAGTTACCATTCCTCCAGGCTTAATGCGATACTATCAAACCCTAATGAAATTGAGACCTGCAACATGCTGTTGTAAAGCTAAAGAGTAAGCTTCTTCTTCTGTCTTTCTGAGACTTCCATCCCCGTGGTGGAACTATGAGCTTAGCCCTGCAACACAATAACTCCCTGCCTTGAATGGAGGGGGCTCCACCCTTCTGAAGTGCAGGAAGTTTAAACCTAGTGCCAAAGGAATGCTGGGGTTACAGAAAGGAATGTTGGGGTTACAGAAAAACTCAACCTGAAAAACCAGCACCAGTCACAGACAAAATGTTATATCTGAAGCTTTATTACACATATCAAAAATAAAGTGCAATTACAAAGACACTCACATGCTCAGTGTGCTAGCCCAAAACAACAGAGAACAGCAAGAAACAGTAGAACACCAAATGGAGTTTGGTATTTCTGCTGTTTCTTGCTGTTCTCCATTTTTTGCTAGCACACTGGCTTATGTAATGTCTTTGAAACTGCACTTTATTTATATTGTAATAATAACTTTCAGGATCTGTATCTGTAGCTAATGCTTGATCTCAGTGAGTTCACTGTTTTAACCTGGCACAGTAATGGTGGAGCTGCCATTGTTGCACAGTAGTTACAGAAAAACCCCAAGGAAAATAAGAAGACTGGAAACAGGTACTTCAGGCCTTGAAGCCCTAATACTCTCCTCTGACCACAATGTGCTGATATAAGAAGAAAACTAGCACTTGAGGATCTGTTTGTTGCAATATGAAGCCAAATGGGCTAGGTGTACTAAGACCTTAAAGGGCAGTTGTTGGGGAGTGTGCTTGATTGTTGGAGACAAGTGTGGCTATTGTGGTATGTGCCCAACTGTCACTGGGGCATGTACCCAGTTGTTAAGGTGTATGCCTGAGGAAGTAGATAAAGTAGGAATGGTAGGTATGGTATGGATGGTAGGTAGTTATACCTCCCTATACATAAGTGGCATACATAATTACAGTAGTCTAGCTGCTGTATTGGTCCTTATAGGAATAGATCCAGAAGCAAATGGTTTGATACCTTTTATTGGACCAACATAGATGTACAAAAATAAAACAGTACCTACGTACCTAAACTGTTTTCGTTTTGTACATCTATGTTGGTCCAATAAAATGTATCAAACCATTGCTTCTGGATCTGTATATCTAAGTGGGTAGTAGTAGTAGTAGGCTGGTATTATTAAAGTTGAGCCCCTTGAAACATACTGTAGAAACATAGAAGTTGTCAGCAGATAAAAACCTGTTGGCTCACCTAGTCTGCCCTATATTCCCTACCTCTGCTGGGAGGCTGTTCCAGATGTCCACCACCCCCTCCGTGAAGAAGTATTTCCTCAGGTCTCCTCTTAGCCTCCTCCCCCAGCTTCATAGTGTGACCCCTTGTCCTAGAACATCTTTTTCTATGGACAATGTTACCTTCCTGTACCTTATTAATACATGTGAGGTATTTGAACTTTTCTATCATACCCCCCTTTCCCTCCTTTCCTCTAGAGGGTACATATTTAGTTCCTTGAGTCTTTCCTCACAGGGTTTTTGATGCAGGCCCTGCACCATTTTGGTAGCTCTCCTTGTACCACTTCTACCCTATCCATGTCCTTCCAGAGTTGGGGCCTCCAGAACTGAACACACTACTCGAGGTGGGGTTTTACCAGTGATCTATACAGGTATAATACTACCTCCCTCTTTCTGCTGGTGATGCCCCTTCCTATGCACTTGAGCATCCTGCTAGCCTTCTCCACTGCCTTATCATACTGTTTGGCTACCTTCAAGTCATCAGACATGATTACTCCAGGTCCTTTTCCTGTTTTGTGGTTGCTAATACCGCTCCACTAAATTGATATGATGCCCCTGGGTTTCTGTGTCCCATGTGCATGATTTTGCACTTTTTTGCATTGATACTCAGCTGCCATTCCCTTGACCATTCTTCCAGCTTTTTCAGATCATCCTTCATTCTTTCCACCCCAACCCCACCCAACAACCGTGTGCCCACTCTGTTGCAGATTTTTGTGTCATCCGCGAACAGGCATACTTTCCCCTCCAGCCCTTCTGCAAAGTTGCTGATGAAGACATTAAAAAGGACTGGGCCTAATACTGACCCCTGTGGCACCCACTGATCACCTTGCCTTCTCCAGAATGGACCGCATTTACCACCAGCCTCTGACTCCTATTGCTTAGCCAACTTCTTACCCATTTTACTACTTTTGGACGCACTCCTAGATTGCCCAGCTTGCTCACCAGTCTTCAATGTGGAACAGTGTGAAAGGCCTTACTGAAATCCAGCTAAGCCACACCTACCACTCCTCCTTGATACACTTCTCTGGTCACCTAGTCAAAGAACTCAATCAGGTTTGTCTGGCAAGACCCCCCCCCCCGTGAAACCATGTTGCCTCAGATCCTGTAATCCACTGGTTACAAGGTATTCTCCTATCCTTTCCTTCAGCAGCAGTTTTACCCACTACTAAAGTCAGGCTGACAGGTCTATAATTTCATGCCTCCTCCCTATTTCCACTTTTGTGTAGTGGGACCACATCTGCCCTCCTCCAGTCCCCCAGCAACTCCACTGTTTCTAGTGATAGATTGAACAGAGCTGTCAGAGGTGTGGCCAGCACTTCCTTGAGCTCCCCAGTATCCTAGGGTGCACCCCGTCAGGTCCTATTGCCTTGTCTATTTTTAATTGTGCTAGTTCCTTGAGGACTCTCTCCTCTGTAAAAGGACTAGTGTCCACCTCTCTTCCTTTAATGCTCTTGTCCCTTATCTTTGGCCCAGCACCTACCCTTTCCTCTATAAATACTGAGTAAAAGTAATTGTTCAATATGTCTGCTTTCTTCTGATCCTCTTCCTCGTAAACTCCTCCTTCCCCTTTTAGCCTTACTATCCTACCTTTGGTCTTTCTCTTCTTCTTTATATATCTAAATATATACAGTGTATGTCCTTGGAGAGGACAGAAACCACCCGAGCAGTCTGTTGGGTAAACTGATGAGAAGGGGATTAAAGGTCCATGTGACAGGGTTGAATAAGACCCTGTTCCATTTGTTATGCAGAAAGAGTTAAAAGCAAGGATCTGTACTATCCTCTCTTTGTCTGTCTCTTGTCTGTCTAATTGTGCAATCAGATTTTTTTGGTGAGACCTAGGAAGTGATCACTCTGACAGTCTTGTGATTTCCCCTTCCCACTATCTCCCTGCCTTCACTTGCTGTTTCTTGCTGTTTTTATCTTTTCTTCCACTTGCTAATCTGTAGTTATAAAAATATATACTAAGATTGGAGAGAAGCTAAAGAGCCGTGAGGCCTATAATTGCTTTTTACAACTAATAATGACAAGGAATAATACCAGACAGAATCAGAGTGTCTAATTGGGATTTAAACAAAGACTTGGAACTGCTAGAAATAACCTCTACTGGTAAGGCATTCCAAGGTTTTATGATACGTAAAGTATAGAAACATTTCCGTTGCATTAGATTGAATTTCCTTTGTTTTAGTTGGAGCGGGGTGACCTCTAAGGTTAAAAATGTCATCCTTAAACACCAGTCCTAGGTTGGTCAATAAACATGGATCCTTCATGATATCAAACATAAGAAGGAGATCCCCTCTTAGCCGCCGAGTAGTGAGTGACATTAAGTTCAATGAAATTAATCTGGATTCATATGACTCATTTTGTAGACCTTTAACAAATTCAGTATAGCGTCTTTGTACTTTCTCCAATCACAGAATGTCATGTTTCCTAAAGGGGCACCATAATGGGGAAGAGAAATCCAGATGTGGACGAACATAGGCTCTTATAAGTACACCAGTACATTGCTATTACTTGATTTAATGTTTCTCTTGATAGACCAGATAACCCTGTTAGCCTTAAGTATTGCCAAATTAATTTGTGAATCGGACCCGGAAATCATCAGACACTAACACCCCCAAGTCTTTCTCTAGACCAGTATTGGTCAACACTCTATTGTCTAATATAAAAGCATGAGAGGGATTGTTGATACCAAAATGCATAACCTTGCATTTATCGTGGTTCAATTTCATGTCCCAAGTATTTATCCATTTAGTGATGTAATCCAGATCATTTTGAATAGATGCAATCTGCTCTGAGTTGGAACACAGACCTCCAATTTTTATGCCATCCACATATTTAATGGTATTAGAAGTGTAGCTATCTGTTATATCAGCTATAAAAAGCTGAAAGAGACTAGGGCCCAAAACAGAGCCCCGTGGTACTCCACTAGTGATTAACCCCAGATCAGACAGTTGTCCATTAATCAGAACTCACTGAGTTCTGTTAGTCAACCAATTGGATATCCATCTTACAATAGTAAGAGAAATATTAACGGAAATGAGTTTATGCATTAATGCCCAACGGGGAAGAAGGTCAAAAGCTTTACTAAAGTCGATATAAATCACATCATAGGAGGAGTTTGTTGTCTAGCTGTAAACTGACATCCTCGTAGAAACACAATAAGTTGGTCAAGCAACTACGGCCCTTCTTAAATCCATGTTGTTCAGCATCTAAATTAACCAAGGTAGAGGAAATACTATATTTTATCAAACTTTCCAAAATTTTGCACATTGGGGAGGTTAGACTAATTGGTCTATAATTCTCCCAATGAATTTTTGGTCCTTTTTTGTGCAAAGGAATCATGTGCAGTTTTCCAAAGTTCAGGCACAAAGTTTTGATTTATACAATGTTAATAAAGTAGTTTAAGGGGTACAGCCAAACTGCCTGCCAACAAATATAAAAGGTGCCCCGATACATCATCCAGTGATGCACTCATTTTCCCTTTAAGGGTAATCAGATTAGCGTGTACTTCAGATTCAGAAATGGTAATGTTCCCATCTGTAGAATCTTTGATTATGTCCACAGTTTGTTCGTTTGAAAACATTTTACAAAAATTAATGTTAAATAAATTTGCCATTTCAAGGGATCATGAATTAATGTATCATTTAACTGGATCAGCCCTACTTGACAGGTGGGTTTCTTAAGAGAGTTTATATATGCAAAAAAGGACTTACTATTTTCCTTACTTGCATTAACTGCTAATCTAAGCTCCCATGATTTTTTTGTTTTTCTAATACAATTTTTACATTTCTTTTGAATATTAAGGTATAAACACCATTTGTTGGAGTTTGTAATTTCAGATATGCTACATACCGTTTTGTTTTGTTTTTTTAATAAGATTTTTATTGAGTTATTCATCCATTTAGGCTTATATTGACTAGAGGTGTTTTTTAACTTAGTCGGGATGAACATATTCCTTAAGTTAGTAATTTTATTATATAGGATAGTAAAATACTTCCCAATGCCTACAGTATTTAGACTAGATTCCCAATCCTCACTATCCAAACCAGTTATGATACTAGAGATATCAGCTTTTTCATACAGTGGCGTGAAAAAGTATTTGCCCCCTTCCTGATTTTCTCTATTATTGCATATTTGTCACACTGGATGTTTTCAGGTCTTTAGACAAAATATAATATTAGATAAAGGGAACCTGAGTGAACAAATAACACTTTTTTTTACTTATTTCATTTATTTAATGAAAAAGTTAACCGAACACCAACTGGCACTGTGTGAAAATAAGTGCCCTAGTTAAATCAACCCAATTAAAGGGACAATTAGAGTCAGCTGATTGAACACAGCCAGGCTTGATACAATAGCCCTGCTCAATATAAACCTCACTTATTTTGGCCCACCATCAGAGTCACGTTGCCAGCACAAAGATTCAACAAGCACATTATGCCATGATCAAAGGAAGTTCCTGTAAGATCAGAAAAAATTTGTTGCCTCTATCAGTCTGGAAAGGGTTACAAAGCTATTTCTAAGGCTCTGGGACTCCATCGTACCACAGTGAGAGCCATAATCTCCAAATGGAGAACACTTGGAACAGTAGTGAACCTTCCCAGGAGTGGCGGCCTGCCAAAATTACTCCAAGGCGCAGTGTAAAATCATCCAAGAAGTCTCAAAGGATCCTAAAACAACATCCAAAGAACTGCAGGCTTCTCTTGCCTCAGCTAAGGTCAGTGTTCATGACTCCACAATCAGAAAGAGACTGGGCAAAAATGGGCTCATGTGAGTAGCAAGGAGGAAACCACTGCTAACCAAGAAGAACATAAATGTTCATCTCTATTTGCCAAGAAGCACCTGGATGATCCAAGCCTTTTGGGAAAATTTTCTATGGACAGATGAGTCCAAAGTGGAACTTTGGACAACATGGATCCCATAATGTCTCGATAAAGCAAACACAGCATTCCACAGTAAGAACACCATACCAACAGTCAAACATGGTGGTGGTAGTGTGATGGTGTGGGGATGCTTTGCTGCCTAAGGACCTGGATGACTTGCCATAATTAAAGGAACCATGAATTCTGCTCTGTACCAGAAAATTCTTAGGAGAATGTCCAGTCATCCTTCCGTCAGCTGAAGCTGAAGCGTAGTTAGGTCATGCAACAAGACAATGATCCAAAACACAAAAGCAAGTCCACATCAGAATGGCTAAAAAGTAAAATTAAAGTTTTGGAGTGGTCTAGTCAAAGTCCAGACTTAAACCCAATAGAGATGCTGTGGCAGGACCTGAAACGAGCAGTTCATGCTTGAAAACCTACCAAATGTTACTGAATTAAAGCAGTTCTGCGAGGAAGAGTGGGTTAAAATTCCTCCACATCGATGTGAAAGACTGATATTGAATTATAGGAAGTGTTTGGTTACAGTCATTGCAGCTAAATGTGGCATAACCAGTTATTAAGTGTAAGGGGGCAATTACTTTTTCACACAGTGCCAGTCGGTGTTGGTTAACTTTTTTTCATTAAATAAGTGAAATTAAAAAAAAAAACAAGTGTTATTTGTTCACTCAGGTTCCCTTTATCTGATATTACATTTTCTCTAAAGACCTGAAAACATCCAGTGTGACAAATATGCAATAATAGAGAAAATCAGGAAGGGGGCAAATACTTTTCACGCCACTGTATATATATATATATATATATATATACACAGTATATATATATATATATATATATATATATATATATATATATATATATATATATATATACATATATATATATGTTGGAACTGTTCTTCAACAAAACTGCCATATGTTCTAAATCAAACCTAATGGAACAGTGATCACTATTCCCAATTGGTGTGGAAACATTAAGGTTGTTGAGAACCAAACTGCTACTGTAAAGAACAGGATCCAAGATATTATGACCCCTAGTTGGCTGCTCTACACCCTGAGTAAGATGACACTGTTTACAAACATTAAATAGTTTTCTACCTGAGCATGTGATGGCTACATACCCTTTCCAGTGAATTTCTCCTAGGTTAAAGTACCCTGTAAGCATAATATCCCCCAAAGTACAGGCTGTTTCTATTTCTGAAATGAGTATGTCAAGAAGGTCAGTGGAGGCACTGGGCATGTGATAGCAAACTCCTAAAATGAGATGTTAATTTTTATTTAATATTAGTTTGATCCATAGTGACTCTGAAGGACTAGCAGGAGACTTGACTTTATTTGAGATATCGACAGACTGTAGTGATTCCTTAAGAAAAATGGCTACCCCACCTCCCTTTTTATTCTGTCTATTATGTTTATATAGAATGTACCCGGATAGTGAGAGATTCCAGCTATCTTTGTCATCACTCCATGTTTTAGTAATCATTATCTCATCGGTATTGTCTACTGCAAGTAAGGCTTGTAGCTCATCTATTTTATTATTCAGGCTTCTGGCATTAAAATATGTATATTTTAATTGTAACAATTTTTTTAAGGTGTATGCTATAGCCAATAACCTCTGGGGGGAGGAGCTAATCTCTCCCCCAGAACAAGCAGTTTAAATGATCATTTATGTATTTCAATATATGTTCTCCCAGTACTTGATTTCCCTTACAACTCAAGTGGAGGCCATCTCTACAAAAAAGTTCTGGTCTACCAACAAATTCCTCCCAGTGGGCGAGACATACTTGATTTTGCTTGAGGCATCTGAAATGAAGCCAATTATTAAACTTATGTATTTTATTATTAAATGCATCAGAAGCTCTTGGGACTGGTAAAATTTCAGAAAAGGCAATCTCGCATCCAATATCCACCAGTATATTTGAGAGTGCCACAAGATCTTTCTTTATATCCAATAGATCAGAGTGTTGAAAATCATTTGTACCAACATGGAG
The DNA here is from genome assembly GCA_016271365.2 of Neoceratodus forsteri. Classification (NCBI taxonomy): domain Eukaryota; kingdom Metazoa; phylum Chordata; order Ceratodontiformes; family Ceratodontidae; genus Neoceratodus; species Neoceratodus forsteri. The sequence continues at coordinate 1,047,113,755 of CM028131.1, forward strand.
AACTACTAGTGGGTTTGGGGTACAATTATTTAAGATATTATGAACCATGTGTGATATATTAGAGATCCTGGCACCTCTGAAACTAGAGCATCTGCGATTTGCTTTGTCTGGATTGCATATTGCCCTATCCAAATATTTGATCATAGAATCCCCCAGTACAAACACTTGCCTAGTGGTATCATAAGGAATCTGTAAGGTCTCCATCTGATTAGTATGGTTACCTAAGGGAAGCACACTGTCAAGTACTGGCCTTGAGGAAGAGACATCAAATGGTACCAGTGGGGTATTTGAGGGAGGAGGGCAACAATTTTGGGGAGCCAAGGGGACTACAAGTTGTCACAGGGATATCACCAGGGTCATCAATTTTGACACTGTTGGGAGAGGTATCATCCAAAGAAATAGTAGCTCCATCACAATTATCAACCACATTTAAGGAATCAAATCTATTGTGTGTAGTCAGAGAGAATTGTGTGGCCTTACATCCTTTTTTATAAGCTCTTTTGCCTTGTACCTCATACCAGTGATCGTCCAAATGTTCAGTATTATATTGTTCCCTGGGGCACTTTCTTGTGCTACCACTATGTGATTCAAAGGTAGTGCCAGTAGTGAATTCATTAGTATTTTGAGGGTCTAAAGCAGGCAGAGACATAGCACCATCAGTTGGGTTTGTAATAATACATGACTGGGTTTGACTAAGAGCAAAAAACCTAGCCTTCATTTGGCACTGACTTGCTTCCAATTCTGACAGCCCAGCATTAAACATGATAACTGCCAGCTTTAGAGAGACTCATTTTCCAGACATTTCTCACAAGCGAAACTTTTCACGGAGTCACTTGCCTCACTAGTACTATACATTTTGCAACTTATACAATAGTTTCCATGAGTAGATAACACAGATATGCCAGAATCTGACATGATAATGTTATAAGGTGTGTCACCAAACCAGTAAAACACACTTCAGCACTCAATAAATGTGGTTGAACCAAGTTATGATTCTCACAACGGTTTACAGTTACAAATAAATGAAATACCTGCTCAGGCTGCTCACACTAAACACGCAGAACATGCACAGATGCGCATGTCTCTGCACATGTCTCCATGCACAGTGCCATGCATGCCCTGCCCGGCTCACCCTGCTCACCGATAGGTTGGCTTTTAAAGCAGTATGTGACCTGGAAGTAGTGTATAAAGGTCACAAAGCCCACAAACTCAAAATACTGCAATTTGAGCTAAAACTGTGCACCCAACACATATATCAAGTGTTAGGAGTTACAAACTTGAATATTATATGCCCCAGAAAGTTGACAGTTGTAATCTGTAGTTCAGTAATTCGCTGCATACCGACAACTACAGGCTTTTCCTAATTCCTGTGTAACAGGAATAAGAGGCTCCAGACGTACAAGATACAATTTAGTAAAAATAAATAGCATCATAGTATAGGCCAGCTAAACACAGTGCAATACATATAGTGTACTGGCAGAGATTTAAAATAAGTATTTCAAGCACCTTGCTGACCGATAGATCAACTTTTAAAGCAGTACGTGACCTGGAAGTAGTGTCTAAAGGTCACAAAGCCCACAAACTCAAAATACTGCAATTTGAGTTAAAACTGTGCGCTCAACACATATATCAAGTGTTAGGAGTTATAACTCGAGTATTATATGCCCCAGAAAGTTTACAGCTAAAAACTGTAGTCTGTAGTTCCCTCGTGGCTACCTACAAACTACAGGCTCTCTTCCTATTTCCTGTATAACAGGAATAAGGGCTCCAGATGTACAAGATACAATTAGTAAAAAATAAATAGCAGTTTAAGGTATATAGCATTATAGTATAGGCCAGCTAAACACAGAGCAATATGTGGATCTTTATGTGAAACTGGGTTCTCTGGTTTGCAAATGAATGTGGTTATATTGTTGAAATGATTGCAAAAAGCTATTTGGAGCTCAGGGGGTTAAACTTAAGATGCAGTTTGACCTCCACAAGCTCATTTGCAGAGTTGTCAACAGGAGATCAGTTCTGGAACACAATGTTCTATTCTGTTGCACATGCAAGGAATGAAACAGACAAAGTTTTGATACATTTTGTGAGACACAGGATGTCTCTTAACGAGCTCAGGATGCAGAAATTAATTTCCAGGCAAAGACTTCTTATAAAAAGAGAGTAATCTTTTGTTGGAGAGAGAGAGAGAGATAGAAATTTAGAATCAGAGATACACTCAGTGGAAGGACTTAATTTTGTTTGAACTGCCTGTATAAAAGCTACCAGGACACCAAGACGCACTTCAAAGTCCAAAGTTCAAAGTAAGTACAGCTGACTCAAAGGATACTTGCCATAATCTTTATTTGGAGAGCCACAGTGAGCACTCGCACGCCTCAGTGCTTCATGTCTATGACATGATGCTTCATCAGGAGGTGGGTGTATAAAAGCTATCCTGCACAATTCTCTTTTTTGTGTTATTGTTATTTTTTTATAACTGCTTCTGGTTTTCCTATGCTTCCAAACCTTTGCTTCAATGACAGTCCAAAAAGTATTAGGAGCAAAGCATGCCCATGGTGATAGCTGGAAGCAGGAGGAAAGGCCTAACCAGAGGCAAGGCCTAGCAGGGAAGTGGACAACTCACAGAAAGCCTTAGGAGCAGAAGTGGGAGGGGACCAGTAGGCAGGTAGACTGACCATAGGCCATGGCAATGTAAAGCAGACTAGTTGTCCCAGATGAGTATAGGGAGGCTTGAGAAAGCAAGAAATGATGAGCAGGACAGCATGAGGCTTGCAGGCACTCACGGACAGGGACATGGTCCTGACAGTCAAAGGCCTGAACCCAAACACCAGTACAAACACAAACATTCTAGCACTGCACAGTGAATGCATGCAGGTGCTGATGCAGAGGCTGGCTAATCTCCTGAACACACAGCAAAGCATGGATGCAGTGCACACTATAGGAAGCACAGATAGTTCACAAACAGCTAGATTGCAGTTGCTAGAAAAATGTGTTTGGCTAAAACAGCCAAGGTAGGTATACTCACATACATTAAATCCCGTCACCAAGGTGCCCCAGTGCTTCACTATGTCAAGCTTCTTATCAGGGGGTGGGGTTCTGAGCTACTAAGATGCCTTTAAAAGGTTCTGGGCCACTATGTCATGATCTTTGGCATGGGTGATGCTCACAAGTACAACAAAAGTGTTGCCATGGTAATGAAGATCGAGATTCCCCCTGCACCTTAAAATAAAAAAAGTGCTAAATAGATAACATTTGTATTCCAACAGTGCAGAGAAAATAAACAGATTACAGACTTAAATTTTAAGAATAAAGTGCATTGACTGAAGCATATCTTTAGATCAAAGAAAAAAGTTAATATTTTGAGGTTTTGAAAGGACAAGCAAGACAGTATAATATGGATTGAAACAAGCAGACTGCCTTGGCAGCACTGACCCTTATTGTGATTACCCCTGATTCAACTGCATGAATTGTGCTCATAGGGGTCAGCTTGATTCGAGGAATGCTGACCAATAATAGCACTGCAAGGACTACATCCTTCTTGACGTACCCTGGATGCATACCTCCCTCGGCATGAGTGCCATAAGCTACGCCATCCCTTCAGTGTGGAATCTCATCCAGTCAACACTTAGACTCACCAGCATAATTTCTTTAAATATCTTCAAATCACTGACACATAAACACTTCCCCATAGTCTGCCTCTGTCATAAGAAATACTACCCTCTCTAGGTTTTTGACATTGACTAATGTTGGTCTGACACATACCCCATTAGACAATGCTTCATGTAGTATCCTTTGCCTTTTTACAGCCCTAGTCATCCTTGATCTTGCAGCACTTAGCTTGCGCTGCCATACTCATTTGTAGGCTCCATTTAGATTATGTCACATACTCTTATCCCTGCCTCCCTCTCATCTGAATTTATGTATCTCACCTTACCTCTGTTCTGTCCGTTCTCTCAGCCCAGTTCTGATATTTATTATAAGCTCCATCAAATACCTACTGTTCAGCTATGCTATCTCTGTCTCAGTCCCTTCATGTACTGGTTCATCTCTGAAAACTGTATCTGCCAAATGACATGCCTTGCTCTGCCTGTATTTATTTTTTTATTTATTTAGCTTTTGTTTACTGGGTAAGTACACTAGACAAGTATTATGCCTATTTTCAGGAACGACCCGGGAGAGCACAACATGTAGAGTACATACAAGGCAACTTGGGGGGAACAGCATATTACAGGAAATAATAACAAGTGTGGAAAAGAAGATGCACAATCAACAATTACACAACGTATAGAGGGTACATAAATTGACACTAGGGGCAGCAGAATTCAACTAGATTCATTTCACTAAGGGGGGGCTTAGGACAGTCACACACCATTGATTGTTTTAGATGAGACCACAGGGAGGTGTGAAAGATCCCATGGGAGGGGGCCGAGTGGACATGATCAGGGAGAGAGTTCCAGAGTCTGGGTGCATACGCAGCAAAGTCACGGTCCCCCATAAGAGTATGGGTGGGGACTTTAAGCAACCCAGCAATCTGGGGACCTAAGGGTGGTAGTGGGGTCCATTTTTGGGAGGAGTTGAGCCAGTCCCTTCGGAATGCCAGTAGTGAGCACCTTCCCAGAGAAACTTCCAACAATGAATTCCAGGTATTCGGCTGGGGGGAGCCAGCAGAGTTTGTTGTAGAGTTCACAGCGATGGGTGAGTTTGGGGGCAGCTAGTGCAAACCGACAGATATTATTATATGCCATGTTCCACCTGGCAAGATGAGTTTGGGGGGATCGAGCAAATAAGTGAAGTCCATAGCTGAGGGAGGGAAGAAGCACTCCTCTCGCAAGGGCAAGTCTAGCCCCAGGGGTTAGGTTGTATTTGGCCCTGCAGGCCAAGCCAAGCTTGCAATTTGTTGTTCTACAGATGTTAAGGATATGACTCCCCATGTCAAGTTGGGGGTCAAGAGTAACATCAGGATATTTGATTGAGGTCACTGTTGGCAGCGAGGGTCCACCCTCACTAGTTATGTTGAGCAAGGCTGATGAGGCTTTGATCTTGGCCGTGGAACCAAAGAGCATGGCCTGTGTTTTTTTTAGGTTCAAAACCAGTTTGTGGTTAGTAACCCAGGCCAAGACTTTGTTGAAATCTTCGGACAGGCTCTGGTTTAGGGCAGTGGCATTTTGAGAATGGGCCACTATCACCAGATCATCCGCGTATAGGGTGGCTTGGCAATGAGAGATCGCCAAGGGCAGTTGGTTAATAAAGAGTGAGAATAGGAGGGGGCCTAGCACCGATCCCTGAGGGACTCCCATGGTCACTGCCCTGGGCTCCAAGAGGGCCTTGTTGAAGCAGGTACGCTGCTTTCTGCCCTTCAGGTAGCCCATTAACCAATTCATGGCATGGGTAGAGAGTCCAAGTGACCACAGCTGCACTCCAAGTAGTTCGTGATTGACAAGGTCAAAGGCTTTTGACAAGTCAATAAATATGGCACCCGATACTTTGCCCTGGTCCATGGCTGATCTGATGCTTGAAGTTACAGTAATCAGGGCAGTTGTGGTGCTATGTCCCCTTCGAAAGCCATGCTGGGCCTTGGATAGCAGCTCGTGGGTGTGTAAATACTCCGAGAGTTGTTCGGCCACCACCTTTTCTAGAAGTTTGCTAAGGGATGGGAGAATAGCAATTGAGCGATAGTTGTCAGGAAGTTTGGGATTGCCCTGCTTCAGAACAGGGACAGTCCTCGCCTCCTTCCAGATATCGGGGATATTTGCACTTATTACCTATAATGTATGTTAATCATCTCCAAATGTGTACTGTATATGTTTCATGCACCAATATTTTGACCATATGTTTACCATTTGCTATACACATTGTACTTTGTCTCTTTTATGTATCAGGACCTCCTTGTGAATGAGCCTGCTCAATTGAGTATTTCCTGCAATAACATTGAAACTGAAATTGAATTGAATTGAAATTGAAGGAAAGAGAGACATATAAACAGCAATTAACATAATAACCATAACAAGTAAAAGATTACAGTGGTAATTCATGAATGAATAACTACAAAGACAATAAAACTGTTCATACTTGCCCTATGCACCAGAAACACTTTTACATCAAAATATAGTACATCAAAGGGAATGAAACAAATGCAAACAGCTTCATGTCTAGTTTCTCTACTTGGTTACAAAAAGGGTTTAAGGTCTCAGTCTTCACTGAGACCTTTGGTTTTAGACTGCCTAAAGTGAAACTCCAAAAAGTTTCCCTCTGTAGTAACTTCTTCAGTCTATCACCATCCACTCCCACCCCTCACCCCAATCTCTCTTAATGAATTCTAAACCCCAAAAATGCATGGCATTAGGGATAGATGTATGGTATTCATGGAAATGTGCCTTTACTGATATGTCACAATTGTAATTTCTGATACTTATGGCATGTTCTAAAATTCTTTCCTTGAGAAGTCTGAGAGTGCAACCCACATAAGGTTTTGAACAGTCACACCAGAAAATGTAGACCACATAACTGTTTGTCCAGTTAGTAAATTCTCTGATTTGGACTGACTTTTAAATACGTGGGAGTGTGAACTCTTTTATCTAAGTAGATGCACTGCAATTACTGCGGTTGTACATGTCTGCAGGTTTCGGGGATAGCCACATCAGGTGATCCTGTTTTTTAGTGAGTTCAGTGAACATGCTATGTACAACATGATCCTTGAGGTTTTTTACATGTTTTTAAAGAGATGAGGGGTGTCTCTCCTACTGCTGCTGCTAATTCTGGATTTCTATTCAGAATCGACCAAAACTGGAACACTACCCCACCAGTTGTAACTGACAAGTTATTACATTTGGTGACAAAAACAATTTTCTCTTGTTCCAAGGATGTTTTCTGCTTAGGTTTGAGAAGTTAGGATCTCCCAATGTTGTATAATCTAGCAAAAGCTACTTTGAGGCATCTCTCATCATATCCACTATCTCTGAAATGTTGCATCAAGTTCATAGCCTTTTTCTTAAGGTCTTCATCCCTGGATCCGTTCCTACAAAGTCTGAGGAACTGCCCATAGGGTATGGATTTTATGAGGCTTCTAGGATGATGGCTATCTGCCCTCAGGAGACTATTTGTAGCAGTTTATTTTCTATAGCTCTTACTAAACACCTTATTATCCTAGAATACAGTATCACATCCAGAAAATTCAGAGATCTTTTCCCCACAGATCAGGTAAGTAGTAAGTTAAGACTGTTTGTATTTAGCCATTCTACAGACTGTTTGCTTCAGCGTCTGTAGTATCCCACACATAGATCACTATGCAGTCTGCATAAAGGTTGATCTCAAGATTCATGACTACCTGCTTTTCCTATAAACCAAGAAGATTTACTAATGAGGGTGCCATAATTACCCCCATCACTGTCCAACATGTTTGTAGGAAACATTCCCCATCAAAAATAAAATAATTATGTTGTCACACACATTCCAGAGATTTTTGAATAAATTTGATGAGAAATTCGTCACAAATTTTACTTCATGTAAGAAATGCTCACAAAGGTAAATACCTTGATCATGTCTTACTGTATATAAGTGTATAGAGACACCTCATCATTCCCTAAGAACATATTTTTATTTATTTATTTAGAGATTCAGAAAAGACCTTTGAGCGCAAGCTCTTTTACAAAGGTTCCACATCATAGATTGCAAAACAAAGAACAATAGGAGAAAGCAAAGGTACAGTACATTACAATGAACGATACAGCTTGGATTCAGAACTTACAGAATAACTGAAAACACAGACAAGTTAAAATAACAAGAATAACACTTTATGAAGGTGGGGGGGATAAGCAGCCACAGCGTGCCTTGTCAGTAGTTCAGAGGGATGGGGATAGCTGGTAGTGGGGTGAAGAAAGGAGGTGCAAGAGAGAGGTATGTAATGCAGTGGAGGTGAATGGTGGGGGAAGAAGATCGATAAGGTATAAGGATAAATGGTGGGGTGAGGGGAGGCTGAGTAGAGAAGACATGCTACAGTAAATGGTGGGGTGTGAGGGGGCATGGTCAGGCAGCCTGCATTAGTAGTGACTGTTAGGGAAACTCACGGGACTGTGAGTTGGGAGAGGGGGAGGGTGGGGTGGTGGGTGTCAAAGGAGCATGACGCAGACTGATTGCTGAGGCAAGTCATGAGAAAGGACAGAGGAAGGGGGTTCTCTTTCCGCTTAAAAATGATTCATTTTCCCCAGAATAAACATGGTGTCTCTTTAGTAAGATGGCAAGTCTGTTACATATCTTAAGAAAAAAATCTATGAACCTGCATAGATTCTCGTTTCAGGAATTTTAGGCAGGCCATATATAGCTGGAGTAGTAGGTATGGAATTGAAAATATACTGAAACTCATTTTCCAAGATATAGCCTGCCAATTTGGCCCTGTCTAGCAGATTCAATAATTTCCCCTGAAATGTTTGCGTGGGGTCAGATGTGAATTTTCTGTAGTATATGGTGTCAGACAGCATAGTCAAGATATTCTCTTTATAAAACTGCTTTGTCATAATAACTATGTTGCTATCCTTGTCTGCAGGTTTAATCTGAATGTCTTGATTAATTTTAAGATCATATAATGCCTTTCTTTCTGGCATGTTGAAATTTTTGCAGACAAAGGGTGCATTGTCAGATGGGATTTTTTTCAACATCCCTGAGAACAACTTTCTCAAATGCCTTTATAATTCGGTTGTTTCTGTATGGACAAAACTGTGATACAGGCTTAAACATGGATTTCCTGAGTTCATTAAACTTTCTTCTGGTTATGTCAGAAAAATCAGAGTTTCCTCTTCATGTTGTGACCTGCTGGTATTTTCAAGGAGTAAGTGTTCTAGTGCCTCCAGGTTCAGCATGTCTTGTTCTGTCCAGGTAGACATGTTCAATGAGTCAAAATCCAAATCTTCTGTTCCCAGAGTCTCCAATAGGTTCTCTAGTCCAGAGTCCAAAAAGGTTCTGCATTGATCAGTTCACCAGTAATTGTAAAGTAAAATCACATGGTTTTGTAAGGTTTGGGATTACATATGCGAAAGTTTTTAAACAAATTTTGTGACAGTTTAGAGAGATCTGGTTTAATTTAAAAAAATGTCCAAGAGTTCTTGGGGCAAAAAGGACAAACCATGTGATAATACTGTGATTTGGTGTTGACTCAATGTAGTATTAGTTAGATTAACTATTTCTGTTGTCCCTCATTTTGATGCCTCAGCTCGTAGTGAATGCCCCCTCCCCCTTGTGCCCCACCTTGTTTTGCATTTTTGGTTTTTGCTTTTTTTCTTTCATTTTTTTTTCATTTGGCCTTTGGGTAAAAAACAGACTGGTTAAGATGTATTGGGGCTGAGGATTTAGTATCCAAGCACTCTGTAGTGTTTGGGACTTCCTGAGGTTGAACAGAGGTGGTATTTGCTGTACTGGTATTAGTTTTCCTGTTCCTTGAGACAGATCTACCACGACCTTGTGATCTGTTACATCTTGACCAGGAGAAAATTCTTCCTTCATTATAGTCTCCAGCATCCCTGTCTACTTTTTTCTGCTTCTGTTTAATAACCTCAAGTTCATACTTCTCCAGCCTTTCTTTCCAATCCTTGTCCAGATCAGCAAACTCTGGTAATGTTGAAAAAGCCAAGAGGTCTTTCCTAACAGTTGCAATCTTCTGAGTGACTTTGCAATGTTTAATGATTAGCTTGATGAATCATCTTCTACCAGCAGCGTCCATTTCTGCCCAACCCTCATGGCTGTTGAATTCCTCAGGCCTTCTGATGGGATTTTCGTGATGCAGAGGCCCTGTGGTGCTTGGTTCTTCTCCAAATACTGTTCCAATGTGGCAGTGTTGTATTTGAGATTTGTCTCACTAAAAAACAACTTCTCCAGAGCTGCTCTTGTGTGCTGGATGTTTGTTCCAGTCTCAACCTTCCTTGTTCTTTCTGAACTCTTAGCTAGCAGTGCCTCCCAGACTAAAAGGTGCATCTGTGCTCTGATCGTTGCCTGTGGCACTGGCTCCAAGCATGCTAGTGGTATTCACTAAGGAACTGAACTGGCAAAGTACTGATGGTACACTGGGAGGTTCAGATATTAATGTAATAAGCCTGCAAGCACTCAAATGAATTGCTTCCACAACATACTAAAACGGTTCCTGTGCTAAGGGATGCCTGGAGCAGCTCAGCAGAGAAGACCTCTGTACAAACACAACAAACATGCTGGCACTGCACAGTGCATGTGTGCAGGTGTTGCTGTCAGGGCTGGCTAACCCCCCCCCTCCCAAACACACAACAAAGCTGAGATGCAACACACTGTGGGAAGCAAAAATAACTCACAAACAGCTAGGTTGCAGTTGCCAGAAAAATGTATATATCTAAAATAGCCAAGGCAGGTATACTCACATGCATTAAATCCCTTCACCATAGTGTCCCAATGCTTCACTACATCAAGCTTCATCGGGGGTGGGGTTCTGAGCTACTAAGATGTCTTTCAAAGGTTCTAGACTACTACATCATGACATTTGGTGTGATGTTCTCAAGCAAAACAAGGGTAAGGTAACAGCTTGAGATTCCCCTGCACCTTAAAATAAAAAAATGCTAACTAGATAATGTTTGTATTCTAACAGTGTAAAGGAAATAAACAGCTTAAAGTCTTTAACCTGTTTATTTTCTCTGCACTGTTGTAATGCAAACATCTATTTAGCAAAGTGCAGGGGGAATCTCAAGCTTGGTTACCATGGCTGCACTTTTGTTATGCTTGTGAACATCACACTAAACATTATAATGTACTACAGTAGCCTGGAACCCTTAAAAGACCTCTTCAATCAATCAATCAATCAATCAGTCAATCAATTTTAATTTTTTACTGGAGAGTATGTGAGCAAAAATGCCCATTTTTACAAACGTCCAGTTTTAAAGATATTTTTACAATCGAGACAGTGTACATCAGTGAAAAGAAGGTTGCACCTTTTACAAGGAAAAAGGTATAAATGGAATATAATATATACAGAGTCAGGTACCTTAAAGTGCCATGGAAAGAAACTGCAGGGGTAAAGTATTAACAATCAAACATTGTACTATAAACAGTAGCTTACATTAAATTCAGAGGCTCACTGTCTTCAGACCAATCTGAAGATCCAAGACACCAAACAAGGGCAGCTACTAGCGGCCCAGGGGTAAGTGAAAAGGGGGGAGGGGTAGATGGTGCAGAAAGTGTAAAGGGAGTGTGTGGAAGGGGAGGAGAAGGGGAGGAGTTGGATGTGGAGAAAAGGGATTTTCTTTTTCGTTCTGAGGGGGACGCTGACCAGGGCAGACACAGGTAGTTGTATTCAGGAGGTAGTCCTTGAGGGTGTGGTTGAAATTACTGCTGGTGTTACATGCCTGGATTTCTTGAGACAGTGTGTTGTACAGCTTGGGGCCCTTGTAGGTAATGGAATTCTGGGCATGCATGGTGTGACAGAAAGGGATGTCAAAGATGTGGCATGAAGCACCTCTAGTACAGCTCTTAATGACCATTTTTGGGAATATAGATGTGATGCTTGGTGGCAATAAGTTAATGCTTGACTTGTGTAAAAATGAGAGGATTTTTTTTTATTTTTTTAAATTCAAGTTTATTGAAATTCCAGAGTCTGCATACCATAACAAGTCATACATAATGTACATGTTTGTATATTTCATAAACACTGTAAGTCATTAAAACCATAGAAGCTTAATTTCCCTCATTTTATCTCATTTCCCTCTTAAGTGTATGCTCAGATCCCCATCTCTTAGACCCTCCCTATGAAAGTAGTGCTCTGTTTTTTTTTCCTCTCTCCCACTCTTCAGGATCCACTTAAAGACCTAATCCCAGGCTCCATCTGGTCCATTTACGGATATAGCTATTCATCTTGAAATTTATCTTATCTGTTAGTTCTTCCATTTCCCTTATTTCTTTTATAATGGAATACCATTGAGGTAGATCAGGAAAGTCGGGAGAAAGCCATTTCTTGGTGATTGATTTATGGGCCACTGCCAACAATACACCCCAGAGGTACACGCTGTCAGCACCCCTCACCTCCTCAGGAGGTATCCCCAGAACTAAATTCTTTATTGTAAGTTGTGTGGTACAGGACAATAATGTCTCCATTATTCTAGAAACTCCCTTCCAGAAGGGGCGAAGAGCCTCACACTCCCAAAAGATGTGAGAGTGATGTGCCACTTGGGCACCGCATCCCCTCCAGCATTGCAAGGCTACTCCTGTGCCCCACCTGCTCTGACTTTCAGGTGTGTAAAAGAATCTCACCTTCATTTTCCAGATGAATTCTCGCCAGTTGGGTGAGAGAGTAGTTTTATTTACTGTCTGAAATATTGCACACCACTCTTCTTCAGATATTGTTAGCCCCATTTCCTGTTCCCATTTGGTTTTGATTCGGAGTGATTCTCTTGACCGAAGTTGTCTCATGGCTCTATACAGGGCTGAGATGTGACCCTTCCTGAGGGTTCCCCTGTGTATAGAATTTATAACCTCCAGGAGGTTCTGCATTTGGGGTTTCAGATCCTGAGGATTTTTAAGTGACTGGATATGTGTTCTGATCTGTAGGTAACGATAGTGATCTTGGTTTCTTAGATGGTATGTTTGCTTGATGGTATGAAAATCTAAAATTGTGTCTCCAGAAATCATCTGCCCTAGACTGGTAAAGCCCAGTCTGGCCCACTTTCTAAATGAGTGGTCCATCTTGGCTGTGAAGAAATGTTCTGACCAAGCAAACCAGTGTAGTGGCCAGATTTCCTTGACTAAATCATATTTGGCCTACAATTCATGGATCATTTTTATAGTGCCTTCAACTGCCATCAGTGCATGTTCTGTCCCCTTATGCAGAGAGGCATCTGTGACCCTTGCCCCAGGGGGGGGGGCCCTCAGACATGACAGTCTCCATGTCTCTCCAGTGAGCCTCGTACATCTCAGTGGTCCACAAAAGAGCATTCTTCAGGTAGGCTGCCATACAGTAATCTTCTTAATTGGGGACCATTCTCCGGCCATCTATCTTATCTGCCTGTAATAGCGCCAGCCTCACCCTAGGTCTGCCCGGGTGCCAGATAAATTTCCCAATCAATTTCTGCCATTCTTTGAAGTGTTTCTTTGGGATAAATATTGGAAGAGATTGAAAGAGGTATAAAAACCTGGAGAGGATGTTTAAAGTGATAGATTGTATTTTAGAGTAAAGTAGTAAGTTGAGGAGCTGCCATTTAGTGAAGTCTTGTAAGAGTTGAGTCTGGAGTGGGACATAATTTGCAGTGAACAGTCTCCCCAGGTGTTTTGTGAGTTGTATCCCAAGATATTTGACTTTTTGTTTATTCCAATTTAAAGGTAGTATCTGAGTTACTTCTGGGGAGGGATTGTAGAAGAATTTCAGGATTTCTGTTTTTTCTTTGTTTAATGTGTATCCTGCATGAGAGCCGAATTCTTCGAGTAGATTCCAGATTTTAGGGATTGACTTATCAGGGTTTGTGACGTAAAGCAGGACATCGTCCGCATATAGTAAGATCTTACATTAGGTATCTCCTATCTTAATGCCCTCCACCTCCGGGTTTCCCCTTTTGGCAGATGCTAATGGTTCTATATATAGGGCGAACAATAATGGGGATAGGGGACATCCCTGTCTAGTCCCTCGGCCAAGTGAGAACCTGTCTGATATGTTCCCATTCAGTCTGATGTAGGCTTGTGAGGCTGCAAATAGAGTCTTGAAAGTATTTATCATGGTCTGGGGAATGCCAAAGTGTTTTAGGGTGGTGATTAGAAAGGGCCATGACACCTTATCAAATGCCTTTTTGGCGTCGAGGCTCATCAAACAAGTCGGGGTTTTGTCTATAGAAATCTTGTTTATGATATTAATGGTACATCTAATACTATCTGGGGCTTGACGGCCAGTAATAAAACCTGTTTGGTCCTTGTTAATTAAGTATGGAAGGAGAGCATTCAATCTGGTGGCCAAAATAGAAGTAAAAATCTTGTAATCAACATTAAGGAGCGAAATGGGTCTGTACAAGCTACATTCAGAGGGGTCCTTACCCTGTTTATGTATTACTGAGATATTGGCATAGTCCCATGATGGAAAAATGAGAGGATTTTGAGAAGGAACCTTTCTTCTAGAGTGAGCCAGTTAAGGGGATTGTAAAGGGTACAGTGGTGGGTAGACCATGGAAGACTGGTAACAAAGTGTGCCATGTTATTATATGTTGTCCGGAGTTTGGTGAACAGAAGGGAGGTGGGGGGACAGTTGAGCCATATTCAAAGAGGGTAAGGACCTCTTAGTAGCGCAGAACCCCACCTCCTGATGAAGCTTGACATTGCAAAGTGCTAGGGTACCTTAGTGAAAGAATTTAATGTACATGAATATACCTGCCTTGGCTGTGTTAGCCAAATACATTTTTATAGCAACCACAACCTAGCATGGTGAGAGTGGAGCAGAGGAGAACAGGAAAAGCAGGGATTCCCAGGGCTGTAGCCATGCAGTAATGGCAGGTAAGAGGAAGAACAGAGCTGGTGAGGGAGCCAGTAGCCACATGGACAAAAGATGCTTGGGGCATGCACGCATATATACAGTTGTGACCAGCGTCATGTTGTATTTCACCGTGACCTGCCATGTCATGTCATTATCAGAAGGGTAACCACAGCACTTCACGAATGCAGAACAAACATGGCACCTTAGATTTTTCCCTTATATAACAAGTCCTCATTTCTCTTACATGTTCATAATTCCAGCAGATGGCTCTTTTCGGAAAACATGTTTGTGTATGTGTAACCAAATAATGTACTGCATGTGCTATTCATACCTCTCAACCTCTTGCTTTGCAAATCAGGGACAATGCTTAAAAAAGTCAGGAACAAGTGGCCAAAATCAGAGACACATCTGAAAAGATCATAATATTGACTCATAAGCCTGCCATAATCTATGGTTCAGGGTAAAAAGCATTTTTCTGATAGACAGCTAAACTGTAACACCAATGGCTGGCACTATTCTTGCTACTGTACTATTAATACAAATTTAGGCGGGACTGTGAAAGATTTTGAGGCAAATTCAGGGAGGTCACTGCAAATCAGGGACAGTTGAGAGGTGTGATACTATTGAATTTTCTGTGCTGTTATGATGCTCACTACCTGTGACCCACTTTAAAACTAACTGTAACTGATGAATTCAGAGTTTAAAAGGTGCTTTGCAGAGCATCACTTACTGCAGGCTTTTTCAATATATCATATTCTCACCTCATTTAGTGTCATTTCTCACAATGGTCGTGGGGGTTGGAGCACAAATTTATCTTTTTGTTAAAATTCAACAGCCCTCGCACACCATTTAGCTTTTCATCTTCTTGTAGGTATCCCGTACGGGGGGGGGTATGTTAATTGGTGTAGCTTGGTGTGATTGAGGGTACTTGTTGTGGATGAGTTAGCTGCTCATGTCTGTGTCACTCAGTTGTACCTTTTCCAATCACAAACTTTGTTTCAAATCATTATCAATGTATGCATCTATCTATCTATCTATCTATCTATCTATCTATCTGTCTCTGTCTGTCTGTCTGTCTGTCTGTCTGTCTATCCACAATACTTTATATATATTGCATTATATAATTTACATGTTTCCTGGTGGGCCAGTCTGACTGTACATAAGTGATATTATTTCCCCCATGCAACTTACCTTCACCACTCGTAATGACATAATGTAAGGTCAAACTGCACACGGGACAAAATCAGTTATATTTTCATTGTGGTCATGGCATATTTATTTGCTTATATAAAAATATAAATAGCTTTCACAAACATCACTCTACCACTTCCTCTTTCCTCAGGCTGACAGATTACATCCATTCTGGCATGGAACAAGGCCTCCTCACTGCTGCCATCTTTGTCAATCTAACAAAAGCTTTTGACACTGTCTCCTACCCTCTTTTCTTGGACAAAGTAAACTAAGTGGGTCTATCTGACTCCACAACTAGGTGGCTCAATTCCTACCTTGCAGGTAGATCTCAATCAGTGAAAACTGGAGACTCTCCCCCCCCCACCCATACACACTGGCGTTCCCCAAGGTACCATCCTTGGCCCTTTGCTTTTCTCCATATTTCTTCACAACCTGCCCTCAGCCTGCTCCTCTACATCCATCCACGTGTATGCAGATGATACAGTCCTGTTTTCCACTGGCTCTTCTCCATCAGAGTCAACATCCAGGCTTCAACTTGATTTTGATACTGTCCAGAAATGGTTCAGGGCTAATCAACTATCCCTTAATGCTAAGAAAATGGTTTCCATGTGTTTTGGCACACTACAGAGGCTTTCTAGACTCCCTTCACTACCCACCTTCCTAACCCTCAATGGGGGGAAAATTGACAACGCACTCTCATTTAAGTATCTAGGTGTCTGGTTTGACCACCACCTTAGTTTTTCTCAGCACATAGATGCCATGTACAAAAAAACTCCACCCTAAGCTGGGTGCACTTTATAAGAACAAAACCTGTATCCCTATATCTGCCAGCCAGGGCATCATCACTAAAATGATCCTCCCCATTTTTATGTTGCTTGCACGCATGTGCAAGAAACATAGTGTCATCATCCGAGTTTTCAGAGGTGCGGCAGCCCTCTTCCAATTCAGCCAGTGTGTTTGCAGGTGCGGCCACAGTTCTCCAATGGCTGCTGGAGCTGTCTATGACAGCAGTCGAAAATGCGGTGGAGTACAGTTGAAAGGGGGAGCTACGCTTCAGTGAGCAGCAATAAGATATCTCCTGCTCATGCACGCTCCCCCTACACACACACATGCACACATACTGCGTGCTCACCCCCCCACGCACTCATTGTATAGCCGACGGGGTGCTCAATCCCCCGTCGGCTGTGCTGTACTCTCCCCTCCAAACAGAGTTCCACATGCCACACTGGGTGCCCACTTCAGCATGGCTACACATCAGAGATAGCCGACGGGGGTGCCCAATCCCCCGTCAGCTCCACTGTCCCTCCCCCCCAGAGAGTACAGGGTGCCACGCTGGGAGCCCACCCCAGCGTGGCAAGAGATGCTGTCGCTGACGGGGGTGCCCAATCCCCCGTTGACTCCAAGCCCCCAAACAGCCATCCTTGTGCCATGCTGGGAGCCCCCCTAGCGTGGCAAATGTCCAGCGTTGTCGTCCTTTCTTTAAAAAAACAAAAACCCTGAAACACAAAAACGGTCCTCGCTGTCTCTGCCCCACCCATCACCCACTGTGCACCTGCCTCCCCACACCCCCCTCACCCCATACTTACCTCCGGACTCCGGCACGACGATCTTCGGTGGACCGGGAACACGTCTGCACTCTTCAAAGCCGACCTCGAACTGAGGAAATGCCAGTAAGCTGTAGAATGTAATAAACAGGGTTTTTTCAACTTAGCTGCATATCTCAGGCATTTTTTGGAATTTTTGCACCAAATTTTCAACATGGGGTTTTTGGGACCCCTTCTGATGAATGCTCTCACTGTCATGGCATTAATCGGGCCCGAAGGGTGATTTTGTAGTCACTGCACGAAATCACCTTTCAGCACCGATTAACAAAATGACACTGCCAGTGTTCATAAGGTGGGCTCTCAAAAAGCCTATGTTGAAAATTTGGTGGAAAAATTCCTAAAAATGACTGTTTTACGAGCATGCATTGTGCAGTTCCTACGCACGCTCGTAAGTTCACAAATTTTAAATATTTTCACTCCAGATTTTCAACATTGTCATTTTACCACACCTCCTTATGAGCAGTACAGCTGTCATTTTTCACATCTCGCCCAAAACGGGTTTCCGCCCATGTAGCGCACAATGATGCAGTCCATGCGCGAAATCACTGTATGGGACACATTAAGAAAACCACAGTGACACTGTTCATGAGCAGAGGTCTTAAAATGGCTATGTTGAAAATTTTGTGAAACAAATCCTACAAATGACTGTTTTACAAGCCTGTGTTGCGCAGTTCCTACGCACGCTCGTAAGTTAGCGAATTTTAAATATTTTCACTCCAGATTTTCAACATTGTCATTTTACCACACCTCCTTATGAGCAGTACAGCTGTCATTTTCCACATCTCACCCAAAACATGTTTCCGCCCATGTAGCGCACAATGGCGCAGTCGGTGTGCGAAATCACTGTATGGGACACATTAAGAAAACTACAGTGACACTGTTCATGAGCAGAGGTCTTAAATGGCTATGTTGAAATTGTACGAAACAAATCCTACAAATGACTGTTTTACAAGCCTGTGTTGCAGTTCCTTGCCTTTCGTAAGTTAAGCAATTTTAAATATTTTCACTCAGATTTTTCAACATTGTCATTTTACCACACCTCCTTATGAGCAGTACAGCTGTCATTTTCAATATCTCACCCAAAATGTGTTTCGCTCCATGTAGCGCACAATGGCGCAGTGATTGTCTTGAAATCACTGTATGGGACACATTAAGAAAATCACAGTAACACTGTTCATGAGCAGAGGTCTTAAAATGGCTATGTTGAAAATTTGGTGACAAACTTCCTAAAAATTACTGTTTTATGAGCGTGCATTGCGCAGTTCCTACGCACGCTCGTAAGTTTGCAAATTTTCAATATTTGCACTCCACTGACTTCCAAATACCTACACAGCACATACAAGCAAGCAACATTCAGCATTGACAAATGCTTGTTGATTATGGCAACTAAAGTGCTGCACCTAAATCCACCCTGGCCAGACTGGATCCCCTCTTCCACTCCTTTTGCCATTTTGCCTTGGCCTGTCCACCCACCCCCGGACTCACCACCGTTCTCTGTACATTGATCTCTCCATCCCTTCCTTGAATGACCACCATCTCATCCATTGTGCCTCCTTTATTTTTAAATTCTGGTTAGCTTCGCTCCCTCTTTACCTCAGCTCTCTCCTCTCCCCTATGCCCCCCTCCATGTACTCTCTCTATAACTCGGGTTATCGTTCTCTTTCGCTCCCCTCTCATAAATCCCTAGCTGGCCAGTTTGATTTCTTCTTCCACCTTCCTAATCATTGGAAATCCCTTCCATTAACAATTCGCTCTGCCACCTCCAAATGCTCTTTTCCCCTCCACCACTTCCTTCCACTCTCTTACTTCTTTCTCATTCACTCCCAGCCCCATTAATCACCCTTTCTACCCTTTCCTAACCCTCAACACTCTATTTCCCCATCCTACCCACCATAATCAGTGCTCTTCTCCTCTCTCTTTTACTCCCACCACTAATTTACCTTTTAGCCCCCCCCAGCCTCTCTTTTTCTCACCCTCCTCTACTTATTCTCTCTCCTACTCTTTCCTATATTTCTGATGTTACTTTCTTGTGTGTGTCAGGGACCCTGGTTTTCCATTTTTACTGGTAACACTGGTAAAAATCACGGAATCCTGCTTGGTTTGTGGATTTTGAATTCTTGTGCCGGTGCCTCACAGAAATTGCATGTCACTGCACAGAATCTCTAAGATTTCAGCATTTTTAAAAAATTTTTTTTTTTATTATTTTCTTTTTCTATGTCCTCTTCTCACAGCATCAGTCTCCACTTTACAGGCTGGGTATCCCTTAGCTTCACCCCCAGGTAATGCTCAGGAGCTCCTGTGGTCCTGCCCCTATCCTGCCTGAGTTGTACCCCCACCAGGTGGAAAGGTAGGGGAACCCAGGACCCATCCACACTCCCTTAGTGTGTGTCAGGCAGCTCAGTGGGTCCCTCATGGAGCCTGGTTATGAAGTCTGGGGCACCTGGGTCCCTTCTGCCAGTGGAAAATGTGGGGTGATTGTTCCTGGTTTTCTGGTCTCTGTCCCTGAGGGCATTGGCACTAGAGGAGATCCAAGGAGGTAGGTCACATAGAGACATGCCACTGCTCGAGATCCTGGCTAGGCTCCTCCCCTCCTGATTACTCTGCAGCACCATTGCATCACCACCCGTGGTCACACAAGTGGTGGTAAAGCAGTCCCACAGGTGCTCGATCCTACTCCTCTGGCCAGACCTCCAGCAACCCGAGTTCGCTTCTGACCCTGGGTCACTGGCATTGCAAGCAATTGTGCTACCGCAGTGCCAGCAGGCCAACCCAGATTTCAGCATCTTAAAATGAATGCTGCTGTGCTTTGCATTCTTTCGGCTTTGCTGCATATAGAGTCAGTAAGGAAATCACCCGCACTGCTTTGTTGTAATCAGCCATTCAGTTTAACCACCCATGCTTAGTGGTTAGACTAACAAGCAATGAATGAACTGGGTATTTCCAACAGACTTGGGTTTGATTCCCACAACCTCCACTTGCATACTGTGTGACTCCAAGCAAGTCACTTAATCTCTCCAGTGCTTCTAGGTCACTTATGAAAAAAGACAGTCCTGCCTAGTGGGCCTTACCTGCTTTACAAAGAATATAAAAAAAAAATACCAATATATGTTTACTACATCATAGAATAGCAGTCAGGATACCATGTAATTTACTTGAGTTTTACTTGGGCTGAAATGATTTTGTATACAGTAGGTAAAGATAAATGTTCAGATACATTTTATGTGTTTTATAAGCTTGTTTTTAGATTTTAGTCAGGTGTTTATTGTATTCTTTGCATATAAGCATCTAGGTTGTAGATTGCTAAATGCAGGATCACTGTTACCAACTAGCTTATTCAAGTTTATAACCAGTAGGGCCATCCACAATCATCAGTTGTTTGAATGAAAACTAGTCTGAATGAAAGTATGCTCACAAAGAAGAAACTGCCTTACTACTTATGAAAATACTTCACAGTTAGCACCCCATTTAGGTGAATTGGATCTTTTGCAGCTTTTCTCCCACCTACTGTTTCAGTCTCTGTGACAACCAGTGGCATCACCACGCTGTTTTTGGGGAGGCTGAAGCCCCCCAATGTAAGCTCAAACCCCACCAATCATTTTCCCTGAAAAATTTTAAGACTCACAGCTCCACTGCTAGCTGAGGAAAAAAAGAAGCCATGGTTTAGAGTCAGCACTTTATAGCTCTACCACATGGAGTGCACTTTCCTTTTTCTTTGCCTAGCCCTGGTCCTCCAGATCCTACTGCGATCATTGGTGGTGCTAGTGGTGGAAGTCAGGGAGCTCTGCTGCCAACCAATGCTTTGGTTGCCCCTGAACAGTGACAGGGTGGAACTTTAGTGGTCCGGGTGCTGGTTTCCACCCAGACACACTCTGCTGCTGCACCTCATGGTCCATCTGCCCAAACTTGTCCCCTCTTGGTGAATGCCACATGGACCACGATCAGCTGGGCGCCCAGGTCCGCGACTGCAGTAGCACTAATTTACTGTGGAAGGGAGGTGGGGAAGAGAGCTGAGCAGGGGAACTCCACTACCAATGACCACCAAAATGGATGCCGTCACTTTATTTGGAAGGGGGGGCTACAGGAGAAGGACCACAGTTGGGGGTCATCTCAAGGGACTGGAGCAAGAAAGGAGTTCGAGGAGCTCACAAAACAGATAAACATAAAAATAAAAAAATGGCAAAACTGAAGGCAGAAAATGAAGAGGCCTCCCCCAAAAGGGAACCACACCCCTCAACCAGCCCAGAAGGCCAGGCAAAGGGATGGGAAGCAACCTGGAGCCCCAACAAAGGGGAAGAGAAAGAAATTTAACAAAACAAAGAAGAGAAAAGAATAACCACTTCAGCAAAACTGGGCAGGGCAACAACCTGCCAATCAGCAAGTGGCACTAGAGGCAGTAAACAAAGAGGGAAGGACAGGGGACTGCAATGGCAGCCCCATGTGTGGCAACACCCAATGTCAATGACAGAAAAAAAAAACAGCCAGCATACTGGAGAGGGGAGATAGGGGAACTGCAATGGCAACCCCAAAAAACACAAGTCAAGTCAAGTTTATTGTTCTTCCAATAAATTAGAAAAATTTCTGGACATTACAATTTTTAAATTTAAAAATACAAAATGTGAAATAAATTAAAAATATGATTAAACAGACTCCTTATCTCATTAGAATAACTCTCATAAGAAAGTATGCTGGTTAAAATTCTTCAGATTGTATAAAAAACAATTCATTTATCTCTGAGCCATTTTCGGTATGCTTTTTTCTTAACACTTATTACAGACATTATAAAATTCCCTACCAGTATTGCATCTTGAACAGTCATTGGGTGCATCAATATGAATATCACATCATATGTTAAATTTGCATATTTACTAAGAATTTTCCCCAAACATTTAAAACGAATATAATTAAATAAAGAGCATTGAATTAATACATTCAGTGAATCCTCTATTGCAAGGACATTTATCCTGAGTTGATTCATTTAATTTTAATTTATTAAAGTAAATGTATTTTGATGTAATAAGTTCAAATCTCGCCCAGGTTATTGCTTTACATATGTATGGTGATAAAGGAAGTCACAAGTATTCTTCCATGTTGGAATCAATTTTGTTTTGAGCAAACCACAGGGCTTGTCTTTGGCTCCTTACTTGATTCATCTGAATTTGTGTGGCTTTTGTAAAAAGTGTAAAAAGTTTTTTTTTTAAATTAACCTTATAGCTTTCGTGTATTTTTATTTCCGCTTGCCAATCATTTCATAGGTGAGTTGACTCTATACTGTGTAATATTTGAAAAAGGGATTTTAACCATAGAGAGGTAAAACCTTCTTTATGCCAGGATTCCTTTTCCATTATACAGTTCAATGGCATAACATTATTTATATTATTTATTGATCTCAACCAATATGTGACTATCCTTAGGTTAATAAGGGAAATCAAAGGTAATCTATCTAATTCTGTTCTAACTATTGATCCAGCCATTGAAGTGGGAACTTGTAAAATATATTTATAATAATATAAAAGAGGGGTTTCCAGTTGTGGATAATGATTATATCCCCAGATTTCCGCTCCACTTAATAGTAGTGGGGTATTTTTGCCTCCTGCTTTAATAGCAGGTATTACCGTAAACCTCCATATTTAAGTTAAATCTTTGCAGTGCTTGCTGCATACTTTGCCTTATTAATCTGTTCCTTAATATGATGTGCCCAGAAGTTTCTAGAGTGTAATGTTATACCAAGGTATTTATAAGATGTCACTATTTCAATAGGGGCATCATTGTAGAAAATCCTTGGTTTTGATGACCGATTTCCAAAGATCATTATTTTGTTTTGTCTAGGTTTATTCTCAATTCCAATTCTTTACATTTATTCACAAGAGATTTAAATTTGAATTCTAGTCCTTTAGGGGTCAGTGATAGTAGAATTAGATCATCTGCATATGCTAGGTTGTGTATGTATTGATCTTTTATTTTTGGAGAGTCCCACTGATCATTGAAGTCATAATCTAATAAGGTATCTATATAGATATTGAATAATAGGGGAGCTAGTAAACATCCCTGTTTGATATCTTTAGAGGTTGGGAAATATTCTGTGATATTTCCTCTTTGATCAAATCTCACTGCCTTATGAGTATTAGTATAAAGTAAAACCATAGGGAGGAGTAAAGATGAAGGGAGGCCTCAAATCCTAAGAATTTCCCATAAAGTCTGTCTTATTAATGAATCAAACACAGAGGAGAAATCAACAAATAAAACATAAAGTCTCATTTTCCTAAATAATATGTATTTCTATAGGAGATGGAATAATACGAAAACATTATCTGTTGTGGAAAATCCATGACGAAATCCAGCTTGAAATTTTGAAAGAGGGCTATTAGTATCTATCAGATTTGTAGTTTGTTTAACAATATACGAGAATATTTTCCCCACAATGTCTAGTAAACTTATTGGGCGGTAATTACTTGGTTTGTATAATGAACCTTTTTTATGAATAGGTATTATTATGTTTTTTTGCCATGTCGATGGTATTGTGCATTCTTTTAAACAAATATTGAATAAGTTGAGTAAAAAAGGAATCCAAAAATTGAGATTTTCTTTATAAATCTCGGCTGGGGTTTTATCTGGGCCTGGAGCTTTATTGTTTGTTAATTTTAAGATTGCCATTTGAACATCGTCAGAAGTGAAAATTATAGGCAGTAAGGAAGCAGAGATATCCATTGTAAGGAATTTATTTGATCTCTTTGTAAAATGTTTTGTTTAATAAAGCTGTATAATAGGTAACCCATGCTTCTTTGGGGATATAAGATGGTAGTGTAGATTGATATAACTAACCCCTCTTGCAACCATACTCCAAAGGCCCTACTATCACTGTTCAATATTGTTTGATGGATAAATTCCATCTTTTTGTGTAAATTCATGTTTTTTTATCTTTAAGAATTTTTTGTATGCTTTCCCGGGCATAATTTAATTTTACTTTAGTATGGTTTGATGGATTTTTAAGATGTTCCCTAATTATTTTACCTAAATTCTTCTTTTGATACTGGCACTGGGAATCAAACCATGTTGATGGGGATGATGTTTGATCCTTGTATACATATATTTCGCTAGTAATTCTAGATAAAAGATTCTCAAAGTTTCTGATAGTAACTTGGGTTAAATTTTCATTTTTTAAAACATCTTCAGAATAGATTGGTGTAGAAAAAATTATTTGTTCAATATTCTTCATTTTGTTATTTTTTAAGGATAGTTTAGCTTTCCCCATGGGGACCAATGAAACAGGATAAATATCTTTCAAAGGAGGCCTTTTTTATCATTAAAAGTGATCATGCGGCAAGTGAGTGCAGCATGATCACTTTCTGCTCTAAGATTTATTTGAAAATTCTGTACAAAATCAGAAGATTCAGGAGAGATTAATACATAATCTATTAGACTGTTTCCAACTGAAGAAAAGTATGTGTATGTTCCCTCTAGATCTCCTGATCCCCTACCATTAAGGATTAGTAAATTATTCTCAGTTATGAATTCTTTAAATTTAATGCCTGCTGAATTAACAATGGCATCCAATGATTTCCTCTGTTCTAAATCACCCATATATATATGGGAGTGCAACATTGGGAGATTATCAAAGGAGGCTATCCGAGCATTGAAATCACCTCCTATTAATATTATATCTATGTGATGTTTAATATACAAAGTATCCATGATCAAGGAGAGCTCTGAACAAAGATCGCCATATGTTATATTTGGAGTGTTGGGGGGAACATACACATTCACAATCATATAAGTAAACAAGTCCCATTTGACAATATTTATCAATGCGACATTTTTAACCTCAAGATAATCAATTGCATTGATACCAGCTCTAATTTTTATAAAGGTGGTTAACCCACCACTCAGCCTTCCAAACTTTTTCTTCCTCTGTGCTAACAAACTAAATGCTTCGTAACCATTTAAATGAATTTCTGTGGATGCCCATGTCTCCTGAAACAGCAATAGTTCATATTGGGAAACCATTTTTTTCCAGTCAGGGTCAACCAATTTTGTCCCTATGCCTGCTATGTTCCAAGACAAAAAATTATCTAATTTAGAAGATGTTAAGTCTTTATTTGTTAAAGACTCATCCGTATTTGATAAAATGGGGTAGTTATTAGGTAGTCATGATTTGATATTAGTTTCTGTAGTGATTCTTTTTGAAATTTCTTTCGACTGTAAATCAGTTAAGAGTACTTGGATTCTATCCAACTTATACGCATTATGTAATAAGTTCCTGTATAGAGTTTCTGATTTTATTGCCAAGTCAATTTGAGAATCTATTTCATCCTTATGGACTCTCCTGACTTCTCCCAAGTCAGCTTTTGCTATTTCTATATCCAGACATGACTCAAGAAGAGTTCTAACAAGGGAGGGTAATCTATGGCTGTTGTTTCCCTTCAAACCTTGCTATTCCAAATAGGGAGAGATGATAAACATCTGGTATTTTATCGAAATTCCAATTAAGCAGTGTTAATGTTGAGGTTATAGATTCAATGGGAATCATAGGACCTATTGGAAGATTCCTATTCCCCATGAGCAAACATCCATATAGTAGACCAATTAACTGGAGAAGAGATTAAAATATCAAGTTTATTTAGATGTGTTTGTTTAGCCCAAATTTTCTTAGCTGTATCCATATCAGATAATAATATGTAAATTGGCTGATTATCTATCGATTGATCTCTATAGACCATTTTTATGTTGGAAGCTGCCTGTAGAAGTTCTAGTTCTGCTTTAAGCAGATGGGACATTAGGGAAGATAATGAGTCAGTTGTTTCATAGGGTTTTGTATAAATATTTTCAATTTTAAAAACTACCTCTTTCCCTGTAATAGTAATGGACTCTGGAGTATGATTTAGAGAAAGAAGACTCTGCAATTTAAGATTCTCAAAAGATGCCACATTTGAATCTATATTTTGTAAAGAGTTATTACCCAAGGACCACTGTTCCATTAGAACTAAGGAGATTTCTATTTTATCTTCTTTAACCTGGCTTTTGTGGTCCTGATTACTTGTTTTTACTTGGTTTGTAATATTTGTATTTACATTATCTGCTATAACCTGTTTTTTTGTGTGTGTTATTTTTACATTGTTTTTTCACCTTATTTTTATTTGATTTTTGATTTTTTTCTATCTCAGGTTTCTGTGATCTCTTTTTTTCCTTTTTCTTTAATGGAGAGTTCGGATAGTAAATTGAAGAAAAAGAGGGCCTGTTTGCCTTCTCAGTAAAGCGCTTGTTATCTTTAGTATTAATTTTGTCTGAAATGTCTGTAAGTTTATTTATTATGAAATCGAACAATCTTTCTACGTGATGTTTTAATTCATTGTAAGCTTCAAGGAAAACTATATTCGCCATCACTGGATGTGTTAATGCTTTAATCGTATACTTTGAGATTGTATCTGGGAGTTGCTTAAGGAATTCAGGATCTAATTTAATTGCTTCAACTTCTTTATCTAGTTTATTAAACACTTTTTCTGGGGAGTCAGTCAAAATTTGTGAGTCTGTTAAATAATCCAAATAGTGATCTATGCTATTAATAGATTTAGAAGGACTAAAAAGACCCATGTAAGTAGGGTGAAGTGAAATTTCTTGTCCTTTAATAGGGCTTTTTAATAAATGAGTACTTGGGTGATTATCAGGAAGATTCACTGGAATCTGGCTATCTAGTGTTGTGCCCCTTTGAGGTTTCTTGGGATTTTTGAGAAAGAATTCCGTTATTTTCCTTTGACTAAATGGTTTATATAATTGGGGGTTTAAATTATTTTCCTCCAAGTCTATCACAGAATCTCCATTATAAGATTTAGTTGTTAGATGTCTATTTTCATTTTCTCCACACTCGATACTTTCAAGTAACTCGAGGTCAGTTTGGTCAGGTATAGCCAATGATAAATCTTGATTTGAGCCTCTTCTATACTGGCTTTCTGTTTAAAATAGTTAGAATCCCATTTGGCTCCAGGCACTATGGCTCTATAGTCATATGCAGTTTCCTCTTTTACATAATAGGAAGGAAAGGACTGATGCATTGCTCCAGGGGTTCTTTAGGAGTAGGCCATGATAACAAATCTTGGGTAAACACACAACCATTTTGTTTAGTCTCTGGTTACCCTCTTGTTTACCCCTACCTATCATGTTTTTATTCAGCTTTGCCACTTCTGTATACATGGTTTTACTAATTAATATTTTCCTAATATAAATGTATTTCTAGTAATAAATGTTTAAACCTTGAAATCTTAAATAATATACAACAGTTAAATAGAATGTAACAATTCCTAGGAAGAAAAAAAGAGGCAGGATGAAAAACACGGGTCACAAAAGGTGGTCTTAGTCCATGTCTGAAACAGTCAATATTAGGAATACTGGAATGCAGTGAAATACCGAGGTCCCAATATATAGCCAAGAAGTTCTCTTCCCCGGAAGGAAGTCAAACAGAAGAGTCCCAATATGTAATCAGAAAGTTCTCTTTCCCAAAAAATCTAATTGCACTCTCTTTTTTCTAAATGAGGAGTTGGGAAAGTTAAACAGTCCAGTTTCACCAACTGCTGTTGACGGTGTGGATACTCCAGACAAAGACTGTCTGACACTAGAATCAACAAACAAAACTTTTTCCCAAAAAACACAAACCATGCCACACTTATTCTGCAAAATAACAGGAAGCAAAAAAACCAGATTTTCCAAGCCATATTTTTATTCGAACAAAAGAGTAAGTAATAAGTAAGTAAAGTTTATTTAAAAAACGCTTTTCCAATGATCAAAGCGATTTACAAACAATAAACAATACAATACAATATTAATAATATAAAATCATAAGCCATAAAATCATAACAGCCATAAAAAAAGAGAACCTGGGTGAACATTACCCTCATCACTTTGCATCTGAAATGTGATGCTTGTGCTACATGCACTACTAGGCACCCAGCGTCAGGACACCCCAGAAAACCCCAATACAAAAACTGAAAACCAAGGGAGCAGACAACTAAAGGGAGCTCACCCTATGGAACTGGCTGCTGCTGGCCATCAGGAGGACTGCTGGTCCTTTTCTGGAGCTAAGGTGTAACTGCTGCTGCTGCTGGAGATCTCCGAGGACCACTGGCTATAGAGGAAGAGACACCCAGGAGCTATGAACTCGAGCTTTAGGTAAGCCTCCAGCCATCCGTACTCCTCTGCTCTGTACTCTGTCAGTCACCCAGTCCAGAATTGCCACTGGCTAGCAGGGAAGACCCTTTCTAGCCTAGAGGTGGACCTGGCTTTTGGATAGATGATTGGGTATCTGGGGCTAAGATCAGCCCATTTGGCTGATTTATGGCCCCTTTAGGCACTGGTTGGAGACCTGGCTTGGCCAAGACAAAAGATCCAGTGCCAGAAGGCTCCAGGAGGGAAGGGGGAATAAGAGACAAGAAATGGTCAGCCAGCCAGTTTGGTCAATAAGCCAGCTGGCTGTGCATGGGGTGGGTGGGGAGTTAACCCTTTCCCTCCCCGAGTCCTCTTTGGTCTGCTTGCCTGGCAAACTTTAGGGCACTACACTCGTCCACTCACAAGTCTAATGGAGAAAAAAGAAAGTAAGTCTCATGAGCGAACTGAATGCACTGGTGGCTGGATGCTGTGTACTGTGCTGTCGACAAAGAGAACATTGGGACAGGAGTCAGGACATCACCATGGGAGAGCTCAGAGCTTGGGGCAGGGATTTGTCATCATCACTCCCAGGTTCAGAAGCATGAGAGGTTTGTCATGCCTTGCCTTGTAGGAGGGAACAGCTGGACAGGACTGGGAGCGAGTGACATAAGTTGGGATTGGTGACCACCTTTTAGTAACTGCCATGCCAACACAGTCAACATTGCTTGCACAGCAGGTATATTTTTCAGACAGGCACAGATGTGGTACACATCTAAAAGGCTGTGCAGCGTGAGTCTTTACACAGTTGTTTGGCAGTTTAGAGAAGGAAGATCTTTACCTGTGGCTTGTGTGAAAAGAAATTTTGATTTATACACCACCTTTCATACAGACTATATTCCTGAGTGCTTTACAATCAAAGAGGAAGGGAGAGAATTTTGCTGCCTTTATATATAGCAGCCAACATAGACACAATCATACAAGTCATCCCCAAACTCCTTAGAATCCAGGAAGGGGTGGGGGAAGGGATAGTTTGCAGCACACAGGGAGATGTAAAGACTACAGAAACTGACAAGATAGAAACAGAGAGGGGGCATGCAGAGAGATTAAGGGCAGGAATGTTGAGTGACTTATTCAGAATTATGCAATGTGAAAGTGGTGGCTGTTTGCTCTGGGGTCCTGTAACCTTCCCACCAGATCTGCTGGGATAATTGTGTCTGGCTGGTCTCTTACTTGCTCTGGGTCCAGTAACCTTCCCAACAGATCTGCTGGGATAATGGTGTCTGAATGGTCTCTTTTCTGCTGTGGGGGACTGTAACCTTCCCAGCAGATCTGCTGGGATAATGGTGTCTCTCTTTCCATTGTTCTCACTGGTCCAGTAACCACATTTTTGCACATGTACCATTTAATAGATGTCATGATAACCAGGCTTCTCAAACATATATTTCACCATTAAAATACAGGAAAAGCTACCATTTGAAGGTAAAAATCTCAACATTTTATGGGGGTGGGGGTGGGGGATACCCCCGGCTCCCCTAGCTTTGTTAGGATTTTGACTATGGGGCATTAGCCCCCCCCCCAACTTTATACCTCTGGTGACACCCCTGGTGACAACAAAAGGTTTTCTGATAGACTGCTTCAACAAAAAGCAAATGTTAAGTATTTAAGTGTACTTATGTTTGGCCAGTGGATTTTGAAATCACAGTCAATGACTTACAGAAGGTAAGACCCCAGGGGCTATTTGATGCTGGTGGGCAGAGTAGTGCTCAATTCACATCTGAACAAAGACATGAAAACTGGGAGACACCCTTTTCATGGACACCAAGGGAAAAAAGCATCCACATGTCTGGTAGATGCATAAATCCATTTGAACGTCCTCCACTAATCACTTGTAGATTTTTTAGGTGAAGACACTTTATTTCAAACAAGCAAATTCAAGCAGTTTTAACCCCCTGGCCATTCACTCCTTCAAGCCTGCCAAGGCCCCCTACCATCACTGCTGGAGTGCTGACCACCATCCACTACCCCTTACTGCTGTGCTACCAGGTAACCCAAAGTAACCCTTCATTGAGTGGGCCCCTACCTGTGGAGGCTACCAGGGAGGAGAATTGCCCTAAGAGCTTCCAGTGTATCCTGGGCATGGCAGGGGTCAGAACAGACACATGTCTGGGGATTCTGGCTTATGGAGGGACCAACAGCTGTCCTTTGGTTGGGTCAGTAGGTGTTTTCCCATTTTCTTGGGAGCATGACAGGCCACACGATGTCAAGGCACAAGCCGACGTCCGTCATGCTCCCTCCTGCAGTGAGGGCTGACATGTTGTCATGCCTCTGGCCTCCACCAGGGGCCAGCAAATGCTGAGCCATGAACCCACCTGCCCTCCCAGGAGAAGGTGAGTGGTTGTTGGACACTCAAGCCTTCACCCACCAGCTGGCCCTCCAACACCCAAGTCTGTTCCCTAACCCTGGTCAGCAGTGTCACAGGCAGAAATCCAATTCAGGCAGTTAAATTATAGATAGGAAAAAACAAAGGTAGTCCACCTTAGCGGTGATGGTTCAGATTAATTCACATCTCAGTTCTAACAAGCAAAGAGACCAAGTCATTTGTAACTTGTGCATGTGGGGTGTGGGTATTGAAGAAAAGGGATCATAGTGCTGTCACTACTGCTATCACCCCAGAGGGATGTGGACTGCATTGTTGCTACTGCTATCACACCGAAGGGGTGGGGGCTGTAGTGCTTCTGCCATCACCACTGGTGGATGGGGAATGTAGTACTGATGCTGTCCTACCTGAGGGATGGGAGCCATGGTGCTGATACTGCCATCACACCAGAGGAATGGGGAACGTAGTACTGCTGCCATCACACCTAAGGGATGGGGGCCACAGTGCTGCTGCTTCTGTCACACCTGAGGGAGGGAGGAAGGTTGTGGTGCTTTTGCTGCTGCCATCACACCAGAGGGATGGGGGTCATAGTGCTGTTGGTGCTGCCATCGTACCTGAGGGATGGGGCTGTAGTGCTGCTTCCATTACACCTTAGGGATGGGGGCTATAGTGTTGCTGCTGCCATCACATCTTGTACCTAAAATAACTTTAAATTGGTACAAGGCTGGAAGGATGTGTAATAGTGGAAATCAAGATTGCTAAAATGCATGTTAGCAGAGTTAAAAATTGTTAAATAAAGTACACAAAACCAAACACCGGTAAAAGCAGATTTTGGCTTAGCAGACACTGGTAATAATACAATTTTTTACAATGTGCGAAATGGAATATGCCCTTTCTCAATCCTGGTAAACCAGTGTCCCTGTGCATTATTATTTGCTCTGGTAATGTATATTATTGCACATATTGTGTATTGTTGTATTGTTATTATCGTGCTTCTGCTTGTTTGTACTTCTCTCTTACCCCATTCTCAAGGACACATCTGGAAACGAGCTTCACAGCTCAGTATGTCTTTCCTGCTAAATCTCTTTTAAATAAATTTCAATGGCCTACGCAACCAGTATTGTGTTATGCTTGTGCAACTGTGTTACTTTGCTTTGGCCATTCGCACTCTCTATTCCATGAGGAATTACCACCCTGTAGGGGTACCAAAGGCAAGGAACCCTGGAAGAGGGTTCTTCCCCTAGAGGTGCCATGGGAAGGTTCCCTTGGATAAAGGTACCTTAGGAAGAATCCCCAGAGAAGAGAGAGGTGATGTCACTGGAGGAGAAGGGGAGGATGGTGGGGCAAAGAAAAAGTGCTTCAGAAAGAGGATGAGAGAAACTGCTCATATAGCTCAGGAAGGGGGAGTAGCTAGTCGACTGAATTACAGGCATAGCCTTTCAATTCAATGGCCTACGCAACCAGTATAGTGTTATGCTTGTGCAACTGTGCTACTTTGCTTTGGCTGTTCACACTCTCTATTCCATGAGGAATTACCACCCTGTAGGGGGTACTAAAGGCAAGGAATCCTGGAAGAGGGTTCCACCCCTAGAGGTGCTGTGGGAAGGTTCCCTTGGCTAAAGGTACCTTTGGAAGAATCCCCAAAAATAAATTGTTGTAGCACCAAAGAACATTAGCAATCAGAGGCTATGAGGCACAGAAGTAGAATGACAGCAACAGCAACTTGATTAAACATGAGATGCGCAGATTAGTAAGATAGCATGGGTGCTATAGAATACATTGGTGATTGATGGGGCCTCCTAAGAAGAGAGGGAACGGCAAGTAGGGACACCATCCACCTCCATCCAACAGTGGAAACTACTTAAGGGAACTAGGAAATACTAACTAAGACTAAGTAGGTATTATGACCTTTGGCACAGAGAAGAAAAAAAACTTTTGAGGAGGAAATCTCTGGGGATCCAAGGCCTAGGTCACCTTCCCTCCAGGCGTGGGATAATTTAGTTAGTGATGGCTCTGCTACTGCAATTTGGAAAGCCCAATGAAAGGGGCATGGAAAATATTGCAATTTGGAAGGAAGCTCTCACTCCATCCTTCTAACAGGAATGCTGCGGAGGGTTGCAAGCCGGTTTGTTCTCCAACAGGCCACCTCCAAGGTGGGAGGAGGAGAGTAACAATTGCTGAGGTGCTCACCCAGCCTACTGATCTAAGAACAAACAAGGTGAACCAGAGGTGGTTGTAGGGTGATAGCTTGAAAGGGTGCCTTGGAACCCACTCAGGCAGCTAAAGGGGTCCTCGTGAGAGCCCCACCCCTTCACCACTGAAGTCTTAAATTCTACAACTTAAGGTGCCATTGATACAGTTGGTGACTGAAGGTCCACCCAGAATGAGGACATTCCCAGCTATGGGCCAGGTGAGAAAGACCCCGCCCAAGCTTTGCATGCTCAAGATGTGGACTTCAGGGTGCAGAGTGAGACCGTCGGCACAGGGAGAGCCCTGCACCAGGGAACTCTAGGACAAGGTTGGCATGCCTCTTCATTCACATAGATATTTCTTACGTATGCATTCATTCATTTCTTTAGTATACTGAAGTTCTTTATTTAGTTTGCTGAAGTTATTCAGTTTGCAGAATCATTACTGCAGCAAATACAGGATCAGCAGGGGCAAGCCAACCAAGTCCCATCGAAGAAGCCAATTATAAGGTGACATGATACTTAGAGGATTTTAGCAGTGGAGGTAGGATTTGAACATGAGGCAATAGGCCACACAGGGCCACGGCTCTTCAACAACACCCCTCCAGTTCCCCACCATAGGAAAAACAAGGAAGCAATGGGAAAGGGCCATGACCCACATGCAGCATTTAAAACTAGTTTATAGCAATGACAGTAGCCAAGCTAACATCCAGAGTATAACAAAGCAGTATGCAAAGTAAATGAGCAGTGAACAGTAAATGAGCAGCATCCAGCAGCAAGTAAGTATAGCTTGAAGAGGTAGCAATCTGAATGAACACAGAAACTATAGAGAGAGGCAATGTGCTGAAACAACCGCACTGATCTTCTTAGTATTAGTTTAGGAAGCAAAATTTAGTTCCATGGGCAATGCACGGAAAACAGCACCAATATTTGCAGCAATATATTCTTGGTATAAGTTCAGGAGCAGGATTGAGTTCCATGGACTAGGTTGCAGAGAGCCTGAATCAGGTGAAAACAAGGTGTATAACATAGAAGAGCAGTAGCAGGGAAGCAACATTTAAGCTGAAACACACAGATAGCAAGTGCAGTTGCACTTGTGAGTAAATGGGAGCAAAATAGCACAAGCTCAGGATTAGCAAAATATGAGCAAAAACAAAGGATTCTAGAAACGGAAGCCCCAAAGAAAGAGTCCAAAACAAAAACCCAAACACAGAAGAACAGGAAACAAGCAGCACAAAGAAGCACACAGCCAAAGGCAAGTAATACAAACCATAAGCAGCAGGACAGAAAAACAGAAGGCCAACAGAAAACAGAGGAAGCCAGGGTGGGGGCAAGCCCCCAGCAGGCTGCAAAGAAGATGACAGATCGACAGAGCCTCCAGCTGCAAAGAAAAAGTGCTTCAGAAAGCAGCTGGGAGGAACTGCTTGTAATGCTCAGGAAGGGGGAGTGGCTGACTGCTTGTCCATTGAACTACAGGCATAGCTTTTCAAAACTAAATAAATAATAGATATAGACTATATATTAATATAATATGTACAGTATGGGTACTGTAAAGTAGGGATACCTTTCATATGTGGTAGTTTTTTGGGGTTTTTTTCCACAGCACTTTATGGTACTGTATAGTATTCTAACATCCAGGTGCGAAGGAGAGAAAAACTGCCACTGTAGGCAGAAATCTCTGAGAAGTCAAGGCTTTGGATGTGTACCTGTTCCTCCCCAGGTGCACAGTGCTTTTGTATGCCTTAGTGCTTTAAGTGTACTTTGTGCATATGCTTATAGTACATTTCATTACCATAGTTGTGCATGTAATACAGCAAGCACACACCACAGTATTTATAAGTTGTGTTTGTGGCTAGCAGGGGGGTTGTGGAGACTTTATTGAAGCACAGTTCATGAGTACATTCACTGCAGAATGAATTTTCATAATATATAATACATTTCAGCACATAACATAGCACAAAAATACAATAATATCACATATCGCATTGTTTATCTGGTGTCACAAGTGGTGCTCATAATTATATTTACTAAGTTCATAACATCATTACACAAGCATTTGTATCACATCCCTGTTGCATGTCCTCCTTTGTCAACCACTACTGGCAAAACTTTCTCCAAATGTGAAATATATCACCGGCAGTAATGTGGTTTTAATATTGACCAAAATTGTTCTATGCCAACAATGAGTTCTATTTTTGGCCATGGCTTTGTCTTTCATCTGATGTATATTTTCATTGCAAGTTAGGCCATCTCTATAAGGTTCATTTCTGGTGACCTAAAATACAAAACAAAAATTACTGCATTAGTTTTAAACTACTTGTAAAACACTGCTATAAAAATTGTGACCGTTTAAATTTACTAGGCAGTTTACAGGTGAAAGATGGTGTCTACAGTAAAGTAATGTGTGCTTACTCTGGTGGGGTTTTGCCCCAATTAATACCACTGTCAGCATTGTTTTGAAGGAAGCTGTGACCATTTTGGAACTTTGAACTGTCAAACTCTGCAGCTACCTTTATGATTTTGTTTCTGAAGAAATCTCCATCCGTGGTTCCTACAGTATGATTCAGACACAATTACTGTAATACACTAAGGTGGGTACAAGTTACTGTGTCATTGGCAAATTTATAAGTACCAGTATACATTACAATATCCTCAAAAATACAGATTGGGCTTGTGCCACACACTGAAATTCCACCCCAGAAATGAACCTTCATAGGATGCTTTGGCTTCAGTTTTAGAGAGTCCCTCCCCTTCTTTCTAAAAGCCATTGAGGCAAAATATTCTAGGGGTACCATCGTCTCATCAGAAGAAATTACATCATCAAACATCGCTCCTTGTTCAGTCCATCTCCTGGCCTGCTCCATTCTCTTCTACTTATTCATGTCACATATCATTGGGCAAAAAAAACTGATTGAAGAACCACAATACATTCCCAACCTCACATACAGTTCTTTAAAAAAGCACAATTTATTTATAGTGGTTTGAATACTGTTAGCATTGCACAACTGTATTGATTACCATGCTCTGCCATAAAACCAGCTCATGCACTGGTGCATCTACTTAACTGAGCTTATAGATGCGGTACCACCATGTTCGGTGACCAGCAACTCAGACACTTCCCTTGCTGTCAATTCATAATTTTCCCTCAGGATACAATCCACGAGAAGCAAGGGTTCCCTGGAAAAAATGTGACATTATAAACAGTGTACGGTTCAGTATGAACTGTTTAAAAAAAGAGAGGCCCACCTATAGTAGATATCTTCATTCTACGGTACTGTACCTTGTGCAGACGATGTCATCCACAGAGCATGGAGGGCTACTGGTCTCATTAAGTACATCTGTAGGTCACTATCAATGATAGGTTCATAGGTGTGTATTTCAAGTCAGTGAGCCTTGAGGTCATATTAGACTTGCCACTTATCAGTGGAGATAGTCCCATCTTTTTTCACTCATATGTTCATCTAAGAGATGCCTAAAGGTAGTCATATTCGATGCTTCCACAACTGTTGCTGGAAGACTGTTCCATGTACTCACAACTTTCTGACTGAACCATCTACCCCTTTTTGTTGTCTTAGAAAGTTCCCCTTGTATCTGATAAACATGGGTTCTAGTTGCCCTACTCAGTGATGACTTTTTTCATCAGACCAGTGGATTCCCATAGTACTTCATTTCCAAATGCCTTATATACAAAACAGAGATCCCCTCTGGTTTTTCTGTGGGCCATGGAGTATAAACCCAAACCCTTTATTCTATCAGAGTAAGTTTTATTTTTTACTATTCTTACTGTCTTGGTGAACCTTCTTTGTGCACTTTCTATCCTTCTACTACTACTAATAGTCTGAGGACTGGAAAACGGGACTCCGTATTCCAGTATAGGCCTAACAAGGGATCTGTACAATGGCACCATCACTTCTACTTCCCTATTTTTGATGTTCTGCATGATGCTACCCATTACCCTGTTTGCCCTTTTGACAATCTCCCAATTATGATGTTCAAAACTTAGTGTATCTGTTATCAACACCCCCAGATCTTTCTCAGTAGCAGTACTAGTTATTACTCTGTTTTTTATAGTGTAATGTGCACACAGGTTACCCGACCCCAGGTGCATAACCTTGCACTTACTCTCATGGAATTCCATCTTATGTGCTATTGCCCAAGCCGCTAATATATTTAGTTGGTTTTGAAAAGTTGTTATTGCTTTAGGGCTGTTCACAATTGCACCAACTTTGGTATCGTCGGCATATTTTCGTATCCATGCCTCCTCAATCACTTGCATACTGGAGACAAAAACATTAAACAATAGAGGACCCAAAACTGGTTCTTGGGGGACCCCACTAGTCACCTCTCTCCAGTCTGATAGGTTTCCTTTAATCTGGACCATCTGCCTTCTATTGTTCAACCATGAAGTTATCCATGCTAACAAATCATTGTAAATTCCCAGTTCACCAAGCATCCTCAGAAGGGTGTCATGGGATACTGAGGCAAACGCCTTTCTATAGTCCAAGTAGACCACATCCATAGGCATACCCTGGTCCAAGGCCCTACTAACTGGCTCACAAAAATCTAGCAAGTTGGTTACACAAGATCTACCGTGTTCAAATCCATGTTTGGACACATCTACAAAGCACAATTGCTTTAAATTACCTTCCAAAAATTGTTTGACAAACCTTTCCATTATCTTGAGGATAATTGAAGTAATGCTACTGGGATGAAAATTTTCAACATTAGTTTTGTCACCTGTCTTATGTATGGGGGTTATATGTGCAATCTTCCATTCCATTAAAGCTTTTCCTTCTTTCAATGACCTGTTAAAAAGTAGTGCAGGTGGCCCCGCTAATTCTTCTGCCAGAGTATTAAGGAGGTGGGGGTGGAGTCCATCTGGACCACCAGATTTATGTTTGTCTAATTTTGTAAGTTTCTCATACTCCTGTTTTTCCATAACTTGGGCTTTCAAGACTCAGTTTGTATTACAGTCTATCTCATATGGTCTTAAGTTATCTTTATCCTGAAAGACACTCAAAAAATATAAGTTAAATCTATTAGCTATTGCAAGTTCATTATCAATACTGTTCCCATCTACTATCAGGTTGGTTATCTGTTTTTGTCCCTTTTTTAGGCTTCCTACATAACTGTAAAATCTCTTGCCACTATCACCTTTAGTGCTTACTAGATTCAATTCTGCTTTGGCCTTTGCTTTTTGTGTAGATTTTTTACAGTTTTTCTCCAGCGGTTTATATTTTAGCCATTTACGTTCAGTTGGATTTAATTTATATTTTTTTGTATGCTCTAGCCCTGTGTTTAATCATTTTCTGTATCTTATGGTTAAACCACTTTGGTATACATCCTTTACCATTATACTTCTCCACCTGAGGAACATATTGATTTATACAAGCTCGTAATTTATTATTTATATTTACCCACATGTTCTCAAGTAGTAGTTTATCCAACTCAGCTTTCCAATCCCAGTTATGTAGCATGTATTTGATTTGATTGTAGTCTGCCCTAGCATAATTTTGTATCCTGGTCTTATCCTTTATTTTGGGGACACTGTCTAATAATGAACATGTGACCATGTTATGGTCATTGGAGCCAAGGGGATCCCTGACCCCAACCTTAACAATTCTTCCCTTTATGTTACTAAGTATTGTATCAAGAATATTATGTTCCCTTGTGCCTTCTGTAACTAGCTGTTCAAGACCATTATTTAAACATATATCTATAAATCTTTCTGCTAGGTGCCCTCTTCCAAACATCAAATTCCAGTTAATTCTGGGGAAATTGAAGTTCCCCATCAGGATACAGTGGCCATTTATGTTTATATTCTCAATATGGTCCCCATAAAGAACATTTTCTTCATCCATTAGGTTTGGAGAATGATAACATAGACCAAGAGTGACTGTCCTTAGAATAGTGGTTATTTTTACCCAAAACTGCTCAATCATAACATTGGTGTCATTTAGATTCTTTACTTCATATGGTTTCAAGCGAGAGGCTATAAAGAAACAAACTCCACCACCCTTCTTTACATCTCTAATTTTCTGAAATAAATCATATCCTTCTACTTGTTCAATGAAGTCATCAGTTGTAAGCCAAGTTTCTGATACCCCACAGATATCAATGTCCTCAGTCACTAACAGGAACCTTAATTCATCTAATTTTTTTTTAATACTTTTAGCATTTACAAGCATTATTTTTAGTTCCTTTCTATGGTTATTTCCTATATGTCCACTTAATGGCTTCTTTATGTTTATCTCTGATCTTATGCATCACTCTGATACCCGTCTCCCCAGCACATTCAGTTTAAATATTTATTTATATAGGCCTTAAACATCCTTCCCAGTTCCTTTCTCCCCCTTCTATTCAGGTGTAGCCCGTCTTGGCTAAATAATCTTAAATTGTTTTCAAAGATGCCCCGATCATGAGGTTAACATTGCTCAGTATCTGGGGGGGGGGTTCGCCTCCCGGTCCTAGATCAGTCTAGAAGGGAAAAGTTGGGGGGCCCGGTTACTATGCAGGAACTTAAAAGCCAAATTTCCTCACTTAAGAATACAAAGGCTCCAGGATTAGATGGGTACCCTGCAGAATTTTACAAGACTTTCCAGACAGACCTTCTTCCCTTCCTCTTAGAAACGTTTAATGCTATCCTGAGAAAAGACCTACCGATCCCTCCATCATGGAATTATGCAAAGATATCGGTACTGCTAAAACTAGGTAAACCACCAGAGGAATGCGAATCATATAGACCTATTTCCCTATTAAATACAGATCTAAAATTATTTATGGGTATACTAGCTCGGAGGCTCCAACTAGTCATTGGGGATCTTGTACACCCGGATCAATCCGGATTTATATCCGGAAGATTTCTACAGGACAATATTAGACGTCTC
The DNA here is from genome assembly GCA_016271365.2 of Neoceratodus forsteri. Classification (NCBI taxonomy): domain Eukaryota; kingdom Metazoa; phylum Chordata; order Ceratodontiformes; family Ceratodontidae; genus Neoceratodus; species Neoceratodus forsteri. The sequence continues at coordinate 1,047,153,582 of CM028131.1, forward strand.
TTGAACATAATTTCCTCCCAAAAAACAGCTACATCCCTCAATCTAGCAATAAGTATCGATGCCGAAAAGGCATTCGATATGGTGGACTGGGTTTTCCTTCAATCGGTTCTCAAAAAGTTCAATCTGGGTGATAACTTTATAGGAGCCATTGCAGCACTATACTCTCAGCCAGAAGCGGTGATTAGTGTAAATGGATGCGTCTCAGCCAGATTCCCCTTATCTAGGGGAACTCATCAGGGATGCCCGCTTTCCCCGCTGCTGTTCGCTCTCTCCTTAGAGCCCCTGGTGGAGCAGATTAGACAACATCCCCAAGTAGTGGGAATAGAGGTGGGCTCCCAGATTCATAAACTTTCACTGTACGCTGATGACGCACTTATTTACCTTGGGGACCCGGTTAGCTCGCTTCCATTCCTTACACAAATCTTAAATCAGTTCCAACAATTAGCAGGATACAAAATTAACCCTTCAAAATCTGAAGCTTTACGGCTAAGTGGACATCTACCACCTGAACTGTGATCTAACTTTCAGTTCGCTTGGGCCCCAAACACAATTAGATATCTGGGAATAAGGGTCCCGGCCGACACCTCCCAGCTCTTCTCAGCCAACTATCCCAGACTCCGAGACTCTATTAGACAGGACCTGGGAAGGTGGAAACTGCTCCCTCTGTCTCTTCTGGGAAGGGTACATTCCATCAAAATGAACGTGCTACCACGTTTACTTTTTCTATTTCAGACAATACCGATTGCCCTCCCCAAATTGTTTCTAAAAGAAATGGAACATCTTATAACAAGTTGTATATGGCTTGGCAAAAAGCCCAGACTAAGAAGGGCACTCCTTTGTACTAGGCAGGAACAGGGTGGACTAGGTCTACCAGACATTAGAGACTATTACTTAGCGGCACAGGCCCCTTGGTTATATGCCTGGATGAAGCAGAGGGTGAACAATAGATGGTTCCCTATGGTGTTAGAACAGGCCCAAAAACTATTACTTTGGACTCTGCCTACCACTGCTGTTTCCTCGGGCATGATCTGTAAGGTGAAAAATCCGTGGACTAGGTATACCTTGCGAGCTTTGCTGGCCCTACATAGATAACTGAAGGTTCCGGGGGGATTGGGTCCTTTATCTCTCATACATCATCACGAGACTTTCAGCCCTCCCGGCTTAGATGTGGGATATCATTTTTGGGAGCGCCAAGGCCTTACCAGGTTCACTCACCTGCTGGAAGGTGAAACCTGTACCACATTCCAGAAACTAAAGCAAAAATATGGACTCAGAAAGGAAGACCATTTTAGATTCTTACAAGTAAGACACTTCATACACCAACCCTCACACGTACAACAGCTGTTAAGACCCCTAACGGATCTAGAGCAGCTGTTTTATAGCTGGATCACTTTAAGAGCTAAGATGAAACCCATTTCTCAGACCTATAGACTGATGACAGGCCAATATTCAAGACAAGTCGAAGTGGTTAGGCATAGATGAGAAAGGGACTCAAACATACAATTGGAAAGCTCTAAATGGCAGAGGGCTATTTCTCAAGGATGGCAAATTACAGCTTCACCCTCATGGGGTGAGTACCACTGGAAAGTTATGATACGTTTTTTTAGAACCCCCACAGTACACAGTATTTTAACCCAGACAACACAAATAGATGCTGGAGAGAGTGTGGGGGGGTGGGTTCGCATTTTCATATTTTCTGGGGATGCCCAGAGTTAGAGGGTTTTTGGTGACAGGTACATGAACAGATCCAGGGAGTTTTGGAAGCTCCCCTCCCAAGAACATTTGAAGCCCTCTGCTTGGGCTTTCCGAGTAGTGAGTTTTTGAGACTCCATCGGCCTCTGAAGAGGCTATATCACATCTTCAGGCTGGCAGCTCTAAAGAGTATTGCAATTTGCTGGCGATCTACAAAATCGCCCACCGCCCAAATCTGGAGAGATAAAGTAAATGAGCTAGAACAAATGGAAAGAATCACAGCAGCTTTAAGGCTAACTATGGAGAGATTTAATCTAGTATGGAATGCTTGGTACAAGAAAGGTCTCACATCGAATAATTAGAGTGATGGCCCTTAATATGCTTTTCAGGTTCTCAAACCTTAAGAAGAGTGAGTTGGTTGTAGGCAGGGGACCCGACTTCTTTTTGGGAGGCAATAGATGGGCTCGTTTCGCACACACCACTAACCAATTCTTTAATTAATTAATAAACCAATCGACAAGTTGACTGACTTATCAGCTGAATAGTCAATTACTGTTTTTTCTTTTGTTTTGTAATACTGCCAGATTTGAAATGGTTAAAGACATTAAGTTTGCATAGCCATTTGGAAATTAAGAAATGTTTTATATTAAAAAGGAGGAAAAGAAAAAAGGGGGCGTGAAACAAGTACTAAATAACAGAATCAACTATATGAGGACAGAGAAGAAAGAACTATAGAATACCTGGAGATTATCTTGATGTGGACTGTTGATCTTGCCACCTTGGGTTTTACCCACAGAACACAATATATTTGTTGTAACATAGACTCCTCCAGCCATGATGACGTAGTATGATTAATTGTACTCCTTTAAGATTGTGACAATGGTTGAACTATGGCTATGCCAATTTGATGTAATGTTATTGTGCATCAATAGAAACTTAAGTAACAAAAAAAATTGTTTTCAAAGACCTCCTATGATTTGATACACTGGAAACCATACATGAGGCACCATCTCCTTAGTCAATTGTTCACTCTCATGATTTTTTGTTTTATCCTTTCACTTGCCTTTGGCACAGGCAGAATTTTGGAAAAGATAACTGTACCATCAACTGCTTGTGTAATATTTTCTAGTTTCATGTACTCAAGAAAGATTTGATCATCTCTTGTGTGTTTCATATCATTAGTTCTGGCATGTATTAATATTATTGGTTTGGCATCACCCTTTTTGACTATTTGACCTGATGGTGATATTGTTTTGTTGAAGGAATGCCAGTAACCAGCTCACACTTGCCCCAGCAGCATGCATGTTCCTAATTTGATGAATGTTCTTAAGACTGATCTTCCTCACACTCTTGACCCAGTTACTGAACAATTTCAGAACAAATGGCATTGATTCTCTCAGTGTTTGGTATTGTGTGGGTGAGGGGCTCAAGGCACTGAATTTAGATGGCAACTTCACAAAGCGTAACATTACCCCAAATAGCCCAATGTCCAGGAACCACTTGCCTATGATATCATATATTCATACCTTCATCATGTCTCAGCAAGTTCCTCACCCGTTTAAAAAGCAAGGTTGTCCCACTTTTTGTACCCTGCATTACATTGTCTTACTACTGTAGTGCTGTATAGTGCCTTTTTCCTTGTCTTCATCAATGAGATGGACAAGACAAGATTTGGGACAAACCTCAGCATTCTGAATCATACACCTGTGAGGAGAACATGGGCACCAACAGCTGAGAACGAGAATGAAGGTCTCACTGTTCAAAGGTGCTTGATTGTTACCAAGAAGACAAAACATGTTGCAGCCTTTAACACTAAGCAGCCAAAAATGAAAATTTAATACTCACAATAATATTTGATCCTCCAAGATATCATCACTATTCATCACAGGTGGGTACACACCAGAGGCTGGACCGCAAATGGGAACATACAGTTTTAAAACTTCAGAAGAGGGAGGTGACATCAGGGACGATGCTGCCCACGAGACCTACACATGACATGGCACTCAAAGAATAGCCAGTAACCAACACCTACTCACCTTCCTCCTTAGTTCTGGCCACTGGAGAGGTAAAGCAGGAATAGAGAAAAAGGAAGGGGTGGGGCAAGGGAGTCCAAGGGAGAGAAAAAGGAAAGGAAGCAAAAAAACATAAGCTGACCAGAGAGGAGAAAGTAGTACAGAAAGGGATATGAAATAGGACTTTCAGGGTCAGAAATGACTAGAGTCTCTGGGCAGGCCTATGGTTAAAAAGAGTACAGACTGGTGGACGATAGCTAAACAAGGAGTAGCAGGATCCCTTCCTGGTCCTGAGAGAGGGGAGACAGTCTCCCAATTTAGAAGAGACTTGGACAGGCAGAATGATAAGAGGGAGATGCAGATGCCCCTTAAAGGAAAGGCTAGGAGATCATCTAAGATTGAGGAGGGCCTCAGGGAAAAACTCAAGTAATCTACACTTGAGAGTGTAAGTGTAGAAACAGAAAGGAGTTCAGAGGAAGGGGAGACTCACTCACCCAGACCAAGAAGGGACCCCACAAGGGTAGAGGAGGGGACAGCTCCCAGAAGTGCTGAGGGATGAAGTGGCCAAGAAGGGCTAGGTGTGTTCACCAGAGTGGTGCAGAACCTTTAGCTATGTAGATCTCTTCCCTGACTTAAATGGAAAGGTAGACAAGAGAACTCAAAGTACCCCCACAGCCAGCAACTTTAGGAGAGTCCCTTCCCTCCAACAGGATTTTATTAGCAGTAGTCTGTCCAGCAAGGATTCCCATAGGCAGGGCCCCATGTTTTCTGCAATTCTGAGGTTGCAGCAACTCTGCAGAAACATCGTCCTGCCACAGACGCAAGCCTCTACTGCTGAAACAGCATTTTTTGGTGCAGTAAAAATGGCCATCACCACTGAAAACCTCAACTAAATGGCTAAAATGATTGTGAGCAAACTTAAAATGTCAACAGTGATGGAAGAGGTCTGTAGGGAGGAGGTGGAAGGGGTGAGAACACAGTTAGCAAAGGGTGGAATGGTGAGGAACACATAACAAGGATACGTGGAGGGGCGCACACAGAAGGAATAAATGTGAATAGAAGAACAGAGGGAAGAGAAGAAAGGTCAGATTCTAGGTGGAGAGTGGTGTCTCTGAATATGCGGAGTCTTGGAAACAAGATGGATGGATGACCTGCTGGCACTATTAGCAGACAGGAGGGTGGACATAGCTACAGTAACCGAGACTTGGGCAGCATCACACCATGACTGGGACCTTGTGATCCCTGGATATAAACTATACAGGAGGGACAGGGTAGTTGGGAAGGGAGGAGGGTTGGCAGTTTATATCAGGAAGGGAATAACTTGCACGAGGGAGGAGTCGGAGGAAGGGGAGGTGGAGGCATTATGGGTTCAGTTAAAGTCCACCAGAGGGAGAAAGGTGTGGTTGGGGGTGGTTTACAGACCACCCAATCAGGATGAGGAGAGGGACAGGGAACTGAGCTCACAAATTTTGGAAGCTGTGGGGAAAGGAGAGGTGGTAATTGTGGGGGACGTCAACCTGCCCAAGGTGGACTGGAGCATACCCTCCACAACATGTGCTAGGAGTCAGGTGATCCTGGAAGGACTGCAGAGTGGGTTCCTGACTCAGAGCATTACTGGACCAACAAGAACTAAGGCAATTTTTGATCTGGTGCTCACAACTGGGGAGTATGTACAGGAAATAATGGTCAGGCAGCCATTGGGAGGAAGTGACCATTGTACAGTGTGGTTCCAGTTGGATATGGGCAGGGAAAGCATCCTGACTAAGATCAAAATCTTGGATTTCAGGAGGGTGGACTTCAGGAAGATGGGCAAAGTGCTAAGGACCCATCTGGCGGGCATCAAAGCAGATATGAAGGTGCACCAAAGGTGGTACATCATTAAGAAAGGAATACTGGTTGCCACAGACGGGTGCGTTAGGCTCAGGGGTAAGAACACAAGGGCCAAAGCACCCAGCTGGTTCAGTTCTGGGGTTGCCCAGGCAGTAAGGGAAAAGAGGTTGGCCTATAGAAAATTCAAGAAGACCAAAAGAGAGGTGAATAGGGAAAATTACTTAAGGTTGGCTAGTGAGGCAAGTAAGGAACTCCAGCGAGCAAAGGCACAGAAGGAGCTGCAGATAGCTAAAGGAATTAAGAAGGGGGAGAAGGCTTTCTTTCACTATATAAGTGAGAAAAGGGACAAGAAGGAAGGGATTGTTAGGCTTAAGAAAGAGGTGGAGTGGGTTAAGGATAATGGAGGGAAAAACAGAGATACTAATTTAATACTTCTGTTCCATCTTCACCAGGGAGAAGGATGGACCAGTGCCTTCAGGAGGGAAAAGAGGAGCAGGGAGAGGAACACAGATGTACAGTAGTGATAGAGAAGGATAGAGTAAGGGAGGGGCTGCTGGCATTGAAGGTGGACAAATCACCAAGCTCAGACAGAGTATATCCAAGGGTACTAAAGGAACTGGCCGAGGAGCTGGCAGGGCCACTGGCAGACCTATTTAATAGTTTACTAGAGTCAGAAGTGGTACAGCAGGACTGGAGAACAGCACATGTAGTGCCCCTCCACAAAAGCGGTCCTAAGGATGACCCAGAGAATTACAGACCAGTCAGTCTGACCTCCAATTTGGGCAAGCTCATGGAGACCATACTAAAGAAAAGGTTGGTAGAATATCTAGAGGAGCATGGTCTCCAGGATGCGAGGCAGCATAGGTTCATGGGGGAGATTGTGTCAAACGAATATGATTGACTTCTTTGACTGTGTCACTAAGACAATAAACAGGGGCCAAGTGGTAGACATACTCTATCTTGATTTCAGCAAGGCCTTTGACTCTGTGCCCCACAAAAGGTTGATCAGGAAGTTGGTGGATCTTGGGGTTAGGGAAAAGATGGCCAGATGGGTGGAAAACTGGTTGAGGGACAGAACCCAGAGGGTGGTTGTTGGGGGGAGAGTTATCTGGTACCAGAGCGGTAACCAATGGGGTCCCACAGGGCTCTGTGCCGGGGCCGGTGTTGTTCAATGTCTCCATCAATGACATTGGGGATGGCATTAAGGGCAACATGTACCTATTCACAGATAACACCAAGCTCTGTGGAAGAATGGACACAGCTGAAGGGATACAAGACCTACAGGAAGATCCAGGATCTAGCAGCTTGGCTTCAATGCCAAGAAATGCAAAGTTATGCATATTGGAGCCAAGAATCCCAGGACAGAGTACTATCTGGGTGGAGTCCAAGTATCTGCATCAGAGGAGGAGGAGAAGGACCTGGGAGTGATGATCACTAGTGACCTGACACACTCCATGCAGTGCAAGAAAGCAGCAGCAAAGGCAAATAAGATGCTGGGATGCATATCTAGGGGGATTAGCAGTAGGAGAGAGGAGGTTATACTGCCCTTGTACAGGTCACTGGTAAGGTCGCATCCAGAGTATGGAGTTCAGTACTGGTGCCCACACCTCAGAAAGGACCTTAACTTGCTGGAGATGATCCAGAGGAGGGCTACAAAGATGATAGTGGATCAGCAGGGTAAGGCATATGAGGAGAGGTTGAGGGCACTGAACATGTGCTCCCTGGAAGACAGGAGAGAGAGAGGGGGGGACATGATTGGGACCTTCAAGTACATGAAAGGGATAAATAAGACTGATAAGGAGAGTCTCTTTAAGCTGAGTGGCAACCATAACACTAGAGGGCATAGTCTTAGGCTGGAGGGTGGGAGGTTTAGGAGGTCAGGAAGCACTTCTTTGCAGAGAGGGTGGTGGACACTTGGAATGCACTGCCAGAAGAGGTCATCTCATTGAAGAAAGTGGGCAGCTTTAAGAGAAGCTGGGATAGGCATGGGGAAAGTAAGGATCATGGGTATAGGATGGGAGGGTAGGGAGGGAGGGAGGGCAGGACATTAGCTCAAGCTGTGGATCCTGCAATACGAGCAGACTTGATAGGCCAAATGGCCTTCTTCTGCTGGCTTGTTCATATTAGTGTGAGTTATTGGCAGCTCCATTATATATCCATCCCCCTGGGTTGCAGTAGTAAGCGGGGCCACCACTTTCCAATCCACTGGCACTCAGCCCTGAAGCTTATGACCATTATGGCCCTCAACAAACACTGAGGGAACATAAGGATGTCTATTTCATGAGAAAGAATGGTGGTTCTATTTGCCAATTGCAGAACTGTGGAATGAAAAAGTATTAGTAACTATTGCAGACAAAAAAATGGGAGGCTTTCTGGGCCTTTGTCTAATGTAAAATGGTCCAGCTACTCTCTAGCCTCACAGTAAATCCTTACAGAGTGGGAGAGAAGATGATATGGAAGTCAAGAGGCATTGACACAAACAACACATCAGGTGTTGAACTGCATTAGCAGGAGAAAGCAACTGGAGCAGCCACACTTAAGAAAAATAACAAAATGCAAAATGTGAATGCAAACTGAGCAGTGTCAAGTAAACGGCACAGAACCGAGAAGGTCTTCTGTGTTGTAGCTCTCGTAGTCGAACTGAGCAGCAGGATGTAACCTCAATGGTGGGAAAAACAGAACTGAGAAGGAGGGGGAATCGGCGTCAGTTACTAGCCATTCCATGAGCACCACCATTATGTGTAGGCCTTGTGAGCAGCGCTGTCCCCAACGTTGACTCTCCCTTCTGAAGTTTTAAAGCTATATGCTCCCGTTTGCGGTCCAAGCTCCAGCATGTACCCACCTGTGATCAATGGTGAAGGCTGATCTTTGGAAGATCCTCCAAAATAAAAGGTAATCTTCAACTGCTTTTATTCTTGAAGCTTTACAACATTTCCATCTCCATGGCAATTTTCCTATGATTTCCAGTGGATTGCATTACTATACTGTACTTTATAGTATTGTTGTATAACCAATCAGATTGAGAATTGCCCACCGAGATTCCTGGAAATTTTCAAGTTGTATCAGCTATTTTCAAAGTAAATTGGGACTTTTGGACACTGCCAGTAAATGTAAGATGCCAACACAAAGCTAATGTAATGTACCAAAGTGATGCAGAACACTGATATCTATATGAGTGTGTCACCCTGAGCCGTCCACTATTGAGTTTCCAAATCAAGTTTATGTGAACAATTTCCTTGCCCAGTACAGTGCTACAGTACATATCCCTGTAAAACACAGGAATCATTGTACATCTGTGGGCCATGGTTTTCCTTATTACTATGTATGCTACTGTGCTTGCAAAACTGACATTTTTACTAATTCTCTTATTTTCATGTCCAATTCTGCATTATCATCACTAATGCTTTTTTCTTTTCATTCTCATGTAAGTTACTCATGATTTGTGTCTGCATCTGATAATGACAGTGTAAGTGACCATGATCCTCCTAATACTGTGCCTGAAGGCACATTCATCAATAACAATGGTATGGACCTGAAACAGCCAGAAACTGTGGATGAAGATTATGTCATGGTGCCTTGTATGGCCTTCAAAAAGATACACAAGGAGCTGCACCTGGTCAACCAGAGAGTACAGAGCACTGAAGAGCTCAGGATTCAGTTTGATCATGTAGCTACATTTGACAGTAAGCTGGACACTCTTGCAGATGTTCCAGGACTGACAGTAGCAGAAAAGCCCAATAGACAGTGTGGCACAGCACCGATTCTCATCTTCGAAATCTTACATTCAGATGTTGTTTAGTGAAACCGGTGATGACCACATGTTTAACAATGGGAGTACTGTGGCAATTGGGTCACCAGCAGATTGTGGGTTACAGAATATGGACACCAACTCTGATTGTGAACATGATGGATATAGTAGCACAGCCGAGGAGCAGTTCAAATGCCATTATCTCTAATCTAGTTACAAATGTTAGCTCCATCCCAGTTTGGATTGCAAGCACCAGCACAGTTCCAGAGTCTGTGTTTCTGGACCATCATAGGACAATACCAGACTGTGAATTTGTAAGGCTCTGTGAGCAAATGGAGCACAAGATGGTATTAAGAGCTGTAGGTAGACCTGATCATCTTGCTGCTCTGGTGTTTCATCTGGTGACACAGCAGCTGTTTTTATCCTGGGGAAAATAGGTGAATTGGGATGGTAACAGAGGGAAACATCAGATCTTAAACATTAGAAATTAAGTGCTGAGAGTAGTTTGTAGACATTCTGAAATTAGCGCACTCCAAATGACATTGATCTAGGACAGGATCAATAAACAATTGCAAAATCCCATAAGGAGTGTGAATATGTCAAATTCATAAATATACAGTTCTGCTATTTTGCTTGGACACTCCATGTTGATGATTCTTTTTGAACAGTACTGATTTTAGCAATCAACTTTTTGTATTAACTTTTTAACAGTTTAGTGCTTTTACATGTAATTTGCACCAACCCACCTATCCCAGCCTACTGTTCACTTCTTCTTGTCCTGATTCCTTTCCTCCCTATATTAACACTGAAATGTCAAATTTATGTGAATAAAATGTCCACTGTTAACCATTTCATGCTCCAGCTTCATAAGCACCTCACTGCCTTCAATAGCTGTGACTGCGCCCACTAAGTATTTCTGTTCACCGCATCCTAGAAATTCTCTCCTTACCCTAGTTCTTTGTCTCCCCCACACTCCCCCCCATGGGTCCCTAATCTTGCCTTCCCCTCCCTGATACTCTTCCCTGGCTTGCTCTCTACACCTCTCTCTCTCTCTCTCTCTCTCTCTCCCCTGCACTCCCAATGTCCTCCTTGCCCCCAACCCCTGTTTTTTCCTCTCTCCACTCACCTCCTTTGTCCCTGACCCTCTCCTCCCTCTCTCCTCTCACCTGACAAAGTCTTCCTAGACTGCTCCTCCTTCTACTGGTTACTTGCTTCCTATACTAATTGAGTGTTACCCCTAGCACCCAGCCTGTTTGCTAACTGGCTGACTATGTACCCTACCTTGTCTCAACCCAAACGGTATAGGTTGTTTGCTTCTCTTTTAATTGTATACCATTGTTTTATACAGTACCTCTACAATTTTGTTCTTTTAAATTGTTCTTGCTTGTATATTCTTTATCATATTGTTCCTGTAGATTCTAATTTTGCACGATGAGGAACCTTTGCAAAATAATCCTTGGTCCAAAGGTATTTGTAATCGAAGCTATCAATAAATAAATAACCAACTATTTGTGGTCTCTTTGATGGCTTGATGCACTACTGTATATAACATTGCTGTGCACAGGTGCTGCATAAAGATTGAGAAATCTATGCAGTTTTACAGTACAGTGGGATCCAGGGACTCAGGACACAGGTACACTGTAGTGTGAAACTACCAAACAGCAGTTTTATTGCAAAGAAAAGAAACACTGTACACATTCAAAGGCGGAGGTGGAGCACTGACCTACAATCAGTCTTACAGCAGACAACTTGGAAACACTTTTAACACTCCGAGGGGGGGGGGGCATGGCCACACAGCACTTTTCAGTAAAATCAGTTCAGAACCCCAGGGAAAACGTGTGCAGTTTTAAAGATGGATGCATGTACTGTAGTGGGCATCACAAAGCACCTGTCCTCAGGTGCTGTATAAATTCACAGAATAACTCTATGCAGTTTTAAAGTACAGTGGGATACAGGTACTTTGTAGTGGGAAACAACAGCCAAACTGCAGTTTTACAAAATATGCTTGTCAGTATGTCAGAACAGCTGAATTTGATGGGACTTCTCATAAAAGCGATGCAAGAATTTGTCCATGTCCATATTCATGGCCTGCTTTTCTCAAAAGCAAGAAGAGTTAAATTAGCTTGAGGTCTCTGAAGCATGCTTCTCTTGTATGGTCAATCAATCCTTGATAGAGTCTAAAATGAAGATTCACGCATTGTAGTAGAGCAAACAAACATTGGCAGAATCGCTATTAGCATATACATTGATGGAAATGCTTCTCTTTGAGAATATAGTGCCTTTAGAAGAGCTGAGGTTCCAGTCCGGTGGTGCTGAGGGTTGAGGCGCTGGATGCCACATTTCATGCTATGCCAGCAATCCGAATTCGGGAATGACCTCAGGTCACCGTGGTGCCAGCATGTGGGGAGATGGTAGGAGCAGGACTGAGCATTGGCTCTCCTCTCCCAGGTAAGGGGTGGGGGTCACCCGCCTGTAGTCCCGCCATCACCGAATGGAGGTTCAGTGCCAGCGCAGGCAGTTAACGGCATGACTGGAAAGGAGGGGCATCCCAAACAGCACGTGTGCCTCCACAAACATGCGCTATGTCAGGTACATGTGGGTGTAGGGGTTTGGAGAAAACCTGCAAACACCCAGAAACTACATATGAAAAAAAAAAAGAGCTGAGGTTGACCGCTCTGTCAACTTGTTTTTTAAATACCTGTTCACAACATATATCTCCTCTTTCAAAGGAAGTTCAATCCCAAGTTCCTCGAGAGGCTTGAGGGCATCTAGTGACAAGTAGTCATCTTTCAAAGCTGAGACAGAACTAATCACCGAGTATAAGCAATCGCTGCTTTTGAATCCCAGATCATTTCTCTCAACACTTGGTCAATTGTGGAAAAGTAAGCAGATTGAATTTGAATTTTAATATCTTCCTTTCCCCCTTCCTTGGCCCAAAGTCTTTGTGACTATGGAATCCACTATTTGAGATGACCTTTCACAAGGTCTTTTGGGTTTTGTGGGTCTGGGCAATGATGGACTTGAGTCCTTATCAAGCAGTGTGATTCTCCCTTAGCTTTATTTTCATCAAATTTGTCATTTTTCCTGGGACTTGAAATTTCCTGGTACAACGATGTCAATTAGTTCCATTGCAGTCATCAATCCTGTTGCGCGCGATTGAAGTATTTTATTAAAAGGTTGAATAATTCCAAGAATCAAGTTCATCCGAATGGCAGAACATGTTAATGTGATATGCAAAACAGTAATCAGATATCCTCTGGCTTCAGTAACCAAATCGCCATCCATGTCAATGCTTGATGAAATTTTCTTTAGAGTCTCCACAATTTCTTTGTATTCCAGAATGATGGACTTAGTAATTTCCAAGTGTCCTGACCATTTCTGTTCAAGAAGATGCTTCAGATGCCTGCCCTGGTACACTGTAGACACTTTTGGCTGATGACAAATTACGCAAAGGGAACCGCATTGGTCAAAATATTGACCGAGGATAGGAACTTATGATACCGTGTGAATAATCACCAAATGTATGTGGTGATTGTAGCAATTCACATATGGAATTTTGTGGCCAGTTTACATTGTATATGCACTTGAACACTGCTTTTTTCCCCTCGCATGACATTTGTGCCATCGTAGCACTGAGATAGCAACTTGTTGGTGTCAAGTTTAGCATCTGACAAGCTAGTTTATGTTTTATCAGCCATCGATTTGGTGCCCAACTGATCAGGACCAAGAGATGGCATATCTAACAGTGACTCATGTACCTCACCTTCCTTTACATATCTGATTTCAATGGAAATACAATACAATCTAGATTATCCAAACTGCTTGGGAGATATGAAATTAGTTCAGATAATCAGGAGTTCGTGAAACTGGGATTAAAATGATTAGAGTGTATTCACTTGGGAGACATTTTACCAATTCATTAGATGCAACTGACAGCAGAAAAGGGGGTTGCCCAAAGGAGCAGCAAGCCCACCAGCCCAGAACCTGGGCACAGAAAGGGCAGCTGCTGCAAGGCTGTTGCAGGGGGCGTTGCACCACAGTATGGTAGTGCACTGTCCCTGTAATGTCCAGGTACCCGTGTGCTATCAAGTTGGAATGCCTACCCAGGCAGGTGACTGCAAACCCCCGTCAGTCCCCAAGATTGCCTCAATGTGGTGGTGGTATAGTGCCCCCCCAATGCAGAAGGAGCCTTGATCCTTGTTTCCTTGTTAAAAAAAAGATAGCCGTTCTCAGTCCATTCCCCACATGCCCATGATGTGCCCTACAACACATGCCAAGGTTGTACCTGGTAGTCTAGTGGCCCCCCACCCCGGCAGGCAGTGGTCAATCACCCCGCTCACCCCCGTCTGTGACCTGCTTCCGTGACTGGCACTTCCCTCCGCACACCACCACGGCCAGACACAGAATGCGATGGCACAGACTGCGTAATGTACGGTATGCTTACGGCGGTCTGTGAGATAGCATTCTGTGATGGCATAATGTGTAGAAGGAAGTCCAGTCACAAGCAAGTCGGAAATGAGGGGCCGAGGTGGTTGACCACTGCCTGTCGGGGTGGGGAGGGTGGAGGCCACTAGACCACCAGGTACTCATTAAGATTTGGAAAAATGATAATGGTTGCAAGACATGGGGTTTGGGAAATACTTCAAAAAAACACTGTCATACATAAATATGTAGAGTGAGTATGTTTGCTACACTGCACCAAGAAACTTCTCACTCCTGATTTTAATGATCTCACACTTCTAAATGCTCTCCTTGGCAGACTTGCGTCAGTACCAGGGTTTCTTCAGTTGGTCGGGGACAGAGGGGCGGCAGCGGGGTGGTTAACAACCCCTTTGTTTACACGACTTATGAACTGCTTCTTAGCGGAGGCTGGGGGAAATCTTGGTGGGGGGCTGAGCCCCCCCCAGTTCCCCCACCCCTCCTTGGCTATGGGCCTGAACCCCAGGGATAAATCAGCACAGTTTCAAAGATGGGCACATGTACTGTAGTGGGCATCACACAGTATCTGCCCACAGGTACTGTATAGAAATCCCCAGGATAACTCTGTGCAGTTTTACAACTTAGTGGGACACAGGTACTCTGTAGTAGGAAACAACCAATAAACACTATAAACAGTCCGGGGGGAGCATGGGGAAGTGGGGCCCAGGTTTTTAAAAACCTGGGATCTTCTGTTATGATTTATCGGGTAATACAGTAGTTTCTTGGCATGGGGTCATAATGTCACAAGACAGTCTGCCACAGCAATATACCGTGCAGTCAATACAGTGCGATATAATACTAGTGGCAGATCTCTGTGTTTTGTGGGGGGCTCTGACCCCCGAACCCCTTCCAACTAAAATAACCAACTCCGGGGGGGTTAGACACTTAATTCACACAAAGTGCAAATAAAGGAAAAATTCCAAGCATCTGAGACCAAGATTCGATACCCAGTCCGCAGATGCTCCACCCCTATTGCTGCCTGTGGCTCATCCTGTCAAGCCATGGCAGTTGCTCGGCAGACCCTTCTCCCAGCAGAGAACTTCTCCTCTGCTGGGGAACAGTGACAGGGTGCACAACTGCACATAGACCATTAAGCGGTTTTGCACCCTGTTGCTATTTCTACCCACTCTGTCCATGTTGCACGGTTTTAGCATACGCTGTCTTGCATATGGTGAACTGACTCAGTTGGTAGTTGCTTCCTAACCAGATTTTATTTGGGCAGAAGAAAAGAGAAGCAAATTACAGTTGTAAACATTTGTTCACTCATAGAGATGTACCACAGTAGTACAAACATAGTTTGTGACTGAAAGAAGTATCTACAGTATTTCTTTTGAAAATAATAGAAAAATATCTTCAGTCTCTCACTGAAATACAATACATGGGGCTCCTAAGTGCAGCAGTTGGCAGTTTCTGACATAACAGTACCACAAATGTGCTGAATTTTTTTGTAATAAAAGTGTGAAAAGCAAGCCGGCCCAGTGGCACTGAGAGTTGAGGTACTGGACGCCACACCTCACACCACAGCAGTGACCCAGGTTCAGGAATGGACTTGGGCCACCTGGGGTCGGCAGGGGAGGGAGAGGATTGAGCATCTGTAGGACTGCTCTCCTCTCCTGGGGAGGGCTCCAGGAGTTTGCTCTGCACCTTAGTGACCCCCAGGTGCTGACGCTGTACAGTGGGTGGAGCAGTGGCAGACGTCAGCAGCGTGCCTGTGCAGACGTCATTGCACTCCAGGGGGAAACTTATGCATCAGGAAAGCCCTGGCCCCTGGGATAGGTGATGGCTGCCTCAAGATCCCCACTGCCACACACCCAATACCAGGCTCATCTCACTGGATCTCCCGACCCTCTGCCTTACCTTGTGGCCGACGATCTTGATTCTAGATAGAGCGCCAGGAGTGGAAGGCAGCCATGCCTGGGGGGGCTCAGAGCTGGGGGTCTGTTGGTCTGAGGTAGGTGAGGGTGTCTGTCCCCAATTTCCCGGTGAGGTGTGCTTCAGGTGAGTGGTAGAGCAGCGATGGCAAGTGGGGTTAGCCAGAGAGTTCCCAGGTATGCCAGTGAGAAAGAAAGTTGACAAAAAAAAAAGTGTGAAAAGCAAAGGCAAAAATGCTACTGTTTCACTGTGCATACGGTACAGTACAAATATTTTATTATAAAAATAGAAAGTAATTACTAAAACATCAAAACACAGGTACTGTACATGTGCAAAGGTCATGTAGGTGAGATGTTCTGTACAATTTATATTGAGGGAGTGACATGTCAGGAAAAATGGGTCAAACTAAGTTAAACCCAACTTTACACATTAGCTGCACAGTAAGCGTATCAGTATCCAAGAGATACCTGTAGAACTGGGCATGGCTCATTTAAGCCTACACACAGAATCATGCACTCTGCTGGGATCCATGACAGGAGTCCGACAGAAATTCTGGCGAATGCCCTGTCAGCGACACCGGCAGGTCGACCGCATTCTGCAGTCGGCTGCCGGTTCGCTACTGCACTCTTTGTTTTCTTGGGGGGCTTTGTCCCCCAAAACCCCCACGTGGGGGGCTGCACCCTGCCACCCCCCCACCTGAAGGATTCTCAACTCCAGTCAGAGCTGATTGGGGGGGTGCAGGACCCCCGACAGACAGCGCCGGGTTCCAGCGGGTCTCCCACCAAAGCTAGGTGCTGTAGTCACTGTGGGGGACCTCGCTGTCAAAATGTCGCTGCGAGGGGGGTAAACGACTCTTCTGGACATCAGTGAGAAGATAGCTTGGATACATCTCCTCTATGCCTTAGGACATGTCAGCCCACTAAAATTTGTGGCAAATAATGGAAGCAACAAGTCAGTTGTACACCCTGCTCGGATAAGTACAGTACTGTATGAGTCCTGTGCTTGGGTATTGCATTGTACTGTGCATGTCACCAATGCCTGTCCCTTTTGCCATTCCTGCCATTTCAGGTCCATCTGGCAGAGAAGTTGCTGCAGGCCTGGGAACACACACCTGCAGTCACATGAACACAGGCGACAGGCTGTGTTGGCGAGCAAGATGTGACTGCCAACAGAACTCCAAAGGTGTGATAAGAAGTGTTATGTTGATAAGCAGGGGGCCCCATGGTTCATAACAGAGCCAGTAATGGTGAATTCATGGCAGGGTGGGTCATTGGGTGGTGCTGCATGGGGTTATGGCATGGTGGGTCATGAGGGGGCTGTATCGGATATGACAGGGTGGGGATGAGGGGGCTGCATTAGGTATCAGTCAATCAATTCTTTATTTAACCAGGCAAAACACCATTGAGTATATTCAATTCCAAGGTGGACCTGGGAACAATTCACAAGAACAATTGTACATAGAACAAATCATAAGCATGCAAAATACAGAATAAAAGAGTGCACAGACATCAATACAGTGCTCATGTACAGTCAGACAAATGCTTAATACAGTACAAACTAAGAGAACTATATACAGTATAGAGAGTAAGCATTTAGGCCCTGACTTTTTTTTTTTAAAGTCCAGGTAACCTCTCCAAGCGGGGGGGGGGTAGAATGGGGCAGATTAGTAGCAGTGACAGAGTAAGAACCAGCAGGAAACAAAGGGAAAGGGTAGCTGGACTGGGGAAGGAGGAGACAAAGTAAGGTAGGGGGTGACCTAACCTGGAGTAATCTGAGGCCAGGGGCAAGATTTGGAGGGCATCAGTAGAAGCAATTACATTTTTCTATGAATGAGCTCGAGTAAATACTTTTGAAGAGAGACAGCTTCAACGGCAGTGCCAGCCTTAGGGCTTTTTGTACCTTATTCCAAAGGACCGGGAGGGCATGGCTTATTGCCGCGTGGCCAATGCGTGTTCTTACCTTAGGGACTAAAAGAGAAATGTAGGAGAGACTTCTTAGCGGATAGTTACTGGGAGTACAAACGGGCAGGCAGTCATTAATACACTGTGGAAGCTTGTGGATAAAGGCTTTATAAGTCCATAGGACTACATTTTTAAGCCGCCTATGGGTAAGTGAGTTCCAACCTAAGGAGGCATAACGTGCACAATGGTGAGTGAGAGTAAGGGGACCATGTAATGAATCTAAGCACTCGATGGTAAAGGACATCCAGTTTAGAGAGTGCCATACTAGTACTTTGTCCATACAAAAATCAGCATTGTCCAGGAGAGGCATAAAGGTTGACTGGGCTAACCTTTTTTTTAATTTCTTTTGTAAGGAAGAGTCTGGAAATGGAAGAAATAGAACATAATGAGACAAGTAATGAATATTATGGGGACATTATAAGTTATCAGGCAAAAGATTTATTGCATCAAGGGAAAATTAAATATGACTACTGTTACATAGGCCATTCCGGTACGCTGAAAGCCACCGTAGAGGAATATAAACATTTGTTAAACTGTGAGGACCTGGGGTGTGCTGTTCATTTGCACCAGTTTGTAGGTTGGTGTTTTTGATCAAGACACAGATAAGTTTTGTAGAATGTTTAACTGTTCTAGACACCACAATCAAACCATTGAAAGTATACATGCAAGAATATTCCAACACATCGGTAGTGACCACTGTCCAACCCCTTACAATCAGGACCACGAAGCACCAGGAGATTTTGGAGAGTATGATGTTTTCATGCTGGGGAACAAAAGTATTCTGCACAGTCAAATAGATCAAGATATAGAGGAGGCAGGGTGGCTAAGGAATCCTAATAATACTGGAGAACAGGCGGCATTATGTGTCATGACCCCAGTTAGACTGTATCCAAGTTTGACAAAGGTCCTCAAAGGTATGTCACTTTCTGATGGTACAGACAGGGCTGAAGAGTCCTCTCTGATACACGGAACTGACAGTAAAAGCCAAGCTCGAGAAGTGGTGGAGAACTCAAGCAAAGCAATACAATAAAAGACCCCAAGTTTCTGTCTTAATTTTTTGGATAGCTCTTCAAGGTGGTCTAAGTAAGATAATTTGGAGTGTATCCACACACACAGATATTTGAATTTCTCCACATATTCAAGTGGTTCTCACAACAGGGTAAATACTTGTGGGACAGTTCCTGAAATTCGGGTGTTGGAGACAGTGGCTGGAGGGGCAAGGAGCATGGCCTTCATCTCTTTGGCATTCAACAGAAGTTCTAAATGTAGCAAGTTGTTCTGAAGAAGATTAGATTCAGTTTGCAGGTCAGAGCAAGCAAGCTCAGGAGACAGTCTAGCAAGGTAGAGCACTGTATCGTCAGCAAATAGATGAATATTTGTTAATTTGATTCCAATATTTAGATCATCTATGTAGATGGCAAACAGTAGTGGACCAAGAATAGATCCTTGCAGTACACCTCTTAGAAGCGTCTTCATAAATGAGAAATCCACATAAGCCTTGACCTGTTGGCAACGGTTAGTAAGATAGTTTGTAAACCATTTTAAGGTGAAGTTGTCAATGCTGATATTTTGAAGAGCGACTAGGAGCAAATTATGATCCATTGTATCAAAAGCCTTGCTAAGGTCAAGAAACAGAGTGCATACATAGTTTTTGGGGTCTAGCGCTAACTGCCAGTCATTCGTGACCTTAGCAAGTGCAGAGATTGTGCTATGGCGAGGCCTAAAACCAGACTGAACTGGATTAATAAGGATAGAGTTTTCCAGGAATTGCCTGAGTTGGGTATTGACCACCTTTTCAAGTAACTTGGACGGAGTGGGAAGCAAAGATATCGGGTGATCATTATTAAGGTCGCTCGAGTCACCAGATTTGAATAACGGAATGACATGAGCTATTTTCCAAATGGGGAGATAGTACCCAGAGCAAGGGACAACTTTAAAGAGATGGGGGAGGAGATAATACATAGTATCCTAATTTTAGAAAGTACAGTTTAATAAGATCAGCTCCCACACTTTTCCTGGTATCCAACTGCAGAAGTAAATCCTCAACTTGCTTTACCATGACTGGGCTGAGGTAAAAGGCAGGGATATTATGTGGTGCTATAGAGTTCAGTCCATCAACTTTCTGAGTGCACAGTTGGTCTCTGAGATTATTAGCAGGTGAGGCATCAGATGCCAACCCTGCTGTGGCAAAATGGTTATTAAGTAGGTCAAGTATGACATGTTTGTCCGTAAGGGTAGTACCCACTGCAGCAATTTGTGGTGGGATTGTGCTACTGGAGCTATGGCCTGCAAGATCCCTTAGTGTTTTCCAAAATTTTGATGTGCAAGTAGAAGAGGATTCAAGTGAGGAACTGAAGAAGTTTGCTTTCTCAGACCTAATTAGATTAGTACACCAGTTTCTGACAGTTCTGAATGATGTCCAGTCAGCTGAAAGTTTAGATTTCCTCGCCCTTTTCCAGAGGGTATCTCTATGCCACAATGCTTCTTTCAGATTGGCCATAAACCACAGGCATAACCTCTTCTGAGTCCGAACCTTTTTAAGAGGTGCATGCTTATCTATAGCCCCAAGGACAGTGCTCTGGAAGGCCTCATAGGCTTGATCAACAGAGGGGGCCAAACAGAACTCCTGCCAATTGGAGTGTTGGACATCCGCGAGAAAGAAGACAGGATAAAAGTTCTGTCGGCATCTCTTAATGGTGTACTTGGAGGAGGAAGTTGTTTTAGCAACAGACCTCACACAGGCTATAATGCAGTGGTCACTGAGGTCATTAAAGAATACTCCAGAATGTGTGAAAAGATGTGGCTTGTTCACTAGAATTAGGTCCAGTACAGTGCCACGGTCCGGGTTTTTAACATTAGGCTGGGTTACTTCATTAATTAGTTGTGTTAGCCCAAAGTTGTCACATAGTTCTTTTAAGGGTGGGAAAGATGTGGAGAACCAATCCAAATTAAGATCACTCATAATAATAACTTTGGATGTCAAGGAGTCTAGAGTATCGTGTAACCCCCCTGTTACCCAGGGTTACTAGAATCCCAGTAAGATCTAGTGGTAGGCAGGGAAGGCAGCTTGTGAAACTCCAGTTAAATGGATTTCACACTGTCTCACTCTGTTCTCAGTCTTAGCAGAGACTGAGGGATGACATCACCATAGAACTATCGCAGCTGCATGAGCCACATTGGAATCTGCAGTTGGGAGTTAGGTTAGAATGTTGGGAGTTTTTGAACAGTGAGCTGCAGGAGTTGTGTGTGAGCAGTCTTGAAGAGAGGAGCACAGCAGTCTGTGCACGGGCTCTTGAAGCCTAAAGCTCTGATATACAGCTACTTTTAGGGAGAGGTGTGTGTTTCTGCCAAAAGAGGAACACAGTAAGCTGTTTGTGAAGTGGTGGAGACCGCTGCTACTGGTCTCTGTGCCCCATCCCTGAGGGGATAGGGTTAAAGGTTTGCCTGTTATTCCAGGAGCAACCTCCTGGTTCCGGCTAGGGAAGAAGCTGCCTTATTTTTCTAAGTTATGCTGCGGCACCAAAAGCGTTCAAGATTCGCCTGTGGGGCACCTGCAACCAAAGGGTGAGTTCTGCTCTTACATGGGGCCTATGTTTCACCTGAACTGTTGTAAAGTGGGGATTGGACTGCTTAATCAGTGGGAGGCCTAGAGGAATAGGCTAAGCCAAAGTAAAAGTATATTCAAGTTCAGCACAAGGGGAAAGTCAAGACATGTACAGGAAATGTGCTATGCATTTACCCTTTAATCTACACTGCCAAGCTTTGCAGAAAGAGATGTTTAAGTATGTTCGAGTCTAGTACAAGGGGAAAATCAAGACATGTAGAGAAAATGTGCTGTGCATTTACCCTTTAATCTACATTGCCAAGCTTTTCAGAAAGAGATGTTTAATGTCCAGAGAAATGGCCGGGTATGAATTGTGGAAGCTAGAGGTGGGAAACCCCCCCATCCTTAGTAACCAGGTTCACCTCTACAGATTTGCCCTGTGGCCCGTTTACTTTGCCTCAGGCACTTGGCCAGTGCTGAGGGAAGTACCCAGACGTGGGACTGAAAGAAAATTTCCCTTAAGGAGTCGAAGGCTCTAAGATGGTTTAGAAAGCCACTGGAAAATGTGTCCATGTCAAATGGAAAGGGTTCGAGTGGCCGGCAGGGGAGTCGAACCAGGAAAACCCCAATAGTGTACAAGTCAGGCTGTGTACCCAAAGCAGCATGCAATTCCGGACTGTGTGCCTGGTGGGTCCAGAGCCTAATGGCTGAAGTGTTGAGGAAATGTTCTGTTTCTCTTATCTGCATTACCAGGAATGTAGCCCCGTGGGGGTCCATCTATGCTTTGTTTTGTTCTGTTTGGATGTGAATAAAGCCACACTTTAGAATCCCATTCCTAGTATTGGACATTACAGTTATTGCTTCCTGTGTTCGGATTTACTTGGGTGCCCCTGTGCAGAGTAGCCAAACCTAGTCCTCCCCGAACCCAGTCCCCCACCTGGTACTGCTGTCAGCTTCAACAGCATACCACCTGTCATTTGTAAAAAGGCAGGGGTCGGGGGCTTACAATCAGATAATTGCTTCAACACTTTTAGTCCTGCAGGGGGGGTCTGTAGCATCCAATTATTCAGATGGGAGTCGACTAAGAGAGCTGCACATTCAGAGTAATACACTCTAATTACTTAGGCAGAGTGATAGTCTCAGAGATGGAGGTGTAACTCCCAGGGGGTGCTATCCTAAGGGCTACTACCCCTGCCTGCTCAGCTAATAACAGGTTGAGGGGCCTGGATCCAATGGCGGGTGCCTCCACCCAGAGGTCGGGGTTGGAACAGTCAAATGTGACCTGGACACAGCCCTCTGGGTCACTGCAAACCCCCTTTCTTCCCACTAGTGGCTCACCAGCAATCCCCAGTCTACCGTTATGACTTACACTTTCCCCCAGGTTGGGATGGCCAACTTGGTGCTGAAGACCCCCTGTAAAATAAGATGCAGTTATACAATAACCCATACACAATAGGGTGGCACAAACACGCAGTTCAAACGATACACCTTGCAACAACAAATCTGATTTATTAAGGGGGAAGTAACAAGGATGGGGGAAATCAAGTTGATTAGCTTAACACTTCTACTATATAGGGCACTGTGCACAGGCCAAACCTATCAGTCACTGTCTTTGGGTACCCAGGCCTTACAAGGCTAACCTATTCATTGCAGTTGGGTGGGGCCCTGGAGAAGAAACAAGCGTTTAGTGCCTATGTTAGTTTTGTAATAGCCCGCAGGCACAATCCATGCAGCCAATGAACAGCCAGACAACTCTGGTCCTCAGGAAGAACATTTGACAGGGAGCTACCCTGATTTTTAGTACTCATGAACCCTGAAGCAAGATCCCTCTCACACCACTACAGGACTTAGCCTGTGATTCAAACGCTGCTCCACACATTTATATGTAATGCAGAGGGGTACCACACCAGGCAGCTGCTCCAAAACTCCCGATCGCTTTTGCTGAACAAACCGGGTGAACTACGCAGCTTCACTTGTCCTGACAGACCGAGCGCAATTCAGAAGATTCTCCAGTCCTCTACAGGGTGACCCTGGTAGGTAGCTGTGTTTGCACAGCCTCCTCTGCTTGCACTCCTCACAGATCTTGTCCGCTCTCTCTCTCTCTCTGTTGGCGATGAAGTTGCCTGCCTTCTCAGCCTGACTCACGTGCTTCCCACGCGAATACTTGCACAGCGCAGGAGCCAGAGTTCCTTCTCCCTTCATGATCACCAACGACTCTGCCCCTTGGCAGTTTGGGCAGGGAATCTTAGTTCGGGCACCACCCGATCCCATTGGTGGGCTGCAGATGCCAGTCACTTAATTCTGCCCTCATTGGTGCTAAAAAGGCGCCACAGACTAGAACTTCATTTCCCAGAATTACTGGCTGTATCCCCTATGGCCAGCCGGCTCCAAATAGAGTCCTGATCCTAACTGGCTCAAGCGGTCTCCATTTTAGTTACCCCTCTCTACCCCATTGGCCCAGCTCAACAGTCCAGGTCCAAAATGGAGGGGCCAAGCATACAAAGTCCCAGCTGCAATAAAAGCAGATTAGACAAACTGTAATTTCACTAATACTCTAAATGATTATAGCCAAACAGTTACATCTATCTGAAAGGCTCCCTTTGCGCTTACAGTGACTACAAAATTGGAGCGATTTCACAGCAGCTCAGGTGGGATTCGAGCAGGGAAACCCCAGTCCCTCCTATACAAACCCACTGGAGCCTGTGAACAGGCAGCTCTTAAAGAGACAGTACTGGAGGCTTAAAAGCACTCACAATGGCTGCATTTTGGCAGCATTGCTCCGAACACCAGTTAGGCAAGGAACAATTAAGCAGCTCCGGGAAGGCTTTTAGGAACCCCCATTTGTAGGGGGGTTACAGAGGTAGTAATCTTGTCTCTAACATATATAGCTACCCCATCTCCTCGCGTATTCCTGTCAGCTCTGAAGACATTATACGAGGGGATGTTTATTTCAAAATCCTGGGTAGAAGGTCTTAGCCAAGTTTCTGTCACCACCAGAATATCAGGCAGCATATGGTTAACCCATGTCTGTACTGCATCAAGTTTTCGCAGTAAGCTGCATGCATTGATATGGATTAGACATAATCCCTTTAACTGGGCAAATTCAGAAGGGGAAGAAATGGGGAGAGGAGGGCCAGGGTTCAGCTCGACATTACCTGCACAGATGAGCAATATCAAGATAATTTTTTTTATGGCATTCAAGAGTAGTTTAAAGATCCAGGGTCTACCTTTTTTGTGAGTATAATTATCAGTGGTTTTGGGGGGGTGAGTGTGTTGCAAAAGGACCCAGGGAAGCATACAGGAGAGTCCTGACTGAGAGGATAGTTGAGACTCTCGCAAGGATTACAGGCTTAATATGACTTGTGCAGCTGGGGAAAGGCAGGGATCTGGTGGAGCTAGTCACATAGAGCAGAGTAACATTTGCCAACCTGGGCAGGTGTGTAGCTGTGCGGGATAGTGTGTAGGTATTGTCTATCCCCATACAATTTGGGAGGCCTTCCAGGGCTGGCTCAGAGTAATATTCAGAGGCATAGTGTAGAGTGCCCACTAGACACCCCAGGAAAAGTAAAATGGCATTCATGATACTCAGGATGCTGCAATAATCTCAGGGAGAAAGACTGCCATAATTTTTACTAAGAGCAGACAGAGAGAATTGCAAGCAGAAGGTGGCCAGTTCTCTGTCATCATATAGGCTGCCGTACCACTCACAGGGAGACAGAATGCTACAATTTTGATATGAGCAGACAGGGAAAGAATTACAGGCAAGGGGTCAATTCTCTGCCACAGTATTAAGAAGTGATGGGCAAGAAGAAACAGCACTTCTGAAGTATAGGGAAAATTGGGGACAGCAATCAGTCAATTCTATGGTGCACTGGGCAAGGCAGGAGGGCAAGTTGTTCCTTTAAGAGTATGTGAATGGTGAGGGGCCAATAGGAGAACAGTGCCGCAAAGCCAATGGGAAGAAGGTCTATTTAAAGAGTGCCGGGTGGGGAGGGTGGGAAGGAGAAAAATTGGGGATCCAGAGCCTCCCTCAGCTGTTTGAAAAACAGCAGGTGCCTGAGAATTCAGTTCAGGAGCACGGCAGCCAATGGGCAGAGAAGTCGTAACCTCAGCAGCCAATCTCTGGCTAGGTTACATGGCTTCCTCCAATCAGAGCTCCATAATTCTTCCCCGAGGGTCAGCAGAAGGCTGACCAAGGCAGAAGCTCCTTTGGTGGGTCCGGGAGGGGAGACAGGATGGCTACACAGTTTTCAGTTGTGACCGTTGGTTTGCCAGCAAGTCCAGGGCAGGCTACCTAGAAAAGAGCTGTGAATGGGTTTGGTACATCCAGCAGACCTGGGTTTGATTCCCACAACCTCTACTCACATACTGTGTAACTCTGAGCAAGTCACTTAACCCTCCAGCGCTCCCAGGTCATCCCTGAAAACAGGCACTTGTGCCTAGTGGGCCTGACCCAGTTACCAAAGACAAATAAATAAATAAATGAGGAGAGTGGAAGGTTAAGCTCAGGGAGGTGATAGCAGGAATGCTGCTAAACCGGTGAGCAGAGAATTACAGGGGAGTAGAATTAAAAAAAATGTAAAAAGTTAAGTAATGGGAGAAGGGTTAGGACAAAGAAAAAGATAAACAGTGGCAGGGGGCTACCTAACCTAGACAGGGAGGAACACTTCAGCGGGCACCAAGGAAATCGCACTCAGTTAGCTTGTTGGTGCAAACAGGATAATAGTCTAAACAATTACTCAGGCAAAACTAAAAATAAGTATGAGGGAAGGTTAGCAGAGCACCTGAGGCAACCACATAAAGGCAAGGTGGAGTCAGGCAGAAATGCAGGATAGCAAAAAAAATGAACACACTTAGCCCGGTATCATGTGGTCCCCAGCAACAAATCTAACCCAGTATCATTTGGTCCCCATCAACAAGTCTAACCCAGTAATATCTTATCCCTGACATCAAATCTAACCCAATAACATTTAAACCCCATGAGCAAAACTAACCACATCAGTAATAGAAATATTTCAAAAACATTTAGATGCACAGAAACACCCTCGGCAGTTTAAAAAAGAAACAGCAGGTGCCCACGAATTCAGTTTATTTCATCCCCAACAACAACTCAGTGAGAAAAATATTTCTCTGAAAATTGGGGACCCAGAGCCTCCCCCAGCCGCTTGAAAAAAAGGGTATGGCAGGGTGGGGCATGAGAGGACTGCATGGGGGTATGGCCAGGTAGGCACAGCATGACAGCGGCATGGGGGTATGGCAGGGTAGAGCATGAGGGGGTTGCATGGGGGTATGGTGAGGGGCATGAGGGGGCTGCATGGGGTAAGGCAGCGTGGGCATGAGGGGACTGCATCATGTATGTCAAGGTTGAGCATGGGGGGGGCTGCATGAGGGTGTGGCTGGGCAGTTGAAGCATGGGGGATGCATAGGGGTATGGCAGGGTGGAACATGAATGGGCTGCATCAGGTATGGCAGGGTGGTGCATGAGGGGGCTGCACAGGATGTGGACAGGTGGGAGGAGCATGGGGGTTGCATGGGGGTGTGTCACTCATCCCTGCCTCCTCTCCCGCTCAGGATATGCCTGGACTGCTCATGGTTCAGAGACTCTGCCCGGAGGGCCCTGAGGAGATTTGCATTGACCCTACACCACCAAAGAAGCCACTGCCCATAGATGAACAGATGGCAATGGACATGGCCACACGCTATGGCACAGTAGTAGTGGTAGTGGATGTCCTGGTGGAGAAATAATGCATTAGCTGATGAAGACTTCTTGTTGAAGACACCCGCATATCTTTTCTTTTTTTTTTTTTTTAATATTTCAAAGAATCTTTGTTAAGGAAAATAAATGTTACCTTTCTCCTGTTTAATCATCCATACCACATTCCCCTCAACCCAACTGTACCCATATTCTGTATAGATAAAGACCCCCTGCCCTCACGCACTACCACACCTTTGTGCACTATGCTTTTCTTTTGTACAGTACTGTTATGTTTGCTTTGTTTCTTTCTTACTGTACAGTAAAATGGATGTCTTAATTTCTGTTATTAGTGAAGTTGTTCATACTGTACCTGCACCAAATCCTGTGATTCTTTTGGGTGAGGAAGGGGAGACTGATGTTGATAGAATTTGTTTTGTTTAAGCTGATTTGCAAGGAAGGAGGTTAAGAGGCAGGGGGAGTGACAGGGTGAAGTAGAAATATTGTACATTTAATACACAGTAACACTGTAGTTGGTGTTTTTGTAAGGAGAGGTAAAGATGGACAGGTACAGGGTACCTTTTATCCAACATTCTGGTTCTAAAATTTTCCATTCATATAGCACTGTACTGGGTATGTAAGGATAACATTTTTTTACACTGGATTTGTGCCCACACATATTGTATAGATGTGAAAAACAGTTCCTTTGTCTGAGCAAACAGCTCAATTATTAAATGAACTACATTCAGTATTATATAAATATCATTATTCAACATTGAAATTGGGTTGCGGGCATGCACATTAAAGAGCAGCTGATGCATTTGGAAAAACTTTGGAAAACATATTTAGACACAATTCAGCTTTTATTTCATATACATGTATATATATTTTACAGATTTCTCTCCTCCATTACTTATTACTGAAGAGATTTCCAAACAAACAAGTTTTTATCCCTCAGAGTTTATGTGCCTCTGTAGCTTATTCCCTACTTGAAATCATAATGCTCTGTTATGACATCATAGTCTGTTGTCATGGGAATAACTATGATGTCACAAGCAGAGTATTATGACATAAAAGGAGCTAATGAACCCTCAAGGAACAACTCTCTTGTTTTCATGCATATGACCTTAGTAATAAATGATGGGTGTAAGAAATACAGAGCTAATGAGAAATACAAGCTGCTTTGTGTCTAAATATTATATTTTTCAAAGTTCTTCTTGAGGCATCGGTGGCTCTTTAAGGAATAAAAATGGCAGTGAATGGCAAGAGACAGCTACAGAAAGCAATTAGAATGTCAGGTATCAATCGACAGAAGAATGGCAATCATAATTATCAGTGTCACCTGTGTGACAGGGTTGAATAAGGCACTGTCCCATTTGTTATGCAGAAAGAGTTTAAAAGCAAGGATCTGTTCCATTCTCTCCTTTTCTGTCTGGATGTGCAACCAGATTTTCTCATGAGACCTAGGACTTGCTCACGTCAACGGTCTTGCAATTCTCTGCCTCTCACTATCTCTGTACCTTCTCTTGCTGTTCTGTCTCCCCCCCCTCCGCATATCTGCTGGTATAAAAATATATGTGAATCATTTTGTGGAAATATAATCGATACTGGGATTCCTTTTTTTAAAACTGTATATAATTATACTGTTGAAATGACTGCGAAGCTAAAACTGTATATAGTTATGCTGTTGAAATTATTGCAAAGCTATTTGAAACTCAAGAGGTCAACCTGAGATGCAATTTTTAAGCCTTTTGCAGAAGATGTAAACAAGAGGTCAGTTCTGGGTCACAGTGTTCTTTTTGCTGCACCTGCTGAAACTGACAAGAACATTGGAAACTTACAAGAACACTGTGTGATAAGCCTGCTATTTCCTTAACGAACTCCTCCACAGACTTTAAAAAGGAGCTGCATTGTTTTGTAAAAGAGAGACACAGAGACTGAGATAGGAAATTGAGAAGAAACCCAGATGGACTTTCTGTGTTTATGCTGCCTTTGTAAATAGTTATACTGAAGAATGATTTTTTTATTTTACTTTTTTTAATAATAAATCACTTGTTGTGAATTTTACAACTGCTACTGGTTTTCCTATGCTTCTTGACCTGTGCCTTGATGACAATCTGCTGACACCAGATTCAAGAAGTTACTGTGATGGGTTGCACCACCAAATCCAACATGATGCTGGTCACCACTGTAGAACTCATGGGGGGTGATGAGTGCCCCACCCTGCCCCACCAAACCACAGGCATACCTATAAAAAAGGCCCACAGACAGTAAATGTAAACTAGTACCAAGGGCTTTATTGGGAAACTGGATCAGGTATGTGGGAAATAAGGAGTTAAGTAAAATGTGGTAGCAGTATCACTGCATAGCAATAGCAATACCCCTTGGCTGAACATCTGTTGCCAGTCTAGGCTTAGATGAGAGAGAGAGAGAGAGAGAGAGAAAGATATAGATAGATAGATAGATAGATAGATAGATAGATAGATAGATAGATAGAAAGAATATGCAAAAGGCACCTATGCGATAAATGTTTTCGCTATACAAGTGTTGGTTGACCTCGGGTAACCTCATAAGTGAAATTATCCACAAGTGATGTGCCCAAGGTCAAACAACATGAGTATAGTTAAAACATTTACAACACAAGGTCCCCTTTGTATATTCCACTTATGCAATAGCTTGGACCTTGTATGTATGATTATTTTTGAGCTTCTTTAAATACAATTCATTAAACATTGTGGGTTTATTTTGAGAAATAGTTCCTTTGCACCTTCCCCCCTCCCACTTGCCATGGTTATTGCCACAGAAGTGGTGTCAGGACAATGATCTGCTGTTGCAAGGGGGCAGTTCACTGGTTCAAACGACTATGGAGAAAAAAGTTTTAAACAAAGATGGTGGCATCATTTAGTGAGAGTACCTGCTGGCATTGACTGCAAGCTGTTTCACTGTGTCCTTGCTCATTAATTTATTGGGGGTTAAATAGGCAATTTTTGTAGTTCTTCTGATTTTTCTGTGTGTTCTGTTGGTCCAGTGGGGTTTTGTGATGGTGGGCATTTGCCATTAAAGATGAACGAGAGACTGGCAGTGCGACTGCTACAGTGCATCCTGTCTTTTAGAGTTTTCAGCACAACTTAATTTCGGCCACATACAAAAATGTGAATGCTGCAGGGAGGCAGAAAAGGTCTGAAATGAGAGGGAGTTTCTGTAGGGTGTTCAAATAAAAGACAAAGCAGGCAGAAGTAGTGCAGGCAGGGGGCCGATGACATGTCTACTGTATGTATAAAAGACACATTATATGTCTATAGTGTGTGTGTATAAATAAAATATTCTACACTTATACACATAGTAGCCCAAATAAATAAATTTATCACATAGCTCCAGTGTCCATGGCTGTTGTATAAATATATTTATGCAATAGGTGTAGGGCCAAATCTGCCTAGATAAATTGTAAGCAGTGAGATAAACAAATGTATCTAAATAGTTAACATGTCAGCATCCTGCCACGCACCAGCACTACTTTCTCTTTTCCCCCCTTCCCCCTTGTCCCCAGCTCACACATTCTCCACATACTGTATCTCACACTCCATTTGCCATTCTGCCACTCTGTTAGTGCATCTGAATCAGCTATCTCTTCCCCCGCTCACATAACACCAACAATAGTAGCACAGTATGTGAAAATCTTTTCTGATTAAATAAAAAAGCTGCTACTTTGGCTGGAATGATCATCCACCTCACCCCAGCAGCCACAGCTCACACAAAACATAAATGTAGCTTGCGCCATAGCCTTCTCCACTCCACAAAATCCTCCTAATCCTAAAAAAAGCTGTTTTTTTAATCTAACTCACAAAGCACATACTGAGTCACTTTTCCTTGCATTCTGCAAACCTTGATCTCTGTTTGCTTAGAGCTGATGCCATTTTCTCACTTTAAAATCTCAGCTTCCACTCAGACTATAGAAACATAGAATTTGATGGCAGATAAGGACTGCTTGGCCTATCCAGTTTGCCCATTCCTCCGTACCTACACTATTACCACAGACCGTACCCAATCCCTCCCCCCACTTCCTTTCCACTATGATTCCCTTGTGCTTATCATGTGCATTCTTGGGCTGCACCACTGATTTCACCCCCACCACCTCCACTGGAATGCTGTTCCAGGAATCCACAACTCTTTCTGTGAAAAAATACTTCCTCATCACTGCCTTGCCTCCTGCCACTCCAGTGACCTGTGTTCACAGTGCAAGAGAGTCATCGGAGGTCGGCCGGGGATGGAGAGATTAAACATCCAGAGGACAGCTCTCCTCTCCTAGAGAGGGGTGGGTTCAGAGACTGGTGCATGCCTGGTCCCTAGTGGCATCTGGGGGTTGGCACACTGATCCCACAGACAGAGGAGGCGGAGGTGGAGCAGATGCCTGGCATGCTGCATGCACAACTCAGCCACTGGCATCATTGCATGCTGCTGCAGCCACACTTGGGGAAGAAAACTGGAGGGGAAAAATGCGTGCTGACCTGCAAGATGAAGCAGATCCCCCATGGGCCAGCTAGGAGCTCACAGCCACAAGGTAAGTCCCAGTGGACACTGTCATGATGGGGCTGGTAGATGGAGGACAGTTGGCAGGAGGGGCATAAAAAAAAAGTACTTCCTCACATCTCTCCTGAATCTACCCCCCTCCAGCTTCATAGCATGTCCCCTTGTTCTGGTTCAATGCACTGCAACATCACACCCTCAGCCTAGGCATCATGAAGGTTCATCCATGGCAACAAGGAAAAGAAACCTCAGAGTAGCACTATTTTGCAAAGCAAACTTAAAAACTTATATAAATAAAATAGAAAAAAACAAGAAAACAGTTGCAAAAACCATAAATGCAAGGTAATTTCCTATTGCATAAATGAAATATGCAATGGGGAACCAGTATGATGCATGATTTTTCTATACTCATGATGTTTGCCCTTGGCTGTTCACTTGTGGCTTAGGCCACTCGTGAGGTTACCCAAGGTCAAACACCACTTGTATAGCTATATCATGTATTACACTGGTCCCCACTACATATCCCTGATTTTATATATATATATATATATATATATATATATATACACACACTTTATTGTGTTTTAGGTATCCCACCCCTACACCAAATGCATAGTACACAGTCTCTCAATCAAGCAGTCAAATAGGTCTACCAGTGGTGCAGAGAGAGCCTGCCTGAGCTCCTTGAGAACCTGTGGGTGAAACTCATCTGGTCCAAGGGACATACCCACACCTTTAACCCTCTCAGACTCTTAAGTATCCTTTCTTTGGTGATAATCCACACTGCCATTTTTGATTCCCACTCTGATTTGATGCTACATTCTGATGATGGCCCTTCCACTTGGACTGCAGGGTTCGACAAATCCAAGAGCCCGACGTCCCATGCTATCAGTGCAGAGTCAGGGACAAGTATTTTTCATGGAGCTAGTAGTCCACGGACAAGTACTACTGCCTTAAAGAAGAAAAGTTGTTTTTGCCATATTTTCTTTTTTTTGCCGATAGGGTGCACTCCCACCGCCCACCATCCATAGTCACATGAGAATTAGCCAGGAATGCACCAGCTGCATTGCTGCATGATGGAGTGTGAGCGTGTGCATGACAGAAAGAGAAGCAAGCTGGCAAAGCCAAAAATTGTACTGGAAGAGAGGAGCAGTGCATGATTAGCAAGTCACACTTCAGAGCATAACAAATCAGGTACACGGGAGAAGGAATCTGATCTACAGGTTGTACTGGTGAGTTAGGGGAGAGTGATCACTGGTCACTACTAGGACAATCTGGAATGGAACTTGCTCTAACTCGGTCTGAGGGGGGAAGGAAATGCTTGGCTGTGTCAGAAACAGAAAGCGAGGGAGGGTGAGAGTGACTGACTGGTGTGGTGAGCCAAGACGAAGAGCAGGAACTACAAGGTTAGGTCTGCCAACTGCCAGTGCCCACACTCATCACACTAACCAAAGAGCCAGGTGGACAGAAAAGAAAGATAACGTGTGTGTGTGTGTGTGAGATTTTGGGTAAGCGGGATCTGGTACTGAAGCGCTCCATCAAGAGGAAAGGTCAAAGGACATTGTGGCTTGTGGCTGTCTGTTGTGACACAGACAGATGAAGGGAGCCTCAGTCTTTTGTCATTTAATTAAGGGGTGAAGGCAGCAGAGCTGAGCTAGAGAGCTGTTAATCTGGGCAACATATTGGGGAAAGTAAAACTTAGAAAAGTTGAAAAGCAGTAGGGAGAGTGTGTGACTGACCCGGGGGGGGGGGCCATGAGACATGCTCAGAATGGCAAGTTAGGACTGGACTGCCCTCTAAACTGGCCAAAGCAAATGAAAACAAGTGAATTGCGAAAAAGACAAAAAAAAACACAGTGAACTGTTGAGTGTAGTGCCTTCTGGGGAAAAGGGAAAGGACTTACTGAGCAAGACACAAAAGAAATATAAATAGCTAAACACTGCCTGAGCAAATAACACCTACAGAAAGAAAAGAAAAGAGGGACCACCATGACCAGAACTGAGGTGGGGGAAAACAAGACCAGGGTCAGGGATGGGCTTTGTTTTGGGGAAAAATGAAAGCAAAGAAAATGAAAAAGCAATCAAAATAAGCAAAAAGCTGCCTAAGCTTTAAAAGGCAATAATTCTTAAAATATAAGATTACAAATAAGAAAGGCAACACAATTCCAAAAAAGGCAAGGAAAGGTTGGACCAGTCCAGAGACTGGGCAGTTTTGAGAGGAGAGAGTTGCATCAGGCAGTGTTTTGCCTGGAAAAATTACAATTGGAAGGTGAAAAAGAACTGACCAACACAGAACGGCAAAGGGTGCCTACGCTAAGAGTTAAGGAACTAAAACTCGCGATAAAAAATATGTGTTGTGTTTCGGTATTAAATAAGAAGGGAACTGTCTGGTCCAGTGTTGTCGAGTGAGGGTGGGGCTTACGGGACAAAAGAAAAGGCAGTGTGAAAAAAAAAATTTCCAACAATACTAGGAAATAAGGATTAAAATGTTAGCATCAAAGCAACACCGTCCTGCGTCCTGACTGCCTGCCTTGCCTAGTACACAGCCTACAGGCTGTCAGCAATGAACATTATTTTTTAGTGTCTGTCCCCCTCCCATTCCCAGTGTAGTACCTGTACCACCCCTAGTAAAAGAAACACACCACACACTGTGATTAACACAAAAATACATTTTATTAGTACTGGAAAAAAGTGACCAGAAAACCAATTTGCAAAGGAGTAGAAAAATTTACCAATAACATTTCCAGTAGTCTACATCTACATAGTATTAATAATACAACCCCCACACCATGTATTTTGTTGTTACGTAATTAAAAATAAATGTCCTTAAAATATAGCCTTTCTACCATGGACTACCACTCGCTGCACTGGGACTACCATTTTTTGATAGGCCAGTTGTCCTGGACTAGCACGTAAATTTGAAATTTGTCAATCCCTGCTGGACTGTGAAGACCAAGCAAAAGTATTCATTCTAAATATCAGCTTTTTGCTCATCTTCCTCCACCCATACCCACCTCCCAGTCCCCCCCCATTCTTTCTTTTTCCTTGCTATAACTAAAGAAGGCCTTATCTTTATCCCTCATCCCTTCTGCAATTTTAAGCTCCACCTCTACTTTTGCTCTCCTTATTGCTATACTGGTTTCCTTTGTTTTGTAGAGGTAGAGCTCCCTGCTTACTTCCATCTGGTCGATCTTGTGCCATCTGAGAACTAGCTTCTTGTTTCTCACTGCTACCCCAATCTCCTTTGAAAACCATAACAAAATCTTGTTCCACCTGCCTTTCCCTAACTGCCTGAGGCATCCATTCTATACATAAAAGATCCCGTTTGATAAATTCCAACTTGCTCTCCATCCCTACTAGTAGGCAAGGCCCCTCTAGCCTTTCCCTTATCTCCTCCTCCATATTTCTAAAGTCTGCACTCCAAAAATCCTGGACCAATGTTCAGGACTTCTGCTTTTATGAGTTCAGGGCTATGTCAAGCCACAAAGTGTTGTGGTTACTACTACGCTAGTCCTTAACAGATCCTTCACTGTTAGCCCCCCCCCCCAAGCTTTCCCTGTTGTTCAGGAATAGGGTCAAGTATGGCCCCATCCCTAGTCTTCTCTTCCACCTGCTCACTCAGGAAACAGACCTGAAAGGTATCCATCCACCAGCATCTGGTTCTTGGTGCTCCATGTCCTGGGGATGCTCCAGGCCACATCTGGCATGCTGAAGTCATTTAGCAGCACAACTTCCCCTCCAGCAGCTGCCCTCTTGATCTCATCACTGAGTGCCCTATCCACCTCCTCAGACTGACTAGGGGACCTGTATTACCCCCATAAACAGTCCTTCCACTGTCAGCTATCAAGTGAACCTATAATGATTCCACATCTTCCCCTCTCCCTGTGTCCTTATGCCTCAAATACAGTGCAAACCCCCACCCTCCCACTTGCATGTCTCCCTGTCCCTCCTGAGTATTATAGAGCCCAGTATTGTGAGCTCCCAGTCACTGTTGTGTGTTGCCCATGTTTTTGTTACTACTATTATGTCTGGGTTGCTTTCTGCTGTCATAGCCTGCAGAACACTTATTTTATTACAAAGGCTTCTGGCATTTTAGCAAGCAATCTTCAAGGACCCCTGCCTTCTGCCATTACTCCATCCACTGGAGAATGAACGGTGAACTGTGAGTGTTGCTGGGTGAAATATTTGTGGTTCACAGTTTAAACTGGCAAACTACTTTTAGCATTCAAGAAGCAAAAAAAGAGGGAGAGTGGGCTAGCTAGGTCTAACTGAAGAGCTCCGAGAGAATCCACTTCATTTTTAAACCATCCAGCGACAATATACTACAAAAGCTGTATAATTCCTTACCACAAGGTGTTCTGATGCCCTCCTCAGTAAAATCTGCCAAAAAACAGGCTAAGCTATGATTTAATCCACCGCAAAAGAGCTCTGACAACCTGGGCCCAGGCAGGCCTTCCATCCAGCCAGCTAACCGTACTAAAGCTCGCAGAACAGGTGCAGAGGAACCCACTGCAACGCCCGAGTCAGAGATAGGGTACCACACGCTGGAGAGGCTAATCCGAGATCTAAAGTATGATCTCGTGACATGGATGCAGTTGGGCTTTGACAACCCGATGGCGCAACTACAACACCTTCAGCAAACTGTTAACACAGTGTCAGAGACAGTGGAGATGCATGAATCAAGGCCGAACGAGTTGTAATCCTGATTAAGCTCCCAGGAAGATGGTAGCAACAGACTCTCATCAGACCTCCAATTTGCCTTGAAAGAAATTGAATTTCTGAGGGAAGTTATTGATGACCATGAAAACAGAGAAAGGAGGAACGATATCAGACTAGTAGGCCTCCCGGAGGGACTAGAAGGGAAAGAGTGCCTCAATTTCATGCAGAAATAGTTGTGACAAACTCTATCAATACCCCCTGAAATATCTCTCGAAATTCAGAGACCCCATCGGTCACCTGGAGCGAGGTCCCCTCCTTAACAGAGACCTAGACACATATTAGTGAAATTCCTGCAATATCAGGACAGGCAAGCAGTCCTGGAAACTGCATGGAAGCAGGACCCTATCATGGTGCAGCGGTCTAGGGTCGGCATATTCTCGGACTATTCCAGGCCTCTACAATCCCGTCGATAGTCTTTCAATGAGGTCAAGAAAAAGCTGTATGATCTGAACTGTCTATTCTCCCTGGTGTATCCTGTTAGGCTGATAGTGAGACAACAAGGGAGCAAGCAACGAGCCTTCATGGACACCCAAGCGGCAATGGAATTCGTTAAGAGCCTGGAAAAAGAAAAAGAGAGGAACCAGAATGCACCTCAGGAGGAGGAGTGATGCCACTGGGTCCTTATAGTAGGTGCTGTAGTCTGCGCTGTTTGGTGGTCCCAAGGTGGGGGGTTATGGGGAAAGGACATCTAGTAGCCCACAACACTGTGGTTCGGTGGCCTATCAGGGCTGGGCCGCAAACGTCCAAACATTTCCCACCTACCTCACTCTATGGATTAATCTGGCCTTGGTTGGGTGGGCTTTAACCGCAACTTCCAGTGCAGAGACTCATTTAATGCACAGCTCTAATTTGGGACCTGCCTTGCACCATTCTCGTGGGATCACAATCGTTTGGGCCTTGGTATCACAGCGCTTGACACCAAAACTACAGACCTGTCAGTTTGACCTCAGTGGTAGGGAAAATGATAGAATCATTTCTGAAGGAAAGAATTGCTGAGTACCTAGAGGCCAGTGGGGCACGGGACCCAAGGCAGCATGGATTCACAGCAGGAAGGTCATGTCAGACAAATCTAATTGATTTCTTTGACTGGGTGACCAAAGTAGTAGACCACGGAGGGGCTGTGGACATGGCTATCTAAACTTTAGCAAGGCATTTGACACAGTCCCGCACAAAAGATTAATAAACAAATTAGCCAGCCTGGGAATGGGCCCCAGGGTGGTATTTATTAATTTGCTTTTGTTTACCAGGTAAGCACACTAGACAGCCAAAAGCCTATTTTCAGGTGTGATCCAGGAGGGTTACAGGGTACATACAATGCATCATACAGAGTTAAGAAAACATACAGGAGCATCCGGCATATACAAATAGGTGATACAGCATATGGGGCATCAGGTATAAGCAGTTAAGTAGGCAGATAGCAACAAGATTCATATACAGAGTTGATTAGTAGAATACCATCTAAATAACATCAAAATGTAGTATAACATCAAATTATCAAGAATAAGGACAGGTGCCCACTTAAGACAAGAGGGCAGAAAGTGCCTAGTGCAGATTATCAGCAGAACTGAACAGCAAAACGGTAACAACAGCACTCAGGGCGTCTCCCCCAATCAGTCAAAAAGGGAAGAGAGAGTCTGCGCTGGGGTCTATATGGCACATAGACAGGCAGAGGCCGATTTGAGGAAGCTCCAGAGGGATGCTTTGAAGCAGGGATGGGAGGTAGAGGCACAAACTAATGCAGGAAGGGAGTTCCACAGTCTAAGTGCATGGATGGAGAAGGCCTGATCACCCGTGAGGGTGCGGGTTTTAGGAACCAGGCAGTCCTGTGCAGCACTGGATCTTAAGTGGTAGGCTGGGTTACCATATTTGAGGGGAAGGGCAAGCACGGAAGGAGTGGCCGTTCTGACTATGTTTTCAATGAAGTTGCCGAGGACAAAGGCGCGGTGCTTTTCGGGGGGGGAACCACTCCAGCCACAAGTAGAGCTCACAGTGATGCGTAAGGCGAGGGGCAGAGAGTGAAAAGTGGCATATATTGTTATATGCAGTGTCCCATTTCGTGAGACTAGATTTTGGGACTGGGGCAAAGGCTATGAGCCCATAACAGAGTGTAGGAAGGAGTATACCCCTGGCTAGGGCGAGCTGTGCAGCCGGGGTGAGGCAACCTTTGGCTCCATAGGCAAGTCTGAGCTTGCTTTTTGTGGCCTTACATATATTCTGAAGATGCGGGGTGATATCCAGTTGCAGATCAAGAGTAACTCCTAGATACTTGACAGAGTCCATGGCCTGCAGGAGGGTGCCACTTGTTCCCAAGATGGTTAGGGGAGCAGGGCAGGAATTAGTTTTGGCCACAGAGCCGAAGAGCACGACCTGGGTCTTTTTCAGGCTGATGGTCAGCTTGTGGCCCTCTAGCCAGTTCTGGATAAGCTTGAAGTCAGAGTTTAGCCTAGAGTTGATGACAGTAATATCCACGGAGCTGGTCAGGACGACGAGATCATCCGCGTATAGGGTGGAGTGCCCATGGGATGTGACGGAGGGCAGATCATTAATGAATAGGGAAAATAGAATGGGTCCAAGGACAGATCCCTGGGGGACCCCACAGTTAACAAAGGAGAGGACAGAGAGGGCGAGGTTGAAGTTGGTGTATTGCTGCCTACCCACAAGGTAGTTGGAGAACCAGGCAAGGGTGGGGGGAGAATCCGAGAGATTGAAGGGTGGAGCAGAGGAGGGAATGGTCAACCTGATCAAAGGCCTTTGAGAGATCCATGAAGATGGCTTCAGTCAGTTTGCCTAGGTCAGTCGCGGTCCTGATCTCAAAGGTAACCACGGCAAGCGCAGTTGATGTGCTGTGCCCTTTTCTGAAGCCATGTTGAGCAGGAGAGAGAAGAGCATAACCCTGAAGGTAGTGGGAGAGTTGTGTGGCAACTACCTTTTCAAGGAGCTTACAGATTGTGGAGAGTATGGCGATGGGGCGATAATTCTTGATATCTTTGGGGTCGCTTTGTTTGAAAACAGGGACAACCTTGGCCACTTTCCATGTGTCAGGGATGATCCTCGAGATAAGAGAAGTGTTAAAGATGTGAGAGACTGGCCGGGTGAGGAGGGAAGCCCCCAGGTTGAGCAGTTTAGGTCCCAGGATGTCATATCCTGCCCCCATGTGGGGGGAGAGGCCAGCAAGAAGTTTCTGGGTCTCCCTAATAGTGACCTGTTTTAGGTAGAAGGGCGGTC
Organism: Neoceratodus forsteri; assembly: GCA_016271365.2. Taxonomy (NCBI): domain Eukaryota; kingdom Metazoa; phylum Chordata; order Ceratodontiformes; family Ceratodontidae; genus Neoceratodus; species Neoceratodus forsteri. Next base: position 1,047,192,879 of record CM028131.1, read on the forward strand.
GAGAGGTGTGCCCACTCAAAGGCTTATGGGCAGGGTGCTGGGAAGAAGGGGAAGCAGGCAGGACTGAGAACATGAAATTAAATGCATTGGCAATAGTTTGGGGGTTATTTCAGTTTACCCCACCGATGTGCATGTCGGCGACCTGTTCCCTGGCAGACTCACTGACCAGATTTTTGATGTTTTGCCATAAACTCCATGGATTTTTGGCCAAGGCTAGCAGGGCAGATTGGCAGTACTCGCTCTTGGTGGCACGGATCGCCCTTTTACAAGAGTTTCTAAGCAACCCATATTCAAAGAGGTCTTTGTTTTTGCGGGAGATCTTGTATTTCTCCCAGCATTTATCCCTCCTCTTCGTGAGGGAGAATAGGCCTCCATGGAGCCACTTTGTGACGGTGCCCCTCACCCTCCTTTTAGTGAGAGGGGGCGTGCTTGTTTTGCAAGGGGACAAATAACGCAAGGAAGTGGTCAAGGGCTGCTACAGGGTCTTTGGTGGCAGTGACCCTGGACCAGTCAGCATGTTGTAGGTCCACAAGATAGTCATTGAGTATACATTTAGAATAGTCCCTCATCTGGATCACTTTGCTAGGGATTTTGGGTGAGGAGAAGCACCATGTGCAGTAAGTTGGAAAGTGATCTGAGATGACGTCAGGGAGTATTCCTGAGGAAATAATTCTGTCCGGTCAATTGCTCAGTACCCAGTCGATAAGGGATCCTTTATCCCCCTGGGAGGTGAGCCTTGTAGATGCCGTAATGAGCTGGCTAAGAGCAAGGCCTGAGAGAAGTGGCTCATATAGCTTGGTATTAGGACCAAGCCAATTGAGGTTAAGATCCCCCAGGACTAGCAGCTCATTTGAGCCAACCTTGTCCCTAAGGTGGTCAAGTAGTGAGGAGAGCCCTAGTACGCCACCCTTCGGAGAGTTGAAGGCACAGACGAGATGCATCTTTTTTGTGTTACCAAGCAGGAGGAGGGCATGTAGGAACTCGCAGACTGGGGATGAAGGGGGTGCATGATCAACAGAGGGCACATTAAGGTGCGTCTTGTAATAGAGGAGTACACGGCCCCCATGCTTACTTCCTACCCAGCCTGGGTAAAACACTGGCTGGACCACAGAACACAGCGAGTAATAGTAAATGGAGTCCACAATAAGAAAGGAGGGTTACTAGTGGGGTACCGCAGGGTTCAGTACTGCGGCCAGTCCTTTTTAATGTCTTTATAAGTGACATTGCAGAGGGACTAGAAGGGAAAGTATGTCTCTTTGCAGATGACACAAAGATCTGCAACAGGGTTGATATGCAAGGTGGGGTGGAAAGGATGAAAAGGGACTTCTGAAGGTTGGAGGAATGGTCAAATGTATGGCAGCTTAGATTCAACGCAAAGAAGTGCAGAGTAATGCACCTGAGAAACAAAAACCCAGGGGAAGTGTACACAATGGGGGGTGGGATACTGACAACAATAAAAATGGAAAGGGACCTGGGGGCAGTCATATCAGATGACCTAAAGGTGGGTCAGCAATGTGAGAAGGCAGTAAGGAGGGCTAGGGGGATACTGGGATGCATAGGGAGAGGCATGACCAGTAGAAAACAGAAAGTCGTTGGCCCTCTGTACAGACAGTTGGTAAGACCACATCTGGAGTACTGTGTACAGTTCTGGAGACCCCATCTCCGCAAAGACATCGACAGTGTGGAGGCTGTCCAGAGGAGGGCAACCAAAATGGTGCAGGGTCTGCACCAGAAGACATATGAAGAAAGACTAAAGGAGCTTAAGATGTAGCCTCGAGGAAAGGAGGAGAGGGGGACATGATAGAAACTTTCAAATACTTCAAGGACTCAACAAAGTCCAAGAGGGTAACATCTTTCAGAAAAAGAGATGTGCAAGAACAAGGGGCACAATTTTAAGATAGAGGGGACGGCTCAGAGGTAATTTGAGGAAGTATTTCTTCACAGAAGGGCTGTGGATGCATGGAACAGCCTTCCTGAGGAGGTCATAGAGTCAAAAACAGTGGGGGAATTTAAGAATGCATGGGACAGACATAAGGCAATTCTAGTGGGGGGTAGGAGGAAGTAGGCTATTGGTTAACTAGGATCTGCAGCTTATCCGTTAGGTAGGGAAAAGGGCAGACAAGGTGGGCCAAGCAATCCTTATCTGCCATCAAATTCTATGTTCCTATGTTACCTGTCCAGTACTTTGTGCAAAGCACTAACAAGAAAGATCTTTTTTCCTGGGACAGTCTTATTTTAAATGCTTACTCCTTCTCTTGAACTGTCTGTTGAAAAGATTTAATCTGTGTAACACTGAATCAGGTTTTGAAGCTCTTCACTAGTGACTTGATGTTTAAAAACAGCTATACAAGTTAAAAATTATGTAGATGGAGGGGTAGGCAGGGAGGATCGTGGTCCAGGTGGGCCTGACTGCCTCTGTGGTTCTCACCGAATCGCACAGGGTCTCATTTTGTCTTTTTAGGGGCAGAAATACTTATTAGGGAAGAACTATGGGGACAAATCTGTGAAATGCATTTAAGCTGTGGGGCACTCACTACCTGCCACTCAGGGCAGGGAAACAAGGCTCCCCCCAGACAGTCCCAGAAGCATACTGGGCAGTTACCACAGCAGTAGCATCCATGAGATCTCAGAAGTGGGTGCAACCGCGGTGGGGCACGCTTCTGGGCCTTGGCACCAGTGTCTCCCCAACTCACCCTGCCCCCACGAGTGGGAAACAGTTACTTTAAATCTGTATCTGTGGGGATAATTAGTGGATCCCTAGCTCACTCCATGACAAAAAGAGGGTGAGAGGGATCAGTAAAACTCACCATAGGAATAGCTTAGGGTCGTTACTCTTTTCTATAGTGTTTTTGTTCAGCGGGGGAAGGGGATGGGGAGGTATAGCTCTGTTGGGGATTGTGATGGGGAGAGGGAATTTTGACTGTTGGGAAGAGCAGGGACATGGGGGAAGTTTTGTTTCATGGGTTTATGGTTAAAAAGTTCAGAAAGCTCATATCATGTTTAGCAATAATTTTAAGTTTATCTAGCTATTTTAAGTGGGGGACATTTATGCTTATAATCAGTTGTATATCATGAAGAATCTTACATTGATATCTTGGAATGTCAATGGACTGACAATGGTGGTCAAGAGGAAGAGGGTATGGACACAAATCAAAAAACTGAAAGAGGATATAATATTCTTACAAGAATTGCATTTCACAAAGGAGGAGGCTGCCCAGCTGGTGATTTCCTGGGGGGGCTCCCTCTTGGTGGCACCTTTCACATCCAAGGTCCAGGGGGTTGCTATTTGGATTCACCCCAATCTACCACATAAAATTAATAAGGTTATCTCGGATCCCCAAGAGAGATATGTAATAGCCGAAATAGACCTTGGGGGACAGCTATACACTATGGTGTCTGTGTACGGTCCCAATTATGATTCCCCAGATTTTTTCACTCACCTGGGGGTGACACTGGCCCCATATGGGGACAATATAGTGATGGGAGGGGACTTTAATATGTACCTAGATCCACAGATGAACCACTCTAAGCAGAAGTCCAGACCTGTCCCATGCAGCGTACCTGCCTTCCGGGGTTTGGCAGATGGGAAAGCTTTGATAGAAGCCTGGAGACACTGCCATCCCAATGACAGAGAAGTCTCATTTTTCTCACGTGCTTACCAGGTTTATACATGACTGGACTATTTGTTTGTCTCGGCACCCTTGGTGGGAGAGGACATGGAGGCAGCCTATGGGCCCATGATAATATCTGCTTATGTGCCTCTGAGGGTCTCTTTTACCATGCGTAAGAAATCCTCATCTCCCCCACCCCGCAATGGAGAATGGATCCTACAATTTTACTAGATAAACAATACTGTAAACAAATAAACGAAAAGATTCGGGACTTCATAGATATTAACAGCGGGAAAGGGACACACATTAATTATGTTTGGGATGCCTTAAAAGTCTATGTCGGGGCGAAGCTATTTCTTATTCAGTGTATGTAAAAAAAACACCTTGATCAGGAAGAGGAAAACCTGCCAAAGCAGATATGGACTTTAGAGGAGGCAGCTATGTCCAGTACCCCCCACCCATATATTAAGGAGCTTAAGAAACAAAGGCCAGGCCAACCAAATAGCATCTAGGAAACTAGAAAGGGCCCTACTTATTGTTAAATCCAAGATGCATTTCGAGGAGGATAGGGCAGGTAAGTGGCTGGCAGGGTTAGTGGGGAAAAAGCAAGCAGAGCGGTATATTCTAAAAATAGAAAAATCAAATGGGGAGGTGACCTATGACCAAAATGAAATCACTAACATATTTAAAGATTTCTACTCTGCTTTATACTCCACCCAAGTTTCTGCAGGTCTGACTCCAGATGCCTTCCTGGGTGACATTGATCTCCCCAGGCTGAAGAGTAGCCAAAAAGAGGAGCTGGACCACCATATCACACTCGAGAAGAACAAGGCTGTGGTTTGGCAGATTAAAAAAGGGAAGGCTCCTGGACCAGACGGAATCCCAGCTGAATTCTTTAAAGTCATATGGGACTCCTTGGGAAATCTCATGACTAATATGATCCAGGAAGCTTTGGGGGGGTGCATGCTCCCACTATCACAGTTATTGGCCACAATCACAGTCTTGCCCAAACCTAGGAAAGACTCCTCAAGGTGCGGCTCATACCGCCTCATATCTCTCCTCAATGCTGACTACAAAATACTGGCCAAGGCTCTGGCCTTGCAGATGGAGAAGATACTCCTGGACCGTATTCACCCCGACCACGGTGGGTTCGTGAAGGGTCGACAAGCCAAGCACAACTTAAGGCATTCTATCAATATCATACACAAATGGTCCCAATGGGGAAAGGGGGGGGAGAGAGAGGCCTCCTGGCACTTGATGCTGAGAAGGCATTCAATTGGGTTGAATGGCCCTTTATGTTCACTGTGCTTAGAAAATTTGGGGTGGGGAAACTCTTTTAGGCTGGCTAAAGGCTCTTTATACCTCTCCTCAGGCCCAAATTTTAACTAACAACACCACCTCGACCCCTTTTTGTCTCACCGGTGGAACTAGACAGGGGTGCCCCCTCTCCCCCTTACTGTATGTTCTCACTATCGAAGCCCTAGCAGTGGCTATTAGAAAACACACAGGAATTAAGGGGTATAGAAATGGAAAAGAGAATCATGTTATCTCCCTATTCGCAGATGATATTTTGCTGTTCCTTGAGAGCCCAGGGGTGGCCCTTCCAGCCTTGAGTAAACTTTTTGACATTTATGGACCCCTATCAGGCCATAGACTCAACTGGGACAAGTGTGGGTGCGCCCCCCCCCCCTTGGAAGCAGCAAAACCTTGAGTTCCATTGCGGGAACCACTATTTCCCCCTCAAAACAGGTTAAATACCTTGGGGTGCTCCTCCCTTGCAGGCTATCCCAAATAATCAAAATCAACTATAACTCTCTAGTTAAAAAAGTTAGGGAGGACTGTCTCAGATGAAGAGCTTTACTACTTACACTACTGGGTAGAGTTAACCTCATTAAAATGAGTATCCTTCCATATGTTCTTTACTTATTCCAATCCCTCCCAATAGCAATTCCCCAAAAATACCTGAAATCCTTGGAAGGGGAAGTCACCTAACTGCTGTGGCAGGGAAAAAAACAGGATTAAAAAACAGATTCTATAGAGTGTTGAGAGAAGAGGGGGGACTAGGTTTACCAAATTTGCAATTGTACTGTCTAGCCTCCCAACTGGCACACATTCAAGACCTATTAAAGGAAGGAAAGGGAACACCTGTGTGGGGGGCAATGGAGAGCAGGGAGGGGTCTTCCTTTTACTACCAAATTTTGGTGGACTCACTCAGGGAAAAGAATCCTCTTAAGATCACGAATCCCTGTACCAGATCCACTTGGAAAGCGTGGACACTAGCCCATGCACTAATTGGGACGATCCAAACTTTTTCCCGGATACCACCCTGAAGTTGTAGCTCAGGATCTTAGACAATGGCACAAACAAGGCCTGTTACAACTCCAACAATTATTAAAAGGGGGACAGGTAGTGAAATTTAAAGATCTGATGGACAGTTACAATCTAAACCTCTCGCAGTACTTCCTATTTATCAGGCTAAAATCCAGAGTTGAAATACTGCTGAGCCTAGGTGAGAGCAGAGTGACCATGGGATGTACCCCTTTGGAAGAATTATTTGTGAAGTTCTCCAACACTACTTCTTTCAAACCCCTGATGAGATGTTATAAACTTCTCCTCGAGGCCAGACCAGACCCTATTGAAAACATTAAAAAGATTTGGGAGAGTGACTTATACCCGGATGGGCTGACTGGAGGGGACTGGACCCTCAGTCTAAAGAACGCACTGCAATGTTCGGTTAATAACAGACTACGAGCAGTACAATACAATATCTTAATGCAATCATACTTCACACCAAAGCTTGCACAGAAAATAGACCCCTCAAACTCCCAGTACTGCCTTAAATGCTCAGTCCAGGATGGCACATTCTTCCACTTGATTTGGGAATGCCCCAAAGTTCAATAATTCTGGAGAGGAGTAATCACCATCCTTTCAAATACTCTACAGATCACCTTTAGACTAGACCCAGTAGAAACCCATTTAGGACTCCCCAACTCCAGAGGATCAGGTTCTATGAAGGGACACAAATTATAGCAACTAGGGGCAGTGGTGGGAGTGCGAGAACTGGCCAGACACCGGAGGCTTAACCAAATTCCCACAACTGCTTCATGGCTTAACTCTCTCCTGACAGCAATGAAGCTCGAGAAGACACAATATTTGGTAAAAGAACAGATAAGAGAAATATGAAGAGGTCTGGCTCCCCCTGGAGACTGCACTAGCTCAAGACTGGTTCCCTGTTTTTTAACTTGAATCCTTCGAGAGGCCCATTGACATTCCAAAGAACATTAGAAAAGCTGATATAATGTTACTTAATATTAATTTCCTCCTATTCTTTCTGATTTTGGTCTCCACATAATCATTTAGCTTTCAGGTCAATGTACAAATAAGGACTAACAATAAGCACAACCTGGTTTTCTGTGATATATATGATAAGCCTTCTTTTAATGTGAAAATTCTCTTACCTATTTGGGCACAGAATTAATTAAGTTGTGCAAAATTAACTGTTACTTTGACCATGTATATCTAAAGCTATGATTTGGCTCTTCCCCGAAGTGGGAGAGAATAGTTGTATCTGAGATCTTTCCAAGGTAAATAAAGTTTACAAAAAAAAAAAAAAGCCAAAAAAAGGAGGGGGGTGGGCAGACCTATGACTCAGTGGTAGTGTTGCACATAACCCTGCTGGTACCCCAGGAAGCAAGCTCAAGGTGCTGGCAGATAGGCAGCCAGTAATCAGGGAGTGCTGCCAAAGGCAACATGCTCCATATTAGATGGATCGACACTCTCTGTTTACACTGAAACAGTGCTCTCTGCTGTAGGACCATGGGAGGCTGGCCTTCTAGCTGCAGGGGAAGCTGCTTCCCAGTGAGACCTCCCCCCCCGAGTTACGCAGGCACCACGGGGTGGTGGGATCACCTAATCACAGGATCAGAAGACAACCAGTCCCTGTCAGAACAATGACCAGAGTTGGTAAACTCAAACTCTACCCCACAATGCCCTCTGTTTGACATGGGTTCCTGAACTAGTTGCCAAGGGAAATGCCTCCCCCCAAAAAACACCCTGACAGGAAGGAAGAATAAACATGGGTGATAGCAGCAGTCACTGGGTTACTGGTTGATGTGGCTGGGTGGTCACCGGAGGTCCGAAGGATGGGGAATGTAAGACTGACAGGGGAGAAGAACCTCTATGGGAAAAACAAAAAAGAAGGCAGAAGCGACAAGGGATGGGGTGGGGAATTTGGCCATGGAAGCCAAAAGAGGATTTGACAGCAGCAGTTTGGATGGAGGGAGGGAGCAGCGAGAATGCTTTTGGTGGCAAGTCAGCTTTCACTGTAAAAGACGGTTTCACTATTAGTCAACTCACGTGCATGGAATCTAATAGTGTTATACCATCAATCGATGATATATTCTCACTTTCTGCCATCTGATCAATGGTATTATGATTTTGGAATGTCATTCTTTCCATATGGGAAAAGTGGCTACCCATATAAGAGTCTTATGATTATTCAGTGCTTAAGTCAGCACTGCATGATTATGATATGTAATATAATCACTGAATATTTATAAGCCTGCAGTAGTGTTTATGTCACTCCGAGGTAAGGACACTAGATTAACAAATAAAATACACACAGATCCTGCAAAAATAAAAGGTGTAACGCTGCCTCAGCATTCTAGATACAACTATAAAAATCTACAGATCCCCTTGATAGCATTACATATAGAATAATGGATGGGGAAGTGTGTGTCACGAGAATCTAATGGTCGCCCGAGGTGTGGGATGCTATATAAACCCCAAGGGTGAAGCCCAAGGGATTTATTAAAGCATCTCTCATCGAGGGTAACCATTAAGTTCAAGTAGGACACATTTCCCCATCTTTTATTTTTTATAATTGCTGGTCAGCAATTTTTTGCCAAACTGACCTTACTGTTGCTGAGTCTCACTCATGCAGACACACACACACAGCCTGTCTTTGTCAGAGACAGTCTTTCTTTGTGTCTTTTCTTATTTTCTTGTGGAGTTGCTTTTTTTTGTTTTCTTTTTTTATTTCATTTTGCTTTTACCTTTTGCCAGAGTTATGTATTTAGATCGCGATCGAGGTCACGCTTACCTCAGTGAGTCACGCTAGAGCTGTTCTCGGTGGCAGTTATTGTCTGTTACAGCTTCCAAATGGCAGGATCAATCATACTAACATACTAAAATGCCAGCAGAATAGGCCTAATGGCCTTTCGTGTCTGCTCGTTTGGTCAGCCCCCACCCTGGGTGCTGACCTTGCTGCCCCCCTCGCCTTCTCTGGCTTCTCCCTTCCCAGTTCCGGATATTCTTGCTGCATTGGATTTTGCTTCCAGAACCCTTCCCCTGTACCTGTCCCACCCCCTCTTGAACCCCTCCACTGTCTCTGCCTCCACCAGCCCCCTAGGCAGCGCATTCCATGGCTCCACCACCCTCTCAGTGAAGTAGCACCTCCTCCTTTCTCCCCTGAATCTTCCCCCCTCCAGCTTCCACCCATGCCCTCTAGTGGCCCCCTCCTCCTTTCTTCAAAGCACCCTGACTGTTCCTCCTCTATTTACCCTCTTCATGTACCTGAAGACCTCTATCATGACCCCCCTGTCCCTTCTCTCTTCCAATGTGTACAAATTTACATATTTAGCTCTTCGAGCCTCTCCTCATAGGTCCTGATAAACCAGATAGATTTTTTTTGTTTTTATATGTTGAATATATGTATTAGTTTAAAAAAAGAAAAAGCAGCAAGAACTCTCGGTCTGGTGGCTCCTCGCTATGCAGGTAAGGAGCCGCCATGTTTCTGAAAGTGATTAGCCCGCCCAGGAGGACATGAACAGCCAATCAGGGAGCAGCTGTTTTTGAGAGACTCAGCGTGCTCTCACCATTACAACCTGCTGGTTATAACAGCAAATTATAACTCAGTCAGCCTATGGAAAAAACTGCTGTCCAGTTATTATATAGAGAATAATGGACAAGCAAGTGTGTGTTATGGATTTTTTACACACCCGAGGTGTGTGATGACCCATAAACCTTGAGAGCAAAACTCAAGAGGTTTATGAGAGCCTCACACACTGAGGGTGTGTGAAAAAAGTCCTTAAACACACACTTGCCTGTCCTTTATTTTTTATAATTACTCATGCAGGGAGTAAGTGCCAACATTAGGAAAGCTGTTTTTACACTCTCACACACACACACACACACACACACACACACACACACACACACACACTCTCTGTCCAGTGAGAACTTTTTGTTTCTCTTTCTTTTTTTTTTTTAAATGCTGCTGTTGACTTGGAGGCAATCACACAGGCAATCGCGTTGGGTCGGACCAAAGCCCCGACTGAAGCGCAACTACTGCAGGATCAACCAGATAGATGTTTTGGTTGTCACGACAGGATCAACTAGATAAATAGTGAAAATAAATATATGACTTACATCGGAGGATGCCAGGCAAATGATTAGTCTGGGTGGGCAATTACTGTGGTTCCTCGGAAATGGAGCAGCCATGTTGTTTGAAACGTGCAGACCATCCACACGCAGAGTAGGAGCCAATTAGCTGTGGTGCTACGAATGATTAGCACCGATGGTTAAAGAACCTTTTTCAGAACACTGTAATAACCCATTTTCAGGTTATTACGGCGTTTGAAAGTACTTGCAATCAGGTTGATAAACAGGGTCACTAGTAATTGTATCCAAATTATGTATGGTTGGGTAGGTGGTACTTTATTCCTTACAATGGGTGCTATGCACTTTTCTTGCACAGGTATGCGAAAAAATTGTGTACCCCACCCAGACAGTTGCGCATCCGTGGACAGGTGCGCCCATACTGGCATGCACAAAAGCCAGCTACCTGTCTGTGGCTCCACCCCCCCAATGCACAGGACTCTGTAGGATGGCCAGGGGAGGAGTCATGGACCCAGGCGGGCATCAAATGGGATGCCCCCCTGGGACTCTTAGTGGATCCCTCGCGTAGGGAGGCACAGGTCCAGGGCTGTGCATGCTGATCATAGGCACCCGAACCCACACAGCACCATCCTGTTCTGGTACCACCGACCCCGCCATCCATTGTCAGGCACTCGTCCTTTCAGCTGCCCCTGCTGTCTCCCGCTGCCCAGCAGCGGCCTGTGTCTGTGGGGGCATGCAGTGAGTTATGGCAGGGGTCCCCTGCCATAACCTACCCCACTCCACACCTATGCGGCCAGCACTATGCAGGTTCATGCATACTGCATGAGTGCTGGCATGCCCCAGAACACCCCACCCAACCCCAGCATGTTGCTGTCCATGCTGCTGGGGAATCAGGTGCATAACCCTGACTCGTCGTAAAATGCAGATGGCCATTGCTCCATGGCAATCTTCAGCATGATGCCAACATGCCCAGTTTATGCGGGCACGTTGGCATCATGCATAGGGCCCATTATGATCAGAGTTCTCTTTTAGTATTGCTGTATATTAGAGTGTATCATACACAAAGATAATGGTTTTTACTGTAATGTATGCTAATCTAGGAAAGTGTACAATATAACAAAGCATAATATTATTATTATCAACTTTTTATTTTTATAAGGCTTTCTGCATGGGCTGGCTGTGAATTAAAAAGGGTATCTAAAGGGTGTGGCTTACAGCTGATAAGGAAAGATGCTCTTCAGACTGGTCTCCCATCTACAATGCCAAAAACATTAACACTTGTTTTTTTTTTTTGTAATCTTAGCCAAACAAAATATATAACATTCACTAGAGCTCATTCCGAAGTACCACCTGTCAAAGTTTAAACTTTTAAAAACAGGATGGGCTGACCAAAAAATGAGCCAACAGAAGACGGCAGTAAAGGCAAAGCACCAGCACCATCATGAGCAGAAATAAACCCAAACAACCCCTGGAGGAAGGCAGTCTAGAAGCTTCGGTACAAGCTGTACTGGAGTGAAACAATTTGATAGAAAAGTTGAGGGATTTAATTCCCATGTATCCAATGTAGAAACAAAAATAGAGGGTTTGGAGATCAGACAAAAAGTCTTAACATCAGTGGTGGACAACTCCTAGGCAGCTGTCACTGGAGTTATAAAGGAAAACAAGTTGCTTCAAGCGAGGTTAGAATACCTAAAGAATGGAGCCCAGACACCAAATCTTCACTTCCTGGGAATACCTGACAGGATGGAAGACACCAAACCCACAGACATTTATGTAAAATATAGTTAAAGATTTGTCACATTTTGAGAAGGACACCTCCTTGATCAGGGCATGTAGAATCACCCCAAGGAGCCATCCCAACAACCCAGACTTATCGCGCACAATGCTAGTAATCACCAGAAAACTGCACATCAGAGTCATGCTATTACAAAATGCCAGAAATGTTGGGATATTTTTGCTACGGAACGAAACACCAATCCATTGCTTTCCCAACCTTAGTTACTCAACCTGCCAGCAATGATAAGCATTTGATGCCATGCCAGCTGGATTGAGAGAGCTAGGCCTCTCTTACACTCTCCAACTACCAGTATGACTGAAGATGATATACACTGGGAAAGTCTTCATATTTGGTGATCCAACTGAAGCAGGATGTAAATTGGAGCAAATTAAGCAGGATTTTGCCAAAAGAGATCAAGAGGCTATGAGAACATAGAAGAAACCTAAACTTGAATGAGGACCATCAGTATGTTCTCAGTAGATCAGAAACTTTTAATCACTGTTATCAGTATTACCATTTCCTTAAACTGACTCTTTTATAGTTAAAAAGGTTTTACAGTGATATCTCACCCTTAATAGCTCCTTTAAAATGTTTGGAACCTTTTAGTCAGTTAAAATTATTTTCTTAACTGAGTTCCCTCAGTATTTTGGTTTCCAAGGTGGCAGAACCACGTGGTCCCGAGTACACCAGGGGTCCTTGCCTCTTGGTGCATGGAGGTCTTGGATTGTGGTTTCAGAGGGCTAGGAAGCAGTGTAAAGCTTCTTTAGGGCTGAACTGATTAATCAGCCCACTGGGGTAAATTCCCCTTTCCATGGACTGTACCGATTGACAAAGCTGCTCATCCTAATAAGAATTAATGTGAGGATCATACTATTTTAATGTTTACAAGTCTCCCAACTGCAAAGCATTTGGATTCTTTGCACTATTTTAAGTTTAGGGAATGGACTTCTTATTTTTTCTTTCAGAACTATAAAAGACTACAATTTGGTTAAAGAGCAGGTACCTACTGTCAGGCGCCCAGCTCCCCTCAAACATATATAATAATAGATCTGCTCTACTATTGAGGGGCATTAAAAATTATATGCGCTTCCCTCTGGTTAAAAAGTTATAACACTCCAAAGTTGCACCCCCATAAAAATGAAGCCTTATCTGACACACCTCCTTTGGTGATGTCATAAAATGAATACTGAGGGTGCATGTCATTAACCTGTATGTATGCAATATGTCTATGGCGTTTAGTACTATTTAGAGGTGCCATGCAGACAAATCAAAGCAGCCGCTGGAGTAACAGTCCCTGTTTACTGGAGCAGTCACTTCCATTGTTCCAAGTGGCAACTCTAAATAGTACTAAACGTCATTGACAAATGGCAACAATATAGATCTATGGAGCACCCACAAGCAGCCTTCATTTTCTGACATCACAAAAGGCGGCTGGGGTACCTGCCTGGGTACTTGTCAGACATGGCTCTGTTTTTAAGGGGGTGCAAATTTGGGGTGCTATAACTTTTTAACCAGAGGGAAGTGCACAGAATTTTTAATGCCCCTCAATAGTAGAGCAGATCTACTATTATATATGTTTGGGGGAGCTGGGTGCCTGATAGTAGGTACCTGCTCTTTAACTGCCATATAAAATGTTGTTTTTTGGCTAAGAATGTCATACAATAACGGTTTAACCTGAGATGAAATTTGACTTTTTCATAAACAGGATCATAAAATGTGAATGGAAGAGGTGGCAGAATGAAGTCTGAAGAAACTCTTCACATAATGAAAGGGGTATTTTATATCCTGCATCAGTTTTAGATACATGGACCTTAGGGCTACTAAGCCTGTTTGAAATCAAAGGGTTTTATTTCTGTGGACATTTTATTCTGAAACATACAGTATAAGGACAGTTATCCATGGTCATGCTGTGTAGGGCCAATATAGTGACCATATAGATTGTTTCTTAAATATACTTTGTGATTCCCTGTATGCTGTAACATTGAGAGAGGAGACAGGGATTACCTGCTGTAAAAATGCTAGGTATTATCAGCATATACTCTGAGCCAAGCATTTTGTAACTTTACATGTTCCTTTAATGAAATTAATAAAAATAAAGTTAAAAAAGGCTATCTAGCCGTTAAAAAATCATTTATGCAGTCTACCATACACTTGATCTCTACATGTTTAAAATTCAGAAGAAACAAAGCAAACTAAGGGCAACACTGGAACACGGTGAGTTTTAAGGAGAGATTTATACAGTTTATACAAGTCAGTAGCTTCCACCTTTCTCCCGGGGGGGGGAGAGGACAGGTATATCTATTTACATTTTATACTTTACAATTAAAGCAATCTAAAATAAAATGGTAGTACCTTTCATCTCCTGCTGTGCTCTAATCATTGATTTATGTACTTGATTGTGTGCTTGGGTACTTTGAAGACAAGCTTGTTCAGACAGTCCCTCTGAGAACAGTACAGAGCCATTCACATAAGTAACAATGGGCATTCTCAATCATAAGTGTAACCCCTACGTGGCATTATCCCAAGGGCCACTACCCCCTGCCTGCTTGGCTAGTTGCAGGGGAAGGGGCCTGGGTACTGAAACAGGTGTCTCCACCCGGAGAACAGGGTTGTTAGTAACTGAGCTAACCTGGGTACAACCCTCTGGGACACTGTAACCCCACTCTTTCCCCTCTAGTGGTCTGAACAATACACAACCAACATTTTCACAGTAGCCCCTATTCAGCATACAAATCCCCACACTGTTTGCACTTACCACCAGGGCTGGTTCAACAAGTTCGACCCTGGAGACCCCCTGTAAAACAAGGTTAGGCACAACAGGGATAACAACAGTACAGTGCTTTTGGTACAAACTAGAACCACAGTCGGATTAAATGCAAAAAGAGTTAGATCTGATTTATTTAAGGGACTTGAACAAGGAAGGGGCATAATCAGGTTGTTTGGTTGAAGTACTGATTCAATTTGGCTATAAGACATGCACTTTAGAGTCCCTCAACACAGTCACACACACTCTGGGTACCCAGTTGGTGAGGCAGGCTAGCCTGAAGCGTTGCCTGGGGTAGGTCGATGTTGCAGCTGGTCGGGGACCCATGGTGGAAAAACATGTCATGCACTATAACTCACAATTTGTAATCCGGAGACAGGAGGCTCAGTTCATGATGATTATACAAAACAACTAAATTAGTTGACACACTTTGAATGAGCTGTTGTTGCAGGGAGCTACCCTGTTGTTTACTCACGCTACCCAGTACAGGACACAGGATGGATGAAATGGAGACTTGCAGGATGACTTGCTGGTTTGCCAGGAGAAGCAGGGCCACAAGAAGCACCGAGGTGTCATTCCTGTTCGAGATGCTGAGCAGGGGGCTGATCCCTGGGTGAATCTCTCGTCGATGGTGATCTCTGTGGTGTGAGTAGTTGGCTGGGCCAGTGTGGCAAGGCCCAGGCCGGGTGATACAGTTCAGATCTCAGTCTGGTAATGCTGGATGCAGCTTCCAGCAAGCGTGACACAATTAAACAGTGGGGAACCAAATCGCGGCCCACTAACAGCATACAGCACATTTATAGTAAAGCAATCACCATACCAGAGTGTGGATAGCAGTCCAGCAGCAATATCAGTGTCTCTGAGCAAAACCAGGAATTCTGTGGCAACTGGATTTCCTGACAGGCAATCGCGTACAGCGAATCTTCGGTCTTCTTCAGGTTTAAATCTGGTCACTCTTCAGTGGCTTTGTCGCTCTCAAATTTGGATGCAGTCCGACTACTAAGCCTTCCAAAGATTCCCTTCTCGAGGGTTGGCAGGCAGATAGGCCAAACTCAGCCTTTCCACCAATCTCCCACGCGAACTACGCAGAAGCAGCTGCTTGAATCACTTGAGCTGTTCACTCTCTCAATTCCAACTCTAGACTGACCCACTCCAGCAGGCAGCTGGGGAATTTCCCTTCGGTCCAAAAGGCTCTGGCTGGCTGATCCATCAGTCTGTCAAAGCAAGGGCTCCCCCTCCAGGTGCATTTAGGCACCAAAGTCTTAATACTACAATTCCTACAGAAATTCACTCCCACAAGACTCCTGGGGACAGACACCATTTTAGGGTCGCCAAAGTTACTGATTGGTCCCAATAGGCAGTCCAGAACCAAGATGGTGGTGCAATATAAAAATGTCCATGTTGCAAAGGCAGGTTAGACAAACTGCAATATTATTATTATTATTAAAGCAGATAAACAGCAAACAGTCACAGATCCTTGTAGGGCTCCCTCTGCGCAATTAGCGATGGCAGAATGGAGCGATAACACTGCAGCCCGGGCGGGACTCGAGCCTGAAACTACTCGGCCCCTGCCCAGATTAATTTTACACCACAAAATAGGCAGCTCTTAAAGAGACAGGCATGGAGGCTAATAGGGCACTCACATGCAAACACTTTTAAATCACTAGGACACAGAACACTAGCCTGGCAGTGGGCATTTAGGCAAGCCCAAGGAAGACTTTTGGGAACCCCCATTTATAAGGGGAGTTACACCCTTCCCTGCCTGGAAAGAACTTGGCATCTGCATCAAGTTTATACTACAGTAGCACGGAAAAAAATTATATACTATATGTTATATACGTGACATTACTACATAATACCATATAATAATTGATACATCAGTACAGCGTAAACTTATTGCATTACTATACTTTTCATGTAA
This sequence comes from Neoceratodus forsteri, assembly GCA_016271365.2. Lineage (NCBI taxonomy): Eukaryota > Metazoa > Chordata > Ceratodontiformes > Ceratodontidae > Neoceratodus > Neoceratodus forsteri. Next base: position 1,047,209,351 of record CM028131.1, read on the forward strand.
CAGTTTCTTGTACTTTGAATAACATGGGGGCCCATCCCTATCAGCTAACTTAGGGCTAGATGGGACAGGAACACCATGTTTGGAGGGAAGGACAATTAACTTAGAACTGGCAGCCAGGCTCAGTTTGGGCAGTGAGCTCTTGGAGATGTAAACACCTTGTGGACAACATTGAGAGGCAAATCCACAGGCCTCCCAGGGGAGTCATAACTAAAGTGCATTACTAGCTTGACACCTCATCCAGATTTTCTGGAGGGAACAGACAACAGCTCTGGGCAGTCAACACTGACATTGGTTTCTTCTCCTGTAGTGAGGGGTGCCTCTGCACTAGTTGAAATGTCCAGGTTGGGTGCACTGTCAGCTACTTGCTCTGTAGACTCTGTTTCCACAACACTTTGCTCATTACTATCTTCTGAAGAGGGCCCAGGTGGCTTATCCTGAAGGAACTCTGTGATCATTGAACTTTGTGGCACTAAAGGGATGCTGTCAACACTTTCATACTGTTCTGCAAGTTCTGGTATGTCACTGGGGAGATTTACCACATCAGATTCCTCCTCGGGTAATTCAAAGATTTCTACTAGACACAAAGATTCTGCCACTTCACACGCAATACTCTGCACTTCACTTTCAGGGAGCATTGGTCCCAGGGAAGAAGCTGGAAGGTTAGACAGTCCTGAAGGTTCAGCTTCATCCCCATGATTATATATAGGGTTACCTCAAAACAGTTGACTCAGTTCATAAGAAGGGTAATAAGCATTGTCACACTCACTATCATCAGAGGTGGACTGACAGTCATTATCATTCTGGGCCTGCCGGGGGGAAGGCCTTGAATCTGTAACAACTGGGGCAAGTTGACTCTGTCTCTTTTTAGCAGCAGCATGAGTCACCGGCCTAGTAGAGGCAATGTCAGATGGTTCAGCATCAATGATCACTCGGCCAATAGGCAGTAGGTGGTTTCTGTGCATTGTCTTGACAGCTTTAGAGTCATTCTCAGGGCACACTTTGTACACAGGTAAATCATTCAACTTACTGATGATACATGTAGAAGATGATGCCACCTGTCGGAGATTTTATGCTTGTCATGCAGTCCCAAGTTATGTAATAGCACCCAGTCCTCAGGCAACCTCTCTTGGGCTTTCACCCATTGATCATATCTCACTTTGTTAGCAAGGTTTCATTTGGCAGCCATTGTTTGAGCCAGTTGGTATGCATGGTTCAATTGAGCTTTCAGTTTCTGTACATATTGTAAATAGTTCTCAGCTCAGACCCCATCTGGAGAGACTCCAAAGCAGACATCCACAGGCAACCAGGCTTCCCTCCTGAACATGAGGCAATAGGGAAAAAACCCAGTAGCATCACTTTTGGTGCAATTGTAAGCATGTACCAAGGTGCTAATCTGTTGGCTCCATTTGGACTTGTCTTTGGGATGAAGAGTGCCCAACATATCCAGGAGAGTCCTGTTAAAGTGTTCAGGCTGGGGGTCCCCCTGTGGGTGGTAAGGAGTGGTTCTGGACTTTCGCACCCCCCCCAAAGGGACAGCATTTCTTTGATTAGTCTACTTTCAAAGTCTCTTCCTTGGTCAGAATGGATACGTTGGGGTGTACCATAGTGGACAAAGAACTTTTCTACCAGCACCTTGGCCACCGTGGAGGCCTTTTGATCCTTGGTTGAGAAAGCTTGTGCATATCAGGTAAAATGATTGGTTACTACCAGCACATTGCCAATGTTCTTTTGATGGGGCTCCAGACACAGGAAGTCTCTGCAAACCATCTCTATGGGGGCGCTGGTAGTGATGTTGACAAGTGGGGAAGCTTTCTGGGGCAAAGCTTTCCATTGAAGGCAACGACTGCAAGTTTTGACATGATGCTCAACATCTGCCCCCATTTTCAGCCAATAGAATCGGGAATGTACTAAGTCAAGAGTCCGGTCAATACCAAGGTGCCCCATGTGATTGTGTAAGGACCTCAGTACCAGCTGCTTGAAGGCTGTGGGTCGTACCAATTGCTGCTTGTCCAACTGACCTTGCCAATCTATTGTCTTTTGATAGAGTAACTGGCCTCACAACTTTAGTCGGGGGCCTTCTTTGAGTAATAATGCAGTTCTTAAGTCAGTGGAACATAGTTTAGACACATCTTTCCCCGCACAAAGGGCATGAAGCGCGGGCCAGATCATAGGGTCTTGGGATTGAGCCCTCTGAATGCTGTCACTATCAAACTGGGGCAAGGCACTGAGGTCCAATGCAGAAAAATGACAATAGGCCACAGGTATGCAAGTATCAGGGGGTCCCAAACAATTCACCAGACAGTCCACTGTATCTGAAGATGGCTGCTCATCTTTGTCAAACTTTTGGCACAATGCTTTAATAGAGTGTTCTGACAGCCTCACCCAATTGTCTTGAGGGCTTGGCCGCCGTGAAAGAGCATCAGCATCAATATGGTTCTGCTCAGGGCAGTAATCAACCACATAATCGTAAGTTAACAGCGCAGAAAGTCACCAGTGGCCAGTGGCGTCCAACCTTGCAGAGGTCTGCACATACATTAGAGGGCTGTTATCAGTTCTTACCAATATTTTGGCCCCATAGAGGTACTCGTGGAACTGGTCGACTATGGCCCATTTTAGAGTGAGAAATTCCAACTTGTGGACAGGATAGTTTCATTCAGATGGTGTTAAACTTCTACTGGCAAAGGCCACAGGTCTCAGGCCATCTTCATGATCTTGATACAGCATGGCTCAGAGTCCCTTCAGGCTGGCATCCATATGCAGGATGTCAGGCTTTTGGTAGGGTCAGTATGGGCAAGCACTGGGGCATGAGTAAGCTGACAGATGATCTTGAAGAATGCTGCCTCACATTCAGGGGTCCAACGGGCTCCAAATGGTTCACCTGTTCAGAAATACACCTTTTCTTCTTCCTTGAGGGATCCTTTCTTATACCTATGGTTGGTAGGAGGATAACCTTTAGTGAGATTAAGAAGTGACCGGATTACTTTTGAATAGTCCTTAATGAACCGCCGATAATAGCCACAGAACCCAAAAAAGCACTGCGGTTCTTTTAAGTTAGTTGGTTGGGACCAGGTGGTCAGGGACTCTACTTTGCTGGGATCTGTTTGTATCCCCTCAGCTGACACTTTATATCCCACATATTTTACAGACGTTTGGAAAAACTGACACTCGTCTATATACAGTTTGAGGCCGAATTCTTCCACGTGGTCAAGAACTTTGAATAATCTGATTTCATGCTCTTCAAGGGTGCATCCAAAGACAATGACATCATCCAAGTATATTAGACATTCTAGCAGATTCATGTCACCTACTGCACGCTCCATCAACCTCTGGAAAGTAGCAGGGAAACCCGAAATCCCCTGAGGCATCCTCAGAAATTCATAGAACCCCAAGGGACAAATGAAGGCTGTTTTCTAATGGTCCTCCAGGGTCATTGGGATTTGATAATACCCGCTTCATAGATCAAGTACGGAATACCACTGACTCCCATTCAGGCAATCCAGGGCATCCTGTATGTGGGGCATGGTGTATTGATCTGGTACAGTCCGTCGGTTTAGGGTTCTATAATCTACACACATCCTTACTGACCCATTCTTCTTGTGCATGACTATGATGGGACACACATAGGGGCTTCTTGACTCTTGAATAAGACCAGCAGTTAGCATCTCCTGTAGGTGCTTCCAAACATCATCTATATCAGCTGGGGAAAGGTGGCGGGACCGCTCTCTAAAAGGTCTGTCATCGTGAAGCCTGATAGTATGCTCAGCACCATGGATGCACCCCACATCCCATTCCTTTAGGGAAAACACTTGGTCCCTCTGTGCAAGTTTCTTACTGACTCGAGTCTTCCATTCAGCAGACAATGGGGAGTCACCAAAGTCGAATAGGTCTGGGGTCACCTCCCCCTTTTCACCAGAATATTTGTTGCTGGGCAGTACTGCAGTGTCCGCACAGTGTACCGTAGATAACGTACACTCTCTGTTCGCTCAAATTTCTCGATCAGACACATTCTGGATTTGGACCATCACTCGCCATGCATAGGCATCGGCATGGGCGTTAAGATACTGGGTTTAACTAATAACCCCTCTGGCAACTTCCCTTCACCAGGTGCATCCAGTATCAATATTTTATTTTTCACATCCTTTCTAAGGCGAACTTCTCCATGAACGGTGTGCTGAGCGTTGGGTGGTAGTACTAGAGAATCAGAATCTTTCTTCCACACTATCCTCACCGGCTTATCTCTGTCCGCTTCTGTAGTCTTTTTTTGCAAGACATAGGCTCTCTTTATCAAGGCTGGTATTCTCAGGGCCCACCCAGTCCACTGCCTTTGTTTCTCTTGACACAGCTCCGCTAGTCTTCCAAACAAGGGCGTTAGTTCCAATGAGCAAGGGAACCCCATCATACAATCCCGTAGGAGGGCACACCAGGGCTAGTGTTTCTGCTTGTTCATCTACACCAGTTACCACCACAGGAAAAGACAGCCAGAGCCGGATATATCCTAGGTAGGGATAAGACTTGTCGCTCAGGCCCCACACATGTAGGCCTTCCAGAGATTGTAATGGCACATTAGATAAGTGTTTGTCATACCAGTCCTGAAATATAGTGGTCACTTGCGACCCGCTGTTGAGCACAGCCTGAGCATGGATACCACTGACAGTCACAGTAGTCTCCATCGAAGGGCCCGCTATTTTGTACCAGTCTTGGGGGACAGTAGCAAGGGCCTGAACAGATGACTTGGCCACAAAGAAGTTTGAGTTAGGATTTTTCTGAACCTTCACTGCGGTCATTGCCGCCACCCCTCGGCCATTGTTTTGCTTTCCGAAGCTCCCCCCGAAATCTGTATACAACTTTATCTACCGGGGACCGGCATTCTCTCTTCATATGCCCATCCTTCCCACAATTATGATAAAACATGCTTTCTGGGGTCTGACGTTGCTGACACATCACATTGGGAGCTGGTTTCCGTTCACAACTAGGAGGTAGGGATGGGTACATAGCTTGTGCTGGAGCTGGGGTACCAACAATGGGCAATCTGGGCTCAAACTCCCCCTGGGGTGTTAAAGGCAGTGGGAGACATCTCAACAATTCTCTTATTGCCAACATTAGTACCTTTGTTTCAGTTTTCTGGCTGCTATCTGCTGGGGATGCCAAAGCGTGCACCCCCACCCCCACAGCGGATGCACTCTGAGAGAGGCTAGGATCTGTAGTGTCCTTGGAAAGAGGCTGGGGGAGCAGGGCAGCATTCATTTCTCTGAACTCTTGCAGTAGCTTGGCACACTACGAAGTATCCCCAGCAGCCTCTGATTTCAAGGATTTCCCCTGCGCTGAGACTACTCTGGCTGTACCTGTGCTGGAACTCCCCTCTCCTTCCTTACCTTCAGCTTCCCTGAGTTCTTTCATCAGGTCACAATAGTCTGGGGGATTACCCTTCCTATCCTGGAGCCTTACCTGAAAGATTAGCAATTTAGAATATTTGGCATATTGCATTATGTGGTCCAACCTCACGTGGTTCAAGTCGCTAGCTGGTACCCCACCCTTTCGGGCCCTCTCCAAATGAGTGACACATGTGGATAAACACTCCCCCTTCCACTGTTTAGTGCCTTTGTATTTCACCATCAAAGTCTCCCCAGACTCAATGCTGCCAAATAGGCCTTCAAGGGCAGACAGATACCTTTGAGCAGGTGCATCGGGGTTGGTGGACCTCAAGAACTTAATTGCTTCCAAGGGTGAATCCCTCAAGCTCTCCATAAACCTTTTTCACTTCTCGGCCTCTGTACACTGCCACTTGGGTACCAAGGGGGCAACATAGTCGATCCAGGTCTCCCAGTCATCCCCCCCATGGGGTAGGGAGGGTACCTGAGAACATCCTTAACTTGCGGTACATGTCATGACTAACTGAAGGCACAGGTGCTGGTACTGGAATGGGTAGTGGTGTGGGGGAAGGAACACCCCCAGGTGGCAGGAATAGTTTCTTAAAGTCCTCTACAGTCTTTCCCACCACCAGCAACAGTTTGATAATCTTTTTCTCAATGGTTTCAGATAAGAGTGGGGGCCCATCCCTGCCCAGGGTCTTTGCTGTCCTTAGTTATTGTCCTCCAAACAACTGGGGGCCCTTCAGGGGTAACAGTCTTTGGCACCTTAGTGCCATCCACGGGGTCACTACACGCCACCAAGGCCATGAGGGTTTGGGTCATTAAATCAGCCTGTCAACCCATCACCACAGCATTTTTCAAACCTTCAACTTTGGAGAGGACCCCTTCTGCTGTGACCTTACTAATACTCAAGGGAATATCTAGTATAAGCATGACATGATGAGGGTCAACATCCTGCCCCATACATCACCCCACCAACTGGTGCACAGCTACTTCTACTGGTGTGGCCATATTCTCGCAACAATGATTCTAATGTCTGACCACTAGGGGGGTGCTCATCCCAGCGGTGTCCCCAAGATGTAACCCCTAGGTGGTGCTATCCCAAGGGCTACTACACCTGCCTACTTGGCTAGTTGCAGGTTAAGGGGCCTGGGTACTGAAACAGGTGCCTCCACCTGGAGAACAGGGTTGTTAGTAACTGAGCTAACCTGGGTACAGCTGTCCAGGACACTGCAATCCCCCTCTTTCCCCTCCAGTCTGAACAATACACAACCAACACTTTCACAGTATCCCCTATTCAACATACAAATCCCCACACTGTTTGCACTTACCACCAGAGCTGGTTCTACCAGTGTGACCATGGAGATCCCCTGTAAAACAAGGTTAGGCACAGCAGATGACAACAGTACAGTGCTTTTGATACAAACTGGAACCACAGTCAGATTAAATGCAAAAAGAATAAGATCTGATTTATTTAGGGGACTTGAACAAGGAAGGGGCGTAATCAGGTTGATTGTTTGAAGTACTGATTCAATCTGGCTATAAGGCATGCACTTTAGAGTCCCTCAACACAGTCACACACACTCTGGGTACCCAGTTGATGAGGTAGGCTAGCCTGAAGCATTGCCCGGGTAGGCCAGCATTGCAGCTGGTCGGGGCCCTATGTTGGAAAAACAAGTCAGGCACTATAACTCACAATTTGTAATCCGGAGACAGGAGGCTCAGTTTGTGATGATTATACAAAACAACTAAATTAGCTGACACACTTTGATTGAGCTGTTGTTGCAGGGAGCTACCCTGTTGTTTACTCACGCTACCCAGTACAGGACACAGGATGGACAAAATGGAGACTTGCAGGATGACTTGCTGGTTTGCCAGGAGAAGCAGGGCCCACATGAAGCACCAAGGTGCCATTCCTGTTTGAGATGTTAAGCACGGGGCTGATCCCCAGGCGAGTTTCTCGTTGATGGTGATCTCTACGGCGTGAGTAACTGGCTGGGCCAGTGTGGCAAGGCTCAGGCTAGGTGATACAGTTCAGATCTCAGTCTGGTAATGCTGGATGCAGCTTCCAGCAAATGTGACACAATTAAATAGTGGGGAACCAAATCGTGACCCACTAACAGCATACAGCACATTTATAGTAAAACAATCACCATACCAGAGTGTAGATAGCAGTCCAGCAGCAATATCAGTGTCTCTGAGCAAAACCGGGAATTCTGTGGCAACTGGATTTCCTGACAGGCCGATCACTTACAGCGAATCTTCGGTCTTCTTCAGGTTTAAATCTGGTTACTCTTCAGTGGCTTTGTCACACTCAAATTTGGATGCAATCTGACTACTAAGCCTTCCAAAGATTCCCTTCTCGAGGGTTGGCAGGCAGATAGGCCAAACTCAGCCTTTCCACCAATCTCCCGTGCAAACTACGCAGAAGCAGCTGCTCGAATCACTTGAGCTGTTTACTCTCTAATTCCAACTCTAGACTGACCCACTCCAGCAGGCAGTTTGGTAATTTCCCTTCAGTCCAAAAGGCTCTGGTAGGCTGATCCATCAGTCTGTCAAAGCAAGGGCTCCCCCTCCAGATGCATTTAGGCGCCAAAGTCTCAAAACTACAATTCCTAAAGAAATTCACTCCCACAAAACCCCTGGGGACAGACACCATTTTAGGGTCCTGAAAGGTACTGATTGGTCCCAATAGGCAGTCCAGAACCAAGATGGTGGTGCAATATAAAAATGTCCATGCTACAAAGGAAGGCAGGTTAGACAAACTGCAATATTATTATTATTAAAGCAGGTAAACAGCAAACAGTCACAGATCCTTGTAGGGCTCCCTCTGTGCAATTAGAGATGGCAGAATGGAGCGATAAGAATGCAGCCTGGGCGAGACTGAAACCTGAAACTACTCTGCCCCTGCCCAGATTAATTTTACACCACAAGAAAGGGAGCTCTAGGATTGGTCCAGAAGAATTCCCAGGTACTTAAAAGATGTAATGCTTTCTGTTTGTGTGCCACTGCGATCTTGCACCAATAGGGCAGTTTGACATGTCCTAAGTTTAGGGGCAGATCCAAGTAACATTGCTTGGGTTTTCTTAGCATTAAGTACAAGCTTATGTGCAGAAAGCCAATTCTGGACATTTGTGAAATCTGAAGAAAAGGATGCATTTATGCTGGCGACTTTATCAGAGTTTGAATAGAGTACAAGATCATCTGCATAGAGAATAGATGAGCATGAAAGGAAAAACCTCATCTATGTTATTGATAAAAAGTGAGAAAAGAAGAGGTCCCAGAGTAGAGCCCTGGGGAACCCCAATATTGATGGTAGCACCATCAGATAAAGAGGAGTAGAATTTCACAATTTGAGTTCTATTTGATAGATATCTTCCATACCAGGTGACAACTGGGGGGTGAAAAGCTGATTGCAAAGAGTGGAGAGGAGCAGGGGGTGATCAACAAGATCAAAGGCCTTTGTAAGGTCTATAAAAACTGCCCCTGTCAGCTGGCCAGCGTCCATACTGGTAAGCACATCGGTATTGAATTTGAGAAGCGCTGTTTAGTACCACCAGCAGCACTGCAACCACATCAAGCTATTCTTAACAAAGTCACAACTAGAGATGCAGAGAACTAAACCAAAACAACAAAGTTGATTCAAAGTCAAGAACATCACATTTCACATAGCAGGGCAATGTTTCCTGACTTAGCCCCAGCTTGTGCACAGCAAAGTTCTTTTTTTTTTTTAAAAAAGTATTTGAAACAAAAAGAAATCCCCACTCCCTCCCACCAGACCCAAGTATTATTAATAACCCCAACCACCCTTGTAGCAACCACACCTCTATCTTCCCCTCCCCAGTCCTGGCAAAGTTTATGATAAAACACCTCTCCCCCCTCCACCCAAGTTGCATATTTTCATGCCACCCTCCTCCCCCCACCTTGCTGACCCAGTAAAAATAAAAGAAGACCCTCACATCACCATTCTCTGGCACCCCACTCACCCCTAGAGAAAAGTGTTCTGCTCCCAAATTAACCTACGAAACAGAAAAAATTCCCCTCTCTGTGGTGACCAGTCATCCGGTGGCTGACTACAGTAACCAATCAGGAGTTACTGTTGAGGATGCCATCATTTCATTCATTGAAAGTGGAGCCGATGAACAGGATAGGATGGCTGGTCACAACATTGAGGGACAATTTTTCTATTTTTCAGGTTAATTTGGCAGCAGTATCCTTTCCTTTAATGTTGAGTGGGGGGGGAGAGAGGAGTGGGATGCCAGAGGATGGTAGGGTGGGAGAGTTATTTATTTTTACAGGGTCAGGTGGGTGGAGGTGGGTGGCATGAAATATCCAACTTGGGTGGGTGAGGAAGATTGATTTATCATAAACTTCGCCGAGACTGGATGTGGGGGGTAGGTATGCAAGCTAGGAGGCTGGGGGATACTAGCAATATTTATTTATTTATTTATTTAAAGTTTCGGAATTACAACCTTTGAATCAAAGACTCCTTTACAAAGGCTTCACGTCTGGGCAGACAAACAGGTTAATCAAGATTACAACATGTATTATTACATAGTGGTATACATAGGAGATAAAATGACAAATACCAATACATAAATAGAATAGTATATGCAGGTATGGTGGGAGAGTAGGGCAATTGCTCTATACGAGTGGTTTTCTTTGTTTAAAATATAACAAAACTAAAAACATTACTACATGTAGTGGCACTTCATTAGCAAAATGCCACTATGCATAGTGTCAATCTGTCAAAGTGCACACTTCACCAGGCAAAGCTGGAGAACAACTGACTATAGTGGCACCTTTGCCAACAAACTGCCACAACACATGGTCTTTGCCTGGTAAAGTGATCACTTCACCAGGTGAAGAACTACTCAGTGTGTCCCTTTGCACTACATGAAGTCAGGAACCTTTGCAAAGAATAAGTTTTCCTGCCTTGTCCATCTCTAGGCCCAACCCTTCCTGCATGGTTGCAAATTTATTTATTTATATATTTAGATTTTGTTTACCAGGTAAACCCACTGGGACCAAAGGTCCCTTTTTCAGGGGCGACCCGGGGGTATTTAATTGTGATTGGCTAGGAAAAGGGATGGGGCCACCATGCAAATGGCCTGTAGGTTGACTCACAAACACAGGGTAACCCTTCCAGCCTGGTCCCTACATCTTGTGCCTCCCCAGGTTAATAATCCAAGGAGTGTTGAAGATGGCTGCTTGATTCTTCATCTCCCTGGATTCACCAAATATCATCATCATCCATCCTACAGATTCCAGACTTCCTACCTTCACCAACATCTGAGATCTTACTATATGTACATCGCAGAACAGCTCTGGTACAGTATTTTTATTGCCTCATAATTACTGAACGAGTTATCTACAGTTTTTCAATTTCTCTATTAAGGCCTACAATAATGGCAGACCAATCTCCACATAACAGTTCTCTTAATAGAGTGGAGGCAATGTTTCAGCAACTAATAAGTGAAATCAATGTATTAAAAATTGCATCTCAACAAAATATCAATAATATGCAGGCACGTGATCAAAAAATCAGCGCTACTGATGTTAAAGCATCTCAAAATGAAGATTCCATTAACACATTACAGGCTACCATCAGGGAGCAGGACAGAGTTATTAGGAACCTTCAGGACAAAATAGATGATATTGAAAATAGAAACAGACGTAACAACCTTAGATTTCTCGGATTTCCTGACGGTGTTGAACTAGGAGACACCAGTGCTCTTCTAACTCATGTACTTCCTTCTTTGCTTAAATTACCAGCCGGCCAAGACCTAATCATTGAGAGATCTCATCACATCTTTAAATCTGCGGCCTGGACCCGACCAGAAACCCAGGCCCATCATTGCCAGATTTCTAAACCACGACATACTGAACTGATTCTTCAAAAAGCGAGGCAATTAGGTGCACTTACTTGGCAAGAAAACAGAATCCTAATTTTCAGAGACTATTCTAAAGAATTATCTAACAAACAAAAGCTTACAACCCCATTAAAACAATCCTTCATCATGGAATTAAGTTTGCATCATGCTACTCCTGCAACAATGCGCCTTTTTTGAATGATTCACCAGAGATTTCTGTACCCCAGAATCTCTCTCTGAATTTCTGAATTGGACACAGCCTGCACCTTACATTGCCTTGCGATGCTAATGCAGCTCGCTCCCTGCTCCAGCACAAGCACTTCACAATTACAATGTCTTGCCCTTCCTGCTGAAACTGTCCTTCAGGTCCCTGAGAAATCTGCAGCCATCATATCTGCCACTGTAGCTCCTGCCAGAAGCTCTGCACGCATACAAGAAAAAAAAAGCATCTGGTTCTTCTCTAAATAATAATACCTGCTGTTTAAATAATATTTCCACCTCTCCAGCTTCCCATGTGGAACGTCCATCAGTTTTCTCTCCTCTTACCTTGTCTAACAAATTCTTCCCACTCCAAGAAGATCTGCTCCAAGAAGATCTGCACTCATCTCTGGAGGATCTGAGACAGACTGTATCCAACCCTTTACTCAAGACCAGAAGAAGCTCTCAATGGGTAATGACTCTCCCGATTCTTCCTGGGCTGATCTTGTGTCCAGCTCTCCCTTTAAATCATCTGAACCACCCAAAAAGAAAAGGAGAAGAAAATCGAAGAGCAAGGCTACCTGAGGCTTTTCCCACTAAAAAAAAAAAAAAATAAATTTGTAATAAATACTATGGCCCATAATTAGATGTGATATAGCAGTTTCTCACCATAATCCCTCCTTTTCACACCACCTCACTCGATTCCTTCAGTACATTTACCGCAAAGTGCAGTCTCTATCGCACCCAACAGGTTTGGAGCACTTAAATGCAGTAAATCACTATCGCTGCTGAGAAGCCTGTATGTGTCTGTGGGAGGTGAGCCAATTGACACTGGAGGTATTTAATCCATGTGGGAGTTATTCTCAATGTATTCAATGGAAAAAAAAAATGAGAGAAAGAATAAATATTACAATGTTTGTAAGATCTCTTCTAATTAATCCTTGTGTGGTGCCAGACATTAGTATATATAATTGCTATTTACACTCTAATTTTTCATAAGCTTTAGCGCCACCATGTGGTCAGAGCATACATACATATATAGAGTTCTGTATTTCATATCAGTGTGCCTTAACCCCTACTATTATAGCATTTTCCACATAAATCCTATCATTTGGAATGTGGAGGATGATTAGACAAATACTCTAAAATCATTTACTTATTTAATATTTATTTTGCATCACTTCTGGTATGTAGTGCATCAGGTGCATTCCCATTATATCTCACAGATTTTGCACCAAAGTATGCTTCCAATTGTATTTCTATACATTGAGTTTTTCCGCCTTTTCACATTATTCTTCATCCCATTTTCTTCCAAATCATTGGAACTTATAAAAATGATTTCACAATACACTGATGCACTATGAACCTATAGTATATACTGCATTCCCTAACCTAGCTTATGTGGATTAATACACATGGGTATCCTTTATCTAGCTCACACTGTTTCAGCATTATCTGCCATCATGTTGGTGTACTTTATTTAATATTGGACTTATTGCTAGGTCCAAGCTAATTCATTATGTTTGAGTTTAACACTATTACATAATTATCCTTTTTATTTGGTAGAATGATGTTTTGTTTTTTTCCAGGGTAATGCTTTAATTACCTCAGCACAAATCTCAATTACACTTCATTAATATACTGTTATATAAAGTTTAGTATCTTAAGATTATAGTGTAAACCGTATCTTGAGATTCACTAATTACTCTACACGCCTAGTAGTGTAGAGTGAGAGTCCTGGTATATTTACCAACTCTTATTGCTCTGCATTTCATAAAAGTTTCAAATTAATATTCTTGTTACTGAGTTTATACTAACGTTTGTTGGTTCTAAAGTTTAATTACTTGATATTCTTATCTCTATACTCTCCCTCTGCGAGACAAAATGAATACAAATACTCAATCATCTCAAACCCATACAAGTTAAGGGCCCTGCATACATTTGTTTATTATATATATTTACCTTTTGAATCTGTGACATCCTCCAAATTAATGGTATTGAGTCCCTCATTCCTATTTGTAACTAATTACCTTATATCCTAGTACCATGGTGATCTAATCTTACATTCATGGAATGTCAAGGACTCAACTCGCCTTGTAAGCGTAAGCAAGTACTTACCTATCTTAAAAGCATAAAATGCATATTGCTTTCTTACAAGAAACTAAACTTTTATCAGAGGATGTCGACAGACTTAAAAGGGACTGGGTCGGTCAAGTATATGCGTCATCTTCTCCATCCAAAAAACATGGGGTTGCTATCTTAATACATAAATTTCTTAATTGGCCCCCCATAAAAATCATTAGAGACCCGGATGGTAGGTGGATTATAACCCTATTAAATACCACAGCAGGTCCGCTTATGTTTGTGAATGTATATGCACCCAACTTTGATTCACCCATTTTCTTCCATAATCTATCCCAACAAATTATGATTAATAATAAAATAATTCACCTATTCTTATTGGTGGTGACTTTAACTTATACTAAGCATATTTAGACAGAAGTAACTCATCACATGATGCCCACCCCCGTAGTATTAATGCTCTATCAATGCTTATGAAGGATTTAGGTCTCTCTGACATTTGGAGACTACATCATCCCAGACAACGAGATTACACCTTTTATTCCTCTTTACATAAATCATATAGTAGGATTGATTATTGGTTCTCTTCTCCCTCATTACTGAAAAATTATTGATACATCGATTCTCCTATTGTTATATCTGATCATTCCCTATCAGTTTGCATTTACTCTGGGGTCCACCTTCTTCTAAATCCCCATCTTGGTGTTTAGACCCACTTTTACTCAGAGACCCTGAATTCACTCCTTGATTAAAACCCAGATTCAAGATTTTCTTTCTATTAATGATACTCAGATATGTCTCAAGGTACTATCTGGGAAGCATTAAAAGCCACTATTAGAGGTAAAATTATTAGTTATGCAGCATAGAAAGAAATTAAGAGAACAACAATTAGCTAATTTAGAAAATTCCTTAAGAAAAAGAAACCCAATACTATAAATTAAATAAACCCAATCATAATTCACAGCTTCATCTGGAAATTCTACAATTAAGAATTAAAATTAACGAGTTGATATCCAGGAAAGCTGAACTTGCCCTTTTTAGGATTAAACACGGTTATTGGGAACAAGGGATAAATCGGAAAGTTGCTCTCTTACCAGCTAAAACTCAACAGATGCAGAGACATATAGCAGGTCTAAAAGATCCATCAGGTCAGACACACACAGACAATCTTTCAATCAATCGTATTATGCAATCCTTTTACCATCAACTATACTCGCAACCTAATACTACAAATCCCAACCTAATACAACATTTTCTGGAAAAATTGAATCTACCCCACCTATCCCCTCAGGACAAAGCTGTGCTTGATAAACCAATCACTTTACAGGAAATCCAAACTGCTTTATCATCATTAAAAAACGGTAAAGCACCTGGCAGTGATGGGTTCCCTACTGATTTTTATAAAACCCTATCTGACACTCTTTGTCCTGTATTAGTCAATGTATTCCAAGAAGCAACCTTAATAAAGAAACTCCCATGCACAATGACCGAAGCCATCATAACAGTCTTACCAAAAAAAGACAAAGACCCTTTACTTCCTTCAAACTATAGACCGATCTCACTTCTTAATACTGATGGAAAAATCTTTGCCAAATTATTAACTCTCCGCTTAGAATCTTTAACGACTAAACTCATCCATACTTCTCAATCAGGATTTATTAAAAATAGAAACAGTTCCGATCATCTTCGCTCATTACTCAATTTAATTCACAAAGCAAAAACTCTTAAAACCCCTGCAGCTGCAATAGCCATTGACTTTGAGAAAGCATTTGACTCTCTCAATTGGGAATATCTATATCAGGTGCTATCTCATTTTGGCTTTACAAATAATTTTTGTGCTTGGATTCAATTATTGTATACCTCCCCTTCAGCTCGAGTTCTCACGAACTCTATTTTGTCCCCCTCCTTTTACTTAGCAAGAGGCACCAGACAAGGATGCCCCTTATCGCCTTCATTGTTTTTACTTGCCATGGAACCTCTTTCTGCGTCCCTATGTCAATCCGGTACAATTAAAGGCATTACTATTGGTAACTCTCACTATACTTCACTCTCATATGCAGATGATCTCCTTATTTTACTCGAAAACCTCGAAAGTTCTGGGCAACCTTTAGTTAAACTACTGAATGACTTCACCTCCCACTCCGGACTAGCTTTAAACCTTAACAAATCGGAAACGCTACCACTGAATAACCTTTGTAGTCCCCTCATGAACAACTCATTAGGCTTTCATTGGGCCCCCCAAGGTATATCTTATCTTGGCATTCGGATCACCCCGACATTGAATAAATTATGGGATGCTAATCTTTCCCCTCTGTTAACCAGTATCCAAACAACACTTGATAGATGGAAGCTACTTAAACTTTCTTTTAATGGTAAAATTTCTGCCATTAAAATGTCAATAACTCCTAAAATATTATACCTATTTTCCAATATCCCTTTGATACTTCCCTCTAGTTTTCTTACCAAAATAGACAAAATTATCGGCAGCTTCATTTGGGAAGGCAAAATACCTAGATTTAGTCATAATAAACTTAGATCCCATTGGTCAAAAGGTGGCTTTGGCCTTCCTTGGTTCCAAGCCTACTTATGGGCTTTCCATGCATCTCAAACAATTAAATGGTTTAACAAACCCAACATCCAGTCTCCTTTATGGGTCAATATGGAAACATCCTTATGTCCTGGTAATGTGGCAACTTCTTTCCTTCATAACACCCTTACCTCTTCTTTAAAGTCTCACCCTACCATAGCTGCTTCTATATTCTATTGGAAAATCATTCACAAGCATATTAAATCTAACCCCAGACCATTAGCTTACACCCCCATCTGGGGTAACCACCATATATCTCTTGATAATCACCCCATTTTTTGTCGTACCTGGAAAAATAAGGGTATTCTGTTTTTGCAGGATATACTTGAACCCAAGTCATTAAAGTTAAAATCTTACACCGACCTACGAGCATATGGAATCTTCCCCATCAGGATTTTTGGAAATATCTACAGCTTGTATCACATGCAACTCTTACCTCACACCTTCTCTATCAATTCTCTGTATGATAAGCACATCTCTAAATGGATAAAAACAACATCCAATTTAAATAGCACTGTTTACAAAGATATTTGTGATATCCTTCCTGACTACTCTGTCAATGCTAAAACAGATGGAGTACTTTGCTACAATATAATATCACCAATGTACAATGGTCCAGATGTTGGCTCTCCTGTCACAAATCTTTTAATGATAAACGCAGTGCCCTCATTCAAACCAAGATCCTTCATTTGTGGTACAGAACTCCTGTTGCATTACAAAAAATGGGTTTATTGAACAATAACAATTGCTGGCGCTGCAGTTCCCCCAATGGGGATTTATTGCATATCTTATGGCACTGTCCCCTCATACAAAAGATTTGGCACTGTACTCACAGATTTGCAGCAAAGTGGTAGGTCAACCTTTACACTAGACCCTAAACATTGCATTCTTGGTATTTTTAATCACCGTTCTTATAAAATTTCATATTCGCAGAGCAGATGGTTAAATATACTCTTCCTTCAAGTTAAACGCACAATCCTCATGCATTGGAGATCCAACATAATCCCTACCCTTCCCGGTTTCATTAACTAACTATTGCAATATGCCTCTCTGGACTGTATGACATATATCTTGTCTGACCAACTCATGTTATATAACAATTGTTGGCAGGGCTTTTTTAATTTTTTGGAATCAACTAAATCTTCCAACACCAATGTATGGACTTAATATATATGGATTTTCCCCTTTTACTGATACATCATTGTAGTCTCGCCTTTTTCCCCTTTTTTATAGTTTCCCTCTCTCTCTTCTTAAGTTTCTTATATATCTTTTCTTTCCTATACTCTGTTCTCAATCATTCTTTATTACTCCACAATCCTTTTACGAATGTACTTTTTTCCCTTTTGCAGCATCATATATAATTATGTAACATTTTAATATAAACCGTATCTAATCATACTATCCGCTTTAAGTTCACTACAAATGTCAAGTATATGCTAATTACATGACCTGTATTGTTTACTATATTTTAAACCAAAAGCTCCTTGTATTATTGTAGCAATGTTCTTATTATATGCTGCCTCAATTTCTTTAAAAAAAAATCCTCACATTGTACTGTACTGTAAGAGGTTTGTCTGTATATATCTTATGAAAAATTAATAAAAAAGTTTAACTGCAAAAAAAAAAATAATCCAAGGAGTAAGTCATTTCCTGAGGATTAATTAAACTTTATGTTTTATTTTTAAAAAGCAAACATACAGTCTGGTTTCCAAGCATAAACATTACATGTTATTCTCCCTATGAGGGCACCACTTCTCTTATTAATCTCACTGTGACCGTCTACAGCTTTAAAGATACATCTTTGAAGGAACAATCGAAAATGTTATAGAACACAGTAAAAATATACAGAAAACTGTGTAAGAGCCCGTGAGCTACATGGTTAAAACAATATTGTCCGAGTAAAAATTGTCCAAAGTCCTTTCACCATATAAATGGTAGTAGAATACCATGCATTAACCTGTAAGGGCACAATAAATGTGCAACAAATGAAATGATCTCAGTTAACTATTTGTATCAGTACTTTTAGCACATTAACTGGCAAACATTAGGAACAACAGAAAGTACCAATATAGAGCTTAATCTACAAATTCAACAATAATTAGACAGTGGTTGGAAACTTTAAGATTCAAATAAACAGAGTTAATATGGGGATTAACACCATGTCCCAGCAATTGTGGAAGCAGCATAAAATGCTGTTCGATAAGTTCCAAGGAGGTGGTGGGTCATCCCAGGACCAGACTCGAATGTGAGAACTTTTACAGTCCCGAAACTTAGTATTTCCAAATAGTCTTACCTGGGAGCATAAACTTCACCAACCTCATCAAAGGAGCCGCCACATTCAAATTCAAATATCTTCTTCATCAGAAGACTGAAGATCTGATGCTGGAGAACACAGCTATGGAGCCGTATATTTCTGACTCCACTTCAGGGCTTCTGTGGGGTCGGAAAACAGGTACACTTTCCCACGATGAGCAATTCTCAAGCGAGCAGGATAAATCATGCCATGAGGGATATAGGCCTCCCTCAGCATGGTTCGTACTCCACTGAACCTTTTCCATTTCATTGCATAACTTATATCTGGGTGCAGCCTGATTTGGTGCTCATCTTGTAGTAATGTCCCCTTTCGACACGCTACAACCATAATGCAATTCCTGGTCCCCTCTCCATCGGTAACAATTATAATCATTCTGGGTACCTCTAGTTCATCAGAATGACTTTGTGGCATGAAGCCGTAGGCCCTCTGGAACTGCTGCAATCTTTGTAGCACCTCTTCTTCCAGCTGCTGGCCAAACCAGTCCTTCAAAAACAACAAGAGGTGATCCTCTTCACTACCCTCGGGCATCCCCAGGACTCTGATGTTTGGGGCCTGAATTTGATTCTCCAATGTCTCCAGTCTTACCTTCCAGTGTCCACTCTCCTTTATAACTGTTGAAACCACTCCCATGGCAGTATCTTCCCACTTGGAGGCATCAATAGCCATTGTTTGGACTCCCTCCATCGTGGCTTTCAAAGTGGTGACTGTATTGCTCAGACCATCAAACTTATCTGATAAAGCGGTCACTAATTTGATAAGTTTAGAGAGCTTAGACCCGATCATTTGTAGGGTCTCCTCTGATGTTTCTTCTACATTATCTTCAGGCCAGCCATGTGCTGATTGGGTAACTGGAGCTGGAAGGGCATTTTTAGATTTAGCTCCCAGACCTTGATGCTGATCTTTCCAAGGATTCCCCATTGTACTCAGGGGATCTTCTGATATGTTTTCAGTCAATTTAAATTGTAAATAGCTCTGAGAAAAAGAGTGTTTTTATTTAGTTTGCCAGTAGATAGCTGCGTAGTGAGATCAATTAGCTGCCATCTTGCTCGGGCTCCACAGGGCCCCCCACCAATTTCCTGAGGATTAATAACCAGATATGGGATGGGTGGCAAAAGGCACAGCTGAGGGCCACCTCCTACCAGCCAGTTGTTAATCCAAGAAAATTGCTAGCTCTATTGTTGTTATTGCAAGTCTAATCACGATTAACAAACATTTTGGGGGAAATTGTTTTACTTACTTTTTCATTTATTTTTAGCTGAGCATTATGGCATTAGCAACATAGCATCAGAATATTTCATGTTCCATGCCTTGAAATGTGTAACTTGAAGCTAGAGTGGTCATTTCTTAGCAATTAATGACTAAATCAGTGGTCAATGAGAAGTCCAAAAAGACTTAGAAATAATTTATTGGACTTATAACACCTGGTAAAACCAAGCAGCAATGGGGGATTCACGGCTGTAACTGGACACAATAACTGCAAGGCAGGACACCATTTAAGGTGACACAAGTGGATCACCAGATACAGGGGAAACTTGGGGCTAGGGAGGGGGACTCACTGGGCCTCATACAAAAATGGTGGAGTAGGTGAGGACGTCCTTTGGAGCCCATGGCCACTGGGTCACAAAAGTGAGAAAATCACTGGCTTACCTATGCCAAACTTTCTAAGTAGGTAGGTATTGGGAAAACTCTGACAGGGACACCTGTGCACTGGCATTGCCTCCAAGTCACAGTATCTTATTATGCCATGTAATGGTGTAATGTGATGCTGCAATTTGGTTGCAGGCACAATCCAGCCGAGTAGCTAGTTGCACCCACTAACAGCTGGATTGTTAGTTTGCATTGTGCCTTGGTCACAGGGGAGGGGACTTCTCCCTCTAGTAGCATGCAGCCATCTTTGTATATAGCACTATTCACTGGCAGTGTAATAGTGTGACCAGGGTCTACCCATTTTGCCCTAACCTCAATATCAATTGAGAATGGGGGCCTGAGAGCTTGTAATCTTTTTCTAATCAATCCAGTTTATTTATAAATCATCTCTCCCAAAGTGTACCAAAGTGTTGTACATCAGAATATGATTAAAACAATGCACAAGGCAGTAAAGCCAACAATTAGCCTAATACATTATTAAAGTGTTGAAACACACTATACAAGTACAGACTGCAGTAAATCCATAGAGTTACAAAGGCCACAAAGAAAGCATGATTTTGTTTTTAACAAAGGCTTTAACATTTCAACAGTGCCAGCTTGCTAGATGAAAATGGGTTGTACATTCCTTAAAATAAAGGCCTTGATGGCAAATGTTCATTCCTTGACAGCTTTCAAATTAAATTTTGATACACTAAACTAAGAAGAGGAATGTTTGATGATCTTAAAGGTCTGGAAGATAGAAATGAGACCAGACAACTAGTGTGGGGCCAAGTCATGAAGGCTATTGTAAGTTAAAAGGAGTAATGTAAAGTTGCATCTGTATTTAAAGGGAAGGCCCCCTCAACCTAATGTCTGTATATTTGTGTCAATTTGTAGGCATGCATAATGAGTCCCTCTCTTGCACCCCCCTAACTTCATCTTAATTTAAATTTAAATGAAGTTACTTCATTCTGTTTTGTCCTGGTGTGATAACCTTTTTGACACCATTGCAAAGATCATGACCCCCCCATGCAAGGCATCATGGGAGATGATGATGCATACATGCACTAGCCAGCAGAACTGCTACTGTCAGTCAGTTCTGTTGTATGTCTTATGAAGTCCCGGTATTCTTGTCTTGTACTGGCCATCAGACTTTTCAAGGTAAGTTCCCTAATGCTTTCTGCTTTTTAAAGTGATCTGTGTTGGAAAAAATGCAGATGGAAGGATGCTGGTGCTTGCGACATTTTGTTATTCAGCTGATTATTTATCAGTGCTAGGAGCTCTCTGCTTACTGACAGTCCCTTTGATGTACAAATATGCCTTATCAACTCCTATGTTTCCTTCTGGAGTGAAACAGGTTGTCACAACAGGGCAGAACAGAGTGATGAGACTTCACTTAACTCTTGCTATGCCACAGACTGATATATCAGTCGAGAATTCCTACATGTTCCAATTCTGTTGACAGCCTATAGGTTAAATGTAAATCAGGATGAAATTAGGGGGATGCAACAGAAGGAATCATTGTTTATGTCTACAGACTACAGAGGCAAGCAGAAAAAAAGGTTATGGGGACTTTACCTTTAATAGATAAACAATGCAGACTCTGAGTGATAATGATCATGATAGGACATACTACAATGCAAGAAGTAATGCAATCTGTAAAGCAGCGGAACTGGGCTTGATGTCTAAGGCTCCAGTGATATGCACCACTAAAAATCTCCTTCCAAGCATTTGGGCCAGAGTTTGAAGATTTTCTCATTTGCTTTTTTTAAATCCTGTTTTTATCCCTTACCTGCCCTGTTATTCCTTCTGCCTTGGGGAGAAAGCCCAGCTTCTGCCCCACAAACCCCACTCTCCTTTGTTTCTTTTTACCCCTTATCTGCCCTGGCAAAAGGCCCTCCTCCAACCCTACAAGTTCCCATCTCATTTGTCTCTTTTTATCCCTTACCCACCCACGCTGGTAAAAGGCCCTGCTGTGGCCTCATAAGCCACTGTCTCATTCATTTCTTTTTAGTAAACCATAAAAAGTCTCTGAAAAACTTTTTGCTTGTAATATTAATAATAAATCTAAAATGGGTGTCTTCTTCTAATGATTTACTTATTTATTGAATTTTTATTACCGAGTAAGCCCACTGAGACGTGCAAGTCTCTTTTCAAGGGCAACCCAGAATTAGTTACATACAATTGAGATAACTTTTGCAATAATTACAGAGTAGGACAAGGCAAACAAAAAACATTAAAAGAAAAAAAACAATTGCAGTCAAGATATCTTAAATTTACTTTTCAATATAAGATGTTTTTGATACTATGTGTATGTTGTATTAAGGATGGACCCCATTGCAAATGAACTTCATTCAATTGGGCTATCCTTTTCTTGAATCCAAGAATAAACATTTACAAACAAATACAATATACTTTTATTACTTACAATCAGAGCACAATAATACATACATTCAGTATCACGGTTACAGGATCACAGTTACAGTAATGCATCAAAACAATATGAAACAGTAGGAGAAATACACGCTCCCCCTGGAAGAAGGTAGCAAAACTAGGTCAGCCTCAGAGGTACTATTTAACTGAATGTGACATGTCACCATTTGCACTTGCAGTAGTTCACATAAAGTGCATAGAATTTGAGCCTCTTTTTGAATAGTGTGAACGTGTGGCAGTTTAGAATCTCACAGGGTAGTAAGATCCATAAGGAAGGGACCAAGAATGAGAAGGAACACCTTCCAGATTATGACTGTACCCTAAAGGATTTAAAGAAATGGGTTAGCAGTGGAGTGCAGCCTCACAAGTTGTTTAAACCTAAGTATTCCTGTGAGGCCAGGGGATGTAGAGAGTATAGCAAGTCTGAAGGTTAGGAAGAGCATTTGATATTGCAGTCCTGCTTCAAAAGAGGGCCAACCAAGAGCTGCAAACACTCCACAGTGTGGTCCCTGAGGGGAGCACCTGCCACAAAGCAACCAACTCTATTACACAGAGTTTTGAGCCTGCTTAGTTCTTCTGAGTCACAAATGGACTGTAGGACAGGAGAATCATAAAAGAGAACTGGCATTAAGGTGCTGCCTGCAATGACAAAGTGTGCCTCAATTCAGAGATGGAGAAAAGCTTGTAGAGGAGGTGTAGTTTCTGATGCAGCATTTTGACTACAGCATCCACATGGAGCCAAAATGTCATGTCTTGGTCACACAATATACCAAGATATTGTGACCTCGCCACATCAAGATGAGTGCCACCAGTGGTGGAAAACCTCAGTAAGTGTTGTCTCTCAGTGTCAAACCTCCAGTGTCCAGAGAGCATGCCTTTGGTCTTTTTAATGTTAAGGACAAGTTTGTTTGGCAAGAGTCAGATTTCCAGTTCTTAGAAGTCACTCTCCGGGTTACTGTTTATCCAGGCAGTGTCAGCAGAAGATCTGTATATGACAACATCATCCTCATAGAGTTGTAACATGGCTCCTCCACAGTGACTGGGCATATTGTCAATAAATAGGGAAAATAGGAGGCGATCCAGAACAGAACCTCCTTTCACAGTTATTAATAGTCCAAGCTATACAAGTACTACTTTAGTAATAATCTGGTGAGGCAGCCTGCCCCAGACTGAATTATTGCATCTTGTTTTCTGTACAAACTTTTGTTATAAACTGGCTCAGCAGGCTAGATATTAAATCAAGCTCTCACTTTTCCTGTGTAGTTGGCTCTCCTTCCCCACAGTCTACTGACTCCTTGGTCATACAAGATTTTATTAGGACACATGGTATTCATCAAATAACAGTAAGAATACCAATGCATGTCTGTTAGCAAACTAATAATTGGATTAAAAATTATTTTTTTCTTTTGCTAGTTTTATATTCCTAGAAGTGTGGAAATCCATGGGAATAGTAGCTGTTTCCATCAAAACTAACAAGTCCTCTGCAACAATTCTATGACAGTTTCTGCGTTGAAAAACCTTGAGATATGTCGACTATAATCTCCTCTGTTTCCTTGTTAGCAAAATTAAACTTAACACAGAAACATACAGAATGATGACAGAAAACGTCCTCATGACTTATGTAGTCTGCCCATCCTTACCTATGGTGTGTTGCAAGTACCCTAGCACCCACTCACTGCCCCTTCCCTCATGCTCTGTTCCTGCTCACCTTTACTAGTTTCATATACCTATCCTACCCATGGTTAAATCTAACTCCTGTTTTGGCACGGACTACCTCCCTTGGCAGCTTATTCCAGTTTTTCACCACCTACTCTGTTAAGAAATACTTTCAGATGCCTTTTTTTAAATCTCCCTCCTGCCAGTTTCATGATGTTTTCCTTTATTCTTATGTTCACACTCACTGTGAACAGTTCCCTGGTGTCCACCCTGTTTACTCCATGTAGAAACTTGCAAGCCTTTATTATGTCACCCTCTCCCTCCTGTCCTCCAGCGTGTACACGTTGAGGTCTTCAAACCTTTCATTATTGGGCTTCCCTTACTTCCCATGAATCATCTTGGTGACCCTCCTCTGCACTGCCTCTACCCTATTGCTGTCTTTCCTCAAGGGCAGACTCCAGAATTGCATGTGGAATTCTGAGTGTGGACTCACCAGGGATCTGTACATGGGGAGATAATCACCTCTCGTCTTCTACTGCTGATACTCCTGCCTATGTAACCCAGCATTCTATTTGTCCTCTATTACACTGTGCCAATTGTTTCATGTTGTCTATAATTATTACGTCACGGTCCCTCTCCTCAGTTGACTTGTCACCTCCAATTCAACACCCCAAATCCTGTACATTATTCTTAGGTTCCTAGCCCCTACGTACATGACCTTGTACTTTATTGCACTAAATTTTAGTTGCAAGACCTTGAACCATTTTTACAGCTTCCCCAGATCCTCCGTCATGGCCCTTATACCATCATCATTGTCCATGCTACTGTAGATTTACATGTCAATTGCAAAGAGGTAGATATTTCCTTGTAACCCCTTCCCAGTATTAAATAAACGGAAGTCATATTACAGTATAATTGAAAATGAGATTCAGTTTCTCGGATTTCAGTTGACAGAAGGCAACCTGCATTACTTGCTGCCATGGATTCCTTTCACGTTATGTCTTGGGTTATTTAATAAAATAATCTGTGCAAATTTGCATTATTTGTGTCTGGATACTTAGGATGTGCCTGGCATTTCTATAAAACCATGCTTTTCTAAACATTAATAACTAAGCCATCTTTGGGCCAGCTGGGCTGCAATTTTACATGGACACTGTTATCTTTATCTATAACAAAGACTTAGCAAGTTGAAACACACCATCCCAATGTTTTTTTTTAAGTTACACATATTGTAAAACCCCAAATCCTATCATTCTAATTTATGAGTCACTATTGAAATGATCTAGCACTGACAAAATAATCAACTTCCTACACACGAACATCTATTAAACCAGCATGATCACTTTTGGTATTGTCACAAATTTAATAAAATCAATGAGATTCTTATGTTTCAAGTTATCATTTTTTTGTATGTGCAAAACTGTTTTACCATAATGTCCTGCATGCGCAACAATAAAAAAATCTAAATTTTAAACCAAATGATAAAGTACATCTTTAACAATTTTTTAATTGAACATTTTATTGATAGAATATTCAAAAGACATAGCTGTCCATACAAGCATCACTACATGTAGTTCAGAATAACATATCCATTACATTAAACCAAATCTTTCCCTATCTCATTATTACCTGGGTGGCCATTTTGTGTGAGGTATACATATCGCATTCTGACATTTTTTGTTGCGTTTGCTATGAGTTTAAGGCTATGAGGTTCATAGAAAGTATTTACACCTGAAGGGAGAGGTGATGTGTACCTGGAAGATAATAAATATAAGGATATAAAGAACAGGAAAGAGAGAGAGAGAGAGAGACAGAGAGAGAGGCCACTCCCAAAATAGTGCAAGGGCAACACATCTACTAATTCTGAGGGCAAGGCATGGGTATGGGTGAAACCCCCCATCATATGTGGAGAGTTAGAAAGGGCGGCAGTGTAGTGCAGTGGTTTAAGCTGAGCTGCAAACCTGGAGACCTGAGTTTGAATCCCACAGCCCCCCACTTACATACTGTGTGACCCTGAGCAAGTCACTTAACTTCCTTGTGCTCCCAGGTCACATCTGTAAACAAGCTTCAGCTTAGTGTTGTTTGTTTGTTTGTTTGTTTGTTTTAAAATTCATCTTTATACAGGTTAATCTGTTAGGGAATAAATCCCCATTTACAGCAAATACCTGTGGTGATTACAATAAAAACAACTAGACATAACAAAATATAAACAATACAAAATCACAATAACCTAAAAACAACTACAACAAACATTTAAATAATTATACAATTCAAATTTAAAAATATGTAGATCAGAAATTTCAATCATTTGGTGAGGTAATTCATTCCATATCCTTGCTAAACTATTTTGTAACACCATATCCCCCATACAATTTATAATTTGAGTCATAGGCAATTTTCTAGTTGTCCTCCTAAATATGTCTAAATATTTAGAATCTGAGTTCAAACATATCAACTGTCTTAAGGAATGCGTTTTTAAATGTATCAAACCATGACATGTCATAAGCCATAAATATTCTCTTCGGGCTGACGGATGTAACCAACCAAGTTCCTGATAAACTAAACAGTGATGAACTCAAGATTTATTATCCAAAATATACTTCCCCAATCTGTAATAAGTCTGGTCCAATTTGTGTAAAGATTTTTTGTAGGAGTACATATATAATGAAGAACTGTAATCTAAAACAAGTAACAACAATTGTTTTACCAATTTAGTCTTTATATCCCTAGTCAAGCATCCTGACACTCTTCTTAATGCTCCCAATCTTTGGTTCACTGTTTTTGTTTGTAACAAAATATGTTCTGAAAAGGAAAAACAATAATCAACCAAAACTCCCAAATATTTATAAGTGCTAACCCCTTGTACCTTTGTCCCATTTAAAAAACTAATCTTCAAATCAGCAATATCTTTTTTTGCATAAGATCCTACAGAAAAAATCATACTCTGAGTCTTTCCACTACTCATTAAAAGTCCAGAATCTCTTATCCAAGTTTCAATGTTAGAAAAATCTGTCTGGAGTCGCTGCCTCAGCTCTCCTGGACTATTAGCAGCTGCAACCAACACTATGTCATCTGTGTAAAGTCTGACATCAGTGTTGGTTACATATTCAGGAAGACTGTTAATATAGATATTAAATAACATAGGGCCCAAAATTGATCCCTGAGGTACACCTCGATATAATTCCAGGAGATCCGAGACAGTGGCACCACAGACCACCCTTTGTCTTCGATTTGTTAAATAAGATCTAAACCACTGTAAAGAATTATTATGTATCCCTATATTCTGTAATCTAAACAAAAGTGTTTCGTGATGAACTAAGTCAAAAGCTTTACTAAGGTCCACAAACACTGCCCCAGTTTGGTTTCCCTGGTTCAATGATGTTGCCACCAGATTACCAAAATCAAGTAGGGCAGTATTTGTGGATCTACCCCCTCTGAAACCATACTGACAATTTGTTAATAACCCCAAATGGTCAAGGTATTGCCCAAGCTGATTATTTATCAGCTTCTCCAATACCTTTGACAAAATCAGGAGCAAAGTAATTGGTCTATAATTAGAAGGGACTGTAATGTCACCACCCTTGTGAATGGGAATAATTTCACCCATTTTCCAACAATCAGGTACAGTTGAAGATTGTATGCTCCAATTAAAAAAATAAGTAATTATAGGAGCTATAATATCAGACCCCAATTTCAAGAATTTGGGATCGATACCATCTATTCCAGCACGTTTTGATGTTTTTAGATTTTTTAATTCTTTAACTACATCCTGTACCCCTATATTTTTCAAATTAAACCCCCCATTATTCATAACAGAAGTAACAGAGTGTGTACTTTCTTGGGCAATAGTCCCAAGATTAAGTATCTCTAAATCTGGTAGATCTTTAAAATAATAATTCAACAGATTAGCCACTTCTAAAGGATTATCTATCAAATTTTCTCCCACTACTAAATTAATTAAGGTTTGAGTTTTTACTGGGCGTTTTAAGTTGGAAATAACCTTCCAGAATTTATTTGGGTCATATACATTACCAAAGAACTCTGGAAGTATTCTTTTACCAATTTACCTTTTGTTTACATTTATTTACTTCATTTTTAAAAGATCCAATCCCCTCAATTTAGATTTTTAGCTTTTTCCATAGTCTGTTTTAATACATAAATGGCTTTTCAGTTTTCATTAAGCCATAATGGGTTTTTAACATTATTACTCTTTTTTATTTTAGGGGCATGTATTTGAATTATATATAAAAAAGAATACGTAAATTCTTGAATAGCCAAATCCAGATCCAGAATCAAAAATATCCTTGACCAATCAAAATTTCTAAGGCTATCCCTAAATGATGATTCATTAAAGTGCCTTAAATCACGTACCCAGAACTCACAATCTTCATTACTCCTAATTTTTTGGATTAACAAATGACATTGAATAGGGTTATAGGGTTATGATCTCCTAAATTCAGTGGTAACACCTTACAGCCCTCAACCTTCAAATCATCTGAAACAAAAAATAAATCTAATATTGTTCCAGTTGTCCTATTATTTAAGCTTCTTGTTGGATGTTGTATCAATTGTTGAAAACCTAATATTTCAAAGCTAGATTTGAGTTTTTTACCTCTTGTTTGTCCCCAAGCTGCATTAAAGTCTCCAGTTAGCACCACACTTTGATCTTTCAATATCTCCAAAAGGGAGTCAGCTAGAATATCACATTTACTTACTTTAATTTTAGGAGGTACATAAAAAACTCCTACTGTTAATTTTAATTTCAATAACCTTACAACCAGACAATCTATCCCTTCCATGTTTTCCCCAAATAATAATTGATATGGACCCAAAACATTCCTTAGATAAAGCAGTACTCCCCTTCCCCTTTTACCCCTATCCTGCCTTATCAAATTATATCCTGCCAATTCCACTTCCTCATTAAGAATACCAGAATGCAGCCATGTCTCAGAAATAGCTAAGATATCACAAGATGTATCAGATACCCAAACCCTATATTCATCCATTTTACACACAAGACTCCTAACATTTTCATGAGTAACTGTTATCCTTAATTGTTTTTTTAGATCCAGGATTAACTTCAACATCACCACACTGTATTAGGAGGACAGAGAAAAACAGACTCATAGTTTTGTTTTTTACCATATTAAAAGGTCCTTTTTTAATCTTTAATAATCCAATACGTATTTTTTGAAAGTTTGTAAATGAATTTCACCTCTTAACTATATAATGGCAACCTTGAACATACCCCCCCATGACCATAAATACTGATCCTTTACATATATTATTACAATTCACATCTATCGAGTATGGGCTAATTAACCATAATCCCATTAATACCCAGCCCTCTATAATACTAAGTAAATGCATTGTTCAAAATTACAGTCCCTAAACACTAATCTGCTCAAACTCAGAGTAAAATTACTATCAGTTTTTCTTCACCGAGTGGCGCTCGCCACCACTCCGCATCGCCTTGCGCACGAGCTTTTAAGTTAGAATTAGCCCCAGCTGTCGGCAGTCCTCAATCACTAAACACTCTGTGCAGGCCAAATCCTGTATTGCAAACACAGTGTGTCTCTCCTGGTTAAACAAAAATAAAATAAAATAGAGTTAATCCCGCATGGCTCTTATGGTACAAACCCTGGGCAGTGTTCCAGCTGGTGCAGTACCCATTTGCACCACTTTATCTCAAAGTGGGCAGAACGTGCCTGCAATCTAGCTGAGAGCTTCTCCAGTGAATTGACTTCATGCTCAAGGCTTTGCCACATTTCCCGAGTGAGTGTTTCTTTTGTATGCCAGAGCTGGGTTATTACCTTTTTAGCTATCAGTAAGAGAGGACAGTCTGTCTGTATGTGTCTTTGTTAATTTTGACCCCCTGTGGTACCATGGCTACATTAATCATTTTTAACAAAAAATCTATAAGTAAAAAAGAATCGAATAATATGTTGAGTTTCCGGGTATGTTACTGACATTGCTTTTATCCTTTGTAATATTTATCAAAATTATTTTATTTAGATATTTAGCTTTAAAATCATCATTCATTCATTAGTACATTTGTAGCATCCAATTATATTGATTGATTCAGCAGCTGAAATTGATATTTTTAATGATAAGCATTCAAAAGCCTTTGGCTTTGAGATGGTGTGCAGGACAGTGGTGGGTAATCTCTCATTGACATAGGCAGCCACTCCACCTCCCCCTGGTGGTTCTGTCTACCCGGTAGAGAGAATATGACAGTAGTGCTATGGCTTGGTCTGTAATGGTGCTTTTTAGCCATGTTTCTGACAGAACTAAAATATCCAGGAGAGTGTGAGATACCCATGCCTGTACTTCAGTTAATTTCTTTTGGAGGCTATAAATGTTCATAAGCATGATTTTTATGCCTTTAGCAGCAATGAAGTCTGCAGGTGACACAAGCAGGATTGTAGGGCCAGGATTAAGCTCAATGTTTCCTGAGCAAAGGAGCAGCAATGAAATTACTTGATGAATATAACTTCTCATAGAGATAATAGTTACTTTTACATTGTTGCTCCCACCTGGTGCTTAAAGTCATAGACCATTTATTATTTGAAAGGAAATGAAAGTGAGAAGATGCACACAGAAGGGTTAACGCTCTGTGCACAATGGAGCAGCTATTTACAAGGGTGAGTACGTAAGCACTAGTGGTGTAATCCCATCGAGGGTGAGGATTAATATGAGTGGTGGGGTATGAAATAAGTAAAATTATGGTTATGTGGAATGGTTTTAGTCTTTGTTGTGGAAGTAGGTGGGTAGAGTAGTAGCAGTATTATGGTAAGCATTTTGCCAATGAGAATATATTAGTAGAACTGTGGGTATCTGGTACAGTACTGAGGCTCAATTGATCGATATAGCTATTTAATCATGCAAGTGCAACACTTCCACCACTTCTGAGAGATTTACAGTATTGCCCCTAGTGAGCTTTGGAGATAAGGTGCTTATGGGAGACCAACACTAGACCAGAGTAAGCTAAGTTGTGAAGCTGTGAGAACTGCTGTCCCAGATAACAGTGAGGAAGGTAGGAGGTATAGTGGCCACTAGTGGTCATTTAAGATAGGATGCAAATGGGAACATGCAGAAAACTGGATTAATTCATTATTACCTGGACGGCCATTTTGTGTCAGGTAAACAATGGATAGTTAGGACTTCATATGAAGCTATTGGAAGTAATGATGGAAGTCTCCAGTAGTATTCAGTGGATGAAGATGTCCAAGAGCAGGGACTCTCTGCAAGAGTAGGGGAACTGACTTCCTGAAGTCTTATGTACAGTTTAACCACTGCATGTAAAGAGCGCCTGACACTGCTGAACTCTGAATCATATACAATAATTTATACAAACTTCAACATATATTTCACATTTCTTCTGTATTTCTCATTCCTTCTCGCTCACGGTGGTGAATGCCAGGTGGTTTGTGCTCACCCACACTACCAGCAATACCACCACATTTTCCCTATAGGTCATTTCAAGAGCAGTACATCATTTCCACTCACACCAAGGTATAGAGCATACTTACAGACATTGGTTGACCTCTCTGTGGTGAGTTGGTCACCCTTACAATGGTCACAATTAGCCATGTTATGAATAAAAGAAGAAAAACTGCCAAAAAAGTCTATGCTCATGCACAATATGTGCACTTCGAGACTTCAGTATTTTTCGGTGGGTTTGTTTTCACTGCAGGTAGAGGATTACATTGAGGGACGTTGAGGAACTGTGGCATGTGCCATTGAGGATCCATGATGAGAGACCAAAATGTGGGTACCAGCAGAGTGGAGAAGGATGATGTGGGTGCTAGAGGTCTGGTGAGGGAGACAGGTATTTTTAACAGATCAGTTGGGAGGGAGATGCTAGTGCTGGAATGGACACCTACCACGGTAAGTGTGATATCTTCTTTGAGGACTTCTCCTTCCAATGAGCCACATCATGGAACTGAAAGTTGTCCGTGTAAGACCCACCCAGAAATATTTTTGCTGGTTGATGTCACCTACATCAACATGATGTCTTGTTGGTACCTATATAATGTGGGGGTCCCCAGCATGCCACAGTTCTTTCTCATGCTGTTACCCACTCGTCTGTCCAGTGCAGCTGAAGAATGTCTTTGAACATTGGAAAATTTCACTAACGCTGCTACTTCTCAAGTTTGCCATTTATTCTTTTTTTAGACTCAGCTTTATTCAAGAGAAAATGAGTACTGACATTCATACAGATGCTTGACTTTACAATGTACAACAAACCTCAGTATGAAACATGGAAAAGCAACTTAAATTCATGCAAAACTAGTGTCCACTTCCTGTGTCAGAGCTTCAAAATCATTTTATCCTAAGTTGTCTGCCACCAACATTGCAAATGCAGGAAATGTTTTTTCTCTCATACCAGCGGGTGGAAACCAACAATAAATCTGTAAACAGAAAGTAAAAACAACAGGTGTTGGGGGCTTTGGTTAAATAATCTATGGTTCAGCAGCTGTTTTAGGAGAGTGGGATTTGTTTCTTCCCCACTGTCAATGCCTCCAAGCCCATTATTTCCCACCTCCCTCTACTCATGCCCCTCTCCATGCCCTATGCTTTGTCAGCTGGCCCCTCTCAAGGTGTTAAATCTCTGTTTTCCACCTACCCTAGATGGCATTATACTTCTCTAGGGACAACCTCAGCATAGCTGTGATCCTATTTTGCCAATCTATGTCACTCTGTCTATCCATGACTGAGGAGTGGGGGGATCCTCCTTCAACCAACAACCTTCGTTGCCATTATGCAAAGTGTATGTACCCCTGTAGGGTCTTGTCAACCAACCATGGCAATGCAATCCCAGAAACAGGTGTTCGAAAGTATCTGGGATAGCTGTACCCCAAAAGATTACCAAGGTATTATGTACTTGGTCCCAATAGGGTCTTAAGACCAGACAGCCCCAAAATATCTGAAAATGGGACCCTGTTTCCTCACAGTTCCTCAAATACAAATTCTAATTGCCCCCCCCAAGTGGGCAGTGATCATGGGAGTATGGAAAAAATCTTACTAAGCATTTCCACTGGAATTCTTTCAACCCAGGAGAGGCCGTCATTTTCCATCCCCTCTCCCAAACCAGGTTCCAGAAATCTTTGGGGAGCCAAATCTGCACCTCTTGCTCCCACTGAGTTCTGAGGTGGATGTACTCCAGATAATCTTTGCCGAGCAGGGTTTGATAGGCCCTGGAGATTGTCCCTCTTCTGCCTGAGAGCACTGCTGCTCAGTACAAGAAGTCCTTGAGGGGGGGATTTATCCCTGCTAACTTGTGGCAGCAGGGTCTATGTCATCAGGTAGTGGCATACCTGTAATGATCTTAATCCAGGAGCCCACATTTCTGATTAATTCCCCAAAGGGGATCAAGTTTGTTATTTTAAAACTAAAACTTTTATACCACTGCAGAAAGACAAGAAACTGTTGTTCCAATACTGCCATTGCAGCATTGTTAAAATTTATAGAGACAACAACTACTCCATGTGCATTTGGCACCTCGGCATGGACCACAACGTTAAAGCCTGCACTACTTGCCAGGGCTTTAACCAGGCCACCAGAAGACATTTTACGAAAGTTTTGGGGTTCATTAAAAGATAAAAGAAATAGAGAAGAAGCAGGCTATGTCAAAGGCAGCATCGCCATCATCAACCATCTCTCTTCCCAGTTTGCTGTCGACCCGCCACTCACCATGGTTGATGGCATACATGGCTGACTCTACAAAAGGAAAGACAAATTCACCAAGCCAGAGGAAAAACACCACTACTTGGAAAAGGAGAAGCATCACCAAGAAAAGGCCACTTCCGCAGACTGTTCATAATCTCCTCTGAAAGAGGTAAGACTACAGATAAAGACAGGTCCCAGGCCAAGGCCTCAGGTCCTGCTGCCCCCCCCAACTCACATTCACCAAGGTTGGGGTCTGACACTGGCTCACCTCACCCACCATGAGATTCGCAGTCCATGCGACTGTTGAGCACTGTCTTATCTATGGTTCGACCTTCATCAACCCTTTTTGAGCCAGTTGATGCACAGCTCCTTTATTAAATAATGTTGGAGCTATTTTATTGACTTATGCCATTGCCACCATTGTTGCCACCCCAGCAGGCACCTTCGATGATGCAGCTGTTGACCTCATCTTTGACACAGCAGTTCTCAGTTCCCAGCCATCGTGGCAGGTCCTGAACGGCCTCCATCGACAGTGTGACTATCAATGGCTCTTCCTCCATTGTCTCCTTGTCCTGTTGACCCTCTTCCAATGACAGTCAATGTCGACGATCAACTGGAATGCAATCCAGAATATATGGAAGAGTAGGAGGAGGCCACGGAAGAAGAGTTAGAGGAAGTCCTAGCTATAGCAGGCTCCAGCTCTACAATGCCTTGCTGCTCAGAAGAGAGTCTGAAAAACCCTCCTAGGTCACCCCCTGAGGATGCCTCATTCAAGGCTTTCCTCAAGCTGGCTCAAGCAAAATTAGGTTTTAATGTTGATGAGGAGGATTCCTCCAAAGAATATTTATGAGTTCTTAGAGGCATGCACCTCCACTACAGTTGTCATCCCTCCTGTACACTTGGCTGTAGAAGGTATCACTCTGGCTGCTTAGCATTTACCTGTTCATCTGCCTACTGTCCCTAAAAAGGTGGATAAACAATGTCCTGCTCATACTGCTAAGTCTTACTGCTCCTCTCAACCTGATGCAGACTCAGTATTCATAATGGCTGCTCATGATAAGTCAAAAGCACCTAAACATATGAGTTGTCTTCTCCTGATAAGGAGTCTAGGAAACTGGATGTGATGGGGAATTTCTGCTTCCCTTGGACTAAGGATTGCTAACTATCAGGCATACATGATTAAGTATCAAAATTGCCTATGGAAAGCAATGGCCTCCCTAGCTGATAAGCTGCTGGATGGCCCTGACAAGACTATGGGTAAACAGACAGATGCTAATGACCTGGAAGCCAGAAAGCATCTTCTCAGATCTGTTTATGATGCCTCTGATGCAGCTACTGATGCTAGTGTTTCCTGTATTTGCCTGTACTGCCGGCTGCATGTAGCAGGTTTTGCTTCTGATGTACAACAGTCGATCCTCAATGCCCCATTCAGAGGGAGACAACTATTTGGATCCAGTGTGGAGAATGCCTTACAGGACCTACACTCCTCAAAAATAACCCTGAGGACCCTGCACACTCTGAACCCTAGGTCCTGTAGTTGGGGCAGAGGCTCTTTTTGCAGCCCTATGCACATCCAGGCCGTGGTTATTCAACAGGTCAGGAAAATGGTTCCTCGCAACCTCAGCCTTCCCAATCCCAGCTGCAAACCTGCCTCCCTGTACCCATGCCAGACTTACAAAAGATCAGACCATTACCAGTACCCCACCACCCCGACTCCCCTCCACTTCCTCCAGCCTCAGTGCCTCTGGATGTTTTGTTAGGAGGCTGAATCTCCCTCTCCTTACAAAAGTAGAGGTAGATTATCACTGATGCTTGGGTCCTGGAAATAGTTCAGCTAGGACATACTGTAGAGCTCCTGTCTGTTCCCTCCAGTGACCCCCCCCCTTTGCAAACCAATACCCTCCAGGACATTTTGCCTTCCTGTTGGAGGAGGTACAAACCCTCCCCCACAAAAGGACTATGGAGCCCATCTCCATTCCAGAACAAAATCTAGGTTATTATTCCTGGCACTGTCTTGTAACAAAATGAACCTGGGATTTAAAGCCTATACTAGACCTTCAAGAACTGAATATATTCACTGAATACAAAATTATTTCAACAGTCTTTCAGCAGCTTCTCCTCCCTCTTCTACTAAAAGGGGACAGGATGGTTCCTCTAGATATGAAAGATGCACAACTTCATGTTAAGATCTTCAAGTCTCATCGAAAGTACCTGCATTTCATGATCCAGGGCTCACATTATTAGGCTTGTGTCTTTCCCTTTGGTTTGTCTTCTGCATCATGTGTCTTTACCAAGTGTTTTGTCACAGTGGTAGCTGCCCTCCTCAGAGAGAGCCTGTATTTCTTCCTATATAGCGATGACTGGCTTCTGATGGCCCTATCATGGCAGGCCATAGTCTACACCCTGTTTCAGATCTGACAGTTGTTCAATCAGTTGAGTATTCTGGTCAATGAGACAAAGTCAGTCCTACTCCAAGCCAACACCTACAGTACAAAGGGGTTGTCTTGGACATGGGGCTGGGTCAGATGTTTCTGCCTTCAGACTGTGCCATGGCACTGGAAGCCCAGCTCATCTGGTCTCCTCCAGCGACTCTGTCTCTGCCAGATGCCTGCCATGGCTCATCTACCTCATGGCTGCTGCCATACTGACTGTCCCTCTGGTACGCCTGCAGATGAGGATCCCACAGCTGTTCCTTGGGGCACAGTGGGT
Organism: Neoceratodus forsteri; assembly: GCA_016271365.2. NCBI lineage: Eukaryota > Metazoa > Chordata > Ceratodontiformes > Ceratodontidae > Neoceratodus > Neoceratodus forsteri. The sequence goes on from CM028131.1 coordinate 1,047,245,870, forward strand.
GCAGAACTCTGATGAGCTGCAGTGTTTCATACCAGTGATTCCTTCACTCTGTCACTCCCTGCTTTGGTGATTGGACCACTCCAACCTACATGTGAGATCCCCATTTCTCCATTTATTCCCACTTCTGGTGATGGCAACAGTTGCATCCCCATTTCTCCATCTATACCCACTCCTGGCAATGGCAACAGATGCCTTAGGTTCAAGCTGGGGTGCCCATCTTGTGCCCATTCAGAACTCAGGGCCAGTGAACCCCTTTGGACATGGTCCTGAACAACACTCTGGAGATGAGGGCTGTTCTGCATCACCTACAGGCTTCACCACCCTCATTCCAGGGCATAAACTACTAATCCATACCAACAATATGTCAGTGATATACCGCATCAACCAACAAGGCCAATTCCACTTGTATCCTCTCTGCAAAGAGGCAATGAAAGTTTGGCACTGGGTGATGGAACTAAACATATTTTTGTCAGCAGTGTTCCTGCTCAGTATCCTGCATGCCCTAGCAGATCACATAAGTCAGTCCTGGATGCTCTGCCATGAGTGGGAGCTCTTAGACTCTATCATGGCTGACCTCTTCGTAAAATGGTATTGACCAGGCATAGACCTGTTTGCATATTGGTACAGTGCAAAAAAGCCGCAGTTCTACTTGCTCACTCCTTGGCCTGGAGTTTCCTGGAGAAATGCATTGTTCCTCTCCTGGAAAAGGAGGTTCACGTATGCCTTTTCCACACACCCTCTCATATAGAGGGTCCTGGTCAAGTTGAGGGCTGAGTCAGTCACCCTAATTCTGCTGCCCCTATACTGACCCAGACAAACTTGGTTCCCTCTGCTCCAGCAACTAGCAGTGGAACCCCATCCCTCCCACTCTGCGGGTGAGACTTCTGACACAGGAGCAGGGTTCTCTGGTGCATCTGGGTCTTTGATCCCTGCACCACTAAGCCTGGCTTCTGAGGACATAGAGCTCTACTTCAGGGTTTCCCCGGTAGTTACTGCTCTTCTTTTGGCAGCTAGAAAGCCCTCAACATGGTACATCTACTCCAGAAAATGGAAACAGTTTATAGTCTGTTGCACTGCTTATGCCTTGGAGTCCTTTACATCTCCAGTTAATTTAGTGTTGGACTGCCTCTTGTCTGTTAAGGATTTGGGCCTCTGGTATTCCTCTGATAAGGTCCACTTGGCCATAGTGTCAGCTTTTCATGCCCTCACAGAAGGCAAGACAGTGGCCCGGCCCAGCTTGAGGTTTCCCAGTTATCCTGCTCTTACACCCTGGTCCACGAGCCAGTTCCAGTGTGTGGTCTTAATCTGGTCTTAGAGACACTAACTGTTCCTCCCTTTGAGCCTGCCACTACTTGTGAGCTGCACTTCCTATCTTGGAAGACACTATTCCTATGGCTATGACATCTGCTAGATGCATATCGGGGTTGCAGGCTCTGGTTGTAGACCCTCCTTTTATTATTTTTCACAAGGATCTGTACTAATCCTAGCTTTCTTCCAAAGGTCGTGTCTAAGAGAACACTGAATCAGACAGTTGACCTTCCTGTTTGTTTTTCGACTCCCACAGATAGTGATAAACATCATTTACATATGCTGGACATCCACATGTAACCCCTAGATGGCGCTATCCCAGGGGCTACTACCCCTGCCTGATTTGCCACTAACAGGTTGAGGGGCCTGGATCCAATGGCGGGTGCCTCCACCCAGAGGTCAGGGTTTGCAATAGTTAAACTAACTTGGTCACAGCCCTCTGGGACACTGCAACCCCCCTTTCTTCCCACTAGTGGCCCACACAATATATCAGAATTACCTGCACAGTATACACTTACCCCCAGGACTGGTTCGGCACTGGGACCTCCTGTGAAATGAGATACAGTGCAACAATCACAGTACAGTACTTTAACATGAGACAAATACCTCAGGCAGTATAACTTTGCTGAAACAAGCAGCTCTGATTTATTTGAGGATATAACAAGGACAGGGGAAATCAGGTTAATTAGCTTATCACTCTAATAATCTACCTATGGCTCTGTGCACAGGCTCATCCCTATCAGTTACTGTCCCTGGGTACCCAAACCCTAGTGGCTAGTCCAAACCGTAGGCAGCTGGTAGGGGCCCTTTCACACAGAGAAAAGGAAAATTAAACAGTCAGCAGTACAGTAATTCCATTTGGATTTAAGTGGCAATTCAACAGGAGCGATCCTGAATTAGTACTCCGACCTCCAAATAAGATAGGGTCCTTCAATGTCAGCAGGGCTACTCTTGAGCTCTAAGAGACTCCTCACACATTTATATGGTAAAGAAAGCACTATACCAGGCAGGCTGCATCTGTATCCCGATCGCACTACTGCACAATACCGGAGAACACACAGCAGATTCAGTTCCTGACAGACCGAGTGCAATTCCAAATTCCTCCAGTCTTCTACAGGGTGAGCCTGGTTTCTACTCTTCAGATATCCTTTGATTCTCTTCACAGGACGGATTCAGTCCTAACAAGCAGTTACAAAGCTGCAGACCGGAACTCTGGGCCTTACACGTTTTTGATTAAAACTGCACACTGAAAAAGCACAGGGCTCCTTCCTTCTTCACTGCCAAAGCTCAACTGAAACTCCAACCGACAAAACCGAGCACTTCCTTTGAGTTCCTCCCAGTTCTTGACTGGATTGGCTGTCACTCACAATAGACTGCTGCTGTTGGTCCAAAAAGGCACTGAAGTCTAAACTACATCTCCCAGAGTCACTGCCCATACAATCCTCTTGTGGCTGGCTCAGATTATGAGTCCAAGTTCTGATTCGTCCAAGGCACCATTTTAGAGCTAGCTTACCCCACACTGATTGGTCCAGTTCAGCAGTTCAAAACCAGAATGGGGAACTAGGCAGACACTGTTCTGACTGCAAAAGAAAGCAGGTTAGACAAACTGTAATTTCATTATCACTCTAAATGGTTTCTGGCAAACAGTTACATCTTTTAGATAGGTTCCCTTTGCACTCCTAGTGACTGCAAAAATGGAGTGAATTGGCAGCAGCTTGAGTGGTACTCAAACAGAGAAACACACAGTCCCCCATATTAACTAATTATGTCTGCAAGCAGACAGCTCTTAAAGAGACAGTACCAGAGGCTCTAAAACACTCACTGATAAATGGCTAAACGCAAACACCATTCAGGCTTGGAGCATTCAAGCAAGCTCCGAAGTCTTTGGGAACCCCATTTGCAGGGGGTTACACCCTTCCTGGCCTGGGAAAGCTTGATGTCCGCGCCAAGAGAAATACCTACAAGTTTCAACTGCAACCATATACATTTGCATTAGGCTCGCACATGTAATCATCAGTCAATATATCATTTTACCAAGAACACATTTCTGAAACATTGCAGTATGTCACTCTTTACATATTACATACACATTGTACCATAACTCAAGTTATTACCTCTTGTACATGAAACCTGAAGAGAGGGCTTCCTATCAGTTACCTTGGGCTGGACGGGGCAAGGGCACCATACTTAGAGGGCAACAAAGTAACTTGGAGTTAGCACTGATGCTCAGTTTGGGCAATGAGCTCGGGGACACATACACTTTATGGACAACATTGAGAGGCAAATCCACAGGCCTCCCAAGGGAATCATAACTGAGGTGCACCACAGGCTTTACAGCTCGACCAGTCTTTCTAGGGGAACTGTTATAGTCTCTGCACTCTGAGCCTCATCTTCAGCATTGTCCTCACTTGTCAGGAGTCTCCATGGGGTAGAGGGCTAGAACTTGGGGCACTTTCAGCTCCAGGTGCTACAGTTTCTGAGTCCACAACATTTGGCTCACAGGGAGAGCTTTCGGACACTGGCAGTGGACTGTCAGGGCACTCAAAATACTCTTCTGGTTCTGATGTATCACCAGTCTGACCCAATCCATCATTTTCCTCCCCTGAAAGCTCAAACAGTTCAACCATGCACAATGATTCCATTTCATCTGATCTGATGCTTTGCACTTCACTTTCTGGGAGCATCGGCTCCAGGGACGAGCTGGGGGCTTGGACAGTCCAGAAGGCCCAGCTTCATCTCCAGTATTGACTAGGGATTGCCCCAAAACAATTGACTCAGTTAAGTAGAAGGATAGTATTCAAAGTCACTCTCACTTTCTTCCGATATGGACTGACAGTCATGCTCAACTGGGACTTGTGGAGGGGAACACTTTAACTTTGCTTCTGTAGGTGCAGACTTTCTTGATCTTTTCTTAGCAGCAGCTCTAGTCACTGGTCCAGAGGGGCATCTTCTAGGGCTCAGACTCAATTAAGATTTGTCCAATGGGCAGTAAATGATTTCTATGCATTGTTTTACATCTTTTGAATTATTCTCAGGCCTTACTTTGTACACTGGCAGATCATCTAGTTTGCCCACTACAATGTGAGGGAGATGGTGCCATCTGTCAGCAATCTTGTGCTTGCCATGCAGTCCCAGATTTCTCAGCAATACCCGATCTCCCTCCTGGAGTTCCTGTGCTTTCACCTTTTTATCATACCTTTCTTTGTTGGCCAGATTTCTTTTGGCAGCCATGGTTTGAGCCAGTTGGTACGCATGAGTTAGCTGGGCCTTTAACTTTGCACATACTGTAAATAGTTGTCAGCTTGAACCCCATCAGGAAAGACCCCAAAACACACATCTACTGGTAGTCGAGCTCTCTTCCAAACATCAGGCGGTAGGGGAGAACCAGTGGCATCACTTTGGTGCAGTTATAAGCATGTACCAGGGTGCTAATTTGTTGGCTCCATCTAGGCTTGTCCTTGGGTGCAGGGTGCCTAGCATATCTAGCAAAGTGCGGTTGAAACGTTCAGGCTGTGGGTCCCCTTGGGGGTGGTAAGGAGTGGTTCTGGACTTTCGCACTCCCCACAGAGAAAGCATCTCTTTGATCAGACGACTCTCAAAGTCTCTCCCTTGATCAGAATGGATTCTTTGTGGAGCCCCATAGTGAACAAAAAAGTTTTCTACAAGTACTTTGGCCACAGTGGATGCTTTCTGGTCTTTGGTGGGGAAAGCTTGGGCATATCTCGTGAAATGGTCAGTGACCACCAGCACATTACTGATATTTCTTTGATCTGACTCCAAACTCAGAAAATCAATACAGACCAGCTCCATGGGTGCACTGGTGGTGATGTTAACAAGGGGGCAGCCCTCTGGGGCAAAGCTTTCCTCTGTAAGCAGCGACTACAAGTTCGAATGTGTTGCTCCACATCAGCCCCCATCTTAGGCCAATAGAATCTGGATCTCACCAAGTCAAGTGTTCTGTCTATACCAAGGTGCCCCATGTGGGTTGTGCAAGGACCTCAGTACTGAGTCTCAAAGGCAGTGGGCAGCACTAGTTGTTGTTTGTCTACTTGTCCCCTCTGTCTACTGTTTCTCTGTATAACAGTTTATTGATCAGTTTCAACTTAGGACCTTCTTTGTATAACAGTGCAGTTCTCAAATCAGTGGAGCGTAATTTGGACACATCTTTTCCTGCATAGAGGGCTTCTAAAGCTGCTTTGATCATGGGATCGCGGGATTGAGCCTGAATACTGTCATTGTCCAGCTGAGGCAGTGCACCAATGTCTATTGCAGAAAAGTGGCAATAAGCAGCAGGTATGCAATTCTCAGAGGGTCCCAAGCAATCCACCATGCAGTCCACAGCGTCTGTGAACATTTGTTCCTCCCTGTCAAACTTCCGCAGAGTGCCTGAATGTCAGGTTCTGCCAATCGGACCCAATCATTCTGGGGAACAGGCCTCCGGGAGAGAGCATCAGCATCTATGTGGTTCAGACCTGCTCGGTATTCGAGCATAGTCATATGTAGATAATGCAGAAAGCCACCTATGGCCAGTGGCATCCAACTTAGCTGAGGTCTGCACATAGGTCAAAGGATTATTGTCAGTTTTACTAGTATTTTAGCCCCATACAAGTACTCATGGAATTGGTCAACAATAGCCACTTCAAAGCCAGGAACTCTAACTTATGTACAGGATAGTTCTTTCGGATGGGGTCAGGCTTCTACTGGCAAAGGCCACTGGTCTCAGGCCATTCTCGTGCTCTTGGTACAACACAGCCCCCAACCCTTGCAAGCTAGCATCAGTGTGCAGGACGTAAGGTTTTCTTGGATCGGCATAGGCCAGCACTGGAGCATGGGTAAGTTGATATATGATCTCATGAAAAGCAGTCTCACAATCAGGAGTCCAGCGGGCCCCAAATACTTCACTCGGATGAAAATACACTCTTTCAGTCTTGAGGGACGCTGACTTTTGGTATTTTTGTGGGTTGGGGATACCCTTGAGTAAGGTTAAGTAAAGGCGGATCACTCTTGAATAGTCCTTGATGAAGCGTCGATAATAACCACAGAATCCCAGGAATCTTGCAGTTCTTTTAGATTTTTGGGCTGTGGCCAGGTGGTCAAGGCCTCAACTTTACTTGGGTCGGTCTCTATTCCTCGGTGGATACTATGTGTCCCACATACTTTACTGATGTTTGAAAGAATTGACACTTATCAATGGACAGTTTAAGGCCAAAGTCCTCCAGTCGGTCCAATACCTTAAATAATCTGCTCTCATGTTCCTCCAGTGAGCTGCCAAACACAATAACATCATCTAGGTATACCAGGCACTCTAGTAAGTTCATGTCCCCACTGCTCGCCATCAATCGTTGAAAAGTGGCTGGGCACCTGAAATCCCTTGAGGCATCCTCATGAATTCATAGAAGCCAAGTGGACAGATAAAGGCCGTCTTCTCATGGTCCTCTGGGGCCATCGGGATCTGTAGTACCCACTACGGAGATCCAGCACAGAGAACCACTTGCTCCCGCTTAGGCAGTCCAAAGCATCCTGAATGCGGGCATTGTGTACTGATCAGGATAGTCCCGCGGTTTAAGGTGCGATAATCCACACACATCCTTACTGTCCCATTCTTTTTCCTCACTACCACAATGAGGGAAGCATAAGGGCTTCTGGATTCTTGTATTACACCAGCAGCTAACATCTCTTGCAGATGCGCCTCACATCATCTATGTCAGCAGGTGCCAGGCGTCGAGACCTCTCACTAAATGGTCTTTCGTCACGCAGTCGGATATTGTGCTCAGCTCCTTGCACGCATCCTACATCCCATTCCTTTAAAGAAAACACCTGGTCTCTCTGGGCAAGCTTCTCACACGATCTCACTTTCCATTCAGCTGGCAGCGGGAGTCGCAAATCAAGCAAGTCAGGCTGCTAATCTGTCATTCTTCCTTGAACTCTTGCCGTTGGCAGCACTGCAGTGTCTGCACAATGCACACTTAGCCAGATGCAACCTCTGTTTACTTGAATGTCTCTTTCAGACACATTATGAACTTGGACCATTACCCTTCTGGCATAAGCATGGGCTCTAGCGGGCAAAATACTAGGCTTGACCAGCAGTCCCTCTGCAATTTTCCATCGCCTGGTGCATCCAACATTAATATTTTATTCTAACATCCTTTCTGATACGGACCTCTCCCTGTAAGGTACACTGGGCATTTGGCGCCAGGATCAGAGACTCAGGATCCTTCTTCCATACAATTCCGACCGGTTCCTCTGGTTCTGTTTTTCAGCATCTCTCTGTGCCTCATAGGCCTTCTTAATTAAAGCCGAAACTCTTAAAGCTCTACTAGTCTTTGACCCCTGTTTTCATAACACAACTGTGCCAGCCTTCCTAACATAGAGACATTTGTTCCAATCAACAAAGGGACACCATCATACAGTCCAGTGGGGGACACACTAAGGCTAGGGTCTCACTTGTTCGGCCACTCCAGCCACGGAGGTGGGGAAAGACAGCCAAATTGGATATACCCGGAATAGGGGTAGGCCTTCTCACTTAACCCCATACATGCAGTCCTTCTAATGGTTGTAAGGGTACGCCTGACAAATGCTTCTGATACCAATCCTGGAACATAATTGTCACTTGGGAGCCACTGTCTAATACAGCTCTTGTAGACACTCCATTCACCTTTACAGTGGTCTCCATGGAGGACCCACTATTCTGGACCAGTCTGGAGAGGCGGTAGTGGGGCCTGGGCAACTGACCTTGCCACAAAGGACGTGAATTAACATTTTTGGTGCCCTCACTGGGATCATGTCGTGCACCTCTTAACCACTGATTTGTTCTCCAAGCTCTCCTTGTAGCCTATATGCAACTTTGTCAGTGTCTTTTGGGGACTGGCATTCCTTTCATGTGCCCATCTTCCCACAATTATAACAAAACATACTTTCTGGAGTTTGAGCTGCCCGAGGCGCCACACTGGGAGCCAGGGCGGGGGTATTACTAACTGGAAACCTTGGTGCCATCTCTGTCTGCGGCATGATAAGCATTTGGAGACATCTCGTCAGTTTCTCCACTTCCATGGTCAAGGAATTGAGTTTGGAGCTGTTATCAGCAGGAGATACATGGGTGGGTACCCCCACCCCCATAGCAGATGCAGTCGGATATAGGTCAGGGCCCGTACTTGCAGGCGTGGCCTTCTTAAAGGGACTGTTTTTGAATTCCCGGATCTCTCTCAACAGTTCGCCCCATTGTGGCATATCTTTTCCTTGTCAGAGCACTCATTGACTGTCAACCTCTGCCCCTGAACTTCACTTGATGGGTCACCTCAGTCACTCGGGTCGAGCCACAGCTGTTGGTGCAGGTCCCTCGAGGTTGCCTTTTCTCAACTCCTCGAATTTCTCTCATTAACTCATCATAGGAGGGTGGGGATTCCAGTCGATTTGCCAGGCGTAACTGAAGCAACAGCAGTTCTGAGAAGGGGGCAGACTTAAGGATTATGTCCAGTCTGGTTCGGTCCAGTTCAATCGCTGGCAAACTACCCTTTCTGAGGCATTCTTGCAACAATTTTTCCAGCCGAGAGACATACACAGACAACAACTCCCCTTGGTACTGTTGTGCATTTCTTACTCTCCACCATAGGTCCTCATCAGAATCTGGGCTCCCATACACATTCTCCAAGGCCTCAAGATAGGCCTGTGCAGTCGCTTCAGGGTTACTGGCCCGTTTAGCACAGATGGTGGCCAGGGCAGGACCTCGGAGGCTCTCACTAACCTCTTCGCCGCCCTCCGAGCATTGCCATTCTAGCACTTGGGGGCAACATAGTCTATCCAGGTCTCCCAGTCATCCTCCCCTTGGGGTGGGGGAGGTGCCAGAGAAGATCCTCAACCTTCGCAAGAGTCGTGACTAATGGCAGGTGCAGAAATAGGAGTCTGCATTGGTTCAGCCACCATTACGGGCACTGGAGCAGGAGAGGGTGTTGGGGAGGAACACCCCAGGTGGCAAGAATAGTTTCTTCAAGTCCTCCACAGTTTTCCTTCTCCCAGCAACCATTTGCAAATTTCTCCTCAAAGTTTCAGATAGTGGTGGGGGCTGATTCCCACCGGTCTTTACTGTCCTTAGTTATCACTCTCCAAGCAGTGAGGGCTCCCTCTGGGGTAATGGTCTGTGGCACTTTGGAGCTATCTATGGGATCCTTAAACTCTACTAGGGCCAGGAAAGTGTGGGTGAGCAGATTAGCATGCCGACCCACCACCACAGGGTTTTGTAAACCTTCCACCTTGGAAAGTACTCCTGCACAGTGTCCGTATTGATACCCAGGGATGTCCAGGATAAGCATAGCATTTTGGGGTCGATCTCCTCCCAGTACACCACTCCACCAGCTGGTGCACAGCCACTTCTGTCGGGACCCATTTTTTCTTAACAGTGGTTCAGAATATGGCCACTAGAGGACACACAATCCCAGCGGTGAGCCTCCAAGATGTAACCCCTAGATGGCGCTATCCCAGGGGCTACTACCCTGCCTGATTTGCCACTAACAGGTTGAGGGCCTGGATCCAATGGCGGGTGCCTCCACCCAGAGGTCAGGGTTTGCAATAGTTAAACTAACTTGGTCACAGCCCTCTGGGACACTGCAACCCCTTTCTTCCCACTAGTGGCCCACACAATATATCAGAATTACCTTCACAGTATACACTTACCCCAGGACTGGTTCCGGCACTGGGACCTCCTGTGAAATGAGATACAGTGCAACAATCACAGTACAGTACTTTAACATAGACAAATACCTCAGGCAGTATAACTTTGCTGAAACAAGCAGCTCTGATTTATTTAGGGGATATAACAAGGACAGGGAAATCAGGTTAATTAGCTTATCACTCTAATAATCTACCTATGGCTCTGTGCACAGGCCTATCCCTATCAGTTACTGTCCTAGGTACCCAAACCCTAGTGGCTAGTCCAACCCGTGGCAGCTGGTAGGGGCCCTTTCACACAGAGAAAGGAAAATTAAACAGTCAGCAGTACAGTAATTCCATTTGGATTTAATGTGGCAATTCAACAGGGAGGCGATCCTGAATTAGTACTCACGACCTCCAAATAAGATAGGGTCCTTCAATGTCAGCAGGGCTACTCTTGAGCTCTAAGAGACTCCTCACACATTTATATGGTAAAAGAAAGCACTATACCAGGCAGGCTGCATCTGTCCCGATCGCAATTACTGCACAATACCGGAGAACACACAGCAGATTCAGTTCCTGACAGACAGTGCAATTCCATAATTCCTCCAGTCTTCTACAGGGTGAGCCTGGTTTCTACTCTTCAGATATCCTTTGATTCTCTTCACAGGACGGATTCAGTCCTAACAAGCAGTTACACAAGCTGCAGACCGGAACTCTGGGCCTTACACGTTTTTGATTAAAACTGCACACTGAAAAAGCACAGGGCTCCTTCCTTCTTCACTGCCAAAGCTCAACTGAAACTCCAACCGACAAACCGGCACTTCCTTGAGTTCCTCCCAGTTCTTGACTGGATTGGCTGTCACTCACAATAGACTGCTGCTGTTGGTCCAAAAAGGCACTGAAGTCTAAACTACATCTCCCAGAGTCACTGCCCATACAATCCTCTTGTGGCTGGCTCAGATTATGAGTCCAAGTTCTGATTCGTCCAAGGCACCATTTTAGAGCTAGCTTACCCCACACTGATTGGTCCAGTTCAGCAGTTCAAAACCAGAATGGGGAACTAGGCAGACACTGTTCTGACTGCAAAAGAAAGCAGGTTAGACAAACTGTAATTTCATTATCACTCTAAATGGTTTCTGGCAAACAGTTACATCTTTCAGATAGAGTTCCCTTTGCACTCCTAGTGACTGCAAAATGGAGTGAATCGGCAGCAGCTTGAGTGGTACTCAAACAGAGAAACACACAGTCCCCCCATATTAACTAATTATGTCTGCAAGCAGACAGCTCTTAAAGAGACAGTACCAGAGGCTCTAAAAACACTCACTGATAAATGGCTTAAACGCCAAACACCATTCAGGCTTGGAGCATTCAAGCAAGCTCCTGGAAGTCTTTTGGGAACCCCCATTTGCAGGGGGGTTACACACAGGATGTTGCATTGGTACTGGGATTGTACTAAAGATTTAAGAAAATCCTTATAACTGTTTGTGGCTTTTGCCCCTGGATGATTGGCTCCCCCATTTCTAAGCAAGGCCTACCGAAATGGTTGGCCGGCTATGTTACTTTTGTTACAGGAAGTGTGGCAAGCAGCTTCCTGGTCCTATCTGTGCTCATTCCACCCAAGGAGTGGCTACTTCAGTGGACTTGCCAGCTTTGGCATTACTGTTCTGCAAAGCCTCCTTACTCAGGATCCTTAGGGCCTGCCATCCTCCCTCAGTGCTTGGGAATTGTTCCATGATGTGGCTCAATGGAAGCAGATGTCCTTAAAGAAGATAGAATAGTTACTTACTGTAACAGTAGATCTTCGAGAGAATCTCTTCCATTGAGCCTCAACTCTCCCTCTCATCTTTTCCCCCTTGGGTGACAGGTAACTATCCTGCCTGCTCTCACACATTAGTTCTCCTCTGACGCCTTCCTTGGCATCTTTACTCAGGTTTCCATATTCTCTCCTATGTGTTTCTTTTTTCGGCCTGGTCACTTTGGTCCCTGCCAGTCCAATGATCCTCTGAAATTGTCTCAGGCAGGGAAGCGGGGCATGCTGGGGATGCCCATGTTATATAGGTGCCGGTGAGGTGTGTCGACATGGGTGGTCCCAGTCAGCAAAAAACATTTCAGGTGGTTTTAACGCCAATGGCTTACAGTTCCATGATGTGGCTCAGTGGAGGAGATTCTGTCAAAGACATACTGTTACGGTAAGTAAATATTCTTTTCTACAGCTGGGGCAGGAGGACACTAGCAGCAGGGTTTAGCACCCACCACCAGTACTTTAGTATCACAGCTGGGTCAAACAGGAGGGGGGCACCAGTGGCATTATTGGGCACCAGCTACCAGTAATTGTGATTTTCCACAGCTGGGTTAGGGGGACACTAGTGGTGGGGTTGAGTGCCCACTGCTGGTAATTTATTATCACAGCTGGATCAGGTGGGAGAAGGGACACCAATGGTGGGATAAGGCACCTGCTGTCAGCAGTTTTTTTGTTTTTGTTTTGCATGACTGGTTTTGGGGGACACTGGCAATGGAACTGATCACCCACCACTAGTAATTAATTAATTATGGCAGCTGTACCAGGCAAGAGGGGGGGAGATACTGGTGGTGGGATTGAGCACCCACCACCGGTAATTAGTTTTGCACAGCTAGAGCAGGGGCACAAACAGCATGGCTGAGCACTTGCCAACAGTAATTCATTATGACAGCTGGGTCAGAGAGGCCATCAAGATTGGCATTATACCAGGTTAGCTGACAGATAAGAGTCATGTAACCAGGTGCGAAGCTGATGCATACCGAATTGCAAGTCACAAAACACAAGTCCCAGGTTTTGTGACTCATAACTCTGTAATTTCATAAAAATGTCAAAACAAAAAAAGATGGAAGACTCATCTTGACTTCACAGTGGATATACTCTACCTGGATTTCAGCAAGGCCTTCGATTCACTGCCACACAGTAGACTGACCTGCAAGTTGAACAGTCTAGGGGTAGGGTGAAAACTAGCTAGATGGGTTGAGAAATGGCTGGGGGAGAGACAGCAGAGGGTAGTGGTGGGGGGGGGCGAGGCATCGGAGCCCAGGGCAGTGACAAGTGGTGTTCCACAGGGCTCAGTACTGGGACCAGTCCTGTTTAACATTTTCATTGCTGACATAGCAGTAGGGATCAGGAATAAGATCAGCCTCTTCACTGATGACACCAAGATCTGTGCTGAGGTGGATGGGGGGGAGGGTGGTAAATTACTTCAGGAGGATTTGGCAAAACTGGAGGAGTGGTCACACACCTGGCAGCATGGGTTCAACACCAAGAAGTACAAAGTGATGCATCTTGGCACCAGGAACCCAGGATACAGCTACTGGTTGGACGGTGTCCAATTGTCCACATCCAATGAGGAGAAGGATCTGGCGGTGCTGGTGACCGGGGAAATGAACCACTCAGCTCAGTGTAGAAAGGCAGCGGCAAAGGTAAACAGGATGCTAGGGTGCATAGCAAGGGGGATTATATCCAGAAGTAGCAAAGTCATATTGCCCCTATACAGGTCCCTGGTGAGGCCGCACTTGGAGTACTGCTTGAAGGTCTGATGCCCTCACTTGAAAAGAGACATCAAACTACTAGAAGCAGTGCAATGAAGAGCAGCAAAGATGATCCTGGGGTTGGGATATAGGCCTTATGAGAAAAGACTAAGAGAAATCAATCTGTATACCTTGGAGGAAAGAAGAAAGAGAGGGGACATGATTGAGACTTTCAAGTACATGAAGGGGATGAACAGAGTAGGCTCCAGGGGTGGGTTCACTCTCTGGAGCAGAACAGATACCAGAGGGCACTCCCTGAAGTTGAAGGGGGTCAGATTCAGAAGGGAAATGAGGAGGCACTACTTCTTGGAAAGGGTGGTAGCAGGATGGAATGCACTGCCTGAGGAACTCGTATCATTGCAGACTGTGGGGACCTTCAAGAGGGGGTGGGACAGATTCAAGGGAAAGTACATACTGGGAGGCGGGGCGGAGGAGGTGGCGGGAGGGAGGGCAGCTGCAATCTAATGACTGATGTGCTGCACACTCAAGCAGACTAGATAGACCATAAGGCCTGTATCTGCTGGCAATTTTATATGTTTGTATGTTCACAGTCTACCACGAAAGCTTTATTTATTTATTTAGTTTTTGTTGCTGGGGAGGAGGGCTAGGTAATTTTTATTTATTTATTCATTATTCTTTGGTAATCGAGTAAGGCCCACTAGACACAAGTGCCTGTTTTCTGGGGCAATGCAGGAGCACTGGGGAGGTCAAATGACTTGCTCAGAGTCGCACCGTATACAAGTGGAGGTTGTGGAATTCAAACACAGGTCTGCTGGATGTACCAAGCTCATTCACAGCTCATTACTCTAACCTCTAGGTTATACTGCCAGCCCCATACTGCCTATTTTCAGCCTTGTCCATTCGGGGGGGTGAGATACAGATGCAAACCAACATATTGAGTCAGGTTAAGCTGTTGGTGGTATTTTAAAGAATGTGGGAAATTTAGCCAGGACACCAAGGAAAGAACAGTTAACAGTTAATCACAGTAACAGTAGATAATCGAAAGAATCTCCTCCATTGGGCCACAGCTGTGGAACTTCAAGCTTAGGCATAAGGACCACTTGAAAACTTTTGCTAGTCTGGCACCACCCGCAATGACGTACAACATCAGGGCCCATATAATCATGTGTGGCCCCATTGCTCCTCAGTTCCCCACCAGAGATAAGCTTGGAGGGCCTCTTGCCATAAGGAGCCAGGAGACCAGACCAGTACCAGGCACATGAAGAGAGGCATGGGACTCAAAATACATTATACATAAGGCACTTATGGACACCTCTAAATCAGGTAGTGGACAAACCTGCCAGCATATAGCTCAAAAAGAGGGGGAAGGAGGGTGGGTGTGCTGTGCCCAACGGAGGAGATTCTCTCGAAGTTCTACTGTCACTGTGAGTAACTGTTCCATCTTCATCGAGGTTAACTCCTCCACCGGGGCACACTTTTGGAATTATTCCCAAGAAGTACATAAGGTACTCATGTACAATTTCAAAGTCTGATACGTCATCATAACAGAAGGCCTTGCAACACCGCAAGGCCAAATCCAGCACATCTATGAGAGACAATGTCTAGACTGTAGTGCTTAGTGAAAGTATGCATTGTGCTCCATGTGGCAGCAGCAAATGTCAGCTGCAAAAAAAATTCTGAAAATAAACAACACAAGTGGCTAGAGTAAGCAACAAAAGTGGCTATACCACATGTAGAGTGGCCGTGCACAACACCAGAAAGTTCCTTACCCTATTTCCTATAATAGGACACAGTACAGTCAGCCAGCCATTTGAACAAGCACTGTTTAGTCACAGGGGCATAATCTTCCCAAGGGTGAATGAAACAAAAACCTGAGAGGACTTTCTATAGTTCTTAGTGCAATCAAGATAGAAATGCAGTGTTCTATGTACATACAGTGTATGAAACAATGCCTCCCCTTTGTAAGTATGCTCTGGATAATACGCAGGAAGGTGTATGGTCAGATTCAATGTAAAATCAGACACCACTTTTCATAGAAAATGAGGACTGTTCCACAAAGACACCCTGTCCTTGTGGAAAATCAAATAAGGAAGCTCATGCATCAGAGCCTGAAGCTCAGAAATCCTATGAGCAGAAGTCATGGTGACCAAAAAACAGTGTTTTCCATGAAAGAAAATGCTTATCTCACTGGTTGCAGTAGGCACAGATGGAGCCAAGGTCAATTATTTTAAAATTATATTGAGGTCCTAAGGTAAAACCAGTTACAAATCAGGGGAGCACATGCAGAATACCCTTCAAAAATGTATGGTACACCCGTAGTTGTGGCACCATGTGACCATCAATAAGGCACGGAAAACCAACACAGCAACCAAGTATCTTCATGGATGAGTACTGGAGACTGGAGTCAGATAGGGACAGAAAGTAGTCCAGTACAGTATTCACAGAACACATAAAGGGGTCCATTGAACAGGATGCACGCCATATCAAGAAGCACTTCCATTTCAAAGAATTAGTGAGTCTCATGGAAGGCTTTCTAGCTGAAAGCAAGACATCAGCTACCTGGGGGAAACCCCAAAACAGGCAATGACTATGTCTTCAGGAGTCAGGCATGTAGATGCAGGGTCTACAGGTCCACACAGATTAGGGATCCCTGATCCTGTGACTGCAGACCACGACAAACAGAGAGCTGAACAGGAGGCTCCATTGTCCGAGGCCGCAGAAGTGGAAAACAAATCTAGTGAGGCCAGAAGGGAGACACCAGTATTAGGGTGGCATGCTCCTCCCACGGCTTGAGCAGAACCCTCTGAATGAGAGGGATTAGAGGAGAAGCAAAAATGAACCTCCCTTTCCAGGAGTGGGACAGTGCGTCTCACCAAAAAACTCCATTCCCTGGAGCAAATTAGCAGAAACGAGACAGTTTTGCATTGTGTGGGGACACAGAAAGGTCCCACTTTGGCTGCCCCCATCTTGTGAAAATGTTGTTTACCACTGAGGTCAGCAGTTACCATTCGTGCAGGGACTGAGGCTTGCTTAGGCTGTCTGACAAAATATTTTGGACACTGGGAAGAAACATAGCCAATTGCTGAAGGCCATGAGACATCACCCAGTACCAAACCTTCATTGCTTCCCTTCACAGGGGATGAGAGCGAGTGCCCCCTTGCTTTTTTATGTAGTGCATAACACTGACATTGTCTAAATCAGCAAAGGACTGGGGCTGAGGTCCTACTGGAAATCCTGGAGACCAAAGAATGGCCCACATCATCAGAGAATTTATATGAAGAGTTGACACCAGAACAGTCCAGGACACTTGGGTCTTGTAGGATCTGAGATGGGCACTCTAGCCAGACACAAGGCATCCATTGTGAGGATCTGCATGGGAGCACAGGGAAACAAAAGGATGCCCTGTAACAGGTTCTGGAGGTCCATCCACCATACTAGAGCATGGCCTAGTGGGGACGTGATGTGGACCATTTGTTCCAGCTCATCTATCAGCTAATTCAATTGTACCCAAAGAGTTCATTGTGGAGACATGCAAAGAGAACCATGATGATGGCAACAGCTATCAGCCCCAGGAGACATAACATCATCTGAGGTGATTTGTAATGACTCCTGTGTATCAGCTGGTCCTGGGCAACAAGAGCCTCTGCCCTGTCTGTGTCAGGAAGGCACAACCCACCTCAGTGTCCAGCACTACACTAATATAATGGAGGCGCTGACAAGGAATGAGTATGGATTTTGGTACATTTACCGTAACACCCAGTTCCTAAAAAAAAATTCTTGTTCTCGACAATGTGTATGGAATCGCTTCTGAGAAGGAGCCTTCAGAAGCCAGCCATTCAGATACAGAATAAAACCCTTCCCTCCAAGGGGATGCTGCCACAACCGCTAAGCATTTGGTAAATACCCATGGTGCCGAGGATTAACCAAAGGGCAAGACTCTGAACTGGTAAGGGCTGCCATCCAGCATGAGGTGGAGGTACTGCCTGTGGCACTTGTGAATCTTGATATGAAGATATGCATTCTTCATGTCCAGGGCACAAAACCAGTCCCCATCTTGTAACAGAGGGATGAGAGCCTTAAGAGACACCATTCAAAACTCTTTGTATTTGATGAACAGATTTAGGTCTCTGAGGTCAAGTACAGGACTCAGGTCTCCTGTCCACTTAAGAACCAGGAAGTAACTGGAATAGAACCCTTTCTTACTTTCTTGGGGAGGAACGGGTTCAATATGCATAAGTGACTGAACCTCCTCTAGCAACAGAGACAAGTGGCCCAGAGCATAACGATAAGTAGGCAGAGGGTGAACTAATGGCACAGGCAGCAATTCCAGAGGATGCCCCTTTTCCATTATTTCCAAGACCCACTCATCCATTGTGATCTCCTTCCACTTTTAAAGATGAAGCAAGATCTGTTCCCTAATTCTATCCCTGGAAGCAACAGAAGAGGGGGAGGAAGTGAGGAGTCAGAGTATACCAGAGGTAGCAGAGGCACTGCCTGGACTGATACTTTGGTGCCTTTGTGTGGGCATCGGTGGGGGGGGCATGGAAGGGGACCATCATCATAGTTTTGCACACAGGGCTGCAGACAGAAGGCATGGCCAGCAGGTCTGCAAAATGAGCTCCTACCACCCCCCCCTGGCAGATTGAGGGGTCAGAGATTTTAAGTGACCTTGAAGGCATTCTAGAGGATTACGTACAGCATTTTTAACATCACTCATAAACATCCTGGAACCTCTAAAAGGGGCATTCAACACAGCCTGTTGTAGATCTGTAGCAAATACAGCTACCCTATGCCAGGAATATTTCCAAAGACATACATATAGCAGAGTCAGCAACCCAGGCAGAAGCATAATATGCAGAGCATAACAGATGCCTTCCAGTATCCACACAAAGCTGAGGCAGCTTTAAGCAAGTCAGCCTTGGCACAACCATCAGGTTGAGACAGAATGGTAGAAACAGCAGATTTATACAGACTGTTCTGATATTTTATCATGTATGCCTGCTAGTTTGCCATCCGTAGGCCCAAGGATGCAAAGGCATAAGCTCTTCGCTCATAACATCCAGCCTCCTGGATTCTTTGTCAGGAAGCAAACTGCTCATGCATCTGGGGCTCTAGAGCAGTCATGAACAGCCATTATAACCACAGACTCTGTTTTAGGCTGGGAAGCATGATACGGCTTAACAGATGAAGCAGGGTACTGTTCGAAAGTCCTTCCTAGGCACTGCAGGCAAGGCATTAGGCCTATGCCAAGCTGCAAAGGTAGCATCCTCTGAGATAGGATATGCAGGAGAAACCACAATGGAAGGCACAGTAGGAACCTCCAAAACTTCCATTACATTTTTCTTACTGAAGTCCTCCTCAGCTTTAAATCCCGTAACATTTTGGATTTGTGTGAGTAGAGTCTAAAAAGAGAAATCTTCAGAAGGAGATCTGATAGTATACAGCGCAGCGTCCTCACTCCATTAGGAGACGGTAGAGTTGCAAGGCAATCATCCTTTAAATCCTCCTCCATATTAAGGAGACCAGGACTGTATTCTGCCTTGTCATTTGAAATGACAACACGGCAATCAAAGAAGCCAGTGATGGAAGTGGCAGCTGCAATGGAGGAATGACAGGTGTGCTTCTGGATCCCGTCAACGATGAAGGTGTTAACAGGATAGCCATTATCATTGACAGGAATAACAGTAACAGGCATTGAAATAGTTCACAGAATGATGTACACCTGGGAGTCAATGGCACCCTGTAACGGGCCCATAACAACCAATACCAATGGGGAAGAACCTGACAACAGGTTCTGCATACCATCCATAGTAGGTATGGCAGTGCCAGATCCAGACCCTAATCACGGTATCTCATCAATGGTCGAAGGGGCTGCAGTTGTCACTGCCGAAAGGATGAGGAGGAGGACTTGCCCTCCTTCAGTGGAGACCTCAACCTCACCACTGAAGCATGAGCCTTATCCTTGTGCTTGTGGTGATGGCTAGAAGAGGAGGAAGACTCTAACAATGATTTATCCTTTGTCCTTAGCCCTCAATGACCATGGCAGTGACAGCGCCGGAGTCAGTCGAGCGAGAGTGAGAAGTCATTTTGGAGCCTGTGGCCTTGACTTGAGATTCCATTACCTTAATGGCCATGAAGGTCTCTAGAGCTTTCTTTTGGCATCTCCTTGTAGCTTGGTTGAATCCTTGGCAGATCATGCAGGCTCTGACACTGGAGGACTGGCCCAATCAGCAAACACAAATTATGTGAGCATCATCCTTGTAGATCTTGTAGCCACAGGTACAAAACCTAAATAAAGTTTTTTTCAATGATAGCATAAAAGGACAACATCAAAAACAAAAAGCAAAGTTAGAAAATTACAAAGCTGAAGAAAATGATGAATTCTTTCTCTGCAGGTCTAATGAGCAGACAATGGCAGAAGAAAGAATTGAGGAGCAATGCAGCCATCCACGATTACATAGGTGCCAACATTGTACATCATCGTGGGCATTCCCCAGCTAGCAAAAGTTTCCCAGTGGTCCTGGCCCTGATGACTTATAGTTGCAAAGATGTGACCAAATGGAGATACCCTCAATGAAGATATTCCATTACTCTTTGCAAGAAGTGCCATAGGATCTTTAACATCTACCTGAACAATCACCAGAGCAGGCAGACAGGACTTTTATTTAATGCCTCATCCAAAAGACAGAGTGTCAGGCTTAATTACCCACATAGTTTGCTGTATTAGATGGTAAACCATGAGCTCCTTCTCACCAAACACAGACATCTTGGTCTGGATATTCATGCCTATAACTGGTTCCAACACTGCTTAATGGATAGAAAGCAACTGGTCAAATGGAGGGGATGTGTGTCTGACCTAAAGCCTACAATTATATGTAAGCACCCTTTGGGTGCTTACTGGTTAATTTGTGGTTGCTAAGGGGTAGCTAGGTAGAGAGAGAGAGAGAGCTAGCGGTGCTACTGAGTCTGGGATGTGGTACTGCCTGATAACTGCAGGTGGGGCCCCTACATAGAGATCATAAATAGCAGGGGATTTTGGTGCCAAAGGATACTGAGAGACAGACCCAGGGAGAGAGGAGTTGGGAGGTTCAGCCCTCAAGTTTGGCCGGAGGGCTGTGGCGGGACCAAGGTGGTCCACTTGCCACCCCGGCCCTCTACCCTTGAAGACCCACAAGATGGAAAGCGACAGTTCAGGAGTAGTAAAGGGGAGCAGTGGAATGAAACTGAAGGGGTCTGTCAGTGCATTTGGGAATCAAAGCCTGGGGAGAAGAAAGTAACATGGAGGCCCGCCAGGCGAACTTCAGCACTGACAGGTCCTAAAGCCCTAAAAGAAAGAAAGATTGCCAGTGAGTAGTTCAGCTGTTGGATCGGATTGGTTTACTGTGGATGGGCCTACTATGGCAAATAGGGCCAAGGGGGTGTGGCTTGGCAGTGGCAGCCCTTGCTGTTGAGGGTGTAGCAGTGGCAGAGTTACCCCAAATCCCCCAGCTGGAGGCTGCCACAGAGTTGGGACCCACAGTGTGAGCAGCTTATGGAGGCGGGGGAAAGTCCATTTGGGGGAGTGATGTTTGGGACTCCAGTGGGATGGCAGTCCGTTGGGTGATCTGTGTGGCACTGGCAGAAGTCCCCCTGATGAGTCAGTTCAGAGGTTGGAATCGCTGCATGAGCGGATTATGTTGGTAGGACTGGGATCAGGTCCAGGGCACCTAAAACCCACAGAATAAGGCCCAGCTACCTGCAGAGGCATCAGCGATTAGATGTCTGAAAGGGTTCTGGTGGTTCGTTTCTTTCTATTAGAACATCAAACGAAAAGTACAGAAATAAGACCGTGAAGGAAAAGGAAAGCATGCTGCACATGACATAGCCCCCGGGTGGAGAAGGTGTAGGATAAGGCTGGTGGAAATTAATGGAACAAAGTTTAAAGGTTTGGGACAGTAGAAATGTCTTGTGCTGTCATAAGCCAGAATGAAGGTATAGACATGGAATTGCCCTAAGAGAGAGTGAAGGAAAAGGACTGTAACTGCGACAGAGAAAGAGAGAGAGAGACAGAGAGATAAAGGATATAGAGATGAGTCAGTGAATTATATCAGTGTCAAGTTACCTCATGTAGTGACCTTTTCGACCCTAGGAATGCTGCCAGGAATTCTAGCCTTTTTGTCTGTAGGAAGATCTGCATGAAATAAATAGTCTGTTAGCACAAACGACAGTTGCAGTAGATGTCCCAGCTGTGTCTGTGAAAGAAACCCACCATTTAATTCGCCTCGCTCCATGAAGCGGTTGTTTCTGTTTTCAAGTTTAAACTGTTTTTGCATGTTGATTCTGGAGTGGACAATGAACTTACTCAAAATGACTATGCATGTCTGCCTGCTTTCTAATGAACATTGCCCCACAGGTGAAGAGATCTGCCGAAAGAATGGTGCCTGTTTTCCCCATTTTGTGTCTCCCAGTCACTAATAGCCAAGAACCCAGGTAACAAGTTATCTTTGCTTCAAATGCCTTGGACTGTGGTTGCTTGTGTTTGTGAAGTGCCACCCCCAACAATTTACCACCTGGAGATGGAGGAGGATTACATATAGGTGTTCCCCAAGTCTCCCTTCTTGGACCTCTGTTATTTTCATTATTTGTTAATGATATGCCCAAAAATTGTGGGGGGCTCATGATGCAACTATATGCCAATGATGCTGTTTTGTATAGTAGCTCAAATGACGTTGACCAGATAAACCTGGATCTCATTACAGATTTCAGGATATTAGAACAATGGCAATCAGCTAACAAACTTGTCCTAAATCTCAAAAAAACAAAGGCTATGCTCTTTGGTGCTAAGCACCTGGGTAATGAGAGAAATAATCTTCTCCATTTATCCACATTGAATGGCACTTGGCTGGCAGTAACTGGCACCATTAAGTACCCTGGGATGCATCTTAACTAGGAGCTCATATTGAAATCCCATATTGAGTCATTAACAAAGTCCCTGCAATAGAAAATCATGCTCCTATATAGACTTGGAAAGTACCTTAGTAGTGTAGCTTGGTTGAGCACTGCCACCAGCACACTACTACCTGTCTTACTCTAAGGTGCAACCCCTCTGTGATACCCAGTTGTGTAAACTAAATGTGCTGTATCACAAGGTAGCATGCTTTGTGGCAGCCGCACAGCCCCAAGACCACCACTGTTGTGTGCTCTCCTCTATAAACTGACCCTCCCTAGAAGCGAGACTAACTTACCTGGTCCTCTGTCTAGCCTTTCAAAATCGCTGCCCCTCCCAGTCTCAGTGATATACTCCAGACCAAAACCCAGAGGAGGGCTCTTAGGTCTTCAAAAGGTTCACCTCTGGAGGTTCCAAAGTCCAGAACCTGCGCAGATGGCAGGTCCTTTGCTATTTCTGACCCTACCCTATGGAATAGCCAGCCATTAGAGGTGTTAAACTGTCTTTCTTTAGCTACTTTCAAAAATGCCCTGAAATCTCATCTGCTAGTCGGTAGTCATTGTAGTTGCAACTGATGACTTTTGTGATCCTCCTTATCTCCCCTGGTAGCTGGATGACAGGGGAACCATCCAAGCTTGCACTTATTGATCCCTTTCTTACATATTTTCGATCCTAATGAAATGTTACTCTGATTTTATGTCATAACTTATGCATCTGCTTTTGCACTCATCACCTAAGATTATATTCTAGTTGTCTGTACCGAATGTAAATTATTATTCTATTTAACCCTTAGCTGCATTTACATCTTGTTCGTGTACTTCTGTTCCTATTCCAGAACATTTATAATGTCATTATCATCTCCTATACTTTTTTTTTTTTTACTCTGTACATTTACTTATGTTATTAAGTGTAATTCATTCCAGGTCATCCCTGAAAAAGGGACATCTTGTCTCAGTGGGCCTATCCAGTCAACATAATTTCAATAAACAATTAGATGGGCAAAACTGTTCTCCTTTTTTTACTGGTTTTGTGATCACTAATGCTCATGTCAACTGTGGAGTTAGGTCACATCGATGACTTTTGACAGATTAAACTGATATACTTCCATTTCACAAAAATTCCATTCTCTTCGGGGTGTTTAACTGTTAAACAGAGCATTCACACAAACGGGACAAATTTTAGTTAATAACTCAAAAACAGATTTCTGGAAAACAACCAAAGAATCATCCCTGAGCCAAACTCTAATATGAATATACGAAGAAGCCAGCAGAAGAAGGCCATTTGGTCTATCTAATCTGCTTGTATTACAGGGTCCACAGCTTAAGCTACTGACCCTTCCCCCCTCCCCACTCCTCTTAGCTTTTTCATCTTCCCTACCCGTAATCCTTACCTTCCTCCATGCCTATCCTATCTTGAAGCTGCTCACCAACTTCAATGAGACCACCTTTTCTGACAGTGCATTCCAAGTATACACCACCCTCTCCATGAAAAAGTGCTTTGTGTCTCCCTCCTAAGCCTCCACCCTCCAGCTTAAGAATGTATCCCCTCATGTTATGGTTGCCACTTAGTTTAAAAAGACCCTCCTTATCCACCTTATTAATCCCTTTCAAGTACTTGAAGGTCTCAGTCATGTCCCCTCTTTCTCTCTCCGGTCCTCCAGGGAGTTCATGTTCAGTGCCTTCAACCTCTCCTCATATGCCTTGAACCATTATCATCTTTGCAGCCCTCTTCTGGACCTTCTCCAGCCAGTTAATATCCTTTTTGAGGTGTGGAAAACAGTACTGAACTCCATACTCTAGATGTGGCCTCACCAGTGACCTGTACAAGCACAGTATAATCGCCTCTCTCCTACTACTGATCCTCCTCACTATGCATTTCAGCATCTTGTTTGCCCTTGCTGCTGCTTTCTTGCACTGCATGGAGTACTTCAGGTCACTAGTGATCATCACTCCCAGGTCCTTTTCCTCCTCTAATGTAGATATCTGGACTCCACCTAGGCAGTACTCCATCCTGGGATTCTTGGCTCCCACGTGCATAACTTTGCATTTCTTGGCATTGAAGTCAAGCTGCCAGATCCCAGACCACCTCCCCAGCTTTTCCAGATTATCCTGTAGGTCCTGTATCCCTTCAGCTGTGTCCACTCTCCTGCAGAGCTTGGTGTCATCCGTGAATAGGCACATTTTGCCCTTAATGCCATCCCTAATGTCACTGATTGAAAGAATGAACAACACTGGACCCAGCACCAAGCCCTGCGAGACCCCACTGGTGATCTCTGGTGCCAGATGAACTCTCCCCCCACAACCACCCTATGAGTATTGTCCCTCAGCCAGTTTTCCACCCATCTGGTCATCTTCTGTCCAACCCCGAGATCTTCCAACTTCCTAATCAATCTTTTGTGGGGCACAGAGTCAATGGCCTTGCTTAAGTCCAGATAGAGAATGTCTACTACTTGGCCCCTGTCTACTGTCTTAGTGACCCAGTCAAAGAGGTCAATGAGATTCATTTGCCACAGTCTCCTCCCCATGAACCCATGCTGCCTCACATCCTGGAGACCGTGCTCTTCTAAATATTCTACTATTCTAAATTTCCTTAAGAATGGTCTCCATGACCTTGCACACGATTGAGGTCAGACTGACTGGTTTATAATTCCCACGGCCATCCTTGGGACTGCTTTTGTGGAGGTGCCCCACATGTGCTAATTTCCAGTCCTGCTGTATCATGCCTGCCTCCAGCAAACTATTAAATAGGCCTGCTAGTTCCCTTAAAGGATACCTAAACCCCCGTTATCTTTAATCATGCATATGTGGGTTTAGGTATCACTGTGTAGTAGCCCAATGTGTAGTGAAACATTTAATGTACTGATGTCGGCAAAAAAGTTTGAAATTGTACCTTATATCCAATGAGACGTGTGGTGTGGCTCTGTTGCTCCCTCGTGGCAGTCTGTGTTTCAGAGTTAATGAGTTGGCGAATAGAATGTCGGGAGATGACATCATCGGAGTGACTGCGACTAATGTTTCATAGCTCTGCTCATTAGATCACAATGGCAGAAGCAAGTGACGAGCAGATGCATTTTGGTGATCCTGATGTGGATCTAGATTTCACATTGACCATTAGACCCTATATGTTCGAGCCCTTAGCGAGGTTGCCATTTAACAGGGATGGAGAAGATAGGAGCTCCAGTGATGATGCAGGGAGGTCTGGGGAAGACGGCAGTGATGGTGAAGGGACAGGCGGTAGTCGAGTTAATAGTTTAGCTGAGGAATGGTATGTGAGTCAGTCATTTTCCCTGTACCAAATGTTAGTGGTGTCTTGCATATGTTATAGTGAACTGCCTATCATTGTATATGTAATAAATGTTATGTTGCGTACTAGGTGGTGGTGTATGCTGTTACCACGTACTGACGATTCTTGCTGATGTCTTAGTAGATCACTTTTGTGGATGCCCTTTGAATTTCCATATGTGATTGTCCGATCCTGTTTAATGCATACATATCAGACATCAGGGAGGGTATAGGGTGTGAAATGAGTCTCTTCACTGATGACTCCAAGATGGGAGCAGTAGTTGAGGGAGAAGAGGGGAGGTTGGCCCTGCAAGGGGACCTGGACACCCTGGAAAGCTGGGCTCACACATGGAAATTAAATTTCAATATCACCAAGGGCAAGGTGTTACATCTTGGGTGGGGAAACCCTAAACACAGGTACACCTTGGGAGGGGAGGCACTGGAGGCCTCAATAGGGGAAAAAGACCTAGGGGTCATGGTGGATGCATGTATGAATAACTCTGAGCAGTGCAGGAGAGCGGCTAGCAAGGCAAACAGGATGTTGGGATGCATCGTAAGGGGAATCACCTCTAGGAGCAAGGAAGTGATTCTGCCGCTGTACAATGGACTGGTTAGACCACACCTTGAGTACTGTGTACAGTACTGGAGACCACACTTGAAGAGGGGC
The DNA here is from genome assembly GCA_016271365.2 of Neoceratodus forsteri. Lineage (NCBI taxonomy): Eukaryota > Metazoa > Chordata > Ceratodontiformes > Ceratodontidae > Neoceratodus > Neoceratodus forsteri. The sequence goes on from CM028131.1 coordinate 1,047,272,211, forward strand.
ACACAGCTCCTGGAGAGGGTACAGAGGAGGGCAACTAAGATGATATGAGGACTAGGGGATTTGACGTATGAGGACAGACTTGAGGAGCTCTGCCTGTTTTCATTGGAGGAGAGGAGAGACAGGGGGGACATGATTGAGGTCTTCAAGTACCCCAAGAGAATAAATAGGGTAAACATGGAGGAGATCTTTAGACTAAAGCAGGGAGGTATCACCAGAGGGCATGGTTTGAAGTTGGAAGGTGGAAGGGTGAGGGGGGAAGAAGAGGAGGTTTTTCACTGAGAGGGTGGTGGACCCTTGGAATGCACTGCTTGGCGAGCTGGTTCAGAGATCCACAGTGGAGGGCTTCAAGAGAGGGTGGGACAGACACAGAAAGGGGATGTATCAGATGATAGCCTGTCCCAGGGGGGTGGGGATGGATGATAGTGGTTTCTGGAACACAAGGGGGAGGGCCTCGGCACCCAACTAGGGATCTGAGGTTCGAGCAGACTCGATAGACCGTAAGGCCTAATCTGCTGGCAAATAGTATGTTAGTATGTACATGTATTGTGGTTTTAATGAAATGTGGAATGTTTACTATTGTGTTTTATCCTATATTCCCACTGTCTTGATGCATACCTTCTACCCCCCCCCACACACACCATAATAACAACGTCCATGGCAGGTTACACTTATGCTAGTTCACTGCAGTAATATATAATGTTGAGGCACAGTCTAATTCAGTTGTGTAACCTCAGCTCTAGGATGCAGATGTGAAGTACCCTAAAATGAAAGTACACCACTCCATTTTGAAATTGGTATCACAGAACTGCATGTGTGGTGCCTACAGAAAGTTGTATATTGTTTCCATTAATTGGCCATATATGCCAGTGTACTATCCACCCTGTGCGTGGCAACATTGTATGTAGCTTGACATTGTCTTCTAATCCTGATTTCTTCCCCCCCCCCCCCACAACTTCCACAGTGTTGAGGCCAAATGTCATTGTTTCGTGTTTTGTTTTTTTCAGACTCATCACATAATCTTGCACATTGTTTTCTGCAAGCCACACAGTTACTTATGTGCATCAAATGGAGTAGATACTATGTCAGTGTTACATCTCAGTGGTGAAACCACAAGTACACCCCATTCCACTGCTCTATGTCATGTGATAGTTGTGCCAGTGGTATGCTGTCGTGTTTACTAACCCTATGATGTACCCATATATTTTGTCCAACACTGCTGTTATGCACTTGTACTCTGCATGCCATTATGTTGGCTCTGTTGCTGTTCCTTACTTTCTGCTGTCAACACTCCCCCCATCCCCAGTTCCCGCCCCCTCTGCTCCATGTCATCTGCCACATGTGCCAGTGGTATGTTGTAATGTATGGGTGGCATTGTCTGCTGAAAGTTGAGGCAAGCACAATGGTAAGTGTGCACTGCAGTGTTGACATTCATTGTTGATGCCTCCACCCAATAGTCAAGATTTGAAGGATATGTACTATGTCTCTGTCAATTTACCATATATGTTTGCAATCATCATTCCTTTCACATGGTAATATTGTACATTCCTTTATGCAGATCCTGTTGTTTTTTGTGACTTCAGCTATCTGTAATGCAGCCCCACAATCCCCTACCCCAAAAAGCAGTCCTCAAATCCCTCTGTTGATTGTCAGATTTACTGAGACTCTGCTAGTGCAACTAGTATGCTGTAAAGCTGAGGGCCATTTGTTTACATGTAGTGCAGTGAGCCGATATTGTAAAATTCAAACTGAATGGGTAAACTGAAAACATCTTATCAAGCTGTGAACGCACACATGATGGAATGATCATATGCATTACTATGTTTTACTTGGTAACAGAGCATTACACTGTACACATAACCACATATGTTTAGTAACCCTATAATTTAGCCCCACATTTGTGCCAACAGTCCTTTAATGCAACTACACTGCTCAGGACGTAGAAACATACAAGTGTGATGGCAGAGAAGAAAATAGAGGCCCCCCGGTTCTGTACATTTCTGTAGCTATCAGCTCTGACATGCGTCCCCCCACCTCAACAATCCCATTTTTGTGTCCCATGCCCTTTGTGAAGTCTACTACTGATGCTTCTGCAACCACTCCTCAGTTACCCTGTTTATATAATTCACCAGTTTCTATGTGAAGTAATACTTCCAAATGTTACCCTTGAACTGTCCACCCTCCACCTGAAACCCACATTCCCCATTGTCCTCTGGTTCCATTTCTTCTTGAACATGCTTTCCACTGGCACTTTTTTATACCCTTAGTGTGCTGTTACGGTCTCAATTATGTTACCCAACCTCCTCTCCTCCAGGCCTGGGGCTAGGTCAGAGGGTGGTTGAATGGGTGGGAAGCTGGCTGGGGGACAGGAGGCAGAGGGTGATAATAAATAGGGTGGCATCCGGAGAGGGCAAGGTCACAAGCGGGGTCCCTCAGGGATCAGTGTTGGGGCCCCTACTATTCAGCAGGGGGGTGGATCTTGCTCAAAAAAAAAAAAAAAACTAATGCTGCTTCCCACTACTCAGGTTCCAGTTCTTGTACCACCCATTTAAGAAAGAAAATAGTATCCTACAATCATTGACTAACATGAAAGCGTATTTGTTTGAGGGTGGAAAACATTGTTTGGAGGAGGTAAGGTGGAAGAGACTATTTACACCTTCAGTCAGTTCCACGGATAGAAAACATGACATCACTCCTTTTGTACATGCAAAATGTCTGCAGGCTCCGCCTACTGCAGCCGTAAAAATTTAAAAGGATAAGGAATGAAGTAGTAGTAGTAGCAGATGAAGTAAATAGGGGGAAAAGCAGAGCAAGAAACTGCAGTAGAATATAGAGGAAGCCTAGAGATTGAATTAGCCGGTAATGAAAAAGAAAACCCTAGGAGAAAGCAACTGGCATTCAATTCTTCATATTTGGTATACCCAGACCCAGTACTTGTTAGAAGCCATACACAAACAACTAGTACCTTAATGTAGGGAATATTCCCCAGTACATTCATTGATGACAGCATAATAACCCCCCTCCATATCCATGACCTAAGGTCAGTATCTTAAATATTGTAACTGCCAATAGCATGAAAAACAAAAGAGGGCAGTATATGTTAATTCAGTATAACTATTTGGCAAACATAAACATATATATTGGACACCGAGACTGTAATTGACCACTGCAACAAGAACTGAGACTTTATTTGCATTGCTATTATTACTACGAACAGTAAAAGTGTCAGAAAGTATTGCTTTGTTGCAACCATTTCAGTGTTACAAGGTGTTCGAATCAGTCTTCAGCAAGTTTCCAGAATCCTTTCACCAATGTGAATCCAGATTAATCTTCTTCAAGTACTCCAGAAATCATCTTCAGTGCATCTCCGAAGCAGCCAGCAACAGATCTTTGAAGAACCATGCTGCAGTCATCTCAGTCGCAATATCCTGTTTATTATTTTCCACTCTTCAGTTTCTCAGTGTACGGCCTGGCCTAGTACAAAGGTACCGTCTGTTTTCTTGTTTTATAGTCCATATTGAAGTGCCATCCAGATCTTCTGCCTCAGTATCCTGCATCATCATCCTGTTTCTTATTTTACGTAGTCCTTGGCTTGTCCGGCCGTGGTGCCCAGAACCCCAGTGTTCTCTCAAGTTCCAAAGACTTCTTTCTTCTCAGTATCTTCTTCATGTTCTGGCAGCCCAGAAGCAGGCTGTGGCTGGGTGTTCAGCATCTTCTTTGTGTCCCATCAGTCCAGAAGAAGGCTGTGGCTGGGTGTTCAGCATCTTCTTCGTGTCCCAAGAGTCCAGAAGAGGGTTGTGGATGGGTGTTCAGCATCTTCTTCATGTCCCGACAGTCCAGAAGAGGGCTGTGGCTAGGTGTTCAGTATCTTCTTCATGTCCTGACAGTCCAGAAGAGGGTTGTGGCTTGGTGTTCAGTATCTTCTTCTTCTCCCAGCAGTCTAAAAGCGGGCTGTGGCCGGTTGTGCAGTATCTTCTTCTTCTCCCAGAAGTCCAGAAGCAGGCTGTGGCCAGTTGTGCAGTATCTTCTTCTTCATCTCCCAGCCGTCCAGAAGCAGGCCATGGCTGGGTTTGTTGTGTTTCAATTCCAGCAGCCCTCAGTGAGTTTTGAGCCGAGGAAATCTTTGCATCGTTCTGAAATTCTGGCAACCCTAGAGAGGTGCGGTGTGGTCAAGAGACTCATGGCCTGTTCAAAATCCTCTCTGCAGTCCCTTAGTTTCTAGTCCAGTCAGCCAAGTGTTTCCCTTGTGTCTCATATTCTAAAATTCAGTTTCTTCTCAATGACAGAGAACACTCAACTGTGCACCAACTGCCTCCTATGACTGATTTAGAGTCTTGTAGTAATATGTTTTAGAGTTCCTTAAAGTGGAGTACTCCAGGTAATAGGCCCTAGGTAGAGGTGCACCTCAGGGTAGTATTAGAAAACTGCATAGTGAGTTGCTGATCTCAGTAGATAGACCACTCATAAAGTGGAGCTGTTACAGTCATTGGATCTAGAGTTCTCCTCATACAGGAGAGTAGGGATAAGTGTTCCCTGTGACCAGGTTTCCTTTCCTGTTTTGTATGAATAAAATCCTGAGCAGTATTTGGAATCTATTTCTGACTCCCACCTCTCTTTGTCAGGTGCCACCATCCACTTATTTTGGGACCTGTGTTAGTAATTTCTGTGCAAGTTACTGGTGTCATCAACACAGTTGCTTTATTTACCCCTTTTTTATTGGTGTAGAAACCCAGCACATGTTAACATCCATTTTACCACCTTCGGGGCACCACACAAGTGTATAAAGAGTTGATTATATACAAAAATTGTGTTATCAGACATCAGCTGGACTCCCCACCATATGCTCCACGAAGAAGTAAAGTTAAAGAAGGTTTCACTTTTACAGAAAAATTTCCACACAGACCTGAAGTATTGTAAGCAACAAGCCTGATACCTCTCCTTAGAGCACCCTCAAACAAATATGAGCTGACACAGGGGTGGGTCTATTATCCAAATTTTGGCCTGATTATTCTTTATATTTTATTGTTTTGTGCAGAAACTACCTGCTCTGTACCCACAGCCAAGTGGGTAAAGACTGTCTCTTAACAAGGTGGGATTAGCGATTGTGCTGCTGGACCCCCCTCCCCCCCCGGCCGCTGTTCAACTCAACCAAAGGAGGCAAAATTAACTAGTGGTTGCTCCTCCGATAGTCTAGGGCAAAGGTTAGAGGAAGTGGTCAGGCTAGGTAAAACTCACACCAGAAGGCTTCAGATTACAATAGCAGCAACACAGTCATGAGAGGAGAAAAGAGATTTCCAGTTTAAATGAGCAGAGAGCAGAGACAGCAGTTGGGCACAACCCACAACACACAATTTAAAGATTAGTGTTTATTATCTGGGACAAATACAAGTTAGTTACCATAGCCCATATGGTAAGGAGGAGGAGAAAAATTGGTAAAACTGTGTGGGAAATCTTTTTTTTTGCCCCAATTTTGCCATCTCAAAGCCATTATAGGTTTTCACATCCACCTCTGACCAAACTCTTAACTGCGTGGGGAAGATGAGCGAGTATTTGAACCCTGCTTCTCTGAGTTTGTGTTTAAGAGGTAGGACGGTATTATATTTTGTGATTGTTTCTGAAGGTAAGTCATTGTATAACTTAAGTTTACATCCATCATAATCGATCACAGCAGTGTCCCTCAATTTTCTTTGGAGGAATAACTTTTATTGAAAGTCCAGAAGCCTGAACACCTTGGGGCTGGCTTTGGTTTTAATGATCTGTGGGCCCTTTCAATAAAGTATCTCTTACTGTCAGGGGGTATCCCCATGATGTTAATTAGCAATTTGTTAATAAAAGAGATGGGCCCAGATATTCAAACTGCGCCAGGCTGTGGCGCAAGCTTGGGCGCAGCTCAACTTGGCTGCACAGGGGTGTGGACTGGTTGATATTCAGCGGAGCTGTGCCATGGCACAGCATCATTGAATATCGCACCCTGGCCACCCGCAGTGTGCATGGCACAGTGGCACTGCGCCAGCGCAAGAGGCTAGAGTGGAGCATGGGGATGCACTAGCACAAGTTCCATTGCGCTATGCACAGCAACCGCGATATTCAAAACTTGACATGCAAATGGGGCCATAATGTATGCAAGGCACAAATGGGGCCATTTGTATGTCATTATGGCCCCATTTGCATGCAGGTGCGCCGATCCCAGACGACTTGCACCTGGCGCCCTGCCAGGCAGCAGCCGTCAGAGACCGATGCCCCCTGCAACCGGCAATGTGCTTCACAGCTCAATCGCGGGCTGCAGTAAAAAAAAAAAGGAATATCAGAAATCCCTGGTGGTTCAGTGGACCGCTGTCTGCCCAATCGCGGGCATTTGTATGTATAAAAGATTAATGTCCAATATCCCTGGTGGTCCAGTGGACCACTATCTGCCCAATTGCGGGCATTAGTAATACATTAATCTGTCCAATATCCCTGGTGGTCCAGTGGATTACTATCTGCCTGATCATGGGCATTAGTAATATATTAATCTGTCCTATATCCCTGGTGGTCCAGTGGACCGCTATCTGCCCGATCGCGGGCATTTGTAATTCAAAAAAGAAATATGTCCTATATCCCTGGTAGTCCAGTGGACCGCTATCTGCCCGATCGCAGGCATTTGTAATTCAAAAAACAAATATGTCCTATATCCCTGGTGGTCCAGTGGACCGCTATCTGCCCGATCGCGGGCATTTGTAATTCAAAAAAGAAATATGTTCTATATCCCTGGTGGTCTAGCAGGACCCCTCTCTCCCACCGCCCACTGGGCCCCACCACCCCGCTCTCCTCCGGTCAGCCGGCGGTGGCAGCACCCACCCACCTGCCGCCCGCCGCCCTCCAACTGACACCGTCGGTGGGGCTGTACGCCCATTGGTTCACAGCATGAGCCAATGGGCATGCAACCATACTGTACTACACATTCAGATATGTGAATGAATGAATCATTCACATATCTGGAATGTGTAATCTGTACAGTAGGGGCTGCATGCCCATTGGCTCACGCTGTGAACCAAAGGACGTACAGCCCTGTCACCAACGGTGTCAGTCGGCGGGCAGCAGGGCGGCAGGTGGGTGGTGCTGCGCCCACCAGCTGACTGGGGAGAGTAGGGTGGTGGGGCCCAGTGGGCGGGTGGGGAGGGGGGTCCCATTAGACCACCAGGGATATAGGACATATTTCTTTTTTGAATTACAAATGCCCGCGATTGGGCAGACAGCAGTCCACTGGACCACCAGGGATATAGGACAGATTAATGTATTACTAATGCCCGCGATCGGGCAGATAGCGGTCCACTGAACCACCAGGGATATTGGATGGAATTCTTCTTTTATTTTTACAGATGCCCAAGATCGGGCATGGGGGGCCACCGCCAGGTGCAGCCGGAGCTCGGGTGGCCACCCACAGGTGGCAGCTGACGTGTTGCGCCCTGCAATGCGGCAGCTCACTTGTGTCTGGCCATCTGCTGTTCCTTTTTTTTTTGGATCAACTTTGTGCTGGCACAGGTAGGGGTTGCGCATGCATGGCTCTGCACATCCCAGGCTGAATATCGGGCTATGCAGGGTATGCATGGGCACGCCCCCCCCCCACCTGCACCTGCATACATTACTGATGCACTCCAGTGCATCGGGATTTGTGCCACGCACTATTCCCTTTTGAATATCGCTTGTGGCGTGACCAGTGGCTGCGATGGTGTAACAATTGTGCCATGCTCAACCCTTTTGAATATCTGGGCCATTGTGTCTGGTCCTTCTAAGCCCTCTTTAAATTATTCCTTCTGTTTCTATTTTCTAGATCTTCTAGTTTTTCTTCCATCTTAGCAATTCTCCTACTGTTGATAATCCTTTCACGCCCTTCATTTTCCATTCTATCCTTCTACACTGCTAATTCTTGTCTCTGCATCTCTTATTCCTATTGCGTTGGTGTCAATTTGCTGTTTTGCTTCCTTTAAGCTAGCCATAGTGTCTGTGAAGGTAACTTTAATGCTAGATATTTCAGTCATGAGTAATTCAACGTGAGCAACAGTTGCTGCTTCACTTAGGTATTTTTTGGAGGCAGGCTCTGCTACTGAGGCTTCAGGATTTGTTCTCTTATGGGGATAATTTTCATTTGACTGAGAGGGATCCATTTCTATTAAGTTATCAGTCATAGACTTACAGGAGTGTAAGGAGCTAAAAATAAATTTCCACTTGGTTTGTTACACTCACGTAACCTTAGTTGAGCTGTTGTTCCTCCAATCAGCCTCTGGGGGCTGGTTGTTTGGCAGATGTGAAGCAAGGGAACAAGTTGAAAGATGTACTGACGATTTTAATTTAAACTGGCTGTTTAGGTAGGGAGCATCAGAAGTAAAACAAGAGCTGGTATTAAAACTGGTCTATAGCTTTTGACTTTAAGTGGCACTGAGGATCTCAGGGAGGAGGTGCCATCATGGAGCTCAACCAAGCACATATGACCTGCTCAATGCCATCATTTGAATCCCTTCTCTTCTATTTCACTTTTACCATACAAATGTAACAGCAAATCTCAATAGTCTACAACTCAGTGGGCTGCTACTTCAGATATTCTAGTAGAACTAGAACACTGTGCCAGGAAAGATGGTTCTTAGCAACAGCCTGATTCTAGCTCAAAAATATTTTCAATAAATGCCTTTTTTAAAAACAAAAAACCATCCGCCCAAACAGTGACAAAAGGCGCTTTTTCACACAGGTTTGTAAAACGAAATAAGCGTTACCTGTGTGGCGCCGTTGTACTCTGTTACGTTCGGGTTTCCTTTTACACCCTGCGAGTATTCTGGCCAATCCAGCCTCCATTTGTTTTGGCTCTCCCAGAGTTTGCTGCTCTATTGGCAGTTTATGCAGTGCTACTGGAATGGCTGTTTTACACAGCCAGATCAAACGAAACACGTTGGTGCAAACCACAAGAAGCAGAGATTGCGGTTTGGACAAACATTCACCAAGGGAACAAAACAAATGCACTTTACACACAAGGGATGTAACGGAATACTGTTTCGGTAACAGTTATTCCGTTACACAGACCTGTGTGTAAAGGTGCTTAAAGTCACAGTACCACATAATCAACAGGCCACCCCACAGCAACAAGCCAGCTAATCCTAGTGGCAAAGAAACCCCCTCAAAAGGTACAAACTGCCTAACTACCGTATATAAACAAATTGAAACCTACACAAGATGTGATTTACCACAGACTATCCTGCTCCCAACCAATATGAAACACACAAATCTCATACCTTCCTGTATACTACAACACCCTCCTTCTCAATCCACAAACTGTACACAAAGAATATTTTAAAATTAGAAAAAAAAAATGGAAAATTTTCATTTAGCTATGGGAGCTCCACACAGATACAGCCACTATTCTGCTGTCAGCATTCTAGAAATATAATGAACAAAGTTCTAATTCAATTCTAATTTAATCTAATGAATAAAGTTGCATATTTCAAATCCTAACTGTTTCTTCTGCTTCAGATGAGCAAAACAATAGCTCTTGATTTCCATATTTTTATGTGTTTTCAACCTTCTAAAACCTTTAAAGCACTAAACTAAACATTACCAAATTTACAGACTCCGATATCCTAGCACTAACTTAACACATGCCAAATTTCAGACAAATCAGTCCAGGGATGGATGCATTATTAATGTACAAATGCTGGGCTTGAGCATTAAACTGCCTACTTAACCCCAGTGTAATTAGGGATGAGTAGGTACTTCTATAGTAAACCAAGATTTGTGTACATTCATAGTTTGACCATCCCTGGATGGAATAAACTGAAATGTGGTATGCTCATAGTCAGTGATGGGATCTCTGGATCATTTCAGTTTGGTAGTGGTCAGTAGGGTTAGGGTTAGGAAAGTTCTATAAGGTTGAAATATATAAAAATATGTTTTTAAGACCTATTTCTTGCTCACCAATAGCACAAAAACAGCTGTGAGTAGTAACATGAAACTTTAAGATTTTGGCCTAAGTGTGGTTCTTTGATAGGTGGTTTAACCAAAGCAATGTGCAGATTTTTAAATTATTAAGAAAACAAATTGCCATTTTTCATGCATGTGCAGTTCACTTTTTCAGAAATTGCTCATAACTTGGATTTTTACAAAACAGACACATCATTTTTATGAGTAGTAACCCAATTTTATGAGATAAGACTACTGTATTCATGAGCCCGTTTCATAAAAGTGGTTGAAAAACAGAAACCTCTGCACATGAAAAACAAGAAAATGAGTTGGAAATAAATTCTGAAAGTTATGTGGTCGATAATGTAGGGTATAAAGTTGATTCTTCAAGTTTTGTTTTTTTTGTAAAAAATAATAGTTTTTACAATATTGAGGAAATTAGATTGTTATGTCTCACAAAAACAGGCCCAGCTTTTGTGAGTCATGAATCCACTTTCATGAGTCTTAGTGGTCATGAAAGTGAGGAAATGAAAACTTTGAAGATTAAAAAACAAGAAAATGTGTTTTACTATAAAGGGGTTACAGAGAAGTTTTTCATGTGCCACAATACCAAACGCCTAACTAGACAACCTCCATGACCCTGCCTAGTCCACTTCCTGGTCATTCATTCAGACAAGGTTATCTTGTTGGTTTAGCACAATCTGACCCTCATAAAGCCGTGCTATTTGCCGGCCTGGTGGCACTGAGGGTTGAGGAGTTGGACAGCATACCGCATGCTACATCGGCAACCCAGGTTCGGGAACAGCCTCAGGTTGTTGAAGAACCAGCACGGGGGTGGAGGGAGGGAACAGGACTGAGCAGCTGAAAGGCAGTTCTCCTTGACTGAATTGGTTGTTGCCCCTCCCCATAGTTCTGCTCCCACCGGGTGGAGGTGCGGTGGGTAGCGCAGGTGGAAGGGGGTGGCAGTGTAGTGGATGGGTGCCTCGAGGTGTGGCGTGCACGTGCCTCCACATGCACGCACATGCCCTGGGCATGAGGATGGATGAAAAAGGGAAAATAAAACACCATAAAAATCTATACTGAAAATAAAAAAAAAGCCGTGCTAAGAGTAAGAGTGCTAAGAGTAGGTAAGAACCTTGGTCTCAACAAAGTGCTCCATTAGTCTATTCTTGGTAATGGCTTCCAGGACCTTGCCCAGCACTGATGTCAGGTTGACTGCCCTGTAGTAACCTATGTCTTACCTTACCTCCTTTTGAAGATGGGACCACATTGGCCCCTTTACAGTCCTTTAACATCACACTTGTCCAAACAGACTCCAGAAATTATTACAGCAAGCGGCCTGCCAATTGTTCCTTTAGCTCCACAGTAATCCTGTGGTGTACTCGGTCTGCCTCTTGGGATTTATCCAGCTTGATCCTTGCCAGGTAGTCAGCTACCAAGGCAGGTGTGATGTTTGCAGGCTGCATTGTGGCTAAATCTGATTCCATACACCCTCCCGCCAATTGGAGCTCATTGGTGTACACGGAAATAAAGCAATTATTCAGTATCCAAGCCAATTCTCCTGGCTCTCTTACAGGCTGCACCCTTCCCCTGCAGGGCCCAAGCCCCTCTTTCACCATCCTTCTTCCACTTCTATACTGGAAGAAGGCTTTGGTGTTGTCCACAGCTCATGCAGCCATTCTGGTTTCCAGCCCATTCCCTGGTTTTCTTAATTCCAATCTTGCAGTCCTTCAGTGCTATACTCCTCTCTCTGGCCTGAAAGCAACCTATTTCTTTCCAGCAGTCATAGACCTTCTTTTTGTTCTTGATCAGTTCTCTTAGGTCCATGTTGAGCTGGGGGAGGGGAGCAATTCTTGGCTCTTTTTGCCTTATTGGTTACAGTGATGCAGATCTCTACTGCTGCTTCAAGCACCTTCTTTTTTGTACCCCCATATGTTTGGTATTACTACCCTCATGCAGCTGTTCCATACCCTTGGACAACTGGCCCTTCATCTTGGTGAAATCACCCTTTGTGAAGTTTAGGGTCCTGGACACTGAAGCCAGGCTCATCTTCCCTCTCACAATGGAGAAGGTTACTAAATTGTCGTTACATCCTCCCACTGGTGTTTGGACATTCACACTGGAGATGATCCTAACTCCACTGCTAAGAACAAGGAAAAGGATTGCCTCACATCTCATCCCCTGTTGGACAAGCCATTCTTGAAAGCAGTCCTTGAAGGCGGAAAGAAACTCAGTCTCAGCCCTGCTGTTAAATTTCTCAAATCTCCAGTCTATGCCAGGGAGACTGAAGTCCCCTAAGATCATTACTTCCTCAGATTTGGTTGCTTTGAAAAGTTCTCCAAGCAGCTGGGCATCATGCTCTACTAAGCTGTATGAAGCCCTGTAGCACACCCCCAGGATGACTCCTCTGCCCCCTTTTTTCCCAAACTCCACCCTGAGTGACTCTCTGGCACTGTTTGCTCCTCTGATGTTCCCATTGTCCTCCTTCTCTTACGAGGAGATTCACATCACCCCTTTCCTATCAGGCCGATCCATTCAAATATTCTGCACCCCTCTATCCTTATGCCTCAGTCATTTCGCTCCCCCACCAGGTCTAGGTGAGTGCCACCGAGACCTGGTTTTCAAAGTGCATGAGGCCTGCAAGCTCATCCATTTTGCTAAATGCTTTCCTCATATTGGCTTGCATGCAGATGAGACTAGTTACCCCCTCTTTGCTTCCTCAAAGAGGGTCTCTTCTCCATGCTCTCCCCTGTTCTGTTTTTTTTCCCTTGGCATTTCCTTGCATCTATCTCTGGCTCCAGGTGATCCACTGGACTATTACTGTACTCCCTGTCTAAACCCACCCCTGACTGCCCTGTCCATTCTCATGGCCTGTACCCCTACTCCCTCTTGGCACAGATGCAACCCATACCATTTGTACAGACATGCCTAGCCCCAGAAAGCCCTCCAGCTGACCAGAAAAAAGGTCCATCCTCTTGTGCCTAATGGTCTGCTCTTCACAAGGCTCCAAGACAGGGCTGATCTTGAAAAAGATCACACTGGATACTTTTACCTTCAGGGGCATCTCAAAATCTGTGGAAGACCAATTTATGTTCTTAGGACTTGTGCTCCTGATGGATGGCTGTAGTCTGCTCCTTTCTCAGCTGCATTTCCTGGCCCTGGATAGCAGTCATTCAATGTGTGCTCCAGAAGACAAACCACCCAACTAGAGCTACAGTTCTGATTCAGCAATGTCCATACACCTCAACCAGTGTACTACCTAAAAGTGTATGTAGTCCCCGAAAGCTGGGCACAGGATCATGGTTTGTGCATGAATCTAGGGTCAGTAAAAACAATCTTAGTGGGGACTACTTATAGACCATAGCTATGTGCTAGGACATCACTGTTGCATACAGTAGGTCTGAGTCAATCAAGTTTCAGGATTTGATTCCCCTTTTGAATAATATGGAATATACTGCCTTTGAAGTACACCAACTGCTTCAGTCAAAAAGATATCCAGTTATCCATTTAAGTGTGAAGTTCACGTTTATTTAATTTTCTTAGCTGCAGGCAGGTCATAAAGTCAAAAGATTTGGGGCAGGGTTTTCAGAAGCATCTGACATGGATGCAAATACATGCTGCACCTGCATCTGTGTCCATCTGATTGTGTCGAATCTCCACTGCTGCTATGTTCAAAAGATGTATTTGTTTGTGACACAGTCATGAGCAGGATTTTCAAAAGGATCTGTCCAAGATCCACCTGCCACTAGTTGCAAAATAGGAATGTGTCCAGTCGGTTAGACACTCTATTAGATGGTCTAACTGCATCTGAATTTTGCATCAAAAAAAATTCAAATTGTGACTAAATGGATGCAAACTGGTGCGGGACCTAGGGGTGATGACTGATGACCTTCCCACGCTGATCCACACCTTCGTGACCTCTTGCCTTGATTACTGCAACTCCTTGTACTTTGGGCTTTTGGGGGTTGATATCCGCCACCTGCAGCTGGTGCAGAACACTGCGGCCCGGTTGTTGATGGGGACTCCTCAGACATCCCATATCACATCAGTGCTGCGCGAACTGCACTAGCTGCCAGTTCAGTGGCGGATCACCTTTAAAGTCAGATTACTGACGTATAAAGCCCTACATGGACTTGGCCCTGACTACCTGAAAGAGCTTCTGTTCCCTTACTGCCCAGAGCAACTGCTCCATTCAGCAGACGAGGGGCTGCTAGAGATTTCAAGGGTAGCTTTGAAATCTTCAGGGGCCCGTGCATTTATGTACGCAGCACCAATCATTTGGAATTCTCTATCCCGTCGGCTGTGGGAGTGTGCGACCGTGTGGGGTTTAAACAGGCACTGAAGACCTACTTATGGAGTAAAGCTTACTGTGATTAATATTAGTATTCGGGTCCTACTGTGCATATGTTTTTATCTGCTGTTTTTGTTTTGTAATGCACCTTGATAATTGAAAGGTGCAGCATAAATAAAGATTATTATTATTAGATTATTAAATTGCATTTGCATAATTTTTGTAATTGCAAAATCATGACTCTCGGTGGCACTGGACGCATCTTTTGAAAACAGCAGCAGGGCTGCTTTGATGCTTGGATGCAATTGGGTAGACACAAACACGGGTGTAGAATGCATTTGTGTCCACAACAGAGCCTTCTGAGAATCTGTCCTATGATACACATTAAAGAAAATGAAGCAAATGTGATTTGTGTCTTTTTTTTTTTCACACTTGGTTCTTTTTTCTTTACCTAGTATTTGGACACAGACCATCTAATAGATGCTGTAAGAGACTGGACACATTTCTGTTGTGAAAAGAGTGGCAAGCAGCTCTCAAACTGATATATGGAACAGCCTACCCCTCATCTTCTAAACATCGCAGATGCAAATAAAGTTGATTTAAATCCAGCACTGATATGATGTCCCTGCTGTTTACCACTGGGCTGCCTTGGAGAAAAGAAAAACTGCCCTTGTGCTTGTTATGACTGCATCAGCATTTTTCTTTTGAGGGGCTATGTTGCTACTTTTTCCCTGCCTGATTTAGTGTTACCATGCCATGATGGTTTGCTGAATCCAGAGCAGATAAAAAGGAGACAATGCAAGGTTGGAAACAGTTCTTTTCTTGCTATTATGAACCTTTTCAAAAGCTGTCATCTGTAATGTCACTGAAGACAAAAGGGTACTGAAGTTACGTTGTTTTCTGTTCAGTAAAACATGGCCCCAGGGGGCCATTAGTTGTCTTATGCCCATGTTGTGTAATGTGTGAAATTTACTAACCTTAGTCTTCTTGTTTCAATCAACTCTTTCCCAGCATCAAAAGTTTGGTTTATATTTCAAATGAGCACTTAAGGAAGCCCCATAGGCTACAAAACATGATCACTGTTTACAGTCAGGATGTAATTGTGTAGAAAAGCTTATGTGGCGTAACTGACAACCAAAGTAGAGCAACACATCCTGATGGCATCTCCAAGCTTAGTATTCTTGAAAATTCCTATTGTAATTGAAAACTTTTGGGAGAGGCGCCTCTGGAGCATGTAGGGGGTACAAATAAATAATGCAAAAAAAAAAAAACTTTTGGAGATGCATTTACTTCTACAACACTTTCATAAATGAATAAAAAGATTTAATATAGCACATTATATAAAATTTCCTGTCATTAAATGGGCAGACACAGCAGATTAAGAGACCTACCCAGGAACATAGAGCACATATGAAGTGTTTCAGTAAGGACTCGCTCCAGTTAATATGAGTGGGGAAACAAGTCTCACTTGCTTTTGAGTAGTAATAACTTCCAAAACCAACAATAAAACATTATATATGTATATATTTTTTCAGCCTCATACCTGGGGTGGTGGAAATACAGATGTAAACCGAGTCATATTGAACCTCATTTTTCCTGGCCTGTCAGTTGCTTAGACATATGCTGTCTCTCTTGTCAAGAATGTCCAAGGTCTTGGATGCCTTGTCAGCTGGGTTTGGGCTACAATGCTTTGGCCTCCCAGCCTTCTAACTCATAGCTATTTTGCAACCATATGTTCTGCTGAGGACTAGAAATAGAGGAAGTCCTGGTTCCTAAGGACCCGGAATCACTTTTCAGATTTTTTTTTTTGGTCACAGATAGTGCCTCTTGTAAATGAGTGCCAGCCCAATCAGAATTACATTATTCAGTTTCTTGAATAAAAATGTATTACTACTACTACTACTACAGAAGCTAAAGATTCAGTTTTCTCTCAAGTCTCCACTACGGACCTGTGGAATGTGGGGAGGAATGGTGTTGCCTTAGTGGTAAAAGAAGACAGTACATCTAGAAACTGCTAGAGGTCAGACCTGGAATCCTGTTTCGAGAGCTGAGAAGATCAGATCCTTGGGAGAATGGACCAGTTCCCTACATCTGTATAAAAATCCATCTTCCTCATAGTCAACTTCACCATATCTTCAATGGAGGATACCACTGGTTCAATGACATGGTCAGGATCATTTTCAGTAGGGACCTCCTCCATATTCCTTTCATGAGCGGTGGGAGAATGAGGTCTCTGAGAATGAGATACAGGGGCTCAAAAATGCGGGGGTAACAGAGGTGGGGGAAAAGCAGACATGTGGGTAGTTATGGCTGAATGACTTTAGAAAAATGTAGGACCATCAACTCCAACTTCTCTGTTTCAAGACATCAGCATCACTCTCAATGTTAACAGTCCAGCTCCAGATCAAAGTATAAGGATCTCAACATCAATGATGGCAACTGATGCTATCTCCATTTTTTTCTCTTATTAGGATGCTTACCATTCCAGTCACTCTTATCAGTTTTGGTGTGAAGCCAGATGTTGATCTTTCTGCCTTGACAGCAGGAGAAACAAGCTGATGAAAATTGACAGTACAGTCAGGGACATATGGGGCATCAGCCCTAGGCCCTTTTCTCCCGTGGTTCTTCAAGTGACATCTGACATGTGGCCTCACTGGAGTTCAGGATGGAGGCCACAAAGTTGATGTAGATGGCCTAGCTAATGTGTTGATGGTATCAGGCTTCAGTTAATCCTGCCTGGACTGCAGGAACTGAGGTCTCATGGTCCCACAGTGCTCACTACACTTGGGATCATTGTTAGACCCAAACATGCCATGGTGGCCATGCATGTATCACACTTTTTAAAGCCTAGCCCTGTAGGGCTTCAATCTGGGTTCCTTGGTCATCAACATCATTTTTTGCCTGCAAGAGAAAGGAGAAACAGAAATAAAATGACAACCCTAATCCCACTGAGCTTCTCTTCGGAAAACAATGTGGGGTCCTTGGACATCAACATCATTTTCCACCTGCAGAAGAAACAGGAAACAGAAAAAAATGACAAACAATAAAGGATATGAATTTCAACAACATCCAGTGTCAAAATTGTTTGACTTCACCTGATGGCACTGTTGCGGAGTTAGTTGCAGATGGGGTGGATGTGTTTGTTGCAGTAAGAGAGCAGAAACTGGAAACAGCAGGAAACTTTGGCTTCTTTTAAAGCAAGAGTGCATGATGGTACGTCAGCAAAGTTCTCGTCATCCCAAGCAGTCCTAGTGCCTAGTGCCTAAAACCACAGAGTGAAGCTCTACAGAACAAAATATCCATAAAGACAATAGGGGGAGACACCAATAAATGTAAATGGAATCCACAAAGTTATAGAAATGTGCTTGTCACCATTTTATATACAGTTTCACTTTATACATAACTAATTGTTTTTCTTTTACTTGGTATTTTTTTTTTGCTTGTATTTTTGACTAGATTGAAATCAAATGGCAAACAACTAAATAGACATATTAATAAGTTCACTTTTTTTGAACATACTGTACTATGGTGCATAACCTTATGGTATATAAATTATTGTGAATTGTTTATCCTTATTGAAGATTTTGTAAAATCATTCCCTGCAGAACTGAAGCACTTGTTGTGATATTCAAAAAACACTAAATGAGATTGGCTCTTTGGCGCAGCAGTAGGGCTACCACTTGTGATGCCAGTGAACTGGGTTTGGGAATGAGCTTGGGTGATCAGGAGCCAGATGGGGGGAGGGGATTAAGCATTCCAGAGGATGCTGTCCTCCTCAGTGTAGGAAGAGTCGCCATCCACGCTGCAATACTGGCAGTACAGTCTAGGGTGCAGTGGGTGGGCCAGACGTAGGCAGGGAACCAATGTAACAGCATGCTTTGCATGCCAACACATCTAGGTCTCCCCTTGTGAGCCTACATCCAGTGGGATGGGAGCAGCAAGAGAAGTGGCCCTGCTGCTGAGGATAATGGACCTCAGTGCTTCCAGAATGCTGGAGCCATCCAAGCATCTTCTGACGAAGGCTGAGTAGCTCATTCAGGGGTATATCCCCTCCATACACCGCCCCGGGGAAAAACCATGGCAGCATGGAAGATGACACTATGGAACAAGTAAGGCACCCGGAAGACACCATGGGGTATCAGGTGGGAGTTCAGCAACAGTGAACAGGAAGGGGTTATTAATAGAGAATAAAAAAACTAAATGGCATCATCAACAAATGCTGAACTAGATGTTAAAAAACCTGAAATACTGTATATTGAGCAAGGTAATTTAGATTGCTCTGAAGATTATGTCTGTGGAAAAGTACTGTATGAATGTTGTTTATTATCTGTTGGCACGCAGAAGAAATTATTACACTAAACACACAAAACATTACTGATACTATTTGCTATAGGAGTACAACATAAGATTGACCTGCACTTCCAAGAAATCAGTGTAAAATAGTTTTACACAAGATAGCATTTATTTGGATTGAATGCCTTACTGTAGTGCACTATACAGTATAGGCGTAACTTTATTAGCCACTGTTATTCAAGTAATTTTTAATGGTTTGCTTTTCGTTTAAGGAATTAGAAACAAAATCATCATAAGGGTAAGTAAAGTAGACATGCTAGGGTAGTGCAAAATCTGATCCGATTGATTGGTGTTCACTGAAATTGTTGGGTTATCAGACTAGATTTCAGATACTTTTAATGGATCAGATTAATCTAATTCAATGTAATTATCCCACAAGAAAGCATACAAAATTCTGTTATAAAAAAGATCTGGTTCTCCACTCTCCATATCAGGGAAAAAACAGTGGCCCTACACCCTTACTCTCCCATCACCTATAGTAATTTTGTCCAACCCTGACCTATTCCCATAATAGGGGGATGACCCCAAGGTACTAATAAGGAAGGAAATTGCTATTAGAAATATTAGTAGCCACCAGTAATCTTAAAGCTTATCCTGGTTAGACTGTGGTCCCACATAGGCTAACTCACTGTGGCAATACAAACAGCTTGACTGTAGCAACCCACACAGCACTTACTATTTCTGCCAGCTTGCATCTGATGTCAGCAGAGCAGGTGACATCAGATGCTGGCCTCTGGGTGTTGCAGAAGAATGTTGTGTGTGTGTGTGTGTGTGTGTTGCTGCAGTGTGGCTGCCTATATGGTGCCAAAGTTACAGTACCAACCTACCTGACTGGCACTAGGAAGGCCTCCACCCTTCTACGACCTGGTCAAGGGCTTGAACAAAACAAGAGGTGTGTTGTGACTGGGACTGGATTGGGGTGAGGAGTGGGCAAGGGATATGTGGTCCTAAGGAGCCTCTGCAGACACAACACTGGATGGAGGAAGGGTCAAGGTTATGGGGGTCATTGTTTTTTTCCAGTGATGGGGGGAACCTGACCTCCTTTTTTTTTTTTTTAAGATTTTCTATGTTGGGATTTCAAATAACTTATCAGATTTATCAGATCAGACATTTTCTATATATAGTTCCCGGTCACCACTGTCTAGGGGCCTGATGGTAAAGTTTAGGGGAGGGGGGCTCCAGTTTGCAGAAACACATCCCAGAACTCTTAATAAGATGGCACATACCTCGGTCCATTGTCTTCTCCCAACACAGTGGTCACTGGGTGTGGCCTGAGGGGTTCAGAACAGGGCTGAAAACAGGAGGCTATGGTGGTAAACTATTAGTTGACCAGTGTCCAAGTTCTTAAAACCGGCCAATGTCCACTCCAGAGATTCTGTTTTTTGGGTTTTTTTTTTTCAAAATACAAAATTTTATTTAGGACATGAAACAGAGCAAGAAACTGCTCCCATGAGCAGGGGGCATGGCTTCACACAGAGGACTTCAGTGGCACAGGGCCATGGCACAAACTTGTGGCTGCACAGGCCAAGGTCACAGAGTCCCACAGAGTTGAAACTGCTCCTATGACACAGATGGCAGAAACACATACACAGGCCTACTCTGAATGCCTTAGGCCTTCCAGACTAAACCTTGGGCCACCACTATCTCCTGTTTCCAGAACTGGCAGACACTAGGATGGATGTGGCTCCTTTCCTCCCCAACTTCTTCCTCCTGCAAAATAGAGCCTACATGGCCTGGCTTCCGGCATCCCTGCACATCCTAGGCGCATGTGATCCAGGCAGACTCACTGACCATTTTTCTCCCTCCCCAGAGGCTCTCTAACACTCATGCAGAATGCCACACAGTAAGAGGAAGTGAGCTACCACCACCACACTCCCCACAGCACAGGCTGCCACCACTGCACCATCCCACCGCCTGAGTAACTACTTGCAACCAGATCCAGGCCTACTCTACTCCAGTGCCACAGTGCATGAAGGTGGGCCACCATTTTCCCTGGGCTGCAGCTCCCAAACAGACCCGGCTTCAGCTTCATCTGCCACGTCTCCCAACCACTGGTACCGGACACTTCCCAAGTGGACTCCCACCAACGGACTGCTGAGACCTTGACCGGGCTGGGGCAAAAGTTCCCTGGCCCACTTCAGCTCTCCCAAACTCCTACTCTGCTGACCTCCTCCCAATCCCACCAAAACCCCCCTTAAATACTCGCCAAGTGCACAGCTCCACCCATCCAGCAGGTAGGCCAGACTCAGCCCCACCAAGAAAAAGGTGGGGAGACTTTCTTTAGTAAGAATCCCCAATTGAGGGTGCTTACATATAGGAATGCATCATTTTTATACTTACCAATAACGTTAGATCTTCAACAAAGTCTCTTCCACAGAGCCTCACCTTTGGAACTTTAATCTGTATTCATCAGAACTATTTAGGAATGTCCATGTAAGCCCTCCCCCACCCCCGTCTAGGGGTATCCGGATGGTAAAGATGGAAGGGGGGCACTGCACAACCTAAGCAAACACAGTCCAGAATAAAACAGGAAAACAGTACCTTGATTTCCACGGGTGGTGCTGGTGATGGATGAGCTCCATTGGGGGTGCCCACGGTTATCCTGGGTGATGAACTGGAACACTGGAGAGATGAAGACCGCTGAATCTTCACCTGCCTGGCCTTGCCCACTTCACCCAGAGGCCTTTGTAAACAGTCTTCACCAAGCAGGCCTATCGATGATTTCGTCTCGATGGTGCGCTGGTTCTTCGGGATCAACCCTGGAAAACACTGGAAACAGGCTGTGGAGGCAAACTTCTTTTAGCAGCAGAATAGTTACTCCAATAAATGGGGTAAACACCAAAACTGCAGAAAACAGGAGATCCCATTTAATGAAACAAGAACAGCTACTCCATGGAGCAATAAAACACAGTTCAGTTGCTTTAGACTGTGCAGGTCACACTATAGCTAGTGGTGCTCTGGACCATAGAGGTCACAAAATGAGCAAGTTAGTTCAGGCAGCTACTCATAGCCTAGGTAGCTAAAGTCCAAATGCAGGCAGCAAAACTTGTGGCCAAACAGGCCCTTGCTTGCTGACAGCAAAACTTTCCTTTCCTCTCCTTTCTCTCCTAGCTCCACAGAGCTCAGCCTTCAGAGGGACAACTGTACAGTCCTCATGGCCGCCCTCAAAATGCAGACTCCTTTAGGGTATATAGCCCAGAGACAGAAAGTCCCAGATAGAGGGACTGATTAGGACCACGGGGCTGCCAGACCCCCTGGCCCCTTTCTGTATCCCTTACGTCATGACTCGGCCCCTTCCTCTGTGCTCCCTGCAGGCAGCAAATCTTTTTCCTGATCCCTTTTTAGGCTCAGATGCAGCAGCTAGTCAAATGGGGCCCCCAAATCAATGGCCACCACCACATCTTATTCAGCGACTGTACTGAGTGGCCTTATAAAACAACAAACACCCAGTCACAAGGCCGAGTGGGTGAATGCCTCGCTCTGACCTCCTCCCCACACTCTCCTTTGCTGAATTCCCTTGGGGTGCCAAATCACCCGCTTATATTTGGTTCTCTAAAGGGTGGCAAAAAATCCTAAGGCCCAATCTGGGACCCAACCCCTAGGCGCCAACCCAACTGTTTTCCTAAAGCCCCCTGGGATATGAAGTCCCGAAAACTATTTACACTTGTGCCTCAAAATAAATGCCAGCCAGCACCGACCTACACACTACTAAAAGAGCAGCTGCTCCTTTAAAGTTTTTCCCCAAGGTAGCCACGCATGCCCAGTAGCAGAGATCACCAAAACTAGCTACAAATTTTACTTTAATCTTCCCCACATTTTCCTCTGTGTCCTCTGGTGATCCCGAGCCCAGCCGAGCCAGAAAACTGGACCTGGGACCTGGAGCAGCCGCTCCATCAACTTTTCTCTTTCCTTTCTTTTACCTTCCTCTCCCATGGTGGCCACGCATGTCCAGAAAGGCGCAGCTGCCATTATCTATTTACAACTCGTGGTCCCATTGCCACGGCAACCCTCCAGGACCAACCACTGCCCCAAACGCGCCCAGAGGTGCGGAAACAACAGCACGGTGCCTGACCCACCGCACAAAGGCCAGGGCACAACAAACAGGCAGCCGGAGCCACGAGAAGTCACCCATGGACCACAAGGGTCTGAATCCTGCCAGGGCTACTGCCGACCCCAAATAAATGGAGGGGAGCCAAGGAGCAAGAGCTCCATAAGATAAGCCTGTTTGAGGGATTTACATCCATAAACTGGGCAAAAGAAATCCTAAACCCTGATTGGCTGAAAGTTGTTTCCAGCCGTGTCCTTATCAGGACATAACCTGCCAACCAGCACTAACTGTTCCACTAATGAACAGAAACCGTGCCAGCCAGATGAAAGGAGTGGTCACCTCTGAAGTTCTAAACCAAATCAGACAGGAGAGAAAAAAAAAAAAGAATATCGGACAGTACACACACACAAAAAATGTCTCTGTCTGTAATTGCCAACATCACTTTTTTCAACAGAACTTTCAGCTCTGCTGCTTGCTGTGGTTACAGCTGACCACAATAATGTCAGCGAAGCCAGATCCCGTGGCTTTCAAATGCGGCTACAGTCTGATCCGCTCGTCCATTAGCGATCGAGCAAGTGTGAGAGCAGCTATAAAATAAAACAGTGGTCCAGACCTGCTCCTCTGTCGCTATTTTTATCTAAACTTCATAAAATTAGGAAAAAAAATCCAGTATGTGTGAGCACTGGGAAGTTACAAAGCCGATCTACTAAGCGTTCTATGAAAAGTGCTGAGTACGGCAGCTGCAGCGGGACACGCTTGCTGTCAGCCAAACTTCACAGTCGGCCGGAGACAAATGGGCTTTCAGTATTTGTACCTAGCAAAGACAAAGACGCCAAAAAAAAAAAAAGTGTGAGGGGGGGGTGTAATGCTACTAAAAGCACCAGTCCATAACCTGACAAATATATGGGGAGCCCTCTACTGCTGATAAAACAACTGTAAAAGTACTATAATGGGGACTGTTTTTCACTATTTTATCTATTAAATAGAGAATAATGCCTGTGCAGGTGTGTGTTATGAGGATTTTTCACACACCCGAGGTGTGTGATAGTCCATAAACCCTCGAGAGCGAAACTCAAGGGGTTTATGAGATTTTCACATACCAAGGGTGTGTGAAAAATCCTCAATAACACACACCTTGCACAGGCTTTATTTTTTATAATTACTGGTGCAAGGAAGTCACTGTGAAAGGCTGTATGAAGGACCTATGCTGAGATATCCGCTGCTACTACCAAGTCCCGCTTTTACTCATATACACACACACACACACACACACTCATTTGAAAAGAAGGATAGTTGCTTGGCTTACTTTATTTATTTAGTTATACCGTGGAACAATGCATGTAGTCTCTACTCAGCCATGGGCCATTCTGAAATGTGTTGGCTGTCTCACGAAGCCCCAAAATGAATCAACACCAGGATCAACTGGGTAGATTTTAAAAACCTAGAAAGGCAGGATCAACCTGATAAATGCTGTTAAAAATAATACCTTCAGAGAAGTTGGCACCAAAGGATGAATGCAGTCCAACTCTTCGGTAACAGAAAACCGCCCCACGTTTGCTGTTGTGTTTGACCCGCCCACACATGGAATAAGAGCCAATCAGATGGTGCGCTACTAATGATTGACACGAGATGCCATAACAACTCATTCTACTGGTTATTACGGTATTTGAAACCCAGCTCTAGTCTGTGTGTTAAAGGGGGGTCACCAATAATTATAACCTTCTTTTTTATACTTTTACCTTTTAGTTTTTGTTCCTTTTTTAAATAACTACTTGGGGGCCTATTTTACAAGTGCAATAAGAAACTCCGAGGTGTGGGTTATGGCCGATAAGAGCACTTCCCAGGCGCTAAAGGCATTCTGCGCAAGCACCTCATGCCTCATAATGCACCTGCAGCGTGCCCTTATCAGGCCATAACCCACATCTTGTCATGTCATTGCTTGCTTGACTAGCTGGGGATACCCACAAAGACAAATGTCAGCGCTGCCTATATAATGTGGGCTGCTCCATCACTCCACAGTTTCCCTCTGCAGAAAAAAGGAGTCAAATCATTCTGACAGGAATCAGGAGACCTGAACCAAAATCAGTCAAATGGGAGAGGTAACAGTACTGGAAAATGAGAAGACCACCCAGGACACACAACAGGAAAATATCCAGAATGAAACAACCAGTAGGTCTGCCTCAGTATGCCACTGGAAATACAGAAAGGAGGAAGGTAGGTGGGGGAGTGAACTGTGGCTTAGTGAAGGAGAGTCTGTCGAAGATCTACTATTACTGGTATATAATGAAAACATCTCCCTCCATAGAGACACAGCTTTGGAATGATTCCCAAGCAGTACGTAAAGTAAGAGGAAGGCCCATATCAGGGACCTGTTAGACTCAAGACAGCAGGCCTTAGATGATGGAAAGGTCAAAGCCAGCCCAGCTACAAGACACTAGGTCCAGACTGTAATATTTAGAGAAAGTGTATCCAAAACTCACATAGCAGCAGTACATAAGGCAGCAGTCAAGACATTATGGAAACAAGCCACGGAAGTGACCATACCACACAAGGTATGTCCATGGACAGAACCAGGAAGCTCCTTACCATTGTTCCAGTAATAATATGAGATGCAAGATGCCAACTATTTGTAAAGGCACTGCTTTGGGACACAGGCAGCCATCAACTAGGGGGCGGATGAAATAAAAAGTTGTGAAGTATTTCTAGAGTCCTTCATATAGTCCAAATAGAAGTGGGAAACTCAATGGACATACAGGGAGTGCAGAAGGACCCCACACCCCCGTTTTGAGAGGAAGGAAAAAAACAAAGGAAGGTGGGAACTCAGCAATGGGTCCCAACCCCTTTCTTTTTAAACTACTCCATAGGGAGTACTGGAGAGATGCCGTGGCACTAGATGGTGCTGCATGCAGATCAGCACCAACAGGGTGAGCTGCCCAGAGGCCCATGTTCTGCTAGAGCAGGGATGTTGGGCAGGGTGGTAATCACTGGTGAAGATATTCCAGAAGATCAACAGTTACAGTAAGTACATAACTTTCAAATCTCTCAAGAATCAATCTTCACCCCCGATTCTCACTTATCGGTCTGAGTAGCAAACTTCCCTCCTTATGTGAGGGAGGAATTGGCTCACCCTAAGGGTAATAGATATCCTCAACCCTCTGGGTTGGGGAGAACACCTGAGGGCAGGGGCTCTTTGCTGGTCTGGCAAGACCTGAAACTGATCTGCAACAGGAGGGATCTCCTGTGTCATAGGAACAGGAAGGTTCCCTGACGGTTCCTGCCTGCCTCTAGGGGAAAAGAAATAAGCCCCCTAGAAGAGCGAGTTAAGCAACTTACTCCAGGCCAAAGGTGCCAGTCAGGAGAGGCAAAGTCATGCCATCCACCTGATGCAAACTGCAGGTCCCGCCAATCTGGAGGCCACCTTGTTGGCATCAGAAGATACTTTTGTCAGGTGCCAAGCTACCTCCTGGCCTTGAACAGAAAGGTCAATGGTCTGCCTGACTTTTTTGCTCTGCTGCAGTGTAGCTAAGAGTGTACTTAGCTGCAACCATAGTCAACAGCTGCAGGTAGCCATATGTGCCTGGTGTACAGAAATGCACATTAGTGCACATACCGAGGAAAAAGCCATCCTAACAAGGGCAACCATCTGAGCAGAATCTGCCTCTGGAGGTTGGTCACACATGAGGCATTGTGGCCCTGATGGGATCTGCAGTACTTCAAGCCCAAGAAGATGTGACACTGAAGTTGTGCAATACCATGCAAGGAGGTCCCTGGGGATGGCTGGGTTGCAGTACAGATACCTCCACAACGCTCTGGATGAGTCCTCAAAGGCTCCAGGCCATGGAGGAATGATTGAACTATCCAGGTTGGGAACTCTGAAGAGTCCAAACAGCAGGGCTGCTGGATCATGGCTTGTAAAGGTATGTAAGTTGAGCACCTGGAGCATCTCCACCAAAAATCACTGTCACAGAGCGAAGTCAGCAGCTGAAGGATGGTGGACAGATGATTCATTATCCTAAGGAGGACATAGATAGAGACAATGTGCTAATTCCGGGAACTTGGTGACAGGGAGAAGGACCTGTACTAGGCCTTGTCAGACTCCCTATTCTAGTTCTCTAAGGCACCAACAAAATCCTGGTGTTGTTCCCACGTTAACTGCCCCTCAGGGCCCATGAACAAGGGCAGCCTCTCCAGGAAATGGTGAGGCATTACAAGAGAGGGTTGAGACTCCTGGTCTCAGGAAAATGGGCCTAGCAGATTCACTCAAAGGATCCCTTCCTATATCCAAGGAGTGACCTGATCAGTGCCAAAACTCCATCTCTGGGCTGCCAACCAACCCCAGGTTGGCACCACTTCTGGCACTGGGTTCAGTATCAGCAACAGCCTCAGAGACAGGGTCATTCCAATCACCATGGTTGGGACCACCCTCGACACCGTGCTCACTGCAGACTTCGATGTCACTCCTAGAGCCATCACCTTCCTCCATGTTGCAAACAACACCAGATTCAGGGACAACCTCTGTGATGACATCAGCAGCAGCAACTTTCCCAGAGCCAGACTTAGGAATGACATCATGGCTGTCATCGCCTCTGTCACTGTGTCCAGAGCCATCATCTTCCTTGGTGTTGCTAGCTCCACCATGGATGGTGACCACATCTGAACTGGCAACAATGCAGCCAACAGCCTCAGTACCAGTCCCTCTCCTGACCTTACAAACAGTGTCAGGAGGGGGCCTGGCACTGTCCTCAGTGCCACCAGCCATGTCATCACTGCAAATGGTGACAACAATAGGTATACACTGAGCATATAGCTGCAGCCTTGCCACCAGAGATATCTGCTGCTCAGGGCAGGTAGACTCTGGAGGGTTCTCAGTCAACCATCCTGTAGGAGTCGACTGTCCACCTGACATATCTACCAGATTCTCTGACAACTCAGCATGGTGAGGTCAAGGAAAACTCTGCACTTCCACAGAAACTGAGGTCCCGGGGCGAGGTGCAGTGGAAAGGTCTAGAGACCCGAGATTGGACACATGCATGCAACACTTGCCTACAAAGGTGGGGATCAGGCAACCACACTTCATTGCATGGCACTCAAGAGTTTGTAGTCCATAAAGAAGCAGGCATTGCATACATACATGTTGTGGTCCGGTCCAAGACAGACTGCACAGGTCTGATGCCAGTTCAGAACAGCCACTGGTTTTCTACAGGGAGCAATGATGCACAACGGGCAGCTGTCAGACTTTCTTCAATGATTTTGCTCCTTTCTTATCAGACTTTGGCATCACAATAAAATAAACACAAGCGACATCACAATAAGGGAAAAATAACAGTGACGCAGATAGACAAGTGGTGACAACTTTGAACTGAGGCACTGCACTTCCATGGTGTGCACTCAGTGGCAGGAAGAACAGAACTGAGACTAGTGAGTAAGCTGGCAACAGTTATTGGCTAGCACATAGCAACACTTAGGAGGTGCACAGGCGCCGTGGCTGGCCCCTGGCAAACATTTTTTTCTTCCTTGGGGTCCTAGTGCCTCCAGCCCAGACCAATAAGTTGGAATCAATGGTGAAGACTGATTCTTGGAAGATCGGCTATTCAGCACTGCATGACATATCATTCAGCCATATTGCTTCCATATGCAGCCTGAAAATGTGCAGCAACTTCCTTTTATTAAGCTGAATATGTATCTGCTTGATCCTTCTATGTGAATGTGGGGTCATCACAGCTTGGCAATGTTCTGCTACTGCCTGCCAGCTTTTTTTAAATCTATTCTATTACTGTTTCATAAAAGTTCCTTTAGAGCTTCTACATCTCTCCTGCTTATACTTGTCACTCACATCTCCATTGGTTAGGCTAATGAGGTGTCGTGACAAGGCATGGGGAAAAATGTAAAAGTAGTGGCTCTGTATCTAGCTATCAATCATGCAGAACCTTACGTAATCAGTGTAAAATACAGATTAAAAAAGCTAAATCAGATTATTTGCAACAAAAACAACATGAAGGATTATCTGATACTAAAACATTTTGGAATACAATTAATAGTCTTATTAAGCCTAATGTAGACCCACAGAGTACTATGAAATTGGATGACGACCTACTGACTTGCCCTCTTAAAATAGCAAATGAGTTCAATAGAAGATTTACTGTTCTTGATAAATATCATAATGATTTGCCTGACACAGTTGTGGGGATACCAAATGATGATCTTAATAAAAATGGTACTTTTCATCTAAAAGCTACTTCCCCAAGGGAGGTCAAGAAATTACTTAGACAAATTAAGAGGGATAGTTCAGCAGGCTCTGATGGGTTGCATCCCAATTTACTCAGCGATGCAGCTTCAGTTCTAGCATACCCCATTAGCATTATATATAATTTATCTTTTTCCACAGATATCGTACGTGACATATGGAAGCGCTCTTTGGTTGTTCCTTTTCATAAATCAGGTTCACAGCAGGAATTTGGAAACTACAGGCCTATATCAATTTTGTCAGCTTTGGCCAAGGTACAGGAGAAAATAGTATATAGCCAATTGATTGACCATATAGACTGCTCAGGACTCTTGTCCCAAAACCAACATGGCTTTCGCAAAAGCAGAAGTACAGAGACTGCCTTGGTCAAGTTCACGAAAGCAGTCCTAGATGGTATGGAGAGAGGATGTATAACTGGGGCCACATTCGTAGACTTGACCAAGGCATTCGATCTGGTGGACCATTGTCTACTACTTAATAGAATGGAGTCCTTGGGAGTTAGAACTGTTACCTTGTCGTGGCTAGATAATTATTTAACCGATAGGTCGCAAAGGGTCAAGTATGGGTGTGCTATATCTGAACCTGCAGTGGTGAAGTGTTGGGTCCCTCAGGGCTCCATACTTGGTCCAGTTTTGTTTTCCCTGTTTTTTGAAAAACAGGTAAATGTTCTTGAAAATGCATCTCTCATTTTATATGCAGATAATGCAGTAATTTATGCTCAGGGTTCCTCTGTCACTGAACTGAATGATCTATTAACCAAGGAGATGTGTAGCTTTCCATATTCTCTCATTTCTAACAAATTGGTGCTGAATAAGGCTAAGACAAAAACGATGCTTTTTGGGACTAGGGCATGTCTTAGGCATGTGAGACAAAGTTTGCAGGTGAAGTCCCTTGATGGATCATTGTTTGAACAGGTGGATTCATTTCAGTATTTAGGGTTTCTTTTGGACCCTAACTTAAGTTATGAACCCCATTTCGCAAGGGTAACATCAAGAATTCACTCTAAAGTGGCCCTTTTGTACAGAATTCGCTCTTCTCTTACCAGTGAATCTAGGATGGCTACTGCCAAACAGTGTTTAGTTCCAATTGTAAACTATGGTACCATAGTTACTGACACAGCTTCTGCTATAATAATCTGTAAAAAATCTATTTTATTACAACTAATAGCTAAATTTGCTCTCAATGCTCCCAAATTAGCTCATCACTGTGTTATCTTAGAAGAAATGGGTTGGCTTTCTGTTCAGCTACATTTTTGGTGGCGTATGGCCAAATTTACTTATAGAGTCATTAGTACCGGGGTTCCCTTAAGACTCAGTGGTATGCTGAAAACATATGATCAGGGTCACTTCTCTAGACACAGGACAGACAATATGGTTATTAAAATTCCCTTCATGAGATCTAGTTGTGAACAGAGGGCCTTTGCCTATCTTGTTCCATTTATTTGGAATGGTTTCATGTGATAAAGGTGAGTCAGAAAGACCACCTATCACATAGAGTGAGCAAATGTAAGCCCATAGTTAAAAGGGCGACATATGTCAGCGGGCGGACACATGCACAGGCATGTGTGGACCCACACTGCCATCCATGCAGGCAACGTCCCCAGGGGAGATAGGAGGAACAAGGAAAAACTGCCCCCAGCATCTCTCCAATGGCAGCTGTGGTACCTCCTGGGTCTCTGCATCCCCAAGCACATGGCACCACCTGACGAAATTCCAGAATTCGGGGAAAATTCCCCATACCCTGATCCCATGTAGGGGGTATATCCAAGGCTCAGTGGAGGTAGGTGACAACAGCTGGGGAGCCAAGACATTGGGAGGTGTCTGCAGGTCCAGAGGCATTGGGGGGGGGCTGGAGAAGAAGGGGGCAGAAAAAGAAATTGACAAAAAAAATGCCATCAGTGTGCTGGCTTTGTTTGTTACAGTAGTCTCTGTCATGGACAAGGAGACAAACATTTGATCTGAAATCAGCATTTGTTTTATTTCTGATGAAATTATATTTGTTACTTATCTGTCTGATATAAAAATATTGTCTAAGTTGTCTTGTTGGTATGGTGGTAGTGCTACCTCCTATCATGTGGGCAACCTGGGTTCAGGAGCGAGCTTAGGTTGTGGAGAGGAGCAGCCGGGGGGAGAGAGGCAGAATGTCCTTGGGACTGCTCTACTTACTCAGGAAGGGGGGGGACACCATTAGGCAGTGCATCTGCTATCCAGCAAATGCTATGTGGCAGCACAGTCACAGAATCTTGTTGGGTGTGGGGTGCTGGCAGACACACACATGTTCATCCTGGCATGTATGGTTTATCATTGCACCATGTGGCAGCCTTGGGGAGCAAAATATGGTGGCAAATCCCCAGCAGGCAGGATGAAACTCCAGTACCCCATAGGCCTCACATCATCAGCCAGGTTCCCCTCCAAATCTGGATTGTGCTCCAGAGGGGCCCAGCCAGCTCCATGGTATTGCATGTGGGATTCAACAGAGGAGTTAAGTCCTGAAAAAGGTGAGTGAAACAGAAGGAGAAACAATAAATAGAAAAAAATATGTATTGTCTAGATGACTGAACGTGTTGTGGGGACAGAGTGATAGGTATAATCATAGCCCACAGGTTGAACAAATCCCCATGTGTTTTCCAGTCTCCATTCTCTGAGCATTTTTTTTTCAGGCTCTTCTTGTCCCTCTCATTTACTGGTTTGTTTACGATGGGAGACCTATTCAATTGGGGGTCTATGCACAGGTTGATGTCCCCAACCAGGACAACTTGTCTAACCCCTATGTTCTGTAGGGCCAGCAATGTGGATCATTGGTGTTGGGTGTGTATACTGATCCCAGTATCACATCCATACCACAGTCTCCACTTTATCTCACCTTTACAAGGACTCACCTACCACCTTTATCTTTTTCCTCTTTGGATAAAACAAAATTAAACCCTCTTTTACACAGAACTGGAAACCCCATTTGCTTGCAATTATAAGTACTGTGGATAACTTGTCCCACCTACATCCTGCATAACTACAAGGGTTATCTTGTGGTTCAATGGGGTCCGCCAGACTTCTCCCCTCTTGCTGACTACAAAATCCCACAATTCCTCTTGGTCCCCACCTAGTGTTTTGCATGTATCTTCCATCCGTGTGTTGCTTTCTCTGTTGTTGCTTCATTATTCTTGTCTCCAGTTGTTTGCTGCTGTTTCTTCCTCCTTCTCAGCTCCCTGCTCCAATGCCCCCTTTTACACTCTCCTTGTTCATTTGTCTGTATCCTGCCTCCCTCCTTTTCTTGTTTCTCGGATCATGGCTCCACCAGCCCCTACTCCTCTCCTCTTTCTTTCACAGCTTCACTGCTTGTTCTATGCTGCTCTCTTTTGGGTAGTAGCTCCGCCACCACCCCCCACTCTCTTTATTTTGGATACTCTGTTTATTCTCTGCTCCTGTGTTTTCTGCCTCCCCTTGCTTTCTGTGTGGCTCTGCTATGGTGCTCCCTTTCTTGGCTGCTCTGGCTCTGCAGTTTGAATCTTCCTGTGTTCTCTGTTCTCCCTCTTCTGTTTTTCATTCTGTTTTGGTGCTGTCTTCCTGTCCTGCTGCTCCGGCTGGCTGTTCCTGTCTGTCTCTCTGTGTGCTTTTGGCTTTGCAAGCTGTGCTTAGTTTTGCTGCTGCCTGCTTATTCTGCCCAGTTCCTGGCTCTTTTGTTGTACTTACTGGTCCGCATTGGCTACTTGGTGTTCTTCATTGTTTTTTCCTTTAGTTCCTAAGCCCCTGAATTTCTCAGCTTTCCTTCTCCTCTGTATTATTGTGGCTCGTCACAATTCTGCTGTCCTTGTTCAATCTCCAAAATAGTACAAATAGCTCCAGTGTATCAACAGCATCACTCTCCCTCAGACTTTCTGTGACATGCTCTGGTGGTTGCCAGTTTGGAGCCCTTCACTCTTCAATCAGGAATTTTGCAGTTGTCAGTCTCAGGGCTCCTGAATAAGCATTGTAATGGTAGTACAATGGCCCTGAGAAGCACAACTGTGTGGCCATGTGCCTAGCCACAGCTTGCACTTGGAACTGGGTCCCACATTTGATCATCGCTCAGAACACCAGGGGTCATCCACTCTTAGTAGTTACCTCCTTATAACAGGCTTCCATCATGAGACTTACCTTTTATTTGTTTTTCTTTATTTTCTAGCAGCCATGTCTCTATCTATGGATGGAATCACTAGTCCCTCAGATCAAGAAGATTGTGACTCTCCTCACATTATCCACAAGAAGGTCGCACCCAAATTCTGGCAGAATTTTAAAGTATGGACCATTTCCAAACTGCCCTTAACAATCTTTGATGTCCCTTTTTCTGCTATTGCTAAAAAGCAGAAATTGTTTAACCTTTACGTGGCTGCTATGTCTGCTAATTCTGTTCCTGCCTCAACTCCTGATGTATCTCAGACTTCTGATCAAACTCCTGCATCCTCTCAGTGCTGGGAACTATATAATTTGCTGATTCAAATCAACTCCACAATTTCAAACTTAGATTTCAGAGTAGCTGCCTTAGTATCTAGACCATCTGGATCTTATGAACTGCAACCTGCTCCTGTTCTCCCATGTGCTCCCGGGGATCCTTCAGTAACTCTACCTGTCATTACAGCACTACTGGCACCTTCATTTACAACTATTACTCCATCATCAGGTCCATCTACAAGTTCTCATGTCTCCATACCAACTACATCCATCTTGGTACTACTTCCACCCACTTCTCAGACTCCATTACCTACTACTGCTTGTCTTATGCATCTGGTTCCAGATCCTGTCAGGAGGGGCATTATTGAAGGGAAAGACATCAAGCTCATAGCCCTTCTTATATTGTGCTATGAAACTATAGAAAACAAGATTGTTTACTGCAGTGATGTGTGTCTAGTACTAAAGGCTAAAGATCGGGGCTACTAAACACATAAACAGTAGCAGAATTCATTGCTACTTTTCCATTTACTGTGAAATTGTTTGTAAGACATTCCCATCCAGGTGTGAAGAATGGTATTCCTACCTTTATCTTGTTGTTGAGCTTGCAATTCAATATGGTGGTGCTCATTTGTATGACTATCACAAATCCTTTTCGGCTAAGATGGCTGCATACCTGTCAAAGTTCAATTCACACATTTCTTGGGCTTCTCTAGACAAGTTGTTTTACAGACATTTTGCTGGGCAACAAGCTTTGACATGTGCAGTATGTGGCTCCTTCTCTCATCTGCCTGCCTTGTGTCCTTTAACTGTTATTGATACTCATCCACCTGCAGCTTACACTTCAACTTGCCCATCTACTTCACAACACGTTTTTTATGCGCCAAGAAATCTCATGGATAAACGGATATGTCAAACAGTCTTTTCTACCAGGACAGCGGTATGTAATAATTTCAATGAAACCACCTGTTTTGTACCATCTTGTACTATTCTACATATCTGTACTCACTGTGGGGAAGCTCACTCAAAACTGGTTTGTCACTGAAAACCAAATTCCACATCTGCTTCAGGTCACAAATGACAATATGCCCAGCCCTCAGCTCCAGTGAACATTTCTTATTTGCAGCAGCTTTAATCAGCATATCTGTCTCAGTCTCTTATGCAGTTCTTTATTTTGGGCCTATCCAACAGATTTCATACAGGACTTGATGCAGTTCCTACCACATCCATTCAGTGCCCCAATCTCAAATCTGCTACAGCTGAACCTCAAGTTGTCGGTACATTACTTGCAAAAGAAGGGTTTATCATTGGTCCCTTTGCAGCTTCCCCTCTTCCATCTTTCAGAACCACCCTAAAGAATTTGGGAAAGAAACATTTGATTATTGACCTTGCAGCTCTTCATTCCATGGCAGATCCAAGCATCAGTTCCCTCATTCCTTCTGAAGATTATTCACTTTCCTATGCGTGAACTGATGATGCTATTGAATTTATTAAGCTCACTAGACATGGTGATTGGTTAATGAAAGCAGATATCACAGGCACCTTCAAACTGTTGCCTATTCATCTTTCACCATAGCAAATTTATGGAATCTCTTGGAGAAACGCCTATTCATCCTTCACCATAGCAGATTTATGAAATTCTCTTGGAGAAATTATTACCACTTTGCTGTATGCCTAACTTTTGGAGGTAAAAGTAGTCCAATTCTCTTTGTTACCCTCTCTAGTTCTTTATGTTGGATTCTACTGAAAGTAGTAAATAAAAACAAATTGGGCATTTACCACCTCCAGTACTTCAAAAATGACACCGCCACTCCAACTTCACTTATAATCCAAAGCACTTCATTTTATTGATAAAGTGCAGGATAAAAGAGCCAGAAGACTCAAGAAAGTGGCCTAACACATTTTGGATCTGTACCAAGATTTCTTTGTCAAAGGCAATGTAATAGTGAAAGGGTTGCATTTAAATAGTAGCACTTAGTGATGACATCATAACCTTACTTAGTTTCAGTTGGTGAATTGCTATTAAAAGCCCTTCCTGATTATATGGCTTCCATATTACATAAGTGTAATCAAAGTGACAAAACAAGTTTAAAAACTTACTATTTACAACACACAACTTATTTAAAAGCCTAAAAAACAAACTTTTTGATACTTTAGTTAAATAAACATAATGACTACAGTTCATATCTTTATGGTGGCAAGACATATCTCCCTTGTTAAAACATACATTGGATTTCATGGTTCAGAATTTGATTTTAGCATTCCTTAAATAGCTTACTTATTTGACACATTAAATACAAATTATTACTGCTAAAAACCGGAATTACAAAACCAGCAGCAGTGCAGTATCACATGTGGTATCTGCCACTCGGGTGTGTGTTTCTCTGAACCCAATGCATACCTTAAGGTCCTTGCAGCAACCCTGAGGTGAAAAGAACAGGTAGAAAATAGTAAGTACTTCAAGGAATCATAAGAATATTGGAAATTGTTAATTTCGTTTCTTGAGAAACAATGGTACAGATCTAAAATGTGTCAGGCAGCTTTTGGAGTCTTCTGTCTTTCTTATCCTGCACTTTATCAACACATTGAAGCACTTTGGATTATTAGTGAAATTGGACTAGTGGTGCCAGTTTTTGAAGAATTGGAGGTGGTGAGTGCCCAATTTTTATTTATTTTTTGTTGCTACTGTTACACACTGGTATTGAGGGCATCAATGTTCCTGTGTGCACTTTTTCAGTTCTACTATTCTACTGAAAGTCTTTTGACATCCATTTGTTCTGCATCTTTTCAATAATTTCCTTCTCATTGACACCACAGTGTCTTCTCCAGCCTCAAGCATCACCTGCCTTCGGTGCTTATTTTCCACACTTAACATTTCTTTGGCAGATGACAAAACAGAAGGACCAGTTCATACTCTAGAGTTCCTAGGTATCGAATTAGACACCTTAGAAATGCAGGCCCACCTTCCTCAGGGGAGGTTACACAGAATTTCAAACCTGGTTTCATCCTTTTCCACAAAACGATCCTGTACAAAATAAGAACTCCTTTCTCTATTGGGCTATCTCACTTTCCTTATGAGAATCATTCCACAGGGCCACAGTTTCACATCCTACCTGCTCACTCCTGCTCATTCAGTTATACCTTTGGACCATCATATAACCATCACTTCTGCCATTCAATCAGACCTGGCTATATGGTCTCATTTTCTATCAGAATGGCATGGAATATCCATGCTCTATAAGGATCCATCTCTCTCAAATTATCACGTAGTCTTTACAGATTCTAATCCTTCATTTGGCTTTACTGCTGTTCATGGAACCTCCTGGTTTGCCTGTGCCTGGCCTCCAGAAGCTGACTACCTGCCCCATTTCTCTGCTCAGCCTCATCTTTGTTTGAAATCTACCTCATCATGGCAGCCACACTCACCTGGGGACACACATGGGACAATCAAGTAATAACTATATACCCAGAGAACCAAGTAGCTGTAGCCATCATAAAACAAGGGCATTCTTCCTCTCATTCCATAATGAACTTCATGAGACATTAACATGGACCTCTCTATTGTACCACTTACCATTCATTTCATTTTTTCATTTTTATTTATTATGCTGGAAAACCTTAATGGGCAAGGACCCTTTTTCATAAGTGCCCAGTACATGACAAAGAAAAAAAAAAACAATACAGTACAAGTGAACAGTTACAAATATATCAGAAACAGTTACAAGTGGATTGAGATGAGGGTGCTGTGGAGCCCAAGCAGCAAGCAGCAAACTTCTCACAGCTCTTAATAACTAGAGGGGAAAATCTAATTGAATCCCCTAATTAGAAGCCTCCTAGAGGTTCTTTGACCTCATCATCGAGAAGAGCGACCCTAAATCTGCCAAGATGGGTAACCCCAAAAAAGATAAAATGTCAGGGGGTGCCGGAAAAAGTAAAGGAGCAACAGGACCAGGGAGAATTGAAGACGCCATATCTGCTGAGGAGCAGCCTGACTCAGGGGAAACCATTAACTCATTGGGTCACAAACTTCAGACTTTGATCGCCTCAGTCACTACTCTCAATCAAAAAGAAGATGATTTCAACAATCAGGTCTTAATTGTAGAGAAGGCAGTGGATGGTATCAAAGAGGATATTAAAGAGTTGCACAAGCAGGCTGAGGCATCAACTGGTGTGACCACACTCCTCATCAAGGAAACCCAGCATCTCAAGGCTTGATTGGAAGAACTTGAGAATCAAGCCCGTGGGGCTAATATCCGGATTGTCGGTTTACCGGAGAATTCAGAGAGGGACCACCCAGTTCTAAATATCCAAGACCGGCTAACAGAGAAGCTAAATCCGGAAGTTCTGCCAAACACCTGGGAAATCCAAAAAGTCTGCAGGGTCACGCCGTGTGGTAGATCATAAAGCATGGAAGAAACCCAAACCTTAATGCTGGTAACATCGGGAGTTGCAGCCCGGGATAAAATCCTCCAGTATGCCCGAAGAATGGCACCATTGCTTCAGGGGGACTGCCAAGTTCATATTTTCCCACAACATCAGATTCGCCATGAGGCAGCGAGAAAAGGTTTGATGGTGTGCACGAATCTTGAGGAGCTGGAGCGATACAATTATTTTCCCTGCCAGGCTTCGGATCGACCATCAGAGCAAAATATATTTATTTTTGGATCCCATTGAGGCTAGCAAATAAACAGATCAGAGGGCAACAGAATTGCAGAAAACAACCGAGGAGTCTGATGTAGAGGACAACGAGGCAACAACATGAACAATCGGTTGGAACTTAGGACATTCTAACTACTGGTAACATTAACATATATTTACCCTGCGGACTTTAATTTTCAAAACCGGAGTAGCTTGTTCAAATCTTTGACTCCCTGAGACAAAATGCTCAGCCCTACTGTTATTTGGAGCTAATACTTCAGTTTGGAAGCCGAACAGGTCAATTTGTTTTATGCTTAAAAATGGGGGTTTATAATTTCTATTGTAAGACCTAAAATATTAAGCCTTAAGGAATAATAGGTTGTATTTTTTTTTCACTTCATGTTTCAGAATTCCTAGCTGCAATTTAATTAAATGTAGTATCAATCTTTATCATTTAGGCTAGAACATGGCACAAATAGCCTCTATTGCAGGGGCACTGTTTGTTTTTTGAACTGAATTGCTGGACAATTAATTAACATTAGTGAATGCCATGTGCTCTTGGGCTCGCTTTACACAGCATAAATCAGGGAGACTTGCTTAATCTTGCCTATTACAAATATAAGATTCCCCCGTATGATGTACCATAATATAGCGGATGCATAGTACTCCTATGATTAAAGA
Organism: Neoceratodus forsteri; assembly: GCA_016271365.2. Taxonomy (NCBI): domain Eukaryota; kingdom Metazoa; phylum Chordata; order Ceratodontiformes; family Ceratodontidae; genus Neoceratodus; species Neoceratodus forsteri. Next base: position 1,047,310,808 of record CM028131.1, read on the forward strand.
GGAAAATGTAATTTTTCTAAATGGTAATGTACATTATTTTTTTATTGGACTGTCAGCTACATGCTTCTTGTCTGTAAAGTATCAGATAAAAGGAAAAAATAAAGTTTAAAAAAAACAAGTGGATTGAGACGATAGATACTGTGCACAAGCTGTTTTAAAACTGAGACTGGATGTCACTGTAGTTATGGAAGAATTCAACATTAGATTATTAGTGAAATTGGAGTGGCGGTGTCAGTCTTTGAAGTACTAGAGGTGGTGAGTGCCCAATTGTTTTTGTTTGCTACTGTTACACACTGGTATTGAGAGCACTGATGTCCCTGTGTGCACATTTTTCAGTGCTACTATTCTCTGAAAGTCTTTTGACATCCATTTGTTTTTCATCTGTGCAATGATTTCCTTCTCATCGACACCACAGAGTCTCCTCCAGCCTCAATCATTCACTGTGTGTATGTTCCTGGTCCCTCTAATTTCCTGACTGTGTTTCACAATTCCATTTTCAGTGATTCAGAGCTGCCTTCCTGCAAGAAGCATAGAGTGTAATGGCAGAATAGGCCCAGTAGGTCCATCTAGACTGCCCTATTTTACCTGCATAACACTACATCCTGGACTCTATTTGGTCACAGGTGTCCCTCTATCCTCCTTTATCTCTATTTATTATACCGATGTGCCTATCCCACACATGTTTGAAGCTCCCCAGTCTTCAGCCCCTCCGCCTCCTCTGATTGTCTGTTTCAGGAGTCCACCACCATTTCTGTGAATAAGCATTTCCTCACATTCCTCTTAAACTCCACCCTCCCCCCCAAGTTTCATGGCATACCACAATGTTCTGGTGCTCCTCCTCCTATTTAAGAGGATCCCCTCCTGCACCTTGTTCACCACTGTGAGGTACTTATAGGTGTCAATCATCTCCCCTCCCACTCTCCTATCCTCTAGGAAGTACACGTTACACTCCCACAGCCGCTCCTCATATGGTTTCTCATGCAACCACCGTACCATTTTAGTAGACCTCCTTTGGACCCCTTCCTCCCTGTTGATGTCTTTGCAGAGATGCAGCCTCCAGAACTGAACATAATACTCCAGGTGGTGTCTCACAAGTAAGCGATACAGGGGGCAACACCACCTCCCTTCTTCTGCTAGAGGTCTTCCTTCCTAGGCTCCCCAGTATCCTGCTTGCCTAGCCTGCTGCCCTGTCACACTGCCCTGACACATTGAGATAATCAGATATCACACCAAGGTCCCTTTCTTGCTTGGTAACTGTAAGTACCTCCCCCCTTCTTATATATAGCCCCCTCTCCTAGTTTCCTGGCACTAGGAGCATGACTCTGCACTTTTTAGCACTGAAACCCAACTACCACTCCCTAGACTACTCCTCTAGTTTCTCCAGAGCTCTTTAGAATCTCTCAATCCCCTCCTGGGTGTCTACCCTTGACAGATTTTGTGTCATCTGTGAAGAGACACACCTTTCCTTCAAGTTCTTCCACAACATTGCTTATGAAGACATTGAAATGGACAGGGCTAGGGCTGAGTGAAATTTGTTTTCTACCAGCAAAATTCTAAAAAAAAATGCTGATTTTGCTTCAACAAAATGTTTAAAATTTTCACTTAAATTTCATGAAATTTTGCCAGAATTGTGAGATCAGTTATTTCCATCTAATTTCAAAAGTATTGTACCACATTTGGTATGCTGAATCTACCAAGGCTCACACAGGTTTGTACCAAGTTCCAGATCTTTATCTGTCAAGGTGATTGGGTTATAAGCCTCCAAACTTTCGGAACTGTTATAATTACATTTCACAATTATGTAAACTGCAGAATTTTAAACATATTAGTTCAACTTGCACCACATTTGTTATGCTGATGTTGCCAAGGGAGTATAACTTAAGACTTAAACTGGGAATTCTGACACCCGGGATCCTGAATTTATTAGCCCAACTGTGTCTGTTGCCCAAATGAATAAATACTGACAGGAACAAGATCCCAACATTTGCAGTCATGTGTACTACAGTGTTGCGATCATGTTTTTTGTCAGTGTAATATGTGATTTTTTTATGTTTTTTACCTAGTACTTTTCCTCTCTGTTCCATTCTTCAACTAGTAGGTAGCCCTGTTTATTGAGCTTATTTTTTCCCCTTTCTTGAGGGCACAAGATTACAGTCCTGCAGGTCAGAGCTTTTACTGGTGTGTGGTTTGGAGTCCATTTCTGCCATGGTTTGGCTTTCGTGCTCATTTCTCTGCCATGGAGACATGTGAGTAGTGAGAAGATTTATGTTGGGATGTGTGGTGTTTAAATAGTGTGTGCTCCTGCAATTACTCATGCCTTTCTTTTGTTGGCAGCTACACCTGTGCACTGCACACATGTGCATGTTACCATTGCACTTATACAGATTCTACCCATCCCTGAGTCATGTCAGACTTGGAGGATGTATCTATAGAAACCAAGCAGTGCAGGTGGGGTGAAGGCCCCCACATAAAACATGATCTTACTTATTTTGCTGTTATTGTCAGGGTTTGGACGTTGGGCTTACAATGCTGTCGGGACTATACATGTTGGTATTTAAAAAATGGTGTTTTAGGTGTCGGGATTTTGATTTTCAGTCTTCAGTAGTGTATCAGTTGCCAAGGCCATACAGATGTGTACAAAGTTTTGGATCACTGTCTTTAAAGGTGACAGAGTTATAAGCCTCCAAATATTTGTAAATTTTAAAATTACATTTCACAATTATGCAACCTGCAAAATTTTTAGTCCCTATAACTTTAAAACTTGAGAATGGAATATCCTCAATTTTGTTAGGTTCATTGATCCTAAATATTATGCTTTCAGACCACCCTCATGGCCTGTCAGCAGAGCGTCATGCTGCCACACTGATGACCAAGGTTCAGAAACGAGCCCAGGAAGTCATGTCGGAGGCAGGCCATGGCTGAAACAGCTGCCACTTGGTAGTACATCTTGGTCAGGGAGGGTTGGCAGTGGGTTCCACTAACACATCAAAATGTAATTTCCAATAACCTATCTATAGATTATTAGAGAGAACTGGATCCGACTAAAACATATTTTACTGATTTTACTTTTATACACAATACTTCTGCCAGACTGGATTATTCTCTTGTCTCTAAAGATATTGTAAATAGAGAATACCATCAATCTAAAATCCATCCTGCTGGAGTTTCTGACCATAATCCTGCTTCCTTACATATCATAATGGATATCAAAAAATCTGAACACTATATATGAAGATATAAAAACAACTTTTCTAAAAACAAATGGTAAATGCTGTAGGAAAATAAATTCATCACTGCTGGAAAGATAATTAACATTACTCAAGTTCTATTACAGACATGTGGGATGCATGTAAGGCAACTATAAGAAGAACTATAATTTCCAAGGCAACCTTGCTGAAAAAACAAAATAAAGAAACTAAACAAAAAATCAAAAACAAAGTTAAAACGTTTGAAGGAATCTGTACAAAAGGATTATGTTTTAAAAAATTACAATATGAGCAACTTAAACAATGCATTTCAGAGACAGGCATTGTACAAATCAAAACAAATTAAATTAAAATTAAAAGAAATTGGTGATTATACAATGAGCAGACCGGCAAATGTCTAGCAAAAAGATTTAAAAAAGAACAAAATGCAAAAGAAATAGGAACAATAATTGATAAAAAAAAAATGTAGTTTAAAGTGAAAAACAGGAGAAATTGCTTTTTGGAATTTTTTTCTGATTTGTACAAATTAAAGTGTCTGCCATCACCACAAGATTTACAATATTATAATCAGTACATAAAAAGAACAATTAATAAGCTACAAGATCCTCAAATATGTTTTGCCCCCATTTTGAAAGAAGAAATAATGACTACAATATAATCTATGACTAGGGACAAATGTCCAGGGTTAGATTCACAATATAATTTTATTTGGATTTTCTGGACTCTATTACTCCCCATTTGCAAAAACTTTACACTGCTTTCCAAACTGATTAAAAAACACCAAATTCATTAAAAAAAAAATTAATAACCCTTATACCAAAACCAACAAAAGATCATAATACGTAGACAATTATAGACCAATATCTATTCTCAATACATTGACTATAAAATTTTTTGCTACAATATTAAACAATTAATCTTGAAAGTTCTGCCAGACATGATACACACTAATGAAGGAGGGTTTATACCTGGTAGATGAATATATTTAAGAATCCATAAGATTCAGTTTATTACAGAATATCTAAACACCTAAGCCACAGAGGAAATTTATTTGTCAATAGACATAAGCAAAGTGTTTGATATGTTACAGTGGCCTTTTCTTTTTCACGCTCTTCAACAGTGGACCTTCCACTTCTGTTTACTGAAGTAGTGGACATCTTATATGAGTCACCTAAATTATCTTTAACAATAGACGACAATGCCCTTACAAAGGAATTCATGATTCATGGGGGAATATAGCAAGGTTGTCCTCTGACCCCTATTTTGTTTGTTTTGTGACTAGAGGCGGTATTACAGGAAATTCACCTGGACAAGAATATAAAATGGATTAGCATTTAATACTGAACTTAAATTGAGGGTTTATGCAGACGATATTATTTTATAATGGACTTCTCCAGAAAGTGGCACTGTAGAACTTAAACAGGTTATTTTTCATTGTTCTACAGTGACTGGCTAGTGAGTCAAGCAAAAATCAGATATTTTAGCATTAAACATAGCTAATACAACCCCCGTTTCAATGATTAGTACTGCCATAATCCAAACAGAATGTATGGATTACCTGGGAATAAAATTAACCAATAAAAATAAATGTAACCCCCGGACCCCTGCCTTTTTGCAAAACAACAGGTGGCATGCTGTTGAAGCTGATAGCAGTACCTGGTGGGGACTGGGTTCAGGGAGGACTAGGTTACTCAGCACAGGGGGCCCTAGGTTTGGCTACTCTGCACAGGGGCACCCAAGTAAATCTGAACACAGGAAGCAATAACTGTAATGTCCAAAACCAGGAATGGGATTCTACAGTGTGGCTTTTATTCACATTCAAGCTGAACAAACAAAGCATAGATGGACCCCCATGGGGCTACATTCCTGGTAATGCAGATTAGAGACAACAGAACACTTCTTCACATTTCCAGCCCTCAGGCTCTAAACCCACCAGGCACACAGCCTGAACTTGCACGCAGCTTTGGGTACACAGCCTGACTTGTACACTACTTGGGTTTTCCCCACTGGCCCAGCTCCTCCGCCAGCCACTTGATCCATGGTCCATTATGGGAATGAACCAGTTTTCCTGTTGGTGGCTCCCCAAACCACCTTAGAGCCTTCAACTCCTAGAGGTAATTTTCCTTCCAATCCCACATCTGGGTACTTCCCTCATCACTGGCCAAGTGCATGAGGCAAAGTAGAAATCCACAGAGCAAATCTGTAGAGGTGGACCTGGTTACTAAAGGTGGGGGGTCTCCCACCTCCAGCTCCCACAATCCATACCCGGCCATTTCTCTGGAAATTAAACTCTTTTGAAAGCTTGGCAATGTAGATTACTGGGTAGACGAATGTCACATTTCCTCTGCATGTTTTGACTTCCCCTATGTGCTGGACTTGAACATACTTTTACTTTTGGCTAAGTCTATTACTCTAGGCCTTCCACTACTTCAGTAGTCCAATCCCCACTTTAACACAGTTCAGGATGAAACATGGGCCCTTTAGAAAGAGCAGAACTCACCCTTTGGTTGCAGGTGCCCTACAGGTGAATCATGAAATCTTCTTGTACCCCACACATGTGGACAAAATAAGGCAGCTTCTTTCTCCAGCAGTAGCCAGGGGGTTGCCCCTGAAATAGCAGGCAAACCTTCCTGCCCCATCCCCTCAGAGATGGGGCACAGAGACCCAAATCAGTGGTCTCCACCACTTTAAAATAGCTTACTGTGTCTCTCTTTAGGCAGAAACAAACCTTTCCCTAAATGTAGCCCTATTTCAGGCCTGAGGCTCCAAGAGCCTGAGCACATAGCTGCTGTGCTCCTCTCACAAAAATCTCCAACTGCAACTGCCTACAGACTGACTGTTCAAACCTCCCAACATTCTACTATAACTCCCTTCTGCAGATTCCATTGTGGCTCATGCAGCTGCGATAGTTCTATGGTGATGTCATCCCTCAGTCTCAGCTGAGACTGAGAACAGAGTGAGACAGTGTGAAATCCATTTAACTGGAGTTTCACAAGCTGCCTTCCCTGCCTACCACTAGGTCTTACTGGGATTCTAGTAACCCCGGGTAACATAAAAATTTATTAAACTATATTATGGACTACTGTTGGATAGCATGAAACTGAAACTGCAAGCTTGGAATAAAATATGTTTATCCTTCTGGGGGAAAGTACACATCATGAAAATGTTGGCTATCCCCTCAATATCCTATTTATTACAAGCAGTACTTAGACCAATCAATAAGGATTGAGCTAACAAAATAAATAAGATGATCGAAAATTATATTTGGAATTTAAAAAAAAAAACACAACATTTCTTAGAAGAAACTGTGACTGTCTAAAGAAGAAGGGGCATATCCTGTCCAAATGTAGCCTATTATTTACTAGTATACAAAAGAAAAAAAAATCACCCTTAACTGAGCCTATGACAACCATTTGGATTTATTAATAGAAAATAACTGTTCCAATTTAAATCAAAAATACACATTTTCAATCTGCAACATATGGTTTAATCCAGATCATTTCACCAAATGTAAAAATTATATTACAGCACATTTTAGCAGGGCAGTCAAAACCCGTCTTAACTCAGCTAACTAGAATGCTAAGGTTTTTCTCACCTATCATTTTGGGAACAATACTAATGTAAAAATTAAAGGAAAGCCTATACACTTCAGGCAGTGGGAGCAGAAAGGAATTTATAGGTGAAGAGACATTATGGATGGATCTAGGTTATACTCTTGGCAAAATATTCAAATTAAATATAAGCTATTAGCTCTAGATTATTACAAATATTTACTGTTAGAGTATTTTTTTGAAAAAAATTTTAAGCATTGGGAAAGAGCCCCAGAACAGAAACATAGAATGGAGGGAGAGTTAACAAAAATGGTCCAGAAGGAAAAAAGGTTATTTGTCTGGCCTTATGATTTTTTTAATGAATAAACCCCTGAAGGTATATAAAAATTGAAAGGAGAAATTGAAAAAAGATGCTCAGATATCACTTTCAGATTGCCAATGGTCCACAGCACTCTCCTCAACCTCTTACTATAAGGCATGAAGAGAGAGAACTATCCAACACAAAATAATTAACTGGGCTCACTATACCTCAGAGTATTTTAAAGTAAAATGAACACAAACTCAAATTGTTGGCATTGCAACAAGGAACTAGTGGATACATTCCATATGTTTTGGGACTGTGACATGATTAGGCAAGGGTGGGAAAGGGCACTAACAGTTCTAGAGAAGCTGAGCATCTGCCGTCATAAAAATAATTTTGCAAGTACAATATTGGAAACTTATGCTAATTTTTTTTCCCAGGGTACAGACATCGATAATTGTGGCTGTCCTAATGGCAACAAAGTGAATAATATTGAAATATTGGAAAGAAAACAAAAATAATATATTTCCTGAAAAAGAATGGGTAGATTTATTATTCTCATTTCTCTTCGACCAGCGCTTTTTCCTTACCATAGCCAATTATTGGACACTCTATAACAGCAAAGTATCTGATTGGAACAATGAATTATTTTCTCCAGAATCATAAATTTATTTATGCATGAACCCTTATTAATATGAGTACTACAATGTAACTATCAATCTAATACTGATGTATATGTATTTGTACCAATGAACTATGTATGTATTGCATTATATACCCTTTGTAAATCTTTAATAAAACTATTTAATAAAAAAAAAAGAATTTTGGAAAAATTAGAAAAAAGTTTGTGGACTTCTGAGAACATTCCACAAAATCAGAATTTGCTGATCTTAGCCCAGCCCTTTACAGGGCTCAGTATCGATCTCTGTGGTACTCCACTGGTTGCTTTCCCATCCTCCAAGTGGCTACCATTTGCCACCACCCTCTGCCTTTTATCTTTCAACCAGTATGACACCCAGCACACTAGCTTCTCCCTCCTCTCCAGGTTACTGAGTTTCTTTATCAGCCTCCAGTGTGGAACAGTGTCAAATGCTTTACTGAAATCCAGATAGTCCACATCCATCACCCTCCCAGACCCACCTCCCTCATTACCGAGCCAAAGAAACCCATGACATATGTTTGACATGACATCTCTTCTGTGAAGCTATGCTGCCTGTGATCTGGCAGCCCATGTATCTCCAGGTACTCCATAAGTCTTTCCTTTAGCAGGGACGCCATTAACTTCCCCACCACTGATGTGAGACTGACTGGTCTGCATCTACTGGTCTCTTCCTTGCTGCCACACTTGTGCAGAGGGACCACATCGCCCTCCTCCATTCCTCTGGAACCACCCCCATCTGTAATGAGGTACTAAATAGTGTTGCCTGAGGGGCGGATAGCACCATGCTCAATTTCTTAAGTACCCTTGGTTGAATTCTGTCTGGTCCCATTGCCTTGTTTTCCTTAAGGTCTTTCAACCCCCAGTGGACTCTCTCTTCCATAAATGGACTTGTGTCCACTCTTCCCTCCCCCTGATATCTGCTAATGCATGATGGCCACTCCCCCTTCTACTGTGAAGACCAAGCAGAAGTATTTGTTTAAAATCTTAGCTTTTTCTTGGTCTTACTTTACACATTCCCCCCCTCCTGCTCTCCTGATCTTTATTATAATCACCCCTTGCCTTCCTCTTTTCACTCACATACTTGGAGAAAGTCTTATCCCCATTTTTTACCTCCTGAGCAATCCTTTCCATAGTTTGAGCCTCTGCTGCCCTTTCCCTCCATCCAGCCTCCCTTTGTTTTACTAGATATTCCTCCTACCTGCCTCTGTTTGAGTTTCCTTATAGTTTCTTTTTTTAACTTTATTTTTATTAATTTCAGTACTATACAGCATAGCTACTAAGATCCGTATCCATGACAAAAACCAGTCCAGTAGCAATTTATGAGGGAAAACAAGCCCCCTTAATCAGAGGGTTAGTGTTTCATAGATATATTGATACCTCATATGGGGGTAAACAATGTATACACTATTAGGGTAATCCAACAAATGCTGTGACATAAGCCCATGAGCAGTGTGACTTTAAACAAATGACTAAAGTGCTGAAAACAAAAGTCCTGCTTTTGCATGCCTAGATTTAGGCTAATGGCATCACACTTTCCCCTAAAAGAGAGTAGAAGAACATTTTCTCAACATTTTTAAGGCAGCTAATTATCAGTGTAAATCTGCTATTATATTCCAGAGCTCTATCCCTTTTTAATTTAATGATTTAACAACCATTACAGAGATATATAATTATAGAAAAAAGCTATATGATTCAGATAGCACTAGTACTTACATCCCTCATGGAAATCTACACAAATAGGGTACAAAAACCCTTTGCCTTTAAGTGATCTTAATGAACAGTCTCAGACCAGCAAGTAGTAAAAGAATAGAAGAAAAAGTACTTATGTGCTTCCCTGTGTCATAAGTAGTCATTCTGCCGGCTCCATTTAAGTCCAACCCTGTAAATTCCACAATAATTCAGGACAGTTCAGGAACTCCAGATTAGGCCATAATCGCCCCTACTGATCAATCACCCTCTTCGTCTTGTGATTTAGGATCCTCCAGTACCAGCACTTGTTGATCCCATTGCTGTATTTGAAGTCAAGTGGCCCATTTCCCTGTTTCAGTCAGGTCTGAAAATATCCAGACCTTGCCCTTATAGACGATTCGCAATCTGGCCGGATAGATTATTGCATGGGGAACCAAGGCCTCTCTCAATTTATGCCGCACCCCTTCAAACTATTTGTGCCACATGCGGGTCACATAGCTTAGATCCGGGAAGATGTGGACTACCCGGTCATCCTGTGTTAATGGAGCCATTCGTCTCACCAAGCTCAGAATCTGATCTCTGGTCCCCACACCGTCTGTCACAACTAGCAACGTCCTTGGCATCTCTGAATTCTCCCGATATCCATGAGGGGTGATCTGGTATGCTTTGTGGATTATAAATGGAGACAAAGATTCCTCGGGTCCCAATTTCTCCTGAAACCATTCTTGGAGAAACGTCAAAGGGTGGTCTCCTTCAATGCCTTTTGGGAGACCCAAAATACGAATAAGGGAAGAACGAGCTTGATTTTCAAGCGTCTCCAGTCTGGCACGAAAATGAGAGTTCTCCTTTATTAAAAGTGCTGTAGTTGAGGCAGAGGCTTCATTTTTCCATTTCAGTTCTTCAGACTCAATTTTTAGCTGGTCTACTGTGATTTCAACTACATTTAGCCTCGTAGCAAAGGAGTCCATTTTAACATTTGGATCCGATACAACTGTAATCAAGTGTTGCAGCTTCACTCCGATGGACGACATGGTCTCCTCAGCTTCTCCTACCACCATGGCCTGCACATTCAAGTCAGTCTTCCCAGGCTGCGAGGGTCCCACTGATTTTCCTCCCATTCCTCCTCCCCTATCTTTACGAGGGTTACCCATATTGTGTATTCAATAGTGCTCTCCAAAATTCTGCAGAAATTAGCACCAAAGCTGAAATCCAAATGGTGGTAAATAATAGTTATTTAGAACTACGAAACAGAGCTATTGTATTTTGCTGCCACCGAGCTCGGGCTCCACAGTGCCACAAGTTTCCTTATAGTTCCTAAAAGCTGTTTTTTTGTCCTTTACCACCTTAGCCACCTCCTTTGAGAACCACAGTGGCCTCTTTCCCCTCTTACCCTTGCTTATTATCTTTAAACAGCTTGCCACTGCCTTACTTATTTCCTCCTTTATTCTATTTTACTGTGCCTCCACCACTCCACAATCTGTCCCTTCAAGGTATTTACTGAGGCAAACTCCCATTTACTTAAAATCTGCTCCCCTGAAGTCCAAGGCACTCATTCTAGTGTGGGTTTTTTTCTCCTGCCCAATCCATATATCAAACCACACTGTATGATGACTGATTGAACCCAAAGGGTTACCCACTGTGACATCTGCAATGCTGTCCCTGTTCATAGGTACCAGATCCAGCACTATCCTCCTCCCTAGTCAGATCTTTAACCAACTGCCTGAGAAATGCCCCTTGCAGGGAGTCTAGGATGACCCTACTTCCAGCTGTAGCTGTGACTTGGATGTTGTAGTCCACATCCAGTAGATTAGTCACCCATAATTATTACTTTCCCTTTGTTTGCCATTTTGTCAATGGCCTCCCCAATACCCTGTACATATCCTCCCCCTGTGCTAGTCACCTGTATACCATCTCTACACGTATACATAGTAACATAGTAGTTGACAGCAGATAAGGACTGCTAGGCCTATCTAGTCTGCCCGTATTCCCTGCCTGCATTGGCGTCCGCTGACCCTATTTGGCCATTGGCTTTTGCCTCTCTTCCCCACATCGAGGGCTCTCTTATGTCTATCCCATGCATATTTGAATCCCCCCACTTTGTTAGTACCCACCACTTCCTGGGGTAGGCTATTCAAAGCATCCACCGCCCTCTTTGTGAAGAAAAATGTCCTCACATTTCCCCTTATCCTGCCCCCTCCAAACTCATATCATGCCCCTTCATCCCTGTACAACTCTTGTACTGAAAGCTGTCACCTCCCTGCACTTTGTTCAAGCCTTTAAGATACTTGAAGATCTCTATCATATCCCCCATTCTCTCCTCTCTTCAAGTGTATACATATTGAGGTCTCTTAATCAGTCCTCATATGTTTTCTGATCCAAGCCCTGCATCACCTTGGTTGCCCTTCTCTGGACTGCCTCCATCCTGTCTACTGTATGTCTTTGCAAAGATGAGGCCTCCAGAACTGAACACAATATTCTAGATGAGGCATCACCAGTGTTTTGTACAATAGCATCACCTCCTCCCTTCTTCTGCTAGTGATACCCCTTCCTATGTACCCCAACATCCCACTGGCCCTCCCGACAGCCTTGTTACACTGTTTGGCCACCCTTAGGTCACATGAGATGATTATACCTAAATCCCTCTCTTCCCTGGTGACTGTCAGCAACCCCCTCCCCATTCTGTAGCTCTCCACATGGTTTCTTCACCCCAGGTGCATGATTTTGCACTTTTTTTGCATGAAATGTCAACTGCCACACCTTTGCCCATTTCCCAGCTTTCCCAGATCCCTCCTCATTCTTTTGACCTCCTCTGGAGTGTCTACCCTGTTGCAGATCTTGGTATCATCTGCAAATAGACAAACCTTCCCCTCCAGCCCTTCAACAATGTCACTGATGAAGACATTGAAAAGGACTGGCCCCAGGACCGATCCCTGAGGCACTCAACTGTTCACTCTCTTTTCCTAAGATTTGATCCCATTTACTACCACCTTCTGCTTCCTGTCCCTCAACCAGTTTCTAACCCAGTGCTCCACTTTATGGCCCACCCCAGGCTCCCTAGCTTGTTTACCAGTATAAAGGCCCCTGACACCATCTGCAAGCCAACCCAAAAAACCTCCAGTCCCTCCTTCTCCCCACTGTGACCCTGAACTTCCATGGCCTTAATAACTTCCTTTACATGTAACTCCCCCTTTTCTCCCTGCCCTGTCCTTTCTAAACATAACTATAAAACACAGAGTTTTATAACTATAAAACACAGAGGCTACATACTGATCAACATGGTCTATTTTATTATTTTATTTTTCTGTACCTTGGCCTGTCTCATCTTAAAGGTACACAGCTACCGCTCCCTGCTCACTCTGTAAGTAACCATGGCCCCAAATTTTAAAATCTTACTGAGTGCCTTTCCCATTCTCATATTTCTGTCTTTGCCCACTTCCACAAGCAAGACAAGCCATAGTTTGGTTTACTCACCCAATATTGAAATCTTGAAAAACCTTCACATCAACATAGGTTGTTCATCTGGGAACTTTCTCACTATTAATAAAGGACCTTGGTCTACCTCAAAGATCCTTCCCCCTATAAATATTTGGCCCTCAGGTGGATCACATCCCCGTCAATGTGTCCTTAAGGACCACACCATCCTCATTTTATACAGGGAAAAGACAAAACCTTGCTGTATTTGCATGAAGGTTAAATGTTTCTCCAAGGCTTGAAGAGAACTCCTATTCAGGATAGCCCTTATGCTACTTCTGCTATTTGGAAACATTCATCCTAATCCAGGTCCTGAAGCACCTCCCACCTACAATGCACGCCCTAAACAAGGTACCATTAAACTGGCCACAATTAATATCTATAGCCTTTTAAGCAAAATTGATGTCCTGAAAGTCTGGGTAACTCAGCACAACCCTGACATACAATCTGTCGTTGAGACATGGATGACCCCCAAAATATCGGATTCTGCAGTAGCCATACCTGGATACACTATATTCAGGCTGGATAGGCTGACCAAACGTGGGAGTGGATGTGCAATATTTCTAAAACATTCCCTAATGGGGTATGCTATGCCACCAATTGATCTCAGTGGCAATACCCAGGCACTGGCGATAAAAGTGCTGTTGGGGGCTCACCATAAAACAATATCAGTACTCTCAGTCTACATACCTCCCAAAGACCCGACCATTGGTCTCCTCAATCTTCTTGACCATCTCTGCTCACAAAAATCACATCATGGAGACAATTATCATGGGAGATTTTAACATAAACTGGCTGTCACTTGCGACCAACTCACTAAAGGACACAATAACAGCCCTTCACCTAACACAACTTGTTAATACACCCACTAGGATAAACTATGAAATGGGACTAGCATCACCTTCAACTGGATAATTTCTAACCAACCTACCCACTTTTCCAATGTAACAGTGCACCCTGACTCCATCAGTGACCATTCCCCAATCACATGCAGTTGGACTAATAAATTCCTTATCCCCCTTCCCCAAACTCTCTACAGCAGGTTTCTCAGAAGGGGCCACCTGGACCTCCTAAAATAACAGCTTTGTGCCCAAAATTGTAACATCCTGGACTCAACCAATGATGTTAATGTAGCCCTCTGTCACTTTATAAGGGTTTTCAACACTGCTTGTGATACGCATGCCCCTCTCAAAAACATTAAGGTCTCTGGCACGGTTAAGCCCTGGATCACTCCTGAGCTCCTTTCCCACATGAAGTTTCAGGACCATCTCTGGCACTGTGCCAAATCCACTGGTAAGCAGCAGGACCTACAAGCCTATAAATCTGTTAGAAACAACTTCATGAGGGAGACTCACCAGGCAAAAGACAAGTACCATAGGGAGATGCTTACCAACTCCTGGGGTAATAGCAGAAGGTTCTGGTCTAATATAAATGATGTCACTGGCAAAAAACCTAAAGTATCACCTACAATGCTAAACATAAGTGGAACCCTTACCGCTGACCCTCTGGAAGTTGCTAATGCCTTTAACAATGCTTTTACCAATTTGAGCTGTGTTCTCCCACCTGACTTTTTTGATGATGATGATGCCCGCTCCACAAGTCACAGTGATGAAAATAGTCCTGAGCACCCTCCTTTTTATTTCAAAAGGGTATCATGCAACCTGGTTAGAAAACTACTAGCTAAGGTCCTAAGAAACGCAAGACACAGTAGTGACGGACTAGACCTTAAGCTTATCACCCTAACCCTAGATGAAGTTCTCCTACCTATAACTAAGATTTTAAACCTTTCTCTTACACTGGGACAATTTCCTGATGCCTGGAAAATGGCCATTGTAACTCCAGTGCATGAAACCGGTGATCGTTCCTTACAGGGTAACTATAGGCCTATATCCATCCTCCCTCCACTCTCCAAGGTGTTTGAGCGAATTGTTACCAACCAGCTTGGTGCTTATCTGGACACATACTCCATTCAGTGCCCACAACAACATGGCTTTATAAAGGGGCACAGTACTACCACAGCATTATTAGAATTCACAAGCATCACACAACAGGCAATCAATCAAGGCAAGATTGTAGGTGCAGCCTTTGTTGACCTAACAAAAGCCTTTGACAGAGTGAATCACACACTGTTGCTTGGCCAACTCTCTAAAATTGGTGTTGCCCCAAACACCCTGAAATGGTTCGGAAGCTACCTCAGAGATAGACTGCAGAGGGTGAGGATAGCAAATGTAGTTTTGGAGCAGACGGCTGTCCAATCAGGGGTACCTCAAGGCTCAATCCTGGGTCCCTTATTGTTCAGTATTTTCCTGAATGACCTTCCAGCTGTCTGCAACCAGTGTACTCTCCTCTACGCAGATGACGCAGTCATCTTTACTAGCCACCTGGATCCCAACACTCTTGAAAACAGTCTTCAACAAGGCTTCACAGTAGCAGAGAGATGGTTTAATTATCACAAACTAGTGCTAAACTACGAAAAAACTAAAGTCCATCTGTTTTCGTTCTCTCGCAATAAGTTTAAGGTCCATCAACTCACTATTACCAACAACCACGGAGACGCTCTTGAACAAACTCAGCTTTTCAAATACCTAGTTCTAACCCTGGATAGTCACCTTACCTTTGTGCTTCACATTGAAAATGTTGCCAGACACGCTAATACCAGAATCGGGCTCCTCTTCAGACACAGACGAAGTCTTACCCAAGAAGCCCTGAAGGTTGAAGTTCATAGCTCGTTCCTCCCGATCATTGATTATGGTCTAATCATATGCTGTGCTGAAACCTCCACATCTCTTAAACGACTCACGGTGGTGCTGAACAAAGCCTGCAGGTTAGTTACGAGTGCTGCACGCCTCACTCATACCTGTGAGTTATATGCTCAATCTGGCTGGCTCCAACTAAAAAACAGGATCAAATATCAAACCTGCCTCCTGTCCAAAAAAGCTCTACTTGGATTATTACCCCTGAGCATTGGTGCCTGCTAAACAAATCCCCTAAGATCCAACACACACATACCTCAATTTCTGACCTCCTTCTAGTACCAGTGATCCTTTCAATACAGAGCCCCCCTGTGGTTTAATAATCTAAGCAACCAACTGAGCAGTCTTTCTAGTCTGTCCCAATTTAAACTTATGCTTTGTCAGTATCTCCTAACCAAAAGCACTTGTGATTATTACACCTAGTTTCCCACTTCTGCAGACACCCTTATACCACTTTTTTCACTCACTGAGTCTCTTACTTGGCTTCCTGTTTTGTTTCACTTCTCCTGACAGGAACAATTTCCCCTTCCCCCCTCCACCTCCTCCCTTACCTCACCCCCTCCTTGCTCTTATCCCACTGATCCATCCCCTTCCTGGACCTGTCCAGACCCTCTGGTCCCCACTCTCCCTTATCTTCTTCCCCTTCATCTGCCCTACTTTTCCCCTCTTTAACCCCTTCTCCCACCTTAGCCTCCCCTCCCTCTCACCTTACGACAAAGCCTCTGGCTGCCATATTTTCTTTTTCTTCTCTTTCTGGACTCTGCCCTCTCATCTCCTCTACCCCTTCCTTACTCTTCCCCTTCCCTCCACCTCTGATTAGCAATGTTGCTTCAAATGTACCTTATGGTTTTCTATGCTTGCTTGTGATCTTGAGTGTGTAGCACTATTGCCACTTAGTTACTAGTTGACTTGCTGTGCTCCGATGATACCACAAATGTCGTCTGTACCTCCGTTGATACCATGAATGTTGTCTATACCTCCCAACCTTATTGTAACCCTTTTCTTTGACGTGGAACCTTTGTAAATGAGCTGCCCCTAGCTCAAAGGTATTTGTAATCTGAAATTTAAATAAATAAATAAAATGTTTTACATACAAAGTTAGGCATCATAGACTATTGAAAAGAGATCTAAAATGACAAATTCTATGAAAAATACAGTCCCACACAAAAGAGTTTGCACTGAGTCAGAGGTACTCCTGACACAAACTTGAAATACAGCCACCGAAGTTGGGCACTCACCACGTCTTTTAAAAGACAGACACCAGTTTCAAGCTCCATTGTACATTTATTAAAAAATGACAATCCATGACATAAAATAGTAGGCTACAGACAATGGCTTTGTCCGCCTGACCCATTTTGGACATCAGTCCTTTATCAAAGGCCTAGTGAACTATGCTGGTGCAGGATGCCATGTACCCCAGCAGCTGTAGGAAATCACAGGCAGGGCACAAGAGCCTAACCTGAAATGATCATGCAAAGAAGGTAAGATCCTATGTCTGGTCCATTGGGAGGTGGGTCTTGGCCAGCAGTGAGTCTAGTTCTGCCCTCATGAACTTGATCACCTGCTCTGGTACCAGTTCATGCTTGTCTGGATTGTCCAAGAGGCCCAAATCTTGGCAGGTCTGGAGAACCTGGTCTGTGGCTCTCCTCACTGCCTCTCTGGATGGACTGGCTATCAGACAGCTGTCCAGCTAGGGGCACACTCTGACCCATAGGCACTGTAGGTGGGCCACCACCACTGCCATGTATTCGGTGAAGATCCTGAGTGCTGAAGGGAATGACCTGAAACTGGTACAAGAACCCTTCCACTAAGAAATGGATGTAATGGCAGTGGGACCCACAGGCAACAATGTGGAAGAACACATCATGGAGGTCCAGGGAGCAAAATCACATGTTTTGCTCCTGGGATGGTATAATCTAACTCAAGCTGACCATCTGGAATTTGTGCTTCTGCACATACTGGTTGAGACTGTGCATATCTAGTATGGGGTGCCAGTCCCCCCCATCAATTTCAGAACCAGGAAGTACCTGTACACATAAACCTGACTGGCCAGAGTGTCCAGGACATGGGCTATTGCCCCTTCTGCCAGGAGCCAATTGATGTCCTCTCTGAGGGCAAACAGTGTGTCCTGAGCCACCTCAGACTGTTGAGGTGTGTAATGGCAGTACAGCTGGAGAGCCTCAAATTCTAGAGACAATCCTCTGCACACTACGTCCAACACCCATTTGTACACTATGATAGTGGACCAACATGGCAAGAAGTGATATAGCCACCCTCCGAGTGGGACAGCAGTCAGGAACAGGACAGGTGCAGAGATGACACTGACACCTCCCAAACCATCATTGGGCAGCTTTTGCGGGGACACCAGTAGCTGCTGCCAGAGGGGCAACACAACCCCTGCCTCCCTTTTTTCTGGACTTTGAACCCTGGACTTTGGCTTGTGGCAGCAGGTCTGAAACTGCCCCTGCTGGGGCTGCTGCCTGGGAGGCTGTGACTAAAATGATCAGTACTGAAAAGCCTGCTTTCTTAGGCTTTTTCTTCAGGTCATTCTGGGACAAGGTCACAGAATCAAGGGTGGCAATGGACTTCTCAATCCAGCTGAGATGCCATTCCACCCCAGGACCAAGGGGATCAGTGCCCAGTAAAGGGACATTAGCCAGCTTCTGTTGGGTGGTCTAAGGTGAAGATGAACAAATGCAGCCAAGCCCTGTGATGCATGTAGACAGCCACAGCCACTGCACAGGCACAAGAATTGCCCATGTCCAAGGATCTCTGGAGCTGGTGTTTAACCAGTGATTGACCTTGGTCTCTGTTAAGCTCCACTGCCATCTGTCACTGTGGATGGAGGTAGGAAAGGACCGCATCAAAAGTTCCCATCAAAGAATGACCATATTTAGCCATAATGATGGCATAGTGGCTGCAGCATACACCTTTTTAGCAGCATGGTCAATCTTACAGGTCTTTTTGTCCAGAGACTTGTTCATGTCCCTCTGGTGCCTGGATTTATGGAACACCAAATCAATGACAAGACTTTCAGCCGAAGGCTTGTCTGAAAACCCTGAAAGGCAGTGTGTAGGAACTGCACACTTGTGGACCATGCAGACTGAGGGTGCTAGGCAGGATGCTTGATGCTGCCAGAGCTCCAGGATAAGTCCCAAAATGGCCTCAGCCATTAGGAAGAAAACCTCCAGGGATTTATCCCAGTCCATAATGTCCATGAGAGGGTACTTGACCCTCTTCTGGACTGGCTCAAGTGGGACAGACATGGACTCTGAGACAAGTCAGAAAAGCTCACCAAAGGAAACCAGCCATGCTCAGTGGAAGGCTCCTCATTTGAGCTACAATTGAAGAGCTGAGTCCCTGAGGAGGCCATGGAATCCTGATCCAAATCATCCAATGAATCCTTGAAGACAGCCCTAGGCCATTGTCCACTACAGGCCTCCAGGGTATCCTAACCCAGGGTGATCCTAACTGACAACTGGCCTGGCAAACTGGTGGCTGAACAGCCACCCTCCTTTACTGAAGTGCCAACTTGTAGCTGTTGGGGTGGTGGCTCCACCCTACTAAGCAAAGAAGCCAGTGTGGAGAGCATCTACAGAACATGGATTGGTGGGGCAACCACTGGCGGATGCTAAGGGACCAAAGGACCTTGGAGTACAGCCCTGCACTGCACCACAATGGCCCACTGCTGCCAGAGGAATTCCTCATAGCACTGATGCATCCTTAGCTGGTGCCTCTCCTCACCAGATGAGGAGGAGGTCAAGAAGAGCTGATGACGGCACCTCTCAGTCGAGCGGGATCATAAGAGTGAGCACTTCAACTGCAACTTTGACTGGAACCTCAACTGTTGACTGGCAAGCCAAAAACAATAAGGGTTTTCCTGCAGTTGACCAGATATGATGCACCTACTGAAATTGAGCAACATAGGTGAAGACCTGACCCTGGATAGAGCCTGGCCCTTAGAAGGATCTACTGGGGGAACTGATCTGTCCACATTCTCTTGAGTGAGGACCAGAAGCACTGGGGTCTGCGAGTCTGACTCCTCAGCCTCATCTGACAACAGGTTGACAGGCTCAAGGAAAATCTCAACAACCTGTTCAACCAGAGCTGAGGTTGACTGGCTCAATGGTGAAGCCAAAGAGCCCTGAACCTACCTAATCTCCTTGGCCAACGGGTGCTCAATAACTGTTGAGCAGGCGGGCAAGTCAAGGAACCAAAAAGAGCTCAATCACTTCCCATCATACAACCTGCGCTGGAGATGCTTGGACTTTGAACCACAGAGGGCAGGGCTCTCCCCCAAGGTCTAGAAGGACAGGCACATGTCATTAAACTGGCCCATGAAGGACACTCAAATGCTGGCCCCAAGAAACAGTGCCAAGATTGTGGAAGTGCCCACCGTGGCAACCTCCACTTCTCCTTCAAGGGCCGCAAGTGGCTCCACAGACCTGGCCTCAGATGAGGACTTCTTGCAGCCCTTAGGGTGGTCCTTCGTATCTTTTTCCAACTGACCCAATGAGAGCCAGAGCTTCCTGTTCTCAAGGGACTCAGGAAGCATGGATAAGCACAGACTGCACTCGGCCACATCACATTGCCCGCCCAGGCAGTATACGCACATGTCATGTGGCTCTGTGACTGATAGCTTCTGCAAGCACCTAACAGAGAATTTGAATCCTGGTTTCTTGTGTTCCATTGCTGGTCCAGAGACAGAGTCAAAAGAACCACAAAAGTAGATGAAGAAAATTTACTTTTTGTTGAAAAGAAGGTTTGCCTATGGCACAGAAAATCCTAAGCAGGAGTACAAAGAAAGTGACCCCTTCTTCCAGTGGAAAGAAAACTCTGATGTCGGGGGCAGAGTCATAGGATATACTGCCTGGGTGGCAGGTGAGCTTAGCTTAAAAACATTCCAGCCAATAACATCATTCCAGTGGAACTGCCAGAGTGTGGATAAGTGAACCATGTCCATGCCCCTAGAAATAATAATATTGCTCACATAGAGGCAGAAAGGAGTTTGCTAGGATCCAGAGCTAAATATTATTTTTCTGACTTCCATGATAAATGAACTTTACAAACTAGATGTGGATGTAACCAGGTCCTGTTATGCAGAAAATAAAAAAAGTTTCAAAAAGAAGAAAAATTCAAGATGTCCCCCTTTTTGTTTTCATTTTCTCACTCTCCTGTCTACTCCTCTAACTTCCTATCTATACTAATTTTCTTGTCAGGGTGGCCAACCTGGCAATTCTTAAAGCTTTACTATCCCTGTTATCCAATTCTAGTTTGTACATCTTGATAGTAGTTATGGTAATGGGCTTTAATATAAAGAGTAACTGCCCTTAAAAGCATTTGTTAGAAAATTCAGACAAAGCAAAAGTATGTTGCTAAAGGAGCCTCCCCGCTAAGGAGCAGTGCTAACTCCCTAGCAAGTAACTTTGAAGTCCTGTTCTGGTGCTCACTCCAAGGAAATCAAAAGGAGCTGAATTTATGCAAGGACACTGAGGGCATAAAGAAGTAAGCCCTGCAGTGTCTATATTCATTCAAAAGGGGCTGTAATTGTTTAAAGAAGGTGCTGCCTTTCTGTTAAAAGGCTGAAAAATGAACAGCTGTTGGCTGAGAATTGCAGCCATTGGGGAATCCCAATATTTGTTAACTAAACACAGTAAAAACGCTGTTAGTTAGAATTACAGTATGTAAATAGGATAGCAATGTGTTTTATAAATAAAAACTGTTTTTTTTTTCCTTTGGGTTTTGCACTAGAACATCAAACTGGCTATTTATTAAAGAATCTAGAACCTTACAAGGAAACAAGATAGGGAGCGGGTCCCTCATCTGTTGCCCTTGGTTAAAGATTCTAGATTCTTTATCTTTATATTTAATATTTAGGTTACTTCTCTTTTCTCTATTATGGTTTAGTTACCTGGGTAAAGTCATCTGGGAAGCCCTTCTCATAGGGTTGGCAGCCCACAAAATGGCTGCCTTTATAGCAACCAAATGGGGGTGATGTCAGAGAGTAGGTGGAGCCAATTTCAAACTCCGCCCCTTTTGAGTACTATATAAGGCCTCCACCAGAAGACCTTGTCAGATAGGGAGAGGAAGGAGACTGGTCAGTATTTTCTGATCAGGTGAAGGAATAGAAGTGTGAATGCCTACACACTAGCTTGGAAGTATTGAATACTGAGAAGAGCAGGGAGTCTGATTGCAAGACTTGCCTGGGTTTTTGTTTACTTTTGTTTTGGTGAAAGTTAACCTATTTCTTTTCTGTAAATATTTTTTTTTTTTTAAATAAAATGATAAACGCTATGCCAGCATTTTTTTATGTACTTCATTTTTGTGACTGGTATCTGTTATTGAACCCACACGCTTACAGTGGGCAAAGCCAGAACACAATCAACATTATTAAGTCAGATAACAATACAATATTAATTAATGCTGATGCAATCAATCAGCCTCTGAGGATTTTTGTAAAAAGCTTTATACGTCTGAATATTTCCCTGATACAAATGAAAATGATGATTTTCTTAATGAGGTACCTCTTCCTGTGGTTGACTCTGATGACAGGGACATTTTTAATAACAATTTTATATTAACAAAAATAGTACATAATAATAACATGCCTAATGGAAAGTCCCCAGGACCTGATGGCTTTCCAGTAGAAGTTTATGGAAATTTAAGACATATCATAGCACCCATTTTGTAAAACCTTTTTTTTTTTCTGAGATGGAAATAAAACAGGGACTCCTCCTTCATTCAACAGTCATAAGTTCATAGATACTTTAAAAAGAAACTAGCTTACTTAACAAAATCTTACAGGCCAACCTCTTTATTAGATGCTGATTATGAGATGTTTGCAAAAATCATTTCTGCTAGATTGGCACAAATAGTACCAAAAACAATTCATGAAGATCAAACTGGCTTAGTTGAAGGGAGAAGGATGTATCATAATATCAGAAGAACAATCAATGTGGTAGATATATGCAAAGAAGATAACTCAGCAATCCTATTGTTAGGTGTCGTAAAGGCATTTAATTGAGTTCAATGGCCTTTTTTATTTAAAGTATTGGCAACATTTGAACTGGGTAATCGGTTTACTAATTGGATACATATAATATATACATATTATATATGATACCCCAGTAGCTAGAATTAAAAAAAAAACAGAATTATCTGGGGCTTTTCCTCTGTCCAGGGAGCCCAAGAAGGTTGCCCTCTTTCACCACTGTTATTTGCTTTATACATAGAACTGGCTGCAGCGATTAGATTGCATCCACATATAGCAGGTATTAGGGTTAACAATTCTTCACATGTAATCTCTATATGCAAATTATATTCTTCTATTTATTTCAAACTTTAATACTTCTTTTTGGTTTATAACTGAGTTGGTTAAGAAATTTTGTAAGTTCTCAGGCTACAAAGTTGATTGGGACAAGAGTGAGGTAATGTTATTAGGGGCAACAAGATCATTAGGCATAGATCATATATTACCAACACAAACAGATGTAATGAAATATTTGGGTTTAACATTCCTAGGGAACTAGAATAATTATTTATTTGTAATTACAAACCTTTTATAGAAAAATTAGTTACAGACTTGGAAAGATTTACCTTTAGCACTGACTGGGAGAGTTAACTTACTCAAAATGAATATTTTACCTAGATCACTCTTCTTATTCCAATCAAGTTCAAGTTAATTTTGCAACAGAAAAGGAACAAAGCCCCAGGTGCTGACTTGCTGCCCACTGAACTTTTTCATGTGAATTTTTTGTGCAAAAATCTTGCCAGCAATTTTCCCGACAATTAATGTAACTTTATCTGTTCTTGATAAATGGAATGTAGGAATAGTTTGCCCACTATTTAAAGGGGGTGATAGGTCAGATCCTACCAATTACTCTTCACAGCATCTCCCAGAAAATATATACTAGGTCCCTATCAAAGAATTTCGAGGATTGAGAACGTAATAATCATATATGAATATCAGAAAAAGCACAGGTGCCGATCACATCGACCCATTTTTTCTGAAGATTGGCTATAGGGTCCTAGCTGCGCCTATTACACATCTGTTTAACCTATCTCTGTTACAAGGCGACCTTCCTCCCATCTGGAAAACGGCACATGTCATCCCTTTGTTTAAGTCAGGTGACCCCTATGACCTAAATAACTATAGGCCTATTTCCCTTCTCCCTATCCTGTCTAAGTTATTGGAAAAAATTGTGAACACCCAGCTCAGGAACCATCTGGAATCACCAAAACTTCTCAACCCATTACAATCAGGGTTCAGAGCACAACACAGCACTACTTTCGCTTTGGCCAAAGACACTAATGATTGGCAGAGTGAGTTGGATAATAAGAATTTCATCTGTGCAGTTTTCCTGGACCTAAGTAAGGCCTCCAATACCGTTGATCTTAGTCTGCTCCTCCTTCAAACCATTGGACTGGATGCTCTTTCTCTCAGATGGTTCGGCAATTACCTTGCTGACCATTCACAGAAAGTAAAAGTGGATGGTTAAGTCTCTCCTTTAAAAGCCCTTCGGAGAGGCGTTCCCCAAGGTTCCATTTTGGGTCCCCTGATCTTTGCACTTTACATCAACAGAATTGATGCTACCATCAAAAAGGCCCACATTCACCCATTTGCAGATGTTACAGTACTTTATTCTAGCTGATCTTCCCCCCAAATGGCATGCTCTGAACTACAGGATGATTTCAATTGACTACAGACTCAGCTCTTAAAGCAGAAGCTGCTTCTAAATGCCAAGAACACAGAAGCAATGTTCTTGTCCCCCTTTCCTAACCTAGCAAACCCGGCCGCGACAGGGCTTCTCCCCCCAATTACTACAATACTGGGTGAACAGTTGGAGCACGTATCAAAATTTAAATATTTGGGGGGTTAGCTGGATTCTAGACTCTCCTTTGTTGTTCACATAGAATAGCTGATAAAGAAACTTACAGTAGAATGAGACTTGGCCTTTTCTATAGGATAAAAAATCTCCTCACCAGGAATGCAAAATTGAGGCTAGTCCAAACTACCTTTCTCTCTTTATTAGACTACGCTGATTTCCTCTACAGCCAGGGTCCTGCAGGTGCTCTTTCCAAACTTGATACGCTGTACCATAGAGCTCTAAAGTTTATAACAGGCCTTCCTTATTCCACCCATCATTGCTCCCTGTACTCGGTGGTAGGTTGGTCATCTCTTAGCTTTAGACACAGAGAAATGCTGCAATCTGGATCTACTAAAGCATCCTAAATAAACTGCCTGATTATATCTCAGACTGCTTACCTCTCTTTTCATTAAGTAAGTATGCCCTGAGAAGTGCCTCTTATATTTCGCTGAAAGTGTCCAAGGCCAAATCTTGGTTTGTTGGGGCATCTATTAGCCATGCATGGCCTCTTTTGTGGAACAAGATACAAAAGAATCTAAAAATCAATTACCCCATTAGTCTGGCAGCTTTCAAAACCTTATATACATTCCATTTCAAGGAATCCTGTGTCTGTTCCTCCTGACCTTGGTCCCTTTTCCTTCAGAGCTTCCTACTCTATTCTCTGACCTTGCCCCTACCTGGTCATGACTTTAGGTCTCTTTCTGTTGTTGACTCCACTCATTGTTGTACCCTTGCCTTCCTCCTTCACTCCCATGCCCACATCTACACTTTATATCCACTTACCCGTGACATTTTAACCCCTATTTTGGTCTGTTTATCTGTTTTTTGACTGAGCATACTCTGTACCTACTGTTCCCCCCATGTTCTGCACTTTGTATACGATACACAAATTATCTATCTGTAATTAATGTTTTTACAATCTGTACCATTTACTTGCATTTATACTGCCTTTGCTGAATTATTGTACTCATAATTGACATCGTATGTCGATCTCACCTAAATTGTAATTTGAGATACATGTACTTGAAATTGTATGTTGATCTCACCTATATTGTATTACCTATTGTTTGTCCCAGGTTCACCTTGAAAATGAGCTTGCTCAACGGTGCCCGCCTGGTTAAATAAAGATTTTGATTGATTGATTGAATATCAAGCTCGCTTCAGACACATAAGATCTACAATAGACCTTACTGCCACATAAGATTATTTAAGTTACAAATATGCAAAAATTTGAACTAAAGCACTATACATTGCATTCATTGATCTCAGATATATTATATACATATAGAAGTTGACGGCAGATAAAGACCGCAAGACCCATCCAGTCTACCCATTTTCTCTACCTTATAAATGTGCCATAGGCCTGTACCCTGTCAATGGCCCTATCTATTCATACTCATCTGTATTGCTCCCTTATGCCTATCCCATGACTGTTTGAAGCCCTGCTCTGTATTCATATCCACCACAAGCATTTGATACAGTAAATAGACATACTGTATGTTGCAAAATATACTAGAGTTATTACATTGAACTGAGATTGTTAGAAATTAAAAAAACTCTAAATAGTGATAAAGATATTCAGATAAGATATAGTTTAGAAGACCATTTATCAAAATCCTTAAGAACTGATTACTATGTTCATCAGGGTTGTATTTTGGCCCCTTTCTTTTTAATATGTATGTTATTCAACTACCAAGCTAGAATTATATAAAGACTGTTGTGCCAAAAATTATGGATACTAGAATTCCTTTACTTCTTTACACTGATGATGCTGCCCTGTTGTCATACAGTATGCTCTACTTGGCCTATAGCATGCCTTGAACATTTTTGCTCAAATGTTAGAAAAGTTGGAATTACAGGTTAACACAGATAAGAGTAATAGCTTATTTATTTTCTTCTAAGAGATCTAATAATACTTATTGGTATATCAATAACAAAAAGCTGGAGATAGTGAAAACTTATAAATATTTGGATGTCACATTAGCAAATAATTTAAACTTAAATTCTCATTTTGATTTAATTAAGTATAAAAATAACAAAGAATTTGCATGCATCAAAGAGTAGCATTGAAATATGGTGGGGATTTCTATTTGGCAACGAAAATAGTTTTTGATTCCAAAGTTTAAAGTACAAACTTTAATAGGGCAGAGATATGGGGAGCTCACAGCAGAACAGAAAATTTAGAAATAGTACAACATAGATGTCTAAGATTTATGCTAGGTGTGGGGGATTTCATACCAGCAGCACACTTGAGGTAGAAATTGGAACCCTTTCTATAAAAGTATGGCAATTGTTAGGTCTTTTCAAAATTAATCTCTAACACTTCTGAAAGACTTCCAAAACAAATCCTCTTAGAAGCATACACATATTGAATGTCAGGTAAAGGATATTATGGTTGGTTATATAATTTAAACAAGAGGATATTATGTATGGGCTGCCCTGACCTATTTAGCTACAATACTGATAGTCTCCTTATGTTGAAAAATTCATATAATAATATTTATAGATGCATTGTTGATATTGGTGTGCAACAAGACAGGGCCAGAATAAGAAATTTCCATTTATTGAATGAATATGCTTTGATTAAAACTGATTGAAAAACAGATAAGCACCTTTGTTACTGTCTTAAGTTGGAACACAGAAGAAATCTGGCAAAATTCAGATTTCAGATTTTCTCTGAACATAAGGGGTGGCATACTAAAATGCAAAATATTTGTATATGTGGACTTAAATATTCTTCTATAGGTTCACACATTCTTTTCAATCTGGCATCACCCTAAAAAACAATAGGGGATCACGAAGTAGGGACCAACATGTTATTGAACCAGGAAAGGATGAGCACTCTGACTTGGGCCAGGGGGAAGGGGTGCAGCAGCACCAAACACTTCACCAGAACATAACAAGTAGGGCAAACCCTCCCACAAAAGGAAAGAAGAAACTGATCATTGTTGGAGACTCCATGATATGTAGGGTCGAATCACAGTTAAATGGGACCAACCAAATAGAGATAGTGGTCAGACGTCTCCTTGGGGCCACAGCAAAAATGGATGCAGGTCACATAGGAAACTGCATCAGAAAGGAGTGAGACATCAAGGCCATTGTCATTCACATAGGAACTAACGATATCACGAACCATTCCGTCGAACAGGCCAAGGCGCATAGCTCAAATCTAGGGGATAGACTCACCTCTTTTTCATCCACCTTGGCCTTCTCTGAGGTACTTTCAGTACAGGAAAAGAAAAAAAGCCAAGGAAAGGTTAGGGAAGCCGAAATCACAGAACTAAACTCTTAACTTCTCACTTGGTGCTCAGAAAAGGGCCACACCTTCATCAGCAACTGGAAAGATTTCTGGGAAATGACTTCCTTTAAATTAAACGGCCTTCACCTCAACAGGGAGGGGGTAATGGCATTAGGGCAAAAACTCGATGTATTCATAGCGAGTTTAAACCAGAGGACGGGGTGGTGGTGACCAGATGGGAGCAGGAATCTAGAACCCCAGTCACCACCACCCCTAAAGCCATGTAACAGCATCTATCATCAATCACATAGACATAAACAACAGGAGCATATGAAGGTCATACAAGTTAAACAAAGTACAAGGAAACAAAGGATCAAGGATGCTGGACTCTGGAAGGCAATGATGACCAATGCCCAGAGTCTGGCTAGCAAAATCCCAGAAATCTCAGTGGCAAGAGCAGATGCAGGATTGAACTGGGTCACAGTCACAGAAACATAGCTAAACAAGAGCCACGAATGGGATGTTACAATCCCAGGTTACAAATTATTCAGGAAAGACAGAAAAGGACATGGGGTGGGGGGTTGCATTATATGTAAGGGAGAACATAAAAGCTATGGAGGTCCAAAGGTCCCAAGATGAACCCGAGGTACTCTGGGTCACTCTCAAGCCAGGCTCATGTTCAGCCCTCGGACTAGAAATGATATGCAGGCCTCCCTCACAAGGGGGCAGAAGGAGACAAAGCAATGCTTGAAAACATACTAAAGACAGGTGAAAAAGGAGAAGTCGTGCTGATGGGGATGTCAACCTCCTGGATGAGGACTGGAACTCCTGCACAGCATCCACAACTAAGAACATAAATTTCCTAAACACCTTGGGAGGGGATGGACATAATCAGCTTGTCATGATCCCTACTAGAGAAGACAGTTCTAGACCTGGTGCAAACAGCAGCAAGGTCCAGAAGGTGGAGGTGAGGTGCCATTTGGGGTCAAGTGACCACAAATCTGTCTGGTTCAAGGTGAAAAAGGCCAAGGAAACAAGTCACACCAAAATATGGGCCATAAGAAGAACAGACTTCGATCTGATGAGGGATATCCTCAAAAGGAAGGCAAAAGGAGGGGTAGAGGAATGTTGGATAAACATAAGAGAAGCACTAGGGGAAGTTACTGCTAAATACTCCAGCCTAGTCAGTAAGATGAAGAGAAAAAAAATCTGCTATGGTTCACAAAGGAGGTGACAACTGCAGTGAGGGAAAAGAGACTAGCATTCCAAAGATACAAGGGCTCAAACAGCAAAATAGATAGGGAGACACACAAGTGCAGCTTGAAGGAGGCAGGAATGGTGATCAGAAAAGCAAAGGGGCAGACTGAGGAAGACATAGCACGGGGGATTAAAGGAGGTAATAAGACCTTTTTTAGGTACATAAGTGACAAAAGGAAAAACAAAAGAGGCATTGTCAGGCTCATAAGCAGGGATGGGAGGAGGGTAGAGGAAGACAGTGAAAAGGTAGAAGTCTTAAATGAGTACTTCTGCTGAGTCTTTACTAAGGAGGCACCTGGTAACAGACCTACCCCAAAGGGGGACAGAAGTCACCTAGGGTGAATGGGCACAAGCCCATTCACAATAGAGAGGGTAAGGACAGAATTAAAAAAAATAAAGGTAGATAAAGCCATGGGGGCAGATGGATTCCGCCCATGCATATTGAGAGAACATAGTGATGAATTGGCAGCACCACTAGCAGATCTTTTTAGCAGATACTTGAGAGAAGGGACAGTTCCCCAGGACTGGAAAAGAGCAATAGTGGTTCCCATACACAAGAGTGGTAGCAGCGAGGAGACAGGAAACCACCGCCTGGTCAGCCTCACCTTGGTGGTGAGTAAAATGATGGAGTCACTGCCCAAAGAAAAGATACTAGCATTCCTGTAGGAATCTGGACAACTGCACACCAAGTAGCATGGCTTCACAATGGGAAGGTCCTGCCAAACTAACCTGATCCAGTTCTTTGGCTCAGTTACTAGGGCTGTGGACCAGAGGGAGCCGTTGATGTTATCTACCTTGACCTTGGCAAGGCCTTCGACTCTGTATCACACAGAAGGCTGCTAAACAAACTCAACCATACAGGAGTGGGGCAGGAAATGCTAGCATGGGTGAGTAGCTGGCTTGAACAAAGAACTCAATCCATGACAGTAAATGGGGCAGCATCAGGGGATAGGGAGATGACAAGCGGGGTGCCACAGGGGTCCGTTCTTGGACCGTTACTCTTTAATATCTTCATCAGAGATATCACGGAGAAGTTGAGTGGGAAGGTGTGCCTGTTTGCAGATGACACAAAACTCTACAACAGGGTGGATACTGCACGGGGGTAGAGCAAATGAAAAGTGACATACTCAGGCTGGAACATTGGTCCAACTTGTGGCAGTTGAAATTCAATGTAAAAAAGTGCAAAGTTATGCATCTGGGAAGAAGCAACCCAGAGACAGACTACTACCTGGGAGGAGAGAAATTAGCAACCACCCATCAGGAGAGGGATCTAGGGGTTATCATATCAGACAATATGAAGGTAGGCAGACAATGCGAAAAGGCAGCAAATAAGGTCAGCAGGATGTTGGGATATATAGGAAGGGACATCACAAGTAGAAGAAAGGAAGTTATCCTGCTGCTGTACAGGTCCCTGGTGAGACCCCACCTTGAGTACTGCGTCCAGTTCTGGAGACCTTATCTCAGGAAGGACATAGATAGATTGGAGACAGTACAGAGGAGGGTAACACAAATGATATACAGTCTCCATAAGTTGCCATCCGAAAGCAGGTTACAGGAACTCGACATGTGCTCCCTGGAACAACGCAGTGATAGAGGGGACATGATTGAGACATTCAAGTTTCTGAAGGGTATAAACAGAGTCTCCACCCAGGAGCTCTTTATGGTCAATAGCACCAGTAGGACAGGAGGACATGAGATGAACTTGAGGGGAGGAAGATTCAGGGGCAACAAGTGAAGGTTTTCTTCACAAAGAGGGTGGTTGGCCCATGGAATGGTCTACCGGCTGGAGTCATTAACTCCAAAACAGTAGAGAAATTCAAAGCAGCTTGGGACAGACACAAGGGGGTTGTCTCACAAAAATTTTAAAGGGGGAGTAGGGCTCAGGGCAGACTAGATGGATCTTTGGTCCCCATCTGCCATCAATTTCTATGTTTCTATGTAATTGTCCAAACTTGGATACTTTAAGAAATAAATGGATTCTCCCTTTACTGCAACAAAGAAAGTTAGCAAACCAAAAAGATAACTTTATCTGGCTTTTGTCTTCACAAGAGGGTATAGTCAGCTTTGCTGTGGCACCCCTTCTCACTGGCATTGAGCTTTTTTAATCGATGAAGTACTGTACTGTTACTGTGCTTTATTCCTTGTTCTATTTATTGTATACTGGTTGCACAACTTGTAATTCAATGAATAATGTAAAAAAAGGGGGTCCTAATTGTCTATGCACTTTTAAGATATTTTTATGAAATAATGGAATGAGAAGTATCGGTATTGTAATTTTTCCTTTTTACTCTTTTAGATGTAGAAATGTAACTGTATGTGACAGTGTCTTTGTATATGCTTTGGCAACAACTTTTTGGGTAAGCCTAATAAAATAAACTTGAACTTATTCCACTCACTCCCAATTGTACTGGGCATTTTTTTTTTTTTGCTTTATTAAATCAACATATCAGAATTTATTTATAGAAATCTCACTGTCCAAAGGAGGGCAAAGCCAATTTTAGCTGTCCATTTTTTTCCTTTTAGTACCTGGCAGCTTAAATTGAGTCTGCATTTTCTTGCTTTCATGATGAAGTTGCTCTCCCATCTTGTTTTCATTTGCAACTGAGAGCTCTTTCTTATAGTTGTCTTAATTGCCTTTTTTTATTCTTAAGAAAGTATTTTCTTTTCTTCTTTGAAAACTTTTTTATTTAGAAGTTACACAAGGATTTATAAACAGTTACATAGAAAAGTGTTTTTTTAATACTGTTATTTGATTGCACATTTCATTGCACATATGATTCAGCATTAATCTGAATTTTTTTACAGTAAAGACTAATAAATGTTATATCAGAATTACTTCTAATAAATATATATATTTAAAAAGCAAAAAAGGTGTATCTTCTCCACGCCGTCACCCTACATGCATAAATTTCTTTTAGTATGCTTTTATAATCAAAACAATTTTCAAACTAGAGAGTATCCAAAAATAATTTTCTCCATTCTCTTATGGAAAAGGTTATTGAACATTAATCTCTTCCAATATTTTAAAATCATCTTTTTAGTTGACATCATGGCTGCATTAATTAATAGCATCTCCTTTTCTGAAAAAATGAAATGGCCTTTTAGATCTAAACTTGGAAAAAGGACCAAGGTGTAGAAGGGCATCTCCCTTTCCAAAATCCTGATTAAAATTTCATATGTATTTTTCCACTAATATTGTATTAAGGGACAATACCAAACAGAGTGTGAAAAATGTGTGTCCACTTGGTCACAATGACAACATTTTGTGGAATCAGTCATATGCATTTTGAATAATCGAACAGGTGTATAATGAACTCTGTTTAATATTTTATACTGTATTGTTTTACTTCTGGTACATTTATGTGTACTAACTGAAGAAGGCAAATTTTCCCCATACTGATTACAAATCTGTTCAGCTAAGTCCTGTTTCCATTTTGTTTTGATATGTTTGTAACATTTTTATGTTTCTTGTCTTTCTGTATATCCATGCAAATACTTCTTTATAGTTACATCCCAATATGTTTGTAAGTTTGTTTTCAAACATTTCCAATGAACTGGGAGGAAGGGGCTTTCCTACCTGTCATACGTTTTCTTAAAAAGATCCTTTAATTGTGTATATCTGAAGTGTTCAGAGTCTTTTTTTTTTGTATACTTTATTTCTACACCCTGTCCTCGGGGCATTTCTCAGGGTCTCCCTTGATATCCGCCACACTCAACCGCCCACCTGAATGGACTGCTCCGGGTGTACATTGAGTATGCAAGATCTGGGGCTCTCCTGACCCCAAGGAGAGGCCCCCAGACCTCAGGGAGAACCGGAGAGTCAGCCGGTGTTGGGCGTGTGGTGGGTCAGCTTGCTAGAGATTGCCATCGCCTCAGCCGAGGGCAGAGGGATTTTCTTAGGATTTCTCCCCTTGAGGCACGGACATGCAATGATGTCCCGCCCAGCATGCACGTGCTCCCGCATGCACCCATAAGATGTCTGTTGATGCTCCAATCCCCATGCCTTCTGCATCATGCACTGCAGTGCCCCCAGCCTCCGCCAGGGGTTACCAGCGCACCAGAAGATCCCTTAACCCACCCCAGGAGTAAGAGAGCTGTCCACAGATGCTCAATCTTAGTCCTCCCCTGCTGACCCGGGCTCATTCCCAAACCCGGGTCGCCGGCGTGGTGCAAGATATGGCATCCAGCGCCTCAACCCTCAGCACCACTGGGCCAAAGTGTTCAGAGTCTTGAAAATGTCATTGTCTCTTACAATCATTCCATGATTTAAATTTATATAATTCCATCAAATGGTTCCACCTATAAATTAATTTGTTTGCCCAGGACTCGAACTTAAATGTGTTATTGTTTGTTAAAAATTGTGAATTATACCAAATGTTACTAAACATACTCATATTAGTTTTGATTTGTACTCTTTTGGAATGCCTTTGTAACTTAAGCTATATTTTGTGTTATGTCAATTTGAATGTTCCTAAATTTGGTTGGGATAAAAATACAGAGACTCCATAGTCATCTTTTTTGGGGTATTTATATAGGACCATTTTGGTACTTTTTTGATAAAAAAATTATATATGATCATTGTTTTGGTATTATTTGTTTATCCTCCTGCCAGCCTAGCCAACCACTCCTTCAGGTGCCCAGGCCCACCACCACACTACCCCATCTGCCATCCACTGCCCCTCATCATGCCACCCCCCCCAGCCAACCTGACATATCCATTTGCCCAGGGGGGACACCCTCCCATGGTCACAACCAGGAAGGGAGACTTTCAGTGCCGAAGGCACTTCTATCCTTGCCAGGGGTGGCGAGGGTGCAACATGGGCTTCCCTGGCTGTCATGGCAATGGGAGGCTGGACCGCCATTATCCAGATGGTTAGGTAGAGCATATTTCTGTTTTCTTCCCCCTGCCCACTCAATTGCATGCCACAGCATCCTGGCCAATTGCACATGCGACAAGTGGTCACCCACACCGCAAAGTGCAAGATGCCAAAACTGGCTGCCAAAGGGTGGTGCAAACTTGCCCCCCCCAGAGGAGAGCTTCTGCAGAATGCTCTTGAGCCCTTCCTGCTGGCCCCCACTCCAGTCGTCCCTGGCTCAGACATGAACCTGGATCACCAATGTACTAGGTGATCCCCATCACCCAGTGCCATAGGGCCAGCGCATATGATCATTTTTAATATTATGGCACACCAATTCTCCATATTCCTTGGGAAAGCACAGTTTTATTCAGGCTATCCTGGTCTTACCATAATTCCATATAAAGTCCTTCATTGTTCTCTTGATAACTATAAACCATATTGGTGAAATTTCAGTAAGTATGGCTTGTAATGTGTAAGATTTTAAGGTTACTATGAAAATTGTTATTAATTGGATCTTACCCCACATAGAACATTTCATTTTCCTCCAGTTTAGCAACCTGTCTGACTTTTTTAAGGATTTCATTATGATTTTGCTGGAACATGTTTTTTTGTGGGTAATGTTAAATTAATTCTGAGATATTCCATTTGGTGTCTGTATAGTAAAGTAAAAATAATCGATGTCTCGAGCCGTTGAGATTTTAACTGAGATTAATTCTGACTTGACTTCATTTAAGCAATAACCAGAAATGTTAGAATAGCGTTTAATCTCTCATTTAACTTCTTCTACAGTATGTTACTTCCTGGTTCTGTTAATGATAATAGTATATCATCATCATAAGCATTTAACACGTATGTATGTTTACCTAGGTTTATGCATTTATGATGTCATTAGTTTGAATTTTGTTTAAAAATAGTCCATACATGAGAGGTAGACAAGGGGCAACCTTGTCTGACTCCCCTACCTATTCTGAAACGTTGTGTTAAATTACCACTTATTTTTAATTTTGCATTTCTGTGAGTTATATAAGTCTTTTACCATTTTGACATATGAAACTGGAAACCCTAAATGTGTTAGGACCCTTATAATTTAATTCCATTCAATCATGTCAAAAGCCTTTTTGGCTTCTAACAACAGTGCGATGGCATCGAAGCCAGCAGAGAAGGCATAGTCTAATAAAAATTGCACTTTGTGTAATCCATCCTGAATTGTCCTGCCAGATAAAAAGTCACTCTGATCATGGTGGATTATTTTTTCAGTATATTGTATTAACCAATTGTTCAGAATCTTGGTAAACATTTTATAATCAGTATTTAATAAGGAAATAAGCCTATCATTTTCAGCTCCTTTTTCATCTTTCTTTAGTTTTGGTAATCAAATGATATATGCATCCTGATATAAATGTGTAATTTAGCCTATTTCTTGTATTTCCACAAATACTTTGTGTAAGGAGGAATCAGTTCTTTTCTGAATTTTAAAAAGAATCCTACTGTCAAACCATCTGGACCTGGTGTCTTCTCCCCTCAATCTCCTCTTCAATTGTTTCATCCAGCATATCGTGAAATTCAGGCATCTTTTCCTGGGTAAAGAGTTTTTATAGTATTCTAAAACCTTTTGGATGGAAACATTACATTCAGATTTATAAAGATTACTATACATGTCATGATCACAGATGACCTGAAATCATCCACGCAGACCACTAAAGCAGTGGGTAAGGCTAGGGGGATGTTGGGGTGTATTAGTAGTGATATCACAAGTCAGAAAAGAGGGAGGTAATAATCCCTCTTTACAAGACACTGGTTAGGCTCTATCCGGAGTACTATGTGCAGTACTGAAGGCCACACCTTCACAAGGACATTAACAAAATGGAGGCTGTCCAGAGAAGGGCAACAAAAATGGTTCAGGGACTGCATCAGAAAACATATGAGGACAGATTAACGGAGCTCAATATGTATACCCTAGAGCAAAGGAGGGAGAGAGGTGATCTGATTGAAACATTCAAACACCTTAAGGGCATTAACAAGGTGAAAGAGTCTAACATGTTTCAATCTAAGAAAAATAGCAGGACAAGATGACACAGCATGAGATTAGAGGGAGGCTGATTAAGGGGTAATGTGAGTAAGTTCTTTTTCACAGAAAGGGTGGTGGATGCATGGAACGGCCTACCTCAGGAAGTGGTGGATATGAATACAGTGCAGGGCTTCAAACAGTCATGGGATAGGCATAAGGGAGCAATACAGATGAGTATGACTAGATAGGCCATTGACAGAGTAAAGGCCTATGGCACATTCAGAGTGGTGAGACCCCGAGGAGGACATCAAAGACTCCCCAGGCTTGGAGCATTGCTGCTGCTCCAGAAGGGCAACGTTTGCTCCATGAGGAACTCACAAAGCTGCTGAAGCCTTTGACATTTGGTGGCCTTGTTGAACCGCTTACAGAGGATACAATCCCGGGTGTCATGTTCAGGAAAAAGGCCCGAACACAAATGTCGTTAGGGTCCTCTGCAGCAATTCTGTGACCACAGGTACACTTTAGGAACAAGGGATCTGAAGATATCAGTAGATGAACCCATTTAGAATGAATGTTTGGTCAGCAGAACTCTTCATCAATGACTGGAAAGCAGAGCTCCGAAGGCATGCAAGTCATGGTTGAAAAGAACTGAGGAGTGGCTGGGACCCCTGCCTTTATACATGCCATACAGACATCATGTGGTAATGTTAGGAGTAGGTCCCTGGGTCGACTGCTAAGAAGACATCCAGAGGAAATGATGCCTGTGGCTGATATCCAATGTGTTATGACCTGTTGCAAGAGAGTGTCTCAAAGAAGATCTATATGGAACAAATGTGACACCCTAACACTGTGCCAGCAGCACACATCTACCCCCAGGGCTCCACATACACTACAGGATGAGCAGTACAGGGATTGGGATAGCACACAGTCACAGTGGCCATGTGTTGCCCAGGTAACCAAGGCCGGGGCACATGGATACAGCCCAGCAACACAGTGGGCCATCAAAACACTACCCACATCCTGCACAGTGGATGGCAGCAGGAACACAGATGGTCACATGTGTGGTGTCACCGATGAGAGCCGGGGGTGTCACTCCCACAGCTATGTGGCACACACAGGTCACACAGTGACAGGGTGACATGGGCCAGTATGATTGGATGGTAGGCAACAGCCAATGTTGAACACTGGATAATGACAACACACAGCCACGGACAGCAGTGGATGCGACACAAGGTGAGTGATGTGTGGTTAGGCACCTCCACACGCAGTGTCTGACGTAAGAACCCTAGAGCTGCCCACCACTGCTATGTACATGCCACAATACACACCAGGCAAGGATATGCCCTGCCCTGCACACAGAACACAGCTACAGACATACCAGTAGTCAGCACTGGTGGAACTGGGAACAACATAGTTCCATATTGGACCCATAACACACCATAGTGGCATAGCAGGGTTGCACAGCACTGGTGCAATGTACGACACATGGTATGCGAGGGTGACTGGAGGGGATATTGACCAATGGATGTCAGCAGTGCTACGCAAATATATTGCACAGCATGGGGGGGGTTGTTGGGTGGTGCAGGGGCATACACGTCAGTGACCACACAACAGGGAGAGACACAGCAGTGGGTGCAACATGTCCAATGGCCCCCTGGCATACTCTGCATGGGTGGTGGAGGTGGCCTGTGACCATGTCCAGACACACCAGACATTGTGGGGTACACTGGGGCCATCAGCGGCAAATAACCGGCCAACAACACAACACTGCCACCACATGTGTGCGTGATATGCGTTGCATGTGCATGCACATACAACATGCCACAGACCACAATGGGCAGAGCAGATTCCCTATGACCCCATAGTGCATACAACAACACATGCAGATTCATCTGATGCCCTGCATGGTGACAGCCTTGCCGCGCTCCGCTGCCTGGTCTGCCTCGCCTGGTCCTCCTCATGGCTGCGGGTGTCCCGCTGTGCCTGCCTGACCGCCTCCCTGTCTGCAATGGAAACACAATAACAGAGACACAGCCAGCATCATGCAGTAGCACATCTGTCACTCCCCACTACACCCATGAGCAATGCAGGTATGTGAACAACAACAACCAAACACCCACATGACAATACACGTACCTCCACCTGTGGCTGGCAAACAGTGTACAACTGCAGAGGCGCGACATAGGGCTGTACATCCCCCCCATCACCAGGGTCCACACAGTACAGTGATGGGTGATGGTTCACGCTGGACATGGGTGCACCATGGAGTCTCTGCGAAACCATGCGGCGGGCCCCCAGATGCATGCTGTGTGTGCCAGGTACATGGCACGTGTATTGTGGACCATGCCCAAGAGGACAGCCTCCATGGCCGGCATCCAGCATGGGGTGCACCAACAGTGTGCATCACAGGCACCCTACATGAGTGATGGACACTGTACCTGGTGTGCATCCATGTGCGTCATACAGTGGACACCCATGCCTGCACATTGGCAATCATGTGTGCCACACACTGGACTGTGTGGCACTGATGTAGGTAGCCATGTTCCAACACTGTCAGCAGGTGTTGCCCACAGTGTTACAGTCCTTGGGACATACTGCTGTGCACATGCACCCTAGTGGGATTGGGCCCAGACAGTGGCGGATACAGCATACTGTACTGCACCACAGTGTACCAAATCCAGTGTCCACTGTGGATGGCATACCACCGTCCACATGGACAGTGTCTGCCACAGCCATACACCTGTCAGAATACAGTAAGAAGAATGGGACACCTGGATAACATACCTGGGCATGGCACTATTCCCTGGCACACCATTGCATGTAGCATGTCCATCTGTGCCCTGTCCCTCTGACCCCTTTAACGGTGATGGCACTGTTCCCCCATCCGGGGGTGCCAGTCCACCTGGTAAGTGTGTGGCAATGTCTGCCCAGACCTGAGCCCTGGCCACGTCCAGTTCCTCTTGTCTGAAGAGCTTGCCTTCCCTGGGGACCACTAGGTCCACCAGGTTGGCCAGCTCAGTCCCCTCCCACCTCTGGGAGCGTGGGCTGGTGGCTGATCTGTGTCTGGCACGTGACACTACTCTGAGTGTTGCAGCAGTTGTACTTCCTTCTGCATGTTTTAGCAGGCCTTTGACCCTTGCCATTGCATGAATGGGTACACATGGTCAGCCCCGTGCAGCTGGCGTGTGCGCCATTACAATGCACAATATAGTTACCATGGCACATTGCCACACATGCAGGGTAGTGACTAGCCATGCATGAAACAGAGGTCCTGCCACCTGCATCCATGCGTATGCGGCAGTGCCATGACACTGTATTGTGAAGGTCGGCTTCCGCAATGACCCAAGCCATCCATACCACACACGTCACAGCCCATACGCCATACACACCTGCCACGCACGTGCGCCACACGGTTACATCTGCATGATGCACCAACACTGATGTTGGTGATCTGCACCCATATGATGTAGTGATGCACTGCGGCTATCACACATTTGCTTGTGGAAATGCGCATTGTGGTTCCATGGGGCACACAGAAATGCGCGATGCACACCGGGATGCGCTCAGTGCAACTTTGCAATATTCAGCCAGGTTATGCAAATAGCCTCACTGCACACAGTCTGTGTCCAATCCACACATTTGCTTCTCATTACTGGAATGTATTCAGCCCATTTGCATGCACTGTGCCACATGACCAGCCCTGTGCCACCCCTCTGCACAGGTGACCGAGAGGTATTGCAGCCTTGAAGGTGGACTGTTTGTTATGATACTGTGTGTCTGTCCTTGAACTGTGCATGGTTTCACAGCACATGCCACTGATGCTGTACCTAGTCCTATCCCTGTTTGTTTGTCCCACAAGCACCAGTATGGAGTCTGAGTCTGGCAGACGACGACATCCAAATTTCACAAAGGAAGAGCTGAAGGCCCTCATTGAGGCCTACGTTTTGCGGGAGGACCTCCTGAGTCAAAAGACTAGGACCCAGAAGGAGTGGGCACAGGGCTGGAAGGAGGTGGTAGAGGCTATAAATGCACTGGGGAAGTAAAACTGAACACCACAGGAGTGCATTACATGGATTAATGGTGCCCATCACTGCTGCAAGGAACTACTGGCCCAGGTCCATGCCTCCCGCCATGCTACCAATGGGGGACCATTCACAATCCCGGCCATGACAACAGAGGAGGCTCTCATGGCCATGACACTCAGTCGTCTGGCTGTGAAGGGCATAGCCAGTGGTGGATTTGATACTGTAGGTGGGCTGTCGTTGCACTGTGAGTATGCATGTTACAGGTCATGTCCGGTCCTGCATATAGTGTTGACAACTTGCGCGTGGCATGTCATCCATTCATTGTAGCACTGTGTGGTCACAGAGCTGCGGACACTGTGTGGCTGTGCATGCCAGTGGTGTAGGCCAGCATGATCACTGTACACAGATGTTTACAGCCTTGCTGGGTGTTTTTACCAGCCGTTTACCTTCCTGTATACAATCACATGCACAAGTGTGTCTGCCATACCGCAGACCTCTGGGTGTTGTGTCTGTATCAACCTCTATGTTGTATGGTGTGGATTTGTGTACAGCCTGTGCAGAAGTTTGAAGGTACACCTGATGACTGCTATGCAGTCATCCAGGGCCTGCACTGGGGTGTGTGTGCAAGTTGGGGGGGGTGTTAGGTGCGTCTACCAACTGGCAGTATCTGGCCACACGCATGGTGCCTGACAACCCCTCCGTGCAACATAGCATGTCTGCCATGTGTCCCGCTCACATTGTCATGCCTGTGTGTATTACCACCTGCACACCTGTGACAAGTATGTACACCTCCCTGTATCTGTTACAGTTCTGTTGCTAAGGGCATGCAACCTTAACTGTGCTCTCACCCTTTGTTTCCACAGCACCAACATATCTTGGCACAGGTGCGACTTCACAGGTATGGCCACATGGACAACAGAGCAACGTACCTGTGGCCACGGCATTGGACAGTATGGTGGCCTTCACTGTGGACCGACTCACACAGTGGTTGGGGGATGGTGATTATGTTGATGATGCCATCTCCCTGTTGGGGCTTGATCTACTTGATTCCCTGGATGTGCTCACCTCAGACACAGACGACAATGACATCACCCAGATCGACAGTGTCATCCCCGACATGGTCCCCCATGTAGAAGTGATGGATGCCACACATGCTGCACATGACACCAGTAGCCATCTAGGGCCATCCCATGCGCAGCAGGTGGGTCACTGCTTGCAGTCTGACATGGCACAGTTTGGGGGCAGCACGGAACAGCCTGCTGAAGTGTGGGCAGGGGGCATTGCCACCCTGCAATAGGTTACTGGTGACCAGCAACAGCCTGACTGGGCACATGGTCAGGCAGCCCCAGCGCACAGGGTGTGTGCACACACCACATCCCTAGGTCCACATCAGACAGCTGTGCGGCAGCCACAGGATGTGGTGGTCATACAACAAGCCACAACCCCTCCTGCTTGGTAGCACCCTCCCCCGCCCAACAACACATATTCCTGGACGATGAGCTGCTGGAACACATGAGGCTATGGAGGGCCTCCGTGGAGAGTCAGGTGGCATTCCATGTAGCTGTGCAGGGGTTGCAGGGGCAGGTATGGCTCCTTGATGAGCAGGCAATGGTCCACCATTCGGAAATCATAGGGTCGATATGCCTCCTGTGCGCAGACATCACTGCAGGCTTTTCCAGTGTTGTGCAGGTCATACAGGAGGGCTGTGCAGTATTGGCTACCTGTACTCACCATAACACATGCCGCATGCAACATCCGCACCACCACCCCAACACAATGAGTCCGCAATGCCTTTGAAACCCTGTCCTCTGCCCTTGCACCACCATCCACCCCTGGCTTAAATGTGCAGTTCTCAATGTCCACCTCAACGTGTAGCAGTTCTCAGTCCCATGGTTCAACCCCCTTAGGGGTGAAGCCCTCACCCCATGTGGTGCAGGGAACACACTGGAGTCGCCCGTGGTGTGGGGTGCCATGCACGTGTCCGTGGTGGACGCATACATGCACACTGAGGTGTCCGGGGCCCTGTTGGCCTGCCAGTGATGCCTCACAGCCAGTGGTGGGGACCATCTGCCCAGTCATGTTCAGGGGCTGTGCTGTCCACACGTTCACACAGTGTTCACACATATACATACATACATACACACAAATGCACCCACCCACCCCGTGGCATTGTCATGATGTTTGGGTGGTATCTGGGCCATTGATGTGGGCCATGGTGTCATGGGAGCAGCACTGGTGTGACGAGTGCACCTGTGGCCTATTGCTGTGGGATTGTACCAATGGTCTGTCTCTGACCCATGCCATTTCACCATCCACAACCACCTGTGTGCATCCTTGGCATTGTTGCCCCTCCTGTGGTGTGGACATGTGTGCATGTGACCTGGGCACACCTGTCTGCACATCACACTGGGGTGAACAGTTCACACAGCATCACCATGGGGTGCACTATGCTCCCACATCTCTTGTGCCTGTGTGCATGCCTACAATGTCACGGATGCCTACATTACTCACCTTTGGGGTCCAAAATGCTCCTGCACAATGATGTCCCTGTGCCCCCATCCTCTCAGGGCCAGTCTTGGGTCCCTCCAGTCAAGCACTGGCTGCCAACCCTCATCCTGTGGCTCCTCATCCTCCGGACTGTCACCCTCAGGGACCTGGATAATTATTCCAAGGTCAATGGCCATGTTGTGTAGCATGCAACAGGCCAGGAATATGCCACAGGCTTTGTCTGGGCTATACTGTAGGGCACCATGAGAACTGTCTAGGCATCTAAACCGCATCTTTAACATGCCAAACACATGCTCAATGATGTTCCTTGTTGTGATGTGTGCCTCACTGTACCTCTCACCTCAGCTTTGGATGTGGGCCACAGTATAGGGGTGAGCAACCATGGCCGGATGGGTAGGCACTGTCACCTGTATGGAGGAAGGAGATATATTAGTCTACAGTACACATCCATGGCGGTCTGCACCCCACCAAGCCCTGTGTCTGCTGGTTACCCTAGTCAGCAATTTATACTGGACACTGTTTACCACTTGCATACATCTGCGCATGGCTCTCTGGCACTTTCCCAGCTGTCAGGTGTCCACTGTCACTTCCACTGTGGCCTGTATGGCATTTCCTCTGTGGTGCATGGCTACAGCATGGCCTGGTTGTGCCACAGGGTACTGTCCCTTTCCAATGAATCACAGTGTTCTACCCCTCACAGTGTCACAGGCCCCCGCTGGCTGGCAGCATCCCTGTTGCCTGTGCCTGTTGCAGTCCACTACATGTATGGCCAGCCAGCTTAGTTCTCACATCTGTCCAGTGTCAGTCATTTTTCAGTCCTCTCTCTGCCTCCCTCTCCCCATCCCGTGTGTCACATGGCTGGCAGCCATTACAGCGGAACTTTCATACTGGGCCAACCCTTGC
This sequence comes from Neoceratodus forsteri, assembly GCA_016271365.2. Lineage (NCBI taxonomy): Eukaryota > Metazoa > Chordata > Ceratodontiformes > Ceratodontidae > Neoceratodus > Neoceratodus forsteri. The sequence goes on from CM028131.1 coordinate 1,047,354,105, forward strand.
ACAGTCAACAGCAGTGCACTATGCGGCCATGTGGGCACATTTTTTATGGGGGTATGTGCCACTCATCCACAAGATGGCCACTGGGTATCTCCCTGGACTCAAAGCACAGGCACAGGGATGACTGATACCAGACATAGGCATCATGTGCACTCCCAGGAAAGTGGGCACAGACATTGGTGATGCACCCTGTGGCATCGCACACCACTTGGTGGTTTAGGGAGTAGTATTCCTTCCTGTTTATAAACACCTCCTTGTCACCACCAGATGGTGCTCAGATTGACACATGGGTGCAGTCAATGGCCCCTAGCACACCTGGCATTTGTGCAACCCTGTGGAAGTGCTGCATTGTTTCTGTATGCTCCACTGCTGAGCTAGGGAATTGTATGAACTCACTAACATGGGGCAGCAGAGCGGTGAGGAACTGTGTGAGGAGACAAGACATGGCTGACTGAGTGATGCCAGCAGTGTTACCCACCAGTATCTGAAAGGTGCCTGTGGCAAGCAAGCATAGCTCTGCTGTCACCTTTGTCTCCACCATCATGGTGTGACTTCTGTGTGTGGGTGCCTGAAGATTTTCATGAAGCAGCTCACAGAGTTGTCTCAGAATTACAGACTGGTTAGCTTGACAGCCAATATCAGGAAACTCCTTCTGGCTATGATTAAAGAGTAGCTTGTTGACATTCCAGAGTCCCATAGATCCCAGGACAGCAAGCAGCATGGCTTTGTGAAGACACAGTCCTGACAAATGAACCTCATGTACTTCTTCAGTTTCATGTCACAAGCACTGTACAAGGTCTATGGGCTGGATGTCCTGTACCTGACCGTTAGTAAGGCCTTTGATTTTGTGATCCACAAAAAACTATGGGACTTGTGTGTTAGGGAAAAAAGTCACTAGAAGGGTGAGGAATTGGCTTAAGGGAAGAATGCAAAGGATGGTACTGAATGGTGCATACTCAGGTTAGGGGTGCTACAAGTGGGGTCCCACAGATGTTGGTCCTGGACCTGGTGCTTTTTAGTGTGTTCATTTGCAACATAGGAAAGGGGAATCAGGGTAAGATGTGACTATTTGCAGATGACTCCAAGATCTTTGGAACACCAGACAGTGAAGAAGATGGAAGAGAACTGAAAAGAGATGTGAGGAAACAAGAACAGTGGTCCAAGATTTTGCAACTGAAATTCCATGCCAAAAAGTGCAAGGTTAAGTATTTTGGCAGGGGCAATCCAAAAAAATTTATATTGGGGGGGGGGGCATTTGGAAAATACCTCAGAAGAGAAGGATTTAGGAGTTATATATAATTAGTGATCAACTCAAGACCAGATTCCGGATGCTAGGATGCATAGGTAGGGCCTTTTCAGATAGATGCAAAGAGGGGATATTACCTCTGTACAGGCCTCTGGTGAGGCTGCATCTGAAACAATGTACACAGTTTTGGAACCTCCACTAAAACAAGGAGGAGGAATGCTTGGAGTCGATCCAAAAGAAACATAGAAACATAGAAACATAGAAGTTGACGGCAGATAAGGACCGCAAGGCCCATCCAGTCTGCCCATTTCTTTTTCTACCTTATAAATGTGCCATCGGCCTTTGCTCTGTCAGTGACCTATCTATTCATAGTCATTTGTATTGCTCCCTTATGCCTATCCCATGCCTGTTTGAAGCCCTGCACTGTATTCATAGCCACCACTTCTTGTGGTAAGCTATTCCATGCATCTACCACCCTTTCTGTGAAAAGAATTTCCTCACATTCCACCTTAATTGGCCTCCTCTAATCTCATGCTGTGTCCTCTTGTCCTGCTATTTTCTTATATTTAAGCATGTTAGACTCTTTCACCTTGTTTATGCCCTTAAGGTGTTTAAATGTCTCGATCATATCACCTCTCTCCCTCCTTTGCTCAAGGGTATACATATTGAGCTCCGTTAATCTGTCCTCATATGTCTTCTGATGCAGTCCCTGCACCATTTTGTTGCCCTTCTCTGGACTGCCTCAATTTGAGTTAATGTCCTTGTGAAGGTGTGGCCTCCAATACTGCACGCAGTACTCCAGATGGGGCCTAACCAATGTCTTGTACAGAGGGATTATTACCTCCCTCTTACGACTTGTGATACCCCTACTAATACACCTTAACACCCCCTAGCCTTACCTACTGCTTTAGAGGTCTGCTTGGATGATTTTAGGTCATCAGTGATGATGATGCCCAAGTCTCTTTCTTCCTTTGTGACTGCTAGCAACTCCCCTCCCAGCCTATAAGTGGCTTCAGGGTTTCTCTTCCCTATGTGCATAATTTTGACTTCTTTGCATTAAATCCCAGTTGCCACTCTTCTGACCATTTTGCTAGTTTATCCAGATCTCTTCTCATTCTGCCCACCCCATCTGGATCATCTACTCTGTTGCAGATCTTGGTGTCGTCTGCAAACAGACAAGCCTTACCCTCTAGTCCATCTGCGAGGTCACTAATGAAGATGTTGAATAGGACCGGCCCCAGGACTGATCCCTGAGGTACCCCACTTGTGACTTGCATCTCTTCTGACTGTATACCATTTACCACCACTCTCTGTTTTCTGCCAGTCAACCAGTTTGCCACCCAGTTGACCAACTTCTGACCCACCCGAGCCTACCTAGCTTATTTATCAATCTTCTATGTGGAACAGTGTCAAAAGCTTTGCTGAAGTCAAGGTAGGCGACATCGATGCTCCCCCTTGGTCCACCACTCTGGTTACCCAGTCAAAGAAATCTATGAGATTAGTTTGACAGGACCTTCCTTTGTAAACCCATGCTGTCTTGGATCCTGTGCCCTATGGATTCCAGGTGTTTGCACTATCCTTTCCTTAAGAGTGCCTCCATAATCTTGCCCACTACTGAGGTGAGACTGACTGGTCTGTAGTTCCCTGCCTCCTCCCTGCTACCACTTTTGTGGAGCGGGATCACATGAGCCCTTCTCCAGTCTTCTGGGACCTCTCCTGTGCTCAGAGACTCACTAAACAGTTCTGCTAATGGCTCTGCTAGTTCCTCCTTTAGCTCCTTAAGTACCCTGGGATGTATGCCATCAGGTCCCATTGCCTTATCCACCCTGAGCTTAGCAAGCTCTTGTAGGACCCTTTCTTTTGTGAAGGGAGTGGTGCTCACCTCCCTCCCCCCTGTGTCCATGATGCTGAGCTGTGGGCCCTGCCCTACCTTCTCTTCAGTAAATACTGAGCAAAGTATCTATTTAGGATAGATGCCTTTACAGGTCCTCCTCCTCACATGCTCCTTTTCTCCATTAAGCTTAGCAATACCCCTCTGGACTTTCTCCTTTCACTAATGTCTATAGAAAGTCTTGTCACCTTCTTTACTGTTAGTGCTAGTGTTTCCTCAGTTTGGGACTTTGCCTGCCTTACTGCCTTACCTGCTTCCCTTAGGGCAGTTTGGTATGCCTCCCTATCTTCATCCGCTGTGTTCCCTTATATTTCCTGAAGGCCAGCCTTTTGACTCTGACCTTTTCTGCTACTGTATTTGAGAACCAAAGTGGTTTCCTTCTTCTTTTCACTTCCTTTTCTGTCTAACACAATGGGATGTTGCTTCAAGTATTGTATCCTTAATGCTTGCCCACTTTGCCTGTACCCCTCACCTGTGTTTCTTTTTTGCCAGGGCTAGCTTAACTCTGTTGGCCATCTTATCAAAGTCAGCTCCTCTGAAGTCCCATATTTTTGCCTTGGAATGGGATGATTTAGATGTAGTAGCCACATTGAACCATACCATGTGATGGTCACTGGCCCCCAGGTGACCTTCTACCTGGAGATCTGTGATCCCTTCTTTGTTAGTCAGTACTAGATCTAGGATAGCCCTGTCTCTTGTGGGTTGCTGTATCAGTTGTTTGAGGCCCTCCCCCTGCAGGGAATCCATTATGAGTCTAGTTCTGGCAGATGTTCCTGCTGGTATTGACCAATCTGTATCTGGCATGTTGAAGTCTCCCATTATCAGAACCTCCCCTTTAGCTGTCATGTTTTGTATATCTTCTAACAGTAATGTGTCTATGTCCTCCCTCTGGTCTGGGGGCCTGTAGACAACCCCAGTTCTTATGGCTGAGAGCTATTAAAATTATTCATGGCAAACAGGGAAAGACTTGCAAGGAAAGAATAACTGACCTTAATATGTATTCAATGGAGGCTAAAAGAAGGGGGACATGATTGAAACCTTCAAGAACCTGAAGGGTTTGGGCCCCCTGATGTGTTATGCAGGTGATCCTGGTTCAGGAACAAACTCAAGAAGTTATGTCCGGGAAGAGGCCATGAGCTGGAGTAGCTGCCTAGTAGCAGTGGACCTGGCCCAGGAAGGGCTGGTGGCAGGTTCTGTGCCATGGCAACAGCTGTGGCAGTGCCAGGGAGCTTGCTCCCGCTGCAGTGCACTGTGATCACATAGTGCTGAAAATGCATACTGTCTATGCCATGAGGTGGAGGGAGGAACAGGAAGAAATACAGATACGAAAGCCAGACACTGTCAGAATAACAGCGTCGGCCTGATATATGGTGTGCCCCTGATTTAGGGTAGATCCCTGTAGGCAGGTGGCTGGTAGGGTATAAAAATCTATATGTCAAAAAAGTACTTGAAGGGTATAAACAATGAGGACAACCAATATCTATATCAGCTTAGTGAAGGGTCCATTACAATGGGCCGCAACTACAAGCTGGCAGGATGGATATTTAGGCAGACACGAGGAGATACTTCTGCATGGAGAGGGTGGTGGAAAAGTGGAATCATCGGCCCGAAGAGTTGGTCAATGTGGAGTCAGTGGCAAGTTTCAAAAGTGGGTGTGCTAGATATGAGACTGGTGAGGATGAAGAGGAAAGGATTAGATAAAAAGGAGAAGGGGTTTAGTCCTAGTGATACTGAGGGATGATTGATCTGCTAGAGACCTAGTCAGTGCTAGACTGGTAAGGCACAACAAGAATGCTCTGCACACGAGGGGGAATGTCTGCAGCAATAAAGTCCAGAAAAAGAACAGTTACGTACCTAAGGTAATACTAGATCTTCAAGAGAATATCCGTCATAATGCCATACCTTTGAAACTATACCTGTGTCAACACTAGGACCATCAAAAGCTTTTGCAAGCCACGGGCCACCCAGTATGATGATGTGCATCAGCATCTACATAAACGTGGGCAGACCCATCTCTTCTCAGTTCCTGCCAGAGATTATGCTCAGAGGACCTCTCTATGGGGAACCAGGAGATGCAGGCAGCACTCAGTATACCAGGTGACAGTGAGTGCTGTAAAAGGCAGTGATGGAATAACTCAATGCAGGAAAATCTGGTGTTACAACCTTGAAGGGGAAGGACAGTGGGTCGGCATGGCCCGATGAAAGAGATTCTCGCTAAGATCTTTTGTTATGGTAAGTACGTAACTGCCTATCTTCTTCGAGGATATCTCTTTTATCAGGCCACACCTTTGGAACAAGTGCCAAGCAATATAAAACAAAACTTACAGTCTGGGTGGATGGAGATGCACAGTCTCATGTAAGCAGGCCATGTAAGACAGCCTGTGGGCCCCCCCTTTCCATTTAATATTAATATCCCTGCTATTCTTTTTATAAGGCACAGTCCAGATCCTGAAGTCCTTTTCTTCTTCTAATCTTTTTGTTTGTGTGTATATTGTTCTAAGACCGTTGCGCAGCAGCATTGTGAAAATGTCCCTATTATGTCTTTTATGTCTATGACTATCCACTTTGTTTCTGCTTTCTGGTCCTATTATAGCATGTTGGCCGCTCACTATAATTAGGGCACTCTTTTAGGAACTTCAGCCCTTCTGATACAATGCCATAAAAATAAAGTAAAAGGTATTGCAGTGTTTGAATAATAATAATAATATTTGTGAGAACCCTTAGAAGAACTGCTACAGTGTGTCAATAACAGCGGTCAACTTTCTCCTGAGAAACGGACTGACGGTCTTTGTATAAACATGAAATACCTTATCCTGCTTTAATGTTGCTTGTTTTAGGTATTATTTGGGTATTCTTCCCTTTTTTACGAGTTCAAAAGCCCTGTTAGTTTCTGAAACCTTTACTATGTCCGTTTTCTTCTTTTTTCTTCTCCCCCCCCAGTTGCGAGTGGAGGTTGTACATGCTCTGCAGCCCGAAACTGAAGTTAGTACTTCTGTGTAGTAGGTTCATTTTTGAATCTACATTCCCTAAGCCCATCCTGTTGCTGGGAAGAGAGAATTAGGTACATACCACGGATGTGGGTATTTAACCAGTTAAACTTGAGAAGTTCTGACTTACTCTGGTAAATGGCAGCTGCGGGTGCAGTCTGTTTTCTTAAACAGAATGTGCATGCTAGCCTTCAGGTGCACCTGTAGAGGGAATGAGCGGCTTAATGTATGCTGCCATTATACTTTGACTGGGGCTCCTCCCCTGTATCAATGGGTAGAGTTTCTGATAATGCAGCCCACATACCTGTTCCCATTTGGATTTTAAGTCACATGAAGGAATAAAAAGAGAATAATGTGTACACAGAGTGATTATATGTATGGATGGATATAAAACTGCATGCATAATGTGTAATAACCATAGCAATGTATAAAATAAAGATATTTTCTAATTGCTGGGGAGGGATTTCTGAATATGGGAGGAGTTATAGCCCTATATGAAGAGTAGACTGAGACTCCCAGATAGTTATTAGGAGAGGACCTGTTTGGTTCTCCCAGGGAGAGCTCTGAAGAGATGTCAGGCACAGATTGATATTGGCAAGATAGTTTTGTATGTTCTAGCCAAGCTGTGCTTTTTGATTTATTTTGTTTCATTTGTTATAGAAGTTACTGATTTGTCATCTTTTTAATTTGTTTTGGTTTGTTTGCAATAAAAATCATACCTACTAAGGTATGTTGTACCTTATTTGCTGACTCCTGTGAAAGTCATTTAATGTACTCCATGACACAGCCAAGCTGAAGCCTGCTTGCCTTCGAGACACAATGTCCAGACTGTAATGTCTAGCGAAGCTGTGGACAGTGCTCCATGTGGCAGCTGCACAAATTTTGGTAGCTGAAATATCATGGAAGCAAGTAACAGAAGCAGCCATGCCTTATGTAGAATGAAAATGGACCACTCCAGCAAGTTCCTTACCGTACTTTATATAACAGAATGTAATACAATGTACCAACCATTTGGACAGGCACTGTTTAGACACTGGGTCATTCTCTTTTCTCAGGGGGAAACAAAAAAAAAAGCTGAGAGGACTTTCTGCAGTCCTTGGTGCAACTGACATAATATCTGAGAATTCTTTGAACATCTGAAATAGAGAGTAATGTCTTCCCGTGGAGTGGCATACTTTGGGTAGCACATTGGAAGGTGGATGGTTTAACCTTAGGTAGAAACTTAGGACTGGTACAAAAAGACACTCTGACTTTATGAAAAATCAAACAGAAAGGCTCACACATTAGAGCCTGTGGCCTGAAATCCTTTGAGCAGAAGAGACTGCAACTAAAAATAATGCTTTCCATGAAAGGAAGTGTAAGCCACAACTCACATCTGACTCCAAAGGAACCAAGGTAAGTTGTTTCTACAAAATTCAAGTCCCAAGCCCATCCCCCCACAGGTGTGTGTGACAAGCTGAAATAGTGGCCAAATGTACCTTGAGTGAAGAATACTGCAGACCGAAGTCTGACAGGGACAGCCAGTATTTCAGCACTGCACTGACCGGATCCAAGTGTTTGGAAGCAGCCCACAGAGGGAAACGCTTCCATTTCAAAGCATAAGTCTGTCTGGTGGAGGGTTTTCTGGCACCCACCAGAACACAGCCACTTTAGAGGATACTCTAAATCATGCAATGGCTATATCTTCAGGAGCCATGCATACAGATGTAGGGATTTCAGATCCAGATGGACCAGATACCCCTTGTCCTGACAACAGGCCTCTGCACAGTAGTAGAGGTACTGCAGGTTCCATTGATAACTGCAGTAGGAGTACATATGAAATCTGCTAAGGCCATAGTGGAATAATAAGGATGAGGATTGCCCCCTTCATCTTGAGTTTGAGTAGTACTCTCTGTATTAGAGGAAAGGGAAGGAATGCATACAGTAACCTCTCTTTCCCAGAGAGGGGTAATGTGTCTTGCCTGAAAACTCCAGGCCCTGGAGTGAGTGAAAAAAAAAACAAAAAACACAAGTTACTCACCTGCAACTGTAATTCTAGGAGTGGTACATGGTGTACATCCACACCTCTGGCAGAATTTCTTTCCCTTTAAAACTTGCCAGAAGGTCTTCGAGCTGGCTCCTCTCACCCACCCGGGTGGTATCCTTCTTGGCACTTCCCCGTGACATCAGATCTGACCTCCTGGAAGCCAGAGCAGTGTGCCACTTGCCAGGGGAGGTTGGGTGGGTTGTTTGGATGTATACCCTATACCACTCCCAGAACTACAATTACAGGTGAGTAGCTTGTTTTTTAAGGGACATGGATATGGTGTACTATACTATCCACACTTCTTGCAGACCCCTAGCAGTTCTCTGGGAGGAGGGGGCAAGGTGCACACCACCTATTTAGGGAATAGAGACTGGAGAACAGAGGACACAAAACCAGCATCCTGGTGTAACTCTAGGTCGATGTGGTAATAGGAGATGAAGGTGTGTGCTAACCTCCAGGTAGCACCCTGCAGATCTCCTGGATAGGGGCGTCCCTGGAAGCAGCCACCTAGGCAGAGAAATGTCTGGTGGAATGAGCCCTAAGCCCTATGGGAGACTCCCTACCAGATAACCTATAGCAGAGGTCAATGCAGGATACAATCCATCTGCCAATCATCCACTTTGCTGCCAGTCTGCCAGGTGCGGCTTCAGCATAATTGACAAACAGCTGGTGAACCTCTCTCCAAACTCCAGCCATGCACTCCTGATAATAGGCAAGCATTTGCCACAGGTTCAAAGTATGGAACATGTGCTCAGCCTCCGAGGTGTAGTTGGTGAAGAACACCAGGAGCTTGATCACCTGGTTATGGCGAAACTCCAAGACAACCTTCGGGAGGAACTTCAGGTTGGAGCAAAGGAAACCTTGTCCTAGTGAAAGACCAGATAAGCAGACTCCACTGAGAGTGCCCGGAACCCATGATCCTTCTGGCGGATGTGATGGCCACCAAGAAGGCAGTCTTCCACGACAGGTGTGACATTTCACTACTGTGCATCGGTTTGAATGGCTTGCCCATGAGCATTGCCAACACCACCATAACCATACCAGCCCGCACCTGGTATGCAAAGACGGCTGCCAGGTGCACCTTGAGGGTTGTCAACCGAAGGCCCAACTTTGAGAGGGACCACAGGTAGTCAAGGATGCTAGCCACTGGACAAGACAAGGGGTCCAGCTCCTTGTCCTGGCACCAAATGGAGAATCTCTTCCATTTGAAGGCATAGCATTGGCAAGTTGAATCCTTCCGAGAGGCCTCAACTACATGGAGGACCTCATCAGAGAAACCCAGAGGCTGGAACTCTAGCCACTCAGGAACCAGGCTGTCAGGTGCAGGGACCTTCCCCTGAGAGCAGGTCCGGGTGAAGTGGCAGATGCCACAGAGGCCTGCTGATGAGGCTGAGAAGATCAGGGTATCAGAAATGGAAATGACGTACCTACCGTAATTCTTGATCTTCTTGGAAAAAGTTTCCACTACTCATTCACAGTGATGGGACTACACCGGAGGCACTAGGACCCAGTGGGAGCCAACATTTTTCAGGAGGACCGGCGCCAAGGTAAGGCCACAAGAAAGCGGCACCATGAGCCAGGCTCATGCCATTTAGACTGCCTTGGCTTCAAACCCTCCAACCACCTCAGTACCTTTTTTTCCTGAGGAGGTGCAGCGTAACCAACCTAGTGAAAGACTAACCTAATATCGGATATAAGACAGTCCGAATGACCAGTGTAAGAAAGGTCAACAAAAGAGAGCCTTCACAGCCCAGCCATTGAGGGAGTGAAGACCACAAACAGAGAAGTGAGCTCAGGGGAAGGTGCGTGGGAGTGTGAATGAGTGGTGGAGACTTCGTCCAAGTAGATCAAGAATTACGGTAGGTGCGAAATTTACATATCTTCCTGGACATCAATCAATCAATCAATCTTTATTTATTTATTTAAGGCTCCTTTCTTAAACAAAGGCACCTTTACAAATTACATAAAACAATAAATATTTAAAACAAGATTTAAAACAAGATTAAGATTAAATAATTAACAGTCATTAAAAGCTTTGTTAAAAAGGTAGGTTTTCAAAGCTCCTTTAAAGCTCTGGACAGTCGGGCAATTTCATACCTGACGAAGTAGAGAACAAAATCTCCACCACTCATTCACATTGATGGGAGAGTACTGACCTAAAATAATCCCCCAAGATGGGTGGCAGGAGAAGAGAGGAGCCCATCTAGGACAAAAGTCCATTAAAGATTGCCCTGCCAAAGGACTAATGTTGTCTGGCATGGACATCCACGGCATAGTGCTTCACAAAGGTATGCACGGAGCGCCAAGTGGCAGCATTGCAGATGTCCGCAATGGGCACATTGCGGATTTCATCCAGAGATTCCGCGACTGCTCTGGTAGAATGAGCGTATACTCTGTCTTCCAGTTTGACCTGTGCCATGGAGTAGCAGTGGCGGAGGTATGCTAAAATGCACCTGATAGCAACTGGTTGACCCAGCCAGGACGTGCTGAAGGAGACAAACAGTTGTTTAGACTTGTGGATTTCCTTTGTCCTGTCTAAGTAGAACCGCAAGGCTCTCTTCACATCCAGGGAATGAAAGGTATGCTCTCCCTCATTCTGGAAGTTTGCAAAGTAGGTACTGTAGGAAGGACCAAGGGCTGCTTCAGATGGACTTCTGAGACAACATTAGGAAGAAACTTGGGGAAAGTTCTCAGAACAACCTTGTCTTTGTGAAATGCAGTATATGGAGGGTCTGTGACCAAAGCATGTATTTCCGATATTCTGTGGGTGGAAGTGATGGCCACCAGGAAGACCATCTTCCAAGTCAGAAATTTCAAGTCACAAGTAGCTAGAGGCTTGAAAGATTTATGGGTGAGCATGTCTAGCACAAGGTTAATGTCCCAGGCTGCTACTGGATGTCTAACCAGTGGTCTTGTATGCAGAATGCCCTTAAGAAACCTCTTAACCATGGGTAGCTGAACCAAAGACATGGAGAGTACAGGATCATGATACGCTGAGATTGTGCAAAGATGAACTTTGACAGTGGAGTATTGTAGACCTGTGTTAGAGAGGTCCAGAAGATACTCTAGGACTTTGCTTGGTGGGCAAGAAAATGGGTTCTGAGAGGATTTCGCACACCAGATAGAAAAACACTTCCACTTAACGATGTAAGTCTTTTGAGTAGCTGACTTGCGTGCAACTAAAAGAATATCAAACTCTACATGAGTCGTTAAACCTGTTCACCTCTATCTCTTCAGGAACCAAGCGTGTCGGTGAAGGAACCTCAGGTTGGGATGGACTACAGGGCCCTGGGTCAGTAATTTCGTCTGAAGTGGAAGCGGTTTCGGGGAGGTTTCTGATAATCTGTTGACCAATAGAAACCAGATCTGATGAGGCCAAAATGGGGCAATGAGAATCATTCTGCCCCCCCCCCCCGGTGCCTCCAGTTTGAGCAATGCTCTCTGAACTAAGGGAAGAGGAGTAAATGTGTACAGAAAGCATTTTGTCCATCACAGTCTGAATGCATCCTGACAAAAAATGCCAGGTCCTGAATTTCTGGAGCAGAAAAGTGGCAGTTTTGCGTTGAGTCAGGACGTAAAAAGGTCCAGGTCTGGAGTTCCCCATTCTTTGAAGAGTGATTGCACGATGGTTGTGTCGAGAGACCACTTGTGAGGATCTGCCTCCGTTTTGCTGAGATGATCCACCAGATCGTTTTGTACTCCAGGCAGGTAAACCGTCTGAATTAGAGCTTTGTACCCCAGACACCATTCCCACTCACTCATTGCTTCCCTGCATAAGGGGTAAGAGTGTGCTCTGCCCTGCTTGTTGATGTGGTACGTCACTGCCTTGTTCGTTTGAAGGAGAATGGTCTTGTGACAGAGTATGTCCTTCAAGGTCCGGACCACATAAAGTTGCCCGGCTCTCATTTCCAGAACATTTATGTGAAGTTGGGACTCATCCTGACACCATCTGCCCTGGGTGTGGAGATCCTGGCAGTGAGCTCCCCATCCCAGCAGGGATGCAACCGTAGTGATGGAGACCTGAGGATTCAGAAGGGTGAAGTGGATAACCCTCCTGCAGGTGGTCCTCCTGAGACCACCAGGTGAGTGACCGCCTCAGAGGTTCTGTCACCTTGATGTGAAAGGACTGAGGATGTGTGGTTGGTGACCACTGAGTGCAGAGCATCCACTGAGAAGTTCTCATGTGAAGACATGCCAGAGGCACAGTGAACATTGAGGATGCCATGAGATCCAGCATCCACTGCATCGAGAGAGCTCAGACTGAGTTGCTTTCCATGATGAAGCAGGCCATCTGGAGAATATCCCTCCTTTTGTCCTCTGGAAGGAAGGTTTTCGCTCAGGAGGTGTCCAGAATGGCTTCAATGAAGAGGAGCCTCTGGGAGGGCTGTAACTGTGGCTTTTTCAAGTTTAGCAGAACTCCCATGGACGTGAGGAAGTTTGAGGCCATAGCCACAACCTCTAGAGTCTCTTGTCTGGAGCGGCTCGTGAGGAGCCAGTCGTCCAGATATGGGAACACTTGGATTCTGATTTTCCTCAGATGCTCCACGAGAACTGCACAGCACTTTGTAAAATCTTGAGGTGCCGAGGATAGCCCAAAGGGCAGGACTCTGAATTGGTAGTGCTGACCCAATGCCAAGAACCTCAGATATGTGTGGTGCTTTGGGTATATGAGAATGTGCTGGTAGGTGTCCTGCATGTCCAGGGAGGCTGGCCAATTGTGTTGATGGATCAGAGGTAGAAGGAAACAGAGTGATATCATCTTAAATGTTTCCTTGAAAAGAAACTTGTTTAACTTTCTGAGGTCAAGAATAGGCACATACCGCCTGTCTTCTTTGAAATTAGAAAGTACATAGATACATAGACAGTGTCGGCAGATAAGGGCCAATGGCCCACCCAGTCTGCCCATTTGAGCTTGTAAGTTCAGTTTATGTTTTCCTAGAAGTCTGTTGCCCCTTACCCCTGACCTCCAGAATTCCTTTATGTCTATCCCATGCATTCTTAAATCCCGTGATTGTTTCAGCCCCCACCACTTCCTCTGGCAGGGTGTTCCACTTGTCCACCACCCATTCTGTGAAGAAATTCTTCCTCACGTTTCCTCTGAATCGTCCTCCCTCCAACTTCATCCCATGCCCTCTTGTTCTGGAACATCTTTTTCGCTTAAAAATAGTGTATTCCTGCACCCTGTTCCTCCCTGTGAGATACTTGTATGTCTCTATCATATCCCCTCTCTCCCTCCTCTCCTCCAGGGAGTACATGTTCAGTTCCTTCAACCTGTCTTCATAGGACTTGTGATGCAATCCATGCACCATCTTTGTTGCCCTCCTCTGAACCTTCTCTATCCTGTCTATGTCCTTACGTGGTATGGTCTCCAGAATTGTACTGTACTCCAGGTGGGGGCCTCACTAGTGTCTTGTATAGCAATGTCTGACCTCCCTTTTCCTGCTGGTGCTGCCCTGCCTATACATCCCAGCATCCTATTTGCTTTACCTGCTGCCTTGTCACACTGTTTCCTACCTTGAGGTCATCAGAGATGATAACCCCAAGATCCCTTTCCTGCTTGGTGCATGCTATATCCTCACCCCCAACTGATATACTGAGCCAGGTTTTTGTGCCTCATATGCATTATCTTACTTCTTTGCATTGAATTTCAACTGCCAAACCCCTGACCATTCTTCAAGTTTCTGCAGGTCCCTTCTCATTCTGTCTACACCCTCTGGTGTGTCTACTGTGTTACAGAGCTTTGTGTCATCAGCGAACAGTGAAACTCTGCCTTCTAGGTCCTGTGCAATGTCACTGATGAAGATGTTGAATAGGACCAGTCCCAGCACTGATCCCTGTGGTACCCCACTGGTCACTCTTCCCTCTGTGGAGTGACAGCCTTACCACCACCCTCTGTGTCCTGCCACCCAGCCAGTTACCTACCTACCACACTACTGTCCTGCCCACACCCATATTCCCCAGTTTGTGTAACAGTCTTCTATGTGGCACAGTGTCAAAGGCCTTGCCGAAGTCCAGATAGGCCATGTCCACTGCCCTCCCCTGATCCTCCTCCCTAGTCACCCAGTCAAAAAATTCAACGAGGTTGGTCTGACATGACCTCCCCCTGGTGAAACCATGCTGCCTTGGGTCCTGTAGTCTATTGACAACCAGATGTTCCACCAATCTCTCCTTCAGTAGTGCTTCCATGATCTTCCCCACTACCGGTGAGGCTGACTGGTCTGTAGTTCCCTGCTTCCTCTTTGTTCCCACTTTTGTATAAGGGACTACATCTGCTGTCCTCCAGTCTTTGGATACCTCCCTGTTTCCAGTGATTGGCTAAACAGGATAGCCAGAGGTTCAGCCACCACCTCTCTTAGTTCTTTAAGGACCTTGGGGTGCACCCATCTGGCCTCATTGCTTTATCAACTCTTATTACTTCCAGTTCCTTCAGGACCCTTTCTGTGTAAAGAGACTTGTGTCCATTTCTGCACCATTCTCACCCCTTGTACTCCCTTCAGACCCATTACCCTCCTCTTCCTCAGTAAAGACTGAGCAGAAATACCTGTTCAATATGTCAGCTTTACTGTTGTCATCCTCCACGTGTTCCTCATCCTCCCTTCAGTTTCACTATCCCTCCCTTTGTCTTTCTTTTTTCACTTATGTACCTGTAAAAGGTTTTGTCCCCTCTACCCACTGATTTTGCAATGTGTTCTTCTGTCTGAGCTTTGGCTTCCCTTACTGACCTCCCTTTGCTTCTCCTGGTACTTCGCCCTATCCCCTTCTGCCTGTGTCTTTTTGTATTGCCTGAATGCAATCTTTTTGGCTTTCACTTTCTTTGATACCTCTTTGGAAAACCATAATGATCTCCTCTTCTTTTTCCTTTTGCTAACCTGCTTAATGCATAATTCTGTTGTTCTTGTAATCCCCATTTTAAATACTGCCCACTGTTCCTCAACCCCTGATTCCTGTCCCATTTCCCTTAATGCCTCTTTCAAGTACCTCCCCATTTTCCCAAAGTCTGCTCCCCTAAAATCCAGGATACGTGTTTTTGTGTGGTTTGGTTCTGCTCTTTCTGTGATTTCAAACCACAATGACTGGTGGTCACTGTTCCCCAGGTGCTCCCCCACTCTTACCCCATCACACTGTCCCTGTTTGTGAGCACAAGGTCCAGTATTGCCTTCTGCCGAGTTGGTTCCATGACCAGTTGCTTGAGGAAGGCACCCTGAAGGGAGTCCAGGATAAATCTGCTCCTAGTTGATGCTGCTGCTGGGATGCTCCAGTCCACGTCTGAAATATTGAAGTCTCCAACCAGTACTACCTCACCCTTGTCTGCCATCCTTTGGATGGCTAGCATCAGCTCCCTATCTGTTTCTTCCTCCTGGGCTGGTGGTCTATAGACCACACCTGTGCGGATGGCTAGCCCCATTTTCCTTTCCAGCTAACCCACAGCATCTCTCCCATTTTGTTCCTCCTGGATCTCTGTGGCCCTTATGTCATTTTTCACATACAGTGCCACCTCCTCCTCCCTTCCTGCCTGCTCTGTCTCTTCTGAATATGTTGTAGCCAGGTATGGCCATCTCCCAGTCATGGTTATCATTACACCAGGTTTCAGTGATGGCCACAATGTCCAGGTCTGACTGCACCATGACAGCCTCCAGATCTTCCATCTTGTTGCTAAGGCTCCTGGCATTTGCACATGGCTTTCCATGATTTGACCTCCCTAGACTGTTTCGCTGTTCTACTCCGCCCCTTCCTTGGTTGTCCTTTATCCCTGGTTCTCCTTGCTGTCTGCCTTCTGCTGAATTTTGCCCCTTTTCTGCCTATCCACCTCTTGAGCACTAATCTCCATCTTTTGCACACTGCTTTGCGGAGATAGCCACTCCTCTGGTTCACTGGTTCCACTGCTAGCTGTGGGGGGTGAGCAAGTAGGCAACCTCCTTGCTGGCCTGCCACCCCCCTTTGCTAGTTTAAATGCTTGTCAGTGTAGCATTTAAACTTATCATTGAGTGCTTGGATTCCCTTCCAGGATGGATGCAGGCCATCAGGCTTGAACAAACCTCCATCCTTCCAGGTGGGTCCCCAGTCACCAATGAATCCAAACCCTTCCTCACAGCACCAGTTCTTCAACCATGAGTTAAAGTTTCTGGTGCATGCACTCCTATGTGCTCCCTTGCCTCTCGCAGGTAGTACTTCTGAGAAAGTGACAGAAGTAGCTACTTGCTTGAGACCCCTCCCCAATTTCCTAAACTCTTCCTGAACTTCCTTTGGATCCCCATTTGCCAGGTCATTAGTACCTAGGTGGATAATGACATCCAGCTCACCCTCCCGTCTTGCCTTCCCAATGATCCCCAGGATCTTCCTTCCATCCCTCCATGCCGTGGCACCTGGTAGGCACCTCACCTCCCTGTCCTCCCCCTCCTGTGTTCCTAGCTGGATCCCTCTTATGATAGAGTCCCCCACCAGGATTTGCTTCCTCCTCCTCTGGGGTCCACTGCTTTCCCCGCTGAGGTCACTTCCTTGGCTAATCTCCACATCCTTTCCTTCCACTTCTCTGGGTACCTCTATTTGGTTGTCCTCATTTGCCAGTGTGGCATATGAGTTCTTGAGTGGAATAGGATCTGGGATGTGCCTCTGCCTGACCTCTCTAACCCTCCCTGAGCCCACTGTCATCCAAGTGCTTCTCGTTCTCGGCATCCTTTGAGGCAGTTGCATTGGACTGGGTGGTCTCTTAATAGGGGTGATGGTACTCCTGACCCAGTTTACTTCCACTCTGAGTCTGGCTACCTCATCCCACAGTCCAGAGAGATGCATGCAGATAGGGCAGCACCTCAGTGTACAGAAGGTCTGCCTGAATATGGCTACCCCACAGGCACTGCATTGCACCACTCCCCACATTATACTGCAATTATACTGCTATTCCACTACTTGTCTGCTACTGAAGCTCTCCTACTTCCCTTTTTATTAATTTACTGTCCTAAAAATCCTGCCACTGATCCTCAGATAATTTTCTTTAAAAAAAAAGAAACCAATAAATAAATAAGTCAAAACACTTGTGCTGAGGGTGGGCTTCTTCCCCCTTATGCCCCTCCTACTTCACACCCCTTACTATACCTTGTGTTTAGCTCCTGTCAATCAGATTTAACAGGGCATATAATTAAGAGTTGGGGGAAGGGGGGGGCGAAGATTTGCAGCAACTAAAGACAGCACAGAATTACACCACCACTATGTTTTAAATTTTCAACAGCCCAAAAACAATTCTAAGTAAAGACAACAAAGAAAGTACAGTGTCACTAAAAGGCCACAATCTAAGTTTAAAAGAAAAATAGCAATTACCAGTTACTCTAAAGCACTGAATTGAATGTGTTTCCTTCCTTCCCCTTTCTGGCTTCTTCTGAGAAAATAAAATGAAAGTAATGGGAATAGAAACCTGTGTTCCACTGGTCCAGTGAAACTACCTCTACTGCCCTGTTGTTCAGAAGGCCTTGAATCTCAGATGCAAGAAGGTCTGACTGAGAGGCAGACAGCCTGGGTTGTCACGTGGGTGGATGATCTGGAGAGGACTCCGACAGATTGAGAGAGTACCCCTCTCGGAGTATCCTGAGGACCCATTTGTCTGATGTTATTGACTTCCACCTGTCGTAAAACTGAGTCAGATGCCCTCCTACTGCCAAGAAAGAGCCCCTTCGGACAGCTGTGGTGGGACCTGGGCTGGAATCTCAGAGGATGGCACTGGGTTGCTTTGGGGCACTGTGCCTTCTGGTGCACTTTCTTCTGCAGCTGAGGAGTTTGATTTCTGTTAAAGCCTCCTCTGCCCCTACCATGAAAGGACTGACGGTTATGAAACTGATGCCTGTTTCCGGCCCTTTGAGGGGCTGCGGGAGGGGGTCTAGCTCTTTTGATGGCTGACCTAGTTTTCTGAGTGGCTTCCAGAGCCTGCTCCACCTGAGGTCCAAACAGATACATACCATCGAAAGGTAAGTCCATAATCTTTTGCTGGGCATCATTAGTGAAGCCCAAGGTGTGCAACCAAGAGTGACGGCGGGTGCAAATACCAGCTGGCGCCACTCTGGAGGCAGTGTTGAAAGCATCCATGGCAGCCTTACTCTTTTGATTATTGGATTCAGTGCCTCTGGTAATGGTCTGTAGAAGCTCTGTGTTAACCTACGAATTGGGAAGAGCTTGTACTGTAGCTTTGAGTGAATGCCTAAGTGTATACTTGTACTGGGAAAAATAACCCTGATAGCTAGCAATGCACATGCCCAAGGTTGAAGCAGCAAAGACTCGCTTGCCCAAGGTGTCGATTTTGTAAGATTCATTGTTTACTGGACATAATGTAGCTTCCTGTGGAAGAACAGCCTTATCATTCTCTACCAGAACAATGATGGCATCAGCAAAAGCTTGAGAGGCCAGAATGGGACGATCCTTGGGAGGGGCATATTTCCTATCTATGGACTTAGTCACAGAGAGAATAAGAGCTGGGTTATCCCACACCACCTGGGATAGGGTCTTGAAAGAGGGCTGCACCGGGGGGGTTAAATCCATAGGGATATCCGGAACAAGCAGATACTGCAAGCGCAGCAACTTCCCAGGATCAATATACGAGGTCTGGAGAGAAAGAAAGTGGAATTTAAATTCCTGAGCAGAGACTTAAAGGAAAGGTCCTCGACCAAAGTCTCTACAGCAGGTTTGTTCCCCACCCCTAAGGCGGAGTCATAATCAAACTCATCTCCCAATCAAAGTTCAGGATTAGGTTCAATGTCATACCCTGTCAGTCCAGACGGGACTGCATAGATAGGAAAGGGATGAAAAGAAGAGTAAGGAAGAGGAGTGGAAAGAATCAGCTTTGAAAACCTCTGATACCTGTGCAGTGCCCCCAGAGCCCCCGGCGGTGCCATAGGAGGTGGCTGAGAACACAGGCAGTGCCAGCATAGTAAGCAACACCGAACATGGTGCTAGCAAGGATTGTCGCGCTGAGCATGGTGCCGACACAACACATGGCACTGAACACAGCATCGGCACCAAGCACAGTGCTGGTGCCGGTGAGGCTGGTCTGAAAACCCCAATTTGAGGTAGGAAATGAAGAAATTGAGCAGGAGATAAAGGCACCAGTGTGGACCCCTGTGCTGCAGCCATGTGAGGGGAAAAGACACCAGGGTGCAGAGTCAATGGCACCTAAGAGGGTTCCATGCAACTCAGACGTCTCAACCACCCAGACTGCAGGTCCGAAACCGAGAGACCTGAGGGTCCTGATGACAGACTAGCCAGCTCAGGTAGTTGAGACAACTGCCATACCCACTATTCCACAAGAGTGGCCCAATGATGAAACTGCTCTCTGGAGGACCCCCCAGTGGCAGGGAGGGACTCTGGAGTCGAAAATGCCAGTCATCGGGGACAGGGGCCGAAGGGGATTCTGGAAGAGGCAGAGACTGGCCCCTGCCCCCAGCAACTGATGATCTATGTGCAGAAATACCAGAGTGTGACCTCGAACGGTGCCACTTACTCTTCAACCAGGGGGCCAAAGAAGAGCTCAAGGTCGAGCAGTGCTGAGAATGAGACCACTTTTTTTTGTGCTTTCGGGGAGACCACCCGTCCCTCCGAGCACCGGACTATCTGTTGTTGGACCCCTCCTCTGTAGAGGGCGGCGGACCAGACCCAGCCCAGCTGACTGAACAGTTTTCATGCAAAATCTCCCTACCGTCACCTGCCCCACTCATGGTCGACTCCGTCAATGGAGGGCTGAAGACTTCTTCTGATGAACAATAAAGTGGATACTTTAATTGGTATAGTGTCAGTGGCTCAGTAGGTAGCACACTCGCCTCTGAGGCCAGGAGATCAGAGGGCTGTGGGTTCAGTTCCCACATCTAGCACTTGGGTTAATATCCCACTACTGACACTGTAGTGCAGCATGAGAGGGGTGCTGCATTTCTGAGGTGCCATCTTTCGGATGAGATGTTAAACTGAGGTCCTATCGGTCTGGATTGGTGGTAGTTCAGGTGGAAGTTAAAGATCCCATGGCACTTATCGAAAAGAGTAGGGGTGTTTTTATTGACATAAAAAAACATAAACAGCAACACTTTAAAGTAGGATAATCGATAGAACAACACTTTTCCATAACATATAACATAACAAAATCAAAGAGATGTACAAAGTCTTACATTGTAAACGCTACGAGAACACAAAAATCAGGAGAAGTAAACTATTAACAAATATCCAGTCCACTTTTAACTCTTATTATTTGAACTTAATAAAGTGAAGAAAACCTTTCCACCATTTACGTAAAGTTCCTGGGGTCACTCTTGATGCGTCCTGTGTATAAATCAGTATAAGCTCCTTGATGACTAACCGACTTACACAAGAGTAAGGCATTCTCTTTTGATAAAGAACCCATTGAACCCCTGGCTTGCCGTAAATAATATCTTAGACATCCCAAAAATAAGGATAATGTTTCTTCATGAAATTCAGACAAATTCTTGGGATAACATCCTAGAATCAAAAATTCATAAGACATATTACATAACCATTTAAATCCCCAAAGCTTTTCTAGGTATGACCATAAACCTCGTGCATATGAACATCTAAGAAAAAATGTTCCATCGATTCTTCTACATTAATACAATCCAAGTATGGGCACAATCTTTCCTGTAAAACCTTGTACTTTGCATTTCCTCTGACATTCAGTTTCCGTAAAAGATCAGCCACTCATGCCTCCCATTGTTTTGAGGCATCCTCTTACAGTTTAATTGAGCTAATACACTAGAATTTAAAGTCATAGGACAATTTTAAATCCTGGTTCTGAGGAAGAGTCAACGACATTAGAAAATGATAAAGCTCCTTCATGTTGTTATTCAGAATTACCTGTTTCTGTGTTTTCCATTTGAACAATTTCTCGTCGCTGGCCTAAAATATGATGGAATATATAAGTAGCGATTCAGTTTAGGGGCTATAATGTACCAATTCTTAAAGTATTTACCCATTGTTTTCAAGTTCCATGACTCTACTGCCTCTAGTTCTACTTTTAACCCTTCTTTAATTGAGTTTGATAAAAACAAAGCATGCACAAAAATCACTGGGTCTACCATTCCTAAACCAATCTTATTTTTCATTAAATACGATAGCTCCTTTTAACAGGATTTAAGCGATTTCCCCATAACATTTGAAAAACACACTATATATTCTAGTCTCAAGAAACACAGGAAGCGGAAAAATCATCGCCACATACTGTATCGTTGGAAGAAGAAATTGCTTGATTACCTGAACCCTTTTAAATTTGGTCATTTTCCACTGTTTCCATCTATTAACCTTTCTCTATTTTAATAATGACATCTTCCCAATTTTCAACAGGCATGTTCTGGGAACCTAACAATATCCCTAATATTTTAAGAGGTTTACGAGATGTTAATACCCTCTGACACACTTCCTCAGCACCAGTAGCTCCAATAAATAATCCCTTTGTTTTATTTAAATTTATTTTGCATTTGATACCTTTGCAAGGCCTCAAATGCAGTCACAAAATGAATTACTGAGGCCTTATCTTCCAAGTATACTACTAAATCATCAGCATAGGCTTGTATCCTTAAATGCAAATCCCTCTGCCCATTCACTGTAACACCCTTCCAAATCTGTCTCAAACTATCGTTTGCAAAAAGGGGTCTAGAGCGAAAATATAAAGAAGAGGGCTTAGAGGGCAACCCTGTCTAACTCCTGTAGTTAACTTAAAACCTTCCGCCTTCTGATCTGTTAAATATGGAATTACTGTATAATTATCATATAATTTCTCAATTATTTTCACTAATTGCTTTGGAACCCCATAATGCTTAAGGGTAAGGAAAAGGAACGGCAAATGAACTCTATCGAAGGCTTTTTCTAAGTCAGCTGCTATTAAGCATCTAGTTGACCCTAACTCAGTAAAATACTCAGTTACATCTCGAATCAACATCAGAGCAGACTGGACTCTTCTATCTGGTAACCCACAATATTGAAAGGGTGAAATAACTCTTTAGCTAAATTCTTCAGCCTATTATTTAAAAATACCAGTAAAGATTTTATAATCAGAGTTTAAAAGAGTGATTGGTCTCCAGTTAGTAATGTTTTGCTTATCCCCTGACTTAAATATATAAATCAATAACCCTTCTGTAAAGAGGATAGATTGTAGCTTTGTCTAAAAAACCTAAATAAGAGACATATGCACTGACTAAGTTCGTCTGAAAATAATTTATAAAAGTTATTGAAATCCCATCTATTCCGGGAAATATTTAGTTTCAATAACCTAATGGAGCTTGAAATCTCTGTTGGAGTGATAGGTTCCCATACCTCCGATCTCCCAACTAGGTTAACTGGAATTAAAATATCTTTTAAATAAGCGGCCATAGCTGAATTGGGGATTGTTTCAAGAGGCTTCAAAGGCGGTAATGTTCTACAATCACTTCTCTTAGTTGGGCCACAGAGGATACCAAATTACCATCTGAATCTTTGAGTTCCTCAATTTTCATAGAATCTCTTACCTGTTTACACATTTCGAATGGATCCCCAATGGGTGATTTTTAATTCCATTAGTTAAAATGGCCTGCATGGTTTTCCTCTATCATACTGAAACTCTTTCATTTTTCTTTAAGATTAGCAATTTGTTCTGAGTAATCCATCCTAGAAGAATAAGCTATAGTCATAAGCCTCTGTAATTGTTGTCTTAAACCTAAATAGTGCAGGAATTTGTCATTCTTGCTCTAACTCCTTGCAATTTAAACCATTTCCTTAAGTCCATTTAGTCTCTAACCACCAATCTCCCAAATCTGAATATAAAAGGCTACTGATAACCTGGCTCTTAATAGGTATCTCACCCCAGCTTGTATATAAGGGAGTTCTAATGAGGAGTTATTGAGTTTCCATCTAACTAGCCTTTTTCTTGCCTGTCTGAAAAGCTAAAAGAACTTAATAGAAAGGAATGGTCCAGAGAATTCACTAGAAATATTTTAAAAGATTCTATTTGCATATTAGGTGACACTAACATATGATCTATTAGAAAAATCTCTTCCCTTTTAAACGAAAAACCTTCTCCAACCTGTAAAGCATTATGACAGTTCAAGAGTCCAGCACTTTTATAATTTTACATAAAGCATTAGAGTCACAGTATGTTTTTATTTTTTACTAGCATGGGTCGAAATGGGACAATTAAGTCCCCCCATAATACTCTAACTGTTGTTAATAAAAAGGGCTGTACTGATTTAAGACAATTAACTCTACCTGCTTTTGTTTGGGGTTATAAATGTTGATAAACCTATAGCTTAGCCCTTGCCACTTCCCATCGATAATCAGGACCCTTCCTGGTATTAGATCTATCAAATTGTGTAACTGGAAGTCATATGAATTAAACACTATTCCTATACCATCTGCAGAATCTTCCCCAAATGACCAAAATGAAGGGCCCCAAACCAATCTCTTTTAAATGCCACCAACTGATCTATGGAATACATCCATGTCTCTTGTAAAAAACAAACAGAAACAGGAAATTCATGTATATAATGAAAGAGGGCTTGTCGCTAACCATATTCAATAAGCTATGAACATTCAAAGAACCCCAAACCAACCTCATTAACCTTTAAGTATTTAAATCATTGTTTTTCCTCTTTTTCTTTTTTATCCTTGTAATTATCCGTGATTTGTGACCTGGTTGAAAGTGAGGATTTTGAGAGTCTGAATCTTCAACCTCTATCTCAGTGTTACCCCAAGAGGAAAACAGAGCCGCATATGAGTTACTGGTATCAATCTGTTCCACTGGGGGTGGGGGATTTTTGATAGTGAATTCGTAAGATCTTCTTTGGGGCAGTACAGTCACTGGTTTATCAACGCAGCTGCCACCACCACGCATCTTGACCCCTTCCGTATAACACACTGGAGGAAATCTGAGAGGTTAGGGGACCCATGTTGCCCTTAACTATCTTAACCATTTCTGAGGATATCTCAGCTGATCCTCCCACTTGGTGAGTTTAACTTTTTTGTTCAACACTTCCTTTTAAACCCCCTTCTTTCCAATTTCTCTCTTGCCTAGAGGGAGTTTCATCTGATTTGTTGCAGGGGAGGGCGATGATCCTGGAGAGTAGCTTTAACCATGGATTCTTGGGCTTTTGAATAAAAACCTCAGAATTAGAACGAAGGATTTTTTGGGCAGCCCAAGGACATAGTTTGAACACATGGCCTTTAGTTTCGCACAAATCGCAACTTGATGAGATTGCTGCAAAACATGGTTAAATGTCCTACTCCCCACAATTATCACAATGGGGCTGATCTAGACACTTGAAAGGGTGCCTCAGCCCCACACTTATAACATGCACGGGCTGCCGCTGTAAAACATACCCCTCTATCTTTCCTAACAAAAAGAGTTAGGTATATGTTCAATTCCAGCCTCTGTTTGCCTTAATTTAACTTTATACTTCCATCCTCCAGTCCAGAACCCTCTGTATCTAAAATAGGCTCTGCTCACTTAGTACTTCACATTTTTTTTTTAACCAAAGGTTATGTCTTTCCACCCATACCCCTTCATTTCGAACATAACTGTAACAAACTTAATCAGGGTTTTGAGAGTGGTATAACAATAAAGGGTGTCCACATAGGAGAATACTTAACTTGACCATACCTAACCCAGAACAACTCTAAAGCCTGTTGAGAACGAAAACTTATGTCATAATTGTCCTCCCCTGAAATATTAATGAAAGCATAAACATCCTGAGGGGTGAAATGCAGTGAGTCTTTCAACAAGGTTTTCCCCACATAATGCCTATCTGGCCTAGTTTCTAACCCTCCTTTATACCTCAGCCTCACAGCATTATGCCTAGGGGCTGCTTCCCTATGGGAATTTGAGAAAAGTTCGGACATCAATGGCTTCTGTGAAGGGGGGGGAGGTTGTACAGTGACCTCATCTGTACTAAACCGAATGGGCTCCTGCAAGAGAATTTCCTCCCCTTTCTGCTGCTGGCCACCTGGAATCCACTCAGGAGAATGCTGAGATAAAGATAAGTTCGAGTCCCAAGCAGGATCAGGCTTCCATACACCAGCTACTGTCTGTTTCCACCCTGCTTCACTTAAAGCTTTATGAGGTGACCAAGAATCTTGTGAGCCTTTTTTATGTAAAAAAAAGGGGTCTGCCATCTGTATATCAGCTGTAGACTTTTTTTTGTTCATTTTGTCAGAAAAAAAGAAATCTGTAGCCCCACTTTGGGAACCGTCAGTCTTTTGATATGTAACAGCTGAGCCAGTTGCTGAAATCTCTTGACTCTGCTGTTTGAACACAAACCCAGCTACCTTGTTCAACTGTGCTGTTTTATTTTCACAAAAGTAGATGGTAATATATTCTGTGCAGATAAATCATTTATCTTCACTTCGTTACTTCCTTTGACATTATCAGAGACCGAAACTGGCAGTAAGCACTCACTTTTAGCAGCAGAGATAATACCAGCCTGTACTGAATTCAGAGATTATTTGTTCTTGGGAAATGGAGCTCAAGCCTTGCTGCTCTAAGCTCTCTTCCACAGAGCTGTTGACAATCTTGGGATCAGCCTTAACTCTGCCTTTGTGCTCTTCATTACAATCAGGCTGACACCTGCTGTAGTCAGGAGCTCAACACACTGCAGTGAAGCTTCATTAAACAAGGACAGAGCATTCTTTTAACACCAGAGGCAAACTCTTTGCTGGCAACTCTATCCTGCCAGAACTATAACTTAAATAAGACACAGTACCTTTTTTTTGCTCCATATTTTGCGCCACTGTCCTGCAGTCTGTTTGTTGTGTTTTAATATCTTGGCTTTCTCTGTCAGCCTGCAGTTTTAAATTCATCTCGCTTCTTTGAGCTATCTGATGAAATTGGTTCTTCCATTTCTGCAGAAAACATTATCGTAGCATTTTCCTGTTTCAGACCCACATTTAGAGGTTTAATAAGCGACTTTTCTGTAGAGGTTGCAGGTTCAAATACCGATAATACCTTTTCTCTTTCTGTTGTTGCAATTTCCAACTGTCCAGTTTCTTTCTTTGTTTTATCCAAAACCGATTGCTCCCAGCTCACAAAAGCATCCTGAAGTTCAATATCTGATTCAATTTCAGCCAAATCCACGGCTGGAGCCTCCACAACACCTGGAGCAAGAGTCGAGGCTAGCCTCCTGCTCCACAGACTTCCTTCTCCTTCCCTTGTCCACTTGGAGTGGCCATCTTGAAATGGCCTGTCCCCCTACTGGCCACAATGCAGAAACATCAGCACAGCAGCATCAGAGTAGGGGAATTTCCCCGGTGTTCTGGCCAAATTTCCCTCATTCACTAAAAATACCACCAACAACTTAATCTGGTTCAAGGTCAGTTGGCATTCATCTGTATCCCCCTCCCCCGGGTCGTGCCTGAAAATAGGCAGGATTTGTCTAGTGTACTTACCCAGTCAACAAAAACTAAATAAATAAATCAGTACTTATTGTTTTCTAGAAAATAATAATACTACTAATAAAACTGAAGCTGCTGTCATATGGACATAAAGTTTTGACTCCTGGTGGGCGAGCAACATGATAGCACCCAAGTAGAGCGCCTTATCATAGGCGCGGGGATGGTGAGTGAGGTCTGAAGAATGGCTGCCTAAAGTCGACCACCCAAGAAAACAGAATGGCAGTAAAGAAGCGACTGTAGCTGCAGCCCCACTATTGGCGAGTGACAGTGCAGCTATAGTCATGGGGGCTGGGGCCCGGACAAGCAATTGCTGCAGGCGGCGTGCACCACAACAGCTAGGTAGATGGGCCATGATGAGGAGGGGTCGAGCAGGGCATGGCACCACATGGAGGCACCACAGGATGGGCGTGTGCCATCGAGTGCCAGGGATCCAGGTGTGCAGTCTGCCATATAGGGGTGGCACGGAGGGGACCGATGGTGACGTTGGCCTATGGATATGCATCGGTGGGTACAGCCCACCTGGGCTTCCATGCATTTGCACTGTGGTCACTGTCGGGCAGGGGCTGGAGTGGAGGTGTGAACTGTCTATCCACCCCAATCACCACTGTCTGCTGCCGATGCCCAGCTGCCCAGGGTGCCATTGCCCATTCCCTGCCACCCAGGTTCACCTCTGCCCACCCAGCCATGTTGATGTTGCAGTGCTCCACATGGCTCGGCCTGCTGCTGGCGCTTCCACTGCTGGTCACTCTTTTGTCCGGTTGCCCTTACGGCGCTGTCCCTTGTACAGTCGCCCATTGGGGACTCGTGCATTGGGAGGCCCCCTTATCATATAAAACCGAGTGACATCATCACTGAAGTGCACTCGACAGGGGAGAAAAGGAACTGAGGTGGTTGGAGGGTCAACGCCGAGGTAGTCCATATGGCACGAGCCTGGCTCACAGTGCCACATCCTCACGGCCCTACTTTTGCGTCAGTCCTCCTGAAAAAAGTTTGGCTCCTGCTGGGTCCTAGCACCTCCAGCGTAGTCCCATCAATGTGAATGAGTGGTGGAGACTTTATATCCAGGAAGATCTGGCGCAGCCAGTCCGAAGCCACTAGGATCATCCATGTCTTTTCCCTCCAAGCCTTGATTGGGAATTTGTGGATCAGAGGTAAGGCATAAAAGAGGCCTGATGTCCAGGGCCTCATGAAGGCATCCCCCTGCAGCAATCCCTGCTAAGGGGGGTGGGCACAAAACAGCCTCAGCTTGGTGTTCTCCCAGGAAGTAAACAGGTCCACCTGAGTGGTGCCCCACTAGGAGAACAGACTGTCCACTACCTCCTGATGAAGGGACCACTCGTGAGATGCCTCACCCACATGGCTGAGGGCATCCACCAGCTAACTGGTCACTCCAGCCATATGAATGGCCAGTGGGTTAGCCTCCAGGCTGAGCATGAGGGTCCAAAAGCAGAGCACTTCCCTGCACAGAGGTAGGGAGTGCTTTTCACTCTGCTTGTTTAAGTAGTACGTGGTCGTCATGTTGTCTGTCTGGACCTGGATGACTTGACCCCAAAGATGAGGAGCACAGGCTGTCAGGGCCAGGCAAACAACCTGAAGCTCCAGTAGGCTGATGTGACATTGGGACTCCTCAGGGGACCAGGGGCCATGGACCCTGTGTTCCCCCAGGTGGGCACCCCAGCCCATCAGGGAGGCATCGGTCATGAGAGTGACCATCTGCTCTGGGTGGACAAATGGAACTCCTTCCTGAAGATGTTCTGGGACCAACCACCACTGCATGGCCTCCCACATTGGCTGGATCAGCATAACTGGCTGGTCAAGGTGGCCCTGATGCTGAGACCATTGGTGGGGCAGCCCCCACTAAAGAGAGTGCATTCTCTAGTGGACCCAATGGACCATGCTGGTGCAGGACACCATGAAGTGCAGGAGGTGCAGAAAGTTCCTGGCAGAGCGGAACTGCCCAACCCAAAATGTTCGGGCAAAGGAGAAAAGATCCTCTGTCCTGTCCACTGGGAGACAGGCTCTGGCTTGGCAAGAGTCAAGCTCCATCCCGATGAAGTGAATCACCTGTGGGGGGATGAGTTCCAACTTGGCTCATTGACCAGGAGGCTGAGGCAAAAGCAGGTCTGGAGGGCCAGGTCCCTGGACCACTCCACCTCCATCCTGGAGGGGTCTGCAATCAGCCAGTCATCCAGGTATGGGTATGCCTGGACCCCTCTGCCCCTCAGAAAGATTGCCACCACTGCAATGCATTTGGTGAAGACCCTGGGAGCTGAGAAGAGGCCAAAGGACATGGCCTGGAACTCAGAGGATCCCCTCCATGCAGAACTGAAGGAACTGCCAGTGGGATGGATGGATAGAGGCATGGAAGAAGGCATCCCGCAGGTCACGGGAGCAGAACCACATGTTTTGGAACAGAATGATCTGGTTCAGAGTGACTATTCTGAAGGTGCGCAACCATAGAAACTTGTTCGGGTCACGCAGATCCAAGATGGGGCACAAACCCACCATCAGTTTGGAAACCAGAAAGTATCTGGAAACAAACCATGGATTGTCTGGTGGGTCCGAGACATGAACTATTACCTCCTTCTGGAGGAGCTGAGTGATGTCTCCCCGAAGGACAGCACCATATCCTCCTGAGGGGCGCAGGCTCAGCTGGGTGGGAGAACCTCAAACTCCAGTGGCAACTCCTGGCCAATCACTTTGAGCACTCACCTGTACGTGATAACACTGAATCAGGTGTAAAGAAAGTGGTGGAGCCAGCCCCCCATGGGTAGATCCAGGGGAGACAGGATGGACAGGGAGGGGGTATCCCATCCCATCACTGGGCAGGCTTGGAGGCAGAGGGTGGGCCACTGGAGGAAGGTGCTGGTCCCCATCTGCCAGGCTTCCAGACCTTGGAAGTGACCAACTTAGGTCTGGGATGCCAGAACTGTTGCTGCCTAGCCAGGGTCGGGGAAGGCTTGGCTGCAGGAGCAGGATGGGGCTAAAAGGACTTTTTCTGTGGTTTGGAGCCCTTGTCCTTTTGGGCCAAGGTGACAGAATCCAAGGTGGCACTGGACTTCTCAATCCTAGTGAGATGACCATCCATCCACCCCGGGCCCAAACAAATCAGTGACCAGGAAGGGGACATCTGCCAGTGTGTGCTGGGTATCCACCATAAAGGTCAAGATATGAAGCCATGCTCATTGACATACAGCTATAGCTGCAGTCACCGACCTGGCGCAAGAATCACCGATGTCCTGGGTAGTCTGGAGCTGCTATTTGGCCACTGCACGGCCCTATTTCTGGACCTGCTTGATTGACATTTGAAGGCTATCCGGGAGCTGAGGGAGCACCTCATCTATGGTGCACGATAGGGCATGAGTGAAGTGGGCCATCATCAAGGCTGCACTTGCCTGTCTGAGACCAAGAGAAGAGGCTGCATACAGCTTCTTGGCTGCATGATCAAATTCCTTGAATTCTTTGTCAGTGGGCTTATCAACATCCCTGACACTGCCCATCTGAAGGAACACACAGTCGGCTACAAGGCCCTCAGCTGAGGGGTGGTCCATGAACCTGAAGAGAGAGAGCATGTAGGGACTGCAAACTTGCGAGCCATATGGGCTGATGGGGTAGGGCAGGAAGCTGGATGCTGCCAGAGCTCCAACATGGGCCCAAGAAAAGCCTCGGTCACCGGGAAGGTGACCCCAAGGGAGTTGTTCCAGTAAAGCATCTCAGTGAGGGGATACTTGGCCCACTTTTGGAAGAGCTCCAACTGGACCCCTGTAGCCACAGAGATTAGGTGGAGCATAGCCCCAAAGGAGGTGGGACCATGGTCCGTGGACAAATCCTTTCCTGACTCTAGATCAACCGGCCTAGAATGCACTCCAATTCTGAGGATTCATCTAAGACCAGCTGACCCCCTGAGTCACCACAAACCTTGCGAGGCTCATAAGCTCTAGTGACTGTGACCGATAACTGCCAAGGTAGTGCGGGCATCCTCGGATGGGGATCATCCTTTGACTGAATTGGTGGGGGTTCCACTCGAATGGGTGGAATGGCTGGAATTGACCAAGCCAGAACGGGTGGAAGGGAGGGGCAGCTGCAGAATAAGGGGTGCTAGCTGCACATTCGAGCAGACTTGATAGACCTCTAGGCCTTTATCTGCTGGCAAATTTCATATGTTCATATGGTTTGGGCAGAGGCAGCGGCAGCCAAGGGAATGCCGAGGAGGGAGCTGCCACTGGCTTAGGCTCGACACCCAAAAGGAGCTGCTGCCACATGAGCTCCTCATAGCACCGCTGCAACTTGTGGCAGAGCAGTTCCTCCCCCAACAAGGAGGAGGAAAAGCGGTGACACCAGTTGCCCAAGGCTGGGAGCATGAAAGCCAACTTTGGCAAGGGCTACTTGACCTCAAGCTACAGGTTCAAGACCTCGACTTTGACTGCAGGTGGTCCAGACAGTGAGACTGGGCTGGAACCGGTGAGGGGTGCTGGCTGCCCTCTGTAAGCTTGATGTCCCATGGGTTAGGGACTGGATCAACAGACTGATCAAACCCACCCTGGGACTGCAAGGTCAGGACCGGAGTCCTGGAGAGGGAAGTATCCCACTCATTCCGTGACAACTGGTCAACCAGGTCGGAAAAATTCACGAGTAGCTGGTCAGCCTGCATCTCGGCCAACAGGCCCCGACTGGGACACTGCGGGGTCAGCGGCCTGGACTGAAGGCTTGTCCAAAGCCGAATCAAGAAATGTCAATAAAGCAGGGGCAAGGGAGATGAGGATGATGAGGAATTCAAGTGTCCAGAGGACTCCTGTGGAGGTGGGGACAGGTGAAACACCCGCTCATGCATGCATCTAACATATGAGAGGAAGGCCGCTGCAGAGCCTCTGAATGTCTCCCAGGATAACTGCCCGTAGGACCAGCATGGCCTGGAAGAGAAGGGGGTGACTGCAGAGGAATGGGAGAGGGGCACCTACGAACAGGCAACTGTCCTCTGCTATGGCTCTGGAATCCAGAAAACGGAGCCCAAGCTGGCGGGATTCTGGATAACAAGCCAGGTCACAGAACGGAACCCTAGGGATGTGAACCTTGGCAGTGCCAGGAAGGGGGTCCTCCCCTGTGTCGCGGTTGGGGCTGTATTGATCCATAAGGATGGCCCACAGCAACACCACCAGAGGGATCCACTGAACCCATGAGGGAGAGGTGGGGCTCGGCACTACAGCTCCTACCCACACCCTGAGGGGTGGCAGGTGGAAGCCGGCATGCCTCACCATGCCCTCTCAACCCCTCAGACTCAGAGGATGCCCTCCTCCTCAATGTCAGTGACAGAGCCCGTCAATTCAGGAGTCTCCCCGGGGAGCCCCCCGAAGACAGGGCACCAAGTCCACCCCAAGAGGGGGTGGCAACACCGGAGATGGCAGCTGCCACAGCCCCCTGTGGGAGAACAGCCCTCTCCCCAACCTCCATGCCATCTCCTCCCAAAAGCTCCCGGCCACCCCCAGCCTGGGAGCCCTCAGAAGAAGACTGCTGTGGAGACTGAGGAATGGGTGCACTGGGCCGCCTGACACCGTGTCCCACCGAAGACTCCAATCCAGAAGACTCAGGGAGCCAGGATGGAGCCACATCTGAATCATCCCCTTCCAAGGAAGAGGCGACCAGCAGGACCTCAATACTGGCCACCCAGGAGTCTCACTGGAAACTGCGCTGCGAGCAGCGTCTGCGCCACCCATGGCGCCGGTCGACACCTCAGCACCCGAGACAATGCGCAGAGAACCCAGTCTCTCACCTCACCCAGGCCTCAATCAAGTCCCCAGCACCGCCCCCAGTGCCAGGACCTGACATGATGACACCCAGCGAGTCGATCAAGCACAGCGGCACCGCTCATGGGCGCGAGGCTAACACAGTGCTGCAAGCGGGCGCTGTTCTCGATCACCAAAGGCCATGCAGCAGTGCCGGGATCAGAGAAGGTGCCAGAAAGAGGCGTTGAAGGCCCACCCACACCGGGCCCTGCAATCGCAGGCCTCGACACTGGAGGAGCCTGCATCTCTGAAGAGGTGACTGCCAAGGCGGTGTCTCCACCATGGCCCTGGGAGGGACCATGGTGTTCCTCCAACACCGCAAAAGAAGCCTCCTCCTCAGCAAGACTTGAAGACGAGGAGGCCTCCTCCTCTCCAGACCATATAGACCTGGGAGGGGACCCAGAGGAAGGGTCTAAAGTTCTTACCTGGGAGTCCCGAGAGAGACACGGTCCTCCGAAAGTCAGCGGGCCTTGCCGATCTTAAATGCGCGGACTTCGAGAACACGGAGGTCCATCAAAAAACAGGCATCGCATCTGTCCATATTTTGGTTAGGTCCCAGGCAGCGAAGGCAAACATCATGTCAGTCCGTGACAGAAAAATGCCGGCCACAGGAGCACCGATGAATGAGGGAACGGCCCGCCTTCGACTTTTGTTTAGCTCCCGAATGGGGCATGATGTGAAATTAACACTAAACAGAAAAGCTCCGGCGTTGTCAGTAAAATAATAAAGAACAGTCTTACCAGACAACGACATCAGGAAAAACAAACTAGGATGCAGGACACAGCATCGAAGAACGACGGATAGGCCTAGTGTTGTAGAAACATTTTCTCGCTCCGCGTAGCAGGTGCAGCCTTGACGGTGGGAGAAACAGAACTGGGATGTAGGAGGAGTCTGCGTCGTCTAATGGCCACCCCTCCCACACCTCGTAGTACGTCACTCTGAGGGTCGGTGCCGACTCTTCTACCAAAAAAAAACCTCCCGTGGCGGGGGAACGCCTCCTGCTGAACCCAAGCAGTAACGAATGGTGAAGATTGACAAAGGAAGATCTCTTTCCATCTCCCCATGTGTTGTTAAGCTGGGTCTTATGGAAATCGGCTTTTACAAGCCTGATAAGTTTGGTGCACTGATTTCTAGCCATTTTGTAGCACTGTAGGTCATGCTTGCTACCTGAGTTTAAGGCCTTTTCCCAGAGGCAGTCCCTCTCCTTTAGGAGGGAGAGGAGCTTGCCATCAATCCAGCTGTTTACCTCCCCCCAAAATTTCCATTTTGTGCATGGTGCATAGATATCGCAGATGGAATTGAAGCCCTCAGTGAAAAAACTAAGGGCCTGGTCCAGCGTAGGTGCTTTGTTGATGGGGGACCAGTTGTAGGCAGACAGGGCCAATTTGAGGGATCAAAGTTTGCCTTTCCACAGAACCCTGCTCTCGATGAGGTGGGGCAGGGCAGGGGGTAAGTACTGACTTTGGCAAACTGTCACCCCTAGATTATTGAACAGCTTTCGGGTATGAGCTAGGGTGTGAAGCGGTTGTTCCCTGGAGTGAGCCTTTACTAGCCGGTCACCCAGGTCAAGAAACACATACAGGCCTACTCCCCAGAGGGCTGCTGCTACTACTACTGCCAAGCAGTTCCTCTGCCTGACAGAGGAACTGGTTCTATGGCACATTTTTGAAGTAAGGCCTGAACCTCCTCTTGCAACAGGAACATGTGTCCCAGGGGATAGGATGAGACCTGTGAAGGATGATCAGGAAGGGTGTCCAGAAGCTCCAGAGCATGGTCTTTCACAATGATGTCCAGTACCCATTCATCTGTAGTAATCTTCCTCCATTGACTAAAATGGAGGGAGAGATGACCCCCTACAACCACTTCTGGGGGCAGTGGTGGTTGGGTGGTGTGTGGCTGCAAGTCATGCTGAACCAGTGGGAGCAATGCCACCAACTCTACCTGATTTAGGTGTTTTGGAATGAGCACTGGGGTAGGGCAGAGGGGTGGTAAGGCTCCTGCTCCCTTATTTCTTCTTTGCTGCCTAGAGGTCTGTCTCCCACCTCTGGCAGGTGGTGGACAAAACTTACCCCCATGCTTAGCCCTGCCTGGTGTGGGGTATAGGGATTTGACTGGCCTTACTGTCATACGAGATAATTGACAGCCTCTTAATGCCTCTTCAACATCATACCCAAACAGTTTATTGCCTCTAAAAGGGGCATTCAAACTGCTTGTTGAACATCATTGGCAAACCTAGCTACTCTAAGCCAGGGGTATCTCCTCATGCAAATACCAGAGGCAGCTGCCCTGGCAGAGGCACCAGACACATCACAGACTGAGTGGATTAGATGCATACTGACCTCAGCTTCTGCAGTTAAGAGTTTTCATTAGCTCAGTTTTGGCATTATCATTAGGTAAGGCTTGTGCTGCAGCCTTGGCACTTCTCCAGAGGGTATTCTG
The DNA here is from genome assembly GCA_016271365.2 of Neoceratodus forsteri. Taxonomy (NCBI): domain Eukaryota; kingdom Metazoa; phylum Chordata; order Ceratodontiformes; family Ceratodontidae; genus Neoceratodus; species Neoceratodus forsteri. Next base: position 1,047,388,864 of record CM028131.1, read on the forward strand.
GTATTTGATCATATGAGCCTGGTAACTGGCAATACACAGGCCAAGAAAGGCAGAGGCATAAGTATGTTTACACATGACATCTAACCTCCTTGATTCCTTATCAGGAAGAAGGGAGCTCATGTGTTTAGACACCCTAGATCTGTCATGCAGCTGTGATCACCACCAAATCCATTTCTAGCTGGTTGGCATAATAAGGCTTTATAGATGGTGCAGGGTACATCTTGCCAGCCTTTCTGGGGACAGGTTGTATGGCATTAGGACTATTCCAAGCAGCACAAGTGGCATCCTCCAGGGTTGAGTATAGTAAAGGAATGACTATGGATGGTGATTCTCGCACCTCTAAAAAGTCCAACAAATTTTTCTTTGTGGAGTCTTCCTCTTCCAGGGTGGAGCCCATGGCAGCCTGTATTTTCTGCATCATGGCTTGAAAAGAGGAGTCCTCTGGTGGTAACCTTGGAGTATTCACCACAGAGTCCTCACTGCAAGAGGATAAAGTAGAGCAACTACCAGGTAAATACTGCCTAACCCACTTCTTTCACATGATCTTCTTCCATTATGAAGTCTGGGTTATGTTCTACTTCATCATTATCCCCCTTGATGACAGGAATAGAAGATCATGCTGGGGACACTAGTGGCAGCTGAGGAGGCCCCTTTAGTACTGCACTGGGTGGCTGCATCAACAGGCTCTGGAGGGAGAAAAGTTCCATTGACATTAACACAGGCTGGTTAGGCAAGCATGGTAGTAGTCGGCATATAATTTCAGAGAATGATACCAGGACTGTTTGTGCGTCAATGACACACATGTTAGGGGTTGTGACTGAAAGTGTTGATGGCAGGTGCAGACCCAGTGATGATGGTGCATAATAGGCCAAATAGGGCTGGTCGGGGGGGGCTGTGGTCACCGCCACCGTAGAGGATGATGAAAAGGTTGAAGAGGTAACTGCTGGCCACAGCAGCAATCTGGAGCATGTCAGGGAGGCCTTGCCCTTATCCTTGTCCCAGTGTTTATGCTTGTAGCTTTCTGATGACTGTTTTTCTTTAGATTTTGATGACTGCGATTCGGTCGATGGGGCAGGCATCATGGATTTTTCCTACATCTGTTGTTTCATCACTGCCAAAGTTCTCTTTAACAAAAACTTTTCCAGCACCCCTTTTCTGTGTCACCTGGTAATGGAGTTGAAGCCCCGACAGATCTCACGTTTGAATGTTGTGAGAGAGGCCCAAACAGCAAACACACACACACACCTCATTGTGTATTTTCCTTGTAAATGTTCTCTCTACACTCACAATCCTGGAATAATTTGGTGGGTTCATTTAATGGCGCACCAGGAGAGCCAAAAATTACTAAAAAAGTGATTCTTTACTGTTCAAGAAAAATAAATGGCGGTGGCTAACTGCTGAAGTTCACGTGTAGGTCCAATGAATATGATCAATGGTACCTGGATTTCAGTAAGGCCTTCAATACTGTTCCACATGGAAGACTTGGAACAAGTTGGGCAGCCTCGGAGTGGGTCAAAAGGTGGTAAACTTGGTTAGGAACTGGTTGAGCGATAGAGGGTGGTGGTAAATGGAGCTAAATCTGAGGAAATGAGGGTGACTAGTGGGGTGCCACAGGGATTATTTCTGGGGCAAGTCCTGTTTAACATCTTCATAAGTGACATTGCATAGGAGCTAGAAGGGAAGGTGTGCCTCTCTGCAGATGACACTAAGATCTGCAATAGGGTGGACACTCTGGGAGGGGTGAAAAAAATGAGAAGAGACCTAGGTAAACTGGAGGAATGGTTTAGAATGTGGCAGCTGAGATTCAATGCAAAAAAATGAAAAATCATGCATTTGGGGCACAAGAACCCCGGGGAGGATTACATGATGGGGAGTGGGGAGATACTGATGGTCACCAAGCAGGAAAGGAATTTAGGGTAATCATATCTGGTGACCTAAAGGTGGCCAAACAATGTGCCAAGGCTGTGGGGAGAGACAGTGGGATGCTGGGGTGTACAAGGAGAGGTATCACCAGCAGATGAAAAGAGGTGGTGATGCCACTGTGCAGATCATTGGTGAGGCCTCATTTAGAGTACTGTGTCCAGTTCTGGAGGCCGCATCTCTGTAAGGACATAGAGAGGGTGAGGGCAGTTCAAAGAAGGGCAACAAAGATGGTGCAGGATCTGCACCAAAAGTCATATGAGGAGAGACTGGGAGACCTCAATATGTATATCCTGAAGGAGAGGAGAGAAAGGGTAGATATGATAGAAACCAACAAATATCTAAAGGGCATAAATAGAGTACCAGAGGGTAGCATCTTTCAGAAACAGGGATGTTCAGGAAATGGAAATTATGTATTTACCGTAATTATTGATCTTCCCAATGATCTTCACCATTCATTACCTATGGGTCCTACCGGAGGTCAGGACTCCTGCATGGAAGGAAAAAAGTGCACATCCTCTTTAAATTTTCTGAGCTGGAGTAGCCAACATCAGAATGGTGCTGCCCACGAGGCCAGAGTTCTATGTGGCACTCGCGGGTTGGCCAGTAATTGACGCTGACTCCTTCCAATACTCAGTTCTGTCCGCCAGGCAAGGAAGAAAGGGTAATGATAGGAACAGAAGAGGGTGAGGGTGCCCAAATGATGGGAAAGGGGGGGGATGACTGGAAGAAGGGTTGTAGTCAAGAGGTACAACTAAGAAGGTAGGGGTGACCAAAACACTAGGCAGCCCAAGGCAGAATAAAATATAACCAAAATAGATAAGGAGGAAGGAAGAAAAGAAGGAAGAAGAACTGAAGGACCCTGCCCTCCCTTCCCTGCATAGTCCCTCCCCCTCTAGACACTCAAGCCCAAGAGAAGGAACCTAACAGGTTCTTTGGCTAGAGAAGGGCAGAGTCAAGTAGCTGGTTTGAGAGAGCAAGGCTCCAAGAAGTTGAGTAGTCCATACCAAAGAGCTGATGGAGGATGGGGGAGGGAACAAGGGGAGGGGGCGAAGGAGACCTCTAATGCAGGAGGGAGCAGTCAACTTCCCACAGTTTTGAGAGGGGTTTCCCAGAGATCCTGAAGAAGGAAAACCCCCTCTCACAGAGAAGTTTCCCTTGACAGATTCCAGAAATCCATTTTACCTTCTGTTCCTTCCTTCCTTTTTTTTTCTTTTTAGGGGGATCACAGCTGTCAGACCCTACTAACCCTCTAGGACAAGGTCGAACCAGCTGGGTACAGCCAAAAACACCCCGGTAGAAGGCTAGCAGATGCCACCTTCAGGAACCACCAGAATTCCAGGGATTTGCAAATCATATCAGGGTAGGACCCTAAAGAGAATGTCTACCCAGGCTGAAGAGAAAGCAATTTTGACCCCTGGTTAGAGAGAAACTGAAACCCCAGAAGGAGGTCTCAGAGGATATTATCTACCCTGTAGGGTCAGAAGCCCACTCAAGAGGCTGACTGAACACAATTTAGGAGTAGCACAGGGTTTGCCTCCCCAAAAAAACATCCTTTTCCTTGACCCTCATCGCCACCAGGGGAAGGAGAGAAAGAAGGAAAGGGACAGTGCTGCCCAGCATCTGGTTACAGGGAGGGTGGGTGGTGTAATGAAGGAGGAAGATATATTGGGAAGATCAATAATTATGGTAAGTACATAATTTCCATATCTTCCCCAAATTAATCTTCACCATTAATTACCTATGGGTCAGAGTGCCAAAATGGCAAACACTGAGGGGAAAAATTTTTCCCCCAGCCTCCTGTGGGGGACAACCACAGGAGGAGGGGGCCAGTTTACAGGCCTGGAGAGGCCCAAGGACTGGAATGGGCTAGCGAGTGCTCCTGAGATCCAGGAGGTGGAAGATGCCCCTGTAGTACTCACCGTTGCCTATGAGAAAAGAAGTGGGCACCTCAGAAAGGTGAGGATATCACCCTACGCTGGTCCAAGGGTGTCGAACTGGACAGGCAAAGCCACGCAGTCTGCCTAATGCAGACTGAAGATCCCACCAGCTTAGAAGCCACCTCTGGTGTCAAACTGCCTAGACAGTATCTTCCCAGTTCCAAGTCTTGAGCGGTGAGGCAAATGGCTTGCCTGGTTCCCTCATCACCTGGCAGGGCTGCTAGAACCTTGTCCTAGTACAGTCCAGATGTGCCTAGCATAGGCTACCTGATGAGTCTGATGAACCACTATCCGCAGAAGGTGTGCTGAGTAAAACACCCTTCTTTCCCATCAGTCAAACTCCGCTGAGTCTGCATCAGGAGGGCAGTCGTGACAAGGGTGACGGTGTCCAGATAGGGTATCCAGGAGTCCCAGACCCAAAGTGGGTTGAGGCATGGCACCTGGAGACCCCACTGCTGCACAATACCTGCACATACAGTCTCTAAGGGCTGGCAAAGGGGCGGTGGGATGCTGCCAGATGGTGTGTGAAGCCCCTACAAATGGCCTCGGCCAGGGAGGGAGGACCAAAGTGTCAGCACTGTATTCACCTAGGAATGACAATGTTGCATGATCCTAGCTTTTTTTTTTCCAATTGTTTAACCAGATGAGACGCACTAAGCTGAAAGCTTGTTTATAGGTGCAACCTGGGAGCACAGGGAAGTTAAGTGACTTGCTCAGGGTCACACAATATGCAAGTGGGGCTGTGGGATTCAAACCCAGGTCTCCAGATTTGCAGCTCAGAGCCTTAAACCACTGCACTATACTGCCTCCCTTCCATCCAGCAAAATGCTCCTTCATCAACTCTGCCAGGAATCGCTAGTAGGACATGAGGTCCCCTTCAGTAGAGAAGTGGTGTGAGGAATCCCCTTCCTCACTGGAGGAAGCCAAAGATGAAGAGGAGCCTGACTCAGAGCTTGGCAGCGAGGAGGTCTGAGGTCTGTGTCATCAAAGCACAGGTCAGGAAGCATAGGAAAAATCAGGAGCAGTTGTAGAATTCGCAAAAAGTGTGTATTAGTACTAGCAGTAACATAAAAAAATAAAATTGTTCAGAATAACTATTTACAAAGGCAGAATAAACAGAGAAGATCCATCTGAGTTTTCCTTCAATGTCTGTGTGTCTCTCTTTTGTAAGAAATTGCATCTCTGTCTTTAGAAGTCCTTGTAACCCCCCTCCTTAACAAGCATTCTGTTTTTTTTTCTAAAAATGTTCTTGTAAATTTCAGGCAGGTGCAGCAAGAACACAATGTCCCAGAACTGAGGTCCCATCTCCACAGCTTCTGAAAAAAGGCTTAAAAACTGCTCTCGGGTTAACCCCTTGAGTTCCCAATAGCTTTTTGCATTCATCTCAAACCATAATTGTATACATTTTAACAGTAACACTATATAATTTCTAAACAAAGGGATCCCAATATCAGTTACATTTCCACATAATGATTTGCATATATTTTTATACCAGCAGATATGCAAGGGAGGAAAAAGACAAACAGCAAGAGAAGACTGAGAGACAGTGAGAGGCAAAGAACTGTGAGACTGTAGGGGTGATCAAGTCCTAGGTCTCACAGGAAAATTTGGTTGCGCAGCCAGACAGACAAGAGGCAGGAAAGGAAAGAACAGAACAGATCCCTGCATTCAAACTCTCCATAACAACTGGAAAAGGGTCCTATTCAACCCTGTCACAGTCTGAAAATGACCTCTGAGATGCCCTAAGGTAACGGGGGAAAGCAGCCGCCGAAGCCCTGAACTGTTGCCAGGTGAGAGGTCCCCCATGGCCAATAAGCCCAGGGAAAGGAGAAAGAGGAGGCAGAGAAACCAGAGGAGGAACAGTCTGGCCATGCCAGGAAGGTCCTTTGCCAGAGCTGTGGGTTTGTGCAGGGGGCCCCTCCCAAAGGGGGGGCTACAAACCACCTACCCCAGGGTGCCAACTGTTGAGGGGTGGACCGGGGTTGCTCCGGGGGGGACCCCAAGTGAGGAGGCTGGAGCCAGACAGAGTCCAATGGAAGGCTTCTGCCCCCACCAACTGCAGGTCCCTTCCCCAAAGCAAGGGATGGGAAAGACGGGTCCGCGTTGTGACCCCCCAACAGGTTTCTGAGGGGTCCCGAGGAGATCGCTGCTCAGACCTGCCAACCCTTGACTTCAGAGAGGAGAACCTGCCCCCTCAGAAGAGGCCTAGTAGTGGAATCCAGGCTGGTCACCCTGGGGGAGGATAGCCTCAGCTCCCACAGTGGGAGAGATGGAGCCCTTCTGAGTATCCGCATCAACAGCCGGGATCCAGATCACAGTAGGCCTGGGTCTGATGAATGGAAGAACACAAGCATCCAAGGTGGCACTGACTATGGGGCCAGAGGCTGAGGCGGCGCTGGCTGTGGCACACCACCAGACATGGTACCAACCTTGGTGCTGCTACCTGAAACAGCACCAGAAACAGTACCACCACCCGCAGTGACTCCAGAGAGGGCACTGGCAGGGGCCCCAGCACTGGAGGCAGTGCCAGGGGAGTCCGGAGTGGCCATGCCATCCACGGCACTGTCCCGTGGTGATGGCTCCAACCCGTAATCTAGCAGAGGCCTGGGAAAGGCCCAGGAAGAATCAGAGGAGCCTGGAGCCCAATTAGGGTCATCCTGATCACTGTTCCAGAAGTAGGGGACAAGATCAGGGAGATGTCCAAATGGGCCACTCCCCAAATCTGAGCCTCCCCCAGCAGCAAGGGAGGCATCAGAGGGGAGCCCGGGTGCATGGCTGATGCCACCCCACTCACCAGCCCTGGAAGTGGCACCAGGAGTCGAGGCAGTGGCTGATCATGGCCCCCAGGGGACCATCCGAGAAGAGTCTGAGTATAGCTCTGACTCCACCTCGGGGGTCATACAGGTCTCTGAGGAGGCACCAGACTACGAGGGGTCACCAGTCACCCCCTCTGGAAGAGGACGACTGCCCCAGCAATCCCTCACTGGGACCCCATGCCCCAGCAAGCAGTGGAGCAGAGGGAGTCCCTTCCCCGCAAGCTCATACAGAGTCGGGGGGGTTCAGGAGCAGAGCTCAGAGACCACGTCTTGGCATCCTGAGTGCGATGGTGCCCACCAAAAGTTAGGGGGTCTCTACCCAACCATGCTGCATGAATAACGAGAGTACATAAGTCCATCAAAAAGCAGCAGTCGCACTCATCCATCATGTGGCAGGGACCCAGACAGGAGAAACAATGGTTGTGGTGGTCTGTTACAGTCATGGAGTGCCCCAGGGGCACAGATGCATAGGGGCAACTCCCGAGCATTTTGACTTTGAACGACACCCCGACCCCGACATACCGTTGTGCAAACAGAAAACAAATCAAAACAAAAACACCCAGCATTGAGAGATAAATAACACTAATAATGAGAAACAATTCTGGTACTGAGCGGCACTGTTACTCATGACACCGACAAAGTACAGGCCTAGGCATGATGCAGTTTGAAGCAGTCTTTCCGTGAAGGAGTCCTTCCTCGATGGTGGAAAAAACAGAACTGAGTATTGGGAGGAGTCAACATTGGTTACTGGCCAACCCACAAGCACCACGTAGAACGCTGACCTCATGGGTGAAGCCGTTCCAACATCGGCTCCTCCAGCTCAGAAAATTTAAAGAAGCAGCGCTCTTTTTTCTTGCCATGCAGGGGTCCTGACCTCCGGTAGGATCCATAGATAATGAATGGTGAAGATTAATTTGGGGAAGATCAAGGGGGCATGACATGAGGTGGAAAGGGGGGTAGAATAAGGGTAACATGGGGAAGTATTTCTTCATGGAAAGGGTGGTGGAAGCATGGAATATATTCTCAGCGGAGGTGGCTGGGCAAACACAGTGGGGGAATTGAAAAATGCATAGGACAGGCATAGGGAACCCCAGAAATAGGAACAAGAAGGTAAAGGTAGAGATCAAGTAGAGTCTGGGCTTTTGCAGTAGGTAGGGAAAATGGGTAGACTGGGTGGGCTTACCTGTCCTTACCTGCCATCAATTTCTGTTTCTATGTAATGGGAGGAAAAGATCTGAGGAGAGATTGGGCCTCTCTTGTTTATGTAGATGCTGATGCATGATGTCATCATGGATGGCCCCTGGCTTGCAAAAAATTTCAGTGTGGTCCCAAAGCTGATGCAGGTATAATCTGAAAGGTATGGCCTGATGAGATATCCTCGAAAAAGATCAGAAGTTACTGCTTGCAAAATGTATTGCAATAAATTTTGTAAGCAGTAACTTCTGTTTCCTTGACATTATTGGTGCAGACATCACCCCTGAGCGTAGAGCATTCCTGTTGTGCTGTTTGTTTTCCTGGAGCAAAGCAGTTCAGGCTCTGCACCAGACTTCCGTGCCACTATGCATTCTCCTTTCTTCCTGCCTTCCTAGACTGGTAAGGGCCTAAGTAGGAACTGGCTACACTAGATGTACCTCAACTCTTCTTCTGTCCACAAACATCTGTGTACCTATGTACTCCCAACAACAGAAGGGCTAGTTAGAGAACTGGAGTTGGGGGGTGATGTCACTGTTCATCTTCGGGTAAACTATCTGGCAAAAAAGATGCTAGGGGCAGTTAAGAACAGCTTTAGGGCACTGGGGCAAAGTTTAAGTGAATGTGCTTGTACGTAATCTAAGATGTTCTCACAGTACACAGGAAGGGGGAGGCAAGTGTAACCCCTAGGTGGCACTATCCCAAGGGCTACTACCCCTGCCGGCTTGGCTAGTAGCATGTTAAGAGGCCTGAGTTCTGAAATGGGTGCCTCCACCCAGAGGTCAGGATTGGTAGTGGTCAAGCTAACCTGGGCACAGCCCTCCGGGACACTGTAACACCCCCTCTTTCCTTACTAATGGCTGGAACAATACACAATAATCACTTTCACAATACCCCTGATACACCTCACAAGTACCCACACTGTTTGCACTTACCACCAGGGCTTTCCTCCGGCTCATTCCTGGAGACCCCCCTGTAAAATTAGGTTATACACAGCAAATAACAGCAGTACAGTACTCTTGCACAAACTGTCACCACAGTCAGGGTAAATGCAAAAAAGAGTTAGATCTGATTTATTTAAGGGACTTGAAAAAGGGAGGGGCATAAATCAGATTAATTTGCTTAAAGGCTATATCAATCAAACAGTTATACATGCACTTCAGGGTCCATAAACAGTCACACACCCTGGGCACCCAGATGGAGAATGGTGGGCTAGCCAGGAACATTGCAGCTGGTTGGGACCCTGTGATGGAAGAAAATAAAATGCACCACACACACTAATTGTAATCCGGAGCCGTAGGGCTCAGTTCATGAAAAGAAAACAAGACAATCAGATGACACACTTTTAGATTAGGCTGTTGTTGCAGGGAGCTACCCTGATGATTACTCATGATACCCAAGACTGGACACAGGCTGGACAAAAATTGAGACTGCAGGTGGTTCATCTGGAGTACCAGGAGAAGCAGGGCCCACACGATTCACCAAGACATTGTTCCTGTTCAAGCGTGGAGCAGGGGGCTCATCCCCAGGCAGGTCTCTTGTCTCTGTGCAGCGGGTAGTCTGGCTGGGCCAGTGTCGCAAGGCCCAGGCCAAATGGAGACAAATTCGGATGCAGTCCGTTTTGGGCTAGATACAGCTTCCAGCAAGCAGAACACAATTCACACAGTGGGGAACCAAATCACAATCCACTAACAACTCACAGCACATTGTACATGTAAGGAAATTCTGCTGTACCAGGCAAACCGCTCTCCGGTCACGATCGCAAAGTCTCTGCACAAACCGGGGATTCAAAAGCAGCTGGAAATCCTGACAGACCGATTGCATTTAGTAAACTCTTCAGTCTTCTTCAGGTATGAGCCTGGTAAAAAAATCAGTGGCTTACTTCGTTCTCACAAACTTGGATTTAGTCTGAAATAATTCTCCTCTCTCCCCCTCAGGGGCAGCAGGCAGACATGCAGGCCACAACTCAGGCCTTTCCACAGTTCTTCCACATGAAGCTACTCAGACGGCTGCTTGACTGCCTCAAGCTGTTGCTTCTTCAGCTCCCAACTTAGATCTGACTCAACTGCCAACAAGCCTGGGACTTTCCCCAGAATCCAAAAGGTTTGGTTGGCTGATCTGTCTGTCAGTCACAACAAAGGCTCCCCCTTCAGGTGCAAAAAGATGCCAAAAGCCCAAAACAACAATTCTTACAGATTTTGACTCCAGACAGCTCCTGTAGTCCGGCTCCATTTTTGGTCCCACCAGTACTGATTGGTCCAATTCAGCAGTCCAGGACCAAGATAGTGGAGATAAACAAAACAGTCATTGCTGCAAAGAAGGCAGGTTAGACAAACTACATTATCATTATCACTCTAAATGGTTTTCAGCAAATAGTTACATCTTTCAACAGAGCTCCCTCTCAGATTACTTGTGACTGCAATCCAGGCAGCTCTTAAAGAGACAGTAAACAGAGGCTATACTGGCACTCTCTGGCAATCGCATTTAAACTGCTAAAAACACAGGACACCAGCCTGGCAGTGAGCATTTAGGCAAGCTTGAGGAAGATTTTTCGTGGAACCCCCGATTTGTAGAGGGGGTTACATCCTTTCCTGCCTGGAGAAAACTTGGCATCCGCATTAAGTCTGTACCATCACGCATCAGTTAACATAAACTTATTACTTTACTGTAAATATTCACTACATTTCCCAATACTTTGTCCATTCTGACAATACACTAGGCATATTTCACACAAGTCAGTTGAACATTACTATACTAAATCAGGTAATAACTTCTTGTACCTTGAACAATGCAAGAGGGGACCCTTCCCTATCAGCTAACTTGGGGCTGGATGGGGCAGGGGCACCATGGTGAGAGGGTAGAACTAGTAACCTGGAATGGGCCATCAAGCTCAATTTGGGCAGTGAACTTGGTGAAACAGAAACACCTTTGTGGACCACATTGAGAGGCAAATCCATAGGCCTCCCGGGAGAATCATAACTGAAGTGTACTACTGGTTTGACAGCTCGGCCAGTCTTTCTGAGGGAGACAACTACAGTCTCTGTACTCTCAGCACTGGTCTGGGGACTCTTGTCACTTGTGAGGGGTGCCTCTGCCTGGATGGGAACGTCCAAACTTGGGGCACTGTCGGCTCCTTGCTCTGCAGGCTTTGTCTCTATAACACTTGACTCATTGTGCAAAGGCTCAGGCACAATCAAACTTTGAGACACTGAAGGGGGGTTGTCAGCACTCTCATAGTGTTCTTCAAGTTCGGGTATGTCACCAGAAAGACTCAAACCATCAGCCCCTCCTTCAGGCAAATCATACAGTTCTACAATACACAGGGAATCAGCATCTTTAGATGTGATACTTTGCACTTCACTTTCAGGGAGCATTGACTCCAAGAGCAAAGCTGGGTGTTAGACAGTCCAGAAGGCCCAACTTCATCACCACAATTAGTCAAAGCATTTCCTTGAAACAACTGACTCAATTCATAGGAGGGGTAATAGGCATTGTCACACTCACTATCATCAGAATCAGACTGACAATCACTATCAGTCTGGACCTGCTGGGGGGAACCCTTAAATCTGTATCCACTGGGGTATGTTGACTCCCTCTCTTCCTTGCAGCAGGACGAGTCACCGGCCCAGAGGAATCAATCTCTGATTGTTTAGCCTCAATTATGACTTGGCCAATAGGTAGCAAGTGGTTACGGTGTATGGTCTTGACAGCTTTGGAGTTGTTCTCTGGGCGCACCTTGTACACAGGTAAATCATCCAACTTTCCAACTATTACATGGGGAAGATGGTGCCACCGATCAGCAATTCTGTGTTTACCATGCAGTCCCAAACTGCGTAACAACACACAGTCTCCAAGTCGAAGCTCTTGAGCCTTTACTTTTTTATCATGCCTCTCTTTGTCGGCTAGATTTCTCTTGGCAGCCATTGTCTGGGCCAGTTGATAGGCATGGTTCAATTGAGCTTTCAGTTTCTGTACATATTGCAAGTAGTTTTCGGCTCGGACCCCATCTGGAGAGACCCCAAAACAGACATCAACTGGCAGCCGGGCCTCTCTCTCGAACATGAGGCAGTGGGGGAGAACCCAGTAGCATAATTTTTCGTGCAATTGTATGTGTGTACCAAGGTGCTAATCTGCTGCCTTTATTTATGCTCATCTTTTGGGTGGAGGGTGCCCAGCATGTCTAGAAGTGTGCGGTTAAAGCATTCTGGTTGAGGGTCTTCCTGCTGGTGATAGGGTATGGCTCTTGACTTTCGCACCCCCCATAGAGAGAGCATTTCTTTGATTAGTCAACTCTCAAAGTCTCTACCCTGGTCAGAGTGGATCCGCTGAGGGGCACCATAGTGGACGTAGAAATTTTCCACTAGCACCTTGGTCAAGGTAGATGCCTTTTGATCTTTGGTGGGAAAAGCTTGTGCATACCGTGTGAAATGATCCGTAACTACTAACACATTGCCAATGTTCCACTGATCAGATTCTAAACATAAGAAGTCTATGCAGACTAGTTCCATGGGGGTGCTGGTAGTAATATTAACAAGGGGGGAAGCCCTCTGAGGCAGGACTTTTCTTTGCAGGCAGTGACTACAAGTCTTTACATGGTGCTCAACATCGGCCCCCATTTTGGGCCAGTAGAAGCAAGATCGTACCAGGTCAAGGGTTCTGTCAATACTGAGGTGCCCCATGTGATTGTGGAGGGACCTCAGTACCAAATCTTTAAAGGCCATGGACAGGACCAATTGCTGCTTGTCTACCTTGCCACTACAATCTACTGTCTCTGTATACAACAACTGATTGAGCAACTTTAATCTGGGGTCTTCTTTAAACAATAAAGCAGTTCGCAAGTCAGTGGAACACAACAGACATCTTTCCCCACACACAGGGCATCAAGTGCTGGCTGAATCATAGGATCTTGGGATTGAGCCCACTGAATGCTGTCATTGTCAAGTTGAGGTAATGCACTAATATCTAGAGCAGAGAAGTGGCAATAAGCAGCTGATATGCAGGTGTCAGAAGGGCCCAAACAATCTACTAGACAGTCCACTGTGTCCGCAGACATCTGTTCATCTCTATCAAACTTTTGACACAATGCTCTAATGTCAGGTTCAGACAGCCTGACCCAATCACTCTTGGAAGTGGGCCTTCGTGATAGGGCATAAGCATCAATATGGTTCAGGCCCGGTCTGTATTCAACAGCATAATCATAGGTTGATAATGAAGAAAGCCACCGGTGCCCAGTGGCATCTAACTTAGCTGAACTCTGTAAATAGGTCAACGGGTTATTGTCAGTCCTCACCAATATTTTTGCTCCATAGAGGTATTCATGAAACTGGTCAACGATGGGTGGCCCATTTTAGCGCAAGGAACTCCAACTTATGCACAGGGTAGTTTCATTCGGACAGGGTCAAGCTCCTACTGGCAAAAGCTACTGGTCTCAGGCCATCCTCATGGTCTTGATACAACACCGCTCCTAGACCCTGCAGACTAGCATCCGTATGCAGCACATAGGGTTTGGTGGGGTCAGCATAGGCGAGGATGGGGGCATGGGTGAGCTGGTATATGATCTCATGGAAGGCTGCTTCACAGTCAGGCATCCAGTGGGGCCCGAAGAGTTCACCTGGGTGGAAGTATACTTTTTCTGGTTCTTTAATGGCCCGTTTTTGTATTTACGATTGGTAGGAGGGTAACCCTGGGTAAGGTTCAAGAGTGGGCGAATCACCTTGGAATAGTCTTTTATAAACCTGTGGTAGTTGCCACAGAACCACAGGAAACGTTGTAGTTCTTTCAGATTATGGGGCTGGGACCAAGTAGTCAGTGCTTCAACCTTACTGGGATCAGTCTCTATCCCTTTTGTAGATACTATATGCCCCACATACTTCACGGAGGTTTGGAAAAACTGGCACTTGTCAATGGACAGCTTGAGGCCAAAGTCTTCCAGTCGGTTCTCATGCTCCTCTAAGGTGCTCCCAAACACAATGACATCATCTAAGTACACCAGGCATTCCAGCAAATTCATATCTCCCACCGCACATTCCAGCAGTCACTGAAAGGTGGCCGGGGCACCCGATATCCACTGTGGCATCCTCAGAAACCCGTAGAACCCCGATGAACAGATGAAGGCTGTTTTCTCATGGTCTTCTGGGGCCATCGGGATCTGGTAGTAACTGCTGCGAAGATCCAACACCGAGAACTATTTGCTCCCATTCAAGCAATCCAGGGCATCTTGTATACGAAGCATAGTGTATTGGTCTGGGATGGTCCACCAATTCAGGGTTTGATAATCAACACACATCCTCACAGACCCATTCTTCTTATGCACAACCACAATGGGAGACGAGTATGGGCTCCTGAATTCTTGTATCACGCCAGCAGTGAGCATTTCCTGCAGGTGTCTTCTCACATCATCTATGTCTGCTGGGGCTAGGTGTCGGGACCTCTCTCTCGAAATTGCTGTTCATCATGCAGGCGTATGTGATGCTCCGCACCCTGGACACATCCCACATCCCATTCCTTCAATGAAAACACTTGGTCTCTCTGGGCAAGTCTCTTGCTAATTCTAGCCTTCCATTCAGCTGGCAACGGGGAGTCACCAAAGTCAAACAAGTCTGAGGTCACTCGCTCCTTCTCACCAGGGTGTTTGTTGCTGGACAATACAGCAGTGTCTGCCCAGTGTACCATAGCTAGGGTGCACCCTCTGTTCACCCAGATCTCCAGATCTGACACATTGTGAATCTGGACCATCACTCATCGTGCATAGGCATGGGCATGAGCAGGCAAGATGCTGGGCTTGACCAATAATCCTTCTGGCAATTTTCCATTGCCTGGTGCATCCAGCATCAGTATTTTGTTCTTCATATCTTTTTAGAAGCGGACCTCCCCGTGAATGGTACACTGGGCATTAGGGGGCCAGTACCATTGAATCAAGATCCTTCTTCCACATGATCCCCACCAGTTCATCCTGGTCTACTTCCTCGGGTTTCTGTTGCAAATCATAGGCCCTCTTGATCAGAGCCAGAATTGTCCGGGCCTTCCAAGTCCATCGCCCTTGTTTCTTGTGACAGAGTTGAGCCAGTCTCCCAAACATATGGGCATTTGTCCCAATTAACAGGGGAACCCCCATCATACAGTCCAGTGGGGGGACACAGTAGGGCCAATGTCTCTACTCGCTCCTCTGCACCAGTTACAGTTGCAGGAAAAGACAACCAGAGGCAGACATACCCTAGGTAGGGATAAGATTTGTCGCACAGGCCCCACACATGTAGGCGTGCCAGGGATTGCAAAGGTACATCAGATAAGTGCACTGTCACTAAATGGCTCCATGGCAGCCTGTTTTCTCTCATGAAATAAAGGGACAAATGCTGGGTGAGATATAAGAACTCCCTCTCCAATACAGACCTCTGTGAACGCAGGCAGCTGAGGAACTCATGCAAAAGGGCCATCCGCATCCAAAAAGCGAGTACTGCCAATCTGCCTTACTCTCCACAGCCAGGAACCCGAGGAGTTTCTGGCAGAACATCAAGATCGCAGGTGGAGGATCTGCCAGAGCTCAGATCACTGACATGCACATTGGTGGGGTAAACTACAACAACTCCCACACAATTGCAAATGCCCTTAACTCATTGTTCACCAACCTACCAGCTCTTCCCAACCAGCCATCTGATCCCATGGATCAGGACCACCTGCCCAATGGGATAAACCCTCAGCCCTCCCTTTTATCTCAGGATCGTCTCTGTTAATGAGACCCAGAAGCTCCTTGCTGGTCTCACCCCTCATACCGGTGCTGGACACGACTGCCTTGAGCCCAAACTACTCAGTTTAGGGGCATCATTTCTAGCCTGACCCATCACCCACATGTTCAATGCATCACTAACCACGGGCATTGTCCCAGATGTCTGGAAGATGGTTAAGGTCATCACTGTTCCCAAATAAGGCGACCCCAAAGACCCAAGAAACTACCGCCCTATAGCTATCCTGTCAGCGGTCAGCAAACTTCTTGAGAAGGTAGTCGCCTCACAGCTCACGCACTACCTGCAGACCCACAACCTGCTCTCTCCAGCTCAGCACGGTTTCAGAAAAGGACATAGCACCTCTACTGCCCTAGCTGTGGTCACCTCTGTGATCAGAGCTGCTGCAGACCAAGGCAACCTGACCGGGGCCATCTTTGTGGACCTCTCAAAAGCCTTCAACCGGGTTGATCACGCACTACTGTGCTCCTCTCTCCAGTCCTTTGGCCTGCCCCCCCGCCCTAGCATGGGTCAGGAGCTACCTCTCAGACAGGCAGCAATACACCAGGTTCAACAAGGCCATGTCTGAGCCTGCTCAGGTAAACTGCGGGGTCCCACAGGCCTCTGTCCTGGGGCCTCTTCTGTTCTCCCTCTTCATGAATGGGCTACCCTCAGCGCTGACACATGGGTGCCCTACGCTGTACGCAGATGACCTAGTCATCATGACCAGCTCCCGAGACCTCCCCACCATCAATGCCAAGCTAAACACCGACTTCAAGCAAATCCAAACCTGGCTAAAGGACCACAAGCTTTCGATTAACCTGCAGAAGATGCAGGCAATGCTTTTTTGGCTTGGCAGCAAAGACAAAAGCTGCCTCGGGCTCGCTAATGATCTCATGTGCTGATGGGTCCTCACTACAATCTGCAGATGCAGTAAAATACCTGGGGGTGACACTTGACCCGAAATTTGATCTAAATCTGCACATATGCAATATATGTAAGGTCACAAATTGTAAGTTGGGCTTTGCATACAGAGCAAAAAACTGCCTCACCTCGGCTGCCCGGGTGGCTCTAGCTAGGGGAGTCCTTCTACCCATGCTCTGCTATGGTCTTGTCACCTTTGCCCACATTGTAACAACTAGTCTTGCAAAATGGGACTCTGCATACAACAACATATGTCACTTTGCGCTTTCAGCACCCTACCTCACCCACCGATGTGAACTCTACTCCCGACTTGAGTGGCTCCCACCAGAAGGGCACCACTCCTATGTCATGGGTAAGTTCATTGGCAACGTAATCAGATCTGCCACCTCCTCAGTCCTTGCTGAATCCCTCATTTCAGCCACCCCTTTCTACCATCTGAGATCCAGCGACCCTCTTTCCCTCCTAGTTCCCAAAACCCGCACCCATATGGGTGACCGGGCCTTCGCAGCATACGCACCAAAGTTGTGGAACTCCCTTCCATCTAAGACCCACTCCTCCTCCTCCCCCCACCACGGCTTCAAAACCTCCCTCTGGTGCTTTCTTAAGTCGGCATCCAACTGCCTCTGTTCAAGATTTACCTCCTTGACCCAGGCCATTCTAAACGACTGACTGAGTCGCCACCTAGGGTCTCCTGCCCTAAAAGATGGTTGGGCCTCTGCACCTTATCCACTCCTTGAGCTCACAGTCTCCTAGTAGGTCCAGTCCACAAACTGTCCAATCAGTGGTTGTGCAAAGCTTTTCTGTTCTTTTTACTGTTAGTCTTGCTCTAGGCTCCCTATACCCAAATCCTCTGTTCTACCCTCAAGCTTAACAGCCCTGAAGCCCGCAGTGCTGATTAAAGACTAAAAATAATGAAAATACCATACTGTAATACTGCCTGCTGCTGGCTTTATAAATCACCTGCTGTCTCTTGTTTGACCTTGTTGCCTGATGCACTTATATGTAACACTACTTGTGATTGTCTGATGTTTATTAATGTAATTGTACCTTGTAATCTCCCGGGTCACACCTGAAAATAGGCACTTGTTGTCTAGCGTGCTCAACTGGTTAACAAAAGCAAATAAATAAATACCAGTCCAGGAATACAGTGGTCACTTGTGACCCACTGTCAAGCACAGCCCATGTATGAATACCATTCACAGTCATCATAGTCTCCATTGAAGGGCTCACTATTTTGGACCAGTCTAGAGAGGCAGTAGCAGAGGCCTGGACAGACAATTTAGCCACAAAGAAATTTGAGTTAGGGTTTTTGAACCCTCACTGCGGTAATTTCGGGCACCCCGTGGCCACTGATTTGCTTTTTGGAGCTCCCCTTGGAGTCTGTTTACTACTCTTTCTAAGTCCTTCTGAGACCAGCATTCTCTTTTCATATGGCCATCCTTTCCACAGTTGTGACAAATGACAGACTCCTGGGACATCCTGGGAGAGAACATCGTATGAGGAACTGAAGCAGTAGTAAGAGACTGGAGTCTAGTATCTGCTTGCATTGGTGAGAGTGGTGCAACGTGTCTTAACAGTTCCTTTAGAGTAGCAGTCAATCTGGTGATCTCAGCCTTGGAGCCACCCTCAGTAGCGGATGCCTGAGGGTGCACCCCCACCCTCATGGCAGTCACGTCCTGAAAGGGACCAGGATCTTGTTCCATGGGGGAAACCCTTGCAGAGGCACCTGTCTTCAACTCTCAGACTTCCTTTAGTAGCTCATCTTTCCAATGCTGGGCCCAGGGCAGAAAGTCCTTTGTATTCCTCAGAGGGCTCGAGAAGTGGCGACTTTTGCCCCTGAGCCTCACTTGGCTGATCACTCTTGTCACTTGCACAGTAGCAGCAGCAGATATGGGTGCAATTCCCCCATGGGGTTGCCTTTGCTCAACCCCCGAATTTCTTTCAATAGCTCGTCATAGGAGGGGGCAAGTCCAGTCGGGTGGCAAGGTGCAATTGAAGCAGTAACAATTCTGAAAACAGAGCAGACTTAAGGATCCTGTCCAGCCTAGTTCGATCTAATTAATTTGACAGCAAACTACCCTTTCTGAGGCACTCTTGTAGCAGCTTTTCAAGCCGAGGTACATACACAGACAATGGCTCCCCTGGGTGCTGCTGAGAGTATCTTACTCTAAACCAAAGATCCTCATCTGAATCCAGGTTCCCATACACATTCTCCAGTGCATCAAGATAGTCCTGTGCAGTTGCTTCGGGATTACTGGCCCGCTTGGCATGGATGGCAGCCAGGGCAGGACCTCGGAGGCTCTCATTCAACCTCTTTCATTTGTCTGCTTCTGAGCATTGCCATTCAAGTACTAGAGGGGCAACATAGTCTATCCAGGTCTTCCAGTCATCCTCCTCCTGGGGGGTGGGGAGGGTGCCCGAGAAGATTCTCAGACTTCTGTAGGAGTCGTGACTATTGGCAGGAACAGATATGGGGGCCAGCATTGGCATGGGCACAGAAGGCGGGGCAGTAACAGGTGCTGGAGTGGGAGAGGGTGTTGGGGAAGGAACACCCCCAGGTGGCAGGAATAGTTTTTTAAAGTCCTCTATGGTTTTCCCTTCCTCCAGCAACAACTTAGCAAATTTGTCCTCAAAAGTCTCAGAAAATGGTGGGAGCTCATCCTCCCCGGGGTCTTTACTGTCTTTTGTTATCACTCTCCAGGCAGCTGGAATCCCTTCTGGGGCAATAGTCTGTGGCACTTTAGAGCTGTCCACAAGGTCACTGCACTCTACCAAGGCTATGAAAGTTTGGGTGATCAAATCAGCCTGTTGACCCACCACCACAGCGTTTTTTAAACATTCAGCTTTGGGGAGTGTTCCCTCTACAGTGCCTGTACTGGTACCCAGGGGAATATCCAGTATAATGAACTGGAAGGGGACAGGATCAGTTGTGTTCCAGGACAGTAGCTGCTGATTGTTGTTTTTACAGGGTTCTTGTGGATTTTACTTGGTAGAAGGTTATTTCTTTGTGTTTTAAGGGAAGCTGATTGAATTGGAGACCTGTTTCCTTTGGCAACAAACATATTTTGGGGGCTTTGGGTTGAATTTTGATTCATTGTTGCTGACTTCAGTAGCTGCAAAGATTACTGCATAGTGGGGAAGGGTGTTAATGGTCTGGCCAGGTCTCACTCAGCTAATTGACTGGAGGCAGAGCTGAATCAGGTTTGTGGTGTTGGCTGCTTTGTCTCCTCAGAAGGAACTGGAAGGGACAGGATCAGTTGTGTTCCAGGACAGTAGCTGCTGCTTGTTGTTTTACAGGGTTCTTGTGGATTTTACTTGGTAGAAGGTTATTTCTTTGCTTTCTTACTTCTAAGGGGCTAGCAGGGTATTGTTGTGGGGGCTGTTGAAAGTTTGAAAACTGGTTTGGTGGCTGTAAGTGGGCTCATTTGTTGGATGTTTCACTGTGTAACAGGCTGCGCTGGTGGAGGCCTATTTCTTCTGATTTAAAACCTATTTGGTGGGATTTGCTTGGGCCTGGGTATTATGCTGCTGGGCTTGGAGGGGAGACACAGGGCTGATACACTCTCTCTTGAGTTGGGTGTCTGCCCAGACCCACCCTTCCCACCCCTCCTCCCCAGAGTTCTGCTAATTTATAGAGACACCTGCCCTGCAATTGGAGGAAAAGGCTGCAGGTGCAGCTCATGTAGTTCTAGCCGCTGGGGTTGGATTTAAAGGCGGAGAGAGGAGCTTAGGAGTTGTTCATTTCCCTTATAAGTTTACTGTGTTGTACTGCACCTAGTAACAGGGTTACGTGTACTGTGGGACTGTATCTAAGATTAGTGGGTGACCTGATTAGCAGTAAGGGTGTATCTTGGACTGGGGAACCTGGTGGCTCACCCAAGGAAACCTATTTGGAAGGGATGGAACCACATGGCATTAGGGCCGGCATCTTTGGGGGGTGGTGAGGTGCACAGGGTGTGGAGCAGCCATGATACTGGACTGGGCTTGGAAGTTTGGTGGTTGCCCAGTGTGCTACCAGCTGGCACAGCTTAGGGAGGAGGTTGCGGGGATTAGGAGACAGCTGGGGGAAGGGGGGAGGTATGGTTGGGGAAGGTGGCAGGGAATCTTCCACAGGGTTACACCAAGCACTGGGGGCAGCAGCATAGGGAAAGGAGTACAGGAGAATACTCAGGGGTCACATAGGGACCCTGGCAGAGGGGGTCCAAAAGGACACTACCAAGGAAGCAGGCAGGTAACTGGGAACCCTCACAAAGGAGGGACAGAGGGACAAAATTCTCAGGGAAGTAGGCAGATGGCCAGGGCTGGACAGAAAGAAGCAAGGCAGGGAGGTGGATCAGATCTTACACTCAGTAACCGCTTCAATTCTCTTCTTCTGCTCGAGGATGAGGGGGGTGATGTAGCCATGACAGGGGTGGTTAGAGATGGAAAGGGAGTGGGGACAGGAGGCAGGGGCCAGATAGCAGGAAGAACAGGGGGGAACCTGGAATGCAGGAAAATGGGGAGCAGTGAATCAGAGCAGGAGGGGCAGGGGGAAGAGGGAGGAAAGCGCAATGAGAAGGACCAGTTGGGAGGAAAGGTAAAGGAGAAGGACCAGAAGTACAAGGAGGATTTTGTAAAGGGAGCTGAGGGTTTAGGCCAGGGGAGCACAACAAGCAAGGAGGGACTAAATGGAGACAGCAAGGAAGGGAGGACGAGCCAGGCTAGTTTAGCAGATGGGGGAGAAGGACCAGTTGCGAGCAGTGAGGGAGTTAGCAAGGTACAGAAGGATACTCAGGAGGAGGAGGCATAGGGATTGGAGGGGGGTGGCCAGGGTAAATAAGGAGGGGTGGCATGTGGCACCCAGATAGGAACAAGGAGCCGGCTGGGTGGAGGGGCCAGTAGAAAGGATGAGGGACATGGGAGGGGGGGAAATGGAGGAAAAGGAGCGGTCAGAGTGCTCCTGTTGGGGGATTCTAT
Organism: Neoceratodus forsteri; assembly: GCA_016271365.2. Classification (NCBI taxonomy): domain Eukaryota; kingdom Metazoa; phylum Chordata; order Ceratodontiformes; family Ceratodontidae; genus Neoceratodus; species Neoceratodus forsteri. The sequence continues at coordinate 1,047,410,329 of CM028131.1, forward strand.
GATCGGGGTAACAAATGGGATAGGGAGGGAGAAGCCTGGCCAGTTAGAACAAAATGCTTCCCTGGACTAACGGTGCACAGGGCTAAGCACGAGGTATATCAGCTGGCAAAGGATTGTGGGGGTTCCCCAGACATACTGGTCCACCTGGGTACAAATGACATTGAGGGAAATAGCAAGCTAGAGATACAAGCAAGATTCAGGGAGCTTGCCAGGGTCTGTCATGACATAGAATGCACAGTTTCCTTCTCAGAAATCCTGCCGGTGCCAAGGGCTAGTGGGGAGCACAAAAGGAAGATTAGGGAGATAAACCAGTGGCTCAGGGAGTGGTGTGAGGCCAGAGGGTATGGGTTGATGGGGATTGGGGGAGACCTGGGAGGATAAGGAGCTGTATGCTAGAGATAGACTCCATCTCAATTTGGAGGAGGGAATCCTTGTTGAAAATAGAGAGGTTCATTGGTGAAAAGTGGGGTTTAAACTTGTGAAGGGGGAGGATGGGAGAAAAGGCTGTCAAGGGGTGCCGATAAAGGAGGGACTCTGTCTCCACCTGGGGAGCTGGAGGATTGCGAAAAGGCTGACTGGTAAAGTGCAGACCAGGGGAAACAGAATCCCCATGGAACACGAACAGGGAAATGGAAGTATAGGAAAGGGTGGAAGGTAGTCCTACTAAATGCCAGGAGCTTGGGAATAAAATGCCTGAGCTCCAGGCTTATGCTAACTGAGGGAGCAGTAGATGTGGCAGCGGTCACTGAGACCTGGGCCACTGCAGGACATGACTGGGACCTGTACCTGGAGGGTTACACTATGTTCAGGAAGGACAGGGGGGAGGGAAGGGGAGGAGGGGTAGCAATGATAGTCAAAAACTGCATTGGCATAGGGGGAGTAGAGGAGGCGGAGGGAACCGTGGAAGCAATTTGGGTCACCTTGATAACAAGGGGGGGCAAGAGAGTAAAAATAGGAGTGGTGTATAGACCCCCTGCCCTGGCGGAGGAGCTGGAGGAGAGTCTGGTGGCAGATGTTGGGAGACACTGCAGACTGGGCAGAGGAATGGTGGTGGTGTTGGGGGACTTAAACATGCCGGAACAGACTGGGAGACTATGACATCTTCTGTGACCAGGGAACAGAGGTTGTTGGATGTCTTTCAAGACGCATTCCTAACTCAGCAGGTGGGGAACCAACCAGGGAGAGCACGGGTACTGGATGTGGTCCCAGACAGTGACCATATTAGGGGCCTGGAGGTAAGGGACCCGTTGGCGGGGAGTGACCATGCCACGGTCTGGTTCTGCCTGGACCCAGGAGGGCTAGAAAGCTGCACAAAGACGGAGGTAACTGACTCAGGGAACGGATTTTAAGGAAATGGGAAGGATCCTTAAGGAGCATTTGGATGGGATTGGGTCAGACATGGACGTTGATAGTAGGTGGGAAATCATCAGGAGAGGGGTGAAATATGCTACCAGCACCTGTGCAAGAGTAAGACGAAAATGCGGTAGGGCCCGAAAACCCTGCTGGTGGACCAGGGAGGTCCAGGAGTTGTTGCAGGGAAAGAAGGCAGCCTATAGGCAATTCAAGTGCTCAAGGAGTGAAAGGGATCGAGGGGAGTATGAGCTGATTGCTAGAAGGGCCACTAGGGTGGTGAGGGTGGCTAAGGCAAGGAAGGAGCAGAACCTGGCCAGGGAAATCAGGAGAGGGAACAAGGGTTCTTTAGATACATTGGGGAAAAACGAAGGGTGAAGGGGCAGATTAGCAGGATTAAATCAGGGGAGAGATGGGCACAAGACCCAGGGGAGCAGGCTGAGGTACTAAATGAGTACTTCACCTCAGTTTCCACCAAGGAAAATGGGGGTGCTGCATCATACATGGGAGGAGACAGAGATACTGAGGAGGGGGACCCTTACCGATCGGCGGGTCTGGGGAGAGGGGGAGGCATCACTGGCAGGAGGGGGGAGGGCTAAGCAGGGAGAAGAGGTACTGGAAGTGGAAATCACAGCACAGAGAGTGAGGGAAGCCCTCAGCTCCCTTAAGATGGAGAAAGCACCGGGGCCGGATAAATTACATCCCAGAGTGCTGAAGGAACTTGCGGATCTCCTGGCGAAACCCCTAGCGGAGCTTTCACCATCTCTGAGGACAGGGTGGGTGCCCCAGGACTGGAAGGTGGCGCATATGAGTGCCTATCCACAAGGAGGGATCAAGGAGGTGGCAGAGAACTACAGGCCTGTCAGCCTGACATCGGTGGTGGGCAAGGTGATGGAGGGCATTGTCAAGGAGAGGCTGGGGGGACCTGGAAAGTCAGGGTGCCTGGACAATAGACAGCATGGATTACGTCTCAGGGAAATTGTGTCAGACAAACCTTGTGGAGTTCTATGACTGGGTGACGAGTGCCTTGGACCTTGGTAGACCAGTGGACGTCCTCTTCTAGACTTCAGCAAGGCATTTGACTCTGTTCCTCATGGGCCTGTTGGATAAGCTGGGAGAAATGGGGTTGGGGAACCAGATGATCAGATGGATAGGCAATTGGCTCCATGACCGGACCCAGAGGGTCGTAGTTGGCGGGATAGTCTCATCCCCAAAGAGGGTCATTAGTGGGGTCCCACAGGGATCAGTCCTTGGTCCTCTCCTGTTCAACGCCTACGTCTCTGACATAAGGATAGGAATCAGGAGTGAGATGAGTCTCTTTGCAGATGACTCAAAACTGAGGGCGGTGGTAGATGGGGAGGAGGGGAGGGTGGCCCTACAGAGGGACCTGGAGGCTCTGGAAAGATGGTCTAGAAAGTGGAAGCTGGGGTTCAATGCAGGGAAGTGCAGGGTACTCCACCTTGGGGCCAGAAACCCGGGCCAAGTGTACACCCTGGGGAATGCTACAAGTCTCAATGGCTGAGAGGGACCTGGGGTGTTGGTGGATGTCAAATGAACAACTCAGAGACTTGTAGGAGGGCAGCCAAGGCCAACAGGATGCTGGGATGCATCGCTAGGGGATCACCTCCAGGAGGAGGGAAGTGATGCTCCTCTGTATAACTGCTTGGTGAGGCCACACCTTGAGTACTCGTGCAGTTTTGATGCCACTTAAAGAGGACATTAAACTCCTGGAGAGGGTCCAGAGGAGGGCAACCAAAATGATTTGGGGCTTGGGGGACAGGACTATGAGGAGAGGCTCAAAGAGCTAAATATGTACACATTGGAAGAGAGAAGGGACCGGGGACATGATAGAGGTCTTTAAGTACATGAAGAGGGTAAATAGGGAGGAACAGACAGGGTGCTTGAAGGAAAGAGGAGGGGCCACTAGAGGCATGGGTGGAAGCTGAGGGGGAAGAGTCAGGGGAGAAAGGAGGAGGTGCTACTTCACTGAGAGGGTGGTGGAGCATGGAATGCACTGCCTAGGGGCTGGTGGAGGCAGAGACGGTGGAGGGGTTCAAGAGGGGCTGGACAGGTACAGGGAAGGGTTCTGGAAGCAAAATCCAATGCAGCAAGAATATATCCAGAACTGGGAAGGGAGAAGCCAGAGAAGGCGAGGGGGGCAGCAAGGTCAGCACCCAGGGTGGGGGATGACCAATTGAGCAGACTCGAAAGACCATTAGGCCTATTCTGCTGGCATTTTAGTATGTTAGTATAAGCAGAGCATTTTGGGGGTCGATCTCATGCCCAGTACACCACCCCACCAACTGGTGTACAGCCATTTCTACTGGGGTAGCCATTAATCTTTAACAATAATTTGTAATTTTTGGCCACTAGAAGGCACAAAATCTCAGCGGTGAGCCTCCAAAATGTAACCCCTAGGTGGCACTATCCCAAGGGCTACTACCCCTGCTGGCTTGGCTAGTAGCAGGTTAAGGGGCCTGAGTTCTGAAACAGGTGCCTCCACCCGGAGGTCAGGGTTGGTAGTGGTCAAGCTAACCTGGGCACAGCCCTACAGGACATTGTAACCCCCTCCTGTCCTTACTATTTGCTGGAACAGTACACACTAATTACTTTCACAATACTCCTGATACATCACACAAGCACCCACACTGTTTGCATTTGCCACCAGGGCTTTCCTTTGGCTTGGAAATGGGGACCCCCTGTAAAACAAGGTTATACACAGCAAATAACAGCAGTAAAGTACTCTTGCACAAACTTGAACCACAGTCAGGGTAAATGCAAAAAAAGAGTTAAATCTGATTTATTTAAGGGACTTGAACAAGGAAGGGGCGTAATCAGGTTAATTTGCTTAAAGGCTGTATCAATCAAACAGTTATGCATGCACTTCAGGGTCCATAAACAGTCACACACCCTGGGTACCCAGATGGAGAATGGTGAGCTAGCCAGGAACGTTGCAGCTGGTTGGGGCCCTGTGATGGAAGAAAACAACATGCACCACACACACTAATTGTAATCCGGAGCTGGAGGACTCAGTTTGTGAAAAGAAAACAACAAGACAATCAGATGACACACTTTTAGATTAGGCTATTGTTGCAGGGAGCTACCCTGATGATTTCTCACGATACCCAAGACTGGACACAGGCTGGACCAAAATTGAGACTGCAGGTGGTTGATCTGGAGTGCTAGGAGAAGCAGAGCCCACACAATTCACCGTTCAAGCATGGAGCAGGAGGCTCATCCCCAAGCAGGTCTCTTGTCAATGGCTTTCTCTGTGCACCGGGTAGTCTGGCTGGGCCAGTGTGGCAAGGTCTGGGCCAAATGGAGACAAATTCGGATACAGTCCGTTTTGGGCTAGATATAGCTCCAGCAAGCAGAACACAGTTCACACAGTGGGGAACCAAATCACAACCCACTAACAACTCACAGCACATTTACATGTAACAAAATTCTACTGTACCAGGCAAATCGCTCTCCAGTCACGATCGCAAAGTCTCTGCACAAACTGCGGATTAAAAAGCAGCTGGAAATCCCGACAGGCAGATCACATTCAGCAAAATCTTCGGTCTTCTTCAGGTGTGAGCCTGGTAAAAAATCAGTGGCTTACTTCGTTCTCACAAACTTGGATTTAGTCTGAAATAATTCTCTTCTCTCCGTCTCGGGGGCAGCAGATAGACATGCAGGCCACAACTCAGGCCTTTCCACAGTTCTCCCATGCAAAACTACTCAGATGGCTGCTGGACTGTCTCAAGCTGTTGCTTCTTCAGCTCTCAACTTAGATCTGACTCAACTGCCAGCAAGCCTGGGACTTTCCCCAGAATCCAAAAGGTTTGGTTGGCTGATCTGTCTGTCACAACAACGGCTCCCCCCTTCAGGTGCAAAAAGGCACCAAAAGACCCAAACTACAATTCCTACATATTTTGACTCCAGACAGCTCCTGTAGTCCGGCTCTATTTTAGGTCCCACAAGTACTGATTGGTCCAATTCGGCAATCCAGGACCAAGATAGTGGAGATAAACAAAACAGTCCTTGCTGCAAAGAAGGCAGGTTAGACAAACTACATTATCATTATCACTCTAAATGATTTTCAGCAAATAGTTACATCTTTCAACAGAGCTCCCTCTCAGATTACTTGTGACTGCAATCCAGGCAGCTCTTAAAGAGACAGTACACAGAGGCTATACAGGCACTCTCTGGCAATCACATTTAAACTGCTAAAACGCAGGACACCAGCCTGGCAGGGAGCATTTAGGCAAGCTCGAGGAAGGCTTTTTGGGAACCCCCATTTGTAGGGGGGTTACACAAGGAAGGTGAAAATCTACCAATTCGACTGGTTGAAAGGGTGGTGCAAAAAAGGAGGAGTTCCCTTCCTAGGAGAATGGGGTACCTTTTAGTTGGATAAGAGTCTATTTAAAGGCATTTTTAAACTGAATGGTCTTCATCCTACTAGGAAGGAACACATGTATTAGGTAAAGCATTTGAGGATTTCATTGTAGGGCAGTTAAACTAGTAGGGGGGAGGCTGGAGCTAGTCTCATCCATGGGAAAAAAAACTCAGCTGAGGAAGACTTAGCAAGCACTCCCTGACTAGAGGGAGAAATCAGGGAGCTGGTGATGACCAGGCATTGGTAGACATTTTCCAGTACTGCCTTCGGACTCAAGAAGTGGAGTCACAGACTAGGGACAGGACCATACTCAGCTTAGTTCTGTCCAATCAGGACATCAATGGGTGGTTAAAAGTGGAGGATCCACTCAGGTCTAGTGACCACAAGACAGTGTGGTTCAACAGCACTGAAAGCATAAAAGCAAGATGTGTCAGACACTAGTGCTGAACTTTAGGAGGGTGGATTTTGAAAAGATGGAGCAGCTGAGGTAGAGGCTTCAGGCTCATCACCAACTGTAGGGAAGAGAGCAAGTGGGAATATATCAGACAAGGGATTCTTCAGGTGTCAAAGATATGCCTCTGGCAAGTACGGAAAGGGAACAGGCACAGCAGGCCTACTGTATAAAGGTTTCCAAGGAAGTTGGGGTAGAAGTAAAGACAAAGAAGGCAGCCTTCAAAGTGTACAAGATTGACCAGAAAGAGGCAAGTAGGGAGCTCTAACTCCAACAAAACAAAGGAATTTTGGTGCAATGGTAGCGGTACCACTCACAATGCCAGCAACCCAGATTTGGGAATGAGCCTGGGGAGTCAGAGGGCCAGCTGGGGGAGGAGGCCTGAACATCCTGGGACCGCTCGCCTTCTCTGGGGAGGGAAGGGAGGGATGAGGCTCGGTGCTTGACTGACCTCAGGTGGAGGACTGAGGTACAGCAAGCAGCTGGCTATACAGAGGGGAGGCGTGACATACGATGGATCCACCTTGATATCAGGGCACACGTCCCACCCAGAACACTGCAAAAATGTCTCCCTGTGTTCCGGCAAGATAGAGCACCGGCACATATCCTCAATGTCCCCTGCCTGTCCGGGTACAGTGCCCTGACATGATAAGGATGTTCAGGGTGTATGAGCTCCCACCTCATGCCCACCTAGGGGGAAAAACCAAGGCTAAAAGGGGACTACCGCAGGCTCCAGGCAGGAAGGAACGGAGGACAGATGTCCAGGTGTCTCCTGATGGGGTGGAGTGAAGGGGGCAAGGGGTAGCATAAATAGAAAGTGAAAAAAAAGCAAAGAAATCTAGCAAACTATTAAGAAGAATCAGAAAGAGATGGAGCTTATGATTGCAGTAGGTGGGGTGAAGGAAAATAATGCTTTCTTTTAGTGCGTCAGGTAAAGGAGAAAAAAGGGGTGAATGGATGTCGGCAGGCATACGTAATGTATGCTAATGCGTACATTTAATTTTTTCCTAGGGTAGCATTTGCAAGGTCCGGCCATCCATCTACATAATTCTTTGCTGTTGCCCTTTTAATGTGTCTCCTGCCTTTTATACACTCCACACTATGCCAGTAAGCATTAAATGCATTTCCGACCAGTGTGGGGGGGCATGACTAGCCAGCATTCAGTTTCTAGTTAGGTAGTTAGGATCCTCCATGTGCTAGCAGTGGTAAGCCTTCAAGATCCCTGCCGAATCAAGAACAATTAGGTCAGTAGGGATTTTCACATTAGCAGCACTAACGGCACTCTGGTGGGGGGATCTGTGGAAAAATAGTACACCTCTGGACGTAGTTAAAATACAACATATCACACGCCAAGCCAGCATGGGGAAACAATGATGGGAGAGGAGTTGACTTGGCAAACAGTGGCGGCGGTACTGATTTTTGGCATTTTCTAGCAGTTTGGTGTGGTGGTAAAAATCTTCTCCATAACAAAATCCGGATGATGGTGCTAGGGGACTTGATCAAAATGGTACTCGTTTGGATCAGATATTGTATGAAGGTTATCCACGTTTTGGAACACATATATTGCTGCCATTTTGGAATGTGCACGTGTTTTGCGTATTACATGGCTCTGACAACTTAGCATTTTGATGGTCTTAAAAGATTTAAGATGTTTAACATTGAATATTTGAGCACCATAAAACATTAGACCCCAACTTCTCTAGCAGTAAAGGGGACACTTTTAAAGCAAATTGAGATTTAATAAAAGTCTAAAAATCCAGCTTTTCACACAGATCTGTAGCAGCTTTCAATGCTATTTTAAGGGGAAGGAAAGCCATGTAGCTATTGAAATCCATTGTGACTGGTTCCTGTTCTGTCACACAGGTTTCTCCTTTATGGTTCTTTTACCATTCTAGTTCTGGTCTTTAAAACCAGATCTCGAAGTCTCCCACATTGAACATTCTGCTGTACAGTAGGTGCCAGAACCAGTCATAACCACTGCTGAGATGAATGGATGGCTCAAGATGCTGATACCACTGCTGTACTTGAATAATATGCTACATACAGTACAAAGGTAATCACACTGATACCATGCTCCATTTTCATCAAAGCAGCATCCCATCCAAGTAAGCATGTCAGGATCAGAGACAACTGACCAGCTGTAACCAATAATATCACTGGATGGAGCACACAAAGTGGAGCAAGAGTGGGTGCCTATGGAGCAGGTTTAACAGCATGAGAGGCACAAAAAGAGAGACATAGAAATAAAGAGAGAGAGAAGGGAGCAACTCTGAATTTTAATTTCTGCAGTTCTTCACTTTGCGTTTAAAACCAAATCATAGTATATATGCTATATTAATTCGTAAAAATGAATTATCTGATAGGACCCTTCCATCATTTCAAGGTTATCTTGAACAGACTTTGTAGCACGTGCGCTACAATAAATGTACCTTGTAATTTGAATATCATCACATTAAACAGTGCCTGAAGAAACCTTGAATTTTTACAGTAGATCTGTAATGCAACTATTATACTGCAGTCCCAGGATGGTAGCCTGGGTAAAAAATTGGCTGCACACAAGACGCAGAGGGTAATAGTAAATGGAGTCCACTCTGAAGAAAGGGAGTTACTAGTGGGGTACTGCAGGGTTCAGTACTGGGACCAGTCCTCTTAAATGTCTTAATAGGGGTAGCCTATGATGACGGTGACTGTATGTGTGCGACCAGTAGGAAGGGCAAAGGGACAACGGCACTGACAATTTGGGTGACCCAGGAGTTCCCCTCTTTCTCTGAGTTGTGCCCCCCCAGAGTAGGAATCCTAAAGAAGGGGGGGGGGGCACAGGGGGCAAAGCCCCCCACATCAAAACACTTTAACTTTTGTAGTCGCCATGGGGAATCATTGCCCTTCCTTGGGTCACCATTCTGCAGTCACCCACATCACATAGAACCCTATATAGGTGACATTGCGGAGGGACTGAAAGGAAAAGTACGCCTCTCTGCAATGACACAAAGATCTGCAACAGGGTTGATACACAAAGGGGGTGGAAAGGAGGAGAAGGGTCAAAAGTATGGCAGCTTAGATTCAATGCAAAGTAACGCACCTGGGAAACAAAAACCCAGGGGAAGAGTATGTAATGGGGGGAGGGAGGTACTAACAACAGCAAAAATGGAACAGGACCTGGGGATAGTCATATCAGATGACCTAAAGGTAAACAAGCAATGTGAGAAGGCAGTAAGGAGGACTGGGGAAATACTGGGATGCACAGGGACAGGTATTAACAGTAGAAAACAGGAAGCTGTTATCCCTCTATACAGACAGCTGGTGAGACCCCATCTGGAGTACTACGTGCAGTTCTGGAGACCCCATCTCCACAAGGACATAGACAGAATGGAGGCAGTCCAGAGGAGGGCAACTAAAATGTTGCAGGGTGTGCACCAGAAGCCATATGAAGAGAGACTAAAGGAGCTTAGTATATATACCCTAGAGAAAGAGGGAGACATGATAGAAACATTCAAGTACCTCAAGGGAATCAACAAAGTCCAAGGGGGTAGCATCTTTCAGAAAAAGACATGTGCAAGAACAAGGGGACACAGTTTGAAGATAGAGGGGGGTGGGGCAGTTCAGGGGCAATGTGAGGAAGTATTTTTTTTCACATAAAGGTTGGTGGATGCATGGAACAGCCTTCCAGAGGAGGTAGCGAGGTCAAAAACAGTGGGGGAATTCAAGAATGCATGGGATAGACATAAGACAATTCTAGTGGGGGGTAGGAGGAAGTAGGCTGTTGGTTAATTAGGATCTGCAGCTTATCGGAAAGGAAGGGAAATGAGCAGACTGGGTGGGTTAAGCGGTCCTTATCTGCCAAAGTCTATATTTCTATGTCAATATTGCACATGATCAACCAAAATATGATAAAGAAAGCATGGATTACATAAGTGCAGTTCCAAATCATATCCCAGATAAAACTAAATACTTGTCTAAAGCATGACTCTTTATACTTGGAAATAAACCCCAGATAGTGCCATGGAGAAATCTAAGCTACAGATTGCACAGATGTAGTTTATATTATAGCAGGTGTGAATGAAGCCATAAAATTGCTGAAACAAGTAGCAGTATCAAAAAGGTTTATTTTTTCCCACAGGTTAAAACTATTAGGACTGGGGAGCGTGGGTGCTGGAACATGGGAAAAGTGTGTGTGTGGGGGGGCTGCAGTAATTACAAAACAGACCATAATTCTGACCTTGCATGCATTAAACAGGCACTTTGAATGCTCAAAGGAAAAACTGGTGGGGCTTCAGCCACCCCCCCCGCACACACACACACACACACACACACACACAGGTTCTGGCTCCTATGTTTGGGACGCCCCATTTTCAAATTTGACCTGCTTACAGACGTTGCACAAATCACACAGATGAACTGAAAAAAAAATACATAATGTCAGGCAGGCAGATAGGTATATATTGAAGAAAATATCAAAAATGGATATTAACAGCTTCGAACTGAACACAGCTTCACATTTCAAACATTTCATTTTAAAGAGCAACTATCATGTTGTTAGTTAAGCGGTGGCCATGATTTATTCTGACTGGCCATCTAAAACACCCAAATTTTACTTTTTAAAACAGTCCCATTCAAGTCAATGGATGCTCGCACCTGCGCTACTCAAGTAGTGGTGTCACAAAATGCGGTAGCATGGGGGCAGATAGTGGCAGATCAGTCTCTAGGCAGAGGTACCAAGAAGTAGAAGGGATCGGTGTGGCGGAGCTCCACAAAGCAAAAATACAATCCCTTTCTTTCCAAAATGGGGATGCTCCCAAAAGGAATTTTTTGAAGGACTTAATTTGGGAGCAGGTAAGGGCTGTTAGTGTTTCTGGGGGGCACCAGGTAGAAAGTTGCTATTTAAAGTGTTTGTTGAAATTTAGCCAATGTAATTAGATTTCTTATTTGTGGCATTTGCATATTCCATACCTTTGATGCATTATATTGAATTGTCATGTGTCCGTATCTGGTGTGTACCCTGTAAACTTCAGTTCTATACAAGTGTAATTATTCATCATAATTAAGAGTGCCCTTATAAATGTATTTATTTATTTAGATTTTGATTTGGAGATGTCACCACCTCCATGTTCCATGGTACAAGCACAACTTAGGCCAAGCCTTCATCAGCTACAGACGCCCCCCCCCCACCCCGCCTGCTTCCCCATGCTCACACAGGAAAGTGCTATATAGTTTCCCTGCATCGTGGAATAAAACTTTCCTGGAGTTTGCACAGGACAAATGAAAAAATGTCTCACTTTAGTAATTATGTTTCTTCTAATGGAATCTTGCTGTATTCTGACTATTGCAGTTAGCCCCAGCACTCAAACTGCCCCGGAGAGTAGAGGATTAATTTTCTATGCAGGGCATAGAACGTTGAGCTCGAGCTCAGTTCAAACGTCTGTCTGCTCCACTTTGAAGCGCAACTGTCAGATTCTTATGAGCTAATACTAACTAACTAACTACTATGTGGAAATTGTAAAATTTTTACTAGCCAAATGGCAACAAAATATTTTGGATCCCCAAAAGACTCAAGTCAAGAAATCCAAAATCAAAAACCAGGTAGTGAACAACTTAAGACTGTTAAATAATATAACCCACTTCCTCTCTCTAAAAGAAGGGAGTACCAAAATGCACCCCTGGGGTGCAACACTGCACCTGCCAGCCCACTTCCCAAAAACAGGTTCTGAGAGGGGAGGTAGGGAGGGAGGTCAGAATACAGCAAGTCTCCATTAGAAGAAACATAATTACTAAGGTGAGTAATTTTTTCTTCAAACAACATGAAGTCTTGCTGTATTCTGACTATTGCAGACTACCAAGCAGTACCTCCATGGAGGAGGGACTCGAACCTACCTTGAGAATAGCCTCTGTAGTACTGTTGTACCAAACTAAGCATCACTCCTAGCCTGGATGTCCAGGGAGTAATGCTTGGTAAATGTATGGACTGTTTTCCAGGTGGCTGCTTTACACATCTCTAGCAAAGGAATATCCCTGGCCGCAGCCAGGGAAGCAGCTGTACCTCTAGTTGAATGAGCCCTCAGGCCTCAGGGAGGTACTTTGCCTAGCTTCTCATAGCAGAACTGAATACAAGAGACAATCCACCTGCCAATAGTTCTCTTAGTGGCAGGTTTGCTCTTACCCACCGTCCCATAAGTAAGAAGCAACTGAAGCGTGTCAAATCTGTGAGCTTTAGTACGCTCAATGTAGTAACTAAGGGCTCTTTCAACATTCAAACTGTGTAAACTTCTTTCTCCTGAAGAAGAATGAATAGTGAAGAACACAGGGAGAGACACAGATTGGTTCAGATTAAAATCTGAAACCACTTTAGATAAAAACCTCCTATTAGTTCAAAGGACCACCTTATCTCTATGGAATGAGATAAAATCAGGCTCCACTGACAGAGCTTGCAATTCACTGATACACCTGGCAGAGGTAATAGCTACCAGGAACACAGTTTTCCAAGTCAAGTACTTAAGCTCTGCTGAAGACAAAGGCTCAAAAGGGGGTTGCATAAGCTGAGCAATGCAAACATTAAGAACCCAAGCAGGGATTGGTATGAAGCAATCCCTTGAAAAATTTACAGAATACAGGGTGAGATGACAGTGAGGAAGGCTTTCCCACTGACAGAATAGCAGAAACAGCTGACAAATGTGCTTTGAGAGTAGCTGGTCTGAGGCCTAGGCCATTAAGATGAACCATGTAATCCAGAACTGTAGACAATTCAGCAGTGTCTGGGGATATATGCTTCTTGGAACACCAAATGCTGAATCTTTTCCATTTGGAGTTGTAAGTTTTTCTAGTGGCAGACTTTTGAGAGGCTTTGAGAATATCCAGAACCCCTTGGGACAGATGCAAATCTGCATACTCATGCCTCGAGATTGAGAGACCGAAGACTGGGGTACCAAATCCTCCCCTGAGAGGAGGTTAACAGGTTGCAATTCCTGGGAAGAGACGGGGAAGATGAACTGCTAGGGACAGCAACAGAGGGTACCAAGGCTGTCTGGCCCAGTCTGGAGCAATCAGAATCACTTTGCAAGGCTGTGACCTTACCTTGACCAGAACCTTGAACAGTAGTGGAAAGGGAGGGAAGGCATATAGAAATTTCCCTTCCCAGTTCAAAGTCAGAGCATCCAGAGGGACTGAGCCCAAGACTGGGGGTCTGCAACAAAACAGAGGAAGTTTGTGATTGTCTGGGGCTGCAAAGAGATCTATCTCTGGAGTGTACCACCTTGAAAAAATCACTTTCAACACCAGAGGGTCCAGGGACCATTCGTGATGGCCCTGGGAGATCCTGCTCAATGCATCTGCTAGCACATTGTCCTACCCTGGAAGGTGGACTGCTATCAGAGAGGTCTGCAGAGAATAAGCTAGGGACCACAATTTCATGGCTTCCGTGCACAAGGTCGTGGACCGAGTGCTTCCCTGCTTGTTGATGTACCACATGGTGGTGGTGGTGTTGTCTGTCCTGACCTGAACCACCTTGTTCTGCACTGACTGAGAGAGAGCTTGCAGGGACAGAAAGACCATCCTGAGTTTCAAGAGATTGACATGAAGAAGGGATTCCTGAGGGGACCATAGTCCCTGGGCTGTGAGAGCCCCCAAATGGGCTCCCCGCCCCAACAGAGAAGCATCCGTGGTTAGGACCACAGAGTGAGACTAAGTGATGAATGGGACTCCTTGCCTGAGATTGCCCTGATCCTGCCACCATTGGAGAGCCTGGATCAGAGTCTGGGTCACTGGAACTAGTTTGGTTAGAGAATCTTTCTTCTGAGACCAAAAGGCCTTCAGGTGAAACAATGTCCCTCATCTGAAATCTGGCCCCTTGGACCACTGCTGTAGAAGCTGCCATGTGGCCCAGAAGTTGAAGGAAGTGCCTTGCTGACCGACAGACCAGAAGGTGGAATGAAGAAGCCAGCTCTACAATAGCCTTTGCCCTTTCCAGGGGAAGAAAAGCTCTTGTTTTGACTGTATTCAACTCTGCCCCTATGGAGGTGAGGAGCTGTAAAGGCTCAAGAACTGACTTGGGAAGACTGAGAAGGAATCCTAGGGAAGTGAGCACTTGCTGAGTCACTTGAAGGTCTGACTTGACTTGGTCTGGGGACTGACCCACAATGAGCCAGTCGTCCAGGTATGGAAATATGGAAATATTTTTCCTCCTTAAAAAGGCCACTACTACTGCTAGGCATTTTGTGAATACCCTTGGAGCTGATGTCAGGCCGAAGGGCATAGTTTTGAACTGATAATGGCCTGAAGGCAATTCGAACCTGAGGTACTTTCTGTGGGAGCACCTGATGGAAATGTTAAAGTAGGCATCTTTTAAGTCCAGGGAGGCTAGCCAGTCCCCTTACCTTAGAGAGGGAAGGATTATTCCCAGTCACCATTTTGAATTTTGGTTTTAAAAGATGTTTGTTCAGGTATTTTAAGTCTAGGATGGGTCGCCACTCCCCGTCTTTCTTGGGGTAAGGAAGTACCTGGAGTGCAGACCTTTGCCCCTGTGCAATATAGGAACTCTCTCTACAGCCTTTAGAGCCAGTAGAGGTGAAACCTCTGCCTCTAGGGCAATGGTTTCGGAGATGCTTACAGGTGGAAAAGATCTGGCCCTCAGCTTTGGAAATTTCTTGAAGCTGAGAACCAGCCCCTGGCTTACCACCTCAAGGACCCACTTGTCTGAGGTAAGAGACATCCAGTCCTGGATGAAGTAAGCCAGCCTGCCTCCTACAGGAATGGGGAAGTCGACCCAGGCTGACATCAGGGTGTCTGCTTGGCAGGAGCCTTAGGTTGAGGGATGGATTCAGCCCTGCGCATCCCCCTTCTGCCTCTCCCTCTGAAGAACCCCCTCTGAGGAAAGGGAGAAGAGGCCTGTGCTTGGTAGAAAGGCCTATGAAAAGGCCTGCCCTGCACCAAGCCTGCTGCCTTTGAGGAGTTGTCTGCCTTTCCTTGGCCTGTGCACTCCTATAGGTGGTCCTATACACATCCATCTTTTTCATGTAATTCTCTGTCTGCTCCTCAAACAGAGAATTACCCACCACAGGGAAATGATGGCCTTAGCCTGGGCATCCTGTGAGAAACTAGTACATCTGAGCCAAGCCATTCTCCAAAGAGCCACAGATGTAGCCATGACTCTAGATAACACATCATTGGAGTCCACAGCAGCATGGAACTGTACCTTAGATGCCTCAATACCTTCAGCAGCAACCCCTCCAGCTCCGAGGCTAGCTTTGGGGAGGCCTGCTTAGCCAGTGCAGGTACAGTGTCCTACCTGGACTTCTGGTACCTGGCTGCATAGGCCATATAACTAGCCTGCCTGAGTCCCAAGGCAGATGCCATGTACTGTTTCTTTGCCATGGCATCCAGCTTCCTAGAATCTTTATCTGGGAGGTGTGAAGCCAAGGGTATATTAGCCTTATCACAGGCTGTAGCCTGCACAAACCCAACATGGCTGCATTGTTGATATAAGTACTCTGTACCAGAACCTGATAAGGTGTACCTTTTGTCCATCCTTCTATCGACAGGAGGTACAGAATTTGGAGTTTTTAAAATCTTTTGTATCTGTTTCCCAAAAGACTTATGAAGGGGAATAGACAGTCTCGTGGACTCTGGGATGTCCATCATGTCCACATAATCAGGTTCCTCTTGTTCCTCTACAGCTTCTTCCACAGGGAGCTGGAGGGTTTCTGCCACTTTCCTGTAAAACATGTAGTGGGAAGGGGACTCAGAAAACCTAGGAGGTAAAACACCAGAAGGCCTGTCTGGGGAGATGTCTGGTTCAATGGGCTCAACCAGACCTCCCATACCATCACCATCGTCATCATAATCTTCATCCTCCTCCAAATCCGGTTCATAGATATCTTCAGGGGCACAATCTTGAACTGGAGGAACCGATTGAACTGAGCGCCTGCCAGAAGGCGCCGGATCAGATGGAACCGGGCGAAGCAATTCTACAATCCTTATCGCATTGGCAGTCTCTTCAGTGGTCGGAAAATGGGTCTCTGGATCTGAACCAGCCAATTTTTCTTTTCCTTTTGTAGGAACCGATCCCTCAGGATCGGCTCTCCTCTTGCCTGAAGAAATATCGCCTGGTCAGAGGGCACTCCCTCAGATTCGGTTGGAACCGAACTGGGCTGGCCATCTGGTTCAGCGAACTTCATGGCCTCCTTATCCCTAAGCCTACCTAATCTTTTTTCCAGGGTAGACTTAAGGAAATATTTACAGATTTGGCAGTCTGAAACCTCCTCCCCCACCCAGGGACCACCAGGGCCAATGCCACTACCTTAGAGGTTGCCAAGAAAGTGGAGAGGTTGGACCAGGGTGGGCTCAGGAAGGGAGAGGGTGGTGGAAGAGAGCTGCATCCCTTCAGCTGTACCTCTCCACAATTCATACACTCTTCTAGTGGATAGTGGTTCCTCTATGGAGGCACCTGCAGTGGGGACCAAGGAGGATGCTGGGAGCCTTCACAAAGGAGGCTCACAGGAGGGTGGCATGGGACCCCACAGGGGAAGGAAACAACTCCTAGTGGGGGACTCAATCATTGGGGGTACAAGTGGGGGAGGAAGGGGAGAGGGAGGTAAGGAGCCTGCCTGGGACCACAGCTTGGAGGGACAGGAAGCGAATCCTCAGGATCATGGGAGCAGCTGCACGAGGGAGGGAGCTGGATGTCATTGTCCACCTAGGGACAAATGGCCTGGCTAGGAATGGGATCAGAGTAGTGCAAGAGGAGTTTGTAGAGTTGGGGAGGGGCCTTAGACAAGTAGCGCATATGGTAACCTTCTTGGAGGTGCTGCCTGTCTATGGCAAGGGTGATGCTAGGGTACTCCTCACCAGGGAATTCAATGAATGGTTGAATAACTGGTGTGGAGCTCAGGGTTTTGCCTTCATTGGGGACTGGGGAGCTACATGGGGGGATGCAGACCTATACTGGTGTGATGGTCTGCATCTCTCTAGGGGGAACCAGGATCCTAGGTGAGAGGTTTAAATGATTCATTGGCAAGTATTTAAACTAGCCAGGGGGGCACTGAAAAGGAGCAGGGAAATCACAGCCTCTCCCCACAAAACATGGCAATTAGTGAGGTAAACACCAAGGTACAGAAGTCATTAGGGAGCAGGACAGAGGTAAATGTAAAAAAAGGCAAAGGCAGTAAGGACAGAGATGGGGTTAAAAGGGGTAAGGCCATCAAAAAGTGGAGGGTGATGAGTACCAATGCCTGTAGTCTGTGTAACAAGCTCCCTGAACTAGTGGCCTTGATGGAAGAGGGTTGCCTGGATATTGTGGCAGTCACAGAAACATGGTACACAGAGAACCATGACTGGGTTATCAACATACCAGGATACACAATCTACAGGAGGGACAGGGAGGGTAAAAGAGGAGGAGGAGTAGCTTTCTATGTAAAGAAAGGGATCAAAGCAACAGAACTAAAGAGTAAACAGGGAGTAGATGAGGCACTCTGGGTCACCCTGGAGACAGGAAATGGCACCACAATCTGCATGGGGGTTGTATACAGACCCCCATCTCAGGAGGAGGGAATGGACAAGGAAATGATAGAAGGCATCCTTAGAATGGCAGAAAAAGGGGAGATATTGTTGATGGGGGACCTGAATATGACAGATGTTAACTAGAGCAGCTTTGCTACAGGCACATCCAAGAGCAGGGTCATTTTTGATGCCCTACAAGGGGCATGCTTCAGACAGCTAGTATTGGAACCCACTCGGGAGGGAACAATCTTAGACCTCGTACTCTCAAATGGGGATGGAGAAAGAATCTCAGATTTAGAAGTGGGTAGCCATCTGGGAACAAGCGACCATCAAACAGAGTGGTTCACGATAAACACAGCCATACAATCAAGCCATACAAAAGCATGAGTATTGGACTTTAGGAGGGCTGACTTTGGGAAAATGAGAGAGTGCATCAGAAAAGCACTAGCAAACAGGCAAGGAGGGGGGTGGAGGAACAATGGGGAGTAATCAAAACAGCCATCACAGAGGCAACAAGCCTTTGTGTAAAGCAAATCAACCAATCACAATGAAGGAAAAAAACACTATGGTTCTCAAAAGAGGTGGCAGGGAAGGTTAAGGAGAAAAGGATAGCATTCAGGAAATATAAGGAAACATAGAAGAAGCAGGACAGAGAACTTTATCAGTTAAAGCAGCAAGAGGCAGGGACGGCAGTCAGAATAGCAAAGGCCCAAACTGAGGAAAGAATAGCCAACTCTGTTAAGAAGGGGGATAAGACCTTTTATAGGTACATCAGGGAACGAAGAAAGACCAAAGAAGGGATACTGAGGCTTAATAAAGTAGAGGAATGTGGGCAGAGGGTGACAGTGAAAAAGCAGGGATACTGAACAAATATTTCTGCTCAGTATCCACAAAGGAAGAGGAGGGGGAGGTACCTAAACCAAACAAGAGAAACACTCTGAAGATGGGGGTCGATACCAGTCCATTTACAGAAGAAAGGGTTCTGAAAGAACTAATAAAATTGAAGGTAGACAAAGCAATGGGCCTGATGGGATTCACCCACGAATTCTAAAAGAACTAAAGGTAGAACTAGTGACACCGCTGACTACTCTCTTTAACAAATCATGGGAGGATGGGGTGGTACCTAAGGACTGGAGGAGGGCAGATGTGATTCCTCTTCACAAAAGTGGAAGCAGGACAGAGGCAGGAAACTACAGACCAGTTAGTTTGACCTCAGTGGTAGGAAAAATGATGGAATCACTTCTGAAGGAAAGAATTTTTGAGTACCTAGAGGCCAGTGGGGCACAGGACCCAAGGCAGTATGGATTCAAGATAGGAAGGTCATGTCAGATGAATCTAATAGATTTCTTTGACTGGGTGACCAAAGTAGTAGACCAGGGAGGGGCTGACCATGGCCTACCTAGATTTTAGCAAGGCATTTGATACAATCCCACACAAAAGATGAATACACAAGTTAGCCAGCCTTGGAGTGGGTCCCAAGGTGGTAGTCTGGATAAAAAATTGGCTAGACAACAGGACGCAAAGGGTAGTAGTAAACAGAGTCCACAGTGAAGAAAGGAGGGTTACTAGCGGGGTATCACAGGGTTCAGTACTGGGACCGGTCTTTTAATGTCTTTATAAGTGACATTGCAGAGCAACTGGAAGGAAAAGTATGACTCTTTGCAGATGACACAAAGATCTGCAACAGGGTTGATACACAAGATGGAGTGGAAAGGATGAGAAGGGACTTGGCAAGGTTGGAGGAATGGTCAAATGTATGGCAGCTCAGATTCAGTGCAAAGAAGTGCAAGGTAATGCACCTGGGAAACAAAAACCCAGGGGAAGAGTACACAATGTGGGGTGAGATACTGACAACAGTAAAATTGGAAAGGGATCTGGGGGTAGTTATATCAGATGACCTAAAGGTGGGCAAGCAATGTGAGAAGGCAGTGAGGAAGGCTGGGGGGATATTGGGATGCATAGGGAGAGGCATCAATAGTAGAAAACAGGAAGTTGTTATCCTTCTGTAGAGACAGCTGGTGAGACCTCATCTGGAGTACTGTGTGCAGTTCTGGAGACCCCATCTCCGCAACAACATAGACAGAGTGGAGGCTGTCCAGAGGAGGGCAACTAAAATGGTGCAGGGTCTGCACCAGAAGACATATGAAGAAAGACTAAGGGAGCTTAATATGTATACCCTTGAGTAAAGAAGGGAGAGAGGGGACATGATAGAAACTTTCAAATACCTCAAGGGAATCAATGAAGTCCAAGAGGATAGCATCTTTCAGAAAAAGAGATGTGCAAGAACAAGGGGGCACAATTTGAAGATAGAGGGGAGATGGCTCAGAGGTAATGTGAAGAAGTTTTTTTTCATGGAGAGGGTTGTGGATGCATGTAACAGCCTCCCTGAGGAGGTCGTAGAGTCAAGAACAGTGGGGGAATTCAAGAATGCATGGGACAGAACTCCTAAAACTCAAGGTGGACAAAGCAATGGGGCCTGACGGGATTCACCCTAGAATCCTAAAAGAGCTAAGGGAGAACCTAGTGACACCACTAACCACACTTTTTAACAAATCATGGGAAGATGGGGTGGTACCTGAGGACTGGAGGAGGGCAGATGTGATTCCCCTTCACAAAAGTGGGAGCAAGGCAGAAGCAGGAAACTACAGACCTGTTAGTTTGACCTCAGTGGTGGGGAAAATGATGGAATCACTTCTGAAAGAAATAATTGTTGAGTACCTAGAGGCCAGCAGGACACAGGACCCAAAGCAGCATGGATTCACAGCAGGAAGGTTATGTCAGATGAATCTAATCAATTTCTTGACTGGGTGACCAAAGTACTGACCAGGAGGGGCTGTGGATATGGCCTACCTAGACTTTAGCAAGGCATTTGACACAGTCCCTATAAAAGATTAATAATCAAGTTAGCCAGCCTGGGAGTGGGTCCCAGGGTGGTAGCCTGGGTAGCAAATTGGACTGCACAACAGGACACAGAAGGTAATAGTAAATGGAACACATTCTGAAGAAAGGGGGGTTACTAGTGGAGTACCTCAGGGCTCAGTACTGGGTCCAGTCCTCTTTAACATCTTTATAGGTGACATTGCAGAGGGTCTGGAAGGAAAGGTATGCCTCTTTGCAGATGACACAAAGATCTGTAGCAGAGCTGATACACAAGGGGGGTGTAGAAAGGATGAGAAGGGACTTGGCAAGGTTGGAGGAATGGTCAGACATATGGCAACTTAGATTCAGTGCAAAGTAATGCACCTGGGAAATAAAAATCCAGAAGAAGAGTACACAATAGCAGAGGAGGTACTAACGACAACAATAATGGAAAGGGATCTGGGTGTAGTCATATCAGATGACCTAAAGGTGGGTAAGCAATATGAGAAGTCAGTAAGCAGAGCCAGTGGGATACTGGGATGCATAGGAAGGGGCATCACAAGTAGAAAAAGGGAAGTGGTTATCCCTCTATACAGACAGTTGGTGAGACCCCATCTGGAGTACTGCATGCAGTTCTGGAGACCTCATCTACGCAAGGACATAGGCAGGATGGAAGCAGTCCAGAGGAGGGCAACTAAAATGGTGCAGGGTCTACATCAGAAACCATATGAAGAGAGACTGAGAGAGCTTAATATGTATACCCTGACGAAAGGAGGGACGGGGGACATGATAGAAACTTTTAAGTACCTCAAGGAATCAACAAAGTCCAGGAGGGTAGCATCTTTCAGAAAAGAGATGTAAGAACAAGGGGCACAATTTAAAGTTAGAGGGGACGGCTCAGGGGTAATGTGGAGAAATTCTTTTTCACGGAGAGAGGTGGACGAGGAACCCCTTCCTGGAGAGGTTGTGGGGTCTAAAACAGTGGGGAATTCAAACATGCATGGGACAGACATAAGGCAATTATAGTGGGGGGTTGCAGGAAGTAGGCTGTTGGTTAACTAGAATCTGCAGCTTATCCAACAGGTAGGGAAATGGGCAGACTGGGTGGACCAAGTGGTCCTTATCTGCTGTCAAAGTCTATGTTTCTATGTTTCAGACATAAGGCAGCCCTAGTGGGGGTAGGAGGAAGTTAACTGTTGGTTAACTAGGATCTGCAGCTTATCTGTTGGGTAGGAAAATGGGCAGACTAGGTGGGCCAAGCGGTCCTCATCTGCTATCAAATTCTATGTTTCTATGAATCGAGGTGATCAAACCCCAGACAATAAATGCAGGTGGTGTGGGGATCAACCTTAGCAAAGACCTCCCCACACACACTGCAGTGTTCAAATCCAGTGGGCCAAGTTTTCCTTTTGGGTTTCTCAGACATAGCCATCCTAACCACAGACTTACCCTTTTTATGGCAAACAACCAGGCAAAACACCCTTATCAGTTTCTAACTGTGTCATGGGTATTGGAAAAAAACACAAGAGAATGCAGTTTTTTTAAAACTGATAAGGACCGGTAACCACACTCTAAGTTTAAAAACAAAGACAGAAAATATAAATCACTAAATGGCTGGTTCAGTCGAACCGGTCGAAAAATCAATTTTTACAATTTCCACAAGTTTACTATGTCTAGTTCACTACCTAGTACTTACTGTACCACAGACAGAGATCTGAACCGACACTTGCGAAAAATAAATCGGTAAAACAGAGGACTTTAACCTGCTTTCGAACCATGAGCAAAGGAAAAATCTCCAGAGCGGTCATTCAGTTAGGCGGAGTAAAGAATCTGACAGTTGCGCTTCAAAGTGCAGCAGACAGAGGTTTGAACCGAGCTCAAGCTCAACGTTCTATGCTCTACATAGAAAATTAACCCTCTACTCTCCGTGGCAGTTTGAGGGCTGGGGCCAACTGCAATAGTCAGAATACAGCTTTGATGCTGAATACCTACTCCTTTGGTCCCTTTATGGCTCTTTTGTAGGACTGTTATCCACCACTTTCAGTCCCCACCCCTACCCTACTCCTTCCTGGTTTGGTTCAGTCAGTCCTTGTTGCCCCCCCCCACACACACACACAACATACACTTTGCCTGAGTGGTGTGTGTATATAGTATATATATATATATATATATATATATATATAGCTGGTTTTAGAATCCAGGATAGAAACCACTTGTATGGTACTGTACATTTAATTCTCTTTTGCTATACTGTTTAGAAACATTGAACAAGGCTGTAGATAAGGGCCAATATGCCCATCCAGTCTGCACTTTTTCATTGTGCTGCTTTTGCTACAGACCCTTTCCCTTGTGCTTTGTGTATCAGAGTCCAGAACAGAAACCACTTGTATGATACTGAAGGTTTTTACTGTTTAAGGATCAAACAGTATGCCAAAAGAATTTGAACTAAAAGGAACCAGTCCTAGAAAAACACAGCACAAACTGCTAGAGAATCCGCAGTTATTATTTATTATTAACCTGCACAAAAATGCTCCTGCACTTCTGGGTGCTGTGATCCCTTAAAGCATAAAAATGTGCAGTACCATACAGACTCTGCCTAGTCTCAGCATACTGCAACACCCTTAGAGGTTTACCTGTCAAGTGATGTTACTGCACCTCATGGTACTGTATCTGCTTTTTGCATCTTGGCCATGCATAATGTACGTGCCAGAAAGAGCATACTTAGCTGGGAGAGGGGGCTGGGAATCAACACAATGTTAGAAAAAGGCTTCACTGGATATCATTCTTAACGTTTGTGAAAAGAGGGGTTGTGGGGGGGTTAAATTATGGTTCTTTCAGTTTCTCACTTTACAAATTAAATTGGGGGATATTTGGCATGGATGAAGTTGAATTAGTGGAGCAAGGGGAGGTGGTAAAAATTAAAACAACCTAAACATACTTTTCCACTGTTTCTGGTCCAAAGTAGAACCTTTCATGCTTGTATTTGAAAGGAAGGACAGAGATTGAATCATATTACAATGACAGTAATGTATTTCTCACATATATCTGCATTCATTTGCTGTCATGCTGTCAGCACAGGAAGGGGAGTTGGCTAAGGCACTGGAGAAGCCATCATGAAAATGGCGGAGGTGCTGCTAGTTGGTAACTTTTTAATCTACCAGATGTGCAATGGAGCCTTCCAACTGCACCTTCTGCAAGGAGCAGGGCCATCCTTGACTTCCTTCAAAGTGGCTTGTCTCAAGAAGCTTGTCGAAGAATCTTTAGTGACGGGGTAGTGCTAGACCTAGGGCGTTCAAACAAGGAGAACATTACAGATGTCTCAATGGACAGTCCCCTAGGTATCAGTGATCACCATTCAGTGTGGTTTAGCATTAAGATGGGAACGGAGACTAACCACACTATATGTACACCCTGGAAGGAAGGAGAGTGAGAGGGGACATTTTAGAGACCTACAAGTACCTCACTGGGTAAACAGGTGCAGAAGGGGAGTCTCTTTCAAATTAAGACTAGGGGGTATACAAGGAAACAAACAATTTAACAGGGATGTGAAGAAGTACTACTTTACTGAAAGGGTAGTAGATGCTTGGAACAGACTGCCAGCAGAAGTGGTGGAGGCAAAAACAGTGGGGGCCCTCAAGCATGCATGGGATAGGGGGAATACCAGTAAATAGGCAGCTAGGAAGAAGGGTCACTGGATGCTTGGAACAAACTGCCAGCAGAAGTGGTGGAGGCAAAAACAGTGGGGGCCCTCAAGCATGAATGGGATGGGGGAATACCAGTAAACTGGCAGGTAGGAAGAAGGGTCACTGGAAACAAGGCAGGGTCTCCAGCAAATTCTATTTTTCTATGTTTGTGTGAAAAGGAAAAAAGTTAAATAAATACTGAGTATGCTTGGTGGGGATGAATTTAACCATTAAGTGACTTCTATACTTGCTTGTGTGTGGAGGGGGTGTAATAAAATATCTGTTCATTTTTGAGTGTACAGCACTGATATGCCTCGGGGTAAAAGAACTAGTAACTCGGTGGGGGTGGGGGGCGTATCATTGTGGGCAATACTGAGTACAAATCTGAAATTCCTGGCTACACCCCTGGGGAATAGAGAGGTTCAGAAGGGGTCATGGGTGGACAGTCAAAAATGAAAATTACATACTCACTGTAGCTCTTGATCTTCCAGCATATCTTCACCATTCATTACTCATGGGTCTGTACTGGTGGCACTAGGTCCCCGCAGGAGTGTATAGTTTTAAAATTCTTAAGCTAGGGGACTGAGGTCAGGGACAGCACTGCCCATGAGGCAGCTGCTGGTTGTGGCATTTACGGCCTGACCAGTATCCGACACCGGCTCCCTGCTCTTCTCAGTTCTGTTTACCAGGAGAGGAAACAAAGGGCAAGAAAAAAAGAAAGGATGGGGCAAGGCTGCCCAAGAGCTAGCAAAAGGATATAGGATATAGAAAGAATAAAGCAATAAATCCTTGCTACCAAAGAAGAGAAAGAAGAGGTGGGGAGGAAGGTCCCAGGTAATGGGTTAAATAATGACCAGGACAACTTGATAGGAGAGAGGAAGTGTGAAGGGAGAGAGTGTTGCAGATATTCTGAACTCCCAGTAGGAGAGCAGTGCTTTCAGGAGAGTTGGCTGTGCTCATAACACCAGGACAGCTTGCCTATGTTCTCTTGCAGATTATTTGACTTCCAAAGGAAGTCAAAGGTCTCAAAAATCCCAAATAACCAAAGCAAAAGTATGGGATGAATTCTTTGAGGAGGGTTCCACTTCCCTGAAAAACAGAAATGCTAGTAGAACTAAGGCTCCTGAAACTGTGTTACCAGCAAAGGTTCTCCACCTGTAGATTACATGAACTGCAGAGGGGTCAGAAACTCAGAGATCCCATATAACCAATGCAAACATGTGGGATGAAATTTAATGAAGGAGTCCCATTTTCCTGAAGCAAAGTAATTAGAAGATTCATGGCCCATGAAATGTACTACTAACCAAGGTTCTCGAACCGAGGAGACAACACCTAGGAGTTTGAAAGCCAATGCAGCAATCCCGAGAAGGGAAAAGCAAATCAGAAGGCAGGGGATCCCCGCTAGAAAGGACAGTTGCCAAATGAGACAGTTGAAGATATCCTACAATTCTCCTACTACATTTTTCCCTTTTTTATCAAAACATTTTCTGGAAAAAGGGAAGTAAGAGAAAGAAAAATGTAGCCGACTGACTGGCTGGGAAGGAAGCGCAGGAGGCGGACCAAGTGAAGGAGTATGGGCTGGAACTTCAGCATATTTCTCCTGGTCCTCTCCTATGCCTGTTCTCCTACATCCCTTTTCCCTTTGAAACAGAAAAGGAAAAAAACAGCTTCTCTGACAGCAAACACGCTAAAGACTCCCATGGGGCACAACCTTGGTTTTTTTTTTTTTTCTAACTTTGTTTTTGAGGTTTTTCCTCTTTTTTTTTTTTTAAGGGACACTGTCAACCATTTTTTATACTAGCATTTCTATTTGAAAACCCACATTTTACAATTGCTTACCTACTCTAAAATTCATTGATGTTGCTAATTGTTTTATCAACTTCCTTTCTTAGTAGAACTGGAATGCATGCAAATGGGGAAATTATAACCAACACTGTTCTGAATCCTTGATCTACTCTTATTGCACACTTCTTGAGAATGATGAACACCCCAAAACAGTGCAGTCACTCTAGGTGCAATAGTTTCCTCTCCTCCTACTGCATCTTGAGTGCCTAGACTAGGTTTGAGGTGTTCCCAAGTCCAGGAAAGATGCAGTGGAAGCTGATCAAGAAATGTAAACAAACATGTTTTAGTGTGGTAACACCAGTATAGTGGGCAGTCTGTTTTTCACATTTTTAAAGAAACAAGGAATCAGAATTAAACAACCAGCAACATCAACAGTCTCTACAGAATGTGAGCAATCATAACACATTATTTAAACTTGGGCAAATTTGAGACCTAAGGGGGTTGACAGTGTCCCTTCACGAACATACGAAATTTGCCAGCAGATAAAAGCCTAGAAGGCTATCAAGTCAGCTCGAATGTGCAGCTAGCACCCCTTATTCTGCAGCTGCCCCTCCCTTCCACCCTTCCCCTACACTGACCCTTCCCCTTGTCTTGTCCTCTCTCCTTTTGAAGCAGTCCACTGTTCTACTGGATACCACTTCTGCAGGTAACGTATTCCACCCAGCTACTATCCTCTCTGTAAAAAAGTGTCTCCTCATCTCCCTCCAGTCTCATATCATGGCCCCTGGTGTCCCTCCCCTCCCTTGCTTTGAACAGCCCTTCTGTACCCATCTTGTTTATTTCTTTCATGTACTTAAAGGTTTCAATCATGTCCTCGCTGTCCCTCCTCTGCTCCAGCGAGTACATGTTCAATTCCCTTAGCCTCCTCTTGTATGATAAGTCCCCCAGCCCCTTGATCATCTTTGTCACCCTGCGCGTTCCCCCTTCCAGTAACTTAATGTCCCTCTTCAGATACGGGCGCCAGTACTGCACACAGTACTCCAGGTGTGGTCTAACTAAAGACCTATACAGTGGCAGAATATGAAACTTACATACCTATCGTAATTCTGATCTTTCTGTGTATCTTCACCATTCATCACCATTGGGTACATGACCAGAGGTCATGACCCTGCGGGAGCCTTTTTTTTTTTTTGGTAGGTGGAGCCGACGCACTATCGGTGCCACCCTCGAGGTCGACGCATTGCGTGGCGCTCGCGGGTTGGCCATTAGGTGCTGTCAACTCCACCTGCCTGCCAGTTCTGAGTCGCCGGAGAGGTAAGAGGAACGGAGTGGAGGGTGGGAAAAGGAAGTCCAAGGGACAGGAAAAAGGAAAAGATATAAAGCTAAAGGGAGAAATAATGACAGAGGACAGAAAGAGGAAGATGGAAACTAAAGGGATAGGGAGGAGCCCCAATCTCTGGAAATAGAGGAGGGAGGTAGGGTGGGACAAATAATTTAGAAGGTAGGAAGAGAGGGGAGAAGGTTAACACATCCCAGACACTGGTCTGTCTCCAGATTGTATAGGAACTGCAAGGAGAAGCCAGAGGCTTCTTGACAGAATTCAAGTCACAGAATGGCTGGCAAAAACTCCATCTGAGCAGAATCGGCTATTCTGAAAGGACAGGGCACAGAGAATTAACACCCTCTCAAGGAAAGATTTTGGTGAAAAAGGAGTATTTTTTTGTTGTTTTTTTTGTAATAAAGGATAGTCCGAAGGACGAAGAAAAATAAGATGGATGGGACTAGGAGGAGGAGGAGAGAATGGAGGCCAACTACCAACTCCTACCCCACGAGGGTGGAGCAAATGCACTACAGAAGGAGTGCCCCCCATGCTGACCACTCTACCCAGAACATAGTCCCTCTATGTGCCTCCGTTTACCCCACTCCTAACAAGAAAGGAGGGGGGGCGAGGATGGGCACAGAAAGGGAGGTGGACCCAGGAACTGAGGCCCCAGGGGGATGCAGGGTGGGGTTGTGATGAATGGTGAAGATACATAGAAAGATCAGAATCATGGTAGGTACATAATTTTCATGTCTTATCTGTGTCAATCTTCACCATTCATCACCATTGTGTGAGTGCCAAGCGCCCCTGACGGGGATTTTCTTTTACACCCTAAGGGACAAAGTCCCTTAGCTCTCAGTGGGTGACACACTAAGAAGGAGAAGGAGAATCTTCAGGGCCTGGAGAGGCCTGAGAGTGGGGAGAGTGAGATGGGAACCCCCCGGAGGGGGAAGGAAGTTGCCCCGACAAACGTCTAGCTCTACGGGAGAAGAGATAGGTTCTCTGGTAAGCGGAGTTAATCACTATGCTGGGCCAAGGTGACAACCGGGAAAGACGCAGCCATGCCGTCCGCCTAGTGCAGATCGCTGTCCCTACTAACCTGGTAGCTACCTCATTGGCATCATAGGATGCCTTTGCTTGGTGCCTTGCTAGCTCCAGGCCACGCGCAGAGAGTGCAATGGCTTATCTGGTTTGCTCCATGTCAGACAACGAGGCTAGGAGTTAACCTAGCCTGGCCCAAAAGAACCTGTCATAGGCTGCATAGTGGGCCTGATGTGCAGAAATGGAAAGCAACAACCATGCCAAGTAGAAAGCCCTCCTACCCCAGAAGTCAAAATCTGAGGAATCCTGATCTGGGGGCTGGTCACGGTGAAGGGTGCAAAGCCCATCAGGAGTGTCCAACTGCATGAATCTGGACTGCGGAGGAGGCATGGAACCTGAAGACTCCAGGGGAGGGTGCAATACCACTTGCAGAGATCCCTAGGGGCAGGAACTCTGGAGAAGGGTCTCTGCCAGGAGCACAACAATGCCTCCCGAAAGGGAGCAAGCCAGGAAGGCACCACAAGGGTGGTCTCACTGAACTCGCCTAGAAAGGCGTGCACTGAGTGCTCTGGATTGCTAATAGTGGCAGGGGTGAGGTGCAAGTCCTCCAACATCCCCGTGAGGAAACGCTGATACTCAGCGAGATCAGCAGCTGGAGAGATGTGGACAAAAAGCTCCTTTCCCCCAGGAGAGGGGGATGAAGGGTTGGAGGGCACTGACTGCTCAGAGGGCGACTGCTCGGGAGGAGGTTGAAAAACTTGTCTGTCCATTGCCCTAATGTAAGCTGGGAACCGAGCAGCCACAGCCCTAAACTGCTCCCAGGAGAGAGGCCTGCTAGGACCAAGGATGCCTGGGAGTGCAGGAGAATGTGGCAGAGGGATGGAGACAGAGCCGAGAAGAGATGTCAGCTGACCTCCACCTGGACTAAGGAGTGGATCAAGAGCACCCGAAGAAGGTGTTCCGGAAGACTCCACAGCCGACAGCTGAACAACCATTTTGGTACTGCCTTGGCTGTGCCCAGAAGAATCCCCCCTGTGAGGCAACTGGGGCCATATAGGTCCAGAAGGATGGTCCCCTACCTCAAAAGAGTGGGGCTCCCTCAATGAGACCGAGGAGGAAGAGCGGAGATCCGCACTACGGCTTCTTCCAGAGCCTGGGTGGGCCCCAGAAAATGGTCGCCGTGCAGACCCCATGCCCCTCGACCCCTCAGAGTCCAAAAGAGCCCTCCTCCTCAAGAGGGCCAGCCTAGGCAGCTGACAGCCCTGGCCAGCACCCAAAGGAGCTACCCAGGGCACAGTACCCTCCCCTCCCATAGGTGCTCTGATCGGCCCCAAAGTTGGGTGATCCAGGCACACCACAGGTGGGGGTACCACTGCTGAGGGATCAGTGAACCCACCAAGACTGGGCTGCAGAGCAATGGTGGCCTGCACCACTGCCTGCTGGTCAGCACCCCGACCCCAGTCTCGGCAGCCACCGACCCCACCTCAGAAGGGGGCTGACTCCGGCTTGTCGAGGATACTACAGGGCTGCCCACACCAACAGTCAACCCCAAGGAGTCAGACTGTTCATCTGACTCAGAGCCCTACTCTGCCTCTGAAGAGGTACAGGCCGAGGCCTTGTGCCAGACCATAGGAGGGCGCCTAGTGCCATCCCTGCAAAAGGGGGTGCCAGGAACTGAAACCATGCCAAAGCCAGTGCCCCTTACAGCACCACAAGTGGAATCCACAGAGGGCACGGCTCCAGCCTGAACCACAGCTCCAGAGTCGGGACCAGACACAGCGCCATCTGGCCCCACGGCACCACGGCAGAGATGGCACCAATGATGGCCCCGACGGTACCATCGGCACCAAGGACAGCACCGCCCAGCTCCACGGTGCCGCAAACGGTGCTGAGGGCAGAGGCGGTGCCGATGATGGCACTGACAGCAGAATCCGGTGCCCCCACAGTGCCGAGTCCCAAGGATACGGCGCCGTGCTGAATCTTGGAGCTGCGGATGGTGCCAAGGCAAGCCGCAGACAAAGACGGTGCCTTAGAAACTCTCACGGTGCTGCTAGCAGTATCAGCACCACGAACAGTGCCAACAGCAGCCACAGCGCGCCGAGCAACAAACTGGTGCCGACGGCTCCATCAGGGCCCATGGTGCTGCGGCCCGCAATGGTGCCAATCGATGGTGTCAAGGACGGCACCGACCCAGGCCTTGCGAACCACAGGTCCGACACTGGGGGAGCCTTCAACCCTGAAGGGGTGATTGCCATGGCAGCGCCTCCCACCCACCCCCGAAAGGAGCAGGATGGTTCTCCTGCACCAGGGAAGGAGCCTCGGCAATGGCCAGACTACTAGTAGCCAAGGCTCCCTTCTTCTCGGTCCATGTAGAACTGGGAGGGGACCCGGAGGAAAGGCCGAGAGTATGTGGCTTGGCCCAATGAGTGCACACCTGACCCCCGAAAGTTGGCGGAGCTTGCCCCACTTTCCATGCGCGTTGTTTGATGACCCAGCGGTCCATGAAGAAACAGGTGTCGCACGGATCCATGTGGTGAAGCAGGCCAAGACATGTAAGGCAACGGTCGTGTTGGTCAGTGACGGAATATTTATGGCCACAAGGGCACCGTCGCATGGGGGGCTGTTCCATCTTCAAAGTCTTCTTGCCCGCTGACCCAGACATGACCTACAAAGAAAAAAACACCAAAAACAGACTGACGCCGCCAAGAATAAAATATATGGAAAGATCTTACCAGCGATGTTGAGTAAGGCAACTAGAACTGGCAGGACACAGCACCGACGGACTGCGGCTGAACAATAGCTGGAGAGCGAACTGTGTAGGCGGTAGGCCTCAAATCAGATCTGGCTTCCCAAGAGGTGACCTTTACAGCAGGAGATGAAGAACTGGCAGGCGGAGTTGACAATGCCTAACGGCCAACCCCGCAAGCACCACGGAATGCATCGGCCTCAAGGGTGGCACCGATGGTGTGTTGGCTCCACCTACGTAAAAAAAAAAAAGAAAGGCTCCCACGGGGTCATGACATCCGGCCATGTACCCAATGGTGATGAATGGTGAAGATTAACACAGATAAGATCACCTCCTTCCTCCTCAAGGATATACCTCTTGCAATGCAACCCAGCATTTTGTTGACCTTTGCAGCTGCCTTCCTACATTGTGCTGAATTGTTCATTGACCCTGTAATGAGCACCCCCAGATCCTTCTCCTCCTCTGTCTGGGCTAGCTGCACTCCCCCAGCTGGTAACTCCTCCTTGGGTTCTTCATCCCAAAATGCAGCACCTTGCATTTTTTAGCATTAAACCCCAGTTGCCAGGTGTCTGATCAGGTTTCAGGCTTTGCCAGATCATCCTGCACCCCCTTCCATCCCCTAGTTCATCCACCACCGCTCCTACCTTGGTATGATCAGCAAACAGACTGATCTTGCTCTTGATGTCCAATGATATGTCTGCAATGAATATCCCAAACAACACTGGTCCCAACACTGAGCCCTGTGGAACACCACTTGTCACTACCCTTGGGTGTGAGCGCTCCCTACCCACCACCACCCTCTATTGCCTTCCCTGAAGCCAGTTCCCTAACCATCTCACTAGCTTTGTACCTGCCCCTGTGCCTTCTAACTTACTTCCCAGCCTTCCATGTGGCACTGAGTCGAATGCCTTACTGAAGTCCAGATACAGGACATCCACTGCATGGCCCCTGTCCAGTTGCCTATTTACCCAGCCATAGAACTCCACCAGGTTGGTTTGGCAGGATCTGCCACATATAAAGCCATGCTGTCTGCTGTCCTGCAGTCCTTTGGCCTCTAGGAGGGCCACGAGCCTCTCCTTCAGGATAGTCTCCATTAGCTGACCCACAATGGATGTGAGGCTCACCAGTCTGTAGTTCCCCGGTTCATCTCTGGGGCCACTCTTGTGGAGGGACACCACATGAGCCATCCTCCAGTTCTGAGGTACACACCCCGAGTGTAATGAGGCATTAAATAGGTCTGCCAAAGTTCCCACAAGGACCTCTGCCAGCTCCTTCAGTACCCTGGGGTGGATGCCATCTGGGCCTGGCGCCTTGTCCACCCTCAGTGCCTTCAAACCCTCCTGAATTCTGCCCTCCATGATTTCCCCATCTGTCACCCCTTCCCCCCTGTTTCTGCCATTCCTCCCCCCTTGGGTGTCACCCCCCTCTTCTCCTTAGTAAATACCAAGCAGAAGTAATCATTTAGTGTTTCTGTCTTATCGCACCCTGCTTCCACCCAACCCCCTCCTTCCTAATCCTTACAGCTCCTTTTCTCCCTGATGTAGCTAAAGAAGTCCTTCTCCCCCTTCTTAATGCCTTGTGCCAGCCTGAGCTCCATAGATGCCTTGGCTCCCCTTACTGCCAGAGTCCTCTCCTTCAATTCCATCAAGTACTCCTCCCTGTTTTCTTGTATCTTCTAAAGGTAGCACTTTTCCTCCTTACCTTTTTCCATGACCTCCTTGTTCAACCAGCTCAGTTTCTTAGCCCAAGCCTTCTTGCTCTGGGCCTTGCAGCAGGTTTTTGTTGCCTCCACTATCCCCAGCTTTATGAGCTCCCACATCTGGTTAGTGTCCATACTACATTGAATTCTGGCCAGGTACCCTTTTACCACTTCCCCCATCCTCCCAAAGTCAGCCCTCCTGAAGTCCAACACTCTTGTGCCAGATTCCACTCCTTCCTTGCCCATATCCAATGTGAGCCATAATGAGTGGTGGTCACTCCCTGACAGCAGTTCTTCCACCATAACTTCTCTCACAAAGTCTAGGGTATTCCCTAACCTGGTTGGTTCACTGACCATTTGCAGCAGGAAGCTGTCCTGGAAGGCATCCAGCAGTACCTGCTCCCTTCTGTTCCTGGTTGTTGGGGTACTCCAGTCCACTCCTGGCATGTTGAAGTCCCCCACAATCACCACACTACCCTTCTCACAGGTCCTCCCGATCTGTCCCGCTAGTTCCCTGTCTAACTCATCCATCTGAGATGGCGGCCTGTATACCATTCCCATTCTGAGAATCCTATTCTTGGAATCCTGGATTTGCATCCAAAGTGACTCCATACTACCCTCCTTCCCTTCCTCCCTTACACACTTCAGTCCTTCCTTCACATATAGTGCCACCCCTCCTCCTTTCCCAATCACCCTATCCCTACGAAATAACCTGTACCCTGGTACAGATAGGTCCCAATCATTGTATTGGGTGGCCCATGTGTCTGTGATGGCTGCAATGTCCACCTCTCCCTCTGCCATGAGCACCTGTAACTCTGCAGTTTTTCTCCCAAGGCTCCTAGCATTAAGGGTAACCATCTTCCACCCTTTCCAACCCCTCCCATCCTGCCCTCCATTCCTAGCATCACCAGTAGTACTTGCCATTTGTCATTTGTCACTGTTATAGGGGAAATCTCATATGGTTTCCCAACCTGTGGTCTCTGCATGTCTCTTGCCCACTTGCCACCTCCCCCCCACTCCTAGTTTAAAATTCCCAACTTTTTCTATGTACTCCTCCATCCTCTGTTTCAATACATTCTTTCCCTCCTCACTCAAGTGTACTCTGTTCTTGGCATAGAGACTACTGTACTCCCAGGTCCCTCCCCACTCCCCCAACAGCCCATACCCTTTAGCATAACACCAGGTTCTTAGCCATCCATTAAATTCCTCTATTCTCAGGTTTCTTGTTGTGCTTGCCTTGGGCACTGGAAGTATCTCTGAACAAGTTACTGATCTTCCTGCCCCTTCACATAATTGTCCTAGTTCCACAAACCTCCTCTGGACTATATCTACTGTCATGTCAGCCAGGTCATTCGTCCCAAGATGTATAATTAAATGAGGCTTGTCCCTACCCCTTCTAGCATATTTCAGAACAGATTGTCCCACCCTTTCTGCTGTCATTCCTGGCATGGCCTCTACCAAATGCGACTATGCCTCTCCCCCTTGCTACCCCACCTGACTCCTCTTAGTATTGAGTCCCCCAGCACTAAGATTCTACCCCTTACTCCCTGCTTGCTTCGATTCATCTCATCTCTCATTTCCGGCTCCTCTTCTTTCTTCTGCACATTATTTCCCCCTTTTGCCCCTGTTGCAATTCTCCCAGCAAAACTTCTCCCCACACCGGTTTGGTCCAGGCATTTATCAATTACTCTTCCAAATGCATCATTTCCTTCCTCCTTCTTCCACTCTAGCAGTGCAAAACTATTTTCTGAAGACCCTTCACAAATGCCCACTCCCTCTCTCTTCATAGTGACCTGTTCTCTCCTTTCCAGTCCATGACTTTTGCCACTTCTTCTCCTCCTCCCTTCACAAATCCCTATCTCCTCATTCCATTTGTTTTTTGTCTCCTGACCTGGTTTCCCTGGCAATTGTTCTTCCTGGTCTGGGCCCCTTTGTCTCTGCTTCCCTTCTTCTGACCCTCTCCTCACCACTGTTGGCTCAAATCGCCCTCCCTCATCTCCTCTCCTCCCTCCTTCCCTCCCTCCCTCCAGTATTGGGCTAAACCCACCCCCAGTCTGCCTTGCCTTAGTTCCTCCTGCAGACCCGCAATCTCCTTTCTAAGTTTCTCTAAGTGGTTGCACACTAAACATCCCCCCACACTCCAAGCAATTTTTAGAAAGATTGGTGCACCACAGTTGTTGCAGTCTACCACCCTACCCATGCTGTGGGTGCCCTGGCGACCCCACACCCTTCCAGATGAAGGATACCAAACACTCCCCCCTCTATCAGTGCAAAACATTATTTTCTTAATTTCCCTTACCCCTTTGTTGTATACGTTTAGATAGACTGAGCAACTGCTTTTTACTTTCCTATCCTTCCTATCCACACCCAAAAAGAGACTAAGTAACTATTGCACAACCTTCTTCAAACTCCTGCTCCTCCTTTCCACAATGCAAATAGCAATGCAAAGAAGTAACAATGAAAGCTCCTTGATTTGCAGTTACTTCCCTTCTGCTGAGACAGCAGTCACCTCTTCAGTCGCTGATGTTCCTTTCCTGGATATCTGCTCCTGCTATGACAGGTGCATGTCCTTTGCCCATTTGAGGAAGTGATGTCAGAACCCCTGGTATAAAGGAAATCACGGACCTGGGGTGCGTGGGGTGAGGCTGGGAGGTTGGGACCAGCCCAAGTCTTCCAGAAACAATCAGGTAGCTGAGGAACCTGGTCAGACCATTAGTACCCTTCCCCCACTATGCACTAAACTTTGCAGATAGCGAAGCCAGCAAAAAGGAATCACAATTCTACTCAAAGCCCCCAAAATTGGTTTGCTACCAAAAGAAAAAGGTTTCCAATTCAAACAGCTTCACCAACAACACATCAAAATAGGCTTACATTTAGAAGATATAGGTCTCCAATTCAGAGAACCTGCCCCAGTTAAATCACAACACCAAACAGGTTTTAAATCAGAAGAAATAGGCCTCCACAAATGCAGCCTGCTACACAGTGAAACATCAAACAAATGAGCCCACTTATAGCCACAAAATCAGGTTTCAAAATTCCAACAGCCCCAAAACAATATCCTGCTAGCCCCTTAGAAGTAGTAAGAAAGAAAAGAAATAACCTTTTACCAAGTAAAATCCACAAGAAGCAATGTAAATAGAGCAAGAAGAAGCTACTATACTGGAACTGATCTGATCCCTTCTCCCTCTAGATACTTTAAACACAAAGAGGTGATAGGGACTGAAACAAATAGAGAAATCGGAAAACACTGTTTTTTTTTTGGGGGGGGGGGGTTTGAGGTCTGCAAAAAGGATCCACAAAGGAGCTAAAATGACAATCATGTTTTTCTCCGGCATGACTTCTTTTTTAAACTGGTGCACCTAGCAACGGAGGCAGAAAGGGACAGAGAGACAGAAGGAAAGATAGGAAAGCTGTCCACTGAAGGGGAAACTGCGTAGGTTGCAGTAATGAATGGTGAAGATATTCTGGAAGATCAAGAATTACGGTGTGTATGTCATTTTCATGTTTTCCAAGAATTAACCTTCACAATTAATTACTCATGCGTCAGAGTGCCAAGTTTACTACTAAGGATGGTGTTGGCTCACCCTGAGGGAAATAGTTGTTCCCTCAGCCTCCTTATGGGCCTGGTGAGGTCTGAGACTGGTCAGGGGCAGGCAGACGCTCCCGTGGTCTGGGAGCAGGAAGGTACCCCATAAGCTCATGCTTGGCATTGTGGGAGAAGAAATGGGCCCCTTGGAACTATGAGGCAATCACCCTACACTGGGCCAAGGGTGACAACCTGGAGAGCAAAAACCATGACGTCCGCCTAATGCAGACTGCAGTTCCTACCAACCTGGAGACTACCTCACTGGCCTAGTGCCTCGCCAGCTCCAGGCCCTGTGTAGAAAAGCATATGGCTTGTCTAGTTTGCTCACAGTCTGGCAAGAAAATCAGGAGCTGTCCCAGTGTGGCCCACTGGTGCCTGCCACAGGATGCTTGGTGCACTTGGTGTACTGAGATGTACAACATGGTGCATGCTGCTGAGAAAACTCTTTGACGACAGGCATCAAAATCAGCAGAGTCTGACTATGAGGGATGGTCATGCACTGGGAGCCTGTTCCCAGAGGGGGTGTCCAAGAGCTGGACTCCAGAAGTGGGATGTGGCATGGCTCCAGGAGAGCCCACAGATGCACAATACCTGTGCTGGGTTTCCCTTGGGGCTGGTGAGGGGGCTGAGGGATGGAGCCAGATGTCTCTAGACACCTCTGCAAAAGGTCTGGGCCATGAAGGTATGACTGAATAGCCATGACTATACTCCCCAAGGATGGATGGCATCCGATCAGCAGGATTGCAGCCTGGAAATTGGTTAAGTTAGCTCCCTCCTCATTTCCACAAGGAACTGCTGGTAAAGCGGGTACTCAGCATCTGAAGAGAGATGACAGGAAGAGTCCCTTTCCTCTGAAGATGAAGACGAAGATGACAAGGAGCTGGACTTAGGAGTTGATGGTGTCGGGATCTCAGGATGGAAAATAGCCTGATCAAGTGCCAAAAGGTAATTGGGAAGGTACTCGCTGAAGCCCTGTACTGCTCCCAGGTCAAGGCCCCCACAGGACCAGAAATGTCTGGGAGGGCAGAAGGGGAAGGCAGAGGAAGAGGAGGAGCAGAGTTGTGGCAGGCTAGGCCAGATCCTCTGCCAGGGCTGTGAGATCATACAGAGGACCTCGCCTGGGGGGGAAGGCCTGACCAACTCCTCCACCTGAGAATACCCAGCCATTGAAGGGCAGTCTGGGTGGTTCCCTAGGAAGGGATCCCCAGGGAATAGAGATTGGAGCCATAAAGTTCCCATAGGGTGGCCTCTATCCCCACCTATGACAGGCCTAGACAGTTCCAGCAAGGCCAGAGGACCAGAGTCAGCACTATGACTCCTGCGAGAGCCACCAGAAGCTCTGTATATGGAGCGAGGGGCCTACTGGGACCTACCAGCCCCTACCTCACCAAAATGGACTCTGCCCCTTGAGCTAGGCCTAACATCAGAACCAGTATCAGGAACCTCCACTGAGGGAGAGCCAGCACCACAAACAGCAACAGAACCCCCTCGGCACCGCGAAGAGTGCTAGAGTCGGGTATGGCACCGGAACCTGACCTGGCACTGAGGGTGACACCAGAACCTCCCCTGGCACCGGCCCATCTGCTGGCACCAGAATCAGCACCATGGCTGTCCCTGGTTCCAGAAGACAGAAGAGGGTGGCACTGTGATTGGTACCAGGCTTGGAAACAGCCAGGGACAATGCCAAGGACAGATTCATAGATGTGTGACAGCAGAAAAGGACCAACAAGTCCCATCGAGTCTGCCCATTTGTCCAGTTATCTGCTTGGACATGCACCCCCCCCACCCTCAACACTCCTCTGTGGTTGTCCCATGCCCTTTTGAATCCCTCCACTGTTTCCTCTCCAACGACCACCTCCGGGAGTCTGTTCCACTTATCCACCACCCTCTCTGTGAAATAGTACTTCCTAATGTTATCCCTGAACTGCCCCCCTCCACCTGCAGGCCATAATCCCTCGTCCTCTGATTACCCTTCATCTGGAAGATGCTTTCCACTGGCACCCTGTTTATACCATTAAGGTACTTGAATGTCTCAATCATGTCCCTTCTCCCTCCTCTGTTCCAGGGAGTACATGTTCAGATCTCTCAACCTTTCTTCATAGGATAGGTGGCTCAACCCTTTTACCATCTACGTTGCTTTTCTTCTGAACTCGCTCCAGCCTCCCCACATCCTTTTTGAGGTATGGCCTCCAAAACTGGACTCCGTATTCCAAATGTGGTCTAACCAGATGGGTGTACAAGGGTACTATGACCTCCCTATTTCTACTGGTGATCCTTTTTCCGATGCATCCCAGCATTCCACTACCCCTAGCCACTGCTCTCCTGCACTGCCTTTTCACCTTCAGGTCCCCCGACATAGTGTTGCCCAGGTCCCTTTCTTGTTCCGTTGCCTCCGGATCTCTGTCCCCCTATGCAGTACCCTGCCCTCTGGTTCCTCTAACCAAGATGCATGATTTTACACTTTTCTGCGTTGAATGAAAGCTGCCACCTCTTTGACCATGCCTCAAGCCTCCCCAAATCTCTTTGAATTCTTTCTACCCCTTCCTGTCTACCCTTTTGCAGATTTTAATGTCATCCACAAACAGACTCACACCCCCTTCAAGGCCTACCACAATGTCCCCTACAAATATATTGAATAGTAGAGGCCCCAACACTGATCCCTGAGGGACCCCGCATATGACCCTGCCCTCGCCAGATGCCACCCCATTTATTATGACCCTCTGCTTCCTGTCCCCCAGCCAGCTTCCCACCCATTTAACCACCCTCTGCCCAAGCCCGAGGCCTGACATTTTATACAGCAGTCTCCTGTGGGTCATGGATTCAAAAGCCTTCTTGAAATCCAGATAAATAACATCTACCACCCTCCCCTGATCCAGTTCCTTGGTGACCATGTCAAAAACTCTATCAGATTTGTTTGACAGGATCTTCCCCTTGTAAAACCATGTTGCCTTGGATTCATCAGGCCGCTTTACTCCAGGTAGCTGGTGATCCTGCCTTTTATTAATTTCTCCATGAGCTTGCCTACCACCGATGTCAAGCTCACAGGCCTGTAATTTCCCACTTCCTCCCTCCCCCTTATGCAGCAGAACCACATTTGCCTGCCTCCAGTCTTCCAGCACCACCCCAGTCTCCAGGAACTGATTGAAGAGTGCAGTCAATGGCACTGCCAATATCTCCTTTAGTTCCCTTAATACCCTTGGGTGCACCCATCCGGCCCCATTGCCTAGTCCACCTTCATGCAGCCTAGGCTGGCTTCCTCCTTCCACCACTGGAGGGCCTGGATAAATGTTTTCGTTACTGGAACCAATTCTGAAAGTGGATCCTTTCTCCGAGACCAATGAGCCCTTAAGTGGAATTAAATGTCTCTCATCTGAAACCTGGAATCCATGACTGTGCCTGTGGCAGCTGCCATGTGTTCCAGGAGCTGAAGAAATTGCCTTGTGGTTCTTGGCACATTCAGCTTGAAAGAACCTGCTAGTTGTAAGATGCTTTTTACCCTGTCCAGGGGTAGGAAAGCTCTGCCCTCTTTGGTATTTAGTTCTGCTTCTATGAACTGCAGAACTTGTGTAGGAAGAACTGACTTTTCTAAATTTAGCAAGAACCCCAAGGACTCCAGAAGTTGCAGGGTGAGCTGCAAGTGCTCCCTTAATTGCTGTGGAGACTTTCCCACCACTAGCCAGTCATCCAGGTAGGGAAATACTGTGTTACCTTGCCTTCACAAGGGTGCCACCACTACTGCCAGACACTTTGTGAACACCCTTGGAGTTGAGGTGAGACCGAATGACAGGGCTGGGAACTGATAGCGACCTGAAGGGAGTCTGAATCTGAGATACTTTCTGTGAGACTCCCTTATGAGGATGTAGAAATAAGCATCTTTTAGGTCCAGGGATGTCAGCCAGTCCCCTCTTTGGAGTACTGGCAGAATCCGAGACAGTGTCACTATTTTGAATTTTGGTTTTGTTGAGTGCCGGCTGAGGACCCTTAAGTCTAAGATAGGCTGCAACTCCCCATTTTTCTTTGGTGTAAGAAACTATTTTGAGTAAAGACCTTTTCCCCTGTGCTGTGGAGGTACTGGATCAACACTTTTAGCAACAGTAGGTTCCAAACCTTTTTCCAATAGCTTCCTCTCCAGAAGGGAAGCTGGTTTGAAAGCTCTTGTTTTTTGAGAGGGGAAGGACTTGAAACTTAGGGACAGTCCCCGACCCACTATCTCCAGAACCCACCTTTCTGTGGTGATATTTTTCCAGGCCTGGAAATAATGGGTCAGCCTGCCGCCTACTGAAAGAGGGGAGGCGGCCTGAGAGAGCAAGTCAGGGATCCTGCTTAACTTGGGGCTGAGAGTGGGAGCCATGTCTAGAACCCCTCCCACCCCGACCTCTAAAATATCATTGCTGGGGGTATTGAGGTACCTGGGGTACAGCCACGGCCTGGTAAAAAGGCCTGGTGTGAAACTGTCTGCCCCTGCCTCCCCTACAGTAGGGCCTTGTGGAAGAAGTCATCTTTTCTTTGGCAGAATTGCTCCTAAAAGTGGTTTTATATTCGTCCACCTTTTTCATATAGGCCTCTGTGTGACTCCCAAAAAGGGAGTTACCTTCCACAGGAAAATCCAGGGCCTTATTCTGAGTGTCCTGTGTGAGGTTTGTGGCTCAATCATGCAAACCTCCTTTGAGCAATGGTATTAGCCATCCACCTGGCAGCAGTTTTGTTGGCATCTGCTGCCATCTGAAACTGGTATTTGGCAGCTTCCATGCCATACCTAGCAGTTTCAGCTAGGTCTGCGGATAAGGTGGATGGAACTTTATCAGCCACCCATAGCCAAGCACATATTGCCAGACAGTCTTCTGGTATTGAGCCACATAGGCCTGGAAATTAGCCTGCCTGATGGCCAGAGAGGCTGACAAATAGCCCTTCTTGGCCATACTGTCCATTTTGCGAGAGTCCTCCTCTGGAGGGTGAGAGGCCAGAGGGACTTTTGCCTTGTCACAGGTAGCAGCTTTCACCACCCCCTGGTGGTCAGGGTGTGAATAAAGAAATTCAGCCCCTTCCCTGTCAAGCTGGTATTTTTTATCCAACCTTTCATCCAAAGGAGGGACAGACTCAGGAGTCTGGAGGAGCTGGAGAGCATCCCTTTTAAAAAACATATTAATAGGGAGCAACTGCTTTTTGGTGGGTGTTAAACCCATCATTTCAAGATATTCAGCTTCCTCCTCATCCTCTACCACCTCTGTGGTAGAGATGTCCAAAGCATCCACAATTGTCCTAACAAAGGAAAAATGTGAAGAATACTCCTCAGAAGACCTGGGGGTGGGGCCAAACTCCTGTTCAGGGGAGACCTCAGGCTCTATAAGTCCCTCCTCCTCCTCCTCCTCCTCTTCACCAAAATCTTCCTAAAAAGAAGATTGGTTGGAGGAAACTGGGGTCTGAACTGGGGGCTGCGGATCTGCAGGCAGTAGACCTTGCAAGGCTTGCAGAATTTTAAAAGCCTGTGCTATTTCTAGAGGAGAAGACATGACAGACAGCACCACAGAAGTCCCTTTAGGCTGACCAGTAGGGGGTTCAGTGTGCTTTGTCTTTTTAGTTTTTTTTTTTGCTGGAACCAGAGAACTAGCCGGTACAGCCAATCTTTTTCTACCTGTATCACGGGTAGAAGTAATGGGTACTGTGGTTTCACTCACAGCCCCAGGGTCAGCATGTCAGAGCCAGAAGGACCCTTAGGAAGAGGTACTTTCTTTTACAACCTTTCCAGATGCTTTTCAAGCATCTTCTCAGGGAAAGTTTTGCATACCTCACTGTCTGCATTCAAATGAACAAAATAAAGAGACCTAGACCTAAGCCCAGAAAGGCCTCCTTCATCGCCAAAGCCCGGAAGTTGCTTCAGATCATCCCGGTCACCCAATCTCCTGGGTCATCTGACTGCTCAGGGGATGAGATCCAGAAGATCTCAACTGGGCTGCTGACTCCAGACACCTTCCCTCTCCCATTGCCACAAGCAGTATCAGGAGGGACCTGGCCACTCGGGCAGTACCACTCCACTCACTGGCACTAGCCTTAGTGCCGGGAGCCAAAGTAGCACCAGACCATGACCCCAAGGAGCCTATGTATAGCTTCGACCTCATCAGCAGGGGCATCTGTGCCCCTAGCAGGCTCTAGATTGGGAGAAGTGTGCAAGCAGCCCCTTGGAAGGAGCTAGCTGTCCTAAAGACCCCTCCCATAGGCACTCTGTCTTGGTGAGATGAGGACCTGAAGTGGCTTGGTCTCCCTCAGTATGTACAGTACTGGGGAGGGGCTCAGGGCAATAGCCCAGGGACC
Source organism: Neoceratodus forsteri (assembly GCA_016271365.2). Taxonomy (NCBI): domain Eukaryota; kingdom Metazoa; phylum Chordata; order Ceratodontiformes; family Ceratodontidae; genus Neoceratodus; species Neoceratodus forsteri. Next base: position 1,047,453,024 of record CM028131.1, read on the forward strand.
TCACCTTGGGAGTCCCTTGTACTATGCCTGCCTCCAAAAGTGTGTGTGGGGGGGTGAATGACCCCATTTCATCGCGCAGCCTTAAGTATGCAGAAGTCCAAGGAGAAACGGGTGTTGCGATGGTCCATGTTGTGTTGCGCTCCAAGGCAGATCCAGCAATGGTCATGTCGGTCCCAGATGGACATATTTCTTCCACAAGGGAACCGACGCATGATTTATTTTGACTTCTGTGGTCCCTAAGATTCGGACATGACTGATTTCAGAAAATAACAGAAACCAGCAAAAAAAAACAGAGCCTAGCACTGTAAAAGGACCAAGAAGAAAAGTGGTGTTGGGGAAAAGTCAAAAGAAGTTACGGCACTGAACTGGTGGTGACAAACTGAATTGTGCACTTAAAAATGATGAATGCTCCCATGAAGTGTGACCTCGACAGCGGGAAGTACAGAACTGAAGAGCAGGGGGCTGGTGTCAGTTACTGGCCAGCCCACGAGCGACACATTAGGAGTCCATTTCGTTGGTGGCGCAGTCCCTGATGTCAGTTGCCTAGCTCAGACTTTTAAAGCTATACACTCCCATCAGATCCTAGTGCCTCCGGCAAAGACCCATGAGTAATGAATTGTGAAGACCGATTCTTGGAAAACAGTTAATATTGTGAATGAACACTTCTGCTTGGTCTTCACAGTTGAGGCAAGGAGGGTGGGCCACTGCTAGTGTGCAGAATCCAAGTTGTGAAGGAAACAAATATGGCAATGATTAATATCACAGAGGAAAGTGTGATTAAAGGTCTGAAAGGGTAAAAGTTTTCCTGTTCAAGACAGTTAGCACCCACAAGTGCTCAGGGAGCTGGGGAAGGCTCTGGCAGCCCCACCCTCAGCAGATCTATTCAACTGCTTGAGATGGGTGCAGTCCACAGGGACTAGAGGGTGGAAGACACCGTCCTTATGCAGAAACGTGGGGACTGGGGAAACCCAGGAAATTATAAACTCATAGGTCTAACTCCACTGCAGGGAAGTTCCTGGAGACTATAATCAAGGAGCAGTTAGTTGACTTCCTAGAGTTCCATGGACTCCAGGACAGCAAGCAGTATGGCTTAGTGAAAGGCAGGTCCTGTCAGATGAACCTCAGAGTTCTTCAGTGCCATGTCAGAAATGATGGGCAAGGACCAAGCTCTATACATTCAGTACTTGGACTACAGCAAGGTTTTTGACTGTGCCCCATTAAAGGCTAGTGAAGAAATTGGAGGACTTGGATGTTGGGGGAAAATGTCACTAAATGGGTGGGAAACCATCTAGGAGGGGGCAGCCCAAAAGGTAGCACTTAATGGTTCATAATCTGAGGTCAGGGAGGTAATAAGTGGGGTGCCACAGGGTTCAGTCCTTGATTTCCTCTTCAATGTGTTCATTTGTGACATTGGAGATGTGATCCAGGACAAGATGTATTTGTGGATGACTTAAGATATGTGGCAGGAAGGATAGTGAGGGATGGTATAAAGTAATTGAGAAGGGGCCTTGGGAAATTGGAAAGGTGATCAAAGGTGTAGCAGCTGAGATTTAATACCAAAAAATGCAGGTTATGCACTGGGGAGGGGGAACTGGAGGACTGAATATTGGATGGGTTTAAACTGAAGCAGACCCCAGATGAAAGGGATCTGAGAATTATAATTAGTGACAGCCTCAAGACCTGAGCACAATGTAACAAGGCATATGTGAAAGATAGTAGGATGCTGTGGTGCACAAGTTGAGCCTTTTCCAGTAGAAGGAAATGCAGTGTTCAGTTCTTGAACCCTCACCAATAAAAATACAAGGACGATCCACAGGGGGTCCAAGGTCAAACTACCAAAGTGATTCACGGCAAACAGTAGTGTATCTATTTATTTCAAGTTTTACCAGAAAAGACATTTTGCACTGGTAGGTCAATTCCAGATTAATCACAGGGATGAGGAAAGACTGGCTGACGTCAACATGTACCATTAGAGGCTGGGGGGGGCACATGATTGAATCCTTCAAGTAGCTGAACAGGGTTAACAGGGAGGATAGCCAGCAACTGTTTAAACTTACCAGTGGGTCCATCACAAGGTGCAACAACTATAAGATGGCAGTGGAGAAAAAAAAATACTTAACCAGAGTAATATTGTTTCTTCCAGGGGATCCCTCATTATGCTTAACATATGCAGTGAGCATTGCTGATGAAACTTCTCTGGAGCATGTGGAATAGAATTTAGAATGCAGTTCAAAGCTCTGCCCTGTGGTTGGTGCTGCATTCTACAGCTTAATGTCAGATCCTTCATAGCCTGACTAAAGTTGCCCTCCCAGTCGATTTGTTTTTCCAAAAATATTTTATTTTTCATATAATCCAACTCATGACAGTATTAAGTCACATAAATAATTACTGTGTACACTGTTGATTATATCCCAAACAAGTTTTCTTATCTCTTCCCCTTCTCCAAATCCCTCCCCTTAGTTACCCAATTTAAATATTTCGAAATGTGTACAATGGTGGAAGAATGGCCTGTATTTCTTTCCAAGATGGCTCAAAAGAATCATGTATTTGATCTCTATCATCCCATAGTCTTTCATATTGTATCGTTTTCTTCACCAAAAAAAAAAAACACAATTTCATGTGGTCAAAATTTCCTAGAGAGAATGAGTTCCAGTTTTCTAGTATTAATCTTTTGGTTATCATTGACCCAATACAAAATATTTTTTTATCATTTTCCTTGACTTTCAGCTGGGTGGTATCATTTAGGACCAATAAATTAAAGATAGAGGCTATATCTATGTTAATATCTTAGATAACATCCTACTGGAATATGTCCACAAGTTTAATATATACTGGCATTCCCATATACAATGGTATAAGTTACCCAATGCCCCATATTAATGCCAGCAGTGAGAGTTCCCATTGTTAGCTATTTTCCCCAATATCTTTGGAGTGTAATATGCTCTGGCAATTATTTATTCTGGATAGATTTATTTTTAGCATATGTATAGTCCGTTTATTTTAGCTCCTAGATTCCTCCATTGCTGTTCTGTATATTTCACTCTGCACTCCTCATTCCATTTGGCATTGGTTTTAATCCAAGGATCTTCTTTGGTAGGTACCATAATACTATAAATGTTTTGAAGCAACTTGTCCTTGCCCCTATTAATAATATTATGTTCTCGACTTAATCGTCTCAAGTCACCATTTCTCCCTTGAAGGACCTGGTGCTTAAGTTACTTTAATTTTCCTTTTAGTGAGTGGCAAAAAATAAAATTTAGCTTAGGTATTTCAGAGAGTAAACATATAAATCTATCAAATGACACAAAAACACCATTCTCTATTAAGTGTATCCAATTGTGTGTTGCTAATTGGTTTAATGATATAGACTTCTTGATATACTTGTCTGTTTTGACTCCTGAGTTGCCCCATATGTTTAGGTATAACCACGGAAAAAAATTACTTTCTTTCATTATTTTACCAGCCTGCATAATTTCTTTCCTTAATGATACATATAACTGGGAAATTTTCTGGCCCATGTTTAGCTCATTAATCCAGTTACTGTAATCTGATGTATCGAGACCTTTCCAAAAGATGGTTTCCCATAAATTCTCTTTTTGGGGTAGAGATGCCCATTCCTATAAAATCTTTATTTGATAGGATACACCATAGTGGGTCCGGGCAACTGTAACCTCCATTATTCCAAGGTCATGTAAGTTGGTGCCAAGCTATTCTCAGTTTTCCCCCTCTCCAGAGAAATTTAACAAAAAATGTCCTAATTTCATTGAACCATGAGGAGACAGGGAGTCCAATTACTGTTTGAATAACAAAGACCAAGTAAGGCAGAGCCATCATTTTTATGGCCTCAATGCAGCCCCATAGCGAAAGTGACAACTTTTCCCAGTTCTCTAATAAAAGTTTTATTTCATCCTTGGCTTTACTATAGTTTAATTTAATCAAATGAAGCCAATTGTTGGTCAGAGTGATCTGCGGGTACTTACATCTGTCACTTACAGCCAAATCTTTAGCAATTTTAGTATCTATATTGTAACCTATACCATAAATTTTCTACTATTACAGATTTTTGTTTATTCAAACTATATCCTGAAAGGGATCCATATTTTTCCATTTCTTCAAGTACCATCAGCAAAGCTGCATTTATATCTTGTAGTATCAGGAGTATATCGCAGCAAAAAATGAAAATTACGTACCTACCATAATTCTTGATCTTCTTGAATGAAGTCTCCACCACTCATTCACATTGATGGGACTACGCCCCAGCAGGAGCAAAAAATCTTCAGGAAGGCTGGCGCCAAGGTAGGATTGCACAGGTGCGGTGCCGTGAGACAGTCGCGCCATATAACCTACTTCGGCATTGACCCTCCAACTGCCTCAGTACCTTTTTTACCAAGGAGGAGCAGCATAAACTAACCCAGTGAAACTACTTATGTTGGACATAAGATAGTCCGAATGACCCATATAAGAAGGGTCAACACAACAGAGTGTTCATGGCCCAGCCATTGAGGGAGTGAAGACCAAAAACAGATAAGTGAGCTCGGGGATGGAGGGTGGGTGGGTGTGTGAATGAGTGGTGGAGACTTCATCCAAGAAGATCAAGAATTACAGTAGGTAGGTCATTTTCATATCTTCCTCAACATAGAGTCTCCACCACTTATTCACACTGATGGAAGAGTACCGAGCTAAAATAATCCCCCAAGAAGGATGGCAGGAGAGAGAAGCTTACTCAGGACAGAAGTCCATTAAGGATCATCCTGCCAAAGGATGGATGCTGTTTGGCATGGACATCCAAAGCATAGTGCTTCACAAAGGTGTGCACAGAGCTCCAAGTAGCTGCATTGCAGATGTCTGCAATGGGCACGTTCCAAATTTCTGCCAAAGATGCCGTGACAGCTCTGGTAGAATGGGCATATACCCTGCCTTCCAGCTTGACCTGTGCCATGGAGTAGCAATGGTGGAGACATGTTACCAGCCATGCCAAAATACACCTGATGGCAACAGGCTGACCCAGCCGGGCCATGCTGAATGAGACAAAGAGTTGCTTTGACTTGCGGATCTCTTTTGTTCTGTCAATATATAACTGCAAAACTCTTAACACCCAGAGAATGTAGGGTATGCTCTCCTTCATTCTGGAAGTTCACAAAGTAGGTCAGAAGGACCAAGGGCTGGTTCAGGTGGAACTCCGAGATTACTATGGGGAGAAATTTAGGGTGAGTTCTAAGAACCACCTTATCCTTGTGAAGTACTGTATAAGAAGAGTCTGAGACCAGGGCATGTATTTCAGAAACTCTGTGAGCAGAGGTAATAGCTACAAGGAAGGCGGCCTTCCAGGTTAGGAACTTCAACTTGCAGGTTGCTAAGGGCTGAAAGGGTTTATGAGTGAGCATGTCTAGCATAAGGTTAATATCCCAAGAGGCTACCGGTCTCCTGACTGGTGACCTAGTGTGGAGGATACCCTTAAGGAACCTCTTAACCAAGGGCAACTGAGCCATTGACATAGCGTGGATAGGCTCGTGATAAGCTGAGATCACGCTGGGATGAACCTTCACCGTTGAGTATCGTAGTCCTGCATTTGAAGGTCCAGCAGATACTCTAGAACTTTGTTTGGTGGGCAAGAAAAGGGGTCCAAGGAGGACATAGTGCACCGGATGGAAAATAATTTCCACTTTGCCGTGTAAGTTTTCCTAGTGGATGACTTGTGCGCTGCTAGGAGAATGTCTAAGACCCTATGGGAGATGTCAAATCTACCCACTTCTATCTCTTCAGGAGTCAGGCGTGGAGATGAAGTGGATCTCAGGTTGGAATGGACCACTGGGCTCTGGGTCAGAATGTTCATTTGAAGTGGAAGTTGCCTCGGCAGAACTTCTGAAAATCTGTTGATTAACAGAAACCAGATGTGAAGAGGCCAGAATGGGGCAATGAGAATCATTCTGCTCCCTGTGCCTCCAGCATGAGCAGCACCCTCTGAGCTAAGGGAAGAGGAGGAAATGCATACAGAAAGCATCTTATCCACCACAGTCTGAAAGCATCCTGACAGAAAACGCCAAGTTCTGGATTTCTGGAGCAGAATAGAGGCAGTTTTGCATTGAGTGGGGATGCAAAAACATCCAGGTCCGGGGTGCCTCACTCTTTGAAGAGTGATTGCACGATGCTTGCATTGAGAGATCACTCATGTGGAGCCGCCTCCGTTCTGCTGAGGCGATCCACTAGATCGTTCTGAACTCCAGGCAGGCAGACTGCTTGGATCAGAGCTTCTTGATCCAGGCACCATTCCCACACTCTCATTGCTTCCCTGCACAGAAGGTAAGAATGTGCTCCACCTTGCTTGTTGACATAGTACATCACTGCCTTGTTGTCCGTCTGAAGGAGGATTACTTTGCGACAGAGGATGTCCTTCAGGACTTGGACAGTATACAGGACAGCTCTCATCTCCAGGACATTTATGTGTATTTGAAACTTGTCCTGAGTCCACAGACCCTGGGTGTGGAGATCCTGACAGTGAGCTCCCCAACCAAATAGAGATGCGTCTGTGGTGATGGTGATCTGCATCTCCAGTGGAGCAAAGGGAAAGCCTTGAAGCAGGTTGTCCTCCTGAGCCCACCAAGTGAGTGACCACTTTAGAGGTTCCGTCAGCTTGATGTGAAAGGACTGTGGATGTATGGTCGGGGACCACTGAGTACTGAGCATCCACTGAGTGTTTCTCATGTGAAGATAAGCCAAAGACACTGTGAACACTGATGATGCCATGAGGCCCAGTATCTGCTGCATCAAAAGAGCTTGAACCGAGTTGATCTCCTAGATGAAGTGAGTCATCTGGAAGATATCATTTCTCCTGTCCTCCAGAAGGAAGGTCATTGATCTGGAGGTGTCCAGGAGGGCTCCTATGAAGAAAAGTTGTTAGGAGGGCTGCAGCTGTGATTTTTTCAGATTTAACAGGACTCCCATGGATGTGAGGAACCTGGATGCTGTGGTCACCGCTTCCTGTATCCCTTGTCTGGAGGAGCTTGTTAGAAGCCAGTTGTCCAGATATGGAAATACTTGAATTCTGAGTTTCCTGAGATGTGCTGTGGAGTACTGCAAAGCACTCTGTAAAGACATGTGGCGCCGAGGACAGCACAAAGGGCAGTACTCCGAATTGGTAGTGCTGACCCAGGGCCATAAATCGGAGATACTTGTGGTGGCTTAGATGCACAGGAACATGTTGGTAGGCATCCTGCATGTCCAGGGAGGCCAGACAATTATTTTGATGGATTAGAGGTAAAAGCATACCGAGCAATATTATCTTGAATTTCTCCTTGAAAAGGAATTTGTTTAACTTCCTTAGGTTTAGAAATAGGGTGCATACCGCCTGCCTTCTTTGGAACTAGGAAGTAATGGGAGTAGAAACCTGTATCCGTTGATCCTGCGCGGAACTACTTCTACTGCCCTGTTGTTCAGAAGAACTTGTATCTTGGAAGTGAGGAGGTCTGACTGAGTGACAGACAGTCTGGGCTGTCATTTGGGAAGATGATCTGCAGGGGTTTCTGAAAAATTTAGAGTGTAACCCTCACAAATTATCCTGTGAACCCATTTGTCTGTTGTGACTGACTTCCACTGGTTGTAAAACTGAGTCAGAGGCTCCCCTACTGCCAAAGAAGAGTCCCCCTCTGACAGCTGAGGTGCGACCTAGGCCGGAATCTCAGAGGGTGGCACTGGGCACCTTTGGGACCTGTGCATTCTGCTACATTTTCTTTTGTGGCTGGGGGGCTTGATTCTTGTTGAAGTCCCCTCTGTCTTTACCATGAAAGGACTGACGGTTATGAAACTGATGGCGGTTCCACCCAGATGAGGGGCAGCAGGGGCCGGTCTGGCTGTCTTAATAGCAGTTCTAGTTTTCTGTGTGGTCTCCAGTGCCTGCTCCACCTATGGGCCAAACAGATAAACTCCATCAAATGGCAAATTCATGATTCTTTGCTGAGCATTATTTGCAAACCCCGAAGTCCGCAACCATGAGTAGCGTTGGGTGCATATCCCAGCTGCCATTGTCCTCAAGGCAGTGTCAAAGGTGTCCATAGCAACCTTAAGTTGCTTATTATTAGACTCAATACCTCTAGTAATGGTCTGAAGAAGCTCTGAACTAACATCCGACTCTGGAAGAGCTTTGACCGAGGTTTTCAGCGAATGCCAGAGGGTATACTCATATTGTGAGAAGTAGTCCTGGTCAAGGGTGTAGCTACTGATACACCAAGTAAGGCACGATGTACTAAGTTTAGTAGCAGGGGGTAGCAAACAAGCTGGCCAGCATTCCTCTGCCCTCTCTAGCCCATTGCTTTTAAATTCCTTTGTTTGGCTTCACTGGCTTTTTCTTTTCTCTTTCAGCTTTGTTTTGGTTGGGGGGAGCTGGCTGAGTGGACCACGGACATTGAAGCTGAAGGTCTCAATTAGGTCCGCATGGTACACCTGCATAGTGATTGGCTGCGGCATCTGGTAAGGGGTGTGGCAAGTGTGGGGCAGTCCCAGCATAGTTAGAAGCCATACTATTAGTTCAATTGGACTGGGAGCAAAAGAAGCAGTAGAAGAACTGAGGAGCATCAGATGGAAGAACAGACTCAGAGCCAGCTAAAAGAATGAAAACTTCATGTGAAGTGGCAAGCGGAGCAAGTCAGCCTACCTGTGGGGAAGAGAGAAGAAATTTCCACCATGGTCGTGAACTCATGGTGCAGTCAGTGGCATTTGGCAGCAGCAGCCGAACACCACTAGCAGTGCAGACAGCAGGTCTAGTGTGGGCAACATCTGATTGGACTTGAGTCATTGGGGGGCAGGCATGGACAGCAGTGGGGGAGCGGGTAGCAGTGTGGCAGCTTAGTGTACAAATCTGAAATGCCTGGCTACACCCCTGGTCCTGGTAGCTAGCAATATGCATTCCTAGGGTAGCGGCGGTGAAGACTCACTTCTCCAAAGTGTTGATCTTACGGTATTCTTCATTTACTGGATGAGCCATAGACTACTGAGGGAGCACAGCTTTGTAATTTTCTGCCAGTACCACTATGGCATCTGCAAAAGCTTGAGAGGCCAGGATTGGTCAGTCCTTAGGGGAAGTGTACTTCCTATCTATGGACTTGGCCACGGAAGGAATGAGCACCAGATTATCCCACACCATCTGTGAGAGTCTTGAAAGAGGGCTGAACCAGAGGAGTCAGTTCCACAGGGATTTACAGAAAACGCAGTTATTGAAGACGCAACAGCTTCCCGGGATCAACCTTGAAGTCTGGAGAGAGAGGGTGGAATTCATATTCTTCAGTAGAGATTTAAAGGACAGGTCCTTGACCAAAGGCTTTGCTGAAGTAGAGGGCTTACTTGCCACTCTGAAGGATGAATCTTCATCGAAGTCGTCTCCTAATCATAGATCAGGATCAAGCTCAATAACATCTCCTACTAGCCCAGGAGGAATAGTATATAAAGGAAAGGGAGAAAAGAGAGCAGGAGGAGGTGCTCCTCAAATCGGAATCAAGAATCCCAGCACCCGAGGCGGTGCCGCCAAGACTGGAGTCAAAGGCATCACCACACCAGCGCAGCGCGAGTGCCTGGGGACCCCAACGATGATGATCTGAAAACATGAGAAAGAGAAAGTGGTACCTGTGGTGGCCCCTGCACCACAGCCATGTGAGGAGGAAAAGTACAAGAACGCGGAGTCAACGGCACCGAAGAAGGTGTCATGCGACAAGGCTCACCCAACCGCCCTGCCTGTGGGTTCAAAGGCCCTGGGGCCAATTCCGCAGGCTCGGGGAGTTGGGACAACCACCAAACCCACTGCTCCATAACAGCAGCCCAATGATGAAACTGATCACTGGAGGACTCCCGGGGGCGGGGAGGGACTACGCAGTCGAGGATGCCGGCCACTAGGAACAGAGCTCACAGGTGACACCAATAGAGTTGGCCTCCTGTTTCCCATAACTGAGGATTGACATGCAGATGTACCAGAGGGACACCTCCAGCAGTACCATTTCTTCTTCGACCAGTGGGACGAAGAAGAACTTGAGGCTGAGTGGTGCAGGGTTCCCAACAAAGATCGAGAATGGGTCTGCCTCTTTTTGTGCTTTCAGGAGGACTGCCCTTCCTCCCAAGCACCGGACTGCCCGTAGTCAGACCCTCCTCCATAGAGGGTGGAGGACCGGACCCAGCCTTGCTGGAAATACAGCTTTCATGTGAAGTCTCCCTACTGTCACCGGTCCCAGGTGGGTTGAAGAGGACTACTCTGTTCTTTCATAGTAGAAAAGGAATTTTTTTTTTTTAAAACTGAATAAATAAATAACCAATACTAAAAATCAAATACTGAACAACTAAAGCTGCTGTCATATAGATATGAAGATTTGACTCTCAGTGGGTGGGTGACATCGTCACTGAAGCGCACTCAATGGTGGGGAAAAAAGGAACTGAGGCGGTCGTAGGGTCGATGCCGAGGTAGCCTATATGGCATGAGCCTGTCTCGTAGTGCTGCACCTGCACAGTCCTACCTCAGCGCTGGACCTCCTGAAGATTGTTGGCTTCTGCTGGGTCCTAGTGCCTCTGGCGTAGTCCCATCAGTGTGAATGAGTGGTGGAGATGTTATATCCAGGAAGATCATTTAGTTTTATTTGATCATTTGCTATTAATTTAAGTAACATTTTGGGAATCCCCCAACATTTTAAACAGTTCAACATGAAAGATCTAGCCAACGAATCAATTGCTTTAGAGGCATCTATATCAATTGTGTGGGATACAATATTTTCCACCTGAGCATGAAGAAATAGAGCTAGAGCCGTCACTAGGCTAATTAATAGGTCTCTCATGGAAGAGTGTGTCCCTTGCAAATGGAAAGTGGCTGTGGTAGTCCCAGTTCACAAAATGGGACCACATGGAAACATAAAGAATTACGGGCTGATATCCATTCTCTGCCTTCTAGCAAAGGTGCAGGACAGGCTGGTTTACAACCAGTTACAGGATTATCTAGAGCACCACTGCCTCCTAGCTGACAATCAGCATCACTTTAGAAAGGGCCATGGCACTAACATGGCCATGATTAAGTTTTCAGCTGATACTCTGAGTGCCATGTATAATGGATCTCCTACTGGTGCCATATCCATAGAATTGACAAAGGCATTTGACCATGCCAGTCATGGACTGCATCTAAACAAGCTGCAGCTCCAAGATCTTGACCTGCTCTCACACTGCTGGTTCACGAGCTATCTGAAGAACAGGATGCAGAAGATAAAATGGAGAGGAGTGCACTCTGGCTGCCGCCCAGTAACTGTTGGTGTAACAATAGGGCTCTACTTTAGGCCCACTATTATTTATTCTCTTTATCAATGACGTCAGTCTAAACTGTGGCCCGGGGAACTTAATCCTATACACGGATGACACAGTGGTGTATTGGAGTGATCACAAACCTAGTGCCACTGCTGCATGCTTAGCTGCCAGTCTGAATTCCCTAAAGAACTGGCTTGCATCAAATTTGCTTGTCATGAATGTTATAAAAAAAAAAAGTTGTCCTTTTTGGGACCAATCATCATCTGGGTGAACATAGGCAGCACCTGCTTCCACTATACATAGCATTGGGGTCACAGATATAGGTTGTCGACAAGATCAAATACCTTGGAGTCTATCTAGACCAAGACATGACCTTCAAGCCACATGTAGAGCACATAACTAAGGCCATACACCTGAAACTTGGCCTTCTCTACAGGCTCAGCAATTCCTTAACTGATGACTCAAGGATTGCCACTGCTACTCCCTACTCTCCACCCTACTTTATGGAGCCCCATTACTGCACTTCCTTAGGGAAACCGAAAGCCGCAAACTGATTGTACTATATAACAAGATAAGTCGCTTTGCCTCCGGCTCTCCTTCTCGGAGGCACCACTGTGAGGTTCTTGCTGACTTAAACTGGCCTTCCCTGGAATTCAGACTCTCCTGTCCTCTACTATGACTCATCTACAAACTCTCTAATGCCTACACCACCCCCCCAACTTGATAGGCCTGCATAACCCTAAGGTTTCCGGATGAAACCTCCACTCCTCAAGCAGCAACCTACTTGAAATTCCAAGGGTACAAACCAACACTGGTAAAGGTCATTCAGACTCTCAGCACCCTACTACTGGAGTTCCGTTCCTGAGAATCTGGCCACTTACAAGACCTTAGAAGGGTTCAAGGCTGGATTAAAGGTGTACATGCTAGAGCACTGCCACTGCAACTGCTACAGTTGAACTCACTCTGCCCAGGAGGCATGTTCTTGTGTACAGGCTCTTAAATTCAATGAACTTATGTAGAATCAGTAAGTTGTATGACCCTATGGATTTGCTGACCCGAACCGTTTATTCCTGTGTATTTTGTCTAAATCATGCATGTCTTCTTCAGCAGCTGTTTGATCCCTTATGACCAATGTCACCTGTATCTGAAAGTCTCTGCTTTGTAACCAATTGTTATTGTGATTATGTTGTAACTATATCATCACCATTATACTATTGATCATATGCATTCTAATGGTTGTGATTTTGATGTACATTGCTTTGCTGTTTATGATGTATGTAACTAATTCCAGGTCACTCCTGAAAAAGGGACCTCTGGTCTCAGTGGGCTTACCCGGTTTCCAAAATGCTAAATAAAAATAAAATAAATAAATGAATCCTTCTAGATGCTTGAAAAAGTACACATCCATTTATAAATCAAAACTGGTTAGAATGTATTGAGTTGGGTAGGCCTCTTTTAATTCTATTCACTAATAATTTAGCAAGAATCTTATAGTCTGTGTTCAACAGGGTTATTGGTCTGTAGCTCTCAATTTTGACTGGCACCTTACCCTCTTAAAATAAAAATGACCTTCGCCTCTTCCACAGAGGAAGGGAGTGGACTTCCATTTGTACTTAGTGCAAAAAAACATTTGGTTTAATCATAGCAGTAAATTATCTAGGAAGGCATTATAATATTCACAAGTTAGTACATCCAAACCCGGACTTTTATTCTTTGGCATACATTTCATTACTTCAATTATTTCTGTTTGAGAAAAGTTACTAGAGTTACATTCAAGAGTTGGTAGATATATTTTGTTTAAATAATTCATAATTTTTTCTTGGCCAAGTTCCTGTGATATATTTTTTTATATGCTTCGGTTATGGCGACGCTCATATCGTTGTGTGATACGTGTTACCTAACTCATTTTCTAAGATTGTGATTTTTTGTTCCTTTTGTTTTTTTGAGAAGGAAGGCCAACATTTTGCCGGATTTGTCACCCTTTATGTATTTGGCTTTCTTAGATTTGCATAAATTATTGGCCACTTACTTATTAATGATTTCTGTTTTCTGAAGTCTAAGCCTATACCATTCTTCGCCATATTTCTTATAATCTTGAGTGACCAGTATATCTAATTCTTTTAATCTCGTTTAATGTTTCTGTATGCTTTTTCTGTTTAATTTTATGAATATCACATTAAATTATGGCCCACCTTAAAACTGCCTTAAAGGCATCACATAACAAAGATGTAGGTTTGGTACCATCATAATTATAAAACCAGTACTTACTGATAGTGTTTTTTTCTTAGTTTTATAAATTCTGTGTCTTGTAACAAATCGTTGTCAAATCTCCATTGCTTGGTGTATGCTCTATTTGGATCTTCCACTCCTATGTACACCTGGATAAGTGCATGGTTGGAAAGCACACTTGAATTAATTTGTGGGTCCACTATACTAGTCATTAATAATTTGGAGACAAAAATATAATAGATTCTTGAAAAAACACAATTTTTTTTTTATCATGGTGAGTGTATTCATGGGCATTTGGACAAGAAGACCTCCATATGTTAACCAGGTCATGCACTTGCAGAAAATTATTTATATGTTTAGCTTGGTATTTGTTTGATGGAATAGTTTTTAATGTTTTATCCAAAGCCGGATTTAGTAGAGTATTAAAATCATCTAATAATACCAAATTTTGTGTTGGAATCCTTGTAAGCCTTCTTGTAACTTCTGCTAAGAAATCACCATATTTTGTAAATGGTGCATATACGGAGCCAAATGTAAAAATAGTATTCATAACTTTAACTTTAACTAAAAGGATTATTCCCCTTCCATCTGCAGAAGTATCTAAAATAGTGTAGTCCCCTTTTTTCTTAATAAAATTGCCACTCCAGCACTTTTCCTCATGCCCTCTAAGAAAAAATGTGAGAAACCCATTTCCATTTGAGCTTTATTATCTCTTGCTATCTAAGTGCATCTCCTGTAAAGCTATATTGTGCACCTTAGTTTTATTACTATAGCTTAATAACCTTGTTCTCTTAATAGGTGAGTGAATCCCATTCGCATTGAAGGAAGCACATCTAAAATATTCCCTACTCCCAGTCTACTAATATATCTAAACTATATCAAAAAACAAAGGGTGCTAAAAGAATGACCCAGAGGGCCAGCATGGCAGACCAACAAAGTCAGCAGAAATTTTTTTTTGTGATCTGTGAATGAACAACACATAATGCTCAAGTAATTAAAAAGAAGAGTACTAAGATGCGATTATTGTAGAACCTTTTCCTGGTTCTGGAAGGGGAGGCAGGGTGGGAGATTTAAGCATAATGAGGGATCCCCTGAAAGAAACAATATTACTATGGTAAGTATTTTTTTCTTCAAACCCAAGGAATCCCTCATTATGCTTAACATATGCAGACTACAAAGCAGTACCTTGGGAGGCTGGGTGCAGAACCTATTTAAAAAAAAAGGTTCTGCAAGACAGCAGTGCCAAACCTGGCATCTCTTCTGGACTGTACATCCAGGAAATAGTGCTTTGTAAAGGTGTGTACTCTTTTCCAGGTAGCTGCTTTACAAACTTCTAGCAGGGTAATATCCCTTGAGAGTGCCACAGAGGCAGCAGTGCCACAGGTGGTATGTCCCCAGAGGCCTTAGGGTGACATCTTGCCAGCTTTTGAGTAGCAGAATTGGATGCAGGAGACTATCCAGCAGGCAACAGTCCTCTTAGCTGTTGGCTTACCTTTTCCCATTTCACCATATGTGAGAAAAAGTTGAGTATGGAAAAACCTATGCTCTTTTGTATGCTCTATGTAACAGCTGAGAGACCTCTTGACACCCAGGCTGTGTAGCCTCTGCTCACCAGCACTGCATTTTTCTGTGAAGAACACTGGGAGGGTGATGGACTGGTTCAGGTGAAACTCTGACACCACATTTGGGAAGAATTTTTCTGCTAGTACTAAGGACTACTTTATCCCTGTGGAAGGTAATGTAGTTGGGTCCTGTGCAGAGGGCTTGCGTCTCACACACTTTTTTAGCTGAAGTAATGGCTACTAGGATTACAGTCTTCCAAGTGACATACTTTAGATCTGCAGGGAGCATAGGCTCAAAGGGGGGGGTCCATGAGCTTGGCTATACAGATATTTAGATCCGAGGAGAGGGGAATAGGTTCCTCAACAGGGGGATACAGATGGAGAAGACCCTTAAAGAACCTCTTGAAAATAGGGTGAGAAGTCACTGTTTTTTGCTTGCCTACTGATGCATAGGCAGAAATAGCCACCAAGTAAACTTTCAGGGTAGCAGGCTTGAGGTCTAGGGCTTGCAGGTGCACTAGGTAGTCCAAGAGTGTGAGCAGTTCTGCCTGGAGAGGATTGAGCTGCTTAGGGCACACCATAAAGAAAACCTCTTCCACTCTGAAGCATGTTATCTCCTAGTGGCAGATTTCCTGGACACCTGAAGGACCTGGAAAACCTGGTCTGAGAAGTGAAAATCCGAGTACTCTATCTCCTCAAGAACCAGACTTTGAGGTACAGAGACTTGGGATTCAGAAAGGTTACTCTGCCCTGGGACATGGTTAGCAGGTTATGTCTCAGGGGGAGACGAATGGGCTATTTGGTGGACAGGGCCAAGAGTAGGGAGCACCAAGGCTGCCTGATCCAATCTGGGACTATCAGGATCATGGTTGCAGGCTGACTCCTCAGCTTTAGAAGAACTTGAAACAACAGGGGAAATGGAGCAAAGGCATATAGAAACCTTCTTGACCAATCCAGGAACAGGGCCACCATGAGACTGTCCCCACTGCTGGAGGTCTACAACAAAAGAGGGGAAGCTAAAAATTGTCTTTTGATGTGAACATGTCTATCTCTGGTGTGTCCCATCTCCTGAAGATTGTGGCCAACACCAGTTTGTTTATAGACCATTCGTGATGGATCTGGCAGATCCTGCTGAGGAAATCTGTCAGAAGGTTGTCCTTCCCTGGGAGGTGGATTGCTGAGAGATGCACATCCAGTGAGTAAGCCAGGCTCCAGAGCGTAATGGCTTTTGTGTACAGCTTTGAGGACCTTGTGCCTCCTTGTTTGTTAATGTAATACATGGTGGTGCGTTGTCTGTCCTGACATGGACAGACTGGCCTTTGACCTGTGGTGAAAATGCCTGAGAGCTAGGAACACTGCCCATAGCTCCAGCAGGTTTGTATGCTCCCTGGATCCCCGAGGGGACCATACCTTGTTTATTGTTAGGTCTCCCAGGAGAGCACCCCAGCCCAGTATGGAAGCATCTGCTGTCAGTACAAGTGTAAGAGGCTGTACCTGAAAAGGTACCTCCTCCCTGAGGTTGTCTGCTTTTTTCCTCCAATCCAGGGCCTGTCGCTGGTTTTTTGTCACAGGCACCAGCTTAGACAGAGGGTGTCACTTTTGGGACAAATGGGCCCACAAGAGGTACTGAATATCCCTTATCTGAAACCTTGCCCCTGAAACAACTGCTGTGGTTGAGGCCATATGGCCCAGTAGCTGGAGAAATTGCCTTGTTGGCTTGGGCTGACCCAAGGCAAAGGAATTTGCTAGATCCACAAGGTTTGCCACCCTTTACTGGGTTATGAATGCCATCCAGTTCTGCTCCTATGAACTCCAGTAGTTGTATTGGTTCTGTCTGAGACTTTCGCACACTGATGAGGAGTCCCAGTCTCTCTAAACTGCTCTGAGCCAGCTGAAGTGAGTCTTTGACTTGTTGGTGTGATTTTCCTACCACTAGCCAGTCATCTAAGTAAGGAAAGACCATCACTCCTTGTCACCTGAGGTGTGCTGCCACCGTGGCCAAACACTTTGTGAGCACCCTGTGGGTGGATGACAGCCCAAAGGGAAGAGTTGCAAACTGGTAGTGACCAGAAAGAAGCCTGAATTGCAGATATCTTCTGTGATGGGGCCTGATTGAGATGTGAAAATATGCATCTTTCAGGTCCAGAGATGTTGCAAGGATGGGATAACTATGGACAGGGTAACCATTTTGAATTTGTCTTTTTTCAGATGCTTGTTCAAGAATCTAAGGCCCAGAATGGGTTGCCACTCCCCATTTTTCTTGTGTGTGAGGAAGTACCTTGAGTAAAGGCCCTTTCCCCACTGGGTAGGGGGAACTCTTTCTGCTGCATTTGCCTGTAGCAGTTTTCTCACCTCACGTTCCAGCAGAATCCTCTCTGCTGGAGTTGAAGGAGGGAAGTGTCTGCGCACAGACAGTTTGGGAGTATTTTGAACTGCAGAGTGAAGCCCTGGCCCAATGTTTCCAGGACCCACTTGTCTGTGGTTATATTTTTCCATTCCTGGAAGAAATAAGCCAGCCTTCATCCTAGTGGCAACGGGTTGGCGACCTGGACATGCACATCAGGTGTTCTGACTGGGATGAGTCCTAGAGGACAAAGCCTAATCATCCCTTCTAGAAGCTCTTCTTCCCCTGCCTCTGAAGTAACCTCTCCCTTGAGAGAAGTCATAGGGTATGGGTTAGAAAGCCTGTGGGTAGAAACCCCTACCTCCCCTTCCTTGGGGCCTATAAGACATGGAGGCCCTTTCCTTCTCAGTATTGCTCTCATAAATGGATTTGTATTCCTTCATTTTTTTCATGTATGCCTCTGTTTTGTTAGCAAAGAGGGAGTTTTCATATGGAAAATCCATGGCTTTTGCCTGTGTGTCCTGAGACAAGTTTGTAGTCCTCAGCCAAACAAATCTCCTTAGGGAGACAGCATGAGCCATCACCCTGAAAGTGGTGTCATTGGCATCCACTGCCATGTGGAACTGATACTTGGTGGTGTCTTGAGGGTTGCCTTCTTGAGAGACTTACATACTGAAGAGTAACCTCTTAGTGGGTGTTAGACCCATCATATCTAGAAAATCATCCTTTTCCTCATCCTCATTCTCTCCAGGTTCTTGCATTGAGAGGGCAAGGGTATGAACCATCTGTTTTACAAAAGCATAATGTGAAGAATAGTCTTCTGGTTCCTGGGAGGGGGGAACCAAACTCTTGGTCAGGGGAACTGTCTGATTCAATGGGTTCCCCTTCCTTTTCCCCATCCTCATAGTAAACATTGTTACCCTGTTTCCCTGAAATTGGGGGGGGGGTTGAGAAGGAACATAAGGGTTCCCATGGCTTGAAAAGCCTGGAAAAATTGCCAAGCCTTTGTCATGTCCTCATGAGAGGGCATTTTACCGTTTCCACTGTTGTCTCATTTGCCTGTTCAGCAGGAGGAACAGTGACATATTTCTCTTTTTGTTTTTTCTTGGCAGGAACCAACGCCAGAGCCTGCTCTGATGATCTTTTTTGCTTTTCAGAGGCTTTATCAGAATGATCTTTAGAAACATAGAAGTTGATGGCAGAAGGAGACCGTTAAGTCCATCTAGTCTGCCCATTTGCTTTAGAACTATTTTGACACTGTAGTTGCCCTTTGTTGTCAGGGCTCCCTTGCGCCTATCCCATGCATTCTTGAATTCCCCCACAGTGTTGACCCCCACAACCTCTTGGGCAAGCTGTTCCAGGAGTCCACCACTCTTTCTGTGAAGAAAAACTTCCTGGTGTTGGTAGAGGTCCTTCCTCCTTGCAGCCTGAGGTCACGTCCCCTGGTCCTGGAGCCCTTCTTGAAGTGAAAATGCTCCTGTGCCTGTACCTTGTTAATGCCTTTTATGTACTTGAATGTTTCAATCATGTCCCCCCTCCTCCCTCTTCTCTGCTCCAGGGAGTACATATTCAGTTTCCCAAGTCTCTCCTTGTAGGATATTTACTGCAGACCCTGAATAATTTTTGTCGCCTTTCTCTGTACTGTCTCCACCAGGTCAATGTCCTTCCTGAGGTGAGGCCTCCAGAACTGGACTCTGTATTCCAGTTGAGGCCTGACCAGCAGTCTATACAGTGGTAGTATCACCTCCCCTCCTACTGCTCATGATTCCCCTCCCAATGCAGCCCAGCATTCTGTTGGCTTTCAATGTTGCCTTCTCACGCTGCTTACTAACCTTCAAGTCATCTGAGATTATGATTCCCAGATCTCTTTTCCAGTTTGAGGCCACCAGCCTTTCGCCTCCAAAGTAATACTCCTTTCTTGGATTTTTCTTTCTTATTTGCATGACCTTGCACTTTTTTGGTGTTAAATCTCAACTGCCACATTCCACACCATTCTTCTAGTTTCTTGAGGTCAGCTTCCATTTTGCTTACTCCTTCTGAAGTGTCCACACTGTTACATATCTTGGTGTCAGCTGCGAACAGACACACCTTCCCTTCCAGTCCATCAGCGATATCTGCTATGAAAACATTGAAGAGCAGAGACCCCAACACTGAGCCTTGGGGCACCCCGCTGGTCACCCTGCCTTCTGCTGATTGTGTTCTTTACTTGTACCTTCTGGATTCTGACTTGTAACCAGTTTTGTATCCATTGCACTACTTCTGGACCAACCCCTGTGTGGTCAAGCTTCTTTACCAGCCTTCTGTGTGGAACTGAGTCAAAGGCCTCACTAAAGTCTAGGTAGACCACATCTACTGCCCCACCGTTGTCCACTATTTTTGTAGCATAGTCAAAAAACTCAAGCAGATTTGACTGGCATGACCTACCTGCTGTGAAACTGTGCTGTTTAGGGTCTTGTTGGCCAATAGTTTCAAGGAATGCTGTGATCCTCTGAGTAGTGTCTCCATTAGCTTCCCTACTATAGACATAGAAACATAGACATTGACGGCAGATAAGGACAGCAAGGCCCATCCAGTTTGCCCATTTCTTTTTCTACCTTATGAATGTGCCATCGGCCTTTGCTCTATCAATGGCCTATCTATTCATACTCATCTGATTGCTTCCTTATGCCTTTCTGAAGCTCCGCACTGTATTCATATCCACCACTTCCTGAGATAGGCCATTCCATGCATCCACCACCCTTTCTGTGAAAAAGAACTACCTCACATTACTCCTTAGTTGGCCTCCCTCTAATCTCATGCTGTGCCCTCTTGTCCCATTTTTCTTACATTGAAACATGTTAGACTATTTCACCTTGTTAATGCCCTTAAGGTGTTTGAATCTTTCAATCATATCGCCTCTCTCCCTCCTTTGCTCTAGGGTATACGTATTGAGCACCATTAATCTGTCCTTATATGTTTTCTGATGCAGTCCCTACACCATTTTGGTTGCCCTTCTCTGGACTGCTTCAATTTGGTTTGTCCTTGTGAAGGTGTGGCCTCCAGTACTGCACGCAGTACTCCAGATGGGGCCTAACTAGTGTCTTGTAAAGAGAGATTATTACCTCCCTCTTACGACTTGTGATACTCCTACTAATACACTCCAACATCCCCCTAGCCTTGCCTGCTGCTTTAATGGTCTGCTTGGATGATTTCAGGTCATCTGTGATGATGATGCCCAAGTCTCTTTCTTCCCTTGTAACTGAGGCTCACTGGTCTGTAATTACTAGCCTCTTTGCAACTGCCTGATTTGTGACGTGGAACCACTATTGCCTTTTTCAGTCTTCGGGTACCACTCCGCTCTTCAAGGATTTCACGAATAGAAGTGCCAGAGGGGCTGCTAAGTCTGCCCCCAGTTCCTTAAGGATTCTGGGGTGTATCTTGTCTGGCCCCATGACTTTGTCTGCTTTTAGTTTATTTAGCACCTCCCGTACATCGGCTTTTATAAAGGGACTAGTGTCTACCCCTGATCCTGGGGTGTTGTGTTTTTTTCAGGGCTGGGCCATCCCCTGGGTCCTCTTTGGTAAACATCAAGCAGGAGTATTTGTTGATGATTTCAGCTTTCTCTGAGTCATGTTTCGTGCATTTCCCTTCTTCAGTAGCAATCTTTACTATCCCCCCTTTTGCCTTCTTATGTTTTCTAATGTATCTAAAAAAATATTTGTCTCCTCTCTTTGCCCCTTCTATCTTTTCCTTAGTCTGTGCTTTTCCTTTCTAATTTGTTTGTTAGAAACTCTCATTTTTTCCTCATACGACTTCCAGTCTTTCTCAGTTTTGTTTTCCCAGTATATGCTGTACACCTTTTTTCTTTAACTGTGGTAGCCACTTCCTTGGAAAACCATAGAGGATTTTTTTTTTTTTTTACTTACTATTTTTACACCCCCTTCTCTCTCCACGTCTGCCTTCTCTCGGGGTCCTCAGTTGCACCATCACAGGCTGTGCAGGGAGGAACGCAGGAGCTAAGCCCCCATAGAGTGCTCCACTTCCAGGAATCCTTCTAGAGCCCTCGGATTACCCCCCCAGGCAGGGCAGAGGGTACTCCCCAATCCACTCCAAACATCAGTGGGGTGCGGACACCCGGAGCCGCTCAACGGATCCCCCACAGTCACTGGTGCTGAGGCCCATCTCCGGGCACAGACGTGGGGCATGTTCCTGTTTTCTTGACCCTGCCCATGAGTGCCACCATGTGAGGAGAGCCAACAAGACAAAGGCACAGAGAAATGTGCCTTTGCTCCAGGCTCACAGCCGATGCCTGCTCCTCCCTATGTTGATGCATCCTTGACTGCACCTCCACCTGTGGTCATATAGCTAGCAGTATAGCAGTGAGGACTGCAACACACCTTCCCCAGAGAAGGAGAGTAGCCCTGAGGGTGCTCAATCTTTCTCCCCCAGCCAGCCCTCTAGCAACTCAGGCTCGCTACTGAACCCGGATCGCTAGCGTTGCAAGTGGTAGCATTACCACTGCACCGGCAGGCCGCCCGTTTCTTTTTGTTTTGCAGACCCATCTGGCACATTGATCTGTGGCAGTCTTTATTGCTCTCTTGAATCTCCCCCACATGACCTCCACCTCCTCAGCCTGTATTTCCATTAACTGGCTACTTACGTTGTTCCTCATTTTTTGGAAGTCAGTCTTTCTGAAATCTAGCACCTTTATCTTTGAGTGGCTGGTGTCCTGTGTTATGTTTACCTTAAGGCTTACCATGAGATGGTTGCTGTTGCCCATATGGCATCACACTTCAATGTCCTTGATCCTTTCTGAGTTTGTGAGGACTAGATTGAGAACGGCATTTCCCCTTGTTGGGGTTTTAACAAGTTGGCACAGTCCCACGGCTTGTAGTGACAATAAGAAGTCCCTACACTTCTTGTTGTTGCTGCTGTTAGTGTGCTCCAGTTAATATCTGGCAGGTTGCAGTAACCCACCAGTATTACTTCACCTTTATCAGACATTTTGAGGATTTCCTCTAGTAGGTCTTTCACTCCTTTATCTGGGTGTCTGTACACGATGCCAATCCTGAAGGGTTTTCCCTTGCCCGTGTCTACTGTTAGCCACAGTGATTTGAAGTCCTCAGGTTGTCCTTTTATGTCTGTGGCTTTTATTTCCTCCCGTATGTAAATGACTATGCTCCCCCTCCCTCTTTTTTTGCCCTGCCTATCTTTCCTGAACAGATTGTGACTGGGAATGTCTGTATCCCAGCCGTGGTTTTCCGTGAACTACGTTTCTGTTACAACCACCCAGTCCAACCCTTCTGTTTCCAAGATGGCTGTGAGTTCAGGAAGTTTGTTGGTTAGGCTCTTAGTATCAGCAACCATTGCCTTCCAGGAATGTACATCCTCTTTGGCACAAGGTTGTACCCTCTTCCTGGACTGCTCCAGTTTGCTCTTTCTGGCCAAGAGATAATGAAGGTTGCTGGTTTGTGAGGCTATTAGCTCCGATTTGTTTTCTGGGAATATATTTGCGCATTTGGTATTTTCGGGAGTGATGACCAGCCCACCGACGGCAGGGGTGTGAACTGCATCACACTCCCCTTTATTTAGTTTAAAGTACCTGTATAGACATTGAGTTTTTGTCTGAGGGCACGCACACTTTCGCTGTTTAGGTGCTATCCATTACATTTTTAAAAAAAGCTCTTTCCCAAAAGTTGTGCCGTTCCCTATGTAATGGTATCCCTTGTCTTGGCACCAATCATGCAGACATGAGTTGAATTTGCGTACTTAATCTCTCTGACTCACTTGGTGCTTTTCCTTTATCCCACACTGAGGGACTGGCAGCCTTAGTGTGGGAAGGGCGGGGAGAGAGATTTCCTGCAGGAGGTCGCAGATTTTGTCAACAGGATGTTGGAGTCTCCCAGATGGTTAATTCTGGGGGACTTCAACACCTGGGTCGATGATGAATCCTCACATCTTGGATGTGACTTCCTCCAGTGGATGACATCACTGGGCCTGACACAAGCAATTGCTTCTGTAACCCATCACCACGACCACACCTTGGACTTGGTGTTCTCACTGGGGCTTGAGGTTATGAACCTCAAGACTGATCAGGTTGCTTGGTCTAATCATTGCATGGTAGAGTTCTCATTTGGGCCGCCCCCACTAGTCCCTCCCTTGTCGAGATATTCAGCAATCGTCCTTTGAGGAGATTGTCCTCAGAGGGACTTTCGTTGGTAGTAGATCTATTTGGGTGTGAGTACTGCATGTGAGATTGGTGTGGGTGAGGCAGTGGCTGCCTATAATAAGGCAGTCTCTGAAGTGCTCGATGCCATCACACTGAATCTTACATGACCCAGATCTTCTCGCCCGAGACCCTCATGATTTGACAGGGCTCTCAAGAAGATGAAGATCAAGGGTCAGAAGTTAGAGCATTACTGGTGGAGGACCCATTCTGAGAAGGAAAAACTGGCCTTGCAAGCTCACTACCATGAGTACCAAGGGGCAATCAACAATAAGAAGGTAGAGCTCCTGTCTGGGGAGATTGCTGCAGGAAGGAAGAGACCAGCACAGCTTTTTGGACTGTGGACAAACTACTCCATCTGATCTGTCTGCAGCCAAAAAAAGCATTTTCAATAGCACTGTGCAATGAATTTGCTCAAGTTCTACTCTGACAGGGTGTCCTCTATCTGGTCTGGGATCTCTCCAGTGGGTCAAGGTTTGCCCCTCGGTGGTCAGCCTGGTAGGAGCATAGGCACTCCTATTGTCTGGGAAGAGTTTCAGCCAGTGGAAGTGGCTGAGGTGATCTCGAAGCTATGGGCCACTTTTTGTGAACTGGACCTGGCCCTGACCCATCTCCTAGTGGGATGCGCCAGGAACGTTGGTCCAGTGTTCATCAGGATAATCCAGTACTCGCTTTCAGAGGGGATCTTCTCTGATGTCCTGAAGGAGGCATTCATGAGGCCCCTTCTAAAAAACCATCACTCAGCCTTGATGTCCTGGTAAATTATCGACCTATCCCCAACTTCCCATGTTTAGGGAATGTTGCTGAGAAAATAGTGGCACTGCACCTCACAGCCTATGACATCTATGAGTCATTCCAGTCTGGTTTCAGGGCTAGGCATAGCACTGAAATGGCACTGATCAGGGTACAAAATGACCTCCTCAGGGCGAGAGATAAGAGGACACCGGTCAATTCTCATTCTCAGCATTTGACTTCGTGGACCACACTGTGCTTTTGAATTGCCTTAAAGAATATTGTGGACTCACTGGTACTGTCAGCAACTGGTATGAATCCTATCTTTCAGGAAGGAAGCAACAGGTGGTGATGGGGAATTTCTCCTTTACCCGAAGCTCCTGCCATGTGGAGTTCCTCAAGGGTCAATCCTGTCATCGATGCTGTTCACAGTGTACATGCTACCCTTGGGAGAGCTCATTGGATGGTACAGTCTGGGTTTTCACGGCTATGCAGATGCTACCCAGGTGCACATGTCTCTTACCTCTGGAACAAATGATTCTGTGGAAGTACTAAACAACTGCCTGGCCGAGATCCAGAACTGAATGGCCTCCAACTGGCTGAGGCTAAATCCTGACAAGACTGAGG
Source organism: Neoceratodus forsteri (assembly GCA_016271365.2). NCBI lineage: Eukaryota > Metazoa > Chordata > Ceratodontiformes > Ceratodontidae > Neoceratodus > Neoceratodus forsteri. The sequence continues at coordinate 1,047,477,985 of CM028131.1, forward strand.
TCCTGGTGATTGAGCCTGGTTGCGGGCATGATGGGAGTGCCTCTGGAGTGGCAACAGGATTGGTCCTGGGAACCACTTCTTTGATGGCTTTCCCTAGGGTGAGAAGTCTGGGCATCTTCCTGGATCACAGATTGACACTTGATGCTCAGGTGTTATTTGTTGTCCAAAGTGGTTTTTAGCACTTCAGGAATGTTGCCTGGATTAAACCTCTAGTTCCACCCAAGGACGTGCCATCACTAGTACACACCTTTGTCACTTCCAGACTTGACTACTGCAACACTTTATACTTCGGGATCTATAGAGGGACCCTCTGCCAGCCGCAGCTGGTGTAGAATGCAGTGGTCAGGTTACTGATGGGCCTGTCTAGGTCATGTCATGTGACCCCAGTCTTGCGAGATCTGCATTGGCTGTCTGTCAGGTGGAGGATCATCTTCAAGGTGGGCTTGCTCAGTTACAAGGCCCTGTATGGATCGGGCCCTGGCTACCTGATGGATCTTCTTACCATTGCCACTCCGGTTGGTTCCCTCCGTTCCTCCACCAGGGGCCTTATTGCGGTTCTGCGGGCCAGGCTGAAAATTTCTGGCGATCAAGCTTTTGAGGCGGCTGGCCCAGCCCTCTGGAACTTGCTTCCCAGCTCTATAAGGGAGGCCCCATAGGTGGAGGTATTTAAGAGGGGCCTAAAAACTCATCTCTTCAAACAGGCCTTTCCGGACTAGCCATGGTGTTTTTTTAAACCAGTTATAAAGTACAGTTATGTAAGAACTTTCCGTAACAGTAGATCTTCAAGAGGAGCTCTTGCAGCAGGCTATAACCATCAGAACTAAGCCACAGGCACTAGGACCATCAAGAAAACTTCTCAGCCAGCAGTATACAGCAGGGACTGCCCCCGACGTCAGCCCTGGTACAAAAGGGGGTGGACCCAGCTCCACCTCAGTTCTCCCACCAAGGCCCACAACAAGACCTGACAAGAGAAGGAGACAAAGTGAATATAGGAGATGTAAATGAAGATGGATCTGCACACCTCAAGGGGGAAGGCGAGTGGGAAAGTAACGCCTGCTGCAAGAGCTCCTCTTGAAGATCTACTGTTACGGTAAGTTCTTACATAACTGTACTATCTTACTTCGAGTGGGAGCTCTTGCAGCAGGCTATAACCTTCAGGACTGAATACCAAGCAGTCCACACCAAAGAAGTAGATGATCCCGGGAGGTGGAATATGCTGACTCCAGAGGCCTCAGGACAGAAGTCCTTGTAAAACAGCCCAGCCGAAGCTAGCTTGGTGTCTGGAGACGATATCCAAGCTGTAATGCTTGACAAAGGTATGCACCGAGTTCCAGGTAGCGGCCGCACATATGTCCCTGATAGAGACATTTCTCAGGGCGGAGAATGAAGCAGACACTCCTCTGGTGGAGTGACCCCTAACCGGGCCCGGTAGGGGCTTATTGTGTTTCTCATAGCAGACGGAAACGCAGTGGACTATCCACTTTGATATCGTCTGCTTGATCACCGGCTTACCCAAGCATTGTGGCTCAAAGGCCTCAAAAAGTTGCTCCGATTGACGGTGCACAGCCGTCCACTTGAAGTAATACCTCAAAGTCCTGTGGACATCCAGTGTGTGAAGAGAGCTTCCCCTCTATTGGATGGGGAAGGAAAATGAACTGGAAGGTCAACCGACTGGTTGAGGTGAACTCCAAGACCACTTTCGGAAGAAACTTAGGATTTGTTCTAAGGGAAACCCTTTCCCTGTGGAAAATCAAATACAGCTCTTCGCACATCAGAGCCTGAAGCTCGGAAACTCTTCGAGCTGAAGTAATAGCAACCCAAAAAACAAACCTTCCAAGAAAGGTAACGCAGCTCACAATCCGCTGCTGGCTCAAAGGGAGGGAGGAAAAAATTACTCACCTTACTAATGTTGTTTCTTCTAATGGAGTCTTGCTGTATTCTGACTATTGCAGTTAGGTCCTGCCTTTCAACTGTCTCTGAGAACAAAGAGTTAACTTTCCATGGCCAGCATGGAACGTTCAGCGCGAGCTCGGTTGAAGCCCCTGTCTGCTGCTGTTTAAACTCCAACCATCAGATCTTTCCAAGCAATACTCACTAGAAGTTCTGTGTGGAAACTGTAAAACTCACACTAGCCAACTGGCAACTAAATTTATTAAAAAGGGTTTTTGGTTTCAAAGCAAAGACTCAAGTCAGGAAACCCAAAAAACAAAACACAACACACACTCAAAATAAAGGAGGGTGAGAAAGAGGCACCTCTAGGGTGCCAACACTACTCCTGCCCACCCACATCCCAAAAACCAGGTTCTGAGAGGGGAGGCGGGGGGAGGTCAGAATACAGCAAGACTCCATTAGAAGAAACAACATTACTAAGGTGAGTAATTTTTTCTTCAAACAACAAGAAGTCTTGCTGTATTCTGACTATTGCAGACTACCAAGCAGTACCTCCATGGAGGAGGGACAGAACCTACTTTGGGAATAGGCTCTGAAGTACTGCTGTGCCAAAGCAAGCATCACTCCTAGCCTGGATATCCAGAGAGTAATGCTTGGTGAATGTATGGACTGTTTTCCAGTTGGCTGCTTGACAAATTTCTAAGATAGGAATATCCCTGGCAGCAGCCAGGGAAGCAGCTGTATCTCTAGTAGAGTGAGCCCTCAGGTCTGAGGGTGGGGTTCTACCCAGTTTTTCATATCAGAATTGTATACAAGAGACAATCCACCTAGCAACAGATCTCTTAGTGGCAGGTTTGCCCTTACCGACCTCTCCATATGTGAGGAACAACTGGAGAGACTCAAACCTGTGACCCTTGGTGCGCTCTATGTAGTAGCTGAGGGCCCTTTTAACATCCAAGCTGTGCATCCTCCTCTCTACAGAGGAGGAATGGTCAGTGAAGAAAACAGGGAGACACATAGACTGATTAAGGTGGAAATCCGAAACCACCTTAGGCAAAAACTTCCTGTAAGTTCTTAGGACCACTTTATCTCTATGGAAAGAAATGAAATCAGGCTCCACTGACAGGGCTTGCAATTCACCGATACGCCTGGCAGAGGTAATGGCTACCAAAAACACAGTTTTCTAAGTCAAGTACTTAAGCTCTGCAGAGGACAAAGGCTCAAAGTGGGGTTGCATAAGCTGAGCAATGTAAACATTAAGGTCCCAAGCAGGAGCAGGGTCCCTAAGCAAGGATTGGTGTGCGGCAATCCCTTGAAGAACTTACAAAACACAGGATGGGCTGACAGAGGAGAGGGCTTGCCTACTGACAAGAAGGCAGAAATAACTGCCAAATGTACTTTAAGTGTAGCTGGCCTAAGTCCTAAGCCATTAAGATGGACCATATAGTCCAGAACTGTAGGCAACCCAGCAGATTCTGGAGAAATATGCTTATTAGAGCACCAAATAGTGAACCTTTTCCATTTGGAGTTGTAAGTCTTTCTGGTGGAAGGCTTTTGAGAAGCCTTAAGGATATCCAGAACCCCTTGAGAAAGGTGCAGATCAGCAACTCTAGCTCTTCAAGAGCCAGGCCTTGAGATTGAGAGACTTGAGGTTCAGATACCAAATCCTCCCTGGGAGGATGTCAACAGGTTGTAATTCCTGGGAAGAGACAGGGAAGGTGGACTGCTAAGGACAGCAACAGGGGTACCAGGCGGTCTGGCCCAGTCTGGAGCAATCAGAATCACTTTGCATGGTTGTGACCTGATCTTGACTAACACTCTGAACAGGAGAGGGAAGCAGGGAAAAGCATACAGAAATTTCCCTTCCCAATTCAGAATCAGAGCATCCAGGGGGACTGAGCCCAAGACTGGGGGTCTGCAACAAAAGAAAGGAAGTTCATGATTGTCTGGGGCTGCAAAAAGATCTATCTGTGGAGTGCCCCATCTCGAGAAAATCACTTTCAAAACTAGGGGATCTAGGGTCCATCCATGATGGCCCTGGGATATCCTGCTGAGAGCATCTGCTAGGACACTGTCCTTCCCTGGGAGGTGAACTGCTATCAGAGAGGTTTGCAGGGAATAGGCCAGGGACCACAACTTCATTGCTTCTGTGCACAAGGCCATAGACTGAGTGCCTCCTTGCTTGTTGATGTACCACATTGTGGTGGTATTGTCTGTTCTGATCTGGACCACCTTGTTCTGCACAGATTTGGAAAAGGCTTGCAGTGCCAGAAACACTACTCTGAGTTCCAAGAGATTGATGTGAAGCAGAGATTCTTGAGGTGACCACAGCCCTTGGGTGGTAAGATCCCCCAGGTGGGCTCCCCAGCCCAGCAGGGAGGCATCTGTGGTGAGTATCACTGAATGAGACTGAGTGACAAAAGGAACTCCTTGTCTCAAATTGTTCTGATCCTGCCACCATTGCAAAGCCTGGATCAGGGTTCGAGTCACTGGGACTAGTCTGGTAAGGGAATCCTTTCTTTGGGACCAGAAGGCTCTTAAGTGGAACTGAATGTCCCTCATCTGAAATCTTGCTCCCTGGACCACTGCTGTAGAGGCTGCCATGTGGCCCAGAAGCTGCAGGAAATGCCTTGCTGGTCGAGACACCTGAAGGGTGAATGAAGAGGCCAGTTCCATAAGGGTCCTTACCCTGCAAAGGGGAAAGAAGGCTCTTGCCCTTATTGTATCCAGCTCTGCCCCTATGAAGGTGAGGAGCTGTACTGGCTCGAGAACCGACTTTGGAAGGTTGAGGAGGAATCCTAAGAAAGTGAGCACTTGCTGAGTTACTTGCAGATGTGACTTGACTTAGTCTGGAGACTGACCCACTATGAGCCAGTCATCCAAGTATGTAAAGATGGAGATCTTTTTTCTCCTTAGGAAAGCAACCACTACTGCCAGGCACTTTGTGAACACCCTTGGGGCTGATGTTAGGCCAAAGAGCAGTGCTCTGAACTGATAGTGGCCTGAGGGCAACTCGAACCTGAGGTACTTTCTGTGGGAGCACCTGATGGGAATGTGAAAATAGGCATCTTTGAGGTCCAGGGAGGCTAGCCAGTCCCCTGGCCTTAGAGAGGGCAGAATTATTCTCCAAGTCACCATTTTGAACTTTGGTTTTAAAAGGTGCTTGTTCAGATATCTTAGATCCAGGATGGGCCGCCATTCTCCTGTTTGTCTTGGGGGTTAGGAAGTACCTGGAGTACAATCCTTTGCTCTTGTGTAGGTAGGAACCCTCTCTATGGCTCTGAGAGCCAGGAGGGAAGAAACCTCTGCCTCTAGGGCAAGGGTCTCTGATGGATTTGCAAGTGGAAAGGATCTGGTTCTCATCTTGTGAAATTTTTTGAAGCTGAGAACCAGTCCCTGGCTTACTACTTCCAGGACCCACTTGTCTGATGTCAAAGACTTCCAGTCCTGGACAAAGTAAGCCAGCCTGCCCCCTACAGGGATTGGAGAATCGGCCCGGGCAGACCCATCCGGGTGTCCACTTGGCAGGGGCTTTAGGCTGAGGGAGGAAGCAGGCCTGCTCATTCCCAGTCTGCCTCTCCCTCTGAAGAACCCCCTCTGAGCATAGGAAGAAGAGGAGGCCTGAGCTTGGTAAAAAGGCCTTTGAAAAGGCTTTCCCCTGCCCCTGGACTGCTGCCTTTGAGGAGTGGCTTGCCTTTCTTTGGCCTGAGCACTCATGTAGGTGGTCCTGTACTCGTCCATCTTTTTCATGTACTTCTCTGTCTGCTCCCCAAACAGAGAATTACCAATGACAGGGAAATCCATGGCCTTAGCCTGGGTATCCTTTGATAAGCTATTACATCTGAGCAAAACCATCCTCCGAAGGGCCACAGATGTAGCCATAACTCTAGATGAAACATCACTGGAGTCCACAGCAGCATGAAATTGCACCTTGGATGCCTCAATCCCATCTGCAGCCACCTGCTCCAGCTCCTTGGCAAGCTGGTCAGGGGTCTGTTTAGCCAGAGCCAGCACAGTGTCCCATCTGAACTTCTGGTATCTAGCTGTGTAGGCCATACAGTTAGCCTTCCAGAGTCCCAAAGATGCTGTCATGTATTGCTTCTTTGCCATAGCATCAATCTTCCTGGAGTCCTTATCTGGGGGGTGTGATGCCAAGGGAATGCCTTATCACAGGCAGCAGTCTGCACTACCCCAACATGGCTGCATTGCTGAGAAAGGAACTCCATGTCCGAGCCTGAAAGGGTGTACCTCTTGTCCATTCATCTGTCCACAGGAGGTATGGAGTTAGAGTCTTTAGAATTTTAATTGTCTGTTTCCCAAAAGATTTATGGAGGGGACTAGACAGTCTCCTGGACTCTGGGATGTCCATCATTTCAACAAAATCAGGCTCCTCCTGATCCTCTACTGCTTCTTCCATTGGAAGCTGGAGGGTTTCAGCCACTTTTTTGTAAAACATAAAGTGGGAAGGGGACTCAGAAAGCCTAGGAGGAGAAACACCTGAAGGTCTGTCTGGGGAGATGTCTGGGTCAATAGGCACATCCAGACTTTCATAATCACCATCATCATCCTCATACTCTCCCTCCTCCTCCTCCTCCGGTTCATAAAACTCTTCTGAAGTGTAATCCGGAACCGGGGGAACCGACCAAACTGAGCCCCTGCCAGATGGTGCCGGTTCAGCCGGAACCGAAGTTAGCGATTGCACTATTCTTATCACTTTGGCTATCTCATCAGCGGTCGGAGTATGAATTTCTGGATCTGAACTGGGTGATTTATCTCTTCTCTTCCTCTTAACTGGAACCGACTCCTCAGAATCGGCTCTCCTTTTGCCCGAAGAAGTTTCGCCCTGGTCAGAGGGCACTCCTTCTGGTTCGGTCGGAACCGAACCGGGCTGGCCATCCAGGTCAGCGGACTTCTCGGCCTCCCTTTCCCTCAGTCTACCTACTCTCTCATCCAGGGTAGCTTTGGGAAAATTCTTACAAATTTGGCAGTCTGAATCGAGGTGGTCATGCCCCAGACAATAAACACAGGTGGTGTGGGGTTCAGCTTTCACAAAGGCTTCCCCACACACACTGTAGTGTTGAAACCCAGTGGACCCGTTTTTTTCCTTGGATTTCTCAGACATGGCCAATCCTATCCAAAACTTACCCTTTTTTCAGTAATCCGCCAGGCAAGACTCCCCTATCGGTTCCTGACCGTGTTACGGGTCTTGGAAAAAAACGTAATAAAATCTGTTTGTTTTTAGAACCGATACGGACCGGTTACCACACTCTAAGTAAATTCACAAACTTTTTTAAACTAAACTGATCGGTTCAGCCGAACCGATCCGAAATTTACAAGTTCCACACAGAAACTAAATGTAAAACCTATCTAGTACTCACAGTCCCACAGACAGAGACTTAAACTGGCAGATTCGGTAGCAGAAATTCGGAAAAAAACGAGCGAAAAACAACACTTTAACCAACTTTTTTGAACCAAGCAAAGGAGAAATCTCCAGAGCAACTGTTCAGTGAGGCGGAGTAAAGAATCTGATGGTTGGAGTTTAAACAACAGCTGACAGGGGCTTCAACCGAGCTTGCGCTGAACGTTCCATGCTGGCCATGGAAAGTTAACTCTTTGTTCTCTGGGGCAGTTGAAAGGCAGGACCTAACTGCAATAGTCAGAATACAGCAAGACTTCATGTTTGAAGGTGAGCTTCTCAAACACATAAAGGAGACCCCAGGGTGGGATAGGGTCCCGAATGGGAGGTCTCATATGCAAAATTCCTCTTAGAAAGGTGCGGGCAACATCCAATTGTGCCAACGCCCTATCTCCATTGACAGCATGATAGGCGGAGACAGCCCACATATGCACCTTAATAGAGGAGTAACTCAGGCCATTTTGATACAAGGAGAGGAGATACTGCAACGCTGAGCTCACTGGGCAAGTGACGGGGTCCAAATGTTGTGATGAGGCCCATAGACAAAAACGCTTCCACTTCATAGCATAAGCGAAGCAGGTGGAGGGCTTTCATGCCGAAACTAGGACTGCTGCCACTTCTGGAGAGACCCCATATCTGTGCCGAGCTACACCTGAAGGAGCCAAGCATGTAGGTGTAAGAACCGAAGGTCCCGATGGACCAGCAACCCCTGTTCCTGGGACAACTGCGAACATATGGGCAGTGGAACTGGAGGCTCCATGGATAACCGCTGCAGGAGTGGGAACCAAATCTGCTGAGGCCATCTGGGGGCTACGAGAATCATCCAGGGGCCTTCTGCCTGTAACTTCAGTAGGACACTCTGAATGAGAGGGAAGGGCGGGAAGGCATAGAGAAACCTCCCTGTCCAGCAAAGGGATAACGCATCTGGCCAGAAAACTCCAGGCACGTGCTCTCACGAGCAAAACATTGGTAGTTTGGCATTACGTGGTGATGCAAAGAGGTCCAGCTCTGGATGACCCCAGTTGTCAAAGAGCTGATCTGCCATGAACTGTAGCAGCTCCCACTCCCACTCGTGCTCTGGATCGAGACCTGCTTAGGCTGTTGGCCAGATCATTGTGGGCTCCTGGAACGTGTACTGCAGACAGCAGAATGCGCTGCTCCAGCACCCAGTACCAGACTCTCATCGCCTCCCTGCAAAGAGGATACGAATGAGTACCCCCTTGCTTGTTGATGTAGAAGACGACCACCATGTTGTCTGTCTGGACCAAAAGAGAGCCTGGCACCAGGTCATCTTGAAAGGCCTGTAAGGCATAGAGAACCGCTCGCATCTCCAGTACATTGATGTGAAGGGATCACTCCCCTTGCGTTTCATAAGCACCCAGGTGCGCCCCCCACCCCAGGTCTGATGCATCTGTCGTAAGAGTCTGACCAGGTGGCTCCGGATGAAAGCTAACCCCTTTCTCCAAGTTCTGGGGGTCCATCCACCAAAGCTAAGTTCTCCTGACTGGCTCGGTGATCCTGACCATGAAGTCTAGATCGTCGTAGCCTTGGTCCCACTGTACCCTGAGCATCCACTGTGGGATCCGCATGTGGAGGCATGTCAAGGGAGTGACCGGAATGGCTGCCACCATGTGCCCCAGAAGCCTGAGAAAGCTCCGTGCTGGAACTTGAGGTGTTATTGAGATCCCTTCGGCAATCTCGCGCAGGCGATCGCCCCTGTCCTGGGGGAGGAAGGCCATGCCTTGGATGGAATCCAGTACCGCTCCAATGAAGACGAGCTTTTGACTGGGCTCTGGGGATGATTTCTGAAAATTCAGGGTGATTCCCAGCTCTCGGAATAAAGTATAGGTGTCTCTTAGGGCGTGAAGTAGGCTTGCCCTTGACAGGGCTATAAGTAGCCAATCGTCTAGGTATGGCAAAATGTAGTGCCCCATGTGCCTTAGAGCCGCAGTCACCACTGCTAAGCACTTTGTAAAGACTTGCGGAGTGGAAGAGAGGCCAAACGGAAGAACTCAGAATTGGTAGTGCTCCCCTTGGAAGTGGAACCTCAGAAACTTCCTGTGGGGAGGGAAGACCCCGATATGCATATATGCATCTTGCATGTCTAGGGAGCAGAGCCAGTCCCCTCAGTGCAACAGAGGAAGAAGACCCGGAAGGGTCACCATCCTGAGTCTTTTGTACTTTATAAAAAGATTTAAAGAGCTGAGGTCCAGAATGGGACGAAGATCCTGTGTCTTTTTTGGGACCAGAAAGAAATGTTTGTAAAACCCCTTTCCCCGCTGAGGCCAGGGGACTACCTCTATTACCCTTTTCTGCAAGAGAGTATGAATCTCTCCTTCTATTAGTGGGATGTGAGGAGGAGGATATCGGGAGTGCTTTGGTGGAGTATTTGGGGGAAACTCCGTGAACTCCAGCATGTGTCCTCTCCTGATCATATCTAGGACCCACTGGTCTGCAGTAATCGACTTCCACCCTTCGAGATGAAGGGAGACACGGCCCCTGACCGTCTCCCCTTGGTCTTCCTGTGGAAGGGGGGGCAGAAGGGAGTCATTGGGCTGAGCTGGGCATAGGCAGAGAGGCCTGGGAGGACTTGGGCCCACGAGTAGGAGCTCCCCCAGGTTGCTGGTTACCATATCTCCTACAGAAGCCACCTCTCTGCCCCTGCTGGTTACTACGGGCATGACCTTGGCCACCTGAGGACTTGCGAAATGGCCGCTTGTGTTGTCTTTGCTGGTCGCCGTGATACATCTGGCAGACTGACCAGATAGACTTACCCGACTTCTGGAGATGAGAAATCAAAGCTTCCGTCTCCTGCCCAAAAAGCACGGTACCCTGGAAGGGTAAGTCTGTGATACCAGCCTGCAGATCCTGGTGAAAGCCCGAGACTCTCAACCAGGCATGGCACCATAGGCACACCCCAGAAGCGGCTGCCATATCTGCGGTGTCATACGAGGCTCTCAGAACATGGGAGCCTACATCGGACTCCCAATTTTAAAATATTCATAAGCTCTGTCTTCTGATCAGAGTCTGGAATGGCCTTCAAGAGCACTTCCTCTTGTTCCCATAGTGCATTCTGGTACTGGACCATATGCGTCAAGAAACTGAGGGGCCATATGGAGCAGGTGGAGGCAGAATAAACCTTCTTGCCCACCTGATCCAAATAGCGAGACTCCGGGTCTGAAGGCTGTGAGCTGAGGTGCTTCGGCTGTCTGGATTTATCATGGGCAGCCGTGATCACCGAGGAGTCTGCCTGAGGGAGTTCAGCTAGGAAAGTTTCTGCCCTTGGGGCCTTGTACAGCCTATCCGACTTCTTCGGAACAGCCGGGACTGAAGCTGGATGCCTCCAGGTAGTCCGGGTAAGGTCCTGGAAAGTATCCACCAAAGGAGGGATCTCCAGTGGTTTCGGCTCCTTTTGCCTCAAGTACTTCACCAGTCTCCGGTGTTCCAGGTCCAGGTCCTCCATCTCCCACTCATTGGAGGCCTGGATATGCCTCATGATATCCATGAAGGTTGGATCGTCGGGAGGCAAGCAAGGCTGATCCTTCTCTCCCGGGGACCGCTGCAAGCTGAGAGAGGAAGATGACGCAGAAGGGGATGAGGGAGATCGAATAGTCTGACCTTTCCTTGTGACCAGACTCTCATTGTCGACGGTAACTGGGGGACCGACATTGGTCCAAAGACCAACTCCGGTCTCGAGACCAGCGACGGAGCAGAGATTGACTGACGTCGGGAGCGTTCTCACCTAGAAGAGCGAAAAAGGCTCCAAGAACGCAACCTAGACCGATGACAGTCTCCAGAATCCCTGGCGCGACATCGGTGGTCTCCAGGCCAGGTGCGGGAACGAGCCCTAGCAGGAGATGTAGGCGGTCACTCCGAAGACTTCCGCAGGGAAGGCTCACCTCCTGGCTGTGGTTTGCCTGCCGGGTCCAGTACTGGTGTCTGGGCCAGCAATGGGGGGGGGTCCGCTTCTGGACCTGTCCCCACCAAAAGGAGAATAGCTCCTGTAGCTCATCCTTCGAAAAGAGATCTGCTGCCCGGCCCAGAAAGGGAGTATCCAGGATGTCAGCCTTCGAAGGAGAGCCCTCCTGGAGACCCAGTGGGGAGGAGGACTTGGGCGACGGGGACGTCGGCTCTTCCACAGCCAAGCCCTCACCCTTTGCCCCTTGGACCAGTGTTGGTGGTGATACTGATGATGGGGTGCCACCAGGGGGCACCAGAGAGTCCTTGCACTCCAGAGGCGTGCCTTCAGCAGGTGGCGCCGGTGCCTTGGGAGGTGGGGGCCGCAGCTTTTGCCTCCAAGGGCTTGGTGGTAACCCCTAGCGGGGTTACCTTCGGCTTGCCGGCTTCTCCCATGAAGGGCCGGCCTTGGCCTGAGCAGACTTCAGATGCTCTCCTGATCCCGAAGGGCGGGCTTTTTTGGGATAGGGCCGCGAGTGAGACCGGGACCGCAACCGGTGCCAGGACCGACAACGGTCTTTACTGTGGCACTTCTTCTCCTTGCGTTTCCCCTCAGTGGAGTGCAGATCCATCTTCTGCTCCAACAGGAACGCCTTCAGGTCCTTGAGACGACGGATGTGAGTCCAGCTAGTAAGAGCCTAGCAGGCAGAGCAGGCCGCAGTGTTGTAGTCCGGCCCGAGGCAGAATACGCAGCACCGATGGTCATCCTTGGCCGAGATCTGCTTCCCACACTTGCACTTGTTCTGGTGATGTTCCGGTGAGACCGATGACGGGGAAGACATCCGTTGGTGAATTTCAAAAAAAACATCAGAAACGATCTGATGTCGGTTGATAAGAAAATAAACTGTTGAAAACGGTAAAACGGGTTGTAAAGGAAATTCTTGCTGTTTTCTGGCAAGCTGATCGAAGATCTCTTCACGTGCGGGACGTGGCAGGAAAATAACTGAGGTGGAGCTGGGTCCGCCTCCTTTTGTACCAGGGCCGACATCGGGGCAGGGCCTGCGTCGGGGGTGGTCCTTGCTGTATACTGCTGGCTGAGAAGTTTTTCGGATGGTCCTATTGCCTGCGGCAGAGCCCTGAAGGTTATAGCCTGCTGCAAGAGCTCCCACTCAAAGTAAAATCTGCTTATTTATCTCGGGATTTTAAATTTTGTATAACCCTTTAGAGCTTTTATTCTATTGTTATTGCTTACCCTGCTTGTTTTTGATTGTATAAGGTGCCCAGGGCCTCTGGGATTGGATGCCATATAAAAATAGGTTGCTCACCTATAACAGTAGTTCTAGGAGTGGGATATGGTGTTCATCCACACTTGTTGGCGTGTCCTTTCCCCTTTAAGAATCTTGCCAGAAGGTCTAAAAGCTGGCTCCTCCCATCCACCCGGGTGGTAACTCCCTCAGCTCTACCCCAAGATGCCAAATCTTTGTCCACTGAAAGCAGAAATCCTGGGAGGTCAGTTGGGTTCGTGTGGATGAACAACATAAACCACTCCTAGAACTACTGTTACAGGTAACTAACCTGTTTTTCTAGGATCATGGATATGTTGTTCTACACACACTTGTTGGCAGACTCCTAGCAGTTCTTCAGGAGGAGGGAGGCAAGGCACACTCCCCCAACCTGGGAAACAGAGACTGGAGAACTGAGGCCCCAAAACCAGCATCCCGGTGTGACTCTAGGTTGATGTGGTAGTGGGAAATGAAAGTGTTTGCTGACTTTCAGGTAGCAGCCCAGCAGATTTCCTGGATAGGGATGTCCCTGGAAATAGCCACTGATGCAGCAGTATGGAGGATGGAGTGAGCTCTTACTCCTATGGGAGACTCGTTGCCTGCCAACCTACAGCAGAGATCAATGTGTAACCCCCTTGCAAATGAGGGTTCCAAGAAATGCCTACTTGGGCTTACCGTAGCACTATCCTTCTCCCACGGTCTCTCAGGCTTTGCCCAACTTGGCCCCTAATTTTTTCTGGCTTCCCAGGTCCTGTTTGCCCTTATGAGTGCCTCCAGCCTGCAGCCCAAATGAGAATCCAGCCCCTCAGGGCTGAAAACGCTGACCACGATCTCCCGCTGCAGAAGTGCTGCCTCCAGGGCAGAGGGAGTCACGTTGGTGCGCAAAGCACCTTTAACATGGAGCCACTTGTTTTGCGGTCACCCTGGGGACTGTGCCGTGGGTCCCGGGATCCCCTCCCCCTAACTGGGACCCAGTGACCATGGAAAGCCTGCTGGGGGACTGCTTTGGTGAATATTAAAAGAGTTTTGACCGGGGCTTATTTGAGTATGCCTGTGCATGGCCCCAGTCATCTGTATAATGAATAATTGTGTGCCTGGCTGCATCCAGGGTAACTATGTTGGGCTCCGGCCGGAAAGTAAAAGAAATTAAATGTTTCAACTAATGAAACTTGTTGCTGCCTATTGGGAACATACTGTATGTGGGGGAGAATGTTAACAAATTGAAATATACACTTTCTCCCTGGCAATTCCAGTGTCTGGGACTCTGTGTGTCAGCTGTCAGCTGCTGCAGGGGGAGCTTGCATAAGTGCAGCAGAGACAGGAAAAGTAAAAGGGTCATGTTTTTCATCTGTGCAGCGACTGCAAGTACAGCCTTTAAGCTACAGAACTGTGGGGCATTTGAGGCAAATAATTATTTCTTTCTGGCTGAACTAGGACATTGTTCAGGACTGCATCTAATCTGCTATAAGGGACGGTGGGTTAAGCAGCCATTGCCAGCAGTATAGCCAATTGGAATGCCAGTAATAGAAAGCCAAGAGTTATCGGACATTCACTGCATTTTATGGGTAAGCACCCAAGTGCTTACGAGGACTTATAAGGACATTATTTTAGGCACTAATTCCACAACCCAATTGTGCCTAGAGTGTTCTGATTGACAGGTCCTTCAGAAACTTGGAGACATGTCACCTCATCCCTGCTTCCAATCAGGAGGCGCGCTAGGAGCTCTATAAAGAGACAGTGTTGCCAGTTTGTCTGGAGATTTTGAGAGATTCAGAGAGAGTGTCAGAGCAACCTCCAGCCTGCTGGGAGCCCCCACAGGGGTGGGGGCTTAGGCCCCAACCATGCCACCAGGGCTGGGCCACTTAATCCAAGCCCCTTCAGTCTTCGGGGGCATTTATTATTTTCTTAAGTAAAAGTTTACCAGTTACAGTAATTGTGCTTTCTGCAACAGCTAGTCTGGAGGTTGCCAGTATTGTCCTCCAGAGGCTAGCCTTCCTTCCACATCTGGGAAAGATGTGAACCGAAGATCAGATGTCCAGCAGCGGTGACAGCGCAGACCAGATCAAATGACATCATGCAGCGGTGAGAGCGCTGACCGAATACCTCAGCGGTGAGAGAGTTGAAGAAGTCTTCAGGATGCCTTTGATTATGGAAGAGACCCGTGGAGGGCCTGAGTGAGTACCCTCATAACCCCTGGTGCAAGGGAGAAGCTAAGCAAGTAATCTTGGAGGCCCCACTAAGAAATCTGTGCTGCTAAGTTTGAAGTATTGAAATTATCTGTCTGGGCTACTAACCCCATAAGAGTCTGCCTGGTTCAAGTAAATGATGCATCTTGTATGTGGCTCAAATGCCTAAGTTGCAGGTGCAGCAAGAAGCCTGGTATAGTGAATCATGTAAATGTGTTGCAAGTTGTGTAGCTATGGGTTAGAGTCCTGCCATCGTGGAGCTGACTGACAAGACGCATTTGCCACTTCATGAGACAGGAGGCCCTAGAGCATATTATGTCTAAGATACCTTAGAGAGAATGTACCTGTGTTTGACCAGAATTTCATCTGAGAGTGCTTGGGATAAGTGTACAATGTCTAGACGTGCTGTGTAGGACTCTGCTTGGGAATAACGTTCTTGGTATACAAAATGTACTGGATGTGACTGCCTGTAACTAAAGTATGGGATGCTTGATGAAAGTGTCATTGTCAACTTACTCTGGATGGATGCTTTTTGGTATATAAAGTACTGGATGTGACCATGTTTAAGCTGCGTTTAGGATGCATGACAGAAGCATCACTCTCATTGCATTGGATGGGACTTTCAAGTATTGTGCTGAATGTTCTGGATGAAAGATCCACAGTTTGTTCTGGAATGTTCAGAAGTCTGCAAATGCAGGGCAATCCCTGCCATGTCTGCTAGAGTGCAGAGCAATCCCTGCTGTGGTTGTAAATAATAATTTGCTGCTTTACAAAAATCTGTTTCCAAGTTGCCCCCACCCTCAAATTAATAGCCGGTCACCTCGACTAGCTGCAACTCCTCCAGGCCTGCAACATCTTGGACTGTGGTATCTGTTTAACCAGTATGGTATGAGATTGTGGGGTTTCTGCTGTATCTGGGACTGGTACCAGTGTGGGTATTAATAATTATGTTTAACATCTGATTTATCAGCAGCTAGATAGCCAGGGAGCTGGGTGTCTTAAGTCGAATGGTAAAATGTGATTTATGTCTGCCTGTTAATATGTAGCCACCCAGCTGCAGGATTCACCAGCAAAAATCCAAACAATACCTGTACATTTTGTGAATACGATAGGATAACCTCTACTCCTCCTGTTTCTTCTACCTAGCTCCTATATCCCCCCAAAATAAATATCTTGCTGTTTGAAATCCTGTGCGAGCATATTATTGGAGAGAGTCTTTAATTCAAAATGTGGAAATGTGGGGAACTGTGTATTGGGGCATGTCTGGGGAAGGTAAGAAACAATTACTCACCTTAGTAATGTTGTTTCTTCTAATGGAGTCTTGCTGTATTCTGACATATGCAGTTAGGTCCTGCCTTTCAACTGCCCCAGAGAACAAAGAGTTAAACTTTCCATGGCCAGCATGGAATGTTCACTATGAGCTCGGTTGAAGCCCCTGTCTGCTGCTGTTTAAACTGCAACCGTCAGATCTTTTCGAGCAATACTCACTAGAAGTTCTGTGTGGAAACTGTAAAACTATTACTATCCAACTGGCAAATATATCTATATAAAAAGGTTTTTTGGTTTAAAAGGAAGACAAGTCAGGAAACCCAAAAACAAAACACAACCCCTTACCCAAACCAAAAGAGGGTGAAAAAAGGACACTCCTAGGGTGCCAATACTGCTCCTGCCCACCCACATCCCAAAATCTAGGTTCTGAGAGGGGAGGCGGGGGGGGGGGTCAGAATACAGCAAGACTCCATTAGAAGAAACAACATTACTAAGGTGAGTAATTTTTCTTCAAACAACATGAAGTCTTGCTGTATTCTGACATATGCAGACTACCACGCAGTACCTCCATGGAGGAGGGACAGAAACTACTTTGGAAACAGGCTCTGAAGTGAAGTACTGCTGTGCCAAACTGAGCATCACTCCTAGCCTGGACATCCAGAGAGTAATGCTTGGTGAAAGTATGGACTGTTTTCCAGGTGGCTGCTTGACAAATTTCTAAGAGAGGAACATCCCTGGCAGCAGCCAGGGAAGCAGCTGTACCTCTAGTGGAATGAGTCCTCAGGCCTGAGGGTGGAGTTCTACCCAGTTTCTCATAGCAGAATTGTATACAAGAAACAATCCACCTGGCAACAGATCTCTTAGTGGCAGGTTTTCCCTTACCAACTTCTCCATACGCAAGGAACTGGAGGGATTCAAACCTGTGACCCTTGGTACACTCTATGTAGTAGCTAAGGGCTCTTTTAACATCCAGGC
Organism: Neoceratodus forsteri; assembly: GCA_016271365.2. NCBI lineage: Eukaryota > Metazoa > Chordata > Ceratodontiformes > Ceratodontidae > Neoceratodus > Neoceratodus forsteri. Next base: position 1,047,494,901 of record CM028131.1, read on the forward strand.
TGTGTAGCTTCCTCTCTCCCGAGGAGGAATGGTCAGTGAAGAAAACAGGGAGAGATATAGACTGGTTGAGGTGGAAATCTGAAACCACTTTAGGTAAGAACTTTCTGTTAGTTCTAAGGACCACTTTATCTCTATGGAAAGAGATGAAATCAGATTCCACTGACAGGGCTTGCAATTCACTGACACGCCTGACAGAAGTAATGGCTACCAAAAACACAGTTTTCCAAGTCAAGTACTTAAGCTCTGCTGAGGACAAAGGCTCAAAGGGAGGTTGCATAAGCTGAGCAATGCAAACATTAAGGTCCCAAGCAGGAGCAGGATCCCTAAAGAGGGGGATTGGTGTGAAACAATCCCTTGAAAAACTTACAAATACAGGATGGGATGATAGAGAGGAAGGCCTGCCTACTGACAAGAAAGCAGAAACAACTGCCAAGTGTACTTTAAGGGTAGCTGGTCTGAGGCCTAGGCCATTAAGATGGACCATATAGTCCAGAACCATAGGCAATTCAGCAGAGTCTGGAGAAATATTCTTCTTAGAACACCAAATGCTGAATCTTTTCCATTTGGAGTTGTAAGTCTTCCTGGTGGAAGGCTTTCGAGAAGCCTTAAGGATATCCAGAACCTTTGGGAAAGATGCAGATCTGCAAACTAACTCTTCAAGAGCCATGCCTTGAGATTGAGAGACTGAAGATTCAGGTACCAAATCCTCCCCTGAGAGGATGTCAACAGGTTGTAATTCCTGGGAAGAGACAGGGTAAGGTGGACTGCTAGGGACAGCAACAGGGGATACCAGGGCTGTCTGGCTCAGTCTGGAGCAATCAGAATCACTTTGCATGGTTGTGACCTTATCTTGACTAACACTTTGAACAGGAGAAGAAAGGGGGGAAAAGCATACAGAAATTTCCCTTCCCAGTTCAGAATTAGAGCATCCAGGGGAACTGAGCCCAAGACTAGGGGTCTGCAACAAAAGAGAGGAAGTTGGTGATTGTCTGGGGCTGCAAAAAGATCCATCTCTGGTGTGCCCCATCTCGAGAAAATCACTTTCAAAACTAGAGGATCTAGGGCCCATTCGTGATGGCCCTGCAATATTCTGCTCAGTGCATCTGCTAGGACATTGTCCTTCCCTGGGAGGTGAACTGCTATCAGAGAGGTTTGCAGGGAATAGGCCAGGGACCACAGCTTCATTGCTTCTGAGCACAAGGCCGTAGACCGAGTTCCTCCTTGCTTGCTGATGTACCACATGGTGGTGGTGTTGTCTGTTCTGACCTGAACCACCTTGTTATGTACAGATTTGAAAAAAAGCTTGCAGTGCCAGAAACACTGCCCTGAGTTCCAAGAGACTGATGTGAAGCAGAGATTCCTGAGGTGACCACAGTCCTTGGGTGGTAAGATCCCCCAAATGGGCTCCCCTGCCTAGCAGGGAAGCATCTGTGGTGAGTATCACTGAATGAGACTGAGTGACAAATGGAATCCCTTGTCTCAAATTGTCCTTATCCTGCCACCATTGCAAGGCCTGGATTAGGGTACGAGTCACTGGGACTAATTTAGTAAGGGAATCCTTTCTTTGGGACCAAAAGGCTCTTAAGTGGAACTGAATGTCCCTCATCTGGAATCTTGCCCCTAGGACCACTGCTGTGGAAGCTGCCATGTGGCCCAGTAGCTGAAGGAAATGCCTTGCTGGTCGAGACACCTGAATAGTGAATGAAGAGGCCAGTTCCATAAGGGTCCTTGCCCTTTCCAGGGGAAGGAAGGCTCTTGCCTTTACTGTATCCAGTTCTGCACCTATGAAGGTGAGGAGATGTACGGGTTCGAGAACTGACTTTGGAAGGTTGAGAAGGAATCCTAAGGAAGTGAGCACTTGCTGGGTCACTTGCAAATCTGACTTGACTGGGTCTGGAGACTGACCTACTATGAGCCAATTGTCCAAGTATGGGAAGATGGAGATCTTTTTTCTCCTTAGGAAAGCAACAACTACTGCCAGGCACTTTGTGAAAACCCTTGGGGCTGATGTTAGGCCAAAGGGCATTGCTCTGAATTGATAGTGGCCTGAAGGCAACTCGAACCTGAGGTACTTTCTGTGGGAGCACCTGATGGGAATGTGAAAATAGGCATCTTTGAGGTCCAGGGAGGCTAGCCAGTCCCCTGGCCTTAGAGAGGGAAGGATAATTCCGAGTCACCATTTTGAACTTTGGCTTTAAAAGGTGTTTGTTCAGATATCTTAGGTCCAGGATGGGCCACCATTCTCCTGTCTTTTTGGGGGTTAGGAAGTACCTGGAGTACAATCCTTTGCCCTTGTGTAGGGTGGGAACCCTCTCTATAGCGCTGAGAGCTAGGAGAGAAGAAACTTCTGCCTCGAGGGCAAGGGTCTCTGAGAGATTTGCAGGTGGAAAGGATCTGGTTCTCATATTCGGAAATTTTTTGAAGTTGAGAACCAGTCCCTGGCTTACTACTTCCAGGACCCACTTGTCTGATGTAAGAGACTTCCAGTCCTGGACAAAGTAAGCCAGCCTGCCCCCTACTGGTATGGGAGAATTGGCCCGAGCAGACCCATCAGGGTGTCTGCTTGGCAGGGGCTTTAGGCTGAGGGGTGGATGCAGGCCTGATCACCCCCCCGTCTGCCTCTCCCTCTAAAGAACCCCCTCTGTGAAAAAGAAGAGGAGGCTTGAGCTTGGTAAAAAGGCCTTTGGAAAGGCCTGCCCCTGCCCTAGACTGCTGCCTTTGAGGAGTTGCCTGTCTTTCTTTGGCCTGAGCACTCCTGTAAGTGGTCCTGTACTCATCCATCTTTTTCATGTAGTTCTCTGTCTGCTCCCCAGAGAATTACCAATTACAGGAAAATCCATGGCCTTAGCCTGGGTATCCTGTGAGAGGCTAGTACATCTAAGCCAAGCCATCCTCCGAAGAGCCACAGATGTAGCCATGACTCTTGATGAAACATCATTGGAGTCCACAGCAGCATGAAACTGTACTTTCGATGCCTCAATCCCATCTGCAGCCACCTGCTCCAGCTCCTTGGCAAGCTGGTCAGGGGTCTGTTTAGCCAGAGCCAGCACAGTGTCCCACCTGGACTTCTGGTATCTAGCTGTATAGGCCATATAGTTAGTCTGCCTGAGTCCCAAAGATGCTTCCATGTATTGTTTCTTTGCCGTGGCATCAATCTTCCTGGAGTCCTTGTCTGGGGGGGTGTGATGCCAAGGGAATATTTGCCTCATCACAGGCAGCAGCCTGCACTACCCCAACATGGCTGCATTGCTGGAAAAGGAACTCCATGTCTGAGCCTGAGAGAGTGTACCTCTTGTCCATTCGTCTGTCCACAGGAGGTATAGAATTAGGAGACGTAAGAATTTTATGTGTCTGTTTCCCAAAGGATTTGTGGAGGGGAATAGACAGTCTTCTGGACTCTGGGATGTCCATCATCTCAATATAATCAGGCTCCTCCTGATCCTCTACTGCTTCCTCCACAGGAAGCTGGAGGGTCTCAGCCACTTTTTTGTAAAACATATACTGAGAAGGAGACTCAGAAAGCCTAGAAGGAGAAACACCTGAAGGTCTGTCTGGGAAGATGTCTGGGTCAGTAGGCACATCCAGACTTTCATAATCACCATAATCATCCTCATACTCTCCCTCCTCCTCCTCCTCCGGTTCATAAAATTCTTCCAAAGTATAATCCGGAACCGGGGGAACTGACTGAACTGAGCCCCTGCCAGATGGTGCCAGTTCAGTCGGAACCGAACTAAGCGATTGCACTAACCTTATCACCTTGGCTATCTCATCAGCGGTCAGAGAATGAATTTCTGGGTCCGAACCGATGATTTATCTTTTCTCTTTCTTTTCACCGGAACCGACTCCTCAGAATCGGCTCTCCTTTTGCCCTAAGAAGTATCGCCCTGGTCAGAGGGCACTCCTTCTGGTTCGGTTGAAACCGAACCGGGCTGGCCATCCGGGTCAGCGGACTTCTCGGCCTCCTTTCCCCTCAGTCTACCTAATCTCTTTCCAGGGTAGATTTGGGAAAATTTTGCAAATTTGGCAGTCTGAATCGAGGTGGTCAAACCCCAGACAATAAACACATGTGGTGTGGGGATCAGCCTTGGCAAAGACTTCCCCACACACACTGCAGTGTTGAAACCCAGTGGGCCGGTTTTTTTTGTTGGGTTTCTCAGACATGGCCAATCCTATCTAAAACGTACCCTTTTTTCGGCAATCCACCAGGCAAAACTCCCCTATCAGTTCCTGACCGTGTCATGGGTCTTGGAAAACGTAATAAAATCATTTTTTTAGAACCGATATGGACCGTTACACACTCTAAATTAAGCACAAGCTTTTTTTTTCTTTTAACCTCAAACTGATCGGTTCAGCTGAACCGATCCACAATTTACAAGTCCACAGAAACAAAACAAAACCTATCTAGTACTCACGGTACCACAGACGGAGACTTGAACCGACTAGCGGTAACAGCAATTCGTAGAAACCGACACTTCAACTGACATTTCAAACCGAGCAGCAGGAGAAATCTCGGAGCGACTGTTCAGTGAGGCGGAGTAAAGAATCTGACGGTTGCAGTTTAAACAACAGCAGACAGGGTCTTCCACTGAGTTCATGGTGAACATTCCATGTTGGCCATGAAAAGTTTAACTCTTTGTTCTCCAGGGCAGTTGAAAGGCAGGACCTAACTGCATATGTCAGAATACAGCAAGACTTCATGTTGTTTGAAATGGTCACTGTGGGTGGTGTAGCAGCCGGGCTCACCCAGCACCATCTCACCCACATAAAGCACCCTGAGTGGAGGCACTGCTAAAGGTTTTAAAAATATTATGAGTTAGCAAACCCAACCCCTCAGTCTATGTCCAGGGTAGTGCTGCAGGGGTGTAACACTGGTGTGGCGCCACCCAGGGGTTACACAATGCATGATATAATCCATCTACCAATTGTCTGCTTGGCTGCAGGTCTGCCAGGTGCGGCTTCAGCGTAGGTGACAAACAGCTGGCGAACCTCTCCCCAAACTTCAGCCATCCGCTCCTTATAATAAGAGCGCACTCATCTCAGGTCCAAAGTATGAAGCCTGTACTCAGCCTCCAAGGTGTAATTGGGGTAGTACATCGGCAGAATCAATACCTGGTTAAGATGAAACTCTGACACCACCTTCGGAAGGAATTTCGGGTAGGGGCACAGGACAACCTTGTCCTTGTGGAAGACCAGGTAAGAAGACTCAACAGAGCGCATCTGTAGCTCCCCAGTCCTTCTGCCTGATGTGACAGCCACCAAGAAGGCAGTCTTCCATGACAGATGTGACATCTCACACCTGTGCATCGGTTCAAATGGCTTGCCCATGGGCTTTGCCAGTACCAGCAGAAGATCCAACGGTGGTGGTGGTTCACGCACTGGAGAGGAAATATGGTCAAGGCCTTTAAAGAAGCGCTAGACCACCTTCTCCTGTGCCTTTTGTTGACCGGCCCATGTCCGGTAAGCAGAGATGGCTGCCAGGTGGACCTTAAGGGTCATAGACTGAAGACCCCCTTTGGATAGGGACCAAGGTAGTCGAGGATGCTAGCTACCGGATAGGACAAAGGGTCCAGGTCCTGGCCGTGGCACCAAATGGAAAATCTTTTCCATTTGAAGGCACAGCACCTCCCGGTTGACTCCTTCCTAGATGCCTCCATAATGGTGAGTACATCCTCGGAGAGACCAAAAGCCTGGAACTCCAGCCGCTCAGGAACCAGGCTGTTAGGTGCAGGGATAGAAGGTCTGGATGGAATACCTTCCCCTAATTGACTGATATCAGGTCCGGGCGTATGGGAAGACGCCTTGGAGACCTGGAGCTCAGGCTGAGGAGATCTGGATACCAGAACTGGCAAGGACAGACTGGGGCTACCAGGATCACCTATGCCTTGTCCCTCCTGACCTTGAGGATCACCTTGTGAACTTAAGGAAATGGAGGGAAGGCACAGAAGAGGCCTGGGGTCCATGGCCTCAAGAAGGCATCCCCCTGCAGCGAGCCCTGCTGAGGAGGGCGGGCATGAAACAGCCTCAGCTTTGCGTTCTCCCTGAAGGCAAACAGATCCACCTGAGGTTTGCTCCAGTGGAAGAACAGGCTGTGTACTACCTCTGGATGGAAAGATCACTCGTGAGATGCCTCACCCACATGGCTGAGAGCATCCGCCAGTTGAGCTGAGGCTCCTACCACATGGATAGCTAGGAGATCTGCCTCCAGTCAGCTCACAAGAGTCCAGATGTGGAGCGCTTCCCTACACAGAGGCTGGGAGTGCATGCCACCCAGCTTGTTGTGATAGTACATAGTTGTGGTATTGTCCGTCTGGACTTGCACCACCTGACCCCAAAGGAGCAGAGCGAATGCAGACAGTGCTAGCCGGACTGCTCTGAACTGCAGTAGGTTGACAGGACATCAGGATTCTTTGGGGGTACAGAGCTCATGGACTCTGATTCCCCATGTGGGCACCCCAGCCCGTAAGAGAGGTATCGGTCGTAAGAACGACCGTCGGCTCGGGACGGACAAACGGAATCCCTTCCTGCAAGTGTGCCAAGACAGTCCACCATTGGAGAGTGTCCCACATCTTCTGAGTCACAGTGACCAGCTGGTCGAAGTGACCATGTCGCTGAGTCCACTGGCTGGCCAGCTCCCATTGAAGGGGGCGAATATGCCACCAGGCCTATCGGACCACAGTGGTGCAGGCCGCCATTTATCCAGAAGGGAAAATAAGTCCCAGTCAGGGCGCAAGTGCCCAGCCAGAAATGACTGAGCAAAGGAGGAGAGAAACTCCGCCCTGTCCATCGGGAGCCTGGCTCTGGCTCAGCAAGAGTCAAGCTCTGCCCTGATGAAGCAGATCACCTGTGAAGGTACGAGTTCCGACTTGGTCTCATTTACCAGGAGACAAAGTTCAATGCAGGTCTGAAGGGCCAGATCCCTGGACTTCACCTTCTGTCTGAAGGAACCTGCTATGAGCTAGTCATCGAGATGGGGTACACTCTGACACCTCAACGCTGAAGATGGGCAGCCACCACTGCAATGCATTTGGTGAAGACCCGGGGGTGGCAGATGACAGGCCAAATGGCATGGCTCGGAACTCAAAGAGGGCTCCCTCTGCTTGAAAATGGAGGAATCTGCGGTGAGACGGATGGACCGGGATGTGAAAGAACACATCCAGGAGATCCAGAGAGCAAAACCACATGTTTTGTTCAAGAGATGGTATAATCTAAGACAGAGTTAACATCCTGAATGTGCGGAACCTGAGAAATTGGTTCAGGTCGTGTAGCTCTAGAATGGGGCACCAGACCCCTGTCCATTTTGGGACCAGAAAACACCTGGAAATGAACCCAGGGTTGACAGGGGGATCTGCGACTCTGGTCACTACTTCCTTGTGGAGGAGTTGGGCGATGTCATCTCGGCGAGCCGACTGAGTGCACGACACCATATCCTCCCGTGGGGCGCGGGCTCGGCTTGGTGGGTACTGCTCAAATTCCAGAGGCAGCCCTTGGCAGACCACTTCCAGAACCCACCTGTCCATTGTAACAGTGGATCAGGTGGAAAGAAAGTGGTGGAGCCAGCCCTCCACGGGAGGACCCAGAGCTGGTGTGATGGGTATGGGGTTGGCCACCCCCATCCCGTCACTGTGCAGGCTTGGAGGAGGAGGATCCGGTTTGGGGACCACCAGGACCATTTCCTCCAGGATTACAGGCCTCCAGGGGCCCTGACTTCGGCCGAGGGTGCCAAGGTTGAGCCTGCTGCTGTTGTTGCCCCGACTGGAAATGGGACTGCTTTGCCACGGTGGCAGAAGGCCGAAAAGGCTTTCTTTACTGCTTTTTGGAACCCTGGGGTTCCTTCTGAGCAGAAGTCACAGAGTCCAAGGTGGAACTGGACTTCTCTATGCACTGGAGTTAACCATCCACTCCTGGACCGAAGAGGTCGATACCCAGCAAAGGGGTGTCCGTTAAGTTGTGCCGAGTGTCCGCCGTGAAGGTGGAAACCCTCAGCCAGGCCCTGTGGTGCATGGCAACCGCTGCTGCCATTGAGCAGGCTCAAGGGTCCCCGAGGTCCAGAGCCATCTGGAGTTGGTGCTTTGCAACCGCCCTGCCCTGGTCATGGACCCATTTGACCATGGCCTGGAGGTCTGCGGGGAGGTGAGGAAGAACCTCATCAAGAGAGCCCAGAACGGCATGAGAAAAATGTGCCATGACGACGACCGAGCCTGCCTGACGAAGGCCTAGCGAAGAGGCGGCATAGACTTTCTGGGCCAAATGGTCCAGTTTCTTGGACTCTTTGTCCAGGGGTCTATCAGTGTCTCCTGAATTATCCAAGTGCCTTAACACAGATTCAGTCACCAATTCCTCGGCTGAGGGGTGCTTTATGAATCCTGAAAGGGAACCAATGGGTATCGCACACTTGCGGGCCATTCGAGCGAAGGGCGTGGTGCAGGAGGCAGGGTGCTGCCACTGCTCCAAAGCTGGACCAACAATGGCCTCGGCCACTGGGAAGGCCTCTGTCAGTGAAACCCCTCATTTGAGGATATCAGTGAGGAGGTATTCGACCCATTTCTGAACAGGTTCTAAGGGCATCCCCGTGGATTCGGAGATGAGATGGAGGATGCCCATGAAGGAAGTAGGGCCTTCCTTTGTCGAAAGACTCCCAATGGATTCCTTGTTCAGGGGCGAGAATGTAGGTCAGAGTCCTCGGACTCCAAAGAGAGTGGCCAGCCACCAGTCACCCTTCACCTGCCTTGGACGGTTGGGAGTGAGGGTGATGGATAGCCTAAACGGGAGGTCCGGAATGGGCCGAGACTCCCTAGGAGGAGCCCCCGAAGAAGGCTGCTTAGGTGGCAACTCCACCACAATAGATGGAGAGGCCGGTTTCGACCAAGCAGGAATGGTCTTGATTGGCCCCACAGGTGGAGGAATGATACGGACCGGCTCCTAAGGAGTCTACATCAGCCTAGAGAGTGACAGCCAAGTAATGGCCAGGGTGGAAGCTGAAGCCAACTTCTAGCTAGACATAATGAGCTGCTGCCACATCAAATCCTTGTGGCGTCGATGCAGTTTTTGTCGAAGCCTCTCCTTATCTGAGGAAGAGTGGTGGTGGCGCTGCTTTTGACATTATGCGCCCGCCTGTCGTCAAGAGACCAGAGACCTCACTTGGACAGCTGGGGGACCAATGGGTTAGTTTGGAAGAAGCCAGGGAGAATAGTGGCTCTTCCTGGTCAGGGACCTGGACCACAAGGAGTTTCCCAGCGGGCTGGATCTCCTCCTCGGTGGGAGCAGGCAGGACCGGGGTCCTGAATAAGAAGTTGTTGGCCTTATCGAGTGATGACTGGTCAACGGAGTCAAGAATAATCTTTTTTTTTTTTAAACTTTATTTTATTTTCCAATATACTTAGAGTATAGCATATTTTACATTTCATTGTATGAACATCCAGCTTTAAAAGAGTATAAATAAAACTTTGTTTACTTTACATTATGCTAATTTCAAGTTTATCACCTCAAAAAATCAGCTTCTTAGACTTAAAAAAGTTAACTATTAAATCTTAAAAAATTAACAAACACTTAAAACCTTAACTTTTAAACTCTAGAGCTGCCAACCCTTGCCAAAGCCTCTCTACTATTCATTACTTATTCTCATTGATAACAATCCCTTTTCTACCACTCATTCAATTCCTAGCTAGTAAATACACTCAGTTTTCTTAATTTCTAGGATATCTCTGATTCTAACCTTATACTTTATTAGTTAATTCCTTGCTTTCTCTCTCATCCATTTCATCTTCCGTTGATCGTAGTGGGTTCAATCTGACTTAAGCCTGGGTTTTATTCCCTGTTGTTCATCTTTGTCCCACTCCTTACATTGTGTTCCTCCTCTCATAATGAAAAACTGTTAATTTTATTCTATTTTATGTTTGTAGCATATAGCTCCTATCTGGTCCACCTGTTAATAAATTGAGCCTGTCGGTGTTGGATTGCATAAGTTAGTCTCTCCATTTCCTGAATTACTGTAACTATTTTAATCCATTCTTTTACTGTTGGTGTAGTTGTCTGCAACCAGTGTTTTGTAATCACCTTTAATGCGCTGCACGGAGTGTACGCCAGAGGTATTTAACCTCTTTACCTTTTAAAAGCTCCGGTTCAATTCCCAATATCATATGTACTGGACCTAGTTCGTCCACCCCTCCAAAGATGGCTTTTAAATGCCCGATAATTTCTTCCCAGTAAACATGTATTTCAGGACATTGCCATAATATGTGGAGGTGTCCTGCCAGAGTCTCCCCACATCCCCTCCAACAGCTAGAATTACTACCCCTCTTGAATTTAGCCTGGGTTTTAGGGACCAAGAAGTATAGACTCCTAGCCTTCTATACAAATTCCCTCCATGTTGGGGATGAGGTAGTATTCCATAATAGACCCCAGCTTTTTGCCCATAGAGCTTCCTCTATTTTTTTTTCTCCAATCTCTTCTTCCCACCTTGTTTTAATGTTGAGTGTGTTGTGGCTCTGATCCGCTATTAAATTGTTACATAGCATGGTAATCGCACCTCTACCAGAGGGGGAGGACCACATTTTTCAAATGGCGGGGAGATGTTGATTCCTTCCCACCTTTAGGTTATTTAAATTGGCATGAATCCAGTTACTAATCTGGTAATATTTAAATCTGTCCTTTGGTTTCAAATCAAACCGTTCTACAGCTGCCTCAAAGGAAACAGGGGCCCTTCCCTGTAGTACCTGCCAAGGTGAGTGGAATCCTTTATGCTTGATTTCTAAACCATTGGTCCTGGGATGCTGGAGTAAATTGTTCGTCTCAGGCCCACCACTTGCATTTCCACATGTGTTGTGCTGTTCCCCCTTTGTTAGTACCCCTTTTCCATCCCTTCAGCATTGCCAAGACCCCTTTTGAGAGTTTCCCATTAGTTAACTGCTGCAGGCAACAGTTATAAAGTATTGCTTGCAGAGGAGGATCATGTATTTGTTGTAGTTCCATCGACTTCCAGTGTGAGGCATAGTGGGGGTGCTGCTACATCAACTCGATTTTCATCTGCGCAGCCGTCCAATATCTTGGAAGGTATGGGACTGCTAAACCACCTGTTCCTTTTGACAAGTATAGTACAGTCCTAGCAACCCTTGGTCTATCCGCACCCCACACAAATGCCATCATTTGCCTTTGCCAACATAAGAGAGTTTTTTGTGGGACAATACAGGGTACATTCTGGAACAAATACAGGAGGCAGGGGAGTATATTCATTTTTGTCGATTGGACTCGTGAGTGCATAGGCAAGGGTAAAAGAGCCCATCTCCTATAATCTTGTGTTATCTCATGTATTAAGCTGGGGTAATTGTCCTGAAAAAGGGTTGATGGGTTCGTTCCCAAAAATACACCTAAATATTTTATCTAACCCCCACTTCATCAGGATTCTCCTCTGAATATCGGGAAGTGCTTGATAAGAAAAAGTCAAAACTTCCGTCTTAGCCGTGTTTAGGGAGTATCCAGATATTTCAGTAAATTGTTGAATCTGTTTGAGAACCTCTGGAAAAGATAGGTTGGGATCACCCAGAAACAATAAGTTCATCATCGGCGTAAAGGCCTAATTTATGTTCATGCCCCCATCTCTATTCCCTGTATGGCTGGGTTCTGGCAGATTGCCTGTGCCAACGGTTCCACGAAAATAGCAAAGAGGAGGGGAGACAGGGGGCAACCCTGTCTCATCTCCCTCTCTAACTCAAATGACCCCCCTATATGACCATTCACCCTTACACAGCCCTGAGGTGTGGCATAAAGTCTAGCTATTAGGTTGCAGAAACCTTGCAGGAAGCCAAAGCCCACCAGGGACGCCTGTAGGAAAGGCCACAACACTGTCAAAAGCTTTTTCTGCATCTAAGCTCATGACCAGTGCTGCCTCCCTCGTCACCTTCACATGCTCAAGGATGTTTACAGCTCAGCAGATGCCATCCTGTGCCTGTCTGCCCGGGATGAAGCCCGTTTGGTCAGCATGGATAAGCCAGGGGATGATATCCTGAAGTCGCCTGGTCAAGATCCCAGCCATGATTTTATAGTCATTGTTTAAGATGGAGATTGGCCTATATGAGGTACATAGTAGTGGGTCCCTGGTGGGCTTAGGCAACACCACGATCACCGCATAATTCCATGATTGGGGGGACTACGCCACCCTCAGTCATAAGTGAATTATAAACTCTATTTAAGACAGGGGTGATCCGATTCCTAAAGAGCTTATAAAACTCAGCTTGGTACCCATCCATTCCAGGACACTTTCTTGTTTTAATTCTAGCTATCTTGGCTATGATTTTGGAACCCCTTATCGGTGCAGTTAGACAGTTAGCCTCGTCTTTCCTCATTTGAGGCAGATGGAGCTTCTCTAAAAATTGTTCTAGTTTATCTGTCTCCGGCACAGGGCCCATTCTATAGAGCTCCCTACAGTAGTCTGTGAAGGTGTTTGCCATATCTACTGTATTTACCAGCTGTTGCCTAGTAAGTTGGTGCTTAATCCTACTAATAGTAGCATTGGCCTTTCGTTGCCTTAAACTACTGGCTAGTAGCCTTGAGGCCCTGGGGCCCCCCTCATAATATTTCTGCTTTATATACAACATATTTTGTTCTATCCTGTAGTCTAGTAAGGTGTTTAGAGTACGCTGTTGTACCTGAACTTCTTTCTCTTTAGTTGCATCATATTTATCTTTTAAGGATTGCTCCAGTTCCCTTATCCGCGTTTGTAGATTTGCCCTTTGAGTCTCTCTGTCCCTTTTATGTCTGGCAGCCTTTGTTATCAATTTTTCCCATACCACTGCTTTTATTGTGTCCCAAAGAATGGATGGGGAGACCTCTAAAGTGTCATTTGTATCAAGTGCTTCTTTAATCATTTCTCGGACTTGTTCCTGGTATTCCTTTCCCTGAATAAGGGATAAGTTAAGACGCCACAAGGTCTTTTTCTTACTTTGTCCCAGATGCAACTGCATCCACAGAGGGGCATGATCAGAAAGGTAAATTTACCCTATTTCTATATTTTGTATTTGAAAAACAGTTTCCCTGGGGACAAAGAAGTAATCTATTCTAGAGTGTACCTTGTGCGAAGAGGAGAAAGAAGTATAGTCCCTTTTTTGGCCATGGTGAGCTCTCCACGCATCTATGTAACCTACCTCAGATATTAACTTACTAACCTTTAAGGCCACTCTCCTATCTGACCTCTTAACTCTAGAAGTGGAGTCAAGATGATCATTCAATGCGAGGTTCAAATCCTCTCCCATGATCAATGACCCCTCCGCTCATGCTATAAGTCTCATATACATTCGCCTGTGAAAACTATAGTCTGAACTAGGGGGAGCATAAAACAAGGCAATTGTGATAAATTCACCATTATAGATACCCTTCAAGGCTGCAAGACAGCCTTCTGCATCTACCAGGGTATCCCTAACTTCAAAAGGAACCTTCCCCATCACCAGGACCACCACACCCCTATGGCGGCCCCCTCTATAGGAGGATGAAACCACCTTTGCGAATCCAAAATGTATTTAATTTCTTATGCTCTTGCGGTGAAAGGTGCGACTCCTGAAGCATACAGAAGCCCGCCTTTCTTTTTTTAATATAGGAGATGATTTAACTTCTTTTAACAGGGTTCGTTAGCCCATTAACATTAAAGGAAAAGAAAATTGGTACTTATCTTAGCCATTTTTGTTTAATGTATTGGCCTTCTTTTTCCCCCTTCTCCTATCCCACATTTTAAAGAGAGTGGCCCTTTAATACAGGTAGCGATGGCAGTAAGGCAGGCATCAGCAATGTGCAGTACAACTATAAAACGTTGAACTGTATTTGCATTAACAATAAATAATCTATAACCAAACAGTTTTGAAATGAGCTGGGAACATCACCACCTTCCGACTTTGGCTTCCAAGGTAGGAGGCCTAGACACTGTGGGCCTCTTTGCCAGTCCTTATACAGGAGTGGGCATGGGGGGGGGGGACAATTCCCTCTCTAGAGGGTCCTCCTTCTCGAGTTCACACAAGTACTGTGGAGCTTGATACAAAAATAGCAACGGACCAGGGCAATCCTGAGAACACACTGTAAAACTATCGGAATTAACTTTCACCCTATATCACTCCTCTGACCTGCTGTACTTGTATATCTGGACTCCCATGTGAAAGATAGTTCTGCAGAGGAGAGGACATTGTCTCCCCCAGTCACCATTACCCCTGGGAGCCCTTGCTTTTTCCAGCCTCAGTAGTCTTAATGTGTATTTCCCTTCCCCCAATTGGTCCCCGCTTCAATAGTACAGTACCCCCTATCGTGCTCTGTGTTCTTAATCAATGCGTTCTGAATCAATGCAGAAAGAAACTCAGTGTTTCTGTGCCCAGCAGAGTGTGTCCCATCAATCCCCCCAACATAAACGGACATTTATCCCCTCATATCAAATGCCTTCAATCCATAGGTTCAACCCATTCCATAATTACCATATTACATGCTTATGCAGTGTTCTAGTTCTTCTTTCTGTAATAAGAAGAAAAATGGCATGCCCCTCGGACAGTATGAGGGAGAACTGTCAATTAGCTGCAGGATGCAACAATGGGGTAATGAAGCTTGTAGGGATAACCTGTGCCGCATCCCCCCCGCCACCAAAGAAAGTCCCAATGTCTCGGGGAGCGTTTCTCCTTAAATAGAAGGCTGTATGGCACATCCAACACCAGAAGACACGCAGGGACACCGGGGATCATTGTAAATTATAACCAGAAGGCCATTACTTACGGGCTGCTCAGTCCTCTCCCAAATCAGTAAGGTTGCTTTCCACTACTCCTGGTAACTTCTTTATTAGATCATGTAGCAGGGACGCTGAATGAGATGTGCCTTGGTATGGAGATCTTCTGGCCTTCCTTGATGTGCTTAACTGCCATCCGTTGTTTGGCTCTCTCCATCTCTGCTGTGCTTGTGGCCGAAGTTCTGGTGTGGATAGGCCGTGCTTCAACAGAGCTGCTCTGGCATCTTGAGGTGAGTCATATAATTCTGGGCCTTCAGCCCAGTGGATCCTGAGATGAGCAGGATATGGCGTCTGGATATTTATGTGTTGTTCTTTTAGAGCTTTTACCAGGGGGCCATACATCAACCAATGGCGTTGGATCACCATAGGATAATCTTGGTCAAAAAACAGCCGGGAATCCAAATATTTAATTTCTTTTTTCTGCCAGACCCACCTTATGAGGTCTTCTTTAGTGCGGTAGCTGCTAAATTTTATAATGATGGAACGTGGGTGGGCTGTTGCTTCCTTCAGTTTCGGCATTAAGGCCCTGTGTGCTCTCTCATCCACATTTCATACATGGGAGGAAGGTCCAGCACATCTTTAAGCAGATCCGCCATAAAATCTATCATCGCTCCAGTTTTGGCTCCCTCCTTTAAGCCATATACCCTCAAGTTATCACGACGGGCTCGGCTTTCTAAGTCAACACATTTTTCTTCTAGATCCATTGTGTGGTAACAGAGAGCCTGCACCATTCTTCCCAGATACAGCAGGCCATTCTCTGCTTGCGAAACTCGGTCTTCAGTCTCCTGTACCCGGCGCTCTACCTGGGTTAATTTTTGAGTTAGGTTACCGAATTCAGCCTGTTTCTCGCCTCTCATTTCTTTCAACTCTTTGAGGATCAGATCAAATCGGTGCCTGGAGAGTCTATCTGTTTCTTCATCTGTGTCATATGCTATATTACTCTCAGCCACTCGGTTCTGTGTCGCCATGCAGGCGGGGGGGAGACACTGCGATTTCCCGCAAACTCCTTATCTCCTTTAGGTTGATGCGACCGAGATCTGGAATTTTTGTCCTTTTGTGTACCCCCTCCTGACATTTTGTTCACTTTTAATGTTTGGTTCATTATAACCTGAGGGTTTTATAGCAGGTCGTTGTCGGAGCTCTCTCTCTAGCTTCTGCCCTGAGCCGTGGCGGAACCGGAATTCATCAAGAATAATCTTGACCAGGTCGTCATCTCGCATCTTAGCTGGCTGGCCTGACAGGGGTACTGAGAAGCCAGCGGGCCAAGGCCACAACCTCGAACAGAGTCAAGACAGAAGATTCCTGGGACTGAGATCTCTCATGGTCCCAAGAACATTGTCGGCAAGATGATCCTTCTTTGTGCTCTTGTCCTTCTTATGGGACTGAGAGACTTGCACGCCTGAAGGGGCCCTCTCCCTTGGTAGGGAGAGACTGACATCTCCCAAAAGGAGCCTCAGAAGGTGGAGCCCAGATTGAGTGGGACGAAGATTGACATAAAAGAGGACCGATCAGCAGCCCAAGCCGCCTCCTCTTCAAAGGCCTTCATCTGTTCCAGCTGCTCAATAAACCCCGCCGCTGTGGAGACTGCCAAAGGGCTTCCTTGGATTTCACCGGCAGGTTCTGTTTCTTCAGTCTGCCCAATTGCAGTAGTGCGAGACAGTCATCCAAAACATTTGGATGAAATGCACGACGCATTTCGCATGCCTGGGTAGCCTGATCGTGACCCAGGCAATAAACACGCCATTAAGCAGCAGTATAATTAGCCCCATTTAATACAGGTAAAACTGCACCGTTGCTAACAAATATCAGCTCATGTTTGAGAGTGCTTAAAGGTTATTTGAATAATAATAGGACACATGTACCTCTCTCAATAGAATGTTTTGAGAAATGGGAACACTGAATTGTCCACAAGTTTAAAAGCAAGCTGTTCTTTAAAAAGAAACACCAGAGGTGAGCAGGCCATTTTAATCAATGTTAAAGCAACACACAAGAAAAAATTACTCACCTTAGTAATTATATTTCTTCTAATGGAGTCTTGCTGTATTCTGACAATTGCAGTGATTCCCAACCTTTGAACTGCCCCAGAGAACTAAGGGTTAACTTTCCACGCAGGGCATGGAACGCTGAGCTCGAGCTCGGTTGAAGTCTCTGTCTGGAGTGTTTTGAACTCAAACCATCAGATTCTTACGAGCCCAACTAAACTAAAAATTCTATGTGGAAATTGTAAAAATTCTACTAGCCAACTGGCTGAAAAGTTTTGGATTCCCAAGAAAGACTCAAGTCAGGAAACCCAAAAACTAAACCCAATGTACTCATAAATAACAATAATAAATAAGCACCCAAACAAAAAGGGAGGAGGGTGCAAGCAAATACACCCCTGGGGTGCAACACTGCACCTGCCCACCCACTTCCCAAAAACAGGTTCTGAGAGGGAAGGCAGGGAGGGAGGTCAGAATACAGCAAGACTCCATTAGAAGAAACATAATTACTAAGGTGAGTAATTTTTTCTTCAAACAACATGAAGTCTTGCTGTATTCTGACAATTGCAGACTACCAAGCAGTACCTCCAAGGAGGAGGGACAGAACCTACTTTGGGAATAGGCTCTGAAGTATTGCTGTGCCAAACCGAGCATCACTCCTAGCCTGGATATCCAAAGAGTAATGCTTGGTACAGGTATGGACTGTTTTCCAGCTGGCTGCTTGACAAATTTCTAGGAGAGGGATATCCCTGGCCACAGCCAGGGAAGCAGCTGTACCTCTTGTGGAATGAGCCCTCAGGCCTGAGGGTGGAGTTTTTCCCAGTTTTTCATAGCAGAATGGTATACAAGACACAATCCACCTGCTGGGTTACCGCTCGCGGTGCCAGCGGCCCGGTTCAGGAACGGACTCGGGCAGCTGGAGAGCCGGCGAGGGAAGGAGGATGAGCGCCGAAGGCTGCCTCCCTCCTCCGGGTGGGTGGGGTGGGATGCAGTCTCGCTGCTATACCGCCACCTGGGTGACCACAGGTGGAGGTGCAGCGAAGGCAGCTTGCAAATAAGGGTGGGGAGGCACCTGCTGGAAGCTGGAGCAACAAGTGCGTCATGACGTGCTTTGCCCCTAGACTTCCCTAGCATGTGGGCGCCTCGAGGGCTGGGACCAGAAAAACGGAAATACCCTGTCCCAGGTTCCTGTAGACGGGACCCGGTCATCCTGAGAAAACCCATAACTGGGCTCTTGAGATGGGGCCAGCTGACCTCCTGACACATACTTGAGGTGTGAGAGAGGGTAAGGGGAGACCCTCTCCTCCCTGCCCGGGGGGTAAACCACAGCAGGATGGGGGTAGGCAGCTGGTTTTCGGAATGGAGGTACCCGGGGCAGGACTACAGGAGCACGCACAACCTTGAGATCCCTGAAGAGAGGTTCCTGGAGCAGTGAGAAGGGGGCACAGAAAATTGTAAGTATAAAAAAAAAAAAAAGACAATCCACCTGGCAATAGATCTTTTGGTAGCAGGTTTGCCCTTTCCCACTTCTCCATAAGTGAGGAACAACTGGAGGGAGTCAAACCTGTGACCCTTGGTATGCTCTATGTAGTAACTAAGGGCTCTTTTGACATCTAAACTGTGTAGCCTCCTCTCTCCTGAGGAACAATGTTCAGTGAAGAAAACAGGAGAGAGAGCAGACTGGTTTAAATGGAAGTCTGAAACCACTTTGGGCAAGAACCTTCTATTGGTTCTAAGGACCACTTTATCCCTATGAAAGGAGATAAAATCAGGTTCCACTGACAGGGCTTGCACACTGACTCGCCTGGCAGAGGTAATAGCTACCAAGAACACAGTTTTCCAAGTCAAGTACTTAAGCTCTGCTGAAGACATAGGCTCAAAGGGGTTGATAAGCTGAGCAAGTGCAAACATTTCAAATCCCAGGCAGGGGCAGGGTCTCTAAAGGGGATTAGTGTGAAACAATCCTTTAAAAATTTACAGAGCACAGGATGGGATGATAGTGAGGAAGGCTTCCCCACAGACAAAAATGCAGAAACAGCTGACAAGTGTACCTTGAGAGTAGCTGGTCTGAGGCCTAGGCCATTAAGATGGACCATATAATCCAGAACCGTAGGCAATTCAGCAGTGTCCGGAGAAATATTCTTCTTAGAGCACCAAATGCTGAATCTTTTCCATTTGTAGTTGTAAGTCTTTCTGGTGGAGGGCTTGTGAGAAGCCTTGAGGATGTCCAGAACCCCTTGGGAAAGATGCAGATCTGCAAACTTTAACTCTTCAAGAGCCATGCCTTGAGATTGAGACTGAAGATTGGGGTACCAAATCCTCCCCTGAGAGGATGTTAACAGGTTGTAATTCCTGGGAATAGACAGGGGGAGATGGACTGCTAGGGACAGCAACAGGGGGTACCAGGGCTGTCTGGACCAATCTGGAGCAACCAGAATCACCTTGCAAGTTTGAGACCTTATTTTGACTAAAACTTTGAACAGGAATGAGAAGGGGGGAAAGGCATACAGAAACTTTCCTTCCCAATTCAGAATCAGGGTGTCCAGGGGGACTGAGCCAAAGACTGGAGGTCTGCAACAAAAGAGAGGGAGTTGGTGATTGTCTGGGGCTGCAAAGAGATCTATCTCAGGAGTGCCCCACCTTGAAAAAATCAATTTCAACACCTGAGGGTCCAGGGACCATTCGTGATGGCCCTGAGAAATCCTGCTCAGTGCATCCGCTAGCTAACTTTGTCCTTGCCTGGAAGGTGAACTGCTACAAGAGAGGCTTGCAGGGAATAAGGCCAGGGACCACATTTCATGGCTTCTGTGCACAAGGCTGTGGACCAAGTGCCTCCCTGCTTGTTGATGCACCACATGGTGGTAGTGTTGTCTGTCTGACTTGAACCACTTTGTTCTAGAACTGACTGTGAGAACGCTTTTAGAGCTAGAAAACTGCCCTGAGCTCTAGAAGACTGATGTGGAGAAGGATTCTGGGACCACAGGCCCTGGGCAGTAAGGACCCCAGTTGGGCTCCCCGGCCCAGAAGAGAAGCATCCATAGCAAGGACCACTGAACAAGGCTGAGCAACAAAAGGAACACCTTGCCTTAAATTGTCCTGATCCTGCCACCACTGGAGGGCCTGGATCAAGGTCAGAGTCACTGGAATCAGTTTGGTAAAGGAGTCCTTTCTCTGAGACCAGAAAGCTCTCAGGTGGAACTGAATATCCCTCATCTGGAATCTTGCCCCTTGGACCACTGCTGTTGAAGCTGCCATGTGGCCCAAGAGCTGGAGGAAATGCCTTGCTGGTCGAGATACCTGAAGGAAGAAGCTAGTTCCATAAGAGCCCTTGCCCTTTCTAAAGGAAGAAAGGCTCTTGCTCTGAGTGTGTCCAGTTCTGCACCTATAAAGGTAAGGAGCTGGACTGCTTCGAGAACTGACTTGGGAAGGTTGAGAAAAAATCCTAGGGAAGTGAGCACTTGCTGGGTCACTTGTAGGTGAGACTTGACTTGGTCTGGAGATTGACCCACTAATAGCCAATCATCCAGATAAGGAAATATGGAAATATTTTGCCTTCTTAGAAAGGCAACTACTACTGCCAGGCACTTTGTGAAAACCCTTGGGGCTGAGGTTAGGCCAAAGGGCATTGCTCTGAACTGATAGTGGCCCGAGGACAACTCGAACCTGAAGTGCTTTCTGAGGGAGCACCTGATGGGAATGTGAAAGTAGGCATCTTTGAGGTCCAGGGAGGCTAGCCAGTCCCCTGGCCTTAGAGAGGGAAGGATTATTCCCAGAGTTATCATCTTGATCTTTGGTTTTAAAAGATGTTTGTTCAGATATCTTAGGTCCAGGATGGGTCGCCACTCCCCTGTCTTTTTGGGGGTCAGAAAGTACCTGGAGTACAATCATTTGCCCCAGTGTAGGGTAGGTACTCTTTCTATAGCTCTTAAAGCTAGGAGAGAAGAAACCTCTGCCTCTAGGGCAAGGATTTCTGAGAGATTTGCAGGTGGAAAAGATCTGGCTCTCATCTTTGGAAATTTTTTGAAGCTGAGAACCAGTCCCTGACTTACTACTTCCAGGATCAACTTGTCTGATGTAAGAGACATCCAGTCCTGGACAAAGTAAGCCAGCCTGCCCCCTACTGGAATAGGAGAGTCAACCCGGGCAGACCCATCAGGATGTCTGCTTGGCAGAGGCTTTAGGCTGAGGGGTGAATGCAGGCCTGCTCATCCCCCTTCTGCTTCTCCCTCTGAAGAAATCCTCTGCAAAAGGAAGAAGAGGCCTGTGCTTGGTAAAAAGGCCTGCCCCTGCCCCTAGACTGCTGCCTTTGAGGAGTTGCCTGCCTTTCCTTGGCCTGAGCACTCCTGTAAGTGGTCCTGTACTCGTCCATTTTCTTCATGTAATTCTCTGTCTGCTCCCCAAACAGAGAATTACCCATTACAGGAAAATCCACAGCCTTAGCCTGGGTGTCCTGCGAGAGGCTAGTACATCTGAGCCAAGCCATGCTCTGAAGAGCCACAGATGTAGCCATGACTCTTGATGAGACATCATTAGAGTCCACAGCAGCATGAAACTGAACCTTAGATGCCTCAATCCCATCTGCAGCCACCGCCTCCAGCTCCTTGACTAGCTGGGGGGAGGCCTGTTTAGCCAGTGCCAGTATAGTGTCCCACCTGGACTTCTGGTACCTGGCTGTATAGGCCATGTAATTCGCCTGCCTGAGTCCCAAAGAAGATGCCATGTACTGCTTCTTTGCCATGGCATCAATCTTCCTGGAGTCCTTGTCAGGGGGGTGTGAAGCCAAGGGAATATTTGCCTTGTCACAGGCAGCAGCCTGCACTACCCCAACATGGCTGCATTGCTGATATAAGAACTCCATGTCTGAGCCTGAAAGTGTATACCTCTTGCCCATTCTTTTATCCACAGGGGGTATAGTGTTAGGAGACTTATGGAGAGGAATAGACAGTCTCCTGGACTCTGGGATATCCATCACCTCTACATAATCAGGCTCTTCTTGATCTTCCATAGCCTCCTCCACAGGAAGCTGGAGGGTTTCAGTCACTTTTCTGTAAAACATAAAGTGGGAAGGGGACTCAGAAAGCCTAGGAGGGGAAACACCTGATGGTCTGTCTGGGGAGATGTCCGGTTCCACAGGCACATCCAGACCTTCACTTACATCATAATCCTCAAATTCCCCTTCCTCTTCAAACTCTGGTTCATAAAAATCTTCAAGGGTATACTCTTGAACTGGGGAACCAACCGAACCGAACCCCTGCCAGAAGGAGCGGATCGGTCGGAACCGGACGAGCGATTCACAATCTGAATCGCCTCTGGCTGTCTCTTTTGGCGTGTCAGAACATGAACCTCTGGATCTGAATCGTCGATTTATCTTTGCGTTTTCTTTTGTCGGAACCGATCCCTCAGAATCGGCTCTCCTTTTGCCGAAGAAGTATCGCCTGGTCAGAGGGCACTCCTTCTGGTTCGTTGAAACCGAACCGGGCTGGCCATCCGGTCAGCGGACTTCTCGTTCTCCTTTTCCTCAGTCTACCTAATCTCTTCTCAAGGGTAGATTTGGGAAAATGTTTACATATTGGCAGTCTGAATCGAGGTGGTCAAACCCCAGACAATAAACACAGGTGGTGTGGGGATCGGCCTTGTCAGAGGCTCCCCCACACTCACTGCAATGTTGAAACCCAGTGGGCCGGTTTTTCTTGGGTTTCTCAGACATGGCCAGCTAAACAAACTTACCCTTTTTGGCAACACTTGACAAGACTCCTTATCGGTTCCTAACCGTGTCATGAGTATTGGAAAAGCGGTTAAAACATGTTTTTTTTTTTTTTAGAACCGATAAGAACCGTAACCCCACACTAAATATAGCAAAATTCAATCAAATGGTCGGTTCAGCCGAACCGACCGCACTTTTACAAGTTCCACACAGAAAAATAGAACAATTCCTATCTAGTACTCACGGCACCACAGACAGAGACTGAACCGACTATGCAGATACTTTTTTCGGTTTAAACTGATGAAAAACTGAAAACTTTAACCGACTTTGAACCGAGCTGAGGGAGAAAGCTCCAGAGCGACCGTTCAGTGAGGTGGAGTAAAGAATCTGATGGTTTGAGTTCAAAACACTCCAGACAGAGACTTCAACCGAGCTTGAGTTCAGCGTTCCATGCCCTGCATGGAAAGTTAACACTTAGTTCTCCGGGGCAGTTCAAAGGTTGGGAATCACTGCAATTGTCAGAATACAGCAAGACTTCATGTTGTTTGAGGAATAAGAATATGGGCTAGAATGTAAGAACATTTGAAATAAAGTACTGTTTTTCTTTTAACAGACACCATAGCGAACTAGCAAATGAAGTTAATTTAAAGCTGCTACATTAATAAATAATGGAAGTGGACAGATAAGGTAAAATGAATTTATGAAATAGAAAATCCTTTTCTATGCAGAATGAGGAGTCCAGAAACCAGCAGGTTTGTTTATTTTGCAGACAATTATAGCATGGTACACAACCATTCTTGAAAGACAAAAAATTTCACAAGAAGAAGTTTTGAGGTACGTAGCCCACTTTTAGCTAGATGGGTACAGGCTAATAAAGGAGACACACTATGTGCTTGGACTTCAATATACATTGTGTTGATGGCTTGAATTTTCATTATATTACAAAAAGTATAGTTTGAATAATGAAGGCCTTTAGTGCAGCTTGCAATAAGCCAAAAGCATTCTGTATATGTATTAAGAATATAATTTAATACAATAAATTAAATATGGTTGTGTATAATTATGTAAATAAAAAAATTAACTATATAGGTTCATAGAAGTGTACGAGCAACATAGGCAAATATAAAAGATGCCCATTAATGTGCTCGCCACCCATACAGCCTATGGGTGGAAATCAAATTTTTTGTCACCCATATACTTGTCTAATCTCTGTTTAAATGTACTTAGATTAGTACTATTAACAACACTTTCGGGTAAGTTATTTCACATTCCCACAACTCTTTGTGTATAAAATAGACTCCTTTTAGTGGATATGCATTTCTCTCCAATGAGTTTATATCCATGACTCCTAGCCGACTTTAGGTTGGAAGCTGTAGTAAGTCCTATTGTTGTTTTTAAGTAATCATTTTTTAAAGTTTGATATACCAAAACTAAATCTCCCCTTATTTGCCGATATTTAACAGAAAATAGTTTTAATTTTTTTAATCTATCTTCATAACTTTTATTATGTAAAGCTGTAACTTTCTTAGTAAATTTACGCTGGACGCCCTCAGCTAGTTTTAAACCCCCAATTGAAGTTGGTGCACAGAACTGGGAGCAGTATTCCAAATGGGGACGTACCAAACTGGTGTAAAGTGGTATAATAACATTAGAGTCTCTGCTTTTAATATTTCCTAAAATTGAGCCAATAATTTTGTTACATTTTTTAACTTTGATTATATTATTTCTATCAAAAGTTAATTTTTTTGAGATTGTAACTCCCAAATCCTTTTCTTCAGTAATACTTTTTAATATAATATTGTTTAGAGAGTAGTCAAAAGCCATATTATTTTTGCCCAGATGTAAAACTTTGCATTTGTCAACATTAAAAAACATTACATAAGCGTTTGCCCAGTTAGATAAGTTTAGATGTTTTTGCAGTAAGCACTTATCATATATGGTGCTTACCAAACTGCCAATTTTACAATCATCAGTGTATTTCGAGGCCCATATCTTATCAGTTGTAGGCATTGTAGAAACCATAATATTAAATAATATCGGACCCAATACAGAGCTTTGGGGAACACCACTAGTCACTGTACCCGCCTCAGACAGATGACCCTTCACTGATACCTGTTATGTTCTGTTGTCCAACCATGATTGTATTTAATTTATAATATTGGGTTGCAGCTCAATTTTGACCAATTCCTGTAATAACACTTTATGTGATACTTTGTTGAAAGCTCTGGAAAATTAAAAAAATATCACATCCACCGGTATTCCCCTATCCAAGGCAGCACTCACGGGTTCAAAGAACTGTAATAGATTAGTCAAAACTGATCTCTCAGTCACAAATCCATGTTGAAAGATATCAGCTATTTTATTCCTTTCAATATGGTTTACAATATGGGTTTTAAGCAGTCTTTCCATAACTTTACCTATGATGGAAGTCAGGCTTATGGGCGATAATTATTTGGGTCATGTCTAGATCCACCCTTATGAATAGGGATAACTATCGCTTTTCTCCAGGCCTGAACAACTTTGCCTTCACTGATGGATGCATTGAATAGCTCAGCTAGTGGACCAGAGATTAAATGACTAATGTTATGTAAAAATCTAGGTGGAATACCATCAGGACCTGAAGAGCTATTTGGTTTTAATTATTTAATTTGTTTTTCAACCTCCATATTTGTAAAAACAGGATAACTGGTGTTATTTGCAAGACAGGGGCTGTTTACAACTTCCTTAGTTTCAAAACCTTTTAAAAATTTCTCATTTAATATTGTAGCAGTGGCTGTTTCATCAACAGTAGGAATATTGTTTATACTAAAGGGGCCTATAGTTTGATGACTTCCTGTCAGAGAACCAATATAATTATAGAACTGTTTTTTATTATCTCTAACCTTTGTAACTAAATTGAGTTCAACTCTTGATTTAGAAGATTTAATCATAAGTTTTAACTTTTTAGCTGCAGTTTTGTACTTTTCCAAGAGACTATTGAATTTAGTTTTTCTATATTTTCTATATAGTTTCCTTTTTTTAACCAATTGTTTCTTGATATTAAGAGACCACCAAAGAGGCTCACGTTTATTATTGCAATACTTAGTTCTATAAGGAACCCAAGTGGTAAGAGTTAATTTTATTATTGATTTTTTCCCAAATTTGTAATAAGTTCAAATTGTTTAGTTCAGACACCCAATTCCATTTAGATAAAAAATCATTTATTTTTGTATAGTTTGCCTTGTTAAAATTTTTGATCTTAGTAACACCATTGATATAAGACAAATCTGTTTTGTATCCATATTTCACAATACAGTGATCGCTATCACCCAAGGGAGGAAGTATTTTAATGTTTTCTATTTTCTCATCAACATTGGTGAGTACAATATCAAGGATATTGTTCCCACGGGTAGGTTTATTAACTATTTGTTCCAAATTAGATTGAAGGAAAACATCCATAAACTTATTTTCAATATTTGAGGCAGATGTATAATTGTCCCAATTAACAGTTGGAAGATTAAAATCACCCATCAATATATAGGGAGTATTAATGTGTACCTCAGTTATTTCTTCAATTAAGCTATGGTTCTCATCATAAGTTAGACTGGGCGATCTATATATTAAATCAATTGCAAGTGGACTTTGAGGAAGAATAATTTTGACCCATAAACTCTCTTTAGTATTTATTTTGATATTAATTATGTTTGCCTTCAAGTTTTCCTCAATGTATAAGACACCTCCACCCTTTTTATTGTCGTTTGGGTTTTTATGAAATTTATAATATCCCGTTATGTCAGTGTTCCAATCATCATCCTTGTACCAGGTTTCAGTAACTCCGCAGATTGATATGTTTTGTGATTTTAGAATATAAGTAAGTTCTTCTTTTTTATTACGTAAGCTTCTGGCATTAGTCAATATAATATTTAAGTTAGATTTAGGAATAGAGCCCGTAATATTCAATGGATGGAACTTTTGATTTCTTATAATTGTGGGATTGAAAAGAGGCTTTAGTGGTTGAGGTTCAAGAGTTGTATTTAATACATACAACTCCCTCTTTGCTGGAAGTTTAAACAACCATTAATGGAATGGGCTATGCATTCGCCCAATAGCTTACTACCTCTCCTACTAAGATGTAGTCCATCCCAACAATAGAGATTCGATTTACCATAGAAATCTTCCCAATGTGTGATATATTGTATATTCTGTCTAAGACACCAAACTCTTAACCAATTATTCACCTCCTTATCCCTTGTATATGCCTAATGTCTACCTTCCCCCTAATTACCTTGCATATCGGTTGGACTACTTGCACTTTTTATTATGAAAACAAAGAAACTTATATGGCTCTACTGTCTTGCCTTCCGAATGCTTATGTGTATTACAAATGCCTCTAGTCACTTTACTTTTTCTTGACTTTGTGTATGACAAATGCCAATCACCTTACTGTTTTATGTGTGTTACAAATGCCTCTAGCCACTTTACTGTTCTTGACTTTGTGTATGACAAATGCCAATTATCTGTTTGGTGCCTGTTTCTCAACCTACTGTTTGCACTAATCTTTGATGTACTTTTTTGAAACTGGTACTGGTCTCTCCCTAAATCACTTGAAACCTCATCTTTCTCCCCCCCCACACACACCGGCTAGCCCAGGTATACTATCCAGCTTTCAGTTCCACGGCACCGGGTCGCTGCCGCTCCTTTTCACGCTAAAGCCACCTTTGCGTATCTCTCACCTCACAGACCGGGTCCCTTGCTGCCCAGCGGCATACGGTTCCATGAGCGGACGCCGACTGGCAATCTCGCTCTTGCCGCATCTTCCCGCCTTACCCCGTCCTGTTTCCACAACTCCGGTTTTCTGCCGCCGTGCCACATTCCATGCCTCCTAGCCGCCTGTCTACCTCACCCCCCCTTGCTGACCTCCTCGCTGGTTTCCTCGCCCGTGGAAATAACCCGTTTGACTGGGTACACATCACTGCGTCAAATCGCTAACCCTACCCAGCTAGGACACCCGCCATGCCCGGCCACAGCCCCTGCCTCCAACGACTCGCAGTTCACGAGTCCAGTCCTGCCCCTTGCTTTTCCGCTAAAGCCGTAATCTCAGCTTGCTGTTGCGAACTCAGCACAGCTCCTCAGTAACTCTACCCCCTTACCGGTCTCTAGAACCAGTGGCCTCCATTTTCCCACACTTTCCTACTTTCCTCTACCGCTGACCAGCCTCTTACCTACTTCTACCCTGGCCCTCCCCGCCCTTTCTCAAACCAGGAATCGGTTCCATGGCCAGGTTATAGACTCTTGCCTCCTGCTGCTAAAGCCGTAACTTTCACTTCGTCCCACCTACCTTTTGCCTCCCCCTGCCCTGGACACTCTCCCTCTAATTATCTCAGATACAGGTGCCCCTTTCCCCTACAGCTAAATCAGTTGGCAGGGTTTCTCTTACCTTGGTCTCTGGCCCCGCCACCTCCCAATGAACTTTAGCTGAGCACTTACCCTTCCCTGCCCACTTCCCCCTTGTTAGTTTCTCCAATTTACTCCAAAATCTATCCTTTCACCAGTACCCTCTGTTTGTACTACCTACTTGTAAAAATTGTATACCTGCATCAATGTACCTTTCCATGTACTGTATAACCTGTACTGTTCTACTTGTATTGTAATTGTACCTCCCAGGTCGTGCCTGAAAATAGTCACTTGCTGGCTAGTGCACCTACCCGGTTAACAAAAACTAAATAAAATAAAAATTTCCCTCATTTTACATTGCTGAGAATAATTAGCTCTGGGGATAGGCAAGATTTCAGACAGAAGTACCTCACACCCTAAATCTAATAGTTTATTGGTTAATTCTACATAGTCTTTTAGTTTTTGAGTAGAATCCTTTAGTACGTTGTTGGTTCCTATGTGAACTATTACTAAAGGTTTGGAACCAGAGTTTTGTAAAACAGTGCTGGACATCTCTGCGATATCAGTAATACCTGCACCCCTGAAACTAGAGAGAGTTCTATTAACATTATCAGGATTGCAAATTATTCTATCAATATGTTTTACGATGGAGTCATCTAGGACTATTACTTGTCTTTTTTTGTTGCAAGCATCATCTTGTTTCAACTCCGGATTATCACAATTTTCTAAATCTAGAGAAATCAAAGGATTTTCCTCATAAGAGTCATGATTAATAGATTCACTAGCATCAATATTAGTTTGTGCAGTACAAGAGGAGGGAGAAGGAGAGTTAAACTCTGACTTTGAGATATTTAGTTACAGTAAGTTTTGGAGTATCTGCATTATCAATATTTTCAATAGTAGGGGCTCTTGTTAATTCTGGGGTATAGGCTTTATCAGAATTAGATGTCAAGGGATCAAAAAAGTTAAAGGTTGAAACCATATATTGGTCTGCTCTTCTGCCCTTTTTTGCATTTTTCTGACTTTGCAGAATGTACCAATTTTCATCTGCATTATCAGATGCATCTTCTTCCCTTGTTCTTAAAACACTAACACTTTTTTTTAGTTCGGGGAGTATTTCAGTAGTCACTTGAGGAAGAGTGATGGATTCATTTACCCTCTGACACTTGGATAGTGTTTTGAGTTTTTTCCCCTGTTGTTTTGACTTTTTACCAACTATTTTATGTTTGGAAGATTGAGAAGTGTCATTAATTTGGTTTTTAAATCTACTAGACATTTCTTGTTGACTTAATTCTAAAAAACTCAATCTATTATTAAACAGCTCTAGTTCAGCTGTTAAATCATGATTCGCCTTACATTTTATACAGGTAAAGGGCAAAGTAAAATTGTTAATATTAGATAATAGGTACATAGTGCAGGATTGACATCTGCACCCAAAGCATTCTTTATTTGGATGATATCGTCCATGATGACAACTTTATAAAAGGAAGAAACAACTTAGGACCCAAATACTCAAAAGCAGAGAAAATCAGGTTCAAAAGTCCCAAATAAATAGTTAAATGCCCAATATTTGTCCCCACAGTAGCAATACTGATGTAATTACCAGATTAAGGATTTTAGTGTTTGTAAAAAGCACAATACCTTCCACCTTCTTCCGCCTACGGACGCCGACAGACGCCGCTGGCCTCTGCCCGCGTCGCCTCCGCTCTGCGCTCGACTCCGCTCGCTGGAGCCGACAGTTATATTGCGCTTTCAGCACTGATATCACCAGTTGCTATGGTGATGCTGATTACAAACAGAGGAACAAGGAGTGGGGCTGGGCAATGTATATAGCTCGCCTTTAAAAAGGCGAACTAGCCAACACCAAAATCAACTAAAATAAGCTGTCTTTGAGCACTGAGAAGTGATGCCTGCCCAAGTTTTCTAATCCCTCGCCGCAAGCAGGGGGTTAAAAAGCACCACAACACTGATTTCTCCCTCCAAATAGCCTTAAAACAAAGACAGCAATACCTGCTGAAATGCTGAGTAGAAATAAACTAAAGCAATGATATAATGAATGTATTATGTTTACTCTTTTTAGAAAAGTAAAAAAAAACACCCTTTGAAAAAGATTCATCTGTAGAATCGAAATGTCAGAGCAAAATAAACTACAAAATGAAAGCAATGTTTGTGGAACTTTATACAAAAGATCCCATTCTTCTATGGTTAAGAAGTTGAAGGGATCCTTATAAAAGACATTTTCTTCTGCATCAATTTTTCACACCTCAAGGACCCTGTTGCAATTAAGCAACATCCCATTTCCCATGGACACACAAGTTAAATAAACACACGAGGCATGTGGGTCGGCCCGAGACAACTTTTGCCTGCACGGGCATGTAGCAGATTCCTTAGGAAAGTTAATATTCTTCAGGTGGAGGCTACTTCTAACTGAAAGGTGAAATAAGGAACTTAGAATTATCAGAAAAGGCAGTCTTTCAATCAACAGAGGGAGGTGGACCTTGCTTTACTTTTGTTACAATTATTAAGATTTTCAGTGCAGGAAGAGTTTAAACCCAGAGAGACTGAATACTTGTTTACTGTGTCTGTCCTTGTGCACAGCTGACTTGATTGGAGTTAGTGATTGACTGTTTGCATTGCAATATTTGTAATACTGGGAGTTATTCACTGGGCTAAGAATTTGCCATAAGTCCTGAATTGAGTGTAGGTTACAGGCTGTGTATTTGACCCAGACAGTGCCCAAGGGGGTGGAAACTGGCTTTTGTTTTTTTATCTCTGTGTGCCTTAAAAGGCCAGGCCAGACTGTGTCAGGAAGTGCTTACATCACAGCTACTTATCAGCCAATAGCTTTGGAACAGTCTTACAGACCTGATAACAACAGTACTATAAGCAAGTGGGGTTTTTAGCAGGCTCATTAGAAAACCTAATATTCTTCAGGTGAAGCTACCTCTGGCTGGAAGCTGCAACACTGGAGTTAGGATTTGCAAGAAAGCGAGTTGTGCTCACAACAGAGGGAGGTGAACCTTACAATTTACAATTGTCTTTGGTTTGTAGCAGATTCCTTAGGAAAGTTAATATTCTTCAGGTGGAGGCTACTTCTAACTGAAAGGTGAAATAAGGAACTTAGAATTATCAGAAAAGGCAGTCTTTCAATCAACAGAGGGAGGTGGACCTTGCTTTACTTTTGTTACAATTGTTAAGATGTTCAGTGCAGGAAGAGTTTAAACCCAGAGGGACTGAATACTGTTTACTTTGTCTGTCCTTGTGCACAGCTGACGTGTTTTGGGGATGACTGCTTTCAGAGCACAAGTCACCAGGCTGTTTTGGGGCTGGGGAGGTTTACCTGTGTCTGACTTGGATGTTTGGATTTTTCTTTGTTTGATTAGCAGGGTATTTTCTATGTCAAATTGTCATGTAGGGCATCTTGCTGACAGGAAGGCATTCATCACAATGGTAGGTCAGAGCTTTTAGCTGATTGTTTCGTGAGGGCATAGTAATAGTAACTGGAGTCCACTCTGAAGAAAGGGGGGTTACTAGTGGGGTACTGCAGGGTTCAGTATTAGGACCTGTCCTCTTCAATGTCTTTATAAGCGACATTGCAGAGGGACTGGAAGGAAAAAAAATGTCTCTTTGCAGATGACACAAAGATCTGCAACAGAGTTTATGCACAAGGTGGGGTGGAAAGGATGAGAAGGGACTTGGCAAGGTTAGAAGAATGGTCAAATGTATGGCAGCTTAGATTCAATGCTAAGAAGTGCAAGGTAATGCACCTGGGAAACAAAAACCCAGGGGAAGAGTACACAATGGGGAGTGAGATACTAACAACAACAAAAATGGAAAGGGACCTGGGGGTAGTCATATCAGATGACTTAAAGGTGGGCAAGCAATGTGAGAGGGCAGTAAGGAGGGCTGGGGGGATACTGGGATGCATAGGAAGAGGCATCACCAGTAGAAAACAGGAAGTTGTCATCCCTCTGTACAGACAGCTGGTGAGACCCCATCTGGAGTATGGCGTGCAGTTCTGGAGACCCAATCTCCACAAGGACATAGACAGGATGGAAGCTGTCCAGAGGAGGGCAACTAAAAGGTGCAGGGTCTGCACCAGAAGACATATGAAGAGAGACTAAAGGAGCTTAATATGAATAGCCTCGAGGAAAGGAGGGAGAGGGGACATGATAGACACTTTCAAGTACCTCAAGGGAATCAACAAAGTCCAAGAGGGTAGCATCTTTCAAAAAAAGAGGTGTGCAAGAACAAGGGGGCACAATTTGAAGATGGGGGGGCGGCTCAGAGGTAATGTAAGGAAGTATTTTTTTCACAGAGAGGGTTGTGGATGCATGGAATGGCCTTCTGGAGGAGGTTGTGGAGTCAAAAACAGTGGCTGAATTCAAGCGTGCATGGGACAGTCATAAAGCAATTCTAGGGGGGTGGGGGTAGAAAGAAATAGGCTGCTGGTTAACTAGGATCTGCAGCTTATCCATTAGGTAGGGAAATGGGCAGACTGGGTGGGCCAAATGGTCATTATCTGCCATCAAATTCTATGTTTCTATGGGCAGCAGCGGAAACCAGGCGAGGAGTTGTCCTCCATTACCGTCAAGATCAAGAAGCGATTAGGAGAAACTCTAACAAATCTAAGTTTGGGTAAATCCATAGATTTATGTGAGAGGGCCTACAGTAACGCATGAGCGATAAGGAGGGCACCTGAATCTTCCAGTGGAAAGGAAGATCTGGCATCTTGGGGCAGAGCTGAGGGATATACTATCTGGGTGGGTGGGAGGAGCCAGGTTTTAGACCTTTTGGCAAGATTCTTAAAGGGGAAAGGACATGACAGCAAGTGTTGACAGAACAACATATCCACGATCCTAGAAATAAAGTTTACCTTACCTCTTCTGATTGCTTTGGTGACCCCAGAGGTGGACTGAGAAGCCATAATTTCCTCAAGCTTCTTTGTCCTCTTTCTAATTGTTTTGGAGCAGAACTTGCTCAAAAATTCACAGCTGTTAAAAATGTGACTGGGACGAGGCATCCAATACACAAGTCGTTGCTGTCTGCCTTAGCCACAAAATTGAAGCACTTTGCACAGTTTTTAAAGCCAGTGGGTCCTGTTCTCTTTTTAGGTCTGACTGACATAACAATGGTCAGCACAGAAATAAAAGAAAATGTAAAAATCCCTGTAGGAAGAAAACAATTGCAGTTCTGTTCCAACCTCGACTTAAGATATTGTACAAAAAAATAAATGTAAATTAAAACAAAATATATGATAAAACAGAAATTATCGTCTTGGTTCCTAAGCTGCGGAAATTAAATGGAAAGTTATCAAAACGTTGAAAACTAGAAAAAAACTAAGGAGAAGAGCACTGGTTTCCTCAGAAAAATTAATATAGTGGTTTGAATGCCAAACAGTCAACTAACTCGATGAGTTCTCTGGTTCCTTAGAACCAC
Source organism: Neoceratodus forsteri (assembly GCA_016271365.2). Classification (NCBI taxonomy): domain Eukaryota; kingdom Metazoa; phylum Chordata; order Ceratodontiformes; family Ceratodontidae; genus Neoceratodus; species Neoceratodus forsteri. The sequence continues at coordinate 1,047,528,142 of CM028131.1, forward strand.
TGAGGAATCGTAAACATTACGCTAAACTGACTAAAATTACTAAAATCACAATAAAACTAGTCAAAAACTGAAAAGGGCAGCGCAAAAAAGAAAGAGTTTTTATACTTGTACTCAAATGACCGTTTTCCTCAAATGAGTTGCTGAGAGAGCTCTTTGGGGTGACTTGCTAGGTAGGTGGAGAAAAGGATATGATGTTAGGTTGTAGAATGCAGCACCACTGAGAGGGCATAGCTTTGAACTGCGTTCTAAATTCTATTCCACATGCTCCGAGGCAGCTTCACCAGCAAAGCTCACTGCATATGTTAAGCAGGGGATGTCCCTGCCTGGTGCCCATACCAAAGGGTTCCGCCATGGGTGGGCCGGTGTCTGTACCAGCCTCACTCACTGATCCTTCTTGAGCAGTGTTGTGTAATGCAGGTCAGTTAAGAACAAGACAGCAATTACAGCTGATCTTGTTCCAACGGTTGATCTGGCATGCATCACAGAGGCCTGGCTGGACAAGAGTGCCAGTCAATATTAGACATGGCAATTCCAACTGGGTTCTCAGTGATTTACTGCCCGAGAATGGATTATAGGGGTAGGGGAGTGGTGATTTGTTTTAAATCGAATCTGTACCTCCCAGCCCTCCTGGTGGGAGTGACAAGATCCTTTGAATGTCTGGCTGTTGAGGGGTTTGCAGATGTAGGTTGCAGGGTCCTTTTCATTTACTGTTCTCTGGGGAATGAGGGGGAATTCCTGCAGGAAGCTGTGGACTTTGTTGTCGAGCTAGTGTTGGAATCACCCAGAGGGCTTATTCTGGGAGACTTCAATTCTTGAGTCAATGTCAAACTCTCGCCGTTTGGACAAAACTTCCTCCAGCTAAAGAATTCACTGGGCCTGACACAGGTGGTTACCTCTGCAACCCACATACATGGCCATTCATTGGACCTGGTCTTCTCGCTGGGAATGGAGGTCACTGACCTTATAGTGGAGCCAGCAGTTTGGTTGGACCATCATATCATGAGGTTCTCATTCAAAGCCCCAATACACCTTCCCCTATGGAGATGGTCCAGTACCGCCCTTTAAAGGGTTTGTCCCTGGAAGGTCTGATGGTGGTGCTGGACCTATCAAGTGTAGTGAGTGCTTGCGATGAGCCAGGGGAATTGGTGTCGACCGAGAACAGTGGTCACCGAGGCTCTCAACTCAATTGCACCGGTTCGTGTTCAACCCCTTACTTCACACCAGGGATCTCCCTGGTTTGATGGGAATCTCAGGGAATTCAAGATGAGGGGTCAAAGGTTGGAGCAGCACTGGTGAATGTCTCGGTTTGATGGGGACAAGCTTATTTTGATGTCTCATTACAGAGATTATCAATCAGCACTCTCCTGTAAGAAGGCAGAGTTCCTGTCCAAGGAGATCGCTGCAGCAATAAACAGACCAGCACAGCTCTTTTGGACTGTCAACAGGTTGTGTAATCCAGCCTGTCTTCAGTCTGTGGGAGCCTTTTCACAATTAAAATGTGACATGTTTGCTCTGTTTTTTGCTGATAAGATTGCCTCTATCAGATTGGGGACTCAGTCAGTGTTCTCTTTAGGGGCTTGCAGTGGCAAGCTGGGGGTCACAGGCACACTTTGTCAGACTTCGATCAGTTGATGGATGCAGATGTCATGAAGGGCATCTGGGAGTTGAGGCTCACCTACTGTGGTCTGGATGCGGGTCCAACGTACCTTCTTGTAGGGTGCATTGATTCCATCTGCCCGATCTTGGCTGGGATAGTTCAGTGTTCTCTAGCAAGAGGGGTTTTCCCAGAGCCTTTGAAGGAGGTGATGGTGAGACCCCTCTTAAAGAAACCATTCTGGACCCAGACTGCCTAGCCAATTACAGACCAGTCTCTAACCTTCCCTTTGTGGGAAAAATTATTGAGAAGGTGGTGGTTCTTCAACTGGGTGACTATTTGTCAACTCATGACATCTACAACCCTCTCCAGTCAGGTTTCAGAAAAAGGCACAGTACCGAGTCTGCCCTGATTCGGGTGCTTAATGATCTCCTGGTGATGAAAGATCGAGGAAAGTGTTCCATTCTTATATTCCTTGATCTCTCAGCAGCATTTGAGACCGTGGACCATGGGGTGCTGTTAGAGTGCCTACGGGTTTGTTGTGGGTTGAGGGTGTCAGTCCTTAACTGGTTCCACATTCATTCCTCACTGGCAAGATGCAAAGGGTAGTGCTTGGCACTTTTTCATCTGCACCACTGCCCCTGCCATGTGGTGTCCCACAGGGCTCGATCTTTGCACGCATGTTGTTTGCAGTGTATATGCTACCACTAGGGGACATTATAAGGTGGTATGGGCCAAGTTTTCTTCATTATGCAGATGCTACTCAGCTGTACCTGTCCTTTGCGCCTGAACAGCATGATGCTGTCTCGAGAGTCAATCAATGCCTTACTGAGATCCATGATTGGATGAGAGTCAACTGGCTGAGGTTGAATCTGGACAAGACAGAGGTACTGGTGGTGGAACCGGGTCGCCTGAGGGTTGGTGTGCAATCTGGTCGGGTCTCTGGTCTTGGGATCAGGAACTCCCAATTGCCCACCTCGGGGAAGGTGAAAAATCTTGGCATTGTGTTGGACTGCAGCTTGACGCTTAAATCTCAGGTATCAGCCGTGGTCCAGAATGTATTTTACCATCTTCGCAACATCACCATGATTAGACGCCTGATCTCCCTGGTCGATCTTCCATCACTGGTACATGCCTTTGTGACCTCCCAGCTCAACTACTGCAATGTCATTTACTTGGGGCTATCTGGGGGTGAGCTCCTCCGCTTGCAGCTAGTGCAGAATGCAGTGGCCAGGTTGCTGACTGGCCTTTCAAGGTCTTGTCATATTACACCTGTGCTTCACTTTCTGTACTGGCTGCCTGTTAGGTGGCAGATCACCTTCAAAGTCAGTTTGCTGACTTATAAGGCCCTACACGGACTGGGGCTCAGACACCTGCAAGACCTTCCACGGCCCTATTGTCCCTCCAGTTAACTGATGAGTGCCTCCTTGTTATTCCCAGGGTATGTTTGAAATCTTCTGGTGCCCTGGCACTTTTGTTCATGGCACCAGCCCTGTGGAACTTACTTTCTCAATCCATCAAAGAGGCCCCATCAGTAAATGCCTTCAAGAGGGAGCTAAAGACATTTCTTTTTAGAGAAGCCTTTGCTTCAGTTAACTAACCCAAGTCAATATTAGCCAATACCCTATTGGTTTAAATTGTTTTGTCAGTTTATTTGAACTGATATTAGGTGTTATACTATTTTATGTATTCTCAATTGTGCAGCACCTTGCATTGCAATTGAGAAAGTGTGCTATATCAATAAACTAAGCATAATGAGGGATTCATGGGCTTTGAAATTTAGTGACATGAGGAAATACATCTGCAAGGAAAGGGTAGTGGAAAAGTGAAACCATTTACCAGGGGAGTTGGTCAAATGGTTTTAAGTTTCAAGAGAGGATGGGATAGACACATAAGACTGGTGAAAATTGCAGTGGAAGAGGATGAGGCTAATGGGGTATTTGGGATAACCAATGTGAAGCTGAGGGATGCAAAAGACTGACACCAGAAAAAGCCCTACTCACCCATCCAGTCAGTCCCCTATTGTGTGGGATGGTCCTAGTGATCATCTTCCTCCCTTTTCCCTCTCTCCAAGTTATAACCCCATCTGCTCTTATCAGGCCCTTGTCCCTGTCCCACCTATGTTTGAATCCACTATATGACATAGCCCACGTCTTCCAGTAGCCTGTTCCACTTGTCCACCACTCTAAGAAAAGGTTCTTGGAAATATCTTTCCTGAACCTACCCCAGCCAGCTTTAGAAGATTGCCCCATGTATTTGTACTTAATAATAAACAATTCATTACACTTCACCTTGTTAATCCTTTGAAGATATTTGTACATTTCTATCATGCCCCCGTTTCCTGGGTGTACATGTTAAGGTCCCTCAATCTTTCCTCTGAGGATTTATTCCCTAGCCCCTGGACCACCATTTTGATTACCCCTCTCTGCACAGCCTCCACCCTGTCACAGTCCTTCCACAGGTGTGGGCTGCAGAACCTAGTACAGCACTACCTGTGAGGGTGAAACATGGACCTATACAAGGAAAGGATCCCCCTTCCTATGCACCCCAACACCCAGTTTGCCCTACCCACTGCCCTGTGCCATAGCTATCAGGACTTACAATATTATCACCTCCAGGACCCTTTTCTCAGTTGTGCTGTCAATAAAGGGGAAAGGAAAAAGAGCAAACAACATCTGGAAGGCCATGTGTGCTAATTCTAGAAGTCTGGGAAATAAAGATCCTGGATCCAGCAGCCATCATGGCAGAGGCCAATCTGGATACTGTGGCCATTAGTGAGTCATGGTGCACTGATAACCATGACTGGGATGTGGTCATACCAGGCTACATGATGTTCAGAAAAAACAAGGTAGAAATAAAGGGAGGGTGTGTGCTTCTTTATGTGAAAGAAAACATAAAAGCAACAGAAGTACAGGAAAATTAGGGGGGGAGAGGGCAGAGGTGTTGTGGGTCAACTTCAAGTCGGGAAAATTAGTAACTATTCAGAGAGGTGTGATCTACAGGCCTCCAGGGAGGACTCTGATAAGGAAATGTAAGAAGCAATTGGGAAAATGGCTGAAAAAGGGAAGTGTTGCTGGTAAGGGACTTCAATCTGCTGGATGTAGATTGGAGCTTTCCTGCTGCGGCTTCAGCTAGAAGCAGGGACATCCTGGACTTCTTGCAAGGGGCATTCCTCAGGCAACTAGTCAATGAACCAATGCATGATGGGACAATATTAGACCTGGTACTTACAAACAGGAACAGTATTACAGACATCAAAGTGGGAAGCCATCTCGGGACCAGTGACCATCATACAGTGTGGTTCAACATAAGAACAGCTGTGGAATCCAACCACACAATGGAGAGGATCCTGAACTTCAGAAGGGCAGATTTTAAAAAGATGGGTGAATAACTTAGGAATGACCGGGGTGTGTGTGTGGAGGAACTGTGGACCAAACTAACAGAAGGCACAGTGAAGGCAACAAATCTCTGTGTCAAACAGGTAACCAAAAGGAAGACCAGACCGCTACGGTTCTTCAAAGAGGTGGCAGAAAAGGTATGGGCTAAGAGTGGCATTCAGAAGGTATAGAGAGACCCAGAGTGAGGAGAATAGGGAAGTGTATTAGGAAAAACAGAGAAGCAAGGAAAGCAGTAAGGTGTGTAAAAGCATAAACTGAAGAGAGAATAGTTTAGGCAGTATCAGGGGGTGGGGTAACATTTTATAGGTATGTTAGTGAAAAAGGAAGACAGGGTGAGACTGTATGGTTAAGCGAGAGGTGTGCGCACAGAGAGATCAGGAAAAGGCAGACATCTTGAACAAATACTTCTGCTCAGTGTTCACAGCAGAATGAAAAGTGGAGGAACCACAGAAAGACACCAGGAGCTTTGGTGGGAGGGAAATGAACACTAGTTATTTTTCTGTGGAGAGAGGAAAACACTCAATTAACCTGAAGGAGGACAAAGCTATGGGGCCAGACGGGGTGCATCCAAGGATGCTGAGGGGGCTCAGGGAGGTACTAGCTGCACCTGACAGCCCTATTAAACAGATCACAGGAGACCAGAGTGGTCTCAGAGGACTGGAAAAGGGCAGACATAGTCTCACTTAACAGAAGTGGTAGCAGGGGAAAAGAGAAATTATAGGCCTGTCAGCCTGACCTTGGTGGTAGGTAAGTTAATGGAAACACCACTAAAGGAAAAGATTGTGGAATACAGCATCTTGAATCCAGTGGGTTACAGGATCCGAGACAGCATGGATTCACAGAGGGACGGTCATGCCAAACAAATCTGACAGATTTCTTTAAATAGGTAACCAAGGAGGTAGATTAGGGAGGAGCAGTGGATGTGGCCTACCTGAATTTCAGTAAGGCTTTCGACACCATTCCACATAGGAGACTTGTACACAAGTTGGGTAGCTTGGGGGTAGGCAATAAGGTGGTAAACTGAGTGAGAAACTGGTTAGGGGATAGGAGACAGAGGGTAGTGGTAAGAGGAGTTCACTCCGAGGAGGGAGGGCGACCAGCAGGGTTCCTCAAAGTTCAGTCCTATTTAATGTCTTAATAAGTGACAGTAGAGGAGCTGGAAGGGAAGGTCTACCTCATTACAGATGACACCAAGATCTGCAACACAGTGGACACTCCAGGGGAGGTGGAGGAAATGATAAGCAGGGATCTTAAAAAAAACTGGAGGAGTGGCCAAGGGTATGGCAGCTGGGTTGTACTGCAAGAAAGTGCAAAATAATGTACTTGGGCTATAGAAACCTGTGGGTGGAGTACAAAATGGGAGAAGTGATACTGATGACCAAGCAGGAAAGAGACCCGGTGGTAATCATACTGGATGACCCAACGGTGGCCAGGCACCGTGACAAGGAAGTCAGGAGGGCTAGTGGGATGCAAGGGTGCATAGGTAGTGGTATCACCAGCAGGAAGGAGGAGGTGGTGTTGCCCCTGTGTAGGATACTGGTAAGACCCCACCTTGAGTACTGTGTCCAATTCTGGAGTCCAGATCTCAGGAAAGACACAGACAGAGTGGAGGCGATCAAGAAGAGGACTACCAAAATGGTGCAGGGTCTGCGTCAAAAGGTCTATGAGGAGAGGTGAAAGGAGCTCAATATATACACCCTGGAGGAGAGAAGGAATATGATAAAGACCTTCAAATACCTTTTTGGGGTTAATAAGGTATAGCTGGGGGGGGTATTTTTTTTGAGAAAAAGGTGCTTTAGAACAGGGGGACATGCTATGAAGCTGGAAGGAGATAGACTCAGGAGAGATATGAGGAAGCACGTCTTTATAGAAGGGATGGTGGATTCCTGGAACAGACTTCCAGCAAAGGTAGTGGGGGGAGCAAAGGCAGTGGTGGGGTTCAAAAATGCCTGGGACAGACACCAGAGAATTTCCGGGAGGGGGGGGGTAGGAAGCACTGTACAGCAAGTAAGGTTTGCAGCAAAAATCAATAAAAATGGGCAGAGTAGGTGGTTCCAGCAGTCCTCATCAGCCGTCTGTTTATATGTTTCTATAACCACTCCCTCCATGAAATATTGCAGTTTCAGGTTTTTGTTGCCGATCTGCATTAACTGATTTCTTGGCATTTAATCTCTGCTGCCATATCCTGGACCACCTTTAAAGCCTTCTAGGTTCTCCTCCCTCACTGCTCTGAACCCATCCACTCTGTCCACCCTCCAGTGGATGTTGATGTCACCTGCAAAAAACAGATCCTCCCCAACACTCCTATCCATATATTACAACTGAATATGTTAAAAGAAGACGACCGTCCCCAGGATGGAACCCTGTGGTGCTCAGCGCATCACCTGTTTAACTTCAGTATGTTCCCTATTAACACCCACCCTCTGTGTTCACCCCATTAGCCAGTTTTCCACCTGCATTGTTACTATTGCTACCCAGAGATCCCTCAGTTTCTTGACCAATCTCCTGGGGGCACTGAGTTGAAGACCATACAGAAGTCCAGGCACAGTACTTCTACTGCTTGACCTGTTGGTAGCCTTGTTTTCCCAATCAAAGAATTTGGATCAGGTGAATTTGGCATGACCTGCCCCTCATGAATCTGTGTTGCCTACTATCTAGCAGACTGTTTGTTTTCAGGTCTACTACCCTTTGTCTTACACTAGCTTCCAGTAATTTCCCCATTAAAGGCATTAGGCAGACTGGTTCATAGTTTCCTGGATCTTCCCCACTTCTGCTATTGTGCAGGGGTACGACTGTCCTCCAATCCACGGCTTGCACCTCAGTTTTTAATGACATCTGCTAGTGGTTCTACAAGCATCTGTGCCACTTCTTAGTGTTCTTGGGTGCATCCCATCTGGACCCACCAATCTGTCCACTTTTAATGCTCTCAGCCCCTTCAGCACCCCTTTTTTTGGTGATGCAAGCATCACTAATCCCCAGTCCCTCCTTGACCCGCTCATCATCCTCTCTGCTCCTCAGTAGAGGGCCTCCTAATAGTTCCCAGAGCCTGGTTTAAATCCTCTGGGGACAAAGCTGCAGAAGTTGCTGCTCCAGCCCTGTGGAACTCACTGCCCAGATCTCTGAGGGAGGCCCTCTCGGTGGAGGCCTTTAAGGCGGGTCTGAAATCCCACCTCTTTAAGGAGGCTTTTGGCTTATAATCCTGCTGGTCACTGGTTGCATTTACTGGCTATATTAGTTATCACTGTATTTAGATCATTTTATTTTGGTTATCAATATTATTTTGCTATTTATTTTATACATGTGGAAAATGTTATTCTGTACAGTGCTCTGAGCCCCCAGGAATGGGTGCTTAGAAAAAGTAAAGTTTTATTTACTTACATATCCAGCCTGACTGCAGTCCACCTTCCCTCTTCATAAATACTGAACAAAAATGTTGATTTAGCCTTTGTCTCAGCCTCACAAATCTCTCCTTAATTTTATGTTTCTCCTGTATATAATGAAAGAACACCTTGGGCTGGATTTTCGACCCATCCCAGACTAAGTCCCACTCTGCAGCAGCTGGTGCAGACTGAAATCTCTGCACTTGTTGATGTCCGTATTTTCGGCACACGCTGCTGTGGGAGATGGTTCACCTGGTTCCTCTAGGACAATGTTTCTCAAATGGGGAGGCCCCAATCTGTTCCAGGGGAGGCTCAAGCAAGTCTAAAAAAGTACTGTATTTAAACCTTAAGTTTTAGATATTTGTGTAAAGGGATGAGGCAAACTAAAAAGATAATAGGGAAATTAATGTAATTATTTACAAATCGATGACCAGGAAAGGCACACTGAGCCAAGGATCATTTTAGGTGGACCCAGGGAAGTGTAGGGAGTGAATGCAGTTTAAAAGGTAACTGCAAACACTGAAGCAATACAAAATGAACAATAGTGCAAACAAATAGGAACAATGAACAAATAATTAGAGGTATCAATTGGTCTGGTGGCAGAACAACTGAAATACAAGGGTTAAGCAGAGAGGTATTAGGAGCAAAAGCAGGCAATCGCAAGGATCCCTGAAAAGCTGCTTGACAGCAGAGTAAGAGGAGAGGCACAGGTGGGTAGGAAGGTTATTCCAGATAAAGTGGAAACAGAGAAAACTCTGACCCATGAAGGTGTTGCAACAAGGGGTATAACAATAGTTCAAGAGTAAGTAGGCTGGCCAGGAGGGGGGTTTACAATAAGCTGAATGACATGAAAGTCAGCTACTCAAAGGAATGTCACATTATTCCCGATGTACTGTGCCAAGTATGCTGTTTCACTATGGGGAGGCTCACTATGACAAAGTTGGAGAACTAATGCTCTAGGCATACCATTTCAGCGCAGCTGCAGTAAAAAAAAAACAGGTTACAAGCTGCTGTATATTGTGGAGCTGGTAATAAACAGTCTCCACCTTTGAAAATACACAGCTGCAGGAAAAATTGTGGCTCCGGAAGTAGCAACCCAACCCATTTTTTTGTCTCGCAGTTGTGCAAATTCCTGGGGCTCTGAAAATCCAGCTCCTTATCACTACACTAGCCCCTTTGTTTTGCCCTGGACTTGGATTTCTTCATAACCTTGTTTTCCTTAGGTACGTTTCTGTTCTCATCCTTCTGGGCGCACCTTGTGCGCCACGTCTCTTCTAAAGTCCCTCTCCCCCCTTGCCATCTACTAACTTCAGCCCTACCCCCTTTCCCTTTTCTACCATCTCCTCTGATGAATCTCTTGGTGACGATCCATCCCTCAACCCCTTCTAAAGGCTCCTCACCAGATGAGCTTGATCCTAAACTTCTCTACCTTTCTGCTCCTGCAATTACTTATCCTAGCTCCCTAATTCTTAACCTCTCCTTTATTTCTGCCCAAGTACCCTCATCCTGGAAACACGCTGTAGTCCTTACTCTCCCCAAGGGTGATGACGCATCCAATCCTGGCAGCTATCACCCCATTTTCCTCCTTCCTACCCTTGCCAAACTTCAAGTACATTTAGTTATCTCTCAACTATCACCCCTCCTCTCAGATTCCTCCTTCACCCCCTTCTTATCTGGTTTTCGGAAGAACCACTCAACAACCACCTCCCTCCTCAGGCTTAATGATGCCATCCTTTCAGGGATGGACGGCCATCTTTGTCGACCTAGCCAAAGCTTTCGACACTGTTTCCCATCCCCTGCTTCTTGATTCCCTCTACTCAGCTGGCCTTGCTCTATCAGCCACCAACTGGTTTAAATCCTACTTCACTGGCAGGACCTAATCAGTGAGAATCCTTGATTCCATCTTCCCTAGACTCCCCGTCAACACTGGTGTCCCTCAGGGCTCAGTGCTTGGTCCCCTACTCTTCTCCATTTTCCTTAATGATCTTCCTATAGCATGCTCATCCTCGGCTATCCATATGTACGCTGACGATACTGTTTTATACAGTTCCGGCAAAAACCTGCTGCTGTGGAAACCAGTTTACAGCATGACTTCAACCAAATTCAGTTGTGGTTTGCTTCTTACCAGCTTTCTCTAAATGCCAAGAAGACTGTATCAATGACCTTTGGCACCAAAGACTCTTTAGGCTCCTGGCCCTACCCACCTTACACACCCCCTGACGGGACCATCCTAGAGGACACCTCCTCATTTAGATATCTGGGGGTTTGGCTGGACCAGCACCTCAGCTTCTCTGTACATATTGATGCTATCCTGAAGAAACTGCGTACCAAACTTGGTTCTTCATACAGGAATTGTAGTAGTCTTCCCACTGACTGTGAGGCATAAAATTGTCCAGAAGATGATACTCCCCATCTTTGACTACTGTGACATAGTCTATGGTGCTGCTCCCAAATCTTCCCTGACCAAGTTGGACACTCGCTTTAACTCCTTTTGCCGCTTTGCTCTTGACTCCCCTTCCCACCATTGTGAACTCTATCACTCTCTAACCTTCCTTCCACTATCTCACAGATGCATCTCACACTGTGCCAAACTAACCTCCAAATTCTGGTTCGGAGTACTCCCCTCCTAGCCTGGTGTAGTCATAGACCAGTCAGGGTTTGATGTAGCAAACATTTCTGTGGTTGCCTCCCTATCCAGCTGTACTTCGGTCACCAACACCTGTAGCTCTAAGAATGTTACCCAGACTTTTGGCATTTGTGTACATTATCCCCTCCTTGCCAGTTCCTTTTGTCCAGTCACACATTCTGATTTCTTCTTCTGGTGAGATGGGGAGGCCAGTTGGGCCCCCCTGAACTAATTTTAGGTTTCTGATCCCATCCGAGTTGTCCCCTTCTGCTGCTCAGTTAAAACTATCTTGGATGTGTCATGAAAATCACCTCACCTGCCCATTCCTTGGCTACCTCACCTAGAACATGCTTCTCCTACTTAGATCATTTGTGCCTACATGCACAATCACATTTGTTTCCCTCCCTCTTCTGATGGAGCCATTTATGATTTTGCAAGTGAGAACCTACTGTAGGCAGTAACCAAGAAAACTAGATAAAACACATGCCTTTTTTTCGATCAGTAAATAGTTTCTATGAAACTCTTGTTGGTCTCATACATATAGCTTTAAAAAAAAAAGTGAGACACCTTTCTGAAAAATGTCAAATTATACAGCTGTGGTTTTATTTTCTGGTTTAATCTTCCCCTTATTCTTGACTACTAAGGACATTTGGATGAAAACAGGATCCTTTGTCCTTTGGACCTCATCTGATTCTACTTCTCTAGATATGATGTCAATCTCTTCCTTGTGAAATCATACTCTTTATGGTAACCAATTCATGAAGACAGCAGGAGCAGATTAAGTCTAAAGGGCAATTTTTTTTTGGTTAAATCAGCAGTCCTTAGTATTGAGGATACTGCAGAGAATAAGTAAAGAAAATGAGATGCTGCAGAAGCAAAATTTATCTAGACATGTCACAGACCAAAAGACAGACAGTCCATTAAGGTTGTTCTTGCATCAGGATAACTAGAGAGGCCATGAGGGCAGTCAGGATCACCAAGACAGAGACAGAGCTGCATACTGTGGGGGGCACAAGGGAAGGGAAAAGAAAAAATTACTCACCTTAGTAATTATGTTTCTTCTAGTGGAGTCTTGCTGTATTCTGACATATGCAGTTAGGTCCTACCTTTCAACGGCCCCAGGAAACAAAGGGTTAACTTTTCTATGCCTTGCATAGAACGTTCATCTCGAGCTCGGTTGAAGCCCCCGTCTGCTGCTGTTTAAACTGCAATCGTCAGATCTTTACGAGCAAAGACTCACTAGGTGTTCTGTGTGGAAACTGTAAAATTCTTACTAGCCAACTGGCAAATATATAAAATGTTTTTTGGTTTCAAAGGAAGACTCAAGTCAGGAAACCCAAAAACAAAAACGCATCAAAACACAACATCACCCAAACAAAAGAGGGTGTAAAAGGACACCCTAGGGTCCAAACACTGCTCCTGCCCACCCACATCCCAAAACTAGGTTCTGAGAGGGAGACGGGGAGGTCAGAATACAGCAAGACTCCACTTGAAGAAACATAATTACTAAGGTGAGAAATTTTTTCTTCAAACAACATGAAGTCTTCTTGTATTCTGACATATGCAGACTATCAAGCAGTACCTCCATGGAGGAGGGACAGAACCTACTTTGGGAATAGAATCTGAAGTACTGCTGTGCCAAACCGAGCATCATTCCTAGCCTGGATATCCAGACTAATGCTTGCTGAAAGTATGGACTGTTTTCCAGGTGGCTGCTTGACAAATTTCTAAGAGAGGAATATCCCTGGCAGGAGCCAGGGAAGCAGCTGTACCTCTTGTGGAATAAGCCCTCAGGCCTGAGGGTGGAGTTCTACCGAGTTTTACATAGCAGAATTGTATATAAGAAACAATCCACCTGGCAATAGATCTCTTAGTGGCAGGTTTGCCTTTACCAACTTCTCCATAAGTAAAGAACTGGAGGGATTCAAACCTGTGACCCTTGGTATGCTCTATGTAGTAGCTAAGGACTCAACATCCAAACTGTGTAGCCTCCTCTCTCCCAAGGAGGAATGGTCAGTGAAGAAAACAGGGAGAGATATAGACTGGTTGAGGTGGAAATCTGAAACCACTTTAGGTAAGAACTTTCTGTTAGTTCTAAGGACCACTTTATCTCTGTGAAAAGAGATGAAATCAAATTCCAGTGACAGGGCTTGCAATTTACTGATACGTCTGGCAGAAGTAATGGCTACCAAAAACACAGTTTTCCAAGTCAAGTACTTAAGCTCTGCTGAGGACAAAGGCTCAAGGGGTGGGGTTGCATAAGCTGAGCAATGCAAACATTAAGGTCACAAGCAGGAGCAGGATCCCTAAAGGGGGGATTGGCGTGAAGCAATCCCTTGAAAAACTTACAGAATACAGGATGGGATGACAGAGAGGAAGACTTGCCTACTGACAGGAAAGCAGAAACAGCTGCCAAGTGTACCTTGAGGGCAGCTGGTCTGAGGCCTAGGCCATTAAGATGGACCATATAATCCAGAACCCTAGGCAATTCAGCAGAGTCTGGAGAAATATTCTTCTTAGAACACCAAATGCTGAATCTTTTCCATTTGGAGTTGTAAGTCTTCCTGGTGGAAGGCTTTCGAGAAGCTTTAAGGATATCCAGAACCCCTTGGGAAAGATGCAGATCTGCCAACTCTGACTCTTCAAGAGCCAAGCCTTGAGATTGAGAGACTGAAGATTCGGGTACCAAATCCTCCCGAGAGGATGTTAACAGGTTGTAATTCCTGGGAAGAGACAGGGGAAGGTGGACTGTTAGGGACAGCAACAAGGGATACCATGGCTGTCTGGCCCAGTCTGGAACAATCAGAATCACTCTGCATGGTTGTGACCTTATCTTGACTAACACCCTGAACAGGAGAGGGAAGGGGGGAAAGCATACAGAAATTTCCCTTCCCAGTTCAGAATCATAGCATCCAGGGGGACTGAGCCCAAGACTGGAGGTCTGCAACAAAAGAGAGGAAGTTGGTGATTGTCTGGGGCTGCAAAAAGATCTCTCTCTGGAGTGCCCCATCTCGAGAAAATCACTTTCAAAACCAGAGGATCCAAGGCCCATCCATGATGGCCCTGGGATATTCTGCTCAGTGCATCTGCTAGGACATTGTGCTTCCCTGGGAGGTGGAACTGCTATCAGAGAGGTTTGCAGGGAATAGGCCAGGGACCACAACTTAATTGCTTCTGTGCACAAGGCCATAGACCGAGTGCCCCCTTGCTTGTTGATGTAAAACATGGTGGTGGTGTTGTCTGTTCTGACCTGAACCACCTTGTTCTGTACAGATTTTGAAAAAGCTTGCAGTGCCAGAAACACTGCTCTGAGTTCCAAGAGATTGATGTGAAGCAGAGATTCCTGAGGTGACCACAGTCCTTGGGTGGTAAGATCCCCCAAATGGGCTCCCCAGCCCAGTAGGGAAGCATCTGTGGTGAGTATCACTGAATGAGACCGAGTGACAAATGGAACCCCTTGTCTCAAATTGTCCTGGTCCTGCCACCATTGCAAGGCTTGGATCAGGGTTCGAGTCACTGGGATTAGTTTGGTAAGGGAATCCTTTCTTTGGGACCAAAAGGCTCTTAAGTGGAACTGAATGTCCCTCATTTGGAATCTTGCTCAATGGACCACTGCTGTGGAGGATGCCATGTGGCCCAGTAGCTGAAGGAAATGCCTTGCTGGTCGAGACACCTGAAGGGTGAATGAAGAGGCCAGTTCCATAAGGGTCCTTGCTCTTTCCAGGGGAAGGAAGGCTCTCACTTTGGCCGTATCCAGTTCTGCACCTATGAAGGTGAGGAGCTGCACTGGTTCGATAATTGACTTTGGTAGGTTGAGAAGGAATCCTAAGGAAGTGAGCACTTGTTGGGTCACTTGCAGATGTGACTTGACTTGGTCTAGAGACTGACCTACTATGAGCCAGTCATCCAAGTATGGGAAAATGGAGATCTTTTGTCTTCTTAGGAAGGCAACAACTACTGCCAGGCACTTTGTGAAAACCCTTAGAGCTGATGTTAGGCCAAAGGGCATTGTTCCGAATTGATAGTGGCCTGAGGGCAACTCGAACCTGAGGTACTTTCTGTGGGAGCATCTGATGGGAATGTGAAAGTAGGCATCTTTGAGGTCCAGGGAGACTGGCCAGTCCCCTGGCCTTAGAGAGGGAAGGATAATTCCCAGAGTTACCATTTTGAACTTTGGCTTTAAAAGATATTTGTTCAGATATCTTAGGTCCAGGATGGGTTGCCACTCTCCTGTCTCTTTGGGGGTTAGGAAGTACCTGGAGTACAATCCTTTGCCCCTGTGTAGGGGTGGGAACTCTCTCTATAGCTCTGAGAGCTAGGAGAGAAGAAACCTCTGCCTCCAGGGCAAGGGTCTCAGAGATTTCAAGGGGGAAAAGATCTGGCTCTCATCTTGGGAAATTTTTTGAAGCTGAGAACCAGTCCCCGGCTTACTACTTCCAGGACCCACTTGTCTGATGTAAGAGACATCCAGTCCTGGACAAAGTAAGCCAGCCTGCCCCTACTGGGATAGGAGAATCGACCGGGCAGAACCATCAGGGTGTCTGCTTGGCAGGGCTTTAGGCTGAGGGTGGATGCAGGCCTGCTCATCCCTTCTGCTTCTCCTCTAAAGAACCCTCTGCGTAAAAGGAAGAAGAGGAGGCCTGAGCTTGGTAAAAAGGCTTTTGGAAAGGCCTGCCCCTGCCCCTGGACTGCTGCCTTTGAGGAGTTGCTTGCCTTTCTTTGGCCTGAGCACTCCTGTAAGTGGTCCTGTACTCGTCCATCTTCTTCATGTAATTCTCTGTCTGCTCCCCAAACACAGAATTACCAATTACAGGAAAATCCATGGCCTTAGCCTGGGTATCCTGTGAGAGGCTAGTACATCTGAGCCAAGCCATCCTCCGAAGAGCCACAGATGTAGCCATGACTTTTGATGATAAATCATTGGAGTCCACAGCAGCATGAAACTGTACTTTCAATGCCTCAATCCCATCTGCAGCCACCTGCTCCGGCTCCTTGGCAAGCTGGTCGGGAGCCTGTTTAGCCAGTGCCAGTACAGTGTCCCACCTGGACTTCTGGTACCTGGCTGTATAGGCCATATAGTTAGCCTGCCTGAGTCCCAAAGATGCTGCCATGTATTGTTTCTTTGCCATGGTATCAATCTTCCTGGAGTCCTTGTCTGGGGGGTGTGATGCCAAGGGAATGTTTGCCTTAACACAGGCAGCAGCCTGCACAACCCCAACATGGCTGCATTGCTGAAAAAGGAACTCCGTGTCTGAGCCTGAGAGAGTGTACCTCTTGTCCATTCGTCTGTCCACAGGAGGTATAGAATTAGGAGACTTAAGAATTTTTTGTGTCCGTTTCCCAAAGGATTTGTGGAGGGGAATAGACAGTCTCCTGGACTCTGGGATGTCCATCATCTCAATATAATCAGGCTCTTCCTGATCCTCTACTGCTTCCTCCACAGGAAGCTGGAGGGTATCAGCCACCTTTCTGTAGAACATGTAGTGTGAAGGGGACTCAAAGCCTAGGAGGAGAACCACCTGAAGGTCTGTCTGGGGAGATGTCCGGGTCAATAGGCACATCCAGACTTTCACCATCACCATAATCATCCTCATACTCTGCCTCCTCCTCCTCTGGTTCATAAAAATTCTTCCAAAGTATAATCCGGAACCGGGGGAACCGACCAAACCGAGCCCCTGCCAGAAGGTGCCGGTTCGTTCGGAACCGAACTAAGCGACTGCACAATCCTTATCACCTTGGCTATCTCATCAGCGGTCGGAGTATGAAATTCTGGGTCCGAACTGGTCGATTTGTCTTTTCTTTTCCTTTTTGTCAGAACAGACTCCTCGGAATAGGCTCTCCTTTTGCCTGAAGAAGTATCGCCCTGGTCAGAGGGCACTCCTTATGGTTCGGTCAGAACCGAACTGGGCTGGCCATCCGGGTCAGATTTCTCGGCCTCCCTTTCCCTCAGTCTACCTAATCTCTTTTCCAGGGTAGATTTGGGAAAATTCCTGCAAATTTGGCAGTCTGAATCGAGGTGGTCAAGCCCCAGGCAATAAACACAGGTGGTGTGGGGATCAGCCTTAGCAAAGACCTCCCCACACACACTGCAGTGTTGAGACCCAGTGGGCCCAGTTTTTTTCTTGGGTTTCTCAGACATGGCCAACCTAACCAAAAATGTACCCTTTTTTCAGCAATCTGCCAGGCAAGACTCCCCTATCGGTTCCTGACCGTGTCCCGGGTCTTGGAAAAAAAAGTAATTAAATCCGTTTTTTTTTAGAACCGATACGGACCGGTAACCACACTCAAGTAAGCACAAGTTTTTTACCTCAATTTGATCGGTTCAGCCGAACCGATCCACAGTTTACAAGTTCCACACAGAAAACAGAACAAAAACCTATCTAGTACTCACGGTACCACAGACAGAGACCTGAACCGACTATGCGGAAACAATTCGGTAGAAACCGACCAAAAACCGACACTTCAACTGACTTTTGAACCAAGCAGCAGAAGAAATCTCCGGAACGACTGTTCAGTGAGGCTGAGTAAAGAATCTGATGGTAGCAGTTTAAACAGCAGCAGACAGGGGCTTCAACCGAGCTCGAGATGAACGTTCTATGCAAGGCATAGAAAAGTTAACCCTTTGTTCTCCGGGGCAGTTGAAAGGCAGGACCTAACTGCATATGTCCAAATACAGCAAGACTTCATGTTGTTTGAAACAGTTCTTTAGATATATAAAGACAAAAAAAGACAGGAGCGAATTGTCAGGTTAATGGGTGGGGGGCTGGGAAACCGAAGAGAATGAGCATAAAGTAACTGTGCTGAACTACTTCTGCACACTATTCAGAGACAAAGGAGAATGCCCTTGCCAGAGAGTGGCATAAAGGCAGCAGACAGGGGAGTCTCAAAAATGAAACTGCACATTTGCTAGCAAGAGTCAAAAAGGTGCTAGCAGCTCTAAATGGTTTATTTAAAAAATGCCCTGAAGCCAGATGGGATGCACCCAAGGGTGCTAAGAGGACTAGATCAGTGTTGGCTAAACCTCTGGCAGGACTATTCAATAGCTCTATGCAGCCAGGGGTGGGTGCCAGAGACTGGGGTGTGTGGTTCCACTGTTCAAGGTAGAGGACAAGGAGCAGTCTGTAAACTAGAGACCCATCAGCCTTACCTCTGTGGTAGGGAAACTGATGGAGACACTAGTCAAAGAAAATCTAGTGGAATACCTGGAGAAAAATGGACTTCAGAATAGTAAGCAGCACAGTTTCATGACAGGGAAGTCTTGTCAGATAAACATGATGATATTCTTTGACTGGGTAATCAAAGTAGCCGATAGGGGCCATGCTGTAGATTTACTCTATTCCAGTCATTTGACTCAATGCCACATCAAAGACTACTGAAGAAGGGGGACATGGGAACAGATGAGACTTTTTATAGGGTCCCATTACAGGGACTTGGAGCGCTTCACAATTAATTTAAAAAACAACAATTGTATAGCAGACACAATATTTAACATATCCAACAGTCAATTCACTAGCAAATCCAGGTGAAGCTAACAGCATTACACTTAATAACCATAAAATAATAAGATGGGTAGGGAGTTGCTTGGAGGGGAGGTAGCAGGGAGTTTTGAATGGGGTCAGATCAGAGGAAAGAGTCGTCACTAATGGAGTAGCACAAGGATTTGTCTTGGGCCTAGCCCTCTTCAATATGTGCATGACATGGGAAGAAAGAATCCACGGCAGGTTGTATATATTTGTAGATGACACTAAACTCTGTGCTGTGGCTGACAATGTGGAAGGGATGAGGGAGTTACAGAGAGACCTGCAAAGACTAGAATATTGGTCCAAAGTCTGGCAGTTATGCACTTACGGAATAAAAACACCAGAACAAAGTATCAGATGGGTGGGGGTTAAGCTGGACACATCAGAAGAAAGGCACCTAGAAGTCATCCTTAGACAAACCAGCCAATGGTACAAGGCCCTCAGCAAGGCTAACAGGATGCTCAGGTGCATCTGGAGGGGGTTCAATAGTAGGAGGTACTGTTACCACTGTATAGGTCACTGATGAGGCCACGCCTCAAATACTCTGCCCAGTTCCGCAGTCTGCCTAAAAAAAGGACAGAATAAATAAGGCACAACACAGAATGACCAAGATGATTCAGGGCCAGGAGGGCAGACCCTAAGATAGTTGGCTAAAGGCAATGAACATGTGTTCACTCGAAACCAGAACAAAAAGTGAGGAGTATGATAGACCCCTTCAAGTGCTACAGGGGAATTAACAAGGTAAACTAGGAAGAGCCATTTAACAGAAATGATAAAGCAAGGAGTCATGGGTGGAGGTTATCAGGAGGAAGGTTCAAAAAGGAAGTGAGAGGAAACATTTTACAAAAAGAGTAGTTGAGCCACGGAAGGGTCTGCTGGCAGAGGTGGTGGATAACGAAACCACAAATTGTTCAGACATGACTGGGATAGAGTCAAGGGGATGTTAGCTCAGCAGGTGATGGGGAGAGACACAGATAAAAGTAATAAGTGAAGATCCCCTTAGAGACAACAGATCCTGGGCATGACAGTAGGGTAATACTGGGCAGAATGGATGGACCATTGGTCTTCTGCTGATCTGTTTCTATGTTCTTCACACCAGCTTCTGTATTCACGTTTTTGTAAGTTTCATGTACCAGCTACATTACATGTGGAAATGTTACTGTGTTCAACTAGTCCTCCATTGTAAATTAGCTTTGCTCAAAGGCTCTTTCCTTGAATAAAATGAAATAAGCGTAGTGGGAATAGTGTCACTCCTTTTTCTTCAAAGTATTTGCTGGGTCTGAGTCTGAAGGCATTACAGTATCAGCTGATGCCACATGCTGGAAGTCTCGTCCATGTGTCCCCTCCTGGTTCCGATAGGTAGTTCTTCCTGTACTGAAAAAGAGGTACCTACTTTCTTCCAACCTGACATGGTTTAACAGTTTACCAGACACTCAATTTGTCATTTTTTTTGTGTCATCCCCCATACTGCTTTTTACCCCTTGCCAGTGACCTTACTCTTCCTTTCAGATCTTTCGGTGTCCTCCCAGCCTGACAACCACTCCCCTATTGAGGCCAGTGGTAATTCACACAAGGCAGAGACCAAAACATGCCAGCAACTGCCATATAGACAGCTTGTGGAACAGAAGATTTTGCTATTTTGTTCCCACCCAGTACCCCCACAGCAAGCGTCATCCTGCAGAGGCGCCAAGCTCCTTGGTCCATTGCAGCTGCTGTGCCATGGACCCACCCCAGCCTTTATGGCTGTCCCGCCAGCTCCTGCATCTTCCACCAGATGTGGGTCATTGGCATGAGAACACAACATACTATCTACTGGGCCATCACGTGGCCTTTTAATTCATAATTTACTCTCTCATGTTTTTCACTATCAAGCAAACTGCTGACAACTATTTTCATAATTCCAGAGTAAAAACAGACGTTACTCACTTGTAACTATAGTTCTGCATACTAGTATTCAGTTCACATCCACACTCAAGCAGTGTTCCACTGAACATGCTCAGTCACTAGAACAGTCTAAGCTTGACTCCTCCTACCACCCAAACATGGGGTACTCCCTGGTGATATTCATATCTGCATGCTGGAAGAAGAATCCAAAGAAGGTTTTGTCAGGGGAGGTTGTGTGGGTGTGAATTAAATACTAGTAGCAATAGTAAAGTATGGTTACAGGTGAGTAAAGCAGTTACGCAAGAACTTACCGTAACAGTAGATCTTCAAGAAGCGCTCTTGCAGCAGGCAATAACCATCAGGACTACGATGCCAGGCACTAGAACCCCGAAGAAAAAATTCTAGCCAGCAGTCTAAGGCAGAGGACCATCACCAATGGCATAAAGGGGCAGTCCCCCGGCACCACCCGAGTTCACCCACCAGAGAACTGGCTTGCATAAAGGATGGGGAACCAAGGAGGTTCAAACATCCCAACAGGGAGAAGAAAAAGAAACAACCGGGGGGAAGGAGGGATGGAAAGCATCCCTGCTGCAAGAGCTCTTCTCGAAGATCTACTGTTACGGTAAGTTCTTACGTAGCTGTACTATCTCATTTTGAACTAGAACTCTTGCAGCAGGCAGTAACCATCTGGACTGAGTCCCAAACAGTACAAAGACAGAATCCAGGTCAGTTGGGCAGTGGTTATGGAAACTCTCAGAATCTCTCAAGAGAGCAGTCCTTGGAGGACAGCAAGGCCGAACCCTGTCCTCCTTCTGGAAGCAATGTCAAAACTGTAAAGTTTAATGAATGTATGGACTGAACTCCAGGTGGCAGCAGCAAAGAGATCTGTTGCGGACACATTTCGAAGAGATGCAAATGAAGTTGCTACACCCCTAGTGGAATGACCTTTAACTGAGCCTGGTAAAGGTTTGTCAGAATTCTGATGGCAAAACACAATGCAATTGATCAACCATTTAGACAAGGTCTGCTTATTCACGGAGCAAAAGATACAAATAACTGATCAGATTTTCTTGAAGACAGAGTACAATTTACATAAAAGCAAAGAGCTCTGTGAATATCCAGAGTACGCAACAAGGCCTCCCCTCTGTTCGAGTACTCTGGGTATTACCCTGGGAGATCAATGTCCTGGTTAAGCAAAGCAAACTTTATTTGTAAAATAGCACTATTCTCACAAGAACCATAGCGCTAGCACACAAGATCATAAAATCACAGCTAAAACCATAAATACTTGATAAATATCAGCTACAACTTATTCAGAATCCTGGAAAGCAAGCTTACACAATATGTTTTTGAAGCAGATTTAAAGTTAAAGAATGAACTCGGACACCACCTTAGCGAGAAACTCAGGATTAATGCGCAGGGATACCCTGTATCTATGGAAAATCAAATAGGGCTCTTTACACATCAGAGCCTGAAGCTCGGAAATCCTCCGGGCTGAAGTAATGACAACTAAAAATAACGCCTTCCAAGATAGGAAGCATAGCTTGCAACTTGTAGCTGGTTCAAAGGGAGGCAACATAAGTCTCTCCAACATAAACAGACGATCCTATGAGGGGCTTAATATGCATTATACCTCGCAGGAAGGTGTGGGACAGATCCATTTGTGACAGGGTCCTGCCATCCACTGGTACATAAGATGATACTGCAGAAAGGTATACCATTATGGATGAGTAGCTAAGACCCGAATCAGACAGGGAAAGGAGATACTCCAGGACTGAATTCACCGACAAGTGAACGGGTCCAGATGATGGGCAGAAGCCTACAGGCAGAAGTGATTCCATTTCATGGCATAGGTGGCCTTGGTTGAGGGTTTTCTTGCGTCCACCAGGACATCTGCTACCCTTGCTGAAACCCCGTACTGGTCCCCGACTAGGTCTGCAGGAGCCACACATGCAGGTGCAGAGACTTGAGATTCAGGTATACTAGAGTACCCTGCTCCTTGGAGAGCAAGTGAGATGATGGGGTAGGGGAATTGAAGGTTCTATCAGAATGTTCCTGCTCATTCCACTTGCAGTTTAAGCAGTACTTGTTGAAGTAGTGGGAAGGCATAAAGAAACCTCCTGCTGGAGCAGTGGAAAGATTTACCGCTGGGACGCTGGCGACCTGGCTTTGGGAACGGACTTGGGTGAAGGGCTGGCCAGGGGGAGAAGGCTGGAGCATCCACTGACTGCTAGCCTTCTCTCGGGAGGTAGGTGGGGTAGAAGACCCGTGCCTACTGACCCCTGGCAGAGGCCGGGGGTACAGCAGTGCGCCTGGTCCCACTACCTAAGGAGCGTGACTGACGCTGGCATCAGCCTTGTGTCCTGGACGTCACGCTCCTGTGGGAGAAATGAGGAAAATGTTGCACTGGTTGGTTGGGTGACGGCCCCCCTGGATCCTTGCCACTGGAGTACCTGAGCCCTCATCAGCCACCTCAGCAGCACCCAGGACCATAAGGAAGGCCAGTAAGGCTCATTCCCAGCGCAGGTAGGGGACCCGCCTGATGAAGGGATACATCAGGGTACCCTGGGGCTGGCTGTAATGTGGGGCGGTGGGGGCTGGGGGACTACTGGGGCAGGAACTGGTGCATGTGGGGGCCCGAAGGAGGGACCGACCAGTTTGTGGGTGGGAGCAAAAAAAATAAATAATCCTCCCTGTCCAAGAGCGGGACAATGTGTCTCACCAAAAAACACCAGACTCTGGATCTAGCGACAAGAAACTGGGCAGTTTGGCACTGAGTGGGGATGCAAAGAGGTCCAGTTCTGGAAGTCCCCATTTTTCAAATAGGTAGTCTACCCTGTGCTGTAGTAGCTCCCACTTGTGAGCCTGAGATCGAGAATGGCTTAGGCTGTCGGCCAAGGTGTTTTGTACTCTTGGAACATGAACCGCTGAGAGTTCCTAATTGTGCTCCACTGCCCTGTACCAGACTCTCATGGCTTCTCTGCAAAGGGGATAAGAGTGTGTGCCCCCTTGTTTGTTGATATAGAAAACAACCAGCATGTTGTTTGGTCAGTAAAGGGCCTGGAAGGAGGTCTGTCAGAAACGCCTGTAAGGCACACAGAATGGCTCTCATCTCCAACACATTCATGTGGAGGCTGCATTCTGAAGGAGTCCACATCCCTCTCTGCTTTTCTTTTAATTGTACGCCCCACCCCAGTCACAAGGCATCTGTTGTCAGATCTGCTGAGGACTGGGACTTTGAAAGGGAGCCCCAGCCTCAAGGCGGGTGGGGGTTAGCCACCATTCCAATGTCTGATGCACTGCGTTGGAGATCCAAACTTGCTGCTCGAGTTCATCTGAACGTTGATCCCACTGTACTCTGAGATTCCACTGAAGTACTCTCATGTAGAGATGAACCAAAGACACTGTCACGATGGCGGTTGCCATGTGGCCTAGAAGTAGCAGGACCATTCTGGCTGGAGCCTGGCTTGCGGAGGTGATTTTCCGAACCAGTGCTCATAGGCAATCTGCCCTGAGGGAAGAAAGGCTCTCGCCAAATAGTGTCCAAGATGGCTCCTATGTGTTGTAATCTCTGACTGGGCCAGGGGAATGATGTGGAAAGATTAAAGATGATTCCCAAATCTTGGAACAGTTGGAAAGTACATTCCAGTGTGTGACGCAGCTGCTCCCTTGTGACAGCTGTCAGGAGCCAGCCGTCAAGGTAGGGCTAGATATAATGTCCCTGCCTCCTGAGAGCTGCTGTCACCATCGCCAGGCACTTGGTGAATACTTGCAGTACTGAGGAAAGACTAAACAGCAATGCTCGAAATTGGTAGTGCTCTCCCTGGAAAGTAAAGCGAAGGTATTTTCTGTGGGACGGCAGGGTTTTTATGTTCATATATGCATTCTACATGTTCAGGTAGCAGAGCCAGTCCCCCTGATGTAGCATGGGCAGTAATCCAGGCAGTGTCACCATCTGAAACCTCTTGTATTCGATAAAATTGTTCAACTGATTGAGAGCCAGGATAGGATGAAGGTCCCCAGTCTTTTTTGGCACTAAGAAAAAATGCGAGTAGTAGCCTCTTCGGCTCGGCGGGACTGCCTGGATCACCTTTTTGCTCAGGAGGGCTTGGATTTCTGCCTGAATGAGGCCTGCGTGGCATGGGGAGCAATGGGTGGGAATTGGTGGGTTGTCTGGAGGTATTTGGGTGAACTCCAGACTGTAACCTCTTTCTATAATTTGGATTGCCCACTGATTTGCCATGACACTGGACCAACCTGTGAGGTAAAGGAAGAATCGCCCTCCTACTGCCCCTCCCCATCGCTCTACCGGGAGGGGGGTGCAGGCAGGGTCATGCAGAGGTTGTTGGGTGGGCGGGGGTCTGGCATTTTAGCATTTCTTGGATCCCTGTGCCCCTGCTGGTTGGGGGGGGATTTTCCTTTGTATCCCCCTCTTTGCTTGCTGGCCTTGTTGCCTGGGAAAGGGCAGATGTCTGTATAGGGTTGGCTCTGACTTATACACCTTGTGGACATCAGAAACTGCCTTTCCCAGAGTCCTGCAAACCTGTGATCATCTCTGCCTCCTTGACTACAAGAACTGGTCCCTTAAAAGGGGTATCCAGGATAGCATCCTGCTGGAAGCCAGAGACCCTCAACCAAGAGTAGCGCAGGAGGCATATCCCCATAGCGGCTGCCCTAGCTGCAGTGTCTGCCGAATCATATGAGCACCTCAGGACGTGTTTACCGACGTCAGCACTAGATGGTAGGATGGCTAATAGCACTGTCTTATAAGGGGGGTCAGGTTGTGACCTAGCCAGGTCCATAGCTTTGTTCCAGAGAGACTTCTGGTACATAACCATATGTGCCAGAAAATGTAGTGACCAGACCATACAAGTGGCTGATGAGTAGACCTTCCAGCCAAACTGATCCATCTTTTTGGACTCCTTATCCGATGGTTGGGAGCTCATATGCTTTGGTTGCGGAGTCCTTCCATGTGAAGCCATAAGGACCATAGATTGCTTTCAGCTGATCACTTAGATGTGGTTCTTCCCTAGGGGTCCTACATAAGCGGGTCAGCTTTCTTAGGGACCACTGCGGTTGAGGAAGGGTGCTTCCAGGCTAGTTCTGTCACGTCCTGGAAGGGCTCCACTAATGATGGGATGACAAAAGGTTTTGGGTCACTGTCTCCTAAGAATTTTGCCAGACGGCATCTCTCGGGGTCCAAATCCTGTCTCCCACTGGTTAAGGAATTGTATGCGTCTCACCACATCTAGGAAAGTGTGATCATCCGGTAGAGACCTTGGGGAATCCTTCCTTGGATCCAGAGATGGAAGACACAAGTTGTCCTCTGAAGTCATAAGAGGAGGAATCTCTGCTGGACGACTGAGGATGTGGACCAGCATCTGCTAGAGCGACTCCAGTGTCTAGAGGAGGAGCGGGACGACGGGTGGTGACTGTGCCCCCACTGGCTGTGGGATCCCTGTCCTGTGCCACCTGGAGTTGGGCAGGCTGGCATTGGGGTGTTGAAGGTGTTCAGCTCTGGTATTGTGGGTAACAGATCCCCCTTGATTGTGTTCCACTAACTGGTAAACAGATCACCAACGTCAGCCAGAGGTACAATGGGGGCTGTCTGTGGTTCAGTCGTCGGGGTAGGGGTGCCCGAGAGGCCTGGTGTCAGGCCCTTCAGTTTAGTCCCCCCGTTGTCAAGCTTGACAGCTCCACTGCCTTGTGCATCATGTCTGGCAGTGTCTTGCACCCCCAGCGTCAGGTGTACTGGTGTCTGGTCGTTGGGCTCCCGAGGGGGACATGGCGATGGAGTGTGTGGCACCATATCTTTAGACTCCATAGAGCCTGGCATGAGGTCCTCTGTTGTCCGCTCCATGGACTATGACTTTTTAGATCCCTGTGGGTTAGGTGATGGCTTAGAGGGAGTCATCTGATCTGGCTCCGTAGAGGTGGAGTCAGAGGGAGTTGTGGTCTGTCATTGGTCCGGAGCCCCGGTTGACAACGGCTTAGAAGGTGAGCTCGGCTTCTTCTGGTGCTTGTGTTCCTGACATTTCTTGGTGTCATTGGACCCTGTCGTGTTGTCAGATGACCCTGAGGGAACAGCCTTGTGGATGGCAGGCTCAGACCTGCTGCCTGACGAAGTGTGTGCCGATCCTTCTGACTGACACCCAATCGAGTGCTTGTGGGGCCTGAAAGCCAAGAGAAATAGAGACCTTAGAAGGCCCTAGCATAGGAGACCCCCGCCAGACGTCTGGGTGGAGGCGGGAGGCTTCATCAACGGTAACCTGGGAAGAGCAAGGGAAACTGGAGGGGCTGAGCCCGACCTCACACTGGAGGTGGAACTCTTGGAAGCCACGTGAGGAGACCTGGATTGGGATTTTGACCTGGACCTGCTCTTGTCTCGGTGATGCTTCCTGCTAGATTTCTTTTCTCTAGGGGAGGTGTCCCTGGCTGAAGAAGATGAGTTGTGCCCACAGTGGGTCATCTGCATGGCGGCCACTTGTTCTAGGAGGTAGGCCTTCAAAGTCTTCAGATTGCGGATGTGGGTCCTCCTATTGAAGCTGGGGCAATGCAGGCAGGCGTCCAGCTTGTGGTCGGGGTCCAGGCACAGAAGACAGGCCGAATGGCCATCTTTCACCGGGATTTGCTTGCCACATGTGCACTTCGATTTCCACTGCTCTGTAGATCAAGTTGGCTGGGTAGACATGCACTACAAAGTCGAACAACAACTAAAAAAAATCAAACCGGTAACTAAGCGAAGTGTGAAAAATGGCAGTCGACTGTTAGGAGGAGGCGTCTGTGTAGCCAAGGTGCATGGATCAATGGCAGGAAAAAAACTGAGGTGGTGCTGGTGGACTGACCCTTTAAACCACTGGTGACGTCGGGGGCAGGGCCAACGTCAGGGGGTGGTCCCCTGCCTTAGACTGCTAACTAGAATTTTTTCCATGGGGTGCTAGTGCCTGGCGGCATAGTCCTGATGGCTACTGCCTACTGCAAGAGCTCTATCTTGAAGTGAGATCCTCTATTTCTGCCTACCTAGATTCAGTTCACTATCAACACTTAGGCAGACTCCTAGCAGTCCTCAGGAGGTGAAGACAAGGCATGCAATCCCAAGAAAAAAATTACACACCATAGTAATTTTGTTTCTTCCAAGGGAATCGTACTGTATTCTGACTTATGAAGTATGGTCTCACCACAGGAGTGCCCTGGAGCCAAAATGGTTAATGGAACCTACGCAAATGATGGAATGCTAGGCTCGAGCTTGGTTTTCAAACCACTGTCCCTGGTAAACAGTTCTAAACTGTCAGATTCTTATGAAGCATGCACTAAGAACTATCCAGCTACTCTAATATTAACATAAATCTCCCTAATAGAATTCTTAACATTTTAAACTGAAAGACTGCTCCCTTTTTTGAAAAATTTCTGATGTGACACCATTAAGACTCAATTTACAGATGCCCAAGAGAACACCATACACACAAAGGTTTGCAACATCTCTGATACAGCTGGAGTGCAGTGACCATAGGTTTCTAGTAGGGAAGGAAGGGAGGGAGCTCAGAATATAGTAAGATTCCCTTGGAAGAAACAAGATTACTATGGGGAGTAATTTTTTTTTCTTCAAGCCCCAGGAAATCTTACTGTATTCTGACTTATGCAGACTACCCAAGCAGTGTCTTTGGAGGTGGGCCTATAACCTATTTAGGAAACAGGATTTGCAGGACTGCTTTACCAAACCTGGCATCTCCTCTGGCCTGGACATCCAAACAATAATGATTGGTAAATGTGTAGACTATCTTCCAGCTAGCTGCCTTACAGATGTCCACTAGGGGAATGTCTCTAGAAGCTGCTGTACCCCTGGTCGAATGAGCTCTGAAGCCTGCAGGTGGCTGCTTACCCACCTTATTGTAGCAAAACTGAATGCAGTCTACAATCAATCATGCAATGGATCTTTTTGTGGCTGGTTTTTCTTTCCCTACATCCCCACAGGTGAGGAAAAGCTGAGTTTGAGCCTGCCTATGACTTTGCGTGGTCAAGGTAGTAGCTGATTGCCCTTTTCAAATCCAGGCTGTGTTCACCTGAAGTGGAATGATCCGTAAAAAAAAGACTGGCAATGTAATACATTGGTTGAGGTGGAACTCTACCACTTTGGGCAGGAATTTTCTGTTAGTCTTAAGGACTACTTTGTCCCTATGGACAGCTATGTACCCAGGTTCTGTGGACAATGCCTGGAGCTCAATGATCCTTCTGGCAGAAGTAATGGCTACCAGGAATACTGTTTTCCAAGTCACATACTTGAGGTCTGCCGAAGACATGGGTTCGAGGGGGGTGAGTTGCACAAGCTGGGAAATGCAAACATTCAGATCCCACATGGGAGCTGGCTCTCTGTGTGGTGGATGCAAGTGCAGCAACCCCTTAAAAAACTTTTTAAATACTGGGTTTGAAACCAGGGAAGAGCTTTTACCCGCAGATAAACAGGCTGAGACAGCTGCAAGATGCACTCTCGGGGTCGAGGCCCTTAAGCCAGTAGAATGCAGATGGGCCATATAGTCCAAGACTATCGACAGGCTGGCCTGTGTATGGTCCAAACCCATGCCCTGACACCAAACTGAAAACTTCTTCTATTCAGAAGAATAGGTTTTCTTAGTGGAAGGCTTTCTGGATACTCTCAGGATATCCATAACCCCTTCTGAGAGGTGCACATCTGTATATTCTTAGTCCTCAAAAGCCAGGCTTTGAGCCTGAAGGATTGCAGGTTGGGATACATGATCCTGCCCTGACAGAACGACAGCAGGTTGTGCCTCCTAAGAAGACTGACTGGCTTGGCCACTGACAAGAGGATCATGGAGTACCAAGGTTGTCTGACCCAGTCTGGGGCAATGAGAATCATTGTTGCTGACTTGATTCTGAGCTTGTTCAGTAGACTTAATAACAGAGGAAAAGGAGGGAATGCATACTGGAATCTCCTTGTCCAATCCAGCAGAAGGGCATTCAGGGGGCTAGTGCCCTTGATGGGGGGTCTGCAGCAATACCATGGTATCTGATTGCTTGGAGCTGCAAACAGGTCCACTTCCGGGGTGCCCATCTCCTGAAGATGGTCTCCAGGACCTGTTTAGTGACCACTCATGGTGGTTTTGGTTTATTCTGCTGAGGACGTCTGCCAAGACACTGTCCTTTCCTGGGAGGTGGACAGCTGAGAGGGAGATGTCTAGGGAATATGCCAAGGCCCAAATTTTCATTGCCTCTGTGCAGAGAGGAGTTGACCTTGTGCCCCCTTGCTTGTTTATGTAGTACATGGTGGTTGTATTGTCTGTTCTGACCTGAACCACCTTTCCCTTGGCAAATGACTGAAGATACAAGAGAACTGCCCTGAGTTCTAACAGGTTGATATACAGGAGGGATTCCTGCTTTTTCCATGTGCTGTGTGATTCCCCAGATGTGCCCCCCATTCTAGGAGGGATGCATCTGTAGTGAGTATCAGTGGGGGCCTGCTGCAGAAAAGGCACTCCTTGCCTGAGATTGCCCTGCTCCTGCCACCACTGTAGGGCTTGGAGAAATGTGACTGCGACTGGAACTAGCTTTGACAGAGAGTCCCTTTTATGGAGCAAGTGAGCTCTCAGATGGAACTGAATATTTCTCATCTGGAACCTGGCCCCTGACAGTTGCTGCGGATGCTGCCATATGGCCTAGCAATTGCAGGAAGTGTCTTGCTGGTCTTGGAACATGAAGTCCGAAAAAACTGGCTACCTGAATGAGGCTGTCCACCCTGTCCTGAGGGAAGAATGCCTTTCCCTGTCTTGTATCCAGTTCCACTCCTATGAATCTGAGGAAGTTGAACTGGTTCCAGAAGAGACTTTCTGGTTTACCAAGAACCCCAGGAAGTGCAGAGTATCCTGTGTTAGTGACAGTGCCTCTCTTACTTGTTGGTGAGATTGGCCTACTATCAGTCAGTCGACTAGGTAGGGGAACACTCACACCCCTTGCTGCCTTAGGTGTGCCACTACTACAGCTAGGCACTTTGTGAACACCCTTGGAGCAGATGTCAGTCTGAAAGGCATTGCCCTGAATTGGTTATGGCCTGATGGCAATCTGAACCTGAGGTACTTCCTGTGTGACCCCTTTATTGGGATATGGAAGTAGGCATCCTTTAGATCCAGGGATGCTAGCCAGTCTCCCTGTCCTAGCATTGGTAGTATAGTAGCCAGAATAACCATCTTCAATTTTGGTTTTGACAGATGCTTATTGAAGTGTCCGAGGTCCAGAATGGGTCGCCACTCCCATGCTTTCTTTATTGTGAGGAAGTATCTTTGAGTACAGGCCCTTTCCCCTCTGGTCTGAGGGAACTGGCTCTATTGCCTTTTGCAGCAGAAGGCTTGAAACTTCCTCTTCCAGTAGGGCTGTTTCTGATGGGAAAGATGGTTTGAACACCCTTAACCTCAAGTTTGGCAGTGTCCTGGCCTACTACTTTCAGGACCCACTTGTCTGTGGTGACGTTTTTCCACTCCTGGAGGTAGTGGGCCAGCCTTCCCCCTACTGGAATTGGGGAGGCAACCCCAACAGCCACCTCAGGGTGTCTGCTTGGCCTGTGCTGCTGGCTGGACACTAGGGCTAGTACGGCCACTGCCCCTGCCTCTGAAGTTTCCCCCTCTCCCTTTGTTGATACTGGGGAAAAGTTTGAGGCTGGAAAAAAGGCCTATAAGCAGTAGGCCTACAAGCAGTTCTGTCCCTGCCACTCCTTGCTTGGTGCTTCTGGGGGTAGTATTTTTCCTTTTGCTGCTGCACTGTTATAGGCACCCTTGTACTCGTCCATTTTTTTCATGTATGCCTCTGTTTGTTCCCCAAACAGAGAGACGGGGTCACAGGGACAATCCATTGCTTTAGTTTATCTATTATCAGATTGGTGGTTCTGAGCCAGGCAAACCTCTTAAGTGACATAGCAGACGCCATTTGCCTGGATGCAGTGTCACCGGAGTCCACTGCAATCCTAAACTGTGTTTCAGCAGCTTCGATACCTCTTTTTGCAGCTTCCTCCAAATCAGCAGCCATGGGGGAAGAAGCTGCCTTAGTAATCTGAAGCATTGTGGACTAAAGATTCTTTTGGTACCTGGCTATATAGGAAGCCTGTCTTATAGCCAGTGAGGATCCCAGATAAACTTTCTTTGCTATAGAGTCCGCCCTCCTAGAATCCTTGTCTGGAAGGTGAGAGGCCAGCGGGATGCCAGCTTTGTCACAAGCTGCAGCCTGCACACCTTCATGACGCGGGTGTCAAAAAGGAATTCAGCACCAGTCCTAGCTACCCAGTACTTTTAGTCTACCTACTTATCTGTAGGAGGGACAGAAGTGGGTGACTGCAACACTTCCATAGTCTGTTTTTTCAGGGACTTATGAAGTGCCAACCTTTTTGATGGTGGCACATTCACCATCTCTTTGTAATCCTCATCTTCTACAGATTCTTGAGATGGGAGGTCGAGGGTTTAAGCAACCTGCTTCATAAATGAGAAACAGGATGTGAAATCCTCTGTTCCCTTGTCAGGGGAATCTGGTCTGTGAGGATCAGGGGAAATGTCCGGATCAATGGGCTCCCCAAAATCATCATCTTTATCCTCATCTTCTTCATGTTCTTCAACATCAAAATGCTCCCCACCTTGGTCTGTTAAACCGGGAGCTGTATTTGAACCAGGAGTCTGAGGTAGTGGCTGCTTGCAAACCGGAACAGAGGACTGTAAAGATTGGATTATTCTAATCACGTTAACTATTTCCTCAGCAGAAGGAGCCACGGCTTTTCTCTGTTGCGGTTCCTGGTACTTTTCCTTCTTTTTTACCACAATGGCCAGTTCAGCAGCATTTTCAGCAGTTTGTTTCTTTGAGGAAGAGCCATCGCCCCTTTCAGAGGGAAGCTCTTCTGGTTCAGGTAGATGAGGAACTGGTTGCTCAGCAGCTGAGTCAGCAGCCTTTTCAGCCATCCTTTCCTTCAGTCTCTCGACAGTAGACTGAGGAAAATTACTACAGACTTCACACTCTGTAGGTGTTCAAACCCCAGCCAGAATAAACAAATTAAGTGTAGATCAGCTTTGGCAAAAAGTTCCTCGCACTCAGTACAGTGCTAGAAACCTGTGGGTCCCGTTCTCTTTTTGGTTTTCTATGACATAACCCAGACAACAAGAGAGAATAAAACTCCAAAGTCTACACAACTATATATATATATATTTTTTTTTTTTCCGGTTGCACTACCCGAACAATAAACCAGGAGTTACCCAGATTGAAATTCAAATCAAAACAAACCGACTATACCAGAGTCAGTACTATTTTTAAATACTAAACAGTAAAACTGAAGGGACATTGTCGGTTTCCCCTCGGTTAGCGAAAAGGGGACAAAAACGACTACTTACCCTTTTTTAACTAAAATCTAAACAATTACTACCTGAAAACCAAAGACAGTGAAAAGAATACCAAAATAACTAAAATACTAGCTAAATAACCGAGAAAAACAAAGTTTCTTCAAGCGATGAAGGAGAGCTCTCCCGAGATGTCTTACTGAGGCAAGCGGAGTAAAGAATCTGGTGGTTTAGAACCATTTACCAGGGACAGTGGTCTGAAAACCGAGCTCGAGCCTAGCATTCCATCATTTGCATAGGTTCTAGTAACTATTTTGGCTCCGGGCCGGTACTATGGTGAGACCATACTGCATGTCAGAACACAATAAGATTTCCTGGGGCGTGAAATTATGCAAAGGTAGTGGGATATGAATGTGTATGCACTGGAGCAGGTAGCATCCCTAAACGTCAGCAAATGGGACGTACCTGTAAGCAATATGAGCAAGTGGATAATCTGTCACAAGTGGAGACATGACTCGGAAAAGTTTGCAGTCATAGTGGACTGGTTACCGCCATGCAAATAGTCATGCTAGTTTAGCAAAGAATGCAGAAATAAACTCAAACAATGTTAACCTGGTTTGTAAAACAAAAACAAGAAAATAAATCTTCGGTAGTGTTCTAACATATGCTATAAGACACCTAATGCCATAACTTTTCAATGTCAACCAACCTGATCATGTTTTTTTTTTTTTTCTGTTTATCCACCTTCTCACCCTGGAGCTACGCTTCTTCGGAAGACACCATCCACCACCCCTGCAACTTGCCTTACCTGGTTCCCCAGGAGTTCCCCCATGGAGCCGTGGCTATACCCCTCAGGCAGGTACAGGACAGGACCCGAACGTCCTGATGCTTCAATGTCTCGTCGGGTCCCCCGGTGGTCGGGCAGGCAGTCGCCATGAGGGTCGGTATTGGGTGCTCCATATACCCGTGCTCTGGTGGTGTTTTTCCCCTTTCTGAGGAAGTGGCCGGTGTCCTGATGTCAAGGCATTATGCCGACGACCGCCACTCCCAGCCCTCTCTCGTAAATGCTCCTGCGCTTGCTGTTCCTCTGGCCTCTGCCAGAGGTCAATCAAGCACCGGGCAGATGCTCCCCTTCCTCCTGGGAAAGGACAGCTGTCCCTGGGACACTCAATCCTCTCCCTCCCCTGCCGACACCCGATGACCCAGGCTCGTCGCCGGTGTGGCGTGCAGCGCCTCAACCCTCAGCGCCATCGGGCCGGCCCTGATCATATGGTTAAGTTGTTTTTTTTGCAAATGTTTTCCTCCTGGGTCTCCAATCATGGCAGGTAAGCCACTTGTTACAATTAACAGACCAAGCGGGAGTCAGCACAGACCAAAACCAGCGATTTGTTTTCTGTTTACAGGAGGCAGCAGTAAGTCTGGTAGGGTGCATCATTAAGCCCTCGAGTGGCTCCTACTCAGTCAACCTGTAGTACAGATCAATGCAGGAGGCTATCCATCAAGTAATCATCTGTAACTGCTAGTCTGCCTAGGATAGCTTCACTGTACATGAGAAACAGCTGGCAAGCTTCAACGCGAATGCTTACCATGCACTCCTGATGGATGAGCAGTGCCCAGCAAACATCTAGAATGTGGCGTTTGCTCAGCCTTCAAAGTGGCTTCAAATGAGTACCAGCTTATGCTTAAGAGTCAGTGAAAGTCACCGAATACAATGGGCTTTTCAATCCATGTGAGATTATCCTCTACCCCTGGCCCAAATAGGAATGAGCTTACAAAGGGCAGATAAGCTGTTATATGATGGATCTCTGGGGTAAATGGTGAAACAAGCAGCCAAACCCACCAGTGGGCATCTACTGCACAAGCTGACATGCTGAGTAAAATGCCACCTGTAGCTGAAGCTTAGACAAGGAAAGCCACAACCTGGCTATCAAAGCTGCACAGCTGGCCTAGCAGATGTCCAGGGATGCAGCAGCACAGATCTTTCAGACAAGGAGATCCTGCTTCTTGGGACTCCTTGTCCAGCAACTTGTCAGACTGATCCTGCACTTTTCCTTGTGGAAAACCATAGCTGCAACCCAGTCTCTCCTGTGACAAGTGTTCCAAAAAGCCAGACAACTCGCTCAGTGCATACCTGTGGACCATATATCACAGACGTCGATGCCAGGAGCCTGGATACTGCCAGAAACTGACAGGACCCAGTATTGCTTGGGCTATGGAGGAATGCCACCCTCAGCTGAGCAATCCCACTCCAGGATACTGATCAGGGGGTAGGACTTTATTTTCAGGAACACCTTCAAAGGAGTGTCCAGAGCAGTGGACATATGGGTCAAAAGGGTGAACAAAGATGACTGGTTCCCAGAGATGGATCAGTTAGGTGAAGCTTTATTCTTCAGCCTGCACAGGGCTGATGAGATGCAAGAGTTCTCGGAGTCCAGATACAGCTGCGTTGACCCTAGTTGGAGTATGGCCCATCCTCCCCATCTTTTGTTTTATGTTTTGGAATAAATAGCTGCTACTACCTTGAACATTGGTGGTGTCCTTGTATATATTATGAGGTGGTGAGTGCCCAGTTTTCCATTTGTTCTGGACACAAGCAGAGTCCTTTGATGGAGCGCTCTCACTTGGGTGAGAGGATTCCAGGTCCAAGAGGTCACTCCATGCTTTTCGTGGGGGAGGGGGCACTGGACACTGAGCCATAGCTAATAACGAAAGAGGTGATGACTCTGGACTAGCACTCAAGAGTCTTGTGCAGCCATGTCATCCTATTCCAGCTACGATGGTCCAGAGGTCAACCGTGAGACCCAAATGCCAAGCAAGAACTTGATGCTGACCACTGCCAATGGTGCTGGCACTGAAAATGTGACTTGACTTACAGTGCTGGTTTCATGTGACTCTAAGGACCCCACTGGCCTGGGGACTGGCAAGGGCAAGGACAAGGTTCTGCAGGAGAGTTGTGATGATTAGCTCAGTCACATCCCACCCATTCTGTGGCTTGAGCTGTACTAGTGTGTGTCTCATCCTCAACCAATTCCACATAGTAAAACCCATCCAGCCAGCTGCTGACCGGCACCGAGTCAGTCAGCTGCCATAAGGGAGGTTCTATTGGCTAACCAACTGGTTTCACTGGATTAACCCTCCACTAGAGGAAACTGCTCCTGTGAACCTCTCGACCGTGGGGAACGACTGAGTTCTTTCAACAGACTACTCCCAAAATCATGTTTGTAGCAATGTAGAAGTGATTTGTCCTCGAATGAATTGAGGGGGAATCCCTGAACTTGTCATTCTCTCATGGAGTCACCAAGTCAAAGGTGTACTCCTCCTCTGACAGCATTTTAAGGATAGAGACATCCCCAACAGCCACTGTCTCCTCATCAAAGCACTACAGCTGTGCCACCGATCTTGTAGCCACGGACGGATTCTGCCCCTGGAGCCTACCTTTTAGGAGCCATGCTTGTTCACTGATGGATTGTGCGTGCATGGCCAAACACTATGCACTGCGCACCATGGCGTGACTATGGCCCAATTAGCAGAGATAGGCATTATAGTGAATGCAGATGGATATTTTCCGTTGACAGATGATGCAGCACTTAATACCCCAGCTTATGGATCAAATTAATGTTAAACCGGTTGACAGGTCTAAAATAAAGCACAGGAGCAGCAGGAAATGCCATAAACAAAGAAATCAAAAGTTTCACTCAAAAACGAAGATGGACCTCAAACACATGAAGGAGCTGTAAGTGAGAAAACCTCCACTTCCTTCCATCAGAGAAAAGATCTGAGTATCACTGTGGTGGCGCTTGAGGACCACAAGGTTGAGTGGTGAGAGGAGGTAAGCTTTTGGACTGTTTTGATGACCGAGCATGCTCAGTGGAAGACTGCCTATGTGAGGGATGGTGAACTCAGTCTGGGTAGTCAGAAGCAACGTTCTCATCTTCCTAGAGACTTCTCTAAAAAGAACCACTCTGGTCGAGTAATAGGCAGTGTCCATGAAAAATGTGTGTAAGATGAAAACCCCAGAAGTATAAGTTTCTTTACAACATAGCTTCACAAGGGTTCACATGGATGTTCAGACAGAGGAACAACCTAGCTTGGGAGAGTGTGCAGCAACAGGTGTACTGAATACCAGCAGAAGGGGAAAAAAAGGCATACACAGCTCAGGCTTCACTTAATTTTAAAGTTAGTGACATCTGACCATTTCCACCTAAACTAGTGGTCTTTAAGTTCGCTCACATGGCCTCTGCCCTAGTGATGACTGCAAATACTGATCCAACAGGAAACAAAAAAAGTTTGCTGTCACGTGCTACAAAATGTCATAGCATTATTAAATATGGCACCTTTATAACAGGGCAACTGGCTTTGCCTTGTCACAGGAAGGGCAATGTGTTACTTGCTACTTTGGTAAAAGCTGGCCTAGGGCACATACAGCTGCTTACTGCAAGAGAAAACCTGCTTACACAGCAACATGCCATGTGTCACAGCGGAACCTGTTGTACCCCAAAACCCTATCAGTGGCCTCAGATACAGCCCAGGGAGGGAAGTTCGCCATGAAACTTTTTTTTTTGTTCTAAGAGGACATACACAGTGCCTTCAATTTACAGAGAATGACACATGGCCACATAAAGTTCTTGCACGAGCACATGATGGTTGTAAGATAGGTGCCGTCATCGGTTCCTATGTGTGCTGACAAGAATCGATGCTAGTTTTAAAAAGAACAGCATCAAGAACACAGGACTGGATCATCAGCACAACTGTGGGCTTTCACCTTTACATCTACAAAATATAATTTAGTGAGCTGGCCCAGAAGTGCAGCAGACACTCGATATGCCAGTGAGCCGAATTAGGGAATGAACTTGGGTCACCAGGGGGCTGGCTGGAGGAGGGAGGATGCTGCGTCCCCCTACTTCAATGCTGCCTGGTGGAGGCAGGTGGCAGCAACATGGGCATGCATCAAATGGCAAGAGGGGCACCCGCCAGACACAGTCGCACGCATATGCACCATTATACACCGTCACCCTCAGGGAAGAAAACCCCTAGTTTGCCTGGATGGCACAGGCACCTACTGCAGGCCCATGCGCAACTGACCGATTAGTCAACTTACCACATCTGTGGTCTTGGGCAAATGCTGGACAACATTTAAGTCCCCAAGAAGATCAGTGACGGGCGGGCAGTGGTGGGTGCTGTCAGGAGGGAGAAAGCAGACTAAGGGCTAGAGGAAAAAAGCACTACGGGACAATGTATTAATAAACAAATGGTAAAACACACTGTTGTAATAAATGAAAATAAGAATAAGACTTATGTGGCTGAAACAGGTTAATTTTCCTATCGTCCGCACTGAATGACTAGAAAAAAGGAACCAAGGTGGCTGGGCCTAACTTGGGTACATGCAAAGGTTCTGTGACAAGCTTATATCACACACTGGTACTGTCGGTCCTAAAGGTTTTACCCCTGTGGGGTCCTAGAGAGGTGCTCTATGGAGAAGACCGACTAGGAAAATTAAGGGAATTTTTAAACCGAAATGAGCTGCCAAGCTAGTTTTAAGAGTTTGCTTCAAACATCTGAAATTCAAATTGTCCATTAACCAGTCTATAAAGACTGCAGTCCCAGAACAGAATACTTACGTAAGAACTTACCGTAACAGTGGAGCTTCAAGAGAATCCCTTGCGGCAGGTCACACCTTAGAAACTATAGCCGTTGAGCACCAGGCTCACACAGAAACATTTCTGCAAAGCAGTCTATCTGGGAATGCCCATGGAAATGTCCTCCCTATATAGCCGTGGCTGGCCTTGCGCCCTCCTCAGTTCCCTGCCGGAGACCATGATCCAAAGATGCACTCCCGAGGGAACTGACGGACAGCCAGAAAGACCCGCCAGAAGGAGCATGAAAAACAGAAGGCTTACCATCCTGGGGAAAAAAAAAAAATGGGAAAGGAGGAACTCAGAAGCCAAGGGGGAAGGAAGATGGGACAGCATGACCTGCAGCAAGAGATTCTCTCAGAGATCTACCGTTATGGTAAGTTCTCACGTAATCGTTCTATCTTCTTCGAGGATATCTCATACCTCTTGAAGCAGGTCACACCTTAGGAATGAGTCCCAAGCAGTTCTGCAGACGTGAACAGGCTGGAAGGCAGGGCTTTAAGAAAGGAAAGCCATGTAACACAGCTAGGCCAAAACCTGCCCTCCTTCTAGAGGCAATGTCCAAACTGTAGTGTCTTGTACATGTGTGGACAGTACTCCAGGTTGCAGCAGCACATATCTCAGCCACTGAAACTCCTCTGAAGTAGGTAACAGAGGTGGTCATGCCTCTGGAACAGTGGACGTTAACAGCCCCAGGAAGTTCCTTACTGTACTTCCTGTAACAGAAAATAATACAGCTAGCCAACCATTTGGACAGGCACTGTTTAGAGACTGGTATGCCTAGAGGCAACAGAAATAGAACAGTTGCAAGGACTTCCTGCAGTCTCCAGTGTTGTGAACATAATATCCAAGAATTCTATGTACATCTAAAGTATGGAGAAATGCTTTCCTCGGATTGGCATGCTCTGGGTAATAAATGGGTAGGTGGATGGCTTGATTCAAAGAAAACTCAGAAACCACCTCTGGCAAAAACTTAGGGTTAGTATGCAGACACACCCTGTCTTTCTGGAAAATTAAAATTTATTTAAATTTTGGTAACTGGGTAGGCCCACTGAGACCAATAATAGTCCCTTTTTCAGGGGCGACCCGGGGTTAATTACAACAATGGTGCAACAGGATATACTGGTACATTAAGTTCAACAACATACAGTAGATTATACTTCATACAAGGAGACAGTCAGGCATACAGAGTAATACAGGGGACTATTATCAGTTCTTTGTCATACACGTTAGGCGAGATCAGTAATCATAATCAAACATCAGACAAGCAACAGGAATGAAGTGTGAAGTTCAGCGATTACACGTGCATTGGTTTAATCCCTGCAAGCACGCTTTTAAGTCCTTTTAAACCCCTCAAGGGATTCACATTCCTGGAGTTTAGGTGAAAGTGAGTTCCATATGGGAGGAATGAGGATGAGAGGCCCTGACCTTGGGAGGACAGTGACCGGGGAACCTTGAGAAGCTGTCTGTTTGATGACCTTAGAGTCCTATTATTAGTTTTAGGTTGAAGTAACTCAGCCAGGCTAGGTGGAGCAGAGGGCAATCTGAGTTTGTAGGCTAGGCAGAGAGGAGTAGCGTAGTTCACCTTCCAGGGTGGGCCATTTTAGGGCTTGCAGGATCTGGCAATGGTGTTCTCTTTGGGGCGCCCCTACAGCAAATTTCCCAATCCGGTGGTACAGTGTCTTAAGTTTATTTATTTCAGTACTTTTAGCGGAGAGAAGTACAGGGGAGCCGTACAGTAGTTTGGGTAGCAAGGTACCATGGGCAATCTTAGCTCGTGACCCTAGGGTAAGGTAGGGGCTGAGTCGGTACAGGAGACCTATCCTTTGGTTCAGTGTTTTGGATAGGTGATCTATGTGAGCCTTGAAGTTGAGTTCCTGGTCAATGGTGAGCCCTAGGTATGTTAGTGAATCTACTACCACCACCTTTTCCCCAGACGAGAGGGAGAGGTTGAGTGTATCTGATCTGTTGAGTGCCATATTTTTGGGCCTGAACAGCATCCCTTTGTTTTTTTTTTTTTTGCAGTTCAATAGAAGTTGATTTGTGGACAACCAAACTTCCAGGGATTTTAGGTCTCTGGATAGCAATCTGCTGAGTTCGTTCAGATCCTCCACTGATCTATAGATAACAATGTCATCTGCATAGAGGATGATTTCAGGGCCTTTGCAGAAAGTAGGCAGGTTATTAATAAATAGGGAGAACAGCAATGGTCCTAGGACAGATCCCTGAGGAACTCCCATTTTTTATATCAATCTTGTCAGATTTGTCACCCTGCCATTTAACTAACTGGGACCTGTCCTGGAGATAATTCCTAGACCATTGTACTACTAGAGAATCTAGACCGATTTATGCCAGTTTTGCCAGGAGTACTTGGTGATTTACCAGATCAAATGCTTTGGTGAGATCAGTAAAGACTGCACTGGTGAGCAGTCCTTTGTCAAGGGCAGAGAACATATCAGTGCTAAGGTTAAGCAGGGCAGTGTCAGTACCGTGATTCTTTCTGAAGCCGTGTTGGGCCTCGGAGAAGATATTGTGTCTCTCCACGTAATCCATGACCTGGGAGTACACCACTCTCTCCAGCACTTTGCTTAGTGTCGGGAGTAGGGATATTGGACGACAGTTTTCAACAGAGTCTCTGGCACCTTTGTGGATAGGGGTAACTAGGGCCACTTTCCAGAGGAAGGGAACTTTTCCCTCCATGAGCGATCGGTTGATCAGCCACGAGATTGGGGTTGCAATGACTGGGGCTGCAATATTGATTAGTTTGGGTTCCAGCCCGTCATAGCCTGCTGTACCATGGGTTTAATACCCTGTAAAATTTTCTGGAGACTAATTTGAAATGAAAATCAGGAATGTTGTGGCCGCTTTTTTTTGGGGACTTGTGGTGAGGTTGGACCTGGGCAGGGAGACTTGGGGTATTTATTTCAGTAAAGAATTTATTAAATGCCTGTGCTGCCTCGACTGGGGTTGAGTAGTGAGTACTATTTGCTATGATGTCATCTCCTTCAGGTTTGTTATTCCCCTTGATAAGGGCGTTTATCTGAGACCAGAATTTTTTGGGATTTGATAGGTTTATTTCTTGGATATGTCTAGGGTGATTCCTTTTGGCTTTCTTTAACTCAGCTTTACATCTATTTCTGAGTTCCCTATACTTTTGCCAGTCGGTGATTTGGTCTGTGGTTTTATATGTACTCCATGCCCTATCTCTGTAACCCATGAGTTTCCTTAGATCTCGAAATCTAGATTTAGTTGTTGCCGTATTGGTCCTTGCAAGAATAGATCCAGAAGCAAATGATTTGATACCTTTTAATGGACCAACATAGATGTAACAATAAGAACAAAGTGCTCTAGCTTTCGGACCAACCAGTCCTTCTTCAGAAGCTCATGGCAGTTGTTTAGAAAATACAATACTTATAACAGCTAGATAATGCAGAGAAAAACAGAAAAAAAATCCCCATTGGTTTAAAATACTCATTTAAAAAAAAAAAAAAAACAGAAGATGATGTCAGAGAAGTTTAACAGTACCATACTGCCTTCAGCCAGAAGGCACTCTGGGTCAAACGTGCTTGGTGGAACACACATACAAAGAATCCTACTGCATATAAATTTAATTGACATAAGATAACACTGCTGAAGCAGATAACTCCTAAATCAAGCTATGAGTGTCACAGTTAGTATAAGTATGTGATTACTGAAAGGCAACCCCCACCCAGATTAAAGACGAACTAAGATTGTTATAGGGCTCATGAAGTTTCAATGTCTGCATTATAGACAAGAATTTACCAGTAAAGTTGTCTTAAAACATCAGTGCACACTGTGTGATGTGTAAAACCTAGCTGGACCTGTCACCCAGCTGTACTCTCAAGCTAGATATAAGGCCCAAGAAATTTCAAAAACCTCAGGACTATATAAATGATAATTTAAATATAAATTGATAATATTAGTGTCAAACAAAAAACTCTAGTCGAGGAACCTCAAGGAATTAAGACCATGTAGCCTGATATGTACTGATGTCAATATACACTGAGAATGTAACAACTTGATGTACCACAAGTGTCTAAGGAATCTGAAAAAGAGATAAAAATGTAATTTCTCTCCTCCTCTTCATACAAACAATACACCCTAACCCACCACACATCACCATAATGTGGGTGGGGGAAGATACATAGCTTTAAGGAGATGTCTCTTTCTCCCCCCCCCTTTTCTCTCTCTCTCCCATAGACACACACACACACACACACACACACACACACACACACACACACACACACACACTCTCTCTCTCTCTCCTAGTGAGCCTATAGTCACTTCAGTCACTGCAATTGTTCCCCAAAGGAATTCAACTTGTCATGAAATCCTGAGTAAAAGGGCTTATGTCTCCTAATACCTACAGAGCAAAAAATGACACTATTTAACCGTACTACTATCTGCACAGTAACATTTCCAAGGATACTGGATAGAACTACCATGAAATAAACCTGCCACCCTCCCCAGGATAAGGTAACGAAGTAAATACAAAGTATGTGTGTAAGACCAGAGGTCTAACATACCTACATATCCACAAATTACTACAATATTAGCCTAATGTAAAAAGATCTGTGCAGGACTCCCATGCAAATGAGATCACGCACCCCAATATGTTGGTCCATTAAAAGGTATCAAATCATTTGCTTCTGGATCTTACATCCCGAGTGAGCCACCTGGCTTCTAGACCTTTAACT
The DNA here is from genome assembly GCA_016271365.2 of Neoceratodus forsteri. Taxonomy (NCBI): domain Eukaryota; kingdom Metazoa; phylum Chordata; order Ceratodontiformes; family Ceratodontidae; genus Neoceratodus; species Neoceratodus forsteri. The sequence goes on from CM028131.1 coordinate 1,047,571,215, forward strand.
CTGATCTTTTTTTGAGGGGCATGTTTGTTAGCGGCAGACAAGAAATTATTGTTGAAGAACTCAACGGCGGTTTCCAGGTTGGGGCTAGTTTTATCTGCAGCCAGTTAACGTCTGTAAGTGTTCTGAGAAAGGAACTAGTATCAAAGTTAGAATAATTTCTGGTCAGGAAGATATAGGGTGGGGGGACAGGGAAACTATTCTTCCATATCCGAGCATTGGGGAGTGATCACTCAGGGAGTCTGCGAAGGTGCCAACCATTTTGAATGCGTCTGGGTTTGTGGCCAGGATCCAGTCCAGAGTGGTATGTTTACCAGTTTTTGTATTGAGTCCAGTTGGTTCCTGAATTAATTGGGTTAGTTGCATGTCTTGCAGTGTTTTTTATTATATCCCTGGTGTGGGTCCCCCAATGAATATTGAAGTCTCCCAGAATTACTTTTTCAACCCTGGGTAGGGTGGGGATGATGTTTACTAGAGTTTTCAGGGATTCATTTGCCGATTTGGGAGGGTTATAAACGTCTCCAATTAGTAGTGGTTTGATACCGCCTAGCAGTAGTTTTATAAATATGGCTTCACAGCCTGAGAGCGTAGGGATTGTTACTGGAGTGAGTGTGGCATTGAGGATGGCCTTAACATAGATCAAGACCCCTCCACCTTTCTTTTTTGGTCTATCATTTCTAAAGGACTGATATCCAAGTAAACCAACTTCATGGTCACTTATATGGGGTTTAAGCCATGTTTCAGTGATAGCTAGGACATCGGGTGCATAGAGGCTTGCCCAGGCCTGCAGCTGGTGTATCTTGGTCCTAAGACTGTTGATATTTATATGCGTCAGCTTCAGCCCTTTATGATTATTCCATGTATGAGTATTGGCAGTGGTGACCTGGATATTGTTTACTGCTGGGCCAGGGTTCTCCTCAACGTCCCCTGCTAGCAGTAGTAATAGCAGGTGGAGCAAGCTGGGAAGAGCTCACACATGCGCAAGCTCGGAAATCCTACAAGCAGAAGTAATAGTAACTAAACATAATGCTTTCCATGACAGAAAGCATAGCTCTCAAGTCATAGCAGGCTTCTAAAGGAGCCAAAGTAAGCTTCTCTAAAACAAAATTCAAGTCCGAGGCCGGGACTGAGTTACGGATGGGAGGCTTCAAGTGCAGGATGCCTCTCAGAAAGGTACGGGCCATGTCCAACTAGGCTATCGTACAGCCCTCAATGGGCGCATGGAAGGCCGATATGGTGGACAAGTGCACCTATAGTGAAGAGTATTTTAGTCCAGCATCTGACAAGGATAGCAAGTACTCTAGAATCTAGTTCACCAGGCAGGTAAAGGGATCCAGGAGATGGGAAGCTGACCACGAAGCAAAGTGCTTCCATTTAAGTCGCCGCCCTGGTGGAAGGTTTTCTGGCAGCCACCAGGACGTCAGCCACTTTAGGGGGAGCACCAAACCTGGCAATGGCCATGTCTTCTGGAGCAAGGTATGCAGGTGAAGGGACAGGAGGTTTGGATGGACAAGGGCTCCCTGTTCCTGTAACAGCAAGCCCGGGCACAAAAAGGGGCACCGGAGGCTCTACTGCTAACTACTGCAACAGTGGAAACCAAACCTGACAAGGCCAAAAGGGATCAGAATCAGAGTGGTGCCCTCCATTTAGAGCTTGATTAGCGCACTCTGAATTTGAGGGGGGAAAGGCGTAAAGGAATCTCCACTTCCAACAGAGGGACAATGCATCTTGTCAGAAAGTTCCAGGCCTTGGAGTGAGCGAGCAGAAAAGTGGCAGTTTTGCATTGTGTGAGGATGCAAAAAGGTCTAGCTATGGACGACCCAACCTGTCGAGCAGGTCTTCCACCACTGAAGGGAGCAGTTCTCATTGGTACATTCTAGACTGCAACTTGCTTAGCATAGAATCCAGACGCAGCAGAGGTTACCTACTGTAACCTCATTGCCTTGAGTGCTGTGTGCGTGGATTCTGTTCTTATATTTGGAGTAGCAACCCTTCTCACAGCACCTCCCCTTTCCCTGTAAGCCTCGCTGTGGTCGTTGAGTGGATCTGGAACCTGCTCAGCATGTCTGCCAAGACATTTTGGACACCTGAAACATGGACGGCTGACAGTTCTAGGCGTGGTCCTGAACCCAGTAACAAACCCTCATCCCCTCCCTGCACGGGGGTAAGAGTGGGTGCCCCCCCGGTTGTTGATGTAGTGCATCACAATATTTTCTGTCTGCACTAGCAGATGGCCTGGGGACAGGTGGCACTGGAAGGCCTGCAGTTCGTACAGTACAGCCCTCACCTCGAAGACACTGAAATGGAAAGAAGCCTAGAATGGAGTCCATGTCACTTAGACTGGTAAGGACCCACATGCGCATCCCAGTCTATCCCTGAGGAATCCGTGGTGAGAAGGTATGACAAAAGGAACTCCCTTGAGCAAATGGCTGGGTTCCATCCACCACAGGAGAGCCTTCTTCACTGGCGAAGAGACAAGAACCATCTGCTCCAGATCTTCAGTTCACTGATCCCACTGTACCCTCAAAGTCCATGGAAGGATGCGCAACTGCAGCCTCGCCAGGGGAACCGTGGCAATGGTTGCAGCCATCAGGCCCATCAGCCTGAGATAAGTCCTGGCTGTGACATATCGGCTGTGGTAGAGTTCCTGGGCCTGCACTATCAGGCGCTCCACCCAGTTTGGGGGCAGAAAGGCAGAGTACTGGGCAGTGTCCGAATAGCTCCTATGTTATGAAGATGTTGGCCAAGAGTCAACACTGACTTGGACAGGCTGTGATCGCCAAATTGCTGAACAGCTGCATGGTATGCGCCAGGGTCAAAGACAGTCTCTTTGGACTGAGCTTTGAGCAACCAGTCATCCAGATAGGGAAAGATGCAAAGTCCTTCCCTTGAGGGTTGCTGCCACCACAGCTAGGCATTTGGTGAAGACCCGAGGAACCGAAGATGAGCCCAAAAGGGAGAACCCCAAACTGGTAGGGCTCCCCTTGAAACAGGAACCAGAGGAACTTCCTGTGGGGAAGGCAGACCTTGATGTGTGCAGGTATGCGTCCTGCATATCTAGGGAACAGATCCAGTCCCCCCTTCTGGAGCAAAGGTAACAGGCATGGGAGGGTGACTATCCTGAACTTTTTGTACTGGATGTAGTAGTTCAGGTTTGGTAAGTCCAAGATGGGCCTCAAGTCTCCTGTGGCCTTGGGAATGAAGAAGAAGTGGGAGTAGAACCTCTTGTTCCATTGACTCTTGGGGACAGGTACTATGGCCCTTTTTCGCAGCAGCATATGGATCTCCTCGAGCAACATGGGTACATGACCTGGAGGGTAAGTCTAATGGCTTGGAGGGAGATCTGGAGGCATCTCCATAAATTCTAGAGTGTGTCCTTGTTCTATGAGTTGCAGCACACGGGCGTCACTTGTGATCCCCCACCACCTGGCCAGATGGAGAGAAGACTCTCCACCACCACATTCTGGTGAACCGGATAGATGGGTCGGGCAAGGAGTCGGGCTGAGCCTGTGCCCAGACCCACTCCTCCATGTCTTGGGGACTTCCCTGTGGTAGAGAAGGGGGTAGGCAGAGGCACGGGCAGCCTTACACTTGCTTTGCTGTCTGATGCCAGACCTAGGTCGATGGATGGTATGCTGAAAGGGCACCCTCTGTCCACTCTTCTGGTGGGTGTGGTAGAGGGAGTGAACAGATCGCAGAGTTCTCCTTGAAGACTGCAGGTCATTGAGGACATTCTGTACGTCCGCCCCGAAGAGCATGTAGCCCCTGAAGGGAGCATTTAGGATGGACTGCTGAACGTCAGTGGCACAACCTGACACCCTGTGCCAGGAGTACCTCCCTCAGAAAATCTCCCAATGCAGAGGCCCTGGCCGAGGCATGTAAGGCATTAAAGGCAGCCTGCCCACATCCGCATCAGACTGAAGGGCATTGAGCATCTATTTTTGAGGGCACTCAGGGAGGAGGACTGGGCTGCAGACCTAGCCACTTTCCAGAGGTCATTCTGGAATTTAAGCATATAGCCCACATAATTAATGATTCTCATAGCCAATGTGGAAGAGTCAAACATCCTCTTGCCCATAAGGTCCAGCTTTCTGGACTCCTTGTCTGGAGGGAGAGAGGTGCTGGGGCCTCGAACAGATTGTGGGCCGTACGGATCACCACAGAATCTGCCCGCTTGTCCGCCTTTCTGGTCACAGGGGGAATCAGGTTAGGCCTGTAGCCAGCAGCCATAGTGGCATCCTCATATGCATCAATAATAGGAGGAATGATGAGAGGAGGAAAATCTGACAGGTCCAGGTAGTGAGTAAGGTTCCACCTGGTAACGTCCTGCTCCTCAGCATCGAACCCCACAGCAGCCTGCAGTTGCTGCATCATTGCAATGAAGGAAGAGACTTCCGGGGCGGGGACCACAGGGTGTATTTAGAGGTGTCCCCCCCCCCGGAGGAAACAGTGGAGATGGTAGAGGAACTTCAGACACCAGCATCCTCATCATCAGGCAGAAGGAAGTCAGGGCAATAATCATCGTCCCCTGGCTCAGAGATAGGCAACGAAGCCATCGACAACTGAGAAGGTGGCTGGTCTCCACGATTCATGGTGCGACAGCACCAATGCCAGCCGAGAAGACCCCACCGGCAACGGGTCCTGAAGTAGGACGACCCTCTGCATGAAGTCCCAGACAAAGGAAAACAGGGCCTGGACATCAATGGTCACTGGTGTCAGCAGGGAGGGCTGAAGCAGCAATGGGATGGGGGCAGGTTGAAGCACCAACTGAGGGATCTGTAGCCCTGATGTCGCAGGAACAATCAGGAATGCTGACTGAAGAGGCCAAAAGCCCAATGAAGCATGACCAGTTGCCACTACCTGGCTGGCACTGCTCCATGCCTGTGGCCCCACAGAAGGCGAGGGGGTGCTCAGCAGGGGTGGAAACGTTGATGGGGGAGAAGAGAACCCAACAATGATGGGCCAGCGCTGGTAACAGAAAAACTGATGGGTCGCACTGCCAGAGTCCCCCCTCCCGGGTAGAAGAAAGGCTGAGGGAAGCAATGGGAAGAAAGGGGAGGCCCGCCGATGATGAACATGTGCCGGGCAGAGGATCACCAGTAGGAAAGCTGCCAAGGCCGATCCCGTAAAAGAGAGGTTGTGGGCGGCAGCAGGGTCACTGCTAGCCTGGTCGATGACCCCATAATGGGCGACGCTGGAAGCAGCGACCGGAAACGTTATCTGGAGGACCTATCTTTCTCCTGGTGACAATGCTTTCCTGACTTATCCCAGGCCTTGGTGGCATGACAGCTCATGGATGGGGCCTGGGAAGTGGAGGAGCTCCTGGCCTGAAGCTCCTTTTCCAAGGTGCGACCTTCTGCTCCATTAATGATTTTGGTTCTTTCTGGTGCCGCCATCGGGTTACTTGGTTGGAGCCACAGCAGATCTCACAGGCCTTAAGGTCGTGGTTGGAGCAGAGGCAGCAAACGCAGGCCCCGTGGTCATCTTTGTTGCAGATGTTCTGTTCACAGCTGCGTCGGGGAAAAAACTGTCAGAGCTGGATGGCATAAACAAAAAAGCAGAGGAATCCCTTTAGGACATAAAGTGATCACAGAACTAGGGTGAGAAAACTCAATAAAAATGGAAGGTTCAGGAACAATGGTGGTTGGTTGAAGCGATGGTGCTCCATGGAGTCCGAAGTGCGATAGTGTGAAAAGAACGGAGGAGGATGCAGGGCTGCTCATGATTATATAGGGAGGACACTGACGTGGTGATGTTGCTGAGGGTAGCCCCAGACAGACTGCTAGCAAAAATGTTTCTGTGTGGTCCTGGTGCCTGATGGCTACAGTTCTCCTAAGGTGTGCCCCGCTGCAAGAGATATCCTTGAAGGAGATATTCGGTATTCTCAACCAACAAAGTGCACCAGTTTGTTCTCAAACTAAAGCTTTAAGAAGATCCACGTGAAAGTCGACAACCGATTTCTTTTTGCAGTTCTCAGTTTATGTTGTAGGTCTAACTACCCTCGCCCCCTCCCACACTGAGTGTGTATTAAGTCTTCTACCAAGACTATTTCAGCCTTTCCACCAGAGCCAACACACCTGCTGCACCAGAAAACAAATCAATTTGACACATGCCATATGTACTAGAAGAATAATTTACTTGGGATTCTCAAAGAGTATTTATGGGGGTGGGGGAGATGCACATTAGATAATTTGTCACTGATAATTATCAAGAAAAACTGAAATTGTTGATTACTGCCTTCTATTTAAAATTCTATAGCTTTCTGAACCATTAAACTACTAGCCTATGTTGGACTGCCCGTTAAATAGCTAGTCCTATTTAATGTTTTAACAGGGTTCCACTGTATGTTTCTGGATGAAAAACAATCACATAACCAAAAGGTTTTGTGCGACCCGTTTGCACATTACCAGTGCAAACTGAGATACAAGTTCACAATGTGAACTGTAAATATCTTTGACACAGAAACTGTAAGTAAAACAAGATGCATTGATTTTATTCTCTCGTGTTTCTGAACCTTAATGGGTATTGAAAATGCAGTTCACCCCAATTCGTTTTTTTTTTTGTTAAATTACTGGTGACCACCACTGAATTTGGAAACATCTTACCATATGTTTACAAATTCTTCCCTTTGCTGCTGCTCTCTTGACTCAGACAATTTACAACTGGTGTCCAGTGGAAGGGCAGGCACAGAATGGCATGGAGCATCTAGGATACCCAATGGTAGCCCTGGCACAATTTCATTGGCAGGACAAAATTAATAACAGTGCATGTTATGCCTGAAGATCTGTGGCCATGGGTTAATTCCATTTTTTTTTTAAATGTCCCTTCTATTTTGTTTCTGCCTTAGCAGTTTTTTTTAATTAAAAAAAGAAAACCACTGAAGGTTACCAAATGCTCCGTCTTGATAGAAATAGCAGGAAAGGCAGCGGCTGCCTCCTATATGGCAGAAACTCACTTAGCTGCTCCCTATCTCCAAAGTTATGGAGGAATATGAGCTACTAGTGGTAAAAGTACAAATTGGCCAAAAAGGCAAGACCCTCACTATCACCACAACCTATCTGCCACCGAAAAAAGCCAAGGAAGGCCTTCCTCTTGTTATGGAAGAAATCAGCGCTCTTAAAGGCTCTGAATTCATCTTGACCGGTGACTTTAACATTAACTGGTTATGTAAGGAGGCGGCACCCTCCAGAGACCTAATCTCTGCACACAATCTCACGCAACTTGTTACACATCCCACCAGGCAGAACTACAAGGCTGGTACCAGCACCCTCATTGACTGGGTCTCAGCTAGCTCACCGTCTCGATTCTCTGAAATCAGGGTTCTCCCGGACGTGCTTAGTGACCACGCCCCAATTTCCTTTATATGGACCACTAAACCTGCCAAATGTTCACCCTGCCTCATAGAGAGCAGGGTTCTACGAAAAGGCAAACCTGGACCCCTCAAATCATCCCTGTGTGCCCACAACTGGTCCCTCATAAGCAAGGCACCTACGCTGGACCAAGCCCTTAGCTTTTTCGGTGTCAGCGTGGCTCAGTTGGTAGCACATCCGCCTCTGGACCAGAAGGTCATGGGTTCTTGTCCCAGACCAGGATAGAACTTGCACCTAAAAATCGCTGGCATCTGAGTACAGTATTGGGGTGTGCTGTACTGCTGGGGTGTGGCGTCCTCCGGATGAGATGTTAAACCGAGGTCCCTTCTACCCATCCTGGTGTTGTCCTGGTGGGTGTTCATGTGGAAGTAAAATAATCCAGGGCACTCTTCGCAAAGAGCAGGGAGCATTCCCGGTGTCCTGGCCAACATCCCCCTTCCCATAAACCGGTTCATGCAATTATCCAGGCTGTGTGTGGGTGATGATGTGCGATATGGCCGCCACCACACATTCAGTCACTTCACTACCAGTCTAGCACTGCTTGTAAAGCACTTTGGGATACTGTGTATGAAAAGCACTACATAAATGCTGATTATTCTTTCTCACCGAGGGTTTCAATTCCATCTGTGATATCTATGCACCACGCACAAAATGGAAAATTCGGGGGGAGGTTAATGGCTGGATTGATGGCAAGCTCCTCTCCATCCTAAAGGAGAGGGACTGCCTCTGGGAAAAAGCCATAAATTCAGATAGCAAACACGACCTACAGTGCTACAAAACTGCCAGAAATCGATGCAGTAAGCTCATCAGGCTCGCAAAGGCTAACTTCCACGAGACCCAGCTAAATAACGAAGGGGGTGATGGAAAGCAATTTTGGGATAACGTTAAGTACATCCTTGGTAGAGACCAGAAGCAGCACCCCAAGATGCTCAATATAAATAACACACCCTCCTCAGATCCACTAGCCATAGCTGATGCCTTCAACCAAGCCTTTACTGACCGGTCCCCAGTACTGCCGGCAGGCTACCTTCCGCCTGCGGAGGACCTAGGCAGCGCCAGCCTGCCCACAACTAACCACCCTGCCTTCTACTTTAAGAAGGTGACAGCGCAGGTGGTCCTAAAGGCGGTCAGGGGAGTCCTAGGCAAAACCAGACTGGGGAGTGATGGGCTAGACATGAAGTTACTATCCCTCACACTTGATGTTATGATCATGCCCATAACAATGCTATTTAATAAATCCCTAGCTCTAGCTCAATTCCCTGAGATATGGAAACAAGCCCTGGTGGCGCCAGTGCATAAGACTGGTGATAAGGCACTGGTGGCTAACTACAGGCCTATATCTATCCTCTCCATTCTATCCAAAGCATTGGAGAAAACTGTAGCTAGCCAACTCACAGAATACCTCGACAAGTACAATCTTCTATGCCTAAACCAACATGGCTTCAGGCAAAAACACAGCACCACCACAGCACTGCTGGAATACTCCGACTTTGCACATAAGGCACTGGATGATGGAAAATTGGTGGGGTCCATCTTCATTGACCTCACCAAAGCTTTCGACACCGTAAACCATCCACTACTACTACTCCAGCTCCAAAGACTGGGGTGTAGCACCAAACGCCTTGAACTGGTTCAATGACTACCTAACACACAGGAGCCAGCAAGTCAAAATCGGGCAAACATTATCCAGCTCCAAAGATGTACTCCTAGGAGTCCCTCAAGGATCAATTCTAGGGCCCCTACTTTTCAGCCTATTTGTAAATGAACTCCCCTCGGCCTGCAACACTAAACTTATCTTATATGCAGACGATGCCGTGCTGCTAAGCAGCAGCACCTCCCGTGAAGCCATACAATCAGAGCTAGTGACCTCCTACAATAAACTCGAGGACTGGTTCAGAAGGCAAAAGCTACTACTAAATTACAAGAAAGCCAAGGACATGCTTCTGTCTAGCCCCTCACGATAAGCGTAGGCACACCTATCTCAAAATCACTAATAAGGCTGGTAAGCAGATTGTGCAGGTACACTTGTTCAAGTACCTTGGGGTCATCACTGATGACTCACTCACTTATACGCACCACACAGACTCCCTTGTAAGAGCGGTGAACACAAAGATTGTGGTCCTATATAGGCATAAAAAATCCCTCACCCCGGAAGCACTTCGAACCTCTGTCTCTAGCTCCATACTCTCCATGATCGACTACGGGCTAGTGGTATATGGTGCCGCCACAGATACAGCACTCAAAAGGGTCCAAAATGCACTGAATAAGGCTCACCCTGTGCGCGGATCAATACAGCCATGCCTGTACCCTATATGAGCGTACAAACTGGCTCAACCTAAAAGACAGGATCAAATACCAGACTTGCCTCTTGGCAAAGAAAGCGCTCCTAGGGAAAACTCCACCCTGTGTAGGCAAACTGCTTGAGGCTTCTCCCAAACCTCACATCACCAGAGGGAGGAAGAATGGAACACTGTCTATCCCATTCAGCCGAACCTCACTCGGGCAGCGAGCTTTTGCTTATCGGGCCCCCTACTGGATAAATGAACTCCCTAAGAAACTACAATCAAACAGCATATCTCAATTCAAAGCAGGCCTCAGACAAGCATCTCATGTCATGCACAAAGTGCACCTGCTGCTCAGGCTCCTCCTGAAAGTTTTAGACCATCAACCTACGTACCACCCAATGTGAGGCTACCAAGAGAACCCCTGCCTCCTTCACCAACCCTGCAAATAGAGCGTAAGTGAAGCTACTTGATCAACTCTAATTCCGCACGTAGATAATGCCTCCTCCTATCCCCCTACCACCCCTAACTCGACAAGGCCCTTTTTGGAGAGAACCCCTGCCTCCTTCACCAGCCCAGAAAATAGAGCGTAAGTAAAGCTACTTGATCAACTCTAATTCCGCACGTAGATAATGCCTCCCCCTATTCCCATACCACCCATAACTCAACAAGGCACTTTTTGGAGCTGTTCCCCCCCCACAGCAACCTGGCCCACTACCCCCCCACCTCTCGCCCTCTGCGAGTAAGTTCAAACCACTGCCCTCCTGTGTTTTACTGTCACCCGGCCTGATGCAATCTGAGTAAGTGTAAAGCACTATGCAGTCTTCTCAACTTCAGTCTAACATAGAGGATAATGTATGGTCCTCTATTGGTAACCAGTCAGTTAACTGTCGAGAGGTTGCCAGAGGCGCTGTAAACCTCGGAGCCGAGCTCGAGAGGTTTCGCTGCCTGACAACCTCGAGGCGGTTAACATTGACCGTTGTCGGAAGAGGGACCATACATTATTTTTATGCGTATGGTCCCACGTAAAAGGCTGCTTACTTTTGCTAACTAGTCACCGCCATGGCCGCTCAGTCCTTCCTAACCGCTGCTGTTCATCCGTCGGTTCCCCGCTGAAAAAAAAGCCACCATACGCGAGATCAATCGGCTGTTGTTAACCTATCGATGTGACGTAAGCATCGATAGGTTAACAACATGTCTACGTCACATCGATAGTTAACAACCTTAGGAAATGTCGATATTTCAAGGTTAACAGCGTTCTACCATACATTATAATGGATTTTGGCGGTCACCTGAAAGGGGGGGGGGGGGGTTTACTGGTTAACTGATGCTATTAATCATTTTTTTTGTAATAGCTTCTACTCTGTTACAAGTACTCTTTCTCTACAACTTGTGTAACTCTCATGTAAATGCTCTTATATGCCAATAAGCTGGCATCTGTAACCACTGTATGTGTGTATTTGTCTTATTTGTCGACCCTAACGTGGAATCTTTGTAAAAGAGCTCACGCTCAAAGGTCTGATATATTAAATAAATAAATAAAAAAATACATGAATAAACTAGGCTTTAACTGAAAGGACTTCATACTCATTTCTTTTAAAACACTTGTTATTTTACATCACCACTTTAGTAACAAAACTAGATCAGCAGGCAAGACACTGCTCCCCGACACAAGCCACTGGGTTAACTCCATACAGTGTTCTCTTGGAGAATCAGATTCTAAGTAATACGGCAAGACCAAGGGTTATGTTAATCTGTTCATAATCCTGTAAGGGTGATTAACTGACCATTAACATAACTCTTGAAAGTGCCTTACTGTTATTGTAATAATAATAAAAATTAAATAGTGTTGTATTCCTTTGTTCAGTATGTAACTGGGCTCAACATTCATGTTAACCAGAGAGTAACAGAAGGCGAACAAAATGCTTAGAAGCCAATCAGGAATCTCTATTTCTTGGACTCTTTTTATAACAGAGATCGACTGTACCTACAATACATGTTATGAAATTGTGAAGGCCTACAAACTACTGTACTGTTGCATGCAGATGTAGGCAGTCTTTCTTGGCATGCTCTGGATCTCTGGTGCCAGAGATGGACATAAATCTGCTTCCCTGGGACATTCACATACAACTCTACATGAATGTGAATGGGGACATTATACAGATTCAGCTCACAAAACTGGAGGTTCAACAGGGCAGCGCTGTAAGAGAAAACAGCATTACAATATGTGTAGGAGTGCATTACTAGCTAGTAGTAACTGGGCTGCGTTTTTCCCCTAAACAAATGCAGTGTGTAATTTGCCATTATAACCAGCCGGTAATAATGGCTAATGTGCACCCCTTTCTCAAAGGGAAAGCTGCAAGCCTGAGTACAGCTCACGCCACACAGCTCTCTCTCTTTCACAGAATGATTAAAACAGAATCATTTGCCCATAGTTTTTCCTCATATAGAACTGTGTTCTTAATCCAAATTCTCTCACACAGCAGCTTCTATAAGTGCTGCCTAAATTATTTACCCAAACTGCTTGTTATAATGTCTACAAAATGTTAACTCTGCCATCAATAAATGCTTTGTATCGTACTCTGCATCTTTATTTTAATTCAACTGCTTAAACCAGTGTAAAAACTACCTTATGTTTATATAATTGTTGAGGCGCAAAAACCACCATAGCAATTATATAAAACAGGACATGGGTGGTGTTTATACCATGAATTTTGCACACACCCTCAGTGTTGGATGCTTTAATAAACCCCTTGAGCTTTGCTCCTGGGGTTTATGTAGCAAACACCTCAGGTGTGTGTAAAATTCTCGTTAAACACACCACCCCATGTATCATCTTTACTACTCATAACTATTCAATTACAAAACCACTTGTGACAACAGAAATGTGAATAATTATGCTGAGTACTCTTTTTCAATATCACAAATTACAAACACTATAAAGAAAGACACCAAACTTTTTTTTTTTTTTTTTTAAAGTAAACTTGTATTGAAAAAAGAATATAAACAGTTAAATGGTAATACTGTGCAATTTAATACAAAACAGTTCAAAATCTTCAGTGTTCTTTTGTTTTCTTAAACGTTTTATTTTAAATTATTTTTTTAATTTTATTTTTTTACAAAACAAGATTGCACATAAAGCTTTGACCACCCTCAGGTACTGATGCACTGACATGCATTCAATTTAGTGTTCGCCTTCCAATTACGATAGGCTCTTTAGTCTTCAAGTTTTTAAACAGTCTCTGGAGCGAGTTCACAAGGCAGAAAAGGGCAGTAAATAGCCCTCCTTACAACCTTCATGTGGAACCAGGAAAGACTGGTTACCATGGCAGTTACCTTTAAGACCTGCTGCTTTTTAAATCCTGCAATAAAGAATCTCAAAGGTTGAAAAAAGGGAAACATGGTAGAACAAAATGAACCAATTACTTGTAAACATAAGAACCACATAAAAGATGCCGCAGGCATCACCTTGAGTGTCAAGTAAATAAAGGACAACACAACACAAAAGATAAAAAAAAAGTAATAAATAAAAAAAAAAACAGTCTTATCTTAAGAACTATACTTACGTACATGATGTTTTGAGAATCTGGCAGGGCCCAGCGACAGGCCAAGCAGGAGTTCATATATCCGAACAGAGCTGAGTCATGTCAAGATTTTCCAAGATTGAGGAACACAAAATGGAGACTTCATGAGAACACTGATGCTTGTCTGCCTTTTTGTACAGACTGTAAGCTGGGGATCAGCCTAATCTTGGAAGAATCAATTTTTTTTTGTCAATTTGTAATAGACTTAAGGACTGACTGCCCAGTGTTCAATGATTCTTGCCCTCTGTTCTGTAAATGTTTAAATTTAAGAGCTCATCTAGGCTGACTCCAACCTCTTGGCACTTGGAAACTAGTTTTCTCAGGTTATCAGTTTTACCTCCTTCTGAAGCTTCAAACAAGAGTTGCTGTAAGAGATGGGGAAGCAGACACATAAGATCTAGCCAACATGCAAGCATCACCACATCGATGGACATGGTACATGCAAAAATCACTTGAATTAATAAAAACCGCTGAAAAGGAAAATAAGGAAAACTTTACATCTTTCCACAGTGTTGCACAAAGGGGTAGTTTCTGAAGAGCTCTCTGATACAGATGACGGACCTGCAAGACAATAATTGGGAGAGTGGAAGCACCATGTCAGTGCTACACAGGCAAAATCAACCTCCCAAAAAAATTACAGTAGCCTGGAATAAACAGTGGGCTCATACTACAGGTTGTATGATAAAGCCAACTGTATCAATATTAATGAAACCAAGCTTTTTCAACTCACCTCTCGATGTCCCTTTAACTCACTCTCCACAGCAATGGTTCTACGGGAAATCAACCAAGAGATTGTTATTTCACACAAATGTAACTAAAGGCAAATAGGTGGATGGACCACCAAGCTCAAGTAAGCCACTATATTAATAACCTGGGTAGCAAGAGCTTCTTACAGACTCTACAGATTTCATAGAATTGAAATTAAGGTTTCCTACAGTTTGTATTCTTAGGCAATTCTACTGAGCATGTTCAATACCTCCAAAAAAATTCCAAGCCGACTCCTCCACCCACTCAACCACATGTCCTCAAGCATCCATCCCCTAGATCTCGAGATCTCAACTCAAGGGAGGGAAAGTTGTACGAGTAGTGTTGATATGAAATGTATACCAGCAGCAGAAGTATAGTTACAAGTTAAGTAAACTCTTCTTTAAGCTGCTTGGATACAGTTCACTATCCACACCTAAGCAGACTACCAGTAGTCATCAGGGAGTATGAGGATCGCACCACTTAAAACAGAGACAGGAGGACTGAGGTCCAAAAGAAGAAATTCTATTAGACCTGCTGTCAAACTTTTTTTTGGTTTTTTAGCTCCTACATTGTCACTGGGCTAGTCACTTACTAGGGGCCAACACATTCCAAAGCTTTGACATTCTCATGGAACACTTATACCTACTCCATACATTGTCAGTTACTTTGAATACTCTGTCACAAGTCTTTCAGAGCCATACAACAACATAGCAACGCTAGGGTTAACGTATATATTGAAACAAATCACAGCTCTACCATACAGGAGTGTGTAGATAACATCAACTCTCCATCATATCTTGTGTTTTTTGATTATAATGTCTTCAGCTTCTCCCATATAATTTCTGCAATAGCAATTTCAACATAGAACTCTCTTCAGAGAACTTGGAATAAAAGAACAAAGCTCAATATATATATCTGAAACAAAAAGTATCAACTTGCCTGGTAAAAAATTCAATCAAATCTCAGTTGTAGAATATTCTTTTAAGTAAAAGACTCTTGGGTGGGCCACAGTGACAATGTTGGAATTAACAGAAAAACAAATTATGGTTAAGTCTGATAGAATTTCTTCTTTCTGGATCTTTCAAAAAATTGTCACTGGGCTAGTCATTTACTGCTGGGATTTAATGAGCAGTACCCACCTAAAGTACTAAGGAGGGAGAGAACAGTCTTCCACTTTATTGCTGCCTATCGTTTTACTGCCACCTGAGGCACTGTGTGTCTGAAGGTTGCATCAATGAAGCTACGAATGTCAAATCAATGTCCTGTAAATGTGTGCAAGGAAGACTAGGTTCCTGCCTTGCACATGTTGCAAACTGAGCTGTCTTGACGTTTTCTATAGTCCTGGCCGAATGCACTTTGATCAAAGCTGACAATCACGACTTTATTTCTGCATGTGCCTTTGCTATACATGGTCTGATCCATCTAGCCAAGGTCTCATTTAAAGCCTTTTGGCATCGTTTTGTTGCTCCAAATAGTAAAAGGCTTTCAGATTTCAAAAAGGACCGTGTCTGTATAAGGAACTGCATGTCAACTGCTTTGCAAATATTTAGCTTGTGCAACTGCTTTAACATACTTAGAGTTTGGACAAAAGGAATGGAGGCTTACTTCTTTGTTAACATGAAACTAAGTAGAAACCTTAGGAAGGAAATAGGGACAGTATGTAACACTAACTTATCGTGATGAAAAAAATCAGATATGGTTCCTAGCAGGAGAGTGCCGGCAGTTCACCTATACATCTAGCAGAGCAAACTTCAATTAAAAACATGTCTTGATGGACAGAATGTCCTCTGAAAATAAAAATTACGTACTCACCGTAATTCTTGATCTTTTTGGACAAGTCTTCACCATTTATTCATACTGCTGGTTCAACCTGGAGATGCTAGGACCCCGCGGGAGCCAAAAATCTTCAGGAGGGCTAACGCGAGATAGGAACGTACATGCATGGCACTGCAAGGCTGGCTCACGCCTGTGTAGGCTATTTCGGTGTCGACCCTTCGACTGCCTCAGTACCTTTTTACTGAGGAGGTGCAGCATAAAGTTAAACACCTAACCTAACAAGGGCATAAGACAGCCTGATTGACCCATATAAGAAGGTACATGGATGTAATTTTATCACCTCACACTGGTTATTGTGCTGTATACCTGGATGATGTCGTGGTGTCCAGTCCAGACTGGAAAAGCCACATGGAACACCTACGAGCAGTTATCCAATCTATCAAAGAGGCAGGTCTGACAATTAATCCTACCAAATGTGCACTGGACATGCAGGAAACAAGATATTTGGGCTATGTTTAGGGAAATGGAGAAGTAAAGCCAGAGATTTTTAAGATAGAAGCTGTAGCTAACAGTCCTAGCCATAAAACAAAGAAACATGCCAGGTCATTTTTAGGGCTGGCTGGTTATTACCGGAGATTTGTTCCCAGCTTTGCCCAGTTAGCTTCTCCCCTCACTGAACCCATGAAGAAATGGTTCCCAAATAATATGAAATGGACCCCAGAGTGTGATGAAGCTTTTCGAGCCATTAAGGCTGTATTATGTTCAGCCCCTGCTGTAAGAAGCCCACACCTTGAGAAACCATTTCTGTTACAGACAGACGAATCAGAGGTAGGTCAAGGTACAGTCCAAAGTGAAAATATAGATGGGAAGGAAATGAAAATTAGGTACTCATCGTAATACTTGATCTTCTTGGACAAGTCTTCACCATTCATTCATATTGCTGTGTTCACGCCGGAGGCACTAGGATCCCACGGGCACCAAAAATCTTCAGGATGGCAAATGCAAAGGTAGGATGTGCATGCAAGGCTCACAAGCGTCGGGTTACCTCAAGGCCAACCTCCAACCGCCTCAGTATCTTTTTTACCGATGAGGTGCAGCATAAGTTAAGGAACAACTAACCTAACAAGAGCATAAAAATAGAAATTACGTTCTTACCGTAATTATGATCTTTCTGTGTATCTTCACCATTCATCACAGATGGATACTGGCCGGAGATCAGGACCCCGCGGGAGCCTTTTTTTTTTTTTTTTAAAAAGGATAGGCGGAGCCGACGCAGCATCAGCGCCGCCCTCGAGGCCGACGTACTTCACGTGGGCGCCCGAGGATTAGCCATTGCTGTGTCGACCCGCCTGCCTATCAGTTCTGAGTCACCGGAAAGGTAAGAGGAAGGGATGGAGGGTGGGACAAGAGAGTCCAGGGGACAGAAAAAGGAAGAGAAACTGAACTAAAAGGAGAAATAATGACTGAGAGGACAGCATAGAAGAAGTAAAAACTAAGGGGACTGGGTAGGGGCCCCAATCTCTGGAAAAGGAAGAAGGGAGGGAGGGGGGAGAGAGAATTTAGGAGAGAGTGAGAGGTAACAAGAATCCAGGACCCTTGCCTGTCACCAGACTGTATAGGAACTGCAAGGAGTGGCAAAGCTCACCTGCCAGAATTCAAGGCACAGAATAACTGGCAAACCCCAAAAGCAGAGTCGGCTATTCTGGAGAAGGACAGGGTACAGGGAGTCAGTACTCTCTCTGTAAAGACATTTGGTGAAAAAAAGGGTTTTTTTTTTTTTTTCTTTTAAAAGGAAGGATAACAGAAGGAGGGCAACCACCAGTTCTCACCCTGTAGGGGTGTAGATAATTAGTAGAGAGGAAGTGCCACTCGAACTGTACCGTTTAGGAAGAAATTTACCCCCCTGTGTGTCCCAACTTTACCCCGCTCAAAAGAGGGGTAGGCACAGAGGGAGGAGGATCCAGAGACTGGAGCCCAGGGGGATGGCTGGTGGGATTGTGATGAATGGTGAAGATACACAGAAAGATCATAATTACGGTAAGAACGTAATTTCTATATCTTATCTGTGTCAGTCTTCACCATTCATCACAGATGGGTGAGTACCAAGCACCCCCGAAGGGGCTGACTAAGGCACCCTAAGGACAGAGTCCCTAGCCTCAGTGGGTGACACACTAGGGGAACCTTCTGGGCCTGAGGAGGCCGAGACTGGGGAGAGCGAGGCAGGATCCCCAGGAGGAAGGAATTTGCCCGACAGACGTCCGCCTCGCCCCTACGGGAAAGAGATAGCTTCCCTGGTGAGCGGAGCAGATCACCTCGCCCGGGCCAAGGTGACAACCGGAGAGGCGAAGCCACCCCGATCTTCTGGAGCAGATCGCTGTCCCTACTACCCTGGTAGCTACCTCACTGGCGTCGTAAGATGCCTTGCTCAGTGCCTTGCTAGCTCCAGGCCACGTGCAGAGACAGCGTGGCTTGCCTGGTTTGCTCAGAGTCAGGCAAAGTAGCTGGAATTGACCCAGCGCTGACCACGAACCTGTTGTATGCTGCATAGTGGGCCTGATGAGGCGGAGATGGAGAAAGCAACCGTGCCGGTAGAAAGTCCTCCTCCCCAGAAATCGAAATCCAAGAGTCCTGATCTGGGGCCGGCTGCAGTGGAGGGCGTGCTGGCCATCAGGAGTGTCCAGGTGCGCAATCCGACTGCGGATGAGGCATAGAACCTGGAGACTCTGGAGGAGCGCAATACCTCTGGCTGAGGTCCCTAGGGGCAGGAACTCGGAGAAGGGCCTCTGCCAGAAGCATGGACGCCTCCTGAAGGGAGCAGGCCAGGGGCACCACAGGGTGGCCGCCGAAATCGCCTAGAAAGGCGTCGCGCATGCTCTGATTGCTCGCAGATAGGGGGAAAGGTGAAGGTCTTCCAACATCCTCATGAGGAAACGTTGGTAATTGAGAGATCAGCGGCAGGAGAGATGTGGACAGATGGTTCCTCTCCCCCAGAAGAGGGGGATGAGGAGCTGGAGGTCACCATATGCTCAAAGGGTGGCTGCTCGGGGGAAGGTTGAAAAACCTGACTGTCCAAAGCCCTAACATAGGCAGGGAACCGAGAAGCCACCGCTCTGAACTGCTCCCAGGTGAGTGGCCCGGTAGGACCAAGAATGCCCGGGAGTGCTGGAGAATGCGACAGAGGGGTAGGGGCAGAGCCGAGGGAAGGAATCGACTGACCTCTGCCAGGGCCAGGGAGCAGACCATGGACACCCGGGGAAGGTGTCTCGGAAGACTCCACAGCTGACAGCTGTACAACCACGTTGGTACTGCCTAAGCTGCGCCCAGAAGAATCCCCCCAGTGAGGCGACCGGGGCCGTATGGGTCCAGACGGACGGTCCCACGCCTCCAAAGAATGGGACCCTCTCAAGGACCCGGAAGGAGAAGGACGGAAGTCCGCATTCCGGCTTCTTCCAGGACCCGGGTGGACCCCAGAGAAAGGCCTACGCGGGGACCCCACACCCCTCGACCCCTCAGAGTCTGAGAGAGTCCTGGTCCTCGGAAGGGTCAGCCTCAGGTAGCTGGCAGCCCTGGGATGTCCCGAGGGAAATCAGGCGCAGCACCCTCCCCACCCATAGGCTTCTCGATAGGCCCCAAAGTTGGGCGATCAAGACACACCACGGGAGGGGGTACACCTGCTGAGGGGTCCAGGAACCCCCAAGGCCAGGTTGCATGGCTATAGTGGCACGCACCACAGCCTGCCGGCCAATGCCACTGACCCCAACCTGGAGGGGAACCTGACGCTCCTCAAGAGGGGGCTGACTCAGACTCTTCGAAGAGACCACTGATTCACTCTCCTGTGCAGGTAACCCCGAAGGGTGTGACTGCTCGTCCAACTCTGAGCCCGACTCCGACCACGAAGAGGTGGAATCCGAGGCCCTAAGCCAGACGGTAGGAGGGTGAGGGAAAGCGACCTTCACGAAGGGCCCAGAAGTTGTGGCAGTGGTCGAGGCAGCACCCGCACCCTCCACGGCCCCGGGGGCGGGGCTGGCAGAAGGTGGCAGGACGGCTGGGACCAGAGGTCCGAGGCTAGGGCCAGCAGCGGCGCCGTCAAGTAATCCACCGGCACTGGGAGTGGCACCAGGGACAGCAGCAGCTGGCGCCAGCAGCGTTGCAGACACATGGCCCCAGCGCGCACAGCGCACCGAGGGCAGCGGTGCGACCGCTCCGAGAAGCAGGCTCGGCGCCGCGACACCCGCCCGGCACCGACGCCAGTACGGCGGCATCGATGGCTCCGAAAATGGACCAGCGCCGAAGCGCTCCTGATCTCCCGGCGCCCGAGAGCAGAAGCCGAGCGCCCGAAGATCCGCGTCAACCAAACCCAGCGGCACCGTGCTCCAACCCCGGCGCCAAGATGAGACGCAGCAAAGAGTGACGCGAATCCAGAGTCGCGGCACCGCGAGCAGTACCAACACCATAGCCGGCATCGACCAGAGCCCACTGGCGCCCGAGGCAGATACAGCGCCGGGTAGACAAGGCCCTCGGCACCGCAGACAGCGCCGGAGACCTCGGCGGCACCAACCACGGCGTCGACCGGGCCTTCCGAACAGGGAGGCGACACCGGGGCCTTCACCCCAAAGGTGATTGCCATAGCGGCGCCCGCCTACTCCGGGAGGAAGCAGGACTGCCTCCTGCGCCGTGGAGGTCTCAACCAAGCGCTAGGCTACGGGGGTTGAGACTCCCTCCTCCACGTCCGATCAGAAACCGGAGGGACCCGGAGGAAAGGCCGAGAGCAGCTTGGCCCAACGAAAGTGCGACCCTACTCCGAAAGTCGGCGAGTCAGTCCAACTTTCCACGCCGCTGTTCGACAACACCGCGTCCATCGAGAAGCAGGCGCCGCATCGAATCCATGTCGCGGAAGCGGCCAAGACACGAGAGACAACGGTCATGCTGGTCGTCACGGAGAAATTGCGCCACACGGGCACACGACGCATAGGGCGCCGCCTACGAAAAATCTTTGCCCTCCGACCGCGACATGACCTGCGGAAAAACACCAAAAATAGACTCGACGCCAAAATATTAAAAATAATGGAAAGATCTTACCAGCGACGCAGTGAGGGCAGACTAGAACTAGTAGACTGACGAACTATCGGCGAATAAAGGCGAAGGCCTAAAATTTTCTTCAAAACACTCAAGGCTTTACAGGCGACCTCAACAGCGGGAGGCGAAGAACTGGTGAGCAGCGGAGTCGACACGAGCAATGGCTCATCCTCGGCGCCACGCGAGTACGCCGGCCTCGAGGGCGGCGCGCGATGCTGTGTCGGCCCGCTATTTTTTTAAAAAGGCTCCCGGGTCCTGATCTCCGGCCAGTACCCATCTGTGATGAAGGGTGAAGATTGACACAGATAAGATCAGCCTGATTCACCTGTATAAGGGTCAATATAAACCCTGTCTTCACAGCACAACAGATCAAGGGGGTGAAGACCAGTAACAGGTTGAGTGAGCTCGGGGAATGGTGGGTGGGCGTATGAATGAATGGTGAAGACTTGTCCAAGAAGATCAAGAATTACAGGGTGTACATTATTTTCATATGTTCCTGGATTTAAAGTCTTCACCATTCATTCATACTGCTGAGTGAGTACCAAGCTAAAAAACAATCCCCCCCGAGCAGGGCGGTAGGAGACGGCGCTCACTCAGGACAGAAGTCCATTGAGGACTGTCCTACCAAAGGAAGCATCGTCTCTGGTGTAGATATCCAGAGCGTAGTGCTTCACAAAAGTGTGCACTGAGCTCCAAGTAGGTGCTCTGCAACTGTCATCAATGGGAACAGAACGCATCTCTGCCAGAGATGCGGCACAGCTCTGGTGGAATGGGCACGCACCTGACCCTCCAACTTGACCTACGCCATGGAGTAACAATGACTAAGGCATGCCACTATCCAAGCAGATACATTTGATGGACACTGGCTGACCCAGCTAGGCCATGTTGAAGGACACACAGCTGCTTGGCTTGGTGGGTGTCCCTGGTTCAATTGATATAGAACCGTAGGGCTCTTTTAATGTCCAGTGAATGAAGAGTGCACTCTCCTTCATTTTGGAAGTTAGCGAAATAAGTAGGCAAAACCAGAGGCTGGTTGAGGTGGAAATACGAAACCACTTTTGGTAGGAACTTAGGTTGAGTACGGAGGACCACCTTGTCTTTAAGAAAGACTGTACGGAGGGTCTGTGACCAAAGCATGTATTTCAGAGACCCTACGAGCAGAAGCGATGGCCACCAGGAAGGTAGTTTTCCAGGCCAGAAACTTCAGACCACGTATGGCTAGAGGCTCAAAGGGGTTGTGAGTGAGCATGTCTAGCATAAAGTTAATGTCCCAGGGAGCAACTGGCTTTTTAACTGGGGGCTTCGTATGAAGGATACCTTTAAGGAGTCTTTCTGACAGCGGCAACTTGAGCCAAGGTCATGCTCTGGACTGACTCATGATAGGCAGAAAGCACACAAGAGGTGTACCTTTATAGAACAGTACTGCAGTCCTCCCAGTACTTTCTCTGGAGGGCACTGGAATGGATCTAAGAAGATCTTAACACACCGTTCCGAGAAACGCTTCCACTTAGCCATGTAAGTCTTCCTGGTGGAAGGTTTACAAGCTGCCAGAAGGATCTGAGACAACTGAAACCTGCGGACTTCAATCTCCTCATGAGCCAGGCGTGGAGATAAAGGGAGCGCAGCTTTGGATGTACCAGTGGTCCTTGTGTAAGGAGGTCCAGTCAAAGAGGCAACTGTTTCAGGGGGACCTCTGACAACTTGTTGATCAAGAGAAACCTGATCTGTTGAGGCCAATATGGTGCAATGATAATCATTTTGCCCCCGTGTGCCTCCAGTCTGAGCAGCACCCTCTGAATTAGTGGAAGAGGAGAAAATGCATACAGAAAACGTCTTGTTCACCGCAGCTTGAATGCATCATGACAGAAACTGCCAGGTTCTGGATTTCTGAAGCAGCATAGAGGCAGTTTTGTGTTGAGTGGGGACCAAAAAAGTCTAGGTCTGGATTGCCCCACTCGTTAAAGAGTGACTGCACTACATCTGGTGCAAGAGACAACTTGGGAGGATCTGCTTCTGTCCTGCTGAGATGGTCCGCCGGATTGCTCTGGACTCCTGGTAAGTAAACTGCCTGAATCAGGCTACTGTGATTGAGGCACCACTCCCATACCCTCATGGCTTCTCAGCACAGAGGGTGGGAGTGTACTTCACCCTGTTTGTTGACGTAGTACATCACAGACTTGTTGTCCGTCTGAAGAAGAATCACTGTCACTCACAACTTTTTCTAGGACTCAGAGGGCGTACAAGACTGCCCTTATTTCTAGAACACTGATGTGGAGATGAGACTCCTGGATCCACACTCTATCGGTGAGAAAGTCCTGGCAGTGTGCACCCCAGCCAAGAAGAGATGCATCTGTAGTGATGGTGATCTGGGATTCCGGCAGAGTAAAGGGCAGACCTTGAAGAAGGCTGTCCTCTTGTATCCACCATGCACGTGATCTACGCAGGGACTGTCACTTTGATGGATTAAGACGGGGGACCACAGCATGCTGAGCATCCACCGAGTGGTCCTCATATGCAGACGAGCTAGAGGAACCGTGAAAATGGATGAAGCTATGAGGCCTAATATCCGCTGCATGGAGTGAGCTCTTACAGGGCTGCTTTCTCTGATGAAGAGAGCCATCTGGAGAAGGTCGTTCCTCCTGTCCTCTGGAAGAAAAGCGTTCACTTTTGGGCAGCAAAATGTCTGTGGAATGAGCTGTACAGCAGGCTCCCTACCAGCCAACGTATAGCAGAAGTTGATACAAGAAGTAATCGATCTGTTAACTGTCCATTTAGCAGCTGTTCCTCACCTGGTTATGGTGCAACTCCAAGACAACCTTTGGGAGGAACTTCAGGTGGGACAAAGAACAACATTGTCCCTGTGGAAGACCAGACAATGAGGCTCCACTGAGAGCGCCAGGAGCGCACTAAATCTTCTTGGTGACGTGATGGCCACCAAGAAGGCTGTATTCCATGATAGGTGTGATATGTCACACCTGTGCACAGGTGCAAAAGGCTTGCCCATGAGCACTGCCAGTACCGGCAATAAGTTCCAAGGAGGTGGCGGCTCACACACCAGCGGGGACAAGTGGTCTAGGTCTCTGAAGAAGTGCCGAACAACATTCTCCTGCATCACCGTCAGCATACCAGCCCACACCTGGAATGCAGAGATGGCTGCCAGGTGCACCTTCAGGGTCGCTCACACTGTAGCCCCACCTGGGTTGTGACCAGAGGTACTCAAGGATACAAGCCACAGGGAAGGCAAGGGGAACCAAGCTCCTTGCCCACACCCCAAATGGACAATCTTGTTCATTTAAAGGCATAGCACTGGCAAGTCAATTCCTTTTGGGAGGCTTCCACAACATGAAGCATATTCTCCTAAAGACCCAAAGCCTGGAACTCTAGCTGCTCAGGAACCAGACTGTGAGGTACAGGGACTAAAGCTTGGGTGAAGGACCTTCTCCTGCTGTCTGGTAAGCAGATCTGGGTGAAGAGGAGAATGCCATGGAGGTGTGCTGCTGAGAGAGCCAGGTACTAGAATTGATAAGGCCAGTCCACAACAATCAGGATCATCTGCACCTTGTCCTACTGCACCTTAACCACCACCTTGTGGATCAGGGGAAAGGCATACAGGAGGTCTGGGGAACAGGGCCTCACAAAGGCGTCCCCCACCAGTGTCCTGGACTGTGGAGGACAGGCACAGAACAGCCTCAGTTCTGTGTTCTCCTAGGAGGCAGAGGTCAACCAGAGGTGTGCTCACAAGAACAGGTGGCTCACCACCTCCTAATTCTGGGACCACTCACGCGACATCTCGCACACTCAGCTGTGAGCATCTGCCAGGTGACTGTCTGACCCAGCAACATGAATTGCCAGGAGATCTGCACCCAGGCTGCACATGAGGGTCCAGATTCAGAAGGCCTCCCTGCACAATGGAAGAGAATGTGTATGGCCCTGCCTGTTCAGGTAGAACACGGTCGTAATATTGTCTGTCTGGACTTGTACGACCCGACCCCTGACTAGAGGAGTGAATTCCGTCAGAGCCAGCTGCACTGCATAGAGCTCCATCAGGTTGATGTGGTGATAGGACTCCCTGGAAGACCAGAACTCGTGGGTCTTGTGGTCCCCCAGGTAAGCTCCAAACCAGAGATGCATCTGTGGTAGTCAGGTCTGGGCAGGCAAACGGGAATCTTTCCTCTAGAAATTCTGGGATTGATACTCCTGGATGGCATCCCACATCAGCTAGGTCAGTGACTGTCTGGTCCAGGTGACCTAGGTGCTGTGATCACTAATGACTCAGCTCCCTCCCACTGCTGGTGCCACATTCACCAACAAGCCCAATGAACCACGCTGGTGCAGGATACCATGTACCCCAGCAGCCGCAGCAAGTCCCGGGCAGAATGTGAGTGACCAACCTCAGATGTAAGGTCCAATGCCTGGTCCGCAGGGAGGCGGGCCATGGCCCACAGGAAGTCCAGCTTTGCTCCATTTAGTTGAACCACCTGTGAGGGGATCAGTTCTGACTTGGCCGGGTCAACAAAACAGCCCACGTCTCTGCAGGCTTGGAGAGTCAGATCCCTGGACCACTCCACAGCCTCCTTGGACGGCCTGGCTATCAGCCAGTAATCCAGGAAGGGGTAAACCCTGATGCCCTTGCGCCACAGGAAGGCCGCCACTACTGCCATGAACTTGCTGAAGACCCTGGGCATGGACAAGAGGCTGAATAGCATGACCTGGAACTGACAGAGTACCCCTTCTGCACAGAACCAGAGGTAGCACAAGTGGGATTTATGGACTGGGATGTTGAAGAATAATGTGTCCTGGAGGTCCAGGGAGCAGAACCACATGCCCTGCTCCAGAAATGGGATAATCTGGTTCGGAGTGACCATCTGAAAATGAAAATTACGTACCTACCATAATTCTTGATCTTCTCTTGTATTTTCACCATTCATTATTGCCGGAGGTGCGCACCTGCTACGGGAGTTTTTTTTTTTAGTCGGCTCCAACGGGGCCGCCCTCGAGAGCGACGCACTGCATCATGCGCGAGGGGTGGCCGTTAGGTGCCGCAGACTCCTCCTCCATCTCAGTTCTGGTAGCCGGAGAGGTGAAAACAAAGGGTAAGGAAAAAAGGAGACAGAGGCAAGAGAGCCGAGGGACAGAAAAAGGAAAGGATATAAACTGAAAAAGGAATAAGCCAGTAGAGGACAGACAGAGGAGAGAGAATTCCTACCCTAAGGGACCGCAGGGCCTCCTTTCCAGGGCGGCTCTAGGGGAGGAACAGATAGAGAGAAAGAGAAAAGAAGAAGAAAAAGAAGAATAAAGAGAAGAAAAGATGGCATGTTGCGAGGGGAGAACAGTGCCCATAGAGGCACTGGTTGAGAGGCTTATAAGCTCGAGACTAAAACAAGGGAGCAAGTATCCCTGCTGATAGGACTGAGAGAGGGTTCAACTGAACCGCCTGCACAGATCGGACATAAAGGGCAGATTCTCTAATCTCTCAACATGCCAAGTCCCTACATCCTAGCTGAGAGCTCACAGACTGCCCGGGCAGAAAATCTGTTCCGGAAAGAGAGCGCCCACCTAGGAAGGGGAATATGCCCCATAGCACCTTATTAAGTGCTAACACAGAAGTGTATGGGGAAGGATTATGCCGTTCGGAAGGCAGCTCTGTATGAAAGGACAGAGTGGGAACTCAATCAGACTCCCTTAAGGTAAGGCAAGGCAAGAGCAACCGCTCAAGGCTAAGAAGTGCAAAATGCACCAGCCAGAATGAGCTGAATAATAACACCTGCCAAGGGGAATCTAAATTTCTTTGAGGCCGAGCCAGGGCACGGTCTCAAACTGTGAACTGCATAACGTGATCAAGGTGCCCAGAGGTCGCACCCTAGGGGCAGTCAGAAAGAGTTCCCTCAGAATAGGTGAAACACAGACCCTACTGGTTCCTCTTTACCTTGAGGGAGGGAAAAAAAGATCCATTCAATAAGAACGGAAAATAGAAAGAAAAAAAACTTTTTTTTTTTTTGGCATAAAGGCCAAAGGGAGGGAGAGGAATGAGACGGAGGGGAGACGCCACAGTAGGAGGCCACTGAGGGGAAGGTGGTTGGGTATCAGTAATGAATGGTGAAGATACAACAGAAGATCAAGAATTACGGTAGGTACGTAATTTTCATATCTTCCCTTGTCAATCTTCACCATTCATTACTGCTTGGATGAGCATGCCCCCAAAAAAAAGGGGGGGGGGTAGAAGCCCTGAGGGAGTAAGACCCCCAGCCTCCTGTTGGTGAGAAACAGAAGGGGAATACCCTGGGCTAATCAAGAGAGAAGCCTATGGGGGAGAAGAGCTAGGAGGTGCCCCCCCGAGGACGGGGAGACGGAGGAGGCCCCTGCAGAAGTCTCCTAGCTCTGGAGGAAAAGAGACAGGTCCCCTGGAAAGCGGAGCGAATCACCCTACGCCGGGCCAGGGTGACAACCTTGATAGACGGCCATGCTGTCCGGCCTACTCACAGATCGCTGTCTCTGCAAGCCTGGAAGCCACCTCATTGGCGCCATAAGATGCCCTTGCTTGGTCTTGCCGGCTCCAGGCCTATAGCAGAGAGGGCAATAGCTTGTCTGGTTTGCTCCGTATCAGGCATTGATGCCAAGATTTGGGAAAGCATCGACCACAAATGCCTACTGTAGGCAGCGTGATGGGCCTGATGAGATGCAATGCAAGACATCGCACAAGAGGAAGAGAACACTCTTCGTCCCCACCTGTCGAACTGTAGAGAATCCGAGTCCGGTGGACGGTCGTGTGCCAGGTGGCGGCGCCCGGAGGGAGTCTCTAGGTATGCCAAACCCGAGGGTGGGTTGGGGAGAGTACCTAGGGATTCCGAAGGGGCACAATACCTACATTGGCAGCCTGCCGGGGCTGGAGAAAGGGCGACTGGCAACTGCCAGGAACGGATAGACGCTCCTTGAAGGGAATAGGCCAGGATAGTACCACCAAGTGCTGGACACTGAATTCGCCAAGGAATTCACGCGTCTCCCGTTCAGTACTGTCTCGCCTAACATAGGAAATTCGAAGATCCCTCACCATCCTCGAAAGGCATCGCTGATATTCAGTGAAATCAGCATCGGAGGAAAGATGTGCAGTGGGTTCCTCCCTCAGAGGAGGGAGACTAGGGATGGTGGAGAGCTGAGTGTCCAGAGGACTCTTGCGGCGTGGGATAGGCGAAAAACCCACTCATTCATGCACCTAACATATGAGGGGAAGGCCGCCGCAGAACCTCTGAACGCCTCCCAGGACAACGGGCCCGTGGGACCGACATGGCCTGGGAAAGCGAGGGGTGGCTGCAGAGGAATGAGAGAAGGGCACCTAGGGAGAGGCAACTGTCCTCTGCTAGGGCTCTGGAATCCGGGGAACGGGGCCCAAGCTGTCGGGATCCCGGACAACAGACCAGGTCGCAAAACAGAACCCTGGGGATGCGTAGCCTGGAAGAGCCCAGAAGGGGATCCTCCCCTATGACGAACCTGGGACTGCATGGATCCAGAAGGGAAGCCCACAGCAACGCCACCAGAGGGGTCCCCGGGGTCCAAAAGGGAAAGACGAGGCCCAGCGCTACGGTCCCGAGCCACACCCCGAGGGGTGGCAGGCAGAGACCGAAACGCCTGAACCCTGCCCCTCGACCCCTCGGACTCCGAGAACGCCCTCCTCCTCGACCCCAGCGACCTCCCACTCCAAGGGAGTGCAGCAGCACCAGGGTCGGTAGCTGCCACGAGCCCCCCAGGAGGGAGAGCCCCTCCCTCCACCCCGCCTCCATCGCCCCCAGACTACCCCCAGCCTGGGGGCCTCAGGAGGATGGCAGCGGGACAGAGGAAAGATGCTACCGCCTAGCACCGTGACATCGAGACCCTGACTCAAGAGTCAGGTTGCCAGACGGGTCCACGATGAATCATCAGCCTCCGAGGAGGAAGAGATCAGCTGGACCACAATACTAGCAACCCCAGGGGTCCCTGTTGAAGCGGTGCCACGAACAAGCGCCCGGTGCGGGCGGCGCGATGACCCGGACCCCGCGACACCTAGCGTGGCCCCGGTTCCCCCAACGGTGCCGGCCAGACCTACCGGCACCCCATACGCCAGGATCTCACTCGGCACCGCCAGAAGAGTGAATCGGGCCCGTGGCGCAGCGGGCGGTGCCCAAGGCCAACATGGCGCTGCCATCGGTGCCATCTTGATCACCGGCACCGCAAGATCCGAAACGGCACCGGAAAGCGGCGTCAAGGGTCCACTGATGCCGGGCCCAGCAGGCGTGGGCCTCGACACTGGGGGAGCCTGCACCTCTGAGGAGGTGACTGCCGAGGCGGTGTCCCCGCCACGGCCCCGGGAGGGACCTCTGTGTTCCTCCGACACTGCAAAAGAAGCTTCCTCTTCAGCAAGAGAAGATGAGGAAGCCTCCTCCTCTACAGACCGTATAGGCCCGAGAGGGGACCTGGAGGAAGGGCCTAGAGACCTTACCTAGGAATCCCTGGAGCAGCGCCGTCCCCTGAAAGCCGGCAGGCCTTGTCGATCTTGAATGCGTGGACTTCTAGGACGCGACAGTCCATGGAGAAACAGGCGTCGCACACATCCATATCATGGTTGGGTCCCAGGCAACGAAGACAAACATCATGCCGATCCGTGATGGAAAAATGCCGGCCACAGGAGCACCGACGCATAGGGGCGTGGCCCGCCTTCGACTTACGTTTTGCCCCCGAACCTCACATGATACGAAAAAATTATAGCAACACAGCAAAAGCTCTCGGCACTGTCCAAGAAATTATAAAAAGAACAGTCTTACCGGGTTTTGATGGCGTCGAGAGAAGATCGAGAGAAGTTCGAGAAGGAGTCTGGATTGAATCTGGCCTAACTGTTACTAACCGCGTAGCAGGTGCAGCCTCGACAGCGGGAGAAGCAGAACTGAGATGGAGGAGGAGTCTGCGGCACCTAACGGCCACCCCTCGTGCATGGTGCAGTGCGTTGCTCTCGAGGGCAGTGGTGTTGGAGCATACTCCAAAAAAAAAAAAACACAACACTCCCGTAGCGGGTGCGCACCTTGGACACTAACCCAAGCAGTAATGAATGGTGAAGATTGACAAGGGAAGATCTTGCGTTTCCTTAGAAACCAGTTTAGGTCATGCAGATCCAGTACAAGGCGCTAGCACCCCCCCCCCCGTGTGTTTCATGACCAGGAAGTACCTGGACACGTACCCCTAACTTGCCATGGGCAATTGCTACTTTTGCGAACAGCAGAGCAACGTCCTTCCTGAGGGAAGACAGCGTGTCCTGCGACACTGAGGACTCCCAAGGAGCATGGGATCAGTAAGGTGGCAGAAGAGCCTCAAAGTCGAGAGGCAAGCCTCTACCTACCACCACGAGAACCCATGTGTCCACAGTAATGACGGACCAGTGAGGCCAGAAGTGGTGAAGCCAACCCCCCCTCCACCACAGAGAGCTGGGACAGTGACTGGACTGGTAGGAGGTGTAAACCCCCTGACCTGTCAGTGGGCAGCTTTGGAAGGGGCACAGCCTGCTGCAGCCGGAGGGGCACCACTTCCCCTAACCTCGCCTTATTTTGGCCCCGGGCCAGAGAACTTGGCCTTGTGCGCCAGGCTTTTAACTGCCTCTGCTGGGGCTACTACTGCCGAGGCTTGCTGTGGCTGAAAGGACCGAAACGGAAAGGCCTTTTTCTTCTGGCCTTTCATGTCCTTCTGGGATGAAGCCACAGAATCCAGGGTGGCAACGGACTTCTCAGGCCTAGTGAGCTGCCCATTCATCCCTGGCCAAAGAGATCAGTGCTTAGTAAAGGAACATTGGCCAACTTATGCTGGGTGTCCACCATAAAGGTGGACAGCCTCAGCCAGGCCCTGTGACACATCGTGATGGCCGATGCCATGACATGGGTGCCAGAATCACTGATGTCCAAAGCTGCATGGAATTGATGTTCAGCCCGTGCTTGACCTTGATCTCTGATTACTTTTACTGGCAACTGCTTGTCAGCAGGAAGGTAAGGGAAGACATTATAGAGTATTCCCAACAGGAAGTGATCAATCATCAGGACACAGCTCTCCTGATGGAGACTAAAGGCTCATTCACACTGCGCCTTGCAGCACTGGGCACTTTCAAATCATGAAAAAATTTTTTAAGAAATCGTTAGAGAGCTGCATTCACATGGCACCAGTGTTTTTGGTGCCCTTTTGCTTTCCGGCGATTTAGGTGTTGTTCCAGTCACTGTTGGGTTGGTGGGGACTTGTAGTGATGCAGGTGGTTTGCCTGTTCAGATGGCACAGGAAACCACCTACACCACTCTGCAAACCCAAGAAAAGAGGGACTGTGGTGGCAACGCCACGCAACGGAATCCTGCCAAACCGGGAAGGGTCACACGTTGGCATGAGCACCAATCTGGCTGCTGAGAGCCAGTGACAACGGCTCACAGGTGGTCGTGTGAACGAGCCTAAAGTGAGGAAGCAGCAAAGACCTTTTTAGCCTTATGACTACGCTTTAGCTACTTGTCAGGGGACCTGTCCCCAGCAATTCTGGATTTCTGGAAGACTGAGTCAGAGACCAGACCATAGGTCAAGAGGTGATTTAAGAACCCAGACAGAGAGCCAGTAGGAAGCATGTATTGGAGGACCATAAGGCTGAGGGTGCTGTGCAGGATGCTAGATGCTGCCAAAGCTCCAGGGCTGGTCCCATAATGGCCTCAGCCATGGGAAAGGCAAGCCCTGCTGATTCATTTTTATCAAGGATATCAGTAAAAGTGTACTTAGTCTAGCTGGCCCAGTGGTGTTGAGGCACTGGATGCCACACCTTGCGCCATGCCAGCAACCCATGTTTGGGAGCAGGCATGGATTGCCGGGGGTCGGCTGGAAGGAGGAGGATTGAGTGTCCCATGGACAGCTCTCCTCTTCCGGGGAGGGTGGTTAGGGAGGTCCGCCAAGGTGCCGGCAGCTGGTGCATCCTCGAGGCCGACTGGATGGGGCAGCATCAGACGTGCAATGTGCGGAAGCATGCATTGCAGTGTCATCGATGCTACTGCACACACCATACTGGGGGAGACTAGGGACTATACATACAAACATCCCTCTGTAGTGTGATGGCGCCACCACAGATGCATCAGTCAGCTCCTCCTGGTCTACGCAGTGTTAGAAGATACGTACCTGCTGCGATGCGGCCTGGAGAAAGGCTGCCGGAAGGGAGGGTGAGATGAGCTCTGGCTACGACTGGGGCAGTGTATGTGAATGTTGGCTGGAAGGGGAACCACAGGTACAACCCCCCACCGAGGACATAAAGAAATTAATAAAAAGTGTACTAGCCCATTTCTGGACAGGCTCCAGAGGGGCATTCATGGACTCTGACATAAGTCAGAGGAGAGTCCTAAATGACATCAGCCTGGGGTTGGTGGCCAGTTCCTCGACCGATTCCTGGTTGAAAGTGTATGCGTCCTTGATTACTTCATGGAAGACACATCAAAGATGTCAGAGGACTTGTCAGACAGATGTCGACTGTTTACCACTACGAACCAGCCCTGCGTTATCTGACTGGGTGATCTCTGCAGATAATGGGCCTGGCAAGCCAGACACAGCAAGGGAGTCCTTACATGGGGCTATCTACAAGGGATTCCCTGGAGATAGTTCCACTCGCAAGGGTGGAGATAACTGGTGTCAATGACAGCTGTCTTGGAGGACGCATCACAACGGCTGCTGCAACAGCACAGGAGCA
Organism: Neoceratodus forsteri; assembly: GCA_016271365.2. Taxonomy (NCBI): domain Eukaryota; kingdom Metazoa; phylum Chordata; order Ceratodontiformes; family Ceratodontidae; genus Neoceratodus; species Neoceratodus forsteri. The sequence continues at coordinate 1,047,603,760 of CM028131.1, forward strand.
GGAAGAAAAAATTACTCACCTTAGTAATTGCTTTTCTTCTCATGGAGTCTTACTATATTAGGACAATTGCAGTTAGCCCCTGGCTCTGAACTGCCCCGGAGAGGAAACTGTTAACTCCACAGAGATCTGGAGTTCCACAGCGTGAGGGCGCTGTTCAAAGCTCTATCTGGTCAGTTTCAAATTAAACTGCCAGGTTCTTTACGAAGCTAAACTAATATAGCAAGTCTGTGTGGAAAAAGCCCTACACTAGCCATTGGCTACCTACTAGTAGTAGAACAACAAAACACAACAACAACAAACACAGAATAAAAACAATATACCTATTATTGTTAGGATCACCCCTGACAAGCACTAATAGGCCCCCTCTCCCCAAAAGACTCAAGTCCAGAGAGGGGGCCATCTACCACTTAACAAAAAAAGAATTACCTAGTTCCCTAACCCAAATGAAACAAGGGGGGAAACTAGAAAGGCTAAAATGGCATGACACAGTGCTTGCACCAAATTGCCAACCCCATACCCAAGTAGGAATTCTGAGAGGGGTAGGAGGGGGGGTTGTCCTAATATAGCAAGACTCCATGAGAAGAAAAGCAATTACTAAGGTGAGTAATTTTTTCTTCAAACACCATGAAGTCTTGCTATAATTAGGACCATTGCAGATTATACAGCAGTACCTCCATGGAGGAGGGCCAGAACCTACTTAGGGAATAGGCTCTGAAGCACAGCTGTGCCAAAACGAGCATCTCTCCTGGACTGGACGTCCAGAGAATAATGCTTGGTGAAAGTATGGACTGTTTTCCAGGTAGCAGCTTGACAAATTTCTAAAATAGGAATATCTCTAGCGGCCGCTAGAGATGCAGCTGTACCCCTGGTGGAGTGAGCCCTCAGTCCTGAGGGAGGTTCTTACCTAGTTTTGGTAACAGAACTGGATACAAGAGACAATCCACCTTGCGATTGTCCTCCTGTGCCGGTCTCCCTTACCCACTTCTCCATAGGTAAGGAAGAGTTGGAGGGATTCAACCTATGACCCTTGGTACGCTCCAAATAGTAACTAAGAGCTCTTTGAGCGTCAAACTGTGCAATCTCACCAGAGGAAGAATGCTCAGTAAAAATACTGGGAGAGAGATGGATTGGTTAAGATGAAAATCTGAAACCACCTTAGGTAAAAACTTTCTGTTAGTCCTGAGGACCACTTTGTCTCTGTGGAAAGAAATAAAATCCTTTTCTACTGACAAGGCTTGTAATTCACTTATACGCCTAGCAGAAGTGATAGGCGCTAGAAAAACAGTCTTCCAAGTTAAAAACTTGAGATCTGCTGAAGATAGAGGCTCAAAAGGGGGTTGCATTAGCTGAGCAATGCAAACATTCAGGTCCCAGGCAGGAGCTGGTTCCCGAAAGGAAGGGTTAATGTGAAGTAACCCCTTGAAAAACACAGGGTGAGAGGAGAGGGAAACTGGTTTCCCTGCAGAAACAAAAACAGAAACAGCTGCCAAATGAACCCTCAAAGTAGCTGGTTTGAGGCCTAGTGAATTTAAGTGGACCAAGTAGTCCAATAAAATAGCCAAGTCAGCAGATTCTGGTACAATCTGCCTCTCAGAACACCAGAAGGAAAACCTCTTCCACTTGGAATTATAAGTGGTTCTAGTGGAAGGCTTCCTAGAAGCCCTTCAAATATCCAAGACACCTTGAGAAAGGTGTAAATCAGCACTTCTAGCCCTCAAGAACCAGGCCTTGAGGTGGAGGGAATTGAGGTCCGATACCACACTCTCCCTGTGCACAGGTCAGCAGGTCGTGGGTCCTGGGCAAGGTCAGGGAGGTGAAATGGAGGGACAGGAGAAGAGGTACCAGGGCTGCCTGGCCCAGTCTGGAGCAATCAGAATCACTTTGCAGGGCTGAGTTCTGATCTTTACCAGTACCCTGGAAGAGGAGGGAAAGGGGGAAGGCATACAGGAACTTCCTTCCCAATTCAACTGAAAGGCGTCCAGAGGGACTGATCCCAGCACTGGAGGCCTGCAACAAAACAGAGGAAGTTGGTGGTTGTCTGGGGCTGCGAAAGATCCATCTGTGGGTGCCCCACCTGGCAAGACTGACTCCAGCACCTGAGGATTCAGAGCCCATTCGTGATGGGCCCTGAGAAATCCTGCTGAGGGCATCCGCCAGACATTGTCCTTCCCGGAAGGTGAACTGCTATCAGGGAGGTGTTCAGGAGTAAGCTAGGGACCACAACTTCATTGCTTCGCACAAGGCTGAAGACCGGTGCCCCTTGCTTGTTAATGTACCACATTGTTGTGGTGTTGTCTGTCCTGACTTGGACTACCTTGTTCTGACAGTATCTGAAAAACTTGGAGAGCTAAGAAAACAGCTCTGAGTTCCAACAGGTTGATGTGGAGCAGAGATTCCTGAGGGGACCACACTCCTTGAGTGGAAAGGTCGCCCAAGTGAGCCCCCCACCCTAACAGGGAGGCATCCGTGGTGAGGGTGAGGGAATGAAGAACGGGTAAGAATGGGACCCCCTGGGTTAGGTTGCTTTGATCCTGCCACCACTGAAGGGCTAGGATCAGGGTTTTGGTCACTGGGACTAATTTGGTAAGGGGGTCCTTCCTTTGAGACCAGTAGGACCTCAAGTGGAACTGGATGTCCCTCATCTGAAATCTTGCTCCTTGCACGACAGCTGTGGAAGCGGCCATGTGCCCTAGGAGTTGCAGAAAGTGCCTTGCTGGTCGAGAGACCCGCAGGGTAAAGGAAGATGCCAGGGCAATGATTCTGTCCACTCTTTCCGAGGGAAGAAATGCCCTGGCTGACTTTGTGTTCAACTCTGCACCTATAAAAGTTAGTACCTGAACTGGTTCGAGAACTGACTTTGGAAAGTTCAGCAGGAATCCCAGAGAAATGAGAAGCTGCTGGGTGACTTGCAAGTGGGATTTTACCTGCTCTGGGGACTGACCCACTATGAGCCAGTCGTCCAAGTAGGGAAACACAGCTACCCCTTGCCTTCTCAAAAGGGCCACTACCACAGCTAGACATTTTGTGAAAACCCTTGGAGCAGAAGTGAGACCGAAGGGCATTGCTCTGAACTGGTAGTGGCCAGAGGGCAGTTCAACCTGGAGGTACTTTCGGTGAGAAGGCCTGATTAAGATATGAAAATAGCATCCTTGAGGTCCAGGGAAGCTAGCCAGTCCCCTGGCTTAAGGAAGGCAAAATCATTGCCAGAGTTAACATTTTGAACTTTGGTTTCAAAGGTGCTTGTTCAGGAATCTTAAATCTAGAATGGGCGCCAATCTCCTGTCTTTTGGGGTCAGGAAGTACCTCGAGTACAGCCCCTTGCCCTGATGGCAAGGAGAACCCTTTCACTGCTTTGCAGTCCAGAAGAGGGAAACTTCTGCTTCCAAAGCAAGGGCTTCTGAAGGATTTGAGGGGAAAATGTCTGGCTCTCATCTTTGGAAACTGCTTGAAGCTGAGAACCAGACCTTGCTTACACTCCAGAACCCATTTGTCCGGGTTAGGGACAACCAGTTCTGGCTGAAATAAGCCAACCTGCCCCCCACGTACAGGAGAATTGGCCCTGACACCTCTGTCAGGGTGTCTGCTTGGCAGCAGCAGCTTTAGGCTGAGGAGAAGAGAGGGGCCTGCCTGTGCCCCGCCTACCTCTGCCTCTGAAAACCCTCTGTGCAAAGGCTGAAGAGGCCTGAAATTGGTAAAAGGCCTGTGGTAAGGCCTGCCCCTACCCCTGGGGCATGCCTTTGAGGATGGCATGCCTCTCCTTAGCTTGGGCACTTTTGTAGGTAGTTCTGTATTCATCCATCTTTTCATGTAATTTTCCGCTTGATCCCCAAACAGAGAATTTCCTATCACAGGAAAATCTATAGCCTTTGACTGGGTATCTTGGGACAGATTAGTGCATCTGAGCCATGCCAACCTACGGAGAGCTACAGAAGTGGCCATGACCCTAGAAGAAACATCATTAACATCAACAGCAGTATGAAATTGAACTTTAGAGGCTTCAATGCCATCAGCAGCCACCTGTTCCAACTCACTAGCCAGCTGGCCCTGGGCCTGCTTGGCCAACTGCAATATAGTGTCCCACCTAGATTTCTGATATCTAGCCACATAAGCCATATAATTAGCATGTCTGAGTCCCAACGAAGCTGCCATATATTGCTTTTTCGCCATGGCATCAATCTTCCTGGAATCTTTATCAGGAGGATGTGAGGCCAGGGGAATATTAGCCTTGTCACAGGCTGCAGCTTGAACAACACCTACATGACTACACTGCTCAGTGAGGAAGTCTGTATTAGGGCCTGATAAAGTATACCTTCTGTCCATTTTTTTTTATCTACAGGAGGGACAGAATGAGGATTTTTTAAAATCTTCGTTGTTTGCTTCCTAAATGACTTATGCAAAGGAATAGACAACCTTCTAGACTCTGGAATATCCATCATTTCTACATAATCAGGCTCCTCTTGCTCATCCACAGCCTCCTCAAGGGAGCTGGAGGGTTTCTGCCACCTTTTATAAAACCTGAAATGAGAAGGGACTCAGACAGCAAAGGGGAGACTCAAAGGGTCTGTCTGGAGAAATGTCCGCCTATGGGCACTTCCAGACCTTCCCAGTCACAAATACACTCATCAAGGTCCTCCTCCCTCCTGTGGTTCATAAAATCCCCAACATCATAATCCTGAACCACTGGACCTGAACGAGCCCCCTTTCCCAACTATAGGGGTTCGACAAGTCCCTGAGACAAAGACTGGACAATCTGAATGGCTTTAGCTATCTCTGCAGCAGTAGGAGAGACAATATTGGACTCCAGACCTGCTGATTTCTTTGTCTTTTTTACTTTGACTGGTTCTTCTGAACCAGCCTTCCTTTTGCCCGAGGAAGTCACGCCCTGGTCAGAGGGCACTCCCTCTGGTCCAGTAGGAGCTGGACCGGCTGGCCATCCGGTCAGCGGACTTTTGCTCTCGCTCCCTGAGCCGGCCCAATCTCTTTCCAGGGTGGCTGCAGGGAAATTTTACACACCTGGCAGTCTGACAGGAGGTGGTCAGCCCCCAGACAATAGACACAGTGGTGTGGGTCAGCCTTGGCAAAGGCTTCCCACAGACATCACAGTGTTGAAACCCAGTGGGCCGGATTTTCTTTTGGGTTTCTCAGACATAATGCCAGCCTAACCAACAAACTTGCCCTTTAAGCGGCCGTTAGGGTAAGACACCTTATCGGTACTCTAACCGGTGACACTGGTATGTGGAAAAACCCCAAAATTAAAGGTTTTTTAGAACCGATAAGAACCGGGAACCGTGACTTCTAAAGTCAGTAAAGTCAAAATAGAAACCGATCGTTCAGACTGAACCGATAATGAATTTCCACACAGACTTTAATTTTAGTACTTATGGTTACCAGATAGAGCTTCTGAACTGAAACCGCGGTAATTTTAAAACATTTGCCGGTTCAAATGAACCGAATAAACCGAAAACGAACCGAGCTGAAGGAGCTGATCTCCGGAGCGACTGTTCAGTGAAAGCGGAGTAAAGAATCTGGCAGTTTCATTTGAAACTGACCAGATAGAGCTTTGAACAGCGCCCTCACGCTGTGGAACTCCAGATCTCTCTGGAGTTAACTGTTTCCTCTCCGGGGCAGTTCAGAGCCAGGGGCTAACTGCAATGGTCCTAATTATAGCAAGACTTCATGGTGTTTGAAATGAAAATTACATACTTACTGTAATTCTTGATCTTCTAGGAATATCTTCACCATTTATTCACACTAATGGATCTTAAGCTGGAGGCAAAAGGACTCCACGGGAGTCAAAACTTTAGAGGGGGCCTGCATCAAGGCAAGTGGTACACATGCACAGCACCGTGAGCGGCTTGCGGCACTAGGCTTACCTCACCACCTCAGTTCCTTTTTTGCCAAGGAGGTGCAGTATAAGCTAACTATTGGTCATGCACTTATGCCAAGTGCAAAAGGAGCTTGATGACCTATGCAGGAGTGGTCAGTATGGGGATAATATAGTGTCTTCAAAGTTCAAGCCTTGAACAAGGGAGAAAACCAAGAAGATACTGAAGTGAACTCGGAGGATGGCAGGGTGGGCGTATGAATAAATGGTGAAGATATTCCTAGAAGATCAAGAATTATGGTAAATACGTAATTTTGATATCTTCCAGGAATGTAGCTTCACCATTTATTCACACTAATGGGTCAGAGTACCACGTGGAGATGGAACCTCTGGGGTAGGGTGGTCGGAGAGAAGAGCTCATTCAGGACTGAAGTCCATTCAGGACAATCCTGCCATGTGGCATACTGCCTGGCAGTGACAAAAAAATTACTCGCCTTAGTAATTGTGTTTCTTCTAATGGAGTCTTGCTGTATTCTGACATTATGCAGTTAGCACCAGCACGTGAACTGCTCTGGAGAGGAATGAGTTAACTCTATGCAAAAGCATAGAACGTTGAGCTCGAGCTTGGTTCAAACCTCTGTCTACTGCACTTTGAAGTGTAACCATCAGATTCTTACGAGCTAACACTAAGTACCTACCACCACTATGTGGAAATTGTAAAATTTACTGGTCAAAAAGGCAACCAAATATTTTGGATCCCCAAAAGACTCAAGACTAGAAATCCAAAACAAAAACTAGGTAGTGAACAAATATAATTATCAAAACATATAAATAACCCACTCCCCCTGTCTAAAAAGGGGAGAGTGCCAAGTACACCCGAGGTGCAACACTGCGTCTGCCAGCCCACTTTCCAAAAAACAGGTTCTGAGAAGGGAGGCAGGTCAGAATACAGCAAGACTCTATTAGAAGAAACACAATTACTAAGGTGAGTATTTTTTTCAAACATGAAGTCTTGCTGTATTCTGACATTATGCAGACTACCAAGCAGTACCTCCATGGAGGAGGGTATCAAACCTATTTTGGGAATAGGCTCTGCAGTACTGCTCCACCAAACCTAGCATCACTCCTAGCCTAGATATCCAGAGAGTAATGCTTGGTGAATGGATGGACTGTTTTCCAGGTGGCTGCTTTACATATCTCTAATAAGGGTATATCTCTTTCAGCAGCCAGAGAATCAGCTGTACCTCTAGCTGAATGAGCCCTCAGGCCTAAGGGGGTACTTTACCTAGCTTTTCATAACAGAATTGTATATAAGAGACAATCCACCTGGCAATAGTTCTCTTCGTAGCAGGTTTACCCTTCCCCACTTCACCATAAGTGAGGGCAACTGGAAGGAGTTAAACCTAAGTGCCTTAGTATGCTCAATGTAGTAGCTAAGAGCCCTTTTAACATCCAGACTGTGTAATCTTCTCTCTCCTGAAGAAGAATTATCAGTGAAGAACACAGGAAGAGACATGGATTGGTTCAGATGAAAGTCTGAAACCAATTTGGCTAAGAACCTCCTGCTGGTTCTAAGGACCACCTTATCCCTATGGAATGAGATACAATCAGGCTCCACTGAAAGAGCTTGCAATTCACTGATACGCCTGGCAGAGGTAATACCTGCCAGGAACACAGTTTTCCAAGTCAAGTACTCAAGTTCCGCTGAGGCCAAAGGCTCAAAAGGGGGTTGCATAAACTGAACAATGCAAACATTAAGATCCCAGGCAGGAGTAGGATCCCTAAAGGGGGGGGGGGGGATTGGTATGAAGCAATCCTTTGAAGAATTTGCAGAAAACAGGGTGACTTTCCTACTGACAGAAATGCAGAAACAGCTGACAAGTGTACTTTGAGGGTAGCTGGCCTAAGCCATTAAGATGAACCATGTAATCCAGAACTGCAGACAAGTCAGCAGTATCTGGGGATACGTGCTTATTGGAACACCAAATGCTGAATCTTTTTCATTTGGAGTTACAAGTTTTTCTGGTGGTAGGTTTTCGAGAGGCTTTGAGAATGTCCAGAACCCCTTGAGACATGCAAATTTGCATATTCTAGCTCTTCAAAAGCCATGCCTTAAGAATGAGAGACCGAAGGTTGGGGTACCAGATCCTTCCCTGAGAGGAGGTCAACAGGTTGTGATTCCTGGGGAGAGACGGGGAAGATGGACTGCTAGGGACAGCAACAGGGGATACCAAGGCTGTCTGGCCCAGCCTGGAGCAATCAGGATTACTTTGCAAGATTGTGACCTTATCTTGACTAGGACTTTGAAAAGTAGAGGAAAAGGAGGAAAGGCATACAGAAATGTCCCCTCCCAATCCAGAATTAGAGCATCCAGGGGGGACTGAACCCAAGACTGGGGGTCTGCAACAAAAGAGGGGAAGTTGGTGATTGTCTGGGGCTGCAAATAGATCTATCTCTGGAGTGCCCCACCTTGAAAAGATCACTTTTAACACTAGGGATCCAGGGACCATTCATGATAGCTCTGGGAAATCCTGCTCAATGCATCTGCTAGCACATTGTCCTTCCCTGGAAGGTGGACTGCTACCAGAGAGGTCTGAAGAGAATAAGCCAGGGACCATAATTTCATGGCTTCCATGCACAAGGCTGTAGACCGAATGCCTCCCTGTTTGTTGATGTACCACATGGTGGTGGTGTTGTCTGTCCTGACCCGAACCACCTTGTTCTGTACTGAGTCCGAGAAGGCTTGTAGAGCCAGGTACACTGCCCTGAGCTCCAGAAGATTGATGTGGAGAAGAGACTCCTGAGGGGACCACACTCCCTGAGCTGTGAGGGCTCCCAGGTGAGCCCCCCACCCCAGAAGAGAAGCATCCGTGGTTAGAACCACAGAATGAGACTGGGTGATGAATGGAACCCCTTGCCTGAGGTTGTCCTGATCTAACCACCATTGGAGAGCCTGGATCAGAGTCTGAGTCACTGGAATTAGTTTGGTTAGAGGATCTTTTTTCTTTGACCAAAAAGCCCTTAAATGGAACTGGATGTCTCGTCTGAAATCTGACCCCTTGGACCACTGCAGTGGAAGCTGAAATGTGGCCCAGGAGTTGAAGGAAATGCCTTGCTGTCGCGACACCAGAAGGTGGAAAGAAGAATCCAGCCCTGTAAGGGCCTTTACCCTGGTCAGAGGGGGAAAGGCTCTTGCTTTGATGGTATCCAACTCTACCCCGATGAAGGTCAAGAGTTGGACTGGTTCAAGAACTGATATTGGAAGACTGAGGAGGAATCCTAGAGAAGTGAGCACTTGCTGGGTCACTTGCAAATTTGACTTGACTTGGTCTGGAGATTGACCCACAATGAGCCAGTCGTCCAGGTATGGGAATATGGAAATGTTTTGTCTCCTTAGAAAAGCCACTACTACTGCTAGGCATTTTGTGAATACCCTTGGAGCTGATGTTAGGCCGAAGGGCATTGCTCTGAACCGATAGTGGCCTGAAGGCAGTTCGAACCTGAGCTACTTTCTGTGGGAGCACCTGATGGGAATGTGAAAATAGGCATCCTTTAGTTTCAGGGAGGCTAGCAAATCCCCTGGCCTTAAGAGAGGTAAGAATTATTCCCAGAGTCACCATTTTGAATTTTGGCTTTACTAGGTGTTTGTTTAGGTATCTTAAATCTAGGATGGGCTGCCACTCCCCTGTCTTTTTCCGGGGTAAAGAAGTATCTGGAGTACAGACCTTTGCCCCTGTGAGGTGCAGAAACTTTCTCTATGGCTCTGAGAGCCAGCAGAGATGAAACCTCTGCCTCTAGGGCAATGGTTTTGGAGATGTTTGCAGGTGGAAAGGACCTGATCCTCAGCTTTGGGAATTTTTTTGAAGCTGAGGGCTAGTCCCTGGCTTACTACCTCCAGTACCCACTTTTTTGAGGTAACAGACTTCGAGTCCTGGAAGTAGTAAACCAGACTGCCTCCTACAGGAACTGGGGAGTCGACCCGGGCTGACACATCAGGGTGTCTGCTTGGCATGAGCCTTAGACAGAGGAGGACGCAGCCCTGCTCATCCACCTTCTGCCTCTCCCTCTGAAGAACTCCCTCTGAGGAAAAGGAGAGGAGGCCTGTACCTGGTAGAAAGGTATGTGAATGGGCCTGTCCCTGCCCATACATTGCTCCTTCTGTTGAGTTGCCTGCCTTTCCTTTGCGTGTGCACTCCAGTAGGTGGTCCTGTATTTGTCCATTTTCTTCATATAATTCTCTGTCTGCTCCCCAAACAGAGAATTCTCGATGACAGGGAAATCTATGGCCTTAGCCTGGGTGTCCTGTGATAGGCTAGTACATCTGAGCCAAGCCAGTCTCCGAAGAGCCAAAGATGTAGCCATGACTCGTGATGACATCACTGGAGTCCACAGAAGCATGAAACTGGATTTCTGATGACTCAATCACATCAGCAGCCACCTCCTCCAGCTCCTTGGCAAGCTGTGGGGAAGCCTGTTTAGCCAGTTCCAGAACAGTATCCCATCTGGACTTCTGGTACCTGGCTGTATAGGCCATACAGTTAGCCTGCCTGAGTCCCACAGAAGATGCCATGTACTGTTTTTTAGCCATGGCATCCAGCTTCCTGGAGTCTTTATCTGGGGTGTGTGAAGCCAAGGGTATGTTGGCTTTATCACAGGCTGCAGCCTGCATGACCCCAACATGGCTCCATTGCTGGTACAAGTAGTCTGTACCTGGGCCTGACAACATATACCTCTTGCCCATTCACCTGTCCACAGGAGGTAATGAATTTGGAGATTTTAGTAACTTCCGTGTCCGTTTCCCAAAAGATTTGTGAAGGGGAATAGACAATCTCTTGGACTCTTGGATGTCCATCATCTCCACATAGTCAGGCTCCTCTTGCTCCTCAACAGCTTCATCCAATGGGAGCTGGTGGGTTTCTGCCACTTTTTTGTAGAACATAAAGTGGGAAGGGGACTCGGAAAGCCTAGGAAGGGAAACACCAAAAGGTCTGTCTGGGGAGATGTCCGGTTCAATAGGCTCATCCAGACCTTCCACATCATCATCATCATCTCCCTCCAAATCCGGTTCATGATAGTCTTCTGGAGAATAATCCAGAACCGGAGGAACCGACCAAACCGAACGCCTACCGGGAGGCGTTGGATCAGCCAGAACCGAATGGAGTGATTCAACTATACTGATCGCTCTGGCAATTTCCTCGGTGGTTGGACGATGCGGTTCTGGATCCAAACTGGCAGAGTTCTCTTTTTTCTCTCTTTTTGCTGGAACTGACCCCTCAGGATCAGCTCTCCTTTTGTCCGAGGGAGTCTTGCCCAGGTCAGTGGGCGCACTCTCAGATTCAGTTGGAACCAAACCGGGCTGGCCATCCAGGTCAGCAAACTTCTCGGCCTCCTTTTCCCAACAGCCTGCCCAATCTTTTATCCAGGGTGACCTTAGGAACATTTTTACATATTTGGCAGTCTGAATCAAGGTGGTCAAAATACAGACAATAAACACAGGTGGTGTGGGGATCAGCCATAGCAAAGACCTCCCCACACTCACTGCAGTGTTGAAATCCAGTGGGTCTGATTTTTCTCTTGGGTTTGTCAGATACAGCCATCCTACAACTTACCCTTTTTTTTGGCAACAGCCAGGCAAGATCCCCTTATCGGTTCCTAACCGTGTCACAGGGGTGTTTGAAAAAAATTTTAAAATACTTTTTTTTTTTTTAGAACCGATAAGGATCGCTACCTCACACTAAATTAGAAATCAAAGTAAAACTCAAGAAAAAACAACAACCGGTTCAGCCGAACCGATTGAAGATACTAATTTTTACAATTTCCACAAATTTTTAGCACTAGTCCACTACCTAAAGTACTCACTGTACCACAGACAGGGATCTGAACTGAAAATATAATGAAAATAGCGGTTTAAAACAGACGTTTTTACTGGACCGAACCGATAGTGAAGAAGAGATCTCCTGAGCGACTGTTTAGTTAGGCGGAGTAAAGAATCTGACGGTTACACTTCAAAGTGCAGCAGACAGAGGTTTGAACTCAGCTCGAGCTCAACGTTCTATGCTTTTGCATACAGTTAACTCTTTCCTCTCCGGAACAGTTCAAGTGCTGGGGCTAACTGCATAATGTCAGAATACAGCAAGACTTCATGTTGTTTGAAATGCAGGGCATAATGCTTAACTAAAATGTGCACTGTGATCCCAGTTACGGTTTTGCAAACCATCACCAAGAAGCACAGAATGAACCTCTGCAAGGTATATGACAACTGCAATGGTGAAGTTGGCGTGTACTTGACCTTTCAACATAACCTAGCCATGGCACAGCAGAGGTGTAGTAAGCTCACAACCCAGGCAGAATGTACTCGAGTGGAGCAGGCTGACTCTTTCAACTGAAAGCAAAGGAGACCAAAAACTGTTTTGGATTGATTGAAATCCTCGTTCTGTGCAGGTGTGAAGTGAGGACCCCTTGAATGTTCAGAGACTGTGCTCTCGACATTCTGGAAGCTGGCAAGTAGGTGGGCAGCAGAGTGGCAGATTCAGAGAGAACTCCCGATTCCACTTAGGGATGAACTTATCGAATGTGAAGCACTACCTTTTCCCTGTGGGAAACAGTATAAGGGGAATCTGCAATTAAGAGATGATTTCAGACAATCTGCAAGCAGTAGAGATGGCCACTAAAAGCTGCTGTCCAGGTAGAAGCTCAGCTCACAAGCCACAAAAGGGTCAAAGGGCTTGTGGCAAGCATGTCTAGCACAAGGTTGATATCCAGGCAATCACCAGCTTCCGGAGAGGCCTTGTGTGTACAATGCCCTAAGTATTGCAGGGATGGAGTAGAAGACCCCAAGACTGTTTTAACATGTCCAACCTGAGAGAAAGGTTCCTTTGTTGGCAGAGTGAAAGCCTGATTAACAGAGAAAACATATATGCTGAGGTCACAGGGTGCAATCAAGTGTGTTTGGCCGAGCGTATCTGAAAGTGTGTACTAGATGCCTGGCAGATAATTGGCCTGGAGTAGGATCCTCTGCTCCAGGCCGTCTCCACATTCTAACAGCTTCTCAGGAAACAAGGTAAGAGCACTCTGTTTGTTCATGTAATACATGGCAGACTGTCATCCATTCAGAAAAAGACTGTTTTGTAGCTGCTGTGATCCAGCAGGCTGCACAAAAACACTTTGCATTTGCAACCTACTGAAGTGGAGATGACACTGATGGATGGGTTCCAGACACCTTGTGACTGAAACACTGACAGTGGGCTACGCAACATGGAGGCCTCCAAAGAGTGAGTTGCCCGGGGTTCTGGATGGGAGACGGGAAACTAAGGAGGAGATTGTTCTACTCTGACTGGCAAGAGAGTGATCAAACGAGGGGCTTGATCAGCTGCCAAAAGGCCCAGCATGGGTTGCATGGAGTGGGCATAAATTGCTGTCCAAAAAGTAGCATGCTATATGCAGGATCATCTGTATATTGCTCTTAAGGGAAAGCCAGGCCCTGACTATCTGGGAAAGCTCAGAGGAAAAGAAACTACTGCGAGGGTCAGAGCAGAGACTTCTAGGTTTAACAAAACTCCAAGAAGGCAGGGAAGTGAGAGGCCACGGCTACAGCTTTGTGGCTGGACGAAGTGACTATCAGCCAACTATCCGGGTATGGGTAGCTTGGAATCCTTACATGTTTTGGATGTGCTGAGAGAGCACAGTGGGCAGTATCTAGAAGCTTACATATCTAGGGAGCTAACCAGTCCTGGAAAAATAAAATTGGTGACTGTTTGGATAAAATCCTGTGTAAGACAATCAGCAGAATCTCGTCAGGCCGAGGCGAGCTCCAAAGGGACAGAAAAAAATACCCTTGCAGCTAGCAAGCACAATAGCATGCACTAAGGCACAGCAGAAGTACCTGGGTCTGAAGAGTCCATGGAAAAGTCATTAACACCACCCTCAGAAGAGATGAGAAGGGTGGCTGGGGAGGACTTATTTTCCTCCATACCCCTCGGAGGTAGAGAAGTAGGGAGGTTCTGCTAAACTGAAAACCTCTGGCGTCAACTGGGGTCCACACAGAACACCACAGAGGGCGTTGAGACGGCACTAGGGACAGCGCCGGCCCAGATCAGGTGCGGAATCTGTCCCCAACACCGGACCTGGCGCTGGACCAAGGGCAAGATCCGACGCCAGCTCAAACACAGCACCAAGCCTGGACCCTCGCCACAAACTAGAGGCACCGAACCAGCACCAAGGAGGACAGTGAGAGAGAAAAACTTCTGGCATCAGGAAAACACAGAAAAGTCAAACCGGCACTAGAACCAGGGCTAGGAAGGTACAATGACAGGTCAGAAAGCTGAACTCAGCACCAGCCCCAGAGCACTAATGATCCCGGCATCACTGAGGTGACCAGAGCGGTAACCAGATGGTCCTACCAAGTGACACAAGGTAGGGGTACAGCCAGTGGGGCAAGAGTTGGCGGTGCAGTCACCAGCAAGGGCAGAAGGCCACTGCCGGAGCCAAATGCTCTAACTGGCTTGGGGGGCCTTGCCCAAGGTTCAGTGCCACCAACCTACAAGGGACATGGACCAGACTACCAGCAGCAACACCCCAGCCTGATGCTACCCGCACTGCTCTGAAGAGCTGCCCAGGGAAGACTGCCCACTGAGGACCCCCTAAGATAAAGGGGGGAATCCAAGCTCGAGGTCTCAGTCGCCTGGCACCAAGGCCCATGGTCCCAGGAATCAAGGGTCACGTGGAAGTCTTCCTATAGGGTGACCTTCTTTCTCCCCCAGAAAGGCAAGAAAAGAAACTCTAGGCTGAGTGGTGCCAAAAAACAAACCGGAATCGTGAACCGGCCCACTCCTTCGTACTCCAGAAGACTGCTCTCCCCCGAGCACAGGACCGCCCGTGGTCAGAACCCTTCCCTCATGGGAAAGTGGACCGGATATGGCCCTCGCTGCTGGAGCAGCCCACCAACCACGGCGTCAGGCCAAAGAGCACCGGGCCCGAAATGGCACCAGGTCAAACATGGCATCAGGTCCAACACAGCACCGGGTCCAGCACAGTGCTGGGACAACACTGCACCGGCCCAACATGGGTCCTAGTCAATACGGCACTAGGCCAAAAGCCAGGGAGGCTCCCTACTGTGATCCTGTAGAGATGTTGTGATGACGCCCGGTAGGGCTGAGGGAAACTGATAAATATTTTCATAAAATCACTAAACTGATACAAAAAAATGCATTCTAGTCTAAAAACAACTAAAGCAAACTGAATCAGCTGTTGTACAGTCGTGAAGTTCTGATTCCTGACCGGCAAGCATCGTCATCACTGAAGTGCACTTGACGGTGAGAAAAAAGGAACTGAGGCGGTTGGCGCTGAGGCAAGCCTAGTACCGTGAGCCACTCTTGCGGCGCTGCGCATGTGCAACACTTACCTTGACGCTGGCCCCTAGAATGTTTTGACTCATGCGGAGTCCTAATGCCTCCAGTCTAAGACTCATTAGTGTGAATAAATGGTGAAGATACATTCCTGGAAGATTCACAGATTTCTAAGGCTGTATGGAGCTGATATTCAGCCAGTGCTTGACCTTGATCTTTGATCACTTTTATCAGCAACTGCTCGTCAGCAGGAAGGTAAGGGAAGGCATTATCGAGCACTCCAAACAGGGATTTGTCCTTATTACGGATGTTGGTAAAAGTGAATTTAACCCTTTTCTGGACAAGCTTCAGAGGGACAGACATACAAGCTGACATAAGTCTGAGCAGGGTCCCAAACGAGACCAGCCTCTGGTCAGTGCTCAATTCCTCGACCGATTCCCGGTTGAAAGTAAGCATCCTTGAGGACTGCATGGAGGCCCCATCAGAGTTGTCAGAAGACTCATTCAAAGACGGCCCCCCGACCGTTTAACCACCATGAACCACCCTCGAGTCATCTGACTGATCTCCACAGATAACCAGTCTGGCAAGCCAGATGCAGCAAGGGTGTCCTCAGATGGGGCTACTTGCAAGGGTGGAGAGAGATGTGTCGATGACAGCTATCTTTGAAGGACTGGTATGGACTTGACTGGCACTGGCTACTTGACCGCAGCAGTCGGGGTTGAGCCCCAGCCTGACTGCCAAGCTCCACTGTTACCACAGGAGCTGCACATAGCGCCACTGCATATGCCAGCAGAGCGTCTCATCATCTGAAGATGAGGAGGATAAGCAGCATTGAATTCAACTCCTCCTGGTCCAGTGGGATCGAGAGCTCAAAGAGCGCCTCAATCTTGGCCGTTAACCCGGGGCCGAAGTAGAGGAGAAGTTGCCGGAAGTACCATGTAAATGACATGCACCCGATTCAACCGCACGATCTCTGGTGGAAGCTGATCCCTAGTGGCTGTGCCGGGGACACTGACCAACCGTTCCATATCCTCCTGGGTGAGGACGGGAAAGGCTGGGATCTCAGAGATCAACTTCTTGTCAATCCCCACCAATAACTGGTCGACAGGGTCGAAGAAGATCTTTGTCGACTTATTTACCAGTGCAGAGGTCAACAGACCCGAAAGGGGTACCGTAGTGCTAGCAACCTGTCCCTCAACCAATTTCGGCTCGGCCAAAGGTGGGCACTTGACATGCTTAGAGCGGTCAGCAGAATAGAGTGCGCCGGAGGAGCATGATTTCTCCCACTCCCCACGACCAACAAAGGTGCTTTTGGTGCTTCTCACTATGGTGGCAGATCTCCCTGATGGCAGGGAGGACCCAGCACATTTCATGAAACTCCCCAGTTAAGGATACTCTGATGTTGGCCCCAACTGGAAGCAACGCAGAGGCTGACAAGGTGCCCACCGCTGTCTCGTTCGTATCCAAAAGTTGGGCTGTAAACCCTGGCGCAGCAGAGGCCATCTTACGACTACCTTTCGGCTGCAATTTTGGGTCTTGGTCCACCAGTCTGAGCAGATGAGCCTTGTGATCTTCTAAAGATGATGGTAGCATCAGACAGGGGCTGAAACCCATGACATCATGCGTCATCCTTGGGCAGTAAAGGCACAATATATGTGGGTCTTAGAGACATTTTCTGGCGGCACATGATGCATCTCTTGAAACCAGGGGCTTGTTTCACTTCTCGTGTTCTATCTTCCATCACCGAGAGATGGAGAAGAATTGCGGAACTAGCAGAATACTGAAAAGTTGAAGATGATAACTGAAGTTTGCCAGTGGTGCTCTTTTTAGGCCCTACAATGCACTGACCAGCGAAAGGAAGATCTGAAGTCACAGGTTGGGGCCAAGGGATATACCACCCAGGTGGTGGGAGAAGCTTTGCTTAAAGATGTTACAATGAATCAGCTCTTCACGAATATCTGCCATTGTGTAGATAACAACCATATCCACACCCCTAGAAAAAAAGGATTACCTAGGCACGAAGCTAAACGCAGACCACAATAGCAAGACTGTAATAACATCTTGCACTCTTGAATTCAGAGCAAAATGCAGGCAGTATGGCAAAACACCCAGCCTCTAACAGGAATTTGTGCTTACAGCAGGTTCCGATTAAGCAAATAAGCATTACGCCCATCTTAAATTTAGAAATCTGTCTGTAATAAAGATTTGTTACCCGTAGCACCAGATCTCTGTGAAAATCTCCTCTACAGAACCAAACCTTTGAAACCTGTAAGCTGTCAGCATTAGGATCACAAACTTTTGCCAAGATGGGGCCAAACATGCAGACATAGGTAGGTGCCACCTATTCAACTTGGACGTCCCCATATCACCTCATCTTCCCACTGGGGACATGGGGTTGTACCATACCAACAGGAACAAGAGACCAGAACCCTAACCAGGTCAACAGAAGAGGTGGTGGTGATTCAGGTAAGCAAAGCCCATCTGAAAGGGAGCAGATAATGAAAAGACTAAACATGCAAGAACAGATATGTCTTCCAGAGTATGTCACCTGAAACAAAGGAGGTAGGTGGGAGGGTGAGCTGTGACTCTAAGAAGACTCTACCTGAGATAAACAGGTTACCTAGCTGTAACTGTAGTTCTGGGAGTGGTATATAGTTCACATCCACACACAGGCAGTTTACTGGAAAGGGCTGAATTATTGGAACATCTTCCAGCAAAGATTCTCCAACCCACCCGGGCAGTATATCTCTTGACTTCGCCCTGTGACGTCAGATCTTACACAAAATGGGAACAAGGATCCATGTGCCACTTGCCAAAGGAGGCTGGCTGGGTGTAGCGGATGTGAACTAGTACCACACACAGAAAAGAAAAATTACGTACTTGCTTTAATTCTTGATCTTCCACACCAGCCCCCTACCTTCCTGGTTTCTGTTTGCCAGGAGATAAAAAAGAAACAGAGAGGGATTAGGAAAAACTAACCCAACGCGATAGGAAAAGGATGTAGGATATAAAAGCAACAGACCCAGACTACTAATTTAAGAGAAAGAGGCTAAGCATGGGCCTAACAGTAGCTAGTTAATAGGAGTCAGAGTCTAATCTTGACAGTAAAAGTGGAAAGGGCAACAGCCATGGGAAGTGGCTCTGGCTTGGCAAGAAAGACAAAAGGAATCTCCTGTTGGAAAATAAATCAGAAAAATGAACTTGTACAAGTGCAAAAGAGGAAAAGAAAGAAAAACAGAACGAAATAGGGATACTGCTTGCTGCTCCTGTAGAAAAGAAAGGGAGAAAGATGGAAAAAACAACAATAATTTGGCATGTCCTGCCCTCCTAGGCAAGGCTTTTGGGATAAAAAAAGCACCAACTATCCTAGCAGTGGCTAAAAAGAGGTCAGACAGGAATGTATCTATGCCCAAAGGTTTGGATAGCAGTAGCTGTGAGACTTTAGTTAAGGTAGCAACATCCTACAGAAAAATGGCTAACAGGAGGGGAGGAAAACAGGAGAGAGGGAAAAAAAATTCTCTCAGGGAACGCATTCCTTTCCTTTTTTTGGTAGAATAGAACCCCCAAAATGGGGTCATTCTTTCTAACCCTTATTTATCTTTAAAAAAAAAAGAAGGGGTAGGAGCAGTCCCTGTTTGGCAGAGAAGGCCACAAGGGAGTGAAAAGGAGTGGCAAGGAGAAAGAACGAGAAGAGAGAGAGTGAGCTGCCTAGAGGCCCTGGCTCCCAACTGAGCGGGGGATGGTGGGCGGGCTTGCTAGTAAGTGATAAAGATATTCTGGAAGATTAAGAATTACAGTGCATATGTAATTTTCATATCTTCCCAGAACCAATCTTCACCACTTATTCCCACCAATGGGTCAGAGTACCACGCTTACCACCCTATAAGTGCAGTGCTAGCTCACCTTGAGGGGAATGGTTGTTCCCTTGGCCCTGTGTGGAGGTTAACCACATAAGGGCAGGGACTCCTCACGGGTCTGCCGGGAACCAAGACTGGTCAAGGGTAGGAGGAGGCTCCCTTGGCCCGGGAGCAGGAAGGCACCATGACAGCTCACGCCTGACCCTGCGGGAGAAGGGTAGAGTCTCCTGGAAATGCGAGCTGAACACCCTGCACAGGCCCCGGGGTGCCAACTTTGAAAGGCAAAATCATGCTGTGTGCTGAATGCAGACTGCAGTTCCCACCAGCCTGGAAGCTACCCTGTTGGCATCATAGGACGCCCTCGCTTGCCTTGCAGTCTAGTAGTGATGCTAGGACTTGACCTAGCGCTGTCCACACAGACAACTAGCATAGTTCACAAGATGGGCCGAGATGCACACTGTGGTGCGTGCTGCGAAAAAAAAAAAAAAGGTCTTCTCCAGATATACTCTGTGGAGTCAGAGGGAGTTTATGCACTGGATACCTATGCCCAGAAGGGGTGTCCAGGAGCAGAATCCTGGAGGAAGGATGTGGCATGGCACCTGGAGAGCCCGCGGAAGTGCAATACCTGTGCTGGACATCCCTTGGGGTTGGAGAAGGAGCAGAAGGATGGAGCCAGACGTTCCTGGATGCATCTATGAGAGGCAGAGGCCATGGGGGGATGTCTGCTGTATTCACCAAGAAATGACAGCAGCAGGTTAGTAGGACAGCAACCAGCAAAATGTGGCAGGTCAAGTTTCTGCATCATTTCCCCAAAGAACTGCTGGTACAGAATGTACTCGGCATCAGAAGGAAGATGAACAGAGGTGTCCTCTTCCTCAGAGGAAAAAGTGGGAGAAAATTAGCTGGGGTCAGGAGGCGGAAGTAAAGGGAGTTCAGGCCAGAAAATTACCTGGTGTACCCTACAGTGAGTGGTAGGAAAAACACACCAGCTGTCGACCTGAACGATCCCCATGACTGGGACCAAAAATAAGGGGAGGAGCAGGGGGATCATGTAAAACCAGGCAAGGCTATCTGTCAGGACTGCAGGAATGCTCAGGAGACCTCTCCGGGGTGGGGGCTGGGCCTGGAAAAGTCACTTGTCAACAAATGGCCAATAGCTGTGGACCAGTCAAGATGGTGCCGGGGGGGGGGGGGACACCCAAGTGGGAAAGTGGAGCCATGCAGGTTCCACAGAGTGACCGCGATCCAAACTAATGACAGGGCTAGTCAGTTCCAGAAAGAAGAAAGGGTCTGAACTGGTTCTGCAACTACTGCCAAAGCTGCCACCTACTGTAGGAAAGGAGTTAGCTGCCAACCTACACTTCAAAGTCCTCTCTTCACCAGAGCTGGTCCTGCAACTTGGGCCACACCCAGACTCCAGGCCAGGGCCCACCAGGGGCAGAGGTGCTGGGAACAGCACTGTGGGTGGCACCAATCCACACTCTGGTGCCGCGAACAGCACTATGGCTAGAAGCAGCACCAAGACCTGAACCAGTATTGAGAAAGAACAGTTACGTAAGAAATTACCATAACAGTAGATTTTTGAGGGGATCTCAGTCATCAGGTTACAACGTAGGAACTTCACCGTTGGTGAATGGGGAATCCACACAGAAGATTTTCAGCAGTACAACTGGGCATGCCCCCTCCACAATTCTTTCCCTCCGGAGATGAAGGGAGCGAGGCTGATGCCCTGTGGACCCAAGGAGAGCAAGTGACCCAGCTCTCAGAGAAAAGATGGAAACAGCAGACAGCCAGGTCCTGAACAGGAGCCCAAAAAAGGGGGATGGTGGGAAGGAACAGACCTGATAACTGAGATCCCCTATCTTCTTCGGGGGTATCTCAGTCATCAGGTTACACCGTAGGAACGAGTCCCAAGCAGTGACAACAGTACATGGACAGTATTGGAGGCTGGATCTCCACACACTTAAGACAGGAGAGGTGGAACAACCTACCCAGTCAAGGAGCTTCTGAAACTTAAGACAGAAGACCTTGAAAACTGAACCAACCAAAGAACTCCATAAACTTGCACATATGAACATTCGTAGTCTCCGCCCTAAAATGGCTGAACTTGAGGCATGGTCCCTGCAGATGACACCTGACATTTTATGTATATCGGAATCTTGGCTCAAGCAGGCTATTAAACAGAGCAGTTGCTCTACCTGGTTATAACTGTTTCAGAAAAGAGGAGGGGAAAGAGGGGTGGTGGTGTTCTAATCTACTCCAGGTCTGAGCTGGATGTCAAACTCCCTAAACTCGAAATGGACTCATTTACTGCAGAATCCCTTTTCATTTCCCTAACCCTCGGAAATGTCAAGAAACTTACAATTGGGTGTGTATATCTGCCCCCAACAAGGCCTCTCTAGGTCTGCCCCCACTTCCTATCTTCCATAGCAAGCCTCCCACGCCATGACATTATACTTTGTGGAGAATTTAATATTGACTGGCTCCACCATGATGTTGACAAATTGCGCGCATCACTTGCTGACTCCAACCTAGCTCAACTCCTTCAGGATCCAACACGTCTCAACACCAAGTCGAGAAAACATACAGTACAAGTTGCATTAAACTGTTCTACCAGTGAGTTGGTTTAGCACTGCTTTTTACAGTTGGCAATGCACTGGCAACTCGTATTGTTTTTTTTCCCCTACTTTCTATTTCTACGCCTCTACTGTCTCCTAACCTCCACTCCTTCAGGCCACCATGGTGCTCTGCTTCCAGACTCTGCCGACTACCCCGGAGTCTACTCCTAGAGTGCTACACACTCGAATCCTTGGGGTCCCTTGACGGCCCGGATTACCCCACGGGCGGGGTGAGGAGGAACCCTCCTCTATCCCTGACTGCCACTTATCAATCGTGAGGCTGAAGCAGGCAATGGTAGGCGTCATCTAGAGGCTTGGGAGATGTTTTCCTCCTTTCCTCTCTAGAGAATGGCGTGCAATGCGTCAATGCACTACGTGCAGGCGTCTGCGACTCTCCACCCATGCTAATGCCTGCACCTGCCAAACACCAGTTTCGCTGGGTGTCACTGTAATCTTGGTGCATCCTAACCACCCGAAGGAAGGAGAGCTGGCGGTGGGACGTCAATCCTTCCTTCTCCCTGCCAACCCCGGCACCTAAGTCCATTCTTGAACCGATTGCGCGCGCGAGGTGTGGCGTCCAGCGCCTCAACCCTCAGTACCACCGGGCCAGCTGCATCTCGTATTGTTTTTCAATGCTTAAACAGCTCAAGAGCAATGTATGTAAAATGTTTTTGCAGCTCAATTGGAATGCATCTGCAGTCTAATCACAATGCAATGCAAAACTGAGTTTTAATTTTTAAGAAACAGTTTGTGCAGGATCCAGCAACATTTAGGCAACTCAGTCAGAAATGCTAAAGCAAATCATTGGAGGAACAGTTTAATGTGACTTGTACTGTACTCTACTTGATTGGATACTCTCTAATTGCCCCCAAAAGATCAAAGCCGTGGGTGTCCTCTCTGACTGTATAAGTGACCATTCCCCACTTTTTGTGTTTGGAGAAAATTGTCCCAACCCCCCTCCCAAATCTCCCTGGTATGGGACATGACAAGGTTCTAAGTGAACAGTTTGCTTACCACCATTAATGACACTAACTGGAGCCCCATTAAAACCAGTGGTGCAAGTGGTAGACAAGAGGTACAGGAACTCAGGCACTGGCAAATATGAAAACTCAGAATGAAGTTCCTTAATCTGAAAGACAACTGTATAGATACTATGGGATTCAATTAGGGATATTGAAGTATTTCTAGGAAAATATCATTGCTGTACGCATTAAATTTTGTGATGGAATCCCTGATTTCAGGTCACAGGCCCATAAACTGTCATTATTTTGCTGGTTTAAGAATTTCAGTTCCAGTATCAGTGGAAAGTAGTACAGGAACTCTGTTCCTAGTGCAAAAAAGGTACAGGAACCAAGTTCCTGCTCACTTTCATTACTGATTAAAACCCTCCCTGACATTAATTAAGCCTTGGATTTCTTGATATCCACGTTCATTCAAATTGTTAACCCCAAAAATGCAGGTCTAAGGGTGTTCAAGCTCTGGCTCACTAAGGATATTAGGTCGCTTATGTCCCACTGTGACAAAGCTTGGAGGATGTAACCCTTAGGTTGCCGGAAGATTTAGAACACATAGGGTTTTAGGACAAGATATTATGTCGTCGGCAGCCTAATTAAGAGCGGCCTCCCTTCAGATTGGTAAGTCTACAGGCAATTCAGAAACAAGTGCAAAAACTCCCTCCATAAAGCCAAACGCCACCATTACAAATCTCTTCAAACTGAACACCTCTGCAACCGTAAGGAATTCTGGAGGCAAGTTAACTCACTGGTAAAAGGGAAGGTTGCTGATATTCTGAGCTCCATCACTGCCAACAGCTCCACCCTTGCTGACCCTGCATCCATTGCGGACGGTTTTAATAATTTCTTTACTGATCTACATAAATACACCTCGCTCTTTCTTCTTTCCCGAGCACTCCTGGGGCTCAACCTGCCTTCCACCTGAAGCTGGCCTCCCTCAAGGAGGTGCAGAAGCTACTTTCCAACTTAAAATCAGAGAGCTCTCCTGGCCGTGATTCCCTTGAGACAAATTTCTTAAACTGGGTGCTCCAGCCCTTGCTCACATTGTCCTAGACTTATTCAATTGGTCAGTCTTTTCTAGCACTGTCCCGGATAAATGGAAGGTGGCGGTAGTCGTTTCGGTGCATAAGGGGTGTCCCCAATACTACTGTCGAAAACTTTTGACCCATATCCATCCTCTGTCCACTGGCTAAAATTCAAGAGCGCATAGTGTATGACCACCTTCAGGACTACCTGGAACATCACAATCTACTTTCCCCATATCAACATGACTTAAGAAGGAATCACAGTACCCTTACTGCCCTAATAAAAGTAACCGCAGACATATTCCAGGCAATGGACCAAGGTTTTGCCACAGGTGCCATCTTCTTCGACCTCACTAAGGCATTTGACCTGGTGAATCACGGTCTTCTGTTCAATCAGCTTTATGTTCTAGGTCTGGACACCAGTGCTCTGAACTGGGTCAAAAGCTATCTGTCCAGCCATTCCCAAAGAGTTAAGTGAACTGGTTCTGTCTCGCATCCAAGGCCCATAACTCATTGCGTTCCACAGGGCTCCATTTTGGGTCCAATGTTGTTCTCACTTTTCATTAATTACTTACCCAGCTTTTGTGGAGGAGCTTCTGCACACCTCTATGCAGCTGATGTTATCTATTGCTCCTCTCCAGATATTAATCTGATTAACAGACAACTTGCCTCTGCTTCCCTTGAGGGCTGGTTCAGCCGCAATCACCTTGTTCTTAATATGAAGAAAACAAAATTTATGCTATTTACCAACCGACCCCCCTCCAAGTACACTCTCCCTCCTCTTTGCATAACCTCTCTCATTGGTGATACCCTTCAGTCTGTACATTCCTTTAAATACCTGAGCATCACCTGGGACCATGCGCTCTCCCTTAACACACGTCTCCAGTGTCGCTAAATCTTTGAACCAGAAACTTGGACTCATCTACCATATCCGTCCATTCCTCACCTCTGCATCCTGCCTTAAGATCGTTTCTTTGTCCATTCTTCCTCTCTTAACTTATGGTGCTCCTCTACTGCTCTCAACAAATTCTTCCTCCCTGTCTCTCCTATTCCAGGCTTACCATAGGGTAGGAAGGTTTGCCTTGGGGGCGAATGCCTGATCTCACCACTGTGACGTTTTCTCCTCGCTGGGCTGGTTACCATATGAAGCTAAACTGAGATGCTTCTCCCTGAGTCTCATGTTTAAACTTGTCCATTAATTCACGCTTCCTTGCTTCAGTGAGATCATATGCCTACGACAAGCCTCAAGTGCACTCCGATCTGACTCACTCCTTCTTTTAAAACCGAAGCTGTGTCTAGCCGTTGCCCAAAGGTCTTTCGTGTTTGCAGCTGTATCTGACTGGAACTCCTTCCTCCCTCCCTCTGTCCTGTTCTGCCCTCCCTATGTCACAATCTAATCTTTTTGCCTCTCTCTCTCAGCCTCTGTATCTTGCTCTTGCTTCCGCATATGACATAGCTCTCTCTCTCTGTCCTAATTTCCTTCTCCTACTCCTGACTGACCCTCATCTCTCCCCTATCCCCGCCTTCTGTTCCTTATACTCTTACTACTTGCTCATTACCTAGCTACCCCCCCTCCGTACACATCATTTTTCTGTTGACTTTTTAGTTCTGTAACATAGAAGTAGACGGTAGATAAGGACCGCAAGGCCCATCCAATCTGCCCATTTCTTTTTCTACCATATGAATGTGCCATCGACATTTGCTCTGTCAATGGCCCATCTATTCATATTCATCTGTATTGCTCCCTTACGCCTATCCCATGCCTGTCTGAAGCCCTGCACTATATTCATATCGACCACTATCTGAGGTAGGCAGTTCCATGCATCTACCACCCTTTCTGTGAAAAAGAACTTCCTCACATTACCCCTTACTCGGCCTCCCTCTAATCTCATGCTGTGTCCTCCTGTCCTGCTATTGTTCTTATATTGAAACATGTTAGACTCTTTCACCTTGTTAATGCCCTTAAGGTGTTTGAAGGTTTCGATCATATCACACCTCTCTCACCTTTGCTCTAGGGTACACATATTGAGCTCCATTAAGCTATTCTCATATGTTTTTTGATGCAGTACCTGCACCATTTTGGTTGCCCTTCTCTGGACTGCCTCAATATGGTTAATGTCCTTGTGAAGGTGTGGCCTCCAGTACTGCATGCAGTACTCCAGATGGGGCCTAACAAGTGTCTTGTAAAGAGGGATTATTACCTCCCTCTTCTGACCTGTGATACCCCTACTGATACACCCCAACATCCCCCTAGCCTTACCTACTGCTTCAGTGGTCTGCTTGGATGATTTCAGGTCATCTGTGATTATGATGTCAAAGTCTCTTTCTTCCCTTATGACTGCCAGCAACTCCCCTCCCAGTCTATAGGTGGCTTCAGGGTTTCTCTTCCCTATGTGCATGATCTTGCACTTCTTTGTGTTAAACCCCAGTTGCCACACTTCCGACCATTTTGCCAGTTTATCCAGATCTCTTCTCATTCTGCCCATCCCATCTGGATCATCTACACTGCTGCAGATCTTGATGTCATCTGCAAACAGACAAACCCTGCCCTCCAGTCCACCTGTAATGTCACTGATGAAGATATTGAAGAGGACTGGCCCCAGGACTGATCCCTGAGATACCTCACTTGTGACTTGCATTTCTTCTGACTGTATACCATTTACCACCACACTCTTTTCTGCCCGTCAACCAGTTTGCCACCCAGTTGACCAACTTCTGACCCACCCCAAGCCTACTCAGCTTCTTAATCTTCTATGTGGAACAGAATCGAAAGCTTTGCTGAAGTCAAGGTAGGTGACATCAACTGCTCCCCCTTGGTCCACCACTCTGGTTACCCAGTCAAAGAAATCTATGAGATTAGTTTGACACGACTTTCCTGTTGTAAACCCATGCCGTCTTGGATCCTGTGCTCCAATTGATTCCAGGTGTTGCACTATCCTTTCCTTAAGGAGTGCCTCCATAATCTTGCCCACTACTGTCGTGAGACTGACTGGTCTGTAGTTCCCTGCCACCACTCTTGTGGAGCAGGATCACATGAGCCCTTCTCCAGTCTTCTGGGACCTCTACTGTGCTCAGAGACTCACTAAACAGTTCTGATAATGGCTCTGCTAGTTCCACCCTTAGCTCCTTAGTACCCTGGGATGTATGCCATCAGGTCCCACTACGTTGTCCACCCTGAGCTTATCGAGGCTCTTGCAGGACCCTTTCTTTTGTGAAGGACTAGTGCACACCTCTCCCCGGTGTCCATAGTGCTGAGCTGTGGGCCTGCCTACCTTCTCTTCAGTAAATACTGAGCAGAAGTATCTATTTAGGATAGATGCTTTTACATGGTCCTCCTCCTCACATGCCACCTTATCCCCCTTGATTTTAACAATAACCCCTCTGGACTTTCTCCTTTCACTAATGTATCTATAGAAAGTCTTGTCACCTTATTTTACTGTTTCTGCTAGTGTTTCCTCGGTTTGGGCCTTTGCCTGCCTTACTGCCTTCCCTGCTTTATTTATTTATTAAGTCTAGGATTACAACATACCTTTGAGCCAAGGCTCTTTTACAAAGGTTCCACGTCAGAAAACAGTTACAATACATTAAGCACAAAACAGTACAATACAATAAGTTAGCATAACTAATATCTACTGGAGAAAACATTAATAGCGTGAGATAACATAAGAAAAAGATTGGTGTTATGAACTAGACAGGGGTGGGGGGAGAGGTGACACAAGGTGGGTAGGGTCACAAAAGTGGAGGTGAAAGCAGCTGGTGGCCTTGTCGACAGTACTGGGCATAAGGCATCAGAGTAAGCCCAATGAGTTGTGAGAGGGGGTGAAGTTAAAGAAAAAAAAAAGGGGGGGTAAGAGACAGGGAAAGGGAGAAGGGGGGATACTAAGTGCTTGGAGGGGTAGAGATAGAGAGCAGGCTGAGGTGAGGTGAGGGGAAGTTTGGTATGCCTCCCTATCTTCAACCCGCTGCGTTCCCTTATATTTTCTGAAGGCCAGCCTTTTGTCTCCAACCTTTTCTGCTACTGTTTTTGAGAACCGAAGTGGTTTCCTTCTTCTTTTGCACTTCCTTTTTCTCTCTAACACAATGGGATGTTGCTTCAAGTTTTGCATCCTTAATGCTTGCCCACTTTGCCTGTACCCCCTCACCTGTATTCAGTGTTGGGTAAGTTACTTTCTATTACTTTCTATTTCTTTTAGAAACTTGATCCAGGAAGTTCTGTGCAGTCACTAGCAAGGATGGAGAAGTACTAGAAAAAGTAATACACCTGACAGTTACAGTTACTTATTTCTTTTTATACAAAAACAATAAACTAACAGATTACATTTATTTGTTAGTACTAGGTTAGTTACTAGTTACTTTCAAATAAATGTAATCAGTTACAGTTATGTATTACTTTTGTATAAAAAGTCATAAGTAATTGTAACTGTAAGGTGCATTACTTTTTCCAGTACTTCTCCATCCTTGCTAGTGACTACACAGAGTTTTCTGGAACAAGTTTCCAAAAGTAATACAAAAAGTAACTTACCCAACACTGCCTGTATTTGTTTTTGTCAGGGTTAGCTTAACTCTGTTGGCCATCTTATCAAAGTCAGCTCCTCTGAAGTCCCATATTTTTGCCCTGGAATGGGATGATTTAGTTCTACTGGCCAAACTGAACCATACCATGTGATGGTCAGTGGCCCCCAGGTGACGACCTACCTGGAGATTTGTGATCCTTTCCCTGTTAGTCAGTACTAGATCTAGGATAGCCCTGTCTCTTGTGGGTTGTTGTACCAGTTGCTTGAGGCCCTCCCCCTGCAGGGAATCCACTGTGTGTCTAGTTCTGGCAGATGTTCTTGCTGGTATTGACCAATCTGTGTCTGGCATGTTTAAGTCTCACCTTATCAAAACCTCCCCTTTAGCGGTCATGTTTTGTAGATCTTTTAACAGTAATGTGTCTATGTCCTCCCCCGGTCTGGAGGCCTGTAGACAACCCCAGTTCGTATGGCTGTCCCATTTCCTGTTTCCAGGGTGACCCACAGTTCTTCTGGCTCCTTATGTGTATTCTGTAGCTTTGATATTTTCATCGACATAAAGGGCCACTCCACTCCCCCTTTTTGCACTTCAGTCTGTTCTGAACAGTACATACCACTCCCCCTTTTTGCACCTCAGTCTCTTCTGAACAGTACATAGCCAGGTACTGAAGTCTCCCAAGTGTGGTTACTGGTAAACCATGTCTCGCTAATGGCTACTATGTCCAGTTTAGCCTCTGTCATTATTTCCTGCAGGTCTGGGATCTTGTTTCCCAGACTGCGAGCATGTGATTACCACGATTTTCAATTTGGCCAGATTTCAGTGTGTTAGTTTTGGGGCGAGGCCTGGCGTTTCCCTGTGCGTCGTATGGAGAGACGGACCTTTTTCCTTACCTGGTGATGCAAATGAACTACAAACATGCTGAACTCCTGTTTGACCACTAGTTGGGGGGGGGGGGTATTCTTCCCATTCGACATATCGTGTGCTAGACCCCTCTCCCCATTTACTAGTTTAAATATTCTACAGAGATGTCAAACTTCTGCCCCAATGCACTGACACTCCCTCCTTAGTCAGATGCAGTCCATCAAATTTAAAGAACGTTCGCTCCCAAAACTGTTGCTAGTTCGCTACAAATGTGTCCTTTTTCCTGGCACCAGCCTTTGAGCCGCATGTTTAGCTCCCCTGTCTCCTTTTCTCTGACCTTCTGTACATCTGCCCCCCTCTCCCAGACTGGCAGGATCTCAGAGGAGGAGAAGCTGGACGAAAACAGATGATGATTCGTCACCCAGCCTGGTCAGGTGTTCCTTGGTCTCCATAACTGACTGGCTGGCGAGATCATTAGTCCCTGTGTGTACCAGGACATCAATGTTTTCTCCTGCTTTCTGTACAATTTTAGCAATTCGGTCAGTGTCTCTCCACGCTGATGTATCTGGAAGACATCTGACCATTACCCCTGGCTGGAGATAGGTATCAACTCCCTGAATCATGGAGTCTTCCTACGATCAGAAGTTTTTTGGATTTCCTTTTTGCTTCTTTTGTTTTGGTTCCTGTTTTGGGTGAGTTTTGTTGTGCTAGCTCCTGTGCTACAGTGTCCTGCTCTGCAGTGTCCTCTGCCCCTTTGTTTGATTTCGGAGATAGAGGCAGATACTTGTTTGTAGTTCTATATGGTTTGTGGAGGTGATATGTTGGAGAGCACCGAGTGATGGGGCACCCAATTTGCCCCTCCTAACTAACCACCTGCCAACCTCCCAGACCAACTACCCTCTGCGGTTGAGGTGCTTCTGTTGGATGTTGGGGAAATGGCGGGCAGTTCCTATAATATAATTCCTCCTGAATATGTGATTTGAGGCACGCAATCTCTGCCATGCTGCCTGGAGCTGAGCCCTTAAATCTCTAATGGACCAGCATATAGGACAGTGTCCTAAATCCTGTAAAACTGC
Source organism: Neoceratodus forsteri (assembly GCA_016271365.2). Classification (NCBI taxonomy): domain Eukaryota; kingdom Metazoa; phylum Chordata; order Ceratodontiformes; family Ceratodontidae; genus Neoceratodus; species Neoceratodus forsteri. The sequence goes on from CM028131.1 coordinate 1,047,633,890, forward strand.
CCTTCCGAACAGTGTCCCACAGTACCTGCAGTTAATAATATCCATTCCAGATAAGTTGCTGGGTTTATAACCTGGTCAGTGTAACTAGGAGGAGGAAACTGAAAGCAAAAGTTTGATTTTGTGTTTTGTTTGTTTTTGTACAACTTGTTATAACAAGTTAAAATACTTGTGCCCCTGTAAATGAGGTCACTGTGTGGATGCCCCTCTGACCCGCCCCTTCCTGTTTTTCTACAGGAAATGTCACGACCGTGCTACCCTATCAAAAGAGTGTAGTGTGGGGCGGTTGGGGATGGGGGTGGGTGACTGGACCTTCCTCTGCCGAAAAAAAAAAAGAACCACAGACAAAGGAAACAAGGAGGTAAGAGCAGAAACAATCAGCCAGCAACAAATGCAGTAGCCCTGAAAGATTATCCTTATGATAGATACAACTGTACCACCTGTAATAATTTCACAGAAGATATACCCTGTAAGAAACACTTTGCTACAGAGAAAAATAAAGCAGTAATTGAAGATATACCTTGCAAAAGACAATTTGAATCAGAAGATTACAGCAGTAATCTGTAGGCACACCCAGTAATAATGCAGCACAGGAGGAGGAGGAAGCACCTGAGCGGCGCTACGGTTTGTCCTGGCGGTGCAATCGGCCAGCTCCACAGCCGCTGCCCGCCTAAAGCTGCAAGATCCAGTCGCCCTCCTGGTTCTCCTGCTCAGCCTCCGAAGCAAGGAGGAAGTGCCTGAACGGCGCTACGGTTTGTCCCGGCCGTGCGATCTGCCAGCTCCACAGCCGCTGCCTGCCTAAAGCTGCAAGATCCAGCCGCCCTCCTGGCTCCCCTGCTCGGCCTCCGAAGCTAGTAAGTTAAGCGCCTGACGGCGCTACGGTTTGTCCCGGCGGTGCGATCGGCCAGCTCCACGGCCACTGCCCGCCTAAAGCTGCAAGATCCAGTCACCCTCCTGGCTCTCATGCTCGACCTACAAAGCAAGGAGATAGTGCCTGATTGGCGCTACGGTTTGTCTTGGCAGTGCGATCGGCCAGCTCCACAGCCGCCACCCGTCTAAAGCTACAAGACTGAGCCACCCTCCTGGCTCTCCTGCCCGACCTAGGAAGCAAGGTACGGTCATTATTTGCCTTCATAGCATCCGATTGGTGTGGCGTCTCCCTGGCGAACCCCGATTGGTCCGCCTGCTTCCTGGACTTCATAGTGATTGGTGCGCCTTTCCCTATTGCTACAACATAGCTGTTTCGACCGCTTTCTAGCTCTTGTTCTCAAAGGTTTTTTCTCTGCCTAAACTATCGTGTAAAAGCAGCTGTAATCCTGTATTTAATCTATTGCGAATTAATACTGTCTAATTGTAGATTTTAGCCTGCATTTTGTGTCTCCTGCTTTAAAGTGATAGACTGCATGTTTTAAATGACTGTGCTCCTCACTAATGTTATGTGCTAGCTCCTATTGCCTTTGCCTAATTTTCCACTGATTCTACTGTGTGCTAATCCTCTGCTCCTTGTTTCTCTCCCAACCCCCTCTCTCAGTGCTTCTCAATTTGTTCTAAACAGACTCTAAATCTCAGACTACTCTGTGACCTGTAACCCTACTCCACATAGCCTCCTCTCACCTTGACTGGTTTCCACCATTCTTTCAGCCCATTGTCTCTGCCAAACCCCTCCCTGCCATTCCTGATCTGTGGCTTAAATTTCTCTTTCACCTCCACCCCCTGTTGACTGTCTGTCGTTGCTTCCACCCCTACCCCCTGCTGGCAATCTGCCGCTTGATGTCTGTCCTCTTTGTCCTAGAACTACTATATTTATCTAGTATCCCTCTCTCCCTGTCTAGGAGGAAGCGCCTGAGCAGCACTACGGTTTGTCCCGGTGGTGCAATCGGCCAGCTCCATGGCTGCTGCCTGCCTAAAGCGGCACGATCCAGCCGCCCTCCTGGCTCTCCTGCTCAGCATCCGAAGCAAGGTATGGTCGCTATTTGCCTTCATAGCATCCAATTGGTGTAGCGTGTCTCTGGCGAACCCTAATTGATCTGCCTGCTTCCTGAACTTCATAGTGACTGGTGGGCCTTTCTCTATTGCAATAACATAGCTGTTTTGACCGCTTTCTAGCTCCTGTTCTCAAAGGTTTTTCTCCCTCCCAGGCCTCCTTTAAATACACTGTTACTCCGCCTCCATTGCTTTATCTCACATCGGATTGGGTGTTCTGTGTCTTCCTCTCACTCTATCCCTGATCAATATCGTTGTATGACCTAGATATCTCACCTTGATTATACTTCGGCTCAAATACTACTAATTTTACATCTATGTAAATCTCTGACTACCTATTCTTGACTTGCTCTCTACCCATTTTGACACTACTTCTCTGTGCTACCTTTCCCCAAATTTCATGAGTTATCTGAACCTCACTAATTTTGTCATTCCTGCAGCTCTGACCACTGTCCTTACTAATTATTATATTTAACTAATCCTGGGTGTCTTTAAGCCACATCAGGCCTAAGTTTTCTGTCGCAACTGGGATTTGATTATATTATTTCTTTCCTGTGCCTGCTTTGGCTTTAACCTATCTTGGGATCTAAATCCCAAAACCTATCCAATATGAAATCCTATTTGCTGCTCTCCCTCCTTGCGATCTCAATGACAGCGATCCACCTATGTATGCTTACTCCACCCCGAGCCCACTCTTCTATCCCAGCTTTCCAGCCCCAAGATTTCTTATTCTCTAACCTACAACTGGTGCCTCCTCAAAATTGTGACCCTACTTCGATGATATTAAATAAAACCTGGATCAAACTGGTTGCCTATTCCTTAAAAAGCTGCCACCTCCCTATTTGTATTCCATGGCTCTTTCAGCAATGCAAACTATGGTATCTACTGCTGCTTGCCTTATTACTCTCAGGTGACGTGCACTCCAATCCTGAGCCTGTTGGCAACTCATCTACCCCCTTTACTAATGCTAAAGGTCTCACGGTGGTACACCATAATATTAGAAGCCTTGTGCATAATTTAGCTGAACTGGAGGCTTGGGCAGCTCTCCACAAACCGGACATTATCTGCCTCACTGAAACTTGGCTCAAATCATCCACCCCAGACTCACTATGCTCCCTCCCATCTTACATCCCTGTTGAGACTGGACAGAACTGCCCCCAAGAGAGGTGGTGGCACAGCTATCTATTTCAAAGAACACCTCCATCTCTCAAAAATCAGCTCATCTAACCCACTGTGAAGCGCTTCATGTTCTCCTTTCTCTCAGCTCAAAAAAATTACTTATTGTCTGTGCCTACAACCCCCACAGGAGGCCAAACTGGTCTGGATGAACTATTGGAGCAAACCTCTCTTCTTTCTGGGAGAAATGAAGTCCTGATACTCGGGGACATCAACATAAATTGGATAGGAAACTCTCACCCTGCATCCCTGACCAAACTCCAAAGTTTCAATCTGCACCAGCTGATTGGTGATTCTACCACAACTGCCCTGCGAACAAACTCCAGTACTCTGTTGGATTGGATAATGTCAAACCATCCTGAGAATATGATCTCCTCTGGAGTACTAGCAGATGCCATTACTGACCACTCCCAACTTTTTGCATACGGGGTAAGAGTAAGCCACCTTCCTCCATTCCACGTTTCTTTTTTTTTTGCGCCAGCTATCGCCGAACTCAGCCCTAGTCAAGGCCCCCCGCCAGCCCCTGCACCCACATGAGCCGTGCTCTCCCCTTATGCACCCTGGCTTACCCCCCAGGGCAGGGTCGTGGCACTTACCAGTGTCACGAATGTCGGTTCTGGTCAGGGGAGCCGGCCTGGGAGCACATCGGAGGTGGCGAGGAGGGCTTCATGGAGGCTGTCTGGAATTTTTCTTGTCCCCAAAAGGATGTTATTTCCTCGGGGCGGGGACGTGCAATGTCGTCCCGCGTCGGCCCGCCCCAGATGTCCGGCCTTGAGCTGCGTCAGGAACCCCGGCCTCCGCCAGAGTCTTGTGTGCACCGGATGTTCGTCCCCCTTCGCCCTGGAGGAGACCTGTCCTGAGGACGCTCCATCCATCTCCTCCCGGCCGGCCCTCCAGCGACCCAGGTCTTTTATCACCTTCAGAAACTATTCTCATCTAAACCCACTGGCTTTCCAAACTGACGTTAGTGCTATAGACTGGGCCCCTATTTTCAATTCTAGTGATGTCCAGACAGCTCTAAATCTATGCCTCACTCACTCACTCTCTTGTGCTTCAGGATAAACTGTCCCTTTACAACCCGTAGGGTTAAAAATCATCACACCTATTGGCTAAAATCTGACCTACTCTCCAAACTCCGGCAGCGGGACAAAAGCTGGCTATATTATAGAAACTCTGGGTTACCTGCTGACCTAAACACCTATTGAGCACTGCGAAATTCATGTAAGAAGGATATTAAAAAGGCTAAAAGTGCCTACTGTAAGGAGCTATTAAACTCCTATGGGGACTCTTAAAAGTTCTGGTCCCACATAAAGTCCTTTCTGGGTACTAACCAGACCTCTACTCCTAATGACATGCTACTAAATGGCGTGCACTGTAACAACCCCTATACCATTGCAAATTTCTTCAATACTCAATTCTCCGATCTTACCAAATACACTTCTTCTTTCCCTGTCCTACCTAACTCTACCTCCCCTCCTGTTAACATTGCACCAAATTTCTTTTTCAAGGTAGTCTCTTATCGTGATATCTTAAGGCTACTCAATAATATCTCTTGAGCATGCGGCGACTGGGGCTGATGACCTTGAACCTAAGCTGCTAAAACTTGCTGCCCCCCATATAGCTGCCCCTCTTGCTAAGATTTCACCCTCTCCCTCTGCCAAAGCATGTCCCGAATATTTGGAAGACAGCTAGAATCACGCTGGTTTTCAAGAAAGGTGACCGTACAGATCCTTCCAAGTATAGGCCAATTGCCATCCCGCCAGTTCTTAGTAAACTTCTTGAGAAACTTGTTACTACTCAAACCATACACTTTCTCCAGAAATTTGATCTTCTTACAACTGCCCAACATGGATTCCGTAAAGGTCACAGTACCACTACGGCACCTCTCAAGTTTACATCAGATACTCTACTGGCCATGGACTCTGGTTTCCTCACTGAGGCCATTTTCACTGACATGACTAAAGCTTTTGATTTAGTTGACTACCCCATCCTCCTAACTTCTCTTAAATATTTAGGCTACTCACCTAATGTCAGGTGGTTTGGCAGCTATTTAGCTGACAGGACTCAGACAGTTAAATTTAACTCAATCTTCTCAGACACTGCTTCCATTAATATTGGAGTGCCACAAGGGTCCATCTTAGGCCCCTACTCTTTTCCTTATGTATAAACAACATCACCTCCAACCTTGAACACACTCATTCCCTGCTGTATGCAGATGATATTGTCCTGTACACCAGTGGGAAGTATATAGCTGACATCAACACTCTACTCTCCCAGGACCTCCAAGCTATTCAACAATGGCTGCTGACTAATAAACTTCTCCTGAATGAAGGAAAGACTCAAGTCGTGCTATTTGGTTCTAATACTAAACTCAAAATCTCCCAATCTAATTTCAATGTCTCCTCAGCAAATGGCTCATCTGTTCGGGTAGTAGAATCTTTTAAATATCTCGGTATCACCCTTGACCCAACTCTTAACTTCGATCTCCATACTCAGCAGACTTGCAAATTGGTTAACATGAAACTTGGCATTGCCTACCGGACAAGCTATGTGCTCACACCATGATGCCTTATGCCCGCTAGGCTTGCTATAGCTCGTGGCATGCTACTTCCGTGTCTCAACTACGGTGTTGCAACCTACGCCAATGCTGGTAAATCTAGTCTTCTAAAATGGAATGTTACCTATAACAACATCTGTCACTATGCATCCTCCTCGCAACGTCTGAAACACCATTGCCTCCTCTACTCTGATCTTGGTTGGCTCTCCCCTTCAGCATCCAGATCTTATGCATATGGATCACTCATAGATAATGTCATCAGATCCCAAATCCCAAAACCACTTGCTGAACTGTTTCAAAATCACTTAACCCACTATGGTCTGCGCTCTGCTGACAATGCCCCTGTCCTCATCCCCAGACATCGAACGTCCAAAGGTGCTAGTGCTTTTGCCTATCGTGCACCACAATTCTGGAACTCCCTCCCTCTAAGTATTCAGGCAGCATCATCCCATGCCTCCTTCAAAAAATTACTTCGACTCTACCTAATAGACTCCAGAAGTTGGCTCCTGTTTCAATCCACCCTAGATCTCGTCTCCTCTCCTTAAGTCTTCTGAACCTACTCCACTTCTTTGTTTTATTGACCCTTACCAACGCTTAGCTCTTCTTCATAGCATCTGCTTCCTGCTTTCTCATTACCTTGGGACTCTTATCTCTCTGGGTCCCCATCTTCTTATCTTACCCTCCCCTATCTATTCCAATTTCCCTACTACAACCTTAATCTCTATCGAATTTGTAATTAAATGTCTCCGTTTCACCTTCTCATAATCCTCTCTGTAATTCCATGGTATTGCTAGCACTTATGACCTATTCAAACTTATCTGCCTTATTGTAATTTCTACTCACGTTACTTTTGTCTTGACTTTGACTCTGAGTATATTGCCAAACCTGTTTTTAAACTCTAGGCTGTTCTAATTCCTATGTTTGTATATTGTGAATCCATATATTGTAACCTGTTATTTCTGTCTTGTACCCTCCTGGGTCGTGCCTGAAAATAGTTATTGCTATGACTAGTGCACCTACCCGGTCATCAAACACTAAATAAATTAAAAGATATACCCAGCAACAATTTGAATCAGAGAAAAATAAAGCAATAAAATGTTAGCAACAAACCGTAACAATCCCTGTGAGTACAAAAGAAAATAACACACCGTAAATCTGCCTAGCCAAAAGAAGCCTTAATCTTTCTTTTCCTTGCTCTGTCCTTTCAAACAACCTAGAAGAAAAGAGCTCCAGTGAAGCTAGGTACCTTTGGCAGCAAAGCTAGTCTCCCACCTTTAGTTTCTGTTGTATATGCATTTACTGAAAGGGTACATCTCATGCCTTGTTATATTGTTGTATATATTCCTATTCTGTATGTTCTGTGTTTTGCCTTTTTTGCATTTGCTTGCCTGTATTATTGCACTGTCTCTGTTCAACGTATTTCAACCCCAGGTCGACCCTGAAAAAGGGACTGCAATTGTCTCAACGGACATACCCTGTCACCAAAACTCAAATAAGTAAATAAAATAAGTAAACTTAAGACAGGAGCCCTTGCAGAACAGCCCTGCCAAATCCTGCATGGATTTTAGAAGTGGTGTAATGCTTGATGAATGTGTGGACTGTACTCCAGGTGGCAGCAGCACAAATGTCAGTGGCTGAGACCCCTTTGAAACAAGCCACAGAGGAAGCCATGCCTCTGGTGGAGTGAGCTTTGACAGCACCTGGCAATTCTTTGCCATACTTACTGTAGCAGAACACAATGCAATTTGCCAACCATTTGTATAAACACTGCTTAGAAACTAAAGCGCCTTCTCTACCTCGGGCGAAAGAAACAAACAACTGCTTAGACTTTCTGGACTCCTTAGTCCTGAGCAGGTAATACTTCAAAGTTCTACGCGCATCTAAAGTATGGAGCAGAGCTTCCCAAGGACTGGCACACTCCAGAACATAAATAGGAAGGTAAATTGACTGAGTGTAAACTCAGAAACCACCTCAGGAAGAAACTTAGGATTTGTGCGTACCACTCCTTGCACCAGAGGGCCTGAAGTTCTGAAATTGTTTGAGCAGAACTGCAACTAAAAAGAGCGCTTTCCAAGAATAAAATGCAAATTACAAGTCGTGATTGTCTCAAAAGGAGACAGGGTCAGCTTGTCCAAAATAAAATTCAAGTCCCAAACCGGGACAGGAGAATGGATTGAGGGTTTCAGATGTAGGATGCCCTGGAGAAAAGTACAGTTAAGCAATAGTGTGGTGACAAAGAGCTAGCGAACCTCTCCCAGAACTCCAGCGATAAGCTCTTTATAATAAGCGAGCATCTGCCTCAGGTTCAACGTATGGGGCCAGTGCTCGGGCTCTGAGATTGGAGTGGTGAAATACACTGGGAGATACATCACCTGGTTAAGGTGAAACTCCTAAACTACCTTTGGGAAGAACTTCGGGTTGGGGTGGAGGACAACTCTGTCCCTGTGGAAGACCAGATAGGGAGACTCCACCAAGAGCAACTGGAGCCCACTGGTCCTTCTGGCAGCGGTGATGACCACCAAGAGGGCGGTCTTCCTCAACAGGTGGAAGATGTGACTCCTGTACGTTGGTTCAAATGGCTTGCCCATGGGCACTGCCAGTAGTTGTGACAGGACTGAATAAGGCCCTGTGAGATGCGGAGAATCACAAGATCGTCAGAGTGATCAGTTCCTAGGTCTCAAGAAAACACCTGGTTGTGCAACCAGACAGACAAGAAACAGAGAAGCAGAGGATTGAACAGATCCTTGCATTTAACTCTTCCTGCATAACAAATGGGACAGGACTTTATTCAACCCTGTGACATCAGTACCAGCAATAAGTCCCAAGGTGGTGGTGGCTCACGCACCGGCGGGGAAAAATGGTCAAGGCAGTTGAAGCGCCCAACCACCTTTTCCTGCACCACTGCTTGCATATCTGTTTGTGCCCGGTATGCTGAGATGGCTGCTACGTGTACCCTGAGGGTTGTCTACCAGAGGCCCAACTAGGAGAGGGACCACAGGTATTCCAGAATCCTTGCCAACTGGCAGTACAAGGGATCTAGCTCCTTGCTCTGAGACCAAATGGAAAACCTCTTCCATCTGAAGGCATAGCACTGGCGAGCTGACTGCTTCTGAGAGGCCTCCATGACATGGAGGACCTCGAAGAGACCCAAGGCCTGAAACTCTAGCTGCGCAGGAACCAAGCTGTCAGGTGCAGGAACTGAAGGTCCAAGTGGAGGACCCTCCACAAAGAGTAAGAGAGCAGGTACTGGTGGAGAGGCAGTCTCCACAGGGGCCTGCTGCCAAGGCTGAAGAGATCGGGGTACCAGAACTGGCGAGGCCAGTCTGGGGCCACCAGTATAATCCGTGTCTTGTCCTGATGAACCTTCAGCAACACCTTGTGTACAAGGGCAAAGGAAGGGAAGGTGTACAGGAGTCCCTGAATCCAGGGCCTCACAAAGGCGGGTGCAAAACAGCCTCACTTTCACAATCTCCCAAGAGGCGAGCAGGTCGACCAGAGGACTGCTCCACTGAGAACACAGGCGATCGACCACCTCCTGGTGAAGGGACCACTCGTGAGATGCCTCGCCCACTCGGCTGAGGGCATCTGCAAAGCAGCATGCTGGCTGGATACACTGGCCACATGAATCGCCAGAAGTTCGGCGTCCATGCTGCGGACAAGGGTCCAGGTGCAGAAAGCTTCCTGGCACAACAGGAGATAATGCATTCTGCCTTGCTTGTTGAGGTAGTACATGGTGGTTGTGTTGTCCATCTGGACCTGAACCACCTGACCCCACACTATAGGACTGAAAGCCGTCAGGGCCAGGTGCACTGCACAGAGCTCCAGAAGGTTAATATAACATCGGGTCTCCTTGGGAATCCAGAGCCTGCGGTCCCCCACGTGAACTCCCCATCCCATCAGGAAGGCATCGGTCATGAGAGTGACCATCTGTTCTGGGCGGACATACAGGAATCCTTCCTACAGATGGGCTGGGAATGAGCCACCAATGGATCGTGTCCCACATCAGCTGTGCCACTGTGACCAGAAGGTCCAGGTGACTGAGGCACTGCGACCAATGATGGGCCAGTTCCCACTGCAGAGAGCGCATCCACCAGCGGGCCCATTGGGCCACGTTGGTGCAAGCCGCCATGTACCCCAAGAGGTGCAGGAGGTCGCGGGCAGGCCGCGAGTGCCCAACCTGAAATGAGTGGGAAAAGAAGGCAAGATCCTCTGCTCTGTCAGCCGGGAGGTGGGCCATGGCCACCTCGATGAACTGGATCACCTGAGAGGGGATGAGTTCCGACTTGGCTGTGTTGACCAAGAGGCCCAAGGCTGAGCAGGTCTGGAGGGCCAGGTCCCTGGACTGCTCCACCTCCATCCTGGAGGAACCTGCGATCAAGTCAGTAGTCCACCTCAGTATTGCAGGAATGCTGCCATCACTGCAATGAATTTGGCAAACACAGTGGGGGCCGAGAAAAGGCCGAATGGTGTGGCCAGGAACTCGTAGAGAACCCCTTCTGAGGGAAACTACAGGTGGGACGGATGATTGGGGATGTGGAAAAAGGTGTCTTCAAGGTTCAGGGAGCAGAACTGCATATCCTACTCCAGTGACAGAATGATCAGATTCAGAATGATGATTCAAAACTTGCACTGCCTCAGATGCTTGTTGAGGTCATGCAGATCCAGCATGGGGTGCCAATCCTCCATTCGTTTAGGAACCAGAAAGTATCTGGAGGGGAATCCCAGATTGGCCGTGGAGCACTGGACTTGGTCCGCGTCATTTTTGAGGAGCTGGATGATGACCTCCCAGAGGGTGGACAGCATGACCATGGGCATCATGTCCTCCCGTGGGGCACGAGCATGGCTGGGTGGTGGATCCTCAAATTTGAGAGGCAAGGCAAGACACAACTCACCACTTCGAGTACCCACTGGTCTGAGATGACAACTGACCAGGTAGAAGTGAAATGGCAGAGCTGGACTCCCATGGGAGATCCCGGGAAAGGCATGATGGGCCAGAGGGGGACAACCTCCGGCCTATCACTGGGCAGGCTTGGTGGTGGCTCCAGAGCTGGTAACCCCTGCCTCCGGGCTTTCTAACACCAGCAGGGGCTGGCTTGGGCTTAGACTGCCGGGCATGATGATGTCTCGCTTGGGGCTGTGGTGGACGAGATGGAGAAGTGGAGTATGGCCAAAACTAAAAGGGCTTCTTCCACTGTTTCTGCCCCTTAACATCCTCCTGAGAAGACACAACTGAATTCAAGGTGGCATTAGACTTCTCAACGCGCGTGAGAAGATGTCCAACGCTGAGACCGAAAAGGTCGGTACCCAAGAAGGGGATGTCCGTCAACTTGTGCGGTGTGTCGGCCATAAAAGTCAAAATCCTCAGTCATGCTCAGTGCTGCATGGCCACCGCTACAGCCACGGACCTGGCTCAGGAGTCTCCAATATCCAGAGCCATCTGGAGCTGTTTGGCTACGACTTGACCCCGATCTCGGATCATTTCGACTGCCAACTGAAGGTCAGCAGGAAGGTGGGTAATAATCTGGTCCAATGTGCCCAAAACGGCATGAGAGAAGTTAGCCATCACAACTGCAGTACTGGCCCTGCAGTAGTCCAAGTGATGAAGCAGCACAGACTTTTTTCACCCCGTGGTTGAGCTTTTTGGATTATTTATTGGGGGGGGTTTGTAAACATCCCTGATGTTGCCAATACATCTGAATAACTGAATCCACGACTAAGCCTTCGGCCAAAGGATGATCAGTGAACCCAAGCAGGAACCTGGTAGGCACCACGTCCTTGCAGACCACATGGTCCGAGGGCATCAGGCAAGAGGCAGGACTTTACCACAGCTCCAAGGCCAGGCCCAGGATGGCCTCTGCCACAGGGAAGTCATCCCAATCCAAGATCTTTGTGAGGAAATACTTAGCCCACTTCTGAATGGGACACCCCCCCCCAATGGATTCAGAGAGCAGTCAGAGCAAGACCCTGAAGGAAGAGGGGCCAAACTCTGAAGAAACTTCCCCACCGGACTCCCGGTTGAAACCCAGAGTTCAGGAAAAGTGCATGGAGGAGCCCTCTGTGTCCAAGGACTCCTCAAACACTGCCGACCCTTTCTCCGCCGACGATTAGGCTCGTCTGGGTGTCAAGATTTTCACTGAGAGTCTCCTGGGAGGTCCGCAGCAGGGCATGCAGTCTTGGGTGGGGCACCATACAAGGGCTGTGGGGGCATTGGCTCCACCTGAATGGGAGGAGAGACCTGTGTCAGTGGGGCCAAGGAAACTGGCATGGGCTGCAAAATCAGTGACCAGGGGAGTGCTGGAACCAGCTCTGAAGCACGGCCTTGACAGAGGATCCTTCTGCTGCCACATGAGCTCCTCGTACCCTCAGCGCATCCCTCGGTGGACGCCGTTCTTCGCCGTGGGCGAGGGAACGCTGAGCAGGGCCTTTGGCAGACAGTGGGACTGCCGAGAATGTCAAGAGTTCCAATATCTTCACTGAGAAAATGACCAGGACACTGACCGCCGATGTGCCGGTTTACGGGGAGGAGAAGCAGGGGTAGGCGAAGGATGCCTAGGAACCACCGAAGGGAGAGAACCGGCTCAGCAGGATGAACTGGCCCCTTTTACAAGAGAGCAGCCAGAACCGGAGTCCTGGATAAGGAGTCCTCCCCTTCGTCTGGTGACGACAAGTTGAGAGAGATCTCGACCGGCTGATTGACCCGCATGTCGGCCAACAAGCCTGATGGGGTTACCACTGGGCTACCGACCTGGAATTGGGTGGAAGTGTTGGCCGAAGCAGATGGCTCAACAGCTGCCGAGCCCAGAAAAGCACGGGAATGAGATCTCTCTTGATCCCAACTTCTTGGGCATGTCCCATGACTTGGACCCTCGGGAAAGGCCCTCCCCAAGGGTATGAAGAAACTGACACAAATCTCGGAATGCCCTTGTAAAAGGAGGGGTGCCCAAGCTAGCCAAAGTCAAGGTGGAAGATGAAGCCGAAGCGGCTTGGACCGCTGAGATGGCCCTGCAGGCATCTTTCAATTTAACTGCTGATCCTGGCAGCCTAAAATAAGGCAGGCATAGTGGTCCTCCAAAGTGGAGGGCTGAATGGTCTTTGCACAAACTGCAAGCCTACAGGTCATGCTGAGACCCTCAGCAATACATGCACGCAGAGTGCAGATTGCTGCACGACATTTTTAGGTTACAAGCTGAGCACCACTTGAAGCCGGGACAGGCTTTGGAATCTTCACGTTCCATGGGTGAACGAAGAGGCGTTGAATACTAGTAAAATAGTAACTCAAAGACAGAGCGTGTTTTCAAAAAGTTAAGGCCTACACCTAGTGCAGAACTGCAATGGAGGGAATCTGAAGCTTCCAGTGGAAAGGAAGATCTGACGTCACGAGGCAGCGCTGAGGAGGATACCACCTGGGTAGGTGGGAGGAGCCAACCTGAAGACCTTCCGGCCCCTTAAAGGGAAAGGATCCTGCTGGAAGTGTGAACAGTACACCATATCCACGCCCCTAAAATGCAGAGATTCCCAAGACCTTGATCAGGACTGGGTCCTCCACCTGGACCACGACTGATGATCATGTTGCCGGTGTGGGAGAGGGAGCTGTGTACTTGATACGGACCGGTTTCTGCGGAACCCCAGAGGGGATAATCTCCCAGGGGGAGATAACAGTTTTGCCTGAGTTTTTCCGTCCCCTCTTGGAAGAGAGTTGACAGGACCAGAGTCCAAGACAGCCAGTCATCCTCGACCTCTTCTATCAACAGGTCGACTGGGTTGAGAAATATCTTGGCTGGCAAGCCTGACAGGGACACTGTGGAGCCAGTGGCCTAAAAAGAGACCCCAGTAGGGTCATCTGAAGCAGATGGCTCAATGGCCACTGAGCCAGATGCAGTATCACAGGGATGGGAGGAGCGAGCACCCTCCCAGTCCCATGACCTGCAATGGATCCTCTTAGATTGAGGATTTCAAGATTTACCTTGGGAAGTGCCCTCCCAGAGAGTTGGAAGGGACTGACGTAAGTCCCAAAAGGTACCCATACTTGAAGCCCTGATACCCACTGGGAGCAATGCGGTAGACGCAGAGAAGCCCACCATGGCCTTGGCTGCCACCTCTTTGAACGCAGCAAGCTGCGACGCCAAGCCAGCTGCTGCAGAAATGGCCCAGCAGGTGTCCTTGGACCATTCATCTGGGCAGCCTAACAAAATGTGGGCATAGCGGTCCTCGAGGGCCGAGGGTTGCAGGGATGTGCTGAGCCCCTAAGCAGTAAACGCACGAGGCGTGGGAGTCAGTGTGCGACATCTTGTGGTTGTAAGCAGTGCACCACTTGAACCCAGGACTAAACTTCTAGTCAACCTGCTCTAGCAGAAATTGAATTTTCAAAGAAATTCTGAAAAGGAATCACCTATAGATGAACTATGAAAATAGGCCTACACCACATGCAGGAGCTGCGAAGGAGGAGACCTGACTCTTCCAGCGGAAAGGAACAGCTGACATCACAGGGCTTAGCTGAGGAGGATACAACCCAGTTGGATGGTAGGAGCTTAGCTTGAAGGAATTCTGGCAAAAGTTAAAGGGAAAGAAGACTACCAAAGTGTTGATAAGTGCACCACATTCACATCCCTAGAACCTAGTGTTAGCAGTTAATTCAGTTAGTTAGCAGTCAATTCAGTTATCTTCAGAGATTCTCTGGAGACACCTAGAGAAAAAAAAATCTCTCGGATTGCTGCTAGTGCTATACAAAATTGCAAGAAAATCTTAAGAGATCAAGAGATTTTGGAAAATAACTTGCCAAATCAACTACTACTACTGTATTCTTCTAATGACCTAGATGCAGTTCATTATCCACTAGCAAAGACTGGAGAACTGAGGATGTAAAAGTAGCATCCTGGCAACTGAGCATGACACTAACAAAATAAGCATGTATACGCATTAAACTACTATAGGTAAAAGTTCTATGAATGTCTGCAATGAGGATGCACCTTGCAGCAACAAGAAAGGCAGCAGTATGTCCCATGGACAAAGTTCTTACCATTTCAGGAGGCTCCATCTCACCAAACTGGAAGCACAGATAAAAAAAGATTACTCACTTGTAACAGTAGTTCTAGAAGTGGTAGATGTTCATCCACACTCTTTGGCATGTTCCTTTCTCCTTTAAATCTTGCCGTAAGTTTTAAAGCTGGCTTCTCCCATCCACCCAGGTGGTATATACCTCAGCTCTGCCCCATGACGCCAGACCTTAGCCCGCTGGAAGCAAGGTGATGCGCCTAAAGCCAGGGAGGTCGGGTGGGTGCGTGTGGATGAACAACATATACCACTCCTAGAACTACTGTTACAGGTGAGTAACCTGTTTTTCTAGGAGCGTGGATATGTTGTTCATCCACACTCTTTGGCAGACCCCTACCAGTTCTCCGGGAGGAGGGAGGTAAGGCACACACCCCCTACTTAGGGAACAGAGATTGGAGAACCGAGGCCCCAAAACCAGCATCCCGACATGACTCAAGGTTGATGTGGTAATGGGTAATGAAGGTGTTTGCTGACTTCCAGGTAGCAGCCTGACAGATTTCCTGGATAGGGATGTCCCTGGAAGCAGCCACCGATGCAGCAGTATGGCAGGCAGAATGAGCTCTTATCCCTCTGGGAGGCTCCTTGCCCAACTCATAACACAGACCTATGCATGATGTAATCTATCTTGCAATAGTTCATTTGGCTGCAGGTCTGCCAGAAGCGGCTTCAGCGTAGGTGACAAACAGCTGGCGAACCTCTCCCCGAATTTCCACCGTCCTCTCCTTGTAATAGGAGACAGCACGTCTAAGGTCCAGGGTATGGAGCCGGTACTCAGCGTCCGAGGTGTAGTTAGGGTAATATACCGGCAGAGTCAACACCTGGTTAAGGTGAAACTCTGACACCACCTTCGGAAGGAATTTCGGTTGGGGGAGCAGGACAACTTTGTCCCTGTGAAAGACCAGATAAGGGGAGTCCACCGAGAGCACCTGGAGCTCCCCTGTCCTTCTGGCTGACGGGATAGCCACCAGGAAGGCAGTCTTCCATGATAAATGTGAAAGCTCACACTTGTGCATAGGTTTGAATGGCTTGCCCATGAACTTTGCCAAAACCAGCAAAAGATCCCACAGAGGTGGATGTTCATGCACCGGAGGGGATGTGATCCAGGCCTTTGAAAATGTGCCAGGCCACTGTCTCCTGTGCCAGTGTCGACTGACCGGCCCGCACCCGGTAAGCAGAGATGGCTGCCAGGTGCACCCTAAGGGTTGATGACCGAAGACCCCCTTTGGAGAGAGACCAAAGGTAGTCTTAAAATGTTAGCCACAGGATAAGGGGTCCAGACTTTACCCTGATACCAAATGGAAAACCTTTTCCATTTGAAGGCATAACACTTCCTGGTCGATTCCTTATGAGATGCCTCCACCACGGTGTAGACATCCTCGGAAAGACCCAGAGCCTGGAACTCTAGCCTCTCAGGTACCAGGCTGTGAGGTGCACGGATTGAAGGTCCGGGTGGAATACCTTCCCCTGGTTCGATATCATCAGGTCTGGGCATGTACAAAGCCGCTACGGGGCCCTGCAGCTGAGGCTGAGGAGATCTGGATACCAGAACTGGCAGGGCCAAACTGGGGCTACCAGGATCACATTCACCTTGTCCCTCCTCACCGTGAGTGACACCTTGTGGATCAAGGGAAATGGAGGGAAGGCATAGAGGAGGCCTGGGGCTCAAGGCCTCGAAAAGACATCCTCATGTAGTGAGCCCTGCTGAGGGGGGCGGGCAAGAAACAGACTCAGCTTCGCATTCTCCCTGGAGGCAAACAGGTCCACCAAGGGTTTGCCCCAACGGGAAAACAGATTGTAAGCTACCTCTGGATGGAAAGACCAAACAGGTTTTCAACGAGGGCATAGTATATCCACTGCACTCACAGTTTACAAATGATGTCAGACTTGTGATAGACAATGACTCTCTCACTGGAGCTACTTTTGCTGATCTTATGAAAGTGTTCGATTTAGTTGATCACCCGCTGCTTCTATCAAAATTGTCATCTCTTGGCTTCTCCACCTCGGCTACTGCCTGGTTCCAAAGTTATCTTTCAGAACGTCAGCAATTTGTCCAGATCGGAGGTGCTCACTATATTCCAGTCTGAGATGGCTTACCCCCTCAACTTTCCGTCAGTTTACCTCCTCCTGTTTTATAAAGAATATAATCTCCCAGATACCTGACAAACTATCTTTACTGCTCAAACCTGCGACCTCTGCCTACTTCCTGAGATCAGCTGATAAATCCCTACTTCTCCAACCGATATGTAAAACTAAAATGGGTGAAAATGCCTTCTCGGTCTGTGCTCCAAAATTATGGAATTCCCTCCCACTGAATCTCAGAAACTCCCCTTCCCCACGCAGCTTCAAGCAGTACCTTCATAAGGCTCTTAAGCTCTGAACCTCGCTCTTGTAGTGGGTCTACCCACTCCTTTGCTGGTTCCTCCTAGTTGCTTAACTGGACCCTATCTCTACTACTCTCAAATCTTGTCACCCCCCCACCCCCTACAGCACTTACCCACTAGTTGTTGATTCAAAGACTTAAGTTATTTGCACTTGTATCTTATTACATATTGTTCTCGCAACTGTATTGTCAAGTGCTGTATAGGTTTGTATAGCTGTATTGTGACTGATCTCTGGCCTGTTTCCGAACTGATTCTTGTTCACTTGATTTTTCCTTGTATATACTGTTGTCTTCATGGCTTCTGTTGTAACCTCCCAGGTCATACCTGAAAACAGGCAGCCATGCTGTCTAGTGTGCCTACCCGGTCGACAAAAAATAAATAACTGAGGTCTCTCTAGTGAGCTATATCTGAAGGCGTTTATGATAACCAGCGAGCAGTGATAGCTTTCTCTGCTGTAGTAAAAGCTATTTTTAAAAAAATATATCTCTGATGTTTATTCAGCAGTTTAGGTGGATAGTCCAATAGCAGGACTATGTTCGCTGTCAGAGGAGGGAAATTAGGGCAGAGGTCATATACCTCTGCTTCCAAGTCTGACCAAAACTGAATCAGTTTAGGAAATGATCAGAGAATATGTGCTTGATGTGCAGAATGGTTACCACAGCACCTCCAACAATCAGAACCTAGGGTTCAATTAAATTTTACCAGGACTGCTGGAGTTCAGAAACAGAGCACAATAGTTTTCCATGCAAACTCCTTCCAGCTGTTAGAGGAGGAGACTTTGTGATGGTGTATTTTGCACCAGTTTTCTTGGAGGATGCGAGTAGTTAATTGTTGCTCCCATTTTGTTTGAGGGCTCCAAAGTCGATTCTGGGGAAATGATAGCTCTGTAGGCTAAGGAAATAAAATGAGGGAAACCCTTGGGTTTGCATATCCTGTACCAGTTGGATGAGTGGGTGCATTTCCACACTCTGAGAGGGGCCCAGCTTCGCCATCAGAAAAAGCCTGATTTTGAAGTAATTGACATTAAACGCTCTTGTCAAAGCATATTTTGGTTGTAAAAAAGTAGAGGGTGAACTTAGTAGAGACCTTGTCTTCCCCACTGAATGAATTAGTGGTCCATACAGTTTGGCTGGAACGCAGCATCATGTGCTATAGCACCTATAGGAGCTAGTGGTTTAAGTAGGTGTTTGTCAGGACTCTGTCCCATACTAGTAGTACATTTTTGGAAAAATAATTTCCTGTTTATTGCTCTGGTGGTAATGGTGGGTTGGAAAATAAAGTTTTATAAATTAAACAGTTAAGATCATCAACCTCCAGGATTTTCCAGTGGGTGTTGTAAGATTGGTCCAACCAGGCTGCTACATGTCGAATCTGTGCAGCCAAAAAATACAGGTTATTCACCTGTAACAGGAGTTCTAGGAGTCGTATATGTTGTTCATCCACACAGTCCAGCAGGTTCCTTGTTGCTTTAAATCTTGCCGGAAGGTCTTCAAGCTGGCTCCTCCCACCCACCTGGGTGGTAAAACCCACGGCTCCACCCCATGATGCCAGATCTAGCCCGCTGGAAGCCAGGTTGCACGTCGAAGCCGGGGAGGTCAGGTGGGACGTGTGGATGAACAACATATACCACTCCTAGAATTCCTTTTACAGGTGAGTAACCTGTATTTCTAGGGACGTGGATATGTTGTTCAATCCACACTGTCTGGCAGACTCCAAGCAGTTCTCCAGGAGGAGGGAGGCAAGGCGCGCACCCCCTACTTAGGGAATAAGGACTGGAGAACCGAGGTCCCAAAATCAGCATCCCAGCGTGACTCAAGGTCAAAGTGGCAATGGGAAATAAAGGTGTGTGATGACTTCCAGGTAGCAGCCCTGCAGATTTCCTGGATAGAGAAGTCCTTAGAAGCACCGTTATGGCGGGTAGAATGAGCTCTTATCCCTTTGGGAGGCTCCATGCCCGCCAACCTATAGCAGAGATCTATGAAGGAGGTGACCCACCTGCTTATCGTCCGCTTGGCTCCAGGTCTGCCAGGTGCGGCTTCAGCGTAGGTGACAAACAGCTGGTGAACTTCTCCCCGAACTTCAGCCATCCGCTCCTTATAATAAGCGAGCGCACTTCTAGGGTCCAGAGTATGGAGCCCATATTTGGCCTCCGAGGTGTGATTGGGGTAGAACACCCGTAGAGTCAACACCTTGTTAAAGTGAAACTCCGACACCACCTTCGGAAGGAATTTCGGGTGGGGGCGCAGGACAACCTTGTCCCTGTGGAAGACCAGATAAGGAAACTCAATGGAAAGCACCTGGAGCTCCCCCATCCTTCTGGCTGATGTCATAGCCACCAAGACGACGGTCTTCCACAAAAGGTGGGAGATATCGCACCTGTTCGAATGGCTTGCCCATGAGCTTAGCCAATACCAGCAGTCGATCCCACGGAGGTGGAGGTTCTTGCACTGGAGGGGATATGTGATCAAGGCCTTTGAAAAAGTGCCCGACCACCTTCTCCTGCGCCACCGACTGCTTGCCGGCCCGAGCCTGGTAAGCAGAGATGGCTGCCAGGTGCACCTTGAGGGTGTCGACTGAAGCCCTAGCTGAGAAAGGGATCACAGGTAGTCCAAAATGCTAGCCAATGGACAGGAAGAAGGGTCCAACCCCTTGTCCTGACACCAAATGGAGAATCTCTTCCATTTAAAGGTATAGGATTTTCTGGTCGACTCCTTATGGGATGCCTCAACGACACTGAGGACCTCGTCGGAAAGACCCAAGACCTGGAACTCTAGCCGCTCAGGAACCAAGCTGTCAGGTGCAGGGATTGAAGGTCCGGATGGAGAACCTTCCCTTTGTTGACGGACATCAGGTCCGGGCAGGCAGGAAGCTGCCTCGGGAGCCCGGAGCTGAGGCTGAGGAGATCTGGGTACCAGAACTGGCGGGGCCAGTCTGGGGCTACCAGAATCACCTACGCCTTGTCCCTCTTCACCTTGAGAAGCACCTTGTGGATTAAGGGAAATGGAGGGAAGGCGTAGAAGAGACCCAGGTCCACGGCCTCGAGAAGGCGTCCCCCTGCATTGAGCCGTGCTGAGGGCGGTGGGCATGAACAGCCTCAGCTTCGCATTCTCCCTGGAGGTGAACAGGTCCACCTGAGGGGTGTCCCAATGGGAGAACAGATCTTGTACTACCTCTGGCAGGAGAGACCACTTGTGAGATGCAGCGCCTATCCGGCTGAGGGCATCGGCCAGACTGTTGGAGGCTCCTGTCACATGGATGGCTAGGAGATCCACCTCCCAGATGATCATGAGAGACTAAGTGCAGAGAGCCTCCTTGCACAGAGGCAAGGAGTACGTCCCGCCCTGTCATTTGAGGTAGTACACGGTCGTGGTGTTGTCTGTCTGGACCTGAACCACTTGACCCCGTACAAACAGAGCGAAGGCGGCGAGGACCAGACGCACCGCTCGGAGCTCCAGCAGGTTGATGTAGCATCGAGACTCCTGAGGGGACCAGAGGCCATGGGCCCTGAGCTCCCCCAGATGGGCACCCCAACCCATCAGAGAGGCGTCGGTCATCAGAGTGACCGTCAGCTCGGGGTGGACAAACGGGATACCTTCCTGCAGATGAGCTGGAACGAGCCACCACTGTAGGCCATCCCATATCTCCTGGGTCACCATCACTGGCTGGTCCAGAGGACTGGAGCGCTGTGACCATTGGCAGGCCAGTCCCCATTGCAGGGGACGTATATGCCAGCAGGCCCAACTGCCCAATCAGAAACGATTGGGGGAAGGAGGAAAGGACCTCGGCCCTGTCCGCCAGGAGCCGGGCTCAGGCTCGAAGAGAGAGTCGAGCTCTGCCCAGATGAACTGAATCACCTGCGATGGCATGAGTTCTGACTTGGCCTCGTTGATGGGGAGGCCAATCAGAGCAGACACGAAGGGCCAGATTCCTGGACCGCTCCACCTCCAACCTGGAGGGGGCTGCAATCAGCCAGTCGTCCAGATAAGGGTACACCCGGACCTCTCTGTGCCGCAGGAATGCTGTCACCACTGCCATGCATTTGGTGAAGACCCTGGAAACTGGAGAGATGCCAAAGGGCATGGCCCGGAACTCGTAAAGAGATCCCTCTGCTCGGAAGTGGAGGAATCACTGATGAGAGGACAGATTGGGACGTGAAAGAACACGTCCTGAAGGTCCAAAGAACAAAAAACCACACGCTTAGTTCCAAGGATGGAATGATCTGAGCCAGAGTGACCATCCTGAAGGTGCACAGCCTTAGGAACTTGTTCAGGTCATGCAGGTTGAGAATGGGGCGCCAGCCACCCGTCTGTTTTGGGACCAAGAAGTACCTGGACACAAATCCTGGGTCTGGAGAAGGGTCAGCCATATCGCCGATCACCTCCTTCTGGAAGAGAAGGGCAATATCGGCTCGACAAGCAGACATAGAAGCTGCGGAACCTGCTGCCCCCCCAATGGGGCGATAGCTCGATAGGGAGGGAACTGCTCGAATTCCAGAGGCAGACCCCTGCCTACCATTTCTAACACCCAGCAGTCCGTGGTGATAGCGGACCAGGTGGAAAAGAAGTTGCGGAGCTGTCCCCCCACGGGGGGACCTCAGGAAGGAGTGACGAGGTTGGGGGCAACACCCCTCAACCCGTCACTGGGCGGGCTTGGAGGAAGGGCCCACTGAGGGACCTCCTGGACCCTTGCCTCCAGGCTTCCTACTGGAGGAAGCGGCAGACTTGGCCTTAGGGCGCCAAGTGTGTGCCTGCTGGCCCTGGTGCTGCTGGGCCAGACGTGCCGCAGGGGCGGAAGGGCGAAAGGGCTTACGCTGCTGCTGGTGGCCTTTGTCCTTCTGGGCAGACGTGACCAGGTCCAAGGTGGCATTGGACTTCTCGATCCTCTGGAGATGGCCTTCCACCCCCGGCCTGAACAAGTCGGTGCCCAGGAAGGGAACGTCTGCCAGCTTGTGCTGGGTGTCCGCCGTGAAGGTGGAGATACGCAGCCAAGCTCTGCGGTGCATGGCTACTGTGGCCGCTACTGATAGGACACAAGAATCACCAATGTCCAATGAAGTTTGGAGCTGCTGTTTTGCCACCACCTTTCCCTGATCCTGCACCTGCTTGACCATCATCTGAAGGTCAGCCGGGAGATGAGGAGTCACCTCATCCAGGGAACCCATAAGGGCGGGTGAGAAATGTGCCATCAGAACGGCTGAGCTAGCCTGACGAAGACCTAGGGAGGAAGCAGCGTAAATCTTCCACCCCACGTACTCCAGCTTTTTGGATTCCTTATGGGGCGGTTTGTCCATGTCCTGAGTGTTCCCGGAGCACTGGAAAACGCCATCGGTCACTAACCCCTCCGTAGAGTGGTGCACAGAGAAACCGGAGAGTGAGCTGGTGGGGACTGCATACTTTTGAGCCATCCTGGCCGAAGGCGCGGGACAAGATGCTGGCCGCTACCACAACTCCAGGGCCGGGCCAACAATGGCTTCAGCCATTGGAAAGGCCTCCGTAAGGGAATCCCCTCGGTCCAGTATCTCCGTGAGGGGATACATGGCCCATTTTGAAATGGGTTCAAGCTGCATCCCAGTGGACTCCAAGATGAGCCGAAGCAAACCTAAAAAAGAGGATGGGCTCTCGTCCACCGACTGGCCCCCTGCAGACTCCAGGTCAAGCGGCCTGGAGAACAGGGAGGAGTTGTTGTCAGACTCCGAGGAGTCTACAAACAGCTGCCAGGCGCCTGAGCCACCCTCCACCTGCAGAGGTTGATCAGGAGTGAGGGTGACAGACAACCTGTGGGGCAAGCCCCGACACGACCAAGAATCCTTGGTCGGGGCCCCAGTCTTCAGTTGTGGAGGCGGAGGTTCCACCACAATGGGTGGAGCAGCCGGCTTTGGCCAAACAACAGATGCCGGGGTCGGCTCCTCTACCACGAGGGGTTGTTTCGGCCACTCCGGTGACAGCCACTTAATGGCCGGAGAAGGCGACGGAATCAGCTTATTTCCAGACAATAAGAGCTGCTGCCACATTAAATCCTTGTAGCGCTGACGCAACTTGGGCCAGAGCCTATTCTCGGAAGAGGACAACGAGGATGAGCGGCAACGCCGCTTTCCATGGTGCCGAGACCGCTGACGTTGGCGGGACTGGCTGGACCTGGAAGAGGACCGAGACCTTCGGGGGTTCGGAAGGTGGGTCAAAGAGGGGATGGGGGAAACCCACTCCTCCCTCAGTGCAGGGACCTTAACCGGGGACTCTGGCACAGGAGGCACAGGCAAGTCCTCTGTTTCCACCGGGGGAACTGGTGAAGTAGGGCTGTCGGCTTCTCCAGTCGACAAACCCTCTGACGGGTCGAGAAAAATCTCGACCGCGTCGATGGATGTCTCGGCCGGCTGACCTGATGGAGGCACCGTGAAGCCAGCAGCCGCAGCCTCGACTAAAGTAGAGAGTAGACGGTCCGGTGAAGGGGATCTCTCCCACTCCCACGAACGTAGATGGTGGGACTTACCCTTAGAGTCCTTCTTCTTGGACCGACTAGAATGTCCCGATGGCCCTTCTCCCTTAGTGGAGAGGGACTGGCAAAGCTCCTTAAACGAAGCCATGTAGGAGGAGCCCAAAGAGAGCGAGATAAATGCCGGGAAGGAAGAAGAAGCGGCCTGGGCCGGCTCCTCCTTGAGGGCAATCAATTGCTCCAACTGTTCCATGGAGCCCGCCGCAGCGGACACCACCCAACGGGCCTCCTTAGACTTGACTGGCAGAAACCGTTTTTTGGGTCGTCCGAGAAGAAGCCTGGCAGCGCGGGTCCTCCAAGACCGAAGCCGAAAAGGACTTGCACAATTCGCAACCTGTGAGTCGTGGCCAAGCCCCAGGCAGTAAACGCACATGGAGTGCGGATCGGTCCGGGACATCTTCTGCCCACACAGGCACAGACGGAAGCCAGGAGTCGATTTGTCCATCACAGCCGTGAGGGAAGACGAAGATCAAAGTCTTGTAAATTTTAAAATAAGTTTAGGAAATTCCGAAAAGAGTGTGGATCCAGTCCTAAAACGCAGGCGCTAAAGAGGGAACCTGAGCTTCCAAGTGGTAAGGAAGATCTGGCATCATGGGGCGGAGCCGAGGGTTTTGCCACCTGGGTGGGTGGGAGGAGCCAGCTTGAAGACCTTCCGGCAAGATTTAATGCGGAAAGGAACCTGCCGGACAGTGGGGATTGAACAAAATATCCACGTCCCTAGAAATAATGATTTAAGTTTGGGAAGGCCAAACTTCCCTGTTGTTTTGGTAGGTGCAATTTACTATATGCTATCCTAGGAATTTTACCTCTCCATATAAACCTTTAAATACGTTTATCCCTCTCCTGGAAATTATGGTGGTGGAGACACCGGAAGAGTTTGAAACAGATAAAATAATCTTAGAATAATATTCATGTGAATAATCTCTTATTATGTAATGCCAAAGGTAAGACACCATCTATCTAGGTCAGAGTATACTGCTTGTATTAACGGAGGGTGACTGAGCTGATGAAGTTGGGTGAGGTTATTCGAGATGTGCACTCCAAATGGAAGTCTGGTCCCATTTGAAGTGGTAAGCAGCATGAATATTTGGAGGGGGATTATAAGAAATATGGAGGGCTGCTGTTTTGTTTACATTAAGTTTGTAACAGGACAGACTACCATATTCACTTAGTATGGACCAGAGAGGAGGCAAAGAAGTTGTAGGCAGCGTAAAATATATTACATCACCACCGTAAAATGCCAGTTTATGCTCTTCAGTAAGATGAGTAATACTCGAGAGATCTTTGTTTTGGCGTATGGCTTCTGCCAGGGATTCCACTGATAGGGCAAATAAGGGAGATATAGGGCATCCCGCTGTGTTCCCCTAGAGAGGCTGAACTGAGGGAAGAGGGACCCATTTGCTTGTATCATGGCTTGCGGTTAGTGATAAAAGTTTGCTAATAGTGATGATTTGGGTATGGAGACCAAACCAGTGTAATGTGAAATTTAAAAATTTCCAAAACACCCTATTAAATGCTTTTTCCACATCCATGCTCAGCAGCAGAGCCTGTTGCAGAGTCCTGGACGTGCACTGGAGCAGGGTAAAGGTTCTATAAATATTGTCTACAGTTTGCCTTTTCATGATAATGCTGGTTTGATCTTTATTAATCAGTAAGGGAAGAATTTGTTCAAGACGCTTTGCTAGAATACAAGTGTATAATTTATAGTCCAAATTTAATATTGGAATGGGTCTATATGATTTGGGGAGGGTAGGTGGTTGGTTTGGTTTGAGAATGGCTGATATAGTAAACTGCCAGGATGGGAGTGCGATCATCTCTTTTTTGCACTGCGGAATAGGCCTTTAAAAGTGCTGATATCAAAGCCTCTTTAAAGATTCAAAAAAATTCTGCTGGTTAGCCATCTGGGCCTGGGCATTTACCAGATTTGTAATGGGCAAATGAGTCTTCTAATTCTTTCTCCGAGACTGGGAAAATTAGTCTGGTTGAGATTTTGGGCCTCTGTTATTCTGGGAAGGTGCAGACATTCAAAAAAATGTGTCATAAGACAACTGATCCGGCTCCAGGTCTTGCTTGTAAAGCGTGGCATAGTTAATTTGTTAGAACCTTTAAAATTTGTAATGTAAACAATTTTTGTGATTGTGGATCTTTTAGTTTGATAATAGCTCCAACTTTTTGTTGTTGCAGTCGAGATGCTAATAGTTTCATGGCATTTGGGCCACCATCATAATACTTTTGTTTGACGCACTGTAATGCCATTTCTGTTTTTGCATTTAAAATGTCCTGAATTTTGTTTTGCGTTAGCTTAGTGGGAGAACAGAAGAATCTCCCTGTTGATGCGATAGTTGATACAATTGTAAGTCCTTTGTTGTTTTAAATTTTCCTCTGTAATTTTCTTAGTTTGAGAGGTGTAGGCAATTATTTCTCTCTGGAGGACTGCTTTAAGTGCATCTCACATACTAGTGGTGGCTACATCAGGAGAATAATTCTGCTGTAGAACAGTGGGAATTTTTTCTTTTTAGATCGACAAATTGAGGGTCGTTTAACAGTGCCAAGTTAAATCTTTAATATTTTTTGTTTTAGGTTCTTGATGTAAATCTAAAATTAGCGTTAGAGGGGTGTAGTCTCTGCGTAATATAGGCCCTATCCTGGCATTGCTGAACTGCTGAGATATGCTCCGAAGCAACAACAAAAGAGTCCAATCTGGAGTACATTTTGTGGGCATGGTAATAAAGAAAAAATTACTCACCTTAGTAATGCTGTTTCTTCTAATGGAGTCTTGCTGTATTCTGACATATGCAGTCATCTCCAACCTTTGAACTGCCCCGGAGAACAAAGAGTTAACTTTCCATCAGGGCATGGAAGGCTGAGCTCGAGCTTGGTTGAAGCCTCTTTCTGCTGTTGTTTAAAGTCCAACCGTCAGATCTTTATGAGCTATACTCACTGGGCGTTCTGTGTGGAAACAGTAAACTCACACTAGCCAACTGGCAACTAAATTTGATAAAAAGGGTTTTTTCGATTTCAAAGCAAAGACTCAAGTCAGGAAACCCCAAAAATAAAACATAACACACACCCAAAATAAAGGAGGGTGAGAAAAAAGGGCACCTCTAGGTACCAACACTGCTTCTGCCCACCCACATCCCAAAAACCAGGTTCTGAGAGGGGAGGCGGGGAGGTCAGAATACAGTAAGACTCCATTAGAAGAAACATTACTAAGGTGAGTAATTTTTTTCTTCAAACAACATGAAGTCTTGCTGTATTCTGACATATGCAGATTACCAAGCAGTACCTCCAAGGAGAACGGACAGAACCTACTTCGGAAATAGGCTCTGAAGCACTGCTGTGCCAAACCGAGCATCACTCCTAGCCTGGATACACAGAGAGTAATGCTTGGTGAATGTACGGACTGTTTTCCAGGTGGCTGCTTGACAGATTTTTAAGATAGGAATATTCCTGGCAGCAGCCAGGGAAGCAGCTGTACCTCTAGTAGAGTGAGCCCTCAGGCCTGAGGGTGGGATTCTAGCCAATTTTTTCGTAGCAGAATCGTATACAAGAGACAATCCACCTGGCAACAGATCTCTTAGTGGCAGGTTTGCCCTTACCGACCTCTCCATAAGTGAGGAACAACTGGAGGGACTCAAACCTGTGACCCTTGGTGCGCTCTATGTAGTAGCTAAGGGCCCTTTTTACATCCAGGCTGTGCAACCTCCTCTCTCCAGAGGAGGAATGGTCAGTGAAGAAAACAGGGAGAGACAGACTGATTAAGGTGGAAATCTGAAACCACCTTAGCCAAAAACTTCCTGTTAGTTCTTAGGACCACTTTATCTCTATGGAAAGAGATGAAATAAGGCTCCACTGAGAGGGCTTGCAATTCACTGATGCGCCTGGCAGAAGTAATGGCTACCAAACACAGAGTTTTCCAAGTCAAGTACTTAAGCTCTGCAGAGGACAAAGGCTCAAAGGGGGGTTGCATAAGCATAGCAATGCAAACATTAAAGTCCCAAGCAGGAGCATGGTCCCTGAAGGGAGGATTGGTGTGCAACAATCCCTTGAAGAATTTGCAAAATACAGGATGGGCTGATAGAGAAGAGGGCTTGCCTACTGACAAAAAAGCAGAAACAGCTACTAAATGTACTTTGAGTGTAGCTGGTCTGAGCCCCAAGCCATTGCGATGAACCATACAGTCCAGGACTGTAGGCAAACCAGCAGACTCTGGAGAAATATGCTTACCAGAGCACCAAATAGAGAACATTTTCCATTTGGAGTTGTAAGTCTTTCTGGTGGAAGGCTTTCGAGAAGCCCTAAGAATATCCAGAACACCTTGAGAGAGGTGCATATCAGCAAACTCTAACTCTTCAAGAGCCAGGCCTTGAGATTGAGAGATTTGAGATTCGGATACCAAATCCTTCCCTGAGAGGATGTCAACAGGTTGTAATTCCTGGGAAGAGACAGAGGAAGGTGGGCTGCTAAGGACAGCAACAGTGGGTACCAGGGCTGTCTGGCCCAGCCTGAAGCAATCAGAAGAAAAAATTACTCACCTTAGTAATGTTGTTTCTTCTAATGGAGTCTTGTTATATTATGACTAATGCAGTTTGTCCCACCATTAGAACTGCTCCGGAGGTGAGAGAGTTAACTTCCATGCAGTGCATGGAACTTAGAGCGCGAGCTCGGTTAGAAAAGCTCTGTCAGGGATATTTCAAACCGAAACCGTCAGATCTTTATGAGCAAAACTCACTAAGGCTCTGTGTGGAAGCTGTAACCTATACTAGCCAACTGGCTACTAAAATATTAACACATTTTTCTGGTCCCAACACCAAGACTCAAGTCAGGGGACCAGAAAAAATAAGATAAAATAAAACACGACACCCAAACACCCCAATAAGAAAGGGTGGAAAAACATAAAAGGGGGCATCAATAAGTGCCAACAGTGGACTGCCCACCCCATACCCAAGGTAGAAGTCCTGAGAGGGGCAGGCTGGGGGGGAGGTCATAATATAGCAAGACTCCATTAGAAGAAACAACATTACTAAGGTGAGTAATTTTTTCTTCAAACAACATGAAGTCTTGCTATATTATGACTAATGCAGACTACACAGCAGTACCTCCATGGGGGAGGGACAGAACCCACTTAGGAATAGGTTTGAAGCACTGCTATACAAATGAGCATCCTCCTGGCCTGGATATCCAGGGAGTAATGCTTGGTGAAAGTGTGTACTGTTTTCCAAGTAGCTGCTTGACATATCTCTAAGATAGGGATGTCTCTGGCAGCAGCTAGAGACGCAGCTGTACCCATGTAGAGAGAGACCCTCAGGCCTTAGGGGAACCTTACCCAGTTTTTGATAGCAAATTGGATACAAGAGACAATCCACCTGGCAATGGATCTCTTAGTGGCAGGTCTCCCTTTCCAACCTCACCATAAGTGAGAAATGGTTGGAGGAGTCAAACCTGTGACCCTTAATACGCTCTATATAGTAACTTAGGGCCCTCTTAACATCTAAGCTGTCAGCCTCCTCCTCACCAGAGGAGGAATGGTCAGTGAAGAACACTGGAAGTGAAACAGATTGGTTAGGTGAAATCTGGAAACCACCTTAGGCAAAACTTCCTGTTAGTCCTGAGGACTACCTTATCCTGTGAAGGAAATAAAGTCAGTCTCCACTGATAAAACCTGTAACTCCGCTTGTGCGCCTGGCGAAGTGATGGCTACTAGAAATACAGTTTTCCAAGTCAAATACTTAAAGCTCTGCAGAGACAGAGGTTCAAAGATAGTTGCATCAGCTGAGCAATGCAAACATTAAGATCCCAGGCAGGGCAGGGTCCCTGAATGGAGATTGGTATAAACAATCCCTTAAAAACTTGGAAAATACAGGGTGAGCAGAAAGAGAAGAGGGCTTCCCTGCTGAAATAAAAGCAGAGACAGCTGCCAAATGCACTTTCAGGGTAGCTGGTCTCAGTCCCAAAGAATTAAGATGGACCATATAGTCCAAAACAATGGGCAAATCAGCAGATTCCGGGGAAATATGCTTCCCAGAACACCATATGGAAAACCTTTTCCACTTGGAGTTATAGGTAGCCCTGGTGGAAGGCTTCCTAGAAGCTTTCAAGATTTCGAGAACACCCTGAGAAAGTTGTAGATCAGCAAGCTCTAACTCCTCAGAGCCAGGCCTTGAGGTTGGGGATTGAGATTCGATACCAGACTCTCCCTGGGCACAGGTTAACAGATTGTGGTTCCTGGGGAGACACAGGGAAGATGGACTGCTAAGGACAGAAGGAGTGGGTACCAGGGCTGCCTGGCCCAGTCTGAGCAATCAGGATCATCTTGCAGGGCTGAGACCTGATTTTGACTAGCACCTTGAACAGGAGAGGAAGGCATAGTGAAACTTCCTTCCCAATCGAGAGAAAGGCATCCAGGGGACTGAGCACAACACTGGGGCCTGCAACAAAAAGTGGAAGTTGATGATTGTCTGGGGCTGCAAAAGATCTATCTGAGGGTGCCCCATCTGGCAAAAACTATCCCCAGAACTAGGGATCCAGTGACCATTCGTGATGGCCCGGAAATCCTGCTGAGAGCATCTGCCAGGACATAGTCCTTGCCTGGGAGGTGAACTGCTATGAGGGAAGTGTACAGGGGAATAAGCCCAGGACCACAACTTCATCACCTCGATGCGCGGGCGGCGAAGACCGAGTGCCCTTGTTTGTTGATGTACCACATTGTAGTGGTGTTGTCTGTTCTGACCTGTACCACCTTGTTCTGAACAGATGCAGAAAAAACCTGAAGTGCTAGAGAAACAGCTCTGAGTTCCAACAGATTGAGGTGGAGCAGAGATTCCTGAGGGGACCACAACCCCTGGGTGGAGAGGTTGCCCATGTGAGCTCCCCATCCCAAGAGGGAAGCATCTGTAGTAAGGGTCACGGAGTGAGATAGAGGGATGAAGGGGACCCCTTGTCTCAGATTGCTCTGATCCTGCCACCACTGAAGGGCCTGGATCAGGGTTCAAGTCACTGGGATTAACTTGGATAGGGAATCTCTTCTTTGAGACCAGAAGGCTCTCAAATGGAACTGAATGTCCCTCATCTGAAATCTTGCTCCTTGCACTACAGCTGTGGAAGCAGCCATGTGTCCTAGGAGCTGCAGGAAATGCCTTGCTGGTCGAGAGGCCTGCAGAGTGAAGGACGAGGCCAGGGCCACCAGGGTCCTTACCCTTTCTAAGGGAAGGAAGGCTCTGGCCTGCTTTGTGTCCAGTTCTGCACCTATAAAGGTGAGTACCTGGACAGGTTCCAGAACTGACTTTGGAAGATTGAGAAGAAAGCCCAGAGAGGTAAGCAGCTGCTGGGTAGCTTGCAGGTGTGATTTGACCTGGTCTGGAGACGGACCCACAATGAGCCAGTCGTCCAGGTAGGGAAAAATGGCAATCTTTTGCCTTAAGTGAGCAACTGCTACTGCCAGACATTTTGTGAATACCCTTGGGGCAGAGGTAAGGCCGAAGGGCATTGCTCTGAACTGATAATGGCCTGAGGGCAGTTCGAACCTGAGGTACTTTCGGTGGGAGCTTCTGATAAGAACATGGAAGTAGGCATCCTTGAGGTCCAGGGAAGCTAGCCAGTCCCCTGGCCTTAGAGAGGGTAAAATCATTCCCAGAGTCACCATTTTGAATTTTGGTTTTAAAAGGTGCTTGTTCAGATACCTTAGGTCCAGGATGGGCCGCCACTCTCCTGTCTTTTTTGGGGTAAGGAAGTACCTGGAGTACAGACCTTTGCCCTGGTGTAGGGGAGAAACCCTTTCTACAGCTCTGAGAGCCAAGAGGGTTGAGACTTCTGTTTCAAGGCAAGAGTCTCTACAGGGTTTGCAGGTGGAAAGATCTGATTCTCATCTTTGGAAATTTTTGAAGCTGAGAACCAGACCCTGGCTCACTACTTCCAGGACCCACTTGTCTGATGTTAAAGACTCCCAGTCCTGACGCAGTAAGCCAGCCTGCCCCTACAGGTAATGGAGAACCGCCCTGGGCATCCCATCAGGGTGCCTGTTTGGCAGGGGCTTTAGGCTGAGGGTGAGGGAGGTCTGCTTGTACCCGGCCTGCCTCTCCTCTAGAAGAACCCCTCTGAACATAAGCTGAAGAGGAGGCCTGGTCTGGTAAAAGGCCTGTGAAAAGGCCTGCCTCTACCCTCTGGGGCTGCCTCTGAGGAGTGGCTTGCCGTTCCTTGGCTTGTGCACTCCTATAAGTGGTTCAATATTCATCCATTTCTTCATATAATTCTCGGTCTGCTCCCCAAACAGAGAATTTCCCACCACAGGAAAATCCATAGCCTTAGACTGGGTATCCTGTGACAAAGTAGTACACCTGAGCCAAGCCAATCTGTGAAAAGCCACAGATGTAGCCATGACTCTAGAGGATACATCATAAGAATCCACTGCAGCATGAAACTGCACCTTAGATGCCTCAGTACCATCAGCAGCCACCTGCTCCAGCTCCTTGGCAAGCTGGCCAGGGGCCTGTTTGGCTAAAGCCATGACAGTATCCCATCTAGATTTTTGGTATCTCGCAACATAAGCCATATAGTTTGCTTGTCTGAGTCCCAAAGATGCTGCCATGTATTGTTTTTTAGCCATGGCATCAATCTTCCTGAGTCCTTGTCAGGAGGATGTGAAGCCAGGGAATATTAGCTTTATCACAGGCTGCAGCCTGAATTACCCAACATGGCTGCATTGCTGTGAAAGAAATTCTGTATCAGGACTCGATAAAGTGTACCTCCTGTCCATCTTTTTTATCCACAGGAGGCACAGAATTAGGAGCTTTAAAATTTTTATTGTTTGTTTCCTAAAAGATTTATGTAAAGGAATAGACAATCTCCTGGACTCTGGGATATCCATCATCTCTACAAAGTCAGGCTCCTCTTGCTCGTCCACAGCCTCCTCTGAAGGAAGCTGGAGGGTTTCAGCAACTTTTTTATAAAACAGAAAATGAGAAGGGGACTCAGCAAGCCTAGGGGGAGATTCTCCTAAAGGTCTGTCTTGGGAGATGTCCGGTTCAATGGGCACATCCAGACTTTCAAAGTCACATTCACACTGATCATAATCATCCTCCCCCTCCTCTGGTTCATAAAACTCCTCTATATCATATTCTTGAACCGGTGGAACCGACCGAACCGACCTTTTTCCAGATAGAGGCGGTTCGGACGGAACCGGGGAAAGTGACTGGACAATCTGTATTGCCCTGGCTATCACTGCAGCAGTTGGAGAAGGAATTTTTGACTCCACACCTGCTGACTTTCTAGATCTCTTTGCTGGAACTGGCTCCTCAGAGTCAGCTTTATGTTAGCCCGAGGAAGTCTGGCCTGGTCAGAGGGCACTCCCTCCGGTTCGGTTGGCACCGAACCGGCTGTCCATCTGGGTCAGCGGACTTTTTGGCCTCTCGTTCCCTGAGCCTACCAACTCTCTTATCTAGGGTAGCTGCAGGGAAATTCTGGCAGTCTGCATTGAGGTAGTCAAACCCCAGACAATAAACACATGTGGTGTGTCGGTCAGCCTTGGCAAAGGCTTCCCCACAGACACTACAGTGTTGAAACGCAGTAGGCCTGTTTTCTTTTGGGTTTCTCAGACATAATGCCAGCCTAACCAAAAACTTGCCCTTTTTTTTCGGCAGTGCCAGGCAAGACACCCTTATCGGTTCCCAACCGTGTCACGGGTCGTGGAAAAAACCGTAATGAAATCTGTTTTTTTCAGAACCGATAAGAACCGGGAACCGCACTCTAAAAAGCCTTAAAACGCTTCAGAATGAAGTTTAATTACAATCTGATCGGTTCAAAACCAAACCGATAAACATTTACAAGTTCCACACAGAAAACCTATCTATTACTTACAATACCATAGACAGAGCTTGAACCAATCGGTTTGCGGTTAAAATAATGATAATCGCGGTTGAATTTAACCGAGAAAAAACTGTTTAAACTGAGAAAATGAACCGAGCAGCAGGAGGAATCTCCGGGCGACTGTTCAGTAGTAGATGAAGAATCTGACGGTTTCAGGTTTGAAATATCACAACAGAACTTTTCTAGCAGCTCGCTCTAAGTTCCATGCACTGCATGGAAGTTAACTCTTTCACCTCCGGAGTAGTTCTAATGGTGGGACAAACTGCATTAGTCATAATATAGCAAGACTTCATGTTGTTTGAATCACTTTGCACGGTTGAGACCTGATCTTGACTAGCACCTTGAACAGGAGAGGGAAGTGGGGGAAAGCATACAGGAACTTCCCTTCCCAATTGAGAACCAGAGCATCCAGGGGGACTGAGCCCAAGACTGGGGGTCTGCAGCAAAGAGAGGAAGTTGGTGATTGTCTGGGGCTGCAAAAATATCTATCTGTGGAGTGCCCCATCTGGAGAAAATCACTTTCAAAATTAAGGGATCTAGGGACCATTCGTGGTGGCCCTGAGATATCCTGCTGAGAGCATCTGCTAGGACATTGTCCTTCCCTGGGAGGTGAACTGCTGTCAGAGAATAGGCCAGAGACCACAACTTCATAGCTTCTGTGCACAAGGCCGTAGACCGAGTGCCCCCTTGCTTGTTGATGTACCACACTGTGGTGGTATTGTCTGTTCTGATCTGGACTACTTTGTTCTGAACAGACTTGGAAAAAGCTTGCAGTGCCAGAAACACTGCTCTGAGTTCCAAGAGACTGATGTGAAGCAGAGATTCTTGAGGTGACCACAGCCCTTGGGTGGTAAGATCCCTCAAGTGGGCTCTCCAGCCCAAGAGGGAGGCGTCTCTGGTGAGGATTACTGAATGAGACTGAGTGACAAAAGGAACTCCCTGCCTTAAGTTGTCCTGATCATGCCACCATTGCAAAGCCTGGATCAGGGTTCGAGTCACTGGGACTAGTTTGGTAAGAATCCTTTCTCTGGGACCAGAAGGCTCTCAGATGGAACTGAATGTCCCTCAATCTGGAAATCTTGCCCCGGACCACTGCTGTAGAGAGGCTGCCATATGGCCCAGGAGCTGCAAGAAGTGCCTGCTGAGTCGAGACATCTGAAGGGTGAAAGAAGAGGCCAGTTCTATTAGTGTCCTTGCCTGTCCGGGAAGGAAGGCCTTCCTCTTAGTGTATCCAGCTCAGCCCTATAAGGTGAGGAGCTTTGCCAGCCCAGAACTGACTTTGGAAGGTTTAGGAGAAATCCTAAGGAAGATGAACAGTTGCTGAGTTATTTGCAGATGTGACATGACTTGGTCTGAGACTGACCCACTATGAGCCAGTTGTCCAGGTAAGGAAAGATGGAGATCTTTTCTCCTTAGGAAAGCAACCACTACTGCCAGGCACACCTTGAACACCCTTGGGGCTGATGTTTAGACCAAGGACATTGATACAGAATTGATGAGTGGCCTGAAGGTAACTTCCCAGACCTGAGGTACTTTCAGTGGGAGGCACCTGATGGGAGCATTGAGAAATAGGCATCTTTGAGGTCCAGGAGGCTAGCCAGTCCCCTTGCCTTAGAGAGAGCAGAATTATTCTCCCAGAGTCACTATTTTGAATTTTGGCTTTAAAATGGTGCTTGTTTAAATATCTCAGATCCAGGATGGGCTGCCATTCTCCCTGTCTGTTTGAGGTTAGGAAGTACCTGGAGTACAATCCTTTGCCCCTGTGCAGGGGTAGGAACCCTTTCTATGGCTCTGAGGCCAAGAGGAAAGAAACCTCTGCCTCTAGGGCAAGGCCCCTGATGGATTTGCAGGTGGAAAGGATCTGGTTCTCATCTTGGGGAAATTTTTTTGAAGCTGAGAACCAGTCCCTGGCTTACTAATTCCAGGACCCACTTGTCTGATGTTAAGACTTCCAGGTCCTGGACAAAATGAAGCCAACCTGCCCCCCTACAGGTGACGGAGAATCGCCCGGCAGACCCATCAGGTGTCTGCTTGGCAGGGCTTGGCTGAGGGGTGGAAGTCAGGCCTGCGCACTGCCGCCTGCCTCCCCTCAAAGAACCCCCTCTGAGCAAAGCAGAAGAGGAGGCCGGGGCGTAATAAGGCATTTGAAAGGGCCTGCCCCTGCCCTGGAATGCTGCCTCTGAGGAGTGGCTTGCCTTTCTTTGGCCTAGAGCACTCCTGTGAGGTGGTCCTGTATTAGATCCATCTTCTTTCATGTAGTTCTCTGTCTGCTCCCCAAACAGAGAATTACCAATGACAGGAAAATTCATGG
Source organism: Neoceratodus forsteri (assembly GCA_016271365.2). Classification (NCBI taxonomy): domain Eukaryota; kingdom Metazoa; phylum Chordata; order Ceratodontiformes; family Ceratodontidae; genus Neoceratodus; species Neoceratodus forsteri. The sequence continues at coordinate 1,047,669,696 of CM028131.1, forward strand.
CCTTAGCCTGGGTATCCTGTGATAGGCTAGTACATCTGAGCCAAGCCATCCTCCGAAGGGCCACAGATGTAGCCATGACTCTAGATGAAACACCATTGGAGTCCACAGCAGCATGAAACTGCACCTTGGGTGCCTCAATCCCATCCACAGCCACCTGCTCCAGCTCCTTGAAAAGCTGGTCAGGGGCCTGTTTAGCTAGAGCCATCACAGTGTCCCACCTGGACTTCTGGTACCTAGCTGTGTAGGCTACATAATTAGCCTGCCTGAGTCCCAAAGATGCTGCCATGTACTGTTTCTTTGCCATGGCATCAATCCTCTTGGAGTCCTTATCTGGGAGGTGTGAAGCCAAGGGAATATTTGCCTTACACAGGCAGCCTGCACTACTAGCATTAGCTGCATTGCTGGAGAGAAACATAGAATTTGTGACGAGATAGGACACGCTTGGCCCACCAGTCTGCCCATTTCCCTACTGGATGGCTGCAGATCTAGTTAACCAGGCAAACCTGCTTCTTCTTCTTTACACCCTAGAGATTGCCTTATGACTGTCCCATGCATTAGCGGATTCCACCATGAGTTTTTGACTCCACAACCTCCTCGGGCTTGGTTCCATGCATCCACAGCCCTCTCTGTGAAAAATACTTCATCAAATTACCTCTGAGCAGCCCCATCTTCAAATTGTGCCTCTCGTTCTTGCACCTCTTTTATGAAAGATGCTACCCTCTTGGACTTTTGTTGATTCCCTTGAGGTACTTGAAAGTTTCTATCATGTCCCCCTCTCCCTCCTTCCTCGTGGCTATACATATTAAGCTCCTTGTCTCTTCTTCATATGTCTTTGGCTGCAGACCTTGCACCATTTTAGTTAAGCCCTCCTCTGGACAGCTTCCCATCCTGTCTATGTCTTTTATGAGATTGGGTCTCCAGGAACTGCACACAGTACTCAGATGGGGCTCACCAGCTGTCTGTACAGAGGGATAATAACTTCCTGTTTTCTACTGGTGATGCCTCTCCCTATGCATCCCAGTAACCCCCCAGCCCTCCTTGCTGCCCTCTCACATTGCTTGCCCACCTTTAGGTCATCTGATATGACTACCCCCAGGTCCGTGTCTGAGCCTGAAAGAGTATACCTCTTGTCCATTCTTCTTTCCACAGGAGGTATGGAATTAGGAGTTTTTAGAATTTTAAATGTCTGTTTCCCAAAAGACTTACGGAGGGGAAATACAGGTTACTCACCTGTAACAGGAGTTCTAGGAATGGTTATATTGTTCATCAGCACTTACTGGCAGGTTCTTTGCCTTTAAATCTTGCGAAGGTCTTCAAGTCTGGCTCCTCCCACCCACCCGGTGGTAAAACTCACTCGGGCCATGACGCCAGATCTAGCCCACTGGAAGCCAGGTTGTGCTGCGTCGAGAGGGAGTGGAGTCGTGTGGATGAACAACATATACCATTCCTAAAACTCCTGTTACAGGTGAGTAACCTGTATCTCAGGACAGGATATGTTGTTCATCCACACTTATTGGCAGACTCCTAGCAGTTCTCCGGGAGGAGGGAGGCAAGGTGCACACCCCTACTTAGGGAATAAAGAGCTGGAGAACCGAGGCCCCAAACCAGCATCCCAAGCGTGACTCAAGGCTCGATGTGGTAGTGGGTAATGAAGGTATGTGCCGACTTCGGGTAGCAGCCCTGCAGATATCCTGGATAGGGACATCCCTGGAAGCCAGCTGTAATGATGCAGCAGTATGGCGGGTAGAATGAGTTCATTCCCTCTGGGAGGCTCCATGTCTTCGCCAACCCATAGCAGATCTATGCATGAGGTGACCCACCTGCTTATCGCCCACTTGGCTCCAGGTCTGCCAGGTGTGGCTTCAGCGTAGGTGACAAACAGCTGAGTGAACCTCTCCCGCAACTTCAGCCATCCGATCCTTATAATAGCGGCTCTTCTAGGGTCCAAAGTATGGAGCCTATATTCGACCTCCAGGGGTGATTGGGGTGAGAACACTGGCAGAGTCAACACCTGGTTAGGTGAAACTCTGACACCACCTTCGAAGGAATTTCGGTTGGGGAGCAGGATAACCTTGTCCCTGTGGAAGACCAGATAAGGAGACTCGATAGAAAGCACCTGGAGCCTCCCATCCTTCTGGCTGACGTGATAGCCACCAAGAAGGGTCTTCCACGAAAGGTGGAAATATCGCACCTGTGCACTGGTTTCAATGGCTTGCCCATGAGCTTGGCCTACCAGTAGTAGATCCCACAGGAGGTGGAGGTTCTCGCACTGGAGGAAATGTGATCAAGGCCTTTGGCAGCCCGACCACCTTTCTCCTGCGCCACCCGACTGCTTCCCCGCCCCGCACTGCAAGCAGAGATGGCTGCCAGGTGCACCTTAAGGGTCAGCCGACCGGCTCTGCTGAAAAAGGGACCACAGGTAGTCCAGAATGCTTGCCAAGGAACAGGCGGAAGGGTCCAAGCCCTTCCTGACACCAAATGGAGAATGTCTTCCATTTGAAGGTAACATTTCCTGGTCGATCCTTACAGGGACGCCTCCAACAGCGTTGAGGACCTCGTCGGAAAGACCAGGCCTGGAACTCTAGCAGCTCAGGAACCAGGCCGTCCAGGTGCAGAGACTGAAGGTCCAGATGGAATACCTTCCCCTGATTGACTGAGATCAGGTCAGGCAGGCTGGAGGCACTTGCGGAGCCTGGAACTGAGACTGAGAGATCTGGATACCAGACACTGGCGCGGGCCAGTCTGGGGCTACCAGAATCACTCTACGCCTCGCCCTTCTCGCCTTGAGAAGCACCTTGTGGATCAAGGGAAATGGGGGAAAGGCGTAGAAGAGGCCTGGGGTCCACGGCCTCAAGAAGGCATCCCCCTGCAGCGAGCCCTGCTGGGGGGGGTGGGCATAGAACAGTCTGAGCTTCGCATTCTCCCTGGAGGCAAACAGGTCCGCCTGAGGTGTGCCCCAATGGGAGAAGAGATCTTGTACTACATCCGGCAGGAGAGACCACTCGTGAGACGCAGCCCCTATCCGGCTTAGGGCATCGGCCAGGTGCTGGGAGGCTCCTGCCACGTGAATAGCTAGGAGATCCGCCTCCGAGCTGCGCCGAGGACCATATTGGAGAGCTTCCTTGCATAACAGCTGGAGGCCAGCGTCCCGCCCTGGCAGTTTAGGTAGTACACATGGTTGTGGTATTGTCCGTCTGGACCTGAACCACTTGACCCATGAGAAGCGGGAGTGAAGGCGGTGAGAGCTAGACGGACCGCTCGGAGCTCCAGCAGGTTGATATGGCATCGACTCCCCGAGGGAACCAGAGGCCGTGCGGTGCTGTGCTCCCTCAGATGGGCACCCCAACCCATCAGAGATGCATCGGGTCAATAGAGAGACCGCTCGGGGTCGGACTGGAGCAACGGATGCCCTCCTGCAGATGTGCGGAACGGGTCCACCACTGGAGAGCATCCCATCTCCTGGGTCACTGTCACGGGCTGGTCCAACGGATCGCAGCTGCTAGACCTCACCGCTGGCTAGTCCCCACCGAAGGGGACGCGATGTACCACGGGCCCAACGGGACCACGCCTGGTGCAGGCCACCATGAGGCCCAGGAGGTGCAGAAGTCCCGACAGGGCGACACGCCCAACCTGAAATGACTGGGCAAAGGAGGAAAGAACTCGGCCCTGTCCGGCCGAGTTTCAGCGCCTCTGGCTCGAAGAGAGTTGAGCTCTGCCCCATGGCAAGAATATCACCTGCTTCTCGCACGAAGTTCCAACTTGGCCTCGCTGATGAGGAGGCCAATCTGAGAGCAAACCTGGAGAGCCACAGGATTCTAGGACCGGGCTTCCAGCACCCCCGCCTGAGGGCTGTGAATCAGCCAGTCGCCCAGGTAGGGGAGATACCCGACCCTTTGGCCAAGAGGAATGCTGTCACCACTGCCATGCATTTGGTGAAGACCCTGGGAGCTAGAGAGAGGCCAAAGGCATGGCCTGAATCTCAGAAGGGATCCCTCCGCTCCTAAAGCGGAGGAATCTCTGATGAGACAGACGGATCGGGACGTGAAAGAACGCGTCCTGGAGGTCCAGGGAACAGAACCACACGCACGTTCCAAGGATGGGATTATCTGAGCCAGAGTGACCATCCCTGAAGGTCCGAGACCTTAGGAACCTGTTCAGGAGTAGAATGAAGCCAACCCCCGTCCGTTTAGGGACCAGGAATACCTGGACACAAACCGCGGTCTGGAGGAGGATCGCCCACCTTCCTGATCACCTCCTTCTCGAGGAGCAGCAGTGCTCATTCTCAGCCGGGCGACAACAAAGCAGGACTGGCCCCGGAGACGCCTTAAAGGAGGGGTCTGCTCGAATTCCAGAGGCAGGCCCTTTCCTACCACCTCCAACACCCAACGGTTTGTGGTGATAGCGGACCAGGCGGAAAGGAGGTGGCAGAGCCATCCCCCCCCGGGGGGGACCCAGGGAAGGGTGATGAGGTTGGGGGCGACAACCCTCAACCAGTCACTGGGCAGGCTTGGAGGAGGAACCAGCCGAGGGACCTCCTGGGCCTTTACCTCCTTGCTTCCTGTTGGAGGAAGCCGCCGGCTTGGGTTTGGGACGCAAGCCTGAGCCTGCTGGCCCTGTTGCTGGTGCTGTTGGGTCGGGTCATGCCGCAGAGACGAAAGGACTTATGCTGTTGTTGACGACGCCCTTGTCCCTCTGGGCGGAGGTGACAGAGTCCAGAGTGGCGCTGGACTTTTCGATCAGCTGAGGTGTCCTCCACCCAGGGCCGAAGAGGTCAGTCCCCAAGAAGGGACATCCACCAACTTGTGCTGGGTATCCGCCGGAAGGTGGATATCCTCAGCCACCCCTCTGCGTGCATGGCCACCGCGCCACTACCGACCTGGCACAGGAATCACCCCATGTCCACAGCAGTCTGAAGCTGCTGCTTCGCCACCGCCCTACCCTGATCCCGCACCTGACGGACCGTGGTCTGCAGGTCGGCCGGGAGATGAGGGATCTCCTCATCCAGGGAGCCCATGAGGGCGTGGGAGAAGTGTGCCATCAGCACGGCCAAGCTGGCCTGTCGGAGGCCGAGGGAGGAAGCAGCGTACACCTTGTGCCCGGCATAGTCCAGCTTTTTGGACTCTTTGTCGGGGGGCTTATCCACATCCCAAGCGTTTCCGGAATGCCAGAAGACGCTATTGGTGACTAACCCCTCGGCAGAGGGGTGCTCCGAGAAACCGGGCAAAGAGCCAGTACGGACCACATACTTCCTGGCCATCCTGGCCGAGGGCGCAGGATAGGAAGCAGGCCGCTGCCAAAGCTCCAAGGCTGGGCCGACAATGGCCTCAGCCACAGGGAAGGCCTCTGTGGGTGAATCCCCTCGGTCCAGTATCTCCGTCAGGGGATACTTGGCCCGTTTGGACATGGGCTCGAGCTGCATCCCGGTGGACTCCGAGATGAGCCGAAGCAGACCCATGAAGGACGATGGGCTATCGTCCAATGACTGGCCCCCGGAGGACTCCAGGTTGACCTGCCTGGAGAACAGGGAGGAGTTGTCATCGGACTCCGAAGAGTCTGCGAAGAGCTGCCTCGGGCCTGAGCCACCCTCCACCTGCCAAGGACGGTCGTGAGTGAGGGTGACCGACAACCTGTGGGGCAGGCCGTGACCCAGCCGAGAATCCTTGGTCGGTGCCCCAGACTTCGGTTGTGGAGGCGGAGGTTCCACCACAATCAGTGGAGCAGCTAGTTTCGGCCGAACAACCAGCCCAGAAATGGGCATCTCGACTGCGGTGAGCGGTTGCTTCGGCCGTTTGGGCAACAGCCACTTGATGGCCGGAGGATGAATCGAAGTGATTTACTCCCGGACAACAGTAACTGCTGCCACATAAGCTCGTCGCGCCCGATGCAATTTACGGTGAAGCCTCTCCTCATCCGAGGGCAGTGTGTGAGGAACCGTGTCGCCACTTAGAGACCGGAGACAGCGATGTCGTAAGGGAACGCTTGACCAAGATGAAGTCCGGTGACCGACCCTCGGGGTGACCAAGGGCGGGGGACACCCGCTCTTCCATCGGCTTGGGCACTTTAGCCGGGGACTGCCGCCCCGAAGGCGCAGGCAGATCCTCGGTCTCCACCGGGGGAACCGGCGAAGATGGGTTGTCGGCTACACCAGCTGACAACCCGTCCGACGGGTCGAGGAATATCTCGACTGCATCGAAGGGAGTCTCGGCAGGCTGGCCTGACGGGGACACCATGAAGCCAGCGGCCTGAGCCGCAACTTCGACCGAAGTCGACGGTCGGCTGTCCGGGGAAGGAGACCTCTCCGGCTCCCACAATGCGGCGGTGGGACTTACCTCCGACTCCTCCTTCTTGGGCAGAAAGGAATGTCCTGATGGCTCCTCTCCCTTCGTGGAAAGTGACTGACAAAGCTCCTTGAACGAAGCCGAGTACGAGGAACTCAGAGAGCGGGATAAATGCCGCAGCCGAGGAGGAGGAAGATGCGGCCTGGGCCGCCTCCTCCTCGAGGGCGATCATATGCTCGAGCTGCTCAGCCGAGCCAGCCGCCGGACACCGCCCAATGAGCCTCTTTGGATTTTACCGGCGGGCAACGCTTCTCGGGGCGCTCAAGCTTCAATAAGGGCAGCGCGATCCTCAGGACTGTGGCTGAAAAAGAGCGGCACAACTTGCAGGCCTGCAGGTCGTGGTCTAGGCCTAGGCAGTAGACGCACGTGGAGTGTGGATCCGTCCTGGACATCTTCTGCCCGCAAGGGCACCTCAGAAAGCCAGGGATCGATTTGTCCATCGCAGCCGCGAGGGATAATGAAGACCGAAGTTGAGAAAACTTAAAAACTAGTTTCGGATGAACTGAAGAGTTAGGATCCAGTCTAAAACGCAGAGCGCTAAGGAGGGAACCTGAGCTTCCAAGCGGTAATGAAGATCTGGCGTCATGGGGCGGAGCCGAGTGTTTTACCACCCGGGTGGGTGGGATGAGCCAGCCTGAAGACCTTCTGGCAAGATTTAAAGCGGCAAGGAACCTGCCAATAAGTGTGGATGAACAACATATCCATGCCCCTAGAATAGACAAATCTCCTGGACTCTGGGATGTCCATCATCTCAACAAAATCAGGCTCCTCCTGATCCTCTGCTTCTTTCATAGGAAGCTGGAGGGTTTCAGCCAGTTTCTTGTAAAACAAAGTGGGAAGGGGACTCAGAAAGCCTAGGAGGAGAAACACCTGAAGGTCTGTCTGGGGAGATGTCTGGGTCAATAGGCACATCCAGACTTTCATAATCACCATCATCATCATTATCTTCATACTCTCCCTCCTCCTCCTCCTCTGGTTCATAAAATTCTTCTAAAGTATAATCCAGAACCGGGGGAACCGACCGAACCGAGCCACTGACAGATGGTGCCGGTTCGGCCGGAACCGAAGTTAGCGACTGAACTATCCTTATCGCTTTGGCTATCTCATCAGCAGTCAGAGAAAGAACTTGTGGATCCGAACCAGATGATTTATCCCTTTTCTTTCTTTTAACCGGAACAGACTCCTCAGAATCGGTTCTCCTTTTGCCCGAAGAAGTTTCACCCTGGTCAGAGGGCACTCCTTCTGGTTCAGTCGGAACCTGAACCAGGCTGGCCATCCCGGTCAGCAGACTTCTCGTCCTCTCTTTCCCTCGGTCTACCTACTCTCTTATCCAGGGTAGCTTTGGGAAAACTTTTACAAATTTGGCAGTCTGAATGGAAGTGGTCAAACCCCAGATAGTAAACACTGGTGGTGTGGGGATCAGCCTTAGCAAAGGCTTCCCCACACACACTAAAGTGCTGAAACCCAGTGGGCCCTTTTTTTTCTTGGGTTTCTCAGACATTGTCAGTCCTAACCAAAACTTACCCTTTTTTCGAAAATCCGCCAGGCAAGACACCCCTATCGGTTCCTGACCATGTTACGGGTCTTGGAAAAAGCGTAATGAAATCTGTTTTTTTTAGAACGATACTGGACCGGTTACCACACTCTAATAAAGACAGAAGTTTTTTTTTTTTTTTTTTTTAACAACCTGATCGGTTCAAACCGAACCGATCCAATGTTTACAAGTTCACACAGAAACTAATATAGAAAACCTATCTAGTACTCACGGTACCACAGACAGAGACTTAAACCGACAGGTTTAGAAGCAGAAATTCAGTTGAAACCGAACAACGACACTTTAACCGACTTTTTATGAACCGAGCGAAGGAGAAATCTCTGGAGCGACTGTACAGTGAGGCAGAGTAAAGAATCTGACGGTTGGAGTTTAAACAGCAGACAGAGGCTTCAACCGAGCTCGAGCTCAGCGTTCCATGCCCTGCATGGAAAGTTAACTCTTTGTTCTCTGGGGCAGTTCAAAGGTTGGAGATCACTGCATATGTCAGAATACAGCAAGACTTCATGTTGTTTGAAATGTGTATCTTGTTTGTTGGGTGTTGAAGTGTTGCCAGACATCCATGTGGCTGGATGAGAGTAGTCATTTTTAAAAATGTTTATGTGCCAAGAAAAATCTGACCTCATGTAGAAGTCATATCTAAACAAGGGACAAGAGCCATGTTGATGTCTCCCTCCAACACTAGTATCCTCCCTTTTGGTGTTTTAAAATTTGATTCAAAAGTTAACATAGAGATGAGGAATCAGACCCGCTGGGTAAAAAAAGATTTACTATCGTATACAGTATGTACTTAGCAGTTGTCCCACCACATTTACAATGCGACCAGCAGGGTTCACGTATGTTGTTTCAGTGATCCAATTCTTGGCCTCCAATATAAAGCAGAGTAGCACTGGTTAGGTGCACAGGGAATCTGATGCTGAGTATCTTTTGCATAGCAGTGAAACTCAGCACTATACTTTCAAATAAACTCTCGCAACAATATCATGGTAAGTAGAGAACCAAGCGAAAAGGACAGACCCCTGGGGCATTCAACCTTCTGTGGGGGGTATAGCAAAAGAATGTTTTAATGAGTTGGGGCTGCTGAGACTAGAGTGGTCCTAAAGACAGCAGAGCCAAACAAAGCTGCAGGACGACTATAAATAGTTGCTGTTAAAGAAAAACACTGGGTGCAAGAGGATGAAGAACATCTCAACCTTTTCTTATACTTTCAACATTCAGAGCGATGCAAAAACTTAAAATGAGAACGTGACCGAAGGAGATTAAGGAGTTGGTTCGAGGGACCACCATGTCCGGATCTGTCAAAGAGTGCTGGTGTACAACCCATGCCAAACGGTCTTTGCTGAGGTGCTGGACTGCATCTTCTAACTTGAGGGCAGTTGTGATCCTGACGCTGGGTAGAATAGTTGACTGTTTTTGACCAGACACTGATCAGACTGGCATGACGTGGAGAAGAGTGCAAAAAGTCCTGTACACATTTACAGTAAGGAGATCGAGACGCAGTTCTTGAACACCATTCTTCGAAGACCTTAACTAACACTGAGGACTAAAAGACCATTCTTGTGACTGAATAGCACATGATGATCTCATCACTGCAGCCAATGCAGAGAAAAAGTTGCAGACAATAGAGATGCCCATGTTGAGATCAAGATGCTGAAGAAGAGGTCCCCGATCTGTTGTTCAACCTCATATTTGGAGCTCAGTGGCTGGGATGTCTGAGCATCTTAAACTCTGGAGCACCACACAGTCATCTGGCACTTGGATTTTGATGCCCTAGAGGCCTAAATTGAGAAGTAGTAGGCTTACTTTTTGTAAACAGATCAAGATGATCCTAGGGAGATTAAGGTACATTTTCTAACACCAAATGGTGAATGTCATGCTGTGGTCCAAACCCAGACAAACACATAGTTCATGCCCATAAGTGATGGACATTTTCAATCTGCAAGCCACACCTGTTAAATCAGGTGCTCGTACATGACACTGATCGTTGAGCTCGAAATGGAGAGGAGGATGAAAGTTGCTGGCAGAGGAATCAACCTGAAAACAAAGCAAGCCAGATGAAAATGTAGAACCCTGCCCCCAAAGTCCTTCAAGAACAGCAGGAGCTGTGAGCAACGCTTCCAAAATTTTTAAAAGGAAAGAAAGATTTGTAAAGGCCAGCTCAGTGGCGTAAAGGGCTAAGGTGCGTATGTGGCATATATCTCCCATGCCAGCAACCAGAGTTTGGGAACAAGCTTGGGCCGCCGGTGGTCAGCCAGCAGAGTGGATCAAGCATCCATCTGGCAGTTGTCCTCTCCCAGATTGGGGAGATGAGCTTCTCCGGCTCTTGGCTGCCTCCGGGTGGTCCAGTGGTAGCTTCTGGCTTAGGTGGGGGCTGCTGCTAGGCCAGTTGGGTGGAGCGGGGCTGCTGGTTTCACAGCGCATGTGTGCCTCCACGCAGAGGTGCTTTTGTGTCTGCCGCAGTCCCAGAGAGATGGGGAGAAAACCAGGGGGGGAAAACTACCGCCCCCCCCCGTCGCGCACCATGTAGATCCCCACTGAATGGATGGCAGAAGAAGTGGCAGAAGAGACTGGGGATGTCTGAGTACGGGCCCAACGAATGATGTAGGTGGCGCTGGAGTGCAGTAAGCTTTATTTAAAGAAAAAAAGATCTGGAGAGCTGGGGGCACAGACCTTTGAGGCACTGAACATACTCAGTTGAACTTTGTAAGTGTGGTTAGTGAACTGTATTCAGGCATTTACACTTGACTTTAAATGCAACAGGAAAAGGTCTGTACCCTCCGAGTTACTGTACTGGTAAAGGATGCAAATCTACCTGTACTTCCATATTTCATTCAGCTTTTCAGCTTCCAGATACAGAACTGAGGAGGAAAAAACCTAGCTAGAGCAAAGTTCTACATTGTCAAGTTAAGTAAAAGACCTAAAGAACTCTTCCAAACTACAGTAATGAAAATTTGATATAAACACACACGTTCACATTTACTGTATGTTAAAAGCATTAAAGGCAGCACTTCCTACAATATTTATACTAGACTTATTTCAGCACAAATACAGAACAGGAAAGCAAATTTTCTAAGTCAAAGTGAAAGCATAAAAGAACAGTTATGCAAGAAAGAATCGTTACGTACTTACTGTAACAGTAGATATTAGAGAGAATCTCTTTCATCAGGCCACACCTATGGAACTAGTGTCGCTAGGACCACATGGAAACTGTTTTGTAAGCAGTCCATTAGGGGCCGCCCACGACTATGTCTTACATCACAACATCCTGTATATAAATGTGGGTGGCCCCTATCCCTCCTCAGTTCGCCACCAGAGACCAAACTCAGTGGACCTCCTTCTAGGGAACCGAGAAAGAGCTGAAGTTTCCAGCTACCAGACAAGGATGGAAAGAGCAGGGAGTCCGTCCTGGGGGGGGGGAGTGAGAAAGAAGTGAAGAAGCTTTGAGTCTAAGGGGAACGGAGAGTGGGGTGGGATGGCATGGCCTGATGAAATTCTCTTGAAGATCTACTGTTACAGTAAGTACTTAACGGTTCTATCTTGTTCGAAGATATCTCTCACCAAGCCACACCTATGGGACAAATCCCAAGCAGTACTGAGACACAGTCTGGGTGGCTGGAGGCTATATGCCTAACAAAGGAGGCCTTGAAGCTCAGTCAGGCCAAGGCCTGCTCTTCTCTGAGAGGCAACGTCCAGACTGTAGTGTTTAGTGAAAGTGTGGACAGTACTTCAAGTTGCAGCAGCACAAATTTCTGCAGCTGATACATTCCTGAAACAGGCAACAGAAATGGCCATGCCTTAGGCTGAAATGCTATGCACAACCGCAGGAAGTTCCTTACCATACTTCCTATAACAAAAAGTAATACAATTGGCCAACCATCTGGAGAGGCACAGTTTACAAATTGGTATGACCTCTTTCCCAGGGGAGAAGGAAACAAGCTGCGAGGACTTCCTGCAGTCCTTTGTACGGTAAACATAATATCCGAGTATTCTATGTACATCTATCGTATGGAGCAATGCTTCCCCTGGATTGGCATGTTCCGGAAAATAAACTTGCAGGTGGATGGTTTGTTTTAAAGTAAACTCAGACACCATCTTTGGCAGAAACTTAGGACTGGTATGCAATGACATCCTGTCTTTGTGGAAAATCAAATCAGGACACTCAGGTATTAGAGCCTGGAACTCTGAAATCCTTCGAGCAGAAGTAATGGCAACTAAAAATAACGCTTTCCAAGAAAGGAAGCATAAGCCACAAGTCGCGGCTGGCTCAAAAGGAGCCAAGGTCAGTTTATCCAAAATAAAATTCAGATCCTAAGCCGGGACTGGATTTGGGAGACTGTGTGTAAAATGCCTCTCAAGAATGTGCTAATTACCTCCAGCTGAGCAGCTGTACAGCCATCCACAAGCACATGGAAAGCTGATATAGTAACCAAGTGCACTCTGATAGAGGACTGCAGACCTGAATCTGATAAAAGATAGCATGTACTCTAGAACCTGATTTACTGGGCAGGTAAACAGATCCACGTTATGTGAAGCAGCCCATAAAGCAAACTGCTTACATTTCACAGAGTGTGTCTCGTAGATGGTCTTCTAGCAGCCACGAGAACATACGGCACTTTCTGTGATACCCCAGAGTGAGCTATGGCTATGCCATCAGGAGCCATGCATGCAGATGTCGGGACTTCAAGTCCGGGTGGACTAGAGTTCTCTGTTCCTGTGACAGCGGCAGAGGTACTGGGGTTTCTACTGCCAGCTGTTGCAGAAGGGGATACCATATCTGTAGAGGCCATAAGTGTGCAATGAGTATTAGAGTTGCCCCTTCCATCTTCAGCTTCAGTAATGTACCCTGAATCCTTTCCAAAAGTGGGAAACACGTCTCGCCAAAACACTTCCGGCCCTAAAGAGAGCAAAAATGCGGCATTTTTACATTGTGTAGGGATGCAAAAAAGGTCTAATTCTGGATGACCCCATCTTTCGAATAGGTCAACTACTGAAGTCAGCAGTTTCCACTCAAGCATCCTAGACTGTGACCTGCTTAGTTTGTCTGCCGAGACGTGCTGGGTGCCTGGACCATTTACTGCTGATATAGTTCTAGAGCCCAACACCAAACTCTCACTGCTTCCCTGCAAAGTGGGTGGGCATTAGTCCCTCCTTTTTGTTGATGAAATGCATCACACTGATGTTGTCCATCTGTATTAACAGTGGACCCGATAAGTGGTTCTGGAAGGCCTGGATTCTATACAAGACTGCTCTCATTTCCAGAACATTTATGTGCAAAGCGCACCACACCTGGTTCCACATGCCCTGTGTCTGCAGAGGTCCCAGGTGGGTTCCCCATCCTGATCCCAACGCATCTGTAGTGAGGATCTGATGTGAGGCAGGAATCAAGAATTGAGAAGGCTGTTGCATTCCATCCACCACTTCAGCGCTCTGCGCAAGGGAGAAGTTACTAAAAATGAAAATTACGTACCTACCGTAATTCTTGATCTTCTTGGACGAGTCTCCACCACTCATTCACACTAGTGGGATCTGCTCCGGAGGCACTAGCACCCATCGAGGAGCAAACTTTGCTGGAGGTCGCTAGAGATGATAGCACGAGGATGGCGACGCGCTGAAGTGGCTCCGCCGTAATGACTATCTCGGCGACAATCTCCAACCGCCTCAGTACCTTTTTACCAAGGAGGTGCAGCGAACTAACATAGAGAGTAACCTAACCTTAAAAACGGACATAAGATAGTCCGGACGACCCGTAAGAAGGGTCAGCAAAAGAAGTCTTCACGGCCTAAAGATTTGAGGGAGTGAAGACCAACACAGCGTGAGCTCGGGGATGGAGGGAGGTAGAATGAGTGGTAGGAGACTGTCCAAGAAGATCAAGAATTACGGTAGGTAGCACTTTCATATCTTCCTGACATAGTCTCCACCACTCATTCACACTAGTGGGAGAGTACCAAGCTGATAATCCCCCAAAGGGTGCAGGGGAGCCAGAGCTCACACGCTCTAGGACAGAAGTCCATTAGGATAGTTCTGTCAAGGGCGGAATGACGCCTGGCATGAACATCCAGTGCATAATGTTAACTGAACGATGCACTGAGTCCAGGTGGCATTGCAGATATCTGCAATTGAACATTGCACTCGCTAGGATGCCGCGATCGCCTCTAGTAGAGTGAGCGACACTCTACCTCCAATTTAACCTGTGCCATGGAATAGCAATGTCAAGACATGCCACTAACCATGATGAGATGCATCTGATAGCGACAGGCTGACCCAGCCGGGTCTCACTGAAGGAAACAAACAATTGCTGAGTCTTCTATAATTCTTGGTTCTATCTAAGTAGAACACATGAGCTCTCTTAACATCCAAGGAATGAAGAGAGGGTTCTCCCTTCATTTTGGAAGTTGGCTAAGTAAGAGGGAAGCACCAGAGATTGGTTTAGATGGAATTCTGACACAACCTTGGGAAGAAATTTGGATGAGTCACGAAGAACTACTTTGTCCTTATGGAACACAGTATACGGAGGGTCCGTAACCAGGGCATGTATCTCAGAGACCCCTGGGCTGAGGTGTAATGGCCGCTAGGAAGCTGTCTTCCAGGTAAGAAATTTTAGCTCACAGGTAGCTAGGGTTCAAAGGCTTCCGAAAGGGAGTATGTCTAGCACAAGGTTAATGTCCCAGGCTGCGACCGAACGTGCTAACAGGGGTCTGGTATGCAGAATTCCTTAAGAAATCTCTTCACCATAAGTAACTGAGCCAGAGACAAGGAAGAAACCGGCTCATGGAACGAAATGGCACTAAGGTGAACTTTAACCGTGGAGTACTGAGATCCGAGTTTGATAGGTCCAAAAGGTACTCCAGAACCTTGTCTGGAGGACAGGAAAAGGGATTCCAAGAGGACTTTGCACACCAGAGAGAAAAGGCTCCACTTAGAAGCATAAGTTTTTTCGGGTAGCTGGCTTCCGAGTTAGCCAGAAGGACGCCTGAGACTCTGAGAGACGTTAAACCGTTCACTTCTACCTCTTCAGGAGCCAAGCATGAAGGTGAAGTGACCTCAGGTTGGGGTGGACCAACCAACCCTGAGTCAAAAAGATTGATTTGCAAGGGAAGTGGTCTCGGAGAGGCTACCGACATACTGTTGAGTAGAGGAACCATAGTTGCCGAGGCCCAGGAGGGAGCAATGAGAATCATCTTGGTCCCCTGAGACTCGAACTGAGGAGAACTCTCTGAATTAAAGGAAACGGTGGAAAGGCGAAGAAAGCTGCTTTGTCCACTGCAGCCTGAACGCATCCCTGACAGAAAATGCCAGGCCCTGGATTTCTGGAGCAGAAGAGAGGCAGTTTTGTTGAGTGGGGATGCAAAGGTCCAGGTCTGGAGTCCCCACTCCTAACAGTGACCGAGCACGGCTGGGTCGAGAGACCACTGCGAGGGTCTGCCTCGTCTCTGCTGAGGTGATCTGCTAAGTCGCTTTGTACACCCGCAGATATACCGCTTGAATTAGAGACTTGTGCCCAAGCACCACTCCCACACTCTCATTGCTTCCCCGCAAAGGGATAAGAGTGAGCACCGCCTTGCTTGTTGATGTAATACATCACAGCTTTGTTGTCCGTTTGAAGGAGAATGTTCTTGTGACAAAGAACATCCTTCAACGCCGGATCGCGATAGAGGACCGCCTCATCCTCTGCAGGACATTTATGTGAGCCGAGTTTCGAAGGAGTCCATACACCTTGGAGTGTGGAGAGAGAGACAGTGAGCTCCCATCCCATTAGCTGGCGCGCCTGTGGATGGTGGAGATCTGATGATCCAGAGGAGCAAAGGGGAATCCTTCCAGGAGATTGTTCTTGAGACCACCAGGTGAGAGACCTTCGTAGGGGTCTGCACCTTGATGGGATAAGATTGGGGTGAGAGGTCGGTGACCACTGAGCGGACAGCATCCATTGGGTGGTCCTCAGTGTAACCGAGCTAGGGGTACAGTGAACACTGAGGACGCCATGAGACCTCAACATACGCTAGACGAGAGAGCTGTGACCCATCGGTTCTCCCCGATGTAACGGGCCATCTGAAGGATGTCGGTCTTCTGTCCTCTGGAAGGAAAGCCTCAGCTGAAGAGGTGTCCAGAAGAGTCCCTATGAAAAGGATCCTGGGAGGGCTGCAGTTGTGACTTCTTCAGATTTAGCAGAACTCCCATTGACGTAGAAGGCGCAGAGGCCGTTTGAACGGCTTCCAGAGGCCCTTGGCTGGAAGGACTCGCTAGGAGCCAATTGTCTAGGTAGGGAAACACTCTGAGTCCGAGCTTCCTGAGATGCGCTGCGAGAACTGCACAACACTTTGTAAAAACTCAGGCGCCGGAGGATAGCCCAAAAGGCAGGACTCTGAACTGATAATGCTGACCCAGAGCTACAAACCTCAGGAATTTGCGATGGGTCGGGTGGATGGGGATATGCTGGTAAGTGTCCTGCATATCCAGGGAGGCCAGCCAGTCATGCTGATGCAGCAACGGTAACAGGGTACCTAGGAAATCATTTTGAATTTCTCCTGGGGAGGAATTGTTTAACTTCTGAGGTCTAGAATGGAAGCATCCCCAGATTTCTTTTGGAACCAGAAAGTAATGGGAGTAGAACCCTGTGTTTCGCTGATCGGGGCACCAGTTCTATTGCCCTGTTGTTTAGAAGGCCCTGGATCTCGTGGTGAGGAGGTCTGACTGAGAGGTCGACAACCTGGGTTGGTTGGGAGGAGGTCGGGGTTTTCCAAGATTGAGAGAATAAGCCTCGCCGAATTATCCAAGGACCCATTTGTCTGAGGTTGCTGACTTCCACTGATTGTAGAAGTACATCAGACGCACTCCTCCCACGAGGAGAAAGTTCCATCTCGGGCAGTGTGGATGGAACTGGCGCTGCACTATAGTAGCGCTTGGGGCTTTAGGCCCTGTGCTTTCTGCTGCGCCTTTTTGAGGTTGCAGGTTGGTTTTATGGAAGCTTCCTCTGCCCTCTGCCTCGAAGCGACTGGCGTATCTATGAAACTGACGCTATTCTACATGCCCCGAGAGGGGGTAGCGGGGTCTAGCTAACTTAATGGCCGACCCTAGTCTTCTGAGTGGCCTCTAGGGCTTCTCTACCTGAGGCCCAAAGATGGGAGCCATCAAGGAGTAACGCCATTACCTGCTGCTGAGCATCATTCAGTAAAAGCAGAAGCACGAGCCAGGAATGGCGTCTAGTACATACTACCTCCGTGCTGCTGAATGAGAAGCAAGTTTAAAGCGCCCATGGCGGCTTTGACCTGTTGGTTATTGGACTCAATACCTCTGATAACGGTTAGAAGGAGCTCTGACTTGGAGTCGAATCTGAAGAGCTTCAACCATTCGCTTCATAGAGTGCCACAGGATATACTCATACTGAGAAAAATAGCCTTGATAGCTGGCAACACGATACTTAAAGTGGAGGCAGCAAAGACTCTCTTACCCTAATGTATCAATTTTACGAGACTCTTTGTTAATAGGTCGATTTATAGTAGCTTGGAGGAAGAACCACCTTACTCCTCTGCCAGACCACAATAGATCCGCAAAGGCTTGGGATGCCAAAATGGGGTGATCCTTGGGAGCTGAAATATTTTTATCAATGGATTTAGCCACTGAAGGAATAAGAGCAGGATTATTCCATACCATTTGAGACAGCTGCTCAAGGAGGGTTGAATCGGAGGAGTCAAACTGTAGGGATCTCCAGGCATGAAGATACTGGAGTCTTAATATTTTCCCAGGATCGATGTCCATAGTCTGGAGAGAAAGAGTGGATCTCAGGTTCCCAACAGAGACTTAAAGGATAGGTCCTCGACCACAGGCTCTGTAGCGGTGAAGGATCCTGTTTCCTCCACTTCATCACCCAACCCAAGGTCTGGGTCAGGCTCAACATCATCTCCTGATAGTCCAGGAAGGACTGCTTGACAGGAAAGGAGTGAAAATAGGAGAAGAAGAAAGAGCAGATAGAAAGGGAGAGTCCCCAGGGCCTGGCGCCGAGGAGGCGAAGGAGTCGGGCCTAGGGAAGAAGCAGCATAGGCTTTCCGCCCGGAGTAGTCCAATTTTTGGGACTCCTTTATCGGTGGTTTGTCCACATCCCAAGCTGCTCTGGAGCGCCGGAAAATGCTGTCGGTCACTAGCCCTCCACAGAGGGGTGCCTGGAGAAACCGGAGAGTGAACTCGGGAACAGCATACTTCCGAGCCATCCTGGCCAAAGGTGCTGGACAAGAAGCTGGTCGACGTATAGCTCCAGGGCCGGGCCAACAATGGCTTCGCCACTATAGAGGAATCCCTGTCCAGTATCTCTGTGAGGGATATTTGGCCCATTTTGAAACGGGTTCGAAGCTTCATCCCAGTGGACTTGAGATGAGTCAAGCATTCCAAGGAATGAGGATGGGCTCGCCCACTTATTGCCCCCAGTGGACCCAAGTCAAGCTGCCTGAGAAAGTACAGTTACGTAAGAACTTACCGTAACAGTAGATCTTCGAGAACATAGTTCTTGCGTGCAGGTTACGCCATTAGGACTGAAGCGTCAGCGCCAGACCCCACGGAAATTTCTAGCTGGGGCAGTTCAGCGGGGATCGCTTCGACGCCGGGTCCGCCTCGGACGCTGTCTTAGTATATAAGGAGGCGCATGTCCCCACAATCCTGTTTCAGGATCGCAAGTACTCAAGATGGCGGCCATGTTAGGGTTAAGGTTCAAAGCTTCTCTAATCGGAGAGCAAAACCTTTGTTTGTTTGTTTAATTACAGGAGAGCTTGATTATTTTACGTTTAAGTCTAAGTTTATTTTACGACGAAAGTTTATCGTTGTTTACTATGTTTTTACTTAATTTTGTTTGGAAACCTAGTGCTTTGTAAAGTTAATATAATACAATAAAAAATTGGTAAACTGGAACTGTAAGAAGCTGTCACTGCTCTCATCAACTTGCCAGAGGGAATTTTGTCATTTTGGTGGTCCAGTGTGGTGTTTTGAGGTCGTGGGATCCAGAGAAACAGTGAACAGAGTGGTGGGTTCCAAACTGGGACGTAGAGTACAGATGAACCAACCTCGAGGATGTTGTCGGTACTTTTGTGGAGAGGAGCAGCTGAGGAAGCCCTGAGAGAGGGTGTATCACAGCGTGCAGCAAGGATCCCTGTGCAATCTAGAGGGACTGGGTTCCTCGGTCCAACGGAGGGACGGATGTTGGGCCACTGGAGGGTGGTGGTATAGATCCAGTTCCTTGGTAGAAATAGGGAGACCACCGAAGGGGTGGTCTAGTCCTAGATCGCCGTGGTGGAAGGGATCAGGTGAGCTTGGACCGAAAGCAAGAGCAATGTTGCTTGTTCGCTACCGCCAAGATTCGTGGAGGAAAAACTACAACGATTGGAAGGAAACTGGGACTTCCTGACCATCTGCTGGTGAAGTACTCTTTAACCTCTATTTTCGGGTAAGTTTTTGCTACATACTCAGCAAGGACAGAATCGGTTCCGAAAGTTATTTTTTAGCCTCGAGAGGGTACGAAAAATCTTAAAGCTCCTACCCTGTAGTGGTGAGAGCACGGGGAGTGTTGTAACAATCCTGAATTCTTATTCTATTTTTCAAAGGAAAATTGTGTTGTGACAACCAACAAGCTGTTACTGGATTTGGAGGACTTTTTTAACATTAAAATCTAGGTTTTATGATAGGGGCTTGTAAGTCCGAAATGCTCCTTCCTGCAGTGTGAGAGCATTGTTGGGGGAGAGGAGAAATAAAATCAAAGCTATTAACTGGAGACCTGAAGGCACATTCTGGACACTACAATATGACGAATCTTTTGACTGATAGGCGTTAATTTATTATATGTTTGAAATAAGGGGTATAGGTTTTGTTAGATATATTTTATATTCAGTTTTTAAGTTAGTTATTTGGTTATTTTGTTTATTAGATTTATAGTTTATATTATTTGACTAACTGTACGTTATTTTATTATAGAGTTTTTGTATTCATTTAAGTGTTAGAGGTGGGTTAATTTTCTAGACTGTTTATTGTTGTGTTAATTATGTGCTGGGACAACATTAGGACAGTCGGGTACTACTCCCCCTCCAGGCTCAGGGACCTTCGTCCCTTCTCCTGTCCCCCCATCGGTGGAGGTCTCAAGTAGTCATGTAGAGCCTTTGGGGATTGTGGGGAGGAGGAGGAGGATGAGGTTGGCTTGGCCAGTCTGGAGGAGGAATGAAAGGAGTGTAGCAGATAGGGATAGTGGACAAGGAGATGCCCTGGGGCAAAATGGGCCTGAGAAAGGGACTTCCCTGTCTCGCTGCCCATACCAAGGGTTCTGACTATAGTCAGCAGGCTAACATGGTCATCCTCGGAGGTTTTATCCTACTGGCGGTGTTGTGCAACGCCAGGTCTATTAAAACAAAACGGTATTATAGCTGATTTTGTTGGGTCATCTGGACCTGGCGTGCATCATCGAGACCTGGCTGGATGAAATTCTGGACTGGTTTTGGCGGTGCAGTTCCAGCCGGGTACTTCAGGATACACCGCCCGAGGTTGGATCAGAAGGGGGGGTGCTGCTATCTGTTTTAGTAAACAGAATCTGGGCCTAGTGGAGGTGCCAGTGGGAGTCACTAGGTCCTCTGAATGTATCTTTAGGCGCAGGTGTGGGGTGCAGGATACTTTGTATACCGGTCCACCAGGTGGTGTCGAATGTTTTCTCTGCGGGAAGTTGCAGACTTCTTGTCGACCTGACGATTGGGGTCCCCAGATGGTTGGTTCTGGGGACTTCTAATGCCTGGGCCTCGATGAACTCTCCCACTTTGGTCATGCTTCTCCAGTTGATTATTTCACTGGGCTTCACACAGGTTTTTCCTCCTCTACCTGTACATGGGTATTCACTGGACTTGGTGTTCTTTCTGGGATGGAGATATACGATTTGGTGGTGGAACCGTCGGATGGTTGGACCGCTACTCACTGGGTTCTAGTTTTGAGGCCATCCCATTAGGTCAGCCCTATGGAAATGGTCCGGTACCACCCATTATGGGTGTTTCCCGGATGACCTGATGGTGGTGCTGGACCCATCAGGCTTACCGGATTGCATGGATCGGAGACTGGTGCATGCCTATAATAAGGTGGTGGCAGTGGCCTGGATTCCACTGCTCCTGTTTGTGTTCGTCCTCCTCACCTTCATCCCAGGTCTCCTTGGTTTGATGAGACTCTGAGGAGTTGAGGAGAGTTGGACTAAGGTTGAGAGGTGCTGGCGGAGGTCTGGTCTGATGATGACAAACTTAGTTTGATGAACTACTATGGTGTTATCAATCTGTAATCTCTCGTGAAAGGGCAGAATTCCGTCCAGAGAGATTGCGGTTGCACAGAATAGACTGCTCGAGATCTTCCGGACCGTGGACAGATTGTGCAATCCAGTCAGTCTTCAGTCCGAAGTTCTTTTCTCAAGAACGTGTGAGAGTTTGCTCTCTTCTTGCAGATAAGTTGCAAAATCAGATCGGATGTCCGCTGACCTCTCCAGTGGAAGTTGTGATGGTTTGCTGGAGATGTCGGACTTCAATTTGCATGGGCTGACTTCAGCCTCTCACAATCACTGACATTGTGATGGTCACCAATCTCGCGTCCTGACTAACTGTATTTGGACCTGGGGCCCACGCTCTTAGTGGATTGTGTGGATAAAATCGGCAGTCCTTGCTGTGATAGTCTGAGGTCCTTGGAGAGGGGATCTTTCCAGATCCTCTTATGAGGCTGTAGTTAAGCTTCTTTTGAGAAGCCCTCCTTGGACCCGGATTGTCTAGCAAATTACAGGTTTGTCTCTAACTACCCTTTGTGGGTAAAGTTATTGAGAAGGTGGTTGCAGCGCAGCTGGATGATCATCTGACCAACAACAATGCTCATGATTCTTCCAGTCCGATTTAGGAAAAGGCATAGTACCGAGACAGCATTGTTCGGTACTAAATGACCTTCCTAATAGCGTAGATCAAAGGACCTGTTCCATCTTGGTCCTTCTTGTTCTCTCTGCAGCGCTTGACACTGTGGACCATAGTGTGCTACTGGAGCGTTATGGTTCTATCTGTGGACTGTCTGATACAGTCCTCAGGTGGTTTCGATCTTACCTCGAGGGTAGGACTCAGAGGGTGGTGTCTGGAATATTTTCTTCGGCATCAGTCTCCCTATCCTGCGAGGTACCGTAGGGTTCCATCTTAGCACCCACGTTGTTTGCAGTGTATATGCTGCCGTTAGGAGTGATTATTAGGCAATATGGTCTGGGTTTTCATTGCTATGCAGATGACACCCAGCTGTATGTGTCTTTTGTGCCCGGCCAGGATGCTGCCATTTCGGTATTTAACAACTGTCTTGCCGAGATCCAAGACTGGATGAATGTGAGTTGGCTGCGGTTGAACCCCGAAAAAACTGAGGTGCTGTGTGGACCAGGTCCTGGAGGCGGGTTTTAGCTGATAGGCTCTTGGGCTTATGGCTTGGGGTGCTCAGCTGACTACCTCAGACCAGGTGCGGAACCTGGGCGTTGTATTTGACGCATCGTCTGACTTTAAATTCAGGTGTCAGAGGTTGTCAAACCTCTTTTACCATCTGAGGAACACCACCCGGTGAAGCACCTGTGTTCCTCCAGAGGAGCCCTTCCAACATTGGTCCACGCCCGCACTCCCCGCCTGAATCACTGCAATGCCCTTTACCTGGGGCTATCGGGGGTTGAACTGTCGCTTCGCAGTTATGCAGAATGCGGCAGCCAGGCTGTTGACTGGATCTTCTAGATCTAATCATAACGCCCAGTTCGCCGGGATCGCACTGACCGCCAGTTTGCTGGCTAATCACCTTCAAGGTCGGTTTGCTGACCTATAAAGCCCTACACGATCAGGGACCTGCTTACCTGAAAGAGCTCCTTTGTCCCCACCGTCCCCCCGCCTTCTCCAATCCACTGACGAGGGATTGCTAGAGATTCCCAGGGTCTGTTTAAAACTTCAGGGCAAGATCGCTTAGTTTTATGGCCCTGACCCTGTGGAATTCTCTACCTCGTCAGGTGCGAAACTGCCCGACTGTCCAAAGCTTTAAAGGAGCTTTGAAAACATATCTGTTTAGCAAAGCTTTTAATGACTTATGATTGTTTTAATTATTTATTGTTTTATGTATTCTGTACAGGTGCCTTGGTTTTAGAAAGGCGCCTTATATAAATAAAGAATGAATGTATGAATCCTCAGTTCTCCCGCTGGAGACTCTCGGCCGCTGGATGACATCAGAAGAGGAGACCGAGGATCTGCCACCAGATGGCCAAGACTAAAATCAGAACGTCCCATCCCGTAAGATGGATGTTTGGCTACGACCTACCTCCACAAGAAGGGGGATGGTGGGCGGTAAGTTCTTACGTAACTGTACTATCTTAATTCGAGATATAGCTCTTGCGGCAGGTTACACCATTAGGACTGATTTCCAAGCAATAGTGGCAATCCTACGCCACAGGGAGGAGGAAAGGTAGAAGTCTCAATACAACTCGAGCCTAGGACAGAAGTCCCTGAAGGACGGCTAGGCCGAACCCTGCTCTTCGCCTTGATGTAATGTCCAGGCTGTAATGCCTGACAAAGGTATGCACAGAGCTCCAAGTGGCTGCAGCGCAAATAGCTGAGGTGGAGACGTTCTTTAACGCCTCAAAGGAAGTGGCCACCCCTCTCGTGGAATGACCCTTGACCGCGCCCGGTAAGGGTTTATTGCGCTTATCATAACAAAAAGTGATGCACTGGATGAGCCACCTCGAGAGAGAGACTGTTTAGAGACAGGAGCTCCTTTCATTCTGAAAGCAAAGGAGACAAAAAGTTGATCCACCTTTCAAAACTGTTTGGTTCTGGTCAGATAATATTGGAGGCACCGATGCACGTTGAGGGTGTGCAGAAGGGCTTCTCCTCTGTTAGTGCACCTTGGGAAATACACTGGTAAATCAGTATCCTGGTTAAGGGTGAGGGATGAAACCACCTTAGGCAGAAACTTTGGGTTTGTCCTCAGGGATACCCTGTCCTGATGGAAAACTAAATAAGGCTCTTTGCACATTAATGCATGCAATTCCGAGATCCTTCTCGCCGAAGTAACTGCAATAAAAAATAACGTTTTCCACGACAGAAAACATAGCTCGCAATCTGCGGCTGGTTCAAAAGGTGGCAGCGTAAGCTGCTCCAGGACAAAAGGTAAGTCCCAAGGAGGAATCGGATCCTTGATGGGTGGCCTAAGGTGGAGGACTCCCCTTAAAAAGGCACTAGTAGTGTCCAACTGGGCCACCGTCCTATGGCCTACGGGGGCGTGGTAAGCAGAGATTGCACAAAGGTGCACCTTAATCAAGGAGTAAGCCAGTCCCGAATGAAAAAGGGAAAGTATGTAGTCCAGAACCAGCTTTTCGGGGTATTCTAATGGCGAGAAACCACGCGCTTGAGCCCACAAACAGAATCTATGTCATTTCATGGCATACGTTGCGTGGGTTGCCGGTATTCTGGCGGCAGAGAGCACATCTGCCACTTCTTGCAAGACCCCGTATCGCATCATGGCTATGTCTCTAGGAGCCAAGCGTGCAGGTTCAAGGAGCGTAAGTCTGGATGAACCAATGAACCTGCCTCCTGAGACAACATATGGGAGCCGATTGGTAAAAGGAACTGGAGGTTCCCGGGCCAGCTGATGCAGAAGAGGGAACCAAATTTGTCTGGGCAAGAAAGGCGCAATCAAAATGAGCGTCGACTGCTCCCTGCGAAGTTTCAAGAGAACTCTCTGGATCGACGGGAAAGGAGGGACGGCATAGAGGAATCTGCCCGCCCAGGAGA
This sequence comes from Neoceratodus forsteri, assembly GCA_016271365.2. Lineage (NCBI taxonomy): Eukaryota > Metazoa > Chordata > Ceratodontiformes > Ceratodontidae > Neoceratodus > Neoceratodus forsteri. Next base: position 1,047,694,364 of record CM028131.1, read on the forward strand.
GGGACAACACGTCTCGCCAGAAAACACCAGGCCCTGGATCTAGTGAGCAAAAATTGGGCAGTTCTGCGTTGAATGGGAACACAAAAAGGTCTAGCTCTGGGAGTGCCCCATCTGTAAAACAGATCCTCTGCCACCTCCTGAAGAAGTTCCCATTCGTGGACTCTGGCCTGAGAGCGACTCAGGCTGTCTGCAACGGTGTTATCCACTCCCAGGACGTGTACTGCCACTAGGTTTGCGCCGTGTTGCAATATCCACTCCCACACTCTCATGGCCTCCCTGTAAAGCGGGTAGGAGTGAGTGCCTCCTTGTTTGTTGAGGTAATACATCACCGCGGTATTGTCTGTTTGTAACAGGAGTGTACCCGGTGGAATCTCCGACTGGAAGGCCTGCAGAGCGTAAAGAACTGCCCTCATTTCCAAAATGTTGATGTGGAGATGAGATTCCTGGGCTGTCCAAAGGCCCTGAGACCGCACACCGTCTAGGTGTGCTCCCCACCCGAGCCCTGAAGCGTCTGTGGAGAGAGTCACTGTTGGAGACGGCGCTGCGGAGGGGACCCCCGCACAGAGGTTCCCCGGATTTAGCCACCATTGCCAATCCCGAATTACTGCATTCGTGATTCGAATTGGATGCTGCAAATGGTCTTGCCTTTGGTCCCATTGCACCCTTAGCATCCACTGGGTTACCCGCATGTGGAGACGTGCCAGCGGGACTGTTGCAATGGCCGCAGCCATGTGTCCGAGCAGGCGAAGGACCGATCTGGCTGGGATGGTCTTCCTCACTGACAAGTCCCTGATGAAGGATCTGATGTGTTCTGCTCTGTCTGAGGGAAGAAAGGCACTCCCTCTGACGGTGTCCAGGACTGCTCCTATAAACTGCAGTTTTGGACGGTACCATGAGTAACTTCTCGTAGTTGAAATTGGATACCCAGTGATTGAAAAAGGGACTGGGTGTCGTGAATGGCCGTCATCAGTGCCTCCCTGGAGGGAGCCATGAGAAGCCAGTCGTCTAGGTACGGGAACACGTAGTGGCCTTGTCTCCTCAGAGATGCCGCTACGACCGCCATGCACTTCTTAAAAATGCGCGGTGCCGATGACAGCCCGAAGGAGATAGCTCGGAACTGATAATGGCGGCTCTGAAACTCGAAGCGCAGGAACCTCCTGTCCGCTTGAGCAATTGGGATGTACAGGTAGGCGTCCCGCATGTCCAAAGACGCCAGAAAGGCGTCTCGCTTCAACATGGGAATTAGGCCCAGGAGGGTCACCATGTGGAAGCGTTTGTAAACGACTGACAGGTTGAGGTCGCTGAGGTCCAGAATTGGACAGAGGTCCCCTGTTTTCTTTGGAACCAGGAAGAAGTGAGAATAATACCCTAGTCTTCTCTGGTTCTGTGGAACGTGCTCTAAGGCTTCTTTCTCCAGAAGCATGAGCACTTCCTGCTGTATAAGCCGGGCGTGCTGACCCGAGTAGCGGGAAAGCAGGGCAGGTCTTGTAGGTGGGCTGTCTACAAATTCTATATAATGGCCTTTTTTGACCAGTTGCAGCACCCACCTGTTGGTGGTGATCGACAGCCACCCTGGCAGGTGACGTGCGATGCGACCCCCGACCTTCATTTCCCGTTGATCCTGAGGAGGGCCGGGGGCCGGGAAGGAGTCATGCTGTGGCAACGTTCGATCCAGCAGGCTGGGACGACTTTGCGATTCGTTGGCCTCTGCCTGGGCTTTTCGGGTAAAAGTGCCCCTCTGCTGTTGGCCGGAACGTGGTTGTTGCCTTTGTATCCGACCTTGAAAACGGCTCTGGTTCCTACGAAAAGAACTGGGCCGAGACCTGTACATGGCCTGAACAGATCTGACTGCCTTCCCTGCGTCCTGAAGTTTGGTGATCACCTTCTCGGAGGCTTCACCAAACAGGACCTCACCGTTGTAAGGGACATCTAAGATGTTCTTCTGGACGTCTGGGGTAAAACCGGAGACACAGAGCCAAGAGTGTCTCCGAAGACGCACGCCTGAGGCTGCAGCTCTGGCCGAAGAGTCCGCAGAGTCGTATGCGGCTCTGAGCACCTAGGTCCCCACATCCGAACCAGTGCGAAGCAGGTTCAAAAGCTCCTCCTTTTGGTCACCATCGGGCATCTTCTCAACCAGGTCCTATCCCTGTTCCCACAGTGCGTTCTGAAATTGAACCATGTGGGTAAGGTAATTCAGTGACCTGATGGCACAAGTCGCAGCCGCGTGCGTGCGCCTACCCAGGACATCCAATTGCTTAGATTCTGGGTCCGGTGGCTGTGTGCTCAAATGCTGAGGTCTCTGAGACCGGTCATGCGAGGCAGTGATGACCAGGGAATCAGCCAGAGGATGGTTCGCCAGATACTGGTCCTCCCTAGGGGCCTTGTATAGGCGGCCAGCCTTCTTCGGCACTGCCGGGGTAGAATGCGGACGTTTCCATGCAGCCTTGGTGACGTCCGCGAAGGTGTCCACCAAGGGTGGCACTACCACAGGCTTTGGGTCTTTTTGCCGAAGGTAGCGGGCAAGGCGCTGTCTCAGGGTCGAGCTCTTCAGCATCCCACCCCATATTCTCCTGGATGTGCCTCATGATCTCCGCGAAAGAGGGATCATCTGGAGGAGACCTGGGTAGGTCGTGTGGGTCCGGAGAGGGAATGCTGATGGGAGGAGATCTGGAGCACCCTGAGGTGTCAGATCTAGAATCCTCCGCAGACGGGGTGTACCGGCGTCGTCTGGGTCTCTTAGGGCTAGGGGACCCTGAAGTGGATCTTGAAGGAGGTCTTCTCCTATCTGAGGATCTGCCCCTGGGAGGTGGTGTTCACTCCTTGGGGGTTGGTGACTGTCCTACAGGCCCCCTGGGCGGAGGAGGGGGCGGAGGTGGTGAAGGAGTGGGTGGAGATGGAGCCAGAGTAGGAGGAGGGTGCGCGGCGACCACATCATTCCTGATGGTGTCCCACCAGAAGGTAAAGAGCTCCTTTACCTCTGCCAAACTCAAGCCCGACGACGGCCCGGGCGCCGGTGGCCTGTCGCCAGGTTCGGGTCCCCGGGGGTCTCCCGCTCCGGGGAAGGTTCCCGTGGGAGTCCAACGTCTCCAGTGTCGCCCGCCTGGTCCTCAGGCTGAGTGGCATCCTCCTCCAATGATTCCTTCCATCTGATGTCAGCCGGCGACAGTGGTGCAGTCCTCCTCTCTGGGGTAGCTGACGTCGGTCCCCTGGCCGACGCCTTCGGAGGCGAACGCCTGGTCGGTGACGGCTGTTTTGCTGTCGCCGGCTCCTGGGAGCGCCGGTGATGCTTGCCCGATGTCGGGTGGGCCGACGTCAGGTCTGGCGTCCGTTTTAGAGACGTCAGGTCCTTAGTCTTATGAGGAACTGGGTCCGACCCAGGCGGAGGCTGGGAAACCGACCTGGCGTCGGAGTCCCGATGGCGGGAGGAAGATTTGTGGTGCTCCCCAGACTTAGACGAGGCCTTAGATGGGGTGGACGAAGCAGAGGGCCTGGAAGTCTTGAGGGGCTGCAGAGAGGAGGAGCTGCTGGAGGATCTGACCTGAACCGGGGGAGGCTGAGATTGAGCACTGGAAGGAGAGCGGTCTGACCGCGAGCCAGAGCTCCGGGAGTCGGAGGCCCTCACCGGGAACCCGGCCTTTCCTTCTCCCGGTGTTTGTGGGTTTTCCCCGACGACTCCCCCCTGGAGGAAGGTTCCTGATCCATGGTCTTCAGTTTCTCTTCTAAGAGAAACGCTTGAAGGGCCTTCTGGCGGCGGATCCTGGTGCGACTATTGAAGCCCTGGCAAAAGGAGCAGGCCTGGGTGTTGTGTTCCGGGCCTAGGCAGCGCACGCAGGCTGAGTGAGGATCCTTAAAGAGAATCTGTTTGCCGCAGGCACACTTGGATTGGTGACCTTCCAGAGAGGTGTTTGGAGAGGACATCAGATGAATCCAAATCTGTGAAGAAAAAGAGAAAGTCATAGTTCTAAGTTCGTTGTACGCTAGAAAGGGACCGAGAGGCCGATGCTTGTGATGTCGACGCCGGGAAAAGAACTGGGGATTGTGGGGGAACCGCCTCCTTATGTACTACGCCTGACGGGGCCGGGAACAACATCGGAGGCGGTCCCCGCTGAAGACTGCTAGCTAGAAAATTTCTGTGGGGTCCTGGCGCCGGACGGCTTCAGTCCTAATGGTGTAACCTGCTGCAAGAGCTGTATCTCGAAGTAAGATCAAGGAGTCGTCGTCAGACTCCGAGGAGTCTGCAAACAGCTGCTGAGAGCCTGAGCCACCCTCCACCTGCCGAGGTCGATCAGGAGTGAGGGTGACCAACAACCGTTGGGGCAAGCCCTGACTCGACCGAGAATCCTTGGTCGGGGCCCCAGTTTTAGGTTGTGGAGGCGGGGGTTCCAACACAATGGGTGGCGCAGCCGGTTTCAGCCGAACAACCAGTGCCAGCTTCGGCTCCTCAACTACTACGAAGGGTTGTTTCGGCCGCTCCGGTGACAGCCACTTAATGGCCGGTGAAGGTGATGGAGTCGGCTTGTTCCTGGACAATAAGAGCTGCTGCCACGTTAGATCCACGTAGCGCCGACGCAATTTGCGCCAGAGCCAATCCTCTGAAGAGGATGATGAGGATGAGCAGTGCCGCCGCTTTCCATGGTGCCAAGACAGAGACCGCCGACACTGGCGGGACCGGCTGGACCTGGAAGAGGTCCGAGACCTTCGGGGATTCCGAGGGTGGGTCTGAGAGGGGGCGGTGGAAACCTGCTCCTCCCTCGGTTCAGGGACCTTAACCGGAGACTCCGGCACAGGAAAGTCCTTGGTTTCCACCGGGGAACCGGTGAAGGAGGACTGTCGGCTTCTCCAGTCAACAGACCATCCGATGGGGTCGAGAAAAATCTTGACCGCGTTGACGAGTGTCTCAGCTGGCTGACCTGACGGGGACATCGTGAAGCCAGCGGCATTAGCCGCAACCTCGACCGAAGTCAAGTGTCGACTCTCCGGGGATGGGGACCTCCCACGAGCTTTGATGGTGGGACTTACCTTTAGAGTCGTCCTTTCTGGACTGAGAGGAATGTCCCGAAGCCCCTTCTCCCTTGGTGGAGAGGGACTGGCAAAGCTCCTTGAAAGAAGCTGTTTAGGAGGAGCCCAAGGAGAGCGGGATAAATGCCCCGACCGTGGATGATGATGATGCGGCCTGGGCCGCCTCCTCCTTGAGGGCGATCATCTGTTCGAGCTATTCAGCCGAGCCAGCAGCCGTGGACACCGCCCAACGGGCCTCCTTCAACTGACCGGAGGATAACATTTCTTGGGTCGTCCCAACAGCAGACAGGCAGCGCGGTCCTCCAAGACTGAAGCCGAAAGGTATTTGCACAACTCACAAGCCTGTGAGTCATGGCCAAGTCCAAGGCAATAAATGGACATGGAGTGCGGATTGGTCCGGGACATCTTCTGCCCATAGGGGCACCGACGAAATCCGGGAGTCGATTTGTCCATTACAGCCATGAGGGAAAGAGAAGACCGAAGTCTTTTGAATATAAGAATAAGTTTCGGATTGACCAAAGCGTGTGGATCCAGGCCTAAAATGCAGAGCGCTAAGGAGGGAACCTGAGCTTCCAAACGGTAAGGAAGATCTGGAGTCATGGGACAGAGCCGAGAGTTTTACCACCCAGGTGGATGGGAGGAGCCAGCTTGAAGACCTTCCGGCAAGATTTAAAGCGCCAAGGAACCTGTCAGTAAGTGTGGATTGAACAATATATCCACGTCCCTAGAAATAACGTTTCTTTGTTCTTCCTGGCAAGCTGAGTAGCACAGACTGCTTCTCACGTGCGTTGGGAAAAGAACTGAGGTGGAGCTGGATCCGCCCCCTTTTGTACGAGGGCTGACGTCTGGGCGGGGCCGACGTCGGGAGCGGTCCCTGCTTGGTACTGCTGGCTGAGAAGTTTTTCCGGAGGGTCCTAGTGCCTGCGACCTAGTCCTGACTGTTATAGCCTGCTGCAAGATCTCCCACTCGAAGAAAGATCAATGGCTGCAGCCATGAGTCCCAGAAGGCATAGAAATTTCCCTGCTAAGACATAACAGCTGTCATGTGCCAACTGTGCTTGGGCAATCGGGCGGTCTGCCCTGTCCAGCAGCAGAAACGCAGAACCCTGAGCCATATCCAGAAATGCCCCATGTGTTGCAGTCACTGGCCAGGTGTATGAATAGACTTTGGTATGCTGTCACCCCAGAGCATCAAGCATCTGTCTGGTTTGAGCCAAGGTCTGCAGCAACTGGTTCCTGGTGTGGGCTTTTTATGGCCAGTTGTCCAGGTGGGGAAAAACAGGCCTTCTGTGTGAAGGGCTGATGCCACTATTGCCAAGCATTTGGTAAAGACTCATGACGCAGAAGATAAGCCAAAGGGCAGCACTCTAAATTGGTAATGCTCCCTCTGAAACTGGAAAAGTACAGTTCCGTAAGAACTTACTGTAACAGTAGATCTTCGAGAGAGGCTCTTGCAGTAGGTAATTACATATAGAGCTGACGCCGGCCGGCGGCAAGAACCCACGGAAAATTTTCTAGCTAGCAGTCCCTGGTGGAGACCGCCCCCACGTCAGGTGACCGGCGTCATACAACGTCGGTATAAAGGGGTAGTCCCGGATGCTCGCCTTCCAGTTCTTTCCCGCCACAGGCCCGGAAGGCCTGGACGAGAGAGAAGCAGATATTTTCCTCAATGGGAAAGGAGCTGAAAAAGCCTAGGGGGATGGAAGGCAGGAAGGTATTACCTACTGCAAGAGCCTCTCTGGAAGATCTACTGTTACGGTAAGTTCTTACGTAACTGTACTATCTTACTTCGAGAGGGCTCTTGCAGTAGATAATTACATATAGGACAGAATCCCAAGCAGTCTGGAACAAATGAAAGGCACCGGGAGGAGGAACTACTCCAAAAAGTAGCAAATAATCTAGTAGGTCTCAAGAAAGGAGGCCTTGCAAGACAGCTAACCCGAAGCCTGCTCTACGGTGAGAGGCAATGTCCAAACTGTAATGTTTAGTAAAGGTATGGACTGAAGTCCAAGTGACGGCTGCACAGATGTCTGCCGCAGACACGTTCTTGAAACAAGCCGCAGAGGCGGTAACTCCACGAGTGGAGTGACCTCTGACTTGACCCAGGTGGGTCTTGTTGTACTTGTCATAACAGAAAGTGATGCAATGGGCCAACCATTTTGATAGGCATTGCTTAGAGACGGCATTGCCTTCTCTTTTGTGAGCGAAAGAGACAAACTGATCAGTCTTCCTGAGATCCTTCGTCCTATCGGTGTAGTATCTCAGAATCCTGTGAACATCCATGGTATGGAGCAGGTATTCTCCTTGATTGGAGTACTGCGTGAAGAAAGCAGGTAATTCAATAGACTGATTTAAGGTAGATTCCGCTACCACCTTCGGAAGAAACTTAGGATTTGTGCGAAGAGCTACTCGTTATTTGTGAAAAATCAGATGAGGGATTTTGCACATCAGGCCTGAGCTCAGAAATTCTGCGAGCAGAAGTAATGGCCACCAGGAAGAGTGTCTTCCATGATAAAAACTTCAAGTTTGCGGAAGCTGCAGGCTCAAAGGGGGGTAAGTTTCTCGAGGACAAAGTTTAAGTCCCAAGGGGGAGCTGGAGTCCGGACAGGGGGTCTGAGATGAAGGACCCCACTGAGGAAAGTTTTGGATATCTCCAGCTGGGCAAATGCCTTATCAGTGAAAGGGACATGGTAGCCTGAAATAGCCACCATATAGACTTTCAAAGAGGAGTGACTGAGACCCAGGTCGAAAAGATGATGCATGTACTCAAGTAGAATGGTCACAGGACAGGAAAAGGGCTCCACGTTCCTGGACGCAGCCCAGATAGAAAATCTTTTCCATTTCATGGCGTAGGTGGACCTAGTGGAGGGTTTTCTAGCCTCCACCAGAATCTCGGCCACCTTAGAAGAAACGCCAAAACGACATTGGGCTAGGTCTATAGGAGCCATGCATGAAGTTAAAGGGACTTGAGTCCCGGATGGACCAGGGTCCCCTGATCCTGGGTCAGCAATCCTGGAGATAAAGGAAGAGGAAGAGGAAGAACCTCTGAGTATTGTTGTAGAAGAGAGAACCAGATTTGCCTGGGCCAGAAAGGAGCGATCAGAATCATTCTCACTCCTTCTAGAGCCAGCTTCTGTAACACAGGAGGGACCAGAGGAATTGGGAGAAAAACATAGATGAATCTGTCCTTCCAGCTTAGAGATAGAGCGTCGCTCCAGAAAGCACCTCGCTCTGGAGCAAGCGAGCAAAAGATTGGAAGCTTTGCGTTTTGGGAGGAGGCGAACAGGTCTATCTGAGGAGTCCCCCAAACCTGGAAGATGCTTTTAGGACTTTTTCGTCCAATTCCACTCGTGTGGAAGAGCCGACGAGCACTTAGTCTGTCTGGTTAGGACATTGTCGACTCCCGGAACATGGATCGGCGTGAGGTGAAGGTTGTGGAGAGTTGCCCAATTCCAGACCCTCATTGCTTCCCTGCACAGCGGGTAGGACCGAGTCCCTCCCTGCTTGTTGATGTACCACACCACGCACATGTTGTCCGCTTGGACAGCTAGTGACCGGAAGGATGTATTGGTGAAGGGCCTGAGCGATAGCACTGCTCAAGCTCGAGCACGTTGAGGTGGAGAACTATTCTCAACTTTGACCAAAGGCCTTTGGGTTCGTGAGGACCCAGATGGGCTCCCAACCCTCGCCTGAAGCGCCCGTGGTCAGAGTCTGATCGAGGAGGATGAAAAAGGGACCCCGGAAGAGGTTCTTCGAACCATCCACCATTGCAAGTCTCTTACCATCGGGCGAGGAGATCAGAACCGGATGATCTAGGGTCGCTCACGCTGATCCCACTGAATCAAGAGTCCACTGAGAAATTCTCATGTGGAGGCGCGCGCTGAACTTGGATGGTCAGCCGCCATAAGCCCCAGTAGACGGAGCACTGACCGCTGGACCCTCCTGTGTCTGGATAGGAGGGAAATCTGTGACTGGAGGGAGGCCCCCTGTCCGGAGGCAGAAAGGCCTTGCACAGTGATGTGTCGAGAATTGCCCCGATGAACTGGAGCCTCTGTGAAGGATCCAGGTGAGACTTGGAATGGTTGATGGTAATACCCAGGCCAGTGAAAACCTGCTGGGTGAGGGAGAGAAAATGCAGGAGTTCCTCCCTGGACGAGGCTGCCAGGAGCCAGTCGTCCAGGTAGGGAAAAACCTGAGCTCCCAAAGAACGCAGGTGGGCCGCTACCACTGCCAGGCATTTGGTAAAGACTCGGGGGGCCGAGGAAAGACCAAACAGGAGCACCCAGACTTGAAAGTGGACCCCCAGGAATGCAAACCTGAGGTACTTTCGGTTCGAAGGGCGAATGGGGATGTGCAGGTACGCATCCTGCATATCTAGTGCACAAAGCCACTGGCCTGGCCAAAGCAGGGGCGAAAGGGTTTGAAGGGAAAGCATCCTGAACCTCTTGTATTCCACATACAGGTTCAGAGAGCTGAGATCGAGAATAGGTATGACATCTCCAGTCTTCTTTGGTACAAGGAAGAAGTGGGTATAGTAATCCGTCCCGTAGAGGTGAGGGGGACGGGTTCTATAGCCTGTTTCGCGAGGAGCGCCGAGATTTCTTCCCTGACCAAAGGAAGATGGTTCCTTGAGTAAGCGGAGTTCAGAGCGGGGTGATGCGGAGGTTTCTGTAGAAACTCTACGGAGTGCCCCTCTGCTATGATCTGAAGCACCCATGAATCCGATGTTATCCTCTCCCAACCCGGAAGGTGGAGGGAGAACCTCCCTCCTACCGGTTTCTCCGGGGCTACCAGAGGCGTTGGGAGAGGGAAGGAGTCAGGTGGTGTGAGGCAGCGCCGCAGCTGGGGCACCCGTTGCTTTTTAGGGTGGTGGGGGCCTGGCAGCTGTGGGGCCCGATGTTTAGTGGCCCGCCTTCCCTGAGGTGTCGCTTGAGGCTGGCTGTGTCTGCGAAAGGGACGGCGCTGTGGGGGATGGGGACGGTACATTGAATCAACAGATTTAAGGGCTGTCCCCTTCTCCTGCAAATCAGTGATGATGTCCTTGACATCACCACCGAAAAGGACAGAACCCCTGAAAGGTGCTTCTTGGATCGCTGACTGCACCTCCGGGACCAGACCTGACACACGGAGCTATGCATGACGCCGAAGACTGACAGCAAAGGCAGAACTCCATCCTGCGGTGTCCACTGCATCGTAGGTCGTCCTCAAAATATGACGACTGGCCGAACGAGCAGAACGGACTGGGTTGGCCAATTCCTGCTTGACTTGGGAGTCAGGCAAAGAGTCGATCTTAGATTCCGCCTGGGTAGGGACGGCTTCTGGTAATTCCCCATGTGCTACGAGTTCAGGGTCTCAATCCCCAGTGTGGAAGAAGTGTAGATCTTCCTTCCATACTGATCCAGAAGGCGAGATTCCTTATCCGGGGGAGACAAGCTCAAGTGTTTCGGGTGTGCTGACCGGCGCTAATCACAACCAAGTCTGCACAGGGGTGAGAGTCTAAAAAGTCTACACCCTCCGGAGCCTGGTATAGCCTGTTCGACTTCCTGGGAAGTGGGGCTAAAGCCGACAGTTGCTTCCAAATCGTGGAAACAAGGTGGGCGTGAGGCTCGATCCAGGGTGGCACTAGGGTGGGAGCCGTAAGGGGTAAGTCCAGATGTTCGGCGAATTTAACCCGTTGAGGATCTGGCTCTAAGGAGTGCCACTGATGGACCTTCCTGAGCAACTCTGTGAAGGAAGGATCCTCCGGAGGAGTCCTCGGCCGGGGCTTGGACGGAGAGTATGGCTCGTCGTCTTTCTCGGAACATCCATCGGAAGCCTCCGAGGAGTCCGAGAGAGAAGAGGAAGAATCTGAAGCAGAGTAAGACTCCCTAACTCGACTAGGGGGAGGAACGGGTTCCTTGGAGGGAATCCCAGAACGCGTGTCCTACCCCTCTCTGGATCCTGAGGGGAAAGCCCAGGAATCCGGAGGAGGAGAGGGAGAGTGCTGTCTGGGGCGTACGGGAGCCGGGAGTGGCACTGTCGCCGGAAGGCGGCTCTCGACTTCCTTGGTGAGCTGAGCCTTGGCCCTGACCCACCAGGAGGCAAGAGTCTCCTGAAGATCCACCGGCAGCCTAGGGAGTGGTGGAGGAGGAGGAGGAGGATAGGTGTACGGAGAAAATCCGTAGGGGGAGTATCCGTAACCCAGCTGCAGGTATACCGGAGCCGGGTACTGCGGTGTCGAAGGAGTCGGCACCGGGTACTGCGGTGCAGGATACAGCGGACCTGGGAAAACCGACGTCAAATATGACAGCGGATGCCCAGGCACTGGAGGAGCTGCCGGAGCAGACGGCCCAACCGGGTACTCCACGGGCGGATCAGTCGGGATAGGCCCGTGGGGTGGAGGGCCCGATGGAAGAGGAATATCCCCCGCCGGCGTCGGAGGGGCCGGTATCGGATCCGGCGTCGGCGGGGCCGGTGTCGGAGGAGCTGGCGCCAGATCCGGCTCTTCAGGAAGAGGATCGGACGGTAGCCCAGGGTCCCGAGCCTTGTCCGGAGACGGAGGGGAAAAATCCCCGGGGTCGGGCAGGGAGGACTGGGGCTCCCCTGACGGCAGCAAAGGCTGCGGGGAGCCTGGTACGACAGACGCGGCAGGGTCTGCCATAGGCTCTGAGGCCTGCTGCACGCCGGAGGAGCCGACGCGGTGGCTTGTGAGCCGAATCCGGTGGACGCCAGAGGAGCCGCGTCCCGACTCCGGGTCCTCGCCGGAGGCGGGCCGAGTATGAGGGAGGCCCGGTCCAAGGGGGACACTGCCGTGCGCTGCCCCGAACGGTCGAGCATCTTAGCGGCCTTCTCCGCGCGACGTCAGAGGAGCCGACTTCCAGCTTAAGGGAGGTGACCGACCAGTAGGCCGTAGGCCCGCGCGTGTACTGGGGCCAGAGTCCTTGCTCCAGAGACACCGAGCGCTGAATCGAACCCGACTGGCGGGCTGACGCCCTCCAAAGCCTTGAGGCTGCTGCCAGACGATCCCTCGAGGGGATGGTATTTTGTCTGCGACTCTGGCCGGAGTCGCAGAGGAGGAGGCCTTCTCCCGGTGCCTTTCCTTGTCCCGCTTCTTATGCCCTTCAGGGGAGGTCGGCACCTGCCGAAGTTTCTTCAACTCCTTCTCCATCGCGGACATCTTTTTGAGGAGATGAGCTTCGAGGGACTGCTGGCGACGTCTGTGGGTGGCCGTTGAATCGAAGGCAGTGCGGACACTTGTCGACCGCGTGGTCGGGGCCTAAGCAGAAAAGGCAGAGGGAGTGACAGTCTTTGTGAGGCAGTTGGGCGCTGCACGAGTCGCACTTATTCTTTGAAGGGGACGACATAAACCGACCTTCACCTGACGAAAGAAGAATAAAATTCTATACTGAAAACTTGTTCGGAAAAACCGAAGTAACAGGACTGAGCGATAAGAACTTAACCGTGAGGCGCTGCACGAGCTGACGGCGGGAAAGAACTGGAAGGCGGGCGTCTGGGACCGCTTTTATACCGACGCCTTACGACGCCGGTCAACTGACGGGGCGTCCCTCTGAGGACTGCTAGCTAGAAATTCTTCCGCGGGGTCCTGCAGTGGCCGGCGCCAGTCCTATATGTAACTACCTACCGCAAGAGCCCTCTCGAGTAAGATGTACAGTTACGTAAGAACTTACCGTAACAGTAGATATTTGAGAGAAGCTCTTGCAGCAGGTACCACAATTAGGACTGACGCATCCTGGCGGCAGCTCCCGTAATTCTGTTCTCCAGCAGTACCTACGTGGAAACATCCCCCGCCGTCAGCTCCACCCCCGACATCACCCTATACAAGGAAGGAGTTCCCCATGTGCTTCAGTTCACGTACGCCCCCCCACGGTCAGGCAGAGAGATGGTAACAGGCAATAGTCAGAAAGGATGATTCAAACATTTTCCTCACAGGGGAGGAAAGGCCAGCCTGGAAAAGGCCTGATCAAATCGGGGAAGGAGGGTGGTAAATACACCTGCTGCAAGAGAGTCTCTCGAAGATCTACTGTTTTGGTAAGTTCTTACGTAATTGTACTATCTTACTTAGAGAGGAAGTTCTAGCAGCAGGTAACACAATTAGGACCGACTCCCAAGCACTATAAACTTATAACAACCCCTGGGAGTGGGAAAGGTATGTAAAGGAACAGCAGGAACAGAGAGGGTCCCTCAGGAAACCAGGCCCTGCAAATCTGAGAAGCCAAAACCTGCTCTGCATCTGGAAATGTCAAGGCTGTAATGCCCAATGAAGGTATGCATAGAACTTCAGGTAGCGGCAACATAAACGTCCGCTGCAGGAACCCACTTCAGAGTGAGTTCTAACTGGTCCCAGGGTAGACCTGTTATGCTTCTGATAACAAAAAGTAATGCAACAGACCAACCAGCATGACAGCATCTGTTTGCTGACCGGGCGACTTAAGGACCTTTGAGCAAAGGATACAAAAAGTTGATCAGATTTCCTGTCCCCTTTGGTCCTGGCCAGATAACACTGGAGAGCCATGTGGACGTTCAAGGGGTGAAGCAGGGCTTCCCCCCTATTAGAATGCTCTGGGTAATGCATCGGAAGCTGAACGGATTGGTTCAGTGTGAGCTCTGAAACCACCTTCGGTAGAAATTTCGGGTTAGTGCGAAGGTCAACCCTATCCTTATGAAAAATTGGTTAGGGTTCTTTACACATGAGGGCTTGAAGTTCTGAAATGCACCTCGCTGAAGTAATGGCTACCGAAAGCAGAGTTTTCCAGGATAGGAACGAAGCTCAGCCTCCATAGCCAGTTCGAAGAGGGGGAGAGAGCGTAAGCTTCTCCAGTACGAAAAAAAGATCCCAAGGGGGCACAGGATCCCAGATGGGAGGTCTGATATGCAGAATACCTCGCAGGAAGGCTTTAGAAACCTCCATCTGAGTCACAGTCTTATCCAGCACTGGCAAGTGATAAGCAGAGATGGCGGCCAAGGTGTACCTTGATGGAGGAATAACTGAGACCCGACTCCTAGAGGGAAAGCAGGTATTCTAAAATGGAGTTAACCCGACAGACCAGTGGGTCCATCCTCTTGGCTGTGGTCCAGATATAGAAACGTTTCCACTTCATGGCGTAAGTAGCCCTGGTGGCAGGCTTACGCACCTCAACCAGAACTTGGGCTACCTGATCGGACACACCAAATATGGCTTTAGCTAGGTCCCGAGAAGCCAGGCAAGCAGGTGAAGACAGCGCAGATTCCGATGGATCAGGGATCCTGGGACAGAAGATGAGAGGAGAGTGGAAGAGGCAGTGGAGGCTCTGCCGCTAAGCACTGAAGCAAAGGAAACCAAATCTGACGAGGCCATAGCGGTGCGATCAGAATGAGGGTGGAAGTTTCTGACTGTGCCTTGAAGAGAACCTTCTGCAAGAGTGGGAAGGAAGGGAGGAAGCGTGTAGAGAAACCTCCCTTTCCAGGAGAGGGACAACGCGTCTTGCCAAAAAGCTCCAGGCTCTGGACCTAGCGAGCAGAAACTGGGCAATTTTGCATTGAACTGTGATGCGAAGAGATCCAGCTCTGGTGTCCCCCACCGACAGAAGATGTGATCTGTGACTTCTTGAAGCAGCTCCCATTAGTGAGCCCGTGACTTTGTTCTGCTGAACACATCGGCTAACACGTTTTGTTCCTCTGGAATGTGTACGGCTGTTAATGTGAGCTGGTGCTCCAGAGCCCAATCCCATACCCGCATGGCTTCCCGGCCGAGGGGATACGAGTGCATGCCACCCTGTTTGTTGATGTAGAACATCACCGAAGTGTTGTCCGTCTGGACCAACAGATGGCCCGGCACTAGGACTGAGACAAGGGCCTGAAGGGCATAAAGGACCGCTCTTCGCTCCAGAACACTGATATGCAGATCTTCCTCTACTGGGGACCAGAAGCCCTGAGTGCAATGTGTCCCCAAGTGGGCGCCCCATCCAGAGGACGACACGTCCATGGTCAGAATCTGGGTCGGTGCCCCTGTATGGAAGGGGATACCCACCAGCAAATTTTGAAACGACATCCACCAGCTTAATTCCCCGCGGACTGACTCTGAAATCTGGATCGAGGCGTCCAAGCAGTCAAGCATCTGATCCCACTGCACTCTTAACGACCACTGGATAGTTCTCATGTGTAGTTGCACCAGAGGGACTGAAACTATGGCGGCTGCCATATGCTCCAACAGCATGAGGAGGAGCCTTGCAGGGACTCTTGAGGCTGAAGAGATCTGGTATGCCAGGACCTGAATTAAACCTGCACTGTCGAAGGGAAGAAACACCTTCCCCGAGAGTGGCATCTAGAAGGGCCCCAATAAACTTGAGGTACTGGGACGGGAGAAGATGAGACTTGTTTCCGTTGACAGTGATCCCCAAGTGCTGAAACAGCGAAATGGAGTCCCTCATGGTTTCCAACAGGTAGGACCAGGAAGGAGCCAGTCGTCCAGATAAGGAAACACGAAGTGGCCCTGTCTCCGCAGCACCGCGGCAACCACTGCCAGGCATCTGGTGAAGACCCTGGGGGCTGAAGAGAGACCGAAGGGAAGGACTCTGAACTGACAGTCCTGGTCTTCGAACCTGAACCTCAGAAATCTTAGATGACCCTTGGCGATACGGATATGCAAGTAGGCATCCTGCATGTCCAGGGACGCCAGCCAGTCTCCTGCCAAGATGAGGGGCAGGAGAGTGGGGAGGGAGACCATCTGGAATCTCCAGTAGGAGACCCATTGGTTCAGACTGCTGAAGTCCAGAATGGGCCCGAGGCCTCCTGACTTCTTCGGGACTAGGAAGAAGTGGGAGAAGAACCCTCTCTCGCGTGGCTGGGGGTACCGGCTCAATGGCGTTTTTGTCCAAAGGATAATATCTCCCTTCTGACCAGCGCCCGGTGTTCCCTGGGATAACAGGAAAGGGGTGGTGGTCTGTCTGGCGGAATGGTGTCGAACTCAATGGAGCGCACGAACTCCAAGCATCTGCATAGAGAGAAAAGTGACCTGTGACCGGCTCCCCCGGCAAGGTGTCTAGGGGAGGAGGGTGGCCTGGATAGTCAGGCAGTGGTAGGGGGAGGGCGGCAGTGGCTGCCTCGGCCTGTCTAGAGGAGGAGGAGGAGGCAGAGGATACTCTGGCTCCGCCCCTGCGACTGAAGCCACCTCTCTGAGTGTGGCTGGAAGCGAGGCTGCTGAGGCTGATGTCTCCCACGGCCACGAAAATGAGGCTTACGAGAACGCCCGTTTTGGGCAGTACATGGACTGCATGGTTCGGATGGCCTTGCCGGAGTCCTGCAGCCTGGTGGTGGTCTTCTCAGTGTCCTCGTCAAAGAGCACGGAGCCCTTAAAGGGAGCATCCAGAATGTTTGTCTGAACATCTGGATTGAACCCAGAGACCTGAAGCCAAGCATGGTGTCGGAGGCAAATGCCAGTGGCAGCTCCCTTGAAGAGGTGTCCACAGAGTCATAGGCTGACCTCAGAATGTGGATACCAACGTCTGAGCCGGTCTGAAGCAGTTTCGCAAGCTCTGCCCGCTGAGGGCAATGGGCATGCTTTGCACAATGTCCAATCCTTGTTCCCAAAGGGCGTTTTGGAATTGGACCATGTGTGTCAGGAAGTTGAGACTCCTGATACTGCAGGTGGCAGTAGAGTACACCTTGTGCCCCATGGAATCCAGCTGCTTCGACTCTCATTCAGGTGGCTGGATGCTCAGGTGTTTGTGCCTCTGTGAACAGTTGTGAGCTGCCAGAATCACCATTGAGTCCCCTGCTGGTGGTTCGGTCAAGAAGGGGTGGTCCTTAGGGGCCAGGTAGAGCCGATGAGCCTTCTTGGGAATGGCAGAGGAGGAGTGAGGGCGTTTCCAGGTCACGAACGTGACATCCTCAACTCGCACAGGGTCCAGGGCCTGTGTCCCAGCCCATGTTGGCCTGGATGTGCCTCATCACCTCCATGAAGCTAGGGTCATCCAGAAGAGATTTTGGGTATTCCTCCGTGTTCCCTAAATCCAGATCGATGTCGGAGTCTGCACGAGAAGTGTCGGAGTCCACATAAGAGTCTGAGGTCGAAGAGGATGGGGACCTATGCTGTTTCCTCTTATGCCTCTTGTCCGGAGAGGGAGAGCGGGAGGAACTGCTGGACCTGGTCCTCCTGCATCTCTTGTCCTTATGTTTCTTAGGTGCTGGCTCCTTCCCTGCCTCTTGGTCAGACGGCTCCGAAGCATCCGGCACTGGAACCGGAGTGGGCATGGGAGGAGGTGCCCCCGCTGGGAGATTGCATTTCACCGTGTCCCACCAGTGGGAGAAGAGCTCCTTAATCTGTGAAATGTTCAATTTAGGGGAACCAGGTGCAGGGGGACGCGCACCAGAGCCTGTATTGTCGGGGTGTACCAGTGTCGGGTCCGAACCCTTGTCGCCGATGTCGATGGGCACCGGCGTAGGCCTAAGGGGTGGCGGAGGAGCAGTCAGCTCCCCCGTCAGCTGGACTGACGACTGGCGATGGGGTCTCAGAATTGAAGTTGGGAGGTGCTGGGTGGCCGATGATGGGAAGACTTTGACTAGCGGCGGGACTGCCTTCGCCGGAGTGGTGGCTGGAGGGTCTGTGGGCGGACATCAGGCCGGCATCCGCTTGTCCTTAGAGCCAGACGGGCGTCCCTCAGAGGCGTGAGCCCTGGGATGGTCTGACTTGTGCTTTGAAGATTTTTCGACTGAGCGTTGGTCAGGCGGGCGCCATTTGGAATCTTTAGATTTCGGCGGCAAGGACGAGGCCCAGCCGCCTGAAGACCTGGAGGCCTTGCTCGACTCCCGGGAGTTGGCCTTGGAAAAGGAGGTCGAGCGACAGGAAGGCTTACCTATGCCCAGCGAGAGAGCCTTCTCGGCATGCGGATGCACCTTTAGAGGTTGGAGGGTGGTCCCTGAAGACTTGGCCGTGGAAGATCCCGCGGACAATTTGAGGGTCGTGAGATGGGAATCATGCCCCAATGAACCGGATTTCGAGCCAGAGGACCTGGGCCTGGAGTGGGACCTCTCTTTCTCCTGATGCTCCCGGTGCTTGTGGGCGGGAGGATATCGGATCTCCCGAGGCAGAGGCACATTCCGTTGCGGCCAATTTCGACTCCGTAAAAAAAGGAGGAAAGAGACTTGTGATGCCTGATAGGCGTTCGGGAGTTGAAGGCCTGACAATGGGGGCAGGCGTCTGTGTCTTGGTCGGGCTCGAGGCAGAAGAGACACGCTGAATGGCTGTCCTTCGGGGGTATCTGTCGCCCACAGGAGCACTTGTTGACATGCTCCTTGGAGGGAGATGACACAGATGCAGTGAAAACTACGAAGACAATGGTGGAAAAAGAAGGAGAGCGATCAGTACTGCAAGCGGTAACCGAAGGTGAACTAACCCTGACCGTGAGGCGGGAAAGAACATGGGCATATGGGGAACTCCTCCCTTATACAGGGTGACGGGGTGGAGCTGATGTCAACGGGGGGTGGGGTGGGGGGTGTTCCCACATCGGTACTGCTGGAGAAAAGAACTGCTAGGAGCTGCCGCCAGGTGGCGTCAGTCCTAATTGTCTTACCTGCTGCAAGAGCTTCGTCTCGAAGTAAGATCCTCAGATATTTCCTGTGAGGTTTCCGGATTCTGATACGGAGGTCTGCATCCTTCATATCCAGGGAGCAAATCTAATCCCCTGTTTGCAACAGGGGAAGGAGACCCTGAAGAGAGACCATTCGAAACTTTGTGTATTCTGTGAAGAAGTTTAGATCTCTTAAGTCCAGAACAAGCTTCAGATCCCCTGTCCACTTTGGGATGTGGAAGTATGTGGAGTAAAAACCTTTGTGCCACTGTTCAGGAGGTACAGGTTCTATGGCCTGTTTTTGAAGAAGGGTATGTACTTCCTATGGCAACAGGGACATGTGACCTGCTTGGGTATGTTACCACTGGCGGATGATCTGGAGAACTGTCTAGAAGCTTCAGAGCATGACCTTTCTCTATAATCTCCAGAACCAATTTGCCTGTAGTCACTGCCCTCCACTGATCCAGTGTAGGGACAGGCGACTTCTTACATCCACCCCTGGAGGTAATGGTGGTTGAAGGTGTATATGAATCCTGCTGAGCCACAGGGTGGGGGTGGGCAAAGTCACCAGATCCATTACCTCTAGATGGGCACCTGGGGTTGTGATGGGGACTGGCAAGGCCCCCTCCCCACCTCTGCCTCTTCCCTGCTGTCTGCAAGCTTGGCAGTGTCCTGTGACAGCAGATGGGCAAAAGTACCTCTTTTGGGTATGGTACAGGGATTTCACGGACTTCTGAGTCTTGCTAGATGACTGAAGATTTTTCAAAGCTTCTTCTACATCATGGCCAAACAGCTTCTGACCTTTGAATGGGGCACTGAGAACTGTTTGATACGCATCAGTGGCAAAACTGCTATTCTGAACCAAGAGTAGCAACTGAAACAGATACCAGAGGCATCGGAAATATCACATGCTGTGTGGATGAAATGTTTCCTCACATCAGCACAAGCATTAAGAGTTTTGATTAATTCCTGCTTAGCAGGACCCTCAGGCAAGGCCTGTGCAGCAACTTTAGCCTTCCTCCACAGAGTGGATATTTTATCATATGGGCTTGATAATTAGCAATATATAGGACAGAGGCTGAGGCATATGTATGCTTGCCTAGGACATCCTACCTCCAGGAGTCTCCATCAGGAGAAAGGAAGCTCAGATGCCTAGGTGCCCTAGACCTGTCATAGGCAGCTGTGATCACCAATGAGTCAGTCTCGGGCTGGTTAGCATAAAAGGGCTTTCCAGAAGGGGCAGAATACATTTTGTCTGCTTTCCTGGACACAGCTGGTCTACTGTTTGGTCTATACCAGGTTGCATAAGTGGCATCCTCCAAGGCAGGAAACAGGGAGGTACCAAAGCAGAAGCAGATTATGGCACCTCTAGAAACTCCAGCAGGTTCTTTCTGGTAGAATCCTGTCCCTCTGAAGTGAAGCCCATGGCAGCTTGCATTTGCTGTATCATGCTGAAAAATGAGGGATCCGCTGGAGGTGATCTTGGTGTATTCACGAGAGAGTCCTCACTACAGGAGGAGACTGTGGAGCTGGTGCCATGTCCACAGTGGCTCTCAGCATTGTTTTCCTCCTCCATTACGAGGCCAGGATTATACCCATACTCATCGCTGTCATCGACGGGAATAAATGACCATGCCAGCAATATCGGTGGCAGCTGAGGAAGTCTATTCTGCAAAATATTAGCTTGTGACGTGGATGGGTAAGGCCCTCTGGAGCAGGTAGGCCTGGCAGTAGATACCATATCATATCTGAAAATGACAGGAGTACTGCCTGTGCATCAGTGCCAGTTTGGGTAGTAGGTGCGACTGCAGCAGTCGATGGAGGCTGGTTCTCCATCGACGATGTACTGGCTGTAACAGGCCTGGCAGTACCTACTCCAAGCCCCGATGTTGGTGTCTGGTTGATGGTCGGGGTGGGGTGAGGGCATGGCGGCACCACCACTGGAGTGGACCTTGTCCACATACAGGCTGTCTGTGGTCCATAGGGGCTACCTGGATCTCGCCAGGGAGGCCGAGGCCTTGTCCCAGTGCTTGCGGCTTCCTGATGAAGATTTTTCCCAGGACTTCGAAGACTGTGATTCAGTTGCCTGGGATGGTGATGCGGATTTACCCTGAAGCTGCTTATCCATTGCGTTGACAGTCTTCTGGAGGAGGAATTTCTCCAAAGCCCCCTTCCTGAGTCACCTGGTAGCAGAACTGAACCCCTAGCAAATCTCACAGGCTTCTACGTTGGGAGACAGGCCTAGGCAGCAGACACGTCATGGGTTTAGTCCTTGTACATCTTTTCTCTGCAGTTGCAGTACTGGAAAAGTTTAAGACAGTTCCTTTAGCGGCTTACAGACTGCCGAAAATCACTATAAATGAGATTACTTTAATATAAGAAAAAATAAAATAGCAGCTTTGAGCAGCGATGTTTCCAATGGCGGGTCTGACCGATAGTGGGAAAAGAAATGAGAGGAAGGGCTTTCCATGTGTAGGTAGACGCTGATGCCTAATGTTTTCATGGGCGGCCCCTGGCTGCTTGCAAAGGTTTCCATGTGGTTCCAGCGTAGCACTGATGCAGGTATAGTTCCCAAGGTGTGGCCTGATGAAAGAGATATCCTCGAAGATCTGTACGTTTCCTTACTGGACACAAACAGGGTTCTCTAATCTCTGCAAGCCTACAGGTATTGCAAACAGAAATCATTCTGAAATACTGAACTACAATGTATATACATAACCACATAAGTAAAGTAGGAAAAATAAGAACTTGGCTTAGCTTTATTACATTTTCCAGATGGTCAAACAAGTTGGGATGCTGTGTGTGTATATCCTAGCTTGCAGTTTCAGATGTTGGATGTTACCCTCCTGAAATTCCTGGTGAAGAAACCTGAAACAATGTCACAAAATGAGCAGAGTGCTTTCTACAAGAGCAGAAAAAGCAGCAACTGTTTCACATGACCACATAGGACTGTGACAATATGTGGCTGCCAAAGACACAATTCAGACTTGGGAGTCAAACATGATTGACCTTGAGTTCCTTCTAATCTTAAATTGTTATTACTATGTTCTTCAAAACACCTACAACTGTTTTTTCTATGGTTGTGAGGAACCTATAGTTGTCAAGTGTCCAGTTCCTACCTATCAAAATGTCCCATCTAAATCCTGTGTTGTGAAAAATGAAAGTTACATACTTGCCATAACTGTTTATCTTCCAGAATCTTTTCACTACTGATTACCACTTGTGGGTCTGGGCTGGAGGCACTAGGATCTGTTGGGAGCAAAACTTTTGCAGGGACTGGCCATGGCTACTAGGCATGGTGCCTGCCCCCCACCCACCCATAAACACTGTCAGCTTCTCTCTAATCTCAGTTCTGTCCGCCAGGAGAAAAACAAGTGCAAGAAAATGAGGGCTAAGAATTTTCCTAGCCCAAAGGGCTTGGATAAAGGACATAGGAAATACAAACAAACAATGAAATTGAACTGCAACCTTATAACAAAGGAAAAAGGGCACACTATGTGGCCTAGAAAGGATAGTTGGGTATGGAATCAAGAGTGTCACACCACTAGCCAGACAAGAGATGGGATAGTGATCTAAAAGGCAGCAGACCTGAAGCATGTGGTTCTGGCAGAAAATCAAGAGAGGATGCCCAGAATTGGGACTTCCTTGCAACTGAGATTTGCACAGTGCACTAAAACAGGAATAAATCACAGACTCCTGGAAAACCAAATTCCAATCTGATGAAGGACTGGCTGGCTAGCTGGTCAAAACATGTCCCTTTTTTTCTATCAGGGAAAAAAAGGAAGTAATCTCAAGTGCATGTGGAGCCGTAGGGCTGAACAGCCAAATGAGTTGAGATGTGTTCATCTCTCCAGGCACCCCTTAAGGTAGTGGGGGAACAGCCCAGTTTGCACAAGAGAAGGGCACACCAACTGAAAAGGTCAATCTGGCAGAGTCAGGCGAAAAAACATTAGAGAAAAAGACTTGCTTCTCCTGTAAAAAAAACAAAAACAAAAAAAAACAGGGATATTCCTCTGTGCAAGAGCTGGTGCACTGGATGCATTCCAGTGCGCAGCACTCTTTCACAGACAGTGCAACTGGAGTTAAGACTGAATAGGGTCCAGAGCCACATAGTGCATCTGGCAACTAACAAGGATATATCCTTGGAAAGGGATATACCCCGGGAAGGGAGACAGAAGACAATAAAAGAAAAATGTGGGAAGACAGCTGCCTTCTCTTTCTTTTTTTTTATTGGTATAAGGGCCCTAATAAGGAACCCTCAACCCAGCAATGGGTCCCCAACCTCACCCCACCCTTTTTTCCCTTAGAACTACTACTCTATAGTAACACAACTGGGGAGACGTCATGGCAATAGCCGGTGCCAACCAGTTCCATCTGGATGAGCTGCCCAGAGGTCCTGGCTCTGCTAGAGTGGGGGATGGTAGGCAAGTGTGGTGTTCAAAGGTGAAGATAGTACATAACTTTTACATCTTCCAAAAATCAGTCTTCACCATTGATTATCATTTATGGGACTGAGTACCAACCTTTCATTCTCATCTGAGGGAGCAGCTGGCTCACCCTGAGGGTAACAGATACCCACAGCCCTTTGTGTGAGGAGGAGGAGGAGAAAACCAGAGGGCAGGGGCTCCTTAGTGGTCTGGCGAGACCCGAGAGTAGTCAGGGCCAGGAGGGGACTCCTGTGGCACAGGAGCAGGAGGGTTCCCCAAAAGTTCTTGTTTGAACCTAGGTGAGAAGCGAGTCCCTTGGAAATTCGAGTTATGCAACTTACGCTGGGCCAAATGTACGGAAAAGGGAAAAGCCATGCTGTCTATCTAATGTAGAATGCTCTTCCTACCAGTCTGGAGGCTTCCTCATTCACCACAAGATGTCCTTAGCTGCTGCCGTGCTACCTCCAGACCCTGGGTAGAAAGGTCAATGGCCTGCCTGACTCACTTGGTGGCAGTGCCGCTAACAGGCTGCGTAGCTGCAACCATAGGCAATGGTTATAGATCATATGTGCCTGATGTGCAGAGATGCACGAGGGCGTGTGCCAAGGTGAAAGCCTTCTTCCCAACAGCATCAATGCGAGCAGAATCTGCATCTGTGGGTCAGTCATGTAAGAGGCTCTGTGGCCCTGACAGGGTCTGCAGTACTTGAGGCCCCTAACTATGGTTAAGCACCTCATCTGTGGACCCTGTGAGTGCACAATACCATGTGAGGAGATCGCCAAATTGGAAAGGGGATGTCTCCACTGTGCGACAGATGACTTCTTTACGGCCCTAGGCAAAGAAGAAACACTACAGTGTCAATGCTGAGAATTCCAAGAAGTCTCAATTGCAGGGGTACTGGATCACGGCTTGTTTGGGCTTCAAGGTCAAGTGCCGATCATCTCCACCACAAATCACTGGTACAGGGCATACACAGCAGCAAAAGGGAGGTGGACATTTGATGGCCACTTCCGGACAGGTCAGTACCGGAGAAAAGGTCCTGGACTGGCCCTTGTCTATCTCCCTATGATAATCACCTAAGGTGCCAACCCACGCCTGTGGTGTTCCTACATTAGAGGCCCCTCAGGGCCATCAATGAGGGCATCCTTTCCAAGTGATTCCCTCTAGAAGGCGTTAGACTCCAGGTCTCAGGGGCCTCATCCTGAGCAGTGGAATTGTGTAGGGGGCCTCGCAAAGTCACCCAAAGGGTGCACTACTACATCCGAGGAGTGACCCAATCATCCAGAGGGGAACCCCCAGGTGAGGAAAGCGGAGCTGTCTAATGACTCTGTGGAAAACTCCATCTCTGGGCTGCCATCTGACCCACAGTCAGTGCTGCCTCTTGGCTCAGGATCAGCGACAGCCTCAGAGACAGGGGCATCCCGTGACCACAGTCGAGACAGCCCTCAACACCAAGCTCGATGACAGCTTCACAACTGTACCTGGAGACATCACCCTCCTCAGTGTCGCAAAAGACACCACAGCTTGGGCCAACCTCTGGATCACCCCCCTCACTGGCACCTCACCTGGATATGGACCCAGGACCAGCACCACGGACGGTGACAACTTCCAAACTTGCAACAGTGCAGTTGGTTCTGTTTAGTTGCATATTTATTCTGTATATTGTTCAAGCTGTATTATTATTATTCGTATGTTCCACTGTTACATGTTCTGGCCACCCATGAAAACAGGTCTTTGGCCCCTGGACTTACCAGATTTTACATAAACAAATTAAAAAACGAACAGCTTTGGCACGCAACCCTCTCCTGACACCACAAACAGTGTCAAGAGGGGGGCCCGGCATCGTCCCCGATACCACATCATCACTGTGAATAGAGACAACAGCATAGTAAGGCTAGAGGATGACGTTGCCGTGTTCACCACTGTAGACCAAGCATATTGTGGCCACACCACCAGGGACATCTGTAGCTCTGGGAATGCAGAGTGTGGTGGGTTTGTAGTCTTTGCTCAGGAAGAGTCGACTGTCCACCACAGTCTCAGACACCTCAGTGTGGTGCGGTCAAGAACTCCACAGTTCCATGGAACCAGAGGTCCTGGGAAACGGCCCAGGGGACAGGCCTACTGTCCTGTTCTTGGATGCACACATGTGAGGCCTGCCTCTGAAGGTGGAGATCGGATGACACCACCTCAACGCATGGTTCTCTAGGGTATGGCGGTCCATGGAGAAGCACGCATCACATGCATCTATGTCATGCTTAGTTCAAGACAGGCTGCACATCTCTGAGGCCTATGTGGAACAGACATCAGTTTTCCCTTGGGGCAATGATGCATAAAGGGTAACTGTCGGACGTTCAACAACTTGGGCCTTTTTTTACCGTATCTTTATGCTCCTACCTTCCTGCAGTGACCCCTCTCTTCGGGGACCCCAATGCGTCCCTGTGTCTGAGTTCTCCCTGAGGTTCTTCAGCCCACATGGGTGCCCTGCTCCTGGACCCGAGCAGACTGGATAACCCCCCGACTGGGGTGGAGGAATTCCCCCTTAACTCCCCCCAGACCTGTAGCTGAGTGTGCACCTTGCGCTTTCCCCTCTGGGTTCCTCCGATCACTGGAACTAGTCTACCGGTGTCACTGCGGGGTATTTCCTGTTTTTTTCCCACCCCCTGCAGACATCAGCGCACTGGAAGGGCCAATAAGAAAAAGGCACAGTGAGACGTGCTTTTGTTCCGCTCTCGCTGACGCCCGCCCTCCCAACATGTCTGGCTGCCTCCTACGCACCTTCCACCCGAGTTCCTCCAGGTGGCGGTATTGCAGCGAGGTCTGCCATGTCCCCGAGAAGGAGAGCAGCTGTTGGGCGCCCGATCCTTCTCTTCCCCAGCCGACCCGCGCCCCCTGTTCGTTAATGAACACGGTCGCCAGCGTAGCGCAAGGTAAGGCGTCCACCAGTGCCTCAACACTCAGCGCCAATGGGATGGTGTGACTTGGGCCTTTTTTTTGTTAAATTTGTTTGTCACATCAGACTTCAGCATCATGGTAAAATAAACACAGGCAACACCGCAAATAAAGAAAACATTATGGTGGTAGTGATGCAGTTAGGAAAAGCAGCGATGAGGCGATCTGAAGTGCTGCATTCCCATGGTGTGCACTTGACAAAACTGATGTTAGTGACTAAGCCAGCAAAGGTAACTGGCTGGTACATGGCACCACGCAGTGGTGGCGGGTGGGCGGTAGAGGTGGCATGCCCAGTAAGTGGCTGGCCCCCTGGCAAATGCTTTGCTCCTGCAGGGTCCTACTGCCTCCGGCTCAGATCCATATGAATCAATAGTGAAGACTGATTCTTGGAAGATCATGGTCACATGACGGTGGGATAGCAAACAATGACCTTTACTTATAATAAAAGCAAACTAATATTTTCTCCCAGCAAAACTAAGATCACATTATAACATGCCACTCCGTTCCGTAAGTTACATTAACACTCCCCAGGTGTTTGAAAAACTGTGTGTGTGTGTGTGTGTGTATATGGGGTGTTATGCCTGGGTTTAAAACCACACGTTGTTTATTTCTTACATGTAAATACTAACATACGTGGTGTTAAGTCCTGCCTGCAAGCTTATTTTTAACACTCTGTATATTCTTAAAAGGCAGTGATTTATGGTCTGTTCACATTAAATACTATTAATAAGGGGTGAGTAGGCATGAAATTTGAAACAAAATCAGGAGACGTACAAGCCATAATCATCTGGCTTTGCGCCATATTTGGAAGAAATTTAAAAGAAGATCAAGACAATGAGAATCTGACTTATGACATTAGTTTCATGTTACACTGTGTGGAAGGAAGGCCTAGAGGAGTATGCATACCAATTTTGAAAGAAACTGGGCATACTCTGTTCCAAAAAATTATGACATTTAAAGCAGCAGAGCAGTTTAGTTGGGAAAATAATACATTACCCCACTTTTTTCACCATAAAATATTACAGACATATCCTAGTTTCATTTGCTGGTCAAATTTTCTGTTCTTACCAGAAGCTGCTATAATGTTTTACATTAAATATTGTCAAGAAAAAAAAAAAAAAATATGTCCCCCTCATTTGGGTTAGCAACAGCACGGTGGACCCAGTAAAGTTCAGGATCAAGAAAATGAACAGGTATAGAGCACATCAAAAATCAGATTTAATAGATACGGGCCGGGATATTTAAAGTTTCACCCTGGCAGGATATTGAAAAGGCTGCCTGGCAAGCGCTCGGCGCGCCTGCGTTAACGACCGTAATCCCGATGCGTGCAGATACAGGGACGTGTCTACGCATATGCAGCACATCCAGATATTCAGCCCGGGATGTGCGGGTATATATGCTGGCGCAACACTGCATTGCACTACATAGGGGGCTCAAAGTTGAGCCCATGAGGAGTGGGAACTCTCGGCCATCCATAGGCGGGCTGCTGTACTGCAGAGCGCAACACAGCAATCGCCAGCCGTGGGTGGCCACCTGCCCACCCAGAACACCGTCCACAAGCAGACACATCGCCCTGGTAGCCCAGTGGTCCCCCACCTGTAGCCACGATCGTGGCAACTGGCACACAAAGCAGTTCCTAGTAGTCTAGTGGGCCACCCTCCCTCCCAGGTCCCAGAATCCTCGATAAATGCCATAAACGACCCCCCGGTAGTCTAGTGGTTCCCCCTCCCGATTCCCCGAGAAATGTCCATAATGTCCCTCCCTGGTGGTGCAGTGGAACCCCCCCTTGCCCACTGCGCCGATTGTGGTACACCACCACAAAATATATCCCTGGTGATCCAGTGGTACCCTGCCACCCACACTGGAACCCTGCCCACCCCTCCATCCTCGACAGCAGCTACAACCACTGGCCGACGACAGGTACAGTATGGGCTGTAAGCCCACTGGTCCCAGTGTGGACCAATAGGCTTACAGAGCATACTGTATTAGACAGTCCCAAATATGTGAAGTCATTTACATATTTGGGAGCTAGAACAGTATGTTCTGCAAGCCCATTGGTCCACACTGGGGACCAATGGGCTAAAGCCCATACTAACCGGTCATTCGGCAGGCGGCATGCAAGCTGGTTGCAGCCACCACGATAACATGTGGGGGAGAGAGAGAGAAGACAGCAGGGTGGGCAAAGGGTTCAGTGTGATCGGAGGGTACCACTGATATATTTTATGTATTGTACTGGGTGGGGTCCACTACACCACCAGGGGAGGGATGTTATGGACATTTCTGGGACTCAGGAGGGGGACCACTAGACAACCGGGGCTCAGCTTATGGTACTGATTGGGAACTCAGGAGGAGCCGGGGACCACTAGACTACCAGGGACTGTTCCGGCTTCACATACTGCGATAAGGCTCTGGGGCAGGGGATGCCCTGATCCCCACTGCACGCTGGCGCTGTGCAGGGCGCCAGGCGCAAGGCTGCTCATGCAAGGCATGCAAATGGGGGCCATGACATGCAAATGGCCTCGTTTGCACCTTGCATATATTATGGCCTCATTTGCATGTCCCTTGCTGAAAATCGCGGGTTTTGTGCGTAGTGCAACTGCACTTGTGCATCCTCGTGCTCCCTATCTGTGGCTTGCGCCGGTGCAGTACCACTGTGCCATGCGCACTATGTGCACTGACCTTGCCATATTCAACTATGCTGCATCATGGCGCATCACCGTTGAATATCACCCGGCCTGGCCCCAGCGCATCCCAGTTGCGCTGCATCCAGGCTTGCGCCTCTGCCTTGTGCAGTCTGAATATCTGGGCCATGATATTTTTAATTAACTGCTTTAAATGACTAGTAACCTTGGTTTCACAATACCGTAAATTATAAGGAATGCTTACAATAGTATGCAACTGCATACCAAGTCTGAAAGAAACTGGGTGTATAGTGATCCAAAACATAGGTTTCACGTGTGAAAGAGAGGGAGGGAGTCTAAACTGAATGTTACAGGTCACAGTAAGTTTCCTGATATTGTATCTGTAATAACCAAGTTTGTCCAACATATTTAAAAAGAACTGCCTGAAAACTGATGAAGAGAGCATGGCAAACAAGACATCTTTATTCTAAATGTCAAATGACAGAAGCATGTTAATCTTTAGATGAGTTTTAAAATTATTAAAAGGAATATAAACTTGTCATCTCCTACCCTCCTCTTCCCCATCCCACTGTCCTCCCACCACTTGAACCCCCAACCTTTTGAGTTTTCTTCTCCCCTTCGCTCCTATTTACTCCTCCAAACTCCTTTCCAGCTCGTCTACTCTTTCCATTGCCCACCTACCCCTCCCTAATCCACAATTATGAGCAGACTGGCGTGTTCCTGCTGCATGACAATACTGCAAATTTTCTGCAATGTTACATCATAGGTAAGCTGCATTATGCACTTTATTAAATAATTTTATATATAACCACTTTATAATGTATGGGAGAGCGTGATTAATGTCTGAAATTGGCAAGTTTATAACGTTGTTATGGTATTGTTGTGACATCAAGAGGTTGTTAACCCCTCTTGGATACGTCACAACAATACCATAACAGCTTTAACTCCTTTGCACATGCGTGTCCCCTTTTCCGGATTTTTTTTTTCTGGCTAAAAATCTTTTTTTCTCCTCCTTGTTACTTATGGCGGATCTGTCCATATAGACAGCGACACAGAACTCTAAGTTTTAATGGCAGTGGTCTCCTGCGTACACTGTTGCGGCTATTCAGGAGGAGCACAGTTTGTGGGACCACTCGCGCAGCATGTTTCGCGGACAAAAGCCGAGGCAGAGAGAAACGGAAACTACAGGCGCAAAGCAAGATAAACAAAAGTAAGAACATATCCTTTTAAACTCTGTGCCATACACTATAAAATATAATGGATGGCAATCGGACAGTAACCTCGCTGTTATTACTTCGAGGTTTCCATCACAACAGTAAACCTCTCGAGCTACGCCCGGGTTTGCCATGTTGCCATGAAAACCTCTCGAAGTGATAACACCGTGGTTACTGTCCGATCACTATCCATTATCCTCTATATTCTACACATTCACTGTATATTATACAGTCACTGTATATTTTCTTTGTTTAGTTTTTGATTAATATGTCAGCAATAAGGGATGGGTTATGACTTGAGAGTACACCCCAGATGCATTGTACGCACAGTACCTTTAGCATGGGGGAACTGCTCTTACCAGGCCATAACCCACAACTCTGTCTTATTTCACTTACAAAATGTTCAATAAGAGACAATGAACAGTTACGTACTTAACTTAACAGCAGGTCTTCCCTAAGGTTACACCTTTGAAACAATACTCCCGTCAGAGCTAGGACCAAAGAAACTTTTGCTAGCAGGGGACCACTCACAACAACATCAAGCACTGGCATCTATATAAACATCGGTGATACCATCTCTCCTCAGTAACCTGCCAGAGTTTGTGCTCGGAGAACCTCTCTTCTTGGGGAACCAGGAGATCATACCAGCACCTCATAGTAGGTGATCAAAGGCGCTCGATCTGTAGCAGCCATGGAAATTCCCAAGGCAGAATCGGATGCCATATTCCTCTATAGCTGCTGAAAGGGGGAAGGAGGGAGGGCCAGCAGGGCCTAAGGGTAGAGATTCTTTCAAAGATAGTACAGTTACATAACTTACCGTGATAGTAGATCTTTGAGAGAGGCTCTTACAGTAGGTAAATCACCTTGAGGACTGTGCCCCCTGGAGTCAGGACCACACGGAAAACTTTAGCCAGTAGTGTCTGATGGGGGACCACCCACCCGTCAGCGTGACCCTATAGAGTGGGCTGACCCCACGCCCGCCTTCCAGTTCTCCTGCTGAAGACCTCCAAGGAGGCATGACAGGAGAAAAGGAAACAGGCTTCTGGAGCCCTGAATGAGCTCATAAAGAAAGAGCAAGAAACCAAATATATTTGGTGGATGGAGGCAGGGAAAAAGGTTACCTACTGCAAAAGCCTCTCTCGAAGATCTACTGTTACGGGAAGTCCTTATGTAACTGTACTATTTTACTTCGAGAGGCCTCTTGCAGTGGGTAATCATCGTGAGGACTGAGTCCCAAGCAGTGTGAATCAGAAGAAACAAACACGGGAGACAGGAAAAAAAACTGCTAAATGCAGACAGATCAGGACAGGAGTCCCTGAAGCACAGCTAGGCCAAAACCTGCTCTGCGCCTAGAAGCAATGTCCAGACTGTAATGCTTTGTGAAAATGAGGACTGAACTCCAGGAAGCCGCAGCACAAATGTAAGCGGCTGACATATTCCTGAAACAAGCAGTAGAGGCAGTCATACACCTGGTGGAATGCCCCTTGACCTCCCCAGAAAACAATGCAGTCTGCTAACCATTTGGATAAACATTGTTTGGAAACTGCGGCACCTTCTCTCTTGGGTGCAAGAGAAACGAAAAGATGATCTGTTTTCCGGACAGACTTTGTCCTATTAAGTGTAACAGCATAAGATTCTATGTACATCTAAAGTATGAAGAATCACTTCTCCCCGATAAGAATGCTCAGGGTAATACATAAAGTTGAACTGACAGGTTTAAAGTAAACTCAAACAACCTTAGACATGAACTTAGTGCTGGTACGAAGAACCACCCGGTCTTAATAAAAAATCAAATAAGGTTCCTTTCAGATCAGGGCCTGATGCTCTGAAATCCTTTGAGCTGAAGTAACTTCCACTAAGAAAAGTGCTTTCCAGGACAAGCAGCGCATATCACAGGAACCAGCAGGTTCAAAGGGAGGCAGAGTCAATTTTTTTAAAACAAAATTAAGATCCCAACGTGGTGTGGGACTGCACATTTGGGGGGGGGGGGGCTGAGATGCAGAATTCCCTTCAAAAACTTTTTAAAAACTTCTAGTCGAGCCACTGTCCTACCATCTACCAATGAATGATAGGCAGAGATAGCCAACAGATGGACCTTTAAAGACGAGTAACTCAGGCTCAAATCATACAGCTATAAGAGATGCTCCATGATAGACAGAACAGGGCAAGAAAAAGGGTCCCAACCCTTTGAGGTGGCCCAAACGGAAAAACATTTCCACTTCATAGCATTTGTTGTTGTCACAGAAGGTTTTCTAGCCTCTACGAGGACTTGCGCCACTCTGGAGGAAACACCAAAGCATGAAACTGCTACGTCCTGAGGTGCCACGCGTGAAGGTGAAGGGATTTCAATCCCGGATGGACCCGCATGCCCTCCTCCTGAGTCAGCAGATTGGTGCAGAGGGGCAGGGGAACTGGAGGTTCCACTGCTAGCTGCTGAAGGAGTGAAAACCAAACTTGGAGGGGCCAAAATGGGCAATCAGAACCTTATGGGCCCCCTCAGTCTGAAGCTTGAGCAGAACCTCTGCAGAACTGGAAAGGTAGGGAAGGTGTAGAAAAACCTCCCTGTCCAGCAAATAGCGTGTCATGCCAGAAAACACCATGCCCTGGAGCGAGTGAGCAAAACTTGGGTAGTTCTGCATTGTATGTGGAGGCAAACAGATCCAGTTCTGGCCGACCCCACAGGTCGAAAATGTGGTCGACCACCCCTTGCTTAAGCTCCCATTCATGGGGTCTTACTCTGGTGCGGCTAAAACTGTCCGCTAGGATGTTCTGCATGCCAGGTCCATGAACAGCTGTGAGGTGAATTCAGTGCAGAACAGCCCAGTTCCACATCCGCACTGCCTCCCTGCATAGGGGATACAAGAGAGTGCCTCCTTGCTTGTTGAGATACCAGACTACACACATGTTGTCTGACTGGACTAACAGTGTGCCCTGGTGAAGCAGGTGCTGAAATGCTTGAAAAGCATACAGCACCGCTCTCATCTCCCAACATATTTATATGAAGAGAAAGCTCTGCTTGGGACAACATGCCTTGAGTTTTGTGGTCTCCCAGATGAGCACCCCAACCCATCAAGAGTCTGGGAGGGAAGAGGGGACTGAAACGGGACCCCCCTTGATGAGGCTGGAGAGATCCTGCCACCACAAGAGATCTCTCTGCATCGAATTGGGGACCATGACTATCTGAGTCCAGGTCGTCCAGTCTCTGATCCCACTGTGCCAAGCGTCCACTGTAAAATTCGCATGTGGAGCCTGGCTAAAAGCACTGTGGGGATGGCTGCCGCCATAAAGCCCAAGAGTCAAAGAATCAACCTGGCCGAGACCTTCCTGCTGGAGGCCACTAAATGGGCCTGTCTCTGTAAGGTGTCCGCCCCGTTTAGATGGAGGAAAGCCATACCCTGTACAGTATCCATCACTGCTCCAATAAATTGGAGATGTTGTGAAGGGGGAAGTTCACAGTGACCCCAACCTGTGTGAAGTTATCCAGGGTAGCTGTGGCGGAATTAGGCTACACCCTCGGCTGTGACTGATGGACCACTTTTTGATATACTTATTTCCTAACTACAGATAACACTTTTCTTCTTTTTCCCCCCTACCCTAGGTTGGCCACCTAGCGTAGCTCTTTACTATCCCTGCTAAACTTCCTACTAGTTCTCTCTCTTCATTATTTTTCCATTTCCATCCATCCAGTCCCTGGAATGATGCCAAACACCCAGAAAGGTGTTGTGTAAAATGCATAAGTGCATTTTGTGTACAAAAAATCAAGAAGGCTATTTTAACTAGGAATGCATACAGTTAGTAAAGCCTTTTTAAAGGAAAAGTAGTCAGAAGTCATATAAAACAACAATAATGTCATGATTAGTACAGTTATAAGAAATCCTAAAGGTATTTTCATAAATTCACATTATAAACTTGTTACTGTATAAGGCTCTAAGTATAAAAGAACTTAGTCACTGTGGATCAGAGATATAGAAAGTCAATATCCGTGGGTATATACCCTGTATCTTTAACTGACCAGAAGTCCCCTGAAATAATCTCACCCTCTCCTTGGTTTTGAAACAACATGTTCAGACGTGAAACATGTCCAGACTTCTAACTAGAAGAGGGCTCAGTCAGGTGATCCCACCAAAAAGATATAAATACCTCTTCAGTGAGTTCACTTCAGTTTAGCCCAGTGGGGCTCAGCCCTGAAAGAGTAGGAGATGTTCTACTGCTACTGTAGACAAGCTGTCGAATGTAGATGAGAAGGGTCTTAGGAGCTCTAGAATCCAGGACTGTATTAGGGGAGAAACTACTAATGTTAAGTAGAGATTTCCTTTGCTATTTTTTGTTTTCACTTTTTTTCCGAACTTTTGAACAATAAATATCACACCAAGGTGTATTTTAAACCTGTAAATTTACCTCGTCTGAAGTTTATTCCATCACGCTGCGACAGTAGCCAATAGGGATAGTTCCAGTTGCTCCCTCGAAGAGGCTGACAGAAGCCAGTTGTCGAGGAAGGGGAACACACAGTGGCCCCGACACCTCTGGGCCGCCGCCACTACCGCTAGGCACTTGGTGAAAACTAAGGCCAAAGGGAAGGGCCCTGAACTGGTAATGTTCCCTCTGAAAAAAGAAAGTACAGTTACGTAAGAACTTACCATAACAGTAGATCTTCGAGAACAGCTCTTGCAGCAGGTTACACCATTAGGACTGAAGCCGGCAGGCACCAGGGCCCCATGGAAAAATTCTAGCTAGCAGTATCCAGCGGGGGACCGCCCCCGACGTCTGCCCCTCCCCGACGTCAGACATTACATAAAAAGGGGCGGTCCCCCAGCACCCCCAGTTCTCCCACCAGAGACTCCCGGCTCAAGTGTGACATCTGAAGGGAGACCGAGGATCACGCTCCAAAGGAAGGTTAGAAAAGGCATCAAAAGATGCTGTAGCCTAAAAACTAGGCTGAAGACAACCTCAAAGGGAAGGTGGAGGAATTGTCTGGCTGCAAGAGCTGTTCTCGACGATCTACTGTTACGGGAAGTTCTTATGTAACTGTACTATCTTACTTCGAGAAACAGCTCTTGCAGCAGGTTACACCATTAGGACTGATTCCCAAGCAGTAGGGGAACAATCTGCTACCAGGAGGAGGGTAGGAGAGATGACTCAGACTTCAGGACAAGAGTCCTTGAAGGACCGCTAAGCCGAATCCAGCTCTATGCCTAGAGGCAATGTCCAAACTGTAGTGTCTGATGAAAGTGTGCACGGTGCTCTAAGTCACTGCCGCACAGATGGCTGAAGTGGAGACATTTTTGAGCGCAGCGAAAGAGGTAGCCACCCTCCTTGTAGAATGACCCTTCACCAGTCCCGGTAAGGGTTTATTGCGCTTCTGATAACAGACCATAATGCACTTGACCAACCATTTGGAAAGCGACTGTTTCGAAACAGGAGCACCGAACATCCGCTGTGTGTAGGAAACAAAGAGCTGGTCCGACTTATGAAGGGCTTTGGTTTTGGTCAGATATCGCAGGGTTTTAAATAATTGATTAGCAGTTTTTTTCTTGGGACAATACTAACTGTACAGAAAGCATTTATATAGGTTTTCTAGAAGTGTCATGTTTGTTAAACACAGTGAGGCAAGTGGTATGCATTTTCACAATGTTTTAGAACTTTTATGAACAAAACGCTAATCAATTTTAAGAGTTATTTAAAACCCTGTATCTGAGACATCTATGCACATCTGGAGTGTGCAACAGGGCCTCCCCCTTGTTACCGTAATTCGGGTAATACATCGGCAGGTCTATATCCTGGTTGAGTGTGACCGCCGAGACCACTTTGGGAAGGAACTTAGGATTTGTTCTTAAGGACACCCTGTCCTTGTGAAAAAACAAATAAGGATCCTTGCACGTGAGTGCATGAAGCTCAGAAAGTAACAGCAACTAAAAGGAGTGTCTTCCAAGCGAGGAGACGCAGCTCGCAATCTGAGGCTGGTTCAAAAGGAGTTAGAGTAAGCTGCTCTAAAACAGGGGAGATCCCAAGGTGGAACCGGGTCTCTGATAGGAGGTCTCAGGTGCAGGATGCCACGCAAAAAAGCGCATGAAGCCTGTAGTTGAGCTAGAGAGCTATGACCTATCAGTGAATGAAATGCCGAAATGGCGCACAGGTGAACCTTAATGGAAGAACAGGCAAGGCCTGCCTCGTACAGGGTTAGAAAACAGTCTAACACTGACCTCTCTGAACAATCCAATGGGGTCAATCAGCGAGCTTCTTGAGCCCAGATGCAAAATCTGCGCCACTTCATGGCGTACATGGAGGGTTTTCTGGCTGCCGCCAGAACGTCCGCAACTTCCCAAGAGACCCCGTATCTCAGGACTGCTATGTCTTTAGGAGCCAGGCATGCAGGTTCAGCGACCGAAGATCCGGATGGACTAAGGGGCCTGCCTCCTGGGACAGACGTTGAGAACTGAATGGCAGAAGCACCGGAGGCTCCTGGGTCAGCTGATCTAATAGAGGGAACCAAATTTGCCTGGGCCAAAAGGGCGCTACCAGAATCAGTGACGCCCGGCCTTGTCGGAGCTTCAGTAAAACCCTCTGGATCAAAGGAAAGGGTGGGAAAGTGTAGAGGAATCTGCCAGTCCAAGAGAGGGACAACACGTCTCGCCAGAAAGCACCAGGCCCTGGATCTAGCAAGCAAAAATTGGGCAGTTTTGCGTTGGATGGGGACGCGAAAAGGTCTAATTCTGGTGTCTCCCATCTGCGAAACAGATCCTCTGCGACTTTCTGAAGTAGTTCCCATTCGTGGACTCTGGCCTGTGATCGGCTGAGACTGTCCGCATTGTGTTGTCCACGCCGGGAATGTGCACTGCAATAATATCTGCGCCGTGTTGCAGTACCCAATTCCAAACCCTTTGAGCCTCCCTGCAAAGGGAGTAGGAATGAGTGCCTCCTTGTTTGTTGAGATAGTACATCAACGCAGTATTGTCTGTTTGAATCAGAAGAGTACCTGGTGGAATGTCTGTCTGGAATGCTTGTAGGGCATAGAGGACGGCTCTCATCTCCAGAACATTTATGTGCAGATGGGACTCTAGAGACGACCATGAGCCTTGAGTCCTGACCCCGTTGAGGTGCACTCCCCATATGGATCCTGAAGCGTCCGTGGAGTGTTACTAAAGGAGGCGGTGCCACGAAGGGGGCTCCTTTTGAGAGATGGTCTGGGACGAGCCACCACTGCCAGTCTCGGATGACGGCATTCGTGATCCAGACTGGATGCTGCATATGAACTTGCTTCTGGTCCCATTGAGCCCGCAACATCCATTGGGCAACCCGCATATGGAGTTGGGCTAGGGGAACCGTCGCAATGGCAGCCGCCATATGTCCAAGCAGCACAGAATGGTCCTGGCGGGCACCGTTGTCTTCGTCACTGTGTCCCGTATGAGGATCTGATGTGTTCCGCCCTGTCCAAAGGAAGAAATGCTCTCCCTTGAGTGGTGTCCAGAACTGCTCCAATAAATTGTACAATCTGAGATGGGACAAGGTGTGACTTCTCCTGGTTGATGATGATGCCCAACGATTGGAAAAGAGAACGGGTATCCTGAATTGCGGACATCAGGGCCTCCCGAGAGGGTGCCATGAGAAGCCAGTCGTCTAGGTACGGAAAAACATAGTGACCCTGCCTCCTGAGAGTTGCTGCCATGACTGCCATGCACTTCGTAAACACCTGAGGTGCGGAAGACAGTCCGAACAGGAGGGCTCGGAACTGGTAGTGGAGTCCCAGAAACTCGAAATGCAGAAACCTTTGATGCGTTCGAGCGATCGGGAGATGTAGGTAACCGTCCTGCATGTCCAGCGATGCTAGCCATGCACCTTCTTTGAGCATGGGGATGAGACCCGTAGGGTCACCATGCGGAAGCATTTGTATAACACAAACGTGTTGAGATCGCTGAGATCTAAGAACGGGAGCAAGTCCCGTTTTCTTTGGGACCAGGAAGAAGTGGGAATAATAACCTTTTCCTTTCTGGTCCAGTGGAACATACTCTATGGCCTCTTTGTCCAGAAGGGCCAAGATCTCCTGCTGGATGAGCAGAGCATGCTGACCCAAATAACGGGAGAGCAGGGGAGGTCTGGACGGTGGGTGACCGAGGAACTCTTTAGAGTGACCTTGCTGTACCAACTGTAACACCCACCGGTCAGAAGTGATCCTCTGCCATCCCAGAAGGTAATGAGAGATGAGACCCCCAACCTTTATCCTTTGATCCAAAGGAGGGTGAGGGCCAGAAAGGAGTCATGCTGTGGTGGCATTGGGTCCCATGGGCTGGGCTGCCTTGGGATGCTTCGAGCCCTGGCCCGTGGGGAATCTGGCTTGACCTTTGCGACCAAAACTGCCCCGGGGTTGCTGGCCAGAACATGGCTGTTGCCATTGTTGCCTGCCGTGAAAAACGGTTCTGGTTCCTCTGAAAGGAACCAGATTTGGGCCTGTACATAGCCTGTACAGTCCAAACTGCCTTCCCGGCGTCCAGTAGCCAGGTGATGACCTTCTCGGATTCCTCACCGAACAGGACAGCTCCGTTATAAGGGACGTCCAGGATACTCTTCTGAACGTCCAGGGTGAAACCGGAGACTCTCAACCAAGAGAGTCTCCGAAGACAAATGCCAGTAGCTGCTCCCCTGGCGGCCGAGTCCGCTGAATCATAAGCGGCTCGGAGAACCTGGGCCCCCACGTCCGACCCAGCATGAAGCAGGCTGAGCAGCTCCTCCTCCTTTTCGCCATCCGGAAAGTCATTCAAAAGGTCTTGGCCCTGCTCCCAGAGGGCATTTTGAAATTGCACCATGTGCGTGAGGTAATTCAAAGACCTTATCGAGCATGTAGCAGCCGCATACACGCGTCTTCCTACAGAATCTAATTGCTTAGATTCTTGGTCCAGAGGTTGGGTACTCAAGTGTTGCAGTCGTTGAGACTGATCATGAGACGCTGTAATGACCAGTGAGTCTGCCAGGGGTTGCTGCGCCAGATACAGGTCCTCCATAGGAGCTCTGTAGAGGCGGTCAGCCTTCTTAGGAACAGCTGGTGTCGAGTGCAGACGCATCCAAGTCGCCTTGGTGATGTCCGTGAAGGTGTCCACTAGAGGTGTGACCACCACAGGCTTTGGGTCCTTTTGCCGAAGATAACAGGCAAGGCGTTGTCTCTCGGGGTCCAAGTCTTCAGACTCCCATCCCATATTCTCCTGGATGTGCCTCATGATCTTGGAGAAAGAGGGATCATCCGGTGTTGACCTTGGCTGGTATCATGGGTCTGGTGATGTGGGACTATAGGGGGATGGAGACCTGGAGGTATCGGACGTATCCGTTCTGGAATCATCCCCTGGTGGGTGTCGTCTGTCCCTGGGTCGTTTAGGGCTCGGACCCAGAGGGAGACCATGATGGGCGTCTTTTTCGCTCTCTAGATCTGCCCCTGGGAGGTGGAGTTTACTCCTTAGCAGTCGGGGGTCTTGAGCCTTCACCCTCCCGAGGAGGGGGTGTAGGTGGAAGAGGCTTACTGGGGATCACGTCCTTTCTGATCGTCTCTGACTAGAAGATGAACAATTTCTTCACCTCCTGAATGTTCATGCCCGACGACGGGCCCGACGTCAGTGTGGGTCTGTCGCTGGGGTCGGGCGTCTGGTCCTGGGGAACCATCGGGCGTCTGGTCCTGGGGAACCACCGGATCCGTCGACGGGTCCCCGGGCTAGCCTGCATCCTCCATGCTGCCCGTCTGGTTGTCCAGCAGCGTGGCAGCCTCCTCTCCTGAGGACCCCTGACGTCCAGTGTCACCCGGCGTCGGGACAACTGCTGTCGGGTCGGGAGTCCATTTTTCGGGTGTCGGGTCAGGCACCTTTTTACTCTGTGACGTCCGCTTAAGAGGTGTCAGATCCTTGGTCTTCCTTTCCGAGGCCTTGGGAGGCTGGGAGATGGACCCGAGGTCGGTGTCCCGGCGTTGGCCTGACGCCCCGCTAGATTTTGAGGAAGACTTCCTATGTTTTTCTGAAGAATCAGGCCTGGAAGAAGAGTCGGGCGCCCAGTGGGTCTTAAGCGGGTGCAAGGAGGTTGAAGAACCCCCTGAAGACCTTACCTTAACTGGGGAAGGTTGGGAGTGGGCTTAGGAAGGAGAACGGTCAGACGGCGTAGAGCTGGAGCTGGCCCTGGATTCAGAGGCCCTGCCGGGGGATCCCGACCTACCAGAGTCCTGGTGCTTGTCCCGGTGCTTCCCGGTCTTATGGGAAGAATCCCTTTTGGAGGAAGGTCTTTTTTCCATTTTGCGAAGTTTCTCTTAAGAAGGAACCTCTCAAGGGCCTTTTGGCGGCGGATCCTGGTCCTGCTATTAAATTGCTGACAGATGGAGCAGGCCTGGGTGTCGTGCTCAGGGCCCAAGCACCTCACACAAGCCGAATGATGGTCGGCGAAGGGGATCTGCTTGCTGCAGGCGCACTTTGAGGGGTGTCCTTCGAGAGAAGGAGCTGGAGAAGTTGACATGGGTTTTGTAAAGATTTTGTGTGTCATATCGTTGATGCAGGCGTCCGTAAGGTCGATGCTGGCGAGTCGACAGCAGGAAAAGAACTGGGGATGCTGGGAGACCGCCCGCCCACTTTTATGTCATGCCTGATGTCGGGGAGGGGCCGACGTCGGTCCCCCGCTGGATACTGTTAGCTAGAATTTGTCCGTAGGGTCCTGGCGCCTGCCGGCCTTCAGTCCTAATGGTGTAACCTGCAGCAAGCTGTTTCTCGAAGTAAGATCTGGAGGTAGCAACGATAGGCCTTAAAGATCAGAATATGTAGGTAGGAATCCTGCATATCCAGAGCACAGAGCCACTGTCCCGTGTGCGGAAGGGGCAGCAGGCTTGGGAGGGTTAGCATTTGAAACCTTTTGTACTCTATGTATAGGTTTAGAGCACTGAGGTCCAGAATGGGACGCAGAGCTCCAGTCTTTTTTTGGGGACCAGAAAGAAGTGGGAGTAATACCCATTTACTTCCTGGTTGTATGGGATGT
The DNA here is from genome assembly GCA_016271365.2 of Neoceratodus forsteri. Lineage (NCBI taxonomy): Eukaryota > Metazoa > Chordata > Ceratodontiformes > Ceratodontidae > Neoceratodus > Neoceratodus forsteri. Next base: position 1,047,735,148 of record CM028131.1, read on the forward strand.
GCTCTATAGCTTCTTTTAGTAACAGAGCCTGGATTTCCTCTCAAAGAAGAGAGATGTGCGCCTTTGGGTAATGTGACTGCACCGGAGGCCTTTCTGGGGGGTTTCCTAGAAACTTCAGAGTGTGATCTTGCTCTATGAGCTGAGGGACCCATAGGTTGGTTGTCACTGCTCTCCACCCTGGCAGTTGACAGGCGAATCTTCTGCCCACCGGCTCCTCCAACGGACCCTGAGGAGGGAGGGTGGACCATGAGTCAAGGGTGGGGGGTTTGGGAGAGCTGCACCTGAAGTGCTCTGGACTTTTGACGGAGGAGTGGCTGTGGCTGTTGCAGCCCATTTGGGCTGACGTCTGGCCGTCTGCTGCTGTTTCGTCTGCCCTTTTCCTTGCCGATAAAAAGGCTTCTTTGCCTGGAACTTGGGTTGGTACATGGTTAGTATGCACTGACCTGAGAGCCTGGCCCTTGTCTTGCAAGCAAGTGATGATATCCTGTGCGTCTCCTCCAAACAGGATGGAACCTCGAAAAAGGGGCGTCCTGGAAGGCAGTTTGGACATCTTGAGCCAGACCTGACACATTAGCCATGAGAAGCACTGGAGGCCAACAGCCATAGCAGCCCCACTGCATCGTATGGGACCCTGAAGGAGCGTCTGCAAGCCACTTTGGCAGATCAGATGGAGTCCGCTAAGATGGACTTTGAATCCGAGTCTGGTAGAGCCTCTACGGCCAGTTCTAGCTGAGCGAACTGTGACTTTTGATGGACCAGCATGTAGCCCACATAATTCAGTGCCCTCATGGCCAATGTGGAAGAAGAGTAAAATTTCCTTCTGAACTGATCTAGCTGCCTCGACTCCTTGTCAGGAGGTGAGGTGCTCATGTGCTGGGGCTTGGAAGACCAGTCATGGGCTGCCGCAATAATCATAGAGTCCGCCTCTGGATGGGCACTTAGGTGGTCTTTCCCTTCTGGCATCCAGTAAGTGCAGTCTGCCTTCTTGGCCACTACCTGGATTGAGAAGGGCATCACCCATATGGTGGATGCCAGGTCCTCATGCAGCTCCAGCCAGGGGAGTAAGAAGAGGAGCTGCCTCCTGCATGTCCAGGTGTTTGGCCGATCTTTGGCATTTTGAAACCTGGGCATCAGTTTTCCAGTCGTAGACTTCTGCTATTTTGCGGAGCAGGTCTGCGAATGAAGGGTACTCGTGGGGTGGGAAGGGGGAAGCAGAACGGGACTCCTTCAGCTGAGGTTCCCCAACAGGTGGGGTTTGAAACCCTGAGGCCCCCCGATGAGAAGTCAGAGTCAGAATCCTGGTCCAAGTCTGATGCGTGGACGTCAGGACGACTCAGTTCACCAGAGTCCGGAGGCAGCCTCTCTAGCGTCTGGCTGGACGGTGGCTCTTTTGGAAAGGCTGGTGTCGTGGGATGCTGTGGTGTCTACCTAACCAGCTGGACCCCTGGGTTCCTGCTGTCCAGCTTTGAAACAAGCTGCGCCATGGTTTCGGACCACCAGGAATGGAGAACAGCTTTGAAGTCTGTTGGGGTCTGAGAAGGAGGCTGGTAGGCCAGCGTATAGCCTGAAGCACAGCGTGGCGTCAGGTACCTTGGCGCATGAAACCCTGATGGAAGGTAGCCCAAAGAGTTATACGCATGGAAATGAGGTGTCTGGTACCCCCATGGCAAGAACCCCGCCTGAAGGTAGCACAGCGTAAGGCCTGACGGTGGTGCCGGGGACCCTGTGGACCTCTGAAGCTAACGCCTGAGGGGCCCAGAAGAACCAGGTCTGATGGGCCGGCAGGTGGCAGACGTGGCGGAGGCAGGGGAGTCCCTGATGGGGGAGCAGGTGGCTGGGTTTCATTAGGATTGCCAGAGGCACCCGACCCCAGGTCTGGAGGCGAGCTGGGTGGAAAACTGCCTGCCAGAGGTCCCTCATCCTCAGTCCCTCTGAGAATAAGGGAGGACGGACAGACCACTTCCAGTGGTAAAGAGGGGGAGATCCACATGGGAGAACCTTCCAGTGGAGGCTGAGAAAGGTCCGGCAACTGGGATTTGTTGGGGCCGTTGGCGGAGCCATCACTCAATTTATTGGTCATAACGCCTGCGTACATCGGGTAAGCAGATGGCCGACTCATCAGTTGAAGCTGGGCGGGCTCCGGAATCTCCAGAGCCAGACGGAACAGACTGGGCTGGACAGTGGTCAGGAGGCCTGATGAGTGACTTACCAGCCCATTTCGGCATGACAGATCCGACAGAAGAAACTGGTCTAAATGCGGCCCAGCCCTCGGCCGAGGTGCGCGCAGTCACTAAGACTAGTGGCAGTGGGAGGCCCGGAGACAGCTTGTTAGGCGGGACAGGCTGGGGTGCAGCGGCAGACTTCCCGGAGGAAGAGGACTGCTACTCACACGAGGGGACCGCAGGCAGCCTTGGGCGGGAGGGGGACCTGTCCTGGTCCTGGTGCTTCTCCTTTTTGTGCCTGGATTTGGGGAGTGAGAATGAAATGCTGCTAAGTTTTTGGAGCTCTTTCTCCATGATGGCCATTCGTTGCTTCAGGAGGTGAGCTTTGAGGGCCTGTTGGCGGTGCTTCCGTGTGGCCAGCTTGAAACTGGCGCAGGTCTCAGTCATCTACCTTGTGTTCCGGGTCTAGGCAGAAAAGGCAAAGAGAATGCGAATCCTTGTGCGGTAGTTGTGTTCCGCACAAAGCACACTTGTTCTTGTGCTTGACGCTGGACGACGATGAAATCCACAAAATTACAATAATTCACTGAAAAAAAAAAAAAATGAACGGCTACTCATCCAAAAAGCGGTCGAACTGCAGCGTGCCATCTCCGCGTGGTGTGACGTGATCAGGCTGATTGCGAGAAAGAACTGGAAGGCAGGTGTGGGGACTGCCCACTATATAGGGTCACACTGACGTCGGTCACGTGACGTCAGGTGGGCGGTCCCCCGTCAGACACTGCTGGCTAAAGTTTTCCGTGTATTCCTGATGCCAGGGAGGTGCAGTCTTCAAGGTGATTACCTACTGCAATAGTCCTGTCAAAGTAAGATCCACTGTTATGGTAAGTACATATAGTAACTGTTCTATCTTCTTCGAGGATATGTCTTCCAGTGGGCCACACCTTTGGAGAGTGTCCCAAGCAGTTACAAAATCTAACTGGGAGCTTGATGCAGTCTGTTTGGGACAGCAGACCCTGCAGAACAGAAAGGCCGAAGCCTGCTCGTCTACGAGAATCAATGTCCAGACTGTAATGTTTAGTGAGAGTGTGGATGGTGCTCCATGTTGCTGCAGCACAAACGCCCGTCACAGAGACATTTCTGAAGCAAGCAACAGAGGTGGCCATACGTCTGGTGAAATCACCATAAACTGCAACAGGAAGCTCTTTATAGTCCTTCCTATAACAGAATGTAATACAATGTGCTAGCCATTTGGACAAGCACTCTTTTGATACAGGAGTGCCCTCTTTCCCAGAGGTGAGCAAAACAAATAGCTGAGAGGATTTTCTGCAGTCCATGGTTTGAGCAATATATGATCTTAGGATTTTATGTACATCCAAAGCATGGAGCAATTGCCTCACCCTGACTATCATGCTCAGCATAACAAACAGGAAGGTGGATATTATGATTTAGTGCAAACTCAGACACCACCTTTGGCAAAAAAATACAGGTTACTCACCTGTAACAGGAGTTCAAGGAATGGTATATGTTGTTCATCCACACTGTCTGGCAGGTTCCTTGCCGCTTTAAATCTTGCCGGAAGGTCTTCAAACTGGCTCCTCCCACCCACCCGGGTGGCAAAACTCTCGGCTCTGCCCCATGACGCCAGATCTAGCCCGCTGGAAACCAGGTTGTGCGTCGAAGCCGGTGGGTCATGTGGATGAACAACATATACCATTCCTAGAACTCCTGTTACAGGTGAGTAACCTGTATTTCTAGGGACATGGATATGTTGTTTATCCACACTGTCTGGCAGACTCCTAGCAGTTCTCCGGGAGGAGGGAGGCAAGGTGCACACCCCCTACTTAGGGAACGACCTGAGAACCGAGGCCCCAAAACCAGCATCCCGGGTGACTCAAGGCCGATGTGGTAATGGGTAATGAAGGGTGCTGACTTCCAGGTAGCAGCCCTGCAGATTTCCTGGATAGGGATGTCCCTGGAAGCAGCCACCGATGCAGCGGTATGGCGGGTAGAATGAGCTCTTATCCTCTGGGAGGCTCCATGCTCGGCCAACCTATAGCAGAGATCTATGCAGAAGGTGACCCACCTGCCTATCGTCCGCTTGGCTGCAGGTCTGCCAGGTGCGGCTTCAGCATAGGTGACAAACAGCTGGCGAACCTCTCCCCGAACTTCAGTCGTCCGCTCCTTATAATAAGCGAGCGCTCTTCTAGGGTCCAGAGTATGGAGCCTATATTCGGCCTCCGAGGTATGACTGGGATAGAACATCGGCAGAGTAAACACCTGGTTAAGGTGCAACTCAGACACCACCTTCGGAAGGAACTTCGGGTGGGGGCGCAGGACAACCTTGTCCTTGTGGAAGATCAGATAAGGAGACTCGATGGAAAGTGCCTGGAGCTCTCCCATCCTTCTGGCTGACGTGATAGCCACCAAGAAGGCGGTCTTCCATGATAGGTGAGAGATGTCACACCTGTGCACTGGTTCGAATGGCCTGCCCATGAGTTTAGCCAGTACCAGCAGTAGATCTCACAGAGGTGGAGGTTCTTGCACCGGAGGGGATATGTGATCAAGGCCTTTGAAAAAGCACCCTACTACCTTCTCCTGCTCGACAGACTGCTTCCCGGCTCGCGCCCGGTAAGCAGAGATGGCTGCCAGGTGCACCTTAAGGATCGTCGACCGAAGCCCTAGCTGAGAAAGGGACACAGGCAGTCCAGAATGCTTGCCAATGAACAGGAGGAAGGGTCCAGGCCCTTATCCTGACACCAAATGGAGAACCTCTTCCAATTAAAGGCATAGCATTTACTGGTCGACTCCTTACGGGAAGCCTCAACAACGTTGAGGACCACGGGGGAAGGCCCAAGGCCTGGAACTCTAGCCGCTCAGGAACCAGGCCGTCAGGTGCAGGGATTGAAGGTCCGGATGGAATACCTTCCCCTGATTGACAGAGATCAGGTCCGGGCGGGCTGGAAGAAAAAATTACTCACCTTAGTAATTGCTTTTCTTCTCATGGAGTCTTGCTATATTATGACTATATGCAGTCAGCCACTGCAGCTGAACTGCCCCGGAGGAAGGAAGAGTTAACTCAGAGAGTCTGAGTTCCACAATATGAGGGGCGCTATACCAAAGTCTATCTGGCCAGTTTCAAATGAAACTGTCAGATCTTATGAACTAACACTAAGCAACAAGTCTGTGTGGAAAGCTCTACACTAGCCAAGTGGCTACCTACTAGTAGGAATAACAACAATATAAACAACAATATAAACAGCAATAATAATAATAACAATGAATAATAGTATTAGTTTCTCCCTAACAAGCACTATTAGACCCCCCTTCCCCCAAGACTCAAGTCCAGGAAGGGGGCCAACATATTACTTAAAACAGAAATACCTAATTCCCTAACCCTAAATAAAGGGGGTGAAGGGAAGAACTAAAATGGCATGACACAGTGCTTGCACTAATTTGCCACCCCTACCCAAGCAGAAGTTCTGAGAGGGGCAGGAGGGAGGGTGGTCATAATATAGCAAGACTCCATGAGAAGAAAAGCAATTACTAAGGTGAGTAATTTTTTCTTCAAACACCATGAAGTCTTGCTATATTATGACTATATGCAGATTACACAGCAGTACCTCCATGGAGGAGGGTCAGAACCTACTTAGGAAATAGGCTCTGAATCACAGCTGTGCAAACGAGCATCTCTCCTGGACTGAATATCCAGGAATAATGCTTGGTAAAAGTGTGAACTGTTTTCCAAGTAGCAGCTTGACAGATTTCCAGAATGGGAATATCTCTAGCAGCCGCTAGAGATGCAGCTGTACCCTGGTGGAGATGAGCCCTCAGTCCTGAGGGGGTTCTCTACCTAGTTTTGATAACAAAATTGGATACAAGAGACAATCCACCTTGCAATTGTCCTCTCAGTGGCAGGTTTCCTTTGCCAACCTCGCCATAGGTAAGGAAGAGTTGGAGGATTCAACCGTGACCCTTTGAAAAGTTCCAAGTAGTAGCTTAAGGCTCTTTGACGCCCAAGCTGTGCAGACTCCTCTCACTGAGGAAGAATGCTCAGTGAAAATACTGGAAGAGAGATGGATTGGTTCAGGTGGAAATCTGAAACCACTTTGAGGCAAAACTTTCTGTTAGTCCTGAGACTACCTTATCTCTGTGGAAAGAGATAAAATCTTCTTCCACTGACAGGGCCCGTAGTTCACTTGGCGTCTGGCAGAAGTGATAGCCACTAGGAAAACAGTTTTCAAGTCAGAAACTTGAGCTCTGCTGAGGACAGAGGCTCAAAGGGGTTGCATTAACTGAGCAATGCAACATTCAGGTCCCAAGCGGGAGCTGGTTCTCAAAAGGATGGTTGGTGTGGAGTAACCTTTAAAAACTTGGAAAGCACAGGGTGAGAAGAAAGGAAGCAGGCTTCCTGCTGACAGAAAAGCAGAGACAGCTGCCAGATGAACCTTTAAGGTAGCTGGCCTAAGGAATTTAAATGGACCAAATAGTCCAGTAAATGGGCAGATCAGCAGATTCTGGGATAATCTGCTTCTCAGAGCACCAGATGGAAAACCTTTTCCACTTAGAATTGTAAGTGGTTCTAGTGGAAGGCTTCTTGAAGCCTTTAAAATATCCAAAACACCTTGAGAAAGGTATAAGTCAGCAATTCTAACTCCTCAAGAGCCATGCCTGAGATGGAGGGATTTGAGGTCGGATACACACTCTCCCTGTGCAGGCCAGTAAGTCGTGGACTCTGGGCAAGCTCAGGGCAGGTGGACTGTCAAGGACAGAAGCAGTGGGTACCAGGGCTGTCTGGCCCAATCTGGAGCAATCAGAATCACCTTGCAGGGCTGAGATCTGATTTTTACTAGTACCCTGAAAAGAAGGGGAAAGGCATACAGGAACTTCCCTTTCCAATCCAACTGAAAGGCGTCCAAGGGGACTGATCCCAGCACTGGAGGCCTGCAACGAAACAGAGGAAGTTGGTGGTTGTCTGGGGCTGCGAAAGATCTATCTGAGGGGTGCCCCATCTGGCAAAGACTGACCCCAGCACCTGAGGATTCAGAGCCCATCGTGATGGCCCTGAGAAATCCTGCTGAGGGCATCCGCCAGGACATTGTCCTTCCTGGAAGGTGAACTGCTATCAGGAGGTGTTCAGGGAGTAAGCCAGAGACCACAACTTCATTGCTTCGGTGCACAAGGCTGATGACCGAGTGCTCCCTTGCTTGTTGATGTACTACATTGTTGTGGTGTTGTCTGTCCTGACTTGAACTACTTTGTTCTGGACAGAAGCTGAAAATGCCTGAAGAGCTAAAAGGACAGCTCTGAGTTCCAAAAGATTGATGTGCAACAGAGATTCCTGAGGAGACCACACTCCTGAGTGGACAGGTCGCTAAGTGAGCTCCCACCCTAACAGGGAAGCATCTGTGGTGAGGTGAGGGAGTGGGAAACGGAATGAAGGAACCCTTGTTTTAGATTGCTTTGATCCTGCCACCAGTGTAAGGCCAGGATCAGGGTTTGAGGTCACTGGAACCAATTTGGAAAGGAGGTCCCTCCTTTGAGACCAATAGGCCCATAAATGGAACTGAATGTCCTCATCTGGAATCTTGCTCCTTGCACTACAGCTGTGGAAGCAGCCATGTGCCCTAGGAGTTGCAGAAAATGCCTTGCTGGTTGAGAGACCCAGGAGGTAAGGAGGATGCCAGGGCAATGAGTCTGTCTACCCTTTCCGGGAGAAATGCCCTGGCTAACTGTGTTCAATTCTGCACCTATGAAAGTTAGTACCTGAACTGGTTGAGAACTGACTTTGGTAAATTCAGCAGGAATCCCAGGAAGTGAGAAGCTGCTGGGTGACTTGCAAGTGGGATTTTACCTGATCTGGGGACTGACCCACTCTGAGCCAGTCGTCCAGGTAGGAACACAGCAATCCTTGCCTTCTTAAATGAGCCACTACCACAGCTAGACATTTCGTGAATACCCTTGGCACAGAGGTGGGCCGAGGGCATTGCCCTGAACTGGTAGTGGCCTGAGGGTAGTCTCGAACCTGAGGTACTTTCGGTGAGAAGGCCTGATCAGAACATGAAAATAGGCATCCTTGAGGTCCAGGGAAGCTAACCAGTCCCTGGCCTCAGGAGGCAAAATCATTATCAGAGTTAACATTTTGAACTTTGGTTTCAAAAGATGCTTGTTCAGGTACCTTAAATCTAAAATGGGCCATTTCTCCTGTCTTTTGGGGTAAGAAAGTATCTTAGTACAGCCCTTGCCCTGATGGCAAGAGGACCCTTCTACTGCTTTGCAGTCAAAGAGAAGAAACCTCTGCTTCCAAAGCAAGGGCTTCTGAGGATTTGCAGGTGGAAAATGTCTGGCTCTCATCTTGGAAACTGTTTGAAGCTGAGAACCAGACCCTGGCCTATTACCTCAGAACCCACCTGTCTGAAGTTAGGGACACCCAGTTCTGGCTGAAATAAACCAACCTGCCCCCACTGGTACAGGAGAATCGGCCCTGGGCACCCCATCAGGTGCCTGCTTACAGTAGCCTTAGGCTGAGGGAGGGGACGGTTTACTTGTGCCTGCCTACCTCTGCCTCTAAAGAAACCCCTCTGTGCAAATGCAGAGGCCTGAAAGTGGTAAAAGGCCTGTGGAAGGCCTGCCCCTACCTCTGGGGCGTGCCTCTGTGGAGTGGCATGCCTCTCCTTAGCCTAGGCACTTTGTAGGTAGTTCTGTATTCATCCATCTTTTCATATAGTTTCTGTTTGTTCCCCAAACAGAGAATTACCCACAACAGGAAAATCCATAGCCTTTGACTGAGTATCTTGGGACAGATTAGTGCATCTGAGCCATGCCAACCTACTGAAAGCTACAGAAGTGGCCATGACCCTAGAGGAAACATCATTTACATCAACAGCAGTATGAAATTGAACTTTAGAGGCTTCAATGCCATCAGCAGCCACCTGTTCCAACACTAGCCAGCTGGCCATGGGCCTGCTTGGCTAACTGCAATACTGTGTCCCACCTAGATTTCTGATATCTAGCCACATAAGCCATATAATTTGCCGCCTGAGTCCCAAAGAAGCTGCCATATACTGTTTTTCGCCATGGCATCAATCTTCCTGGAATACTTATCAGGAGGATGTGAGGCCAGAGGAATATTAGCCTTGTCACAGGCTGCAGCTTGTACCACACCTACATGACTACACTGCTCAGTGAGGAAGTCTGTATCAGAGCCTGACAAGGTATATCTTCTGTCCATTTTTTTATCTACAGGAGGGACAGAATGAGGATTTTAAAATCTTTGTTGTTTGCTTCCTAAATGACTTATGCAAGGAATAGACAACCTCCTAGACTCTGGTATATCCATCATTTCTACATAATCAGGCTCCTCTTGCTCATCCACAGCTTCCTTTAAGGAAGCTGGAGGTTTCTCAACCTTTTGTAAAACATAAAATGAGAAGGGACTCAGACAGAATAGGAGGAGATTCTAAAGGTCTGTCTGGAGAAATGTCCGTTCAATGGGCACGTCCAGACCCTCCCAGCCACACATGTAATGATCAAATTCGCCCTCCCTCTCCTGTGGTTCATAAAATTCCTCAACATCATACTCCTGAACCACTGGCTCTGAACGAACCAACCTTTACCAACTGTGGGTGGTCGCAGGACCCTGAGACAGTGGCTGGACAATCTGTATGGCTTTAGCTATTTCTGCAGCAGTTGGAGAGACAATTTTGGACTCCAAACCTACTGATTTCTTTGTCTTTTCACTGAGACTGGTTCCCTGAACCAGCCTTCCTTTGCCGAGGAAGTCTCGCCCTGGTCAGAGGCACTCCCTCTGGTCCAAGCGGGTACTGGACCCGGGCTGGCCATCGGGTCAGAGACTTCTTGGCCTCCTGGTTCCCTGAGCGCGCCCAATCTCTTTCCAGGGTGGCTGCAGGAAATTTTTACACACTGGCAGTCTGACAGGAGGTGGTCAGCCCCCAGACAATAAACACAAGTGGTGTGTGGGTCAGCCTTGGCAAAGGCTTCCCCACAGACATCACAGTGTCGAAACCCAGTGGGCCCGGTTTTTCTTTTGGGTTTCTCAGACATAATGCCAGCCTAACCAAAAACTTGCCCTTTTGATGGCAGTGCCAGGCAAGACACCCTTATCGGTTCCTAACCGTGTCACGGGTATTTGAAAAAACCTACTTTAAAAGCAAGTTTTTTTTAGAACCGATAAGAACCGGGAACCGCACTCTAAAAGCCCAACCACACTTTAAAACATTAAATTAAGCAAACCGATCGGTTCAAAACCGAACCAATAATTGAATTTCCACACAGACTTAAATTTTCTACTTACGGTTTACCAGATGAGCTTTTAACAAATGCGGTAAAATAAATACTTTTGCCGGTTCAAATGAACGAAAATACTAGCTGAACCGATGTGAAGGAGCTGATCTCCGAGCGACTGTTCAGTGAAGCGGAGTAAAGAATCTGACAGTTTCATTTGAAATTGGCCAGATAGAGCTTTGCATAGCGCCTCGCTTGTGGAACTCCAGACCTCTGGAGTTAACTCTTTCCTCTCCGGGGCAGTTCAGCTGCAGTGGCTGACTGCATATAGTCATAATATAGCAAGACTTCATGGTGTTTGAAGCCACCTCGGGAGCCTGGAGCTGAGGCTGAGGAGATCTGGATACCAGAACTGGCGGGGCCAGTCTGGGTCTACCAGAATCACCTGCACCTTGTCCCTCCTCGCCTTGAGAAGCACCTTGTGGATCAAGGCAAATGGGGGAAAGGCGTAGAAGAGGCCCGAGGTCCACGGCCACGAGAAGGCATCCCCCTGCAGTAAGCCCTGCTGAGGGGGGCGGGCATGAAACAGCCTCAGCCTCGCATTCTCCCTGGAGGCAAGCAGGTCCACCTGAGGCGTGCCCCAGTGGGAGACTAGATCTTGTGCTACCTCCGACAGGAGAGACCACTCGTGGGATGCAGCTCCTATCCGGCTTAGGGCATCAGCCAGAATGTTGGAGGCTCCTGCCACATGGATGGCAAGGAGATCCGCCTCCAGGCTGCGCACGAGGGACCAAATGCGGAGAGCTTCCCTGCACAGGGGCATGGAGCGCATCCCGCCCTGGCAGTTTAGGTAGTACATGATCGTGGTATTGTCCGTCTGGACCTGGACCACTTGACCCTGAACAAACGGAGCGAAGGCAGTGAGGGCTAGATGAACCGCTCGGAGCTCCAGCAGGTTGATGTTGCATTGGGACTCCCGAGGGGACCAGAGGCCATGCGCTCTGTGCTCCCCCAGATGGGCACCCCAACCCATCAGAGAGGCATCAGTCGATAGAGAGACTGTCGGCTTGGGGCGGACAAATGGGATGCCCTCCTGCAGATGAGCTGGAATGATCCACCACTGGAGAGCATTCCACATCTCCTGGGTCACTGTCACCGGCTGATCCAACAGACCGGAGCGCTGTGACCACTGGTTGGCCAGTCCCCATTGAAGGGGACGTATTTGCCAACGGGCCCAACGGACCACACTGCTGCAGGACGCCATGAGGCCCAGAAGGCGCAGGAAGTCCCAGGCAGGGCGCAATTGTCCAACCTGAAATGATTGGGCAAAGGAGGAAAGAAACTCGGCCCTGTCCGCCGGAAGCCGTGCTCTGGCTCGCAGAGAGTCAAGCTCTGCCCCGATGAATTGCATCACCTGCTTTGGCACGAGTTCCGACTTGGCCTCATTGATAAGGAGGCCAACTTGAGAGCCAGATCCCTGGACCGCTCCACCTCCATTCTGGAGGAAGCCGCAATCAGTCAGTCGTCCAGGTAGGCGTACGCCCGGACCCTTCGGCGCCGCAGGAATGCTGTCATCACTGCCATGCATTTGGTGAAGACCCTGGGAGCTAGAGAAAGGCCGAAGGGCATGGCCCAGAACTCGTAGAGGGACCCCTCTGCTGTGAAGCGGAGGAATCGCTGGTGGAACGGACGGATTGGGACGTGAAAGAATGCGTCCTGGAGGTCCAGAGTACAGAACCACAGGCCTCGTTCCAAGGATGGAATGATCTGAGCCAGACTGACAATCCTGAAGGTTCGAGACCTTAAGAACCAGTTCAGGTTGTGCAGGTCTAGAATGGGGCGCCAGCCCCCCATCTGTTTCGGGACCAGGAAGTACCTGGACACAAACCCTGGGTCTAGTGGAGGATCCGCCACCTTCCTGATCACCTCCTTTTGGAGGAGCAGGGCACTGTCGGCTCGACGGGCCGACAGAGAGGCTGTGGACCCCATAACACCTCCCGTGGGGCGACGGCTCTGAAGGGCGGGCCTGCTCAACCCAGAGGCAGACCTTCCTACCACCTCCAACACCCAATGGTCCGTGGGTGATAGCGGACCAGGCGGAAAGAAAGTGGCAGAGCCGACCGCACGGAGGGAACCCAGGGAAACGACAAGGTTGGGGCAACACCCTCAACCCGTCACAGGCAGGCTTGGAGGAGGGACCGCAGAGGGACCTCCTGGGCCTTTCCTCCCTGCTTCCTGTTAGAGGAAGCTGCAGGCTTGGCTTTGGGTGTCAAGTGCGAGCCTGCTGGTCCTGATGCTGGTGTTGCTGGGCTGGACGTGCTGCAGGGGCAGAAGGGCGAAAAGACTTATGTTGTTGTCGACGGTCTTTGTCCTTCTGAGCAGACGTGACCGAGTCCAAGGTGGCATTGGACTTTTCAATTCTCTGGAGGCGGCCTTCCACTCCAGGCCGAACAGGTCGGTCCCCAGGAAGGGGACGTCTGCCAACTAGTGCTGGGTATCCACCGTGAAGGTGGATATCCTCAGCCAAGCTCTGCAGTGCATGGCCACTGCGGCCGCTACTGACCGGGCACAGGAGTCTCTGATATCGAGAGCCGTTTGGAGCTGCTGTTTAGCCACTGCCCTTCCCTGATCCCACACCTGCTTGACCCGTAGTGTGCAGGTCAGCCGGGAGATGAGGGATCACCCCATCCAGGGAGCCCATAAGGGTGTGGGAGAAGTGCGCCATCAGTACGGCCGAACTGGCCTGACAGAGGCCGAGGGAGGATGCAGCGTATACTTTGCACCCAGCATAGTTCAGCTTTTTGGACTCTGTCGGGTGGCTTGTCCACATCCCTAGCATTCCCAGAACACCGGAAAATGCTGTTGGTGACCAACCCCTCCGCAGAGGGGTGCTCCAAGAAACTGGATGAAAAGCCGGTAGGAACTGCATACTTCCTGGCCATCCTAGCCGAAGGAGCTGGACAGGAAGCAGGCCGCTGCCAAAGCTCCAAGGCTGGGCCAACAAAGGCTTCAGCCACCGGAAAGGCCTCGGTGGGAAAATCCCCTCGGTCCAGTATCTCCGTGAGGGGATACTTGGCCCGCTTGGATACGGGTTCGAGCTTCATCTCAGTGGACTCCGAGATGAGCCGAAGCAGACCCATGAACGATGATGGGCTCTCGTCGACTGCTGCCTCCGAGGACTCCAGGTCAAGGGGCTAGAAAACAGGGAGGAGTCATCACAGACTCTGAGAAGTCCAAAAGAGCTGCCTTGGGGCCTGAGCCACCCTCCACCTGCCGAGGACAGTCGGAGAGAGGGTGACCGACAACAGTGGGCAGTCCATACCTGACCGAGAATCCTTGTCAGAGCCCTGATTTCGGGTTGTGGAGGCGGAGGTTCCACCACCATCTGGGGCAGAGCTGGTTTCGCCAACAACCGGCTCAGGCTTGGGCACCTCGACCTTCGCGAGGGGTTGTTTTCGCCTCTCGGGTGACAGCCACTTAAAGGCTGGGGAAGGCGACGGCATCGGCTTGTTCCTGGACAGAAGGAGCTGCTGCCACATTAAGTCCTCGTAGCGTTGACGCAATTTGCTCCGAAGCCTCTCCTCTTCCGAGGAGGAAGACGAGGACAAGCGGCGCCGCCACTTTCCTCGGTGCTGAGACCGAGACCGCCGGTGTCGACGGGATCAGCTGGACCGAGATGAGGTCCGAGACCTTCGGTGTTTCCGAGGGCGGGTCTGGGAGGGAACGGGGGAAACCCGCTCCTCCCTCGGCTCGGGAGCCTTGACCGGGGACTCCGGCACAGGAGGTGCAGGCAAGTCCTCGGTTTCCACCGGGGGAACCGGTGATGGAAGGGTTGTCGGCTTCATCAGTAGACAGCCCGTCCGATGGGTCAAGAAAAATCTCGGCCACGTCGATGGGTGTATCGGTCGGCTGACCTGACGGGGACACCGTGAAGCCAGCAGCCTTAGCCACAACCTCGACCGAAGTAGAGTGTCGACTGTCCGGGGAAGGGGACCTCTCCCGCTTTCACGAATGTCAACGGTGGGACTTACCCTTAGAGTCTTTTTTTTTTAACTGAGAAGAGTGTCCTGATGGCCCCTCACCCTTCGTGGAGAGGGACTGGCAAAGCTCCTTAAAAGAAGCTGTGTAGGATGATCCCAAAGAGTGTGGGATAAATGCAGCGACCAAGGAAGATGAAGATGCGGCCTGGGCCGCCTCCTCCTCGAGGGTGATCATCTGCTCAAGTTGCTCAGCCAAGCCAGCCGCCGCGGAAACCGCCCAACGGGCCTCCCTGGACTTCACCGGCGGATAACGTTTCTCGGGGTGCCCAAGTTGAAGCCAGGCAGCACAGTCTTAGAGGATGTTAGCTGAAAAAGACCTGCACAACTCGTAGGCCTGCGGGTTGTGGTCAAGCCCGAGGCAGTAGACGCACGTGGAGTACGAATCGGTCCTGGACATCTTCTGCCTGCATGGGCGTCACCAAAATCCAGGAGTCGATTTGTCCATCGCAGCTGCGAAGGAAGAAGTAGACTGAAGTCTAGAAAACTTTAAAATTATTTTCGGGTGAACCGAAGAGTTTGGATCCAGTCTAGACGCAGAGCACTAAGGAGGGAACCTGAGCTTCCAAGCGGTAAGGAAGATCTGGTGTCATGGGGCGGAGCCGAGAGTTTTACCACCCGGGAGGGTGGGAGGAGCCAGCTTGAAGACCTTCCGGCAAGATTTAAAGCGGCAAGAAACCTGCCGGACAGTGTGGATGAACAACATAACCATGTCCCTAGAACTTAGAATTCGTATGCAGAGACACTGAAAAAAATCAAATCTGGAGACTCACACATTAGAGCTTGTAGCTCTGAAATCTTTCGAGCTAAAGTGACTGCAGCTTAAAATAATACTTTCCATGAGGAAAGCGTAAGCCACAACTCCCAGCTGACTCAAAAGCAACCAAAGTAAGTTTTTCCAACAACATAATTCAGGTCCCAAGGCAGGACGACAGGGAACTGTATCAATTAAAGCAGAAAGAAGTGGGAAGGCAGTCAGAATAGCAAAGGCCCAAACCGAGGAAAAAATAGCCAACTCAGTTAAGAAGGGGGATAAAACCTTTTATAGGTACATTAGGGAGCACAGAAAGGTTAAGGGAGGGATAGTGAAGATTAATAAAGGAGTGGGGAGGTGGGCAGAGGGAGACAGTGAAAAGGCAGAGATACTGAATGAATACTTTTGCTCAGTATTCACAAAAGAAGATGAGGAGGAGTTACCTAAACCAGACAATATAAGCACTCTTGGGTAGGGGTTGACACCAGTCCATTCACAGAAGAAAGAGTCCTGAAAGAACTCCTAAAACTCCAAGGTGGACAAAGCAGCAGGGCCTGTGGGATTCACCCCAGAATCCTGAAAGAACTAAGGAGGACCTAGTGACACCACTGACCACCTTTTAAAAAATCATGGCAGGATGGGGTGGTACCGAGGACTGGAAGAGGGCAGATGATTCCTTCACAAAAAGAGAAATGACAGAGCAAACTACAGACAGTAAGTTTGACCTCAGTGGTGGGAAAATGATGGAATCACTTCTGAAAGAAAGAATTGTTGAGTACCTAGAGGCCAGCGGGGCACAGGACCCAAAGCAGCATGGATATACAGCAGGAAGGTCATGTCAGATGAATCTAATTGATTTCTTTGATTGGGTGACCAAAGTAATAGACCAGGAAGGGGCTGTGGATATGGCCTACCTAGACTTTAGCAAGGCATCTGACACAGTCCCGCACAAAAGATTAATAATCAAGTTAGCCAGCATGGGAGAGGGTCCCAGGGCGGTAGCCTGGGTAGCAAACTGGCTGCACAACAGGACACAGAAGGTAACAGTGAATGGAACACATTCCAAAGAAAGGGGGGTTACTAGTGGAGTACCTCAGAGCTCAGTACTGGGTCCAGTCCTCTTTAACATCTTTATAGGTGACACTGCAGAGGGTCTGGAGGGAAAGGTATGCCTCTTAGCAGATGACACAAAGATCTGTAACAGAGTTGATACACAAGAGGGGTAGAAAAGATGAGAAGGGACTTGGCAAGGTTGGAGGAATGGTCAGACATATGGCAACAGATTAAATGCAAAGAAGGGCAAGTAATGCACCTGGGAAACAAAAACCCAGGAGAAGAGTACACAATAGCAGGGGAGGTACTAACAACAACAAAAATGGAAAGGGACCTGGGGGTAGTCATATCAGATGACCTAAAGGTGGGTAAGCAATGTGAAAAGTCGGTAAGGAGAGCCAGGGGGATACTGGGATGCATAGGAAGGGGCATCACAAGTAGAAAAAAGGAAGTGGTTATCCCGCTATGCAGACAGGTGGTGAGACACCGTCTGGAATACTGTGTGCAGTTTTGGAGACCTCATCTATGCAAGGACATAGACAGGATGGAAGCAGTCCAGAGGAGGGCAACTAAGATGGTGCAGGGTCTGCAGCAGAAACCATATGAACAGAGACAGAGAGCTTAATATGTATACTCTTAATGAAAGGAGGGACGGGGGGACATGATAGAAACTTTCAAGTACCTCAAGGGAATCAACAAAGTCCAGGAGGGTAGCATCTTTCAGAAAAAAGATGTGTAAGAACAAGAGGGCACAATTTAAAGATAGAGGGGGGATGGCTCAGGGGTAATGTGAGGAAATTGTTTTTCACGGAGAGAGTGGTGGATACATGGAACCGCCTTCCTGAGGAGGTCGTTGGATCTAAAACAGTGGGGGAATTCAAACATGCATGGGACAGATATAAGGCAATTATAGCGGGGGGGTTGCAGGAAGGCTGTTGGTTAACTAGAATCTGCAGCTTATCCAGTAGGTAGGGAAATGGGCAGACTGGGTGGGCTAAGTGGTCGTTATCTGCCGTGAAAGTCTATGTTTCTATGACCAGAGTATGAATGGAAGGTTTCCTCTCAAAAATGTAAGGGAGACAAATTGGGCAACTATATACCAATCAACAGGGCAACAGAAAGCTGATATAGCTGCCAAATGCATCTTCAGTGAGGAATACTGCAGACAAGAATCTGACAGTGACAGCAAGTATTCCAATACCTCATTTACCAGACAGGTAAATGGGTCCTTATGTCTGGAAGTGGCCCACAAGGTAAAACACTTACACTTCAAAGATTATATTGTCTAGTGGAAGGCTTTCTGGCCACAACTAACACATCAGTTACTTTAGGAGACACCCCAAACCGTACAATGGCTATGTCTTCAGGAGCCAGGCACGCAGCTGCAGGGATTTCAGGTCTGGATGGACCACATACCCTGTATCCTGTGACAGTAAGCCTCTGCTCAGAGGCGGGGTACTGGCGGCTCCAATGCTAGTTGCTGGAGCAGTGGATACCGTATTTGTTAAGGCCACAGAGGTGCAATGAGGATGAGGTTGCACCCTCTATCTGCTGTTTCAGTAATATTCTCTATTCGAATGGGAGGGAATGTGTAAGTAAGCCTCTCTTTCCAAGAGAGGGACAACGCATCTTGCCACAAAACCCCCTGCCCTGGAGCAAGCAAGCAAAAACACAGCAGTTTTGTGGGGATGCAAAAAGGTTCAACTCTGGGCAACCCCATCTTGTGAAGAGGTTGTCTACCACAGAGGTCAGCAGTTCCCATTCGTGCACCTTGGACTGTGACCTGCTTAGCTTGTCTGCCATGCATGGTTGACAACTCCAGGCCATGTTCCAGCACCCAATACCACACTCTCATTTACTTCCAGACACAAGGGAAGCAATGAGAGTGTGGAAGAAAGGGTGCTCTAGAACAAAGGGTCACGATATGAAGCTGGAGGGGAGTAGGTTCCGGAGAGATAAGAGAAAATACTTCTTCACAGACAAGGTGGTGGATGCTTGGAACAATCTTCCAGTAGAAGTAGTGGGGTCAAAAAACAGTGGTGGTATTCAGAGGCCCAGATATTCAAACTGCGCCAGGCTGTGGCGCAAGCTTGAGCGCAGCGCAACTTGGCTGCACAGGGGTGTGGACTGGGCGATATTCAACGGAGCTGCGCCATGGCTCAGCAGCTTTGAATATCGCACCCTGGCCACCCCCAGTGTGCATGGCGCAGTGGCACTGAGCCAGGCGCCGTCATGAGTAGAGCATGGAGATGCACTGGCGCAAGATTCCATTCATGCACAGCAACCGCGATATTCAAAGTTGACATGCAAATGGTGCCACAATGTATGCAAAGGCGTACGGGGCCATTGCAAGTCATTATATGCCATTGCATGCAGGTCGCGATCCCCGACGACTTGCGCTGTGGTGCCCTGCCAGGCAGCAGCCGTCGAGGACCAGCCCCCTGCAGCCCGATCGCGGGCGTTGTAATGAAACAAAAATATTTGATCCTATATCCTGGTGGTACAGTGGACGCTATCTGCCCGATCGCGGGCATCTGTAAAAGTAGAGTCCTATATCCTGGTGGTCCACTATCTGCCCGATCGCGGGCATTTGTAAAAAAATATTAATTCCAATATCCTGGTGGTCTAGTGGTACCCCACTGCACCGCCCGACTGACACCTCGGTAGGGGATACCGCCCATTGGTTCACAGCGTGAGCCAATGGGCGCCTGTACATACTACACATTCAGATATGTGAATGAATCACATATCTGGAATCATCTGATTGGGGCTGCATGCCCATAGCTCACGCTGTGAACCAATGGGCGTGCAACCTACCGGTGTCAGTCGCCCAGATGGCTGACCAGTAGCGGTGGGGGCTCAGTGGGCGGGCCCACTAGACCACCAGGATATTGGAATTAGCTTTTTTTAACAAATGCCCGATCGGCAGATAGCGGTCCACTGGACCACCAGGGATATAGGACAAGTCTGTTTTTATACAGATGCCCGCGATCAGGCGAGCGGTCTCTGACCACCAGGGATGTTGGACATTAATCTTTTTTTTTACACAAATGCCCGCGATTGGGCATCAGAAGCGCCGCCAGGTGCAGCCGGAATTACAGGTGGCAGCTGCCGTGTTTGCACCCTGCATCGGCCGGCTCACCTGTGGTAGCCATCCGTTCCTTTTTTGGCGTAACTTTGTGCTGCGCGGCGAGGGGTTCGCATGCATGGCTCTGCACATCCCAGACTGAATATCGGGCTGTGCAGAGTATGCAACGACGCCCCCAAACCTGTGCCTGCATACGTACTGATGCGCTCGGTGTCAAGTTGTGCTGTGCACTTTACCCTTTGAATATCGCGCCGGGGCACATCAGTGGGTTGCGCTTGGCGCGACACTGTTGCGCCATGCGCAACCCTTTTAAATATCTGGGCCACAAAGTCCAAAAAAGCCTGGAATAAGCACAAATGGATCATAAAGGGTAGGGTAAGGGGAGGAAGAGGAAGTGTCGTAGACCTGGAAAGGTCTGTAGTGAAAGCAATTCAATGAAAAAGGTTAGACTGGATGGGCCAAGCGGCCCTTATCTGCTGTCAGTTTCGATGTTTCAGAGGACAGGAATGAGTCACCCCTTGTTTGTTTATGTAATGCATAACACTGACGTTGTCAGCCTGTATTAGCAAGGGACCTGGAGTCAGACGCTCCTGTAAAGCCTGGAGACTGTATAAGACAGCTGTCATCTACAGGACATTTATGTGCAACTTGGTTTCCACCGGAGTTCGAGAACCTTGAGCTTCATAGGGGCCCAGGTGATGCATTAGAGGTGAGAATCTGAGCTGAAGTTGGGATTAGAAATGGAATGCCCCTTAAGAGGTTGCGGCGATCCATCCACCTAGTCAGTGTTTTGCATCTCATTCTTGCACCATCTCATCCAACTCGGGCGGTGTCATGCAATGCCAGGTCAATAAAGAACAAGACAGCAATTATTGCTGATCTTGCTGAGACATCTGACCTGGCTTGCATCACCGAGACCTGGCTGGATGAGAACACTGGTCCGGTATTGGAATCAGCAGTTCCAGCCGGGTACTCGGTGATGCATCACCCAAGACTGGATCATAGGGGAGGGTGCATAGCCATTTGTTTTAATGCAACTGGGCCTTGTAGAGGTTCCAGTGGGGGTTACTAGGTTCTTCGAGTATAGCATGGGTGCAGGTGTGATTAGCAGGATTCTTCTCATCTACCATCCACCCGGAGATGGGAAAGTTTTCCTTCAGGAAGTTGCAGACTTCATGGTCGACATGGTGTTGGAAACTTCCAGGTGGCTGGTTCTGGGGGATTTCAATGCCAGGGTCGACTATGAACTCTCGCACTTTGGTCAGAACTTCCTCCAATTGATGATTTCATTGGGCTTCACACAGGTAGTTACCACTGCAACCCATATTCAGAGTCACTCTTTGGACCTGGTATTCCTCCTGGGGATGGAGGCCACTGACTTGGTGGTAGAACCAGCTGGATGGTCGGATCATCACTTCGTAAGGTTTAGCTTTGCGGCTCCTCCTGTGAGACCTGCCCCTCTGGATATGGTCCAGTTCTGCCTCTGAGGGGAGTTACCCTGGAGGGTCTGCTGGCGGTGCTGGACCTATCGAGTAGGCCATTGGAATGTCTGGATCCTGGAGACCTAGTATTGTACTAGAATAGTGTGGTGTTGGGGGTCCTGGATTCTGTAGCTCCTGTCATAGTTGCTCTCTCTCTCTCTCTCTCTCTCTCCGCTCTCGGTTTGATGGGAGTTGAGAAGAGTTGGGCGAAGGTTGGAACGTTGTTGGCAGAAATCTGGCCTGGAGGAGGACAAACTTAGGTTGATTTCCCATTATTCAGACTATCAATCAGAAATCTCCTGTAAGAAGGCAGAGTTCCTGTCCAGGGAGATTGCTGCAGCAAGGAATCGACCAGCTCAGCTCTTTTGGACCGTGGACAGGCTGTGCAATCCAGCCTGCCACCGGGGTTGGAGAGCCTTTTCACAATTTAAGTGTGACGAGTTTGCTCAATTCTTTGCAGACAAGGCGTCCTTCATCAGGTCAGAGATCCGTTTGACTCGTTCAAATGAGTACAGCGGTGATCGATGCAAAGGCACAGACACCCAGCCTGTCTGGACAAATTTCAACCACCTAGCGACCATGGATATCGTAAAGATTGTTCGGGGCATGCGACTGACTTACTGCAGTTTGGATCCTGGTCCAACCCGCCTCCTTGTGGGGTGTGTGGATGTCATTGGACTGATCCTTGCCGAGATAGTCTGGTGCTCATTAGACCAGGGTGCATTTCCGGACCCTCTGAAGGAGGCAGTAGACACACCCCTTTTAAAGAAACCTTCCATCGACCAAGACTGTCTGGCGAACTACAGACCTGTCTCTAACCTGCACTTCTTGGGCAAGGTTATTGAGAAGGTAGTCACGTTGCAGCTCAAGAGCTTTCTTACCACCCATGAGGTCTATGATCCTCTCCAGTCTGGTTTCAGGAAGAGGAACGGTACTGAGACAGAGTTGGTTTGGGTAATTAATGATCTCCTGATAGCGAGGGAGTGGCAGAATTGTTCGATCTTGGTCCTCCTTGATCTCTCTGCAGTGTTAGACACCGTGGATCATGGGGTGTTTCTGGAACGCCTGTGGCTACTCTATGGACTGTCGGGGACAGTCCTCAGGTGGTTCCATTCTTTCCTCACAGACAGGACACAGAGTGTGGTGTTGGGTTGTTTTTCTTCCCCTCGGCCCCCTTCTCCCTGCCTTGTGGGGTGCCGCAAGGTTCCGTGCTGTACCCCATGTTGTTCACGGTGTACATGCTGCCGTCAGGAGACATTATAAGGCGGTACAGGCTGAGTTTTCACTGCTATGCAGATAATACTCAGCTGTACTTGTCCTTTGTACCTGAACACAGTAGTGCAGTCTCGGTCTTTAACAACTTCCTAGCCAAGATCCAGGACCGGATGAGTGCTAAGTGGTCAAGATTAAATCCTGATAAGACTGAAGTGGTGGTGGACCCAGGTCATCGGGTAGAGAGGTTGACTCCTGGTCAGCAGCCTGGCCTTGTGCTGGGGGCAACCAGCTGAGACCCTCTGAACAGGTGCGGAATCTGGGAGTTGTGCTCGATGAGCTGACTCTAAAAGCTCAGATGTCAGCAGTCGTCAAGTCCTCTTTTTACCATCCGAGGAACATCGACCGGATAAAGCACCTAGTTCCGCCCGAGGGCCTCCCTACGTTGGTCAATGCTTTTGTCTTCTCATCTTGACTACTGCAATGCTCTATACCTGGGGTTACTGAGGGGTGGATCTCTGTCGCCTGCAGCTGGTGCAGAAAGCTGTAGCCAGATTGTTGACAGGGTTGTCATGAACTAGCCATGTCACCACTGTGTTGTGCAAACTACACTGGCTGCCGGTGCGATGGAGGATCACCTTCAAGGTCACGTTGCTGACCTATAAGACCCTACACGGACAAGGACCAGGTTACTTGCAAGACCTCCTTCGGCCTTACTGCCCCCTCCACCCCGCCGATGAGGGATTGCTAGAGGTTCCCAGGGTTCATCTTCAGACCTCAGGCGCTAGGGCATTTTCTTTTGTAGCCCCGACCCTGTGGAACTCTCTACCTTGTCAGATTAGAGTGCCTGTCCACTGAGACTTATAAGTCCTCACTGAAAACTTATTTAACTTAGCTTTTTGGGACAGTGTTTAGTTTTACTACTGCTGCTTTTTTAATATTTTATATGTTTTATTAGATTTCTTGCTTGTTTAAGTGCTTTGGTTTTTGAAAAGCACTTTATAAAGTTTGAACTGAAATTTAACTGAACTGAATAAATGGGATGTGACACTTGCTTTCAGGTCCATGTCGTCCGTCAACTGGTCCCACTACACTCTCAATGTCCACTGGTATCCGCATGTGTAAGCAGGTCAGTGGCACAATGACAGCTGCCATGAGTCCTAGGAGACTCAGAAATGTTCTGGCTAGGACGGGATGACCACTGTATGCCAGCTGTGCTTGAGCCATGAGACGTTGTGCCTTGTTGAGGGGAAGGAACACCCGACCCTGTTCTGTGTCCAGGACAGCACCTATGCAAAACAGCCACTGCAAGGAATAAGGACCGACTTTGGCACATTCATTGTGACCCCCAGATCTTCAAACAACTGCCTTGTTCAGGACAGGGTGTGCAAGAGTTGGCTCCTGGAGCTGGCTTACAAAAGCCAATTCTCTCCAGGTACGGGAAGACATACAATCAATCAAATCTTTATTTATCCAAGCGATCACCATTGAGCAAGCTTATTTACAAGGTGGACTTGCTGTTGGCAGGGAAAATTGTACAGTTACATATAAATATACATAATACAAAAGGAACAACATGTTTACAATACTGATAGGAGCAGAGTATTTACATTCCAACACATGTACAAGAAAGATATACATAACACAACCCAAACGTAATATGTAATAGATAAACCACTCTGAGGTGTCTTGATTCAGCTCTGAATATCGCACCTTACTTGTGCGATATTACCGCATGAGGCCATAGGCTGAGTCGTCAACCACAAAGCGTGCATATATCGAAGCGACCGCACACCTCAGAGTGTTTTATCTATCTTATAAAATGCCAAAATTGTTTTTGGGGGTAAAAGTGCAGGTGTCTTGGTCGCTCTGATATCACGCACGGTTATGTGGTGGTGCTCATCCAATAAAAGAGCAACAATTTCCCTATCCATTTTATATATATATATATATATATATTAGTTCCCATGGGAGCAGGATGTGTATGGATGTCATATACAAACCATAGAAGAAAAGAGATTATTTATATTCCTGTCCAACAGAAACATGTTACAGGCCTGGATGGAAATTCCTAAGTTATGGAGGTGCGCATAACAGTGTGTAAGCCTTGGGTAAATGCGGCAGAATGGGGTTGGTGAATAAGAGGGATGCAGAGGGTGCTAAGGGCAAGTGGGGCGGGCGGGGAGTAGTAGTGGCAAGGGCTGATTTGGATAAGCAGCTGGGACTAGTGTTGAAGAACAGAGAAACAATAGTCAAGCTGCTAGGAGCGATAAAAGCAATTACAGATGTCAGCAAATGTTTTGTCATAGAGGGTCTTAAAGAAGACAGGACTGACAGGTGAGCTAAGTCTCAACGATTTTTGTATCCTATTCCAGAGAGTAGGCAGGGCATAGCTTATGGCGGCCCTTCCAAAGCGAGTGTTGGCCCTTGGGATATTCAAAGAGATCTGCGATTGACTTCTTAAGGCATAGTTCCTAACAGGACTAAGGGGGAGACAGTCAACAACATACTGTGGGAGTTTGCTGGTAAGGGCGCGGAGCGTCCATAGGGCTGCATTTCTATAACGCCTGTACTGAAGGGAGGGCCACCCTATGGCTGCGTATAAAGAGCAGTGATGTGTGGAGTATGGGAGGCCAGTTATAAATCTCAGTGCTCTATGATATGATACATCCAGTTTTGCAAGACATGAGGCAGGGCAATGGCCATAAATGAAGTCGGCGTAGTCAATTAATTAAAGGAATGTAGATTGGACAAGCTGTCTTTTTGCGTCTGTGGTCAAGGGCGTTTAATTCTGAAAAAGAGACCAAATCTCTGCCTCAGTTTTTTCAGCAGTTCTCCTGCGTGTTCCACAAAAGAGAGTTTGTTGTCTAACATACAGACCTTCCCTGCGAAGGGCTGCTGTCTCAACTGCCAAGCATTTGGTGAAGAACTGTGGCACAGCAGAGAAGCCAAAGGGCAATACTCTGAAACTGGTAGTGCTCCTCTTCCGCTACAAATCTCAAGATATTTTACAATGATGTCTGATCTTGATATGAAGGTATGCATCCTTCATATCCATGGAGAAAATCCAGTCCCTTTTTGCAACAAGGGAATCACAGCTTGCAAGGAGACCATGCAAAAAGAACAGTTAAGTAAGAACTTACCGTAACAGTAGATCATCGAGGGGATCTCAATAATCAGGTAACACATATGGAGCTTCACCGTCTGTGAAGCAGGATCCACATGGAAGATTTTCAACAGTACTACTGGGGCCACCCACGCCGTCGTCACCAACCCTATAAAGGCTCTGTCTCCTCAGTTCTTTCCCCCCGGAGACTAAGGGAGCATAGCTCTCGCCATGGGGGACCGTGGAGAGACAGAGGTGCTCAGGCCAAAATAAAAGGCTGGAAACACCAGATAACTAGTTCTGAGAGGAGAAGCCCATAAAAAGGTGATGGTAGGAAGGAAGGCAGACCTGATGACTGAGGTCCCCTTGAAGACAGTACAGTTACGTAAGAACTTACTGTAACAGTAGATCTTCGAATGGCGCTCTTGCAGTAGGTAATTACATATAGGACTGACGTCGGCAGGCGGCAGGACCCCACGGAAAAATTTCTAGCTATCAGTCCCTGGTGAGGGACCGCCAACCACATCAGGTGACCGGCGTCAGGAGACGTCGGTATAAAGGGACGGTCCCTGACGCCCACCTTCCAGTTCTTTCCTGCCATAGGCCAAAAGAGGCCGGACGAGAGAGGAGTGGATATTTCCCCCCACTGGAAAAGGAGCTGAAAAAGCTTAGGGGGTGGAGGACGGGAAGGTATTACCTAGTGCAAGAGCCTCTCTCGAAGATCTACTGTTACGGTAAGTTCTTCCATAACTGTACTATCTTACTTCGAGAGGGCTCTTGCAGTAGGTAATTACACAAAGGACTGAATCCCAAGCAGTCTGGAACAAGGAGAAGCACCGGCAGGAGGAAAACTACTCCAAGAAGCAGTTCTAGCTGTGTAAGCTTCAAGACAAGAGGCTTTGCAGAACAGCCAGCCCAAAGCCTGCTCTACGGCGAGAGGCAATATCCAAACTGTAGTGTTTAGTAAAGGTATGGACGGAAGTCCAGGTGGCGGCAGCACAGATATCTGCCGCTGACACATTCTTGAAACAAGCCGCTGAGGCAGCTACTCCTCTGGTGGAGTGGCCTCTTACTTGACCCGGCAGGGTCTTGTTGTATTTATCATAACAGAAAGTGATGCAATGAGACAACCATTTAGATAGGCATTGCTTAGAAAGGAAAATTACATACCTACCGTAATTCTTGATCTTCTCTTGTATCTTCACCATTCATTACTTCCTGGGTGTAAGCGGGCGCGCCACCCGCCACGGATTTTTTTTTTTTTTTTTTAAAGTCAGTATGACGCCCTCGAGAGTGACGCATCGTCATCATGGCGAGGGCGGCCGTTAGTAGCGATCGACTCCTCCTCCAACTCAGTTCTGTTTGAGAGGCAAAAGAGAAAGCAGAGATATATAGATAGCAGGCAAGATAGCCAAGGGATAGCAAAGCAAGGAAGAATGAACTGAAAAAGAAATAAGCCGATGGAGGAAGGACAGAGGAGATAAGAGTATCCTAGCCTAGGGACTGCAGGGCCTCATTACCTGGGCGAGACTGGGAGGAGAGATAAGAAAGGAAATGAGAAAATAGAAGAAGAAGAAGAAAGAGAAGAGAGAGATGGGATGTTGAAGGGACCAGAATGCCCAACAAGCATAGTTAGCTTACAGCTGAAGGCTCGACTAAAGGGGAAGCAAGAATCCCCGGAGATAGAGCTGAAGAGAAGGTTCACCGAACCCGCTAGACAGACCCAGGAGGCATAGTCCCTCATCTTCAACATGCCATTGTTCTTGATACCTACCCGGGCTCCTGGCTGCGGAAGGCCTTCAACTGGAGGAACCGAGGAGGAGAATAAAACCCAGGCAGCATGGGAGCGCTGCTCAGGGTTTAGAAATGAAAATGTAAGCCTTTCAGGCGCTTAAGATAGAAATGGGGCTCAGACTGACTGGCCAAGGCAGGCCAAGGCTTAGCAGGCTGGGATCGGATATGGTCAGCACTGCTCTTCTGCAAAAACTGTCCAGGAGGACACTTAAAAAGGAAAAACCAATAAGCAACTAGCGAGAAGGATAGCCTACCTTCTCATTGCCTTCCTGTTTATTTTTCCAGGTAAAATTTTTTAGACTAGATGCATGACCCCGATACCAAGATGCCTATAACAGTCGAAGAGAGTTCCCTCAGCATTTAATATTTATTTATTTATTTTTTGCAAAAAGAAAAAGGATTAGACGTGCCCGTTCCTCTGCTCTGCAAGGCAAGAGTGGGGGTTTGATTTCAGGGCAACTATCTGGAACACGAATTGCAGGATCAAATCTGAATAGCCTGAGTCAGGCCAAAAACCCCCAGAGGTATCTTGCCAGAAGAATGGCAAGAGATAGTTGTGCAGTCTGATCGCCAATGCAATCCATTAGATGGCCCATGAATCTTAGAGTAAGTAATTTTTCTGAAAATTAGAACCCCCCAAAAAGAAAGATTTTTTTTTTTGGAAAAATTAAGCAACTTTCCTATATTTTAAGAAAAAATTTTTTTTTTGTTTTGTTTTATATGCAGAGAGAGAAGGAGACGGGAGGTGGAGAAGCCACAGGAAGAGGCCACTGAGGGATGTGGATGGTGAGTAATGAATGAGAAGATACAAGAGAAGATCAAGAATTACGGTAGGTACGTAATTTTCCTATCTTCCTTGTCAATCTTCACCATTCATTACTTGCTGAGTACATTAGCTCCTCTTCCCTGGAGGGGAAGAGGCCATACCCTGAGGGAACAAGACCCCAGCCTTCTGTTGGTGAGAAACAGGAGGAGAAGACCTGGCTTATTCAGAAAGCCTAAGTGGGAGAAGAGCTAGAGGTGCCTCCCGAGGACGAGGCGGATGGAGCCCCTGTAAAAGTCTCCTAGCCCTGGATGAGAAAAAGCGGGTCCCCGGAAGGGGAGCACATCACCCTCACGCCGGGCCAGGGGTGACAACCTGGAAAGACGAAGCCATGCCGTCCGCCTGATGCAGATCGCTGTCCCCGCAAGCCTGGAAGCCACCTCATTGGCGTCATAAGATGCCCTTGCTTGGTGTCTTGCCAGCTCCAGGCCTACCGTGGAGAGGGCAACGGCTTGTCTGGTTTGCTCCGTGTCAGGCATAGATGCCAGCAGCTGGGACATCATCGACCACAGATGCCGGTTGTAGGCAGCGTGGTGAGCCTGATGTGATGCAATACAAGCACTCGCACGAGAAGAAGAGAACACTCTTCGCCCCCACCGGTCGAACTGGAGAGAGTCCGAATCCGGTGGGCGGTCGTGCGCCAGGCAACGGCGCCCAGAAGGAGTATCCAGGTATACCAAACCTGAGGACGGGTTGGGAAGGAACCTAGAGACTCAGAGGGGCACAATACCTCGTTGGCAGTCCGCCGGGCTGGGGAAAGAAGCGACAGGAACTGCCAGGACCGGATAGATGCCTCCTGGAAGGGATAGGCCAGGAAGGTACCACCAGATGCTGGGCACTGAATTCACCAAGGAATTCACCGCCTCCTGCTCGCATTGTCTCTCCGAACGTAGGAAATCCGGAGATCCCTCACCATCCTCGAGAGGAAACGCTGATATTCTGTGAAATCAGCATCGGAGGACAGATGAGCAGGGGGTTCCTCTCCCTCAGAGGAGGGAGACGAGGATGATGGGGAACTGGAATGTCCAGAGGATTCCTGCGGCGGTGGGGAGAGTCGAAAGACCCGCTCATGCATGTATCTAACATATGAGGGGAAGGCCGCCGCAGAACCTCTGAACTGCTCCCAGGATAACGGACCCGTAGGACCGACATGGCCCGGGAGCGGGGGTGGTGAAGGCAGAGAGATGGGAGAGGGGCACCTCCGAGGAGGCAACTGCTCTCTGCGAGGGCTCTGGAATCCGGGGAAAGGAGCCCTAGTAGGAGGGATTCCGGATATCAAACCAGGCCGCAGAACGGAACTCTGGGGAAGCGGAGCCTGGAAGAGCCCTGGGGGAGAAACTCCCCTGTGACGACGCCGGGACTGCATGGATCCAGAAGGGCAGTCCGCACACACGCCGCCAGAGGACACCCTAGAACCCTGGGGGGAGGTGGGGCTCTGCACTACGGCTCCTGGCCACCCCCCCTGAGGTGGCCAAAGAAGACCGGGCAGCAGGCCACCTGCCCCTCAACCCCTCGGATTCCGAGAGGGCCCTCCTCCTCGACTGCAACGTCCCCCTGTCCCTAGAGGAGGCAACAGCACCCCCGGGGGAGTAGCTGTCACCGGGCCTCAGAGAGGGCCTCCCCCTCCGTCACCCCCGTCTGCCCCGGGACCTCGGCCACCCCAGCCGAGGAACCCTCGGAGACGACGGCAAGGGGGCAGAGAAGAGGCCCGCCCGCGCCGCCTGGTACCCCTAGCCACGAGGACCCAGATCTCGAAGAATGGGGGTGCCAGGATGGGTCACATCCGAGTCATCGTCCTCCGAGGAGGACGAGACCAGCTGGACCTCGATGCTGGCCACCCCAGGGGTCCCGAGGCCACGAGGGCCCGTAGCCGGCCCCAGCCTACCAGCAGCTTGCCCCCCCCAGCTCCGGCAGGCCCGCACCGCCGAGGGGAGAAGATCGGCATGCCCGGCCGGCGTCGGAGCGCGGCACGCCGGCGGCGCCGTCATGCCCATCGGCACCGCGAATAGTGCCGAGGCCAAAAGCAGCACCGCCAACAGCCGCTCGATCACCGGCGCCGATCAAGCAGCGCCGCCCCGATCACCCGGCGCTCGCGATCCAGCTCGCGCGAGCGGCGCCGCATCGATCACCAGCATGACGGCGCCCGGGATCCGAAGCAGCGCCGGTAGCGTCGAGTCCACCGGTGCCAGGCCCAACAGTCGAGGGCTCGACACGGGGGAGCCTGCACCTCCGAAGAGGTGACTGCCGAGGCAGTGTCGGCGTCGCTATCCCGGGAGGGACCATGACGCTCCCCCGACACCGCGAAAGGGGCCTCCCCCTCGGCAAGAGAAGACGAGGAGACCCCCTCCTCCACAGACCGTATAGGCGGGAGGGACCCGAGGAGGGCCAAGACGACCTTACCTGGACGCCCCTTGAGCGACGCCGCCCCTGAAGGTCGGGCGGGTCTTGCCGAGCTTGAACGCGGACTTCTAGGACACGGCGGTCCATGGAAAACAGAGGCGTCGCCGCAGATCCATGTCATGGATTTGGGACCCGGAAACTAGCGAGTGCGTCATGCCAGTCCGAGGCGAAAATGCAGAAGCCCGCCAGAACCGACACATAGGCACAGCCTGCCTTAGAAGAACGTTACGCCCAGAACCGGACATAACGCTAAATAAACAAGGTTAAACACAGTCGGAAATACACCCGGCGCCGTACAAAAGAAAAGGAACAGTCTTACCGTAGGCATCGAGTGTAGAAAAAAAGGAGTCGGCCTAAGACGCAGTTAAACTGAAGCTACCGCGAACAGGTGCTGCCTCGACGGCGGGAGAAACAGAACTGAGTTGGAGGAGAATTGATTACGCTACTAACAGCCGCCCACGCGCATGGCGTCACTCTCGAGGCGGTGCCGTTAGCTAGACTTTTAAAAAAAAAGCTTCCATGGCGGGTGCGCCCGCCACACCCAGGAAGTAATTAATGGTGAAGATTGACAAGGAAGATCAGCATTGCCTTCCCTTTTATGAGCAAATGAGACGAACAGTTGATCAGTCTTTCTGAGATCCTTCGTCCGGTTGGTGTCGTATCTCAGAATCCGGTGAACATCCACAGTATGGAGTAAATACTCCCCCTGATTATAGTACTGCGTGAAAAAGGCGGGTAACTCTATGGACTGATTTAGAGTAGACTCCGCTACTACCTTAGGGAGAAACTCAGGGTTAGTATGCAGATCAACACGTTCCTTGTGAAAAATCAAGTATGGAACTTTACACATCAGGGCCTGAAACTCGGAAATTCTCCGAGCGGAAGTAATGGCCACCAGGAAGAGAGTCTTCCACGAAAGGAACTTCAATTCTGCGGAAGCTGCCGGTTCAATGGGAGGCAGAATAAGTTTCTCGAGAACAAAGTTCAAGTCCCAAGGGGGAGCAGGAGTATGTATAGGAGGTCTCAGATGGAGGACCCCCCCCCGAGAAAGGTCTTAGAGACCTCCAGTTGAGCAAATGTCTTGTCTGCAAAGGGGACATGATAGGCCGAGATGGCTGCCATGTGGACTTTCAAAGAAAAATGACTGAGACCCAGGTCGAACAGATGGCATAGGTACTCCAGCAGAAGGCCCACTGAGCAGGAAAAGGGTTCCACGTCTTTGGAAGCAGCGCAGATTATGAATCTTTTCCACTTCATGGCGTAGGTGGATCTAGTGGAGGGTTTTCTAGCCTCCACCAAAATCTCCGCCACTTGAGGAGAAACCCCAAAATGGGATTGAGCTAAGACTGCAGGAGCCATGCATGCAGCTGATGAGATCTGAGGCCTGGATGGACCAGGGTCCCCTCATCCTGGGTCAGTAAACCTCGTGATAGAGGAAGAGGAAGAACCTCTGAGTATTGTTGTAGAAAAGAGAACCAAACTTGCCTGGGCCAGAAAGGAGCAATCAGAATAATTTGTGCTCCTTCTGAAGCTAGTTTCTGCAAGACTTGTGGGATAAGTGGAACTGGGGGAAAGGCATAGACGAATCTGTCCTTCCAGTTTAGAGACAGAGAGTCTCCCCAGAAAGCGCCTCGCTCTGGAACGAGTGAGCACAAGACGGGAAGCTTTGCGTTTAGAGGGGATGCGAACATGTTGTCCTGTGGTGTTCCCCAAAGTCGGAAGATATTGTCTAGAACCTCTTGGTCCAGTTCCCACTCGTGAGTCAAGAGCAGATGAGCGACTTAGCTTGTCTGCCAGGGTGTTGTCAACTCCCGAAACATGAACTGCCGTGAGGTGAATGTCGTGTTGTGTTGCCCAATCCCAAACCCTCATTGCTTCCCTGCAAAGAGGGTAGGGCCGAGTCCCCCCTTGTTTGTTGATGTACCAAACCACACACGTTGTCCATCTGGACAACTAGGTGGCTGGGAAGGATGTATGGGTGAAGGGCTTGGAGAGCGTACAACACTGCCCGAAGCTCGAGCACACTGATGTGGAGTGTCTGTTCGAGCTTGGACCAAGAGCCCGGAGTCCGATGGGAACCTAGATGGGCTCCCCAACCTTTGCCCGAGGCGTCTGTGGTTAGAGTCTGGGAGGGGGGAGGATGAAAGAAAGGAACTCCCTGAAACAGGTTCTCTCGGACCATCTACCACTGCAAGTCTCGGAACATCGGCGAGGACACCAGAACTAGGTGATCTAAGTCGTCCACTAACTGATCCCATTGAGAGCGGAGAGTCCACTGAGAAACTCTCATGTGGAGACGAGAGCGAGGAACTGTCGGGATAGCAGCCGTCATGAGCCTGAGAAGGCGGCGACTGACCATGACTCGCCCACGCGGCCGGACAGACTTATCCGAGTCTGGAGGATGGATGCCGGTCCGTGGCAGGAAGGCCCTGCCAATGGTCGTGTTCTAAATTGCCCCGATGAACTGTAGTCTCTGGGATGGGATCAATGAGACTTGGAATGGTTGATGGTAATACCCAGGCAAGAAAAATCTGCTGGGAAAGGGTGAGGCAGCGGGAGTTCCTCCTGGGCAGGCCGCCAGGCAATATCGTCCAGGTACGGGAAAACCTGCACCCCCCGGTACACAGGCAGGCCGCCACCACTGCCAGGCATTTGGTTAACATTCGGGGCACCGAGGACAGGCCAAACGGAAGTGCCTTGAATTGGTAGTGGTTCCCCTGGAACGCAAAATCAAGATATTTGCGATGAGACTGGCGAATGGAAATGTGCAGGTAAGCATCCTGCACATCCAGGGCACATAGCCATTGACCCGACCGGAGAAGGGGCAGAAGCCTCTGCAAGGAGAGCATTCTGAACCTTTTGTACTCCACAAAAAGATTCAGGGAACTGAGGTCCAGAATAGGTCTGAGATCTCCTGTCTTCTTTGGGACCAGGAAGAAATGGGAATAGTAACCCATCCCTTGAAATTGAAGGGGGACGGGCTCTGTTGCTTGTTTCAGAAGTAGAGCTGAAATCTCCTCCTGGACCAAGAGAAGGTGTTCCCGTGAATATGACGACTTTAGGGGGGAGTGGCGAGGTGGTTTCTGTAGAAACTCTATTGAGTGTCCTGCGATCAGCTGGAGCACCCAAGAATCTGATGTTATCCTCTCCCATCCCGGAAGGTGGCGGGAAAACTTCCCCTCCTACCGGTTCCTCCGGGGAGTCCAGAGGCAGTGGGAGAGGGAAGGAGTCAGGTGATGTGGGGCAGCGCCGCAGCTGAAGCACCTGCTGCTTTTTTGGACGAGGGGGGCTTAGCAGCTGTGGGGGTCCGATGTTTTGTGGCCTGCCTTCCCTGGGGTTTCGCCTTGGGCCGATTCAGTCTGCGAAAGAACCTGCGCTGCGGCTGGTGGGGGTGGTACATGGAGTCAACAGACTTCAGTGCCATCCCCTTCTCCTGCAAATCGGTGATGATGTCCTTGACATCACCACCGAAAAGCACCAACCCCTGGAAGGGCACTTCCTGGGCAGCGGATTGCACTTCCGGGACCAACCCTGACACACGGAGCCAAGCATGACGACGTAGGCCTACGGTGAAAGCTGAGCTCCGTCCAGCAGTGTCCACTGCATCGTAGGTTGCACGAAGCATGTGTCGACTGGCCGAACGTGCAGAGCGGACAAGATCAGCCAACTCCTGCTTGACTTGGGAGTCTGGCAGGGAGTCCCAGTTTGGTTTTCACCTGAGTAAAAATGGCCTTCTGGTAGTCCCCCATATGGACAACATAGTTCAGGGCCCTAATCCCCAGCGTGGAGGAAGCAAAGATCTTCTTTCCATACTGGTCCAGTAGGTGTGATTCTTTGTCAGGTGGCGACGAGCTAAGATGTTTTGGGTTGGCCGACCAGCCGTGAGCGGCGCTGATCACGACCGTGTCAGCACGAGGGTGAGAATCTAAAAAATCAACACCCTCGGGAGCCTGGTATAGCCTATTCAACTTCCACGGAAGTGGGGCTAGAGCTGACGGCTGTTTCCAGATGGTGGTGACAAGGTCGGTGTGAGGCTCTATCCAGGGTGACACCAAAGTAAGAGCCGTCACGGGCAGATCCAGATGCTCAGCGAGTTTCAAATGCTGAGGGTCTGGTTCCAAAGAGTGCCACTGGTGAACTTTCTGGATTTTCCTTAGCAACTCCGTAAATGAAGGATCTTCCGGAGGAGACTTCGGAGGAGTCCTTGGCCTGGGCTTCGACGGAGAGCATGGCTCGTCGTCTCTTTCGCAGCAACCGTCTGAGGAATCCGAGGAGTCCGAGGGTGAAGAGGAAGAGGAAAAAGACTCTCTTTCCCGACCCGGGGGAGGAACGGATCCCTTGGGAAGCACCCGAGGAAGCGTATCCTGCCCCTCTCTGGACCAAGATGGGAGAGCCCTGGAGTCCGGAGGTGGTGAGGGAGTGTGCCACCTTGCACGTACAGGAACCAGAGATGGCACCATCATCAGTAGGCGGCTCTCCACCTCCCTGGTGAGCTGAGCCTTGGCCTCAGCCCACCAGGAGGCCAGAGTCTCCTGCAAGTCCACTGGCGGCTGTGGGGGCGGTGGAGGAGGAGGAGGAGGAGGAGGGGTATAAGGATATGGGTTGAACCCATATGGAGAGTATCCAAAACTCGGCGGCGGGTACCCCGGCATCAGGTATTGTGGCATCTGGTACTGCGGCGTCGGAAAGGCTGGCATCAGGTACTGCAGCGCCAGATACTGCGGTCCCGGGTACGCTGGCGTCGGATAGGACGGAGGGTACCCGGAGGAGCTGCCGGAGCAGACGGCCTGGCCGGCGGCCTCACGGGAGGATCCAGATTGGAGGGCCCTGAGGGCGAAGGGCCCGGCGGTGGGGCGACATCCAGAAGCGGGATGTCGGCCGGAGTCGGTAAAACCGGCGTCGGGGGCCCCAGCATCGGAGTCAGCATCCGGGGAGCCGACGTTGGATCCTGTGCACCTATAGGAGGATGGTCCGACGGAGGAAGCTCCCAGCCGCCGGGGATGGAGAGGGAAAATCCCGGGTCGGGCTGGGGGACTCTGGGTCCCTCAGATGGCAGCGAAGGCCGCGGAGAAATGGGTACGCCAGACATGGGTAGGTCCGCTGCCTGTTCTTTTCGGGCCGACCGACGAACCGACGCGGAAGTTTACAGCCAGGGGCCCGGGCGGGCGCTGGAGGAGCCAGGCTCCGACTTATGGGAGCCTTCACCGAGGCAGACCGAGGAGAAGGATTGGCCTGGTCCGCGGGAGGCTGCGCCGACCCAAGGGTCATGCGCCTACCAGCTTCATCACCGGACGCGGAGGAGCACGCCCGCCTGGCCACCAGAGTCGCCAAGCCAGTAGGCCGTGAAACTACAGCCGAACCGGGGCGGAGGCCCACTGCCTGGAGGCGCCCGAAGGCCCGAAGGCCGAGCCAGACGGGCGGGCCGACGCTAGAAACCTCCGAGGCAGCGCCGAGGAGCGGGTCCTCGAGGACATTACCCGAGACCCTGCGACTTCCGAGGGAGACGTGAGAGGAGCCCTGGCCCCGGTGTCTCTCCTTGTCTTTCTTCTTCCACTGGCCTTTGGGGGAAGTGGACGCCTGCCTCAGTTTTTTGAGCTCCTTCTCCATCGAACTCATCTTTTTCTTCAAAATGTGGGCTTCCAGGGATTGCCGACGCCTTTTCCGGGTAGCCACGTTTAAGCTGAGGCAGTGCTGGCACTTCTCGACTGGGTGATCGGGGCCTAGACAGAACAGACACAGGGAATGGCCGCCTCCTGTGGGAGTTGGGCACAGCACGAGTCGCACTTATTTTTGTGCTTGGAGGGTGTAGGGGACGACATACACAGACGATGACCTGACGTTCGAAAAAATCAGAATAATTCGGTAAAAATAGACGAAGGGAGGCTGATGAAGCGAAGAACTTTTCCGCGAAGCACTGCACGAGCTAACGGCGGGAAAGAACTGGAAGGCGGGCGTCAGGGACCGCCCCTTTATACCATCACCTGACGCGGGGGCTGTCCTTCGCCAGGGACTGTTTGCTAGAAATTTTTCCGTGGGGTCCTGCCGACGT
This sequence comes from Neoceratodus forsteri, assembly GCA_016271365.2. Classification (NCBI taxonomy): domain Eukaryota; kingdom Metazoa; phylum Chordata; order Ceratodontiformes; family Ceratodontidae; genus Neoceratodus; species Neoceratodus forsteri. Next base: position 1,047,771,348 of record CM028131.1, read on the forward strand.
CAGTCCTATATGTAATTACCTATTGCAAGAGCCCTCTCGAAGTAAGATCTACTGTTACGGTAAAAGTTCTTATCTAATTATTCTAGCTTCATCAGGGTATCTCAGTCATCAGGTCACACATATGGAACAAGTCCCAAGCAGTTACAGATGCACATAAAATGGTCTGGGAGGAAGGTTATCCCTAAACTCAAGATAGGAGGCCCTGCAGCACAGCCCTGCCAAAACCTGCATGGGTTCTAGAGGCAATGTCCAGACTGTAGTGACTGGTGAAAGTATGGACGGTACTCCAGGTGGAAGCAGCGCAAATGTTAGCAGCTGAGACCCCTTTAAAAACAGGCCACAGAGGTAGCCTTGCCTCTTGTGGAATTGTCTTTCAATGTCCCTAGCAACTCTTTGCCATGCTGCCTGTAGCAGAACATAATACAATGTGCCAACCATTCGGACAAACATTGTTTAAAAATCTGAACGCCCTCGCTATCTGGGGTGAAAGAAACAAATAGCTGCTTCGACTTTCTGCACTCCTTGGTTCGGAGCAGATACTTTAGAATTCTGCGCACATCTAATGTATGCAGCAGTGCTTCTCCTGGATTGGTATTCTCAGGAAAATAAACAGGTAAGTGGATAGACTGGCTCAGGTTAAACTCAAGACACCACCTTGGGGAGAAACTTAGGATTTGTGTGCAAAAACAACCCGCCTTTGTAAAAAAACAAATAAGTCTCCTCACACCAGAAGGCCTGAAGCTTGGAAATCCTTTGAGCAAAAGTAATAGCAACCAAAAATAACGCTTTCCAGGAAAGAAAGCGTAGCTGGCAAGTCACGGCTGACTCATAAGGAGACAAGGCCAACTTCTCTGAAACCGAATTCAAATCCCAAGCCAGAACAGGGACATGGATTGGAGGTTTCAGATGCAGGATGTCCTTAAGAAAGCTATGGGATACATTCAACAGAGCCACGGTGCGGCCACCCACAGGCTCGTGAAAGGCCGTGATAACCGAGAGGTGCACCTTGATGGAGGAGTACTGGAGACCTGAGTCAGACAGTGATATCAGGTAGTCCAGGATCTGGCTTACCGTACAAGAAATGGTTTAGATGATGCTTGGCAGCCCAGATGGCAATCCTCCTCCACTTCATGGCATACGTGGCTTGAGTGAAGGACTTCCGAGCGGCCATGAGGACACTCGCCACCCTCAGGGATACCCCATACCAGACAATGGTTATGTCTTCAGGAGCCAGGCATGCTGACGAAGGGACTTGAGATTGGGATGGACCAGGGTCCCCTGAGCCTACGTCAGCAGATCCCTGCAAATGGTCACAGGGACCGGAGATTCCTCTAACTGTTGCAGTAATGGAAACCATATCTGCCGTGGCCAGAAGAGTGGTACCAGGATCATACTAGCCCTCTCTATCTGCAGTTTGATTTATACTATCTGAATCAAAGGAAATGGAGGGAAGGCGTAAAGGAACCTCCCGCTCCAGGAGCGGGACAACGCGTCTTGCCAGAAAATTACAGGCCCTGCATCTAGTGAGAAGAAACTGGGCAGTGAGGAGGCAAAAAGGTTCAACTGTGGACGATCCCATCTGACAAACAGTTCTGTGACGGATGACAGAAGTTCCCATTCATGCATGCTGGACTGCGTCCTGCTAAGGCTGTCTGCTAGCGTCCTGCTGAGGCTGTTCGCTAGCGTGTTTAGCATGCCTGGGAAATGGACTGCAGAGAGAACCAGACTGTGGTGTAGTACCCAGTACTACACTCTCATGGCTTCCTGGCATACATAGGGGATGTGAATGCACATCCCCCCCCGTTGATAATAGTATACAATACTGAGATTTTCGGACTGGATCAACAGCGACTTTGGGAGGAGACGGTTCTGAGAGGCCTACATGGCATACAGGACAGCCCTCATTTCCGGAACACCAATGTTCAGGGACAGATCGATCCAGGACCATGTCCCTTGCATCTGAAAGGGATCCAGATGCGCCCTCAGCCCAAGTCAGAAGTATCTGTGGTGAGAATTTGCTGGGGGGAAAGAAATCTGGAATGGAACCCCTTGCAACAGGTTCAGTGGGTCCATCCACCATTGGAGCACCATGCGGACTGGGGAGGAGACCAGCACTAGGTGATGTAATTCGTCTGTGCACTGGTCCCACTACACCAGGAGTGTCCACTGGAGGACCCTCATGTGCAGCCTGCCCAAGGGAACAGTTGGAATGGTCGCAGCCATCAACTCCAATAGCCTTAAATATATCCTTGCAGGGATATAACAGCTCTAGGTGACCTCCAGAGCCTGGGCAATAAGGCACTACGCCCTGTTCGAGGCAGGAAGTCTTTTCCCTGCAGAGTCTAGAACCGCCCCTATATATTGCAGCCTTTGGGATGGGGTCAGGACGGACTGGGCAGTTGACCGAGATGCCCAGGGGACAGGAACAGCTGAAGAGTTCTCTTGACGAGGCCTTTAGGAGCCAACCATCCAGAAAGGGGAAGACATACAGTCCCTCCCTTCTGAGAGCCGCAGCTACTGCTGCCAAGCACTTGGTAAAGACCCACGGCACAGAGAATACGCCAAAGGGCAATACCTTAAATTGGTCATGCTTGTCCTGAAAAAGAAACCGGAGGAATCTCCTGTGCAGTGGAAACACTGAGCTATGCAGGTAAGCATCCTGCATGTGCAGGGAGCACAGCCAGTTGCCCTGCTTGAGAAGAGGTATCAGGCCTGGCAAGGTTACCATGCAAAAGTTTCTGTATTGGATATACAGACTGAAGTCCTTGAGATCTAGTATGGGCCTCAGATCTCCAGTTCTTTTGGGGACAAGGAAGAACCTGGAATAAAATCCCCTTTTACTTTGGCATCTGGGCACTGGGTTGATGGCCTTTTTGCGCATAAGGGACTGTACCTCCTCCCAGAGGAAGGACGGATGGTCCGGGGGGGGGGGGTAGGTGGAGGATACTGGACGAGTCTCTGGGGGCAGCTCTATATGAGTTCCAGAGTGTGACCCCTCTCTATGATTTGAAGAATCCGAGCATCTGAAAAACAGGTTACTCACCAGTAACAGTAGTTCTAGGAGTGGTATATGACATTCATCCACACATTCTGGCAGTGTCCTTTCCCTTTAAGTGCCGGAATGTCTTCGCGCTGGCTCCTCCCACCCACCTGGGTGGTACACCCTCAGCTCTACCCCATGATGTCCAGATCTTGTCCACTGGAAGCAGAGGTTGTGTGCCACTTGCCAGGGGAGGTCGGGTGGGTTCGTGTCGAGAAACATCACATACCACTCCTAGAAAGTACAGTTACGTAAAAACTTACCATAACAGTAGATCTTTGAGGAGTGTCTCTTCCAGTAGGTAATACTTTTGGGTATCCAGCAGAGGTCACTGTGACACACGGCAGCTCTTCTAGCAGTTTTTCACCGCCCACACACGACATCAGCTTCCTGTTTCCTATATAAGAGTGAGCAGTCCCTGGTATCCTCAGTTTCCCCGCTGGATTCAGCTCGCTAAGTGAGGACCGAGGGGAAGCCGAGGTACCAAAGGAGTCCCAACCCAAAATCACTGGACCAGAATTTTGCTCTCTTAGAGAAGAAGGGGGACGGAGGGTGGGAACAAACATACTGCAAGAGACACTCCTCAAAGATCTACTGTTACGGTGAGTTTTTATGCAACTGTACCATCTTCCATGGAGTGGCCTCTTGCAAAAGGCAATACTTTTGGGATGAATCCCAAGCAGTAAAGCCCATGTGGGAGGACAGTTATGACAGGAGACCTTGTAGTACTGCATGGTTGAAGGCTGCCCTATGTCATGAGGCAATATCCAGATTGTAGTACCGTGTGAATGTATGAATCGTGGACCAGGTACCTGCATTGCAGATCTCTGGAATGGAGGATCAATTAAAGCAAGCCGCAGTGGTGACCATAGCTCTAGTGGAATGGGCTTGGACAGGTCCAGGTAAAGGCTGCTTGTATTTTTTTTTTAACAAAATGTAATACAATTTGCCAACCAGGATGAAAGAACTTTAAGCAACTGGGAGGCCGTCGTGACCCAGGGCAAAAGAGAGGAACAGTTGAGACGTCTTTTTAATCGATTTTGTCCGATTAGTATAGTAGCATAATATACGATGGACATCTAAAGAATGTAGTAGATGTTCACCCTGATTGGAGTAGTCAGGATAGTAGACTGGAAGCTCCAAGGACGGATTTAAAGTATGTTCGGAGACTACTTTAGGAAGGAAGGAAGGAAGGTTGGTACAAGGAGCATCCTCTGTCTTTGTGGAAAATCAAGTAAGGTTCCTTACATGAGGGCATGAAGCTCGGAAATATGTCGAGCGGAAGTGTCAGCCACCAGAAATAAGGTTTTCCATGATAGAAAATGAAGGCCACAAGTGGCTGCTGGTTCAAAAGGCTCAAGGCTAAATTTTTCTATCATAAAATTGAGATCCCACCGAGGAGTGGGTCTTCTAATAGGAGGTTTAATATGTAACATTCCTTTCAAAAGCATCTTAGCTAGATGATGTTGGTACAGTAAACTGCCATCCAGAGGTTCATGAAAAGCCGAGATGGCGGCCAAGTGGACTTTGATGGAAGAGTAACTTAAACCGGACTCAGATAGTGAGGCCAGGTAGTCCAGAACCTTAGTCAGTGGACAGGAGTAAGGGTCCAAAGATCGAGAGGCTGACCATATGGGAAAGTACTTCCATTTGAAATTATATGTTGCTCTTGTTGCTGGCTTACCGGAGGCCAAGAGAATATTGGCAACAGGAGAGGAGACTTGTAGTCTAGTTATGAAAGTGTCCTCAGGAGCCAAGTGTGAAGGTGTAACACCTTCAGGCTGGGATGTAGGAGAGACCCTTGACTCTGAGTCAAAAGGTCCGCTATCACTGGCAACAGAACAGGGTCCCATACTGACAGTAGCAGGAGTAGGGGAAACAACGTCTGACGAGGCCACATTGGGGCGATGAATATCATTGTGGCTGGTTCTAGTTGTAGTTTCAGTAGCGTCCATTGCAGGAGAGGGAGAGGGACAGGGACAGGGGAAGCATACAAGAAGAGTCCTGTCCATGGTTGGGACAGGGCATCTATGCACCGTCCCTTTTTGTGCAGGATAATGGAAAAATACCTGGGAAGACAGTAATTCACTGGGGAGGCAAACAGATCCAGCTGTGGAGTGCCCTATGGGTTGAAGATTTCTTGGAGCATTTGCTTGTGAAGTGTCCACTTGTGAGTTGTGGACTGGTGACTCAGCTGGTCAGCTAACTGATTGCAACATCCCGGTAAGTGGACAGCTGTTAGCGTCAAGTGTTGCCAAACGGCTTCTTGCCAAACCACAAGGGTCTCCTTGCATAGGGTGTGAGATTTCATACCCCCTTGTTTGTTGAGGTAGAACACTATTGCAGTGTTGTCTGACTGGATCAGTAATGAGCCTGGGGTGAGGCGTGAGCGGCCGAATCGCCGCCGGACATAATGTCGCGGTCCAAAAGTCACAGTCAACTAGCCGCAAGGACAAAAGGTCCCTGTCCAAGTTGCAGACATGTGTATTTGTCGCCAGTTAATAATGTAGTGGGCCAAAATGATGATGTGCTGCTACGGATGTGATCTCCGCTAATGACAACACATTTTAAATCTTCACTTCCCATGTCATACCATTCATTCTGATCCAGAGCATCCACCGTCCCTTTGCATGAGGTAATGCAACAGCACATCTCCACATTAGTGCATCAGAATAACATAACAGCTGATAAGACAGCACGGAGTATGTGGGAGCACTCATAGATGAGCTTGTCTTGTACACGAACTGGCCTGAGTTCCTTAGAAATACACAGTGCTTTATTTTAAGGTGGAAAGCATACAAAACTGCATGCCAGCCGAGCTGTTTTCATGCACATCCAGCCGAGACTAAACCTGAATTTTAAGAGTTCCCTACATCCAAAGACTGCAAATATTTCATATTCCGAGAAAAGTATATGATAAATTATATATATGTGCTGCTACGGATGTGATCTCCGCTAATAACACATTTTAAATCTCCACTTCCCATGCCATACCATTCATTCTGCATAACATTCTGATCCAGAGCATCCATCGTCCGAATGGTATCTCCTCTAATGATAACACATTTTAATTTTAACTTTCATTTTGGTGAATGATTTGAGGCAAGGTTGTTGCCCTGCTGCATTGCATGAAATTAAAACACAATGTCGCAGTTCGTCGTCGCCGGTGATTTGGTCATGTTGGTGACTTATTGTCCACGACCTCTACACCGGCGACAAGATGTCTTTTCGACTAATTGGCTGCTACATTTTGACCATGACGAATAGTACCGTGACGTTGTGTCTGTATGTCGGGGTGAGGCAGGGCCAGAACGCCTGAAGGGCTAGATGGACCGCTCGCATCTCTAGGAGACTGATGCAAGACTGATGGGGAGAAGTGGGCCACTGGCCTTGGGTCTAATAAGGACTGAAGTGCGCACCCCATCCTTGTAGGGAAGCATCTGTGGTTAATGTTTACATGGGAGTGGGGGAACCAGAAAGGCATTCCTTGATTCACGTTGATTCAGACTGTCCACCATGTTAAGGTTGACTTCAGAGAGGGAGTGACCTTGATTTTGTCTTCGAACTGTCCTGTTTTTTGGGACCATTGATTCTGGAGGGTCCACTGGACAGGTCTCATGTGGAGACTGGCGAATGCCACCATAGGGATGGCAGTGGACATGTGACCCAGAAGGCGCAGCATCTGTTGCTCTATTTTCTGAGTCTGTATGTGTGACGCCAGAGATATAAGCGTGTCCTGCTGAGCAAGGGGGGAGGTAAGCCCTGGCTGTAACTGTATCTAGGACAGCCCCAATGTATTCGAGAGGCTGTCTGATTTGGACTGGACTTTAGCCAACAGACTGTGATCCCCATATCTGCGAACATGTTCAGGTTAGCATCTAGGGAGGAAAGCAGAGCTACCTTGGAGTCTGCTTTGATTAGCCAATCATCTAGATATGGAAAGATGAAGTGCCCTTTCCTTCATAAGGCTGCTGCCACCACCGCTAGGCACTTGGTGAACACTCTGGGGGCTGATGAGGCCGAAAGGGCATGTTCAAAACTGGTAATTTTGACTCAGTAGGTGGAATCGCAAATATCTGTGGTGGACAGGGTGGATGCAGGCATCCTTCATGTCTAGGAAGCAAAGCCAATTGCCCTGTTTTAGAATTGGCATGATGGCAGGTAGGGTGATCATGCGAAAATGTTTGTACTGATGGTAAAGATTCAGTTGTCTCAGATCCATTATTGGTCTGAGGTCTCCGTTCGTTTAGGCACCAGAAAGAAGTGGGAGTAAAATCCCGTTTGATGTTCCAGAAAGGGCACTAGGACAACGGCCTGTTTGGTCAACAGGGCTGTCAATTCCTCCTGTAATATGGGTGTATGATCTGGAGGATAGTGAATCTTCCGTGGAGGGCAAGGGTGTGGGTGAGAGGAACTCTAAAGAGTATTACCCTTCTGTATAATTTGAAGTACCCATTTGTCTGAAGTGATCGATTTCCAGGCCTCCAGATGGAGGACAAAATGACCCCCAACAGCCCCCGAGGCCTGGTGGGGGGAAAGCCCTAGTGGGTCACCGGGAGATGGGCTGTGCAGCTCCACTGGAAGGACGGGAGCGGGCACCCCGGGCAGCAGACGTGTTGCCTCTGGTGGATTGAGCACGACCTCTTAAGTCGCCTTTATTATTACCTCTGTATCTTTCACCTCTTTTGGAATAAGAGGACTGTTGAGTACGGTAGGTTGTAGATGGGAGTATGATACATGCCATGGACCGTATGGAGGGTTCTGCCTGATGCCTGTAAGTCATCCATTAGAGTTTGAGTACCTGGGCCAAACAGCTTGGACTAGTTAAAGGAGGCATTAGCTACTTTATGTTGTATGTCAGGTACAAAGCCTAAAACGCGAAGCCAAGCATGGCTACGCAAGGTGATACCAGTGGCTGATAGTCGGGCTGAGGTAGCTACGGCATCATATCCCGACCTGAGAAGGTGACGGGAGACAGAATTACTAGTTATCACTGTAGCCAATAATTTATCCCTTTCCTGGGAGGGGAGTTTATAGATGAGCTCAATGGCAGAGGACCCAAGGGTATGCTGATATTTAATCACATGACCCATATAGTTCAAGATTCTGATATTCATAGCACCTGAGGAAAAGACCTTTTTAGCCAGATAGTCTATTCTTTGGGATTCCTTATCTGGGCTAAAGAGCTCATGTGCTTGGGTTTTTTGGTACGGTCATGAGCGGCAGTAATGACCACAGAATCTGCCTCTAGAATAGACGACAGAAAAGGGTGGTCCAGAGGAGCTTGGTATAGACGATCCGCTATGCGGGGAATGGCTGTAATAGCTGAAGGCTGATGCTAAGCAGCCAGCATAGCATTCTGGTAAGTTGGTATTAGTGGTGGAACCACTGAAACGGGCTCCTCAGGTAATTCAAGGTATTCTGCAATATCCTTACGTTGTTTGTCATGTTCAGTATTCGAGAATCCCATAACCTTTTGTATTTGAGCCATCATCTCACTAAAGGTCGGGCCATCCAGGGAAGAGGCTGCGTGGCAGGTACAGGCAGGCCCTCATCCAGGGAAGATATTTCCGAATAGGGAGATTCAGGATTGGAAAAATCCAGATCTTGGAACTCTTCATCCTCAAGATCACCGGGTAAATCATGTAATTCTCGGTCATCTGACAAATAGTCCTCTATGAAAGGAGAAGGAGACCAGGTTGGCATGGTATCCCTGTCAGTATGGAATCTTTTAGGTGGAGGAGGAGGAGGAGAAGGAGATCGGGGAGGATCATCCAGCTCTTCGGAGGGCTGGGAGTGCTGCATGGCACGCAAGACATATTGTACTACACTGGTGATGCTCCTTTCTTGAGAAGAAGGGGGGGTAAGAAAGGGGGGTGTTGGGACACAATTGGGGTGATAGAGGGAATGGGACGAGTAGCATGAGCAGGTTTTGCCCCTGGGTGGTAAAGACCAGAGTCCCGATCTCGGTCTGCCTGACCCCTAAAGGAAGGCACCTGTGAAGGTGGAGGGGCAGTCAATAAGGCACAAACCACAGGTTTCCCCTAAGGAATGCAGGGTCTCGTCGACGGGCCCGCAGGGGAAAGTGTGTTATTTTCACTTAAACTGTCAGATGTTGGCAATGGGAGAAAGCCCCCATCAACAGAGCAGCTGTATATTTAGCTGCATGTAAAATGTTGGAAACCATTGTCGACAAGAAGGTATAAGCCTCTGTCGATGGAGCAGTTACAATGTGAACTGCATTTAAAGCGCTGGAAAGCATCATCGACGAGAGGGTGTAAGCCCCCATTGACGAAGAAGTGTTTCAAGTTGAAGCCCTGGCCGACTAAGGGACACCCAAATGGTGGTCACGACAGGTGATTTAGGTTAGAGTGGAGGAGGGTTTCTCCTCTCCTCCTCCTTCTGCCTGAACGAGAACCAGTTGAGGGAGTATGAGCCCCGGTTCTCTAAGAGAGATATTTTCTGCTCCATCAAAAGTTGTTTAAATTAAAGCAACCATCGTCAACGAGTTGCCTGATTAAATTCTTGATATAAAGTGCAGGAATTGGTGTTGTGTGTGGGTCCCAGACACCTTACACAAAGAGTTTGGTTGTCAAAGTGGTACATCTTCATACCACAACGGCAGGAACGAAATACTGCTTGCTTCGTTGAAGACTCTGTAGACATTCGTCTTGGTTCCAAATTTCTCGTTAACGACTGCTACACAGAAGTTGCACTAGCTGCTGCGTGAGCTGAAGATGGCAGGAAAATGAACTGAAGATACCAGGGACCACCCACTCATATAGGAAACAGGAAGCTGATGTCATGTGTGGGCGGTCCCCGGTGAAAAACTGCTAGAAGAGCTACCGTACGCCACAGCGACCTCTGCTGGATACCCAAAAGTATTACCTACTGTAAGAGACCACTCCGTTGAAGATCTACAGTTACAGGCGAGTAGCCTGTTTTTCTAGGAACGTGGATAAGATGTTCTATCCACACATTCTGGCAGACTCCTAGCAGTTCTACTGGGAGGAGGGGGGCAAGGCACGCACCCCCTACTTGGGAAACAAAGACTGGAGAACTGAGGCCCCAAAACCAGCATCCCAGCGTGACTCAAGGTTGATGTGGTCATAGGAGATAAAGGTGTGTACAGACTTCCAGGTAGCAGACAGATTTTCTGGATGGGGACATCCCTGGAGGCAGCAGCACGACGGGTGGAATGAGCACTTAGCCCTACGGGATGCTCCCTACCCACTAACCTATGGCAGAGGTCAATGCAGGATACAGTCCACCTGCCAATTGTTTGCTTAGCTGCCGGTCTGCCAGGTGCGGCTTCAGCGTAGGTGACAAACAGCTGGCGAACCTCTCCCGAATTCCAGCAGTGCACTCCTTATAATACGTTAGTGCCCGCTGCAAGTCCAAGATATGGAGCCTGTGCTCAGCCTTTGAGGTGTGGTTGGTGAAGTACACTGGGAGATTAATCACCTAGTTAAGGTGAAAATCTGACACAATCTTCAAGAGGAACTTCGGGCTGAGGCGAAGGACAACCATGTCCACATGAAAGACCAGGTAAGGAGACTCCACCGAGAGCGCCTGGAGCTCACTGATCTTTCTGGCTGATGTGATAGCCACCAAGACGGCGGTGTTCCACGACAGGTGTGACATCTCACACCTGTGTACTGGTTCAAAATGGCTTGCCCATGAGCTTTGCCAACACCAGCAACAAGTCCCAAGGAGGAGGTGGTGATTCACGCACCAGAGGGGAAATGTGGTCAAGGGTTTGAAAAAGCGTCAGACCACCTTCTCCTGTGCCCCCAACTGCTGACTGGCCCATGCCTGGTAGGCAGAGATGACTGCCTCGTGCACCTTAAGGATCGCTGACTGAAGGTCCGACAGAGAGGGACCAAATGTAGTCAAGGATGCTAGTCACAGGAGAGGACAAATGGTCCAGACCCTTGCCCTGGCACCAAATGGAGAACCTCTTCAATCTGAAGGCATAGCATTTCCTGGTCGGCTCCTTCCGAGAAGCCTCGACCATGGTGAGGACATCTTTGGAGAGATCCAAAGCCTCGAACTCTAGCCGCTCAGGAACTAGGCTGTCAGGTGCAGGGATTGAAGGTCCAGCTGGAGTACCTTCCCCTGATGGATCGAGAGCAGGTCAAGGCATAGAGGAAGACACTGTGGGAGCTTGCTGCTGAGGCTGAGGAGATCGGGGTACCAGAACTGGTGCTGTCAGTCTGGAGCAACCAGGATCATCCGAGCCTTGTTCCTCCTCACCTTGAGCAACACCTTGTGGATCAAGCTAAATGAAGGGAAACACAGAGGAGGCCTGGGATCCAGGGCCTCGAGAAGGCATCCCCCTGCAGTGTCCCCTGCTGAGGGGGGCGGGCACAATACAGCCTCAGCTTTGCATTCTCCCTGGGGGCAAACAGGTCCACCAGAGGGGTGCCCCATGGGGAGAACAAATTCTGCACTACCTCGGGATGGAGAGATCATGCGAGACGCCTCACCCACCCAGCTGAGAGCGTCTGCCAGCTGGTTGCGGACACCGGCTACATGGGTGGCCAAATCACTGGCCCCGAGGCTGCGCACGAGGGTACAGATGCGGAGAGATTCCCTGCACAGCGGAAAGGAGTACGTTCCACCCTGCTTGTTGAGGTAGTGCAAGGTCTTGGTGTTGTCCGTCTGGACCTGAACGACCTGACCCCTGAGATGAGGAGCAAAGGTGGTGAGCACCAGCTGAACTGCCCTGTGCGCAAGCACACTGATGTGGACTCTGATCCCCCAGATGGGCTCCCGAGCCCATGAGAGGCATCAGTTGTCAGGATGACTGTCGGTTCTGGATGGACAAATGGAATGCCTTCATGCAGATGCTCTGGAACTAACTACTACTGGAGTGTGTCCCACATCCACTGGGTCACAGTGACCAGTTGGTTGAAGTGACCCCTGCGCTGAGAGCACTGGCTGGCCAGTTCTCACTGCAGGGAGCACGTTCTTCAAACAAGAAAACTTGGGCACACACCACCACACTGAATGCTGACACAGTGAAATGTAATAAAAGGTTCAGATTTATTTACATCTTAAAAGAAGTTGAAACGGCTGCCTGATGTGTTCCTGTTCCCACCAGGACTCTTTCTCAAAGGCTGGGACTGATATGTTACAGTTCAAATTTATAGTCACACAATGATGTCATCAACTGCACATTCATCAGCAATTACATTATTGCACATCACATATCCACACTAACATCAATGAATAAATAACTGCTGCTAAACGTCATTTGACACCATATAAGCAGCAGTGACCAGGTCACCTATCTTGACTTAATGATCAAGAGGGAATTTGATGGCTCCTGTTAATACAGATATTTACAGAAAGTCAGTGGATGGGAACACAGTACACATGGCAGCCAGCTGCCATCCAGCTCACACTGTAAATAATATTCTCAACGGGGAGTTTCTTAGAATTAAGAGGAACTGCAGCACCAAGGAAAGCTATCAGAGAGGAGCCAATGAACTAGAGAGGAGCTATGGGGAAAGGGGTTATTTATTTAGTTTTTTGTTGACTGGGTAAGTGCACTAGACAAATTCTGCCTATTTTCACGCACGACTCGGGAAATGGGAGATACAGATGAATGCCAACTGACTTTGAACCAGATTAAGCTGTTGGTGGTATTTTTAGTGAATGGAGGGAAATTTGGCCAGGGCAGCGGGGAAATTTCCCTACTGGACTGTAGGGGTAGCTGCTGTCCAATGCTAGGATGGCCACTTCTCCTGACTTACTGATTGAGATGATGTGGAGGGAGCTGAGGAGAAGGCCTCATCCCCTGCTCTAAATTTACCAGAGGCTGAAGAGGTTTTTCAGGATGCTGAAGGATTTATTACCATTCCAAAGAGTGACAAAGAGTACCAAAATGGGCTTCATATTTTGGATGGAATGGGTGATCAAAGTGCTGTTGTGATAAATAATGCTGATCCTAAAATACCTACAAATACAGCAAGGTTGCATATGCTGCAGGCCTTACTAGAAAAGAAGGAAACTCAGTTCCAAAGAAAGAAATCAGAATTAAAAGCAGCTATGCATCTGCTTGAGGAAGAGAATGCATTGGCGAAACAGATCCTTGCGGTTACCTTACAAGGTGCACAAGTCCTGACTGACCCTGCATCACCATACTCGGCTACGATTTACCAAAAATTTCCCTTATCACAGACTACTGCCACAGTTTTTTCCTTTACTGCTCCAGGATATTTAAAGCATACAAATGTACATAAGGAATTTGTGCAGACTATAATAAGGCCTAAAGTACAGCTGGGTACTACTGACCAAACTTTAGTTAATAACCAGATGCCGGCGAATGATGTGGTACCTTGTGCTGAAAATAGCAGCAATAGTGTGGGGCGACCTATCATAACGAATCCCGAGTTGGGCAATTGGGATGTCGCAGAACTGATTCTGGGGATAGCCTTAGAAACAAAACAGAAGGCCCTGAAGATTATGATGAATGAGGGACTGTCGGATGCTGAAGTTAGTAAACCCTCTGGGGGGCTAAGGGATTATTGGAAGGTACTCCCAGTAATATCCCCAAGAATCTAGAAGGGCATAGCCCGGACTGGACGCCAGAATCTGCTGGGGCTGAAAATTAAATCCTGAAGACCACTGGTACCCAGATCTGGATTGGGGCCCCACACCTCTATCGCAAGGTAGCCCAAATTGGAAGCCCCCAGTCAGTACAGGGCCTGACCAAATGAATTAGCTGGTTGGTGTTCCACAACCTGTAAATGATCATGATGACCCCCAGGACCCCCTTCCCTCAAAAGAGACTGATTGGGGCTCCATATGACTCTCAGGAGAAGGATAGGAATATAAAAAAATATTCTGATTTCTTTCAGAAAACTGAGGCTGCACCGCGAAAGAATGCGGTCCACATCAGATACAAAGGTGGGCTGGACATTCGGCCATACAGATACTATGTTGGGAAGCATCTACTAAAAGATTCCTTGAAATTCACCCCAGCTGAGGTGTTTGGTTTTATTAATATTTCGGAAGAAGATAACTGTGTCAGCTTTCGATCCCGCCACCTGTTGGAACTCTTTTGGACTCTCTATAATCAGTGCAAATTTTCCCCACTCTGGACTCCATTCTTTGTTATACCACTAACCAAACCCCTCACAAAATTTGTGACCATGTTTCGAAATGAGGGTGTACATGTGGATGATATTACCCAGTGGCTACAGCAACGCTGTACTGTACTAAGTGCCCCAGAAGCGATTTTAGATGCTGAAGACTTCTGGACAGGGGGTGGAAATATAAGGTGAAGCGGACACAAAATGAGGATAGCATTGTGCACATCCCCAACTGCTTTTTTCTTGGTACAGAAAGAGGTGTCTGTTTCTACGCTGAGCAACACAGAGCATGCCATAAATGCGGCTCAAGAACTCATTTATCTTATGTTTACGATAAACCCTGCTGTGGCATTTGTGGGGAAGTTAGGCACATCAGCAGGCAATGTTCTAATTACACCAAATGTTCCTTGTGTGGGAAGTCAGGTCACTTTTATCATGAATGCCCATAGGCTTCCAGAAACAAATCTGACAAAATGGATCCAGATGATTTCATCCGTAAGGCTCAACAAGCACCCAGACCCCCTGCGCCCCCCAAATCAAGATTCTGGCCATCAACAACCTGAGTATAAGGCAGAGGATTCCCAAGGATCCTGACAGCCAAGAGGGGAACCATGTGTAACTCACCTCCCCTGATGTAGCGCCTATGGAGAGGAAACAATATCAGGACAAGGCAGTTCCTGTAGTAGGGCTTCCAGAGGATACCTCTCGACCAGCTTCATCTGACCCCGGTGACCTCCCACTACCCATGATCAAAACTGAAGTTATGAATGCTTTATTAATTCCGGTGTGCTACCGGGAAGTATCGGCTGAGGTCCCAGTACAGCAATTTCAGCAACCTGGGAGTCCACCCACCACGAGACGAAGATCTACACGGAGTAGCTCAGCAAACTCTGGAACTTTTAATTTCAGCTCTGAAAATCCTTTTTCAGTGCTTAAAACACAAGACGGGGGTGCTATGGATATGGAAGATGAGGACAGTGAGTCCAATCCAGGTTCTACAGACACCTACAAAAATGTCAGATATAGATACTCTGGGATTAAAAAGAAAAGAAAAAAAAAAATAATGGTTTGAATAACTGGACTATGTAAATGCATACAGTAGCTTCTCTTAATGTATGTAGCTTATTGAACCATAAGAGACGGCTCATTGCATTTCAAACATTCCATGACTATAAATTTGATGTTTTCTTTTTACAAGAAACTTGGATGTGGTCTGATACCCAGCTAGAGGTTTTTAAGGCTGAATGGCTGTGGGGGCCTTCCTATTGGTCCTTTGGGTTGGATAGGTCAGATGGGATAGGGAACCTATTTACAGGGGTCAAATTTTCACTAACAAAACTCATTGATCTGATTCCTGGCAGAGTCCTTATTTTGGATGGTATTTGGAATTCCCAGCCCAGTAGATTTATTATCTATGGTCCACAATCCAAGGCAGAGACGGTCAAGATGATCGAAGCAATTCAGCCATTTTTAGTGACCACCAGAACTGTTTATTTAGCCGGAGACTTTAACTGTGCTTTAGCCACAAGGAACATTTTCTCTCAACAAAAAATTTTTTTTATTGAGACTCTAATATGCTTTTTAAGTGCATCTCTACTGCAGATTTGATTAACTGTTCACACTACAAAATAAGAGGACCTCTTTCACAAATCGGAGGGGGCAATGCACCGCTACTATCTATTATATTTTTACAAGAAAACATCACCACACTATTACCCAGTCTAATCTCCTGGTAAAATTTTCCGATCATTTATTATTAGTTGGGTCCTTACAGATTCCTCAACGCAACAGTACCACGACCATTGATGGAAACTTAATTCTTCGGTGCTCCAGGATCAGGGGATACAAAGTTCCGTTAAAGGACTTGGAATAGCCAGACTATCTGTGTTGGATCTTTATGATGATTTAAGGGAATAGTGGTGGGATACTAAACAATATCTTAGAGAATTTTTTCAGAAATCGGGGAAAAGGAAAGCTAGGAATTCTTTTTTTCAATACCTTAAACTCCGGGCACAATTACAAAGGCTAATGACAATTGCTTCTGGCACAAAACAGAATGACTCTGATCAAATTACTGAAGTAAAAACGGATTTAAATTCCAATATGATAGGGCACAGTCTATTAAGGCAAATTTATTATACGGAACTCAAAAAAAAAAAAACACAACTTGACCCCTTTGAAGTGTGTAAAAATAAGAGAGAAGTCTCCACGTTTCATGAATTACGTGATGACCAAAGTAACTTGACTGCAGATCCTTCTAAACTGTCACATAGTAGAGTATCACCTACGATCCTTTCAGGATCTAGGTTCACCTGATAACACTGCTATCACAAGGTACCTTTCGCAAGTTAGAGCTGTTCCAGATTTTCAGAGAGGCCAAGATCTTATTAAGCCAATTTCAGTTCTTGAAGTCCAACAAGCCATTAAACTGTCTAAAATGGGATCTTCTCCCAGGCAGGATGGCCTACCTTTCGAACTATATAGAACCTTCACCACTGAGCTGGCACAGGGGTTGGAACATGTGTATAACCACCTCTTACAGAATGGTCCTATCCCTTCATGTTTCACTAAAGGTCTGGTTATTTTTCTTTTTAAAACTGGAGATAGTTCTGAGATCAGTAATTGGGAGGCCGATAACCCTCTAGAACACAGATTTTAAATTATTATCTAATATTTTGAATTTGCGTTTAAAAAAGTATGCTGCCATAATGTTGCACCATTCCCAGTTTTGTGGCTTGCCTGGGCGGAAAATTCAGCAGGCCCTTATTTTAATAAAAGAGGTCATTAACTATTATAATATGCATAGTCATTCTGGGTTTTTGACATTAGACCTTAGTAAGGCTTTTGATAGAGTGAATCATGACTTTCTGTTTCACACCTTACGTCATTATGGCGTTCCACAGGCCTTTGTTCTGTGGCTACAAAGGCTGTATTCTTCAAGTTCACTTAGTCCCATTGTTTTAGGTAAGGTTGGGAAGACAATGCACATTACTGAGGGAGTCCGTCAGGGCTGTCCCTTAAGCCTTCCGTATGGTTTTTCACTGGACCCCCTGATTCGACACATTGTTCAAAATGCTTCTCTAATAGGCGTACACTGTTCTCGGCAGGATGATGAGCTCCGGATTCTGGCATACGGCGATGATATTTGCCTATTTGCAGAATCTAGAGATAGCATTTTAACAATGCTTTCTGAAATTGGTTTATATTCGGCTGTATCTGGGGCAAAACTAAATCTTAACAAAAGTGTTGGCTTTGGCTTAGGTTTGGAAAAACTATCAGTGGTCCCTATTGAGAGCAACCCCTGTAAAAACTTTGGGATTTTACTTTTCAGGGGTTGATATGGGTTCTTAAAACTGTCATACAGCCCTGGCTGCATGTGAATTTAAGGTGCACAGATGGAAGGGGTGGAAATTATCTAAATTAAAACTGGTTTTGAATATAACGACATTTCTAATTCCAGGCTTATTATATACAGGGATGATTTTTCCTTTACCCATTCATATGGAGACTAACTTTATAGCCTGTTTTTTCAATTACTGTGGGGTAGTCGGTCAAACCCCATTAAAAGAATATACACTTATTTACATAAGGATAAGGGAGGGTTGGGTATGGTCAATCCAGTAGTTTTCTTTCATGCACTTTTTTGTTCACACAATTTTAAGTTAGCCCATCAACTGCCAGAAGCGCTTACAAAAATGGTTGCTAAATAGTTATGAAGGTTTTTTCAGGTTTGGAAAGAAGAGATTCCCGAACAATCTAAATATCTAATTTTCCTCACTTACTATCAGACATACTATTCAGAAACTCAGGAAGTAGCATCTGGATAAGGATAATGTTGGTAAATTGTCCTGCTCCCAGTTATATTTAAAAATAATACTAATATACTAAAATGCCAGCAGAATAGGCCTAACGGTCTTTCGTGTCTGCTCGTTTGGTCAGCCTCCACCCTGGGTGCTGACCTTGCTGCCCCCCTCGCCTCCTCTGGCTTCTCCCTTCCCAGTACTGGATATTCTTGCTGCATTGGATTTTGCTTCCAGAACCCTTCCCCTGTACCTGTCCAACCCCCTCTGAACCCCTTCACTGTCTCTGCTCCACTAGCCCCCCAGGCAGCATTCCATGGCTCCACCCACCCTCTCAGTGAAGTAGCACCTCCTCCTTTCTCCTGAATCTCCTCCAGCTTCCACCCATGCCTCTAGTGGCCCCTCCTCCTCCTTCCTTCAAGCACCCTGACTGTTCCTCCCTATTTACCCTCTTCATGTACCTGAAGACCTCTATCATGTCCCCCGTCCCTTCTCTCTTCCAGTGTGTACATATTTAGCTCTTCGAGCCTCTCCTCATAGGTCCTGTCCCCCAAGCCCCAAATCATTTTGGTTGCCTCCTCTGGACCCTCTCCAGGAGGGTAATGTCCTCTTAGTGTGGCCTCCAAACTGCACGCAGTACTCAAGGTGCGGCCTCACCAAGCAGTTATACAGAGGAGTATCACTTCCTCTCTGAGGTGATCCCCTAGCGATGCATCCCAGCATCCTGTTGGCCTTGGCTGCTGCCCTCCTACAAGTCTCCGAGTTGTTCATCTTGACATCCATCATCCCCCAAGTCCTTCCTCAGCCATCGAGACTTGTAGCATCCCCCCAGGGTGTAATGGCATGGGTTTCGGTCCCCAGGTGGAGCACCTTGCATTTCCTGCATTGAATCTCAGCTTCCACTTTCTAGACATCTTTCCAGAGCCTCCAGGTCCCCTGTAGGGCCACCTCTCCTCCTCCCATCCACCACTGCCCCCAGTTTTGAGTCATCCCAAGAGACTCATCTCACTCCTGATTCCTGCCCTTATGTCAGAGACGAGGCATTGAAGAGGAGGGGCCCAGGACTGATCCCTGTGGGAGCCCACTAATGACCCTCCTTGGGATGAGACTATCCTCACCAACTACGACCCTCTGGGTCGGGTCCTGAGCCAATTGCCTATCCATCTGATTATCTGTTCCCCACCCCATTTCTCCTGCTTATCCAACAGGCTCACGTGAGGAACAGAGTCAAATGCCTTGCTGAAGTCTAGAAAGAGGACGCCCACTGGTCTACCCAGGTCCAAGGCACTCGCCACCCAGTCATAGAACTCCACAAGGTTTGTCTGACACGACTTTTTCCGGGACAAGTCCATACTGCTCATCGTCCAGGCACTCTGACTTTTCCAGGTCCCTCCTAGCCTCTCCTTGACAATGCCCTCCATCACCTGCCCACCACTCATGTCAGGCTGACAGGCTTGTAGTTCCCTGCCACCTCCCTTGATCCCCCTTGTGGATAGGCACTATATTCGCCACCTTCCAGTCCTGGGGGCACACCCTGTCCTCAGAGAGATGGTGAAAGTGCTCCTAGGACATCTGCAAGTTCCTTCAGCACTCTGGGATGTAATTTATCCGGCCCCAGTGCCTTCTCTGTCTTAAGAGAGCTGAGGGCTTCCTCGCCTCTCTGCTGTGATTTCCACTTCCGTACCTCTCCCTGCTTAGCCCCTCCCTCCTGCCAGTGATGCCTCCCTCTCCCCAGACCCGCCGACTGGTAAGGGTCCCCCCCAGTATCTCTGTCTCCTCCCATGTATGATGCAGCACTTCCATCTTCCTTGTGAAACTGAGGTGAAGTACCTATTTAGTACCTCAGCCTGCTCCCCGGGTCTTGTGCCCATCTCCCCTGATTTAATCCTGCTAATCTACCCCTTCACCTTTGCTTCCCCATGTATCTGAAGAACCCTTGTTCCTCTCCCACTTCCTGGCCAGGTTCTGCCCTTCCTTGCCTTAGCCGCTCACCACCCTAGTGGCCCTTCTAGCCATCAGCTCATACTCCCTCGATCCCTTTCACTCCTTGAGCACTTGAATTGCCTATAGGCTGCCTCTTCCCCGCACCACCTCCTGACCTCCCTGGTCCACCAGCAGGGTTTTCGGCCCCACCGCATTTTGCCTTTACTTTGACACAGGTGCTGGTAGCATCCTGTACCCTCTCCCGATGATTTCCCACCTACTATCAGCATCCATGTCTGACCCAATCACATCCAAATGCTCCTAAGGATCCTTCCCATTTCCTTGAAATCTGTCCCCCTGAAGTCAGTTACCTCCGCTCTTGTGCAGCCTTCTAGCCCTCCTAGGTCCAGGCAGAACCAGACCGTGGCATGGCCTCCCCGCCAATGGGTCCCTTACCTCCAGTTCTCAATCTGGTCACTGTCTGCCAGGACCACATCCAGTACCAGCCCCTGGTCGATTCTCCACCTGCTGAGTTAGAACGCGCCCTGAAAGACATCCAACAACCTCTGTTCTCTGGCCACAGAGGATGTCATGTCTCCAGTCTGTTCCTGGCATGTTTAAGTCCCCAACACCACCACTGCCTCTGCTCCAGTCTGCAGTGTCTCCCAACATCTGCCACCAAACTCTCCTCCAGCTCCTCCACCAGGGCAGGGGTCTATACACCACCTATTTTTACTCTTGTCCCCTGTTATCAAGGTGACCCAACTGGCCTCCACGGTTCCCTCCGCCTCCCTCTACTCCCTATGCCAATGCAGTTTTGACTATCATTGCTACTCCCTCCTCCCTTCCCTCCCCTGTCCTTCCTGAACATAGTAACCTCCAGGTTCAGGTCCCAATCGTGTCCTGAGTGGTCCAGGTCTCAGTAACCGCTGCCACATCCACTGCCCCTCAGTTAGCATCGCCTGGAGCTCAGGCATTTTATTTCCCAAGCTCCTGGCATTTAGCAGGACTACCTTCCACCCTTTCCCATACTTCCATTTCCCTGCTCGTGTTCCCAAGGATTCTTGCTTTCCCTGGTCTGCACTTCACCAGTCGGCCTTTCCCGCAATCCTCCAGCTCCCAGGGGTGGAGACAGAGTCCCTCCTATCGGCACCCCTTGACAGCCTTTTCTCCCATCCCTCCCTTCACAAGTTTAAACCCCACCTTTCACCAATGAACCCCTCTATTTTCAACTTAAAGATTCCCTCCTCCAAATTGAGATGGAGTCTATCTCAGCATACAGCTCCTTATACCTCCCAGGTCTCCCCCAATCCCCATCAACCCATACCCTCTGGCCTCACACCACTTCCTGAGCCACTGGTTTATCTCCTAATCTTCCTTTTGTGTTCCCTGCCAGCCCTTGGCACCGCAGGATTTCTGAGAAGGAAACTGTGCATCCTATGTCATGAAGACTCTGGCAAGCTCCTGAATCTTGCCTGTATCTCTAGCTCACTATTTCCTCAATGTCATTTGTACCCAGGTGGACCAGTATGTCCGGGAACCCCACAATCCTTGCCAGCTGATATTTCGTGGTTTAGCCTGTGTGCACAGTTAGTCCAGGGAAGCATTTGTTCTAACTGGCCAGGCTCTCCTCCTATCCCATTTGATACCCTGATCATAGAATCCCCCAACAGGAGCACTCTGACCGCCTCCTTTTCCTCCATTCCCTTCCATGTCCCTCATCCTTTCTCCGGCCCTCCACCCAGCCGGCTCCTGTTCCTCCCTCATCTGGGTGCCACATGCCACCCCTCCTTATTTACCCTGGCCACCCCTCCTCCAATCCTATGCCTCCTCCTCCTGAGTATCCTTCTGTACCTTGCTAACTCCCTCACTGCTCTCGACTGGTCCTTTCTCCCCATCTGCTAAACTAGCCTGGCTCATCCTCCCTTCCTTCCTGTTTCCATTTAGTCCCCCTTGCTTGTCGTGTTCCCCTGGCCTAAACCCTCAGCTCCCTTTACTGAATCCTTCTTGTACTTCTGGTCCTACTCCTTACCTTTCCTCCCAACTGGTCCTTCTCCTTGCGCTTTCCTCCTTCCCCCTGCCCTTCCTGCTCGATTCACTGCTCCCCATTTTCCTGCATTCCAGGTTCCCCCTGTTCTTTCTGCTATCCGCCCCTGCCTCCTGCCCCCCACTCCTTCCATCTCTAACCACCCCTGTCGTGGCTACATCACCCCCTCATCCTCGAGCAGAAGAAGAGAATTGAAGCAGTTATTGAGTGTAAGGTCTGATCCACCTCCCCACCTTGCTTCCTTCTGTCCAGCCCCGGCCATCTGCCTACTTCCCTGAGAATGTTGTCCCTCTGTCCCTCCTTTGTGAGGGTCCCCAGTTACCTGCCTGCTTCCTTGGTAGTGTCCTTTTGGACCCCCTCTGCCAGGGTCTCTATGTGACCCCTGAGTATTCTCCTGCACTCTTTTCCCTATGCCCCCACCCCCAGTGCTTGGTGCAACCCCGTGGGAGATCCCCTGCCCCCTTCCCCAACCATACCTCCCCCCTTCCCCCAGCTGTCTCCCAATCCCCGTGAACCTCCTCCTGTGCTGCTAGCTGGTAGCACACTGGGCAACCACCGAACTCCAAGCCCAGTCCAGTATCATGGCTGCTCCACACCCTGTGCACCCCACCACCCTCCCAAAGATGCCGGCCCTAACGATGTGTGGTTCCATCCCCTTTCAAGTAGGTTTCCTTGGGTGAGCCACCAGGTTCCCCCCTAGTCCAAGATATACCCCTACTGCCTAATCAGGTCACCCATTAATCTTAGATACAGTCCCACAGTACACTGGTAACCCTGTTACTAGGTGCAGTACAACACAGTAAACTTATAAGGGAAATGAACAACTCCCTAAGCTGCTCTCTCCCAGCCTTTAAATCCAACCCCAGTGGCTAGAACTACATGAGCTGTACCTGCAGCCTTTTCCTCCAATTGCAGGACAGGTGTTCCCTATAAATTAGCAGAACTCTGGGAAGGGAGGGGTGGGATTTGGGCAGACACCCGACTCGAGAGAGAGTGTATCAGCCCTGTGTCTCCCCTCCAAGCCCAGCAGCCCAAGAACCAGGTCCCAGCAAATCCCACCAAATAGGTTTTATATCAGAAGAAATAGGCCTCCACCAGCGCAGCCTGTTACACAGTGAAACATCCAACAAATAAGCCCACTTACAGCCACCAAATCAGTTTTCAAACTTTCAACAGCCCCCAAAACAATACCCTGCTAGCCCCTTAGAAGTAAGAAAGAAAAGAAATAACCTTCTACCAAGTAAAATCCACAAGAACCCTGTGAAAACAACAGGCAGCAGCTACTGTCCTGGAACACAACTGATCCTGTCCCCTTCCAGTCCCTTCTGAGAAGACAAAGCAGGTTACACCACAAACCTGATTCAGCTCTGCCTCCAGTCAATTAGCTGAGTGACACCTGGCCAGACCATTAACACCCTTCCCCCACTATGCAGTAATCTTTGCAGCTACTGAAGTCAGCAACAATGAATCAAAATTCAACTCAAAGCCCCCAAAATATGTTTGCTGCCAAAGGAAACAGGTCTCCAATTTAATCAGCTTCACTAACACATCAAAATAGGCTTGAAATTAACAGATATAGGTCTCCAATTCAAAAAACCAGACCCCAGCAAATCCCACCAAATAGGTTTTAAAGCAGAAGAAATAGGCCTCCACCAGCGCAGCCTGTTACACAGTTAAACATCCAACAAATGAGCCCACTTACAGCCACCAAACCAGTTTTCAAACTTCAACAGCCCCCAAAACAATACCCTGCTAGCCCCTTAGAAGAAAGAAAAGAAATAACCTTCTGCCAAGTAAAATCCACAAGAACCCTGTAAAAACAACAAGCAGCAGCCACTGTCCTGGAACACAACTGATCCTGTCCCCTTCAAGTTCCTGACAGAGAATATCCTGGCTCAACTGTTTTTTAAACACAGTCTTGAATCTGACAATGTGAAAGTGCTGCATCTTTTAAACACTAGATGTATTCCAGAAAAAAATGTGGGAAATTATGTGGTTGAGTGTATATGGCAGACTAAACATTAGGGAGAACAACAAACATAAGGCTCTGGAAGAACAAGTCTGCCCCTTTCCTGACTGTGTAGCTATGATTTAAGATATTAATCATTTTTTAGTATGTGCATATTCCAGTAATTTGTGGATTTATTTAGCTAATGCCTGGGGGTTGAAGTGGTTGGCTAATTTGTCTTATGCAAGTATAGCTCTGCGTATGTATCCAGTTACCCTAAAGAATTATATCAGTTCGTTACATGTGTTCTTTGCAGTTCTGAAATTGTATCTTCGGCATGCTAGATGCCAGTGGGTTCTACAGCAAAAACTGGTGGTGTATGATACTTTCAGAATTCTATGTGAAAATGGTATACAGAAGATTTATGAATATGAATTATGTCATAATCCCAGATCCACAGTGTTTATGTGGTGGAAAGGATTTTCTAAATTTATAACATTTAAATATTTTATGCTATAGGTTATAAGATGGGAAATGGGGTTTGTAACACTTGTCACCATTGTATGTGTTGTGTAATCCTTTTATTTTTTCTTTAATACAGTTCTGGTGGTGGAATGAGAAATTGTCTTTTTTGGTTTCAGGAATTGATTGTATGTAACAATGGATGTTCTGATTATGTGTTAGCAATAAATATTCCCCTACTCTTTTCGAGAAGTGCCAAGGGATCTTTAACATCCACCTGAACTAACACCAGAACAGGCAGATGGGACCTCAGTTTAACATCTCATCTGAGATGGCACCTCAGGAGTGCAGCACCCCCCTCATGCTGCGATGCAGTGTCAGTATTGGGATATTAACCCAAGTGCCTGGTGTGGGGCTAGAACCCACAGTCTTCTGATCTCCCGGCCTCAGAGGTAGTTACCATAAGATAAAACAATCCAGAAACCATACTGAAAATGTAGATAGAACCTCCCTTTTGGAAAATAGGGACAGAGTTACAAGGGACAATGATAGATAAAATGTAGTTACCAAATATTCAGCTCATGCAAAATGTTATGCAGATATAATCAAACACTTGGGGAGTTTGGCAGCTCATCAAGGTCTAAAAGAAGTGGCCAGAACTAAACCTTGTCTGTCATACTGAAGAGCTGCAAGTTTAAGGGATATGTTGATGCATAGCCACTATCAGGACAAGAGAGAACACATTACCTGGTTAACGAGACGAAAAGGGTGCTTTAGATGTAATAATTGCATTTACTGCAAACATATCAGCTCAGGGAGAATGTTTAGCACTGTAAATAATAAAAAACATTTTGAAGTGTGACAGCCAGGTGATGACATGCAGTACAAGTAGAGTTGTATATCTGGCCACTTGCACTTGTCAGGCTTTCTATGTATGTAAAACCATGAGAAGTTTTAAAGTTAGAGTGTACGAGCAACAGAGGGCAATTGCCAAAGGAGACCTTGTGTACGCTACAGTGACGCATATCAGTAACATGAGAGATGGTCAGGAACATTCCTTTCCCTACATGGCAAATGATGAAGTAAGCCCCAATCCACATGGGGGTAATTACAATAATTCAGTGCTGAAACAGTAAACATTCTGGATTATCCAGTTAGGGGCCCATAAAAGTCCTGGACTCAATACCGGTTTTGAAATTAAACCATATCTTTAGGAAAGGAGATGGCATTTAGGTGGAAATAGTTGCAATGATCGCCTTTTCCTTCCACAGTTATTTCCCGTTTTGCGCCTCTTTGTTACCCCCCCCCCCCAAGTAACTTGTGTTATATGGGCTACTTGCAAGATCTCCTTCAGCCCTATCGCCCTCTCCGCTCCACCGACGAGGGATTGCTAGAGATTCCCAGGGTTCGTCTTCAGTCATCTGGGGCCAGAGCTTTTCCTTTTGTGGCCCCAACCCTGTGGAATTCTTTACCTCGTTGGATCAGAGAGTGCCTGTCCACTGAGTCTTTTAAAGCCGCATTGAAAAGTTATTTATTTGAATTAGCTTTCTGAAGACAACACTTGTCTATTCTGCTACCTCTTAAATGCCTTTTATTTGTATTTATTATTGGACAGTTTATATTTGCCATGTATCTGCACTTTAGTATTTTGAAAAGCGCATTATAAATAAATATTGATTTGATTTTGATATGCTTGACTCCTCTGGTGTGTGTGTGTGTGTATATATATATCTATATATATCTATATATATATATATATATATATAGATATATATATATACACACACACACACACACGTGTGTGTATATTTATTTTAGGTTACCTCCTTTTCTGCCGTGGAGATTAAGCTCACCACTATAGGCATAATAGTATGGTGTTTTTCTGAGGGTAAAACATGATAGAACCCCCACACCGCCTTTTTATAATAGTCAAGAGAACGTATGTATAGTTATAGATCAAATGTCTGTTTTTTATTTCCTGTGCTTGTATGCTTTCAAATGACTTTCAGCAGTAGTTATCTATTCACTGATGTTAGTGTAGATATTTGATGTACAACAATGAAATTGCTGATTAGTATGCAATTGATGACATCATTATGCGACTACAAATTTGAACTGTAACATATCAGCCCGAGCCTTTGAGAAAGGGTCCAGGTGGAACCAGCAACGTGTCAGGCTGGCATTTCAACTGCTTTTAAGATGTCAATAAATCTGAAGCTTTTATTACATTTCACGGTGTCAGCATTCAATGTGGTGGTGTGTGCCCAAGTTTTTCTTGTTTGAAGTATGTGCTTTTACTTGTCAGCACCACAGCCTTGTGTGCACTCTCCTGTTTGCATACGGAGCACATTCTCCAGCGAGCTCAACAGACCACGCTGGTACAGGCTGCACTATAACCCAATAAGTGCAGGAAGTTCTGTGCAGGGCACAACTGTCCAACCCGAAATTTTATTTTTAATTTTATTTATATCTCGGATTACAATACCTTTGAGCCAGGGGCTCTTTTACAAAGGTTTCACATCAGTAGTTTGACACAAAAGCATACAAGAAAAATTAGATAAAACATTCAATATCAACAATAAATACAATTATGGCGGTAAGAAACAGTCATGTCCATACATTCTAATGAGAGTAGTGAATACAAATCCAAGGCATAATAAGACAGGTAGTGTGGATATTACCAAAACAGCTGGTATGTAAAAGGCAGCCAGAGGAAGGCTTTGTTAGGGAGGGGGTGATGTAGAAGTGAGCAGGGAGGGGTGAGGTAAGTAGAGGGAAACAAAGGGAGGGTAGGGGCAGGTGGAGGCTAAGGTTAGGGGTGGAAGCAGCCCGCGGAAACACGAGGGTGGGAGAGAAAGGAGGGGGTTAACAGGAGGGAGGGGGAGAGGGAGGTTACTAGCAAGAGTTGTTAAAGTTGTATCTGGTGACAGGAAGGGGGAAAGGCGGATGGGGGAGAATGTGTGCCGTGCAGGGAAGGGAGGCAACCTATAGGTGGCAATCACAGCTGCTAGGGAGAATGTGTACCGTGCAGTGAGGTGTGGCAAAGTTTACTCTTACAATGGCCAATCCTAGTCTCATCCAGGATACCCGAGAGGAGGTTGTTTAGCCAGCTGGGTGCCCTATATGAAAAGGATTGCTGCACCTGGGAGGTGTGGCAAAATGGGATTTGATAAGTTTATTTTGACATGCTCAGAGTTCGATGAGGGTTAGACGCTGGGATTAGGAATTTCTGGGATATGGGGGGGGCGTGGGGTGTTGACTGGCTAAGATTATTTGGTTTAACCAGCTAGACTGTGCATACAGGTCACAAGTATGTGTCTGTGCACTCCAGTAATCAGCCTGCATGCCTTATTTAGTGCTGTGCATATCCTTTTGAGCGTGGAGTCTGTAGCTGTTCTGTAGATTACTAAACCATAGTCTATAATGGATAGAATTGAGCAATTTACCGCAAGCCAGACTGCATCTGGGGTCAAACAGTGCCTGTGTCTGAACAACAGCCCTATTCTAGTATTAACTGCCCATGTGACAAGATCAGCATGGGTGCCATATGACAGAGAACTGTCAAATGTGATCCCAAGACATTTGAAGTTTTGGACTTGCTCAAGGTGGGGGGAGCAAAAGTTGTTCAGTATGGTCAACCGGTGGGATTTGCATTCATTGTGCGGGCTCGGGAAGATTATGGATTTAGTCTTAATTATGCTTGGTAAACCAGGCCTCGATACCGGGGAAACTGCCCTGGAGTTGTGATTCAAGGGGGAGGGGGTCAGGTTGACTAGTGAGAAATTTATTTAATTTAGTTTTTGTTGACCAGGAAAGGAAGACTAGACAACTCTGCCTATTTTCAGCCTCGTCCTGGGGGAGGGGGAATACAGATGGATGCTAACTAACATTGAACAAGATTAAGCTGTTAGTGTTTTTTTCAGTAAATGGGGAAATCTGGCCAGGACATGGGGGATGGCACTGGTGGGAATGCCAGAGATGGTGAAGGGGAGGTTAGGTCCCTGACATCGATGAAGTGACCCAGGTAGGCAACAGGGAAGGCAGAAAGCTTGACTAAGGGCCGCCACGATGTAGAGTCATCGGAACCCCCCCACTTAAAGCCCCTGAGCAAGAGGGGGCCGTAACGGCAGGGGTTCCTGAAGTTACGCCAAGGGAGGCTGGGGTCCCAGCATTGACGAAATGGCCAAAGATGTCAATGGGAGAGGTGAAAATCCCACTGTAGATGGGCCAAGCCAGCTGAAGTAGGTCTGGCAGAGAGTCCTCTCTGTTGCTCCTGAATTGTAATGGGCCTAAAAGACAGAAGTTGCAGTGTCAGTAGGGGCATCAGCAGGCCTGATGCGGATGAGTCATTGCCAGAAGGACCGGCAGGAAGCACTGTCAAGGCCAACCCTGTGGAAGAGAGGGTGTGGGCGGCAGTGGGGGTTGCACCCAACGTGGTGACCGAGTGCACATCGGAGAGGATTTCTCCTTGCTCTGCTCCTTCTTCTGGTGCTTGTGTTTGCCAGACAATTTGTCCTGGGCATTGGAGGAGTGTTAATTGTGGATGGAGCAAGTGAGGTGGAAGAGCTTCTAGCCTGGAACTACTACTCCATTTGAGAGACCTTCTGTTCCAGAAGAAATTTTTATAGGGCCTTCTGACAGTGCTGCCGTGTAGCCTGGTTGAATCTGTGGCATACTTCGCAGACCTTAATGTTGTGGGCCACACCAAGACAGCAGACGCAGGCGTGTTTGTCTTCGAAGATCTTCTTACCGCACCCGCAATAACGGAAGAGTTTTTTGGGGCCGGTCGGCATAGACAAATTCAGAAATCACTTTATAAAATAAAGTGATTAACAAACTAGTTGAGAATGAAAATAAAAAAAGATAGACGATTTGGTGGTCAGCTGAAGCTGCAGTGTCTCCACTGAGTCCAATGCGCAATGGTTCATGGTAAAAAGAACTGAGGTGGGCACAGGGCCGCCCACGTTTATGTAGGGAGGATGTTGGAGTCTGATGTCGTCGTGGGCAGCCCCAACTAGACTGCTAGCTAAAAAGTTTCCGACTGATCCTAGTGCCTGGCAGCTATAGTTCCACAGGTGTGGCCTGATGCTACTCTCCCCCTCACCTCCCTACTAAATCTGTCTTTCGCCACAGGCACAGTTCCCAAAGCCTGGAAATCAGCCAGCGTCATTCCTCTCCACAAGGGTGGTAACCCCTCAATATCTGGTAATTATCACACTATTTCCCTCCTCCCAGTCTTGTCCAAACTGCAGGAACACCTAGTTCAATCCAGACTGACCAATTCCTCCTCCCACTCCCTTCCTATCACAGCTGGCGTACCCCAAGGCTCTATACTTGGACCATTTTATTCTCCATCTTCATAAACAACTTCCCGTCTGTCTGCACAAACTCCCACATCCATATGTATGCGGACGACACCATCTTATTCACCTCTGGCCCCAACTCCATTTCAATCCACTCTGCTCTTCAACAGGACTTACACTGGGTCCAGTCCTGGTTCTAGGCTAAAAAACTCAAATTAAACACATCCAAAACTGTCTCTATGACCTTCGGAACCTCTCAAAGAATAGCCAAAGCTCTCCCCGCTCTGCCCATCACTTCCTTGCATGGTACCCCACTGAGCAAAGTAACCTCCTATAAATATTTAGGCATCTGGCTGGACCTGCTGCTTAACTTCTCTACTCATATAGACCACGTATCTTCTAAACTTCGCTCTAAGCTCTGTATCCTCTACCGTAACAGAGACTCTCTGCCTCCCCGTACGATATGTACTTCTAACCAAAATTATTCTATCTTCGATTATGCTGACATAATCTACTGCACTACACCATCCTAGACTCGCCCTTCTACGTCTTCTGACGCTGTGCCACTAACTCTCCCTTTAGAACCCACCACTGCTCTCTTCTCTCTTCCCTGGATCTCCCTCCCCTTTCTCATCGGCACCTCATCCATTCAGTCTCTTATCTCCAAGTACTGGTTCAACCTTCTTCCCTCCTACCTGCTCCCTCCTCTACACATTCCCTCCACTCCAGAGACTCTCGCTCCTTCTCCCTTCCCATACCATCCACTAATGCAGGCAAATCTGCCTACACCTTTCAGCTCCTCTCTCTTCTGTAACTCAAGTGCCTCTCCTGTGTAACTTTCCTTCCCTCACTGCTGTCAAATCTCTACTGCGCCAGCTGCTCACCCCCACCTGCACCCAGAACATCAACTAACTTACATGCTATTTTTGCATTCTCTTCCTTGTAGCTATCTGCTTTCTCACTTGTACCCTTGCCATACTTATTTTGACAATTTTGTGTGAATTGTGCAAGTATACCTTGTAGTATCTTGTCTCATGTACTGGCATGCCTGATTATCACACCTTTATGTTTCAATGTAACTGTTTTATTTTATTGTACTTCATTTTGCTCTTTGCATTTTGTATCCTACTTTTGATCCTTCCCCCTGGGTCGCACCTGGAAATGAGACTTTGGCTCAGTGTGCCTTTCCCGGTTGCCAAACGTTTAAATAAAAAAAGAAATAAAATATGCTGAACTGAAATGGTTTGTACTAAGTGTACACTCCTGTGTCGCTCATGTAAATGAAGTCTTAACTTTAGTGCGCTCACCAGGTGATCTGGAAAAAATGTTAATACACCCTCCTTGTGTTTATGGCAACTGGGAAGGGATTCTTCATTTTAGCAGACCACATACTTAGATCCAGGAAAAAATGCTGCAGATGGCTGTAAACTGAACTGGACACAAGTACATATACACTCCTGAAAAAGTTGCAGTGATCCCAAAGGTTTGCTTGTTCCACCTGCCAGTCACAGTACCTTCACAAAAGGTTGATCAGTGACATCTTTGCCAGCTATGCCCTCCCTGCTGTAGATGGTCTCCTGCATCCCCTTAAGGCCTCGCACTCCATGATTCCTGATTGACTGCAGGTGCATGGCAAGACACCAATGTCAGTCTCCCATGCCCTAAAGGCTAAACAACAAATACAAGCATGTCCATCAGTGACAGACATGTGGAACTTAAAATGCTGCACTGGACAGTGAACTGATTCAAGGTAATTAACATTTTTTTTTTTTGCAACAGGAGTGGGTGAACAAGCCCAGAATGAGAATGAGATATTCAAAACCATGCCAGCCAAGTCATATGCATTCTAATCTGGAATATGTAGGTCGATATAAACCCTGCAAAACACATTTTCAAATACTCCTTCCTACTTACCCAGAGTAACCAACCTGTATTAAGTATGCCTGAATTTAACTATGCCTTATTAAAAGAGAGGAGGTAAAATCAATATTTTTCATATTAGTTTTTGTAAAAACTTTATTCTGTACCTTACTGCCAGTCCAGGATTTGCAGGCATGCTTGAGCGGAACTGTTCCAAGACCTTGGAATGTTGAGAAGGAGGCAAGCGGCTCAGAAACAGGGAAATTACCTAGAAATTTTTAGCCAACAGTAAATGTAGTGCTTTAATCACTTTTTTTCTTCTTTTTTTTTTAACTTTGCTTACAATCTCTTTCAATCCCACCCATGTGGCCTACTTGTAAGCAGCAGTCTGTCAGTAATTAGCAACACATAATCCCCCCCCCCCCCCAAAAGTCACCATTCCCAGTCACAACTTTCATTTTACCTTGGCTGTGCACAGCATCTAAAACTAAATGCAATTTAATCTGTTACAACTCTCAAAACTGATGCCTTAGCAAATCCACTGATGCATTACAGGAAGGAATGCCACAAATTTGGGAAACAAGACATTTGGATGTCAAGAATGAAGGAAGTAACTTGATCTCTTAA
Organism: Neoceratodus forsteri; assembly: GCA_016271365.2. Taxonomy (NCBI): domain Eukaryota; kingdom Metazoa; phylum Chordata; order Ceratodontiformes; family Ceratodontidae; genus Neoceratodus; species Neoceratodus forsteri. The sequence goes on from CM028131.1 coordinate 1,047,803,460, forward strand.
TTTCTTATAGATCATTCTAATAAAGCATTATTCATAAGCAAAGTATATCACAGCAAGGCGCAACAAAACTCATCTCACACTGAAAGTCAAGTATACTGTAACTTAAAGCATGTACAGAATCAAGACTTGCTAAGCCGCTTTTACAAATTTACATGCTCTTCTGCTGACAAGAAAATACATTTTAAACTGGCACAATGGGGTTCATGAAGAACAGTGTTCTATGTGGGTGTGTTGAGTTCACTGTGTCAATCCACCGAACTGTTCTGGGCCGGTGGAGCCATGGGAATGCTGTGGAGGCCCGCAGGCTCTGTAAGAAGAGTGGTGGAAGGCTACCAACAGTAAGGAACATCGTAGGTGACCACGGGAAATCTTGCCCCCATCTCAGTCAGTCACAAGGACGCCACGAGCATTGTGGGTGGATTTACAAATGGGCAATGCTATCATTTTCACTTATGATGGCACCAAGTCCCACCAGCCCCAAGATCATCTTCACCTTCTCCCTATCTAGGAGACGAATGCTGTGTAAATCCAGAACGTAATCCCATCCCACTGGGCCGACCAGTTGTGGGGGTGCTTTCATCATGGGGTGTCTTCTGGCTCTAGTTCTGGTCTGAAGGTGGTGACATGCTACCTTGAGGCTGGTGGGAAAGGTGTGGGTACCGAAGTAGGAGTTCCCTGATGAGATATGCCAGAGGCAGTGGAAAAAATTAAAAAATTACTCACCATAGTAATCTTGTTTCTTGAAAGGGATCACTCATTATGATTAAACTGAAGAAGTCAGCCTCCTGTGTTGGACTGCCCGGAGAGATGGAATTATATGCAAATGATGGAACTCTCAATTGGCTCATGCCAATTTCAAACTGCTGCCCCAGCAACTGCTGCACTCTGAATGCTTCAGATTCTTATGTAGCTTAAACTGAGTACAAGACTCGCTAGCTAAAATAATATTTCTATAACAATTTTTTGTCCTCTCAGGTAAAAAAAAAAATCCCAAGAAGTAAACCTAAAAAACTTGAGACCACAAGGGAACCAACTGGTTAACAAAAGGTAAGTCTCTAAACTGACCTATACGGGGGAAAAAAACACCCTAAAACAAGCATGCAGAACAACTTTCATAGGTTCTAGTAGGGGAGGCAGGGTGGGTGCTTTAATCATAATGAGTGATCCCCCTTTGAAGAAACAAGATTACTATGGCGAGTAATTTTTTCTTCTAACCCCAGGAATCACTCATTATGATCAAACTGATACAGGCTACCAAGCAGTACCTTTGGAGGTTGGGCAGAAAACCTATTTCGGAAACAGTTTCTGCAGCACTGCTGTACCAAACTTGGCATCACTTCTGGACTGTAGATCCAGGCTATAATGTTTTGTGAAGGGGTGCACTGTTTTCCATGTAGCTGCTTTGCAGATTTCCAATAGTGGAATTTCTCCTGAAGCTGCCACTGAAGCAGCTGTACCCCTGGTAGAATGTGCCCTCAGGCCCAGGGGCACCTCTTTACCCACTTTACTATAACAAAACTGTATACATGCCACTATCTGGTGAGCAACTGTACGGTTTGCGGCAGGTCTGCCCTTACCTACTTCTCCATAGGTAAGAGCTAGCTGTGTCTGGCCTGGTCTGTAAGACTTAGTTCTGTCAATATAGTGGCTAAGTGCCCTTTTGACATCAGGAGAGTGAAGCCTCCTTTCTGAAGAACTGGAGTTCTCTGTAAAAAAAAAAGGCAGGTAAAGTGATGGACTGATTTAAATGGAAATCAGACACCACTTTGGGAAGGAATTTTCTATTGGTCCTGAGGACCACCTTATCCCTGTGGAATGAGATGTCGTCTACATCCGTGCACAGGGCCTGCAACTCACTGATCCTTCTGGCTGAAGTAATGGCCACCAGAAACAGTTTTCCAAGTGATATATTTCAAGTCTGCTGTTGCCATCAGTTCAAATGGGGCACCCATGAGCTTGGCAATGCAGATATTCAGACTCCAGGCCAAAACTGGTTCCCTCAAGGGAAGGTACAAGAGGTTAAGGCCTTTAAAATACTTCCTGAAGACTGGATGAGAGGCCGTGGATCTCTCTTTACCAGCTGCCAAATAAGCTGAGACTGAAGCCAAATGGACCTTGAGTGTTAAAGGCTTCAGACCTAAAGAATGCAAGTGTGTTAGGTAATCCAGGAAAACGGTTAGGTCAGCCCTGGATGGGTCAACGCCCTTACCTGTACACCATATATAAAACCTCTTCCACTTAAGCAGAGTATATCTTTTTGGTGGAAGGTTTTCTGGAACCCTCAAGTACTGTCAAGCACCTGTTCTGACAGTTTAAGATTAGCATACTCTAAGTCCTCAACAACCAAGCCTTGAGCCTCAGTAATTTGAGGTTGGGGTACAGAATTCTGCCCAGAGACGATGTCATCAGATTGTGCTTCCTGGGCAGATGAATTGGAGGAACTACTGATAGAGCCAACAGAAGTGAATACCAGTGTTGTCTCGCCCAATCCGGTGCCACCAGTATCCTTGTCGCCGGTTGGCACCTCAATTTCAGCAGGGTCCTGAATATCAGTGGAAAAGGAGGGAAGGCATACAGGAACTTCCCCGCCCAATCCTGTGCCAATGCATCCAGGGCTAGTGCGCCCCTGAGAGGAGACATGAAACAATATATTGGTAGCTGATGATTTTCCACAGAGGCGAAGAAATCTATCTCTGGAGTGCCACATCGTCTGAAGATCGAACAGAGTATTTGGGGATTCAGGCACCACTCGTGGTGGTCCCGACTTATCCTGCTGAGGAAGTCTGCCAGCACACTGTCCTTTCCTGGAAGATGTATGGCTGACAGGGATACCTTCATGGAGTAAGCCAGGGACAACAGCCTCATTGCTTCTGTGCACAGTGGGACTGACCTGGGTCCTCCCTGCTTGTTGATGGAATACACAGTAGAGGTGTTGTCTGTTCTGACCTGCACCACTTTGTTTTGAAGATGTGGGGCAAATGCCTGGAGGGCTAGGTACACAGCTCTGAGCTTCAGCAGGTTTATGTGCAACAGAGAAGACCATGTGCCACTTGCTGTATAATCCAACATGTGTGCTCCCCAACCCAGAAGGGATGCATCTGTTGTAAGAATTAAGAAATGTTGTTCCTTTGTGAAAGGCACACCTACCCGAAGGCTGTGCTCGTCTAGCCACCACTGCAGAACCTGCAAGAGCCTGTGGGTGACTGGAACCAGTCTGGACAGAGGATTTGTCCTCTGTGACCAATACTGTCTCTCAAGTAAAACTGGATGTCCCTCATTTGAAATCTGGAACCGAGTACCACTGTGGTGGCAGCTGCCATGTGGCCCAGGAGCCTGAGGAACTCTAGCTGGTTTGGGTTTTCCTGGCACAAATGAGCTTGCAATCTGCAGAACGCTGTTTACCCTGTCCTGTGGCAGAAAAGCTCTGCCCAAACTGGTGTTTAGTTCTGCACCAATGAATTTGGGTACCTGAATTGGTGTTTGCTGAGACTTCTGCTCATTTATGAGGAAACCCAAGGATTCGAGAATAGACTTTGTTAGTGCTAGGGCCTGCTCTGTAAGTTGTAGAGATGGACCCACTACTAGCCAGTCATCCAGGCAGGGAAAGACCGACACCCTTGTTTTCTCAGAAACTCCACTACCATGGCCAAACACTTTGTGAAAGCCCTTGGAGACGAAGTTAGGGCACAAGGAAGTGCTGCAAACTGATAGTGGCCTGAGGCCAGTCTGAATCTCAAGTACTTTCTGTGAGAAGGTCTGATGGGGATGTGAAAATAAGCATCCTTAAGATCTAGGGAGGCTAGTCAGTCTCCCTTTTGTAAAGTGGGAATGATCAGTGCAAGAGTGACCATTTTGAATTTTGGTTTCAGAATGTGTGTGTTTAGAAATCTTGGATCCAGGACAGGTCGTTAATCCCCATTTTTCTTTCTTGCAAGGAAGTATCTGGAGTTGAAGCCTTTGCCCCTCTGATTTAGGGGCACCGGCTCCACTGCCTTGATTGCTAGCAGATGTTTTATTTCTGCTTCCAGTAAAATCCTGTCTGCAGATGTAACTGGTGCAAATGTTCTTGCTCTTAGCTTGGGGAGAGATTTGAAGCTGAGTGACAGACCCTGGCTCACCACCTCCAGGACCCACGTCTGTCGTGATGGTATACCATTCCTGGAGGAAATGAGCCAGTCTGCCACCCACTGGTGGATCTATGACCGGGGATGTGACCTATAGCCCATCAGGGTTTCTGAGTGGGCTGTGTTTGAATCACAGAGGAGGGAGAAGCTCTCCCCATGGCTCTCCTGCCCCTTCCTCGAAAATATCCTCTAGGCTGCTGCTGCAGCTGAAAGGCCTGAGCCTGGAAAAATGGTCTGGGATAGGATCCCCTACCACTGCCTCCCCTAGTTTGGGTCCTATAGGACGTGGAAGGCCTATCCTTAGAATTACTTCTATAGGTGGCCTTGCATTCTTCTACCTTCTTCATCTAGGCCTCTGTTTTGTCACCAAATAGCAAACTGTTTCAAATGGAAAGTCCATCTCCTTGACCTGGGTGTCCAAGGTCAGGTTTGTGGCCCTGAGCCAGGCAAATCTCCTAAGGGAGACAGATAGCGCCATTAATCTGGTTGCAGAATTTTTAGTGTGCACAGCCATGTGGAACCGGTACTTTGTGGCATCTAGAGCAGCTCTTGCTGTATCCTGTAGGTCCACTGCCACCTCACCTGGCACTCTGTCAGCCAGGGCTAACACTGCACTCCAGAGTGCCTTCTGGTATTGCACTGCATAAGCCATGTAATTGACCTGTAAGTATGAGCGAGGCAGCCATGTACCTTTTTTTTTTTTTAACCAATTGCAGCCATCTTCTGAGAATCCTCGTCTGGAGGATGGGTAGCCAAGGGAATTCATGCTTTGTCGCAGGCAGCAGCTTACACCACCCTGTCAGGGTGGCTGAATAGAAAATCAGCTGTTGTCCTATCAAGCTGATATTTCTTATCAGCTTTTTTGTCAACTCCTGGAATAGAATTGGGAGTTTGAAATATTTGTAATGCTGCCTTTTTCAAGGACTTATGCATAGGCAGTAAAACGTTTTGTGGGGGCTTGCCCCATTATATACAAAAATTCTGCTTCCTCCACATCCTCCTCTGTCTACTGCAGAGGGAGGTTGAGTGTTTCCACCATGCTTTTAACAAATGCACAATGTGAAGTATAATCCTCGGGATCCGGGGGGGGGACGACACCAAACTCCTGTTCTGGAGAAGCCTCTGGATAGAGTGGTTCCTCCTCAAAATCATCATCCTCACCAAAGGTGGCCTGCGGGTTCCTGAGAAGCTGGAACCGGCTCAGGATCCGGGGCAGTCGGTATTGGAACCGGGACTGCAGCTTGCAAGACCTGTAAAGCCTTGGCAATGTCCTCAGCTGAGGGCATACCAGTTTTGTCAGCTAGAAGCTCCTTAGCCTTCTCGGCCGGAGGCGTAGCGACATGCTTTTCCTTAAGTGGAACAGGTTCAGCACCCCCCCCCCCCAGTCCACTGTCCTTTTTGACTTACCCTGCTCAACCTTATCTTATCCTTTATCAGGATCCTTAGCTTTACCTCCATCCTTTCTTGTGCCAGAGGTGGAGGAGCCACTTTCACCAGTACAGTATTAGCAGAAGCAGAAGCCATTTCTTCCAAAATTCTGGACCTTTTCTTAAGAGTTTTAGAACAAAATGTTTTACAAATATCACAATTTGCAAAAATATGGCTAGTACCCAGACAAAAAACACAATGAATGTCTGTCTGCTTTAGCTATGATCTGACCTCAAGACTGGCAATTTGAAACCAGTGGGTCCTGTGCGTTTAGGCTGAACAACCGGAGCCTCTGACATTGAGCAGGAATCGTTAAAGAAACTATACCAAATTATCAGTTCCTTAGAACTGAATATTTTAACTATAAAGAACCGCTAACAGTTCTGGGAACCCAACGCTACTCCGTTCCTGACAGAAAAGGGAACCGAGAAACTAAAAAATGTAAATTAAATTTAAACAGGTATATACATATACGGTCAAGGAACCAACCGCAAGAATTAACAAATGTAACAAAACTGAAGTAAAAACCTCACTAGAAATAGCAGAACCCTTGGTTCCAAGGAACCGTGTAGGAACCGCTAATCACACAAAATATTCACACAAATTACAAAATAAACTAAAACTAAGGCAGCAATCTGAAATATAAACTAAAACACTACTTATCGACCAGACAGACAGATTTTGAAGAGGTTGAAGGAGAGAGCTCCGGGACGTCTTCACTGGGCAGGCGGAGTAACGAATCTGAAGCACTGAAGAGTGCAGCAGTTGCTAGGGCAGCAGTTTGAAATTGGCATGAGCCAATTGAGAGTTCCATCATTCGCATATAATTCCATCTCTCCAGGCAGTCCAACATAGGAGGCTGACTGCTTCAGTTTAATTATAATGAGTGATTCCTGGGGTTAGAGAGTGATGATATTTATCTTGGAGGATCTCAGTTATATCACCTACAGGTATCCACCACAAATCAACAAAATGTTTCTGGAGACTCCAAGAAGCAAAATACGGAGGAATAAGTGTGTACTAATACATTTTCTGACTAATCACAAGAAATTGTCATTAACTACCTTGGATCAATTTTCTCTAAATGTAAGGCTCTTTTCTTAGCAGTGTACTTAATTTAGTACCACGTCAGGAGAACGACATGCTTAATGGATAAAAAAAAAAGTACCTGATTATGAAACTCATAGTTGGTCCAGTAATCAGCAGAACTAAAAGGAATAGGATATCTTGTTGGGACTGTTACTAGACATCTGTGCACCAGATCTGTAAAGAGCTTCAGATCTCTAACCTTATTTTTTGACATAATCAGCCTCCTACTGGTAAAAACAAGATATCTGCCAAAACAAAATACCATAATTAAGCACTGCATCAGTTCTCTTGTTGGCACTAAGACACCAAGCATAAATTTTCTCTGTAAAAGTAACAGTTCAGCAATGATTAACTTACTCCATCCAGATCTTCTGCACTAAAGTCTGATTCATTACTGCACCAAGAGCAGCCTCAAATGTGTCCACTGCTTCTCCCACATTTGCATGTACAGATTGCCACAGACTGTGGAAGAACAGGTTACACTGTGAAGACCCCCAGCTCATTCTGAAGTACATCAACTGTTTAATGTATTAAGCATACATGCAAGTATTAACTATAAGGAGAGAATTACAATACTGGCATTCTATTATATGCAACAATTTGTATAATAATTTATTACATGAGCCTTCTATTGCTGCAGAGGTTTTTACATTACAATTTCCATTAACCTTTAACACTTAACTGCTTTATTTCGTATCCCATGGTGCCACATGAATAGTTTAGTTACTTACCCGTAACAGTTGATCTTCGAGAGAATCTCCTCCACAAGGCCACACCTCTAACTGTAAATCATCGGCATTAGGACCATTCAGAAACTTCTGCCTAGCTTGGGCTGCGCAAGCTGATGTGTGTTGACGCCTGCTATATAAAACACAGTTGGGCCCATACTTCCTCATTTTCCAGAGATGAGATCAAACTTCTACTATGTTGATATGAGTAGGAAACCAGAAACTACACCAGCACAAAAGGAGAGGTAAAGGTTCCAAAATTAAAAAACACCCACATGAAAGAGCGCAGGAAGACCAAAGTGCAGTAAATACAGGTTACTCACCTGTAACAGGAGTTCTAGGAATGGTATATGTTGTTCATCCACACTGTCTGACAGGTTCCTTGCCGCTTCAAATCTTGCCGGAAGGTTTTCAAGCTGGCTCCTCCCACCCACCCGGGTGGTAAAACTCTCGGCTCCACCCCATGACGCCAGATCTAGCCTGCTGGAAACCAGGATGTGCGTCGAGGCCGGGTGGGTCATGTGGATGAACAACATATACCATTCCTAGAACTCCTGTTACAGGTGAGTAACCTGTATTTCTAGGGACATGGATACCTTGTTCATCCACACTGTCTGGCAGACTCCTAGCAGTTCTCCGGGAGGAGGGAGGCAAGGCACACACCCCCTACTTAGGGAATAGTGACTGGAGAACCAAGGCCCCAAAACCAGCATCCCGGCGTGACTCAAGGTCGATGTGTAATGGGTAATGAAGGTGTGTGCTGACTTCAAGGTAGCAGCCCTGCAGATTTCCTGGATAGGGACATCCCTGGAAGCAGCCACCGATGCAGCGGTATGGCGGGTAGAACAAGCTCTTATTCCTCTGGGAGGCTCCATGCCCATCAACCTATAGCAGAGATCTATGCAGGAGGTGACCCACCTGCCTATTGTCCGCTGGCTGCAGGTCTGCCAGGTGCGGCTTCAGCGTAGGTGACAAACAGCTGGCGAACCTCTCCATGAACTTCAGCCGTCCGCCTTTGTAATAAGCGAGCTCTTAGGGTCCAAAGTATGGAGCCCATATTCGCCTCGAGGTGTGACTGGGGTAGAACACCGCAGAGTCAACACCTGGTTAAGGTGAAACTCCGAAACCACCTTCGGAAGGAATTTCGGTTGGGGGCGCAGGACAACCTTGTCCCTGTGGAAGACCAGATAAGGAGACTCGATGGAAAGCGCCTTGAACTCTCCCATCCTTCTGGCTGACGTGATAGCCACCAAGAAGGCGGTCTTCCACGACAGGTGAGAGATGTCACACCTGTGCATCGTTCGAATGGCTTGCCCATGAGCTTAGCCAATACCAACAGTAGATCCCAGGGAGGTGGAGGTTCTCGCACCGGAGGGGATATGTGATCAAGGCCTTGGAAAAAGTGCCCGACCACCTTCTCCTGCGCCACCGACTGCTTCCCTGCCCGCGCCCGGTAAGCAGAGATGGCTGCCAGGTGGCACCCTTTAGGGTCACACCGGGTCCTTGCTGGAGAAAGGACCAAAGGTAGTCCAGAATGCTTACCAAGGAACAGGAGGAAGGGTCCAGACCTTGCCCTGACACAAATGGAGAATCTCTTCCATTTAAAGGCGAGCATTTTCTGGTCGACTCCTTACGGGATGCCTCAACAACGTTGAGGACCTCGTCCGGAAAGACCCAAGGCCTGGAATTCTAGACGCTCAGGAACCAGGCCGTCAGGTGCAGGGATTGAAGGTCCGGATGGAATACCTTCCCCTGATTGACTGAGATCAGGTCCGGGTGGGCTGGAAGCTGCCTCGGGAGCCTGGAGCTGAGACTGAGGAGATCTGGATACCAGAACTGGCGGGGCCAGTCTGGGGCTACCAGAATCACCTGCGCATTGTCCCTCCTTACCCTGAGGAGCACCTTGTGGATCAAGAGAAATGGGGGAAAGGCATAGAAGAGGCCCGGGGTCCATGGCCTCGAGAAGGCATCCCCCCTGCTGAGGGGGGCGGGCATGAAACAGTCTCAGCTTTGCATTCTCCCTGGAGGCAAACAGGTCCACCTGAGGCATGCCCCAGTGGAGAACAGATCTTGTACCACCTCCGCAGGAGAGACCACTCTGTGGGACGCGAGACCCTCATCCGGCTAAGGGCACCTGGCCAGAATGTTGGAGGCTCCTGCCACATGGATGGCAAGGAGATCCGCCTCAGGCTGCGCAACGAGGACCAAATGCGGAGAGCTTCCCTGCACAGAGGCATGGAGCACGTCCCGCCCTGGGCGGTTTAGGTAGTACATGGTCGTGGTATTGTCTGTCTGACCACTTGACTCGTGATAAATGGAGCCAAGGCGGTGAGAGCTAGACGAACCGCTTGAAGCTCCAGCAGGTTGATGTGGCATCGGGACTCCTGAGGGGACCAGAGGCCGTGCGCTCTGTGCGCCCCCAGATGGGCACCCCAACCCATCAGAGAGGCATCGGTCGCTAGAGAGACCGTCGGCTTGGGGCGGACAAACGGGATGCCCTCCTGCAGATGAGCTGGAACGGTCCACCACTGGAGAGCGTTCCACCTCTCCTGGGTCACTGTCACTAGCTGATCCAAAGGATCGGAGTGCTGTGACCATTGACTGGCCAGTCCCCACTGTAGGGGACGCATGTGCCAACGGGCCCAAAGGACCACGCTGGTGCAGGCCGCCATGAGGCCCAGGAAGTCCCAGGCAGGGCGCAATTGCCCAACCTGAAATGATTGGGCAAAGGAGGAAAGAACCTCGGCCCTGTCCGCCGGGAGCTGTGCTCTGGCTCGCAGAGAGTCGGAGCTCTGACCCGATGAATTGTATCACCTACTTTGGCACGAGTTCCGACTTGGCCTCGTTGATAAGGAGGCCAACTTGAGAGCAAACCTGGAGGGCCAGATCCCTGGACCGCTACACCTCCATTCTGGAGGAGGCTGCAATCAGCCAGTCATCCAGGTAGGGGTACACCTGGACCCTTCGGCACCGCAGGAATGCTGTCACCACTGCCATGCATTTGGTGAAGACCCTGGGAGCTAGAGAAAGGCCGAAGGGCATGGCGTGGAACTTGTAGAGGGACCCTCTCTGCCCTGAAGCGGAGGAATCTCTGGTGGGACGGACGGATTGGGACGTGAAAGAACGCATCCTGGAGGTCCAGAGAACAGAACCACGTGCCTCGTTCCAAGGATGGAATGATCTGAGCCAGAGTGACCATCCTGAAGGTTCGAGACCTTAGGAACCTGTTCAGGCCGTGCAGGTCTAGAATGGGGTGCCAGCCCCTCATCTGTTTCGGGACCAGGAAATACCTGCACACAAACCCTGGGCCTGGTGGAGGATCCGCCACCTTCCTGATCATCTCCTTTTCGAGGAGCAGGGCAATGTCGGCTCAATGAGCAGACAGGGAGGCTGCGGACACCCGTAGCCACCCCGTGGGGCGACGGCTCGGAAGGGCGGGGCCTGCTCGAACTCCAGAGGCAGGCCCTATCCTACCACCTCCAACACCCAGCGGTCCGTGGTGATAGCGGACCAGGCGGAAAGGAAATGGCGGGAGCCATCCCCCCACCCGTCACTGGGCAGGCTTGGAGGAAAGACCGGCTGAGGGACCTCCTGGGCTTTTTCCTCCCTGCTTCCTGTTAGAGGAAGCCGCAGGCTTGGCTTTGGGGTGCCAAGCGCGAGCCTGCTGGCCCTGATGCTGGTGTTGCTGGGCCGGACATGCCGCAGGAGTAGAAGGTCGAAAGGACTTATGTTGCTGACGACGGCCCTTGTCCTTCTGGGCGGAAGTGACCGAGTCCAGGGTAGTGTTGGACTTTTCGATCCTCTGGAGGTGGCCTTCCACTCCAGGGCCGAACAGGTCAGTCCCCAAGAAAGGGATGTCTGCCAATTTGTGCTGGGTATCCACCATGAAGGTGGCTATCCTCAGCGAGGCTCTGCGGGCGCATGGCCACTGCGGCCGCTACTGATTGGGCACAGGAGTCTCCAATGTCTAGAGCCGTTTGGAGCTGCTGTTTCGCCACTGCCCTTCTCTGATCCCGCACCTGCTTGACCGTAGTCTGCAGGTCGGCCGGGAGACGAGGGATCACCTCATCCAGGGAGCCCATGAGGGCATGGGAGAAGTGTGCCATCAGCAAGGCCGAGCTGGCCTGACGGAGGCCGAGGGAGGATGCAGCGTACACCTTGTGCCCGGCATAGTCCAGCTTTTTGGACTCCTTGTCGGGGGTCTTATCCACATCCCTAGCGTTCCCGGAGCACCGCAAAACGCTATCGGTGACCAACCCCTCCACAGATGGGTGTTCCGAAAAACCGGACAAAGAGCCGGTAGGGACCGCATACTTCCTGGCCAAAGGCGCAGGACAGTAAGCTGACCGCTGCCAAAGCTCCAAGGCTGGGCCAACAATGGCTTCAGCCACCGGAAAGGCCTCTGTGGGAGAATCCCCTCGGTCCAGTATCTCCGTGAGGGGATACTTAGCCCGCTTGGATATGGGCTTGAGCTGCATCCCGGTGGACTCCGAGATGAGCCGAAGCAGACCCATGAACGATGATGGGCTCTTGTCCTGACTGCCCCCTGGAGGACTCCAGGTCAAGGGGCCTGAAAAACAGGGAGTTGTCGTCGTCAGACTCCGAGGAGTCTGCGAAGAGCTGCCTGGGGCCTGAGCCGCCCTCCACTTGCCGAGGACGGTCGGGAGTGAGGGTGACCGACAACCAGTGGGGCAGACCCTGACCCGACAGAGAGTCCTTGGTTGGCGCCCCCGATTTCGGTTGTGGAGGTTCCACCGCAATCGGTGGGGCAGCTGGTTTCGGCCGAACAACTGGCCCAGGCTTGGGCACCTCGACTACCGCGAGGGGTTGTTTCGGCCTTTCGGGTGACAGACACTTAATGGCTGGGGAAGGCGACAGCGTCGGCTTGTTCCCAGACAAAATTAGCTGCTGCCACATTAAGTCCTCGTAGCGTCGACGCAATTTGCGCCGAAGCCTCTCCTCTTCCAAGGAGGAAGACGAGGACGAGTGTCGCCGCCGCTTACCTCGGTGCCGAGACCGCCGATGTCTGTGGGATCGTCTGGACCGAGACGAGATCCGAGACCGAGATCCTCGGTGTTTCCGAGGGTGGGTCTGGAAGGGACCGGGGGCACACCCGCTCCTCACTTGGTTCGGGAACCTTGACTGGGGACTCCGGCACAGGAGGCGCAGGCAAGTCCTCGGTTTCCACTGGGGGAACCGGTGATGAAGGGTTGTTGGCTTCACTAGTCGACAGCCCGTCCGACGGGTTGAGAAAAATCTCGACTACGTCCACGGGCGTCTTGGCCGGCTGACCTGACGGGGACACCGTGAAGCCAGCAGCCTTAGCCGCAACCTCGACTGAAGTAGAGTGTCGACTGTCCGGGGAAGGGGACCTCTCCAGCTCACACGAACGTCGACGGTGGGACTTGCCCTTCGAGTCCTTCTTTCTTGACCGAGAAGTGTGTCCCGATGGCCCCTCTCCCTTTGTGGAAAGGGATTGGCAAAGCTCCTTAAAAGAAGCTGTGTAGGAGGATCCCAGAGAAAGCGGGATAAATGCCGCAACCGAGGAAGATGAGGATGCAGCCTGGGCCGCCGCCTCCTCGAGGACGATCATCTGCTCGAGTTGCTCAGCCGAGCCAGCCACCGGACACCACCCAACAGGCCTCCTTGGACTTCACCAGCGGAAAACGCTCCTCGGGTTGCCCAAGTTGTAACTGGGCAGCGCGGTCTTCAAGGACGTTGGCCGAGAAAGATCTATACAACTCACAGGCCTGCGGGTCGTGATCAAGGCCAAGGCAGTAGACGCATGTGGAATGCGGATCTGTCCTGGACATCTTCTGCCCGCATGGGCACCGCCAAAAACTGGCAGTCAATTTGTCCATCGCAGCTGCGAGGGAAGAATTTGACCGAAGTCTTGAGAATTTTAAAACTAATTTCGGGCAAACCGAAGAGTTATGATCCAGTCTATACGCAGAGAGTTAAGGAGGAAACCTGAGCTTCCAAGCAGTAAGAAAGATCTGGCGTCATGGGGCGGAGCCGAGAGTTTTACCACCAGGGTGGTTGGGAGGAGCCAGCTTGAAGACCTTCCGGCAAGATTTAAAGCGGCAAGGAACCTGCCAGACAGTGTAGATGAACAACATATCCATGTCCCTAGAACAGATGCATCTTCTGAAGTATGTCACATGAAATACTGAAGGGGGTAGGTAGGAGAGGGAATTATGTCTCTTTCTACCCTCTTCTTGCTCCCCCAGGGATCCCGGCCCCGAGCAGCGCTCCAGACTGCAAGGCGGTGCTAAACAGCTGTCTCCTTGGCTGCGGCCCGCCAGGACTACCATCTCCTGACCACCCTCCTGGTTCTCTCAAGTGGATCCAATTAGAAGGGATCCGTGCCTCGAGCAGCGCTCCAGGCTGCAAGGTGGTGCTAAACGGCTGTCTCCTCGGCCGCTGCCCACCAGGACCATCATCTCCTGACCACCCTCCTGGTTCTCTCAAGCGGATCCAATTAGAAGGAATCCGTGGCACTCCAGAATGCAAGACAGTGCAAAACGGCAGCCTCCTTGGCCGCTGCCCGTCACGACTACCATCTCCTGACCGCCCTCCTGGTTCTCTCAAGCAGATCCAACTAGAAGGGATCCTCACCCCGAGCGGTGCTAAACTTCCATCAACTTGGCTGCCACCCACCAGGACTACCATCTCCTGACCAGCCTGATTCTCTCAAGCGGATCCAAGTGATCCAAGGCCGAGCCGTGCGCCTCCAGACTGCAGCGGTGCTAAACTGCCATCTCCTCAGCCGCCACCCACCTGGACTACCATCTCCTGACCGCCCTCCTGGTTCTCTCAAGTGGATCCAATTAGAAGGTACAGCCGCTGTTTCTGAGTTGGAGTTGACTCGCTTCTGAGGCATTCAGATTGGTGTGGTGTATTGCTAGCGGCCCGACTGGTCCACCTGGTAGCATGACGTATCCGACTGGTGTGCCTTCCAGCCTGCTCCTGTTATCTCCAATTTCTGCTCTTTTCTCTCAGCTAGCTCGCCACCTTTTTTGTCCCACCCCAGCCTCCTTTAAAAATCACTCTTACCCCTCCTTCCCTCCTTGGTGTGCTCCCACCTCATTGGCTCACACTGACCCTGCTTACTACCTGACCTCGCTGGAAAGGGCAAAGAGAAAAATCTGATAGTACCTTGTCAATCTGCCCTATACTTTTCTTCTTACCAGACTGCTCCTCTCTGCTTTGTAATCTGCCCCACGCTTTCTTCCTTCCAGCTTGCTCCTCTCTGCTTTTTAGTGAAATCTGGGGTATCAGGACAGTTACTCTCCCCGTTTTGATCCCAATCTACTCAGCCACAGTACGCAGACATAGCCAAAGCTCGCTACCAAACTGGTGAGTTAATTTATATTTGTGTTCCACGACCCATGGTCAGTCCACCACTAGGCTAGCCTATTTATTATAGATTGCACCAGTCAACCAACTTATTTGGCTAAAGGTGAACTACCTAGATTTCTCGGCACAACCATTGCATGGACCATTAAATTTATTACGTACTATAATTTAGGGTCTAAATTTCAATTGGCAGTCAACCTCTGGGGTCTAAGGGTTGCTCAAGCCTCTGTCTCACTCTCATTCTTAACCCCTAGGAGTCACCAGTTACACTGGTATACTCATCTACTTACAGAGCAGCTTGAAAAATGAACCAACACATGATGCTGATTCTTCTTACGTCCATACTGCCACTGCTCCACCTATTAATGATAACAGTACCCCGAGCTGCATCAGCTCTCCCAAATTTTTTATCCCACGATTACTGTCTTTCTAACCTTCTATTGGTGTCTACACTCCGTTGTGACTCCACTCCGTTACTACTAAACAGGGCTTTGATCCATATGGTTGCTTATGTCCATAATAACTGTCCCTGCGTATACGTGCCCTATGCCCCTTTGTGTGTCACAAGCTTTGGTATTTCCTTATACTGGCTATACTGCACTCTGGTGATATTCAGTTAAACCCTGGGCCGGTAAACCTTCTATCCAGTCCCATCAATAATGCCAAAGGCCTTACAGTTGCGCACAATATCAGCAGCCTTGAGAGCAACTTTGTGGAACTGGAAGTCTGGACCACCCTCTACAAGCCTGATATCCTCTGCCTAACAGAAACCTGGCCTAAATCTTCCACCCCTGACTCACTGTGCTCTCTTCCTTCTTATAATCTTTTGAAGAATGACAGATCCACGCCTAAAAGAGGGGGAGGTACAGTTATGTACTTTAAGGAACAGCTCCATCTCACTGCCATCAGCTCATCTCCCCTAAACCACTGTGAAGCGCTTCATGTCCTTCTCACACTCAGCACCAAGAAATTACACATTGTCTGTGCCTACAACCCCCCCTACAAGCGGCTTAAAAGGACTGTATTAGCTGTTGGATCAAACCTCACTTATCTCGGGGGGGGGGGAATGAAGTTCTTATACTTGGTGACCTTAATATAAACTAGCTGGGAAGCACACAATCCACATCCCTGTCCAGGATACAAAGTTTCAGCCTGCACCAGCTGACCTCTGAACCTACAAGAAATGGAAATTACATACTTACCGTAATTATTGATCTTCTTGGACAGTCTCCATCACTCATTCACACTAGTGGGATAGTGCCGGAGGTGCTAGGACCAAGCGGTAGCCTAAAGTTTTCTGAAGGGTCGGCGCCGAGAGAGGACCATGCATGCGTGGCACGGTGAGACTAGCTCGCGCCTGTGTAGGCTATCTCAGCATCGACCCTCCAACTGCCTCATTACCTTTTTGACCAAGGAGGTGCAGCATAACTAATGAGAATAACTTACTCATCCTGAGCTTCTGGGCCTGAGAAGGCCCAGATGGCCTTTACAAGAAAGGTAAAAGAGTAATGTCCTCACAGTCTGAACCATAGGACTGTGAAGACCAGGAAAGAAACGAGTGAACCCAGGGGATGGTGGGTGGGCATGTGAATGAGTGATGGAGACTGTCCAAGAAGATCAATAATTACGGTAAATACGTAATTTCCATAGCTTCCTGGACGAAGTCTCCATCACTCATTCACACTAGTGGGAGAGTACCGAGCTAAAACCAACAACCCTGAGTAGGGTGGTAGGAGATAGGGTTCACTCAGAAAGGACAGCCAAGGACTGTCCTGCTAATAAAAAGAGCTGTCTTGTAAGAGCATCTAGAACATCGTGCCTACAAGATAAGCACTCCAGTTGTAACTCGCCACTTTGCAGACGATGCAATGGGCACAAAATGAAAGTCTGCCAGGAAGCCACAAACCACTCTAAGAGAGCGGCAAGATCCCGGCCTCATAGTTTTGCCTAGGACCAAAATTAATAGTGTCAAAGACATGTACTAATGTAACGTAAAGGGACCTCAGGAACTGAAAGAGTCGGAGGTAAAGTTTACTGGTTCAGGGTAGATCGGAAAGTGCAGATGGAAACCCCTACTGTCAAGCATGGCTGACCTGTAAACAACAGGTCCAAGAGCACTTGAACCCCGTACCTGGTGAGCAAGGGGGTCCAGGTGGGGTTAGCCCATCAAGGAGAATGGTCTCCACTTAAGTCACAGGAATCTTCCTGATGGAAGGCCAAGCACGACTTAGAAGCCTCTTGTGGTGGTCTAGTAGAACCAGATCCTACCCACTGCATATTCCAGAAGGAATCATCCTGCCCCTGTGTGTACAACTGTAGCAGCAGTCTCTGAACTCAGGGAAGAAAGGAAAAAGTGTACATGAGGACGTGTCCACTGTGGAAAAAAACATTCAGACAGAAAAAAACAGGGGCTGGATTTCTAAGGTGAATAGAGGCAGATGTGCATTGAAGAGGGACACAGCAGGACCAAGTTAGGGCTAACCCATTTGTTGAAGTGACTGAAAAATGCAGTGACTCAGCGGGTTGAGGCACTACCCATTCTGGCTTCACTGAAGGGAGTAGGAAAGGATTCTAGTTTGTTTGCTGAAAAACAAATATCACAACTCCATCCCGCACTTGAAGAGGATAGCTTTGTGAACGAATGGCATGGACCAGTGTGCAGGAACCGAAGGTGTGAATATTTGAGAAGCTACCTCAGAAGAAGGACCTACTTGACCTTCCGTCAAGAGGGAGAAAATCACCTGTTAAATTAAGCAAGCAAGGAAGTAAGTACGAACCTGAGTTCCGACTCGGTGGAGAGTCGCTTCTGCTGCTGCAAGGCTCTGCTCAAGAGAAGAAAGCCTGATAAAAAGAAAGGGAATTAACAGACTGGGCAGTCACCTAGGTCTAGGAAATGTCTCTGAATGAGAGAAATCTCTCTTAAAGAAAGAGATGACCCATACTGCCGCCGGATCAGACTCCCCCTAGGGGAAGAAGAAATCAGGTACTCTTTACCGTACTTTGGAGACGAGCGCCTCAGTGGCTGAGGCGGAACCTGACCAGATCCAAAAAAGGGGGGTATCGGGTAATTTCGGCTAGGCCCTGTACTGTGATAAAAATTATATTTATATATATGTATTTTAATTTTTAGTCCGAGCCTAACAAGGCTTTCAGGCTGCTATTTGCAAGGATCATCTTGATACATAAAGACGAAGATGTTCTCCATCTGAGTGCAGAAGGAGCCTGAGCATCCATACTGAAATCATGACCGGACTAACAATCACAGCTGGAGAGATGTTAACCACCTGTGCCGAAGAAGCCACCGAAGAGGCAATATCACAAGGGTGCTATATACCCCTATCAAAGGAGTGGAAGAGTCAGAGCGGCTCCCGACCATTAAATTAGAATGTTCCACAGAGTGTAACTGTCTTGATGATTGAAAAACTCCAGACGCAGAAGTGTATGGTCCAAGACGCAGTGTGAAATACTATAGTGGACCCCATTACTGAGGAACTACTGAAAAGATTTTCCATCACGGACTCTGATGATAGAGAGGACGTGCCCTTCAGTATATAAAATGAGTTGTCCGCTGTATTACTGATCAGAAGGACAGGGAAAGACCCATCTAGATGCACTTCTACCCCAGGAAGACCTCCAAGAGAGGTCTAGGTCAGAGTCACTAGAGACTCCGCCATCAGGAAGGATGTCGAGGAGCTTGGTACCACGTAGGGAGCAGAGAAAGTGCTGAGCAGAATGAGATTCCGCTGGCAGAGCAGTACAGCAGAGTACCATCAGCAGAAAACCGCTGGACGACACAAGATCCCACATAGACCACTACTCACTAAGATGTGTGGAAAAAATAATCCGCAGAACAGGCGTTCATTCTGCGATAAACATCCCGCCACAAGTTCTGTGGAAAAGAAGTCCGAAAGGAAAAATGTGTCACTAATTCTGCCATACAGCATCCACTAGCACCCGTGTGGCACCAGCACCACTCGTGGCAGAGGAGAGCACCAAGCAGTGCCTATGCCAACCTGTGCGATACCCGAGGGGAGCCGCGGCAGTATCCACAGGCACTCCCGGCACCCATGTAGCAATGGCACCCGAGGGCACCCCCAGCACCCATGGCAAGAATGGCACCTGAGGGCACCAGTGGCACCCATGGCACCTGCGGTGCCACCCCTGGTATCGATGGCACCAGTGGCACCCATGTGCACTCACGGCGCCACCCGCAGCAACCACGGGTGCTCCCGGCGCCACGCATGGCACCTGTGGCACCCGTGGGTGCACGGCGCCACCCAGACACCCGCGACACCACTGACAGCGCTGACAACCAACAGCAGCAACAAGAGCACCCACAGCACCGTACAGCGCGATGGCGCCGACCCATGGCACAGACCAAAGGCACCGAGGCACGGGACCGACCAAGATACCGAGCCACGGCTCCGAGGCTCGGCGCCGACCACGGCACCGAGCCACAGCGCCGACCAAGGCACCGAGCCACAGCGCCGACCAAGGCACGGTGTCTAGCAAGGCACCGAACCACGGCACCGAAGGAAAATGCCAATGGAAATCCTGAGAAGGGGAGAAGGAAAAAGGTGGTGCCCGTGCCGGCCCCTGCATGGAAAAGGGGGGAGGGGGGTAGGCACGAGGGGTTGACACGATGGCAAAGACACAAAGAGGGCACCTCACCATTCATGATCCAATCGACCCGGCTCCGGTCCAACAGCTCCGAGGCCCGGAGGTCCTGAAATCAGGAACAGAGCCAGGAAAAACTGGAAAGTCAAACCCCCTGCTCCACAGGAGCGGCCCAGAGGTGAAACTGCCCACCGGAGCTCCAACGAGGACAGAGGTGGAGTTCCGAGTCGAGAATGCAGCTGTTAGGAGTGGGGCCAAGAGGAACCCCACGAAAGTTGGTTCAGGCCCATCGCCCCTCCCGAACACTCCTCGTGCAGACATGCCAATGGGCAACCTCGAGCGGCACCGATTCTTCCCCCAACGAGGAAGAGGAGCTCGAGGTTAAGTGGAGCCGGACCTCCGGAACCGCTAGATTTCTGCTTCGGAGGACTGTCCCCCGAAGCACAGGACTGTCCGTAGTCAGACCCCGTTAATTAAGGGCTGTGGACCGGACACAGCCCCTCTGCCATAAAACTTTCAACGAGTCCTCCTACCATCACTGCTACTGTCTAAGGACTACTCCTGATGGCAGGAAAGAATTTTTTCTTCTTCATAATCTTCTTCTTGTTCGTAAAATAAGAAATTACTACTTAAAATAAAACTGCTGTTGTAACCACGAAAACTTTGACAGGCCAAGCAGCGTCGACATCCAAGCACTCTCGATGGCAGGAGAAAAGGAACTGAGGCGGTTGGAGGGTCGATGCTGAGATAGCCTACACAGGTGCGAGCTAGTCTCGCAGTGCCATGCATGCATGGTCCTCTCTCGGCGCCGACCCTTCAGAAAACTTTAGGCTCCCGCTTGGTCCTAGCGCCTCCGGCGCTATCCCATTAGTGTGAATGAGTGATGGAGACTTAGTCCAGGAAGATCTGCCCCACACTCAAACACTAGCACACTGCTGGACTGGATAATAACAAACCATCCGAAACACAAAGTTGCCTCAGGCGTACTAGCTGATGCTATCACTGACCACTCCCCCACCTTCTACATCTGGGGTAAAGGCAGGCCAGCACCGATGAAGCCCTGTTTCATTACCTTCCATAACTATGCGAACTTCAACTCTCGGGCTTTCCTACTAGACGTAGCTAGTACTGATTGGTCTGCTCTCTTTAAATCTAGTGATGCTCAGTCTGCTCTTAATCTCTTCCTGACTCACTTCCTAGCGCTACAGGATAAGCACTGCCATCTTGTAAGCTACCCAGTAAAAAAAGGAAAACTCGCTGGCTAAAATCCAACCTACTCTCTAGACTACGTCAGAGAGACAAAATTTGGCTCCGTTTCAAGAACTCTGATCTAACATATGGCCTTAATACCTATAGGGCTCTGCGAAATTCCTGCAAAAAGGAAATCAAACAGGCCAAAAGCCCCTACTGCAAAGACCTGTTAACTCCTAAGGTGATTCCAAAAATTCTGATCTCATATAAAGTTTTTCCTGGGATTGAACCTGTCCTCCACCCCAAATGACATGTCACTAAAAGGTGTCCACTACAATAATCCCCGAACCTCTGCCAACTTTTTCAATGTCCAGTTTTCTGACCTAACTAATTACACCTCCTCCTTCCCCGTTCAACCGAATTTAATCACTCCAACTAACATTACTGGGCCTCTATTCTGCTTTAAGTTTGTCTCAAGATGTGAGGTTCTAAGATTGCTTAATATCTCCGAGTACGTGGCTGCGGGCTCTGACAATCTTGAACCCATGCTCCTAAAACTAGCTGCCCCTTACATAGCAGCTCCCCTAGCTAAAATTTTTACTCTCTCTCTGTGCCAGAGTCATGTCCCGGATACCTGGAAGATAGCTAGGATTACCCCTGTGTTTAAAAAAGGTGACCCTAAAGACCCCTCAAACTACAGATCCATAGCTATCCTGTCAGTTCTCCGTAAAATTCTTGAGAAGGTTGTAGCCACTCAAACAACTCATTTTCTCCAGAAATATGACCTTCTAACTACCGCTCAACAAGGGTCACAGCACCACTACAGCTCTACTCAAATTTACATCCGATACCCTAGTGGCCAAGGGCTCTGGCCTGCTCATTGGGGACATTTTTATTGACATGACTAAGGCATCTGATCTAGCTGACCACTCCATCCTCATAGCCACCGTTCGATCACTAGGCTTTTCGCCTAATGTTATCAGTTGGTTTGGCAGCTACCTATCGGACAGGACAAATCACAACATATCTACACCCTCTCAGACAAAGCTACTATTAACATTGGTGTGCCGCAAGGGTCCATTTTAGGTCCACTGCTTTTTTCTATTTTCATAAATAACATCACTTCAAACCTCTTGAGGACTGCCTCCCTGTTGTATGCGGATGACATTGTTCCGTACACTAGTGCTAAAAGCATTGAGAACATTAATCAACAGCTCTATGACTTTGAGCTAATTCAACAGTGGCTGGCTAGTTACAAACTTGTCTTAAATGAGTCAAAGACCCAAGCTATGCTATTTGGATCCAACCTCAAACTCAAACACCCTCAACACTACTTTAAAGTCTCCACCCTGAATGGCACATCCGTTGGGACAGTGAACTCTTAAATATTTGGGTGTCACACTGGACCCTTCACTAAACTTTGATCTCCATATTCAACAGACCTGCAAGTTGGTAAATATTAAACTTGGTATTGCCTACCGAACTAGCTATGCACTCACCCCCTCTGCTAGGCTTGCCATAGCCAGTGGGATACTCCTACCCTCACTTACCTATGGGGTTGCTACTTATGCCTCCGCCTGTAAATAGAGTCTTTGCAAGTGGGATGTCACCTACAACAACATCTGCCACTATGCATCCTCCTCTCATCGGCTGAAACACCACTGTCTCCTTTACTCAGATCTGGGATGGTTTCCTCCTCATGCATCAAGGTTTTATGCATTCGGCTCTATCATTGGCAACATTATTAGATCACAAATACCCAATCCCCTGGCGGGTCTCTTTCTAAAACAGACATCCTGCTATGGCTTACGCTCTACGGACAATGCCCATCTACATCCCTAGACATATCATCTCCAAAGGCGCAAGTGCTTTTGCCTGTCATGCCCCCCAATACTGGAACTCCCTCCCACTAACTATATGCCAAGTCTCATACCACACCTCTTTTAAGAAAGAACTATATAACTATCTCATCTCTTCCTGTAAATGCTCCTGTTTCAACCCACCCTAGCCCCTATATTTCCTAACCTTCGCACCCCCTTGTCATTCAGATTTTCCCTTCTCAATGCTCAGCACTTTCTTGCAACCTGCCAGTCTTACCTACATTAACCAACTGTTTCCTACCTCTTACTTCGTCTCAATTTCTACTCAATCCTACCCTCTTACTTCTAGCTACCCTACTCCTCTCCCTTAATTTTCCCATACCTATCCTGCTTGATTACTACAGTGTTACTATCATTGTATTATCCTCCCCAATCAACACTGTCGTCCCAGTTTTGTTTAATGTATTGTTTCCTGTATATTTCTGACACTGCAATGTATTTACCATTTGCTAGTGTGCTATTTCTTGCTTGTTTAGTATTTCAATCATCAACTAGTATCATACTTGTACTGTCATGTTTTTGATGTTTGTTTCTGTATTCTCCCAGGTCGTGCCTAAAAATTGTCATTTTTCTGGCTAGTGCACCTAACCTGTAAACAAAAACTAAATAAATTCTCTCAAAAATCTACTGGTAATGGTGGTTCTTCGAGGACATTTACCTGCAGTGAGCCACACCTTCGAATAGTTTCAAAGAATTATAAAACAATCAAGCAGAAGGTAGGCCAGTCAGCAGGGACGTATAAGGCCTTTAATGGAAAACTACGCCCTCATATTTTGTAAATTTTATTTCCATGTCAACAGATAACTTTTCCTGTAGCTGCTAAGAGTTATATGTGATTGTTTCTATTTTCACTGTTCATACTAGTCTTTGTAACTAACCTGGGGGGAGGTATCTCTATTTCTGGTTGTTGACATCTTATTGTCCCCGAGAGCTGCATTAGCATATGAGAACAAGTGTCGTCAGCACCCATTAGACTCCACAGTATGCCTGTTTGCTTAGAGTTCAACAAAACAAGCTGCAACAAAATACCACATTTACCTTCAATTAGCTTTGCAAACTGAGTTGTAATACAGGGTTTTCCCTTTAAATTGCATTCAATTTGTGTGCTTCCAGAGAGTTTTTTTCTAGATATTTGCACTTTCACCATAGAGATACATGGTACAAATGGGTGATGAGACATATTCTCTCATGCTAATGAAGATCACACGGACAATGAGATTTCAACAACCATAAAATGGAGACCCACATGACAGTAACAGTGGATTAGCATGAACACTGAAAACAAACCAAAAAAAATCACATATATCCCTAACAGTTAAAGGAAAAAAGTTGTCTGTTGACATAGAAACAAATAATATTTACAAGATATGAGGGTGTAGTTTTCTTTTAAGACAGGAGCCATTGAGGGACGGTCAGGACAAAGCCAGCCTGCCTACAGGACACTAGATCAAGACTGTAGGGTTTAGTCAAAGTGTGGACAGAACTCCATATCGTGGCAGGGCATATGCCAGCTGCCAAGTCTGAACAATAACAAGTCGCCACAAGTGACATGTCTATAAACAGGACTAGTAATCTCCATACTATGCGTTGGGTAACAAAATAAAATGCAGCATGCCAACGATCTGTAAAAGCAGTGCCTGGAGACAGTGGCACTACTATTTTGGTGGTAAACACAACAGAAACACTGCCAGGCTGAAGAGCTCACTTCAGGGGACTCCAGGATTCACAGAGGGGCTGTAAGAGGTAAAGGCTCTCTCCTTCCAGCTTATTTTCTGAAGGGGTGTTAGCTCCGTCGGTGCTGAGCGCCGACTCCCCACCGCCCAGCCACCCACCCAACTACCTTGTGCTCATTATGACACTGCCTTCTACTACCAGCTCTGCCATGTGGCTTCTATTGTTAACACTAGCCCCCCTAATTTTGCTAGAGGATGCTCCACATGACTCCCAACACGGTGAGCCAGAACCACCTCTTACCTGGCTTCTCACCTTAGCCCCCCCCCCACCTCTACCAGTGTACCTACTGATGGACCATGCTCCCCCCACCCACATCTCTCCTATTGGTGCTGACATGGTACGGCAGTGGACGCTACTCTGCCTCATCTTTCCCTTGCTACGGACCTACCTATCCACATATGCTGCTGTTCCCCTTCCCAACTGGTGCCTAAGCTGATGAAGAAGCACTAAAACTGGCATCCTTACGCATCCTCCTGCTCCTCCACTCAGGAGATGTCCATCCCCTCCTCCCCCAAGTTTACTGCTCCTGAGGATCTAATAGTTGCCTCCCTTAATATATGTAGCCTCCTCAAGAAATTAAATTCTTTTCAGGGCTGGGTTGCCCAGAATTACTCTGTCATGTCAGTGGTTGAAACCTGGCTCAACGACCACACCCCAGACTCCGCAGTCTCACTTCCCGGTTTTACGCTATACCGTGCCAACAGAACCTCTAAAAAAGGGGGGTGGATGTGCAATGCATGTCCAGGACTCGTTACAGTGTTTCACCTTCCCATCCCCAGCCCTCGAACATGGGGCCCAGGCTCTCACTCTGAAGGTCACTCTTGCCCTAAACAGAGCCCCACTGTTATTCTCCACCATATATATTCCTCCCTGAAATCAGAAGACTGCTTTCCACTCTGTCCTCACCCATCTCCAGACACTCCCTGACAGTGCTGACATCATTGCCGTTGGGGACTTTAATATAAACTGGCTAGCTGAAGCATCGGCCCCCATTAGGGATGCTGCAGCCTCTCAAAACCTGCCCCAACTTGTGACCACTGCCACTAGAATCAACCAGAAGACTGGTACTGCCACCCTCCTTGATCTAGTGCTCACCAATGCACCCCACAAAGCAACCCAGTTCAGGGTACTACCCAATACCCTGAGTGACCACTCCCTTGTGCTCTGTCACTGGTCATATAGTGTTAAAAAGCTCCCCACCCAATAAAAAAACAAACAAAAAAAATCCTCCAATGCTGCCTCAATCCCGGCAAACTTCGGTCCCTCAGACAGTGCCTCTTAGCTAGTGACTAGTCCCCCATCAGAATGGCATTGAACACTGACTCTGCCCTCAATCATTTTGTTGACACTTTCAACTCTGCTTGCAACCAGTATGCACCCCCAAGTAAACAGAGTTAAAGGGGTTGACACACCTTGGATATCACAAGCCCTGCTGGACCAGATGTGCGAATGTGGCAATCTATGGAACATTATGCTGGATACTGGTAAACCCACCAACAGGCAGCACTACTAAGAAGCGTGCAATAAGTGTACTTGGAGTATTCGTAAGGCAAAGACCGAGTACTGCCAAACCTTGCTCTCTGCCACATGGGGATCGGGCCACAATTTCTGGGACTCCCTCAAAGAGCTCAGTGGCAAAGCCTCCACTGCACCTCCCTCCCAATTCAGGGCCAATGGGTCTATCACCACAGACCCTGCCCTGATTGCAACTACATTTAATGAGTCCTTCTCGACCTTACTGTTCTCCCCCCAACTTCTTCTCCCCCACCCCCAGCACCACCTTGCTTCCTCTCCACCCTCCATTCTGCTTTAAAGCAATATCTCAGCACGAAGCTGCTGTTCTTCTACTCAAGGCCCTCAACAAATTACGTTTCAGCAGTGACACACTAGATCCTAAACTGCTTAGGCTCACCTTTAACAAAGTTCTCCCCCTCTCACCATGCTTCTGAACCACTCCCTATCGTTGGGCCAGTTTCCCTCTAAATGGAAATCTGCCCTCATCACACCTATCCTTAAAAGCGGTGACCGCACCCTGCCTGAGAACTACTGCCCCATCTCAATCCTGCCTCCCCTCTCCAAAACCTTGGAGAAGATTGTGGCCACTCAGCTTACAGACTACCTCTCCAAATATAGCCTCTTGTGTCCTGAGCAGCATGGCTTGCACCATAACCACAGTACCACCACAGCCCTCTTGTAATTTACAAGTGCCCTCCACACATCTCTGGACACTGGCCACACTGCTGGTACTGTTTTTATAGACCTTTCCAAGGCATTTGATATGGTGCACCACACACTAGCCCTGGATTCCCTCACACAAATAGGCCTGTCCCCAAAGACCACTGGCTGGTTTGCCAGCTATCTGTCAGAGAGAATCCAGATAGTCAGGATTGCCCATACCCTGTCCTCCCCACTCCAAGTCAGGTCAGGGGTTCCACAGGGCTCCATTCTTGCCCCCCTACTTTTCTCCCTGTTCCTCAACTCCTTGCCCAAGGTTTGCTCAGGGAAACTACTCCTGTATGCGGATGATGCCGTCCTCTACAGCTCCCACACTGATCACACAGCCCTCCACTTGGCACTCCAAAAATCTTTAACGGAAACTGAATTCTGGTTCGTTTAATAAAGGCTAGTCTTAAATTATAAAAAAACAAAATCCATGGTGTTTGCACACCCCCAAAACATGAACACAGAACAATCCCTGCTTATACTGAACTCCCTAAATGATCCCCTTGAGCAGGTTACCTCGTTCAAATACCTAGGTATCACCCTAGGCTCTGGGCTTTACCTACCATGACCACATCCGAATACTTAGCACTGCTGTCAATGTGCGTATTGGCCTACTTCACCAGTACAAGCACTGCCTCCCACCAGAAGCTCTATACCTAGCTGTGTCTGCATCAATACTATCACTCTACGGAATCATCATCTATGGGGCTGCCAACATGTACCTAAACAAAATTAGGCTAGCCCTTAATAAGGCCTGTAGACTCGCTACTGGCTGCGCCAGACTCACACATACCTGCACCCTTTACGCCTCAACCAACTGGCTAAACTGATGGGAGGCTCAAATATCAGACCTGCCTCTTTGCTAAAAAAAAAATAACCACAGGGCTACTCCCACCTGCTCTCTCTCCCCCTACTCTAGGCGCCATTGTTCACCTGCCTCACTCAGCAATTGGTGACAACCCATTTCAAGGTACCTCGCTGCAAGACCAGTTCGGGTCAAAGAACTTTTAGGTACCTGGCCCCTAGCTGGCTTAACTCACTCCCAAACTCCCTCCTCACAGAACCCAAACTTGGTTAGTTCAAGTCCCAACTAAGAGACCTAATCACTCATGACTCGGTCTGTGACTACCCTTGATTTAGCCCTACTCACTCCCGCCCACCCCAAATGACTACGGACTTAACTCTGGTCCAGCCGCCCCTGGGCGTGCCTATATTTTGACAATTGACACCTCAGTCCATCCTAGGCCTGCAAATAACCACCAGGGCATGGCTAGCGCCACTGCCCTGCAGTGTATGTTTTGTTACCTGCTACCGTCTGCACTATATACCTATGTTTGGCAGCACTCTGTATCGTCAGCTGCTTTACTGTGATATCTGTAACCATTTTGTAACCATTTCTGTAACTATTGTGTCTAGTTGTTGCTATTGTCCCTAATGTGTCTGTTTTCAATGACGTGGAACCTTTGTAAAGGAGTCTTTGACTCAAAGGAGTGTTATCAGATATCTTCAATAAACAAATAAACTGAAGACTTTTTGCAGTCCATGTGTTCCAAGCAGAAACGTAAATCCCTATGGATATCAAGGGAATGCAGGAAAACTTCTCCAGCATTCTGAGGGAAAGGGGGGTTAAAAAAAAAAAAAACACACACACAGAAAGGTGGATAATATGGCTTTATGTCAACTAAGAAGCCCTGAGAAGGAACCTAGAATGGGTACATAATGAAACCTGATTCTACTGAAATGCAAGGAACGAGGGATCCACAACCAATGTGTGCAGCTAAGATGCATTCCAAGCAGAGGTAATCACCACCAGAAAAAGCATTTTCAGTAAAAGGAAATGCATGTCACAAAAAGCATGAGGTTGCAAAGGAGTCTGTGTAAGAGACTCCTGAACTAAGTTAAGGTCCCACACTAGAACTGCCGTACAGACCTGGGGACGCAGATGCAGGAGCCCTTTAAGGAATCTGTTGGACACCTCCAACTGGTCATAGCTTGCAGCCTAAGATGGCCTGAAAGACTGAAATAGCCAAAAGGTGCACCTTTACAGAGGCGTACAAGACACCCAGGTTTGAAAGGGACAGGAGGTAGTCAAAAGACACACAGCACCAGACACGCTGCCTGTAGAACACCAAATGGCCCAGGAGACCATGAAGTAGAACAGTTCTATGTCCTCAGGACCACGGTGAAGCTGCAGGGACCAAATTTCTCAGTATAACAGGCTGGCACTGTCCTGCAAAAGCAGATTTGCTTGTAGAGGGAGCAGGGACAGGAGGTTCCACCGCAATCTACAAGCGCAACTGGAACCAAATATGTGTGGAACAGAAAAGGACTACCTGTATCATTATGGCTCTAGCTGCCTGATGGTTGACTAATACCCACTGAATCAGAAGGATTTGGCGGGGGGGCAGGCATTGTTACGTTCTTGTTTGTTAAGGTAGTGCATGACACAAGTGTTGTCCATCTTTGCTAGAAGAGGATGGCCCTAAATGTAAGGAGTGAAGGCCAACACAACCCTCATCTCCAAAATGCTGATGTGGAGAGAGTGATTGGGGGGGGGGGGCGCAAGTGGGCATACACCCTGGATGACTGACTCCACTCAAATGTCACCCCCCCATTCATCACAGAGCCAATCTTGGTGAAGAACTCCCATGAGGAAGGATGGAAAAATGTGCACCCCTTAAGCAAACAGGAGTGGTCTTGCCACCAAAGTGCACTACATAAGGGTCTGTGACCACAACAGGCTGATGCAGGTATGAACGCCTGGGACCCCGGGGCACAATGCATCCGACTGGAGGATGTGCATGTGAAAGCGGTCCATTGGGACAGCCACCAGGAAACTCAGAAGCTACAGCATCAATGTTGCAAGGACCAGCACACTGCAGGCGATTAGTGTTGCCTGGGCTATTGAAGTGTTGGCATGCAACTGCTGTTGGAACTACTTAGCCTTACCCAAAAGAGCACCAATAAATGGAAAGCCCAAGCAAGGGTTCAGAAACTGAACTGGGTTCACTGACCAGGATACCCAGTTGGCTGAACAGGTGGCACATCTGG
Organism: Neoceratodus forsteri; assembly: GCA_016271365.2. Lineage (NCBI taxonomy): Eukaryota > Metazoa > Chordata > Ceratodontiformes > Ceratodontidae > Neoceratodus > Neoceratodus forsteri. Next base: position 1,047,832,884 of record CM028131.1, read on the forward strand.
TAAAAAGCCTGTAGAGCTGCTTCTGTGGACAGTGCCTTGAGGGTCCTATCATCCAGCTCAGGGAATACATACAGGGCTTCTCAGCATAAGGTCGCATCCACCACAGCTAAGCACTTCTTGAAGACCTGTAGCATGAAGACAAGCCAAAAGGCAAGAAAAAAAAACTGGTAGTGCTGGCCCTACAAAAGCGAGCACAAGCATTGTCGATGACTGCATCAAACCTTGATGTGCAGATATACATCTTGCATGTTCAAAGCACACACGCAATCCACATGCGAGAGCAGAGGGAGGAGGGACTAAACAGACCATGCAACACTTTTGTAAGCAATGTATTCATTAAGGCCTCTAGTGTCTATGAAGGGGTGCAAATCCTGCCCCTGTTGTCGAGGCACAGGTCAGGAAGCATAGGAAGACAAGGAGCAGGTATAAAATTTGCAAGTAGTGTTTTATTTTTTTCAGTAATAGCAAAATAAAAAAATTTAATGTTACAGTACAACTATTTACAAAGACAATACAAACCGAAAAAACAAAGTCCTTCATCTGAGGATATCTCTAACTCCACGTTTCAGTCTTGCACTCTCTCTCTAGCAGAAGTATTGTTGCTCTTTTTATAAGTCATTGTCTGGGAACTCATTAAGACATCCTGTTTTTCAGAAAATGGTCTTGTCAGTTTCCTTCCTTGCAGGTGCAACAAAACAGTAAATGGTGTCTCAGAACTGAGGACCTGTTGACAGCTCTGCCAAAAGAGCTAGTGTTGCATTCCAGGTTAACCCCTTAAGTTCCAAATAGTGTTTTGCAATCATTCCAACAATACACATTTTCAAACCTAGGGATCCCACCTTCACATAAAGATTCGCACATATACCAGCCACAATCCCAAGTGCGACCCGATCGACCCCAGGATTCTCTGGCTAACTCTGGATGTCGTGCTAACCCCTCTCACTGACCTGCTAAACCAGTCCCTTTGTCTTGGTCAGTTCCCGAGCGCCTGGAAGTCAGCTGAAATCACCCCAATTCATAAGAATGGAGATTGTACAGTACCAAATAACTACAGGCCAATCTTCATCCTTCCCCCTCTGTCCAAAGCCCTAGAAAAAATAGTCTCCACCCAACTCATGGAATACCTCACCAAATACAACATACTGTGTCCAGAGCAGCACGGCTTCCACCCTGGACACAGCACTACGTCGGCCCTACTGGAGTTCTCACAGCGCACACACTCTGCACTTGACTCTGGTGACGTTACCGGGGCAGTGTTCATAGGTGTGTCACCCCCTCCTGCTAGACTCCCTCCACAAACTGGGTTTCTCATCTACCCCCCTTGTCTGGTTCTCTAGTTACCGCCATGACAAATCCCAATGTGTCACGATAAATGGTACCCTATCAACCGCACTACCTGTCTGCTCTGGTGTCCCACGGGGTCCATCCTGGGCCTCACTCTGTTCAGTCTCTTTCTCAACACCCTTCGCAGCTCCTGCTCAGGCAAAATGCTCCTATATGCCAACAATGCGGTCCTTGTCGCCTCCCACCCTGACCCCACCACCCCCCAGCTCGTTTTCAGCCAAGCTCAAAAATGGTTCCTCAACCACCACCTGGTCCTGAACCTCAAAAAAACTAAATCCATGCTATTCGCCCACTGTCAGAACAATGCCAGTAATGCCCCCTTCCTCATCCTCCCCAGCACCAAACACCCCATTGAACAGGTACCAGCATACAAATACCTGGGCATCACCTTCGACACAGCACTTACCTTCCACGCCCACCTCAAAACCCTGTCCACTGCAGTAAACACCCGTATTGGTCTCCTCTACCGCCACAGAGACTGCCTCCCTCAGACTGCCCTCTGGCTGGCTATCACCTCCTCTATCCTGTCTTTGGTTGACTACAGGCTTCCTATCTATGCTGCAGCTGACAACACCGCGCTCACTAAAGTCCAGATCTCAATAAACAAGGCCTGCAGGCTCCTGACAGGTGCCCATAGAAGAACTCACTCATGCCAACTCTACTCCTCCTCTAATCTACTCACCTTTGATGAGCGCCTACACTACCACACCTGCATACTGGCCAAAAAATCACTACTTGGGCTGCCCCCCGGGGTTACCTCATCCTTAAAACCAGCCTCCCAGAGGGCTGCCACCCAAAGCGCAGCCAAGGTCACCTTCCAGGTTCCGAGAGCCAGGGCCAGGACCTCACTCACCCAAAGGTCCTTCTACCACAGAGAACCCTCCTGGTTCAGCTCCCTCCCCCCTCATATCACAAGCATCCCCAGAATTGGCCCTTTTAAAATCACCCTCCGGAAACACCTCACGGACCTGTAAGTGCCCCTAACTGCCTGATAGCCTGCACTATTCCAGCTCTCTGTATCTGACAACCTCCTGTCGGACTGCCTCTTCCACCCCCTAAACCCCCCACCACGCTCATTGGAGGCCAGGTCCCACTCTCCCAGGACTTGCTCCATAGACACATTACAGCAGGCCTATTATCTTATGAATGTTGGTTGAATGTGAAATTAATTGCAAACCTCTGATTTCCTCATTTATGTATTATTTTGACATTGCTGTGTATACTATCTTCTGTTCTTCACCTGTACCGTCCCCCATTGTTTTATTTCACTGTCATGAGTTGTATACCCTCCCTGTGACGAGGTGCCTTTGTAAATGAGTCTCTGACTCAAAGGTTGTAAATCCGATTTATAAAACTTCAGATGTGCAAGGGGAAGAAAAACCAGAAACAGCAAGTGAAGGCAGAGACAGTGTGTGTGATAAAGAGACTGTCTGAGTGGCCAGTTCCTGTCACACAAAAAAATTTTACTGCGCCGTTAGACAGACTGGAGACAGAAAAGGATAAAACAGATCCTTGCGTTTAACTCCCTACATAACAAATGGGACAGGGTCTTATTCAACCCTGTCACACAACCCATTTTTTTTTTTCAGAATCATAAAATATCTTAGTAGAAACCCTGGTGTATTGCAGCAAGGGGCACATACTAAACAGCCTGTTTGTCGAGGAGAGTACTAGTTCTGGTCAAGCAGTCCCAGAAAAGTTGCTGTGAAGAAATCACAGGGTCGGTGCTGTTGAAAGGTCGGCCAGCCTCACACAAAGATCGATCCATGGCAACAACACTTGTAGACAATCACACAAGTAAGGAATTTTACCCATTTAATTTATTGATTATATTGCAAGATGCAAGCCTAAGCCCCAGCACTTTGGAACAAAGCCTTCATCGAGGGGTGCTGAAGCGCTGAGGCTTAGGGTTGCAGCTTGCAATACAACTAATAAATTGAATAGGTAAAATTCCTTACTTGAATCTATGCGTGTGATTGTCTATGAGTACTGTTGCTGTGGACCTTAATTCTGGTCAAAGACTGAGAAGCTGCTTCGCTGGAGGGTACTTACAAGAGCTGGGAGCATGCACAGGCAGGGGTGCCATCAACTCCAGTGCATGACTGTCCCAAATAATATGGAAGACCAACCCATTTCACATGATCTCCTGTCATACTATTAGAAACCAAGAGATCCTTCCCCCTATATGAATCCCCAGAAGAGGGGAATATGGGTGCAGAATGGAGACAAAAGCTGGAGAGGTGGTGAGGGCACCAAGACTATTACGGGTCTTAAAATGGGAACCTGAGGACAGAGGTTTAGGGGCAGAGGCCCAAACAAGATACCAACCAGGATCCTGTTCTCAAACTACTTCAGCAGCGGAAGTCACTGGATGGTGAACCCTACGTCTACCACTGATATCAGCGTTGATGTCCAGAGTAAGATTGAGAATGCATCCATGATGTCAAATATGGTGTTGGCATGCCGGCCCAGTGGCGTAGAGGGTTGAGGCGCTGGATGACACACTTGGCATACATACCGGCGCGGAAGCCGAGGCTTGGGCTGCTGGGGTTGGTACGGGATGGAGAGGATTGAGCGTCCTTGGACAGCTCTCCTCTCCCTGGGGAGGGATACAGGGAGAATCCAGAGCAGCAGCGGCCCCCAGTGGAGAGCGGAGGTACAGGCTGCACAAGGAGCCAAACTAAGGGGTGGAGCAAGGCGGACATTGATGGCTCGCCATCCAGACTTCACTGCACGGCTGAACTCCTGGGGCAACTAAGGAAACCCACCCCCAGTCCTGGTAAGCAAAGGTGAGGCCAGGGTCCACCTCCCCACGCCCAACATTCAGTGCGCCGGCTGCCTATGGTGCTCCATCCACTCCCGGAAGCCTGCCCAGATTCCAGATAGGTCGCCGAAGGAGTATGGTGATCCCGTCCCAGGGGGCTTAGATCCGGGGGATCAGGCAGTGGAAAGGAGCTGGGCAAACTAGATGGCAGGACTGTGCCTACGACAGGGCGGGATGGCAGGCGAGTCAAGTTCCTACACTGGAGAGTGTCTAGGACAGGGTGTATAAAGAGTCTACAAAAAAAAAAAAAAAAAAACATGGTGTTGGGCCCTTTAATTCCAGATACCCCAATGACATGAACCTAGATGCCAGATGAACAAGAGGTGGTGCCAGGGTCGGGACGACTATCTGCTGTTTAACTAGTGGAAGCCCGACTGGGAGTTTTGTCAGGCCCAACTGTCCCTACCTGGGTTGAGCAGCAGTCAGTACTAGGGTCTAACAGAAACTGGAATCCTCCACTTTGACAGGGACATCCTCGACTGGATCAACAACCAGATCGACCGGCTTGGACTCAGTTAACTGCCCTGATGGAAACTCCATGGGCAGACCGGACAGGCTACACAGGCAGCACAACAGACCACAAGAATTCTCCAGCCAGAAAAAGTGCAAACAGTCCCTCGACTGACAGCAAACCATGACCAATGTCAATTACTCCTCTTGTGTTTTCATTGATGAGATGGGGAAGGAGTGGAAAGCCAGACTTCGAAGGAGTGGAGAAACAGAGTTAAGTTGTTAAACACTTCGTCCTCATGAAAAGTCTGTAGATCTCAAGAGAACTCCTCCACTACTGACAAAAGGTCTAGGAACCGAATATCCTTGTTGGTCTGCTCCACTGACGACACAGCCTTGGACAGCACGTACACTTTAATTGGCTAGGCCCGAATGACCTGCTGCCTGCATTTTTCAAGAGCTGGCACGTGCATATCGTGACACTTGGAATGTGTATCATGACCCAAACCGTAAGCACAGGCACTGTGCATGATGGTCACAGACATCAGGTACCTGCACAAAATGCATCCCTTAAACCTCAACTACTAGCCAGCTCAGTGACGCTGAGGGTTGAGGCACTGGACGCCACACCGGCGACCCAGGTTCGGAAACGGACTCAGGCTGCCGGGGGTCGGCAGGGAAGGGACTGAGCATCCGGAGGACTGCTCTCCCTTCCCTGGGGAGGGATCCAGGGTCTCGCGCCGCTCCTTAGTGGCCCCTGATGGAAATTGGGCAGAGCAAGAATGCGCCATGCTGTAACAAAGTGGAGGAGCGGCAGTGGATGTCGGCATGCCATTACGTCACTGCACATCCACAATTCTGTGGGGAAACCAACAAAAATCACTGGAGGCCCGGGGAGGCGACGAGGGCCCCAGGGACCTGGCCCCACATCCCCATTACCAGACCAATCCCTTAGACAGTCCCCGGGCATCACCCACACAGGACGGACCCTCTAATTACAGAAAGAGCCGCCAGATAAGTGAGGTGGGCCCTCCCCCGGGGGGCTGGGAAATCCTGGTGGGAGGGACCAAAGGAGGAGGGTCTTGGCAGGGAGTAGAGATCCAGATCGAGTGGGCACCTCTGAAAGATGCCCTGGTCTGATGGAGCAAAAAACAAAGTTCAGAAAAAAAACCCTATCAACTACTATTTCTATTCCATAGTGAAGCACAATGATGGAGCAATAGGCCAATGGTAAGGGTACAGCAAAAAGTCAAAAACCAAAGCAAAGCTTTGGTAAGAGAAAAACAAAAAACTAAAAAACCTCTGAATTTGCACAATCCTGAAGGAACTAGAGAACTACATGACTGGGTTGTGGAAGAAGTCAAGTCTGAAGATTGTTCTGGTGACAACATATGCAGTGGAAGACTGCTAAAATGTGGACAGTGAACTAAATGAATATGAAAATTAAGTACTCAATTTTTTCATCTTCTTGGACAAGTCTTCACCATTTATTCATACAGCTGTTTTTCAAGCAGGAGGCACTGGGTCTCTGTGGGAGCCAAAAATCTTCCGAAGGGCTGGCGTCAAGGTAGGGCCGCACATGCGCAGAACTGCGAGGCTGGCTCACACCACATAGAATATCTCAGCATCGACCTGCCAACTGCCTCAATACCTTTTTATACTGAGGAGGTGCAAACGCCTAATCAGACCATAAGATAGCCCTCCTGACCCATATAAAAAGTGCCAATTAAAGAAACAGTATCTTTACAGCCCAAACCAAAACAAGGGAAGTAAAGACCAAGAACAGAGCGAGAGCGCTCAGGGGATGCTGGGTGGGTGTATGAATAAACGGTGAAGACTTGTCAAAGAAGATCAAGAATTACGGTGCGTATGTAATTTTCATATCTTCCTGGACTTAAGTCTTCACCATTTATTCATACTGCTGGGTAGAGTACCAAGCTGAGACAAAAATCCCGACCAGGGAAGTAAGAGATGGAGCTCACTCAGTACAGAAGTCCATTAAGGACTGTCCTGCTGTAAGAGACATGCTGTCTGGAATGGACATCTAGGGCATAATGTGTGCACTGTGCTCCAAGTGGCCGCTCTGCAAATTTCAGCAATGGGGACAGAACGGATTTCTGCCAAGGGCATAGTCACCGCTCTAGCAGAGTGGGCACGAACTTGGTGATGGTCACCAGAAAAGCCATTTTCCAGTTCAGGAACTTGAGATCACGTGTAGCCAGAGGCTCCAAGGGTTTACGAGTGAGCATGTCCAACACAAGGTTAATATCCCAGGGGGCAACCGGTTTCCTGATGTTGGGGTGGGGGGGCTCATGCACAATACCTTCAAAAGAGGCAGTTGAGCCAGGGTCACGTTCTGAACTGCCTCGTGATAGGCTGAAACTGCACAGAGGTGGACCTTTATAGAGGAGTATTGCAGTCCAGTGTCTGAAAGGTCAAGTAAGTACTCCAAAACCTTGTCCGGTGGACACCAGAATGGATCCATATGGATCATGATACACCATTCAGAGAAGCGCTTCCATTAGGCTGTGTAAGTTGTCCTAGTGGAAGGTTTACATGTAGCCAGAAGAATCTCTGAGACCCTCTGAGAAATTCTGAATCTGCTCACCTCTATCTCTTCAGGAGCCAGGCGTGGAGATGAAGGGATCACAGGCTGGGATGGACCAGGTATCCCTATGTCAGAATGTCCGTCTGCAGAGGAAGGGGCCTAAAGAGGGGCCAATGATAAGCTGTTGATTAACTGAAACCAAATTTAAAATGTGGCCTGAATGGAGCAATCAGAATCATTTTGCAGCCATGGGCTTCTAGCCTGAGCAACACCCTCTGAACTAGAGGAAGAGGAGGAAATGCATACAGAAAGCGATTTGTCCACTGCAGCCTGAATGCATCCTGACAGAAAACATCAAGTTCTGGGGGGCGTGGCTTAGCAACCGATCAGATCACGCTGTGTTTGACTCGGCTCCTGGGGGAAATCACTGTTTTTAAAACTCAAACTTATTTTCAGCCTCCACTTTCACTACTTTGGTTGATTTATCTGCCTACATCCCTACTGTGCTCGAATATGGGTAAACAAAAAAATTCTGCTGCAGCAATGGACTTTTTCAAGCCAAAAAGCAGCCAGCAGAAGGATGCTAGGCCTCAGCAGCACAAGGCAGCCTCGGGGAGTGGCGAGTCTAGCATGAGAGAGGTGGTGCTACAAACCTTGAACACCAATACTGCTCACCTTATCCACACCGTCCAGGACATCGATAAAAAGTTGGATGGGCTAACTCCTCGGGTAGCCACCCTGGAATCTCAACTGGATGGAGCAGAGGAATTGATCTAACAAGCCGAGGGTTCGGCCTGAAAAGCTGCGGATGCTACAACCAAACTTATTAAAGAAAATTCATTGCTGTGGCAGCGCTTGGAAAATCTCGAGAACCAAGCACGGGAGAGAAATATTCGTGTGATTGGGCTTCCAGAAGATGCGGAGGGTGAGGACCCTCTGGAATTTGCCAATGTTTCTGCCAAAGCTTCTGGGCCTCTCGGAAGATGATGTCAGGTTTTCTACTGAAAAGACATTCAGGATTACTCTGCGACGAGCCCTTGGAGAAGCAACTGCCCCACAAACCTTTCTGATTGTCTGCACTCGGGAGGTAGACAGACCAAGCATTGCTCATGGCACGAAGGATCCAATGCCTGAGATATGGCGAAGCAGCCATCTCTGTCCTTCCAGATTTATCCTATAGCACCCGGTTTCGATGGAAGGCTTTTGATCAGGTTTGGAGTTTGCTCAAGGCATTAAAAGTTCAACATCAGCTAATTACTGCAAAACTGAGGGTTTCTTGGCGTGGCCGTACTTACCTCTTCAACGACCCAGCAGACGCTGCCAAATTGCTACAGAGACGGAGATGGTTGAGGGTAAGTAAGGAGGAAGGCTCTGAGGGCATGGGGCCAGAATAAAGGACATTTTTCCCCCCTTCTATTTATGCCACCTTCCCAGCCTGCCATCCCGACCCATCAGGAGCCCCTAAACAGACATCCCTCTGCCTTCCACCCTACCTGAACAACCCCTGGAACCCCATGGAGCCACGGCATACCCCCCTCCCCGAGCGGGGATGGGGCAGAGCCCCTATGCCCCATTACCTTGAGTTTTTCATCAGTCCGGGGCAGTTGGACAGGTGAAGGCACATTGAGGGCACGTCTCCGTAGCTCCGTCTTCCCGGCGATGGTAGGCTATTTTTCCTCTTTCTCCCTCCCCTACAGCATGAGACCCCTGACGTCAAGGCGTTGAGCGCTGACGTCATGCTGTATAGCGGCCGCCTGTCCCCTATCATTAGGGGCTTGCAGTACTCAGAGTCTCTGCTCAGAGTCAGGCAAGTGTCGCGGGCTTGGCCTCAGCCCTCCCTGGAACAAGCGGGCTGTCGTGAGCGCTCAAGCCCATCTCCCGGCGACCCGACCAGCGACCGAGTCCCTCCCGAACCCGGGTCACCGGTGTGGAGCGAGGTGTGGCGTCCAGCACCTCAACCCTCAGCGCCACCGGACCGGCTGTAGAATGAAGAACTTTTGGACTTATGCTTGTTATGGATTGCTGTTTGAGTTATAACTGAGGCACTAAGGGTTCTTTCTGTGGACTGTGTTCGGACTTTTCTTTCCCTTCAAAAGGTGCTGTTTGGTATGCAATATATATATATATAATAAAATTGATCTTTAATGGTTATAAATGTAGTTTATTGGAGAAGGGGTTATTTCCTTTACTCCCTTCTATTATGGGGGCGGGCAGTTAATTTGGCGACCTTGGTATAGTCGCTACGTTTATCTGGCTGCAATTCAATTAATATGGCGACTCCTGCCTCGGCCACCATTTTGCTTCCCCGTCACTCCTACTGCTGGCAGTGGTTGGTGACACTGATCATATGGGAGCCACTGGAGTGCCTATGGTCCTGCCTGGCAGGAGTCTCCTACCCCCTTCTTGTGATGTTGTATGGGGTGTGATAAATGTACACCACTCTACGGTTGAGGCTCCCTTTTTTTTTTCTCCCTCTCCCCATTAGTGTCTATGGTTCACAATAGTATTAGATATAGCTATAATACGTCCTTATTGCTTCACTGATCTTGCTGATGTTGTAGCAAGTGTTTTTATAGTTCTATATTAGTAATTAGTGGTTTCTCCCAGGTAATCAGTAAGCTTTAGTGCAGATTACTTTTACCTATTGAAGATGAGGGAGTTATACCTAAATGGAAAGCAGGAAAGGTTTGTCTCGGATTCTGTTCCAATTCATCCCTGCCTTCGCTCTGCGTTGTATGCCTTTGATAACATTTGTGTTTTGTAGTAAGTTTGTGTAATTCCCCCTATATTGTAACACATGGGAAGAAGTTTGTTGACATCCTGTATTCGGAGAATGTGCTGGTGTATTTATATTACTGTACTAGCCCTTCTGTACTTAAATGCTTTGTAAGTTTTTCTTACAAATTTTATAAATAAATGCAAAAAAAAGAGTCAGGTTCTGGATTTTTGGCGCAGAAATGAGGCAGCTTTGCACCGAGTGGGGATTCAAAAAGGCCCAACCCTGGGGTTCCCCACTCACTGAAAAGAGACTGAATTACGTCTGTAGCAAAGAACCACTCGTGCAGATCAGCTTCTATCCGACTGAGTTGGTCTGCCAAATTGTTCGCAGTCCCTGGCAGGTAGACTGCTTGAATCAGAGCATTCTGTTCCAGACACCATTCCCATACTCTCATAGTTTCCCTGCAGAATGGACAGGAATGTGCCTCACCCTGTTTGTTGCTGTAGTACATCACTGACTTACTGTCTGTCTGTAGAAGGATTACCTTGTGACAGAGTCCATTAGTGCTTGAAGGGTGTAAAGTACCACCCTCATCTACAAAACACTGATATGGAGATGAGATTCTGCCAGAGTCCAAACTCCCTGGGTGTGCTGCCCTGGCAGTGGGGTCCCCAACCCAGAAGAGATGCATCCATGGTTAAAGAGTTATCTGACATTCTGGTGGAGCAAAGGGGAGACCTTGAAGAACGTTGTCCTCCTGTGTCCACCAGAGAAGTGACCGGTGCAGGGGGCACTGTGGAACATCCAACAGGGCAGACGTGAGTTTTCTTGCGCCGTGCAACGATATTTCAAATTGAATTATTACTGTAGTTTTTGCAGACTAAGTTTTTTTCCCATTGGGATTGTTTAGTGGGATCCCTCTGCATACAATGAGCCCGACAAAAACAACATTAGTCCATCTCTATGGGGCTCGAAACTTACTTTCAGCAACCTGGGCCCAGCGTGTCATCTGAACCTGGAGGCCAGACTCCTTCAGCAAACCTGGATGTCGATCAGATACTACCTCTCCTAACTAAGTTACAGCAAATGGGAGATGAAACTAACAAGTGACTTGGGGCAATGGATCAAAAACTCACCGATATGGTTAACAAAATCTCAGCTAATCAGACAGCGATCATCAATCTTACCACTGCCTCTGAACGCCAGTCGGAAATTAATGTAAGCCTGATTCAAGATGTGAACTTGCTCCAGGCAAATGTAGAGAACTTGGAGAATGACCTTAGGCAACAGAATGTCTGAACAGTTAGTTTTCTACCTCGTTTGGTAGGCCGTGAGGAACTGATGTCAGCTGTGGAACGATTGATTTTTTGATGACGCAGGATTGCTACCAAAGGACTCAGGGGTAAGAGTGGTACATACCTTTGCTATCCCTTGCACCCCAGGGCTCGAGGAGGCCCCTCAGATCGCCCATTAACAGCGACAGTGACACTATCATCCACGGAGGCCAGAATTCCATTACTGTAAGGGGGGGATATTGTCTGGGAAGGCAGTCGGCTTAGGTTTTTCCCAGATCTGTCATTCCAAACCCAAGACCGAAAGAAGAAATTACAGGCTATCAAAAAGACCCTCCTGGAAAAGGGAGTGAAAGTCCAGTTACTTTTTCCGGCTTGCTTACAGGTGACTTATAAGCAAAAGTCACACATTTTCACTGATCCTGATGCAGACACCAGTTTTCTGAAAAGTTACTAACGCAGATGGAGTCGGGATCCAATAAACAGGATTCTGAAGGGGAACCAGAGTGACACAGCAGGACTGTGACTGATTTCGGAGGTCTGTGCGCTGGCTGACTGGACACCGGTTGCACGGTTATATGGCCCTCTCCCTGTAGATGCTCCAAGAGCATTGTTATTTGCAGGCAGGACTGTTTCTACCGATCTTATGTTCTTCTCTTGAAGTTAATTTATAGTTAACTGTTCTTGTCTGCATGCCAATTTTTTATTTATTTTTTTTAAAAAAGGGACAGATGTTCATTCGGTGTACTGTGGTGCACCACTCTGTTTGTGAACTGACTGACCTCCTACAGAGTTACTTCATCCCTCTGTGCGACCCTTTGGGGGCTTTATATGTGCAGGGTATAACATTAACTCAACCAAGCTCAAGACATTCTGCATGGTATTACTGTGTCCCTTTTTATACGCCCCCCCCCACACATTATTCTAGTGAGTGGGAGAAAAACTCAGTGAATAGACTAATTGATCTCCTGTGGCGACAGCGCGCGAAGCCCTATGCTCTTACTCTCTCTGATTTACTCCTTTGTATATGCTGGGGTGGGGGCTCCTTGTTTGAATGTGTACGCTGTAAAATGTTTTCTGTATTTACCCTGTACAGACACTGTAGCCCATTACCTATTTACTGCATATGTGCTGTTTCTTTTTGTGAAATTTTATAAATAAAAAGCATAAAAAAAAAAGAAGTGACTGGTGCAAAGGTTCCGTCACTTTGATTGGGTAGGACCGAGGATGAGCTGACGGAGACCACTTAGTACTGAGCATCCACTGAGTCATCCTTATGTGCAGGTGAGCTAGAGTGACTGAAGATGGAAGAAGCCATTAGGCCCAGCATCCGTTGCATGGAGTGAGCCTTCACAGGATTGTACCCACTGATGAACTGGCGCCATCTGTAGGATGGCTTTGCGTCTGTCCTGTTGAAGGAGGGCCATGGCCTTCGTGGTCTCCAAAAGAGCCCCTATGAAGAGAAGCTGTTGAGAGGGCTGAAGCTGCAATTTCTCCAGATTTGGCAGAACCCCCATGGAAATCAGAAACTGAGCTGCAGTGTTTACTGCTTGTTCTGTGCCCAACCTTGATGGACTTGCAAGGAGCCAGTCATCTAAGTAGGGGAAGACCTGTAGTCCTAGCTTGCGAAGATGTACCACAAGAACTGCAAAGCACTTTGTAAAGACCCAAGGCGCCCGAGGACAGTCCAAAGGGCAGGACTTTGAACTGATAGTGCTGACCCAAGGCCACAAATTGAGGGAACTTGTGATGGCTTGGGTGAACTAGGATGTGCTGGGTAGGCGACCTGCATGTCTAGGGATGCCAGCCAATCCTGTAGCTGGAGAAGTGGTAAGAGGGTTCCTGGAGAGACCATCTTGAACTTCTCGTGGTACAGGAATTTGTTCAATTTTCTGAGGTCGAGAATGGGGTGCATGCTCACTGTCTTCTTCAAGACCAGAAAATAATGGGAGTAGAAACCCTGTTGCGTTCTGCCAAGGGGACTACTTCCACTGCCCTGTTTTTCAGAAGGCCCAATATTTCCTTAGTAAAAAGGTCTGACCGAGTACCTGACAGCGCGAGTTGCCACTGGGCAGACAAATCTGTGGGAATCTCTGAAAAGTTGAGTACCCTTCTCAAATGATCCTTAAAACCCACTTCTCTGTGATGACAGACTTCCACTGACTGTAGAACAGTCAGTCACCCTCCCAACGCCGAGGAGAGGTCCACCTCAGTCAGCAGAAGGTGGCACTGGGCACTTTCAAGGCCAGTGCCTTCCGGTGCGTTTTCTCGTGCGGCTGAGGAGACTTCTTGTTTGGGGCTCCTCAACCTCATCCAGGAAAGAGCTGTCTGTTACGAAAAAATTGATGGGTTTTGTCCCTCTGCAGATGTGAAGGAGAGGGTTTGGCTGATTTGATAGCTGTTCTGTTTTTTTTTTTTTTAAGAGGCCTCCAGGGAGTGTTGAACCTGTTGGCAGAACAGGCAAGTGCCATCAATAGGAATAGTCATCACCTGCTGCTGGGCACCTGAGGAAAATCCAGAGGTCCGCAGCCAGGAATGTCTTCTGATACAGACTTCAGTGGCGGCAGCTCAAGAGGCAGTCTCATTTGCGTCCATAGCCGCATTCAACTGGTGTCTGTTGGATTCTATTCCATGTGAAGCAGTCTGAAGTATTTTCTGTTTAGGATCAGACTCTGGCAAAGACTCAGCCAGAGACTTAAATGAAGTCCAAAGGGCTTACTCGTACAGAGAAATATGTCCTTGGCAACTAGCTATTCATATGTTTAGAGTGGCCACTGTGAAAGCTCTCTTATCCATAGTGTCAATCTTATGAGATTCCTTATTGGGCATGCTGCGACATCCTGAGGGCAGGACATCTTTGTCATTCTCAGCAAGAATAACTAGAGCATCCGCAATAGACTGGGAAGCTAGAATATGTCTTTCTTTAGGAGGAACGTACTTCCAATCTATGGACTTACATCCTGAAGGAACAGATGCAGGTATAAGCCCACACTGCCTTAGAAAGGGTTACAAAAGCTGGAGCAACAGGGGGTGTGAGGTCAACTGGAATGCTAGGAATATGCAGCCACTTGAGACGCATCCACTTATCCGGGTCAAGGGCACAAGTCTCAAGAGTTACAGCTGCCTGTATGTTTCAGAGTAATGTCTGAAATGAAAGGTCCTCCTGAGGGACAGATGATTCTCCAGGCGATAAAAAGTGTCATCCTCACCGCCCTCAGAAATAATGAGGTCGGAGTCAGACTCATCCCCTTCCAGATCCTCCTCAATAGGGAAGCCGGAAGAGGCGTGGACCCAGAAAGTCCGAGTCCGGGCCTGGGGACTGGACATATGGGAGACACTGGAAACAGAACCCAAAAGAAGCCTGGGAGGTGCAATCAGCACCAAAGTGACCGAAGGTACCTGTGCCGGTCCCTGCGAAGAGACAGGGGGAGGGTGGCATGTGGAACTGGCGTTGGCAGCGCGATCAACATCAAGGGATCAGGATCTGTTGGGGGAGATAAAACGCTCTACCTAGTCCGAAGGTCCTGACCGTGGCCCCAGTACCGGATACACATAAAGGTGCAACTAGACCAGATGCTGTACCCACTGCTCCATAAGAACTGCCCAATGGTGAAACTGCCCCACCCTCCCAGCCACAAGAGGATAGGGAAGGAACTCCGGGCTCGAAATCTTGACTGGCTGTGAAGAGAAGCCATTGGGGAAATCGATGATGCCGGGGAAGGTGTACTGCTCACGGACGTAGAAGACGTCTTGACAGAAGTACCAGAGAGCAACCTTGAGCGGTACAGTTTCATCCTCTTCCGACAGGAAGAGAAAGAACCCGA
The DNA here is from genome assembly GCA_016271365.2 of Neoceratodus forsteri. NCBI lineage: Eukaryota > Metazoa > Chordata > Ceratodontiformes > Ceratodontidae > Neoceratodus > Neoceratodus forsteri. The sequence goes on from CM028131.1 coordinate 1,047,847,885, forward strand.
GGTCGAGTGGGTCCCTGACCTGTATCGGGATTGGGTTTACTTCTTTTCATGTTTATGGCAGGACTGTCCACCCTCCTGAACAGTGGACTGCCCATGGTTGGAGGGTCGACGCCGAGGTAGCCTATGTGGCGCAAGCCAGCCTCGTTGTGCCGTTGGCACCGGCCCTTCTGAGGATTTTTGGCTCCCAAAGGGTCCCAATGCCTCCAGATTGAAAACAGCAATATGAATAAATGGTGAAGACTTAAGTCCAGGAAGATCTAGGTAGCTAGAACTAAAGATTGTTCCGTTTGTGGGAGGTGGTGAGTTCTGTACAAGTGTGTAGAAAAAATGAAACCATGGGAAAAAAATGGCAAGTGGTACAGGTGAACATTCTAATTAAATAGCTGTTGTACAACAGAAGGATACAACAGCATGCATGACCACTGAAATGTGGTACAACAGCTTTTTAGTTAGGATGAAGAGTCAAGCACAACAGACCCTGCACCTGCGCTAACGAAAACAGTGAGGAAGTGCCTGACAGGGTAGCAAAAGTAAAACAGCTTACCACTTTTGAAGCACAGACAGACTAAATTCAACAGAGTAGAAAAATAATTGCAGATGCTGTTAAAAGCACAGCAAAAGAATAGGTTTTATGTAACCACAGTTGTTCTACCGGCATTCATTTCATGACACTCAGGCAGCCATCCACCAAGTATGCTCAGTAACTGGAAAGAGTCCTGAAGTTGGACTCTTCCTACCACTCAACCATGTGAACCTCCATCTCCACTCCCAATCCATTCAGATCCGACCGCTCAAAACAGGTACACAAGGCAACCCTTGCCAGGGCAGGTAGGACGGGCTGTGTGGATGTTTCTTTCATTGATCTGAACACTAGCAGAAAATGTAAGTTACATACCTACCGTAATTCTTGATCTTCACCATTCACCATTCGTCACTGGTTGGTTCAAACCGAAGGCACAGGACCATGGGGGAAGCTTTGCTTTAAGAAAAAGCTTAACTGTTTTAAGAGGGAGGGAAAATGTTGGGGACAGCACCGCCATAGAGGCCAACGCATTGCAAGGCACTCGCAGGTTGGCCAGTAACTGACGCCATCCCTTCCACTCCCTCAGTTCTGCTTGCTGGAGAAGAAACTGGGTAAGAGAAACAAGGGTGGACGGTGGGCAAGGGAGCCAAAGGGACAGTAGAAGGAGGGGATAGGAACTTAAAAAGGAATAAGCCGACAGTGTAGGACATTTTTTGGGGGGGGGGGGCCTAAGAGGGTCTTGACTGGGGGCCCCAGCCTCTGGGCAGAACTCAGACGAAGAAACAGAGAAGACGAAGAAAGAAAGGAAAGAGAGAAGAGGAGAAAGAGAGGGGTGCACAGTGGGAGAATGCAACACACTCCCCTACACCATTCCCTGTGAACCAGACCGACTTAAGTAGACCAGTTCTACTTACTGTCAAGAAAGACACTCTTTTTTTTTTTTTTTTTTTAAACCTAGAGGTCTAGCCTAAGAATTGGATATCCCAAAAAAGGAGAGGGAATCTTAACCCTCACTAACTAGAAGGGTGGCAGTGGACGCAGTCAATAAGTAATAGTTTAGGTCCACTAGGGAGGACACCAGGTCTTAGTGCTCACTCTCTCCATTAGAGGGCTGGGAGCCAAGAGAGAACCCTTCAACCAAAAACTACCTCAGCGCCCGAAGGACTTCGGGTAAACAGGAAAAACTCCTAATCTTTCATCACCGAGGAGGTGACATGACAGGGCAGGACCTCACAGAGGTTTCCTGGACCTGACATTCCAAAGGAGTCCATTGCTAAGGAAAAAGGAAAAAGGAGATCACTATATATGTATGGGGCCCCGAGGCCTTAACCTGACAGAGGACCAGGAGAAGTACCCCACCAGGGCTGAGGTATCTGAAGCAGAGCTGAAGACCAGAGACTTGTCTGATGCAGAGAGGGCCCCAGGGAGTCAAGGAAAAGGGCCAGGGCCCTCTGCATGCCCCCCCCCCCGCCGGGCCCCTGTTGCTTCTGGGAAGTGACAGGAAAGCCCCAAGGTACCAGTGGGACTGAGCCCACAACTGTCCTCAATTGGGAGGGAGGGCAAGCAGGGAGGAGGCACTGCTCAGAGGCTGAGGCTCATGAGAGGACGGAGGGTGGGAAGTAGTGATGAATGGTGAAGATATACAGAAGATCCAAGAATTGTGGTAGGTATGTAATTTACATATCTTCCCTGTATCAATCTTCACCATTCATCACTAGTGGGTTAATAATAAGCCTACAAAGTGGACTGGTACCTCACGGAAGGCTGGACCACCTTCAGTCCCTTGTGGGGGAGTCACAAAGGGGGAGGGCCCATCACGAGTCTGGCCAGACCCACTTACTGAGAGTCAGGATGGGCCTCCTGACCAGCAGGAGAGGAAGGGTGCCCTGACAGTTCCTGCCTGGCTCTTTGGGAGAAAAAACACGCCTCCTGGAAAGGCAGAGCGGTCACCCTACGCCGGGCCAGGGGTGACAACCGGGATAGACGAAGCCATGCCGTCTGTCTAATGCAGACCGTCGATCCCACCAGTCTGGAAGCTACTGGGCTGGCATCAAAGGACAGTCGCGCCTGGTGTCTCACTAGCTCCAGAATCCTTGTGGTGATGATAATATCTTGCCTGGTCACCTTGCAATCAGGCAAGGCCGCAAGGAAGATTCCCACAGTGGCCCACAGGCACCTCTCGTAAGTCACCATGTGCGCCTGATGTGCTGCTACTGATAACAGGAGATGCGCCAAGGCAAAAACTCTCCTGCCCCAGCGATCGAACTCCGCAGAGTCCACATCCGGAGAATGGTCTCCTGTGAGGCGCAGACGAGGTGCCATTTTATAATTTCATTTTTCTTTTATACTGGATAGGCATGTCGGCAAATTGCCCATTTTCACAAACGTCCAGTTGTAAGAGAAGTGGATACATATACTTTGTAACACATGGCTATAAATATACCATGCGAGACAATGTATGGAGCAGTAAATTAGGCACCAGCACAGGGTGAATTATATACAGTGAAAGAATTTTATACACTGTTTGAAAAAGAAAAAGGCAGCTTATGTACAGCAACTATAATTTACTGCATGTCTATACAATATGTACAAAATTTACAAAGCAAAATTAATGGGAAGGGGCAAGAAAATAAACCAGGACAAAGCTCAGATGGGGAGGGAGGCATGGGAAAAGTGAGGTGAACAGGAACAAGAAAAAAGAGGTTTGATAAACAATGAGAGAAAACTAGCAGGACTTGAAGGGGCTATTTTTGCGCAGGTGCCCTCTAGGTTTGACCTGGGCAGAAGTAAAGAAAGTGTGACATCAACCTAGGAACAGTTGCAGGGGGGTTTACTGAGCAATTGTAGTGTCCAGCCACTCCAGACACAAGGTGAGGTGGGGCAAAGACCCTGGAGACCCCGAGGGGGCGTAATATCGGTGCTGGCAGTCCCCTGGGGGAAGAGAGAAACAGAGGCGTGGTGATCATCAGGCACTGTGCGACTCCTCTGCGAAGGGCCGGAAGAAAAAATTACTCACCTTAGTAATGTTGTTTCTTCTAATGGAGTCTTGCTATATTATGACAATTGCAGTATGACCCAATCTTGGAACTGCCCCGGAGGTGAAACAGTTAACTTATTCCATGACGCATGGAACTCTGAGCGCGAGCTCGGTTAGAAAGCTCTGTCTGTTGTGCTTCAAACATAAACTGTCAGATCTTTACGAGCTAAAACTCACTAAGGTTCTGTGTGGAAGCTGTAAACCTACACTAGTCAACTGGCTACTAACCTAAACACACATTTCCTGGTCTCAAACAAAGACTCAAGTCAGGAGACCTAGAAAAAGAAAAACATCAATTCACCCCAAAAAGCGGGTGTAAAAAATAAAAAACAACAACAAGGTGGGCATAAATGAGTGCCAACCCTGTAAGGCCCAGCCACACCCCAAAATGGAGGTTCTGAGAGGGGCAGGCAGGGAGGGAGGTCATAATATAGCAAGACTCCATTAGAAGAAACAACATTACTAAGGTGAGTAATTTTTTCTTCAAACAACATGAAGTCTTGCTATATTACGACAATTGCAGACTACATAGCAGTACCCCCATGGAGGAGGGACAGAACCTACTTAGGGAATAGGCTCTGAAGAACAGCTGTGTAAACTGAGCATCACTCCTAGCCTGGATGTCCAGGGAGTAATGCTTAGTAAAAGTGTGAACTGTTTTCCAGGTAGCTGCTTGACATATTTCTAGAATAGGAATATCTCTGGCAGCAGCCAGAGAAGCAGCTGTACCTCTGGTAGAGTGAGCCCCAGGCCTGAGGGGGAACTTTACCCAACTTTCAGTAGCAGAATTGGATACAAGAGACAATCCACCTGGCAATGGATCTTTTAGTGGCTGGCTTCCTTTACCAACCTCACCGTAAGTGAGAACAGTTGGAGGGAGTCAAACCTGTGACCCTTGGTACGCTCTATGTAGTAACTAAGGGCTCTCTTCACATCTAAGCTGTGCAGCCTCCTCTCACCAGAGGAGGAGTGGACAGTGAAGTACACTGGAAGAGAAATAGATTGATTAAGGTGGAAATCTGAAACCACCTTGGGAAGGAACTTCCTGTTAGTCCGGAGGACCACCTTATCTCTCTGAAAGAAGATAAAATCCGGCTCCACTGACAATGCTTGTAATTCACTTATGCGCCTGGCAGAGGTGATGGCTACCAGAAACACAGTCTTCCAAGTCAAGTACTTAAGCTCAGCTGAAGACAAGGGCTCGAAGGGGGGTTGCATAAGCTGAGCAATGCAAACATTAAGATCCCAGGCAGGGGCAGGGTCCCTGAATGGAGGGTTGGTGTGAAGCAACCCCTTAAAAAACTTGGAAAATACAGGATGAGCTGAAAGAGAAGAGGACTTACCTGCTGAAATAAAAGCAGACACAGCTGCCAAATGCACCTTCAGGGTAGCTGGTCTGAGCCCCAGAGAATTCAGATGGACCATATAATCCAGGACTGTGGGTAGATCAGCAGAGTCTGGGGAAATATGCTTTTCGAGCACCATATGGAAAACCTTTCCCATTTGGAATTTAGGTAGCCCTGGTGGAAGGCTTCCTTGAGGCCTTCAATATATCCATTACACCTTGGGAAAGGTGTAAATCAGCAAACTCTAACTCTTCAAGAACCAAGCCTTGAGATTGAGAGATTTGAGATTCGGATACCAAACCCATCCCTGGGCACAGGTTAACAGATTGTGATTCCTGGGAAGGCACAGGGGAGGATGGACTGCTAAGGACAGTAGGAGTGGATACCAGGGTTGTCTGGCCCAATCCGGAGCTATCAGAATGACTTTGCAGGATTGGGATCTGATTTTGACTAACACTTTGAACAGGAGAGGGAAGGCATAGAGGAACTTCCCTTCCCAACTGAGGGCTAAGGCATCCAGGGGGAGTGAGCCCAACACTGGGGCCTGCAGCCAAAAAGGGGAAGTTGGTGATTGTCTGGGGCTGCAAAAAGATCTATCTGAGGGGTGCCCCATCTGGTAAATACTACTCCCAAGACCAGGGGATCCAGTAACCATTCGTGATGGCCCGGAGAAGTCCTGCTGAGAGCATCTGCCAGGACATTGTCCTTGCCTGGAAGGTGGACTGTCGTAAGGGAGGTATTCAGGGAGTAAGCCAGAGACCACAACTTCATTGCTTCGGTGCACAAGGCCATAGACCGAGTGCCCCCTTGCTTGTTGATGTACCACATTGTAGTGGTGTTGTCTGTTCTGACCTGTACAATCTTGTTCTGAACAGACTTGGAAAAAACTTGCAAGTGCCAGAAAAACTGCTCTGAGCTCCAACAGGTTGATGTGAAGCAGAGATTCCTGGGGAGACCACAGACCCTGGGTGGTGAGGTCGCCCATGTCAGCTCCCCAACCCAAGAGGGATGCATCTGTAGTAAGGATTAGGGAGTGAGAGTGAGTGACAAAAGGAACCCCTTGTCTCAGATTGCTCTGATCCTGCCACCACTGTAGGGCTTGGATCAGGGTTCGAGTTACTGGGATCAACTTGGTCAGAGGATCCTTTCTTTGGGACCAAAAAGCTCTCAAATGGAACTGGATGTCCCTCATCTGAAATCTTGCTCCCTGCACAACTGCTGTGGAAGCAGCCATGTGTCCTAGGAGCTGCAGAAAATGCCTTGCTGGTCGAGAGACCTGCAGGGTGAATGAGGAGGCCAGGGAGACTAGGGTCTTTGCTCTGTCCAGAGGAAGGAAGGCTGTGGCCTCCTGTGTGTTCAGTTCTGCGCCTATGAAGGTAAGAAGCTGGACAGGCTCTAGAACTGACTTCGAGAGATTCAGAAGGAAACCTAGAGAGGTAAGCAGTTGCTGCGTTATCTGAAGATGTAAAGTGACCTGTTCTGGGACTGGCCTACTATGAGCCAATCGTCCAGGTAAGGAAAGATGGCAATCTTTGCCTTCTTAGGTAGGCAACTGCTACTGCCAGGCATTTGGTGAATACCCTTGGAGAAGTGACGCCAAGGGCATGTTCTGAATTGGTAATGGCCTGAGGGCAGCTCAACCTGAGGTACTTTGATGGGAGCTTCTGATGGAAATATGTAAGTAGGGCAACCTTGAGGTCCAGGGAAGCTAGCCAGTCCCCTGGCCTTAGAGAGGGTAAGATAATTCCCAGAGTCACCATTTGAACTTTGGTTTTAAAGGTGCTTGTTTAAGTATCTGAGATCCAGGATGGGCGCCATTCTCCTGTCTTTTTTGGGGTAAGGAAGTACCTGGAGTACAAACCTTTGCCCTGGTGTAGGGGAGGGACCCTTTCCACGGCTCTGAGAGCCAGGAGGGTAGAGACCTCTGCCTCTAGGGCGAGTGCCTCTGATGGAGATGCAGGTGGAAAAGATCTGGTTCTCAGCTTTGGACATTTTTTGAAACTGAGAACCAGTCCCTGGCTTACTACTTCCAGGACCCACTTGTCTGATGTTAGAGACTTCCAGTCCTGGACAAAGTAAGCCAGCCTGCCTCCTACAGGTAGAGAAGAATCGGCCCTGGCAACCCCATCAGGGTGCCTGCTTGGCAGGGGCTTTGGGCTGAGGGGTGGGAGCAGGCCTGCTTGTACCCCGTCTGCCTCTCCCTCTAAAGAATCCCCTCTGGGCATAGGCGAAGAGGAAGCTTGGGTTTGGTAAAGGCCTATGAAAAGGCCTGCCCCTGCCTTTAGGAAGCTGCTTTTGAGGAGTGGCCTGCCTTTCCTTGGCCTGTGCACTCCTATAGGTGGTCCTATATTCATCCATTTTCTTCATGCAATTCTCTGTTTGCTTCCCAAACAGAGAATTGACCACAACAGGAAAATCCATGGCCTTAGACTGGGTATCCTGAGACAGGGTAGTACATCTGAGCCAGGCCATCCTGCGAAGAGCCACAGATGTAGCCATGACTCTCGATGAAACATCATTAGAGTCCACTGCAGCATGAAATTGGTTGCACCTTGGATGCTTCAATATCATCCATAGCCACCTGTTCCAGTTCCCTGGCAAACTGGTCAGGGACTTGTTTTGCTAGAGCCAGCACAGTATCCCATCTGGATTTCTGGTACCTAGCAGCATAAGCCATATAATTTGCCTGTCTGAGTCCCAAAGATGCTGCCATGTACTGTTTCTTTGCCATAGCATCAATCTTCCTGGAGTCCTTCTCAGGGGGCTGTGAAGCTTAGGGAATATTATCCTTGTCACAGGCTGCAGCCTGCACTACCCCACATGGCTGCATTGCTGAGTGAGGAAATCAGTGTCGGAACCTGATAAGGTATACCTCTTGTCCATCCTTTTATCCACAGGAGGTATAGTGTGAGGAGTTTTTAAATCTTTTACTGTCTGTTTCCGAAAAGATTTGTGTAAAGGAATAGACAGTCTCCTAGACTCTGGAATATCCATCATTTCTACATAGTCAGGCTCCTCTTGGTCACCAACAGCTTCCTCAATAGGGAGCTGCAGAATATCAGCAACTTTCTTATAAAAAATGAAATGAGAAGGGGGCTCAGAAAGCCTGGGAGGAGAACCCCCTAAGGGTCTATCTGGAGAGATGTCCAGTTCAATGGGCACATCCAGATCTTCAAAACCATATTCACTCTCCTCATATCCCCCCCACCCCCTTTCCTCTGGTTCATAAAAATCCTCACAATCATTAACTTGAACCGGTGGATCCGGCCGATCAGAACGTCTACCTGATGGTGACGGTTCGGTCGGATGGGAAAGAGACTGGACAATTTGAATTGCTTTAGCTATTTCTTCAGCAGTTGGGGAGAGAACTTTTGGCTCTACGCTAGCTGACTTTCTAGTCCTTTTTGCTGGAACCGGCTCCTCAGAACCAGCTCTTCGTTTGCCCGAGAAGTACGCCTGGTCAGAGGGACTTCTCCTCGTCTGGTACCCAACCTGGCTGGCCATCTGGGTCAGCGGACTTTTTGGCCTCCCTTTCCCTGAGCCTACCAACTCTCTTTTCTATGGTGGCAGCAGGGAAATTATTACAAATCTGGCAATCTGAATTGAGGTGGTCAAACCCCAGACAATAGACACATGTGGTGTGTGGGTCAGCCTTAGCAAAAGCTTCCCCACAAACGCTACAGTGCTGAAACCCAGTGTGTCTGGTTTTTCTTTTGGGTTTCTCAGACATAATGCCAGCCTAACCAAACTTGCCCGTTTATGGCAATCCACCAAGCAAGACACCCTTATCGGTTCCCAACCGTGTCACGGGTCATGGAAAAAACCGTAATGAAATCCGTTTTTTTTTTTAGAACCGATAAGAACCAGGAACGCACTCTGAAAAAGGACTAGCAATTTTTCAAACAACCTGATCGGTTCAAACCGAACCGATAAATGTGTACAAGTTCCACACAAAAATTTCAATGTAAAACCTATCTATTACTTACGTTACCACAGACAGAGCTTGAACCGACCGGTTGCGGTTTAATTTCGGTTAATTTTCATTTAAAACCAATAAAATAACACTTTTTAAAACGACAAACGAACCGAGCAGAAGGAGAAATCTCCGGAGCGACTGTTCAGTGAGGCAGAGTAAAGAATCTGACAGTTTATGTTTGAAGCACAACAGACAGAGCTTTCTAACCGAGCTCGCGCTCAGAGTTCCAAGCTTCATGGAAAAGTTAACTATTTCACCTCCGGGGCAGTTCCAAGATTGGGTCATACTGCAATTGTCATAATATAGCAAGACTTCATGTTGTTTGAAAGTATAGTTATGCAAGAACTTACCATAACAGTATATCTTGGAAAGAAGCTCTTGCAACAGGAAACACCGGTAGGACTAAGCCGCCAGGCGCTAGGACCCCACGGAAAACTTCTAGTTAGCTATATACAGTGGATGACCACCCCCATAGTCGGCCTATGGTATAAAAGGGGCAATCCTCCAGCCCTACCTTAGTTCTCCCGCTGGAGGACCGGCAAGCACAAGGAGACCGAGAAGGGTCTCGAGAAAAGAACAAACAGGGGTAAGAAGGGAGGAAAAGCAGTGACTGCTGCTGGAACTTCTCTCAAAGATCTACTGTTATGGTAAGTTATGTAACTGTACTATCTTACTTTGAGGATAGCTCCTTCTGCAGGCAAGACCAGTAGGACTGAGTCCCAAGCAGTACCAGGAAGAACCCCCTTTAAAAGGCAGGAAGAAAATAGTGAAGTCAATCCTTCAAGAAAGAAGACCCTGCAGGACTGCAAGGCCACAGCCTGTGTTGCACCTTGAAGCAATCTCCAATCTGTAGTGCTTGATGAAAGTGTGGATGGAACTCCAGGTGGCAGCTGCACAAATATATGCCACTGAAACCCAGCGAAGCGAAGGAGGTAGACACTCCCCTTGTGGAATGGCCTTTAATTGGGACTGGTAAAGGCTTATATTTCTGGCAGCAGAAAACAATGCAGTTAACCAACCATTTGGACATCTGCTTAGAAACTGGAGCCCCTAAGGTCTTCATTTTCTGATAGACTGGGTGCGGTTTTGATAATACTGGAGCACCCTATGGACATCCAGAGTATGAAGTAAGGCCTCCCCTCTATTCGAGTACTCTGGGTAATAAACAGGCAAGTGGATGTCCCGGTTCAGTGCAAATTCGGACACCACTTTAGGTAGAAACTTAGATTGGTTTATAAGGACACCCTGTCCTTGTGGCAAACTAAATAAGGCTCCTGGAACATGAGAGCCTGAAGCTCGGAAATCCTTCGAGCAGAAGTAACAGCAACTAAAAATGCATTCCATGACAGAAAGCATAGCTTGCAATCTGCGGCTGGTTTGAAGGGAGGCAAAGTAAGCTTCTCTAACAAACAAAAGGTCCCATGGAGCAACGCGGTCCCGAATGGGAGGTTTCAAATGCAGAATGACCCATAAAAAGGTAAGAGACAGGTCCAGCTGGGCAAGGGTCTTGCCCTCAATAGGTGCATGATATGCAGAGATGGCAGACAAATGCACCTCGATGGAATTAAAACCCAGGCCCAAATCTGACAGGAAAAGGAGGTACTGGAAAACCGAGGTCACCAGACAGGTGAAGGGATCAAGTGAACGGGCGGAGGTCCACAAACAAAAAACGTTTCCACTTCATAGTGTAGGTAGCTCTGGTGGAAGACTTTCTAGCAGTCACCAGGACCTCAGCTACTATCGGGGAAACCTCAAAATGGGAGACCGCTAAGTCTGCAGGAGCCATGCATGCAGATGTAGTGACCTGAGATCCGGATGGACTAAGGTGCCCCTGTCCTGGGAAAGCAAGTGCAAGCTCAGGGGTAGGGGGACTGGAGGCTCCACTGCCAGTTGCTGGAGCTGGGGAAACCAACCTGCCATGGCCAATAAGGATCATGTTCGCTCTTTCTGCCTGGAGCTTGAGAAGAACCCTCTGCAGCAGTGGGAAGGGAGAAAACGCATAGAGAAACCTCCCTGTCCAGCAGAGGGACAACGCACCTCACCAGAAAACACCAGGCCCCGGACCAAGTGAGCAGAAACTGGGCAGTTTGGTGTTGTGTGTGGATGCAAAAAGGTCCAACTCTGGACATCCCCACCTGCTGAAGAGGTTGTCTGCAACTGCCTGCAGAAGCTCCCACTTGTGAGCCTTGGACCGAGACCGGCCTCGGCCAAGGTGTTTTGGACGCCTGGAACATGGACGAATGTCAGTTCCAGACCATGATCTATGGCCCAGTACCAGACTCTCATGGCCTCCCTGCAAAGGGGATATGAGTGGGTACCCCATTTGTTGATGCAGAAGACTACGGACATGTTGTCCGTCTGTATCAAAAGGGGGCTGGGGAGGAGATCTGGCTGAAAGCCCTGCATGGCATAAATGATAACCCTGATCTCCAACACATGGATGTGGAGATCTAGCTCCAGCAGAGGCCATGTCCCCCAAGTCTGCTTGTCGGCCAAGTGGGCTCCCCAGCTCTGGCCCGACGCATCTGTGGTCAGAATCCGAGAGGGTGGATCCTTACAAAAAGGGACCCCCTTGACAAGGTTGGGCAGTTTGAGACACCATGTGAGCGTCCACCAGACCACCTCTGAAACAAGCACCTGCTGATCTAGGTCATCTAAGCACTGGTCTCATTGAACCCGAAGGGTCCATTGGGGTACCTTCATATGAAGTCACGCCAGAGGGACTGTCGGTATGGCAGCTGCCATGTGGCCCAGAAGTCTGCAGCAAGTCCTGGCAGGAGTCCAGTGAGATGAGGAGACTAAGCGGGGTGAGGACTGAAGTCTTTCCACCCTGTCCCCCAGTAGAAAGCCCTTTCCCTGTTCCGTGTCCAGAACGGTTCCTATGTACTGCAGTCTGTGGCTGGACCATGGAGAGGACTTTGGGTGGTTTATGATGATGCCCAGAGTCCTGAAGAGAGTAAAGCTATAAGCTACAGCCCTTAGCAGCTGGTCCCTTGTGGAAGCCACCAGCAGCCAGTCATCTCGGTAAGGAAAGACATAGTGTCCTTTCCATCTCAGGGCCGCAGCCACCACTGCTAGGCATCTGGTGAAAATACGAGGAGACGAGGGCAGACCGAAGGGGACGGCTCAGAACAGATAATGGGCCTCCAGGAAGTGGAACCACAAAAACCGCCTGTGGGTCTAGAAGACCTGGATATGTAGATACGCATCTTGCATGTCCAGAGAACAAAGCCAATCCCCTGATGGAGAAGGGGGAGAAGGCCTGGAAGAGTGACCATTCTGAGCCGTATGTACTCCACAAACTTGTTCAGCTGACTTAGGTCCAGAATTGGTCGCAGGTCCCGTTTTCTTGGGGACTAGGGAAAAGTGCGAGTAGTAGCCCTTTCCCTTCTGTTCCAGAGGAACGGGTTCTATGGCCAGTTTGGACAGCAGGGACTGGATCTCTTCTCGAATTAGACTGAGATGAGAGGGAGGGTAATAAAACGACACCGGGGGGTTGTCTGGTGGGACCTCGGTGAAGTCCAGAATATGGCCCTGCTTGATTAGTTGTAGTACCACACTGATCTGAAGTGATACTTCACCTGTTGAGGTAGAGGGAGAAGCAACCCCCCACCGACTCCCCCAGATGCTCCGCTGGAGGAGGGGGGGGGTCGGGCAAGGAGTCAGGTAGAGGCACTGGGGGTGGGGAGGGGAGGCTGAGGAGTCTTAGAGGTTCTAGGTCCAGAGCCTCCTCCCGGCTGAGATAGTCTTCAGCCTGAAGGTACACCTGAGCTGTTGACCCTGGTACTGTTTGCCCCTTAAGCGACAAAAGGGCCAATGCTTATTGGGAGCCGGTTCCAATCTGTGCATTCGGTAAAAACTGGACCACTTTGCCAGAGTCCTGGAGTCCCAGGATGATCTTCTCAGTAGGCTCCCCAAAGAGTACTGGACCTTGGAAGGGGGCATCTGAAATTCCCTCCTGAAGATCCTGACAGAAGCTGGATACTTGAAAACATGAGTAACGGTGCAGACAGATACCCATAGCAGCAGCCCAACCCAAAGTGTCAGTGGTATCACAGGCGCACCGCAAAACGTATTGGCCCACATCAGCCCCAGACTATAGCATATCCAGTAACGCCAAAGTCTGAGGAGATTCAGGTTGAGCTTTGGCCAGCTCTATGGCCTTTTTCCACAAGGTATTCTGGTACTTCACCATGTGGGCCAAGAAGTTAAGTGAACGTATTCTGCATGTGGCCGAGGAATATACCTTGTGACCCATCTGATCCAGCCGCTTGGACTCCTTGTACGGGGGCTGGGCACTAAGGTGTCTGGGCTGCTTAGACCACCCATGGGCTGCAGTCAAGACCATGGAATTGGCCCTAGGATGTTCTGCCAAGAAAGGCTCGTTCTCAGGAGCTTTATAAAGCCTGTCGGATTGTTTTAGGGATTGCATAGGCCGAAGAGGGATGCTTCCCTGCCAACATGGTAATGTCTTGGTAGGAAGGAACCAAGGGGGGCAGGACAACCGGTTTGTGATCCTGCAACTCCAAGTGTTCTGCCAACCTGTGCCTTTCGAGGTCCAGGTCTTCAGTATCCCAGCTGTTGAGTGCCTGGATGTGCCTCATTACACCCATAAAGGTCGAGTCGTCAGGAGGCAACCGATGCATGTCTTGAGGATGGATCGGGGTGGGTGAAAAGCCATCCTCTGAAGACTCAGTCATAATGGGAGCTTCCACTCTAGCTCCCAGAATCTGAAGACTGGGAAGAGGATTTGTGCCGCTGATAGTCATGTGAGCTGTGTCAGCATCTAGAGGTGGATCTAGAGGAAGAATGTCTCTTCCTACCCCTGGGGTACAGAGGCTCCTTGGTTTCTGGCTGAGGTAAGGGCTTCCTGAGAGGGGTTGGCTCCTAAGGCAGAGGAGTAGTAGAGTTACTGGCTGTGGCCCTGCAGGGGGAGTCCTGGGCCCAGCAGGCAGTAAGGCTTTCTTTATGGTGTTCCACCATGAATCAAAGAGGGACCCCACTTCAGATCAAGGGGACCCCTGGAGCCTGAGGGACATCCCCCCCCCACCGATGGGTCCGGCGACGGGTTACAGGGTGCTGCTGGGCCTGAAGATGGGTTAGCCGGCGTCTGGGAGACCGGCGTTGACTCACTGTGTCAACAGGCATCTGGTCGCCAAGAGTCAGGCCTGTAGGCGGCTGTTCCCCGGACGCCAGCCTCGCGGGGGTCAAAGGACCGGGTGGCGAAGAAGAATAATAATCAACATTTATATACCACTTTTCATACACAGTGTATCCCAAAGCGCTTTACAAGCAATGCTAGACTGGCAGTGAAGTAACTGAATGTGTGGTGGTGGCCATATCGCACATCACCCCCCCACACACACACAGCCTGGATAATTGCATGAACCAGTTTATGGGAAGGGGAATGTTGGCCAGGACACCGGGAATGTTCCCTACTCTTTGCGAAGAGTGCCCTGGGTTCTTTTACTTCCACCTGGACACCCACCAGGACAACACCAGGATGGGCAGAAGGGACCTTGGTTTAACGTCTCATCCGAAGGACGGCACACCCCAGCAGTACAGCACCCCCCAATACTGCATTCGGATGCCAGCGATTTTTAGGTTCAAGTCCAATCCTGGTGTGGGATGAGAACCCACGACCTTCTGGTCCAGAGGTGGATGTGCTACCAACAGAGCCACACTGACAAGACACAGGATCGGGCAACCCAAGGGGAGCAGCTTGGTCTGAGTCAGTCAGAGCGGTGGGCATCTGCTGTACCTGGACTGGGGTACCGGCTGGTGTCAGCTGAGGCGGCGACCACCTAGGGGAGTGGATGTCAGACTGGTCATGCTCCTGGCACCCGGGAGTGCCGGACACTAACATCTGGTCCGAAAGGGCCGACACCCCAGCCAGGCGGGCGGTGGGTAAGGACCCTCCGCCCAAATAAGCAGCACCGGCTGAGCCCCCTGGCATAGGCCCAGTAGGACCTAGGACACAGGGGAGTAAGGGCCGAGGAAGACCCTTGTCCCGAGGATTCCTCAATGGACGTCAGTACCAGGGTGGGGAGGGGCCCTAACCAGCAGCAACCCAGAAGGAGAAAGGGCGGCTGGGGGGGGGGTGGAGTCTGACCTCCCAGGCAGGAGGAACTCTATTCGGGCACTGCATGGTGAGGAGAGCAAGGACGGGAGCTTGATCAGGACCTCTCTTTTTCCTTATCCCGGTGAGAGTGCTTCCCGTGGGACTTCTCCCTGTGGTTGCTTGAGGACGACGATGTCCATGCAGCTTTCGATGAGCTAGCTGAATAAGATTCCATGGTGGCAAATTGCTGTAAGGGCCTTCAGGCGGCAGATCCTAGTCCAGCGGTTGAAACTCTGGTAGTGCTGACAGGCTTCTGTGGCGTGGGAAGGACCCAAGCAAAACAGGCAGGCCGAATGGCATCTGGAGTGAGGAATTTGCTTGCTGCAGGCACACTGTGCATGTCTCCGTCCCCCAAGAGAGAAAGGGGTGGCCAGACCAACAAGTTGGCTCCACACCCAGGTGGCCGAGGCCACCCGAGCAGAGCGAGAGGCCCCACCTCCCCAGAGAGAACAGAGACCTGCCCCTCGAGTGATGTGCCCTAGCGGTAAATGATCTAAGTGAAGAGGGGAGCGAGAAGCCGGCAACCAGGTCGGCCTCCCCCCCCCCATAGTGGCACCAAAAAAGGGAGCCAGCAGCTG
Source organism: Neoceratodus forsteri (assembly GCA_016271365.2). NCBI lineage: Eukaryota > Metazoa > Chordata > Ceratodontiformes > Ceratodontidae > Neoceratodus > Neoceratodus forsteri. The sequence goes on from CM028131.1 coordinate 1,047,863,466, forward strand.
AATCAGTCTCTTCCATGGTGACGGTCCCAAAAGTGTCACAGTCACCGAGGGCTGTACCCAGAATGGCAATGAACCCCTCCATGGCACAGACATTGGAGCCACCACCCAACGTGGCACTATCCTCGGCACCAACCACAGCACCACTGCCTGAGGAGGCACCGACACTGACCATGGCACCGGCCCCCAAGACGCCACCAACTGCAGTGCAATAGTCAGGCGCGGCATCAACCGCGGCACTGTCATTGACACCAGCCCTGGACACGACACTGCAAGCGGTGCTGCCACCCAAGGCGGCACAGAGAATGGCACCAGACTCCCACGCCCCACTGACAAGAGACATGGGGGACGGCAAGCTCGGTGTCAACATTCAGATCAGATCCCACCGAAGACCCCAAATGGAATCCAGTGGGCGAGCGCCCCAAGAGTCAGGTCGCCACTCTGAACCCTCAGTGTCATTCTCCGAATCTGAGGAAGAGACTACAGAGATGTTCAGAGAGGCGATCTCTGTCACCCTACCAGTCCTGGCACCGAGAAAGGAAAATTACGTACCTACCGTAATTCTTGGATCTTCTTGGACGAGTCTCCACCACTCATTCACACTAGTGGGATTAGCGCCGGAGGCACTAAGACCCATCGGGAGCAAACTTTTTGCTGGAGGGTCGGCTGGGAGAGACGGCGCCAAGAAGACACAAGGCCACAGCAGCTGCCTCGAGCGTAATGATCGATCTCGCGACGCACCCTCCAACCGCCTTCAGTACCTTTTTACCAAGGAGGTGCAGCGCAACTAACGAAAGAGTAAACCTAACATTAAAAACGGACATAAGATAGTCCGTATGACCCGTGTAAGAAGGGTCAGCAAAGAAGTCCTCACGGCCTAAAGATTTGAGGGAGTGAAGACCAATACAGCGGTGAGCTCGGGGATGGAGGAGGGCAGAATGAATGAGTGGTGGAGACTCGTCCAAGAAGATCAAGAATTACGGTAGGGTAATCGTAATTTTCCTATCTTCCTGGACATAAGTCTCCACCACTCATTCACACTAGTGGAGAGTACCAAGCTGATAATCCCCAAAGGGCGGCAGGAGAGCCAGAGCTCACGCGTCTAAGATAGAAGCCCATTAGGATAGTTCTGCCGAATGCGGAATGTCGCCTAGCATGAACATCCAGTGCATAGTGCTTAATGAAGGTATGCACTGAGCTCCAGGTGGCGATGCTGTATATATCTGCAATTGGAACATTACACTTCCGCTAGGGATGCCAGGGATCGCCTAGTAGAGTGAGCGTGACACTCTACCTTCTAATTTAACTTGAGCCATGGAATAGCAATGACAGGCATGCCACTAACCATGAAGAGATGCATCTAATAGCGACAGGTTGACCCAGCCGAGTGTCGCTGAAAGAAACGAACAGTTGCTGAGTCTTGCAACATCCTTGGTTCTATCTAAATAGAACCGCAAGGTCTCTTAACATCCAAGGAATGAAGAGCTGCTCCTCTCTCATTTTGGAAATTAGCTAAGTGGGAAGTACCAGAGGTTGGTTTAGATGGAATTCTGACACAACCTTGGGAAGAAATTTAGGATGAGTACGGAGAACTACGCTGTCTTTATGGAATACAGTATAATGGAGGGTCCGGAATCAGGGCATGTATCTCAGAGACCTCATGGCTGAGGTAATGGCCACCAGGAAGGCAGTCTTCCAGGTAAGAAATTTTAGCTCACAGGTAGCTAAGGGTCTCAAAGGCTTCCGAAGTGAGCATGTCCAGCACCAGGTTAATGTCCCAGGCTGCAACTGGACGCTTAACAGGGGTCTGGTATGGAGAACCCCTTAAGAAATCTCTTCACTATAGGTAACTGAGCCAGAGTTAAGGAAGAAACCGCTCATGGAACGCTGAGATGGCACTAAGGTGAACTTTAACTGTGGAGTACTGAAGACCTAAGTTTGACAGGTCCAAAAGATACTCCAGAACCTTGCCAGGAGGACAGGAAAAGGATTCCAAGAGGATTTTGTACACCAGAGAGAAAACGCTTCCATTTGGAAGCGCATGCTGGGTGGCTGGCTTCCGAGCAGCCAGAAGGATGTCTGAGACTCTACGAGACGTTGAACCGATTCACTTCTATCTCTTCAGGAGCCAAGCATGAAGGTGAAGTGATTTCAGGTTGGAATGGACCAACGAACCCTGAGTCAAAAGACTGATTTGCAAAGGAAGTGGTCTCGGAGAGGCTGCCAACATACTGTTGAGTAGAGGAAACCATAGTTGCCGAGGCCAGGAAGGAGCAATGAGAATCATCTTGGTCCCCTGAGACTCGAACTTGAGGAGTACTCTCTGGATTAGAGGAAGCGGTGGAAAGGCGTAAAGAAAGCGTTTTGTCCACCGCAGCCTGAACGCATCCTGACAGAAAATGCCAGGCCCTGGATTTCTGGAGCAGAAGAGAGGCAGTTTTGCGTTGAGTGGGGATGCAAAAAGGTCCAGGTCTGGAGTCCCCCACTCTTTGAACAGGGACCGAGCTATGGCTGGATCGAGAGACCACTCGTGAGGGTCTGCCTCCGTTCTGCTGAGGTGATCTGCTAGGTCGCTTGTATACCTGGCAGATAAACCGCTTGAATCAGAGACTTGTGCTCCAAGCACCACTCCCACACCTCATTGCTTCCCCTGCAAAGGGGTAAGAATGAGCACCGCCTTGCTTGTTGATGTAATACATCACTGCTTTGTTGTCCGCTTGAAGGAGAATGTTCTTGTGACAAAGGACATCCTTCAGAGCTCGGATTGCATAGGGACTGCTCTCATCTCCAGGACATTTATGTGGAGATGAGTTTCAACTGAGTCCATACACCTTGAGTGTGGAGGGAGAGACAGTGAGCCCCATCCCATTAGCGAGCGCGCCTGTGGTGATGGAGATCTGATGATCCGGGGAGCAAAGGGGAACCCTTCCAGAGATTGCTCTCTTGAGACCACCAGGTGAGAGACCTTCAAGGGCCTGGTCACCTGATGGGATAAGACTGGGGTGAGAGGTCGGGACCACTGAGTGGAGAGCATCCATTGGGTGGTTCTCATGTGCAGTCGGGCCAGGGGACAGTGAAGACCGAGGACGCATGAGACCCAACATGCGTTGCATCGAGAGAGCTGTAACCGATTGGTTCCCTGATGTAACGGGCCATTCAAGGATGTCGAGTCTTCTGTCCTCTGGAAGGAAAGCCTCGCTGAAGAGGTGTCTAGAAGCGTCCCTATGAAAAGGAGCCTCTGGGAGGGTTGCAGTTGAGATTTTTTCAAATTCAGCAGAACTCCCATGGACGTGAGAAGACGAGAAGTCGTTTGCACGGCTTCCAAAGTCCCTTGGACGGAAGGGCTTGCTAGAAGCCAATCGTCCAGGTAGGGAAACACTCGGAGTCCGACTTTCCTGAGATGCGCCACGAGAACTGCACAACACTTTGTAAAAACTCGCGGCGCCGAGGACAGCCCAAAGGGCAGGACTCTGAACTGATAATGCTGACCCAAAGCTACAAACCTGAGGAACTTGCGGTGGGTCGGGTGGACGGGGATATGCTGGTAAGCATCCTGCATATCCAGAGAGGCCAGCCAGTTGTGCTGATGCAGCAAGGGTAACAGGGTACCTAGAGAAATCATCCTGAATTTCTCCCTGGGGAGGAATTTGTTTAACTTTCTGAGGTCTAGAATGGGGCGCATCCCCCCAGATTTCTTTGGAACCAGAAAGTAATGGGAGTAGAACCCTGTGTTTACATGAATGCGGGGCACCAGTTCTATTGCCCTGTTGTTCAGAAGGCCCTGGATCTCCGCGGTGAGGAGGTCTGACTGAGAGGCGGAAACCTGAGTGTCATGCCTGGGAGGACACCGGGGTTTCCAAGAAATTGAGAGAATAACCTCGCATGATCCGGGGACCCATTTGTCCGGTTATGGACTTCCACTGGTTGTAGAAGTACATCAGACGACCTCCCACCGGAGGAGAAAGTTCCACCGGGCAGAGTGGATGGAACTTGGGCCAACGACTATAAGGTAGCGCTGGGAGCTTTAGGCCCTGCGCTTTCTGCGCGCCTTCTTTGAGGTTGGGCAGGTTGGCTTTATGGAAGCTTCCCCTGCCTCTGCCTCGAAAGGACTGACGACTATGAAACTGACGTCTGTTCACATGCCCCCGAGAGGGGGCAGGCGGAGGTCTGGCCAACTTAATGGCCGATCTAGTCTTCTGAGTGGCCTCTAAGGCTTGCTCCACCTGAGGGCCAAAAAGAAAGGAGCCATCAAAAGGCAGCGCCATCACCTGCTGCTGAGCATCATTCGTGAAGCCAGAAGTACGCAGCCAGGAATGGCGCCGAGTACAAATCCCCGCGGCTGCTGAGCGAGAAGCAGTGTCGAAAGCGTCCATGGTGGCTTTGACCTGTTGGTTATTGGACTCAATACTTAATAACGGTCAGAAGAAGCTCTGACTTGAATCCGAATCTGGAAGAGCTTCAACCATTCTTTTCATAGAGTGCCACAGGATATACTCATACTGAGAAAAATAGCCTTGATAACTGGCAATACGCATACTTAGAGTGGAGGCAGCAAAGACTCTCTTACCTAATGTATCAATCTTACGAGACTCTCTGTTAATAGGTCGAGCTGTAGTAGTTTGAGGAAGAACGACCTTGTCATTCTCTGCCAGGACTACAATAGGATCCGCAAAGGCTTGGGATGCCAAAATGGGACGATCCTTGGGAGCTGAATACTTTATCAATGGATTTAGCCACTGAGGGAATAAGAGCAGGATTATTCCATACCATTTGAGACAGCTGCTAAGGAAGGCTGGATGGGAGGAGTCAAACCGTAGGGATCTCCGAGCATGAAGATACTGGAGTCTTAATATCTTCCCAGGATCGATGTCTGTAGTCTGGAGAGAAAGAGTGGATCCCAGGTTCTTCAACAGAGACTTAAAGGACAGGTCCTCACCACAGGCTCTGTAGCAAAGAAAGATCCTGTTTCTCCACTTCATCACCCAACCGAAGGTCTGGGTCAGGCTCAACATCATCTCCTGATGGTCCAGAAAGGACTGTTTGGACAGGAAAGGAGTGAAAATTAGAGAGGAGGAAATAGCAGAAAACAAGGAGAGTCCCTGCTGCTGCCGGGCGCCGAGACGGCAAAACGGGCTGAAGACGGCACCGAGGAGGCGACGGTAACCGAAAAGGCACGCTGCCTCGCAGCGCCTTCGCGGCGCTACGCGACGACATCGCCCATTGGCGCGCCGACGACGCGCTGCGACGGCGCCGCAAACGGGCTACTCTCGACGACGCCGCTGAGCAGGTGCGCGAACGGCGGCGCCTTTTCCAACGGCGGCGCTGAGAGACTGCGGGCGCCTGCAAGACCCAGCGGCACCAAACGCGCCTAAGCTGCCAACAGACCTCTGCCAGGCGCCGGAAAAGCCCCAGGAACCTGGAAAGCTAGAGAAGGAAAACCAGGAGATAAGGGCATCGGTGAGGCCCCGCGCCGCAGCCATGTGAGGGGGAAACACCTAAGCAACGGAGTCGCTGTCATCGAGAAGGCGCCACGCCGACTAGGAAGGTCCAACCGCCTCACCTGATCGCCGAGGGGCCCGAGGGCCCGAGGCAACCGAGCCAGGCAGAAGAACCAACCTCCGGCCCACTGCTCCATAAGAGCGCCCACTGATGAAACTGCTCATCTGGAGTCCTACCTATAGGCGGGAGAGACTCGATGTCGAGGACGACGACACCGGAAGTTGGCGACTCCAAGAAGGAGACCGCAACTAGCAACGATAACCGAGCGCGATGCGCAGACATACCAGAGGGCGACCTCGAGGATGCCTTCTTTTGACCTGTGGGTCAAGAAGAGACGAGGCCACGGTCGCTGAGAATGCGACCGCTTATTTTATGCCGGCGGGGGGACCGCCCATCCCCCCGGGCATCGGACTGACCGTTGTCGGAACCCCGCTGAGGAGAAGGAGGCTGACCGGATCCAGCCCGGCTGACTGAACAGCTTTCATACGAAGTCTCCCTACCGTCACCTGACCTGCTCATGGTCGACTCCGTCCAGTAGGCCGAGACTTCTTCAAGTAAAATTTAATATTAGAAAAATTTAACGAAAATAGAATAAAATTAAGCGATACTACTTATCGAGATAAAGTTACAAAAAAAACAAACTGAAAACTATGCGCTAGTTTGAAGTTTGACTCCCGACAGGCGAGCGACGTCGTCACTGAAGCGCACTCGACGGCGGGAAAAAAGGAACTGAGGCGGTTGGAGGGTCGCCGCCGATGGTCATTACCGAGCCGCTGTCAGACGCTGGGCGCCTGCCTCTCCGCTACCGTAATTCTCCAGCAAAAAGTTTGTTCTCGATGGGTCTTAGTGCCTCCGGCGCTAATCCCACTAGTGTGAATGAGTGGTGGAGACTTATGTCCAGGAAGATCAGTGTTAGGAAGGGACTCCGCAGCAGTGAAAGGGGGGGGTCCCCGCTTACCAACACTGGAAACCGTGTCAAGCACAGGCCCCAGAAGGAACCTCAGCGTAGGCCCCATGTGGCAGGGGACTCGACACCAAGGTTTGAGTGTCCTCCAAAGGAGAACCAGGCATGGAGCAGTTAGCAGTCAGCCCCCGCACCCCCGCCTGCTCTCCCAGGCATTGGGGCTCAGCGGGACGTGAGCTCTCAGCGGCCTGTTCTCCCACAGTGTGTGTTTTTTGGGGGGCGCAGCCCAGGGGTCAGGCGTAATGACCTTTACCGTGGCGATCCATGTGCATTGTTTGCCTCTGAAGGTTGAGGGAGTGCGTCCCAACCATGCCGCACACAGTTCTAGGGTGCGGTAATCCATGCTGAAGCAGGCATCACATCTGTCCATATCGTGATCCGGCCCCAGGCAGATGAAACATCATGCAGGTCCGTTATGGTGAACCGACCTCCGCAGGGGCACTGAAGCATGGGGAGGTCCATGCCTGGGAAAATTGATGCCCCGTACCAGACATGACTCGATCGCAACAAAATAATAAAGCTGAACGGTGTCAAGTACAGTGTCGAGATAACGATGAGCTGAATGACCCAAAACAATTTTTTTTGAGTGATGTAGCTAAATTCTTCGAGCTGTCCCACGAAGCACCTTCTACTTTGATGGCTGGAAGAGAACTGAGGGAGTGGAAGGGACGGCATCGGTTACTGGCCAGCCCGCGAGCACCACGCAATAAGTCGGCCTCGAGGGCACCGACGTTCCCGTCATCCCTTCCTCCCTCTTAAAGCAGCTAAGCTTTTTCTTAAAGCAAAGCTTCCCGCAGGGTCCTGCACCTTCAGCTTGAACTCCCCAGTGATAAATGCTGAAGACTGATATAGGGAAGATGAACAGTCGCAAACCATAAAGTACAGTTACTTAAGAACTTACCATAACAGCAGATCTTCGAGAGAATCTCTTTTCATCAGGCCACGTCTATGAACTGTAGTCTCCAGGTGCTCGAACGACAAGGAAACTTTTTTGCCAGCAGTCCACTAAGGGCTTCTCACAACGACGTTGGACGTCTACATCCTCCACTACAAAAGTGTGGGTGACCCCGCACCCTCCACAGTTCCCAGCCAGAGATGATACTCTGAGGACTTCCTCCTGAGGAACTGAGACAGTGAGAGAGCTAAATGGTCCTGCTACCAAGTGAGGTAGAACACAAGGTAGACCATCCAGGAAAGAGACTAGGACAGAGAAGCTACGAATCCAAGAGGGACAGTAGGTGGTATGGCATGGCCTGATGAGAGATTCGCTTTAAGACCCACTGTTACAGTAAGTTCTTACATAACTGTACTATCTTCCTCGAAGGTATCTCTTTCCTTAGGCCACACCTATGGAATGAGTCCCAAGCAGTACTAACAGACAGTCTGGGTAGCTGAATGCTATAGGCCTAAGACAGGAGGCCTTGAAGCACAGCCAGGCGGAAATCTGCCCTTCTTCTAGAGGCAATGCCCAGATTGCAGTGTTTAGTGTAAGTGTGGATAGCACTTCAGGTGGCAGCAGCACAAATCTCTGCAGCGGACACATTCCTAAAACAAGCAACAGAGGTGGCCATTCACAACCCCAAGGAGTTCCTTACCGTACTTCCTATAACAAAAAGTAATACAGCTGGCCAACTATCTGGACAGGCACCGTTTAGAAACCGGTATGCCCTCTTTCCCCGGGGGCAAAGGAAACAAAACAATATGAGGAATTCCTACAGTCCTTTGTATGATGAACATAATATCTGAGTATTTTATGTACATCTAAGGTACGGAGCAATGCTTCCCATGGATCGGCATGCTCAGGAAAATAAACTGGTAGTGGATAGTTTGAGTCAAAGTAAACTCTGACACCACCTCAGGAAGAAACTTAGGACTGGTTCTTAAATACATCCCGTCTTTATGGAAAATCAAATGAGGTTTACACATAAGAGCCCGAAGCTTAGAAATCCTTCAAACAGAAGTAATAGTGACTAAAAATAATGCTTTCCAAGAAAGGAAGCGTAAGCCACAAGTTGCAGCTGGCTCAAAAGGAGCCAAAGTGAGTTTCTCTAGCACAATATTCAGGTCCCAAGCCGGGACTGGATTACAGATGGGAGGCTTCAAGTATAGAATGTCTTTCAAGAATGTATGGGCCACCTCTAGTCGAGCCCCCGTACGACCATCAACAGGCAAGTGGAAATGTGAAATAGCAGCAAAGTGCACTTTGACTGAACAGTGTTGTACTCCTGCATCTGACAAGAACAATAAACATACCAGAACTTGGTTCACTGGGCAAGTGAAGGGATCAAAGTGATGAGAAACGGCTCAAAAAGCAAACCACTTCCACTTCGTGAAGTAGGTGACCCTGATGGAAGGCTTCCTGGCAGCCACCATGACATCAGCCACCTTAGGGGGCATTCCAAACCTCGCAATGACTATGTCTTCAGGAGACAGGCATGGAAATTGAGTGACTTGAGTTAGGGATGGACCAGAGTTCCCTGTTCCTGTGATAGCAAGCCCTTGCACAGGGGCAGAGGTACTGGGGGTTCCACTGCCAACTGTTGCAGTAAGCAAAACCAGATCGGCAAAGCCAAAAGAGAGCCACAAAATTTGAGTAGCCCTCCATCTGGAGCTTGAGTGGCACCGTCCGACTCAGAGGAAGGGGAGGGAAGCTGTAAAGAACCTCCCTTTCCAAGAGAGGGACAACGCATCACCAGAAAACTCTAGGCCCTGGGACGAGCGAGCAGAAAAACTGCAGTTTTGTGTCGAGTGGACACACAAAACGGTCCAACTCTGGACGACCCCACCTGTCGAACAGACCTTCAACCACTGAGGTCAGCAGCTCCCACTCGTGCATTCTGGACTGCCTCTTGCTAAGCTTGTTTGCCAGGATGTTTTTGGATGCATGGAAGAGAGACAGCTAACAGCTCTAGACCATGTTCTAGAGCCCAGTACCAAACCCTCATTGATCCCCGGCACAGGAGGTAAGAATAAGTCCCTTCCCCTTACTTGTTTATGTAGTGTACTACACTGATGATGTCTGTCTGCACCAGCAGATGCCCCAGGGACAGATGGATCTGGAAAGCTTGCAGAGCATACAGAATGGCCCTCATTTCTAGGACATTTATGTGGACTTTATATTTATCTGGTCCGTGTTCCTTGTGTCTGATGAGGTCCCAGATGTGCCCCCAAGCTCATCTCCGAAGCATCTGTGGTGAGAATATGCTAAGGGGAGGGGATCAGGAAGGGAACCCCTTTCAGCAAATTGCTGGGCTCCAACCACCACTGGAGCACCTTTCGGACAGAAGATGTTACCAGAACCTGCTGTTCTAGATCATCGGTGCACCGATCCCACGGGACTCTATGTCCATTGAGGGATCCTCACGTGCAGCCTGACCAAGGGTACCGTGACAATGGCTGCTGTTATCAGGCCCAAGAGTCTCAAGAATGTCTTTGGCTGTGACATACCTGTTGTTGTAAAGCAGCTGGGCCTGTGCGATGAGGCACTCCGCCCTGTCCTGAGGTAGGAAGGCTAAGCACTGAGCAGTGTCTAATACTGCTCCTATGTACTGCAGACGCTGACAAGGGGTCAAGACTGAATTGGGCAGATTGACTGTGAACCCTAGGGCATTGAACAGCTGTCTGGTACGTGCTAGGGTGTGAGACAGTTGCTCCAGGGATGGAGCTTTGAGCAACCAGTCATCTAGACAGGGGAAGACATACAGTCGTCCTCTCCCGAGAGCTGCTGCCACAACTGCCAGAAAGTTGGTTATTATGTCTTGGTTTAGTACTGTGCGTGTATATATAACTTATATGTTATTTGTTAGAGCATATTTGTGTTTTGTAACATTTTCTGGTAACTTGGACGCAACTGTAAACGAGGGGTTTCTCTCAATTTGCTTTCAAATGAAACATGAGGAGGAGGATGATTTGGTAAATACACGTGGTGCTGATGACAAGCCAAAGGGCAATACCGTGAACTGGTAGTGTTCTCCCTGAAACAGGAACCTGAGGTACTTCCTGTGGGGTGGACAAATCTTGATATGCAGGTAAGCATCCTGCATGTCCAGGGAGCATATCCCCTTTTTGCAGGAGGGGCAGCAGGCCTTGCAGTGTGACCATCCTCAACTTCTTCTACTGAACGTAGAAGTTTAGGCTCCTCAGATCCAGAACAGGCCTCAAGTCCCCTGTGGATCTGGGGACTGGAAAGAAATGAGACTAGAACCCCCTGTTCCTTTGTTCCCAGGGAACCGGTTTTATGGCCCTCTTCTGTATCAGTGTACATACGTCCTCTAGGAGCACTGGCGTGTGGCCTAGAGGATAAGCTGAGGAAATTGGTGGAAGGTTTGGAGGCAGTTCCAGAAATTCTTGAGTGTGGCCCTGCTCTATTAAACTGCAGGACCTGCTGTTCTAGATCATTGGTGCACTGATCTCACAAGACTCAAATGTCCATTAAGGGATTGTCGTGTGCAGCCTGGCCAAGGGTAACATGACAATGGCCGCTACCATCAGGCCCAAGAGCCCTAGGAATTTGCTGGCTGTGACATACCTGCTGTTGTAAAGTAGTTGGGCCTGTGCCATGAGACACTTCGCCCTGTCCTGGGACAGGAAGGATGAACTCTGAGCAGTGTCCAGTACTGCTCCTATGTACTGCAGATGCTGACAAGGGGTCAAGACTGACTGAGGAAGATTGACCGTGATCCCCAAGGCACTGAACAGCTGTCTGTTGTGCACTAGGGTGTGAAACAGTTGCTCCTGGGACTTGACTTTGAGCACCTAGTTGTCTAGACAGGGGAAGACATACAGTCCCTCTCTCCTGACGGCTGCTGCCACAAATGAAAATGACGTACCTATTGTAATTCTTGATCTTCCTGGATATCTTCACCATTCATCACTGGTGGGTACAAGCTGGATGCGCTAGGACCCCACTGGTAGCTTATAGCTGAAAGCTTTTCTCTCTGGAAGAGGGGCAGATGGGGATGGTGAAGCCCTCGAGGGAGACGCACTACGTGGTGCTAGCGGGTTTGCCAGTAATGGACGCCGGACCCTCCACCAGCTCAGTTCTACTCGCTGGAGAGGAAAACAGGTAAAGGAAAAAAAGGAGGGCGGGTGGGGCAAGGTAGCCCAAGGGATAGAAAAAGGAAAGGATATAAACTGAAAAAGGAATAAGATGGCTACAGCAGAAGGGGTAGGGCTCCAAGAGGTCTGGAAGGGGGACCCCAACCACTGGGCAAGCCAAGGAGAGGGTAAGAGGTTTGAGGAGGAGAAAGGAAGGAAAAGAAGAGAGAAAATGAAAGAAGGAGAGAGAGAGACAGAGAGTGGGGAAGGATGTGGACCCCAGCAAGGAGGCACCCATAAAAAGGTGGTTCTCCTTTCTGGACCAAGACAGGCAAGGGAAAGGGGAAATTGTTTAACCAAGAAAGGCACACTAAGCCAGAGCTCATTTCCGGGTGCAACCTGGGAGCACAAGGAAGTTAAGTGATTTGCTCATGGTCACATAGTATGCATGTGGGGGCTGATGGGATTCAAACCCTTCAAACCCAGGTCTCCAGGCTCAGTGCCCTTAACCACTACGCTAACCCACTTTTTCTTTTCTTTTGTTTTTAAAGCAGAAGGGTGGAACCTCGGGGGAGGCAAGAATAGGACAATGCAATAGAGGACAAGAGACCTGAAGAAGCATCACAAGATGCTGGGCAAGATATAGGTGATCCTTGCCACTGCCATTCAAGGTTACAGCCCTCCTGGTCCACTTGAGAAAAAGAAGGGTGGGGCCACACAATCTCTCTCTCTCTCATAGCATAGGGGTGGGGGAAAAAAGACCAACCCCAAGGCAAGATCCCTCTGGATAGGGGGGTCACTTAACTAGGAGAGCCCCTGGGATAGAGGTGGGAGGAGGACTCAAGCCTCTGAGAAGACAACAAGGAGTTTGGAGTAGGGGGTTTGAGGGGACCTTGCCCCATGGGCAACCCAGGAGTGGGGTATCAGGGAAGAGAAATGCAGAAGAGGGTCACCGTGGCCCCTGTGACCAAGGCGGGGACTTCAAGAGAGATATGGCAGTTCCCAGGCTCTAGGCGAAAGGAGGCCTGTGGACAAGGAGCCCTATTAATACTAGGGGACTCCTGGCCCTTGCTGCCATCCCAAGGAGTTGCATCCAAGGTTAAGTGGGGCCCAGAGGAGTCCCTGGCAAAAAGGGCCAAAGCCCCTGCTTGCCCTCTCCCCAGATGTGGTTCCTTGGTGCTTCCAGAGGAAGATTCAGTGAGTCTAGAGGTGCCAGCGAGATTATACCTGCAACTGGCCTCAATTAGGGAGAAAGCAAGCAGGGAGTAGACACTGCCCAGAAGACTGGGGCTCAAGAGAGGATGGTGGGTGGGCAGAAAGCAGGAATAAATAGCCAAGATATCCAGGAAGAGCAAGAATTATTTTAGGTACATAATTTTTATATCTTACCTGGATGAATCTTCACCATTCATCACTGGTGGGTGAATACCAAGCACCACAAAGAGGCACTGGTACTTCCCTGAAGGAAAATCCTCTCTTGTGGGAGACACACAAGAGAAGGGGACCCTCATGGGCTGGGCTAGGCTCATGACTGGTCCGGGTCAGGTCGAGGCTCCTGAAGCACAGGATAAGAAGGATGCCCTGACAGCTCTCACCTGGTCCTGCAGGAGAAGAATCAGACCCCACTGGAAGGGTGAGGTAATCACCCTATGCAGGGCCAAGGGTGACAATTGGGATAAGCAGAGTCTTGCCTTCTGCCTAATGCAGATTGCTGTTCCTACTAGCCTGGAAGCTACTGCGTTGGCGTCAGAAGTTGCCCTCGCCAGTTCCAAACTGCAGGCAGAAATGGCGATGGCCCGCCTAGTTGCCTTGCTATTAGGCATAGCTGCCAGGATCTGACCCAGTGAAGCACTCAGGTACCTTGCGTGCCTAGTGTGCAGAGACAGACCTCAAGAGATGTGCGAAAGAGAAAACCCTTCTGCCCCAGCAATCAAACTCTGGAGTCAGCCTCTGGAAGGGCCGGTCTCTTAAAGGGCAAAGATACCTCGAGCGGGTATCCAGCCACTCCAGTCCAGTTGTAGGATGGGGCATAGCTCCTGGAGACCCAGTTGGGAGGGGGGAGCGCAATACCTGCATTGACAGTCCCGAGGGGCAGGAACAGAGGTGGGAAACTGCCAGACATTGGGAGACTCCTCCATGAAGGGATGGGGCCATGGAGAGATCATGATGGATTCCGGACTGTACTCCACAAGGAAGGACATTATTGCGTGCACAGGATTATGGTCTACGGGTGGGAGTGGGGGTGGGACAGATAGAGTTCCTCCAACACTGTCGTGAGGAACAGCTGATAATCAGTGAAATCCGCGTCAGAGGAGATGTGTGTGGAAGTGTCCTCTTCCTCTGAGGAGGAATCAGACAACATGGATGGACTCTGTACAGGGGACGCCGGTGCAAGGGTAGGAGGTGGAAAAACCATCTAATCTACAGCCATAAAGTAGACAGGGAATGCACTTGCTATCGTCCTGTACTGTTCCCACGTAAGGGACCTAGGAGACAGGAGAGTCGTGGGAGGAGAGGAGAAGGAGGAGGCAGAGGGGAAGGAGGAGGAGAAGAAGAGTGGTCCCCGAGAGACTGCAGGCCCTCTGCCAGGGCTGTGGGAGCAGCAGGGGGCACCTCTCGAGGGAGGGGGCTGCGTTACCCAGCCATCAACTGTTGCTCAACCTGCTGATACTAACAGGGTGGTGCGCTAGAGAGGGAAGACCCTTGGTGAGGAGACCAGAGCCGTACAGGCCCAGAAGGGCGGTGCCTGACCCCACCAACAGCAGGGCTCCAATCCCTAGAAGGAGAGCACCAATCCACACTCCAACTCTGCCCGGGGTGGCCAAGGCCACCGGAACAGACCGGGTCCCCCTGATGGGGCCCTACCAGACCCGAGCCAGAGGTCCGAGACCTGCCCCTTGAAAGAGGCCCCACCTTTTCCAAAGCTCTCAGAAAGGGAGGAAGGGTGAAGCAGGTACCAAGGTCGGCCTCACATTCTTCCTCGGCCTCCGCATCAGCACTGTCAACTGAAGCAGCACAGAAGACGGCACTGGCAAAAGACGTGGCACTGGCGGCCAGTCAACCACAAACAGTGGTATCGACTGTGGCGCAGTTTCCAGCAGCGGCACTGACTGTAGCGCCATCCCAAGACTGCACCGACCATGGTGCTGTCCCCACAGATGGCATCAACCGTGGCGCCATCCCCAGTGGCAGCGCCGTCCCCAGAGGCAGCACTGTGGATGATGCCGGCCCAAGAAGAGGAACCCGGGCTGGGTCCGGAAAGCTGGGTTGTCAGTCGGGATCATCTCGGTCATCCTCAGATTACAAGGAGGAGACCACGGAGATTCCCAGAGAGATGACCCTGGACAATGACCATCCTGGCGGTGCCACTTCACTCACCAACACTGAGAGGATGGTGTCGGGGGACAAAGTTGCACTGGCTGCAGCCACTGATGTAGGTTCCACGTATAGCTGAGGCCTCGACATTGGGGCGGCCCGGTTCTCCGAAGGTGAACTAGGTTGCAAGAGGTGCTCAACTGACCCCGGAGTAGGCCAACAGTCCACCCAACCCTTCACTCAAGCGTAAGGGTCTCGGCAAGACCTGAGACAGTGGAGGTCTGTTCAGCACCAGTGCATATAGCAGCGTCGGGAGGCCCATGGGAAGGGCCCATAGACCTTACCTTGGCGGCCCTTGTACGACGCCGACCACCGAAAGTTTTTTTTTTTGGGGGGGGGGGGGTCTCTCCCCAACCTCACTGTGCAGTTCACTAGGATGAAGTCCACTGAAAGAAAAAATTACTCACCTTAGTAATGTTGTTTCTTCTAATGGAGTCTTGCTATATTATGACAGTAGCAGTTTGATCCAGCTCTAGAACTGCTCCGGAGGTGAAATGGTTAATACCATTCCAAAATAGAACTTTGAGCACGAGCTCTAAGAAGCAGCTCTACCTGTGTAATTTCAAACCTGAACTGTCAGATCTTTACGAGCAAAACTCACTAAGGTCTGTGTGGAAGCTGTAACTCTACACTAGCCAAATGGCTACCTAAATACCAACAACCATTGCTGGTCCCAACACCCAAGACTCAAGTCAGGGACCAGAACTACTAATACAATTCTAACAACATGAGAATAAAACAACAGTATAATAAAACACACCCCAAACCCCCAAAAGGGGGAGAAACGCTAAAAGGGCACAAAACAGTGCCCACACTAGGTTGCCCGCACCCCACCCAAGTAGAAGTTCTGAGAGGGGCAGGCTGGGGGGAGGTCATAATATAGCAAGACTCCATTAGAAGAAACAACATTACTAAGGTGAGTAATTTTTTCTTCAAACAACATGAAGTCTTGCTATATTATGACAGTAGCAGACTACATAGCAGTACCTCCATGGAGGAGGGCAGAACCTACTTAGGGAATAGGCTCTGAAGAACAGCTGTGCCAACCGAGCATCTCTCCTGGCCTGGACATCCAGGGAGTAATGCTTGGTGAAAGTGTGTACCGTTTTCCAAGTAGCAGCCTGGCATATCTCTAATATAGGGATGTCTCTGGCAGCAGCTAGAGACGCAGCTGTACCCCTGGTAGAGTGAGCCCTCAAGCCAGAGGGGGGATCTCTGCCCAGTTTCTGATAACAAAATTGGATACAAGAGACAATCCACCTGGCAACTGATCTCTTAGTGGCAGGTTTGCCTTTCCCAACTTCACCATAGGTAAGGAAAAGTTGGAGGGATTCGAACTTGTGACCTTTGGTACGCTCTATATAGTAACTAAGAGCTCTCTTAACATCCAGGCTGTGCAATCTCCTCTCACCAGAAGAGGCGTGATCAGTGAAAAATACTGGAAGGGAGATAGATTGGTTAAGATGGAAATCTGAAACCACCTTAGGTAAAAACTTCCTATTAGTCCTAAGGACTACCTTATCCCTGTGGAAAGAAATAAAGTCAGTTTCAACTGACAAGGCTTGCAACTCACTTATGTGTCTAGCAGAAGTGATAGCCACCAGAAAAACAGTTTTCCAAGTTAGATACTTAAGCTCTGCAGAAAACAGAGGTTCAAAGGGTTGCATTAACTGGGCAATACAAACATTAAGGTCCCAGGCAGGGCTGTTCCCAAAAGGGTGGATTAGTATGGAGTAATCCTTAAAAACTTGGAAAACACAGGGTGAGTGGAAAGAGGGATGATTTTCCTGCTGAAACAAAAAGCAGATACAGCTGTCAAATGGACTCTCAGGGTAGCTGGTCTGAGACCCAAGGAATTAAGATGGACCATGTAATCTAATACAATGGGCAAATCAGCAGATTCTGGGGAAACATTTTTCCTAGCACACCAAATGGAAAACCTTTCCATTTAGAACTATAAGTAGCCTAGTGGAAGGCTTTCTGGAAGCCTTTAGGATTTCAAGAACACCCTGAGAGAGGTGTAAATCAGCAAACTCTAACTCCTCAAGAGCCAGGCCTTGAGGTTGAGGGTGAGGTCCGGATGCAAACCCTTCCCTGGGCACAAGTTAATAGGCTGTGAATCCTGGGGAGGCAAAGGGGAAGATGGATTGTCAGTGACAGAAGGAGTGGGTACCAGGGCTGCCTGGCCCAATCCGGGGCAATCAGAATCACCCTGCAAGGCTGAGATCTGATTTTGACTAATACTTTGAATAGGAGAGGGAAGGGGGGAAAGCATAAAGAAACTTCCCCGCCCAATCCAGGAGAAGGGCATCCAGGGGGACTGAGCCCAGCACTGGAGGCCTGCAACAGAACAGAGGAAGTTGGTGATTGTCTGGGGCTGCAAAAAGATCTATCTGAGGGGTGCCCCATCTGGCAAAGACTATCCCCAGCACTTGAGGATCCAGGGACCATTCGTGATGGCCCTGGGAAATCCTGCTGAGAGCATCTGCTAGGACGCTGTCCTTCCCTGGAAGATGAACTGCCATGAGGGAAGTGTTCAGGGAATAGGCCAGAGAGCACAACTTCATTGCCTCGGTGCACAAGGCCAAAGACCGAGTGCCCCCCTGTTTGCTGATGCACCACATTGTTGTGGTGTTGTCTGTTCTGACTTGTATCACCTTGTTGTGGACAGATGCAGAAAATGCTTGAAGAGCTAAAAGGACAGCTCTGAGTTCCAGCAAATTGATGTGGAGCAGAGATTCCTGGGGGGACCACACTCCCTGAGTGGAAAGGTCGCCCATGTGGGCTCCCCAACCCAGAAGGGAAGCATCTGTAGTGAGAGTCAAATTGTGAGCAGGGGAAATGAAGGGGACCTCCAATCTTAAATTGCTCTGATCCTGCCACCACTGGAGGGCCTGGATCAAGGTTCGAGTCACTGGGACCAACTTGGAAAGGGGGTCTCTCCTCTGAGACCAATAGGTTCTCAAGTGAAACTGAATGTCTCTCATCTGAAATCTTGCTCCCTGCACAACAGCTGTGGATGCAGCCATGTGCCCCAGGAGCTGCAGAAAGTGTTTTGCTGGTCGAGAGACCTGCAGAGTGAAGGAGGAGGCCAGAGCCACTAAACTCGTCACCTTTTCTAAGGGAAGAAAAGCTCTGGCTAGCTTTGTGTCCAACTCTGCCCCTATAAAGGTGAGTACCTGGACTGGTTCCAGAACCGACTTTGGCAGATTTAACAGAAAGCCCAGGGAGGTGGGAAGCTGCTGGGTGACTTGCAGGTGAGATTTTACCAGTTCTGGGGACTGGTCTACAATGAGCCAATCGTCTAGATAGGGAAAAACAGCAATCCTTTGCCTCCTTAAGTGGGCCACTGCCACTGCCAGACACTTTGTGAATACCCTTGGGGCAGAGGTGAGGCCAAGGGCATTGCTCTGAACTGGTAATGACCTGAGGGTAGTTCAATCTGAGATACTTTCAATGGGAGCTTCTGATTAGGACGTGGAAATAGGCATCCTTGAGGTCCAGGGAGGCTAACCAGTCCCTGGCCTTAGGGAGGGTAAAATCATTGCCAGAGTTACCATTTTGAACTTTGGTTTCAAAAGATGCTTGTTCAGATATCTGAGGTCTAATATGGGCCGCCATTCTCCTGTCTTTTTTGGGGTAAGGAAGTATCTGGAATACAGACCCCTGCCCTGGTGCAGGGGAGGAACCCATTCCACTGCTCTGAGAGCCAACAGGGTTGAGACCTCTGCTTCTAGAGCAAGGGTCTCTGAAGCACTTGCAGGTAGAAAAAATCTGGTTCTCAACTTGGGAAACTTTTTGAAGCGGAGAACCAGACCCTGGCTCACTACTTCCAGAACCCACTTGTCTGAGGTTAAAGAAGCCCAGTTCTGACTGAAGTAAGCCAGCCTGCCCCCTACCGGTAAAGGAGAATCGGCCCTGGGCAACCCATCAGGGTGCCTGTTTAGCAGGTGCTTTAGGCTGAGGGGTGGGAGCAGGCCTGCCCACCCCTCGTCTGCCTCTGCCTCTGAAGAAGCCCCTCTGAGCATAGGGAGAGGAGGCCTGAGTCTGATAAAAAGGCCTGTGAAAAGGCCTACCCCTACCCTTGGGGGTATGCCTCTGGGGAGTGGCTTGCCACTCCTTAGCTTGGGCACTTTTGTAAGTAGTCCTATATCCATCTTTTTCATGTAATTCTCTGTCTGCTCCCCAAACAGAGAATTTCCCACCACAGGAAAATCCATAGCCTTAGTCTGGGTATCCTGTGACAGGCTAGTACACCTGAGCCAGGCCAACCTACGAAAAGCTACAGATGTGGCCATGACCCTAGAGGAAACATCATTAACATCCACAGCAGCATGAAACTGTACCTTAGAAGCCTCAATGCCATCAGCAGCCACCTGTTCTAGTTCGCTAGCCAGCTGGCCATGGGCTTGCTTGGCTAATTCATAACAGTATCCCATCTAGATTTCTGATACCTAGCTACATAACCCATATAATTTGCTTGCCTGAGTCCCAGAGAGGCTGCCATATACTGTTTTTTCGCCATGGCATCAATCTTCCTGGAATCCTTGTCAGGAGGATGTGAAGCCAGGGGAATATTAGCTTTATCACAGGCTGCAGCCTGAACTACCTCAACATGACTGCATTGCTGAGAAAGGACTTCTGTATCAAGACCTGACAATGTGTACCTTCTGTCCATCTTTTTATCTACAGGAGGCACAGAATTAGGAGCTTTTAAAATGTTTATTGTTTGCTTCCTAAAAGACTTATGCAAAGGAATAGACAATCTCCTAGACTCTGGAATATCCATCATTTCTACAAAATCAGGCTCCTCTTGTTCATCCACAGCTTCTTCCAAGGGAAGCTGGAGGGTTTCAGCAACTTTTTTGTAAAACATAAAATGAGATGGGGCCTCAGATAGCATAGGGGGAGATTCTAAAGGTCTGTCTGGGGAAATGTCCGGTTCAATGGGCACACCCAGACCTTCCCAGCCACATTCATACTGTTCATTATCATCCTCCCCCTCCTCTGGTTCATAAAACTCCTCAACATCATATTCCTGAACCACTGGAACTGGACGAACCGACCTTTTGCCAGATAGTGGCGGTTCGGACGGAACCTGAGACAGTGACTGGACAATTTGTATGGCTTTTGCTATCTCTGCAGCAGCTGGAGAAGGATTTTGACTCCAAACCTGCTGACTTTCTTGTTTTCTTACTGGAACTGGTTCCTCAGAACCAGCTTTCTTTGCCGAGGAAGTCTCGCCCTGGTCAGAGGGACTCCTCCGTTCGGTTGGCACCGAACCGGGCTGGCCATCCGGGTCAGCGGACTTTTTGGCCTCTTGTTCCCTGAGCCTGCCCAATCTCTTTTCCAGGGTGGCTGCAGGGAAATTCTTACATATCTGGCAGTCTGACTGGAGGTGGTCAAACCCCAGACAATAGACACATGTGGTGTGTGGGTCAGCCTTGGCAAAGGCTTCCCCACAGACATCACAGTGTTGAAACCTAGTGGGCCCGGTTTTTCTTTTGGGTTTCTCAGACATAATGCCAGCCTAACCAGAAAACTTGCCCTTTAAACGGCAGTGCCAGGCAAGACACCCTTATCGGTTCCCAACCGTGTCACGGGTATTGGAAAAAAACGTAATAAAATCAGTTTTTTTTAGAACCGATAAGAACCGGGAACCGCACTCTAAAATGTTAGACTTTAAAATTAATGAGTTTTAAACCCAGCTGATCGGTTCAAAACCGAACCGATAAACTTACAAGTTCCACACAGACAAAACCTTTTAATTACTTACGATTACCACAGACAGAGCTTGAACCGAACGGTTTTGCGGTTAAAATAAAACTATTCTCGGTTGAATCGGACCGAGAAAACACTGTTTAAACCGAGAAATGAACCGAGCAGTAGGAGAAATCTCCGGAGCGACTGTTCACTGAGGCGGAGTAAAGAATCTGACAGTTCAGGTTTGAAATTACACAGATAGAGCTGCTTCTTAGAGCTCGTGCTCAAAGTTCTATTTTGGAATGGTATTAACCATTTCACCTCCGGAGCAGTTCTAGAGCTGGATCAAACTGCTACTGTCATAATATAGCAAGACTTCATGTTGTTTGAAAACAGGCATTGCATGAATCCATGTCATGACGCGGCCCCAGGCAAGTAAAACACCAGTCATGCCAATCCGTTACATTCATAAGACTACCACAGAGGCACCCACACATGGGGGTAGTCCCTGCCTTGGAGGAACATTTTTGCTCCAAACCGGACATGATCAGCCACACAAAAGAATAAAAATGAAGAGAAAGACTAGACACCAGACTTTTGGAAAAAAAAAAAAAAAAAAGGACAGTGCTGAAAATGGCGACGGATAATGCTGTAGAGTAACTAAATCCGATGAACAGAACTTTCTGAAGTTTTGGCCTGCTGTGTTGCTCCCACGGAGTCGTCCTGCTGCCTTGACGGTGGTAAAAACAGAACTGAGGTGGTGGAGGGGCTGGCATTCGTTACTGGCCAACCTGCAAGCGCCATCTAGTACACTGGCCTCAAAGGGTGGCGCTGACCCCGATGTTGACCCCTCCTCCAGAGAGAAAAGCTTTTAGCTATAAGCTTCCTGTGGGGTCCTAGCACCTCTGGCTTGTACCCACCAGTGATGAATGGTGAAGGACTCATCCTGGTAAGATCTACCAAGCATTTGGTAAATACCCATGGCACTGATGACAAGCCAAAGGGCAATACCCTGAACTGGTAGTGTTCCTCCTGAAACAGGATCCTGAGGTACTTCTGGTGGTGGTGGAAGGAGGGAAGGAAGACAAATCCTGATGTGCAGGTAAGCATCCTTCATATCCAGTCCCCTTTTTGTAGGAGGGGCAGCAGGCCTTGCAGAGTGACCACCTTGAACTTCTACGAACTACAGAAGTTCAGATCCCTCAGATCCAGAATGGGGCGCGAGTCCCCTGTGGATTTATGGACTAGGAAGAAATGAGAAAATATACCGTTCCTTTGTTCCCACGGAACTGGTTCTATGGCCTTCTTGCGCAGCAGTGTACGTACTTCCTCTAGTAGTACTGGTATGTGGTCAGGAGGATAAGTTGAGGGAATCGGTGGAAGGTCTGGAGGCAACTCCAGAAGTTCTAGAGCATGGCCCTGTTCTATTAACTGCAGGAGCCCAGCATCTGTTGTAACCTCACCCCACTGTTCCAGATGGAGACCTCATACCACCACCTCCATATTTTATACTAGAGGGTGGAGGTCTAACAAGAAGTCATACTGAAGTAGATCCGGTGATCACAGCTGCTCCTTCTCTAAGGGATTTGTAGTGGGTACCTGTGGAGGAGGTTGGGTCTGGTAAAGGTGCTCTGCCTTTGATCTGTTGCCTAGCCTCTGACCTAGGTCTACTGTAATCCTGCAAAAGGGCACCCTCTGCCTAGTCTTGGTTGTGTGTGGCACAGGAAATGGATTGATCTCAGTCTCCTTTCCGAGGCTTGCAGGTCAGAGAGGATATCCTGCACATCTGCCCCAAAGAGCTTGTATCCTCTGAAAGGGGCATTCAGAATGGATTGCTGGATGTCACTAGCAAATCCTGAACCCACAACCAAGAATGCCTTCTTAGGCAGATGCCAGCCGCAGTTGCTCTGGCTGAGGCATCCAAAATGTCGTAGGTAGACCTTAAGAGGTGTTTACCCATATCAGCCCGTGGCTGGAGGGCCTTGATCATCTCCTGCTTCCTGGGATCCTCTGGGAGGGACAGGGCTGCTACTTTAGCCTTCCTACAGAGGGTACTCTGGTATCTGACCATATGGGCCTGATAATTTGCTATTCTGAGGCCCAGTGTGGCAGAGGCAAAGGATCTCTTTCCCATGAGGTCCAGTTTTCTCAACTCTATCTGGGGGGAGAGAACCAAGATGTTTAAAGTCCTATCATGGGCAGCATTTATCAGAACCGAATCAGCCCCAGGCTGGCTTGAGTAAAAGGGCTTTCATGAGGGGGCCTGGTGCAGCTTGTCTGCCTTCATGGGCATGGCAGGGAAAAAGCCTGGCCTGTGCCAGGGTGGCATCCTCTAGTGCAGCCAATAGAGGAGGAATGACAAGAAGTGGGGAATCTGGCAACACCAAAAACTACCAGGTTTCCCCTACCGATGTCTTACTCCTCAGCATCAAACCCCATCACTGTTTGGAGTTGCTTTATCATACAGATGAAGGAGGGGTCTTCCAGAAGGAACCCCAGAGTATACAAGTAGAGTCCTCACTCCTGGTAGAAACGGTGGAGTCAGACCTGTCAGATGGGCTCCCGTCCATATCTTCCTCTCTTTTTTTTTTCCCAAAATTTCTTTTCAAGTATTTTGCACCCCCAAAAAATGACAGAGCGCAGACACTTCAGATAGTTACTGGTGTGTGCATAATGCACATACTGTATAGAGCAGTGCATCTTGTATAACTACATAAATAGTAAAGGAGGCAGTATACGATTTGTAATCCTTTTACTACTTCTCGCAGTCATTCCCTATATCCCTTGTTTTCCAATTTTAGAGACAAAGTCTTGGTCCACCACCATTTGATAGATGATCCATCTCTGTCACTTAAGTTGAAATTGTTGCTCCCTTTCCTTTATTTTAGCTATCAAATTTTCCATTTTTATAAATGTTCACCAGGATATCTCTATATTCCTGTATGGTAGGGATCTTCTGGGTCATCCATCGTCCTGTAATGGCGTTTTTTGCTGCTAGGAGGTAGACCGGGAACAGTGTTCCCCTCCAGGATGGAGAGTGCTCTGGATATATATGAAACAGAAACATTTCTATGGTAAGCTCAATTGATTCCCCCAAACAAGCAGACATATCTTGTTGCAAACACATCCAGAATAGCATGAGAACTGGGCATTCCCACATAATGTGACCTAAATCTGCTAACAAGCACCCATAACTCCTTCAGCATTTCCCATAACTTGCTGGCAGGTATTTGGTAAGCCTCGCAGGTGATCTGAAGCATCTGTAGCAACACTTCCAAGAAAATTCCCTCCATATATTAGCAGAGGAAATCTTTACCACTGCTAGGGTCGATTCCTCCCATTGCTCCCTAGTAACTTCCAGACTAAGGTCCTTATTCTAGCACTGTTAAACCGAATCTGTAGACTCGGAAGTTAGGTCTCTCATGATTTTGTATAGGGATCCTATTAAGTGATCCTAATGATTCCCCTGGATATGGTCCAAGTACAATCTGAATAAGGGAGGAGTTGGGCATATAAGTTTGGCCTGAATCACCCCTACTCCGCAGAATATAATTTCTAACCTGAACGTATCTAAATAAATCAGAGCTCGGGATGTTATATTTTAGGGTTAATTCTTCAAATGGCAAGACACTGGAACGCCTCAAAAACTGGAATGTGTGCTCCAGACTAAACCCGCGCCATTTAGCAAAAGTCAGGCTGGATTAGATGGAAGCAATAAATCCTCCTCTGAGAGGATTTTACAGTATTCATATGTAGACAGGAAGATTTTGGATTTCCTGACTAAACCATATTTTTAGGACTTGTGCCATTATATTAGAAACCTCCTTTAATGGTAGAGATTGCCCTGGGGAGGAAAACAATGTATTTTTTTAATCGGAGATCAGGGATATGAAACTTTAGTGTTTTCCACTGTGTTACACAACTCTTGGATGATCACAACAGGTGAAGGCGTATATAGGCGCAGGTCTGGCAGGTTTGCGCCCCCCCCGGTTTTAAAGACAATTTTAATAGGCTCAGCTGTATTCAAGGGTGGCTATGTCCCCAAATAAAGCCAGAAATCATTGTATACCATGACTTAAAGAGAAATGCAGAGGGGAAAAAAGGGAATATTCTGAAACAGATAACAGACGGGGAAGGACTTTTATAAGAATTGTTTCTATTCTTTGGAAGAAAGTGAGAGTTAATTTTCCCCATCTCTTTAAGTCCTTCTGAATCATCCTCATTAATGGTTCATAGTTCAGTATGTCTAGGACTCACAGATCCAGAGGAATGTGAATTCCCAGATATTTCGTTGTAGCAGATCTCCATTTTAGGGGGAGGGCATGTTGTAAAGAAGCAAAGGGCTAAGTTATTACAGAAGCACCGCGTTTTTTGTAATATTTAATTTGAACCCTGCTACCTATTCAAATTGGTGTAATATTTTCCCCACTGTTGGAACTTGAACGGGTTGGCGATAGGAGGGAAAGAAGAAGGTCATCAGCAAATAGATTAAGCCTATATTCATTCTGATGGAATGGGACACCCTCAAGGTCCGATGCCAATCTCAGGGCAATCGCTAGTGGTTCTATATAGATTGCAAAAAGAAGTGGGGATAGTGGGCAACCCTGTCTGGTACCCTGGTAAAGTGGAAAAGAGGAAGAAACTCCACCATTGATACGGACATAAGCTTTGGGCGTGTCATAGACAAGCCTAAGTCACTTGACCATGATCTCCGGAAAATTAAAGGCCTGTAAAGTATCCCCCATAGGAAGTTCCTGGAGACCATGTCAAACGCCTTGTCCACGGCTAAACTAAAAAAGGCTGCAGGGATCTGTCGTTGCTGTATATATTCTATTAATATAAGGGTTTTCCGTATATTATCAGTCGTACTGCGATTTTGTATGAATCCTGCCTGGTCCGAGTGTATTATTGTTGGAAGGATGTGTTCCATCCTTCCCGCCCAAATAACCATATAGATTTTGTAGTCATTTAATAAGAAGATAGAGTGATAGGAGGATGGCGCAATTTTGTTTTTATCTGGTTTAGGTATAGCCGTAATCACGGCAAAGTCCCATGATGACGGTGGGGAGGCTCTTCCGACTAGTTCCTGAAACAAGGAATGTAGTATGGGAAGTAGTTCTATTTGAAAACATTTATACCATTTACTAGGGAAGCCGTCTGGCCCTGGGCAATGATTAATAGCTTGACTCTTGAGGGCTGCAGGAACTTCACTCATTGTGATTGGGGCCATCAACTTTTGGGCTTGTGCTTCCAATAAGGTTGGGAATTTCAACTGTCCCAAAAAACTTTGCGCTGTTCAGGGGTAGCCTGGTCCTCCTCCTTATATAGGTCCCGATAGTAATTCGCAAATATCTGACGTATATCATCCTCTCTCTGAGTAATTCACCCTGTTTGGGGATTTTTAATTTTGAGAATCATAGTCGCTTTTCTTTGGGTTCGCAGTTTACGAACCAATCGTCTCATTCCCCTCCCCCCCAATATTCCAACAGCTTTAGATAGGTCAATGATTGCTGAATCTTAACATCTAATATTTTTTGAATTGCCGCTTTGGTGTCCCTTATTTTTCATTTGGAGATCTCTATCCTCTTCCCTATACATTAGTTGGTAATTCTGTAAAGTTATCATTAAGTCCCTGTATTCGCTCTCCTGTTTCGTCTTTCTATATGATGTACAGGAGATAATTTCCCCCCTAACTTTTGCCTTCATGGCATCCCAACGGATAGCCTCTGGTACTTCAGACGAGTCATCTTCCCCCCAAAATTGTTTCAGTCTATCTTTTATTTTTTTCTACAAATTTTTTACCTCTTAAGATTTGGAGACCACATTTAAAGAGGGACATTACACTCCTAGAGAGGGTCCAAAGGAGGGCAACCAAAATGATCTGGGGCCATGGGGGAGAGGACCTATGAGGAGAGGCTCAAGGAGCTCGACATGTACACCTGGAGGAGAGGAGGGACAGGGGGGACATGATAGAGGTCTTTAAGTACATGAAAGGGATCAATAAAGGAGGCCCAATCAGGGTGCTCCAAAGGAAGGAGGGTGGGGCAACAATAGGTCACAGGTGTAAGCTGGAAGAGGGCAGGCTCAGAGGGGAGAGAGGGAGATGTTAATTCACTGAAAGGGTGGTGGAACCATGGACTGCACTGCCCAGAGAGCTGGTAGAGGTGGAGACTGTGGACAGGTTTAAGAGGGGATGGGACAGGTATAGGGAGAGGGTAAATCTGACCAGGCCCAATACAGGTGGAACATCTGGGACTGGGGACAGTGTAACCCAAGGGGGGGGGGGGGGGAGAGAGACACCAAAATCGGCCCTCAGTGTGGGTGCTGAAAGATCTAGCAGACTCGAGAGACCATTAGGCCTATCCTGCTGGCATTTTAGTATGTCAGTATGTATGTTAGATCAGAGGGTTTAATCTCCAAAGTGTATTTTTGCATTGTTTACCCAGCTCAAGTTTTAATAGGATGGGATGGTGGTCTGACAATATTTTTGTATGAATGGTAATATCATATAATGTGGTTAGGTGTTCACAGGTGGTAATAAAATAGTCCAGCCTGGAATAGGTGTGAAATCTACTGGACTGATAGGTATAACCAGGAGAGGATGGGAAAAGTTTTTACCAAACATCCGTAAGGCCTAACTGTTCCAGCTGCACCTTAAGGTATTTGGCTGTACTGGACTGGCAAATAATTTCTCAAGCTGGACGAATCCAGACTAGGCTGCTTTATAATATTTAAATCACCTCCTAGTATTAAGTGACCGTTGAGGTGATACAAAATTTCAGCTAGAACATGTCTCAAGACTGGCAATTTTGTTTGGGGTGGTAAACAGACATTCACCAGGGTCACCTCTCTTGAATATAGCTTACCCTGAATAATCAAATAACGTCCCTGTCCATCCCTATGTACCTCCCTCACCACTATTTGCAAAGTCAATGGAATTAAGATGGCGGCTACTCTTTTCCTTCCCCCTAGGGTGTGAGGACGCATAAACCGCATATCTTCCACCCCAATTAAGTTTTTGATGCTCCAAGTCAGGAAGGTGGGTTTCTTGAAGAAAGAAGACTTCCGCCTTCTTGCATTAACCGGGCATGCTTAATAGGACTGTGAAGTTCGTTTATATTTTGGGAGTATACTGTAACTGGATGGGTCGTCATTGACTTATTTTAACATAGTAATTAGCTATAACTAGCACCAGGAGTAATTTTCTCCCTTTTTTGTTGTCCTTCAAGCTGGAGCCCCTACAACAGTAAACCCCAGCTGATGCTCAGCGGCCACATTCTCTCTGTCAGCAACTACTTGAACCCCGCCTATGCAAATCAAGTTGAAGCCCACCATCAGTCAACCAGTGGATTCTCTTTCTTACACACTTCCTGTCTAATAAAGTTTTTATTTTTGGTTTTTTACAATGTATATGTCTTGTCTCCTGTCTCTTTGTAACCAAATTAAACAATTCTTATTAACTTTCAACCATGTTTGCCAGCTTTGGTTGAAACGAACTATATACAAAATAAATACCAATACACATTAACATCAACTTTATAACTGTTAGTTTCCAACTGTGAAGTGGCAACTTCCTGCCACTTCCGTAAGTTCTCATCCTGGCGCCCTAACAAGGGCAAGGTGGGAGCAGGGATCTTCCTGATACCCAGGTAGGCACAATAACCACCCAGGAATAGAAAAAAAAACCATGAGGACTCTGAGCCCTATGAGGGATCCAGTCCGTAGTTGGTTCTGTACAGAGCACCTAAAGCCCAGTGATTCCAGTGGGCCCCTCCACAAAGCTGCATGGTGGTTGCATTTCCACATTAATTTATTGTTCCCACCAGTAGCACCAAATGATTACTCTGGGGTTAGGGGTATTTTTTTTTGGGGGCGAACCATCCTGCCCGCCCAACTCGCTCCTAATAATATTGTACTTAGACCTATTAAAAACATTGTATCCCGAGCTGGTTAGATGTTTTGTCATTGTAGTAC
Source organism: Neoceratodus forsteri (assembly GCA_016271365.2). NCBI lineage: Eukaryota > Metazoa > Chordata > Ceratodontiformes > Ceratodontidae > Neoceratodus > Neoceratodus forsteri. The sequence goes on from CM028131.1 coordinate 1,047,892,015, forward strand.
CCTGCATCAGAGTATGCTGTAGAGTCTCATTCCGTCCTGTCCCCCATAGACAGGAACCGTGGAGAGGTCAGAATTGGCAATGTAGGCCTCTTTTTTTTTCCCCCCTTGTCTAGGTCTCCCAAAATCTTTTTTATTTTTTTGAACATCCTCCACCTCTCCCATAACGTAGGTTTTGTTATCCCCCCACACCATCACCCCGAAAAGCAAAGATTTAGCAACCATGAAAAATAAGGCAGATTATAGCAACCCAGATCCTTAACTGTATACTAAAACACATCGCAAGTAGAAGGAGTGAGGTTCTGGTTCCTCTGTATGTTGCACTGGTTAGGCCGCACTTGGAGTACTGTGCGAGGGTTTGGGCCCCATACAATAGGGAGGACATACTTTCTATAGAGGGAGTACAAAGAAGACTAACTAAACAAATAAAGGGACTAAAAAGTAAAGAATATCATAATAGATTAGTGAGTCTGAACCTTTATTCACTGTGTTATCGTAGACTAAGGGGTGATCTAGGTTTCTTGTACAGAAATATTGAGGATGAAGATCTATTAAAAGACTTGGGTATTACACATAATCATGGGAGAATCAGCACAAGGAAACATACGAAACAACTATATCAACAAACTTGGGAGCACAACTTTAGGCAAAACTGGTATAGCCTAAGAGTGGTTAGGGCATGGAACAACTTATCAACAGAGATTATAACTAGTTCTACAATGAATGAATATAAAAAAGGAGTTGACTGATATTTTGGAAATAAATTTTTTTTTTTTTTTTTAATAAATAATAATGGAAGGCGAGCCTAATTGGATAGTTGTACCTATCCCTGGCTTGAATATACCTATGAACCTATATTAGATTGTGGAGGAGCCTTGCAGTAGAGGTGCATTTCACTCGATACCAGAACCACCTCCACCACCACCACCACCTCCACCTCCTCCTCCTCTCGTGTAAGGAAAGACGGATGGGTTCTCTCACATGGGGTTGACTGTCCACTAGACGCCCCCCTCGGACCTCCAATCTCTCAATGAAGCGAGCGCAGGGAGGATCCTAGTCTTCCTCAGCACCAGAGGTACTGGGAAGAGGCCCAGGGGAATGGCCCAGAGACCTGACCTTGGCATCACAGGTATGACACTTGCCTCCGTAAGTGAGTGGTTGAATGGCCCGATTTCAACATGCACAATTCTAGGATGCATTTATCCATGGAGAAATAGGTGTGGCACAAGGCAGATGTGGCACTTTGGATGCTGGTATGACTCTGCGAGGCAACCCCAATATGAGCACCGATGTTTGGGGTCTGCAGCCTTTCTTCTGCCTTTTCAAACTCAGCATCACGACTGACAAAATAATAAAAAGTACTTAATTTGATGCCGAACTTTAAAAACAGAGTCAAAATGATGAAACAAAACTGAATTCAATGTTGGAAGGTATTCTGCGTCAAAAGAGAGGCAGTGGTGAACTGAGATTTTGAGTCCTGATACAATTTCAGACTTTAGCTGCTCCCACGGTGAACTTTCCAATGCAGGAAAAGACGGGAGGAAGGTAGGGGACAGGCATCTGTTACTGTCTGGGTCACGTGCACAATGTCAGTACGTTGGCATCATGGGCGGCACCAACACCACCACCAGACGCTGGTCCCCTCCTTGCTGCAAAAGACTCCGAATAAGACCCATTAATGTGAATAAATGGTAAAAACTGATTCATGGAAGATCCTGGAATACCTCTTGTCCACACACTACATCTACTGTACATGTGCTCGAGGACTGTGGACTACATGTCATGGCTGTCTCATTCACCTAGCATGACTCCACTGCTGAACTGCATGCTGGGAAGGCAACAGGGTTCTTCTTGGCCCTTTTATGGTTCCTTTATTTAATCTTCCTAAGGGGTCTCTTCTAGTTGGAGTGGGACAAATGCCTACTTCATGAAGTGGCCACATCTAGGACATTGAAGACCCTCAATCCCCTGTCTTCTACCTGGGCTGTTTCTCATCAGTGGAGGTGCAATGGCTCTCTTCCAAACTGAATTTCTTGTCTCTTCTGTGGCCTGGGGAAGATGCTGGTGACCATCAGGTGGAGGTGAGATGCTCATCTTATAGGCTGCATCCCAAATCAAGGATGATGGAAAGGGCAGTATATGTAGCCTATTTTGCCTGTCCCATGGATAAGGGGCTGGTGAGGTCTCCCTGGATTCTTGATGATGCAGAAATTCAGAGGAGGGCTGCTTGTACGTTGAAGACAGACCCATATCTTTGCTTTTATGCCTGGTCTGTTTCTGCATGGAACTTGTTAGTAATTTCAATGCCTGCATTTAATTTCCCAGAACCAGGTCCAATCTGTTGGCAGTGAGGTGCTGAGCCCCCTCTTCCCTGGAAGAACTGTGCTGCTGTAGCGATTAGTCTCAAAAGATTTCCTTGGACTGGTGTGGACCTTAGAGTTGGCGAGGATGTGGTGCAGTCCTTAGAGCTGGCCAAAGATGAGCCCTGTTGGGAAGAAGCTGAACCTGAAAGACTACCTTCAGTGCTGGTTTGGATTTAGAGGGTTTACTTCAAGTGGAGCAATAAGACCTTGCAATGTATGAGTGCAGCCTGGAGCTGTATGACTTTCACTTAGGTGCCTTGTGACATCATCCCCCGGGCCTGTGCCATGTCTGGCCTTTCATTCCCCAGAGTCTTATCTGCTCTACCAAGACCTTAAGCTAACCAAGAAACGGCTCCAAACAAGAAACAGAGGTGTCTCCTACCACACAGATGCTGCAAAACAAAGCTACACTCGCTAGAGTGTGCGCAGTGAAAAAAAACAATTGCAGCGTCTGCTATATGGTCAGAAGCATCTCTGCAAAAAGAGGAAAGCAGCTCCTTGTACCTGAGTAGTAGTGGCTTGAAGCATCAGGAGTGCTAGGAAATGTCAAGAGAAGCGGTAGTAAGAATTCTTTGATGAAGAGCCATAAGTCTCAAACAACTAAAGGAAAGTCCCTGCTAGACAGGGAGAGGTGTTTCAGTTAAAACAGAGTCAAAAAGACTGGGAAGTGGGTGGTTCTGCTTAGATCCTCAGAGAAGCTCACTGTTTTGGTTCGGAGGGAGTGCTCTGTCAATACCAACACCATGCCCATAGGAGCAGCCACACAACTATTCCTGCAGTGTAGAATTTGCATTTCAGTGCCCATCACACCTCCAAATCCACCATCTTGCAGATCAGCAGGAATGAGCTGAGAAAAAGGGGCCCCACAACACAAACTCTCCAATACTGCAATGTGGGACTGGAATGGCAGGAATAAGATGAGAAAACAAGTCCTGCAACACAAACTCCCTGAGCCTACCAACAAAGCTGATCAGCAACACTGGGAGGTATCCATGTTCAATACTGTTAAAAAACAAAAATAAATCATCCCTGCAACAGCAGGGTACATTCTGGCTACAGATAAACTGAAAACTAAGGAGTAAAGGGGCAGTCATAATGACTCATTCAGATTAAGCTTATTTCCTGGCTGTGAGGAGGACACACCCACCTCTCACTATACCTGGCCACAGAAGTAGACTCAAACAGTGGTTTCTTTTTCCCCCCTAGCTGAACATAGTACAGTATCTGAAAAGTGTCATTGGAATTCAAGCATTGTGGCAGGAAAGAAAAAAATTACTCACCTTAGTAATGTTGTTTCTTCTAATGGAGTCTTGCTATATTATACACATTAGCAGTTTGATCCAGCTCTAGAACTGTCCCGGAGTGAAATGGTTAAAACTATTCCAAAACAGAATTTTGGCACGAGAGCAGCTCTATCTGTGTCATTTCAAACTTGAACTGTCAGATCTTTACAAGCCAAATTCACTAAGGTCTGTGTGGAAGCTGTAACCTACACTAGCCAAATGGCTACCTAAATAATAACAACCATTGATGGTCCCAACACCCAAGACTCAAGTCAGGGGACCAGAAATACTAACACCATTCTAATAATATGAAAATGGAACATAAGTATAATAAAACACACACACGCGTACACATACACACCCCCAAAGTCCCAAAGGGGACAAAATGCTAACAGGACATAAGCAGTGCCCACACTAAGTTGCCCACACCCCACCAAGTAGAGGTTCTGAGGGGAGGTCTATAATATAGCAAGACTCCATTAGAAGAAACAACATTACTAAGGTAGTAATTTTTTCTTCAAATAACATGAAGTCTTGCTGTATTATAGACATTAGCAGAATACACAGCAGTACCTCCATGGAGGAGGGGCAGAACCTACTTAGAGAATAGGCTCTGAAGAACAGTTGTGCCAAACCGAGCATCTCTCCTGGCCTGGACATCCAGGGAGTAATGCTTGGTAAAAGTGTGTACCGTTTTACAAGTAGCGGCCTGGCAAATCTCTAATAAAGGGATATCTCTGGCAGCAGCTAGAGACACAGCTGTACCCCTGGTAGAATGAGCCCTCAAACGGGGTTGGGGGGCTCGGCTCTGCCCACTTTCTGATAACAAAATTGGATACAAGAGACAATCCACCTGGCTACTGATCTCTTAGTGCCAGGTTTGCCTTTCCCAACTTCACCATAGGTAAGGAAAAGTTGGAGGGATTCAACCTGTGACCTTTGGTACGCTCTATAATAACTAAGAGCTCTCTTAACATCCAGGCTGTGCAACCTCCTCTCACCAGAAGAGGAGTGATCAGTAAAAAATACTGGAAGGAGATAGATTGATTAAGATGGAAATCTGAAACCACCTTAGGTAAAAACTTCCTATTAGTCCTAAGGACTACCTTAGCCCTGTGGAAAGAAATAAAGTCAGTCTCCACTGACAAGGCTTGCAATTCACTTATGCTGCCTGGCAGAAGTGATAGCCACTAGAAAAACAGTTTCTTCCAAGTTAGGTACTTCAAGCTCTGCAAAGACAGAGGTTCAAAGGGGTTGCATTAACTGGGCAATGCAAACATTAAGGTCCCAAGCAGGGGCCGGTTCCCGAAAGGAGGATTAGTAGGAGTAATCCTTAAAAACTCTGGAAAACACAGGATGAGAGGAAAGAGGGGATGACTTTCCTGTTGATACAAAAGCAGACACAGCTGCCAAATGAACTCTCAGGGTAGCTGGTCTGAGACCCAAGGAATTAAGATGTACCATGTAATCTAACAAAATGGGCAATTCAGCAGATTCTGGGAAATATTTTTCCCAGCACACCAAATGGAAAACCTTTTCCATTTAGAACTATAGTAGTTCTAGTGGAAGGCTTTCTGGAAGCCTTTAGGATCTCAAGAACACCCTGAGAGAGGTGTAAATCAGCAACTCTAACTCCTCAAGAGCCAGGCCTTGAGGTTGAGGGATTTGAGGTCCGATACCAAACCCTTCCTGGGCACAAGTCAACAGATTGTGATTCCTGGGGAGGCACAGGGAAGATGGACTGTCAGAGACAGAAGAAGTGGGTACCAGGGCTGCCTGGCCCAATCCGGGGCAATCAGAATCACCCTGCAAGGCTGAGATCTGATTTTGACTAGTACTTTGAATAGGAGAGGAAAGGGGGGGAAAGCATAGAGGAACTTCCCCTCCCAATCCAGAAGAAGGGCATCCAGGGGAACTGAGCCCAGCACTGGAGGCCTGCAACAGAACAGAGGAAGTTTGTGATGGTCTGGGGCTACAAAAAGATCTATCTGAGGGATGCCCCACCTGGCAAAAACTATCCCCAGCACTTGAGGATCCAGGGACCATTCATGATGGCCCTGGGAAATTCTGCTGAGGGCATCCGCTAGGACATTGTCCTTCCCTGGAAGATGAACTGCTATGAGGGAAGTGTTCAGGGAATAGGCCAGAGACCACAACTTCATTGCCTCGGTGCACAAGGCCAAGACCGAAGTGCCCCTGCTTGTTGATGTACCACATTGTTGTGGTGTTGTCTGTTCTGACTTGTATCACCTTGTCGTGGACAGATGCAGAAAAAGCTTGAAGAGCTAAAAAGACAGCTCTGAGTTCCAGCAAATTAATGTGGAGCAGAGATTCCTGGGGACCAAACTCCTGAGTGGAAAGGTCGCGCATGTGGGCTCCCAACCCAGAAGGGAAGCATCTGTAGTGAGAGTCAAGTCGTGAGAAGGGGAAATGAAGGGGACCCCCGCTCTTAAATTGCTCTGATCCTGCCATCACTGGAGAGCTAGGATCAAGGTTCGAGTCACTGGGACCAACTTGGAAAGGGGGTCTCTTCTCTGAGACCAAAAGGTTCTCAAGTGAAACTGAACGTCTCTCATCTGAAATCTGGCTCCCTGCACAACAGCTGTGGATGCAGCCATGTGCCCCAGGAGCTGCAGAGAGTGTCTTGCTGGTCGAGAGACTGCAGAGTGAAGGAAGAGGCCAGAGCCACTAAATTCTTTTACCCTTTCTGGGGAAGAAAGGCTCTGTCTAGCTTTGTGTCCAATTCTGCCCCTATAAAGGTGAGTACCTGGACTGGTTCCAGAACAGACTTTGGTAGGTTTAACAGAAAACCCAGAGAGGTGAGAAGCTGCTGGGTGACCTGCAGGTGAGATTTTACCTGTTCTGGGGACTGGCCTACAATGAGCCAGTCGTCTAGATAGGGAAAAACAGCAATCCTCTGCCTCCTTAAGTGGGCCACTGCTACTGCTAGACACTTTGTGAATACCCTTGGAGCAGCGGTAAGGCCGAAGGGCATTGCTCTGAACTGGTAATGACCTGAGGGCAGTTCAATCTGAGGTACTTTGATGGGATCTTCTGATTAGGACATGGAAATAGGCATCCTTGAGGTCCAGGGAGGCTAGCCAGTCCCCTGGCCTTAGGGAAGGTAAAATCATTGCCAGAGTTACCATTTTGAACTTTGGTTTCAAAAGATGTTTGTTCAGATATCTGAGATCTAAAATGGGCCGCCATTCTCCTGTCTTTTTTGGGGTAAGGAAGTATCTGGAATACAGACCCCTGCCCTGATGCAGGGGAAGAACCCTTTCTACTGCTCTGAGAGCTAACAGGGATGAGACCTCTGTTTCCAGAGCGAGGGTCTCTGAAGCACTTGCAGGTAGAAAAAGTCTGCTTCTCAACTTGGGAAACTTTTTGAAGCCGAGAACCAGACCCTGGCTTACTACTTCCAGAACCCACTTGTCTGAGGTTAAAAAGCCCAATTCTGACTGAAGTAAGCCAGCCTGCCCCCACTGGTACAGGAGAATGGCCCTGGGCACCCCATCAGGGTGCCTGTTTCGAGGAGCTTAGGCTGGGGTGGGAGCAGGTCTGCCCACCCTCGCCTGCCCCTGCCTCTGAAGAAGCCCCTCTGAGCATAGGCAGAGGAGGCCTGAGTCTGGTAGAAAGCCTCGTGAAAAGGCCTACCCCTACCCCTGGGGCATGCCTTTGAGGAGTGGCTTGCCGCTCCTTAGCCTGGGCACTCTTGTAAGTAGTCCTATATTCATCCATCTTCTTCATGTAATTCTCTGTCTGCTCTCCAAACAGAGAATTTCCCACCACAGGAAAATCCATAGCCTTAGTGTGGGTATCCTGTGACAAACTAGTGCACCGGAGCCAGGCCACCCTACGAAAAGCTACAGATGTGGCCACGACCCTAGAGGAAACCTCATTAACATCCAAAGCAGCATGAAACTGAACCTTAGACGCTTCAATGCCATCAGCAGCCACCTGTTCTAGTTCACTAGCCAGCTGGCCATGGGCCTGCTTGGCCAATTGCATAACAGTATCCCATCTAGATTTCTGATACCTAGCTACATAAGCCATATAATTTGCTTGCCTGAGTCCCAGAGAGGCTGCCATATACTGTTTTTTTGCCATGGCATCAATCTTCCTGGAATCCTTGTCAGGAGGATGTGAAGCCAAGGGAATATTAGCTTTATTACAGGCAGCAGCCTGAACTACCCCAACATGACTGCATTGCTGAGAAAGGAATTCTGTATCAGGGCCTGACAATGTATACCTTCTGTCCATCTTTTTATCTACAGGAGGCACAGAATTAGGAGCTTTTAAAATTGTAATTGTTTGTTTCCTAAAAGACTTATGTAAAGGAATAGACATTCTCCTAGACTCTGGAATATTCTACAAAATCAGGCTCCTCTTGCTCATCCACAGCCTCTTCTAAAGGAAGCTGGAGGGTTTCAGCAACTTTTTTATAAAACATAAAATGAGATGGGGACTCAGACAGCATAGGGGGAGATTCTAAAGGTCTGTCTGGGGAGATGTCCGGTTCAATGGGCACACCCAGACCTTCCCAGCCACATTCATACTGTTCATAATCCTCCTCCCCTCCTCTGGTTCATAAATTCCTCAATATCATAATCCTGAACCACTGGGACTGGACGAACCGACCTTTACCAGATAGTGGTGGTCGGACGGACCCTGAGACAGTGACTGGACAATTTGTATGGCTTTTGCTATCTCTGCAGCAGTTGGAGAAGGAATTTTGGACTCCAGACCTGCTGATTTTCTTGTTTTCTTTACTGGAATTGGTTCCTCAGAACCAGCTTTTCTTTGGCCCGAGGAAGTCTGGCCCTGGTCAGAGGGCACTCCCTCTGGTTCGGTTGGCACCGAACCGGGCTGGCCATCCGGGTCAGCGGACTTTTGGCCTCTCGTTCCCTGAGCCTGCCCAATCTTTTTTCCAGGGTGGCTGCAGGGAAATTCTTACATACCTGGCAGTCTGACTGGAGGTGGTCAAACCCCAGACAATAAACACATGTGGTGTGTGGGTCAGCCTTGGCAAAGACTTCCCCACAAACATCACAGTGTTGAAACCCAGTGGGCCGGGTTTTTCTTTTGGGTTTCTCAGACATAATGCCAGCCTAACCAAAAACTTGCCCTTTTAACGGCAGTGCCAGGCAAGACACCCTTATCGGTTCCTAACCGTGTCACGGGTATTGGAAAAAAACGTAATAAATCCGTTTTTTTTAGAACCAATAAGAACCGGGAACCGCACTCTAAAATAGTAACTTTTAGTTTTAAATGAGTTTTAAACCCACTGATCGGTTCAAAACCGAACCGATAACTTACAAGTTCCACACAGACAAAACCTTCATTTACTTACGGTTACCACAGATAGAGCTTGAACTAACGGTTTTGCGTTAAAATAAAACTATTCTCGGTTAAATCCAACCGAGAAAACACTTTTTAAACCGAGAAATGAACCGAGCAGAAGGAGAAATCTCCGGAGCGACTGTTCACTGAGGCGGAGTAAAGAATCTGACAGTTCTAGTTTGAAATGACACAGATAGAGCTGCTCTCGTGCCAAAATTCTATTTTGGAATGGTTTTAACCATTTCACTCCGGGGCAGTTCTAGAGCTGGATCAAACTGCTAATGTCTATAATATAGCAAGACTTCATGTTGTTTGAAACTAAAAATGTGGATAAGATATTTACCGGGTTTCACTTTGTAAAATAACTTCCTTGCATGCTTGCCTGACAGAGGTGAAAGCACTTACAATCAAATTCTAGGTAAGAATACAGAGACACATAGGCTACAGCACGTAAAGCTCTCTGTGCTGTACAGCCTGCCTTATTCAGTTAAATGGAGTAAAAAAAAAAAACATTAAAAAAGTGATTCACCACTTGTTTCCAAAAGCGTTCTCAAAGCAATCTGCTAAATGTTTAGCAGACATTGTAATTCTCTTCTTACCAGTAGATCAACCACAGGTACGGAACTTGCTGGCCCAGAAGCTCATTATTTAAGTGTCCTTTCTGTGATGATGCAGATAAGTCACATGGTAAAGGACAATTAAGGAGATCCCTGCAAGGAACCATAAAAATGTTGCCTTAACACAATGAAGCACATACAGGCAAATTTGCTTCAGATTACAGATTTAAGATTTTAAATCAATTATTAAGGAGTGCATTCTTAGAGTGTAGTTTAAGACTGTGAAAATCAACAAGCCTCAAAGTCAACTAGTAGCGGTTGTTCCATTAAGGCTATTTATGCCATCCCTGCAAGGCTAAAACATGTCAGATAGTGATATTTTTGCCAACATGGGACCTAGAATGAGAAATGGAAATTACGTACCTACCGTAATTCTTGATCTTTTTGGACGGAGTCTCCACCACTCATTCACACTGATGGGATCTACGCCGGAGGTGCTAGGACCCAGCGGGTGCAAACTTTACAAGAGGTTGGCGCCAGAGACAGAGCTGCGAGGAGCGGCGCCGCAAGCCTCGGCTCGTGCGGCAATGACTATCCTGGTGTCGACCCTCCAACTGCCTCAGTACCTTTTTTCCGAGGAGGTGCAGTGTAACTAACCTAGAAGGATAGCCTAACCAAAAAATGGACATAAGATAGTCCGGACAACCCGTATAAGAAGGGTCAACAAAGAAGTCTTCACAGCCTAAAGATTGAGGGAGTGAAGACCAACAACAGAGGTGAGCTCGGGGGATGGTGTGTGAATGAGTGGTGGATACTCCATGCAAGAAGATCAAGAATTACCGTAGGTACGTAATTTCCATATTTTCCTGGACATAAAGTCTCCACCACTCATTCACATTGATGGGAGAGTACCGAGCTAATAATACCCCAAGAGGGTGGCAGGAGAGACCAAGAGCTCACAATTTAGGACAGAAGTCCGATAAGGATGGTCCTGCCTAATGAAAGATATCGCCTGGCATGGACATCCAGGGCATAGTGCTTGACCAAAGTATGCACTGAGCTCCAGGTAGCCGTATTGCAAATGTCTGCAATGGGCATGTTGCGGATTTCCACCAGGGATGCCGTGACTGCTCTAGTAGAGTGAGCGTACACTCTGCCCTCCAGCTTAACCTGCACCATGGAATAGCGTGGCGAAGGCATGCCACCAGCTACGTCGAAATGCATCTAGCGACAGGTTGACTCAGCCGGGTCTCGCTGAAGGAAACAAACAGTTGTTGAGCTTTGTGAATTTCTTTTGTTCTATCTAAACAGAAACGCAGAGCTCTTTTGACATCTAAAGAATGAAGGGTACGCTCGCCCTCATTTTGAAAGTTCACGAAGTAAGTAGGAAGGACTAAAGGTTGGTTTAGATGGAATTTTGAAACAACCTTAGGGAGAAACTTAGGATGGGTCCTAAGAACTACCTTGTCCTTATGAAACACAGTATACGGAAGGTCTGTGACCAAGGCATATATTTCAGAGACCCTGTGGGCCGAGGTAATGGCCACCAGGAAGGCAGTTTTCCAAGTGAGAAATTTCAGCTCACAGGTAGCTAGAGGCTTGAAAGGCTTTCAAGTGAGCATGTCTAGTACAACATTAATGTCCAAGGCTGCGACTGGACATCTGATAGGAGGTCTGGTATGCAGAATTCCATTAAGAAACCTCTTAACTACAGGTAACTGAGCCAGTGACAAGAAAAGTACTGGCTCATGATAAGCTGAAATGGCACAAAGGTGAACTTTGACTGTAGAGTATTGTAGACCTGAATTTGAGGGGTTGAGAGGTCTAAAGGATACTCTAGAACTTTATTTGGTAGGCAGGAAAAAGGATTCAAAGAGGATTTTGCACACCAGAGAGAGAGAAAAGCTTCCATTTGGCTATGTAAGTTTTTTTAGTGGCTGATTTGCGCATAGCCAAAAGATTATCAAACTCTGCGAGAGACACTGATCCGGTTCACTTCTATCTCTTCAGGAGCCAAGCGTGAAGGTGAAGCGATCTCAGATTGGGATGGACCACGGGCCCCTGAGTCAGAAGGTTCGTCTGAAGGGGAAGCACTTTCTGAGGGGTTTCCGACATATTGTTGAGTAACAGAAACCATATCTGTCGAGGCCAGAGGGGAGCAATGAGGATAATTTTGTTCCCCTGGGACTCGAACTTGAGAAGTACCTTCTGAATGAGAGGACGAGGAGGAAAGGCGTATAGAAAGCGTTTTGTCCACTGCAGCCTGAATGCTTCCTGACAGAAAATGCCAGGCCCTGGATTTCTGGAGCAGAAGAGAGGCCGTTTTGTGTTGAGTGGGGATACAAAGAGGTCCAGGTCTGGAGTTCCCCACTCTGTGAATAGTGACTGAACTACGGTTGAGTCGCGAGACCATTCCTGAAGATCTGTCTCCATTCTGCTGAGACGGTCTGTCAGCTTGTTCTACACTCCCAGCAGGTAGACCACCTGGATTAGAGCCTTGTGCTCCAAGCACCACTCCCACACTCTCATCGCTTCCCAGCATAAGGGGTAAAAGTGTGCACCGCCCTGCTTGTTGATGTAATACATCACTGCTTTGTTGTCCATTTGAAGGAGAATGTTCTTGTAACAGAGAATGTCCTTCAAAGCCCAGACTGCATAAAGGATGGCTCTCATTTCTTGGACATTTATATGAAGTTGGGACTCGTCTTGAGTCCACGTACCTTGGGTGTGGAGATTCTGACAGTGAGCTCCCCACCCCATCAGGGACGCGTCTGTGCTAATGGAGATCTGGTGATCCAGGGGAGCAAAGGGATACCCTTCCAGAAGGTTGTCCTCTTGCGACCACCAGGTGAGCGACCTCTTCAGAGGTTCTATCACCTTGATGAGAAAGGACTGAGGGTGAGTGGTTGGGGACCACTGAATACTGAGCATCCACTGAGAGGTTCTCATGTGGAGGCAAACTAGGGGTACAGTGAACACCGAGAATACCATGAGACCCAGCATCCGTTGCATCGAGATGGCTCTAACCAAGCTGTTCTCCCTGATGTATTGTGCCATCTGTAGGATATCGTTCCTTCTATCCTGTGGAAGAAAGGCTTTCACAAAGGAGGTATCCAGAAGAGTTCCTATGAAAAGGAGCTTCTGGGAGGGCTGCAACTGCGATTTCGTGAGATTTAGCAGAACTCCCATGGACGTGAGAAAGTCTGAGGCCGTGGATACGGCAGAGAGAGTTCCTTGCCTGGAAGGACTTGCTAGAAGCCAGTCATCTAGATATGGGAACACTTGTATTCTGATATTTCTGAGGTGCACTGCGAGAACTGCACAACACTTTGTAAAAACACGCAGCACCGAGGATAGCCCAAAGGGCAGGACTCTGAACTGAAAATGTTGGCCCAAAGCCACTAACCTTAGGTATCTGTGATGCTTTGGGTGAATAGGAATATGTTGGCAAGCATCCTACATGTCCAGGGAGGCTAGCCAGTCGTGCTGATGAAGCAAAGGTAACAGGGTTCCTAGCGATATCATTCTGAACTTCTCCTTGGGAAGAAGGGTCCACACTCGGGCCTCTTATGTTCTTGTTGTTCGTAAACGAACTGCACAAACACTGTGGAAGCAGCAACATAATCCAATATGCGGATGATGCTGTTATCTACAAAACCTCAGACAACCTGGATGACCTATGCATTTCTCTCCAAAAGGATATTCACATCATGGAGAGGTGGCTCATCAAGAACAAAATGGTCCTTAATACCAATAAAACCAAAGCTATGCTGTTCGGACCAAGAGCCCTTGGACAAGATAGATCACAACTTCTCCAGCTCTCATCTCTGGAGGGCAACAAGCTGGAAGTAGCCCCCTAGACAAAGTACCTCGGCCTCACCCTTGACCAATGTCTCGCGTTCAAACATGTGGACCAAGTCACTAAAGTAATCCATACTAAACTCAGATTACTATATCGGCTCAAGGAACTGTTAACCCCCGAAGCTAGGACTGCTATTGCAGCGAGTGTCCTACTTCCAACACTAATATTTGCTGCCCCGGTCATTCAGGGTAACTCAAAGCTGGAGTACGGTAAACTACAGATTCTATACAACAAGGTGACCCACTTTGCCACCTTATCCCACTCTAGGAGCCACCACTGTGAGGCGTTAGCAAAGCTTAACTGGCCATCCTCTCAAGCTCGCCTCAGCTACCCCGTACTCTGCCTGGCGAAAAAGATAATTAGCCCCTCGCCTCCCCCTAGTCTTGGGGGACTCCTCACAGTAAAAAGAAACCAGCGCAGCCTTAGGTCCTCAGGCCTACTGTTGCTAGAGGTCCCCAAGGCTAGGACTAAGGCAGGCCAGAAATCCTCCTCGTATGCTACCCCTTTCTTATGGAACAACCTCCCGTTGGAGGTGCGAGAAACCCCACTGGTGCCGTGCTTCCACACCAGACTCAAGACCCATCTTCTATCAACAAGCATATGCCAGTGCCACTGCACCTGACACTACCTAAGCGACCACAACTAACTAAAATATCCACTCCCCCTAACAATGTAGCACTAACTTTCCTCCTCTCTCTGAACCATCCTAATGTTCTTGAATTATGTCACCCAATGAATCCACAGTACTGTCTCACTAATATGTAGGAGAAATGTAGAACGTAATGAATAACAAGTTGCCAACTAGATACATGTAACTCTTATAACTACTGCTATGTGTAAACAGCCGAATACTGTATACCCATGATTACCTGTATATGCAAATGTACAAATGTTTATGTCGTCATGTACTGAAATTCCCGGGTCACCCCTGAAAAAGGGACCTTCGGGGCCCAGTGGGCCTACCCGGTCATCACAATTCAATTAATAAATAAAATAAATTTGTTCAATTTTCTGAGGTCCAAATTGGGGCACATGTCCCCGGTTTTCTTTGGAACTAGAAAGTAATGGGAGTAGAACCCTGTGTTCTGTTGACCCAGCGGAACTATTTCTACTGCCCTGTTGTTTGGAAGGCCTTGTATCTAGGAAATGAGAAGTTCTGACTGAAGTACTGACAGCCTGGGCTGCTGTTTGGGGGGGATGATCCGGAGAGATCTCTGAAAGATTGAGGGAATACCCTTCGCGGATTATCCGGAGGACCCATTTGTCTGACGTTATGGACTTCCACTGGTTCTAGAATTGAATCAGACAACCTCCCACCGCTGAGGAAGAGTCCCCCTCGGGCAGCTGAGGTGGGACTTGGGCCAGAAACTCAGAAGGCAGCACTGGGCGCTTTGAGCCCTTGTGCTTTCTGTTGTGTTTTAAGGCTGGGGGGGCTTGGTTTTTATTAAAACCTCCCCTGCCTTTGCCTCTAAAGGACTGACTGTTGTGAAACTGGCGCTTATTAACACCCCCCCCCGGAGAAGGGACGGGAGCAGGTTGAGCCAATTTAATGGCAGACCTAGTCTTTTATGTGGCCTCTAGAGCATGTTCTACTTGAGGACCGAAGAGATATACACCAAAGGGTAACGCCATGACCGTCGCTAGGCATTATTCGTGAAGCCTGAAGTGCGCAGCCAGGAATGACGACGGGTACAGATGCCCGCTGCTGCTCGGAAGGCAGTATCAAAAGCGTCCATAGCTGTTTTAACTGTTGGTTGTTGGACTCGATACCCCTGGTTATGGTTTGAAGAAGCTCTAAATTAGTGTCCGACTCCGGTAGAGCTTCTACCATTTGTTTGAGTGAATGCCAAAGAATATACTCATATTGAGAGAAATATCCCTGGTAGCTGACAATACGCATACCCAGGGAGGATGCAGCAAAGAGACTCTTACCTATAGTATCTATCTTACGAGATTCTTTGTTTATAGGTCGGGCTGTAGTAGCCTGAGGGAGGACGACCTTATTCTCTGCCAAGACTACAATAGGGTCCGCAAAGGCTTGGGTGGCCAAAATGGGTTGATCCTTGGGAGCAGCATACTTTCTATCTATGGACTTAGCCACAGAAGGAATAAGAGCAGGATTATTCCATACTATCTGAGAATGCGTCTCAAAGGAAGGCTGTACCAGGGGAGTTAAATCCATAGGGATGTCCGGGACATGAAGGTATTGGAGTCTTAAAAGCTTCCCAGGATCGATATCCGTAGTCTGGAGAGAAAGAGTGGAATTCAAATTTTTCAGCAGAGACTTAAATGACAGGTCCTCGACCACAGGCTCTGCAGTAGGATTCGATCCTGTTCCTTCCATGTCATCACCAGGCCAAAGGTCTGGGTCAGGCTCAATATCATCTCCTGACAGCCCAGGAGGGATTGTATGGATAGGAAAGGAGTGAAAATCAGATAGACAATAAGAAGGAAAAGGGTTCAGAGTCGAGAAGCCCTGAAGACGTCACACCAAGTCTCGGTGCTGAAGAGCATGGCGTCGCCTGACCCAGCGCAGCGTACGGCGCCGACAGAACCCCCAGTGCCGAGGATGGCGCAGAAAGGGTGCACAGCACTGACGACAGTGCCAAAAGGTGGCACAGCACTGAGGGCAGTGCCGACAACCCCATCAGCACCAAGGACGGTGCTAACAGACGCAAAGATGCCGAAGACACCGCCAAACGATCCATCGACGTCGCTGAAACCAAAGGGCTACAAAAACTAAGATTTGAGAAGAAAGAAGGAAGAACACCAGGAGATAGAGGCATCGGTGTGGCCCCTTGCGCCGCAGCCATGTGAGGGAGGAAAACACCTGAGCGCGGAGTTGACGGCACCAAAGGCACCGCGTGACTAGGGAGGCCCAACCGCCCTACCTGATCCCCCGAAGGGTCCGAGGGTCCCTGAGTGACTGGGCCAGGCAGCTGGACCAACCTCCGAGCCCACTGCTCCATCAGAGCGGCCCACTGATGAAACTGCTCATCTGAAACCCTACCAGAAGGTGGGGAAGGGCTCCGATGTCGAAGAGGTTGGTGACCAGAAACAGAAACCGGCCACTTCGGAGGAGGAGACTGGCAACTGACCCCAGTGACCGACCGTCGATGTGCAGACATACCAGAGGGCGACCTTGAGTGATGCTTTCTCTTTTTTGACCTGTGGGCCGAAGAAGAGCTCGAGGCCGAATGGTGCAGAGAATGCGACCATTTTCTTTTATGCTTCTGGAGGACTGCCTTCCCTCGGGCACTGGACCATCCGCTGTCAGACCCCCCCGAAAGAGCGGGCGGACCAGACCCAGCCTGGCTGACTGAACAGCTTTCATACAAAGTCTCCCTACCGTCACCTGCCCACTTTATGGTCGACTCCGGCCAATGTAGGCTGAGACTTCTTTCTTGTAATAAGAATAAATTATAGTAAGTGGTACTTATTTGAGAAATACTACAAAATAAACTGAAAACTATGCTGCTAGTTTGACTCCCGGCGGGTGAGCGTCACTGTAGCGCACTCGACGGTGGGAAAAAAGAAACTGAAGCGGTTGGAGGGTCAATGCCAAGTCAGTCATTGCTGCATGAGCCGAAGCTCGCTGCGCCGCTCCTCAAGCCTCCATCTCTGGCACCGACCCCCTTGCAAAAAGTTTGTTTCCGCTGGGTCCTAGTGCCTCCGGTGTAGATCCCATCAGTGTGAATGAGTGGTGGAGACTATGTCCAGGAAGATTAAGGGTTATTCTCACTCTAGGTCCATTTATCCTGTAGTGGCAATGGAGGTACAGAAGAAAATACTACTCACCTGTAGTAATCTTGTTTCTTCCAAAGAGATCCACTAATATTACTCATGCAGTGCTGCTTTAAATCAGCACTGCCCGGAGTCAAATAGAATGCTATGATAATCATGGAATGTGTAGCTCGTGCATCTATTTTCAAACTGCCCAGTGTCAACTGCCTACATTCTACCTCAGATTTCTTAGAAGCCTGCAAAGATGCCATAACAACATATAGATAAATAAAGGAAAAAATGGTGCCCCAACTGGGGCAACTAGTAACCATTAACCATAGGCCCAACAGAATTTAATGCCCCTTTTTAAATTTGCTTGCACGCATGTGCAAGAAACATAGTGCCATCATCCGAGTTTTTGGAGGTATGGCAGCCATCTTCCAACTCAGTCAGTGTGTTTGCAGGCGCTGCCCCAAGTCTCCAATCACTGCTGCAGCTGTCTATGACAGCAGTTGAAAATGCAGTGGCACACAGATGAAAGGGAGAGCTCTGCTTCAGTGAGCAGAGCTCCCCCATCCACACGCATGCATATTGCGTGCTCACGTGCCCCCCCCCATGCACATACTGTATGGCCAACGGGGGTGACCAATCCCCGCCGGCTCCATCGCCTCAAAAAACAGTTTGAGCAGCTGCCACGCTGGGAGCCCACCCCAGCGTGGCAAACGTCCCACATCGCCGCCCTTAAATAAAATAAAAAAAACCTATAAACAAGAAATGCTCCTCGGCGCCTCCAACCCACCCGCGCCCCACTCACTGCGCACTGTGCCTCCCCATACCCCCATACTTACCTCCAGAGTCCGCATGACGATCTTCCATGGACCGGGAACACGTCTGCGCTCTTCAAAGCGAACTGAGGAAATGCCGGTAAGCTGTATAATGTAATAAATAGGGTTCTCTCAACTTTAATGCATATCTCAGGAATTTTTTGGAATTTTGGCACCAAATTTTCAACAGGGGGTTTTTGGGACCCCTCCTCAAGAATTCTTGAACTGTCATGGCGTTAATCGGGCCTGAAGGGTGATTTCCCAGTCACTGTGTGAAATCACCTTTTGGGACTGATTAACGAAATGACAGTGCCAGTGTTCATAAGATGGGCTCTCAAAAAGCTTATGTTGCAAATTTGGTGAAAAATTCCTAAAAATGACTTTTTTGACGAGCTGCAGCTATGCAGTTCCTACGACGCTTGTAAGTTCAAGAATTTTAATATTTGTATTTCAGATTTTTAACATTGCCATTTTGCCACACCTCCTTATGAGTACAGCTGTCATTTATCACATCTCGCCCAAAATGTGTTTCTGCGCATGTAGCGCACAATGGTGCAGTCGGTGTGCGAAATCAATGTATGGGACACATTAAGAAAATCACAGTGACACTGTTCATGAGCAGAGGTCTTAAAATGGCTATGTTGAAAATTTGGTGACAAAAGTCCATAAAATGACTATTACGAGTGAGCACTGCGCAGTTTCCATGCACCCTCGTAAGTTCATGACTTTGTAATATTTTCAGTCCAGATTTTCACTAGTGGCATTTTTCCACACTTCCTTATGAACAATGCAGCTGTCATTTTTCACAACATGGCCGAAATGAAGTTTCACACTTTCAGCGCAGAAATGCATGGTCGCTGTGGGAAACCATTGTTCGAGACAGATAAAGAAAATCAGTGACACTGTTCATGTTCGGAGGTCCCAAAATGCCTGTGTTGACAATCTGCTGTAAAAATTCCGCAAACTAATTACATTGCGGGTGTGCGTTGCACAGCTTCTATGCATGCTCGTGACTTCACCAGTTTTTTTTAATATTTTCACTGCAGATTTTCAACATTGCCATTTTTTACACCTCCCCATGAACAGTACAGCTGTCATTTTTCATATCCTGTTTGGAATGTGTTTTTGCACCTGTGGTGCTAAATGCTGTAGCCGCTGTGCAAAATCAGCTTTCAGCTAACAAATTGATATTGCCACAGTTCATGAGGTGGTGGTCACAAAAAAAACATGTTGAAAATTTGGAGTGAAAATACCAACGAATCCCTGAGGCGTTAGGGTTTCCAACCAAAACGCCCCACCCTGTAGAGAATGACAGGCATCAGGGGTATGACTTGGGATTCTCGCCTATAATGCTCATACCATTCCATACTCTGCAGCCAGTGAGAGGCACTGAGGTATGCCTTGAACTCTTCTGCCCCAAAGTTCACCCCATTCTCCTATACCGCAACCATCTCACCATATTTCCTGATGGAATGGGGTGCGCATAAGGGCCAAAGACCCCAAGGCACACCATGACACTTGTCAGTGTCTGCAGGGTAGGTATGGTGTGGTGAAATGGCGTGGCCATTATGCCTGACGACCCAAAGGCACACCCCAATGCCTGTCAGTCTCTGCTGGGTGGTGGTGAGGTTGGCTTCAGTTGAATACGTCACTGCCATTCCTATTATGCAGCTCTGTAACCCCTACACTACCAATGCCAATGCCAGCAAGCAAACATTCGGCATTGACAAATGCTTGTTTTCTTATAGTCGGATATACCTAAGAAAAAGAACCTATAAGTTACAAGACGTTACTAGGAAGTGCCAGTAGATGGCATACCACTCCAAGTATATATATATATATTTAAGTATATAGTCCGCTGTGCAGAGGACTTTTCTATTCACTAATTCTGAAGGGGAGGCAAGGGAGGGGAGTAACAATATTAGTGGATCCCTTTGGAAGAAACAAGATTACTACAGGTGAGTCATTTTTTCTTCTAACCCCAGGAATCCACTAATATTATTACTCTTGCAGACTATGCAGCAGTAACTCAAGGAGGTGGGCAAGAATCTATTTTGGAAAAAGACTCTGCAAAACTGCTGTGCCAAATCTGGCATCGCTCCTGGACTGGGTGTCCAGGCTATAGTGCATAGTGAAGGTGTGGACTAACCTCCAGGTGGCTGCTTTACATATTTCCATTAAAGGTACCTCTCGGGCAGCTGCAATAGTAGCAGCTATGCCCTTTGCAGAGTGGGCCCTAAGACCAGAGGGTGGTACCCTACCAGCCTTTGAGTAACAAAACTCAATACACTGAAATATCCATTGAGAGATGGTTCTATTTGAAGCAGGAGTCCCTTTACCTACTCCTCCATAGGTGAGGAACAGTTGTCTATCCTGCCTATGGTCTTTGGTATGAGTCATGTAATGACTCAGTGCTCTTTTTACATCCAAGCTGTGCAATCTACGCTCACCTGTGCTGGAGTGTTCAGTAAAGAAAACTGGTAATGTTATAGACTGGTTCAAATGGAAGTCAGAAACTACCTAGGGGAGAAACTTCCTATTCGTTCTCAACACTACCTCATCCCTGTGAAAAGAAACAGTCCTTTTCCACACAAAGGGCCTGGAGCTCACTTATCCTCCTAGCAGAAGTCACTGCCACCAGAAAGACTACCTTCCATGTAATAAAGTTAAGCTCTGCAGATGCCTTGGGCTCAAAGGGTGGAAGCATAAGCTGGGCAATGCAAATGTGAAGGTCCCATGCTGGCACTGGTTCCCTGTGAGGGGGAAACAAATGAGAGAACCCGTTAAAGAATATAGGATTTGATGCCAGTGAAGTATCCTTTCCAGCTGAAAGGTATGCTGAAACTGAAGCAAGGTGCACCTTCAGAGTTGAGTGCAGGTGAGACAAGTAATCCAGGAGGGTTGGGATGCCAGCTTGGACTAAGACAATACTCTTATTACTGCACCAAATGGAAAATCTTTTCCATTTAGAGGCATAGGTTTTCTTAGTGGAAGGTTTCCTGTAGCCCCTAAGGACTTCCAAAACCCCTTCAGAGAAATGCCAATCTGCATATTCTAAGTACTCAAGAGCTAAGCCTTGAACTTGAAAGACCTGAGATTGGGGTACACTACCCTACCCTACCCTGAAAGGAAGTCAGTAGATAGTACCTCTGAGAGGGGTGAATCGGCTTGTGCACAGACAAAGAAAGCAGTAGGGAGTACCAAGGTGGCCTTGCCCAGTCTGGGGCTACCAGAATCATTGAATCTGGCTGTGACCTGAGCTTGATGAGCACCCTGAATATCAATGGGAAAGGAGGAAAGGCATAAAGATGCCTGCCCGTTCAATCCAGGATCAGGGCATCCATGGGAACTGTCCCTTTCACCGGGGGCCCCTGCAACAATAGAGAGGTAAGTGGTGATTTTGGTGGGATGCAAAGAGATCTATTTCTGGGGTTCCCCACCTCCTGAATAGGGCATTCACCACTTGCTTGTTCAATGCCCATTCGTGACAGGCCTGGTTTATCCTGCTCAAGGCATCTGCCAAGGTGTTGTCCTTGCCAGGCAGATGGAATTAACTGCAGAGAGGCATTTAGAGAGTAAGCAGAGTTCCATATCTTCATTGCCTCTGTACATAGTGGAGTGGGCCTTGTCCCTCCTTGCTTATTGATGTAATACACTGTTGTGGTATTGTCTGTTCTGATTTGTACCACCTTCCCCTGTATGATATGAGAGAAAGCCTGAAAGGCCAGATAAACAGCAGGTTTATGAGCAGAAGTGAATCTGCACTCTCCCAGGTACCGTGGATGGTGTGAGCCCCTAAATGAGCACCCCCATCCTAGCAGAGAAGCATCTGTTGTGAGAACCAGAGAGGGAGGCTCCTGCAGAAATGGAACCCCTTCCCTTATATTTTCCAACTCCCTCCACCATTGGAGGGCCTGTAGTAATGTTTTTGTGACTGGTACTGGCTTTGAGAGGGGTTCCCGCCTTTGGCACCAGTGTGCTCTGAGGTGGAACTGAATATCTCTCATCCGAAACCTGGCACCTATGACTGTGCTTGTTGCTGAAGCCATGTGCCCTAACAGTTGAAGAAACTGTCTTGCTGTCTTTGGCCTGCCCATGGCAAATGAGCCTGCCAAAAGCTGAATGCTTTCTACCCTCTCCCCTTGGGAGAAAAGATCTTCCCACTAATGTACAGAGTTCTGCACCTACGAAATACAGAACCTGTACAGGGGTCAGGACTGGCTTTTTCGTGTTTAGAAGAAATCCCAGGGAGAGCAACAGATCCTGGGTTACCTGAAGGTGGTCTGACACCTGCTGGTGGGATTTTCCCACAAATAGCCAATCACCCAGATAAGGAAAAACTGTGACACCCAACCTTAAGTGTGCCACTACTACTGCTATGCATTTGGAAAAGACCCTTGGTGTAGAGGTGAGACCGAAAGGAAGTGTTGAGAACTGGTAGTGGTCTGAGGGGAGTCTGAATCTGAGATACCTTCTGTGTGACTCCCTTATGGGGATATGGAAATATGCGTCCTTTAAATCCAAGGAGGTTAACCAGTCCCCTTTTTGGAGAGTTGGCAAAATCATGGCTATTGTGACCATCTTGAACCTGGGTTTTATCAGGTACTTGTTTAGCAGTCTGAGGTCTAGTATACACTACCACTCTCCATTCTTTTTTGTTGTTAGGAAGTATCTTGAATAAAAACATTGCCTTCTTTGGTTGAGAGGAACAGGCTCCACTGCTTTTGTCAGCAGTAAGGCCTGTACCTCCTGCTCCAGTAGTTTTCTTTCTGAGACAGGAGCTGGTGTGAACTGTTTTAACCTTGGAGGAGGAAGGGACTTGAAACAAAGGGAGAGACCCGGACTCACTATTTCCAGGACCCACTTGTCCGCGGTTATTTTTAACCACGCCTGAAAATAGTGGGTGAATTGGCCCCCTACAAGAGATGGGGAGGCAGCCTGAAGAGAAAAGTCAGGGATTCTGTTTTGCTTGCTGCTGAGGCTGGGCAGACTGGGATCCTCTCAGAGAACCCCTTCTGCCTCTAGTTCTGTAAAAACCACCTTGCTGTGGTTGGTACTGCTGCTGGGAAACAGCCTGTAATTGAAAGAAAGGCCTCCTAAAAGAGGACCTACCACTGCCTCCCCTAGCATAGGATGAACTGGAAGGAGAGGCTCTCTCTCTGGTAGAATTGTTCCTAAAAGTGGCTTTGTATTCATCTACTTTTTTCATATATGCCTCAGTCTGGGCACCAAAAAGAGAGTGGCCTCCCGACTGGGAAATCTATAGCCTTACCCTGGGTGTCCTAGGTGAGATTAGTAGCCCTCAGCCAGGCAAATCTTAATGCTATGGTACCAGCCATCCATCTAGCAGCTGTATCATTTGTGTCAGCTGCCATTTAAAACTGATACTAGGAAGCCTCCAAGCCCAGTTTTGCTGTGTCAAGTAGTTCTGACACTGTTAAAGAGGGATTAGCCTCAGCATTATCTACCACTGATTGCCAGAGAGCCTCCAGATACAGGGCTGCATAAGCCTGGTAGCTGGCTTGGCGTACTGCCAGGGATGCCGAAAGGTACCCCTTTTTTGCCATACTGTCCACCTTCCTTGAATCCTTCTCAGGTACGTGAAAGGATAAGAGAGTTTTAGCCTTTTCACAGGCAGCCTGCTGAACAATACCTTGGTGGTCTGGGTAACTGAACAGATACTCAGCCCCAGACCTTCCAAGCCGATATTTCTTGTCACTTTTTATCAGTGGGTGTGACAGTATTGGGAGACTTGGGGATTTCCAGAACATCTTTTTTAAAGAATTTGTACATAGGCAGGAGGAGCCTTTTAGTAGGTGTCAGCCCCATGAGCTCCATATACTGTGCCGCCTCTTCATCCCGGATCTCTTCAGCTGTTTGCAGGCCCAGGGTTTCTACTATTTTTTTAACAAAAGAAAAATGGCATGAGAAATTCTCTGTGGGCCTGGGAGGAGAATCAAAATCTTGCTCTAGTGAGATCTCAGGTTCAATACCCTCCTCATACGTTACAATGCCAGTGGGCAAAAGAGGGGCAACATCAGCAGCTTTTTCAGCAGTAGTAAGAACAGGCTGCAGAGGGAAACAGAGAAACAGACTTTGACGGCAGATAAGGACCACTTGGCCCACCCAGTCTGCCCATTTCCCTACCTACTGGATAAGCTGTAGATTCTAGTTAACCAACAGCCTACTTCCTGCCAACCCCCACAACAATTGCCTTATGTCTGTCCCATGCATGTCTGAATTCCCCACTGTTTTAGACCCAACAATCTCCCCAGGAAGGCGGTTCCATGCATCCACCACTCTCTCTGTGAAAAAAAATTTCCTCACATTACCCCTGAGCCATCCCCACTCTATCTTTAAATTGTGCCCCCTTGTTCTTACACACCTCTTTTTCTGAAAGATGCTACCCTCCTGGACTTTGTTGATTCCCTTCAGGTACTTGAACATTTCTATCATGTCCCCCTGTCCCTCCTTTCATCAAGGGTATACATATTAAGCTCTCTCAGTCTCTCTTCGTATGGTTTCTGATGCAGACCCTGCACCATTTTAGTTGTCCTCCTCTGACTGCTTCCATCCTGTCTATGTCCTTGCATAGATGAGGTCTCCAAAACAGCACACAGTACTCTAGATGGGGCCTCACCAACTGTCTGTACAGAGGGATAACCACTTCCCTTTTTCTACTTGTGATGCCCCTTCCTGTGCATCCCACTATCCCCCGGCTCTCCTTACTGACTTCTCACATTGCTTACCAACCTTCAGATCATCTGATATGACTACCCCTAGGTCCCTTTCCATTTTTTGCTATTGTTAGTACCTCCCCTGCTATTGTGTACTCCTCTCCTGGGTTTTTGTTTCCCAGGTGCATTACTTTGCACTTCTTTGCATTGAATCTAAGTTGCCATATGTCTGACCATTCCTCCAACCTTGCCAAGTCCCTTCTCATCCTTTCTACCCCCCCGCCCCCGTGTATAAGAGGCATACCTTTCCCTCCAGACCCTCTGCAATGTCATCTATAAAGATGTTGGAGAGGACTGGACCCAGTACTGAGCCCTGAAGTACTCCACTAGCGACCCCCCTTTCTTCAGAATCTGTTCCATTCACTATTACCTTGTGTCCTGTTTTGCAGCCAGTTTGCTACCCAGGCTACCATGCTGGGATCCACTCCCAGGCTGGCTAACTTGATTATTAATCTTTTGTGCGGGACTGTGTCAAATGCCTTGCTAAAGTCTAGGTAGGCCATATCCACAGCCCCTCCCCTGGTCTATTACTTTTGTCACCCAGTCAAAGAAATTTACTAGATTCCTCTGACATAACCTTCCTGCTGTAAATCCACGCTGCTTTGGGTCCTGTGCCCCGCTGGCCTCTAGGTACTCAACAATTCTTTCTTTCAGAAGTGATTCCATCATTTTCCCTACCACTCATGTCACACTTACAGGTCTGTAGTTTCCTGCTTCTGCCTTGCTCCCACTTTTGTGAAGGGGAATCGCATCTGCCCTCCTCCAGTCCTCAGGTACCACCCCATCCTCCCATGATTTGTTAAAAAGTGTGGTCAGCGGTGTCACTAGGTCCTCCCTTAGTTCTTTTAGGATTCTGAGATGAATCCTGTCAGGCTCCATTGCTTTGTCCACCTTGAGTTTTAGGAGTTCTTTCAGGGACTCTTTCTTCTGTAAATGGACTGGTGTCAACCCCCCTACCCAGAGTGCTTCTATTGTCTGGTTTAGGTAACTCCTCACTATTTTCTTTTGTGAATACTGAGCAAAAGTATTCATTCAGTATCTCTGCCTTTTCACCGTCTCCCTCATTCATCTTCACTTTTCCTCCCTTAACCTTTCTATGCTCCCTAATGTACCTATAAAAGGTTTTATCCCCCTTAACTGAATTGGCTGCTTTTTCCTCGGTATGGACTTTTGCTATTTTGACTGCCTTCCCCACTTCTTTCTGCTTTAAAATATAGTTACGTAAGAACTTACCGTAACAGTAGATCTTTGAGAACAGCTCTTGCAGCAGGTTACACCATTAGGACTGAAGCCGGCAGGCGTCAGGACCCCATGGAAATTTTCTAGCTAGCAGTCTTCAGCGGGGACCGCCTCCGACGTTGGTCCCTCCCTCGTCAGGCATAGTACATAAGGAGGCGGTCCCCCCATAATCCTCAGTTCTCCCGCCGGAGACTCCTGGCCGCTGGATGACATCAGAAGAGGAGACCGAGGATCCGCCACCAGATGGCAAAGAGTACTGAATAGGAATGTCCCATCCCATAAAATGGATGTTTGACTACGACCTACCTCCAAAAAGGGGGATGGTGGGCGGGAAGGTACCTGCTGCAAGAGCTGTTCTCGAAGATCTACTGTTACGGTAAGTTCTTACGTAACTGTACTATCTTACTTCGAGATACAGCTCTTGCAGCAGGTTACACCATTAGGACTAATTTCCAAGCAATAGTGGCAATCATGCGCCACTGTGAGGAGGAAAGGTAGAGATATCGATATTACTCGAGCCTAGGACAGAAGTCCCTGAAGGACGGCTAGACTGAACCCCACTCTTCGCCTCGATGCAATGTCCAGACTGTAATGCCTGATAAAAGGTATGCACAGAGCTCCAAGTAGATGCAGCGCAAATAGCTGAGGTGGAGACGTTCTTCAACGCCGCAAAAGAAGTAGCCACCCCTCTTGTGGAATGACCCTTGACCACGCCCGGTAAGGGTTTATTGCGCTTGTCATAACAGAAAGTGATGCACTGGATGAGCAACCTCGAAAGTGACTGTTTGGAGACAGGAGCTCCTTTCATCCTGTGAGCAAAGGAGACAAAAAGTTGGTCCGCCTTTCGAAACTGTTTGGTTCTGGTCAGATAGTATCTGAGACACTGATGCACGTCAAGGGTGTGCAGAAGGGCTTCTCCTCGATTAGTGTACCTTGGGAAATACACTGGTAAATCAATATCCTGGTTAAGGGTGAGGGCTGAAACCACCTTAGGCAAAAACTTTGGGTTTGTCCTTAGGGATACCCTGGTATTGATGGAAAACCAAATAAGGCTCTTTGAACATAAGAGCATGCAACTCCAAGATCCTTCTCGCCGAAGTAACAGCAACTAAAAATAACATTTTCCAAGAGAGAAAACATAGCTCGCAATCCGCGGCTGGTTCAAAAGGTGGCAGCGTAAGCTGCTCCAGGACGAAAGAAGTCCCAAGGAGGAATTGGGTTCTTGATGGGCGGCCTAAGGTGGAGGACTCCCCTTAAGAAGGCACAAGTAGTGTCCAGCTGGGCCACTATCCGATGGCCAACTGGGGCATGTTAAGCAGAAATTGCACAAAGGTGCACCTTAATCGAGGAGTAAGCCAGTCCGAAGTGGAAAAGGGAAATCAGGTAGTCCAGAACCAGCTTCTCGGAACAGTCTAACGGTGAAAATGCAGCTTGAGCCTACAACAGAACCTACGCCACTTCATGGCGTACGCTAGTGGGTTGTAGGCTTTCTGGAGGCAGATAGTACGCCTGCTACTTGTGAGACCCCTGTGACTAACATGGCTGTCTCTAGGAGCCAAGCGTGCAGGTTCAATGAACGCAAGTCTGGGTGGACCAATGAACCCGTCTCCTGAGACAATAGATTGGAGCTGATTGGCAAAGGAACTGGAGGTTCCCGGGATAGCTGCTGCAGAAGAGGGAACCAAATCTGTCTGGGCCAGAAAGGCACGATCAAAATGAGCGTTGCTTGCTCCCTGCGAAGTTTTAAGAGAACTCTCTGGATCAACGGGAAAGCATAGAGGAATCTGCCCGCCCAGGAGAGGGACAACGCATCTTGCCAGAAAACACCAGGCCCTGGATCTAGCGAGCAAAAATTGGACAGTTTTGCGTTGGATGGGGACGCGAAAAGGTCTAACTCTGGAGTGCCCCATCTGTGAAACAGATCCTCTGCCACCTCCTGTAGAAGTTCCCACTTGTGGACTCTGGCCTGAGAGCAGCTCAGACTGTCTGCGACGGTGTTGTCCACACCTGGGACGTTGTACTGCAATTAGGTTTACGCCGTGTTGTAATATCCACTCCCACACTCTCATGGCCTCCCTGCAAAGCGGGTAGGAGTGAGTGCCTCCTTGTTTGTTGAGGTAATACATCACCAGGGTATTGTCTGTCTGTAACAGGAGTGTACCTGTGGAATCTCCGACTGGAAGGCTCGCAGAGCGTAAAGGACTGCCTTCATTTCCACAATGTTGATGTGGAGATGAGACTCCTGGGCTGTCCACAGGCCCTGAGACCGAACACCGTCCAGGTGTGCTCCCCACCCAAGCCGAGGCGTCCCTGGAGAGTGTCACAGTCGGAGATGGCGCTGTGAAGGGAATCCCCGCGGAGAGGCTCCCCGGGATTTAGCCACCATTGCCAATCCCGAATTATGGCATTCATGATTCGGACTGGCTGCTGCAGATGGTCTTGCCTTTTGGTCCCATTGCACCCATAGCATCCACTGGGTTACCCACATATGGAGACGTGCCAGCGGGACTGTTGCAATGGCTGCAGCCATGTATCCGAGCAGGCGAAGGACCGATCTGGCCGGGACGGTCTTCTTCACCGACAAGTCCCTGATGAGGGATCTGATGTGTTCCGCTCTGTCCGAGGGAAGAAAAGCTTTCCCTCTGACGGTGTCCAGAACTGCTCCTATAAACTGCAGTTTCTGGGATGGCACCAGGAG
The DNA here is from genome assembly GCA_016271365.2 of Neoceratodus forsteri. Lineage (NCBI taxonomy): Eukaryota > Metazoa > Chordata > Ceratodontiformes > Ceratodontidae > Neoceratodus > Neoceratodus forsteri. Next base: position 1,047,920,641 of record CM028131.1, read on the forward strand.
TGACTTCTTGTAGTTGATGAGAACACCCAGTGATTGAAAAAGGGACTGGGTGCAGTGAATGACCGTCATCAGTGCCTCCCTGGAGGGCGCCATGAGAAGCCAGTCGTCCAGGTATGGGAACACACAGTGGCCTTGTCTCCTCAGAGACGCCGCTATGACCGCCATGCACTTCGTAAATACACAAGGTGCCGATGACAGCCCGAAGGGAAGAGCTCGCAACTGATAATGGCGGCTCTGAAACTCGAAGCGCAGGAACCTCCAGTGCGCTTGAGCAATCGGAATATGCAGGTAGGCGTCCTGCATGTCTAAAGACGCCAGAAAGGCATCTTACTTCAGCATGGGAATTAAGCCCGGAAGGGTCACCATGTGGAAGCGTTTGTAAACGACCAACAGGTTGAGGTCGCTGAGGTCCAGTATTTGACGGAGGCCCCCTGTTTTCTTTGGAACCAGGAAGAAGTGAGAATAGTACCCTAGTCCTCTCTGGTTCTCTGGCACGTGCTCCAAAGCTTCTTTTTCCAGAAGCGCGAGCACCTCCTGCTGTATGAGCAGGGCATGCTGACCCGAATATCGGGAAAGCAAGGGAGGTCTTGTAAGTGGACTGCCTACAAATTCTATATAGTGGCCTTTTTTGACCAGTTGCAGAACCCACCTGTCGGTGGTGATCGACTGCCACCCTGGAAAGTGGAGTGCAATGCAACCCCCGACTTTCTTTTCCCGTTGATCCTCAGGAGGGGCGGAGGCCGGGAAGGAGTCATGCTGTGGCAGCGTTTGATCCAGCAGGCTGTGCCGACTTTGCAAATCATTCACCTCTGCCTGGGGATGACTTGGCCTGGGCTTTGCAGGTGAAAGTGCCCCTCTGCTGTTGGCCGGAATTTGGCTGTTGCCTTTGTAGCCGGCCACGGAAACGGCTCTGGTTCCTATGAAAGGAACTGGGCCGAGACCTGTAAATGGCCTGTAAAGATCGGACTGCCTTTCCTGCGTCCTGAAGTTTGGTGATTACTCTCTCGGAGGCTTCACCACATAGAACCTCGCTATTATAAGGGACGTCTAAGATGTTCTTCTGGACGTCCTGGGCAAAACCAGAGACACGGAGCCAAGAGTGTCTCCGGAGACACAAGCCTGAGGCTGCAGCTCTGGCTGAAGAGTCCGCAGAATCATATGTGGCTCTGAGCACCTGGATCCCCACATCCGAACCTGTGTGGAGGAGGTTCAAGAGCTCCTCCTTTTGGTCGCCATCGGGCATCTTCTCGACCAGGTCCTGTCCCAGTTTCCACAGTGCGTTCTGGAATTGAACCATGTGGGTGAGGTAATTCAGTGACCTAATGGTGCAAGTCGCAGCCGCATACGTGTGCCTACTCAGGACATCCAATTGCTTGGATTCCTGGTCCGGTGGCTGTGTGCTCAAATGCTGAGGTCTCTGAGACCCGGTCATGCGAGGCAGTGATGACCAAGGAGTCAGCCAGAGGATGGTTCGCCAGATACTGGTCTTCCCTAGGGGCCTTGTATAGGCGGTCAGCCTTCTTCGGCACTGCTGGAGTGGAATGCGGACGTTTCCAGGCGGCCTTGGTGACGTCCGCAAAGGTATCCACCAAGGGCAGCACTACCACAGGCTTCGGGTCTTTCTGCCGAAGGTAGCGGGCAAGGCGTTCTCTCTCGGGTTCAAGCTCTTCAGCATCCCACCCCATATTCTCCTGGATGTGCCTCATGATCTCTGCGAAAGAGGGATCATCCGGAGTAGACCTGGGTAGGTCGTGTGGGTCCGGAGAAGGGATGCTAATGGGAGAAGGAGATCTGGAGTGCCCGGAGGTGTCAGATCTAGAATCTTCCCCAGATGGGGTGTACCGGCGTCATCTGGGTCTCTTGGGACTGGGTGACCCTGAGGTGGATCTGGAGGGGGGTCTTCTCCTTTCCGAGGATCTGCCCCGAGGAGGTGGTCTGCACTCCTTGGGGGCTGGCGACTGACCTACGGACCCCTTGGGCGGAGGAGGGGGCGGAGGCGGTGAAGGAATAGGAGGAAGCGGGAGTAGGAGGAGGACATGTGGCAACCACATTTTTTCTGATGGTGTCCCACCAGAAGGTAAGAGCTCCTTACCTCTGCCAAGTCGCTGCCGACAGGCCCGGTGCCGGTGGCCTCATCGCTGGGTCGGGCGTGGTCCCCAGGGGTCTCCCACCCGAAGGTTCCTGTGGGAGCCCGGGCGCCCTGGTGTCGCCCGCCTGGTCCTCGGGTTGTGTGGTATCCTCCTCTGACGAGTCCTTCCGACCGGCGTCAGCCGGCGACGGTGGTGCGGTCCTCTTCTCTGGGGTAGCCGACGTCGGTCCCCTGGCCGACACCCTCTGAGCCGAATGCCTGGCCGGCTCCTGGGAGCGCTGGTGATGCTTGGCCAATGTCGGGTGGGCAGACGGGTCCAAAGTCCGTTCGAGGGACGTCAGGTCCTTGGTTTTGCGAGGAACTGGATCCGACCCACGTGGAGGCTGGGAAACCGACCTGGCCTCGGAGTCCCGCTGGCAGGAGGAAGACTTATGGTGTTCCCCGGACTTCGACGAGGCCTTAGATGGAGTGGACGAGGCCGACGGCCTGGAAGTCTTCCGGGGCTGCAAAGAAGAGGAACTGCTGGAGGATCTGACCTGAACCGGGGGAGGTTGCGATTGAGCCCTGGAAGGAGAGCAGTCTGATCGTGAGCTGGAGCCTCAGGAGTCTGAGGCCCTCGCAGGGGACCTGGGCCTTTCCTTCTCCCGGTGTTTATCCCGGTGCTTGTGGGTTTTACCCGACGACTCCCCCCTGGAGGAAGGTTCTTTATCCATGGTTTTCAGTTTCTCCTCTAAGAGAAACGCTTGAAGGGCCTTCTGGTGGCAGATCCTGGTGCGACTGTTGAAGCCCTGGCAGAAGGAGCAGGCCTTGGTGTCGTGTTCCGGGCCTAGGCAGCGCATGCAGGCCGAATGTGGATCCCTGAAGGGGATCTGTTTGCCGCAGGCACACTTCGATTGGTGACCCTCCAGAGAGGTAGCTGGAGAGGACATCAGTTGAATCCAAAGTCGTGAAGAAAGACTAAATCGTCGTAGCTCTAAAGGTCGTTGCACACTAGAAAAAGGACCAAAAGGCCGATACTGGCGATGTTGATGGCGGGAAAGGACTGAGGATTATGGGGGGACCGCCTTCTTATGTACTATGCCCGACGTTGGGGGTGGGACAGTCGTCGGAGGCAGTCCCCACTGAAGACTGCTAGCTAGAAAATTTCCATGGGGTCCTGACGCCTGCCGGCTTCAGTCCTAATGATGTAACCTGCTGCAAGAACTGTATCTCGAAGTAAGATTTGATACAGTTCCCTGTCGTGCTCCTTCTGTGATTCCTTATACTTTTTGAATGCAGCCTTTTTCTCCTTAACCTTCCCTGCCACCTCTTTTGAGAACCATAGTGGTTTTTTACTCCGCTTTGTTTTCTTTATCCGTTTCACACAAAGGCTTGTTGCCTCTATGATGGCAGTTTTGATTTTTCTCCATTGTTCTTCCACCCCTCCTTTTCGGCCATTTGCTAGTGTATTCCTCAGGTTTTCACCCATTTTGCCAAAGTCCAGTATGCTTGTTTTTGTATGGCTCGTCTCCATGGTTGTGCTTATTGTGAAGCACACTGTGCAGTGGTCGCTTGTTCCCAGATGTCTGACTTCTAAATTTGTGATCCTCTCTCCATTTGAGAGTACCGGGTCTAGTATTGCTCCCTCCCGAGTGGGTTCCAACAGTAGCTGTCTAAGGCCTGCCCCCTGCAGGGCATAGAGAATGACCCTGCTCTTGGATGTGGCTGCAGTACATGTCATCCAGTTAACATCTGGCATATTCAGGAATCCAGGGAGGGAGGGAGTATTAAGCCCTGCAGCACCTGGAGTAAGGCTAAAGCCTGAGTAAAATCAGCAGGAGAAGGAGCAGGAATGGGCACGAGGGACCCCTTGAGGCATTTCAACTGGGGTTACAGTGTGCTTTGTTTTCTTCAATTTTTTGGCAGGCACTGGGGAGTCAGCTGGTTCTTTGTCTCTCTTGCCAGAGCCCTCCCCCATATCAGGGGTGGATTTGGAGGCTCTGGAAGGAACAGCCACAGTCTTAGAGGGGGTGGACTGGTTAGAGCCCATGGACCCCCTTCTAGTCTTTTAAGTCTCTCCCTGCGTTTTTCCACAGTTTTGCCAGGCAAAGACTTACAAATGCCACAATTTTCAGTGAAGTGCTGCTGCCCAAGGCAGATCAAGAAAAGATCATGCTTATCTGCCTTAGCAAACACTTCTGCACACTTCAAGCAATTCTTAAAACCAGGGGGTCCTGTTTCCTTTTTTGGCTTATCTGACATTTTAGTAAACAGGAACCAGGAACCGACAAAAATAGGCTAAATTTAAATAGCTGTAGTCAGTTCCGATAGAAATAGCGATCTGTTCAGAAACAGATAGTGAAAAAAACTAGCGGCTCTGATCAGATCCGGAACGGAGAAACTGGTTCCCCCGGTTCAAAAGCTGTTAAAACTTAATTAAAGAATAAAGTAACTGGAACTCTCTACAAAGGTTCCATTAAATTCAGAAAAGGATCAGTTGCCCCTCGGTTCAGAGGAACCGCGAGGAATCAATAACTAAACCTAAATTTAAAATTATGAGGTAAAAAACACTAAAGAACAATGACACTAGGCAGTGATAACAAAATAAAACAAAAATACTTCAGATGTTTTGTTCTATGCACTACAGGAATCTGTCTTGATTGAGAGATCTCTCCAGGGCGTCAGAACATTGCAGCAGAGAGAAGAAATTGGAGGTAAAATGTAGGCAGTTGACACTGGGCAGTTTGAAAATAGATGCATGAGCTAAACATTCCATGATTAGCATAGCATTCTATTTGGTTCCAGGGCAGTGCTAATTTAAAGGAGCACTGCAGGAGTAATACTATTAGTGGATTCCTGGGGTTAGAAGCATGTTTGGAAGGATGATGCTTGTCTTCAGTCAATAATGTTTTGTTGGGATAAAAATCACTTGAAGGTGGCCATGGAACAGCAAGAAGCGGGACTTCTTGCCATAGTACAACATAAGGCATGGCATAAATCAAATATACCATAGTCCTACCTGAAATACCAGATAGTTTCCCTTATGCAGTTTCACCTTTTGTCATAACTCGTGACTTCAGCACACGTGATAACGCAAGGTTAAACTGCACTCATGAAAAAAAAACACAGATATTTTCATTTGGGCCATGGCATATCCCATATTTATGTTACATATACTTGTTCCTTATGCAGTTTGACCTTTTGACATCACTCGTGATAATATGAGATCAAACTGCACTCATGAAAAATATCAGTGATATTTTCTTTAGGGCCATGGCATATCCCATATTTGTGTTATATATACTTTTCCTGGTACAGTACCAACACTGACATTGAGCTAAATGAAAATGAGATCGACACAGACCTTTTACAGTGGCCCTGACATTTGTCCCAAGTTATGTAAAATACTCCACCAAACCCTTCATTCAGCATTACCTCTCCACAGCAGCAATAAAATAGCCATTTGTATGCATTAATGAAATGGTCAGTCTGAAAAGCAAATCACCTCCAGTAGCTCTAATACTCTACTCTGTGCATCAGATATGTATTTTACTATGATCACATACTACAGAAGGAAAAAATGTACAAGTCGCAAAAGACCAAAAAGTATTTCTATCCTTCATGTTACTGTAGCCTAATGAAATGCTTCACACAGGACATACACATATTGCCTACTATGTACTACTAAACATGAAATTCAGCATGGATGCCATTTTCCAAATGGTTTCAGGATGAAGTTTTTTAAAGGTAAACTTAAAACAGTAGTCCTGATTTCAATAAAAATATAACTGTGCTTTAAATGACCATATTTATTCCTGCAAAAATGTGGCAGCTAATCATTTTTCAAGACTTTTGCAGCCTGACTGTGACAACGCTTTGCTGCTTGTAGAATGGCAAGAGTTTAAGATTTCTGCACAAACCAAATTCATTGAATCTGTCTGCTTCTGCTATCTGGTCAAAGCTGGCATGTGACTTCCAAACTTGTTATCCTAATCTGTCGAAGCTTGTGAATGTGTTGAGAGTATTTTGTGTCATATGCAATAGTGGAAAAGTATTTTTCAACTATGAACAAGGTTAAACCGGACTGGAGAGCGTCTCTGGCAGAGGACACTGTAGAAACATTGATTTGCATTAAAAAGCAGGGCCCCTCCCAGCTGAGTTCAACCCAGAAAAGGCTATATATATATATATATATATTTTTAGTCAAAAGCCAAGATGTCCTGGTGATATGACTGCTCAGGGTGGTGAACCCCCAGTTCCCTCCGCCCCAAAACAGGCTAGAATTACAGGCTACATGCCCAGTCGAGAAGAGCAGCTAGCAAACTAGACGACCCAATAAGAAATCAACCCAGACTTCTTGTTTTTTTTGTTTTATTTATTTTGTCATGGTCATGAATTGTCACGGCCTGCTTCTCGACAACTGTTTGTGTCAAAAATGGCCAAAAATAAATAGACAAACATCTGAAACTGTGTACAGTGTGTATTTTATCGATATATACAATGACAAGTAGTTCTCATGGGGTTTAGAGTAAAACTACCAATTTTTTTAAACTGCTAATCAACTTCGGCCAATAGCTAATCATTTTTCACTTTGACTAGCAATGGCTGCTAATCAAGTCTCCGACACTAATTTATGCCTTGATGTTTCCTTCTGAAAATTATACTGCTACATGTTTTGAGTGTACTGCCTACTTTAGGTCTTGTACACACTGCAGATCTTAAAACAATTTAAGTGCCTTAAAATGTTTTAAAGCCCCCTAAGCACTGTTTGCATCCAGACTACAGGCCCCTTAAAATGTTTTAACAAAAACATTTTAAACCCTGCTAGGTACCTAGTCTTAAAACCGTTTTTAAAAATGTTTTAGAGCTAGCTAGCATGGTTTTACTCACATGTCTGGACATGAGTAAAAACGTCTTAAGCTGTAACAGTTTAAAACAGTTCTAGCTACAGTGTGTACAAGCAACACAGTTCTGTGTGTTGGAATTTAGATGAAATAGTTAAAAGGAGAACAGGTTTAACACCAGCAGTGTGGACACACTAACAGTTATCAAAAATGGTTACTGAATAGCGTGGATGCACTGAAATGTTTTAGCTAAACTGGTTTTAGCAACTGTTTTCAAAAACAGTTCTGTAGTGTGTACAGGGCCTTAGCGTAAACACCAGCTGGATCCCCAAGTAAACACCTGATACCTGTATAATCTTATGAAATATTTAAGAACTTGGCTGATCCTCTCATTGGGAGCTATATTTTTGTGACGGGTGACCTTTTGGGGGAGAGGGTGACCTTCGGAAGTATATATGCGCCGGCGGTACACGACACGGATTTTTATAAATCCCTCCTGGCACTCCGAATGGAAGAACAATTCCCAGGGTTAATAATGGGGGGTGATTTAAACTGTCTAATGGATCCTATAGTAGATCACTCTGGCAAGGGCACTGTTAGAGGTGTCGTCCGAAGCTGGCAGGCAGGGATGGTTGACCTAGACTTAATAGATAGCTGGAGGAGATGCAACGCTACTCCTAGCCTTGTCATTAGGTAAGGATAGAACAGCACCCCGATCCTGAACATTTCCTAATTATCTACTGGCCAACAAGGAATTTAGAGAATACTTACAAGCCCAGTGGAAACAATATGTGCAGTCCAACCAGGAATTGGCCCCCTCAAAGGCTGTTTTCTGGGATGCTGGAAAGGCAGTTATGAAAGGCGCGTTTATTAGTTATGTGGCATATCATAAATAAAGGGTCCAAGAAAGGAGAATTAACTTGGAAGGCCGCCTTAAAGTCCTGGAGAGACGGGTGGCTCGAGGGGAGGGAGGGGAAGCTGCCCACCAAATGCTGCAGGTGATTAGAGAGGCACTAAACTTATTACTGGGGGAGGCTAGGAAAACATGTCTATTTGTCAGGAAGCATTTTTATGAGTGGGGGAATAAACCTATCACCATACTGGCGCAGTTGATACGAGGGAGAAAGGGATCGCATTTTATCTCTGCAGTTAAGGACTCGGCTGGTACACTGCAAAAAACTGAGTGATACATCAGAGAAAGGTTTAGGAGATTCTACCAAGAACTGTATGGATCACAGTCTGGGAATGTAAAAGCTGACATGCTGGACTTCTTGGATGGGCTGGACCTCCCTAAATTGACCACAAAACAGAGGGAATGGTTGGGGTCTAAGCTGACAAGGGAAGAAATAGCCACAGCTATCATGGGTTTAAAAAGGGGGAAAACTAGTGGCCCTGATGGGTTCTCTGCAGAATATTACAAGACTATGAGGCCTCATGTAATTGAGCACCTAGAAGCAGTGTTCAACGCTGCAAGGGGGGGGGGGGAGACACTGCCCCAGACGTGGAGAGAAGCACTGATTTGTTTGAGCCCCAAGGAGGGTAAAGACCCGCTCGAATGTGCCTCCTTTAGGCCAACTCTCTTCTTAAATGTGATGCCAAAATATTGGCTAAAGCCCTAGCTAGTCGCCTAGACAAGCTGTTACTAGAACGAATTCACCCAGACCAAACCAAGTTCATCCGGAATGGATACTCCTACCATAACATGCGAACTCTTATTGTGATTTGGGGAGCCTCAAATGGGTATGAACCCGTACATATATTATTAATAGACGCAGAAAAAGCGTTTGATTGAGTCGAATGGCAGTACTTGATTGAAGTATTGGCCCGGGTGATGAATTCATCAATTTGTCCTGGTGTTGGAACCTTTAGCAGTGACAATCAGAATGCACCTAGAGATATCGGGGGTCGTGGGCCAGTCAGGTAGAGCGCATAAGCTCTCCCCCTACGCAGATGACATGTTACTTTATGTGACTAAGCCAGTCCAGTCTATGCCCCCCCCACTCCTGGGTTTGATCGACCGATTTTCCAAGTTCTCGGACTATAGGCTGAATTTGAGTAAATCAGAGGAGATGTGCGTAGGGAGACCCAAAGATGTAGAGAATGGCAGACTCAGGACTGGGGTCTGCATACAGTGAAACACTCCATTGTATATTTGGGAATTTGAGTTGGAAAGTGTGTCAGGACTCTGTATGATTTGAATTATAAGCCCTTAATGCAGATGATTATGGCTTACTTGGGCAGGTGGGGAAAATTACCTTTAACATGGTTAGGTCAGATAAATCTGCTCAAAATGAATGTCCTGCCCAGGATATTGTACATCATGTAAATGAAGCACGTGGGATTGACAAGTGCGGATAATAAACGTTTGGAAAGTCCTTTTCAGATTTTCTGTGGCAAGGAAAGCGACCTAGGGTGGGCCTAGCCCGTTTAAAGTCTATGACTGAGAAAGGGGGGTTGCAGTTTCCTAACTTAGGGATTTACCATCTGACAATACAATGCCGGTACATAGAGGATTGGGTGGGTAGGCCTCGAGAGGCAGGATGGCTAGATCTTGAAGAAAGAGGCTGTTCTGGCAGAGTTTCGGTGTACTTATCAGTTAAGGGGTGGAAATCGTATGCAGGACTGCCTAGACCGAACCCGTTGGTCAGATCTGTGCTAGTTTGTTAGGGCGCCGAACATGGAAAAGGGGGAAAGTAAAGGAGGAAACCCTGCTTCAGCCAGTGGCAGGGAATTCTTTATTCCTGGACTGACTGACTCAGGTTTTCGAGAATGGGAGACTAGGGGAATAAAATGTTTGAGAGATTTATACACTAGGGAAGGGTTGATTACCTCTGAGAGCCTTTGGAGCAAAACAGGATTGGGACACCGGCCTTATATTCGTTACTTGCAGGTCAGGACATACTGTAAAGCACTAAAGCGAATGCTTGGAACAGAAACTATGATGGGGCAGGTGGAGCAAATGATACAACTGGGATGGAGAAATCCCAAAGGAACTATACAATGGATTGCTAAAATGGATAGGCAACTCCTCCCTGATATGACACAACAAACTAGACAACTCTGGGTAAGAGATATGGGGATCTCTATTACAGAAGACTCATGCGAGGTTCTGTCCCAACTACACCAGGGTATTTTGATATGTAATAAATATAAGGAGTCCTTTTACAAATTCTGTCACAGACTATATTGCCCCCCACTAACAGTTAGTAAATTTAATACAGAGGTCTCTCCAATATGCCCCAGATGCATGAGAGGTGTTGCCTCGTACTACTATTATTTCCGGGCCTGCCCTGTTACAAGAGTTCTGGAGGGAGGTGAACCAAGAAGTGCAGACACTTGCTGGTAGACCAATACCACAGTCAACAATGGTGATGGTGTTCGGGATGGAGCAATTAAGGGAAGATGAATGGGTCCCTCTACCACGGTGGCTTAGAGTCTTGTTAATCATGGCAAGACACTGTATATTAAATACATGGGTCTCTGCAATCAAACCCACTATTCAGCAATGGAAGACATTGGTTTTGCAGGCCCTTGCATTGAAAACGTTAACATATGTAATGCGGGTAAGGGGGAACAATTTTACAATGCTTGGCAATCATATTTGGTGGCTTTGTCACCGGTGGAGAACCAGACACTTGAGGGCTGGGTGGGTTAGAGTGGAAGAGGGGACATAAAGGATGAAGGCTGATTAACTTATGGTTTATGGATGGTGCACAAATGGTTCAATGAAAAATAGATTAACTTTTTTGTTTTAATTAATTTTCATATGGTACAAGTGAATATACAGTATAACAGCCTTATTTACTGGGTTAAGATGCTGAGGGACTGAGATCTGAATGTATTTATTAACTAGGTTTTATTGTTGCATGTCATTTTGTCACTAGTTTTAAATGTGTTGTATGTAATTTTTATTACTAAAAATTGGAATAAACACATGATGCAAAAAAAAAAAAAACAACAAACGGGCAAGGGTACTGGCAGTTCCACAACCAAAAGCTCAGTAATGGAGCCGGCCCGGTGGCGCCGAGGGTTGAGGCGCTGGTCGCCACACCTCGCGCCACGCCGGCGACCCGTGTTCGGGAACGGGCATGGGGTTGCCGTGGGTGAGATGGATTGAGCGTCCAAGGACTGCTCATCTCTGGGGAGAGGGATTTGGGTGGCGGGCTTGCCTGACTCTAGCGGAGGCTGGGGGTCGACAGCACGTAGCTGCAAGCTTGGGGCGGCGTCGGGCAGACGCTGATTGGGCACGCACGGGAGCGCGTGCACTAGTCGCTAAGCGCTATTGCACGCCATGACTACCGAGGAAAACTGGTGAAAGCGAGCCCGGCAGCACGAAGTTGTTCTCTCGCAGCGCCATTCTGGAAGGGCGCCTCCCTGGCATGGATCCGTTGGGGTGGGTTGAGTCGCTCCTCACCACCCTGCCACGAAGGGTAAGTCGCGGGGTGCACAAGGGAGGGGGTCTGATGTCCGGGGATGGCGCTGGGGGGAACAACGGAGGGCGGGGGTCGTAGCCGGAGCTCTGGAGGACAGAAAAATAATACCAAAAAAAAAAAAAAAGCTCAGTAATGGAAACCATATCTGATGAGGCCAGAATGAAGCCACCAGAATTAGGGTGGCACCCTCCATCTGTAGCTTGATGAGCACCCTTTGAATCAGCGGAAACTGAGGGAAGGTGTAAAGGAAGCTCCCGCTGCAGGAAAGGGATAACGCGTCTTGCCAGAAACCTCCAGGCCCTGGATCTAGTGAGCAGAAATTGGGCAGTTTTGAGTTGAGCGGGGACACAAAAAGTCTAACTCTGGACAACACCATCTGTTGAATAGATCTTCTGCAATGGATGAGGGAAGTTCACACTCATGTATGCTGGACTGAGTCCGGCTGAGGCTGTCCACCAGAGTATTTAGTGTTCCTGAGATATCAACCAATGAGAGGGTCAGGCCGTGGTCTAATGCCCAATACCACCTTCCCTGCACAGGGTAATGGATCTGTTCTCTCTCCCCCTCCCCCGGCTTTGTTGATGTAGTACACTACACTGAGGTTGTCTGATTGAAACAGCAACTGACCCGAAAGAAGATGGTTCTGAAAAGACTGCATGGCATACAGAACCACCTGCATCTAAAGGACATCGATATGCAGAGAAGTTTTGACCTGGGACCAAGAACACAGAGTCCGAAAAGGACCCAGATGAGCCCTCCAGCCTCAACTGGAGGCATCCATGGTAAAGATCTGCTGGGGGGAGGTGATCTGGAAGGGCACCCCTTACAGCAGAGGCTGGAGGAGTCCATCCACCACTGGAGCACACTGCAGACAGGGGATGAGACCAGCACTAACTGATCTAGCTCATCTGTATGCTGGTCCCATTGTACTCAGAGTCTCCACTGGAGGATGCGCATTTGGAGCCTGGCCAGTGGAACAATAGGGATGGCAGCCGTCATCTACCCCAACAGACTGGTATACCCTGGCAGAAATATAATGGCTCTGGGCCATCTCCTGAGCTTGGGCAATATGGCACTCCGCCCTGTTTCAAGGCAGGAAAGCCTTCCCCTGAGCAGAATCTAGAACCGCCCCATGTATAGCAGCCTTTGGGACGGAATCACGACAGACCTGGGCAGGCTGACGGTAATGCCCAGAGAGAGAGAAATAACTGAAGAGTTCTCTCAAGTCCCTAGGAGCTGATCACTGGAAGGGGCCTTTAGGAGCCAATTGTCCACATAAGGGAAAACGTACATTCTCTCCCTTCCGAGGGCCGCAGCTACTCCTACTAAGTACTTGGTAAAGACTCGCGGCTCAGAGGACAAGCTAAAGGGCAGCAATTTGAACTGGTAATGCTCGCCTTGGAAAAAAAGAGGAAGCTCCTGTGGGAAGGAAACACAGATGTACAGGTAAGCATCCTGCATGTCCAAAGAACACAGTCAGTTGCCTTTCTTGAGAAGAGGCAGTAGACCTGGCAAAGTTGCCATTCAGAACTTTTTGTACTGGTCATACACAATTGAGGTCTAAAATGGGCCTCAGATCCCTGTTCTTTTTTGGTACCAGGAAGAACCTGAAATAAAAAAAAAAACCTTGTTTCTCTGGCACCTGGGCACTGGCTTGACGGCTTATTTGCGTGGAAGGGACCATCTCCTCCTGGAGAACAGACAGATGGGTGAGGGGATAGTTGGAGGGCAGAGGAGGCATCTCTGGAGATGGCTCAGTGAGGTCCAGAGTGTGACCCCCTTCTATGATTTGAAGAATACAGGCATCTGATGTTATGGTTCTCCATTGTTTGAGATGGAAGGAGATCTGGCCTCAGACCACCACCTCTTGGTCGGGGACTGGAAAAGGGTATGGCAAGGAGTCAAGCGGAGGCAGATCCAGCTGCTGGAGCCGACTCATCACCTCTAGGATGCTTGGCTGCCGCTCCTACAGTGGAGGGGGCGGGCAGGAAGGTGGAGGCTCAATGAGGCGCTATATTTGTCCTGGGGCAAAGTGGCTGCTCCTGGCCTGTTAGACGCCTTGCGAAAGAAGAAAAAATTACTCACCACAGTAATGTTGTTTCTTCTAATGGAGTCTTGCTGTATTCAGACATAATGCAGTTAGCCCCAGCACTTGAACTGCCTGGGAGAGGAAAGAGTTAACTCTATGCAGAAGCATAGAACGTTGAGCTCAAGCTCGGTTTTCAAACCTCTGTCTGTGGTACTTCCCAGTGTAACTGTCAGATTCTTAAGAGCACACTAACTAACATACTATAGTATAGAAATTGTTCAACATATAGCCAAAGGGCAAAAAATTATTTTTGGGCCCAAAAGACTCAAGTCGAGAACCCAAGAAGGAAAGGTAGTGACAACATTTAAGTATAAACACCAGAAAAATAATAACATCCACCCCACCCAAGAGGGAGGGTACAAGGCATACCCCTGAGGTGCAACACTGTACCTGCCAGCCCACTTCCTAAAAACCCAGGTTCTGAGAGGGGAGGCGGGGGGGAGGTCTGAAAACAGCAAGACTCCATTAGAAGAAATAACATTACTATGGTGAATAATTTTTTCTTCAAACATGAAGTCTTGCTGTATTCAGACATAATGCAGACTACCAAGCAGTTCCCTATGGAGGAGGGAATGCAGAACCTGCTTTGGGAAGAGTCTCTGCAGTACTGCTGTGCCAAACCTAGCCTCACTCCCAGCCTGGATGTCCAGGGAGTAATGCTTGGTACAAGTATGTACGTTTTCCAGGTGGCTGCTTTACAGATCTCTAACAAAGATATATCACTAGCCTCAGCTAGAGAAGCAGCTGTACCCCTAGTATAATGAGCCTTCAGGCCTGAACGTGGCGTTCTACCCAGCTTGTCATAATTGTAACAGTCCACCTGGCAAAAGTTCTTTTAGTGGCAGGCTTACCTGTCCCCACTTCACCATAAGTGAGAAACAATTGAAGACAGTCATTTCTATGTGCCTTAGTATGCTCAATGTAGTAGCTAAGGGCCTTCTTAACGTCCAGGCTGTGTAACCACCTTTCACCTGAAGAAGAATGATCAGTGAAAAACACAGGGAGAAATATAGACTGGTTCAGATGAAAATCAGATACCACTTTGGGCAAGAACCTCCTATTGGTTCTTAGGACCCCTTTGTCCCTATGGAAGGAGATGAAGTCAGGTTCAACTGACAGAGCCTGTAACTCACTAATCTGCCTGGCAGAAGTAATAGCTACCAGGAACACAGTTTTCCAGGTCAAGTACTTCAATTTGGCCGAAGCCAGAGGTTCAAAAGGTGGCTGCATAAGCTGAGCTATGCAGACATTAAGATCCCAAAGCAGAGTGGGTTCCCTAAAGGGAGGGTTAATGTGAACCAGACCTTTGAAAAACTTTCTGAAAACAGGATGAGATGCCGGGGAAGAGCCCTTCCCTGCTGAGAGGTATGCAGAGACAGCTGCTAGATGAACCTTCAGAGTGACAGGCCTAAGGCCTAGACCATTCAGATGAACAAGATAGTCTTAGGTTGTGGAAATGTCTGCAGAATCAGGCAGGATGCCTTTATGAGAGCATCAAATACTGAAACTTTTCCATTTGGAGTTGTAAGTTTTTCTAGTGGAAGGTTTCCTGGAGACCTTCAGAATATCCAGAACTCCCTGAGAAAGATGTAGTGCTGCATATTCTAACTCTTCAATAGCCAGGCCTTGAGACTGAGAGACTGGAGACTGGGGTACCAGATCCACCCCTGGGAGGAGGACAGGAGATTGTATGTCCTGGGTAGAGACAGGGGACATGACACTGACAAGGACAGCAGTAGAGGATACCATGGCTATCTGGCCCAATCTGGAGCCACCAGTATCACTGTGCAGGGTTGAGTCGTGATCTTGATCAGAACTCTGAACAGCAGAGGGAAGGGAGGGAAAGCACAGAGAAACCTGCCCTTCCAGTCCAAAATTAGAGCATCCTGGGGAACTGACCCCAGGACTGGAGGTCTGCAACAAAACAGAGAAAGTTGATGACTGTCCGGTGCTGCAAAGAGATCTATCTCTGGAGTGCCCCACCTGGAGAAGATGACCTTCAGTATGTGAGGATCCAGGGACCATTCGTGGTGTCCCTGTGATATTCTGCTCAGAGCATCTGCTAATATGTTGTCCTTCCCAGGAAGGTGAACTGCTACCAGAGAAGTCTGAAGAGAATAGGCCAGAGACCACAGCTTCATGGCTTCTATTCACAAGGCCGAGGACAGTGCCCCTCCCTGCTTGTTGATGTACCACATTGTGGTGGTGTTGTCCTTTCTGATTTGGACCACCTTGCCCCTGACCAAATCCGAGAAGCTCTGCAGGGCTAGGAAAACTGCCCTCAGTTCCAGGAGATTGATATGAAGGAGAGACTCTTGTGGGGACCAGACTCCTTGAGCTGTCAGGGCTCCCAGGTGGGCTCCCACCCTAGGAGAGAAGCATCCGTAGTTAGAACTACTGATGGGACTTGAGGGAGAAACGGAACCCCTTGTCTGAGGTTGTCCTGGTCCAGCCACCACTGGAGAGCCTGGACCAGAGTCTGAGTCACTGGGATCAGTTTGGTAAGAAAATCCTTCTTTTGAGACCAAAAAGACCTTAGATGATACTGAATGTCCCTCATCTGGAACATTGCTCCCTGCACCACTGCCATGGAAGCTGCCATGTGGCCCAGGAGCTGGAGGAACTGTCTTGCTGGGCGGGAGACTTGAGGTCGAAAGGAGGAAGCGAGATCCACCAGGGCCTTCACCCTTGCAAGGGGAAGGAAGGCTTTTGCTTGTACAGTGTCCAACTCTACTACTATAAAGGTGAGAAGCTGAACTGGTTCGAGGACAGACTCTGGTAGACTGAGAAGAAACCCCAGGGAGCTGAGTAGGTCCTCGGTAGTTTGAAGAGCTGACTTGACCTGTAAAGGTGACTGATCCACTAAGAACCAGTCGTCCAGATATGGGAAGATGGTGATACCCTGTTTTCTGAGGTAAGCCACCACTACTGCAAGGCACTTTGTGAATACCCTTGGAGCTGATGTCAGGCCGAATGGCATAGCTCTGAATTGGTAATGGCCTGAAGGCAACTCGAACATGAGGTATTTTTTGTGGGAGCACCTGAGAGGAATATGGAAGTAGGCATCCTTGAGGTCCAGAGATGCTAGCCAATCCCCTGGCCTTAGAGAAGGAAGGATTATTCTCAGAGTTACCATTTTGAATTTGGGCTTTGAAATGTGTTTGTTCAAATACCTTAGGACTAGGATGGGTCGCCACTCCCCTGTTTTCTTTGGGGGTAAGGAAGTACCTGGAGTACAGTCCTTTCCCCCTGTGCTCAGTAGGAAGCTTCTCTATAGCTCAGAGCTAGAAGAGAGGAAACCTCTGCCTCTAGGGCAATGGTTTCTGAGAGTGATGCAGGTGGAAAAGACTTGGTCCTCTTTTCTTGGAAATTTTTTGAAGCTGAGGGCCAGTCCCTGGCTTACTACTTTCAGGACCCACTTGTCTGAGGTCACAGACTTCCAGGCCTGGAAGTAGTAAGCCAACCTGCATCCTACTGGAAATGGGGAGTCGACCCGGGCTGACACATCAGGGTGTCTTGCTTGGCAGGAGCCTTAGACTGAGAGGAGGAGGGAGCATCTCTGCTCATCCCCCTCCTGCCCCTCCCTCTGAAGAACCCCCTCTGTGGGAAGGGAGAGGAGGCCTGGGCTTGGTAAAAAGGCCTTTGAAAGGGCCTGCCCCTGCCACTAGGCTGCTGCCTGTGCGGAGTGGCTTGCCTTTCTTTGGCCTGTGCACTCCTGTACGTGGTCCCGTATTCATCCATCTTCTTCATGTAAGCCTCTGTCTGCTCCCCAAACAGAGAGTTACCTACTACAGGAAAATCCATAGCCTTAGTCTGGGTATCCTGTGAAAGGCTAGTACATCTGAGCCAAGCATGTCTTCTGAGAGAGACAGATGTAGCTGTGACTCTAGATGCCACATCACTGGAGTCCACAGCAGCATGAAACTGCATTTTGGATGCCTCAGTTCCATCAGCAGCCACCTCCTCCAGTTCCTTGGCTAGCTGGGGAGAGGCCTGTTAAGCCAGTTCTAGAACCATATCCCATCTGGATTTCTGGTACCTGGCTGTGTAGGCCATATAAGTAGCCTGCCCGAGTCCCAAAGAGGATGCCAAATACTGTTTTTTGGCCATGGCATCCACTTTCCTGGAGTCCTTATCCAGGGGTGTGTGAAGCCAAAGGAATGTTAGCCCTGTCAAAGGCTGCAGCCTGCACTACCCCAACATGGCTACAATGACCATAAAGGAACTCTGCAGCTGAGCCTGATAACAAATACCTCCTGTCCATTCTCTTATCCACAGGAGGTATTGAATTAGGGGTTTGTAAAATCTTGTTTCCCCAAGGATTTATGAAGAGGGACAGACAGTGTTTTGGACTCTGGGATGTCCATCATTTCCACAAAATCAGGCTCTTCATCCTCCTCTGCAGCTGCAACCAAGGGAAGCTGCATGGTTTCTGCCACCTTTTTGTAGAACAAAAAATGTGAAGGGGACTCAGAGAGCCTGGGAAGAGAGACACCCGAGGGCCTGTATGGGGAGATGTCTGGTTCAATAGGCACATCCAGACCCCCCGGTCATCATCATCCTCGAGATAGTCTTCGTCTCTCTCCCACTCCTCATAAAAAGCGTCTGGATCATAATCCAAAAGGAGACTGATCCGACCGAACCTACCGCCTAACCGGCAGTACCGGTTCAGACGGAACCGGTCTAAGCGACTGAATAATGCTAATCGCTTTGGCTATTTCGTCCGCGGTTGGAGAGTGCGATACTGGATCCAAACCAGTACACTTGCGCTTCTTTTTTGATGGAACCAACCCCTCGGGATCGGCTCTCCTTTTGCCCAAGTAGGTATCGCCTAGGTCAGTAGGCACCTCCTCAGGTTCAGCCGCAACCAAATTGGGCTGGCCATCCGGACTTACGGACGTCTCGGCCTCCCTTTCCTTCAGCCTACACAGTCTTTTATCTAGAGTGGATTTAGGAAAGTTTTTACAGATTTGGCAGTCTGACTTGAGGTGGCCAAACCCCAGACAATAAACACAGATGAGGTGGGGGTCAGCCTTAGCAAAGGCCTCCACACACTCAGTACAGTGTTTAAACCCAGTGGGACCGGTTTTCTTCTTGGGTTTCTCAGACATGGCCAACCTAACAAATTACCCTATTGCAGCTTTCAAGCTAGGTAATGCAATAACCAATCGGTTACAAACCGTGTCACGGGCTTTTTAAAAGAACTGGCAAAAAACCTTAGTTATTTTGAAATCGTTCAGTACCAAAACAGCACTCTAATCCCAGAAATAAATTTAAACAGAATGGGTCAGTTCCAAACCGGACCGTCCGGAAAAAAAAAGAAGAAAAGAACAATTTCTAACTTTTTCACAGAATAAAACACAGTCACTACCTACATACGCACTACCTGTACCGTAGACAGAGACTGGAAATCCGAAAATAACAAAAAATTATACGGTTTAAACCGAACACTTTACTTTTACCGAACAGAGCAGAGGAAATCTCTGGAGCGACTTCACTGTTAGTCGGAGTAAAGAATCTTACGGTTACACTGAGAAGTACCACTGACAGAGGTTTGAAAACCGAGCTCAAGCTCAACGTTCTATGCTTCTGCATAGAGTTAGCTCTTTCCTCTACAGGGCAGTTCAAGTGCTGGCGCTAACTGCATTATGTCTGAACACAGCAAGACTTCATGTTGTTTGAAGGGCACTGTCTGCTCTTAGGCTGCGTGACAGAGTGAGTAGACAGATTTAATAGCCCTGCCAGATGCCTGCAAATCATTAATAATGTCCTTGACATCTGGCACAAAAAGCATAGTGCCACTGAAGGGAGCTTTAAGCACCTTCTGCTGAACATCGGCAGCAAAGTCAGAGACCCTCAGCCAGGAGTGTCTACGGAGGCAGATACCAGTGGCAGCTGCCCTAGCAACAGTATCCGAGATATCAGAGAGGGCACAAAGGAGATGCTTGCTAACATCCTCAGCGGTCTGCAAGCATTTACGAACTTCCTGCTTCTGGGTACCATTTGGAATGGGCTAGGCAGCAGCCTTGCCTTTTTTCCAGTTGGTAGTCTGGTATTTCATCATATGGGACAGGTAGCTGGCAATTCTCAGCCCAAGGGTGGAGGAGGTATAAACCCTCTTGTCCCAAAGATCAATTGTGCGTGACTCTTTGGGGAGGGAGCTAAGGTGCTTGGGCACCTTGGACCTGTCAAGAGCTGCCCTTTATAACCATTGAACCTTTTTCAGGCTGGACAGCATAATGTGGAAACCCCTGAGGGGATGATAAAGTTTATCTGTCCTGTAGGGCATAGCTGGCACCATGTCAGGCCTGTGCCAGGCTGCAGTAGTGACATTTCTCAAAGCAGGCAAAATGGGAGGAATGATCTTGGAAGGGGACTCTGGGATCACCAGGAAATCCACAAAATCCTTTCTGGTGGCATCCTCCTCCTCCTCAGTATAGAAGCCCATGGCTGCTGACAACTGCTTCATGATACTGAAGAAGGTAGGGTCCTCTAGAGGAGATCTAGGAGTGTGTTTGACAGAATCCTCACTGACTGAGGAAGCTGTGCATCTGTCTCAGGTGAGGAGTTCTTCCTCCTCCTCCTCATCAGGAAGAATAAGGTCAAGGTGGTACTCCTCCTCCTCGACGTCTTCCAGATCCCAGATCAAGGTCAGACATCTGAGGTGCTGCTGACATCCCGGGGGTTGGGTGGCTGATGACGGTGATGCAGGTGCCTAACTGGTGGACTATCATTTAAGTGAATTTAGTCAAAATCTTGTTGAGGTTGACAACCTGCCAGAGGGACCCTGAGAGCCCATAGCGCAAGGGCCTGGGAAGCATCAGATCTAGACGGGAGGGCCGTCAACAATAAGGAAGAAGCTGATGACCCAGAGGTTGATGACTGGCCACCCTAAACATCAGGCGGAGGTGCTGCCAGTATTGGTCTGGTGGGCACAGAGATCTGGACAGTGGTTTTATGTGTCGGCACAGCTGCAGCTGACTAGGTACCTCTGGATGAGGATGAAGAGGCCATTGGGGAGTGGAACTGCCACCAAGGAGAGCGGTCCTGATCTCTGTCTTTTTTATGACCCCCCCCACCGAGGATATGTCAGGGCCTTAGTGGCCAGGAAGCTCGATGACCCTGCCGGCAACTGGGAAGCCGAGACCCCTGAGGACCCTGCCCAGAACTGGCTACCTGTTGCTCCATAAGGAAATTTTTAAGCACCTTTTTGCATCACCAGAGAGTTGTCTGATTAAACTTCTGGCAGAGCTCACGGTCGAAGACTTTGTGGTCAGGCCCATGAATGCAGACACACAGAGAGTGTCCATCTGCAGAGGTAATCTTCTTTCCACAGCGTCAGCCGCGGAAGAGGGAAGTCAAAGGACTGACTCTCAACATAAACAAAATAAAGGACTCTTTGAAAAAAGAGATTCTAAAACAGTGGGTAAGAAAAAGCCGTAGACGAAAAATGGCGCAAAACTGAGTCGGAACTTCGGTGGAGACAAATGCGAATAAGTCGATGGCGGCAAAGAACTGGGGAGGAAGCAGGGCTGCTCACGCTTTATGGGGTTGACGTTGGCAGACTATGTCGGTGTGGGTGGCCAAAGTTGTACTGCTGAAAATCTTTTGTGTGGATCCTGCTTCACCGATGGTGAA
This sequence comes from Neoceratodus forsteri, assembly GCA_016271365.2. Taxonomy (NCBI): domain Eukaryota; kingdom Metazoa; phylum Chordata; order Ceratodontiformes; family Ceratodontidae; genus Neoceratodus; species Neoceratodus forsteri. The sequence continues at coordinate 1,047,941,713 of CM028131.1, forward strand.
GTTCCTACGGTGTGACCTGATGACTGAAATCACCTGAAGATCTTGCCTTTCTGCATGAACTGGTTCAGACTGTGCAGATCCAATATGGGGTACCTGCCCCTCCGCAATCCTTTTCAGGATCAGTACCTGGACACACAACCATGACTGGCAAGGGCTTCAGGGACAGGGGCTATTACCCCTTTTGCAAGGAGCTGAGCCACGTCCTCATGAAGGGCGGACAGGGTGTCCTGCAACACCCTGGACTCCCAAGGCTAATGGAGGCGGTAAGACGAAAGAGCCTCAAAGTCCAGAGGCAACCCTCTGCCCACTATGTCTAACACCCACTTGTCTGTTGTGACAGCAGGTCAATGTGGCAAGAAGTGACACAGCCAACCTCCTGGGAGAGTGCAGACAGGGACAGGACTGGTGAAGGGATAAAACCCCCAACCCATCACTGGGCAGCTTTTTCAGGGGAACCAGCAGCTACAGCTGGAGGGCACAACTAACCAGCCCTCACCCTTTTCTTAGAACCTTGGCCCTGGATTTGGGGCACCATGCCTAGTAATGCCCTGTTTGGGCTGCTGACAAGGAGACTGTGGCTGAAAGAACTGATACTAGAGAGCCAGTTTCTTAGGTTTCTTTTTTGTCTCCTTCTGGGAGGATGACAGACTCCAGGGCAGCACTGGACTTCTCAAAGTGGGCGAGATATCCTTGCAGTCCAGGGCCAAAAAGGTTAGTGCCCAAGAAAGGGACATAAGTCTGCGTGTGCTGGTTGTCTGCCATGAAGGAAGATGGATGCAGCCAGTCCCTACAATGCATGGAGACTGCCGCTCCATGGCAAGAACATGACTCGCCCATGTCCAAGGCCATCTGGTGCTGACAGAGACCCAAGGAAGCCGCAGCATACACCTTTTTAGCAGCGTAGTCCGTCTTATAGGACTTCTTGTCCAGAGACTTGCCCAAGTCCTCCAGGTGTCCATACGTGTGGAACACCAAATCAGTTATTAACCCCTCCATGGAGGGGTGGTCCAAGAACCCAGAAAGGGACCTAGTAGAGTCCACAAACGTATGGACCATACAGGCAGAGGGTGCCAGGCAGGATGCTGTCAAAGTTTCAGGGCCAGTCAGAAAATAACTTCAGCCATGGGAAAGGCAACTCCCTGGGATTCATCCCTATCCAAAACATCCGTAAGAGGGTACTTCTTTTTGGACTGGCTCTAGTAGGACTGCCATGGACTCCCATATTAAGTGAAGCACTCCGAAGGACACAGGGCCATGTTTGGTGGATGGTTTCTTGACTGATCACTGGTTGAGAAGAGGGGAGTTCCAAAAGAGGCAGTGGACTCATGGTCACGGACCATCCAGGGTATCCTCCTGATTATGATCTGCACAGACAACCAGCCTGGCAAGCTGGAGGGCCGAATGGACCTCCTTGGTCAGAGATCCTACTTTCAACTGTGGTGGAAGCTGCTCCACCTGAAGAGGTGGAGAAGCAGTTGTGGGGAGCACATGAGTAACATGGACTGGTGGGGGCACCTCTGTCGGCTGCCAGCTGACTGAAGATCTAGGGGGTAGAGCACTACACTGTCCTGTGATGGCCCACTGTTGCCGAGAGGCACTCATCACAGCAACAGCACAGCTTGTGGCAGTGCTTCTACTAACCTGAGGACAAGGAGCACTGACAGCGGTGCCTTGACAGAGTTCGACGACCACAAAATGGACAAATGGCAAGGGGTTTCTTCTAGCTGGTTGTGTTATCCAACATGCCTGCCCACTTGAAGCAGCAAGGGCATGGAAGACTCAACCACCGGTGGAGGTTGCCCCCACCTAGTAAAGGACAGGGAGACCAGACTGAACCACGTCCTCTTGAGTAAAGTCCAGAAGCACCGGGGTCAATGAGATGATTATTAATTCCTAGACCTTGTCTGACAACTGGTTGACAGGCTTGAGGAAAATGTTGGCGTCCTGCTTGACCAGAGTCGAAGTCGACTGGCTCAATGGGAGCGTGACAGGGTGGAACAGGACCTTGTTCCAGTTGTTATGGAAAGAGTTTGAATGCAAGGATCTGTTCTATTTTCTCCTTTCCTGTCTCGTCTGTCTGGTTGCGCAACCAAATTTTCCTGTGAGACCTAGGATTTGATCACTCAGACAGTCTTGCAATTCTTTGCCTCTCTGTCTCTTTTTCTCCCTTGCATATCTACTGATATAAAAATATGCAAATTATTATGTGGAAATGTAACTGATACTGGGATCCTTTTGTTTAAAAATTATATAGTGTTACTGTTGAAATATATACAATTATAGTTTGAGATGACTGCAAAAAGCTATTGGAAACTCCAGATGTTACCCAAGTGCAATTTTTAAGCCTACTGCAGAAGAGCTGTGAAAAAGGGACCTCAGCTCAGGGACACTGTGTTCCTGCCTGCACCTGCTGGAAACATACAAGAACACTTTGGAAGAAGCAGGATGCTTGTTAAGAATGGGTGTTGCAAGAACTTATAAGACAAGAGCTGCAACTGCTTGCAAGATGGACACATAGATGGAAGAAAAACTCAGATGGACTTTTTATGTTTATTTGGCCTTTGTAAATAGTTATACTGAACATTATTTTTTATGTAACTGCTAATACAAATAAAACTCTATCTCACTAACGGTTACAGGCAAATCCCTTTAGCTGAAGAATCCAGAGACAGAACTGCATATGCCACTGCTGTTGGATTCTATCAGTTCACCACCATGCCGATCAGTTAACATGGTGTGCCAGCTACATTCCAGCGATACAGGGATATAATTTTATCCCCTCATGCTGGTTACTGTGCTGCATACCTGGATGATGATGTGGTGTACAGTCCAGACTGGAAAAGCCATTTGGAACACCTACGAGCAGTTATCCAAGCTATCAAAAATGCAGGTCTATTAATCCTACCAAGTGTGCATTGGGCATGCAGGAAACCAGATATCTGGGCTATATGTTGGCAAATGGAGAAGTTAAGCCAGAAATTTCTAAAATAGAAGCTGTTCCTAACAGCCCTGTCCCTAAAACAAAGAAACATGTCCGGTCATTTTTAGGGCTGGCTGGCTATTATCGGAGATTTGTTCCCAACTTTGCAGAGTTAGCTACTCCCCTCACTGAAGTCACGAAGAAACGGTTCCCAAATAATGTAAAATGTACCCCAGGAGTGTGATGAAGCTTTTCAAGCCATTAAAGGCTGCATTATGTTCAGCCCCTGTTTTAAGATGCATACTCTTTGAGAAACCGTTTTTGTTACAAATAGATGCATCAGAGGTAGGCCTAGGGGCAAGTACTGAGTCAAAATATAGATGGGACAGAACATCCTATTCTGTACATAAGTAGGAAGTTGCATGACAGACAGAAAAGGTACTCCACCATTGAAAAAGGAATGTTTAGCAGCAAAGTGGGCCATGGAGTCCCTTAAGTTTTATTTACTAGGGACTGACTTTGTACTTATAACAAATCACAATCCTCTCTGTTGGCTTAACCAAATGAAAGATAAAAATGCCAGAATCACAAGGTGGTACCTGGCACTACAGCCATTTAAATTCACAGTGATACACAAATGTGGTAAAGAGAATAGCAATGCTGATTTTCTGTCAAGATATGGATCAGGAATTGAGGGTTCTGAAGGTTGAAAAACAAACGTATGGGTTTGAACTTTACTGTTTGCTGTACTGTTATAGAAAAAACAATGCACATGTGCTTATTTTCTGAAACTTAGAAGCTTATGTTATTAGAGAATTAATAGAAAGTTTTGGAAACCTGTTTAGTACAACAAGTTCCCTCTTAGGGAGGGGGGTGTATGTGACAGGGTGGAATAGGACCCTGTTCCATTTGTTATGGAAAGAGTTTGAATGCAAGGATCTGATCTATTTCCTCCTTTCCTGTCTCTTGTCTGTCTGATTGCGCAACCAAATTTTCCTGTGGAACCTAGGATTTGATCACCTTGACAGTCTAGCAATTCTTTGTCTCTCATGATCTCTTTTTCTCCCTTGCATATCTGCTGATATAAAAACATATGCAAATCATTATGTGGAAATGTAACTGATACTGGGATCTCTTTGTTTAGAAATTATTTAGTGTTACTGTTGAAATATATATAATTATAGTTCAAGATGATTGCAAAAAGCATGAGGTTAATGGAGTGCAATTTTTAAGCCTTTTGCAGAAGAGCTGTGAAAAACGGGCCTCAGCTCAGGGACACTGTGTTCCTGCCTGAAACATGCAAGAACACTTTGGAAGAAACAGGATGTTTGTTAAGAATGGGGGTTGCAAGGACTTCTAAGACAGAGCTGCAATTGCTTGCAAGATGGACACAGAGATTGAAGAAAAACTCAGATGGACCTTTTCTGTTTATTTGGCCTTTGTAAATAGTTATACTGAATAATATTTTTTTTTTATGTAACTGCTAGTACAAATAAAACTCTTTTTGTGAATTTTACAACTGTTCCTGGTTTTTCCTATGCTTCCTATCCTGTGCCTCGATGATATGGGGAAATGAAGAGCCCTCAACCTGCCTGACTGGCCCCTCGATCGAGGGGCGCTCAACCACCGTGAACAGCAGGATGAGAGTCAAGGGACCAGGACCAACTTGATCTCTCCCAGTCACATGACCAGCGCCAACAGCGCTTGTGCTCGATTCCACAGTCGGCAAGGCTCTCTTCCCCCCATGGTCTGGAGGGTCAATCACATATCCAAGAAACCTCTAGTGAGGGACCCTCTGATACGGGCCACAGCTGGGAATGGCACTGAGACCAAAAAAGTGCCTGCTGTGGCAGCCACCGCTTCCACCTCAAGGACCGCAAGCTGCTGGGCAGCAAAAGCCTTCCTGCGGCCCTTAGGACAGTCATTCAGATCCTGTTCCAAAGGCTGACCCAGTGAGAGCCAGAGCTTCCTGTCCTCAAGGGAATCAGGAAGCATGCTGAGACAAAGTCCATACACCTAGCCACATCATGCTGCCTACCCAGGCAATACAAGTGTCATGTGAGTTGATGTCCAACATCTTTTGCCAACACCAAACGCAGAATTTGAACTCTGGCTTCCGTTGCTCCATCACAGATCTATGAGAGGAGATGAAAGAACAGAGCAAAGAACCTAAATACAAAGTCAATACCTAGCCACATCATGCTGCCTACCCAGGCAATACATGTGTCATGTGAGTTGATGTCCAACATCTTTTGCCAACACCAAACGCAGAATTTGAACTCTGGCTTCCGTTGCTCCATCACAGATCTATGAGAGGAGGTGAAAGAACAGAGCAAAGAATCTAAATACCTCAAAAAACTTTGAAGACCAAATTTGCCTATGGCACACTAAATCCTAAGCAGAAGCCATGAAGGAAGTGACCTGTTCTTCCAGAGGGAAAAAAGATCAGATGCCGTTGGGTGTAGTCAGGGGACATACCACCCAGTAGTGGGAGGAACTTTGCTTAAAGATGTCTGGCAAATCAGATTATTCCAGTTGGGCAGACTGGGTGGACCACAGGCCCTTATCTGCTGACACTGTCTATGTATCTATGTAACCATAGCCATGCCCCTAGAAAGTTAAGATTTCTCACCTGTAAATGAAAATTACGTACCTACTGTAATTCTTGATCTTTTCTTGTATCTTCACCATTCATTACTGCTGGGTATGCTGCGAGCTTACACCTGTACAGGATTTTTTTTGTGGGAGTCGAATCATGGCGCTGCCCCGAGGCCGACATATTGTGTAGCGCACGTAGGTTGGCCGCTGGGTGCCGCAGACAACTCCTCCACCCCGGTTTTGTTTTGCCGGATTGGATGAAACAAAGAGGGACAGAAAAAACTAAGGTGAAGCAAGAGAGCGAGGGATAGGGAAATGATATAAACTGAAAAAGGAATAAGCAGACCAAAGAACAAAAGGATTGGACTTTTTATCCTAAGTGGCCATAGAGCCCCAATCCTTGGGCGTCCGCACAGGAAAGGAGAGAGAGGGAGAAGGAGAAAAGAGAAAGATACAATATATGTAAGGGAAGGGGGGGGGGCCTCAGCCATGTTGACTGAAAGACCACTGGCTTATTATAGCCTCAAAAACCTGAAAGGTAGGAAGACACAGGAGCAAGGATCCCGCCAGCTTCAGGGACCACTGGACGGAGGTCCAGAACGAGAGAATCTGGCATGGGAAGTCTTGGAAAATATAAACCATGATGGAGACAGCCCTCTCTTCCCACCACCAATCCACATATGGGATGAAAGTCCTGGAGCATGGCCCTCTACAGGTTATCCCCAGATGGCCAGTCGAGGGAAAAACCTCTTGAATAGGTGAGGACTCTGTCCAGAATGACCTCTAAGGTAGAAAGGAAGCCAGAGAAGGAGAAAGGGGAGGAAAAACCCCCCAGATTCTCCTACGAAATACACTGACACAGTTCCCATTTCAGGAGAAGGGAACCATGGGACAACTGTGCCAGGCTAAAGAGCACATAACAGTGTACCACGCCGAGAATCCCAGCGAGAGGGTTCTGCCCAGAATGACCTCTAAAGGCACAGGATACTGGATCAGGAGGTCCGGTCTGGATGGCAACGGAATGGGATCCCTCACCGACAACTGGAGGAGATGGGGATACCACGGTTGCCGGGGCCACAGAGGTGCTATTAGTATCATGGTGGCTGGCTCCAATTGAAGGAGTGGGATGAGAGGGAAAGTATGTAAGTAAAGTCCTGTCCAAGGTTGGGACAGGGCATCGATAGACTTTCCCCTGTTGTGCGGGTTAATGGAGAAGTAACTGGGGAGGCTGTGACTGACTGGGGAGGCAAAAAGATCCAGCTGTGGAGTCCCAGAGCGTGCAAAGATGTTGCGTAGGATGTCCTTGTGAAGTATCTATTTGTCGGCAGACGACTGATGACTCAGTCTGTCTGCTAACTGTTTGCACTGTCCTGGAAGGTGAATGGCTGTCATTGTTGGTTTTTGCTTGACTGCTGTCTGCCAGACTGCAGTGGTCTCCCTGCAGAGGGTGTGAGAGTGCGTGCCCCCTTGCCTGTTTAGGTATGACACCACTGCAGTGTTGTCTGACTGAATCAGCAATGGTCCTGGCTTGAGGTAGGGTAGGAATGCCTGAAGGGCAAGATGGACCGCTTTCATCTCCAAGAGATTGATATAAGATGGAGTGGACCATCGACCCTGGGTCTGATACAGATCCAAGTGGGTAGCCCACCCGTCCAGGGATGCATCCGTGGTTAACGTCTGCGTGTGGGAGGAGCGGAAGGGCATTCTCTGACACAAATTGGTTTTGATTGTCCACCAGGTGAGGGTCAACACTAGGAAGGGAGTGACCCGAATCTGGTCGAACTGTTTAGTTTTCTGAGACCATTGATTCTGTAGAGTCGCTGGAGAGGTCTCATGTGGAGATGAGTGAATGCCACCGTAGGAATAGTAGCGGACATGTAATGTAGCCCAGTAATTTTAGCATTTGTCTGGCTGTTACTACTGCCTGAGATTGTATCTGTAGGGCCAAGGATATCAATGCCCTGACGGAAGGGCGGAAGGAAAGCCTTTGCCTGAACGGTGTCCAGAACAGCTCCAATGTATTGTAGAATCTGGGTTGGCTCTGGATTGGACTTTGGCCAACTGACTGTGACCCCCTAGGTCATGAAACAGGCTGAGGGTGGCGGTCAGAGAGGACAGCAGAGCTTCTTTGGAGTCTGCTTTTATCAACCAATCGTCAAGATATGGGAAGACGTAGTGCCCTTTTCCCCTTAGGGCTGCAGCTACCACCGCTAGGTATTTGGTAAACACTGTGGGGCAAAGAGAGACCGAATGGGAGAGCCAGAAACTGATAGTTTTGGCCCAGGAGGTGGAAACGCAGAAATCTGTGATGAGCAGGGTGAATAGGAATATGTAGGTAAACATCCTTCATATCCAGGGCACACATCCAATCGCCTCGTTTTAGGAGAAGAAAAATAGCTGGCAGAGTAACCATGTGGTAATGCTTGTACTGAATATATAGATTCAGACGTCTCAGATCTAAAATGGGTCTGAGATCTCCGGTTCTTTTGGGTACAAGGAAGAAATGGAAATAATACCATTTCTGTTGTTTTGCAGCTGGTACTTGTATAATGGCTTGTTTGACCAGAAGTGCTGACAGTTCCTCTTGGAGAATAGGAATGTGCTGTGGAGGGTACTGAATTGCCCGGGAAGGGGAGGAAAGGGAAGAGGGACAAAGATAAACTCTAGAGAATGACCCATTTGGATTATTTGGAATACCCATTTGTCTGAAGTGCTTGTCTGCCAAGCCTCAAGATGGAGAACAAAATGACACTCGACCACCTCCGAGACCTGGTTGAAGAGGCGGGGGGGGGGGGAGGCTGATGAGGTCACTGAACAGCGGGCTGACCGGCCCCTCCTGAGGGAGGGACACGGGAGCCACGGGTGGCAGAGGGAGGGAGGGAAGGTTGGTTACGACCCTAAAGCTACCTCTGTTAGAATTTTTTTATCTTCCTCTTCTTTTAGAGTAGGACGGATACTGGGTATGGTAGGTGTACTGAGGGGTATGGTATATCCCTTGAACCGTACGAAGGGTCCTACCAGATGCTTGTAAGTCATCTAAGAGAGTCTGTGTACCTGGCCCGAATAATCTGGACTCATTAAAGGGCGCACTGGTTATCTTATGTTGTACATCAGGTGTGAACCCGGACACACGAAGTCAAGCATGGTGACGCAGAACCACGCCAGTAGCTGAAAGTTAGGCAGTGGTATCTACAGCATCATAACTCAACCTGAGAAGGTGGCGGGAGATGGAGTTCGTGGTAGTGACCATAGCCAAGAACTGGTCTTTTTCCTGAGAGGGAGGAACTTTATTGACAGTTTCTATGATAGAAGTCCCCAGGGTACGCTGATACTTTATCATGTGCCCCATATAGTTGATACGAATATTCATGGTACCTGAGGGGAAAAAAATCTTCTTCCCCAGGTAATCTAGTTTTCGGGACTCTTTACCAGAAGGTAAAGAGCTCAAGTGTTTAGGTTTTTTAGTCCGATCATGAGCGGCAGTAATGACCACAGAATCAGCCTCTGGCACAGTTGAGAGGAATAGGTGGTCTAAAGGCGACTGGTATAGTCAGTTAGCCTTACGAGGAACCACTGTAATGTTGGAAGGTTGCTGCCAAGCAGCCAGTAAGGCATTTTGATATGTAGGCATTAGTGGTGGAACCACTAAAGCCAGTTCCTGCTGGCAATTCTAAGTAGTCTGCCATGTCCCTACGGTGTGTGTCATGTTCTGTAGTGGAAAATCCCATCACTTTTTGTATTTGAAGCATCATATCGCTAAAAGTGGGATCATATGGAGGAGAAGTAGCCAGTAGAAAAGGCAAATCTTTGTCCAGAAAGGAGCTGGCAGAAAAAGAGGGGAACCCTGTCCCTGAATATTGGGGGCAGGGTATGCCCTCATTCATATCATCAATGAGTTCTCCATGTAGCTCCCATTCATATGAGTAATCCTCCATGTTAGGAGGAGAATACGCAGGTTCAATATCAGAGTCATCTTCACGACGACGTTTGTGAGACGAAAACAGACCATCCCCCCCTGCCCCCGGGCCAGGAGGGGCGACACAACACGTGTTGTGTAAGACCTGCTGCACAATGTTAGAGATAACCTGTTGTTCCTGGGGATGATGGAGGGAATAGGATGTGCAGTACATGCAGGTCTCGAACCTGGGTGATAATAACCATGGTCCCTGTCTCAATCTAGTAAACCTCTGCATGAGCTCACTTGTGTTAGTGGAGGGGCATGATGAACGGCAAAAGCCAGCGGCTTACCCCAAGGTTGTTGGGACCTTGTAGAGGATCCCGCTGAGGCACTATCATGTAAAAAGCCTGCCAACGTTGACGGGGAAGAAGAAAAAAATTACTCACCTTAGTAATTATGTTTCTTCTATTGGAGTCTTGCTGTATTCTGACAAATGCAGTTAGCCCCAGCCTTTAAACTGCCCCGGAGAACAAAGAGTTAACTTTCTATGCAGAGCATAGAATGCTGAGCTCAGTTGATGTCTCTCTCTCTGGAGCCCTTCGAAATCCAACCGTCAGATTCTTACGAGCAAAAGCTCACGAACTATCCTATGTGGAAATTGTAAAATTTTACTAGCCAACTGGCAACAAAAGTTTTGGATTCTCAAAGGAAGACTCAAGTCAGGAAACCCAAAAACAAATCCAAACAAGAATAATAATAAAACAACACCCAAACAAAAAGAAGAGGGTGTAAAAGGAGCACCCTTGGGGTGCAACACTGCACCTGCCCACCCACTTCCCAAAACCAGGTTCTGAGAGGGGAGGCAGGGGGGAGGTCAGAATACAGCAAGACTCCAATAGAAGAAACAATTATTAAGGTGAGTAATTTTTTTCTTCAAACAACATGAAGTCTTGCTGTATTCTGACAAATGCAGACTACCAAGCAGTACCTCCACGGAGGAGGGACAGAACCTACTTTGGGAATAGGCTCTGAAGTACTGCATTGCCACACCGAGCATCACTCCTAGCCTGGATATCCAGGGAGTAGTGCTTGCTAAAGGTATGGACTGTTTTCCAGGTGGTTGCTTGACAAATTTCTAAGAGAGGGTTGTCCCTGGCAGCAGCCAAGGAAGCAGCTGTACCTCTTTCAGAGTGAGCCCTCAGGCCTGAGGGTGGAGTCTTTCCCAGTTTCTCATAGTAGAATTGTATACAATACACAATACACCTGGCAACAGTTCTCTTGGTAGCAGGTTTGCCCTTTCCCACTTCCCCATAAGTGAGGAACAACGGGAGGGAATCAAACCTGTGACCCTTGGTATGCTCTATGTAGTAACTAAGGGCTCTTTTAACAATTAAACTGTGTAACCTCCTCTCCCCTGAGGAAGAATGATCAGTGAAGAAAACAGGGAGAGACAGACTGATTCAAATGAAAATCTGAAACCACTTTGGGCAAGAACCTTCTACTGGTTCTAAGGACCACTCTGTCCCTGTGAAAGGAGACAAAATCAGGTTCCACTGACAGTGCTTGCAATTCACCGATACATCTGGCAGAGGAAATGGCCACTAAAAACACAGTTTTCCAAGTCAAGTACTAAAGCTCTGCTGAAGACATAGGTTCAAAGGGAGGTTGCATAAATTGAGCAATGCAAACATTTAAATGCCAGGCAGGGTCTCTAAAGGGAGGACTGGTGTGAAGCAATCCTTTAAAAAAAATACAGAACACAGGATGAGAAGATAGGAAGACTTCCCCACTGACAGAAAAGCAGAAACAGCTGACAAGTGAACCTTGAGAGTAGCTGGTCCGAGGCCTAGGCCATTTAGATGGACCATATAATCCAGAACTGTAGGCAATTCAGCAGTATCTGGGGGAAATATGCTTCTTGGAACACCAAATGCTGAATCTTTTCCATTTGGAGTTATAAGTCTTTCTGGTGGAGGGCTTTCCAGAAGCTTTGAGAATATCCAGAACCCCCCCGCCGAGACAGGTGCAAATCTGCAAACTCTAACTCTTCAAGAGCCATGCCTTGAGATTGAGAGACTGAAGATTGGGGTACCAAATCCTCACCTGAGAGGAAATTAACATTGTAATTTCTGGGAAGAGACAGGGGAAGATGGACAGCTAGGGACAGCAACAGGGGGGGTACCAAGGCTGTCTGGCCCAGTCTGGAGCAATCAGAATCACTTTACAAGGTTGTGACCTTATCTTGGACTAAAACTTTGAACAGAGGAGGGAAGGCATACAGGACTTTCCCTTCCCAGTTCAGAATCAGAGCATCCAGGGGGACTGAGCCCAAGACTGGTGGTCTGCAACAAAAGAGAGGAAGTTGGTGATTGTCTGGGGCTGCAAAAAAGATCGATCTCTGGAGTGCCCCACGTTGAAAAAAATCACCTTCAATACAAGAGGGTCCAGGGTCCATTCGTAATGGCCCTGTGAGATCCTGCTCAGTGCATCTGCTAGCACATTGTCCTTCCCTGGAAGGTGAACTGCTATCAGAGAGGTTTGCAGGGAATAAGCCAGGGACCACAACTTCATGGCTTCTGTGCACAAGGCCGCAGACAGAGTGTCTCCCTGCTTGTTGATGTACCACATGGTGGTGGTGCTGTCTGTTCTGACTTGAACCACCTTGTTTTGCACTGACAGAGAAAGCTTGCAGGGCCAGAAAAACTGCCCTAAGTTCTAGGAGACTGATATGGAGAAGGGACTCCTGCCCAGGGACTGTGGTCCCCTCAGTGAGGGCCCCCAGAAGGGGGGAAGCATCCGTGGTAAGGACCACTGAATGAGACTGAGTGGCAAATGGGACCCCTTGCCTTAAATTGACCTGATCTTGTCACCACTGAAGGACTTGGATCAAGGTCAGAGTCACTGGAATCAGTTTGGTAAGGGAGTCCTTCTTCTGGGACCAAAAGGCCCTCAGATAGAACTGAATTTTCCTCATCTGGAATCTTGCCCCTTGGACCACTGCTGTAGAAGCTGCCATGTGGCCCAAGAGCTGGAGGAAATGCCTTGCTGGTTGAGACACCTGAAGGCTGAAGGAAGAAGCTAGTTCCATAAGAGCTCTTGCCCTTTCCAGAGGAAGAAAAGCTCTTGCTTTGACCGTATCCAGCTCTGCCCCTATAAAGGTAAGAAGCTGGACTGGCTGGAGAACTGACTTGGGAAGGTTGAGAAGAAATCCTAGAGAAGTGAGCACTTGCTGGGTCACTTGCAGGTCTGACTTGACTTGGTCTGGAAACTGGCCCACTATTAGTCAATCGTCCAGATATGGAAAAATGGAAATATTTTGCCTTCTTAGAAAGGCAACTACTACTGCCAGGCACTTTGTGAAAACCCTTGGGGCTAATGTTAGACCAAGGGGCACTGCTCTGAACTGATAGTGGCCTGAGGGTAACTCGAACCTGAGGTACTTTCTGTGGGAGCACCCGATGGGATTGTGAAAATAGGCATTTTTGAGGTCCAGGGAGGTTAGCCAGTTCCCTGGCCTTAGAGAGGGAAGAATTATTCCCAGAGTTACCATCTCGAACCTTGGTTTTAAAAGATGTTTATTTAGGTATCTTAGCTCTAGGATGGGTCACCACTCCCTGTCTTTTTTGGGGTAAGGAAGTACCTGGAGTACAGACCTTTGCCCCAGTGTAGGATAGGCACACTCTCTATGGCTCTTAAAGCCAGACGAGAACAAACCTCTGCCTCTAGGGCAAGAGTTTCTGAGAGACCTGCAGGTGGAAAAGATCTGGGTCTCATCTTCGGAAATTTTTTGAAGCTGAGAACCAGTCCCTGGCTTACTACTTCCCGGGCCCACTTGTCTGAGGTAACAGACTTCAAGTTGTGGATGAAGTAAGCCAGCCTGCCCCCTACTGGAATAGGAGAGTCGACCCGGGCAGGCCCATCAGGGTGTCTGCTTGGCAAGGGCCTTAGGCTGAGGAGTGGATGCAGCCCTGCTCATCCCCCTTCTGCCTCTCCCTCTGCAGAACCTCCTCTGTGAAAAGGGAGAAGAGGCCTGTGCTTGGTAGAAAGGCCTATGAAATGGCCTGCCCCCCTGCCCCTAGACTGCTGCCTTTGAGGAGTTGCCTGCCTCTCCTTGGCCTGAGCACTCCTGTAAGTGGTCCTGTACTCATCCATTTTCTTCATGTAATTCTCTGTCTGCTCCCCAAACAGAGAATTACCCAATACAGGAAAATCCATGGCCTTAGCTTGGGTATCCTGCGAGAGGCTAGTACATCTGAGCCAAGCCATTCTCCGAAGAGCCACAGATGTAGCCATGTGACCCATGACTCTTGACACATCACTGGAGTCCACAGCAGCATGAAACTGTACTTTTGATGCCTCAATCCCATCTGCAGCCACTTCCTCCAGCTCCTTGGCTAGCTGGGGGGAGGCCTGTTTAGCCAGTACTAGTACAGTGTCCCACCTGGACTTCTGGTACCTGGCTGTATAGGCCATATAATTCGCCTGCCTGAGTCCCAAGGAAGATGCCATGTACTGTTTGTTTGCCTTTTTTGCCTTATCACAGGCAGCAGCCTGCACAACCCCAACATCCAACATCGCTGCATTGCTGGTATAAGAACGCCGTGTCTGAGCCTGATAGTGTATACCTCTTGTCCATTCTTCTATCAACAGCAGCTACAGAACTGGGAGACTAAGATTTTTTGTGTCTGCTTCTCAAAAGATTTGTGAAGGGGAATAGACCATATCCTGGACTCTGGGATGTCCATCATTTCCACATAATCAGGCTCCTCTTGATCCTCCATAGGAAGTTGGAGGGTTTCAGCCACCTTTCTGTAAAACATAAAGCGGGAAGGGGACTCAGAAAACCTAGGTGGGGATACACCCGAAGGTCTGTCTGGGGAGATGTCCGGTTCCACCGGCACATCCAGCCTTTCACCATCACCATTTTCAAACTCCTTCCCCTTCTCCTCAAACTCCGGTACATAAAATTCTTCAGGAGTATAATCATGAACCGGGGGAACCGACCGAGCCGAACTCCTGCCAAAAGGTGCCGGATCGGTCGAACCAAGCGAAGCGGTTCCACAATCCAAATCGCTTTAGCTATTTCCTCGGTGGTCGGAACATGAACTTCTGCATCTGAACTGGTCGATTTCTCTTTGGGTTTTCTTTCTGTCGGAACCGAACCCTCGGGATTGGCTCTCCTTTTGCCCGAAGTATAGGCCAGGTCAGAGGGCACTCCTTCTGGTTTGGTCGGAACCGAACCGGGCTGGCCATCCGGGTCAGCGGACTTCTCGGCCTCCTTTTCCCTCAGTCTACCTAATCTCTTTTCAAGGGTAGATTTGGGAAAATGTTTACATATTTAGCAGTCTGTATCGAGGTGTTCAAACCCCAGACAATAAACACAGGTGGTGTGGGGATCGGCCTTGGCAAAGACCTCCCCACACTCACGGCAGTGTTGAAACCCAGTGAGCCCGTTTTTTTCCTTGGGTTTCTCAGACATGGCGAACCTAACAAACGTACCCTTTTCATGGCAACCACCAGGCAAGACTCCCTTATCGGTTCCTAACCGTGTGACAGGTATTGGAAAAAAAACGTACAAAAATTTTTTTTTTTTAAGAACCGATAAGGACCGGTAACCACACACTAAAGAAAGATACAAGTATTAACCACAAATGATCGGTTCAGCTGAACCGATCCACACTTTTACAAGTTCCACACAGAAAATCAGCACAAAATCTATGTAGTACTCACAGCACCACAGACAGAGACTGAACAGACTGTGCGGAAAAAATTTCGGTTAAAAACAGACACTTAACTGACTTTTGAACCGAGCTGCGGGAGAAATCTCTGGAGCGACTGTTCAGTGAGGAGGAGTAAAGAATCTGACGGTTGGATTTCAAAGGGCTCCAGACAGAGATCAACCGAGCTTGAGCTCAGCATTCTATGCTCTGCATAGAAAGTTAACCCGTTGTTTTCTAGGGCAGTTTAAAGGCTGGGGCTAACTGCATTTGTCAGAATACAGCAAGACTTCATGTTGTTTGAAGCCCCCATCGATGGAGCAACAGTGGGTTTTGTTTCCAAAAAAACACTTAAAATTGTCGCCGACGACGGGTGAAACGTCAGACGGAGCAGGTATTTCCTGCACTGCATTTAGAGCAGAGGTAAGCATAATCGACGAGAGAATGGCCTCCCATCAATGAGGAAGCTTGCCCAAAAGTGCTCAGTCGACAAGAGAGGCACCCTCGTCGATGAGGAGGTATGTTGCTGGCGTTCCGTTGATGGTGTGACCATTGAAATGGTGGCTATCGAATGCCTTGATCGGGAGGAAGAAGTGGGTTTGACCTTCTCCTTACCTCGCCCAATATGAGAACTTGAGGCTGGGGAGCCCTTGGAATGGACCCCCTTATTCTCTGGCTGAGACATGTTCTGCTCCACAATATGATGTTGGATTTCAAGTACTCGTCGTTGACGAGTAGCCTGGTTAAATTCTTTGACAATGTTTGCAGGAATTAATGTTGTGTGAGGGTCCCAGGCATCTCACACAAAGTAGATGGTTATCAAAATGAAAACTCTTCCTGCCACACCGACAGGAACGAAAACACTTGTTTGGATGAAGAATCTTTAGACATTCGTCTGGAATCCAATTTCTCATCGATGAGTGCTGCACAGAAGTTGAACTAGCTGCTGTGTGGGCTGAAGATGGCGGGAAAATGAACTGAGGATACCAGGGACCACCCACACTTGGATGTGATGTCATGTGTGGGTGGTTCCTGGTGAAAACTGCTAGAAGAAGCTGCCGTGCAACAGCACCCTCTGCTGGATACTCCCAGAAGTAATGACTTGCTGCAAGAGACCATTCCGTGGAAGATCAACTGTTACAGGTGAGTAACATATCTTTCCAGGGGCATGGATATAGTTCACTATCCACAATCTGGCAAACTCCTAGCAGTTCTCTAGGAGGAGGGAGCCAAGGTGCACACCCCTCTTTGGGGAACAGAGGTCCAAAAGCAGCATTCCGACATGACTTGAAGTCAATGCTGTAGTGGGGAATGAAGGTGTGTGCTAACTTCCACGCAGCAGCCCTGGAAGCAACCACGGCTGACCTCAAACGATGGTTTGGTAAAATATACTGGAAGGCTAACCACCTGGTTAAGATGAAACTTTGCTGCTACCTTTGGGAGGACATTTGGGTGGTGGTGAAGGACGACCTTGTTCTTGTGGAATACCAGATAAGGAGACTACACTGAGAGCCCCTGGAGTTTACTGATCCTTCTGGCTGACATAATGGCCATCAAGAAGGCCATCTTCCATTTGGTGTCAGGGGAAGGAGTACCCCTTGCTTGCCCTGTGACATCTCACACCTCTGCATAAACTCACACTGCCTGCCCAGTAGGTCCCATGGTGGTGGTTCACACACACTGGAGTGGGACAGGTGGTCAAGACACTTAAGAAATGCACCTGACCACACCTTCTCCTGGACCACTGTTGGCATACCAGCCCATGCCCGGTATGCAGAGATAGCTGCCAGGTGCACCTTAAGGGTCATCGCTTGGAGCCCCAACTGACAGAGGGAGCATAGGTATGCTAGGATACTAGTCACAGTGCAAACAAGGGGATCTCCTTACCCTGACACCAAATGGGAAACCTTTTCCATTTAAAGGCACAGCACTGGCAAGTCAATTCCTCCTGGGAGGACTCCACAACGTAGAGCACAGCTTCTGAAATGCCCAAGGCCTGGAACTCTAGCCGCTCTGAAACCAGACCGTGAGGTGCAGGGACTGAACATCCAGGCACAGGAGTTCCCCATGTTGTCTGGTCAGCAAGTCCAGGGTAAAGAGTTAACTGCCATGGAGGTTTGCTGCTGAGGCCTAAGAAATACAGATACTAGAACTGTCTGGGACAGCCTGAAGCTATCAGTATCATCCATAACTTTTCCTTCAGGGCATTGACCACCACCCTGTAGCTCAAAGAGAAAGGTGAGATTGCGTACATGAGGCTTGGGATCTAGGGCCCTGTGAAGGCATCCCCCAACAGTGTCCTGGACTGTGGGGTTGGGGGGCAGCCACTAAACAGTCTCAGCTTTCTGTTCACCAGGAGGCAAACAGATTCACCAGAGGGGTGCCCCACCAGAAAAACAAGTGGCCTACCACCTCCTGATGCAGGGAGCACTCGTTGAGACTTCTCTCCCACATGGATGAGAGTGCCTGCCAGCCGAGCCAACTGTTCACTTCTGGGACAGGGTTCGCTAGGAGATCTGCACTCAGGCTCTGCACGAGGGTCCAGGTGTGGAGGGCCTCCCGACACAGAGAAAGGGAGAAAGAGTTCTGCCCTGCCTATTCGGGTAAAACATGGTTGTGGTGTTGTCCATCGGGACCTGCATGACCTGCTCCCTCACAAGAGGAGCAAACAGAGCCAGCCACACTGCATGGAGCTCCAGCAGGTTGATGTGTTGACGGGACTCCCTGGGTGACCAGAACATGTGGGTTCAATGGTCTCCCAGATGTGTTCCCGAAACTACCAGACGTGTCCGTTGTAAGCATGACAGTCTGCTTTGTGCACACAAAAGGGATTCCTTTCTCCAGATAATAAATTAACCACCACTGAATGGCATCCGACATCTGTTGGGTCTCCATGACCAAATGATCCAGGTGACCTAGGCACTGGGACAACTGGCAGCCCAGCTCCCACTGCAGTTGATGCACCCACCAGCCCAGCCTACCCACTAGATCATGTTGGTGGTAGATGTCATGTACCCCAGCAGTCACAGGAAATCCCAGGCAGGATGTGGGCGCCCAACCTGAAATGATCGGGCCAAGGAGGTAAGGTCCTCAACTCAGTCCACAGGGAGATGAATCTTGGCCCGCAGGGAATCTAGCTCTGTCCAGATGATCCAAGGGAGATCAGTTCGAATTTGTCTGTGTTGACCAACAGGCCCAGGACTTTCCAGGTCTGCAGGGCTAAATCTATGGCTTCCTTGGATAGCCCAGCTATAGACAGTTGTCCAGACAGGGATACGCCCTGATGCTCTTGTGCCGCAGGAATGCAACCATCACTGCCATACACTTGGTGAAGATCCTGGGTGTAGACAGGCTGAAACGCAGGACATGGAACTGATAAAAGAACCCCTTCTGCATGGAACCAATCATACCTCCAGTGGGGCAGACTGGGATGTGGTAGAACACATCCTGGAGATCCAGGGAGCAGAACAGCATACCCTGCTCCAGAGATGGTACAATCAGGCTCAGCGTGGACTGGTTCAGATTGTGCAGAAATGAAAATTACATACCTACCGTAATTCTTGATCTTCTCTTGTATCTTCACCATTCATTACTGATTGGGTGTAAGCCGGAGGCGCGCACCTGCCAAGGGAGGGTTTTTTTTTCCCCCCAGAGGAGTCATCATCACCAGTTGCCGCCCCAAGAGTGACCATCGCGTGATGCGTGAGGGGCGGCTGTTAGGTGCCACAGACTCCTCCTCCATCCCAGTTCTGTTAGCCAGAGGCGCGAAAAAAGGGTAAGAAAAAAGAGCGAGGCAAGAGAGCCGAGGGATAGAAAAAGGAAAGGATATAAACTGAAAAAGGAATAAGCCAATAGAGGACAGAAAACGGAAATGCCTACCCTAAGGAAGCGCAGGGCCTCACTTCTGGGGCGGCTCCAAGGGAGGAACAGATAAAGAGGAGGAGAAAAAGGAAGGAGGAGGAGAGAGGGAAGAGAACAAGGGATGTTGGGAGGGGAGAACTCTGCCCATTGAGATACTGATTTAAAGGCTTATGAGCTTGGAACCAAAAACAAGGAAGCAAGGACCCCGCTTGATAGGACTGAAGAGAAGGTTCAACAGAACCGCTTACACAGATTGGACACAAAGGGCAGATTCTCTAACCTCCTGTCATCCCAACCCCTTAAACTCTAGGTGACAGCTCACAGACTGCCAATTCTGTTCTGGAAAGAGAGCGTCCAACTAGGAAGGAGAAAGAAGACCCCTAGTACCTTAAGTGCTAACACAGATGTGTGTGGGAAGGGGCTGAGCTCTACAGAGGGCACTCCTTTACGTAAAGGATAGCGTGGGAACTCAATCGGACTCCCTGAAGGCAAGGAAAGAACATCAGCTCAAGGTAACTGAAGTGCCAGGACAGCACCAACCAGCAGAAGTTGACACAATAGGAAATTAAGACCTGCCAGAGGGAACCTAGAAAAAGGGAACCGAGCCATTAGAGGGATGGTCTCTTTAACTGTGAATGGAACAACATGGCTAAGAAAGAGCCAACAGGTCACCCCTAGAGGCAATCAGAAAAGAGTTCCCTCAGGATAGAATAAATCCTACTCATTCCCCCTTTACCTTGAGGAAATAGGATCCGTCCAGAGAACAACTGAAAAATCAAGACCATAGATGCCTGTTGTAGGCAGCATGGTGTGCCTGATGAGATGCGCTACACAGCATTGCACAAGAGGAAGAGAACACTCTTCGCCCCAACCGGTCAAACTGTAGAGAATTTGAGTATGGTGGTCGGCCGTGCACCATGCAGCGGTGCCCGGAAGGAGTCTCTGGGGACACCAATCCTGAAGCCGGGTTGGGAAGAGAATCTAGGGACTCAGATGTGGCACAATACCTTCTCCTGCAGTCTGCCGGGGCTGTGATGGGGTTGGCTGGAGACTGCCAGGAACGGACAGGTGCCTTTGGGAAAGGAATAGGCCAGGATGGCACCACCAGATGTTGGGCACTGAATTCACTGAGGAATTCACGCGTCTCCCGTTCAGTATTGTCTCGCCTAACAAAGGAGATACGGATGTCCCTAACCATCCTCGAAAGGAAGCGCTGATATTCAGTGAAATCAGCGTCGAAGGAGAGGTAAGCAGAGGGTTCCTCTCCTTCTGAGGAGGGAGATGAGGAGGATGGGGAGCTCGAATTTCCAGAGGACTCCTGCGGTGGTGGGGATAGGCGAAACACCCGCTCATGCATACATCTAACATATGAGGGGAAGGCCGCCGCATTGCCTCTGAACGTCTCCCAGGATAACGGACCCGTAGGACCGACATGGCCCGGGAGAGAGGGTGGTGGCTGCAGAGGAATGGGAGTAGAGCACCTATGAAGAGGCAACTGTCCTCTGCTCAGGCTCTGGAATCCAGGGAAAGGAGCCCGAGCTGGCGGGGTCCTGGATAACAAACCAGGTTGTAGAACGGAACTCTGGGGATGTGAACCCTGGGACAGCCTGGAAGGGGATCCTCCCATGTGCCGTACCTGGGGCTGCAAGGATCCAGAAGGGCAGCCTACAGCAACGCCACCGGAGGGGTCCCTCGAGCCTAAGAGGGAGAGGTGGAGCTCGGCACTACGGCTCCTACCTACACCTAGAGGGGCAGCAGGTGAAACTAGACATGACTCACCTCGGCCCCTAAACCTCTTGGACTCAAGAGGACGCACCCCCTCCTTGACGCCGGTGACAGAGCCAGTTGATCCTGGGATCTCTGAGGGAAGCCCCCAAAAGACAAAGCTCCTAGCTCACCCTGAGAGGGAGCAGCAGCACCAGAGACAGCAGCTGCTACAGCCCCTTCTGGGTGAACAGACCCTTCCCCAACTCCCATGCCGTCCCTTCCCAATGACCCCAGGCCACCCCCAGCCTAGGAGTCCTCATAAGAAGACTGATATGGAGACTGAGGAATGGGCACACTGGGCCGCTTGACACCTTGTCCCACAGAAGACTCCAAACCCGAGGAATCGGGGAGCCAGGACGGGTCCACATCTGAGTAGTCTACTTCCAAGGAAGAGGCAACTAGAAGGACCTCAATACTGGCCACCCCAGAAGTCCCTTAAGAACAGACGCCGGTGCCACTCACGGCACCCTTCGGTACTGGTGCACCGGAGACAATGCTGGAACCCGGTCCCGACTCACCTGACTCCAGATAGTTCCTTGGCACTACCGGCACGGGGACTGAACACAGCGCCACCAGCGAGTCAACCGGCCCACGGCGCCAAGAGCCAAAACGGTGCTGCAAGCAGTGCCGGTATCTGAGAGAGCACCAGAAAGTGCCATCAAGGGTCCACCCACGCCGGGCCCGGCAGTCGCGGGCCACAACACTGGGGGATCCTGCACCTCTGAAGAGGTGACTGCCTAGGCGGTGTCCCTACCACAGCCCTGGGAAGGGCCACGGTGTTCCCCCGACACCTCGAAAGAGGCCTTCTCCTCGGCAAGACTAGATGATGAGGAGGCCTCCTCCTCTCCAGACTGTACAGGCCTGGGAGGGGACCTGGAGGAAAGGCCTAAAGACCTGGCCTGGGAGGCCCGAGAGTGACGCCATCCTCCAAACGTTGGCGGGGCCTTGCCGATTTTGAACGTGCGAACTTCAAGAACATGGCGGTCCATCGAGAAACAGGCGTCTCATCTGTCCATGTCATGGTTAGGTCCCAGGCACCAAAGACAGACATCATGCCGGTCTGTCACGGAAAAATGCCGGCCACAGGACCACAGACACATAGGGGCATGGCCCGCTTTCGACTTTCACTTAGCTTCCGAACAGGACATGATGCGAAAATAACCTAAAACACAGTAAAGCTCCGGCGCCGTCAAAAAGAATGGAACGGACTTACCAGAGTCAATGGCGTCGGGCGGGGGACCGGATGAAGGAGTCGTCGACAAACGAACTAGGGCCTATGTCTCACATGCGCAGCAGGTGCAGCCTCGATAGCGGAAGAAGCAGAACTGGGATGGAGGAGGGTCTGCTGCGCCTACGGCTGCCCTTGTGCATCACGCGATGCGCCACTCTTGGGGCGGCGCGCACTCGGGGGAGACTCCATGGCAGGTAGCGCCTCCGCTACACGCCAAGCAGTAATGAGTGGTGAAGACTGACAAGGAAGATCAGATCCAGTACGCAGCATCAGCCACATGTCCGTTTTTGGGACCAGGGAAGTACCTGGACATGTACCTACCCCGGACCAGCCAGGGCATCTGGGACCCAGGCTATGGCTTCTTTTGGCAGAAATTGAGCGACGACCTCCCTTGGGGCGGACAGCATGTCCTGCAACACCAAGGAATCCCGAGGAGCGTGGAGTCAGCAAGAAGGGAGAGCCTTGAAGTCTAGAGGCAACCCTCTGCCTACCACTTATAGTACCCACTTGTCCACAGTAATAACAGAACGTCATGGCCAGAAGTGGAGTAAATGACCCCTACTGGGAGCAGCTGAGTCAGGGACTGGACAGGTGGGAGGATGACATCCCTTAACCCGTCACTGGGCAGCTTTAGAGGGGGGCACCACTTTCCTTATCTCCACCTCTTTTGGCCCCTTAGCTACTGAACTTGGGGGCTTGGGGCGCATAGTTGGTATTGCCCCTGCTGGGGAGGCTACTGTGGCTGAAAGGACCTGTACTGGAAGGCCTTTTTGGGCTTTGAGACTTAGGATCCTTCTGTGGCAAAGCCACAGAATCCACGGTGGCACTGAACTTCTCTATTCTAGTGAAATGTCCTTCCCCTCTCCCAGGCCAAAGAGAATGGTGTCCAAGAAGGGGACATCAGCCAGCTTATGCCAAGTATCTCTGTGAAGGTGGAGGGTGTCAGCCAGGCCCTGTGCCACATTGTGATGGCTGCTGCCATGGCATTAGCGCAAGAGTCACCCAAGTCCAAAGATATCTGGAGCTAGTGCTTAGCCAGCTTTTGACCCTGGTTCTTTACCAACTTCACTGGCAACTACTTTTCGGCAGGCAGGGGAAGGATGTTATCTTCCAGCACTCCCAATAGGCAGTGACCAGAGCTGGCCATCACAACAGCACAGCTGGCCTGATGCACACCCAGAAAAGAGGCAGCGGTGATCCTCTTTATCATATGGACAAGCTTTTTTGACTTGTTGGGGGCGGGGGAGCTGTCCACATCACCACCTCCGGAAGGCAGAGTCTGAGACCAACCTCTCGGTTAAGGGGTGTTCTAAAAACAAAGGGATTCTGCAGGTGCTGCGGACTTGCAGACCATACGGACGGAGGGTGCTGGACAGGATTCTGCCAGTGCCAGTCACAAGAAGGCTGCAGCTATGGGAAAGGTAACCCCAAGGGAGTTGTCCTTGTCCGAAATGTCCGTAAAGGGGTATTCTGGACTGGCTTCAAGCACATGTTCATGGACTCCTATACAAGGCAGACAAGGGCCGCAAACATCACCGGCTCATCATTAGTGGACAGTTCCTTGACCAGAAAACAGAAGAATGGACCACACTCAGGAATGCTGAACAGAAAAGTTATTTTAATTCAGTACATATGCTCCTTTGTCCCTGCAGGACTGCACTTTTGGACAAGCAGTGTAGGTGAAAGCAGCTGTTTCTAGTCCCTTGACGGAAGCCTAGTCAAACATGTGGGTTCTTGATGACAACATGGATGACCTGTCCAAGGACTCTTCAAAAATGGCCCTCGACCATTTGCTGCTATGGACCACCCAAGTGTCTTCCGATTGGATGATTTCCACGGACAGCCAGCCTCGCATGCCAGGTGCAGCACAGAGTCCTTAGTCAAAGCTTCCACCAAAGGCTGCGGCAGAGGCAGTTCCACCTGCACTGGTGGAGGACCAGATGCCAGATACATTTGCAGAGGTTGGACCGGTGTGGGCATCACTGGCAACTGCCAGGTGACTGTAGGTCCGGGGAGGTAGAGTCCTACCTAGCCCCTGCAATGGTCCACTGCAGCCAGAGAAGCTCCTCATAGCACTTCCGCATCCTCCAGCAGTGCCTCCTGGTAGAGCAGGATTGACAGCATGAAGACGCTTCAACCTCAACTGTGGACCCGGAGGCAGACGTCGAGAAGAAGCCTCCAGAAGGTCAGTATAGACCACAAGTCAAGCCACAGCATCAGCTAAGACCACCAGTGGATGCTGGTCCCAAGTGGAACCGGTTGTGGACACCAGCTGGCCATGTCCTCCTGGGCGGGGACCAGCAGCACTGGGGTACAGATCGACCGACTTTGGTTGAAAGGGTCAAGAAATATCTGCCATCTGCTCAGCCAGTGTCAAGGTCAACAAGCATCATGAGGAACACCGAAAGGAGCTCAACGCGAGTTGAGCGGTAGGGGGACTCGGAGCATGAGGACCGCAATATTCCCAGTCCCATGACTAATACTGAAAGTGCTTGTGTTTCTTACAATGATGGGCATGGCACAACCCGAAGGCCTAGAGGGCCAGACACAGGTCCCAGAACCCGTCCAAGAAGGACCCTCTGATGCTAGCACCAGCCAGGAGCAGTGCTGAAGCAGACAAGGTGCCCTGCACAACCATCGTCGTCTCCTATTCCAAGGTTGCAAGTTGAGCTGCTGACCCATCACAGCCAAGGCCTTCTTGCGGCCTTTAGGCAGATCATCAGATCCCTATTGGCCGGTCAACCTAAGAGAAGCCTGGCTGCCCTATCTTCTAGCAATGCTGGAAGCATCACCTGACAAATGCAACAGCCAGATACATTGCACTGTGTTCCCAGACAATAAAAGCAAGACATGTGTGGGTGTGTGTTCGAAATGTTCTGCCTTTATGTAATGTTGAATTTGAAGCCATGGGACAGCTTAGCTTCCTCTGAGTCAATCTGATCATCAAGCGAGGAAGAGCTGGAAAAGGAGCTGAAAAATTATTGAAGAGCTGAAATTTCAAAGAAAATTTAGAAGAAATCACCAATGTGCCAGGTTACCTTGTGACACTGCAGAGCTGGAAATGTGGTGCCCTTTCCCTTCCAGGGGAAAGAAAGATCTGACATCATGGGGTGGAGCCTGAGGATATACTGTGAGCTGTGGGAGAAGTTTAACTTAAAGATGTCTGATGAATCAGCACTTCCAGTGGAACTTACAGAGTGTGGATAGTGAGCTGTATCCACATCCCAAGTATGTCTCTCTCTCTCAGAATTCTGAAAACATTAAGGAGGAATCATCCGGTGATACTGATAACCAGATGAGAAAATCAGTTAATACCCACTTGTCTGCTGGGGATGGTGGCCATCTTCCTCCTACTAGGTGTAAAGGACATGCACCCATCTCATGCTGAATTATGTCTGTTGCTCTGGACAACTGCTGTGTTGGCTCCATTTCTTAAAATGAAAAGACTGAAGGCTTCTAATTGACCATAGCTTGTCTATAGCCTGTTATTACTGGAATAACAAACATGAATTTGACTGTCTGCAGACTGGGTATGCTGGGGTTCTTTGGGCTATGACAAAAAAGTAGCTGTCTAAAGTTCATCAAACAATGAACCTTCTTTAAAAGGTATGAGACTGAAGAGGAATTTGCAGTCCTACATTTTAACCATACTGCACGACCAACATCCGACACCACTTCTCATGAAAGAAACCTAATTGCACACCATGTCTACGTATCTGCCTGATAACCATAAAAAGTGGCAAGATTTTTTATTCACTTCTGATTTCTGTGGAAGAACCTTATGTATTTCATCAAGCATTTGACTACACATGCAGATGAATATGCAGCAACAAAATAGCTGCACAGCATACTTATCCCTACTTACAAAGCAACGGGGTGGACAAGATTGATCTGGAGTCTTTTCCCACCTTAAAGAGATTCACCATGTTAGCACTATGTACCACACAGTTTGGTGCCTTCCCTCCACGAACTGTTTCTGATCCATACTGGCCATTAACGGTGCACCCCTTTCCAACAACCTGACTGCGAAACTGGAAAAAAGACCATTACGACGATATTCACGGTAATGGTCCTTTTTCCTAGTTTCGTCTTCCCCCAGTGTTCCGCCCAATCCCTGGACCAACTCCGACCTGGAGTTGGAATCCTAAAGCCTGGGGGATGCGGAGGGGCACAGCCCCCCACAGAAAACACCCATTTCAGAGGCAGAACAATACCTGCATCGGTACTGTGCCGTCGCTGTGGGGGAGGTCAGCATTCTTGCTGACGAGATAACTTGGTGCTTCCGGCCATTAAAACTCCTAGTAATTACTTAAATCACTCATTGGAGTGCTGTGCAGTGACATGGGTACTTCCGGTCGTAACTCTGCCCTAGCCCAGCCAGCTTTGTGTGAGATCACAGGGAGAGGGCGGGGCACGTTACATTATAGTCTACAGGGGTGGTCAACTTTAAACAATTTTACATACAACAGTGATCACGTGCTGATTAAACGAGTGCACTGCACAACTAACAAGACCTTGTTAGTCACCCAGTGCACTCGTTTAATCAGCACATGATCACTGGTATATATAAAATTGTTTTAAAGTAGCCCTCCATAGACTATAATGTCACGTCACAAAGCTGGCAGAGCGCAGGGGTGGAGTTACACACCGGGAAGTGCCTGTGTCCCTGGCACAGCAATTTTACGAGTGATTTAACTATTTAATTATTAGGTATTTTAATGGCCAGTATGGATCAGAAGCAGTTCGTGGAGGGAAGGCACTGAACTGTGTGGTGCACATCTACCACCGTTTACCTTGGTGAGTCTCTAACTATGTTACTATGTAACAGATGCCTTCATGGCTTTACTAGTCAACTCATCATTTTTCTTCCTTTTTCTTTCCAAATATGTGACAAGTACAGTCATGTCCTACACACATGACTGCTCTTTTAGCTCAGTACACAATCAGTGAATCAATCTCAAAGCTGTTAACCACAAAGAATTTACTTAATCTTAAATAGAACACAAAAAAATTGTGTGGCTTGACATGATCTTATTTGGTGATCCCCAATCAAATATACTGGACCCAGTACACAAACTGGGAAATCTTTTGCTGGTCTCGTGCACCCTGCTGTAACAGGCCCCTTCACTTCTGCCAGTTGGTTATATTCTTTAATGCTCAATGTAACACAAACCTGCACAGTTAAGAAACTGAAACGTATGCCTTAAATGTTCCTGTACGATAACCATGTTATTTTGGCAACATGAACAAGATCAATGAAGCTGACTGCTAAGCATACTCAGAAATTTATTTAACTCATTTTCGCCAAACTGTGCATGCTCAGAAATGTATACTCACATAGTAGATGCCATTTACTTTTTTGATTCATTGCAGTAACAGCCATTAATCTTATCACCTCAGTTTGCATTCTGTACTTATGTCCCATCTGCAAGTTTTCACAATTTCTATTACAAAATTGCCTAAACACCTGCTGCAGAAATCGAATATGACAAGGCCTGTATCATTCTCATCTTCTCTTGAGGGTATCAGTCTACTGCTTTCTCACCCGTGGCTTTGCTACTCATGAGATAAACAGACCAATACCCCCTCATGAAGGCAAGTAGGAGATGCACACTTGCCAGACTCAGAATATGCCATTTATCATTATGGGGGTGTGGGGGCGTGGCAAGACCATAACTCACGAGTGGCAGAACTAAGAGTGAATTATGAAAGTCCTGCCCCCCTCACAAGTAATGATTAATGTCATATTCTGAGTAAAACCATTGTGTTCAATGTAAACTTTCAGATTAGTTTTTCTAATGAAGAATACACTTTGTCTGATTTCACTGCTCTGTTGAGCGTAGCAGAGTTCATTGTGATGTCATCAGGCATCGTTCAAGCTGTTCTCCCATTAGTTAACAGCTCCTTTGTGACCAACCTGAAGTGATAAATGGTGATGACCCACTTAAAATAATGATAAAAATCATCATCATCATTTTAGGTCTTCAGGCAATAGAATAAATCATTTATCCGTAAGGTTTAATTCTCACTTAAGTTGTATAAAAATGCTATCTTAAATCAGCCCACGTGATTTTTAAAAAAATACGTATGTATGGAGGGGTACGGGATTCAGGACCTACCTGAGCAGATCTGTGGGATTACGTTGGGAGTCTACACTTTTGAAGAATGATGATACAAATTCTTGTAACAGAGGAAGCAGCTCATCAGATCGCTCCTGTTAAACAAAACATGTTTTAACATTCTCTTGTCATACAGTTTCTGCTTCTAAAACTAACCAACAGATTCCTAGCCACGTAAGGAATAGGATCTACTTAGCTTTATCCCAAACCAATAACACCAGCACTGGTAAATATTTATGATCATGCAGAACTTAAGGTTTCAGTAACTAGTACATACTAAAACTCCTGGAAAACCAGCACAGTCAAACGGTTAGTGCACAAGGCTGTGATCCAGGAAGTCTCGGTCTGAATGCAGATTCCCCTGAAATTCTATAGTAAAAAACAGAAAGAATAATAATAATGACAGGATGGAGAAGTGCCACATATATCCTTATAGGTGTATAAGGGTATATGTGTATAGGTATATAAGATGGGAGCTGAAGGGGAGTAGCCATACTACCGTTCTAAGAAGTGCAACAGACTGGGGCAAGAGGGAGAGAGTAAAGTGAGGCATGGCAAAACCGAGGCCTTCAATACCTGGTTGAAGGGGTGGTGTCAGGATGAGGGGTATGGATATGTGAGAGACTGGTTTAACTTCTGAGATAGGGGCTGTCCCCCTTGAACAACCTATCTCATTAGGGATGGGACAAGTGCACCAGGGCAAAAGTGTGATGATTTTGTGGAACATCCTTTAAACTGAAGAGAGGGAAGACAGAGGCTGGGAATTCCCTAGACTGTGTGTGTGTGTGTGTGTGTGTGTGAGGCGGGACAGGGAGTGCCTAAAAAGGGACTCCCCTGACACGGTAAGGAGGAGAATAGGGGAAAAGGCAGGGACCAAAATAGTTTAAAAAGGGAGGGGGAGTTTAGGGGTCATACTGATCCAGCTAACAGGTAGAGAACCGGGAGGAAAAAGAAGGCTATAATGTGCAGAAACCAGATAACATAAAAGAGAAGGAGAACGGGGGAGGGTTGGAAGGGGGTCTGCCTGAATGCCAGGAATCGGAATAAGATAAGTGATCTACAGATAAGTGTGGCTGAGGCCAGGTCAAACGTATTAAACCACTCTGTCCTAAAGGAAAGGATGTTGAAACTAGGAGTGCATGCAGAATCCCTAAACTGGTTCCAATCATGTTTGTCAAACTTAAGGAAGTGTGCTGCCCAAGGAAAGTACAGTTACGTAAGAACTTACCGTAACAGTAGATCTTCGAGAACAGCTCTTGCAGCAGGTTACACCATTAGGACTGAAGCTGGCAGGCTCCAGGACCCCACGGAAATTTTCTAGCTAGCAGTCTTCAGCGGGGACCGCCTCCGACGTCAGGCATAGTACATAAGGAGGCGGTCCCCCCATAATCCTCATTTCTCCCGCCGGAGACTCCCGGCCGCTGAATGACATCAGAAGAGGGGACCGAGGATCCGCCACCTGATGGCAAAGACTATAGAATAGGAATGTCCCATCCCATAAGATGGGTGCTTGACTACGACCTACCTCCGAAAAAGGGGGATGGTGGGCGGGAAAGTACCTGCTGCAAGAGCTGTTCTCGAAGATCTACTGTTACGGTAAGTTCTTACGTAACTGTGCTATCTTACTTCGAGATACAGCTCTTGCAGCAGGTTACACCATTAGGACTGATTTCCAAGCAGTGGTGGCAGTCATGCACCACCAGGAGGAGGAAAAGTAGAGACCTCGAAATAACTCGAGCCTAGGACAAAAGTCCCTGAAGGATGGCTAGACCGAACCCCGCTCCTTGCCTCGATGCAATGTCCAGATGGTAATGCCTGATAAAGGTATGCACAGAGCTCCAAGTAGCTGCAGCGCAAATAGCTGAGGTGGAGATCTTCTTTAACGCCGCAAATTAAGTAGCCACCCCTCTTGTGGAATGACCCTTGACCGCGCACGGTAAGAGTTTATTGCGCTTGTCATAACAGAAAGTGATGCACTGGATGAGCCACCTAGACAGTGACTGTTTGGAAACAGGAGCTCCTTTCATCCTGTGAGCAAAGGAGACGAAAAGTTGGTCCGACTTTCGGTGCTGTTTGGTTCTGGTCAGGTAGTATCTGAGGCACCGATGCACATCGAGGGTGTACAGAAGGGCTTCTCCTCGATTAGTGTACCTAGGGAAATACACTGGTAGATCAATATCCTGGTTAAGGGTGACAGCTGAAACCACCTTAGGCAAAAACTTTGGGTTTGTCCTTAGGGATACCCTGTCCTGATGGAAAACCAAATAAGGCTCTTTGCACATAAGAGCATGTAATTCCGAGATCCTTCTAGCCGAAGTCACAGCAACTAAAAATAATGTTTTCCAGGAGAGAAAACGTAGCTCGCAATCTGTGGCTGGTTCAAAAGGTGGCAGCGTAAGCTGCTCCAGGACGAAAAGTAAGTCCTAAGGAGGGATTGGAACTTTGATGGGCGGCCTAAGGTGGAGGACTCCCCTTAAGTAGGCATCAGTAGTGTCCAGCTGGGCCACCATCCGATGGCCCACGAGGGCATGGTAAGCAGAAATTGCACAAAGGTGCACCTTAATCAAGGAGTAAGCCAGTCAGGAGTGGAAGAGGGAAAGCAGGTAGTCCAGAACCAGCTTTTCAGGACAGTCTAACAGCGAAAAACCGCGCACTTGATCCCACAAACAGAATCTACGCCATTTTATGGTGTAAGTTGCGTGGGTTGCCGGTTTTCTGGTGGCAGGGAGTATGTCTGCCACTTCTTGCGAGACCCCGTATCATCGCATCATGGCTATGTCTCTAGGAGCCAAGTGTGCAGGTTCAATGAACGCAAGTCTGGGTGGAGCAATGAACCCGCCTCCTGAGACGAAAGATGGGAGATGATTGGCAAAGGAACTGGAGGTTCCCAGGATTGCTGGTGCAGAAGAGGGAACCAAATCTGTCTGGCCCAGAAGGGCATCAAAATGAGCATCGCTTGCTCCCTGCGAAGTTTTAAAAGAACTCTCTGGATCAACAGGAAAGGAGGGAAGGCATAGAGGAATCCGCCGCGCCCAGGAGACGGACAATGAGTCTCACCAGAAAACACCAGGCCCTGGATCTAGCGAGTAAAAACTGGACAGTTTTGCGTTGGATGGGGACGCAAAAAGGTCTAACTCTGGAGTGCCCCATCTGTGAAACAGATCCTCTGCCACCTCCTGTAGAAGTTCCCACTCGTGGACTCTGGCCTGAGAGCGGCTCAGACTGTCTGTGACGGTGTTGTCCACTCCTGGGACATGTACTGCAATTAGGTTTGCGCCGTGTTGCAATATCCACTCCCACACTCTCATGGCCTCACTGCAAAGCGGGTAGGAGCGAGTGCCTCCTTGTTTGTTGAGGTAATACATCACCACGGTATCTGTTTGTAACAGGAGTGTACCTGGTGGAATCACCTACTGGAAGGCTTGCAGAGCGTAAAGGACTGCCCTCATTTCCAAAATGTTGATGTGGGGGTGAGACTCCTGGGCTGTCCACAGGCCCTGAGATCAAACCCCTTCGAGGTGTGCTCCCCACCTGAGCCCTGAGGCGTCTGTGGAGAGGGTCACAGTCGGAGACGGCGCTGTGAAGGGAACCCCCGCAGAGAGGTTCCCAGGATTTAGCCACCATTGCCAATCCCCGAACTACGGCATTCGTGATTCGGATTGGATGCTGCAGATGGTCTTGTCTTTGGTCCCATTGCACCCTTAACATCCACTGGGTTACCCACATGTGAAGACATGCCAGTGGGACTGTTGCAATGGCCACTGCCATATGTCCGAGCAGGCGAAGGACCAATCTGGCCGGGATGGTCTTCTTCACCGACAAGTCCCTGATGAGGGATCTGATGTGTTCCGCTCTGTCCGAGGGAAGAAAAGCTTTCCCTCTGACGGTGTCCAGAACTGCTCCTATAAACTGCAGTTTCTGGGACAGCACCAGGAGTGACTTCTCGTAGTTGATGAGAATACCCAGTGAATGAAAAAGGGACTGGGTACAGTGAATGGCCGTCATCAGTGCCTCCCTGGAGGGCACCATGAGAAGCCAGTCGTCCAGGTAAGGGAACACGTAGTGGCCTTGTCTCCTCAGAGACGCTGCTACAACCGCCATGCACTTCGTGAATACGCGAGGTGCCGATGACAGCCCAAAGGGAAGAGCTCAGAACTGATAATGGCGGCTCTGAAATTTGAAGCGCAGGAACCTCCGGTGTGCTTGAACAATCGGAATATGCAGGTAGGCGTCCTGCATGTCCAGACGCCAGAAAGGCATCTTGCTTCAGCATGGGAATTAGGCCCAGAAGGGTCACCATGCGGAAGCGTTTGTAAACGACCGAAAGGTTGAGGTCGCCGAGGTCCAGTATTGGACAGAGGTCCCCTGTTTTCTTTGGAACCAGGAAGAAGTGAGAATAGTACCCTTGTCCTCTCTGGCTCTCTGGAACGTGCTCTAAGGCTTCCTTTTCCAGAAGTGCGAGCACTTCCTGCTGTATGAGCAGGGCATGCTGACCCGAACATCGGGAGAGCAGGGGAGGTCTTGTGGGTGGACTGCCTACAAATTCTATATAGTGGCCTTTTTTGACCAGTTGCAGAACCCACCTGTCGGTGGTGATCAACTGCCACCCTGGCAAATGACGTGCTATGCGACCCCCGACTTTCTTTTCCCGTTGATCCTGAGGAGGGGTGGGGGCCGGGAAGGAGTCATGCTGTGGCAGTGTTTGATCCGGAAGGCTGTGCCAACTTTGCAAATCGTTGGCCTGTGCCTGGGGATGACTTGGCCTGGGCCTTACGGGTGAAAGTGCCCCTCTGCTGCTGGCTGGAACATGGCTGTTGCCTTTGTAGCCAGCCATGGAAGCGGCTCTGGTTCCTACGAAAGGAACTGGGCCGAGACCTGTACATGGCCTGTACAGATCGGACTGCCTTCCCTGCGTCCTGAAGTTTGGTGATTACTCTCTCGGAGGCTTCACCAAATAGGACCTTGCCATTATAAGGGACGTCTAAGATGTTCTTCTGGACGTCCGGGTTAAAACCGGAGACATGGAGCCAAGAGTGTCTCCAGAGACACACGCCTGAGGCTGCAGTTCTGGCTGAAGAGTCTGCAGAATCATATGCGGCTCTGAGCACCTGGGTCCCCACATCCGAACCCATGTGGAGGAGGTTCAAGAGTTCCTCCTTTTGGTCGCCATCAGGCATCTTCTGAACCAGGTCCTGTCCCTGTTCCCACAGTGCGTTCTGGAATTGAACCATGTGGGTGAGGTAATTCAGTGACCTGATGGCGCAAGTCGCGACCACGTACGTGCGCCTACCCAGGACATCCAATTGCTTGGATTCCTGGTATTGTGGCTGTTTGCTCAAATGCTGAGGGTCTCAGAGACCGGTCATGCGAAGCAGTGATGACCAGGGAGTCAGCCAGAGGATGGTTCGCCAGATACTGGTCCTCCCTAGGGGCCTTGTATAGGCGGTCATGCTTCTTCGGCACTGCTGGAGTAGAATGCGGATGTTTCCAGGCAGCCTTGGTGATGTCTGCAAAGGTGTCCACCGAGGGTGGCACTACCACAGGCTTCGGGTCTTTCTGCCGAAGGCAGCGAGCAAGGCGTTGTCTCTCGGGGTCAAGTTCCTCAGCATCCCACCCCATATTCTCCTGGATGTGCCTCATGATCTCCGCGAAAGAGGGATCATCCAGAGGAGACCTAGGTAGGTCGTGTGGGTCCGGAGAGGGAATGCTGATGGGAGAAGGAGATCTGGAGCGCCCGGAGGTGTCAGATCTGGAATTCTCCCCAGACGGGGAGTACCGGCGTTGTCTGGGTCTCTTCGGACTGGGTGACCCTGAGGTGGATCTGGAGGGAGGTCTTCTCCTTTCTGAGGATCTGCTCCGAGGAGGTGGTGTCTGCTCCTTGGGGGCTGGTGACCGTCCTACCGGCCCCTTGGGCGGAGGAGGGGGCGTAGACGGTAAAGGAGTAGGAGGAGGTGGAGTCGGAGTAGGAGGAAGACGTGTGGCGACCACATCTTTCCTGATGGTGTCCCACCAGAAGGTAAAGAGTTCCTTTACCTCTGCCAAATTCATGCCCGACGACGGGCCTGGCGCCGGTGGCCTGTCGCCGGGGTCGGGCGTCTCCCGCTCCAGGAAAGGTTCCCGTGGGAGCCCGGCATCTCCGGTGTCACCTGCCTGGTCCTCGGGCTGTGTGGTATCTTCCTCCGACGAGTCCTTCTGACCGGTGTCTGCCGGCAACGGTGGTGCGGTCCTCTTCTCTGAGGTAACTGACGTCGGTCCCCTGGCCAACGCCCTCGGAGGCGAACGCCCGGCTGGCGACGGATATCGAGGCGTCGCTGGCTCCGGGGAGCGCTGGTGATGCTTGGCCAGCGCCTGGTGGGCCGCGTCTGCGGGCCGACGGCCTGGCCCGCGTCCGCTTGAGGGACGCCAGGTCCTGGTCTTTAGAGGAACCGGATCCCACCCCACACGGAGGCTGGGAAACTGACCTGGCGTCGGGAGTCCCGCCGGCGGGAAGAAGATTTATGTCGCTCCCCGGACTTCGACAAGGCCTTAGATGGAGTGGAAGAGGCCGACGGCCTGGAAGTCTTCAGGGGCTGCAAAGAAGAGGAACCGCTGGAGGATCTGACCTGAACCGGGGGAGGCTGCGATTGAGCCCTGGAGGGAGAGCGGTCCGATCGCAAGCCGGAGCTTCGGGAGTCCGAGGCCCTCGCCGGGGACCTGGGCCTTCCCTTTTCCCGGTGTTTGTCCCGGTGCTTGTGGGTTTTACCCGACTCCACCCTGGAGGAAGGTTCTTTATCCATGGTTTTCAGTTTCTCCTCCAAGAGAAATGCTTGAAGGGGCCTTCTGGCAGCGGATCCCGTTGCGACTGTTGAAGCCCTGGCAGAAGGAGCAGGCCTTGGTGTCGTGTTCTGGGCCTAGGCAGCGCACGCAGGCCGAATGTGGATCCTTGAAGGGGATCTGTTTGCCGCAGGCACACTTCGAGTGGTGACCCTCCAGAGAGGTAGCTGGAGAGGACATCAGTTGAATCCAAAGTCATGAAGAAAGACGAAATCATCGTAGTTCTAAAGGTCGTCGCACGCAAGAAAAGAGACTGCGAGGCAGATACTGGCGATGTCGACGGCGGGAAAGGAACTGCGGATTATGGGGGGGGGACCGCCTCCTTATGTACTACGCCTGACATTGGGGGCGGGACCGACGTCTGAGGCAGTCCCCGCTGAAGACTGCTAGCTAGAAAATTTCCGTGGGGTCCTGGCGCCCTGCCAGCTTCAGTCCTAATGGTGTAACCTGCTGCAAGAGCTGTATCTCGAAGTAAGATCTAGAACATCTGCCCCCAAGGTAACAGGCAGAAAGTCCCACAGGGCTCTATCCTGGGCCCACTGCTTTTTAATATATACGTGAATAATGTCACCAAAATACTTGCTGAATGTGAAGTCCAGCTGTATGCAGATGACAGTTTTGATGTCCTCCGCAGACAGTCAGATCGAACTGGAACGCAAGCTTTAAACAGATCTCAGTACAGTGGAAGAGTAGTTTACTGGGTCAGGACTTCTGTTAAATGGGGATGACAGTTTACTTGTTTTTCCCATCCATAGCCATGGCCCTAGAAAAACAGGTTACTCATCTGTAACAGCAGTTCTAGGAGTGGTGCACAACTCTGCTTCCAGCAGGCAAGAACTGGCATCACGGGGCGGTGCTAGGGGAGTTACCACCCGGGTGGGTAGGAGAAGCCAGCTTGAAGACTTTCCCTGCAACATTTAAAGGGAAAGGACACTGCCAGAACGTGTGGATAAGTACACCATATCCATGTCCCTAGAAAGAACAGTTACATAAGAACTTACAGTAGCAGTAGATCTTCGAGGGAATCTCAGTCATCAGGTACCACCGTAGGAACTTCACCAGTGAATGGGAATCCACCCAGATGATTTTCAGCAGTACAACTGGGGCTGTAAACACTGTCAATGTCACTGATCCTATATAGGCGTGGGTGGTCCCACTCCCTCCTCAGTTCTTTCCCTCTGGAGACGAAGGGAGTAAGGCCCACACCCTGGGAAACCGAGGAGAGACAGGGGACCCAGCTCGAAACAAAGATGGATACAACAGATAGCCAGGTCCTGAACAGGAGCCCAAGAAGGGGGACGATGGGAAGGAAAGCATACCTGATGACTAAGATCCCCTCGAAGATCTACTGTTACAGTAAGTTCTTACGTAATTATTCTATCTTCTTTGGGGTTATACCAGGGGTCTACTCTGGGCCCTTTACTCTTCTTTCTCTTCATCAACAATCTCCCTAGTGTCTGCCACCAAAAAATATTACTATACTCGGACGATGCAGTCCTGTTTTCCAACCACCATGACATTACAGTCCTTGAATCACAGCTGCAGCTCGACTTCAAGCGCATCGAAGACTGGTTCAGCTCTCATAAACTTGTTTTGAACCACAGCAAGACCAAAGCCATGTACTTCTGTAACCGACTGAGCAGGCACAACTCTCTGACCCTCACCATCAAGAACCACGCTGGGAACCCACTCGAACATGTCAAGGAGTTCAAGTACCTTGGTATTACGCTGGATAGTACCCTCTCCTACACTCGGCATATTGACACTGTTGCCAAGGCTGCCAATATATGGATTGGACTGCTACACAAACATAAGCACTGTATGCCTGCGGATGCCCTTAAACTAGCCATCTACAGCTCTGTCACATCTATCGCTGACTATGGCCTTGCCATCTACGGCTCTGCCTCAACAAGTGCCCTCCGCAGGATCTCAGTTTCTCTCAACAAAGCCTGTAGACTATTAACGGGTGCTGCTCGACAAACTCACACCTGTGACCTCTATGAACAGACCAGCTGGCTACCCCTACTCAGCAGAATACAATACCAGACCTGCTTACTTACCAAAAAGATTCTCCTTGGTCTCATGCCACCTGGTGTTATCACACTCCTTACTACCTTCAGTGGCACTCAGCAAACGCGTGGTGCCCAATCTCTCACCTTTCAGGTTCCCAGATGTCGAACCTCCATGGGTCAGCGGTCCTTTATCTATAGAGCTCCTCTAAGGTTCAATTCCCTCAATAAAGAAGCACTTTCCTCTGCTACACTTGGACCCTTTAAAAAGAATCTCAGACTTTACCTCACCTCTTCCACTCAATGTGACTGTTTCACTGAATAGAGTTCTCTCTAAACACCTCCCAGCTCACTCGTATCCCACAGCCCGTCCTTTACCTAGTTACATTCTCTCTGGCACCGGGCCTTCTTTATGACTCCCTTCCTGCTTCCCTTCTCCACTGGTACATTTCCCCCCACCTACTGACAGTGGCCCATTAACCTGCCTACTCCTCTCCCACCCCTCCCGATGCATGTCCTTCAATATTAATTGCTTCTGTGCCCTCTATCTCTTATTGCCACCTCAGCCGGCTGCCTACTCAAGCTGCTCGTTGTATGCATATTATCTCAAAGTGTGTTGTTACTGTATATATTTTTTTGTTTATTATGCATTCTTTTACTATCTCTGTATGTAAGTTGCTCCTCATCCTCGGACGTGGAACCTTTGTAAACGAGCAGTTTCTGCTCAAAGGTATTTGTAATCCGAGAATTTAATAAATAAAATAAAAAAAATATCTCAGTCATCAGGTACCACCGTAGAAATGAGTACAAAGCAGTGACGGGCAGTAACAGAATCTGGGAGGCTGGATCTCCACAAACGTAAAACAGGAGACTTGGAACGACCTACCCAGCCAAGGATGATCTTAAACTTAAGACAGAAGACCTTGTAAACTGAACCTATCAAGGGACTCCATAAACTTAAGACTGGAGTCCTTGCAGCACAGACTTGCCAAAACCAGCATGGGCTCTTGAGGCAATGTCCACTCTGAAATTCTATGAGTGGAAGTAATGGCAACTAAAAAGAGCGCTTTCCAAGAGAGCGCAAATTACACATCATGACTGGTTCAAAAGGAGACAGGGTCAGCTTCTCCAAAATAAAATTAAGTCCCAAGCCGGGATAGGGGAACGGACTGGGGGTTTCAGATGCAGGATGCCCCTAAGGAAGGTACGGGAGACATCCAGCTGAGCAATCCTGCGGTCACCCATGGGCTCATGCAAGGCAAAAATGGGTGAAACGTGGACCGTGAGGAAGGAATACTGGAGATCTGAGTTGGAAAAAGAAATCAGGTAGTCCAGGACATTATTCACATGACAGGTGAAAGGGTCTAGGGAATGCTTGGCAGCCCAGATGGCAAACCGCTTCCACTTCGTAGCACAAGTGGTACGGGTGGAAGGATTGCGGGCGGCCACTAGTACGTTCGCTACCCTATTAGAGACCCCAAACCTGGCAAAGGCTATGTCCTCAGGAGCCATGCATGCAGATGGAAGGACCTGGGCCAGCAGATTCCTGCAGAAAGGCAGGGGAAACGGAGGTTCCCCTGCCAGCTGCTAAAGCAGAGGGCATCATATCTGGCAGGGTCAGAAAGGAGCTACCAGGGTTATGCTGGTCCCCTCCATTTGTAGCTTGAGTAGCACCCTCTGTGTTAGTGGAAACGGAGGGAATGCATACAGAAACCTCCCGCTCCAAGAGAGGGACAATGAGTCATCAGAAAACTCCAGGCCCTGGATCTAGCGAGCAAAAATTGGGCAGTTTTACATCATGTGGGGACGCAAAAAGGTCCAACACTGGATGAACCCATCTGTCAAACAGATCATCTGCTATGGATGAGAGAAGCTCCCATTTGTGCATGCTGGACTGAGTTCTGCTGAGACTGTCCGCCAAAGTGTTTAGAACGCCTGGCACATGGACTTCAGAGTGTGTCAACCTGTGGTCCAGAGCCCATTACACTCGCATTGCCTCCCTGCAGAGGGGATATGAGGGAGTTCCACCCTGCTTGATGATGTACTAGACTACACTCAGATTGTCCAACAGCTGGCCTGGGGACAAGTGCTCCCAAAAGGCTTGCATGGCATAGAGCTCTGCCCTCATTTCCAGGACTCTGATATGCAGGGTAGACTCCCACTGGGACCAGAAGCTCTGGGTTTGAAAGGGACCCAGGTGCGCCCCACAGCCTAGACCTGAAGCATCCGTGGTTAGGACCCAGTGCAGGGAAGAAATCTGGAAAGGTAGCCCTTGAAGAAAGTTGGAGGGGTCCATCCACCATTGCAACACTCTGCGGACCAGGAAGGGGACCAGGACTAACTGGTCCAACTCATTCATTCGCTGTTCTCACTGCACCCTGAGGGTCCATTGAAGGGTGCACATGTGAAGCCTGGCCAGTGGAACAGTAAAAATTGCTGCAGCCATCAGGCCTAATAGCCTGAGGTACAGCCTGGCAGGGATGCAACGACTTCCTGAGCCTGGGCTATAAGGCCTTCTGCCCTGTTCTGGGATAATAAAGGCCTTCCCTTGTCCAGAATCCAGAACCGCCCCAATGTATTGCAGTCTTTGGGATGGTACCAGAACCGACTTGGGCACACTCGACAGTGATGCCTAGAGACTGAAAAAGCTGGAGTGCTCGCGTGCACTCTAGAGTCAGTAGCAGCTGCTCCCTGGAAGGGGCTTTGAGGAGCCAGTCGTCCAGGTATGGGAACACATACAGTCCCTCCTTTCTAAGGGTTGCAGTGACCACTGCCAAGCATTTGGTAAAGACATGCGGTGTAGAGGATAATCCAAGGGGCAACACTTTGAACTGAAGGTGATCATCCTGGAAGGCAAAGCACAGAAACCTCCTGTGAGGAGGAAAGACCGAGCTATGCAGGTAGGTGTCCTGCATGGCCAGTGAGCAAAGTCAATCCCCAGTCTTGACAAGGGGCAATAGGCCTGGCAAAGTTAACATCTGGAGCTTTTTGTACCAGGCGAAGAGACTGGGGTCCTTCCAATCTAAGATGGGCCTCAGATCCTGGCCTTTTTGGGAACCAGGAAAAAAAAATCAGAGTAGAATCCCTGGTTTCTTTGACGCTTTGGCACCAGCTCTATGGCCTTCTTGCGCAGGAGGGACTGTACTTCCTCCCAGAGAACTGACAGGTGGGCCAGAGGACAGTTTGAGGGTAGCGGGGGTCTGGAGGCTGTTGGATGAGCTCCTGGGTATAAACACACTCTACGATCTGCAGGATCCAATCATCTGACATTACGGTTCACCACTGATTCAAATGGAGGAAGAACCGACCTCCGACCGCCACCTCCAGGGCCTGGGCCAGAGGAGGATGATCTGGCAAGGAGTTAGACTGAGGTGAGTCCAGCTAAAGAAGCAGGACCCTCAGATCTGGGATGCTTGGCTGCCACTCCAGCAAGGGAAGGGGCAGGCAGGGAGGACTGGGCTCTGTGTTTACCCTGGGGATGGGAGCCTAAGCTTGGTCCGTTGGCTTGCCTATGAAAAGCAGAACGTCCCCCTACCACATTACTGAGTGTGGTAGAGGGAGTGTACAGACTTGAGAGCCGTGCCTGAGACCTGCAGATCATTAATAAGGTCCTGAACATCCGGACTGATAAGACTGGTGCCCTTAAGCTTGCCATCATCTTCAGCAGCTTGGAAGCACTGAAGCAGCTCCTGCTTCTGGACACCATTAGGAAGGAATTGGGCAGCAGCGTTGCCCTTTTTCGAGCTGGTGTTCTAGAATGTTACCAAATGTGACAGGTAGCTGGCAATCCTCAAGCCTAGGGTAGAGGGAAGCATACACTCTTTTGCCCCAAAGGTAAATCCTAGGGGCCTCTTTGTCCGGGAGCAAGGAACTAAGGTGCTTGGGTACCTTAGACCTATCATGTGCTGCCTTAATAACCACTGAGTAGGTTAGAGCTTGGGCAGCAAAGTAAGGAATGCCCTGAGGGGCACTGTAGAGTTTTTCAGCTCTATGGGGCATAGCTGACACATGTCTGGTCTGTGCCAGGCTGCCATGGTAACATTCTTAACTGCTGGAAGCACGGGAGGAGTAATCTTAGGGGAAGATTCTGCAATCTTTAGATAGTCCACCAGATCCCTTCTGGTGGCATCCTCCTCCGTCTGAAACCCCATGATGTAAGACAGCTGCTTCATAATGCTAAAGAAGGAAACATCCTCAGGTGAAGACCTGGGCGTGTGCTTGACAGATTCTTCACCGACTGAAGAGACAGTGGACTTATCAGAAATGTAATACTGGTCCTCCTCTGGAATTATGAGGTCAGGATGGTACTCTTCCTCGACGTCGATCTCTTCTTCTGGGTCTGGTGTTGGATGCACCATCGACGGCCCCCGGGGCCGATGGACAGGGGTTGACGAAGGCTTGTTAAAGGCAGCAAACTGTTGAGCTATCACGCTGGAAAAATAGGACAAGACCCTCGTTCAGGTCAGTCATCGCTGGAGTCAATGGCACAGAAGCTGGCGATCCAGTTTGTGGACCTGATAAGCACACATCCTTTGGAGGAGAATGGACAGATCTCGAAGGGGTAGTCGTAGCAGATAAGCCCATCGTCAACAGAGGAGGGGCTGACGACCTGGAGGTAGACAGCTGAATGCCATGAGAGTTGGGCGGAACAGCTGTCAGTATGGCTCTGGAGTGAACCAGGACCTAGACAGCAGATCTCTTCGTCAGGGCAGCAGCCGACAACGAAGAGCCCCCCCCCCCCCCAAAGGAGAGGCTGACGAGGAACGGGATGGAAAACTGAGGAGCGGCTTGTGATCCCAGTCTCTCTTGACTTTTCCATGAGGGTCTGTCTTTGATCTGGGCGGTCTTGGAGCTCTTGGACCAGGAGGGTGACTGGGTGGCCAGTGCCCCGGAGGACACCTGCTCGGAGCTGGCTACCTGTTGTTCTATGAAGGCTTTTAGAGGTTTTCTGCGTCACCTAAGGGTGGTTTGGTTGAACTGTTGCCAGAGCTCACAATCCTAGGCATCGTGATCAGGCCAAAGACAGCAGACACACGTTGAGTGTTCGTCGTTGGAAGCAATCTTCTTTCTGCAGCGGCAGCGATGGAAGAGATGTCGAAGGTTTAACTCTTGACATAAGAGAAAATAAATCTCTAAAAAGAGATTTGTAAGGGTTGGTAGAAAAAAGGCTGTAGGCTGCAAAAGGTACGAACACTCCGATGGCTCTCCCGTGGAGACTGTGTTTTCAAGTCGATGGCGGGAAAGAACTGGGGGGGGAGATACGGCCACCCACGCCTATATAGGGTCAGTGATGTCGGTGGATGTCGATGGCGTGGGCGACCCCAGCTGTATTGCTGAACATCTTATGTGTGGATTTCCATTCACCGACGGTGAAGCTCCTACATTGGTACCTGATGACTGAGATGACCCCGAAGATCAGAAGATCTTTGAGAGGAGCTCTTGCGTCAGCAACACCAGTAGGACTAAGCCGCCAGGCACTAGGACCACACGGAAAACTTCTACCTAGCAGTCTAAAGCGGGGGACCACCCCCAATGTTGGCATGCCAATGGTATAAAGGGGGCAGTCCCCCAGCTCCATCTCAGTTCTCCCACTGGAGACCCCAGTATGCCCAGAGAGAGGAGAACCAAGGTGGTTCTTTAGAGCTGAGGAAACCAGAGTAGCCAAGACGGAGAAACAGCAATCAGGGGGAAGGAGGGAGGAAAAGCAGCACCTGCTCTAAGAGCTCCTCTTGAAGATCTACTGTTATGGTAAGTTCTTACATAACTGTATTATCTTGCTTCGAGGGGGCTCTTGCAGCTGGCAACACTGGTAGGACAGAGTTCCAAGCAGTATCAAAACTGATCCGGTCAGCAGAGAGAAGAAAGAACAGGCATAGGGCACTCAGGAAAGAAGACCCTGAAGGACTGCAAGTCCAAAGCAGGCCCTACGCCTAGAGGCAATATCCAAACTGTAATGCCTGATAAAGGTATGGACAGAACTCCAAGTGGTTGCTGTGCAAATATCTGCAGCGGACATATCCCTAACAGAGGCAGCCATGCCTCTTGTAGAATGGCCTTTAACCGGTTCTGGTAAAGGCTCGCTGTACTTGCGACAGCAAAAAACAATACAATTTGTTAACCACTTAAACACTGTTTGGAAACAAGAGCGCCTTCTCTTCTAGGGGGCAAATGAAAAACAACTGATCAGACTTTCTGACAGAGCAGGTATATTCCAGATAGTATCTGGGCTCCCGGAGGACATCCAGAGTATAAAGTAAGGCCTCCCTCTGATTAGAATACTCAGGAAAATACACAGGCAGGTGGATGGATTGAAGTAACAAATTCAAACTCCACCTTAGGAAGAAACTTAGGATTGGCCCTCAAAGACACCCCATCTTTCTGAAAAACCAAATAAGGCTCTTTACACATCAAAGCCTGCAGCATGGAAATCCTCCGAGCAGAAGTAAAGGCAACTAAAAATAACACTTTTCATGAAAGGAAGCATAGCTCGCAGCTTGTGGCAGTCTCAAAGGGAAGTAAGAGCCAGTTACTCACCTATAACAGTAGTTCTAGGAGTGGTATATGCTGTTCATCCACACTGTTTGGCATTGTCCCCCTTCCACTTTAAATCTGTCGGAAGCCTTCAAGCCGGTTCCTTCCACCCACCCGGGTGGTATATACCTCGGCTCTGCCCCATGACACCAGATCTTAGCCCGCTGAAAGCCAAGTTGTGTGCATCCGCAGCCAGGGAGGTCGGGTGGATCCGAGTGGATGAACAACATATACCACTCCAAGAAAGTACAGTTACGTAAGAACTTACCGTAACAGTAGATATTCGAGAACAGCTCTTCCAGCAGGTTACACCATTAGGACTGAAGCCGGCAGGCGTCAGGACCCCACGGAAAGATTCTAGCTAGCTATCTTCAGCGGGGACCGCCCCCGACGTCGGTCCCGCCCCCGACGTCAGGCATAATATATAAGGGGGCGGTCCTGCCAGATTCCC
Organism: Neoceratodus forsteri; assembly: GCA_016271365.2. Taxonomy (NCBI): domain Eukaryota; kingdom Metazoa; phylum Chordata; order Ceratodontiformes; family Ceratodontidae; genus Neoceratodus; species Neoceratodus forsteri. The sequence goes on from CM028131.1 coordinate 1,047,985,628, forward strand.
CAGTTCTCCCGCCGGAGACTTCCGGGCCGCAGGCTGACATGGAAATGGGAGACCGAGGATCCACCGTCAGAAGACAAAGGGTAAAAATCCCTGTTAAAAAAGGCTTAAGCCATGCTTCCTCCAAGGGGGAAGGTGGGCAGGAAGGTACCTGCTGCAAGAGCTGTTCTCGAAGATCTACTGTTATGGTAAGTTCTTATGTAACTGTACTATCTTACTTCGAGACACAGCTCTTGCAGCAGGTTACACCATTAGGACTGATTCTCAAGCAGTAGCGCTTTGCAAACACTCTGGGAGGAGGAAACTAGAAAGAACATTCCAGGTCCTGAATCTAGGACAGGAGACCCTGTAGCACAGCCAGGCCGAAGCCTGCTCTTCGCCGTGAAGCGATGTCCAGGCTATAATGCCTGATAAAGGTATGTACAGAGCTCCAAGTGGCTGCAGCACAAATGGCAGAAGTGGAGACGTTTCGCAGTGCTGCAAAGGAGGTGGCCACACCCCTACTGGAATGGCCCCGGATTGATCCTGGGAGGGGCTTTTGTTTGATATCATAACAGTATGAGATGCACTGGATGAGCCAGCGAGACAGGGACTGTTTGGAGACTGGTTGGCCCAACATCCTTTCGGTAAAGGAAACGAAAAGTTGCTCTGATTTACGAAGCTGCTTAGTTCTGCTCAAGTAGTACCTTAAGCTGCGGTGAACATCCAGGGTGTGAAGCAGCGCCTCTCCTCTATTAGAATAATTAGGGAAGTAGACCGGCAGGTCAATATCCTGATTGAGAGTGAGTGTGGAAACCACCTTAGGCAAGAATTTAGGATTCGTCCTCAGGGATACTCTGTCCCGGTGGAAAATTAAATAAGGCTCTCTGCACATGAGAGCATGAAGCTCAGAAACTCTTCTCGCTGACGTAACAGCAACCAAAAACAACGTTTTCCACGACAGAAAACGATGCTCGCAATCCGCGGCAGGCTCAAGGGGGCGCGAGTTGCTCCAGGACAAAGAGCAAGTCCTATGGAGGCACTGGGTCCTTAATGGGCGGCCTAAGATGTAACACCCCTCTCAAGAATTCTCGACAGTCATCTAATTGTGCCACTGTGCGCTGTCCCACCAGGAGGTGGTAAGCTGAAATGGCACAGAGGTGCACTTTAATAGAGGAGTAGGCGAGACCCGAACGGAAAAGGGAGAGCAGGTACTCTAACACCGCCTTCACCAGACAACCTAAAGGGGAAAGGCCGCGTGCTTGCGACCACAGACAAAAACGGCGCCATTTCATGGTGTACATCGCATGCGTTGCTGGCTTTCTGGCTGCAGAAAGAACTTCCGCAACCTCTTGCGAGACCCCGTGTCGCAAGATGGCTATGTCTCTAGGAGCCATGCATGCAGGTTCAGTGAGCGTAAGTCCGGGTGGACCAGTGAACCCTCCTCCTGAGACAAGAGATGGGAGCTGAATGGCAACAGGAGCGGAGGTTCCCGGGATAGCTGTATTAGCAAAGGGAACCAGATCTGTCTGGGCCAGAAAGGGGCCACCAGGATCATTGTTGCATGCTCCTCGCGCAGTTTGAGAAGAACTCTCTGGATCAACGGGAAGGGAGGGAAAGCGTGAGAGAATCTGTCCACCCAGGAGAGGGACAGCGCTCGGCCAGAAAACACCAGGCCCTGGATCTAGCGAGCAAAAACTGGGCAGTTTTGTGCTGGATGGGGAAGCGAACAAGTCCAATTCTGGAGTTCCCCATCGAAGAAACAGATCCTCTGCTACCTCCTGAAGAAGTTCCCACTCGTGGACTCTGGCCTGGGAGCGACTCAGGCCATCTGCAACTGTGTTGTCCACCCAGGGAACATGTACTGTGATCAGGTTCGCGCCGTGTCGGATTACCCAATCCCACACCCTCATGGCCTCCCTGCAAAGGGGGTAAGAGTGTGAGCCTCCTTGTTTGTTGAGGTAATACATCACCGCCGTGTTGTCTGTCTGAAGCAGGAGAGTACTCGGGGGATCTCTGACTGAAATGCCTGCAGGGCATAAAGGACCGCCCTCTCTCTAGGGCGTTGATATGGAGGTGGGCCTCTGAGGGTCCACGTTCCCTGGGACTTCACCCGTCTAGGTGTGCTCCCACCCTAGGCCTGAGGCGTCTGTGGTGAGGATTACCTCCGGGGACGGCGCTATAAATGGGACGCCCATAGAGAATGTCCCTGGGTCTAGCCACCAATGCCAGTCTCAATCACGGTATTCGTGATTCTGACCGGATGCTGCATGTGGTCTTGCCTTTGGTCCCATTGCACCTTGAGCATCCACTGAGTTACCCGCATGTGGAGCCTTGTGCGAGGGACAGTAGGAATGGCCGCAGCCATGTGTCGAAGCAAGCGAAGGACCGACCCTGGCTAAGGACCCGGTCTTGATGCGGCCCAGCTCCTGATGAGGGATCTGAGTGCTCCCGCTTCTGTCGCCTGGAAGAAATGCTCTTCCCTGAATGGGGTCCAGTACTGCGCCTATGAACTGCAGCTTCTGCGACGGTACCAGGAGAGACTTCTCGTGGTTGATTAGGATACCCAGAGATCGAAACAGGTCCTGGGTACTTAGGATCACCCGTAACAACGTCTCTCTGGAGGCGGCCATGAGAAGCCAATCGTCCAGGTACGGGAACACATAATGGCCCTGTCTCCTTAGAGACGCTGCCACGACTGCCATGCATTTGGTAAAGACCCTGGGTGCCGATGACAGCCCGAATGGAAGGGCTCGGAACTGAAGATGATGGCCGAGAAACTCGAAGCGCAGGAACCTCTTGTGCGCTTGAGCTATAGGGATGTGCAGGTAAGCTTCCTGCATATCTAGAGATGCTAAAAAGGCGTCCTGCTTCAGCATGGGAATAAGACCCGGAAGAGTTACCATGAGGAATCTTTTGTAGGCGACCGATAAATTGAGGTTGCTGAGGTCCAGAATCGGACGGAGGTCCCCTGTCTTCTCTGGAACCAGGAAGAAGTGAGAATAGTATCCGTGTCCTCTCTGGGACGTACTCTATCGCTCCCTTTTGCAGGAGCGCGAGTACTTCTTGTCTGATCAATGACTTGTGCTGACCCGAGTACCGGAGAGAGCAAGGAGGCCTCGAGGGTGGCTTTTTCCGCGACTCTATAAAGTGGCCCTTCCCACTATCTGTAAACCCACCTGTCGGTGGTTATAGACTCCATCCTGGCAGGAAATTCGCAATGCGACCCCCGACCATGAAATCCCGTTGATCCTGAGTGGCAGGGGCCGGGAAGGAGTCAGGCTGTGGCGGCTGAAGGTCCCGCTGGCTGGACCAGCTTAGGATGCGCTGGCTTCGACCTGTGGGTTATTTTCCTTGGGCTCTGCGGAAACCGGAGCCCCTCAGTTGTGGAACAGGGCGGAACTGTTGTCTCTGCGTCCGTCCACAAAATCGGCTTTGGTTCCTACGAAAGGAACTAAGCTTGGGTTGGTACATGGCCTGAACCGACCTCACCGCCTTCCCGGTCTCTTGGAGTTTGGTAATTATCTTCGGAGAGGTTTACCAATCAAAACTTCTCCCTCGAATGGGCGTCCATGATGTTTTCTAGACGTCCCGGACAACCTCGAGACACGGAGCCAAGAGTGCCTCCGGAGGCATACGCCTGAAGCTGTTGCTCGGGCCGAGGAGTCCGCAGAGTCGAACGCGGCTCGTAGCACTTGGGTTCCCACGTCCAAACCCATACAGAGGAGCTGCAACATCTTCTTCTGCTCACCTTCTGGCAATTTCTCAGCTGCATCCAGACCCTGCTCCCACAGGGCATTTTGGAACTGCTACCATGTGGGTCAAATAATTCAGGGATCTGATGGGCGCTGAGTGGCCAGCTTGTCAGTCGCGCTTACCCATGGCGCTCCAGCTGCTTGGACTCTGGGTCCGTGTGGGGTGCTCAAATGTTGCGGTCTCTGGGACCGGTCATGAGAGGCTGTTATGACCAGAGAGTCGGCCTGAGGATGCTGAGTCAAGTACTGGTCTTCTCTTGGAGCCTTGTACAGGCGGTCAGCTTTCTTCGGCATAGCCGGGAGTGAATGTGGACACTTCCACGCTGCCTTGGTGATGTCCACGAAAGTGTCTAGCAAGGGTGGCACCACCACAGGCTTGGGGTCCTTCTGCTGAAGATATTTCACAAGGCATAGCCTTTCGGGGTCTAACTCTTCCACATCCCATCCCATGTTCTCTTGGATGTGTCTCATGATATCCGAGAACGAAGGGTCATCCGGAGGAGACTTTGGCAGCTCACGTGGGTCCGGAGAAGGGATGGAGAGGGGAGATGGGGATCTGGATGTTGAAAACTCTGATCCCGTGTCCTCCGTCGAAGGCGAACGTCGACGTCTTCTGGGTCTCTTAGGGCTGGGTGACCTAGAAGAGGATCTGGACGGAGGTCTCCTTTTGTCTGGTCTCCCCCTTGGAGGGGTCCTGAGCTCCCGGGGAGGAGGTAACTGGCCTGCAGACCCAGATGGAGAAGGGGGCGCAGGAACCGGTGGAGCAACCGGTGTAGGAGGAGGAGGAGGTGGAAGCGGAGGTGGAGTGGGGACCATGTCCTTTTTGATGGTATCCCACCAGTAAGTGAAAAGCTCCTTCACCTCTGAAAAAGAAAGACCCGACGACAGACCGGGTGCCGGTGGTCGGTCGTCAGGTCCTGGCATCAGTTCCACAGGGGGCTTGGGTTGCGGCGAGGGTTCCTTGGGAGTCTCAACAGGACCGGGGTCGCCCGTCTGGTCCTCGGGCTGAATCAACTCCTCCTCAGTGATGGTCTCCTGACCGATGTCGGTCGGAGGCGTCGGGGTCCTCTTCTCGACTGGAGCGGGCGCTGGTCCCCCTACCGGCGTCCGGTGATGAGCTGGCTTGGCCGGCGACGGTCTTCTGATGGACGACGGCTCTGGGGACCTGTGGCAAGAGGCCGACGTCGGGCACACCGCGGCCGGGTCCACACAGCCTCTGAGGAGTGTGTTCCTTGGTCTTCCGCTGGGGAGGAGGAGGCAAGGAAGCAGACCTGACGTCAGGTTCAGAATGGCGGAACCCGACCTGTGGTGATGGTGACTATCCCTCGACTTAGCCAGGGCCTTGGAGGACGAGGAAGGCCTGGGAGTCTTGGCCTGAGAAGTGAAGCCTGAAGACTTTCTCAGCCGCGGGGAGGCTGAGGCTGGCCGGGGAAGGAGAGCTGCCTGACCTTGAGCCGAGCTGCTGAAGCCGGAGGCCCTAGGACGGGACCTGGAAGGGGCCTTCTCCTCATGCTTCAGCATGCTTGGCGGACCTTCTGCTAAGAATCCTCTTTGGAAGCCATGGTCTTGAGTTGCTCCTCTGAGCAGGAATGCCTGTAGGGCCTTCTACGCACGGATCCGGGTTCTGCTGTTGAAACCCTGGCAAAGGTGCAGGACCGGTGTCGTGGTCTGGGGCCCAGGCACCGGACACAGGCTGAGTGCGGATCCTGAATGGGATCTGCTTCCCACAGGCGCATTTTAGAGGAGAGGACCGGAGGTCGGAGAGGACATCAGAGAAAAAAGCTGAACGAAGAGCACGATTTCCCGTAGGGAAAACACTTTTACCACGCTGCTATGCCGCTAGAAGCTGAAACCAGGCTGTCGAGACATGCAAGCGACGGGCGAAAGAAATTGAATATTTACGGACCGCCTCTTATATACTACACCTGATGTCGGGCGGTCCCCGCTGGAAGATAGCTAGCTAGAATTTTTCCGTGGGGTCCTGACGCCTGCCGGCTTCAGTCCAAATGGTGTAACCTGCTGCAAGAGCTGTGTCTCGAAGTAAGATCTACTGTTACAGGTGAGTAACCTGTTCTTCTAGGAGCATGGATATGTTGTTCATCCACACTGTTTGGCAGATTCCAAGCAGTTCTCTGGGGGCAAGGAGGCAAGGTGCACACCCCCTACTTAGGGAACAGAGACTGGAGAACTGAAGCCCCAAAACCAGCATCCCGGCGTGACTCAAGGTCGATGTGGTAGTGGGTGATAAAGGTGTTACCGGACTTCCAGGTAGCAGCCCGACAGATTTCCTGGATGAGGATGTCCCTGGAAGCAGCCACCGATGCAGCAGTATGGCAAGTAGAATGAGCTCTTATCCCTCTGGGATGCTCCTTGCCCACCAACTCATAACACAGACCTATGCACGATATAACACATCTTGCAATAGTCCGCTTCACCGCAGGTCTGCCAGAAGTGGCTTCAGCATAAGTGACAAACAGCTGGCAAACCTCTCCACAAATATCCGCTGTCCTCTCCTTACAACAGGAGACAGCATGTCTCTAGTCCAAAGTATGGAGCCTGTACTTGGCGTCCGAGGTGTAGTTCGGGTAGTAAACCGGCAGAGTCAACACCTGGTTAAGGTGAAACTCAACCCACCTTCGGAAGGAATTTCGGGTGGGGGCGCAGGCCAATTTTGTCCCTGTGGAAGACCAGATAAGAGAAGTCCACCGAAAGTGCCTAGAGCTCCCGTCCTTCTGGCTAACGTGATAGCCACCAGGAAGGCAGTCTTCCACGACAAGTGTGACAGCTTACACTTGTGCATGGGTTCGAATGGCCTTCCCATGAGCTTTGCCAAAACCACCAGCAGATCCCATGGAGGTGGAGGTTCACGCATCGGAGGGGATACGTGATTCAGGCCTTTGAAAAAGCGCCCAACCACTGTCTCCTGCGCCTGTGTCAGCTGACCGTCCTGCACCCGGTAAGCAGAAATAGCTGCCAGGTGCACCCTAAGGGTCTAAGACCACAGACCCCCTTTGGAGAGAGACCAAAGGTAGTCGAGAATGTTAGCCACAGAACAGGATAAGGAGTCCAGACCCTTACCCTGACACCAAATGGAAAATCTCTTCCATTTGAAGGTGAACATTTCCCGGTCGATTCCTTTCTAGATGCCTCCACCACAGTGTAGACATCTTCGGAAAGACCCAAAGCCTGGAACTCTAGCCACTCAGGTACCAGGCTGTGAGGTGCAGGGATTGAAGGTCCAGATGGAAGACCTTCCTCTGGTTGAGAGATACCAGGTCCGGGCGTGTGCAAAGCCGCTCCAAGGCCTGCAGCTGAGGAGATCTGGATACCAGAAGTGGCACAGCTAGTCTGGGGCTACTAGAATCACCTTCGCCTTGTTCCTCCTCACCTTGCGGATCAGGGGAAATGAAGTGAAGGCGTAGAGGAGGCCTGGGGTCCACATCCTCAAGAAGGCATCCCCCCTGCAGCGAGCCCTGGCGAGGGGGGCGGGCATGACACAGCCTCAGCTTGGCGTTTTCCCTGGAGGCAAACAGGTCCACCATTGGTTTGCCCTAATGGGAGAACAGGCTGTAGGCTACCTCTGGATGGAAAGACCACTCATGGGATGTCTGGCCTATGCAGCTGAGAGCGTCCGCCAACTGGTTCGAGGCTCCTGCCACATGGATGACTGGGAGATCCGTCTCCAGTAGGCTTACAAGGGTCCAGATGCGGAGCACCTCCTTGCACAGCAGACGGGAGTGCGTACCGCCATTTGTTGAGGTAGTACATGGTTGTGGTATTGTCCGTCTGGACTTGAACCACTTGACCCCAGAGCTGAGGAGCTAAAGCTGACAGTGCCAGTCTGACTGCTCTGAGCTCCAACAGGTTGATGTGGCATCAGGACTCCTCGGAGGTCCAGAACCCGTGGGTCTTGTTGTCCCCCATGTGGGATCCCCAGCCCATGTGAGAGGCATCGGTTATAAGAATGACCATTGGCTCGGGGCAGACAAACGGGATCCCTTCCTGCAACCATTCTGGGGCAGTCCAACACTGGAGCGCGTCCCACATCTTCTGGGTTACAGTGATCAGCTGGTCGAAATGACCATTACGCTGAGTCCACTGGCAGCCAGCTCATGGACCACCGAGGTACACGCCGCCATATAAACCAGATGGTGCAGAAAGTCCTGGGCAGGTTGCAAGTGCCCAACCAGAAATGACTGGGCAAAGAAGGAGAGAACCTCCGCCCTGTCCGGAGCTGAGCTCTGGCTTGATTAAGATGGAGTTCTGTCTCAATGAAGGCCATCACTAGGGAAGGCACGTGAGTCCGGGAATTCGGCCTTCGTTGATCAGGAGGCCAGATGGGAGCAGGTCTGGAGGGCCAGATCCCTGGACCTCTCCACCTCCTGTTGGGTGGAACCTGCCAGGAGCCAATCATCGAGGTAAGGGTAGATTCTGACTCCTCGACGCTGAAGATGGTCCGCCACCCTGCAATGCATTTGGTGAAGACCTGTGGGGCAAATGACAGGCCAAACGGCATGGCTCGGAACTCGTACAGGTTCCCCTCGACCCTGAAGTGGAGGAACCGCTGATGGGATGGACGGATTGGGACGTGAAAGAACGCGTCCTGCAGATCCAATGAACAGAAATACAGGTTACTCACCTGTAACAGGAGTTCTAGGAATGGTATGTGTTATTCACCTACACTTATTGGCAGGTTCCTTGCCGCTTTAAATCTTGCCGGAAGGTCTTCAAGCTGGCTCCTCCCACCCACCCGGGTGGTAAAACTCTCGGCTTCCTCATGACGCCAGACTCAGGCCCGCTGGAAGCCAGGTTGTGGCGTCGAGCTGGGGAGGTGGAGTGTGTATGGATGAACAACATATACCATTCTTATAACTCCTGTTACAGGTGAGTAACCTGTATTTAGGACATGGATATGTTGTTCATCCACATTTATTGGCAGACTCTAGCAGTTCTCCGGGAGGAGGCTACAAGCGCACCCCTACGTAGGTAGAAAGACTGGAGAACCGAGGCCCCGACCAACATCCCGGCATGACCCAAGGTCGATGTGGAAGGGGAAAACAGTAAAGCCTGCTTCCAGGTAGAAGCCCTGTGGATATCCTGGACCGGAGAATGCTCAGAAGCAGCCACCGATGCAGCGGAAGGGCGGGTAAAATGAGCACTTATCCCTCTGGGAGGCTCCATGCCCACCCACCTATAGCGGAGACCTATGCAGGAGGTCACCCACCCACTCGTCCGCTTGGCTGCAGGTCTGCCAGGTGCGGCTTCAGCGTAGGTGATAAACAGCCGGCGAACCTCTCCCGAACTTCAGCCCTACGCTCCCTGGGTAGGCGTGCGTTTAAATAGGGTCCCCAAGGAACCTATATACGGCCTCCGAGGCGTGAATGGGGATGAACCCCGGCAGAGGCAATACCGGATAGGGAAAAAACTCCGCCACGTAACGGAAGGAGCTGGGTGGGGTGCAGGACAACCTTGTCCCTGTGGAAGACCAGATAGGGAGATTCAAAGGGCTGGAACCTCCTCCTTCTAGATGGCAGAGCAGCCCCAAGAAGTGTGTTCTTCCACAACAGGTGGGAACTTCGCACCTGTGCAAAGGTTCGAGCGGCTTGCCCGTGAAGCTAAGCCTCATCAGTGAAGATCCCACAGAATGGGATATCTCCCGAAGGAGGTGTGATTGAGGCCTAGAAAAGCGCTAGACCACCTTTTCTGCTACCGACTGCCTTCCGGCCCGCGCGGAAGACAGGGAACCAACAGAAGCACCCACAAAGTTAGATGGCCAGCCCTGGTTCAAACAGACCCTTAGATGGTCCAAAATGCTCGCCGAGGGGGCCCGGGGAGGGGCCCCGGCCCCTGTCCCAACATCAAATGTAGAACTCTACCATTTGAAGGCTGAGGCATGTTTAACAAACTCGACAGGGCAGCCTCCAAGCGTCGAGGACCTTGCAGAAAGACCCTACGCCTGGCCCCCTGCACTGGGGACCAGGCCTTTAGGCTGCAGGGACTGAAGGTCCAGATGGAACCTTCCTGAAAAAGAGATCAGGACGGGCTGGAAGCCACCTGGGAGCCTGGGGCTGAGACTGAGGGAGACTGGATACCAGAGCTGGCCAACCAGTCTGGGGCTACCAGCATCGCCTGCCTAGTCCCTCCTCGCCTTGCCCGTGGGTCAAGAGAAATGGGGGAGGCAAGAAGGAGCACGGGGTCCGTGACCTTGACAGCATCTACAGCAAACCTTGCTGAGGGGTGGACATGGAACAGTCTCAGCCTCGTGTTCTTCCTGGAGGAAAGGAGGAGAAGATCTGTGCTACCTCCGGCAGGAGACCACTTGTGGCGCAGCCTATGTCCGGCTTAGGGCATCAGCCAGGAGCTGAGGCTCCTGCCATAGAATGGCTGAAACCACCTCCCAGCTGCTGCCGAAGATGACCTCAGGAGAACCTCCTCACGAGATGCAAGGGGCTAGATCCGAACCTGGCCGAGGGTAGAGTAGCACGTAGTGCGTGGTGTTGTCCGCCTGGACTTAAACCACGACCCCCGCTAGCTTGAGAGTGGTGCAAGCAAAGCGGACTGCCAGGGGCTCCGGCGGGTGGGAAAGACAGCTCGGGACTCCGGGAGGACCAGGCGGAGCAATCTGTATTCCCTTGATGGGCACCCAACCCATCCGAGAAGCATCGAACAGACCGTCTTTCGGGAGGCGGACGAACAGGATGTTCTCCTGCAAGAGGTGGAGCGAGTCGAGGAGAGGCGTTCCTAACTCTGGGCGCAGTCACGAACTGGTCGAAGGGCAGCACTGTGACCGCTGGCTGGCCAGTCCCACAAGGAGCATGAACCAGCGGGTCCAACAGACCACGCTGGAGCCGGCCGCCACGAGGCCCAGGAGGAGCAGGAGGTCCCAGCAGGGTGCAATTGCCCAGTCAGACTTGACCAGGTAAGGGAGGAAGAACCCCGCCCTGTCCGCCGGGAGCCGAGCTCGGACTCAAGAGTCGAGCCTGGTTCCGAAGAAGGGTCACCCGCTAAGGCACGAGTTCTAACGTGGCTCTGATAACAGGAGACCAGCCTGAGATCCAGAACTCTGGATTGACCCCTTCCACCTGGAAGGGTTGTAGTCAGGCCGCCATCCGGGTGGGGTTACGCCCGGGCCCCTCGATGCCGCAGAAAGCTGCTGGGCAGAGACCGAAGGGCCTGGCCTGGAACTCGTAAGGAGATCCCCGGCTAGGAAAGGGAGGAGTCTCCCAGGAAACGGACGGAACGAGGAGTAAGTACGTCCTGGAGGCCCAGGAGCGAAGCCACACACCCGTTCTGAGGATGGGATATCTAAGTCAGAGAGAGACCATCCAGGCGTGCGTGGGAAGAATGGGCCTTAAGCCCCGTCCGTTTGAGACAAGGAATACCTGGACAGAACCCAGGGTCAGAAGGAGGATCCGCAGCTTCTGATCACCTCTGATTTAGAGAGCCAGGCAAGTCAGCTCAGCGGGCCGACAAAGGCTGTGGACCCCAAGATCCCCATGGGGCAGCTCGAGAAAGGGTGGAACCTGCTCTGCAACCCGAGACAGGGCTTCCCTTAGCACCTCCGACCCCTAGGCGTCCGGGAAAGCGGACCAAGTGGAGGAGGTGCGGGCCGTTCTCCCGCCGGGGTAACCGGGTAGGGGGTGGCGGGGCGAGGACAGCCCCTTAGCCAGTCACTGGAGCAGGCTTGGGGAGGAAGAGGCAGAGGAGCTCTGGGACCTTACCTCCTGCTTCCTTTTGGAGGAAGGCGCTGGTTTGGAGTCAGGCCGCCCAAGCGATGCCTGCTGGCCCTCATGCTGGGCGGTCGAGCCGCAGGGACCGGTGGGGCAAAGGGCTTCAGCTAAAGGCTGCCGGCTGCCCTTGTCCCTCGGGTGGGGTGACCGAGTCTGGAGTGGCATCGGACTTCTCGGACCCCTGGAGTGTCCCTCACTTCAGGGCCAAAGTCAGTCCCCAAGAAGAATGTCCGCCAACTCGTGCTGGGTTTCCAAAGAAGGAGGATAACCTCAGCCCGCCTGTGGCGCATAGCCACCTCGGCCGCCACCGATCTGGCACAGGAGTCGCCCAGATCCAGAGCCGTCTGAGCTGCTGTTTCATGCCGCCTACCTGGTCCCACCCGCCAGACCGTGGTCCGCAGGTCGGCCGGGAGAGAGGAGGACCTCATCCAGGAGCCCAAGAGGGCGTGGAATGTGCCATCAGTGCAGCCGAGCTGGCCTGGCCGGAGGCCTAGGGAGGCCGGCGTAAACCTTGCACCCGACATAGTCCATCCTTTTGACTCCTTGTCAGGGGCTATCCACATCTAAGTTTCCAGAACATTGGAAAACATTGTCGGTAACTACCCTCTCAGCCAAGGGGTGTTCCAAGAAACCGGGCAGAGAACCGACAGGGACAGAGTACTTCTTGGCCATCCTGGCCGATGGCGCAGGGCAGGAAGTAGGCCGCCACCGGAGCTCCAAGGCTGGGCCCACAATTGCCTCAGCCACGGGAAGGCCTCCGGTGAACCCTCGGTCTAGAATCTCCGTAAGAGGCCCGTTTGGAGCGGGCTCGAGCTGCATCGGTGAATTCGAGATGAGCTGGAGCAGACCCATAAGGACAATGGGCTGTCGTCTGCGGAATGTTCGGAGAAGACCCTGGGTCCTCCCCTGCGATAGAGGAGTCTATTTCGGCTCCGAGGGTCTGTAAAGCTGTCATGAGGCGAAGTCTTCTTAATCGCCAAGGGCGGCAGGAGTGAGGGACAAGATAACCTGGGACAGGTCATGACCTGGCCTGGGTTCCACCGAGGACGGTGGGGCAGCAGGGATCGGACGAGCAACCGGCCCCGGAGAGGGCACCTCGACTGCCTCTAGCGGTTGCGTTGGCCGACCAGGCGGCAGCTGCTTACTAGCCGGAGAATGAATCGGGGTCGATTGATTCCCGGACAGCAACAGCTGCTGCCACATAAACTCCTCGTAACGTCGACGCCAACGGCATCGAAGCCACTCCTCATCCGAGGAGGGGACGAGGAAGAACTGCTACACTTGACTGGTGCCCGACGAGAGCGCCGAGTCGGGCGTGAGCAGCTAGACAGAGGAGGACACGAGACAGAGACCCAAATCCTCGGGGGCGAGGCGGGCATGGGAAGAGGCAGGCGCGCCCGCTCCTCCTTGATTCCGGAAGAAGGGCCGAGGTCTGTGGCCAGTACAGGCAGAACTTAGCCTTCCGCCGGGGAACGGCGAAGGGATGGCGGCTCCAGCAGAAGACAGCCCAGATGACGCGTCGAGAGTCTCGACAACGTCGACGGGAGTCCTGGCTGGCTGACCTGACGGGGACACCGTGAGGCCAGCAGTCAGAGCCGCATCCTCGACTGAAGTCGAACGTCAGCCGGCAGGGGAGGGGGAACTCTCCCACTCCCTCCAGTGTCGACGAAGGGACTTAGCCTGCGACTCCTTGGACTTGGGCCGAGAGGCAGGTCCCGAAGGTCCCTCTTCCTTCGAGGAAAGGGACTGGCGAAGCTCCTTGAACGAAGCTGCATGAGGAGAACTCAAGGAGAGCGGGATAAGTGCCGCGACCAAGGAAGAGGGAGGGGCAGCCGCCCCCTCCCTGGAGGGAGGAAGATCGAGCTGCTCAGCCGAGGCCGCCGACGCAGACACTGCCAGACGAGTCTCCAAGGAATTTTCCGGAGCGGGAAAAATTTCCAGTCGCCCGAGCCCGAATGGGCCTTGCGATCCTCCAGAGAGCTGGGCGAAAGGCACAACAAAAATCGCAAAGTTGAGGATCATGAGCCAAGTCAAGGCAGTAGCATGCGTGGAGTCTGGTCTTTTCTGGAGGAATATGCCCGGGCGCCCCAGCGGCGATAAAAGAACGAGCCATCGCCATGAGCGAAAAGAAGAAGATCAAGTTCAGAAAACTTCAAATTGAATTCAAGACCAAAATTTCCAGGAACCAGTCAAAACGCAGAGCACTAAGGAGGAACCTGAGCTTCCAAGCGGTAAGGAAGATCTGGCGTCATGGGGCAGAGCCGAGAGTTTTACCACCCGGGTGGGTGGGAGGAGCCAGTTTGAAGACCTTCCGGCAAGATTTAAAGCAGCAAGGAACCTGCCAATAAGTGTGGATGAACAATATATCCATGACCCTAGAACCACATGTTTCGCTCCAAGGATGGTACGATATGGGACAGAGTGACGATCCGAAAGGTGCAAGACCTGAGAAACCGATTCAGGTTGTGGAGATCTAGAATGGGGCGCCAACCCCCCGTCCGCTTGGGCACCAGGAAGTACCTGGAGACAAAGCCTGGGTCTGCTGGATGATCCGCCACAGGAGCTACTGCCTCCTTGTGGTGGAGCAGAGCTATGTCGTCTCAAAGAGCTGAACTGGGTGCACGTGGAAATACGTTCCTCCCGAGGGGCTTGGCTTGGCTGGGAGGGTACTGCTCTAACTCTAGAGGCAGTCCTTGACTGACCACTTCGAGAACCCACCTGTCCGGAGTGATAGCAGACTAGGCGGAAAGGAAGTGGCGGAGCCGACCCCCGCACGGGAGGGCCCAGAGCTGGCGTGACGGAGATAGGGGTGGCAATCCCCATTCTGTCACTGGGCAGGCTTGGCGGAGGAGGCTCCAGGACCTGAGCCCTGGCCTCCTTTGTGGGCCTGTTGGGGTACAGGCTTGGGCTGAGGGCACCAAACTTGAGCCTGCTGCTGATGCTGCTGTCCTCCTTGCCAGGAGGGCTGCCGGACCGCAGGGGAAGAATGCCGAAAGGGCATCTTCTTCTGCTGGTTCTTGCCCAAAGAACCCTTGGCAGAAGCAGCATCCAAGGTGGCACTGGACTGCTCTATGCGCTGTAGGTGATCAGACACTCCTGGACCTAAGAGGTCAGTCCCTTGGAAAGGTACATCAGCTAACTTGTGCTGAGTATCCGCTGGGAAGGAGGAGGAGAGTCTCAGCCAAGCCTTGCAGCAAGAGGCCACTGTGGTGGCCATCGAGCAGGCACAAGAATCCCTGATGTGCAGGGTTGCCTGGAGCTGCTGTTTTGCAACAGCTCGGCCCTGGATCCTGGACCTGTTTGACTGTGGTCTGCATGTCCGCGGGGAGATGATGGAGGACTTCGTCTAATGACCCAAGAAGGGCATGAGGAAAGTGTGCCATAATGACAGCCGAGCTGGCCTGACGAAGGCCCAAAGAAGAGGCCTCATAGGTCTTTCGGGCAGTGTGGTCAATATTTTTGGACTCCTTGTCCAGAGGTCAGTCAGTGTCGGCCAAACTACCAGCACGCCTGAACAAGAAGCGGTCACCTGGCTCTTGGCCGAAGGGTGCTCTTTGAACACCACAAGGGACCCCATGGGCACCGCATACTTGTGGGCCATGCGGGCAGACTGTGCTGGGCATGAGGCAGAGCGCTGCCAAAGTTAGAGGGCCGGGCCGATGATGGCTTTGGCCACAGGAAAGGCCTCCGTCAGAGTATCCCCTCTCGTTAGAATATCTGTGAGGGTACTCCACCTTTTTTTGGATAGATTCCAGGGGCATTCCTGTGGCATCGGAAATAAGACGAAGAATCTCTTGGAAGGAGAAAGGACCTTCCTCCATCCCTGTGACAATGGAGGACTCATCATCCCAAGGATGAGTGTGCAGCCCAGTGACACCACAGTCCGAAGAGTCGTGATAAAGCAGCCTACCGCCAAAATCACCCTCGATTCACCAAGGGAGGTCCGGGGTGACCGTAACCAACAGACGTCAGGGAAGCCCGGTGTTTAGTCAGTCCTTTTTCAAGGGAGCCCCTCCCACAGGCTGCTTAGGTGGCGGTTCCACCATAACAGGTGGAGACACTGGAATAGGCAGAACCGGCAGATGGGACGGCCCCACGGGTGGAGGAAAGTACAGTTACGTAAGAACTTACCATAACAGTAGATCTTCGAGAGAGGCTCTTGCAGTAGGTAATTACATATAGGACTAACGCCGCCGCGGTGACCCCAACGGAAAATTCTTAGCAGTCCCGGCGGGACCGCCCGACGTCAGGTGACCGGCGTCAAACGACGTCAGTATAAAGGGGCGGTCCCAGACGCCCGCCTTCCAGTTCTTTCCCACCACAGGCCCGGAAGGCCGGACGAGAGAGAAAGAAGCAGACATTTCCCTCAATGGAAAAGTAGCTGAAAAAAGCCTAGGGGGATGGAGGCCGGGAAGGTATTACCTACTGCAAGAGCCTCTCTCGAAGATCTACTGTTACGGTAAGTTCTTACATAACTGTACTATCTTACTTCGAGAGGGCTCTTGCAGTAGGTAATTACATACAGGACAGAATCCCAAGCAGTCGAACAAATGAAAGGCACGGAGGAGGAACTATTCCAAAAGTAGCCAATAATCTAGCAGGTCTCAAGAAAGGAGGCCTTGCAAGACAGCTAACCCGAAGCCTGCTTTACGGCGAGAGGCAATGTCCAAACTGTAATGTTAAGTAAAGGTATGGACAGAAGTCCAAGTGGCGGCAGCACAGATGTCTGCCGCAGACACGTTCTTGAAACAATCCGCAGAGGCTGCTACTCCACGAGTGGAGTGACCTCTGACTTGACCCGGAAGGGTCTTGTTGTACTTGTCATAACAGAAAGTAATGCAATGTGCCAACCATTTTGATAGGCATTGCTTAGAAACAGCATTGCCTTCTCTTTTGTGAGCAAAAGAGACAAACAACTGATCAGTCTTTCAGAGATCCTTCATCCTATCGGTGTAGCATCTCAGGATCCTGTGAACATCCATGGTATGGAGCAGGTATTCTCCTTGATTGGAGTACTGCGTGAAGAAGGCAGGTAATTCAATAGACTGATTCAAGGTAGATTCCGCTACCACCTTTGGGAGAAACTTAGGATTACGTATGAAGAGCAACCCTTTCTTTGAGAAAAATCAGATAAGGGATTTTGCACATTAAGGCCTGAGCTCAGAAATTCTATGCAGGCAAGTAATGGCCACCAAGAAGAGCGTCTTCCACGATAAAAACTTCAAGTCTGCGGAAGCCGCAGGCTCGAAAGGAGGAGAGTAAGTTTCTCGAGGACAAAGTTCAAGTCCCATGGGGGAGCTGGAATCTGGACAGGGGGCCTGAGATGAAGGACCCCTCTGAGGAAAGTTTTAGATACCTCCAGCTGGGCAAATACCTTGTCAGTGAAAGGGACATGGTAGGCTGAAATAGCCGCCATATGGACTTTTAAAGAGGAATGACTGAGACCCAGGTCAAAAAGATGACGCATGTACTCAAGGAGAATGGTAACCGGGCAGGAAAAGGGTTCCACATTCCTGGCTGCAGCCCAGATAAAAAATCTTTTCCATTTCATGGCGTAGGTGGACCTAGTGGAGGGTTTTCTAGCCTCCACCAGAATCTCGGCCACCTTAGGAGAAATGCCAAAACGAGACTGAGCTAAGTCTGCAGGAGCCATGCATGAAGTTGAAGGGACTTGAGTCCCGGATGGACCACGGTCCCCTGATCCTGGGTCAGCAATCCTGGAGATAAAGGAAGAGGAAGAGAAGGAACCTCTGAATATTGCTGAAGAAGAGAGAACCAGATTTGCCTGGGCCAGAAAGGAGCGATCAGAACTATTCTCGCTCCTTCTAAAGCCAGCTTCTGTAACACACGAGGGACCAGAGGAATTGGGGGAAAAGCATAGACGAATCTGTCCTTCCAGCATAGAGATAGAGCGTCGTTCCAGAAAGCGTCTCGCTCTGGAGTGAGCGAGCAAAAGAGTGGAAGCTTTGCATTTTGGGATGAAGCAAACAGGTCTATCTGAGGTGTCCCCCAAATCTGGAAGATGCTTCTTAGAACTTTTTCGTCCAGTTCCCATTCGTGTGGTAGAACTGACGAGTGACTTAGTCTGTCTGCCAGGACATTTTCGACTCCCGGGACATGGATCGCCGTGAGGTGAAGGTTGTGAAGAGTTGCCTAATCCCAAACCCTCATCGCTTCCCTGCACAGCGGGTAGGACAGAGTCCCTCCCTGCTTGTTGATGTACCACACCACACACGTTGTCCATTTGGACAGCTAGGTGACCGGAAAGGATGAATTGGTGAAGGGCCTGGAGAGCATACAGCACTGCTCTAAGCTCGAGCACGTTGATATGGAGAACTATCTCCATCTTTGACCATAGTCCCTGGGTTCGGTGAGGACCCAGATGGGCTCCCCAACCTTCGCCTGAAGCGTCCGTGGTCAGAGTCTGATCAGGGCGAGGATGAAAAAAGGGGACCCCCCAGAATAGGTCGAACCATCTACCATTGCAAGTCTCTTACCATCGGCGAGGATATCATAACTAGATGATCTAGATTGTCTACCCGTTGATCCCACTGAGATCGGAGAGTCCACTGAGAGATTCTCATGTGGAGGCGAGCAGGCGGAACCATCGGGATGGCAGCCGCCATAAGCCCCAGTAGACGAAGTACTGACCTCGCCGGGACCCTCCTGCATTCTGATAGGAGGGAAATCTGTGACTGGGGGAGGCCCTCCTGTCCGGAGGCAGAAAGGTCTTGCACAGTGATGTGTCGAGAATTGCCTCGATGAACTGGAGCTCTGTGAAGGCTCCAGGTGAGACTGGAATGGTTGATGGTACTCCAGGCCAGCGAAAACCTGCTGGGTGAGGGAGAGAAATGAGTTCCCTCCTGGACGAGGCCACCAGAGCCAGTCGTCCAGGTAGGGAAACCTGAGCTCAAAGAATGCAGGTGGGCCGCTACCACCGCCAGGCATTTGTAGTAAAGACTCGGGGGCTGAGGAAAGGCCAAGCGGGCGCCCGGAATGGTGAGTGGACCCCTGAACGCAAAACCTGAGGTACTTTGTGCTAAGGCGGCTAATGGGAATGTGCAGGTACTATCCCACATATCTAGTGCACAAAGCCATTGGCCCGGCCAAGCAGGGGCAAAAGAGTTTGAAGGGAAAGCATCCTGAACCTCTTGTATTCCACATACAGGTTCAGAGAGCTGAGATCGAGAATAGGTCTGAGATCTCCTGTCTTCTTTGGTACAAGGAAGAAGTGGGAATGGTAACCCGTCCCGTAGAGGTGAGGGGGGACGGGCTCTACAGCCTGTTTCGCAAGGAGCGCCGAGATTTCTTCCCTGACCAAAGGAAGATGGTCCCTTGAGTAAGCAGAATTCAGAGGGGATGACGTGGAGGTTTCTGTAGAAACTCTATGGAGTGCCCCTCTGCTATGATCTGAAGCACCCATGAATCCGGAGTTATCCTCTACCAACCCGGAAGGTGGATGGAGAACCTCCCTCCTACCGGCTCCTCCGGGGCTGCCAGAGGCGGTGGGAGAGGGAAGGAGTCAGGTGGTGTGAGGCAGCGCCGCAGCTGGGGCACCTGTTGCCTTTTTGGGCGACGGGGGCCTGGCAGCTGTGGGGGCCCACCTTCCCTGAGGTTTCGCTTGAGGCCGGCTGCATCTGCGAAAGGGACGGCGCTGTGGGGGATGGGGACGGTGACGGTACATTTAATCAACGGATTTAAGGGCCGTCCCCTTCTCCTGCAAATCAGTGATGATGTCCTTGACATCACCACCGAAAAGCACAGAACCCCTGAAAGGTGCTTCTTGGATCGCTGACTGCACCTCCGGGACCAGACCTGACACACGGAGCCATGCATGACGCCGAAGACTGACGGCAAAGGCAGAACTCCATCCTGCGGTGTCCACTGCGTCGTAGGTCGTCCTCAAAATATGATGACTGGCTGAGCGAGCAGAGACGGACCAGGTCGGCCAACTCCTGCTTGACCTGGGAGTCAGGCAAAGAGTCGATCTTAGATTCCGCCTGGGTAAGGACGGCCTTCTGGTAATCCCCCATATGTGCTACATAGTTCAGGGCCCTAATCCCCAGTGTGGAAGAAGCATAGATCTTCCTTCCATACTGATCCAGAAGGCGAGATTCCTTATCCGGGGGAAGACGAGCTCAAGTGTTTTGGGTGTGCTGACCAGCGCTAATCACAACCGAGTCTGCACGGGGGTGAGAGTCTAAAAAGTCTACACCCTCCGGAGCCTGGTATAGCCTGTTCGACTTCCTGGGAAGTGGGGCTAAAGCCGACGGTTGCTTCCAAATCATGGAAACAAGGTGGGCGTGAGGCTCGATCCAGGGTGGCACCAGGGTAGGAGTCGTAAGGGGTAAGTCCAGATGTTCGTCGAGTTTAACCCGTTGAGGATCTGGCTCTAAGGAGTGCCACTGATGGACCTCCTGGATCTTCCTGAGCAACTCCGTGAAGGAAAGATCCTCCGGAGGAGACTCTGGAGGAGTCTTCGGCCGGGGCTTGGACGGAGAGCGCGGTTCGTCGTCTTTCTTGGAACATCCATCAGAAGCCTCCGAGGAGTCTGCGAGAGAAGAGGAAGAATTGGAGGCAGAGTAAGACTCCCTAACTCGACTAGGGGGAGGAATGGGTTCCTTGGGGGGAATCCCAGAACGCGTGTCCTGCCCCTCTCTGGATCCCGAGGGCAAAGCCCAGGAATCCAGAGGAGGAGGAGGAGAGGGAGTGTGCCGTCTGGGGCGTACGGGAGCCGGGGATGGCACCGTCGTCGTAAGAAGGCTCTCGACTTCCTTGGTGAGCTGAGCCTTGGCCTCAGCCCACCAGGAGGCAAGAGTCTCCTGAAGATCCACCGCCGGCCTAGGGGCCGGTGGAGGAGGAGGATAGGTATACGAAGGAAATCCGTAGGGGGAGTATCCATAACCCGGCTGCGGGTAGACCGGAGCCGGGTACTGCGGCACTGAAGGAGTCGACACCGGGTACTGCGGCGCAGGATACTGCGGACCTGGGAAAACCGGCGTCGGATATGACGGTGGAAGCCCAGGCACTGGAGGAGCTGCCGGAGCAGACGGCCCAGCCGGGTACTCCACGGGCGGATCAATCGGGATAGGCCTGTGGGGTGGAGGACCCGATAGAAGAGGAATATCCTCCGCTGGCATCGCAGGGGCCGGTATCGGAACCCGCGCCGTCGGGCCGGGCAGCGACAGGATCCGGACGTCAGATCCGCTCTTCAGGAAGAGGATCGGACAGTAGCCCAGGTCCCAAGCCTCGTCCGGGGACGGAGGAGAAAATCCCGGGTCGGGCAGGGGAACTGGGGCTCCCTGACGCAGCGAGGCTGCAGGGAGCCTGGTAGTACAGACACGGCAGGGTTCGCCGAGGCTCCGAGCCCGCGCACGCCGGAGGAGCCGACGTGGTGGCTTATAGGTCGAATCGGCGGATGCCAGAGGAGCCGGCGTCCGACTCGGGGTTCCTCGCCGGAGGCGGGCGGTATGGGGGTGGCCCAGTCTGAGGGGGACACTGCCGTGCGCCGCCCCGAAGGGTCGAGCGTTTTAGCAGCCTTCTCCTGGCGTACGTCGGAGGAGCTGACGTCCGCCTTAAGGGAGGTGCCTGCACCAGTAGGCCACAGGCCTGCGGCGGTACTGGGGGCTGATGTCTCCTTTTGCCTGGAGACACCCGGCGGGCTCGAACGCGAACCCGACGGGCGGGCTGACGCCTCCTCCAAAGCCTTGGAGGCTGCCGTCGGGCGATCCCCCAGAAGGGATGTTACCTTGCCCGCGACTGAGGAGGAGGCCTTCTCTCGGTGCCTTTCCTTGTCCCGCTTCTTATGCCCTTCAGGGGAGGTCGACACCTGCCGAAGTTTCTTCAACTCCTTCTCCATCGCGGACATCTTCTTTTTGAGGAGATGGGCTTCGAGGGACTGCTGGCGTCGTCTGCGGGTGGCCGCGTTGAATCGAAGGCAGTGCGGACACTCGTCGACCGCGTGGTCGGGGCCCAAGCAGAAAAGGCAGAGGGAATGACCGTCTTTGTGAGGCAGTTGGGAGCCGCACTTATTCTTTGAAGGGGACGACGTAAACCGACGTTCACCTGACGAAAGAAGAATAAAATTCTATACTGAAAACTTGTTCGGAAAAACTGACGAAGTAACAGGACTGAGCGATAAGAACTTAACGGCGATACGCCTGCAACGGCGAGGAAAGAACTGGAAGGCGGCGCCTGGGACCGCCCTTTATACTAACGCCGCTTGACGCCGTCACCTGATCAGGCGGTCCGCCGGGACCGCTAGCTAGAAATTTTTCTGTGGGGTCCTGCCGCCGACCGGCGTCAGTCCTATATGTAATTACCTACTGCAAGAGCCCTCTTGAAGTAATATCCAGAGTTTTCGGTTCCGGAGAGTGGTCGGCTTCAGCCTGGGAAGCAAAAGCCAAGTAATGGCCAGGGTGGGCGGCAAAGCCAGCTTCTGCCCAGTCAGGATCAGCTGTTGCCACATAAGGTCCTCATAGTGCCAGAGTTTCCGCCGGAGCCTCTCCTCGTCCGAGGTGGATGATGACGACCTGTGGCATCGCCTCTTTTTCGAGAGCTTATGGCTCTTCCTCGGTTGTTCGGCCGACGGGGTCCTGGACCTCAACTGGGGAGGCTGACTCGGTCGATCAGGAGACAGTGGTGTGATCGGTGAAACCCTAGGGTCTGGAACCGGATCCTTGATGGGGATGCCAGTGGGCTGGGTCTCCTCATCAGGAAATACTAGGACCAGAGTCCGTTCCAAGGAGTCATCGGCCATGGCCGGTGACAAAGGGTCGATCGGGATGAGGATTATTTCAACCTCGGCCACTTCCTCTGTCCCTGGCCATAAGGAAGATCCGTAAAGCTGGCGGCTGAGGAGGTGATCTCGACCCCTTGGGACTCAGACCTCTCTTGGTCCCAAGACAGTTTTTCGTCGAAACTAAGACAAAGGTTATTTTTCTCTCTTCCGAGAGTGAGAGGAGTAAGAGCCCTAAGGCACCTCACCCCTGGTGGGGAGACACTGGCACAACTCTTTGAAAGAACCGGTAAAGATGGAGCGTAGGTTGAGAGGAACAAAAACCCTTCGACTGGCCCATGCGCAAGCGACTTCCTCCTCGAATGCCATCATGAGTTCCAGCTGCTCGGTGGAGCCCGTGGCTGCGGAAACTGCCCACCTAGCCTCCTTGGACTTCACCGGAGGGTTCTTTTTTTCCGGTCTCCCCAGCTTCAGGCGTGCCTTTGCGTTGTCCAGTACGCTGGGATGGAACGCCAAGCAATAACTGCAGGACGAGATGTCATGGCCAACACATAGGCAGTAGATGCACGTGAGGTGGGGATTGGTGCGTGACATTTTCTGGTCGCAGGGACACCAGCAAAATCCTGGAGAAGATGTTTCCTCCATAATCGATGATGGAAAAGCACGATCGCTAACTCGAATGAGTTTCAACTTCGGTAAAACAGACGATTTGAAAGCCAGGGCCAACAAAATGCGAGAGCACGAGGGAGGCAACCTGCATCTTCCAGGGGAAAGGAAGATCTGGCATCATGGGGCAGAGCCGAGGTATATACCACCCGGGTGGGTGGGAGGAGCCAGCATGAAGACTTCCAGTAGATTTAAAGTGGAAGGGGACAATGCCAAACAGTGTGGATGAACAACGT
The DNA here is from genome assembly GCA_016271365.2 of Neoceratodus forsteri. NCBI lineage: Eukaryota > Metazoa > Chordata > Ceratodontiformes > Ceratodontidae > Neoceratodus > Neoceratodus forsteri. The sequence goes on from CM028131.1 coordinate 1,048,008,729, forward strand.
ATCCACACTTCTAGAAAGTAAGCTTTTCCAAAATAAATAAAAGGTCCCATGGTGGGACAGGGTCCCTAATGAGAAGCTTCAAATGTAACATGCCCTTCAAGAAAGTGTGGGAAATATCCAGTTGAGCAATAACTTTGCTCTCAACAGGTGCATGGTACACAGAGATGGCAGAAAGGTGCACTTTAAACAAGGAATAACCCAGACCGGAGTCCGAGATGGCTAGGAGGTACTCCAGGATGAGATTCACTGGACAGGTGAAAGGATCCAAGTGCCGACTGGTGGCCCAAATGGAGAAGCGCTTCCACTTCATTGCATAAGTGGCTCCGGTGGAAGACTTCCTGGCAGCCACTAAGACATCTGCCACCTGGGAGGAAACTCTGAAGCGGGCAATAGCGAAGTCTGCAGGAGCCATGCAAGGAGATGCAGTGACCCGAAGTCCGGATGGAGCAGAGCACCCTGCTCCTGGTAGAGCAAGTTGGAGCACAGGAGCAAGGGGAGTGGAGGCTCCACTGTCAGTTGCTGCAGTAGTAGAAACCATATCTGACGCGGCCAGTAGGGAGCTATTTTGATCATCAACACTACCTCCAACTGCAGCTTGAGGAGAACCCTCTGCAAAAGTGGGAAGTGAGGAAAGGCATACAGAAATCTCCCTGTCCAAGAGAGGGACAACGCATCATGCCAGAAAACACCAGACCCTGGATCGAGTGCACAGAAATTGGGTCAGTTTTGCGTTGAGTAGGGACGCAAAAAGGTCCAGCTCTGGATGGCCCCACATGCTGAAGAGGTCATCTACCACAGAGAACAGAAGCTCACATTCATGAGCCTTTGACCTGGACCTGCTTAGGCTGTTGGCCAGGACATTTTTGATGCCTAGAACATGTACGGTGGCCAGTTCCAGGTTGTGCCACGTGGCCCAGTACCAGACTTTCATGGCCTCTCTGCAAATGGGGTAAGAATGAGTCCCCACCTGCTTGCTGATGTAGTAGACTATGGACATGTCTGTCTGTATCAAGAGAGGGCCTGGAAGAAGGTGAGTCTGGAAGGCCTGCATAGGGTAAAGGCCTGCCCACCACCTCCTTAAGATTGACGTGGAGATATTGTTCGCAATCTGACCACATCCCCGAGTCGGACTGGCCAAATGGGCACCCCAGACCAGGCCTGAGGCATCCATTATAAGAAACATAGAAACATAGAATTTGACGGCAGATAAGGACTGCTTGGCCCACCCAGTCTGCCCATTTCCTTACCTAATGGATAAGCTGCAGATCCTAGTTAACCAGCAGCCTACTTCTTCTTGCCCCCACCCCCTAGAATTGCCTTATGACTGTCCCATGCATGCTTGAATTCCACCACTGTTTTTGACTCCACAACCTCCTCCGGAAGGCCGTTCCATGCATCCACAACCCTCTCTGTGAAAAAATACTTCCTTAAATTACCTCTGAGCCGCCCATCTTCAAATTGTGCCCTTGTTCTTGCACACCCCTTTTTTTGAAAGATGCTACCCTCTTGGACTTTGTTGATTCCCTTGAGATACTTGAGCGTTTCTATCATGTCCCCCCTCTCCCTCCTTTCCTCGAGGCTATACATATTAAGCTCCTTAAGTCTCTCTTCATATGTCTTCCGGTGCAGACCCTGCACCATTTTAGTTGCCCTCCTCTGGACAGCTTCCATCCAGTCTATGTCTTTGCGGAGACTGGGTCTCCAGAACTGCACGCAGTACTCCAGATGGGGTCTGACCAGCTGTCTGTACAAAGGGATAATAACTTCCTGTTTTCTACTGGTGATGCCTCTCCCTATGCATCCCAGTATCCCCCCAGCCCTCCTTGCTGCCCTCTCACATTGCTTGCCCACCTTTAGGTCATCTGATATGACTACCCCTAGGTCCCTTTCCATTTTTGTTGTTGTTAGTATCTCACCCCCATTGTGTACTCTTCCCTGGGTTTTGTTTCCCAGGCATTACCTGCACTTCTTAGCATTGAATCTAAGCTGCCATACATTTGACCATTCCTCTAACCTTGCCAAGTCCCTTCTCATCCTTACCACCCCACCTTGTGCATCAACTCTGTTGCAGATCTTTGTGTCATCTGCAAAGAGACATACTTTTCCTTCCAGTTCCTCTGCAATGTCGCTTATAAAGACATTGAAGAGGACCGGTCCTAATACTGAACCCTGCGGTACCCCACTAGTAACCCCCCTTTCTTCAGAGTGGACTCCATTTACTATTACTCTCTGTGTCCTATTCTCCAGCCAATTCTTTACCTAGGCTGTCATCTTGGGACCCACTCCCCAGCTGGCTAACTTGTATATTAATCTTTTGTGTGGGACTGTGTCAAATGCCTTGCTAAAATCTAGGTAGGCCATGTCCACAGCCCTTCCCTGATCTACTACTTTGGTCACTCAGTCAAAGAAATCTATCAGATTTGTCTGGCATGACCTTCCCGCTGTGAATCCATGCTGCCTTGGGTCCTGTGCCCCTCTGGCCTCCCTCTAGATACTCGACAATTCTTTACTTCAGAAGTGATTCCATCATTTTCCTTACCACTGAGGTTAAACTAACAGGTCTGTAGTTTCCTGCTTCTGCCTTGCTACCACTTTTGTGAAGGGGAATCACATCTGCCCTCCTCCAGTCCCCGGGTACCACCCCATCCTCCCATGATTTGTTAAAGAGGGTAGTCAGTGGTGTCACTAGTTCTACCCTTAGTTCTTTTAGAATTCTGGGATGAATCCCATCAGGCCCCATTGCTTTGTCCACCTTCAGTTTTAAGAGTTCTTTCAGAACCCTTTCTTCTGTAAATGGGCTGGCATCAACTTCTGTATCCAGAGTGGTTCTACTGTTTGTTTTAGGTACCTCCCCCTCTTCCTTTGTAAATACTGAGCAAAAATATTTGTTTAGTATCTCTGCCTTTTCACAGTCACCCTCTGCCCACCCTCCGTCCCCTTTATAAGAATCTGTTGCAGGGATTCTGCCCTGAAAGGAACACCAATGAGGAGATTGGAGGGTTTCTGCCACCATTCCAGGATCTGCCTCATTGGACTGGAGACCAAAACCTACTGATCTAGGTTGTCAGTACACTGGACCCATTGGACTCAAAGTCCATTGAGGCACTCATGTGCAGGCGGGTGAGGAAAACTGTGGCTATAGCCGCCACCATGTCCCCTAGGAGCTGCAGGAAAGACCTGGCTAGAACCTGATAGGAGGAGGAAACCAGCTGGGCCTCCACTATCAAACATTTCGCTCTGTCCTGCGGCAAGAAGACTTTGCCCAGTGATGAGTCTAGGACCGCTCCTATGTACTGGAGGTGCTGGCTTGGCAGGAGACGAGACTTTGGTAGGTTTAGAGTAACCCTCCAGAGTCAGGAACAACGAAAAGGTGGCATCCAGTGTCTGAATCAACTGAGCCCTGGAGGTGGCTGTCAACAGCCAGTCATCCAAGTAAGGGAAGACATAATGCCCCTGTCTCCGCAGGACCACAGCCACCACTGCCAGGCACTTGGTAAAGACTCTGGGAGCTGAAGAAAGGCCAAAGGGGAGGGCCCGAAACTGGAAACGGTCTCCCTGAAAACAGAAACGGAGGATCAGACAGTGGGGCGGGAAAACTAGGATATGGAGATGGGCATCTTGCATGTGCAGCGAACAGAGCCAGTACCCCTGGTGAAGGCAGGGCAGTAACCCTTGGAGGGTGACCATCCTGAAACACTTGTATTCTATGTACAGATTCAGGTGGCTGAGATCCAGAATCTTTCTCCGGTTCAGTCTTCTTGGGGACTAGAACGAAGTGGGAGTAGAACCCCTTTCCACTTTGTGTTGAGGGGACAGGTTCCCTTGTGCAGTAGCATCTGAATTGCCTCCTGGATGAGGGCAACATGGGCCTGAGGGTAAATGGGAGTGTCTGGAGGGACCTCTAGAAATTCCAGAGTGCCCCCTTTCCACAATCTTAAGTACCCATTGGTCTGAAGTTACAGTGCCCTACCCACCGAGGTATAGGGGCTTAACCCCTCCCCCCCACCACTTCCCCCAAGGCCTCTGCTGGGGGGGGGGTACAGAGAGAGGTGTTGGCACCAGGGGTGGGCAGAGTGCCTTGGGATGCTCTAGGGGAACTAGGGTCGCAGGCTCCGGCTGGCTGGGTAGAAGCCTTGCACTTGAAGGCACCTCTGGGCTGCTGGCCCTTGGAGTGCTGTCTAGGGGTCTGGCAAAAGGACTGGCGTTGGTTGGACCTGGGCTGAGAATGGAACATGGACTGTACTGATCTAAAGGCTTTTGCGGATTCTTGGAGATGAAAAATAATGTCCTGGGTGTCCCCACCAAAAAGCACAGAGCCCTGAAAGGGGCATCCAGAATTTGCCTCCACTTCGGGTGCAAAACCCGATACCCTGAGCCAGAACTGAAAGCGGGTGCAGATTCCTGTTGCTGCTGCTCAGCCAGCTGCATCCACTGTATCATAAGCAGCCCTAAGAACATGGTTGCTCATGTCAGAGCCTGACTTTAGGAGCTGGACCAGCTGGGTCTTCGCAGGGTCCTCAAGAAGTGCCTGCACGAGGTCTAAGGCCTTGTCCCATAAGGTGTTTTGATACTGCACCATATGGGTCAGATTTAGTAGTTGCCGTATTGGTCCTTGCAAGAATAGATCCAGAAGCAAATGATTTGATACCTTTTAATGGACCAACATAGATGTAACAACAAGAACAAAGTGCTCTAGCTTTCGGACCAACCAGTCCTTCTTCAGAAGCTCATGGCAGCTGTTTAGAAAATACAATACTTATAACAGCTAGATAATGCAGAGAAAAACAGAAAAAAATCCCCATTGGTTTAAAATACTCATTTAAAAAAAAACAAAGATGATGTCAGAGAAGTTTAACAGTACAATACTGCCTTCAGCCAGAAAGTCCCTTGGGTCAGATGCGCTTGGTGGAACACACATACAAAGAATCCTACTGCATATAAATTTAATTGACATAAGATGACACTGCTGAAGCAGATAACTCATAAATCAAGCTATGAGTGTCACAGTTAGTATAAGGATGTGATTACTGAAAGGCAACCCCCACCCAGATTAAAGACAAACTAAGATTGTTATAGGGCTCATGAAATTTCAATGTTAGCATTATAGACAAGAATTTACCAGTAAAGTTGTCTTAAAAACATCAGTGCACATTGTGTGATGTGTAAAACCTAGCTGGACCTGTCACCCAGCTGTATTCTCAAGCTAGATACAAGGCCCAAGAAATTTCAAAAACCTCAGGACTATATAAATGATAATTTAAATATAAATTGATATTAGTGTCAAACAAAAAAACTCTAGTCGAGGAACCTCAAGGAATTAAGACCATGTAGCCTGATATGTACTGATGTCAATATATACTGAGAATGGGCCGACCTCCCGCAGGAGGAAGACCCAGAGGCGGTCGCCAACTTATGCGGTGACAGAGTAGTAAGTTTACCGGGAACTGTCACTGTGTTTGTCCTGGTGCTTCTGCTACCCACTGGACTTCTCCTTTTGGGCAGGGGAAGAAGTCAAAGCTCCTGAGAACAGGGAAGAGGAGGAACTCTTGCCCCGAAGCTCCTTCTCCATCGCAGCTAACTTCTGCTGCAGCAAGAAGCCATGGAGGGTCTTCAAACGGTGTCTCTGTGTGGCCTGGATGAAGTGCTGGCAGTGCCAGCAGGCCTAATGTGGTCATGGCCTAAGCACAGCAGCCAAGAAGAATGGCTGTCTTTGGAGGGAAGCTGCTTGCTGCAAGCAAACTTTGTACACCGGTCAGAAGATGAAGCTGGAAAAGATGACATGCACAAAAGTAAAGAAACACTTAAAAACGATGTATTTTATAACGAAAAATAAAGAAAATTGCGGGTAAAGTATAAGCAAAATGGTGGTCGACTGAAGCAGGCATCTGTGAAGGTCCGATGTGCATGGGTTGACAGCAGGAAAAGAACAGAGGTTGGGCAGGGGGACCACCCTTTTATACCATAGGCAGTCATCTGCGTGCCGACGTTGGAGGGTGGTCCCCTGCTGTAGACTGCTAGCCAGAAGTGTTCCATGTGGTCCCAGTGTCTGGCGGCTTACGGTGTTGCCCGCTGCTACAGCCCTCTCGAAGGAAGATCGACAGTTATCAGGGGACTGCCTATGTTTATGTGCACAACAAATACAGAAATATGACCTTTTAAATGTGTGTGGCAAAATCATGGAATTAAATACCTGGTAATATTAAAAGCAAAAATTCACTTCAAGGGTTCATGGAAGCTCTTAGAAAAGTCTTGCAGAAACAATGTGAATGTTACAGAGGAATCGCACAGAAAATCCTTTTTTCCTAAGCTCATCATACATTTGTTAAAGTATGTACAATACACGCCTTACTTTCAACTATTTTTGCAGTATGTTAGTTGCTTTGTTTTGCTCTGAAGTTTCAACCACAATTTTCTGTATTCTAGGTTATGTACAGGGCTCTGGCTGAAAATAGGGCTTGTCCCCAACACAATTATACTGTACCCCAGCTCGTAGCTAAGGGAGGGGGGAGGGGCGGTGAACCCCCCCTCACCAAGATTTTGCCCCCCAGCCTCTGCTAAGAAGCAATTTATAAATCCAATATCACACATACCCCCATAATGCTAAGCATCATGGAATGTATATGCAAATCACCATAAAATTCTAGACTGGTTCAGCTTTAAGCAGGAATGCATGGTGCAAGAGAGCCTCTCACTCAATCTGCAAAGGGTGCAAACGGAGGACACATACATGTGTTTCATCCTACCCAGGGCTCACCAGTGTGCCTCATCTGTATCATACCTCAGGGGAAATTAACCAGCACTAAGCTGGTCTTGCGGGTTTGAGTCATGGTGAGTCCGAAAGACCAACTTAGGGGGCTGGTTCATTTCTCCTGGGGTGTGATACAGATAAGACACACTGATGAGTCCTGGGTAGGACAAAACACGAGTCTGTGTCTTCCGTTTGCACCCTTTGCAGATTGTGTGAGAGGCTCTTTGGCACCATGCATTCCTGCTTAAAGCTGAACCAGCCTAAAATTTCATGGTGATTTGCATATACATCCCATGTTGCGTTGCATTATGGGGGTATGTGTGATTTTGTATTTTTTGAAACTTGACTTTATTTCATGTTTCATAGGTGTGTTACATGTCGATAGTTGGTGCCAATGTGACTTACCTTAATTAGTAGCCAGGATGTACTGACAGGAAGAAAAAATTACTCACCTTAGTAATGTTGTTTCTTCTAATGGAGTCTTGCTATATTATGACAATTGCAGTATGACCGCAGGTTAGAACTGCTCCGGAGGTGAAATAGTTAACTTTCCATGCAGGCATGGAATCTTGAGCGCGAGCTCGGTTAAGAAAGCTCTGTCTGCTTGCTTTCAACCCAAACCGTCAGATCTTTACAAGCAAACTCACTAAGGCTCTGTGTGGAAGCTGTAAACCTACACTAGCCAACTGGCTACTAAACATAAGAACCCATTTTTTGGTCCCAAAACAAAGACTCAAGTCAGGAGACCCAAAAAATGAAAACAAACACCCAGTCACCCCCAAAAAGGAGGGTGAAAACAAGAAGGTGGGCATCTACTAAGTGCCAACACTGGACTGCCCACCCGTAGCCCAAAATGAGGTTCTGAGAGGGGCAGGAGGAGGTCATAATATAGCAAGACTCCATTAGAAAACAACATTACTAAGGTGAGTAATTTTTTCTTCAAACAACATGAAGTCTTGCTATATTATGACAATTGCAGACTACACAGCAGTACCCCCATGGAGGAGGGACAGAACCTACTTAGGGAATAGGCTCTGAAGGACAGCTGTGCCAAACCGAGCATCACTCCGAGCCTGGATGTCCAAGGAATAATGCTTGGTAAAAGTGTGAACTGTTTTCCAAGTAGCTGCTTGACATATCTCCAAAATAGGGATGTCTCTGGTGGCAGCCAGAGAAGCAGCTGTACCTCTGGTAGAGTGAGCCCTCAGGCCTGAGGGGGGAACCTTACCCAGCTTTTCGTAACAGAATTGGATACAAGAGACAATCCACCTGGCAATGGATCTTTTAGTGGCAGGTTTCCCCTTACCCACCTCACCATAGGTGAGGAACAGCTGGAGGGAGTCAAACCTGTGACCCATGGTACACTCAATGTAGTAACTAAGGGCCCTTTTCACATCTAAGCTGTGCAGCCTCCTCTCACCAGAGGAGGAATGATCAGTGAAGTAAACTGGGAGAGAAACAGACTGGTTAAGGTGGAAATCTGAAACCACCTTAGGCAGGAACTTTCTATTAGTCCGAAGGACTACCTTATCTCTGTGAAAGGAGATAAAGTCTGGCTCCACTGACAATGCTTGTAATTCACTTATGCGTCTGGCAGAGGTGATAGCTACCAGAAACACAGTTTTCCAAGTCAAGAAATACAGGTTACTCACCTGTAACAGGAGTTCTAGGAATGGTATATGTTGTTCATCCACACTCATTGGCAGTATCCTTGCCGCTTTAAATCTTGCCGGAAGGTCTTCAAGCTTGCTCCTCCCACCCACCCGGGTGGTATAACTCTCGGCCCGCCCCATGACGCCAGATCTGGCCCGCTGGAAGCTCAGGTTGTGCGTCGGCCGAGGTAGGTAATGTAGGATGAACAATATATACCATTCTAGAACTCCTGTTACAGGTGAGTAACCTGTATTTCTAGGGACATGGATATGTTGTTCATCCACACTCATTGGCAGACTCCTAGCAGTTCTCCGGGAGGAGGGAGGCAAGACGCACACCCCCTACATACTTACTTGGGAAAGAGAGACTGAGAACCGAGGCCCCAAACCAGCATCCCGGCGTGACTCAAGGCCGATGTGGTAGTGGGTAATGAAGGTGTTTGCTGACTTCCAGGTAGCAGCCCTGCAGATTTCCTGGATAGGGCGCCCCTGGAAGCAGCCACCGTTGCAGCAGTATGGCGGGTAGAATGAGCTCTTATCCTCTGGGAGGCTCCATGCCCGCTAACTTATAGCAGAGATTTATGCAGGAGGTTACCCACCTGCTTATCGTCCGCTTGGCTGCAGGTCTGCCAGATGCGTTTCAGCGTGAGTGACAAACAGCTGGCGAACCTTTCCCGAATTTCAGCCGTAAGCGCCCTTATAATAAGCGAGCCCTTCTAGGATCCAGAGTATGGAGCCTATATTCGGCCTCCGAGGTGTGATTGGGGTAGAACACCGGCAGAGTCAACACCTGGTTAAGGTGAAACTCCGACACCACCTTCGGAAGGAATTTCGGTGGGGGCGCAGGACAACCTTGTCCCTGTGGAAGACCAGGTAAGGAGACTGATGGAAAGCGCCTGGAGCCTCCCATCCTTCTGGCTGACGGATAGCCACCAAGAAGGCGGTCTTCCACGACAGGTGAGAGAGAGCACTGTGCATAGGTTCGAATGGCTTGCCCATGAGCTTTGCCAGTACCAGCAGTAGATCCCACGGAGGTGGGGGTTCCCGACTGGAGGAAATGTGATCAAGGCCTTGAAAAAGCGCCAGACCACCTTCTCCTCGGCCACGACTGCTTCCTGCCCGCGCCTGTAAGCAGAGATGGCTGCCAGGTGCACCCTTAGGGTCGCCGACCTAAGCCCTTGACTAGAAAGGGACCATAAATAGTCCAAGATGCTTGCCAAGGAACAGGAGGAAGGGTCCAAGCCCTTGTTCTGACACCAAATGGAAAACCTTTTCCATTTGAAGGCATAGCATTTTCTGGTCGACTTTACGGGACGCCTCAACTACATTGAGGACCTCGCCGGAAAGACCCAAAGCCTGGAACTGCAGCCAGGAACCAGGCCAGCCAGGTGCAGGGATTGAATGTCCGATGGAACACCTTCCCCTGATTGACTGAGAGCAGGTCCGGGCGAGCTGGAAGCTGCCGCGGAGTCCTGGGAGCTGAGACTGAGGAGATCTGGGTACCAGAACTGGCGAGGCCAGTCTGGGGCCATCAGAATCACCTGCGCCTTGTCCCTCCTCGCCTTGAGAAGCACCCTGTGGATCAAGGGAAATGAAAGGCGTAAAGAGGCCCGGGGTCCATTGCCTCGAGAAGGCATCCCCTGCAGCGAGCCCCTGCTGAGGGGGCGGGCATGGAACAGACTCAGCTTCAGCTCTCCGTGGAGGCAAACAGGTCCACCTGAGGTGTGCCCCAAAGGGAGAACAGATGCTGTACTACCTCCGCAGGAGAGACCACTGTGGGATGCAGCCCCATCCGCCCAGGGCATCGGCCAGGGTGTTGGAGGCCCTGCCACGTGAATGGCTAGGAGATCCGCCTCCAGGCTGCGCACGAGTGACCAAATGCGGAGGCTTCCTTGCATAGAAGCATGGAGCGTCGCCCCCCTGGCGGTTTAGATAGTACATGGTCGTGGTATTGTCCGTCTGGACTCGGACCACTTGACCCCGGAGGAACGGAGCAAAGGCGGTGAGAGCTAGCGGACCGCCGAGCTCCAGCAGGTTGATGTGGCATCGGGACTCCCTGCGGGACCAGAGGCCATGAGCCCGTGTTCCCCAGATGGGCACCCCAACCCATCAGAGAGGCATCGGTCGACAGAGAGACCGCCGGCTCGGGCGGATGAACGGGATGCCCTCCTGCAATTGATCTGGAACGGTCCACCACTGGAGAAGCATTCCACATCCCCGTGTCACCGGCAAGGCTGGTCCAAGGGATCGAGCGCCAGACCACTGGCTGGCCAGTCCCCACTGAAGGGGACGATGTTCCAGCGGGCCCAACGGACCACGCTGGTACAGGCCGCCATGAGACCCAGGAGGCGCAGGAAGTCCCGGCAGGGAGAATTGCCCAACCAGAAATGATCGGGCAAAGGAGGAAAGAACCTCGCCCTGTCCGCCGGGAGCCGCGCCTGGCTCAAGAGAGTCGAGCTGCGCCCGATGAATAAAATCACCTGCTTCGGCCTCGAGTTCTGACTTGGCCTCGCTGACAAGGAGGCCCAGTTGAGAGCAGACCTGAGGGCCAGATTCTGGACCACTCCGCCTCCTTCCTGGAGGGAGCTGCTATCAGCCAGTCGTCCAGGTAAGGGTACACCCGGACCCCTCGGGCGCGCAGGAATGCTGTCACCACTGCCATGCATTTGGTGAAGACCCTGGAGCTGGAGACAAGCCGAAGGGCATGGCTTGAACTCAAGAGAGATCCTTCCGCCGAAGCGAAGGAATTCTGGTGAGACGGACGGATAGGGACGTGAAAAACGCTGGCCTGCAAGTCCAGAGAGCAGAACCACACGCTGCTCCAAGGATGGTATTATCTGAGCCAGAGTGACCATCCTGAAGGTTCTAGACCTTAGGAACTTGTTTAGGTCGTAGGTTTGTGAATGGGGCGCCAGCCCCGTCCGCTTCTGGAACCAGGAAGTACCTGGACACAACCCTGGGTCTGAAGGAGGGTCCACCACCTCTCTTACCACCTCCTTCTGGAGGAGGAGAGCGATGTCGGCCCGACGGCCGCCAGTGAGGCTGGGATCTGCCCCGAGGGGCGAGCGCCTGAAGGGTGGTGCCTGCTCAATTCCAGAGGCAGGCCTCTTCCCACCACCTCCAAGACCCACCTGTCCGTGGTAACAGCGACCAGGCGGAACGGAAGTGCCGGAGCCGCCTCACGGGGGACCTAGGGGGTAAGGTGACGGGATGGGGCGACACCCTCAGCCCGCCACTGGGCAGGCTTGGAGGAGGGACCGCCGAGGGACCTCCTGGGCCCTTTCCTCCCTGCCTCCTGTTAGAGGAAGCCGCGGCTTGGGTTTGGGATGCCAAGGTCGAGCCTGCTGGCCCTGACGTTGCTGGGTCAAGGCTCGGGGCACAGAAGGACGAAGGGCTTAGGCTGTGGTTTGGCGGCCTTTGTCCTTCTGAGCGGAAGAGACCGAGTCCAGGTGGCATTGGACTTCTCGATCCTCTGCAGGTGACCTTCCACCCCAGGGCAAGAGGTCAGTCCCCAAAGGAACATCCGCCAACTTGTGCTGGGTATCCGGTAAAGGTGGATATCCTCAGCCAAGCCCGCCGACACAGATAGCCACTGCGGCGCCACCGATCTGGCACATGAGTCCCCACATCCAAAGCAGTCTGGAGCTGCTGTTTGGCCACTGCCCTGCCCTGGTCCCGCACCTGCTTAACCGTAGTCTGCAGATCGGCGGGAAGATGAGGGATGACCTCATCCAGGGAGCCCAACAGGGCATGAGAAAAATGTGCCATGAGGACGGCCGAACTGGCCTGACGAAGGCCGAGAGAGGACGCAGCGTAGACTTTTCGCCCGACATAGTCCAATTTCTTGGACTCCTTGTCAGGAGGTTTGTCCACATCCCTGGCGTTGCCGCGCTACCGAAAACGCTGTCGGTAACCAACCCTCAGCAGAGGGGTGTTCTGAAAAACCGGACAAGGAACCGTTAGGGACCGCATACTTCCTGGCCATCCTGGCCGAAGGCGCAGGGCAGGAAGCAGGGCGCTGCCAAAGTCCAGTGCTGGACCCACTATGGCCTCGGCCACCGGAAAGGCCTCCGTCGGAGAATCCCCTCGGTCCAGAATCTCCGTGAGGGGATACCTGGCCCGTTTGGAAACGGGTTCGAGCTCCATCCCGGTAGACTCCGAGATGAGCCGAAGCAGTCCTAGGAAGGACGACGGGCTATCGTCCATTGGCTGACCTCCTGAAGACTCCAAGTCCAGTCGCTTGGAGAAGAAGGAGGAATCATCTTCGGACTCGGAAGAGTCCTCGAAGAGCTGCCTCTGGCCTGAACCACCCTTCACCTGCCGAGGTCGGTCGGGAGTGAGGGTAACTGACAGCCGATGGGGTAAACCCTTAGCCGACCGAGAATCCTTGGTCGGAGCCCCAATTGGTGGCTGTGGAGGCGGAGGTTCCACCGCAATCGGTGGAGCAGCTGGTTTTGGCCGAACAACCGGCCTGGGTATAGGCTCCTCGGGCAAGTCGAGGGGTTGTGTCGGCCGCCCGTGACAGCCTACTTTGGTGGCCGGGAAGGCGCGGAGTCGGCTTATTCCCCGCCAGGAGGAGCTGTTGCAACATAAGGTCCTCGCACTGCCGACGTAATTTACGCCAAGCCTCCCTCATCCGAGGAGGAGGACGAGATCGCGGCGACGCTGGCTTCGCGGTGCCGAGACCGAGACCGCTTATGACGGTGGGAACGGGCTGGACCGCGAAGAGGTCCGAGACCGAGACCGAGAGTCCCGAATTTCGGGTCGTGCAGGAGGTGTCGGCCGGAACCGACACTCCTTCGCTCGGAAGGTCCATCCGAGGGCTCGAACCGGAGGCACAGGCGAGCCCACGGATTCTCAACTCCTCCCGGGGAACCGGGAGAGGGGAATCTGCTGCTAAAGGCGACAGCCCGTCCAATGGGTCGAGAAAAATCTCGACTTCATCAGTGGGAGTCTCGGTCAACTGACCTGGCGGGGCACCGTGAGGCCAGTGGCAGTCAGCGGGCTCGACCGCTGTCGGACGGTCGACGCCCGGGAGAGGGACCTTTCCGCTCCCAAGAGCGCCGACGGAGGATTTACCCTTGTCCTCTTTTGGACCGAGAAAAGGTCCAGCAGACGCAGGCCCTTCTCCTTTAGTGGAGAGGGACAGACAAAGTTCATAAAGGAAGCCGTAGGAAGAACCCAGAGAGAGCGATAAATGCCGCCGAGGAAGATACGGGTCCGCTGCCTACCTCTTCGAGGGCTTACCATCCGCCGAGCTGATCCGGCCGAGCCACCGCCGCCGGACACCGCCAACCGCCTCCTGGATCACCGAGGGAAACGCTTCTCGGACGGCCCAGTTGCAATCGGGCAGCACGGTTCTTGAGGACGAGGTCGAGAAAGATGAGCACAGGTCGCAAGCTCCGGGTCGTGCTCAAGGCCTAAGCAGTAGACACACGTGAGTGTGGATCCGTCCGAGACATCTTCTACCCGCATGGGCATCTCCAACCGGAGTCGATTATCCATCGTAGCCGCGAGGATCAAGACTGAAGTCTTTTGCAAAATATTATTTTTAACCCAAACGGAGAAATAGGAACCAGTCACAAACGCAGAGCGTTAAGGAGGGAACCTGAGCTCTGCTGTTGAAGGAAGATCTACGCCATGGGCGGAGCCAGAGTTATACCACCCGGGTGGGTGGGAGGAGCAAGCTTGAAGACCTTCCGGCAAGATTTAAAGCGGCAAGGATACTGCCAATGAGTGTGGATGAACAACATATCCATGTCCCTAGAACTTAAGCTCGGCTGAAGACAAGGGCTCAAAGGTAGGTTGCATGAGCTGAGCAATGCAAACATTGAGGTCCCAGGCAGGGGCAGGGTCCCTGAATGGAGGGTTGGTGTGAAGCAAACCTTTAAAAAACTTGGAAAACACAGGGTGAGATGAAAGAGGAGAGGGTTTACCTGCTGAAACAAAGGCAGAGACAGCTGCCAAATGTACCTTAATGGTAGCTGGTCTCAGCCCCAAAGTGTTTAGATGGACCATATAATCTAGAACTGTGGGTAGATCAGCAGAATCTGGGAAATATTCTTTTCCGAGCACCATATGGAAAATCTTTCCATTTGGAGTTGTAAGTAGCCCTGGTAGAAGGCTTCCTAGAAGCCTTGAGTATATCCATTACACCTTGAGAGAGGTGTAGGCCAGCAAACTCTAGCTCTTCAAGAACCAGGCCTTCAGATTGAGAGACTTGAGGTTTGGGTACCAAACCCTTCCCTGGGCACAGGTCAAGAGATTGTGATTCTTGGGAAGACACGGGGGGGATGGACTGCTAAGGACAGAAGGAGAGGATACCAGGGTTGCCTGGCCCAATCCGGAGCAATCAGAATGACCCTGCAGGATTGGGATCTGATTTTGACTAGCACTTTGAACAGGAGAGGGAAGGGGGGAAATGCATAGAGAAACTTCCCTTCCCAACTGAGGGCTAAGGCGTCCAGAGGGACTGAGCCCAAGACTGGGGGCCTGCAGCAAAAGAGAGGAAGTTGATGATTGTCTGGAGCTGCAAAGAGATCTATTTGCGGGGTGCCCCATTTGGCAAATACCACTCCCAGAACCAGGGATCCAGGGACCACTGTGATGGCCCTGAGAGATCCTGCTGAGAGCATCTGCCGGACATTGTCTTTGCCTGGGAGGTGAACTGCCGTAAGGGAAGTGTTCAGGGAGTAGGCTAGAGACCACAACTTCATGGCTTCGATGCACAAGGCTGTAGACCGAGTGCCCCCGTTTGTTGATGTACCACATTGTAGTGGTGTTGTCTGTTCTGACCTGTACAATTTTGTTCTGAACAGATTTGGAGAAAGCTTGAAGTGCTAGAAAAACTGATCTGAGCTCCAACAGGTTGATGTGGAGCAGAGATTCCTGTGGGGACCACAGTCCCTGGGTAGTGAGGTCGCCAATGTGGGCCCCCCACCCCAAGAGGGATGCATCTGTAGCAAGGATTAGCGAGTGAGGCTGAGTGACGAAGGGAACTCCTTGTCTCAGGTTGCTCTGATCCTGCCACCACTGTAGGGCTTGGATCAGGGTTCGAGTTACTGGGATCAATTTGGTAAGAGGATCCTTTCTTTGGGACCAAAAGGCCCTCAAATGGAACTGAATGTCCCTCATCTGAAATCTTGCTCCTTGCACTACTGCTGTGGAAGCAGCCATGTGATCCAGGAGCTGCAGAAAATGCCTTGCTGGTCGAGAGACCTGCAGGGTGAATGAGGAGGCCAGGGAGACTAGGGTGTTTGCCCTGTCTAAAGGGAGGAAGGCCCTGGCTTCCTGGGTGTTCAGTTCTGCGCCTATGAAGGTTAAGAGCTGGACAGGCTCCAGTACTGACTTTGGGAAATTCAGAAGGAAACCTAGGGAAGTAAGCAGTTGCTGAGTTATCTGAAGATGTAGGTTGACTTGATCTGGGGATTGGACTACTAAGAGCCAATCGTCCAGGTAAGGAAAGATGGCAATCTTTTGCCTTCTTTGGCAAGCTACTGCTACTGCCAGGCATTTGGTGAATACCCTTGGAGCTGAGGTGAGACCAAAGGGCATTGCTCTGAACTGGTAATGGCCTGAGGGCAGCTCGAACCTGAGGTACTTTCAATGGGAGCTTCTGCTGAGAATATGGAAGTAGGCATCCTTGAGGTCCAGGGACGCTAGCCAGTCCCCTGACCTTAGGGAGGGTAAGATGATCCCTAGAGTCACCGTTGAACTTTGGTTTTAAAGGTGCTTGTTCAGGTATCTGAGATCCAGGATGGCCGCCATTCTCCTGTCTTTTTTCGGGTAAGGAAGTACCTGGAGTACAAACCTTTGCCCTGGTGCAGGGGTGGAACCCTTTCCACGGCTCTGAGAGCGAGGAGGGTAGAGACCTCTGACTCTAAAACGAGTGTCTCTGATGGAGATGCAGGAGGAAAAGATCTGGCTCTCATCTTCAGAAATTTTTTGAAGCTGAGAACCAGTCCCTGGCTTACTACTTCCAGGACCCACTTGTCTGATGTGAGAGACTTCCAGTCCTGGACAAAGTAAGCCAGCCTGACCCCTACGGGTAGAGGAGAAGCGGCCCTGGCTACCCTATCAGGGTGCCTGCTTGGCAGGGGCTTTGGGCTGAGGGGTAGAAGCAGGCCTGCTTGAACCCCGTCTGCCCCTTCCTCTAAAGAATCCCCTTTGGGCATTGGAGGAAGAGGCGGCCTGAGCCTGGTAAAAAGGCCTATGAAAAGGCCCGCCCCTGCCCTTGGGAAGCTGCTTCTGAGGAGTGGCCTGCCTTTCCTTGGCCTGTACACTCCTATAGGTGGCCCTATATTCATCCATTTTCTTCATATAATTCTCTGTTTGCTCCCCAAACAGAGAATTGCCAACCACAGGAAAATCCATAGCTTTAGACTGGGTATCCTGTGACAAGGTGGTGCACCTGAGCCAGGCCATTCTGCGAAGTGCCACAGATGTAGCCATGACCCTTGAAGATACATCATTAGAGTCTACCGCAGCATGAAATTGCACCTTTGATGCCTCAATACCATCCATAGCCACCTGTTCCAGCTCCCTGGCAAGCTGGTCAGGGACTTGTTTGGCTAGAGCCAGCAAAGTATCCCATCTGGATTTCTGGTATCTGGCAGCATATGCATATGCTTTGTGTCTGGGTCCCAAGGATGCTGCCATGTACTGTTTCTTTGCCATAGCATCAATCTTCCTGGAGTCCTTTTCAGGAGGGTGTGAAGCTAGGGGAATATTTGCCTTGTCACAGGCTGCAGCCTGCACTACCCCACATGGCTGCATTGCTGTGTAAGGAATTCCGTGTCAGAACCTGATAAAGTATACCTTCTGTCCATTCTTTTATCTACAGGAGGTATAGAATGAGGAGTTTTTAAAACTTTTACTGTCTGCTTCCTAAAAGATTTGTGAAGAGGAATAGACAGTCTCTTAGATTCTGGAATATCCATCATTTCTACATAATCAGGCTCTTCCTGGTCATCAACAGCTTCCTCAACAGGGAGCTGAAGAGTTTCAGCAACCTTTTTATAAAACATAAAATGAGATGGGGACTCAGAAAGCCTAGGAGGAGAAACCCCTAAAGGCCTGTCTGGAGAGGTATCCGGTTCAATAGGAGCATCCAGATCCTCCAGACCATATTCACTCTCCTCATACTACTCTTCCCCCTCCCACGGTTCATAAAATTCCTCAAAATCATAATCTTGAACCGGTGGGAACGGTTGAACCGAACGTCTCCCAGATGGTACCGGTTCAGGAACTGGGGAAAGAGACTGGACAATTTGGATTACTTTAGCTATCTCTTGAGCTGTTGGGGAAAGAACTTTTTCCACAGCAGCAGACTTTCTAGTCCTCTTTGCAGGAACTGGCTCCTTGGAGCCAGCTCTTCGTTAACCCGAGGAAGTATCGCCCTGGTCAGAGGGCACTCCCTCCGGTTTGGTTGGCACTGAACCGGGCCGGCCATCCGGGTCAGCGGACTTTTTGGCCTCCCTTTCCCTGAGCCTACCAACTCTCTTTTCCACGGTGGCAGCAGGGAAATTCTTGCAAATCTGGCAGTCTGCATCGAGGTGGTCAAACCCCAGGTAATAAACACAGGTGGTGTGAGGGTCAGCTTTGGCAAAGGCTTCACCACAGACACTACAGTGTTGAAACCCAGTGGGCCCGGTTTTTCTTTTGGGTTTCTCAGACATTATGCCAGCCTAACCAAACTCGCCCGTTTATGGCAACCGCCACAAGACTCTCCTATCGTTCCCAACCGTTCACGGGTCGGAAAACCGTCATCGAAATCCGCTTTTTTTAGAACCGATAAGAACCGGGAACCGCACACTAAAAAAGGACTAGAGATTTAAAACACAACCTGATCAGTTCAAACCAAACCGATAAATATTTTACAAGTTCCACACAGAATTTTGAATGTAAAACTATCTATTACTTACATTACCACAGACAGAGCTTGAACCGAACGGTTGCGGTTAATTTCAGACGAAAACTGAGTATTTTTACACTTTAAAACCGCGAAAATGAACCGAGCAAAAGGAGAAATCTCCGGAGCGACTGTTCAGTGAGGCGGAGTAAAGAATCTGACGGTTTGGGTTTGAAAGCAAGCAGACAGAGCTTCCTTAACCGAGCTCGCGCTCAAGATTCCATGCCTGCATGGGAAGTTAACTATTTCACCTCCGGAGCAGTTCTAACCTGCGGTCATACTGCAATTGTCATAATATAGCAAGACTTCATGTTGTTTGAATAACAGATTACTGTTTAGCCAATAACACATATTTGTGGTCTAGTATGACATATACCAACAATTGTTATATTAGCAGCCTAATCTATTTGTGGTCTTAGAGTGCCACCTATGGTACGAAGTCATGACACTGATCAGCAAGAATGCAATAATCATTCTACTGTTTTACGAAGTTAGATAGTCAGCATAAAGTATCCTGTGCAAGTGCAACATCTTGCAGCCTTGGGTACGAGACGCCTAATGTATGCACCAATGAGAAGCTGAACACAATAATGTAATTGCACACATGAGCGTGTTACTCCGGAAACAGGACCTTGTTATCTTCACTATAAAATATTATATACAAGGCTCAGCCCTTAGGATTCTCTGGAGCATTACACTTCCACACCAGATGTATGTTCCAGCTTTCCAGTTAGTAAGAATGTTTATCTAGACTGTCCTCTGTATAGTGTTAGGGTAAAAAAAACACTTATTCTGCACATCTGTCTTCTGCATAATGCTTTACCATCAGGTTAGAATCTGCAGATTCTGCAAACTGGCGAGTGTGGCACTGACCTGCTTGGTTAAAACTATACCAGCTGAAAAAAAACGGGTGTTGAAAAGAATTTGGTGGGGGGGTGGTTGAAAAAGGGAAAACTGCAAGGGCTGCGGCACCTGATTGGTCAGAGGTGAACCAGTTGTAGAGAAGCAGATGTTAGGCACCTGCCTCCTGTGTTGTGCTCTGCCACCAAATGTAAAAACCTGCGCCCTCTCATTTAACAAATACTGACAGACTTTCAGGCTCGCCACGCTTGAACGTGACAGGATAAACAAAGGTGGTTGATCCTACGCCCCACATTCTAAAGTGGAACGACCTGAAGGACTCTGTAGCCCCGACAGTGCAACTGCCTAGAAGGAGAGCACAAGGTAGACCGCTACACTTTGGGCTCCTTGACTAGTGGAAGAAAGAGGCAGAACCTTCAGAATGGCCATCAGCACTGAACACAAGTTAAATGTCTCAAACCTTTAAGACTCCCATGGAGGTTGAGGTGATTTTGCACTAAGTGCCAAGTCTGAAGCACACCCGAGACAGCACGTTTGTTCACTGTACACTGAGACCGAATGCATAGTTACGCAAGAACTCACCGTAACAGTAGATCTTCAAGAAGAGCTCTTACAGCATGTAATAACCTTAAGGACTAAGCCGCCAGGCACCAGGACCCCACGGAAACCTTCTAGCTAGCAGTCTTCAGCGAGGGCCTGCCCCCAACGGCAGCAATGATATAAAGGGAGTGGTCCCCAACCCCACCTCAGTTCTCCCGCCGGAGACCCACAGTCTAGGATGGAAGGAGAACCGGGCAGGTTCTTGCCTAAAGAAAGGCAGAAATAAGAATACCAGGGGAAGGAGGGAGGGAAAGAAACGCCTACTACAACAGCTCTTCTCGATGATCTACTGTTATGGTAAGTTCTTACATAACTGTACTACCTTACTTCGGGTTAGAGCCCTTGTAGCAGGCAATAACCTTAAGGACCGAGTCCCAAGCAATCAAGGGAGAAGGAACAGACTAGCATGGGAGAAGGCAAAAAAAGTCAGCCAGCAAGGTTTAGGAGAATAGGCTCTGGATAACTGCAAGGCTGAACCCAATCCTATGCCTGGAAGCCACATCCAAGCTGTAGTACTTGACCATCGTGTGAACTGAGCTCCAGGTGGCAGCTGTACAAATGTCTGCAGTGGAAACATTCCCCAGAGGCAAAGGAAGCAGCAACACCCCCAGTGGAATGGCCTTTAACCAGACCCAGTAAAGGCTTGTCATACTTCTGGTAACAGTAAACTATGCAGTTAGCTAACCACTTAGACAAAGTCTGTTTAGTAACTGGTGCTCCCTGAGACTTGGGAGCAAAAGACACAAAGAACTGATCAGTCTTCCTTAAACGACCAATACGGTTAAAAAAAAAATGAAGCGTCAGGTGGATGTCCAGAGTATGTAATAATACTTCTCCCCTATTAAGAGTACTCTGGATAACAGGCAGGCAAATGTCCTGGTTCAAAGCAAATTCGGACATCACCTTGGGCAAAAACAGGATTGGTCTGTCAAGACACACTGTCCTTGTGGAAAAACAAATGGGGCTCTTTACACATCAGAGCGTGGAGCTTGGACGTCTTCCGAGCAGACTGCAACTAAAAATAACGCTGTCCATGAGAGAAAGCATAGCTTGCAATCCATGGCTGGTTCAAAAGGGGGGAGCATGAGTTTCTCTGTCTAATGTAAAGAGGAGGTCCCATGAAGAAACAGGATTCCTGATGGGAGGTCTCAAATGCAAAATGACCCGGAGGAAGGTACAGGACAAATCAAGCTGAGTAATGGGTTTACCCTCTAACGGTGCATGGCACGCAGAGATGGCAGAGAGAGCTGCACCTTGACAGAAGAGTAGCTCAGGCCTGTGTCAAACAGAGAGAAGAGAAGGTCAACAACAGAGTTCACTGTGCAGGAGAAGGGATCGAGGTGGCGGGTGACCACCCATAAACAGAACCTCTTCCATTTCATGGCACAGGTGGACCTAGTGGAGGGCTTTCTTGCTGCCACTAGGATGTCGGCCACTCTGGGAGAAACCCCATACTTCGTGATCGCAAGGTCTGCAGGAGCCAAGCATGCAGATGCAGGGACTTGAGATCTGGATGAACAAGAGTGCCCTGGTTCTGGGAGAGCAAGTGAGATCAGGGCAGAGGAATCGGAGGTTCAGAGGCTAGCTGCTGGAGCAGAGGGAACTAGATCCGATGGGGCCAGAATGGAGCGATGAGAATCATCTCTGCTCCTTCTGCCTGAAGTTTGAGAAGTACCCTCTGAAGAATGGGGAAGGGAGGGAAGGAGTAAAGAAAGTACAGGTTACTCACCTCTAACAGTAGTTCCACGAGTGGTATATGTTGTTCATCCACACTTCTTGGCATGTCCCTTTCCCCTTTAAATCTTGCTGGAAGTCTTCAAGCTGGCTCCTCCCACCCACCTGGGTGGTATAAACCTCGGCTCCGCCTCACGACGCCAGATCTTAGCCTGTTGGAAGCCATGTTGTGCGCCTAAAGCTGGGGACGTCAGGTGGGTGTGTGTGGATGAACAACATATACCACTCCTAGAACTACTGTTATAGGTGAGTAACCCATTCTCCTAGGAGCGTGAATATGTTGTTCATCCACACTTCTTGGCAGACTCCAAGCAGTTCTCCGGGAGGAGGGAGGCAAGGCGCACACCCCCACTTGGTAAATAAAGATTGGAGAACAGAGGCCCCAAAACCAGCATCCCAGCGTGACTCAAGGCCGATGTGGTAGTGGGTAATGAAGGTGTTTGCTGACTTCCAGGTAGCAGCCAGACAGATGATCTGGATAGGGATGTCCCTGGAAGCAGCCACCGATGCAGCAGTATGGCGGGTAGAATGAGCTCTTATACTCTGGGAGGTTCCTTGCCCGCCAACTCATAGCACAGACCTATGCATGATGTAATACACCTTGCAATGGTCCATTTGGCTGCAGGTCTGCCAGAAGCGGCTTCAGCGTAGGTGGCAAACAGCTGGTGAACCTCTCCATGAATTTCCACTGTTCTCTCCTTATAATAGGAGAGAGCACATCTCAGGTCCAAAATATGGAGCCTGTACTCTGCGTCCGAGGTGTAGTTAGGGTAGTATACCGGCAGAGTCAACACCTGGTTAAGGTGAAACTCTGATACCACCTTCGGAAGGAATTTTGGGTGGGGGAGCAGGACAACTTTGTCCCTGTGAAAAACCAGATAAGGGGAGTCCACCGGCAGCGCCAGAAGTTCCCCTGTCCTTCTGGCTGACGTGACAGCCATCAGGAAGGCCGTCTTCCACAAGTGTGAGAGCTCACACTTGTGCATAGGTTCGAATGGTTTGCCCATGAGCTTTGCCAAAACCAGCAACAGATCCCACGGAGGTGGAGGTTCACGCACCGGAGGGGATATGTGAACCAGGCCTTTGAAGAAGCGCCCGACCACTGTCTCCTGTGCCAATGTCAGCTGACAGGCCCGTGCCCAGTAAGCAGAAATGACTGCCAGATGCACCCTAAGGGTCGATGACCACATACCCCTTTTGGAGAGAGACCAAAGGTAGTCGAGAATGTTAGCCACAGAGCAGGATAAGGGGTCCAGACTCTTACCCCGACACCAAATGGAAAATCTCTTCCATTTGAAGGCATAACATTTACTGGTCGATTCCTTATGAGATGCCTCCACCACGGTGTAGACATCCTCGGAAAGACTCAGAGCCTGGAACTCTAGCCACTCGGGTACCAGGCTGTGAGGTACAGGGATTGAAGGTCCAGATGGAATACCTTACCCTGGTTCAGTGATATCAGGTCCGGGTGTGTACAAAGCCACTCCGGGGGCCTGCAGCTGAGGCTGAGGAGATCTGGATACCAGAACTGGCATGGCCAATCTGGGGCTACCAGGATCACCTTCGCCTTGTCCATCCTCACCCTGAGTAGCACCTTGTGGATCAAGGGAAATGGAGAGAAGGCGTAGAGGAGGCCTGGGGTCCACAGCCTCGAGAAGGCATCCCCCTGCAGCAAGCCCTGGCGAGGGGGACGGGCATGACACAGCCTCAGCTTGTTGTTTTCCCTAGAGGCAATCAGGTCCACCGACAGTTTGCCCCAGCGGGAGAACAGACTGTAAGCTACCTCTGGATGGAGAGACCACCCGTGGGATGTCTGGCCTATGCGGCTGAGAGCATCTGCCAGCTGGTTCGAGACTCCTGCCACATGAATGGCTAGGAGATCCTCCTCCAGCCGACTTACGAGGGTCTAGATGCGAAGCGCCTCCTTGCACAGCAGATGGGAGTGCGTGCCACCCAGTTTGTTGAGGTAGTACATGGTTGTGGTATTGTCCGTCTGGACTTGAACCACTTGACCCCGGAGCTGAGGAGCGAAAGCAGACAGTGCCAGTCTGAATGCTCTGAGCTCCAACAGGTTGATGTGGCATTGGGATTCCTCGGGGGTCCAGAACCCATGGGCCCCGTTGTCCCTCATGTGGGCTCCCCAGCCCGTGAGAGAGGCATTGGTGGTAAGGACGACCGTCGGCTCGGGGCGGACAACCGGGATCGCTTCCTGCAACCGTTCTGGGACGGTCCACCATTGGAGCACGTCCCACATCTTCTGGGTTACAGTGATCAGCTGGTCGAAATGACCGTGGTGCTGAGTCCACTGGGCGGCCAGCTCCCATTGGAGGGGGCACATGTGCCACCTGGCCCAAAAGACCACAGGGGTGCACGGCGCCATGTAACCCAGAAGGTGCAGAAAGTCCCGGGCAGGGCGCAAGTGTCCAACCAGAAATGATCGGGAAAAGGAGGAGAGAAACTCCGCCCTGCCTGCCGGGAGCCAAGCTCTGCCCCGATGAAGCCCATCACCTGCGCAGGCATGAGTTCCGACTTGCCCTCGTTGATCAGGAGGCCGAGTTGGAGCAGGTTTGAAGAGCCAGATCCCTGGACCTCTCCACCTCCTGAAGGGAGGATCCTGCCACGAGCCAGTCGTCGAGATAAGGGTAGATTCGTACTCCCTGACGCCGAAGATGGGCAGTCACCACTGCAATGCATTTGGTGAAGACCCGAGGGGCCGATGACAGGCCAAACGGCATGGCTCGGAACTCGTGCAGGGTCCCTTCGACCCTGAAGCGGAGGAACCGCTGATGGGACGGATGGATTGGGACGTGAAAGAATGCATCCTGTAGATCCAGTAAACAGAACCACGTTTCACTCCAAGAATGGTATGATCTGGCTCAGAGTTACCATCCGAAAGGTGCGGGACCCGAGATACTGATTCAGGTCGTGGAGATCTAGGATGGGGCGCCAACCCCCCATTCGCTTGGGCACCAGGAAGTACCTGGACACAAAGCCTGGGTCTGTAGGAGGATCCGGCACTGGAGCTGCCGCCTCCTTGCGGAGGAGCTGAGCTATGTCATTTCGGAGAGCCGACTGAGTGCAAGCTGAGATCCTTTCCTCCCGAGGGGCTCGGCTGGGAGGGTACTGCTCGAACTCTAGATGCAGTCCCTGACCGACCACTTTGAGAACCCACCTGTCTGAAGTGATATTGGACCAGGCTGAATGAAAGTGGCGGAGCCGGCCCCCCCACAGGAGGACTCAGACCTGGCATGATGGGTGTAAGGGTGGCAACCCCCAACCCGTCACTGAGCAGGCTTAGAGGAGGACGAGGCTCCTGGACCTGCACCTTGGCCTCCTTAATGGGGCTGTTGAGGACCATGCTTGGGCCGTGAGCACCAAGCTTGAGCCTGCTGCTGCTGGCCTCCTTGATAGGAGGGTTGCCTGACAGCAGGGGAAGAAGGCTGAAATGGCTTCTTTCTTTTCTGCTGGTTCTTGCCCGAATAATCTTTTGCAGAGGTAGCATCCAAGGTGGCATTCGACTGCTCGATATGCTGAAGATGACCAACCACTCCTGGACCGAACAGGTCGGTGCCAAGGAAAGGAACGTCCGCTAACTTGTGCTGGGTATCCGCTGGGAAGGAGGATAGCCTCAGCCAGGCCCTGCGGTGAGTGGCCACTGCGGCTGCTAAAGATTGGGCACAGGAATCCCCGATGTCTAGGGCCGTCTGGAGCTGCTGTTTTACGACAGCACGGCCCTGATCACGGTCTGCATGTCTGCCAGGAGATGAGGGAGGACTTCATCTAATGACCCGAGGAGGGCATGAGAGAAGTGTGACATAATGACAGCCGAACTGGCCTGATGAAGGCCTAAGGAAGAGGCCGCGTAGACCTTGCGGGCAGAGTGGTCCATATTTTTGGACTCCTTGTCCGGAGGTCGGTCTGTGTCGGCCGAGCTACCAGTACGTCTAAACAAAGAAGCGGTCACCAGGCTCTCATCTGAAGGATGTTTTGTGAATCCTGGCAGGGACTCCATGGGCACCGCTTACTTGCGGGCCATGCGGGCAGACTGTGCTGGGCAGGAAGCTGGGCGCTGCCAGAGCTCAAGGGCTGGGCCAGTGATGGCTTCGGCCACTGGAAAGGCCTCCGTCGGGGTATTCCCCCTTTTTAGGATGTCCGTAAAGGGATACTCTGCCTTTTTTCTGGATAGACTCCAGGGGCATTCCAGTGGATTCGGAGATCAGGCGGAGAATGCCCTGAAAGGAGGAAGGACCCTCCTCTAAACCCGCCACGGAGGACTCATCATCCCCGGGATGGGAGTGCAGTCCTGTGACGTCAGAGTCCGAGGAGTTGTGGTACAACGGTCTCCCGCCTAGGTCCCCTTTGATCTGCCAGGGGCGGTAAGGGGTAATTGTAATGGACAGACGTCGGGGGAGCCCGGTGTCTGTATGGTCCTCTTTCAAGGGAGCCCCTCCCTGAGGCTGCTTAGGCAGAGGTTCCACCAGAATCGGTGGTGAGACCGAGATGGGCTGAGCTGGGATACGGGCCAGCCCCGCAGGCAAAGGAACCAAAGGCTTTGGTTCCGGAGGGGTCGGCATCGGCCCAGGAGGTGGCAGCCAAGTGATGGCCAGGGTAGATGGCAGAGCCGGCTTCTGCCCGGACAAAATCAGCTGTTGCCACATAAGATCCTCATAGAGTCAACGGAGTTTCCGTCAAAGCCTCTCCTCGTCCAAGGAGGATGAGAATCTGCGGCGATGCCTCTTTTTAGAGTGCTTATAACTCTTTCGGTCGTCCGACCGAGGGGGTTCTGGAACTTGATAGAGATCGGGTTGGCCGACTCGGTCGATTGGGAGACGCCGGATTCGGTGAAAACAGAGGGTCCGGAACCTTTTCCTCGATGGGGAAACCAGCGGGCTGGGTCTCCTCATTGGGAAAGACAAGGACCGGAGTCCTTTCCAAAGAATCGTCGACCGGAGTCAGCGAAATAGTCGATTAGGTCGAGAGAAATCTCAACCTCGTCTGCCACTTCCTTGATCTCTTGGCCAGATGGAAGATCCGTGAAGCCGGCGGCTGAGGATGCGATCTTGACCGAGGTCGAGACCACATGTTCTTGAGACATGGACCTTTCTCAGTCTCAAGAACATCTTCGCTTCGACGAAGACTTCAGGTCCTTATCCCTCTTCCGAGGGCGGGAGGAGAGCGAGTCCAAGGGTGCCTCACCCCTGGTGGGGAGAGACTGGCACAACTCCTTGAAGGAGCCGGAAAAGGTGGAACTGAGGTTCAGAGGAACAAAAAAGCTCCAACTGGCCGAAGCTTGAGCTGCTTCCTCCTCGAAAGCCTTCATTTGCTCCAACTGCTCGGCGGATCCCGCAGCCGTGGTACTGCCCACCTCGCCTCCTTCGGTTTCACCAGCGGGTTCTTTTTCTTCTGTCTCCCCAATTTTAGGCACGCCAAGCGGCCGTCCAGAATGTCGGGATGGAAGGCCAGGCAGAACGTGCAGGTGAAGGTGTTATGTCTGACACCTAGGCAGTAGACGCACATTAGGTGGGGATCGGTGCACGACATCTTCTGGCCGCAGGAGCAC
This sequence comes from Neoceratodus forsteri, assembly GCA_016271365.2. Lineage (NCBI taxonomy): Eukaryota > Metazoa > Chordata > Ceratodontiformes > Ceratodontidae > Neoceratodus > Neoceratodus forsteri. The sequence goes on from CM028131.1 coordinate 1,048,035,794, forward strand.
CGGTGAAATCCGGGAGCAGATTTATCCTCCCTGTCCAATGCGCTACTATCGGAATCGTTAACTCGAACAAGTTTTAAGGCAAGTTGCGGTAAAAAACAACACTTTGAATCCAGGGCCTACGAATTGCTGTCAAGCACGAGAGAAACTGTATCTTCCAGCGGAAAGGAAGATCTGGCATCATGGGGCGGAGCCGAGGTTTATACCGCCCAGGTGGGTGGGAGGAGCTAGCTTGAAGACTTCCAGCAAGATTTAAAGGGGAAAGGGACATGACAACGAGTATAGATGAACAACATATCCACGCTCCTACAATAATGTTTGCTTGTTTGAAGATTCTTTAGACATTCGTTTTGTAGCTCAAATTCTTGTTGACTGTTTAGAAGCTGCTCTGCTGCTCCGCGCGAGCTGAAGACAGCGGGAAATTGAGTTGAGGATACCAGGGACCACCCACGTTTATACAGCAAATAGGAAGCTGATGTCATGTGTGGGCTGCCCCAGGTAAAAGAATGCTAAAAGAGCTGCCGTGTGCCACAGTTACCTCTGGCGATGACCCAAGTGTATTACCTACTGCAAGAGACCACTCCGTTTAAGATATACTGTTATAAGTGAGTAACCTGCATTTCTAGGGATGTGGATATGTTGTTCTATCCACACTACCTGGCAGACTCCTAGCAGTTCTCTGGGAGGAGAGGGGCAAGGAGCACACACCCTGTTTAGGGAACAGAGATTGGAGAACTGAGGCCCCAAAACCAGCATCCCGGCGTGACTCGAGGTCAATGTGGTAATGGGAAATGAAGGTGAGTGCAGACTTCCAGATAGCAGCCCTGCAGATTTCCTGGATAGGGATGTCCCTAGAAGCAGCCACCGACGCAGAGGTATGACAGGTGGAATAAGCCATTTGCCCTCCGGGAGGCTCCCTACTGGCCAACCTATAGCAAAGATCAATGCAGGAAGTGATCCACCAGGTGAGGCTTCAGCGTAGGTGACAAACAGGTGACAACAGGTAATTACATATAGGACTGACCCAGCAGGCGTCAGGACCCCACGGAAAAATGTCTAGTTAGCAGTCTCTGTCAGGGGACCGCCCGTCAGGTGACCAATGTCATGTGACATCAGTATAAAGGGGCAGTCCCCCATTCCCGCCTTCCAGTTCTTTCCCGCCAAAGGCCAAAAAAGGCAAGATGAGAGAGCAGCAGTTATTTCCCTTCGTGGAAAAGGAGCCGAAAAGCTAAAATAGATGGAGGATGGTAAGGCATTATCTACTGCAAGAGCCTCTCTTGAAGATCTACTGTTACAGTAAGTTCTTACATAACTGTACTATCTTACTTCAAGAGGGCTCTTGCAGTATGTAATTACATACAGGACTGAATCCCAAGCAGTCTGGAAAAAAGGAAAAGCACTCGGGAGGAGGAAAACTATCCCAACAAATGAAACCTCCGTCTGAACGGGTCTTATGAAAGAAGACCTTGGAGTACAGACAACCCGAAGCCTGCTCTACAGCGAGAGGCAATATCCTAACTGTAGTTTTTCGTAAAGGTACAGACAGAAGTCCAAGTTGCAGTTGCGCAGATGTCTGCCACCGACACATTCTTGAAACAAGCCGCAGACACGGCTAACTCCTCTGGTGGAATGACCTTTGACTTGACCCGGCAGGGTCTTGTGGTACTGGTCGTAACAGAAGGTGATACAATGAGACAACTATTTAGGTAGGCATTGCTTGGAAACTGTATTGCCCTCTCTTGTGAGCAAAAGAGACAAAAAGCTGATCCGATTTCCTGAGATCCTTAGTCATAGTGGTATAGTATCTTTGTAATCTATGAGCATACAAAGTATGCAAGAGGTACTCCCCTTGATTGGAGTGTTGCGTAAAGAAAGCAGGTAGCTCAATGGATTGATTCAGCTTAGATTCTGCTACCACCTTATGGAGAAACTCAGGGTTGGTGTGCAGAGCCACACGTTCCTTGTGAAAAATCAAATATGGATTTGCATATCAGGGCCTGAAGCTCGGAAATTTGTCAAGCTGAAGTAATGACCACTAGGAAGAGTTTTCCAACAGAGGATCTTCAAGTCTGCTGAGGCTACCAGTTCGAAAGCAGGCAGAGTAAGCTTCTCAAGAACAAAATTCAGATCCCAGGGTGGAGCAGAAATGTGGATGGGGGTTCTCAAATGGAGAACCCTTCAGAGGAAAGTCTTAGAGACTTCCAACTGAGCAAAAGTCCTGTCTCCAAAAGAGACATGGTAGGCAGAAACTGCTGCCATGTGGACCTTCAAAGAGATGACGCATGTAGTTCAGGACTCTCAACTGGGCAAGAGAAAGACTCAAAGTCCTTTGATGAGGCCCAAATCAAAAATAGTTTCCACTTCATGGCGTAGGTGGACCTGGTGGAAGGCTTTCTGGCCTCCACCAGAATATCTGCTACAAGTGGAGAAACCCCGAACCGGGCTTGAGCTACATCTGCAGGAGCCACGCATGCAACTGAAGGGATCCGAGACCTGGTTGAACAAGGGTCCCCTGATCCTGGGTCAGGAAGTGCTATGACAGAGGAAGAGGAAGCAGAGGTTCCTCTGAAAACTGTTGCAGAAGAGAGAACCAAACTTGTCTGGGCCAGAATGGAGCAATGAGGATCATCCGGGCTCCTTCTGTTCTGTGCTTGTGTAAGACCCTCAGAATTAAGGGAACTGGAGGGAATGCATAGAGGAATCTGTCCCTCCAGTTGAGAGGCAGAGCGTCCCGCCAGAAAATGTTTTGCCCTGGGGCGAGTGAGCAGAAGGCAGGAAGTTCTGCATTTTGAGGAGACGCGAACAGGTCTACCTGAGGGGTTCCCCAGAGCAGGAAGATGTTGTCTGCTACCTCTTGATCCAGTTCCCATTAGTGGGCACTGGCTGAAGATAGACAGATGGTCTGTCAGCATGTTTTCTGCTCCCGGAACATGAACTGCTGTCAGGTGAAGGTTGTGCTGAACAGCCCAATTCCAAACTCTCATTGCTTCCCTGCAGAGAGGGTAGGAACGAGTTCCTCCCTGCTTGTTGATGTACCAGACTACACACGTCTGTCTGGATGGTTACATGACCAGGAAGAATGCAGAGCCTGGAGAGCATACAGGACGGCTCCGAGTTCGAGCACATTTATGTGTAAAGTCTGCTGGAGTCTGGCCCAGCTGCCCTGAGTCCTATGAGACCCTAGATGGGCTCCCCAGCCCTCTCCTGAGGCATCTGTTCTCAATGTTTGGGAGGGGGGGGGTTCAATACAGAAAGGAACTCCCCAGCAAAGGTTCTCTTGCACCATCCAGCATTGCAAGTCCCTGGCCATGGGATCGGAGACTAGAACCTCCCGGTCTAGGTCACCCAGTGTTTGCTCATATGGAGCCAAGCATGAGGCGCTGTTAGGATAGCAGCCGCCATGAGCCCTTGGAGGCAAAGGAACTGACCTGGCCACGACCCTTCTGCGACTCGACGGCAGACTTGCTCGAGTCTGGAAGGTGTCCCCCCTGTCAGGAAGCAAAAAGGCCTTGCTGATGGTAGTGTCCAGGATTGCCCTGATAAACTGGAATCTTTGACAAGGGATCAAATGGGCCTTGGCCTGGATAACCAGGCTGGTGAAAACCTGCAGAGTAAAGGAAAGAGCGTAGAAGTACCTTCCTGGACGGGGCCACCAGGAGTCAGTCGTCCAGGTACGGGAATACTGTACTCCCTGGGTATGCAGGTGGGCCGCTACCACAGACAGGCATTTGGTAAACACTCAGGGAGCCGAGGAAAGACCAAATGGGAGGACCTTGAATTGGTAGTGGTCCCCCTTAAAAGAAAACTGAAGGAATTTGTGGTGGGAAGGGCGGATGGGTATGTGCAGGTAGGCATACTGCATATCCAAAGCGCACAGCCACTATCCCTGCCAAAGGAGTGGAAGAAGGCTCTGCAAAGAGAGCATTCTGAAGCATTTGTACTCCACGAACATGTTCAGGGAACTGAGGTCTAAAGTAGGCCTCACGTCTTCAGTCTTCTTTCGAACTAGGAAGAAATGGGAATACCTGTCCCCCAAAGATGGGTGGGGACTGGTTCTATCGCCACCTTCGTGAGAAGGGAGGCGATTTCTTCCAGGATCAGAGGATGATGTTCCGGGGAGTAAGAAGACTTGGGGGGTGGTCTTCGGGACGGTTTCTGAAGAAACTCGATTGAGTGTCCTGCTGCTATCACTTGGAGCACCCAAGCATCTGATGTAATCCTCTCCCAGAACCTCCCTACTACTGGTTCCTCTGGAATGTCCAGAGGCCTTGGGAGAGGGAAGGAGTCAGGAGGTGTGTTGCAACGCAGCGGCCAAGGCTCCCACAGCTTTTTTGGGTGGGGGAGTCTTGGCTGCTGGAGGGGCCCGACGCTTGTTGGCCCGCTGGCCCTGTGGTTCTGCTTTTGGTCGAGTATGTAGACGAAAAGAGCGATGCTGTCCTTGAGGGGGTCTGTACAGAGTCTCCACGGACTTGAGTGCAGTGCCCTTCTGCTGCAGGTGAACCCTTGATGGGCACTCATAAGTGGCGGATTGCACTTCAGGGACCAAACCTGACACCCAAAGCCAGGCGTGACGCCGAAGACCTACAGCGAAAGCCAAACTCCATCCAGCTGCGTCCACTGCATCATAGGTGGCACGAAGCACATGCCGACTGGCCGAATGAGCAGAACGGACAAGGTCAGCCACTTCCTATTTGGTCTGGGACTAAGGAAGGGAGTCCAATTTAGATTCCACCTGACTCAGGATGGTCTTCTGGTAGTCATCCATATGAGCGACATAGTTTAGGACCCTAATACCCAGGGCAGAAGAAGCATATATCTTCTTCCCATACTGGTCCAGAAGCCGGGACTCCTTGCCAGTTGGAGACGAGCTGACATGTTTGGGGCTGGCAGAACGGCCGTGAGCTGCGCTAGTCACGACCGAGTCCACCTTGGGGTGTATATTCAAAGAATCTACTCCCTCAGGAGCCTGATATAGCCGATCTGCCTTCCTCGGAAGGGGGGCTAACGCTGACGGTTGCTTCCAAATAGTGGAAACAAGGTCTTCGTGAGGCTCTATCCAGGGTGGAATCAATGTCGGAGAGGTCTCGGGCAGATCCAAGAGGGCAGCAAGCTTCTTTCGCTGTGGATCTGGCTCCAGAGATTGCCACTGATGAACTTCCTGGATCTTTCTCAATAACTAAAAAAAGGAAGAATCCTCCGGAAGAGTCCTTGGCCTGGGACGTTATGGAGTACGAGGTTTGTCAACTGGATCAGAGCATCCCCGAGTCAAAGTTCTCCGACGTAGAGGAGGAAGACTCCTCCCGACGCAGGGGAGGAACGGTCCCTTTGGGAAGCCCTCTGGGAAGCACATCCTCCCCACCCCTGGCACCCGAGGGTTCACCTCTGGTGTCGGGTAAGGGGGAGGGAGTCTCCTGTCTCTGGCATAGGAGATCCTGTGCAGGGTCCGGCGCCGGAAGACTGCTCTACCTCTCTGGTAAGCTGAGCCTTGGTCTCGGCCCACCAGGCAGTCAGAGTCTCCTTCAAGTCCACCGGCAGCTGTGGTGAGGGCTGCGGAGGAGGAGGGGGATACGGATACTGGGGGTATCCGTATGACGAGTATCCGTAACCCGACGGCAGGAAGCCCGGTGTCGGGTATTGAGGCGCTGGATACTGCGGCAGATAAAGTGGCGCTGGGTACTGCAGCATCAGGTAGGGCAGCACCGGATTAAGCAGTGTCCGATACCCGGGTGCCAGGGGCTTAGATGAAGCAGAAGGCCCAGCAGGCGGGTCAGGTAAGGGCGGACCCGCGGGTGTCGGCTGGCATCGGAGCAGGCGTCTAAGGTTCCGGCGTCAGAGGCTCCGGCCCTGTAGGAGGGCGCTCTAACATCAGGGTACCCAGCTCCTGTGTGTCAACCGGGGATGGAGGGCTGAAATCCCTGGTGTCCAGCAGAGGAGATGTAGGAGCCTCAGAGAGCAACGGCAAGCGCTGCGGTGAGCCTGGGATGTTGGACTGGTCTAAGGGGTCCAACGTAGGGTCTTCTGCTGGGCAGTCATCGGAGGGGCAGATGTCAGTCTTATCAGCTGGATCCGGGCAGGGGACAGAGGCTCTGGCGTCCGACTCACTGGAACCCTGACCCAACGCAGGTCGCACTGGGGATGCGACCTTGGTGGATGTATGAGGGACCATGCACCCTCCCGAAGGAGCCAGTGTCTTATCGATCCTGTCCGGGTGGATGTCGGTGGCACCGGCGTCCGACATATCGGACCCGCTCGACTCAGAGGGCCGCATGGCAGCGGCCTTCTGGGAGTAGAGGCCTCCTTTACCCCAGAGGCACCCGAGCTCGAGCCTGACGGGAGGGGAGACAGTCTTGGGCACCGCCAAGATGTTAGTCGAGGAGCGGTCCCCCAGAGAGGACGTTTCCTTAAGAAACGTGACTACAGCCGGAGTCGTGGAGGTGAAGTCCCGGTGCTTGTCCTTTTCTTGTGGCCTTGGGGTAGAAGCCTGCCTCAACTTCAACTCCTTCTCCATGGAAACCATCTTTTCTTGAGAATACGGGCCTCAGGGACTGCTGCCTGCTTTTGGGTGGCTGAAATGAACCTTTGGCAGTACTGGCACTTCTCCAGAGGGTGGTCCAGGCCTAAGCAGAAGAGGCACAGGGAGTGTCCGCCCTTATGCGGCAGCTGGGAACCGCACGAGGCGCACTTATTTTTATGAGATTCGGAAGGCGCTGGGGATGACATACACCGACGTTTGATGCAAAAAGTGAAAAGAAAAAAAAAAAGGTTGAAAAGTTCGGTAAAACTAACAGATGTAAGACAGACAAGCGATGGAACTCTACCGCGAGGAACTTTCAGAAGTAGACGGTGGGAAAGAACTGGAAGGCGGGCGTGGGGGACCGCCCCTTTCTACTGATGTCGGTCACCTGACATGGGAGTATTCCCCCGCCTGAAACTGCTAGCTAGAAATGTTTCCATGGAGTCCTGATGCTTGCCGGGTCAGTCTCATATGTAATCATCTACTGCAAGAGCCTTCTCGAAGTAAGATCTATTGATCTTCTCTTGTATCTTCACCATTCATTACTGCTGGGTGTAAGCCGGAAGCGCACACCTGTACGCGAGTTTTTTTTTTTTTTTGGGGTTGGCACCCTGCACATTAGGTGCCGCAGACTCCTCCTCCACCCCAGTTCTGCCCTGCCGGAGAGGAAGAGGAAAAGGGGATAGAAAAAACAATGTGAAGCAATAGAGCCGAGAGACAGGAAAAGGAAAGGCTATAAACTGAAAAAAGGAATAAGCCAACCAGATGACAGAGGATTGGACTTTTTCCCCTAAGTGGCCATAGGGCCTCAACCCTTGGTCGGCAGCACAGGAAAGGAGAGAGAGAGAGAGAGAGAGAGAGAGATACAACATACATAGGGGAAAGGGGGGGGGGGGCCTCTGCCATGTTTAGCTGGAAGACCACTGGCTTACTATAGCCTCAAAAACCTAAAAGGTATGAAGAGACAGGAGCAAGGATTCCGTCTACTTCAGGGACCACTGGACGGAGGTCCAGAACAAGAAAACTTGAAATGGTCTTGGAGAATATAAAACATGGCGGAGTTAGCCCCTCTTCCCACCCCTAAATCCACATTTGGGATGAAAGTCTGGAGCATGTCCCTCCACAGTTCCTCACCAGATGGCTTAGTCAAGGGGAAAATCTCTTAAACGGGAGAGGACTCTGTCCAGAATGACCTCTAAAGGTAGAAGGGAAGCGAGAAAGGAGAGGAAATTCCCTACGGGTTCTCCCACGAAATGCACTGACGCAGTCCCCACTTCAAGATGATGAAAACAAACGGAAACATCCATGCCAAGTTAAGGATGGCAACAGTGCACCACACTGAGAATGCCAGGGAGTTCCCATCGAGGCCAGGGTTAAGACCCTACTCACCACCCTCCTAGGATGGGTGCTCTGTGACTTTTTAGAGAATGAAACAGAGGGCCCTGAGGTACCCCATGGAAACTGCCCCAAAATGGCCTCGGGGGGGGGAGAGAGCAGGTGGAGGCAGCACCCAAGAGCTAAGGCTCAAGATGAGAAGTTGGGCAGGAATCAGTAATTAATGGTGAAGATACAAGAGAAGATCAAGAATTACAGTAGGTACATAATTTCGATATCTTCCCTTGTCAATCTTCACCATTCATTACTGCTGGGTGAGTAAAAGGACCCCCAGAGGGGACCTGGCACTGCCCTGAGGGAACAGATTCCCTCAGTCTCCTGTGGGGGGACGTGCAAGAGGGAGATACCCTTCTGCCATACTAGGTCAAGATGGCCTAAGGCTGCTCAGGCCAAGGAAGTGTCCCCCGTGGCCAGGGGGATGGAAGATGCCTCTGAAGATTTCTCCTTGCCCTGCGAGAGAAAAGACGGGTCCCCCAGAAAGCGGAGGAAATCACCCTACGCCGGGCAACAGGTGAAAATCTAGACAGGCAAAGCCATGCCATCCGCCTGATGCACATCGCTGTCCCTGCCAGTCTGAAATCCACCTCACTGGCATTGTACAATGCCCTTGCTTGGTGCCTTGCAAGCTCCACACCCTGTGCAGAAGGGGCAATAGCTTGCCTAGATTTGTCCGAATCAAGCAAGGATGCTAAAACCTGCACCGGCATCGACCACAGGTGCCTGTTGTAGGCAGTGTGATGACAGCTGATGCAGAGTAACACATGAGCGGAGGTGAAAACTCTTCCCCACCGATCGAACTCCACAGAATCCAGATCCGGTGGTCAGTTGTGTGCTGGGCACTGAAGCCCGGAATGAGTGTCTAAAGCAATCAGCCCCAAGGGTGGGTGAGGCAGAGAAAGGAAAATTACGAACCTACCGTAATTCTTGATCTTCTTGGACGAGTCTCCACCACTCATTCACACTAGTGGGATTGGCGCCGGAGGCACTAAGACCCATCGGGAGCAAACTTTTTGCTGGAGGGTCGGCGCGAGAGAGGGCGGCGCGGGCACGGCACAGAGCAGGCGGCTCGAGCGTGTGATGACTATCTCGCGACGACCCTCCCAACCGCCTCAGTACCTTTTTACCAAGGAGGTGCAGCAATCCAACGAAAGGGGTAAACCCAACATTAAAAAACGGACATAAGATAGTCCGTATGACCCGTATAAGAAGGGTCAGCAAAGAAGTCCTCACGGCCTAAAGATTTGAGGGAGTGAAGACCAATACAGCGGTGAGCTCGGGGGATGGAGGGGGATGTAGGATCGAGTGGTGGAGACTCGTCCAAGAAGATCAAGAATTACGGTAGGTACGTAATTTTCCTATCTTCCTGGACATAAGTCTCCACCACTCATTCACACTAGTGGGAGAGTACCAAGCTGATAATCCCCCAAAAGGGCGGCAGGAAAGCCAGAGCTCACGCGTCTAAGATAGAAGCCCATTAAGGATAGTTCTGCCGAATGCGGAATGCCGCCTGGCATGAACATCCAGTGCATAGTGCTTAACGAAAGTATGCACTGAGCTCCAGGTAGCGGCGTTGCATATATCTGCAATTGGAACATTGCGAATTTCCGCTAGGGATGCCGCGACCGCCCTAGTAGAGTGAGCGTACACTCTACCTTCTAATTTAACTTGAGCCATGGAATAGCAATGACGAAGGCATGCCACTAACCATGAAGAGATACATCTAATAGCGACAGGTTGACCCAGCCGGTGTCGCTGAAAGAAACGAACAGTTGCTGAGTGTTCATGAACATCCTTGGTTCTATCTAAATAGAACCGCAAGGCTCTTTAACATCCAAGGAATGAAGAGCCTGCCCCTTCATTTTGGAAATTAGCTTAAGCGGGAGTACCAGAGGTTGGTTCAGATGGAATTCTGACACAACCTTGGGAAGAAATTTAGGATGAGTAATGGAGAACTACCTTTGTCCTTATGGAATACAGTATCTGGAGGGTCCGTAACCAGTGCATGTATCTCAGAGACCCCATGGCTGAGGTAATGGCCACCAGGAAGGCAGTCTTCCAGGTAAGAAATTTTAACTCACAGGTAGCTAAGGGTTCGAAGGCTTCCGAGTGAGCATGTCCAGCACCAGGTTAATGTCCCAGGCTGCAACTGGACGCTTAACAGGGGGTCTGGTATGGAGAATCCCCTTAAGAAATCTCTTCACCATAGGTAACTGAGCCAGAGTTAAGGAAGAAACCGGCTCATGGAACGCTGAGATGGCACTAAGGTGAACTTTAACTGTGGAGTATTGAAGACCTAAGTTTGATAGGTCCAAAAGATACTCCAGAACCTTGCCAGGAGGACAGGAAAAGGGATTCCAAGAGGATTTTGCACACCAGAGAGAAAAACGTTTCCATTTGGAAGCGTACGTTTTTCGGGTGGCTGGCTTCCGAGCAGCCAGAAGGATGTCTGAGACTCTACGAGAGACGTTGAACCGATTCACTTCTATCTCTTCAGGAGCCAAGCATGAAGGTGAAGTGATTTCAGGTTGGGATGGACCAACGAACCCTGAGTCAGAAGACTGATTTGCAAAGGAAGTGGTCTCGGAGAGGCTGCCAACATACTGTTGAGTAGAGGAAATGCAGCTTGCGAGGCCAGGAAGGAGCAATGAGAATCATCTTGGTCCCCTGAGACTCGAACTTGAGGAGTACTTCTGGATTAGGGAAGTGGTGGAAAGGCGAAGAAAGCGTTTTGTCCACCGCAGCCTGAACGCATCCTGACAGAAAATGCCAGGCCCTGGATTTCTGGAGCAGAAGAGAGGCAGTTTTATGTTGAGTGGGGATGCAAAAGGTCCAGGTCTGGAGTCCCCACTCTTGGAACAGGGACCGAGCTACGGCTGGATCGAGACCACTCGTGAGGGTCTGCCTCCGTTCTGCTGAGGTGATCTGCTAGGTCGCTTTGTATACCTGGCAGATAAACCGCTTGAATCAGAGACTTGTGCTCCAAGCACCACTCCCCACCCTCATTGCTTCCTGCAAAGGGGATAAGAATGAGCACCGCCTTGCTTGTTGATGTAATACATCACTGCTTTGTTGTCCGTTTGAAGGAGAATGTTCTTGTGACAAAGGACATCCTTCAGAGCTCGGATTGCATAGAGGACCCGCTCTCATCTCCAGGACATTTATGTGGAGATGAGTTTCAACTGAGTCCATACACCTTGAGTGTGGAGGAGAGACAGTGAGCTCCCATCCCATAGCGATGCATCTGTGGTGATGGAGATCTGATGATCCGGGGAGCAAAGGGGAATCCTTCCAGGAGATTGCTTTTGAGACCACCAGGTGAGAGACCTTCAGGGGCTCCGTCCACCTTGATGGGATAAGACTGGGGGTGAGAGGCCGGGACCACTGAGTGGAGAGCATCCACTGGGTGGTTCTCATGTGCAGTCGGGCCAGAGGGACAGTGAAGACCGAGGACGCCATGAGACTCAACATGCGTTGCATCGAGAGAGCTGTAACCGATTGGTTCTCCCTGATGTAACGTGGCCATACGAAGGATGTCGAGTCTTCTGTCCTCTGAAGGAAAGCCTTCGCTGAAGAGGTGTCTAGAAGTCCCTATGAAAAGGAGCCCTGGGAGGGTTGCAGTTGAGATTTTTCAAATTCAGCAGAACTCCCATGGACGTGAGAAGACGAGAAGTCGCTTGCACGGTTTCCAAAGTCCTTTGGCCGAAGGGCTTACAGAAGCCAATCGTCCAGGTAGGGAAACACTGGAGTCCGACTTTTCTGAGATGCGCCATGAGAACTGCACAACACTTTGTAAAAATCAGGCGCCGAGGATAGCCCAAAGGGCAGGACTCTGAACTGATAATGCTGACCCAAAGCTACAAACCTGAGGAATTTAAGGTGGGTCGGGTGGACGGGATATGCTGGTAAGCATCCTGCATATCCAGAGAGGCCAGCCAGTCGTTGATGCAGCAAGGGTAACAGGGTACCTAGGGAAATCATCTTGAATTTCTCCCTGGGGAGGAATTTGTTTAACTTTCTGAGGTCTAGAATGGACGATCCCCCAGATTTCTTTGGAACCAGAAAGTAATGGGAGTAGAACCCTGTGTTTCGAGATGCGGGGCACCAGTTCTATTGCCCTGTTGTTCAGAAGGCCTGATCTCCGCGTGAGGAGATCTGACTGAGAGGCCGACAACCTGGGTTGTCGATGGAGGACAACTGGGGTTCCAAGAAATTGAGAGAGTAACCCTCGCGAATTATCCAAGAACCCATTTGTCTGAGGTTATGGACTTCCACTGGTTGTAGAAGTACATCAGACGACTCCCCACTGAGGAGAAAGTTCCACCGGCAGAGTGGATGGAACTTGGGCCAACGACTATAAGGTAGCGCTGGGAGTTTAGGTCCCCGCGCTTTCTGCTGCGCTTCTTTTGAGGTTGGGCAGGTTGGCTTTTAGGAAGCTTCCCTGCCTCTGCCTCGAAAGGACTGGACGACTATGAAACTGACGTCTGTTCACATGCCCCCGAGAGGGGGCAGGCGGAGGTCTGGCCAACTTAATGGCCGATCTAGTCTTCTGAGTGGCCTCTAAGGCTTGCTCCACCTGAGGGCCAAAAAGGAAGGAGCCATCAAAAGGCAGCGCCATCACCTGCTGCTGAGCATCATTCGTGAAGCCAGAAGTACGCAGCCAGGAATGGCGCCGAGTACAAATCCCCGCGGCTGCTGAGCGAGAAGCAGTGTCGAAAGCATCCATGGCGGCTTTGACCTGTTGGTTATTGACTCAATACCTCTAATAACGGTCAGAAGAAGCTCTGACTTGAAACCGAATCTGGAAGAGCTTCAACCATTCTTTCATAGAGTGCCACAGGATATACTCATACTGAGAAAAATAGCCTTGATAACTGGCAATCGCATACTTAGATGGAGGCAGCAAAGACTCTCTTACCTAATGTATCAATCTTACGAGACTCTTTGTTAATAGGTCGAGCTGTAGTAGTTTGAGGAAGAACGACCTTGTCATTCTCTGCCAGGACTACAATAGGATCCGCAAAGGCTTGGGATGCCAAAATGGGACGATCCTTGGGAGCTGAATACTTCTTATCAATGGATTTAGCCACTGAGGGAATAAGAGCAGGGTTATTCCATACCATTTGAGACAGCTGCCTCGAAGGAAGGCTGAATCGAGGAGTCAAATCCGTAGGGATCTCCAAGCATGAAGATACTGGAGTCTATATCTTCCCCAGGATCGATGTCTGTAGTCTGGAGAGAAAGAGTGGATCCCAGGTTCTTCAACAGAGACTTAAAGGACAGGTCCCACCACAGGCTCTGTAGCAAAGAAAGATCCTGTTTCCTCCACTTCATCACCCAACCGAGGTCTGGGTCAGGCTCAACATCATCTCCTGATGGTCCAGAAAGGACTGTTTGGACAGGAAAGGAGTGAAAATTAGAGAGGAGGAAATGGCAGAAACAAGGAGAGTCCCCTATGGCTGCCGGGCGCCGAGACGGCAAAACGGGCTGAAGACGGCATCGAGGAGGCGCGAGGGCGCCGGGCGCACGCCGTTCGCTAGAACGCCTCGGGCGGCGCCATGACGGACGCCACAAGACAGCGCGCTAACGGCGCCACGGACGACGCCACCAACGGGCGCCATTGGACGACGCCGCGAACGATCGCAGACGACGCCACAACGGCGCCGCCGATTCATCGGCATTACCGCGCGCCAGCGAGACAACGCGCGCCACCAACGCGCCGAGACCACGCTGGCGCCGCTAACGGCGCCGCAAGCTCCGCGTTCGAAACGGCGCCGACACGCCACAGACCCTGCAGAAGGCGCCGGAAAAGCCCCGGAACCTGGAAACAAGAGAAGGAAAAATACCAGAGATAAGGGCATCGGTGAGGCCCTCGCGCCGCAGCCATGTGGAGGGGGAAACACCTAAGCACGGAGTCGCTAGCACCGGTTAGAAGGCGCCGCTGACTAGGAAGGTCCAATCGCCTACCTGATCGGCTGGAGGAGCCCGAGGGCCCGAGGTAACCGAGCCAGGCAGAAGAACCAACCTCCGAGCCCATCGCCCATAAGAGCGCCCACTGATGAAACTGCTCATCTGGAGCCCTACCTATAGGCGGGAGGGGTCCGACGTCGAGGACGACGATTATCGGAAGTTGGCGACTCCGAAGAAGGAGACCGGCAACTAGCAGCGATAACCGACCGTCGTCAGCGCAGACATACCAGAGGGCGACCTGGTGATGCCTTCTCTTGACCTGTGGGTCAAGAAGAGCCGAGGTCGAACGGCGCCGAGAATGCGACGCTATTTTTATGCCGGCGGGGACCGCCCATCCCCCGGCATCGGATGACCGTAGTCGGAACCCCGCTGAGGAGAAGGAGGCTGACCGACCCAGCCCGCTGACTGAACAGCTTACACGAAGTCTCCCTACCGTCACCTGACCTGCTCATGGTCGACTCGTCCAGTAGGCCGAGACTTCTTCAAGTAAGTTAAATTTAAATATTAGAAAAATTTTACGAAAAATAGAATAAAACTAAGCGATACTACTAACGTGATAATGTTACAAAAACAAACTGAAAACTATGCCTAGTTTGAAGTTTGACTCCGCACAGGCGGCAGCGATCGTCACTGAAGCGCAATTTCGACGGCGGAAAAAAGGAACTGAGCGGTTGGAGGGTCGCCGAGATGGTCATTACTGAGCCGGGCTGTCATGGCGCCGTCTCGCGGCGCCTGCCTTCTCGCGCCGACCCTCCAGCAAAAAGTTTGCTCCCGATGGGTCTTAGTGCCTCCGGCGCCAATCCCACTAGTGTGAATGAGTGGTGGAGACTTATGTCCAGGAAGATCTACAAGACTCCTGGGGAGTGCAATACCTCCTCCTGCAGTCCACTGGGGCAGCTGGAGATTGACAGGTGCGGAGAGACGCTTCCTGGAAGAGAATGGGCCAGGGAGGCACCACTAGGTGGCTGGCACTGAACTCGCTCAGAAAAGAACGTGTCTCATGCTCAGCATTGCGTCTTACCACATGGGAGATGTGGAGCTCCTGAACTAACCTCAAAAGGAATCGATGACATTCAGTGAAATCGGCACTGGAGGAAAGGGGGGACAAAATGTTCCTCTTCCTCAGATGAGGAAGCCAAGGAAGTAGAGTAGCTCGGATGTTCGGAGTCCTCCTGCGGCGGGGGAGACAGACGAAAGACCTGCTCGTCCATGGCTCTCACATATTCAGGGAAGGCCGCCGTAGCCCAGAACGTCTCCCAGGTTAAAGGTCCCGTAGGGCCCGCATGGCCTGGGAGAGGGGGAGGTATCTGCAGAAGGATTGGGGAAGGGCACCTCACTGAAAGTGCCCAGCCTCTGCCAGGACCCCGAGACCCCACAGCAGATCCTCCTACGCTGGGGGATCCGGGGTTCAATCCAGTCAGTGGATGCTGCAAATGTGAAAAATCCCAGCAGAGCTCTGAGGGAGAATCTCCCCCTGTGGTGCGACTGAGGTTGCATGGTTCCAGAAGGACGATCCTCAGTGCTGCCTACCTCTGCAGGGTAGTGGAAGAAGACCTCTGCAGCACACCCCAGCCTCTCAACCCCTCCAACACCGAGGCTTCCCTCTTCCTCGAACCCAGTTCTAAGGGGTCCCACAATCCCGCATGCCCCCCGAGGGAAGCCGCAGAAGAGGAGGTCCCCGTCCCCACCAAGGAGGCCACGGCAGCACTAGAGATGGCAGCAGTCCCGGCCCCACCAGCGGTAGAGACCGCCACACCATCTCCCCCCGACCACTATTCACTGCAGCACCCCCCAACACCAGAGTCGGTGTGGGGTGCCACAGACTCAGAGGAGTCAGCGAGGCAAACACTGGGCGGCCTGGTGCCGTGTTCAAGAGGACTTCCTAACTCAGAGGAGTTGGGGTGCCAGTCCGGATCAGCCAGTGAGTCATCTGCCTCTGAAGAAGAGGAGACTACACAAAGTGCCAGACTAATGACCTCGGGAGCTCTCCTACCAATGGTGCCGTGGGACTGCCTCGATCACCGGCACCACGAACTGCGCTGGGATCCAAAGTGGTGCTGGCAGGCAGTGCCGAGTGTCTGCCAGTGCCAGGCCCAGCAGCCATGGGCCGCAACATCAGGGGAGTCTGCACCTCTGAGAAGGCAACCGCCATACTGGTGCCCTCGACCCGGCTTCACAGGGAACAGAGATGATCCTCTGGCAGTGCGAAAGAAACCTCGATGGCAAGGTTGGAATCCAAGGAGGCTTCCTCCTCACCAGGCTGTATAGACTCGGAGGCAGGGTCAAGAGATCTTGCCATGGCATGCCTAGAACAACGCCGTCCTCCAAAAGTCAGCAGGGCTCTGCTGACTTTAAATGCGCGGATCTCAAGAATGCGGCAGTCCACAGAGAAAACAGGCATCATAGTTGTACATACTGTGGTTGGAACCAAGGCAACGCAGACAAACATATCAGTCTGTAACAGCCACAGGGGCACAGACGCATGGGGGCATGGCCCGCTTTGGATTTTCTCTTAGCCCCGAACCAGACAGGATGCGAAAAAATTTAACAGAACTTCACAGAAGAAGGACCGGGTGCTGTCTGTATAAATAAAAGGAATGGGCTTACCGGTTTCCAATGGCGTCAGGTGAATTCAGGACTGGGATGGAGATGGAGCAGGAAGAAAACTGTGTCAAATGGCGAAGGTCTATTGACGCAGAGGAAAAATTCTAGTAACTCGTGCAGCAGGTGCGACCTCGACAGCGGGAGAAACAGAACTGAGGAGGAGTCTGCAGCGCCTAATGGCCAACCTTGTGCGCCTGCATAATGCATTGGCCTCGTGGGCGGCCCAGTCTCCTCCCCCCAAAAAACTCCCGTACAGGTGCGTGCCTCCGGCTTACAGCCAGCAGTAATGAATGAATGGTGAAGATTGACAAGGGAAGATCAGCCCCTTCCACGGTCATAGGCAGCACCGCAGTCCTGAAGACAGTTGTCTGCCTCTTCAGACAACCAGTCAATGGGTTTGAGAAAAATCTCGGCCGCATCATTTGCCGGCGTCTCGACCGGCTGGTCTGATGGGGTCTCCGTGAAGTCAGCAGTCAAGGCCGTGGTTTGGACCATAGTCAAAACCGGAAAGTCGTAAGAATCCGAATCTCTCGACTGAGCGCACTCCTGGTCCAACGAACGACAATGAGTCATTTTTTTTTTGACACCTTGATCTCCTTTTGAGATCTAGAGCTGTGTTTTTCGGAAGGTCCCAGACCCTTTGTCGGCAGGGACTGGCACAGCTACTTGAAGGAGCCGGTAAAAGTGGAGCCCAATTGGAGCAGCACGAAGCCAGAAGTTAAAGAGGATTGAACGGTGGCCAGAGCCGCCTCCTCGAAGGACGTGAGCTGTTCTAGCTGTTCGGCAGATCCTGCAGCTACACAGACCACCCATCGGCACCCTTAGATTTGACCGGTGGATAATATTTCTCCAGGCAGCCCAACTTGAAGGTGGGAGAGATGGTCCTGAAGGACGGCTGGGTGGAACGACCAACAGAAATCGCAGGTCTGGGTATCATGCTCTAGGCCCAGGCAGTATACGCATGTGGTGTAGGCATCAGCATGTGACATCCTATGCCGCATGGGCACCAAGCGGAAGTCTGAGCCGCGGACTTGGCCCTCCCGCCCTTGTCGCTGAGAAAATCGAACAAATTGAACTTGAAGATGCAAAACCAACGGGTTTTGAAAAGGTTTAAAAGCGCTAGGGCCTGCAACGCAGGATCACGAAGCAGGGAACTTGCTTCTTCCAGCGGAAAGGAAGATCTGGCATCATGGGGTGGAGCCGAGGGATATACCACCTGAGTAGGTGGGAGGAGCCAGCTTTAAGACTTTCCAGCACTTCTTAAAAGGCAAAGGACTCTGCCAAATAGTGTGGATAGAACACATCCACATCTCTAGAAAGAAAATGTCATCAAGCACTGACATGGATGGCGATTTGGTCGAAGAAGCCTAGGGATATATGGCTACTGTTTTGCATATCAGATTCACATTTTCTGCCATGCTGATGAACTTGATTCTTAGAATTTTCTTTTTTTTTTTTTTTATTTAAAAGTTTGGTAACCAGGAAAGGCTCACTGGGCCAGGGCTTTTTTACAGGTGCGACCCTGGGAAAAGGAGGAGCTTTACAAATGCTAATACAACATGGTAGACAAATGTTTTACACAAAATGATAATGCAGAGTACACTGCAACCAAACATAATAAACAAGGAAACAGACATAATAGGGTATTGTGCTTCAGAACAAAGTACTACTTAACAGGAACAGACAGCTAGGCTATATCTGCAGATGTCAGGCTGGAGAGCAGGACAGTTTCTTACTAGTGTAGTAGATACAGTAGACTGGAGATAACAGGACACAGGAAATGAGTGAATCAGTAGGAGTTGCCATTGGGCAAGGAGACTGGGCATAAGCATGTTCTAGGGTGTAACATCTGGAGCTGCTGTTTGAAAGTATTTAGGTTGGGAGACTTGCGTAGGGAGGCTGACTGCAGGTTCCATAGGTTAGGAAGGTGGTAGGAGAACGTCTGGGAACCCACTGCTGAGCTACGACAGAGCAGTTTGAAGGTGCGTAGGTCCCTGGACCTTAAGCTGTACAGTGAGGGAGAAGCAGGGGAGAGGTTGTCAGTGATGGGAGGTTTCTAAGCCAGTATTTGGCTAGGAATGTGAAAGAGTAAGTTGTACCTGTGGGTAAGGGAGGAGAGGCATAGAGAGGAGTAGAGAAAGCAGTGGTGGGTGCAAGGGGGAGAGTTCGAAGCAAAATGAGTTGTAGGCAACGTCCAACCTAGATAAGGCGGTTGGCAGGGGCAGCACTGAAGACAATGTCAGAAGGCAATATAGCACAGTGGTTTAAGGCTCTGAGCTGCAAACCTGGAGACCTGGGTTTGAATCCCACTGTCCCCACTTGCATACTGAGCGACCCTGAGCAAGTCACAACTTCCTTGTGATCCCAGGTCACACCTGTAAACAAGCTTCAGCTTAGTCTCTCTCTCTCTCCTGGTTTAAAATAAAATAAACAATGTCAGCATAATCAAAGAGTACAGGATGAGTCCGATTAGTAGTTGCTTGTGCACAGGAAGGGAGAGGGAGTCCTTATGCCTGTATAGGAAGCCTAGTTTGGGGCACAGTTTAGCACATAGGAAGTCAATGTTAGAAGGAAAAAGATAGATGCTGGTCTAGCCAAACCCCTAAGTATTTAAAAGTAGTTAACTGATTCCAGGGGAGTGGTGTCTAGTGTATCAAAGATGAGAGGGGTGTGGATGGAGGCTAATTTTTGTGGGGTCCCGAATGTAATTTATTCTGAGGAAGTTTTCTTGTAACCAAGTGAGCATGGCGTTCAAATCAGACTATAGAGGGGCTTGGACAGCAATGGGAGAGGGGCCGGATGCAAACTGAGAATAGCATCGTCAGCACAGAGAAGATATTAGATGAAATGCAGATTGACAGGAATTAGTTAATAAAGACAGAGAGAAGTAGGGGGCCCAGAACTGAACCCTGAGGTACCCCAGACAAGATGATGAGGAAGAATTGCCAACATGGACACATTGTGCTCTGTTTAGAAGATAAGATTGAAACCATGCTAGCAAAGAATTTGCTACGTCGAGGGCACGGAGCTTCTGAAGTAGATTACAGGCCAGAGCCAAAAGCTTTGGCAAAAATCAATAAAAACTGCTCCTGTGATGTGGCCATAATCCACTGATACAGGAATTGAGTTAGTCACTCCGAGTGGGGAGGAGACTGTCGAATGGCCTTTTTGAAAACTGGATTGATATGGGGTTAGTGCTGTTGAGGAATAAAAAAAATTTCTGGTGTCTTGTGAAAGCAAGCGATTCCTGAAGCTTTGCCAGTGAGGGCAGTAAGGAGATCGGGGGGTAGTTTCCAGGCTCGAGAGGACTACCACCCTTGTGAAGAGGGATCACATGAGCAATTTTCCATGCTCAGGGGACAATTCCAGACTGGAAGGATAGATTTAGCAGATAGGTAAGGGGGAGGACAATGGCTGGAGTAGCGAAAAGGAGTACGTGAGTTTACCAGGGTTTTGCAAGATGTAATAGGTGGAAAAACTAAGTTTTCCGGTCCGAAACAGGAGTTTCAAGAGGAGCTCTGGTAGGCTGCAGAGGACTCGGGGCACATGAAGTGAAGAATTTGTTTAGGATTTCACATACCTGCAGAGTGTCGGAATTATTCAACCTGTTGATAAAACATCTCAATCACCTGCGACAGGATTGATGAGTGCACTGGAACTGACTGATATTGTGTACCAGGAAATTTCTAATCTCAGGGAAAATGACAAATTTGAATGTAAAACTAAGGCAGAATTACTGCTTGATAAGGACTTAAAAGTCCATCTTCACCCAGACCAACCAAACCAAAAAGACCTTGCAAAAGGTCATCTCGGACAGCGGATTCCATAGTCACAGAGACTTTGGGTCAAGGAAGGGGAGAGGAAGATATTAAAATTCAAATTTAATCTGCTTACTTTTCTACGATTGACCAAGTGTTGAATGAAATGGATCTGCGATTCAAAAGCAGTGATTGCTTATACTCTGTGATCAGTGTCTCGGCTTTAAAAGATGGCTACATGTCATTAGATGCCCTCATGCCTCTCAATGAACTTGGGATTGAACTTTCTTCGTAAGAGGAAACAACTGTTGTGAAAGTACAGTTACATAAGAACTTACCGTAACAGTAGCTCTTCGAGAACAGCTCTTGCAGCACGTTACACCATTAGGACTGAAGCTGGCAGGCGCCAGGACCCCACGGAAATTTTCTAGCTAGCAGTATTCAGCAGGGACCGCCCCCAATGTCAGGCATAGCACAAAAGGGTGCGGTCCCCCATATTCCCCAGTTCTCCCATCCGCTAGATGACCTCAGAAGAGGAGACTGAGGATCCTCCATCACATGGCAGTCAGAGAGATGCTGAGACACCTGATCCTAGGAGAAGGATGCTGGAACTAGAATCTACCTCCAGTGGGGATGGTGGGAGGGAAAGTACCTGCTGCAAGAGCTTTTCTCAAAGATCTACTGTTATGGTAAGTTCTTACGTAACTGTACTATCTTACTTTGAGAAACAGCTCTTGCAGCAGGTTATACCATTAGGACTGATTCCCAAGCAATCATGGAAATCCCACACCATTGGGAGGAGGGAAGGTAGAAATCTTTAATGAAACCAAAGCCTAGGACAGAAGTCCTTGAAGGACTGCTAGACCAAAACCTGCTCTTCACTTTAACGCAATATCCATGCTATAATCCCTGATGAAAGTGTGCACGGAGCTCCAAGTAGCTGCTGCACAGATGGCCGAGGTGGACATATTCTTAAGGGCCACAAAGGAGGTAGCCATCCCCCTTGTGGAATGACCATTAACCGCGCCCGGTAAGTGTTTGTTGCGCTTCTGGTAACAGAACGTGATACACTGAATGAGTCACCTGGACAGCGACTGTTTGGAAACAGGAGCTCCCATCATCCTGTGGGCAAAGGAGACAAACAGCTGGTCCGATTTTTGGTGGTGTTTGGTTCTGGTCAGGTAGTATTGGAGACACCTATGCACATCTACATTGTGCAACATGGCCTCTCCTCGATTCGAATAGTTGGGAAAGTACACTGGTAGATCGATGTCTTTAAGAGTGAGAGCTGAGACCACCTTAGGCAGAAATTTGGGATTAGTCCGTAGGGATACCCTGTCTTGGTGAAAAACCAAATAAGGCTCTTTGCACATGAGTGCATAGAGTTCAGAAATTCTTCTGACTGAAGTAACAGCAACTAAAAACAACGTCTTCCAAGTGAGAAGATGTAGCTCGCAATCCGTGGCTGGTTCAAAGGGTGGCAGCGTGAGCTGCTCCAGGATAAAGGGTAGATCCCATGTCGGAACTGGATCCTTAATCGGAGGTCTAAGGTGGAGAATACCTCTCAGGAAGGCTCGTGCCATGTCCAACTGGGATATATGCGCTGGCCTATCGGACAATGATAGGCTGATATGGCACAGAGGTGTACTTTGATCGAGGAGTAGGCCAAGCCTGTCTGAAAAAAGAGACAGGAGGTAGTCCAAGACCGACTTTTCTGGACAGTCTAGAGGCGAAAACCCACGCGCTTGAGCCCACAGGCAAAAACGGCGTCATTTGATGGCGTAAGTAGCGTGAGTGGCCGGTTTCCTCGCGGCCACCAGAATGTCAGCTACCTCATGCAAGACCCCGTGTCACAAAATGGCTACGTCTCTAGGAGCCAAGCGTGCAGGCTCAGTGAACGAAGGTCCAGATGGACCAAGGAGCCCTCTTCCTGACACAACAAGTGAGAGCTGATTGGCAGAGGCACCGGAGGTTCCCGGGATAGCTGATGTAGCAGAGGGAACCAGATCTGCCTAGGCCAGAAGAAAAAATTATTCACCTTAGTAATTGCTTTTCTTCTCATGGAGTCTTGCTATATTATAACAATAGCAGTCAGCCACTGCAGCTGAACTGCCCCGGAGAGGAAGGAGTTAACTCCAGAAGATCTGGAGTTCTACAGCTCGAGGGCGCTGTGCCCAAAGCTCTATCTGGCAGTTTCAAATGAAACTGTCAGATCTTCTAAAACTAACATCAAAGGACGGAAAGTCTGTGTGAAAAACTACACTACCATGGCTACCTACTAGTAGTAATAACAACAATATAAAGAACAAAAACACTCAGAGCCATAATAACAAAATTGATGGTATTATGGTTCGTTTACCACCCTTGACAAGCACATATGAACCCCCCTTCCCCAAAGACTCAAGTCAGGAAGGGGCAATATAAATAACCTAAATAAACAATCTAGATCCCTAACCCAAAGGAAAAGGGGTAAGGAAAACTACAATGGCATGACACAGTGCTTGCACCATCGCCACCCTACCCAAGTAGAAGTTCTGAGAGGGGCAGGAGGGAGGGTGGTTATAATATAGCAAGACTCCATGAGAAGAAAAGCAATTACTAAGGTGAGTAATTTTTCTTAAACACCATGAAGTCTTGCTATATTATAACAATAACAGATACACAGCAGTACCTCCATGGAGGAGGGTCAGAACCTACTTAGGAAATAGGCTCTGAAGCACAGCTGTGCCAAACCGAGCATCTCTCCTGGACTGGACATCCAGGGAATAATGCTTGGTAAAGTGTGAACTGTCTTCCAGGTAGCAGCTTGACAAATCTCCAGAATGGGGATGTCTCTGGCAGCCGCTAGAGGCAGGCTGTACCCTGGTGGAGTGGGCCCTCAATCCTGGGGGGTACTCTACCCAGTTTCTGATAACAGAATTGGATACAAGAAACAATCCACCTTGCAATTGTTCTCTTAGTGGCAGGTTTCCTTTGCCAACCTCACATAGGTAAGAAAGAGTTGGAGGGATTCGAACCTATGACCTCTGGTGCGCTCTAAATAGTAGCTTAAGGCTCTTTTGACATCCAAGCTGTGCAGTCTCCTCTCACCGGAGGAAGAATGCTCAGTGAAAAATACTGGGAGAGAGATAAATTGATTCAGGTGGAAATCAGAAACCACCTTAGGCAAAAACTTTCTATTAGTCCTAAGGACTACCTTATCTCTGTGGAAAGAGATAAAATCTTCTTCCACTGACAGGGCCTGTAGCTCACTTATCGTCTGGCAGAGGTGATAGCTACTAGGAAAGCGGTTTCCAAGTTAAATACTTGAGCTCTGCAGAAGACAGAGGCTCAAGGGGGTTGCATTAACTGAGCAATGCAAATATTCAGGTCCCAGCGGAGCTGGTTCCCGAAAAGGAGGTTAGTATGAAGTAACCCTTTAAAAAACTTGGAGAACACGGGTGAGAAGAAAGGAGGCAGGCTTCCCTGCTGACACAAAAGCAGAGACAGCTGCCAGATGAACCTTCAGGGTAGCTGGTCTAAGGCCTAGGGAATTCAGATGGACCAAATAGTCCAGTAGAATGGGAAGATCAGCAGATTCTGGGATAATCTGCTCTCAGAGCACCAGATGGAAAACCTCTTCCACTTAGAATTATAAGTGGCCCTAGTGGAAGGCTTCATGAAGCCTTTAAAATATCCATGACACCCTGAAAGGTGTAAGTCAGCAAATTCTAGCTCCTCAAGGCCAAGCCTTGAGGTGGAGGATTTGAGGTCCGGATACCACACTCTCCTGTGCACAGGCCAGTAAGTCGTGGACTCTGGCAGGCTCAGGGCAGGGTGACTGCCAAGGACAGGAGCAGAGGGTACCAGGGCTGTCTGGCCCAATCTGGGGCAATCAGAATCACTCTGCAAGGTTGAGATCTGATTTTACTAGTACCCTGAAAAGGAGAGGAAGGCATACAGGAACTTCCTTTCCAGTCCAACAGAAAGGCGTCCAGAGGGACTGAGCCCAGAACTGGAGGCCTGCAACAGAAAAGAGGAAGTTGGTGGTTGTCTGGGGCTGCGAAAAGATCTATCTGAGGTGCCCCATCTGGCAAAGACAGAACCCAGCACTTGTGGATTCAGAGCCCATTCGTGATGGCCCTGAGAAATTCTGCTGAGGGCATCCGCCAGGACATTGTCCTTCCTGGGGAGATGAACACGCTATCAGGGAGGTGTTCAGGAGTAAGCCAGAGACCACAACTTCATTGCCCGGTGCACAAGGCTGAAGACCGAGTGCCCCTTGCTTGTTGATGTACCACATTGTGGTGGTATTGTCTGTCCTGACTTGAACCACTTTGTTCTGGACAGAATCTGAAAACACCGAAGAGCTAAAAGACAGCTCTGAGTTCCAAAGATTGATGTGGAGCAGAGACTCCTGAGGAGACCATACCCCTGAGTGGCAAGGTCGCCTAGGTGAGCCCCCACCCTAACAGGGAGGCATCCGTGGTGAGGGTGAGGAGTGAGAAATGGGAATGAAGGGAACCCCTGTCTTAAATTGCTCTGGACCTGCCACCAGTGGAGGGCTAGGATCAGAGTTTGAGTAACTGGGACCAACTTGGTAAGGGGTCCTTCCTTTGAACCAATAGGCCCTCAAATGGAACTGAATGTCCCTCATCTGGAATCTTGCTCCCTGCCGACGACAGCTGTGGAAGCAGCCATGTGCCCGAGGAGTTGCAGAAAATGCCTTGCTGGTCGAGACCCGTGGGGTAAAGGAGGATGCCAGGGCGATGGTCTGTCCACCCTTTCGAGGAAGAAAAGCCCTGGCTAACCTTGTGTTCAATTCTGCGCCTATGAAAGTTAGGACCTGAACTGGTTCCAGAACTGACTTTGGTAAGTTTAGCAGGAATCAGGGAAGTGAGAAGCTGCTGGGTGACTTGCAAGTGGGATTTCACCTGACCTGGAGACTGACCCACAATGAGCCAGTCGTCCAGGTGGGAAACTACAACCCCTTGCCTTCTTAAGTGAGCCACTACTACAGAGAGACATTTTGTGAATACCCTTGGCGCAGAGGTAAGGCCGAAGGGCATTGCCTGAACTGGTAGTGGCCTGAGGGCAGTTCGAACCTGAGGTACTTTCGGTGAGAAGGCCTGATCAGAACATGAAAATAGGCATCCTTGAGGTCCAGGAAGCTAGCCAGTCCCTGGCCTTAGGAAAGGCAATATCATTGCCAAGTCAACATTTTGAACTTTGGTTTCAACAGATGCTTGTTCAAGTATCTTAAATCTAGAATAGCCGCCATTCTCCTGTCTTTGGGGTAAGAAAGTATCTTGAATAAAGCCCTTGCCCTGATGGCAAGGAGAAACCCTTTCACTGCTTTGCAGTCAGCAGAACAGAAACCTCTGCTTCCAAAGCAAGGGCTTCTGAAGGATTTGCAGGTGGAAAATGCCTGGCTCTCATCTTTGGAAAGTGTTTGAAGCTGAGAACCAGACCCTGCCTATAACCTCCAGAACCCATCTGTCCGTAGTTAGGGACAGCCAGTTCCGTCTGAAATAGGCCAACCTGCCCCCACTGGTACAGGAGAATGCGGCCCTGGGCACCCCATCAGGGTGCCTGCTTAGCAGCCTTAGGCTGAGGGAGGGGGACGGTCTACTTGAGCCTCGTCTACCCCTGCCTCTGAAGAAACCCCTCTGCGAGACAGCAGAGGAGGCTTGAAATTGTTAAAAAGGCCTGGAAAAGGGCCTGCCCCTACCTCTGGGAGCATGCCTTTGTGGCATGGCATGCTTCTCCTTAGCCTGGGCACTTTTGTAGGTAGTTCTGTATTCATCCATCTTTTCATATAGTTTTCTGTTTGCTCCCCAAAGAGAATTTCCCACTACAGGAAAATCCATAGCCTTTGACTGGGTATCTTGGGACAGATTAGTGCATCTGAGCCATGCCAACCTACGGAAGCTACAGAAGTGGCCATGACCCTAGAAGAAACATCATTAACATCAACAGCAGTATGAAATTGAACTTTAGAGGCTTCAATGCCATCAGCAGCCACCTGTTCAACTCACTAGCCAGCTGGCCATGGGCCTGCTTGGCTAACTGCAATACTGTATCCCACCTAGATTTCTGATATCTAGCTACATAAGCCATATAATTAGCCTGCCTGAGTCCCAAAGAAGCTGCCATATACTGTTTCTTAGCCATGGCATCAATCTTCCTGGAATCCTTATCAGGAGGATGTGAGGCCAGAGAATATTAACCTTGTCACAGGCTGCAGCTTGTACCACACCTACATGACTACACTGCTCAGTAAGGAAGTCTGTACCGAGCCTGACAAAGTATACCTTCTGTCCATTTTTTATCTACAGGAGGGACAGAATGAGGATTTTTAAAATCTTTGTTGTTTGCTTCTAAATGACTTATGCAAAGAATAGACAACCTCCTAGACTCTGGAATATCCATCATTTCCACATAATCAGGCTCCTCTTGCTCATCCACAGCCTCCTCTAAAGGAAGCTGGAGGTTTCTGCAACCTTTTGTAAAAATAAAGAAAGAGGGACTCAGACAGAATAGGAGGAGATTCTAAAGGTCTGTCTGGAGAAATGTCCGGTTCAATGGGCACGTCCAGACCCCCCCAGCCACACATATAATGATCAAATTCCTCCTCCCCCTCCTGTGGTTCATAAAAATCCTCAACTTCAAAATCCTGAACCACTGGGACTGAACGAACCAACCTTTTACCAGCTGTTGGTGGTTCTACAGATCCCTGAGACAGTGACTGGACAATCTGAATGGCTTTAGCTATCTCTGCAGCAGTTGGAGACACAATTTTGGACTCCAGACCTACTGATTTCCTTGTCTTTTACTTGGGACTGGTTCCTCTGAACCAGCCTTCCTTTGCCGAAGTCTCGCCCTGGTCAGAGGGCACTCCCTCTGGTCAGTGGGTACTGGACCGGGCTGGCCATCGGGTCAGCGGACTTTTGGCCTCTCGTTCCCTGAGCGGCCCAATCTCTTCTCCAGGGTGGCTGCAGAATTTTTACACACCTGGCAGTCTGACAGGAGGTGGTCAGCCCCGACAATAAACACAAGTGGTGTGTGGTCAGCCTTGGCAAGGCGTCCCCACAGACATCTGATGTTGAAACCCAGTGGGCCGGTTTTCTTTTGGGTTTCTCAGACATAATGCCAGCCTAACCAAAACTTGCCCTTTTGATGGCAGTGCCAGGCAAGACACCCTTATCGGTTCCTAACCGTGTCACGGTATTTGAAAAACCGCTATAATTCCGGTTTTTAGAACCGATAAGAACGGAACCGCACTCTAAAACCCACTGTACACTTTTAAAATACAGAAAAAAAAACCAACGATCGGTTCAAAACCGAACCGATAATTAATTTTCCATACAGACTTAAACTTTTGTACACGGTTACCAGATAGAGCTTTAAAACCGAAATGCGGTAAAAATAATAACTTTTGCGGTTCAAATGACCGAAAAAATACCTGCTTGAACCGAGAATGAACCGAGCTGAAGGAGCTGATCTCCGGAGCGACTCTTCAGTGAAGCGGAGTAAAGAATCTGACAGTTTCATTTGAAACTGCCAGATAGAGCTTTGAGCACAGCGCCCTCGCGCTGTAGAACTCCAGATCTTCTGGAGTTAACTCCTTCCTCTCCGGGGCAGTTCAGCTGCAGTGGCTGACTGCTATTGTTATAATATAGCAAGACTTCATGGTGTTTGAATGGTGTGATGAGTATCAGTGTCGCTTGCTCTCTGCGAAGTTTCAGAAGAACCCTCTGGATCAAAGGAAAGGAGGGAAAAAGGCAGAGAGGAATATGCCCTCCCAGGAGAGGCACGACGCGTCTCGCCAGAAAACATCAGGCCCTGGATCTAGCGAGTAAAAACTGGGCAGTTTTGCGTTGGATGGGGATGCGAAAAGGTCTAACTCTGGTGTACCCCATTTGTGAAACAGATCCTCTACTACCTCCGGGAGTAGTTCCCACTTGTGGACTCTGGCCTGAGAGCGGCTCAGGCTGTCTGCGATGATGCTGTCCACTCCTGCGACATGAACAGCAATGAGGTTTGCGCCGTGCTGCAAAGTCCAATCCCATACCCTCATGGCCTCCCTGCAAAGTGGGTAGGAATGGGTGCCTCCTTGTTTGTTGAGGTAATACATCACCGCGGAATTGTCTGTTTGCAACAGAAGAGTACCCGGTGGAATCTCCGACTGGAAGGCCTGCATAACTGCTCTCATTTCCAGGATGTGGAGATGAGACTCTTGGGCTGTTCACAAGCCCTGAGACCGGACACCGTCGAGGTGTGCTCCCCATCTGCGCCCTGAGGCGTCTGTGGAGAGTGTCACAATCGGAAACGGCGCAATGAAGGGGACCCCTGCCGATAGATTCTTCGGATCTAGCCACCATTGCCAATCCTGGATTACGGTCTTTGTGATCCGGACTGGAAGCTGCAGATCGTCTTGCTTTTGATCCCATTGGACCCGTAACATCCACTGGGTGACCCGCATGTGGAGACAAGCAAGCAGGACTGTTGCAGTGGCCACAGCCATGTGTCCGAGCAGGCAAAGGACCAGTCTGGCAGGAACGGTCTTCTGTGCCGAAATGTCCCTGATGAGGGATCTGTGTTCCGCTCTGTCCTGGGGAAGAAAAGCTTTCCCTTGGACGGTGTCCAGAACTGCGCCTATGAACTGCAGAGTCTGAGACGGAACCAGACAAGACTTCTCTTGATTGATCAAGATGCCCAGCATCTCTAACAGAGACTGAGTATAGTGAATGGTGGACATCAAGGCCTCCCGAGAGGGCGACATGAGAAGCCAGTCGTCCAGGTAGGGGAACACATAGTGGCCTTGCCTCCTCAGAGTCACCACTACGACCGCCATACACTTCGTGAATACCCAAGGTGCCGATGACAGTCCAAAAGGGAGGGCTCTGAACTGATAATGGTGGCCCTGGAACTCGAAGCACAGAAACTTCCTGTGCGCTCGAGCAATGGGTATATGCAGGTAGGCGTCCTGCATGTCCAAAGATGCTAGAAAGGCGCCCTGCTTGAGCATGGAAATCAGAGCGATGATGGGAGGGTCACCATGCGGAAGCATTAGTACAGGACAGACTCGTTGAGGTCGCTGGGGTCCAGGATCGGACGTAGATCCCCTGTTTTCTTGGGAACCAGAAAGAAGTGAGAATAATATCCTGCGTCCCTCTGGTTCCGTGGAACGTGCTCTATCGCTTTTTCCTGCAGCGTGAGCACCTCCTGCCGTATAAGCAGGGCGTGCTGACCCGAGTAACGGGAAAGCAGGGGAGGTCTTGCCCGTGGATGGTTGAGAAATTCTATGAAATGGCCATTCTTGACCAATTAGAGAACCCACCAGTCAGTGGTGATCGACTGCCACCCCAACCTTTTGTGCCAGTTGATCCAGAGGAGGGTTGGGGGCCGGGAAGGAGTCATGCTGTGGCAGCACTGGTCCCTGCAGGCTGGGCTGGTTTAGTGTAATGTTGGGCTCTGCCTGGGGATGACTTAGCCTGGGCTTTTCGCTGAAAGGAGATCCTTTGTTGCTGGCCAGAACGTGGCTGCTGTCTTTGTTACCGGCTGTAAAGACGGCTCTGGTTCCTACAAAAGGAACCGGGCCTGGGTCTGTACATGGCCTGTACAGACCTGACTGCCTTCCCAGCATCCTGAAGTTTGGTGAACACCCTCTCCGAGTTCACCAAAAAGTACTCACGCCGTTATGGGAAGTCAAGAATGTTCTTCTGTAAGTCCAGGGTGGAGCCGGAGACACAGAGCCAAGAGTGTCGCCGGAGACAGACGCCTGAAGCTGCGGCTCTGGCGGACGAGTCCGCAGAATCATATGCGGCTCGTAGTACCTGGGTCCCCACATCACACCCTGTGCAGAGGAGGTTTAGGAGCTCCGCCGTCTGCTCACCATCCGGAAGTTTATCGACCAGGTCCTGGCCCTGTTCCCATAGGGCGTTCTGAAACTGTACCATGTGGGTTAGGTAGTTTAGGGACCTGATGGAGCATGTAGCAGCCGCATACATGTGTCTCCCCAGGGCGTCCAATTGTTTGGATTCCTGTGTCCGGTGGCTGTGTGCTCATGTGTTGCAGTCTTTGGGACCGGTCATGTGAGGCCGTAATGACCAGAGAGTCTGCCAGAGGTTGTTGAGCCAAGTACTGGTCCTCTCTCAGGCTTGTACAGGTGGTCAGCTTTCTTCGGCACCACAGGAGTGGAGTGCGGACGTTTCCACGTAGCCTTGGTGACGTCTGCAAAGGTGTCCACTAAGGGTGGTATTACCACAGGCTTTGGGTCTTTCTGCCGAAGATAACGAGCAAGGCGCTGTCTTTCGGAGTCGAGTTCTTCTGCATCCCATGTTGTCCTGGATGTGCCTCATGATCTCAGAGAAAGAGGGGTCATCCAGAGGAGACCTGGGAAGGTCATGTGGGTCAGCTGATGAAATGCTGAGTGGAGATGGAGATCTGGAGTAATCCGAGGTATCCGATCTGGAGTCCTCCCCCGACGGGGTATACCACCGACGTCTGGGTCGCTTGGGGCTGGGAGGCCTTCTCCAACCCTGGGATCTACCCCTAGGAGGTGGAGTCTGCTCCTTGGGGGTTGGTGGTCAACCTGCTGGCCCCTGTAGCGGAGGAAGGGGCGTAGGAGGCGAAAGAGTAGGAGGAGGTTTCACTGGGACCACGTCTTTGTGGATGGTGTCTCACCAGAAAGTAAAGAGTTCCTTTACTTCTTGAATATTCATGCCCAACGATGGGCCTGGCACCGGCGGTCTGTCGCCGGGGTTGGGCGTTGGGGCCTCGGGTGTCACCGGGGTGGGTGAAGGTTCCCTCAAAAAGCCCGGCATCCTCTATGTCGCCCACCTGGTCTTTGGGCAACACGGTGTCCTCCTCTGTGGAGTCCCTGTGACCGGTGTCAACCAGTGACTGGGGAGCGGTCTTGGCTCCGCTGAGGCTGGCGTCAGCCGCTTGCATGACGGTCGGTGGCATACTGGCTAGCGTCTGGTGCTTAGCCCGATGTTCTCGGCTCTGGCGAATGCCTGGCCGACGTCGGGTCCGTCATCCACTTGAGGGACGTCAGGTCCTTCTTCCTGGGTGGAGGGTCCGGGCCCCAAGGGGGCTGGGAGACTGACCTGGAGCCAAGGTCCCGACGTCGGGTGGAAGAGGAAGACTTGTGGCGCTCAGAGGACTTTGAAGAGGCCCGATAGGGAGTAGAGGAAGCCGAGGGCCTGGAGGTCTTAATGGGCTGAAGAGTTGAAGAACCGCTGGAAGCCCAGACCTTGACCGGAGGGGGCTGAGACCTAGCCCTGGAGGGACAGTGGTCCGATCGGGTGGAGCCTGAGCGCCACGAGTCCGAGGCCCGGTTTGGGGATCTGGACCTTGCCTTCTCCCGGTGCTTGTCCCGGTGTTTGTGGACCTTGGAGGAAGAATCACCCCTGGAGGAAGGTTCCTTGTCCATCCTATTAAGTTTTCCTCTAGCAGGTAAGCCTGAAGTGCCTTCTGCGGGCGGATCCTGGTGCAGCTGTTGAACCCCTGGCAAAGGTGCAGGCCTTACTATCGTGGTCGGCTTAAAGCAGCATATGGGAGGAATGAGGATCATGAAGGGATCTGTTTTCTGCAGGCACACTTTCAAAGGTGACCCTCAAATGAAGGGGTTGGAGAGGACATTAGTCGTATAGAAACTCTGGAAGTTCTAAGTCGTCACGTGCTAGGTCGAGACCGAGAGGCTGATGCTGGCGAGTCGATGGCGGGAAAAGAACTGGGGATTATGGGGGACTGCCCCCTTATGTGCTATACCCGACGTTGGGGGCGGGACAGATGTCGGGGGCGGTCCCCGCTGAATACAGCTAGCTAGAAAATTTCTGTGGGGTCCTGGCGCCGGCCGGCTTCAGTCCTAATGGTGTAACCTGCTTCAAGAGCTGTTTCTCGAAGTAAGATCAGGTATTTGAAAAACAAGTCAACAGAGCGGTCAACCTCAGCTCTTCTAAAGGAACTATATTCTCAAAGAGGAGCATTTCCATCAACATATGGAATAATAACTATCTCTGCCAATGTTTGGTTGCTCTACTGCCATGTGTGAATCTTCATTTTTGACTATCAAGGACTGATCAACCATACAGGAGAAGCATGCTTCAGAAACGTCAAGCTAATTTAACTCTTGCTTTTGAGAAAAAGCAGGCCATGAATATGGACATCAACAAATTCCTGCAATGCTTTTCAGAGAAGCCCCGAATTCAGCTGTTCTGACATCCTGACAAGCATATTTTGTTTCTGACGATTGCCCACCTTTTACAGACTGATGATCTTTTAGGAACTGGTCTTGTGTACCCAATGTTTTTTGTGAAATAAACTTTTCTATATCTTTAAAGTTGTTTGCTAAACACGTTAATATTTTTTAGCGAGACAGCGAAATACTGGTTGCATTACTGTAATGTGATACACATATAATACTTGCCCCTGTCCCCTCTCTGGACCTTTTGGCCCCCTTTTCTCAGAGTCTGGCTAGGGGCCTGCCTGTATGAAAATACTATGAACTAATCTCACACCTGTGCACTGACTCAAGCGGCTTGCCCATGAGCACTGTCAACACCAGAAAAGTACCATGGAGGCAGGGGTTCGAGCACAAAGGGACAAATTATCAAGGCATTTAAAAAAAAGCACACAATCACCTTGTCATGGGTCACTGTCAGCATACCAGTCTGCACCTGGTATGGAGAGATGGCTGCGAGGTGCAGCTTAAGGGTTGTCACTTGCAGTCCCAACAGAGAGGGAAGAAAGGTAGTCAAGGATGTTTGCTATGGGGAAGGTAAGGTGGATCAAACTCTTTACCCTGGCACCAGATCAAGAACCTTCTCTTAAATTCTTAGCATTTATGAGTTGACTCCTTACAGAATGCCTCCACAATGTGAAGGACATGTTCCAAAAGACCCAGAGCCTAGCACTCTAGCCACTTAGAAACGAGGCCGAGAGGTGCAGGGCCATATCCTGTTGTCTGGTCAGCAGATCTGGGTGGAGAGGCAAACTTCACGGAGGTGTGCTGTCGAGGCTGAGATCATCTGGACATCAGGACTGCCTGGGCCAGTCTGGGGCTATAAGGATCATTCGCATGTTGTCCTTCTGGGCCTTAACTACAACCTTGTGGACAAAGGGGAAGGGAGGGAAGACATACGGGAGGTCTAGGGCTTCACGAAGGCATCCCCCAACAGCCTCAGCTTTCTTTTCTCCCACAAGTCAAACAGACCCACCAGAGGGGTGTCCCACTGGAGAAACCAGTGGTTTACTACCTCCTGATGCAGGGACCACTCACGTGTTTCTCCGACCTCGATTAGAGCATCTGCAGCTGTGTTCTCCCGCAACACCGATCACCCGGAAATCTGCATCCAGGCTGTGCATGAGCATCCAGGTGTAGAGAGCCCTCTGACAGAAAGGAAAAGAGTGCGTTCTATCCTGTCTATTTAGGTAGAACATGTGATTGTGTTGTCCATCTGGACCTAAACGATCTGACTCTGAATCAATGGAGCGAATTCCGTCAGAGCCAGACACACTGCACAGAGCTTCAGCAAGCTGCTGTGGTGCTAGGACTCCAAGGGTGACCAGAACCCATGAGCTGTGTGATCTCCCAGTTGTGCTCCTTACCCTACCAAATACATTTCTGTCCTAAGGGCAAGACCCAATGCTTGGTCCGCATGGAGGATGGTCCTGGCCCACAGGGAATGTAGTTCTGCTCCAATGAAGTTGATCACATGTGGAAGGACCACTTCTGACTTGGCTGGGTTGACCAGAAGACCCAAGTACTGACAGGTCTGGAGAGCCAGATCCCTGGACCTCTCCACAGCCTTTCTGAATGATCTGGCTATCAGCCAGTCATCCAGGCAGGGCTACACTCTGATGCCCCTGCACTGGAGGAAAGATGCCACCATGGATGCAGATGAGAGGCCGAAGGGTATAACCTGGAAATGGTACAGGATCCCCTCTGCATGGAAGCAAAGGTAGCAGCAATGGGACTGAAGGATATGTCGAACAACATGTCCTGGAGGTCCAGGGAGCAGAACCACATCCCCTGCTCCAGAGACAGAATGACTAGATTCAGTGATGCCATCTGAATTTCAGCTTCTGCAGGAACTGGTTCATATCATGCAGATTCAGTATGGGGTGCCGGCCCCTCTTCCGTTCCGGAACCAGGAAGTACCCTGACACATATCTCTGAGTAGCCAGGGCATCTGTAACACAGGCTATTGCCCTGCACTCTATGAACTGAGCTATGTCATCTCTTAGCACAGAAAACTTGTCCTTCATTCTCTTTGGGAGTCCAGGCTGCTGAAGCTGGTATGGTGGGAAAGCCTGGAGATCAAGGCAACCATCTGCCCACCATTTCTAGAACTCACCTATCCAAGGTAATGGTGGACCACTGTGATGAGAAGTGGCACAACTGACCCCTGACCAGGAGCTGGGATAGGGACTGTATGGGAAGGGGGATGACACCCCACAACCTATCGCTGTGTAGCCTCGGAGGGGGCTGCAGCTGCTGAAGCAGTGGAGGCACAACCGCCTCTGTTTTGCTGCTGACTGCCAAAAGAACAGTTACGCAAGAACTTACCCGAACAGTAGCTCCTCGAAGGGATCTCAGTCATCAGGTTACATCACAGGAACCTGCACTGTTGGTGAAGGGAAATCCACAGTAAAGATTTTCAGCAGTACAACTGTGGATGCCCACGCCAGTCAATGTCACCAACCCTACATAGTCGTAGGGGGCCCTACTCCCTCCTCAGCCCCCCACGAGATAAAGGAGCAAGGCTCTCACCTTGGGGAACTGAGGAGAGAAAGAGGTACCCAGACCTAATGCAAAAAGACTGGATACACCAGATAGCCAGTTCCTAGACAGCAGCCCCAAAAAGGGGGATGGTGGGAAGGAAATCATACCTGATGACCAAGATCCCCTTGAAGATCTACTGTTACGGTAAGTTCTTATGGAACTGTTTCATCTTCTTAAGGGGCATCTCAGTCATCAGGTTACACTGTAGGAACGAGTACCAAACAGTGACAAATGTAAACCTACAGTCCGGGAGGTTGGATCTCCATAAACTTATGACAGTTTTCCCTGTAATACAACCCTGCTAAATCCTGCACGAGCTCTAGAAGCAATGTCCCGACTGAAATGCTTGGTGAAAATGTGGACTACACTCAAGGTGGCAGCCGCATTAAGGTCAGCAGCCGAGACCCCTTTGAAACAAGCCACCGAGGTAGCCATGCCTCTGGTGGAATGAGCTTTGACAGCACCAGGCAATTCTTTGCCATATTTGTTGTAGCAGAACACAATGCAATTTGCCAACCATTTGGATAAACATTGCTTAGAAATTGAAGCCCCCTCTCTACCTGGAGCGAAGGAAACAAACTGCTTTGACTTTCTGGACTCTTGCCCAAAGCAGATAGTACTTCAAAGGTCAGTGAACATAAATCAAGCAAATCTTTATTTAACCAGGTAAAACACCATTGAGTAAAAAACTCATTTACAAAGTGGGCCTGGTCAGCCATACAGAGCTAATAGTCAATGATTAACACATCTAACAACTGGAGTAGTGCTTCCCCTGAACTGGCACACTCAGGAAAATAAACGGGAAGGTGGATAGACTGATGTAGTGTGAACTTAGAAACCACCTTGGGAAGAAACCTAGGATTTGTACACAAAGATACCCTGTCTCTATGAAAAATCAAATAAGGCTCCTCACACCAGAGGACCTGACGCTCTGGAATTCTTTGAGCAGAAATAATTGGAAATAAAAATAACGCTTTCCAAGACAGAACACGCAAATTGCAAGTCGCGACTGGCTTAAAGGGAGACAGGGTCAACTTCTCCAAAACAAAAGTCAAGTCCCAAGCCAGGACAGGGGAACGGACTGGAGGTTTCTGGTGCAGGATGCCTCTAAGAAAAGTACAGGAGACACCCAGCTGAGCAATTGTGCGGTCACCCACGGGCTCATGAAAGGCAGAAATAGCCAAAATGTGGACCTTCAGTGAGGACTACTGGAGACCCGAGTTGGACAGAGAGATCAGGTAAGTCCACGATATGGTTCACCTTTGGCAACCCAGATGGCAAACCGCTTCCACTTCATGGCATATGTGGCACAAGTGAAAGGCTTCTGGGTGGCCACCAGGACATCCGCTACCCTGTTAGAGACCCAAACCTGGTGATGACTATGTTCTCAGGAGCCAGGCATGCAGATGAAGGGACCCAAGGTTGGAATGGACCAGGGTCCCCTAATCCAGGGTCAGCAGATTCCAGCAAAGAGGAAGACGGACCAGAGGCTCCTCTGCCAGCTGCTGAAGCAAAGGGAACTATATCTAGTGAGGCCAGAATGCAGCTACAAGAGTCATGCAGGCCCCTTCCATCTATAGCTTCATCAGCACCCTCTGGATCAGAGGAAACAGAGAGAATACACACAGAAACCTCCCACTCCAAAAGAGGGACAACATGTCTTGCCAGAAAACTCCAGGCCCTGGCTCTAGCGAGCAGAAATTGGGCAGTTTTGCGTTGAGGTGGGATTCAAAAAGGTCCAACTCTGGATGACCCCATCTGTCGAACAGATCTGTGACAGATGACAGAAGCTCCCATTTGTACATGCTAAACTGAGTCCTGTTGAGACTGTCCTACAGG
Organism: Neoceratodus forsteri; assembly: GCA_016271365.2. Lineage (NCBI taxonomy): Eukaryota > Metazoa > Chordata > Ceratodontiformes > Ceratodontidae > Neoceratodus > Neoceratodus forsteri. The sequence goes on from CM028131.1 coordinate 1,048,072,641, forward strand.
GTGTTTAGGATGCTTGGCACATGGACTGCAGTGAGTCAGACTGAGCTCCAGTGCCCAGTACCACACTCTCATGGCCTCCCTGCAAATGGGCATGAGAGTCCCTCTGCTTGTTGGTCTAGTAAATGACACTCAAATTGTCCAACTGCAACAGCAGTTGGCCCATAGCGAGATGCTCTTCAAAGGCTTGCATGGCATAGAGCACCGCTCTCATCTCCACGACACTGATATGCAGGGCAGCTTACCACTGGGACCAGGAGCCCTAGGTTTGGAAGAGACCCAGGTGTGCTCGCCAACCCAGACCCGAAGCATCTGTGGTTAAGTTCTTATGAGGGGAAGAAATCTGGAAAAGAACACCTTGAAGAAGATTCAAGGGGTTCATGCACCACTGTAGCACCCTGGGTACCGGAGAGGAGACCAGGAATGGTTGGTCCAACTCATCTGAGCGCTGGTCCCATTGTATCCTGAGGGCCCACTGAAGGATACACATATGAAGTCTGGCTAGTGGAACGGTGGGAATGGCCGCTGCCATTAGGCCTACCAATCTGAGGTACGGTCTGGCAGGAACATACTGACTCTCAGTGACTTCCTGAGCTTGGGCTATAAGGCACTCCCGCCCTATCTGTGGGTATGAAGGCATTCCCCTTCAGAGAGTCCAGAACCGCCCTGATATACTGCAGCCTTTGGGACGGAACTAGAACTGACTTGGGCAGCTTGACTGTAATGTCCAGAGAGTGGAAGAGCTGGAGAGTGTGCTCCAGAGTCAGCAGAAGCTGCTCCCTGGACAGGGCCTTGAGAAGCCAATAGTCCAGATATGGAGTGCGTACCTACGTATTCTTGATCTTCTTGACGAAGTCTTCACCACTCATTTGCATGCTGAGAACTATGCCGGGGCGTTAAGATGCCAGAGACAAGCACTTTCGAGAGGGTCGGCGCCAGAGATGGAGCTGCGAGGAGTGGCACCACGAGCCATGGCTCGTGCAGTAAAGACTACCCTCGGCGCCGATCTAACTGCCTCAGTACCACCTCTCGAGGAGGTGCACAGAGTAACTAACCTAGAGGTCTAACCTCACAAAAGCAGACACAAGATGGTCTGAATGACTTATGTAAGAAGGGTCAACAATAGAGCATTCACAGCCCAACCACGGAGGGAGTGAAGACCAAAAACAGAGATGTGAGCTCGGGGGATGGCAGGTCGGCGTGTGAATGAGTGGTGGAGACTTCGTCCAAGAAGATCAAGAATTACAGTAGGTATGTAATTTCCATATCTTCCTGGACATAAAGTCTCCACCACTAATTCACACTAATGGGAGACTACAGAGCTAACAAAACCCCCGAGACGGGCGGCAGGTCAAACTAAGAGCTCACATACTTAGGACAGAAGTCTGTTAAGAATAGTCCTACCAAAACGACAGATGTCATCTGGCATGGACATCTAAAGCATAGTGCTTAATGAAAGTATGCACTGAGCTTCATGTAGCCGCACTGCAAATGTCTGCAATGGGCATGTTGCGGATTTCTGCCAGAGATGCCGCAACTGCTCTAGTAGAGTGAGCTTACACTCTGCCTTCTAGCTTAACCTGTGCCACAGAATAGCAGTGGCGGAGGCATGCTAGCAGCCATGCTGAAATGCATCTAATAGTGATAGACTGACCCAGCCAGGTCTCGCTGAAGGAAACAGTTGTTGAGCCTTGCAAATTTCTTTTGTTCTATCCAGATAGAAATGCAGTGCTCTCTTAACATCCAAAGAATCTTTTCAAATTGAGTGTGCACAAGGAAATGGTGCTGTAGAAACTAGAGTGTATTCACAAAAAAGTTTCCAGCACACATAAACCTTATAATGGAATGCCAAAAGAACTGTAGTTGAGAACCAGGAATATTTTCAAGTCCATTCATTTCACAGTAGCTTCCAAATCCCAAAAACGTCTGACATGTTTTGGATCACAGATCCTTTTTCAAAGACACCTATAAAATCCACCACCACACACTCCAAATATATATATATACACTGTATATATGTAAAATAGATCACGTGACTAACACACCTGAACGTCATTTGAACCAAATAACGACCAGATTAAAAAAAAAAAAAGAAGAATACTCCTTTAAATCACAATAAAAATATAGAAAAGGCATATACTAGAGCCCAGAATACAGAGAGAGAGAGTTTATCATTGAATAAAACACCAAAACAGAAGAAAGATCACAAGTTGAATTATGTGACGGGATACACAGCACAGTCCAAGGAATTAGAAATTATACTTCATAGACATTGGTATGTCCTTGGAGCAGATCCAGGTCTTAAGGAAACAGCACAAAATCCACCATGAATGTGCTATAAGAGAGCACCTACCCTAAGGGTCTTATTAGTACATAGCCATTTCAAAGAAGAAATAAGTACTTGGTTAAAACCACCAGTAGGCTGTATAAAATGTAGAAAATGCATCTATTGCACCTACGTTTTACAAAGGAGAGAATTTGGTAGTTGCAATATGGAAAAGAAGTATTTTTGTTAGACAGTGTATTACATGTAGCAACAAAGTTGTTATTTTCTTATCAGTATGCAACTGCAATGCTTTTTCTGTTGGTAAAATGGTACGGAGTTTTAAAACAAGAGTACATGAACATGTAAGAGCCATATAAAGAAAGGATAATACTTATGCTACAGCGCTCCATATTATAGAGACAACAAATGATGGTACACATTTCTTTAAATTTATGGCTATAAACAAAGTGTGTAAACATCCTAGAGGAGGAGATTTTGATACTCTAGTACTCACTAGAGAAAATTTCTGGATACTTACACTACGAGCTAATAAAAAAAACAGGCCTAAATACCCACTTGGACTTAAGCCCTTATCTCAAGAAATGATAAAGTCTAGTATTAATAAATACATGAATTGCATCTGCACCTCTATTGCCTCGTTTGTTTTTAATGTTTTTTGTTTAAGATTTAATTATTTTTTGGGAAAAGTATAGAATTTAATAAATATAGGCATTGAGAATATATATGTGTACTATAAATATTAGCTTCAAGTTTGTTATAATAAATGTAAACGTTTACTGTGATTTAAAGGGGTATACTTCCCTTTTAAAAAAAAATAATCTGTTTAAGTTATTTGGTGTACATGACATTCAGGTGTCTTAGTCACGTGACCTATTTAAACACACACACACATATATATGAAAGTACGTGCTGGTGGATTTTATAGGTGTCTTTGAAAAAGGATCTGTGATCTGAAACATGTCGGACGTTTTTGGGATTTGGAAGCTACTATGAAATGAATAAATGAATGGACATCCAAAGAATGCAGGGTACGTTTCCCTTCATTCTGGGAGTTAGCAAAGTAGGTAGGTAGGACTAAAGGTTGGTTTAGATGAAATTCTGAGACAACCTTGGGAAGAAACTTAGGGTGAGTCCTAAGAACTACTTTGTCCTTGTGAAATACAGTGTACGGGGTGGGGGGTGTTTGTGACCAGAGCATGCATTTCAGAAACTCTACGGGCCGAAGTGATGGCCACCAGGAAGGCCGTTTTCCAAGTGAGGAACTTCAACTCACAGGTAGCTAGAGGCTCGAAAGGTTTCAGAGTGAGCATGTGTCTGATAGGAGGTCTGATATGCAGAATGCCCTTCAGAAACCTCAACCACAGGCAGCTGAGCCAGAGACAAGGAATGTACTGGCTCATAAGCTGAAATGGCACAGAGATGAACTTTGACAGTAGAAACATAGAATGTGACGGCAGATAAGGACCGCTTGGCCCACCTAGTCTGCGCCCATTTTCCTACCTAACAGACAAGCTGCAGATCCTAGATAACCAACAGCTTACTTCCTCCTACCCCCCACTAGGACTGCCTTATGTCTGTCCATGCATTCTTGAATTCCCCCACTGTTCTTGACTCCACGACCTCCTCAGGGAGGCTGTTCCATGCATCCACAACCCTCTCTGTGAAAAAATACTTCCTCACATTACCTCTGAGCCGTCCCCCCTCTATCTTCAAAGTAGAGTACTGCAGACCTGAATTTGAGAGGTCTAAGAGATACTCCAAGATTTTATTTGGTGGGCAGGAAAAAGGGTTCGAAGAGGATTTTGCACACCAGAGAGAAACACTTCCATTTGGCTGTGTAGGTTTTTCTAGTGGCTGGTTTACGCGCAGCCAAGAGAATATCTGAAACCCTACGGGAAACATTGAACTTATTCACCTCTATCTCTTCAGAAGCCTAGCGTGAAGGTGAAGCACCTTTAGATTGGGATGGACCAGAGGCCCCTGGGTCAGAAGGTTCGTCTGAAGGGGAAGTGCCTTTGGGAGGGCTGTCGACAGACTGTTGAGCAGCAGGAACCATATCTGTTGAGGCCAGAAGGGAGCTATGAGAATCATTCCGTCTCCCTGAGACTCAAATTTAAGAAGCACCCTCTGAATTAGAGGAAGAGGAGGAAAGGCGTATAGAAAGCATTTTGTCCACTGCAACCTGAACGCATCCTGACAGAAAATGCCAGATCCTGGATTTCCGGAGCAGAAGAGAGGCAGTTTTGCGTTGAGTGGGGATGCAAAAAGGTCCAGGTCTGGAGTTCCCTACTCTTTGAAGAGTGACCGAGCGACAGCTGAGTCGAGAGACCACTCGTGAGGATCTGCCTCTGTTCTGCTGAGACGGTCTGCCAGTTCGTTCTGCACGCCTGCCTGGCAGGTAAACAGAGTGGATTACAGCCTTGTTCTCCAGGCACCATTCCCATACACACTCTCATATCTTCCCCACGTAATGGGTAAGAGTGTGCACTGCCCTGTTTGTTGATGTAATATATCACTGCTTTGTTGTCCATTTGAAGGAGAATGTTCTTGTGACAGAGTATGTCCTTCAAGGCCCGGACTGCATAGAGGATGGCTCTCATTTCCAGGACATTTGTGTGGAGCCAGGATTTATCCTGAGTCCACGTACCTTGGGTGTGGAGCTTCTGGCAATGAGCTCCCCATCCCATCAGGGATGCGTCAGTGGTAATAGAGATTTGATGATCCAGAGTAACAAAGGGATACCCTTCCAGAAAGTTGTTCTCCTGCGACCATCAGGTGAGTGACCTCTTTAGAGGTTCTGTCACCTTGATGGGAAAGGACTGAGGGTGAGTGGTTGGGGACCACTGAATACTGAGCATCCACTGAGAGGTTCTCATGTAGAGACGAGCTAGGGGTACAGTGAACACCGAGAATGCCATGAGACCCAGCATCCGTTGCATCAAGATAGCTCGAACGGAGCTGTTTTCTCTGATGTACTGGGCCATCTGTAGGATATAGCTCCTTCTGTCCTCTGGAAGAAAAGCTTTTGCACAGGAGGAATCCAGAAGAGTTCCTATAAAAAGGAGTTTCTGGGAGGACTGCAAATGCGACTTGTTGCGTTTTAGCAGGACTCCCATGGACGTGAGGAAGCCTAAAGCTTTGGCTACAGCGTTCAGAGTTCCCTGCCTGGAAGGGCTTGCTAGAAGCCAGTCATCCAGGTATGGAAACACTTGAATTCCGATTTTCCTGAGATGTACTGCGAGAATTGCACAACATGTCGTAAAAACTCACGGCACCGAGGATAGCCCAAAGGGCAGGACTCTGAACTGATAATGTTGACCCAACGCTACAAACCTCAGGTATTTGTGGTGCTTTGGGTGTATAAGAATGTTTTGGTAGGCATCCTGCAAGTCCAGGGAGGCTAGCCAATCGTTTTGATGAATCAAAGGTAGAAGAGTACCTGGAGATATCATCTTGAATTTTTCTTTGTGAAGGAATTTCTTTAACTTTCTGAGATCCAGAATGGGTCGAATGCCTCCAGTTTTCTTCGGAACTAGAAAGTACTGGGAGTAGAAACCTGTGTTTCGTTGGTCCAGCGGAACTACTTCTACTGCCCTGTTGTTCAGAAGGCCTTGCACCTCGGAAGCAAGAAGGTCTGACTGTACTGCCGACAGTCTGGGCTGTCGTTTGGGGGGGATGATCTTGGGGGGGTTCTGAAAGATTGAGAGAATACCCCTCGTGGATTATCCGGAGGACCCATTTGTCTGATGTTATAGACTTCCACTGGTCGTAGAACTGAGTCAGACGTCCTCCCACTGCTGAGGAAGATTCCCCCTCAGACAGCTGAGGTGGGACCTGGGCAGAGAACTCAGAAGGTGGCACTGGGCGCTTTGGGGGCTTGTGCCTTCTGCTGCGTTTTCTTTTGTGGCTGTGGGGTGTGGCTTTTGTTAAAGCCTCCCCTGCCTCCCCCACCCCCAAAGGACTGATGTTTACGAAGAAAAAAATACTCACCTTAGTAATTCTGTTTCTTCCCAGTGATACTCAGGTATTCATAACTTCCTGCAGTAAGCCTGAAGGGTTGGACTGCCCAGAGAGAATGGAACCCGCACGTGATAACTTTTCAAATGCTGCCCTATACTAACTGCCAATGTTCTAAACCTCCTCAGATTTTCTAGGAGCCTGAAAAGACAAGCAACCCAGTAAGAAAAAACAAAAGTATTTGAAAAAGAGGAAATAATTCAAAATGACCCTAATTTGGTCAAAATAGGAAACTCCAACTGGAGAAAACGCAGAAACATTACTGAAAAGTCTGCATGCCAGCAAGACATGCAAAGAGTAAAGACCATGAGCCTTGTTTACCAACTTGTACCACTATGTGGCAACATATATACACACTGTGGTGTACCCTTTTGTGGCAGCGCAGCATGCGGGAGTGCAGAGGCTTGAGTTCTGGAAGGGGAGGTAGTGTGGGAAGTTATGAATACCCGAGTATCACTGGGAAGAAAAAGAATTACTAAGGTGAGTGATTTTTTTCTTCTAACCCCAGTAATACTCAGGTATTCATAAGTGGATGTGGGCACAGAACATTTACTTGGGAAACAGACTCTTCAGGACTGCTGTGCCAAACCTAGCATCACTTCTGGACTGGATGTCTAGACTGTAATGCTTTGTAAAGGTGTGTACTGTTTTCCAGGTATCTGCTTTACAGATATCCACTAGAACATCCCTTGCAGCTGCAATTGTAGCAGCTGTCCCCCTGGTGGAATTTGCCCACAACCCTGTTGGGGGCTCCCTACCAGCTTTTGTGTAGCAGAATTGAATACACTGGACTATCCAACGAGAAACATATCTTTTAGATGCTGGATTACCTTTTCCTACATCCCCGAAGGTCAGAAACAGCTGCTTTCTGTCCTGCCTATGGTCCTTAGAGGCTGAAATATAGTAACTAAGAGCTCTCTTCACAACCAAACTATGAAGTCTTCTTTCACCAGAAGTAGAATGCTCATTGAAAAAGACAAGTAGGGTAATGGATCGGTTGATGTGAAAAATCAGACACTACCTTTAGTAGGAATTTATTTGTTCTCAAAACTTCCTTATCTCTGTGAAAGGAGATATCATCCTGCTCCACAGAAAGAGCTTGTAGTTCACTTATTCTTCTTGCAGAAGTAATTGCCACTAGGAAAACTGTTTTCCAAGTGACATATTTAAGCTGAGCTGTAGCCATAGGCTCAAAGGGATGCCCCATGAGCTTGGCTATACAAACATTAAGGTCCCATGCTGGCACTGGTACCCTGTGGGGAGGGTGCAAATGAGGCAAACCCTTGAAGAACCTTTTAAAAATGGGGTCTTAAGCTAGTGATACCCTAGCACCAGCAGAAATGTAAGCAGACAATGCTGCAAGGTGTACCTTGAGTGAATTTGGTTGTAGGCCCAGAGAATGTAAATGAGAGAGGGGTAATCCAAAACAGCTGGGACCCCAGCCTGTAATGGAATCAAATCCTTAGTCGAACGACAGATGGAAAACCTTTTTCACTTAGAAGAGTACGTTCTCTTAGTAGAGGGTTTCCTATAGCCCCTCAAAATGTGAAGTACAGATTCAGAGAGTTGCAAATTAGCATACTCTTAACTCCTCAAGAACCAGGCTTTGAGATTGAGGGACTTGAGGTTCGGGTATACAGGGTCCTCTGGTTGGAGGTCAATAGGTTGTGCCTCAGAGGGAGTCTTATCGGTTTGGCCACAGACATTGAGAGCACTAGAGAGTACCATGGCTGCCTGGGCCAGTCTGGAGCTATCAGGATCAGGGATGCTGAATGGGATCTGAGCTTGAGCAACACACTGAAGACTAGGGGAAAAGGAGGGACAGTGTAGAGGAACCTCCCTGACCAGTCTAGAGTCAGGGCATCCAGTGGCAAAGTGCCCTGATCTGGTGGCCTGCAGCAATACTGAGGCAAGTCGTGGTTCTGGTGGGACGCAAATAAGTCCACCTCTGGAGTGCCCCACTTTCGAAAAACTATGTCCACCACCTGTCTGCTCAAGAGTCCATTTGTGATGGGCCAGGTTGATCCAACTTAAGGCATCTGCCAGGGTATTGTCCTTTCCTGGAAGATGTATTGCTTGTAAGGAAGCTCCCAGAGAATACGCCAGGGTCCAAATTTTCATGGCCTCTGTGCAAAGGGGCCCTGACCTGCTGCCTCCCTGCTTGTTGACGTAGTACATTGTGGTGGTATTGTCTGTTCTGACCTGTACCACCGTTGACTGCATCAGACCTGAAAACGTTTTTAGAGCCAGAAAAACAGCCCTGAGTTCCAACAGGTTTATGTGCTGGAGGGTCTCTGAAGCTGACCAGGTGCCTTGTACTGTATCATCTCCCAAATGGGCACCCCTGCTCAAAAGGGATGCATCTGTTGTGAGAAGAACTGAGGGGTTGTCTTTCTGAAAGAGAACACCTTCCTTAGATTGGGGACTTGTTTCCACCACTGCAAAGCCTGCAACAGGGTTCTTGTGAACGGAATGGGTTTTGACAGAGAAATGGAAATTACGTACCTACCATAATTCTTGATCTTCTTGGACGAGTCTCCACCACTCATTCACACTAATGGGAACTGCGCCGGAGGCACTAGGACCCAGTGGGGCAAACTTTGCTAGAGGGTCGGTGCCAGAGATGGAGCTAGGAGCGGCACCAGCGTCAGCTTGTGCGTAATGAGTATCTCGCCGACCTCCAACTGCCTCAGTACCCCCCGAGAAGGTGCAGCCTAACCAAAAAGGCCGGACACAACACAGTCTGGACGACCCATGTAAGAAGGGTCAACACAGAAGTCTTCACAGCCTGAAGATTGAGGGAGTGTAGACCAATAACAGAGGTGAGCTCGGGGATGGAGGGTGGTCGTGTGAATAAGTGGTGGAGACTCGTCCAAGAAGATCAAGAATTACGGTAGGTATGTAATTTCCATATCTTCCTGGACATAAAGTCTCCACCACTCATTCACACTAACGGGAGAGTTCCGAGCTAATAATCCCCCAAGAGGGCAGCAGGAGACCAAGAGCTCACAGTTTTAGGACAGGAGTCCATTAAGGATGGTTCTACCAAAAGAAAGATGTCTGGCATGGACATACAGGGCATAGTGTTTGACAAAAGTATGCACTGAGCTCCAGGTAGCCGCATGGCAAATGTCTGCAATGGGCACGTTGCGGATTTCCGCTAGGGATGCCGCGACCACTCTAGTAGAGTGAGCATACACTCTCCCCTCCAGCTTAACCCGCACCATGGAATAACAGTGGCGAAGGCATGCCACCAGTCATGCTGAAATACATCTGATAGCGACGGGTTGACCCAGCCGGGTCTCGCTGAAGGAAACAAACAGTTGTTGAGCTTTGCGGAAATCTTTTGTTCTATCTAGATAGAAGCGCAAAGCTCTCTTGACATCCAAGGAATGAAGAGAACGTTCTCCTTCATTTTGGAAGTTTGCAAAGTAAGTAGGAAGGACCAAAGGTTGGCTTAGGTGGAATTCTGAAACAACCTCAGGGAGAAACTTAGGATGGATCCTAAGAACTACTTTGTCTTTATGAAACACCGTATACAGGGGGTCTGTGACTAGAGCATGTATCTCAGACACCCTGCGGGCTGAGGTAATGGCCACTAGGAAGGCCGTTTTCCAGGTGAGAAATTTTAACTCACAGGTAGCTAGTGGCTCGAAAGGTTTTCGAGTGAGCATGTCTAGCACAAGATTAATGTCCCAGGCTGTGACTGGACGTCTTACTGGAGGTCTGGTATGCAGAATTCCCTTAAGAAACCTCAACCACAGGTAACTGAGCCAGTGACAAGGAAAGTACTGGCTCATGATAAGCTAAGATAGCACAAAGGTGAACCTTAACTATAGAGTATTGCAGACCTGAATTTGAGAGGTCTAAGAGGTACTCTAGAACTTTATCTGGCAAGCAGGAAAAGGGGTTCAAAGAGGATTTTGCACACCAGAGCGAAAAACGCTTCTAATTGGCTGTGTACGTTTTCCTAGTGGCTGGCTTGCAAGCAGCCAGAAGAATATCTGAAACCCTGTGAGAGACATTGAACATGTTCACTTCTATCACTTCAGGAGCCAAGCATGAAGGTGAAGCGACCTCAGGCTGGGATGGAACACAGGCCCCTGAGTCAGGAGTTTCATCTGAAAGGGAAGTGGTTTTGGAGGAGCTTCCGACATATTGTTGAGTAGTGGAAACCATATCTGTTGAGGCCAGAAGGGAGCAATGAGGATCATTTTGTCCCCCTGGGACTCGAACTTGAGAAGTACCCTCTGAATTACAGGAAGAGGAGGAAAGGCGCATAGAAAGTGTTTTGTCCACTGCAGCCTGAACGCATCCTGACAGAAAATGCCACGCCCTGGATTTCTGGAGCAGAAGCGAGGCAGTTTTGTGTTGAGTGGGGATGCAAAAAGGTCCAGGTCTGGAGTTCCCCACTCTGCGAATAGTGACTGAACTATGGTTGAGTTGAGAGACCATTTGTGAGGATCTGTCTCTGTTCTGCTGAGATGGTCTGCCAGTTCGTTCTGCACTCCCGGCAGGTAGACCGCTTGAATTAGGGCCTTGTGCTCCAAGCACCATTCCCACACTCTCATCGCTTCCCTGCATAAGGGATAAGAGTGAGCACCACCCTACTTGTTGATGTAGTACATCACTGCTTTGTTGTCCGTTTGAAGGAGAATGTTCTTGTGACAGAGAATGTCCTTCAAAGCCCGGACTGCATATAGGACGGCTCTCATTTCTAAGACATTTATATGAAGCTGGGACTCATCCTGAGTCCATGTACCTTGAGTGTGGAGTCTGACAGTGAGCTCCCCACCCCATCAGGAACACATCTGTGGTAATGGAAATCTCATGCTCCAGAGGAGCAAAGGGATACCCTTCCAGAAGATTGTCTTGCGACCACCAGGTGAGTGATCTCTTCAGAGGTTCTGTCACCTTGACAAGAAAGGACTGAGGGTGAGTACTGAGCATCCACTGAGAGGTTCTCATGTGGAGACGAGCTAGGGGTACAGTGAACACCGCGGATGCCATGAGACCTAGCATCCGTTGCATCGAGAGAGCTGAAACCGAGCTGTTCTCTTGTATGTATCAGGCCATCTGAAGGATATCGCTCCTCCTGTCCTCTGGAAGAAAAGCTTTCGCACAGGAGGTGTCCAGAAAGGTTCCTATGAAAAGGAGCCTTTGGGAGGGCTGCAGTTGCAATTTTTTTAGGTTTAGCAGGACTCCCATGGACGTGAGAAAGTGTGAAGCCGTGGCTACGGCATCGAAAGTTCCCTGTCTGGAAGGGCTTGCTAGAAGCCAATCATCCAGATATGGGAACACCAGTATCCTGATTTTTTCTGAGATGCACTGCGAGAATTGGGCAACACTTTGTAAAAACTCACGGCACCGAAGATAGCCCAAAGGGCAGGACTCTGAACTGATAATGCTGTCCCAAAGCCACGAACCTTAGGTATCTGTGATGCTTTGGGTGAATAGGAATGTGCTGGTAAGCATCCTGCATGTCCAGGGAGGCTAACCAGTCGTGTTGATGAAGCAAAGGTAACAGGGTTCCTAGTGATATCATTTTGAATTTCTCTCTGGGAAGGAATTTGTTTAGCTTTCTCAGGTCCAAAATGGGGCGCATGCCCCCGGTTTTCTTGGTAACCAGAAAGTAATGGGAGTAGAACCCTGTATTTCGTTGGTCCAACGGAACTATACCACTGCCCTGTTGTTCAGAAGGCCCTGTATTTCGGAGGCGAGAAGATCTGACTGAATAGCTGACAGCCGAGGCTGTCGTCTGGGGGGACGATCCGGAGGGGTGTCCAAAAGATTGAGGGAATACCCCTCGCGGATTATCCGAAGGACCCATTTGTCCGAGGTTATGGACTTCCATTGATTGTAGAAGTGAGTCAGACGACCTCCCACCGCTGAAGAAGAGTCCACCTCGGGCAGCTGAGGTGGGACTTGGACCATCAAATCAGAAGGCGGCACTGGGCGCTTTGGGACCTTGTGCCTTCTGCTGCATTTTCTTTTGAGGCTGGGGGGCTTGGTTTTTTATTAAAACTTCCCCTGCCTTTGCCTCGAAAGGACTGGTATTTATTATCACCCCCTCGAGAGGGAACAGGGAGGAGAGTCGAGCCAATTTAATGGCCGACCTGAGTATTTTGTGTAGCCTCTAGAGCCTGTTCTACTGAGGGCAGTGATACACACCATAGAAGGGCAACGCCATTACCCGTTGCTGAGCATCATTCGTGAAACCTGAAGTGCGCAGCCAGGAATGACGGCGGGTACAAATGCCCGCCCACGCCGCTCAGGAAGCAGTATCGAAAGTGTCCATGGCTGCTTTAACCTGCTGGTTGTTGGACTCGATACCCCTGGTTATAGTTTGAAGAAGCTCTAAATTATTGTCCGGCTCCGGCAGAGCTTCAACCATTTGTTTGAGTGAATGCCAAAGGATATACTCATATTGAGAGAAATAGCCTTGGTAACTGGCAATACGCATACCTAGGGTGGAAGCAGCAAAGACTCTCTTACCTAAAGTGTCTGTCTTATGAGATTCTTTGTTAATAGGTCGAGCTGTAGTAGTTTGGGGAAGTACAACCTTATCCTTCTCTGCCAAGACTACAGTAGGATCCGCAAAAGCTTGGGATGCCAAAATGGGTCGATCTTTGGGAGCAGCATATTTCCTATCTATGGACTTAGCCACTGAAGGAATGAGAGCAGGATTATTCCATACCATTTGAGATAGCGTCTCAAAGGAGGGCTGCACCGGAGGAGTCAAATCCATAGGGATCTCCGGAACATGGAGGTATTGGAGTCTTAACAGTTTCCCAGGATCGATATCTGTAGTTTGGAGAGAAAGAGTGGAAATCAAGTTTTTCAGCAGAGACTTAAAAGACAGGACCTCGACCACAGGCTCTGCAGTAGGAATAGATCCTGTTTCTTCTGCATCATCACCCAGCCTACGGTCTGGGTCAGGCTCAATGTCATCTCCTGACAGTCCCGGAGGGACTGTATGGACAGGAAAGGAGTGAAAAATAGAAGGAAATGAGGAAGGAAAAGGGTTAAAGGAGGAGTCCTGAAGGCTGGATGACATCCTAACTGGCCTCGGCACGAAAAGCACTGGTGCTGAAAATACGAGGGCCAAAAGTCGCGCAGAGAAAGCTGGACAGCACGAAAGCCACACGGCGCGAGAGGATGGCGACCGACGGTCAACGGCGCCGTACAGACGATCGGTGTCGAAGACGCGCCAGTGTGCCATCGATGCCGAGGGCGAGAAAACATCCCAAGACTCGAAAAACAGGATTTGAGGAAAGAGAAGGATGAATACCAGGAGATAAAGGCATCGGTGTGGCCCCCTGCACCGCAGCCGTGTGAGGGGGGAAAACACCTAAGCGCGAAGTTGACGGTGTCGCGCGACTAGGAAGGCTCAACTGCCCTACCTGATCTCCGAATAAGCACGAAGGCCCCTCAGTGACCGGGCCAGGCAGATGGACCAACCTCCGAGCCCACTGCTCCATAAGAGCAGCCCAATGATGAAACTGCTCACCTGAAGACCTACCAGAAGGCAGGTTAGGGCTCCGATGTCAAAGACGTCAGCTACCAGAAACAGAAACCAGCGACTCCGAAGGAGAAGACCGGCAACTAGCCCCAATAACTGACCGTCTACGCGCAGACATATCAGAGGGCGACCTCGAGTGATGCCTTCTCTTTCTCGACCTGTGGGTCGAAGAAGAGATAGAGGCCGAACGGTGCCGAGAGTGCGACCATTTACTTTTACGCTTTCGAGGGGACCACCCATCCCCTCGGGCATCGGACTGTCCGTTGTCAGACCCCCCTCCCGAGAAGGCGGCGGACTGGACCCAGCCCAGCTGACTGAACAGCTTTCATACGAAGTCTCCCTACTGTCACCTGACCCGCTCATGGTCGACTCAGTCAATGCAGGCTGAGACTTCTTCTTTAATTAAGAATAAATAAACTAAACGAGACTTATTTGAAATATTACTATAAAACAATAAAACTGAAAAACTAAGTTGCTAGTTTGAAGCTTGACTCCCGGCGGGCGAGCTACGTCATCACTAAAGTGCACTCGACGGCAGGAAAAAAGGAATTGAGGCGGTTGGAGGGTCGACGGTGAGACAGTCATTAATGCACGAGCTGAGGTTCGCGGTGCCGCTCCATCTCTGGCGCTGACCCTCTAGTAAAAAGTTTGCTCCCGCTGGGTCCTAGTGCCTCCGGCGCAGTTCCCATTAGTGTGAATGAGTGGTGGAGACTTTATGTACAGGCAGATTCTTTCTTTTGACTCCAGTGAGCCGAGGTGAAACTGGATGTCCCTCATTTGAAACCCTGCACCCAGCACTGTGGCTGTGGATGCAGCCATATGTCCCAGAAGTTGCAAGAACTGTCTTGCAGCCATGTTCCTGTTCAAGGTGAAGGAATTTGCCACTAGCTGAAGATTTCTGATCCTGTCCAGTGGGAGATAGGCCCTGCCCTGCAGGGCGTCTATCTCTGCCCCTATGAACTGCAACCTTTGTGCAGGAGTGAGGACTGACTTTTCGAGATTGATAATGAACCCTAAGGATTCCAAGAGGCCTTGAGTAAGGTTTAAGTACTGAATGACCTGTTGAGGTGATTTGCCCACCAACAGCCAGCCATCCAAATATGGAAAAACTGTCACACTTTGCCTCTGAAGGTGTGCTACCACCAGTGCTAGGCACTTTGTGAACACCCCTTGGGGCCAAAGAAAGGCCAAAAGGCAGGGTAGAAAATTGGTAATGACCTGAACGGAGTTTGAATCCGAGGTATTTTCTGTGAGACTCTTTTATGGGAATGTGGAAATAGGCGTCCTTCAAGTCCAGTGATGCCAACCAATCTCCTTTTTGGACTGTTGGCAGAATCAATACTAAAGTTACCATTTTGAACTTTGTCTTTCTTAGATGCCTGTTTAGGGCTCTGAGATCCAAAATAGGCTGCCACTCCCCACTTTTCTTTGTGGTAAAGAAGTATGTGGAGTAAAAGCCCCTTCCTCTCAATGGGCTTGGGACAGGTTCCACTGCTTTTAAAAGTAGCAGTTTCTGGACCTCTGCCTCCAGCAGAATCTTTTCTGCCAAGGGAGGTGCACTGAAACCCTTTACTGTTAAAGGAGGAAGGGGATCTGAAACCCAGAGACAGACCCTGACTAACTCCAGGACCCACTTGTCTGTGGTGATGTTCAGCCAAGCCTGGAGAAAGTGGGCAAGTCTGGCTCCGACAGGGAGTGAGAAAGCAGCCTGTATTTCAGAGGGTCTGCTTAGTTTGGGGTGGAGGTTGTGCTTGAGCGCCACACCTAGACCCACTTCTACCCCTGCCCCTAAAGTACCCCCTGCTGTGGGTACTGTTGGTACTGCGGTATGGCCACTGGCTGGAAAAAGGGCCTGCCCCAGCCTCCTCTTCCATAAGGCCTGGTGGATGGAGAAGCTCTCTTTCTACTAGAGTTGCTCCTATAAGAGGCCTTGTACTCATCCACCTTCTTCATGTATGCCACAGTGGATTCTCCGAAAAGAGCATTTCCCTCTAAAGGAAAATCCAGGGCCTTAGACTGTGTGTCAGCAGTGAGATTTGTGGCCCTCAGCCAAGCAAATCTCCTCTGTGCTACTGTGTTTGCCATCCATCTGGCTGCAGTATCGTTGGTATCAGCAGCCATCTGGAATTGGTACTTAGCCGCCACTAGCCCAAACCTAGCTGTTTCTGCTAGGTCGTCAGACAGGGGTGAGGGGACTTTCTGTGAAATGGCCAGTACTGACTACCACAGGGACTTTTGGTACTGGGCAGCATAGGCCTGGAAGTTAGCCTGCCACATGGCTAGGAAAGCTGACAGGTATCCCTTCCTTGCCATGCTATCTATTTTCCTAGAGTCCTTATCTAGTGGGTGGGATGCCAGAGGGACTCTAGCCTTATCGCAGGCTGCCTGTTGGATGACCCCTTGGTGATCCAGATGGGGGGAAAAGGAACACTGCCCCTTCCCTCTCCAACCTCTTATCCCGGGGGGGGGGGGAGACACAGAATTTGGGGTCTGCAACAACTTTAGAGCATCTTTCTTAAAAAATGCATTGACTGGGAGGAGGGGGCTTTGGTGGGAGTTAAACCCATCATCTCTAGATATTCCATTTCCTCCTCATCCTCCACTTCTTCCGCTGTGGAGATGTCAAGGGCATCAGCCATCTTTCTCACAAAGGTAAAGTGAGAAGAAAAATCTTCATATGTCTGGGGGGGGGGGGGAGATCCACAGTGCTGCTCAGGGGAAACCTCGGGCAAGATGGATTCCCCTTCACCCTCCTCATAATCATTGTTATCCTCCTCTTCAATAGAAGGAACAATGCCAAGCTGACCTGCTGTGACAGGTGGCTGCTGTGCAGGGGGCACCCAACCCTGCAAGGCCTGAATAACTTTAAAAGCCTGTGCAATTTCCAGAGGAGTTGGCATGACACTAGCAGATACAGAAGTCCCCAGATTAACAGTTGGGGGTTCAGTATGCTTCAGCTTACGTGCTTTCTTAGAGGGAACCAGTGAGCTAGCTGGTTCAGAAGACCTCTCAGCACTTTTATCACCCGTATCAGGGGTGGAATCAACAACAGGTGTGGGTTCAGCTACAGTAACAGAGGGACCCTTAGGGAGCTTTTTCTTTAGCTGTTCCAGGCATTTTTCAATAGTTTTCTCAGGAAAAGTCAGGCAGTCTGACAATCCTCTTTAAGATGCTCATAACCCAGACAAGCGACACACAGTGTGCTTATCTGCCTTTGAAAAAACGTTCCCACATTGTGTACAATTCTTAAAACCTGGCTTACCGGTATTTTTCTTCACTTTTTCTGCCATTTAAACTGACAAAAAGAGAACAACAAAAAGGCAAAAACTTAAATAATAATAATGCGGTTCTGTTCGGTTCCGGAACCGAACCGATAACATTTCTGGAACCAGAGCTAGCGGTTCGGTAACCAATAACTTTGGTTACAAGAAAACAATTTTAAACAATATTTAAAAGACAAAAAAAGGCGGGTTTTGCGCTAGAAAACGCCTAAACTACAAAAACTAGCCCGGTTCCCTCCCGGTTATCTCAAAAGAGCGAAACTGGCAAAAATGACAATTACTACTAAAACAAGTTTAGCTAAATAACACAATCAATATAAGGCAGCAGATGAATAAAAAAAGGAATACTTATGTTTTTTATAAGTTTCTTCACTTCTGACAGATGATGAAGAGCGACACTCTGAGTGAACAGACTGTTCAGGCAGAGAGTAAAATCTAAGGAGGTTTAGAACATTGGCAGTTAGTATAGGGCAGCATCTGAAAAGTTATCATGTGCTGATGATTCCATCATTTGCATACGCTCCATTCTCTCCGGGCAGTCCAACCCTTCAGGCTTACTGCAGAAAGTCATGAATACCAGAGTATTACTGGGGTTAGAAATTAACATTTATTGCCCCCCCCCCCCGAAAGGGGGTGGGTGCGGGTCGAGCTATCTTAATGGCTGACGTAGTCTTCTGTGTGGCTTCCACAGCTTCTTCCATCTGGGATCCGAACAGATACATACCGAAGGATAAGGCCATGATCTGCTGCTAGACATCATTTGTGAAGCCCGAAGTACATAGCCAGGAGTGCCGACGGGTACAAATGCCCGCCGCCGCTGCTCGAGAAGCAGTATTGAAAGCGTCCATTGCAGCTTTAACCTGTTGGTTATTGGACTCGATGGCCCTGGTTATGGTGTGAAGTAGCTCTGAATTAGTTTCCAACCCAAGCAGAGCTTCTACCATTTGCTTGAGCGAATGCCAAAGGACATATTCATATTGAGAAAAATAGCCCTGGTAGCTGGCATACCCAGGGTGGAGGCAGCAAAGACTCTCTTACCCAAGGTATCCATCTTACGAGATTCTTCATTGATAGGCCGGGCTGAGGATGCCTGAGGGAGAATGGCCTTGTCATTCTCTGCTACGACTACAATGGGATCAGCAAGAGCCCTCGGCGCCAACAGAGTCCTCAGCGCCGGACAGCTCCGAGTGTCTCCCAAGGGTCTGACAACTGCGATTTGAAGGAAAATTAACAGGAAATAGAGGCATCGGTGTGGAGCCCTGCACCGCAACCATGCGAGGGGGGAAACACCTGAGCACAGAGTTGACGGCATTGAAGAAGGCGTCGCGTGACTAGGAAGGTCCAACCGCCCTACCTGGTCTCTCGAGCGGCCCAAAAGCCCCACAGTTACCAGGTCAGGCAGCTGGACCAACCTCCGAGCCCACTGCTCCATAAGAGCAGCCCGCTGGTAAAACTGCTCATCAGAGGCCTGTCCAATAGGTAAGGACGTGCTCTGATGTCGAAGAGGTCAGGCACTGGAGCCAGAAACCAGCGACTCCGAGAGGGAAGGAGACCGGTGCCTAGCCCCAATGACCGACCGTCGACGAGCAGACATACCAGAAGGCAACCTCAAGTGATGCCTTTTTCTTGACTTGTGCGCTGAAGAACAACTCTAAGCCAAACGATGCCACGAATGGGACCGTTTCTGTTTATGCTTTTTGGGGGGGGGGCCATCTCCCTGAGCACTGGACTGTCTGTTGTCAGACACACCCTCCGGGGAGGGCGGAGGACCGGACCCAGCCCAGCTGACTGAACAGCTTTCATATGACGTCTCCCTATCGTCACCTGACCCGCTCATGGTTGACTCAGTCAATGGAGGGCTGAAGACTTCTTTATCAATCAGTACATTTAATTAAAATCTACTCTGTACTTTCGAAGATAAATTACAAAACAAACTGAAAACTATGCTGCTAGTTTCAAGTTCGATTCCCAGCGGGCGAGTGACATCGTCATTGAAGCGCACTGGACGGCAGGAAAAAAGGAACAGGCGGTTGGAGGGTCGACGCCAATGTAGTCTTTACTGCATGAGCCATGGCTTGCTGTGCCGCTTCCTCGTGGCTCCATCTCTGGTGCCGACCCTCTCGAAAAGTTTGCTCCCGCTGGGTCCTAGCTCCTCCGGCGCAGTTCCCATTAGTGTGAATAAGTGGTGGAGCCTTTATGTCCAGGAAGAAAAGGGTAAGACATACAGTCCCTCTCTTCTGAGAGCTGCTGCAACCTCTGCGAAGCACTTAAAGACTCGTGGTGCAGAGGATAAGACAAAGAGCAGCACTTTGAGCTGATAATGATCACACTGAAAAGCAAAACAAAAACTTCCTGTGTGGAGGAAAGACCGAGATGTGCAGGCAGGCATCCAGCATATCAAGTGAACAGAGCCAGTCCCCGGTCTTGAAGAGGGGCATTAGGCCTGGCAATGTTACCATCTGGAACTTTCTGTACTGGACAGATTGAGGTCCTTTAGGTCATAAATGGGCCTCAGATCTCTAGTATTTTTGGGGACCAGGAAGAACCTGGGATAAAATCTCTGATTTCTCTGGTACCTGGACAGGGCACTAATTCTATGGCCTTCTTGTGCAGAAGAGACTGTACTTCCTCCTGAAGAACAGATAAGTGAGCTGAGGGGTAATTGGAGGGTGGAAGCTGCTGTATGAGCTCAAAGGTGTAACCCTTTTCTATGATCTGCAGAATCAATGCATCTGAAGTTATGGTCCTCCACTGATTCAGATGGAGGGAGAACCGACCTCCGACCACCGCCTCATGGGTCTGAACCAGAGGAGAGGGGTTCATCAGGGAGTCAAGCTGATGTGGAGCCAGCAGCAGAGGCTGGTCCCTTACTTCTGGGGTGCTTGGCCACCACTCCTGCAATGGAGGGCGGCAAGGGAGCCTGGGTGCTATATTTTCCCTGGATACAGGGAGTTGACCCAGGCCTACTGGCCTGTTTAGGAAAAGTAGGCCACCCTCTCCCCTTGGCTGGGTATGGAAGTGGGAATGGCCAAATTTGATGGTCGTGCCAGAGGCCTGCAGATCATTTATGAGGTCCTGGACATCAGGGCCGAAAGGGCATTAAGCACTTTCTGCTGCACCTTAGCTGCAAATCCAGAAACCCTGAGCCAGGAGTGCCTATGTAGGCACATGCCAGTGGCAAATGCTATGGCAATGGTATCAGCCTTGTCATACAGTGCTCTGAGAAGGTGTTTACTAACATCCTCAACCACCTGGAAACACTGGAGGAATTCCTGCTTTTATGTGCCACTAGGAAGGGCCTGAGCCGTAGCCTTGCCCTTCTTCCAATTGGTATTCTGGTATTTCAACATATGAGACAGATAGTTTGCAATCCTCAGGCCTAAGGTGGAGAAGGCATAAATCCCCGAGGTCAATCCTACAAGATTCGTTGTCTGGGGGAAGGGAACTAAGGTGTTTAGGGACCTTAAATCTGTCATAGGCTGCCTTGATGAACACTGAATCAGTTTTGGCCTGGGCAGCAAAATATGGAAGACCCGGAGGGGCGTGATAAAGCTTGTCCGTTCTGCGTGGCATAGCTGGCACCATATCTGGTCTGTGCCAGGCTTCTGTGGTTGCATTCTTCAATGCTGGGAGCAAAGGAGGAATGATTTTTGGGGGAGATCCTGCAATCTTCAGGAAGTCCAACAGATCTTTCCTGGTAAAATCCCCTTCCTCAGTGAGGAAGCTCATGGTGGAGGACAGCTTCTTCATTAAGTTAAAAAATGTGGGGTTCTCGGGGGGAACCTGGGAGTATGCTTTAGAGTCCTTACTGACGGAGGAGGCAGTGGACTTGTCAGAAAGAAGGATCTCTTCCTCTACGTCATCAGGAAGAATGAGGTCAGGCTAATACTCCTCCTCGACATCGACCTATTCTACCTCTGGATCTGGTGTTGGCTGTGCTGGCGGCGTCCATGGAGAGACTCCCGGGGCGACGAACAGGCGTTGACGGCGTTGGCGAAGTGGGCCTATTCAAGACACCCAGCTGCTGAACAAGTACGTTTGTGAACTTGACCAGTACTTCGTTCAGGCCAAATAGTGAAAGCAGATGGAGGGGGTCTGAAGGTACAGGTGTCAATGACCTGCCTGCCGTATCCTGAGGGCTCGATGAGCCTGTAGCCCTGGTTGGTGAAAAAGTAGGCCTTGATGGGAGAGTCATCGATGATGGAGGGGCTGAAGACCCGGAGGCTGATGGCTGGGCGCCCTGTGAATTAGGCAGAGGTGCGGTCGGTATGGGTCTGGAGGGCACAGAGACCTGGACAGCAGTTCTCTTCATCAGAGTGGCTGCAACCAATGAAGATCCACAGAAGGAGAGGCCAATGGGGAGCAGGAGCGAGATCGACACTGGGGTGATGGGTCGCAATCTTGGTCTCTTCTGTGACCCGCCCCCCAGGACTTGTCTCAGTTCTTGGCGGCCTGGGAGCTCGAAGATACGGTCAGCGACTGGGAGACTGGGGTTATCGTAGGACCCCTGCCCAGAGCTGGCTAGCTGTTGTTCAGTCAGAAACTTCTTGAAAGACTTTTTGCGTCTCCGGAGGGTGGTTTGATTAAACTTCAGGCAGAGCTCACAGTCCCAGACTATGTGGTCAGGCCCAAGACAGCAGACAGAAACAGAATGTTCGTCTGTAGAGGCAATCTTTTCGCAGTGGCAGCACCGGAAAAGAGAGGAGAAGGATAAACTCTCAACATAAAACAAGAAATTTCTAGAGAAAGAGGTTTTAACAAAGTAAGTGAAAAAAGCCGTAGGCTGAAAAAAAGGCATGGCTACTGCGATGGAGTTTCCACGAAGACCCATGCAGGCAAGTCGACGGCAGGAAAGAACTGAGGAGGAAGCGGGGCTGCCTACGCCTATATAGGGTTGGTGACATCGGCTGATGTAGATGGCGTCGACGGCCCTAGTTGTACTGCTGAAAGTCTTCCGTGTGGATTCCCCATCACCGATGGTGAAAGTTCCCACAGTGTAACTTGATGACTGACATACCCCCGTAGAAGATCTAAAGGTAGACAAAGCAATGGGACCAGCTGGCATACATTCCAGGATATTGAGGGAACTAAGGATGGAGCGAGCAGCACCACTGGTGGCCATGTTCAGGGAGTCACTCAACACAGGGTTGGTTCCAGAGGACTGGGGGAGGGCACACGTTGTCTCCCTTCACAAAAGTGGCAGCAGGGATGAGGAAGCAAACTACAGGCCAGTCAGCCTCACCTCAATAGCACGGAAAATAATGGAGGCACTGCTTAAAGAGGACTGTGGAACACTTGGAATCCAACGGTGCACAGGATCAGAGGAAGCATGGATTCACTGCAGGACGATTATGCCAAACAAATCAGAGATTTTTTTGACTGGGTAAAGGAGGAGGTGGACCAGGGAGGAGTAGTAGATGTCACCTACCTTGATTTCAGCAAAGCCTTCAACACCGTTCCACACAGGAGATTGTTGAACAAATTGGGAAGCCTGGGTATGGGCCACAAGGTGGTGAACTGGGTTAGAAGCTGGTTAGAGGATAGGAAGTAGAGGGTGGTGGTAAATGAGATCCAATCCGAGGTAAGGGGAGTTACCAGTGGGGTACGTTGAGGATCGGTTCTGGGGCCAGTCCCTTTTCATGTCTTAATTAGCAACACTGCGGAGGGGCTGGAAGGTAAGGTTTGCTTATTTGCAGATGACACCAAGATCTGCAACAGGGTAGACACTCCTGATGGGGTGGAGAGAATTGGGGGGAGAACCTAGGAAAACTGGTCCTAACAGTGGCAACTGAGGTTCAATGCAAGGAAGTGCAAAATCATGCACCTGGGCCCAGAAACCCTGGAGAGAGCTACAGGATATTTTTTTGGGGGAAGAGATTGAAGATAGAGGGCAGCTCAGAGGTAATTTAAGGAAGTATTTTTTCACAGAAAGGGTTTGTGGATGCATGGAGCGGCCTTCTGGAAGAGGTTGTGGAGTCAAAAACAGTGGTGGAATTCAAGCATGCATGGGACAGTCATAAGGCAATTCTAGGGGTTGGGGGTAGGAAGAAGTAGGCTGCTGGTTAACTAGGATCTGCAGCTTATCCATTAGGTAGGGAAACGGGCAGACTGGGTGGGCCAAGCGGTCCTTATCTGCCGTCAAATTCTATGTTTCTATGTTTAGTTGACAGTCACCAGGGAAGAAAGGGATTTTGGTATCTCAGATGACCTGACAGTAACCAGACAAAGTACAAAGGCTGTAGGGAAGGCCAGTGGTACATTGGGGTACACAGGAAGGGGTATCACTAGTTGAAGAAGGGAGGTGGTGATACCACTATGCAAAACATTGGTGAGGCCTCATCTGGAATACTGTGTACAGGTCTGGAGGCTGCATCTTCGGAAGGACGTAGACATGGTAGAGGTGGTTTAGAGAAGGGTGACTAACATGGTGCAGGGCTTACACCAGAAGACATATGGGGAGAGACTGAAAGACCTCAATATGTATACACTGGAAGAGAGGAGAGGAGAGAATGAGGGGATATGACAGAAACCTGCAAGTATCTTAAGGGCATAAATGAGGTGAAGGGGGAAGACACCTTTCAATAAAGGAGGAGGACATGTGGGCACGATATGAGATTGAAAGGGCAGAATAAGCGGAAATGTGAGGACTTTTTTTTCACAGAAAGGGGGGTGGATGCATGGAATAGCCTATCCCAGGAGATGGTGAAAGCATACACAATGGGGGGTGGGGTGGGGAAGAGATTTAAACATGCATGGGATAGGCATTGGGGAACTCCAGAAGTGGGGAGGAGAGACTAAAGCCAATGACCAGATAGGGACATCAGCAGCCAATTAAGACAGGAAAACTAAGCAGACTGGATAGGCCTGGCAGTCCTAATCTGCTGACAATCTCTATGTTTCTATGTTTAGGGGGGAACCTCAGAGTATATATGGTGGAGTTCTCACGCCTGGTGGAAACAGTGGATAGATCTCTCAGATGGGCTCTCTATATGTTCATTCTCTTCTTCTTCCTCTTGTAAAAGGAGGTCAGGGTTATATTTCTGATCCTCATCGACAGGCCCTGAAGGCCACAGGGAAGGAAGAGGAGACGTTGACGCCCTGGAGTGTCTCGGGCGAGTTGACCTAGCAGCTGTCAGTGCTGGGGCTGGTCTGAGGGGGCATGGTGCAGGACAAGAGGTATGAGGCACTGCAGTATCTCTGTGAAAGAGGAGAGCACCATCTGCATGTCGACGGTGGCCTGCGCTTTAAAGGCGCTTTGCAGTGTTGAGGTCCCTAAAATCGAGAGGCCTTCGTCAACTGCACTAGACGTGGCAGAACTCACTATCTGAGCCAACCTTGTGGGTTCTGAGGTCTCAGTAGCAGGAGGCATTGCTGTCAAAGTGGTCGATGGCGCTGTAGTTGTTGCTGAGTGTAGCGGCGACTGGGAGTGCACTTGGGGGGTTTATCCTCACTTCTTTCCATCTCTTGGTGTTTATGTTTCCCAGAGGATTTCTCTCAGGCCCTGGAGGACTGCAAGCCCAAGGAATGGGTTGGCAACACAGTGCAGCTTTTCTCCTGGAACTCCTCCTCCATTTTGGCAGTCTCCTGTTTCAGGAGAAAGGTCTACAGGGCGTGTTGTCAGCATTACTGGGTAGCTGTTATTAAACTTCAGGCAGATCTTGCAAGCCTTAACGTCATGGGCTTCTCCAAGACAGCACATGCAGATGTCGTGGTGGTCGCCTGAATACATCTTACCAAGGCACTCACAGTATCTAAAGAGTTTAGCAGAGTCTTTAGACAACATACACGACTATGACAATCACCATTTAAAAAAAGTAGTAAGTTATTGGGTGAAAAAACAAAAAAAATCCTAGAAAATGCAGTCGACTGTAGCAGCGCCGTGTCCGTTTGAGTCTAGAGAGTATGGTCAACAGCGGGAAAAGAGCCAAGGAGGGAGAGGGGCCTCCCACATTTATATATAGAGGATGCCAACATAGGACGTTGTTGTTGGCAGCCCCTGGAGGACTGCTAAGCAAGACGTTTCCATGTGGTCCTAGAGCCTGGCAGCTATAGTTCCACAGGTGTGGCCTAATGAAAGAGGTATCCCCGAAGAAGATCAGAGACTCCTTTGGAACACATTGCCACTTAACTGGTTCCTAGTGAGGCGTCCTGATAAAATGGATGTCCATACTAATCACACCTCAATAAATTTGATCCTAACGTATTAAGCATCAGTTCTTATTGTGAAAAATTACTAAAATAAGATTATGTCAAATGCACATTTTAAACTGTACTCAATTGTTTTACCTGACAAATGAGAAATTTGCACATGTGAAAAAAGATTTGTGCATTGTGAGGCTCCTTCCGAAATGCATTAACCAATGCATCAGCAGCTTTCTCTGTTTGCTCATGCTCTAAGTACAAATCAGTCAGGGCTTCAAGGAGTGGACAGGAGGTAGGGCACAACTCGAGCAACTTCTCACACAGGTTCACTGCAGCTTCCCATCTACAAATCACAGAGCTTCGTAAGTAAACATGATCAGAGAACAATGTTTCATTTTTTACAACTCAATACTGAACATTCCGATAAGTTAAGCGAACGATTACCTTCCCACCTTCTTCTGCAAAGCCACCATATTTCTGTAAAGTGGAAGACAGACTGCCATTTTTTCTTCTATTGGAAGACTGTCATCAGTACAAGCATGAACAGCATCTTAAAACAAAAAATAACAAATGGAGTTTTGGAAAAACAGCAGTACATACCTTGTAAGTATAGTTCTACCTAGGTTTTCATCCAATTACTACTTAAAGCAGATAGCCTCAACCTGCTCTCTACCCCAGAACTCTAAGTAATTTGAACCAATGCAAGCACTGTTGTATGACCCCTGAGCCTCAACTGCCAGTCTATTAAGCAGTAAAAACTAGAAGGTTTTAAATAAAATACTAACCCAAAATATATTTAGAAAAAAAATTTCAGGAGAACCATTTTAAAAATTAAATCACTTAAAAAAAACACACACACACACCCCTTATGATGGAGAAAAACACATACATAGAAGAAACAAATATATAGGAGCTACTCTCCTGTAACCATAGTTGTTCTAGTGGTATTTAGTTAACATCCACACTTTATCAGTATGCTGGATGGGAGGTGATCGTGTTAACATCCTGCTTCAAAAAGAATCCTACTGGATTTCTAATTGTAAAGCCTTACATCCAAGTAACATAGAAACATAGAATCTGATGGCAGACAAGGACCGCTTGGCCCACCTAGTCTGCCCATTTCCCTACCTAACGGATAAGCTGCAGATCCTAGTTAACCAATAGCCTACTTCCTCCTACCCCCCACTAGAACTGCCTTATGTCTGTTCTATGCATTCTTGAATTCCCCCAGTTTTTGACTCTACGATCTCCTCAGGAAGGCTGTTCCATGGATCTACAACCCTCTCCGTGAAGAAATACTTCCTCACATTACCTCTGAGCCGTTCCCGCTCTATCTTCAGATTGTGCCCCCTTGTCCTTGCATATCTCTTTTTCTTAAAGACGCTACCCTCTTGGACTTGTTGATTCCCTTGAGGTATTTGAAAGTTTCTATCATGTCCTTCCTCTCCCTCCTTTCCTCCAGGCTATGCATCTTAAGCTCCGTTAGTCTTTCTTCATATGTCTTCTGTTGCAGACCCTGCACCATTTTGGTTGCCCTCCTCTGGACAGCCTCCACCCTGTGTATGTCTTTGCGGAAATGGGGTCTCCAGAACTGTACACAGTACTCCAGATGTGGTCTTACCAACCGTTTGTCCCGAGTGACAACAACTTCCTGTTTTCTACTGGTGATGCCTCTCCTAGTGCATCCCAGTATCCCCCCAGCCCTCCTTACTGCCTTCTCACATTGCTGGCCCACCTTTAGGCCATCTGATATGACTACCCTCCAGGTCCCTTTCCATTTTTGTTGTCAGTATCTCACCCCCATTGTGTACTCTTCCCCTGGGTTTTTGTTTCCCAGGTGCATTATTTTGCACTTCTTTGCGTTGAATCTATGCTGTCATACATTTGACCATTCCTCCAACCTTGCCAAGTCCCTCTTCATCCATTCCACCCCACCTTGTGTATCAACCCTGCTGAAGATCTTTGTGTCATCTGCAAAGAGACATACTTTTCCTTCCAGTCCTTCTGCAATGTCACTTTTAAAGACATTAGAAAGGACTGGCCCCAGTACTGAACCATGCGGTACCCCACTAGTAACCCCCCTTTCTTCACTGTGGACTCCACTTACTATTACCCTCTGTTTCCTGTTGTCCAGCTAGTTTTGCACCCAGGCTACCACTCTGGGACCCACTCCCAGGCTGGTTAATTTGTTTATTAATATTTTGTGTGGGACTGTGTCAAATGCCTTGCTAAAGTCTAGGTAGGTCATGTCCTCAGCCCCTCCCTGGTCTACTTCTTTGGTCACTCAGTCAAATCAATTAGATTTGTCTGACATGACCTTCCTGCTGTGAATCCATGCTGCCTTGGGTCCTGTGCCCCACTGGCCTTTAGGTACTCAACAATTCTTTCCTTCAGAAGTGATTCCATCATTTTCCCTACCACTGAGGTCAAACCTGCAGGTCTGTAGTTTCCTGCCTCTGTCTTGCTCCCACTTTTGTGAAGGGGAATCACATCTGTCCTCCTCCAGTCCTCAGGTACCACATCATCCTCCCATGTTTTATTAAAAAGGGTGGTCAGTGGTGTTACTAGTTCTTCCCACAGTTCTTTCAGAATTCTGGGGTGAATCCCATCAGGTCCCATTGCTTTATCCACCTTCAGTTTTAGAAGTTCTTTCAGAACACTTTCTTCTGTGAAAGGACTAATATCAACCCCCCTATCCAGAGTGCTTCTACTGACTGGATTAGGTTTCTCCCCCTTCTCTTCCTTTTGTGAATACTGAGCAGAAGTATCGTTCAGTATCCCTCTTTTCACTGTGGCTCTCTGCCCAGCCACCTTCCTCTTTATTCAGCCTCAGTATCCCTGCTTAGTCTTTCTTTGCTCCCTAATGTACCTGTAAGGTTTTATCCCCCTTCTTAACCGAGTTGGCTATCTTTTCCTCGGTTTGGGCCTTTGCTATTGACTGCCTTCCCCGCTTCCTTCTGCTTTAACTGGTACAATTCTCTGTCCTGCTCCTTCTGTGTTTCTTATACTTCCTGAATGCTACCTTTTTCTCCCTAACCTTCCCTGCCACTTCTTTTGAGAATCATAGTGGTTTTTCTTTCGTTTCGATTTATTTGCTTCATACAAAGGCTTGTTGCCTCTGTGATGGTGGTTTTGATGTTTCCCCATTGTTGCTCCACCCAACCTTCTTGCCTGTTTGCTAGTGCTTTTCTGAGGCACTCTCCCATTTTGACAAACTCAGCCCTTCTAAAGTCCAGTACCTTCACTTTTGTATGGCTTGACTCTACAGCTAAATTTATCATGAACCACACTGTTTGGTGGTCGCTTGTTCCCAGATGGCTACCCACTTCTAGATCCGAGATCCTCTCTCTGTCCCCATTTGAGAGTACCAGGTCTAACACTGCTCCCCTCCAGAGTGGGTTCCAAAACTAGCTGTTTGAGGCATGCCCCCTGTAGGGCATCAAGAATGGCCCTGCTCTTGGATGTGGCTGCAGCAAGCGTGCTCCAGTTAACATCTGGCATATTCAGGTCCCCCATCAGCAATATCTTCCTTTCTCTGCCATCCTAAGGATGCCTTCTATCATTTCCTTGTCAATTTCCTCCCCCTGAGATGGGGGGTCTGTATACAACCCCCATGCGGATTGTGGTGCAATTTCCAGTCTCGAGGGTGACCCACAGTGCCTCCTCTCCTCCCCGTTTACCCTTTATTTCTGTTGCTTTGATCCCTTCCCTTAGATAAAAAGCTACTCCTCCTCCTCCTCTTCTACCCTCCCTGTCCCTCCTGTAGATTGTGTACCCTGGTATGTTGACATCCCAATCATGGGTCTCTGTGTGTACCATGTTTCTGTGACTGCCACGATATCCAGGCATCCCTCTTCCATCAAGGTCACCATTTCAGGGAGCTTTTTACCTAGACTACGGGCATTGGTATTCATTACCCTCCATTTTTTTATGGCCTTATTTCTTTTTGCCCCATCCCTGTCCTTACTGCCTTTGTCTTTTTCCCCATTTACCCCTGCCCTTCTCCCTATCGACTGCCCTATCTTGGTGTTTACCTCACTAAATACCCTGATTTTGGGGCAGGGCTAGGATTTCCCTTCTTTTCAGGTGCCCCGCTAGTTTAAATGTCACAATGAAGCATTTAAACCTATCACCTAGGATCCTGGTTCCCCTCCTGGACAGATGCAGACCATCGTGCCTGTATAGGCCTGCATCCCTCCAGGTGGAGCCCCAGTCCCCAATGAAGCCAAATTCCTGAGCTCTGCACCAGTTTTTCAACCAGTCATTGAATCTCTTGGTCTGTAGTACCCTAGCCTCATCCATGCCATAGACAGGTAGCACTTCCGAGAAAGTTACCATGTGTGCCACTTGTCTAAGGCCCTTCCCCAACTCCACAAACTCCTGTTGCACTGTTCTGATCCCATTCTCAGCCAGGTCATTCATCCCTAGGTGGATAATGACATCCAGCTCACTCCCTCTTGCAGCTGCTCCCACGATCCTGAGGATTCATTTCCTGTCCCTGCAAGCATGGCGCTGGGCAGACACCTTACCTCCCCCCCTCCAGTTCTACCCCCTAACAACAGAGTTCCCCACCAGGAGTTGTTTCCTTCTCCTGTGGGGTCTTGTGACACCCTCCTGTGGGTCTCCATTGTGGAGGTTCCCAGCATCCTCCTTGGTCTCCACTGTAGGTGCCTCCATAGAGGAACCATGCTCTGCCAGAGTGGTGAATGAATTGTGGAGCGGCACAACTGGTGAGATGTGACTATTCCACCACCCTCACCCTCCATGAGCCCACCATGGTCCAACCACTCCTCTTTCTTGGCAACCTCTGAGGTAATGGCGGTGGCCTGGGTGGTCCTTGGGTGGGGGAGCAGGTTTCCCAAATCCCTGCCAGGTCAGCATGGAGTCAAGCAACCTCCTCCTTCAGACCAGAGAGGTGCTTGCAAATAGGGCAGCAACGCAGTCTCCAGAATGTCTCCCGGAAGACTGCTGCTCCACAGCCAGTGCACTGCACCACTCCTCATATGTCTGTCTCCCTTCCTGTTTCAGATTTTTTTTTTGTTTTAGTGTGTCCAAGCTTGTGAGTGTGTCTACCCCCTATTTGGTGTGCTGCGTCTCACAGGACTCAATGATTGCACTGACATTATAACTTTTCTGTAAATTTATGTTACTGTTTCTTTTCTTGTGCCTGACTCAAGTCTTAAACTTGATCTTGTAATAAGATAACTTTATATATATATAATTTCATTGCATTACAGATCGAATGCTGTTCACACTGACTTTTTGCCCTTGCACGTGTTATCCGAAGATGTACTATTCTGTCCATGGTTTCAGACTTTCCGCTATCTTAATTCTGCTTCAGATGTTTCTCATGTTGCTACGTAATTTTACTGCATCAACCACAGAGATATCTGGACATTAACTTTTCCCGATGGTGTCTTTCACACAGTCTTGGAATAAACTGTGTTTATTATAAATTTCATGGACAATTTATATACTATCTCCATGCTGTTCTGATTACCTGATCTTATAATCTTTTTGTCCCCCCATCTTGTTTTTCTTTGCTTTAGAAGTAGTAACACTCTCAACCCCCCTTTTCACTTCCACCCCTTACTTTTCCCAATTTTTTCCTTTTTTTTTTTCTTACCAGTAACTACTAGGTTTAAATCATTTTTCATAGCACATTCTCTCACTTACTAGTTACTCACAAGGTTTAAATGATTATTTTTGGTTGTGCATTAATAAGCATTTTTTTGAATTCAAGTAATGTGTCCACCTTTGAGGTCCCATATAACCCCCTCCTCTAGTTTTTCTCAACTCTTTTTCCATTCAAATTGTCATTTTGGCACATTTTATTTCAGTTCTGTTTAGGCTTCCCGTTATTTATTTTAATAATATTTTCAATAATACCCAACTGGCTCCAGGTTGCCCTTACTATGTTCATTACATCCTCTGGCTTTCCTTCCCCCTCTCTACCTACTTTTTGACTTTCTGTAGTTTTTCTGTATATGGGGCTTTAACTTTGGGTCACTGTACTTTATAACTATTGCTTATTAGTTTTACCTGGCTTTTTCTTTTTACTTTGCATTGTGTTTTAACGTTTTTATTTTCAAATCAAGCGCTTTTTAGCTCTAGGCATTTTTCTGACATTTCTTCTTTTTTTTCATATCATCTAGCTATTGTAGCGTAATCCGAGTCCTTTACATACACACCTTCTGTTTCTCTCTTCGTTTGCACTCCTTGAGATGATAGTGCCTGCTGGTTTTGGTGGTTCTAAGTGACTTTAGGAAATTTATGTAACTGCACTCATTAAGATTTACTGGCGTTTCTTGTGGCTTTAGCACACCATTGTGGTTTTCAGATTAATTTTCTGGCATATTACGTTAATTCAATTAATGATTTACACGTATTGTGACTATTATAAAATGGATTACTTTGGTGTGTTGTAGTCATTCTCCCTGAAGAAGACGACAGGTGTTTGAGCCAAAGCACCGGGGTTATAGTCACAGCTTTCATTTTTGTTCAATAAAGTCATTTCTTGTTATCGGTTCAGTTTACTGTGACTTTTCTGCTTTCAGTTTAAATACATCTACGTTCCTGAGTGCACTGCAGTTTTGAACCTAGAGTTGTTCATTCACAGAAGAGTCTTCAAGCTTGACCCTTCCATCCACCCATGGTACCATCCTCTGGCTTTCCACCATTTGATGTCAGATGCCAAGTCCTACCAGGGGAGGTCACGTGGGTTGTGTGGAAGTGAACTGAATACTAGTAGTAACAAGCATTTGTCAATGCCGAATGTTTGCCACTGGTATTGCTGTTGTACAGGGTCTTGCTTGTTCACATTTTTACTACAGATTTACCCAGGACAGAGCAGATGAGATGCGGCATCTCATTTTCAGTGGTGTCCTGTTTGACACACTGTTCGACTGTAATTACCCAGGATACTGCAGCTGAGAGGAAATATCTACTTTTAAGTGGGCTCCCACATTTTGGCCCCAAATGTCCAACAGTCTTTTTTATGACCTAATGTTATGATCCAGACAGGTGGAATTTTTAAAATCCCATCTGAAAGGTGATTTCGCTGTGCGACTGTGGAAACAAGTTTTGGAGGGGATTTGAAAAATTTCACATGCCATGTTCAGGAGGCAGGGTAACAAGGGATAAGCTGAACTTTAGGAGCCAACCTCTGTATAAAATACAGTTGTGAGCAAATGCTGAAACAATTAGTTTCCTCATAACAGTTGGTTTTCACATTTCTACCCCAAATTTTCAACAATCTTTTTATGACCACTCCTTCTGAGCATGACAGGTATTTTTAAAACAATGACTGAAACGTCATTTTACACCTTAAGTGTTGAAACACATTTTGGGTAGGATTTGAGAAATGACAGCTGTCACTTTCATGAGGTGGTGTGAAGAAATGTCTATGCTGGAAAGCTGGGGTCACAATATTGAAAGTGTCCACAGTTATGAGGCTGCACTGAAAAACTGCATCACAGACTCACAACTTTGTTGCTTTCTTATATTTTAACCCCTCCTCACGAACAAGGGCGGAGAAAGTACAGTTACGTAAGAACTTACCGTAACAGTAGATCTTCGAGAACAGCTCTTGCAGCAGGTTACACCATTTGGACTGAAGCCGGCAGGCGTCAGGACCCCGCAATTCTTCTAGCTAGCTATTTTCATGAGGACCTTAATCAGGCGTACATGAGGGTGGTCATGGATTCAGTTCTCCGCGGAGACTCCGGCATGAGAATGACATCAGAATGGGAGACTGAGGATCCGTCATCAAAAGGCAAAGGCGTAAGCCCCTGCCCAAGCTTAGTAGGCCATACCTCCTCCAAGGGAATAGTGGTCAGGAAGGTACCTGCTGCAAGAGCTGTTCTCGAAGATCTACTGTAACGGTAAAGTTCTTACGTAACTGTACTATCTTACTTCAGAAACAGCTCTTGCAAGGTTATATTAGGACTGATTTCCAAGCAACAGCGCCTGTAAGCATTCTGGGAGGAGGAAACTAGGAAAGATCCTTGACAAGTCCTGACTCTAGGACAGGAGACCATGTAACACGGCCAGGCCGAAACCGGCTCTCCGCCATGATGCAATATCCAGGCTATAGTGCCTAATGAATGTGTGTACCGAGCTCCAAGTATCTGCGGCACAAATGGCAGAGGTGGAGACGTTACGAAGTGCTGCAAACGAGGTAGCCACCCCCCTTGTCGAATGGCCCCGGACTGTACCCGGGAGGGGCTTCTGTTTGCTGTCGTAGCAAAATGAGACACACTGGACAAGCCAGCGAGAAAGAGACTGCTTTGAGACTGGTTGACCCATCATCCTCTCAGCAAAGGAAATGAAGAGTTGCTCCGACTTGCGAAGCTGTTTAGTTCTGTTCAGGTAATACCTTAGACAGCGGTGAACATCCAGGGTGTGAAGCAATGCCTCTCCTCTATTGGAATATTTAGGAAAATATACAGGTAAATCGATGTCGTGGTTGAGAGTGAGGGCAGAGACGACCTTAGGCAAAAACTTTGGATTCGTCCTCAGAGATGCTCTGTGCTGGTGGAAAATTAAATAAGGCTCCTTACACATAAGAGCGTGGAGCTCAGAAACTCTCCTTGCTGACGTGACAGCAACCAAAAATAATGTTTTCCACGACAGAAAACGCAGCTCGCAATCCGCGGCAGGTTCAAAGGGGGGAAGCGTGAGTTGTTCCAGGACAAAGAGTAAGTCCCATGGAGGAACTGGATCCTTAATGGGTGGCCTAAGGTGTAACACCTCTCAGGAAATCTTGAGAGGCATCAAGCTGTGCCACTGTGCGCTGTCCCACCGGGAAGTGGTAAGCAGAAATCGCGCAGAGGTGCACCTTAATAGAGGAGTAAGTGAGACCCGAATGGAATAGGGAAAGTAGGTATTCCAGCACCACTTTCACCGGGCATCCTAGAGGAGAAAGGCCACATGCTTGCGACCACAAGCAAAAGCGGTGCCATTTCATGGCGTATGTCACATGCGTTGCCGGCTTTCTGGCCGCGGAAAGAACTTCCGCCACCTCTTTCGAGACCCCGTGTCGCAAAATGGCTATGTCTCTAGGAGCCATGCATGCAGGTTCAGTGAGCATAAGTCCGGGTGGACTAGAGAACCTTCCTCCTGAGACAAAGATGGGAGCTGAAAAGCAGCGGATTGGAGGTTCCTGGGACAGCTGCGTTGCAGGGAACCAGATCTGTCCGGGCAGAATAGGGCTACCAGGATCATTGTTGCATGCTCCCTGCGCAGTTTGAGAATAACTCTCTGGATCAGCGGGAAGGGAGGGAAGGCGTGAGGAATCTGTCCATGGAGAGGACAACGCATCTCGCCAGAAAACACCAGGCCCTGGATCTAGCGAGCAAAAATTGGGCAGTTTTGTGTTGGATGGGGAAGCAAATAAGTCCAGTTCTGGAGTGCCCCATCGAAGAAACAGATCCTCTGCTATCCCTTGAAGAAGTTCCCACTCGTGGACCTTGGCCTGGGAAAGACTCAGGCCATCTGCGATTGTGTTGTCCACTCCGGGAAAGTGAACTGCAATCAGGCTCGCGCCGTGTCGGATTACCCAATCCCACACTCTCATCGCTTCCCTGCAAAGGGGTTAAGAGTGTGCACCTCCTTGTTTGTTGAGGTAATACATCACCGCCGTATTGTCTGTTTGAAGCATGAGAGTACTCGGCGGGATCTCTGACTGAAAGGCCTGCAGGGCGTAAAGGACCGCCCTCATCTCCAAAATGTTGATGTGGAGATGAGCTTCTTGAGGGGTCCACGTTCCTGGGACCTCACCCGTTCAGGTGTGCTCCCACCCCAGCCTGAGGCGTCTGTGGAAAGAATCACCTCCGGGGCAGGCGCTGTAACGGAACACCCGCAGAAGTGTTCCTGGGTCTAGCCACCACTGCCAGTCTCAAATCACGGCATACGTGATTCTGACCGGCTGCTGCATGTGGTCTTGCCTTTGGTCCCACTACACCTTGAGCATCCACTGAGTTACCCGCATGTGGAGCCTTGCCAAAAGGACAGTTGGAATGGCCGCAGCCATGTGCCCGAGCAAACGAAGGACCAGCCTGGCAGGAGCAGTCTTCTTCGCCGAGAGGTCCCTGATGAGGGATCTGATGCGTTCTGCTCTTTCGTCGGGAAGAAATGCTTTCCCTTGGACGGTGTCCAGAACTGCGCCTATGAACTGCAGCTTCTGTGACGGTACGAGGAGAGACTTCTCGTAATTGATGAGGATGCCCAGAGACTGGAACAGAGCCTGGGTGCTCTGGATAGCCAGCAACAACGCCTCTCTGGAGGCGGCCATGAGAAGCCAATCGTCCAAGTACGGGAACACACAGTGGCCCTGTCTCCTTAAAGACGCTGCCATGACTGCCATGCACTTGGTAAACACCCTGGGGGCCGATGACAGTCCGAACGGAAGAGCTCGGAACTGGAAATGGTGGCCGACAAACTCGAAGCGCAGGAACCTCCTGTGCGCTTGAGCCACAGGGATATGCAGGTAGCCGTCCTGCATGTCTAGGGACGCTAAGAAGGCGTCCTGCCTTAGCATGGGAATGAGACCCTGAAGGGTCACCATGCGAAATCGGTTTGTAGGCGACCGATGTATTTAGGTCGCTGAGGTCCAAGATTGGACGGAGGTCCCCTGTTTTCTTCGAACCAGAAAGAAGAGAATAGTATCCGGATCCTATCTGGTTCTCTGGAACATACTCCGCCTCCCTTCTGCAGGAGCAAAGTATTTCTTGCCTGATAAGCAATTTGTGCTGACCAGTGCAGGAGAGCAGAGGAGGCCTCGAGGTGGCTTGTCTGCGAATTCTATAAAGTGGCCTCTTTCGACCAACTGAAGGACCCACCTGTCAGTGGTTATGGACTGCCACCCTGGCAAGTAGTCATAATGCGACCCCGACCTTGATGTCCCGTTGATCCTGAGGGCGGGGGCCAGGAAGGAGTCATGCTGTGGCGGCGGAGGGGCCGTGGGCTGGGCCGGCAGCTGGGCGGCTGGCCGGCCCACGGCAGCTTTCCTGAGCTCCTGGAAGCGGGCCTCTGTTGTGGTCTGGTCTGGGACTGCTGTCTCTGCGTCGGGCCACAAAAGCGGCTTTGGTTCTGAAGGAACTAAGCCTGGTCGATACATTGCCTGGACCGACCTCACTGCCTTCCGGCCTCTTGAGTTTGGTGAGGACCTTCTCAGAGGATTCATCAAAAGAACTTCTCCGTCAAAGAGGCATCCAGGATGTTCTTCTGGGCGTAAGGGGTGAATCCGGAGACATGGAGCCATGGGTGTCTCGGGCGCTCGCCTGAAGCTGCCGCTCTGGCCGAGGAATCCGCACAATCGTCGTGGCTGCAGCACCTGGGTGCCCACGTCCGAACCTGTATGGAGGAGTTGCAACATCTCCTTCTGCTCACCGTCTGGCAATTTGTCCGCCAGGTCCAGTCCCTACTCCCACAAGGCATTTTGGAACTGTACCATGTGGGTTAAGTAGTTCAGGGATCTGATGGCGCAAGTAGCGGGTCCGGTGGCAGGGTGCTCAAATGTTGCGGTCTCTGGGACCGGTCATGAGAGGCTGTGATGACCAGAGTTTCGGCCAGAGGATGTGAAGCCAGATACTGGTCCTCCCTAGGAGCCTTGTACAGGTGGTCAGCTTTCTTCGGCATCGCCAGGAGCGAGTGTGGACGCTTCCACACTGCCTTGGTGACGTCCACGGAAGTGTCCACCAAGGGTGGTACCACCACAGGCTTAGGATCTTTCTGCCAAAGATGCCTGGCGAGGCGTAGTCTCTCGGGGTCTAATTCTTCCGCATCCCAGCCCATGATCTCTGAGAATGATGGGTCATCCGGAGGAGATCTAGGAAGTTCACGTGGATCGGAGAGGGGGATGTGGAAGGAGAGGGGGATCTGGATCCTTCCGAGAATTCCAATCCCGTGTCCTCCGTTGAAGGCGAACAGCGGCGTCTTCTGGGTCTCTTAGGGCTGGGTGACCCTGAAAAAGATCTGGACGGAGGTCTCCTTTTGTCTGGTCTCCCCCTAGGAGGCTCCGCCGGCTCCTGGGGGAAGGTCTCGACCTCGCCCGGACCCGGAGGTAGGGGCGCAGGGGCGGAGTGGGAGTCTGGGTAGAGGAGGAGGTGGTGGGAACCACATCCCTTTTTATGGTGTCCCACCAGTAAGTGAACAAGTCCTTGACCTCGGATATGGAGAGGCCCGACGACGGACCGGGCGCCGATGGCCGGTCGTGGGGTTCCGGCGTCGGCTTCCCAGGGGTCTCAGGTTCCGGAGAGGGCTCCTTGGGGGGTGTGACAGGACCGGGTACGCCCGTCTGGTCCTCGGGCTGGGTCAGCTCCTCCTCCGTAATTGTCTCCTGACCCGGCATCGGTGGGGAGTTGGAGTCCCTCTTCTCAATGGAGTGCAGATGCAGACGTCGGTCGCCCGACGGCGACCCGAGAAGGCGTGAGCCTGACCGCTGACGGGTGTCTGGCGGTCAGCGGTTCCTAGGACCTATGGTGTGGGGCGGCGCGGGACCGGCGACTTCTTCAAGGAGTAAGCTCTTTGGTCTTCCTCTGGGGAGGAGAGGCAGACCTGGCGTCGGGTTCAGAGCAGGCGAGAACCAGACTTATGGTGGTGATGACGGTCCCCGACCTAGCCAGGGCCTTAGAAGGGAAGATGAGGAAGGCCTGGAGGTCTTGGCCTGTGAGGCATAAGGAGCCGAAGGGTCTTCACCGCTGGGGGGAGGCTGAGAATGGGCCGGAAGGAGGCGGTCAGACCGGGGCGAGCCCACGAGAGTCGGAGGCCCTAGGCGAGGGACTTGGATCTTACTCTCTCCCTGTGCTTCGGGGTGTCTCCGGGCCTTCTCTGAGGATTCCCCTGGAGGCTGCATCCATGGCCCTGATTTTCTCTTGAGCAGGAGCGCCTGAAAGGGCCTTCTGGCGGCGGATCGGGTCTGGCTGTTGAACCCCTGGCAAAGAGCAGGACCGGGGTGCGTGGTCTGGGCCCAGGCACTGGGGCAGGCGAATGCGGATCATAAGCAGGTTGCTTCCCACAGGCGCACTTGAGGATGGCCTTCAGCGGAGGTTG
This sequence comes from Neoceratodus forsteri, assembly GCA_016271365.2. Classification (NCBI taxonomy): domain Eukaryota; kingdom Metazoa; phylum Chordata; order Ceratodontiformes; family Ceratodontidae; genus Neoceratodus; species Neoceratodus forsteri. Next base: position 1,048,110,940 of record CM028131.1, read on the forward strand.
GAAGGACATCAGACAGCAAGAGCGAAAAAAAATGAACTTTCCCGAAGGAAGAACTTAACGGTCATGACTAAGCGAAGGTCGAGACATACAAGGGTGGTAGCGGAAGAACTGGGGAATCTGCGGGACTGCCCCTCATGTACTACGCCTGGCGTCGGAGGCGGTCCCGCTGAAGATAGCTAGCTAGAAGAATTCCGTGGGGTCCTGACGCCTGCTGGCTTCAGTCCAAATGGTGTAACCTGCTGCAAGAGCTGTTTCTCGAAGTAAGATCATTTTCAAATCCTGCTGTCACATTCATGAGATACTGTGAAGAAATGGCTATGTTGAAAATCTGGGGTCAAAATATTAAAAATTACCAAAGTTACGAGCCTGCATTTGTACATTTCAAAGCAGGTTCATAACTTTGTTTTTAAATATTTGTACACTAATTTTCAACATACCGTAGCCTTCTTATGACCCCACCTCATAAGCAAGGGTGGAGAAAATGTTCAACTCCTGCCTGAAAGTGATTTTGTGCAGCTACCACAAAAATCACCTTTTGGGACAGATTTGCCTAATTTCTTGTGAAAACATATTTTGGCCATGATTTGAAAAATGACAGCTGTCACATTTTATTTATTTAGTTTCTGTTGACCGGGTAAGTGCACTAGACAAATCCTGCCTATTTTCAGGCACGGGGGAGGGGGATACAGATGAATGCCAACTGACCCTGAAGCAGATTAAGCTGTTGGTGGTATTTTTAGTGAATGAGGGAAATTTGGCACGACACCAGGAAAATTCCCCTACTCTTTTCGATAAGTGCCATGGGGTCTTTAACATCCACCTGAACTACCACCAATCCAGGCAGATGGGACATCGGTTTAACGTGTCATCCGAAAGACGGCACCTCAGAAGTGTAGCAACCCTCGCATGCTGCACTAGTGTCAGTACTGGGATATTAACCCAAGTGCCAGATGTGGGAACTGAACCCACGGCCCTCTGATCTCCTGGCCTCAGAGGGGAGTGCGCTACCTACTGAGCCACTGAAACGGACATTCACGAGGTACTGTGAAGAAATGACTATAACGGGAAAAGATGCCAAGAGAAATGTTCAGAAAGGTATGTTATCCAATGCATAAACTTCATTGTTTGCTTGTACCAAAAAAAAATACAGGTTACGCACCTGTAATAGTAGTTCTAAGAGTGGTATATGATGTTCACCCACACTTTCTGGCAGTGCCTTTCCGTTTAATACTTTGATGGAACGTCTTCAAGCTGGCTCCTCCCACCCACCGCTCCACCACGTGACACCAGATCTTGCCCGCTGGAAGCAGCTGTGTGCGCCAAAGCCAGGGGAGGTCAGGTGGATCCGTGTGGATGATCATACACCACTCCTAGAAAGTACAGTTATGTAAAAACTTATCGTAACAGTAGATCTTTGAGGGGTGTCTCTTGCAGCAGGTAATAAACTTGGGTCGTCTCCAGAGGTTGCTGTGGTGCACGGCAGCTCTTCTAGCAGTCTTTTGCCAGGGGCCACCCACACATGACATCAGTCTGCTGCCTATATAACAGAGTGGGCAGTCCCTGGTATCCTCATTTCCCTGCCGGATTCAGCTCGCTAAGTGAGGACCTAGGGGATCCGAGGTACCATAGGTGTCCCTTCCCACATGCCAAGTGGAGCAAAAATCGTTCTCTTAGAGATGGAGGGGGACGGAGAGGGGGAAATGGACATTATGTAGCTACCGTAATTCTTGATCTTCTTGGACGAAGTCTCCACTACTCATTCACACTGATGGGGAGTACGCCGGAGGTGCTAGGATCCAGCGGGAGCCAAACTTTTTCATGAGAGCCAGTGCAGAGATGGAGTCGCGAGGAAGTGGCACCTAGCCAGGCTCGTGCAGTATAGACTATCTCAGTGTCGACCCTCCAACTGCCTCAGTACCCCCCCCCCCCGGAGGAGGTGCAGTGTAACTAACCTAAAGGGCTAACCTAACAATCAGACACAAGCTAGTTCGAATGACCGATGTAAGAAGGGTCAAAAACAAAGTCTTCACAGTGCAACCATTGAGGGAGTGAAGACCAGAAACAGAGAAGTGAGCTCGGGGGATGGTGGGTGGGCGTGTGAATGAGTGGTGGAGACTTCGTCCAAGAAGATCAAGAATTACGGTAGGTATGTCATTTCCATATCTTCCTGGACATAAAGTCTCCACCACTCATTCACACTGATGGGACAGTGCCAAGCTAAATAATCCCCCCCCCCCCCGAGGGCGGGCAGCAGGAGAGAAACTAACGTTTTACGACCCACATCCATTAAGGATTGTCCTGCCAAATGACTGATGTCGTCTGGCATGGACATCCTAGACACAGTGCTTAACAAAAGTATGCACAGAGCTCCAGGTAGCCACACTGCAAATATTTGCAATGGGGACATTACGAATTTCCACCAGAGATGCCATGACTGCTCTGGTAGAGTGAGCGTACACTCTGCCTTCCAGCTTGACCTGTGCCATGGAATAACAATGGCGAAGGCATGCCACCAGCCATGCTGAAATGCACCAGATAGCAGCAGGTTGACCCAGTTGGGTCGTGCTGAAGGAAACAAACAAACAGTTGTTGAGCCTCGCGAATTTCCTTCGTTCTATCCAGATAGAACCTCAAGGCTCTTTTTACATGTAGGGAATGAAGGGTACGCTCTCCTTCATTCTGGAAGTTTGCAAAGTAGGTAGGAAGGACTAAAGGTTGATTCAGATGGAATTCTGAGGCAACCTTTGGCAGGAACATGGGATGAGTCCTAAGAACTACTTCATCCTTGTGAAATACAGTATATTGGGGGAAAGGGGTCTGTGACCAAGGTGTGTATTTCAGATGCCCTATAAGCAGAAGTAATGGCCACCAGGAAGGCCGTCTTCAAGTGAGGAATTTCAACTCGCAAGTAGCTAGAGGCTCGAGAGGTTTACAAGTGAGAATGTCTAGCTCAAGGTTAATGTCCCAGGCTGCAACTGGACGTTTAACAGGGGGTTTGGTATGGAGAATCCCTTTAAGAAACCTTTCAGCTATAGGCAACTGAGCCAGCGACATGGAGAGTAATGGCTCATGTTGTGCTGAAATTGCACAAAGATGAACTCTGATTGTGGAGTATTGCAGACCTGTGTTTGAGAGGTCTAAGAGATGCTCCAAAACTGTATTCGGTGGGCAGGAAAAAGGATTCCAAGAGGATTTTGCACACCAGTTAGAGAAACGCTTCCATTTAGTTGTGTAGGTCTTTCTGATTGCTGGCTTGCATGCAGCCAAAAGAACAACCCTACGAGAAACATTAAACCTATTCACTTCTATCTCCTCAGAAGCGAAGCGTGGAGGTGAAGGGACCTCAGACTGGGATGGGCTACAGAGCCCTGGGTCAGAAGGTTCGTCTAAAGGGAAGCGGTTTTCAGAGAGGTTTCCGATAGTCTGTTGATTAGGGGAAACCAGATCTGACTATGCCAGAACGGGGCAATGAGAATCATTCTGCCCCGGTGCCTCCAGTTTGAGCAGTACCCTCTGAATCGGGGGAAGAGGAGGAAATGTGTATAGAATGCATTTTGTCAACTGCAGCCTGAATGCATCCTGACAAAAAACGCCAGGTCCTGGATTTCTGAAGCAGATGAGAGGCAGTTTCGCGTTGAGTGGGGATGCAAAAATGTCCAGGTTTGGAGTTCCCCACTCTTCGAAGAGTGAATGAACGATGGTTAAGTCGAGAGACCACTCATGAGGCTCCGACTCCATTCTGCTGAGACAGTCTGCCAGCTCGTTTTGTACTCCTGGCAGGTAAACCGCCTGAATCAGAGCCTTGTGCTCCAGTCACCATTCCCACACTCTCACTGCTTCCCTGCATAATTGGTAAGAGTGTGCACTGCCCTGTTTGTTGATGTAATACATCACTGCCTTCTTGTCCGTTTGAAGGAGAATGTTCATGTGACAGTGTATGTCCTTCAAAACTTGGACTGCATAGAGGACGGCTCATTTCCAGGACAGTTGATACTCGTCCTGACTCCACATACCCTAGGTGTGGAGATCCCGGCAGTGAGTTCCCCAACCCATCTGGGATGCATCTATGGTAATGGAGATCAGATGATCCAGAGGGGCGAAGGGATATCCTTCCAGAAGGTTGTTCTCCTGAGACCACCAGATGAGTGCCCTCTTCAGAGGTTCTATCACCTGAATGAGAAAGGACTGAGGGTGAGTAGTTGGGGATCACGGAGTACTGAGCATCCACTGAGAGATTCTCATGTGGAGACAAGCCAAAGGTACAGTGAACACTGAGGATGTCATGAGACCCAGCATTCATTGCATCGAGAGAGCTCGCACTGAGCTGTGTTCTCTGATGAAGCAAGCTATCTGTAACATATTGCTCCTTTTGTCCTCCAGAAGAAAGGCTTTTGCACAGTAAGTGTCCAGAAGGGTTCCTATGAAAAGGAGCTTCTGGGAGGGCTGCAACTGTGACTTTTTGAGGTTCACCAAGACACCCATGGATGTGAGGAAGTCTGAAGCCGTGGTCACGGCCACCAGAGTCTGTTGCCTGGAGGGGCTTGCTAGATGCAGGTCATCCAGATATGGGAAATGGAAATTACGTACCTACCATAGTTCTTAATCTTGTTGGACAAAGTCTCCATCACTCATTCACACTGATGAGATCTACGCCGGAGGCGCAAGGACCCAGCGGGAGCAAACTTTTTGCAAGAGGGCCGGCACCAGAGATGGAGCCACGAGGAGCGGCGCCGTGAGCCTTGGATCATGCGACAATGACCATCTCAGCATCGACCCTCCAACCGCCTCAGTTCCTTTTTTTCCCCCGAGGAGGTGCAGCGTAACTAACCTAGAAGGATAGCCTAACAAAAAAATGGACATAAGATAGTCCAAGCGACCCATATAACAAGGGTCATTAAAGAAGTCTTCACAGCCTAAGATTGAGGGAGTGAAGACCAACAACAGAGGTGAGCTCCAGGGATGGTGGATGGGCATGTGAATGAGTGGTGGAGACTTCGTCCAAGAAGATCAAGAATTACGGTAGGTACATAATTTCCATATCTTCACATAAAGTCTCCACCACTCATTCACACTGGTGGAAGAGTACCGAGCTAATAATCCCCCGAGAAGGCAGCAGGAGAGACCAAGAGCTCACAAATTTAGGACCGAAGTCCAGTAAGGATAGTCCTACCAAATGAAAGATGTCGCCTGGTACAGACATCCAGGGCATAGTGCATGGCGAAAGTATGCACTGAGCTCCAGGTAGCCGCATTGCAAATGTCTGCAATGGGTATGTTGCGGATTTCCGCCAGGGATGCCGCGACAGCTCTAGTAGAGTGAGCGTACACTCTGCCCTCCAGTTTAACCTGCGTCATGGAATAGCAGTGGTGAAGGCATGCCACCAGCCATGCCGAAATGCCTCTGACAGCAACAGGTTGACCCAGCCGGGTCTCGCTTGAAGGAAACAAACAGTTGTTGAGTGTTGCAAATTTCTTTAGTTCTATCCAAATAGAAATGCAAAGCTTTTTTGACATCTAAAGAATGAAGAGTACGCTCTCCTTCATTTTGGAAGTTCGCAAAATAAGTAGGTAGGACCAAAGGTTGGTTTAGATGGAATTCTGAAACAACCTTAGGGGGAAACTTAGGATGGGTCCTAAGAACTACTTTGTCCTTATGAAACACAGTATACGGAGGGTCTGTGACCAAGGCATGTATTTTAGAGACTCTGCGGGCCGAGGTACTGGCCACCAGGAAGGCAGTTTTCCAAGACAGAAATTTCATCTCACAGATAGTTAGAGGCTCGAAAGGCTTTCGAGTGAGCATATCTAGCACAAGACTGATGTCCCAGGCTACGAGTGGACATCTGATAGGTCTGGTATGCAGAATACCCTTAAGAAATCTCTTAACTACTGGTAACTGAACAGTGGTAAGGAAAGTACTGGCTCATGATAAGCTGAAACAGCACATAGATGAACTTTGACTGTAGAGTATTGCAGACCTGAATTTGAGAGGTCTAAAAGGTGGTCTAGAACTTTATTTGGTGGGCAAGAAAAAGGATTCAGAGGATTTTGCACACCAGAGAGAAAAACGTTTCCATTTGGCTGTGTAAGTTTTTCTAGTGGCTGGCTTGCACGCAGCCAAAAGAATATCTGAAACTCTGAGAGACACTGAACCTGTTCACTTCTATCTGTTCAGGAGCCAAGCATGAAGGTGAAGTGACCTCAGATTGGGATGGACCACAGGCCCCTGGGTCAGAAGGTTCATCTGAAAGGGAAGCGCTTTCAGAGGGGTTTCCGACATACTGTTGAATAACAGAAACCATATCTGTCGAGACCAGAAGGGAACAGTGAGATCATTTTGTCCCCCTGGGCCTCGAATTTGAGAAGTACCCTCTGAATTAGTGGAAGAGGAGGAAAGGCGTAAAGAAAGTGTTTTGTCCACTGCAGCCTGAATACATCCTAACAGAAAATGCCAGGCCTTGGATTTCTGGAGCAAGAGAGAGGCAGCTTTGTGTTGAGTAGGGATGCAAAAAGGTCCAGGTCTGGAGTTCCCCACTCTACAGATAGTGACTGAACTACGGTTGAGTCGAGAGACCACTCATGAGGATCTGTCTGTTCTGCTGAGGTGGTCTGCCAGTTCGTTCTGCACTCCCGGCAGGCAGACCGCCTGAATTAGAGCCTTGTGCTCTAGGCACCATTCCCACACTCTCATGGCTTCCATGCATAAAGGGTAAGAGTGTGCACCACCCTGCTTGTTGATGTAATACATCACTGCTTTGTTGTCCGTTTGAAGGAGAATGTTCTTGTGACAGAGAATGTCCTTCAAAGCCCGGACTGCATAAAGGACGGCTCTCATTTCTAGGACTTTTATGTGAAGCTGGGACTTGTCTTGAGTCCACATACCTTGGGTGTGGAAATTCAGGCAGTGACCCCAAAATCAGGGATGCGTCTGTGGTAATGGAATTTGATGATCCAGTGGAGCAAAGGGATACCCTTCCAGAAGGTTGTCCTCTTGCGACCACCAGGTGAGTGACCTCTTCTGTCACCTTGATGAGAAAGGACTGAGGGTGGGTGGTTGGGGACCACTGAGTACTGAGCATCCACTGAGAGGTTCTCATGTGGAGGCGTGCTAGGGGTACAGTGAACACCGAGTATGCCATGAGACCCAGCATCTGTTGCATCGAGATAGCTCGAACTGAGCTGTTCTCTCTGATGTATCCGGCCATCTGTAGGATATCGCTCCTTCTGTCCTCTGGTAGAAAAGCTTTCACACAGGAGGTGTCCACAAGAGTTCCTAGAAAAAGGAGCTTCTGGGAGGGCTGCAACTGTGATTTCTTGAGATTTAGTATGATTCCCATGGACATGAGAAAGTCTGAGGCCATGGCTACTGCATCAAGAGTTCCTTGCTTGAAAGGGCTTGATAGAAGCCAGTTGTCCAGATATGGGAATACTTGTATTCCGATCTTTCTGAGATGCGCTGCAAGAATTGCACAACACTTTGTGAAAACTCATGGCGCAGAGGATAGCCCAAAGGGCAGGACTCTGAACTGAACTGATAATGTTGGCCCAGTGCTACAAACTGCAGGTATCTGTGAGGCTTTGGGTGTATAGGAATATACTGATAAGCGTCCTGCATGTCCAGGGAAGCAAGCCAATCGTGTTGATGAAGCAAGGGTAACAGGGTCCTGAGCGAAATCATCTTGAACTTTTCCTTGAAAAGAAACTTGTTTAACTTTCTGAGGTCTAGAAAGGGGTGCATGCCACCGGTCTTTTTCGGGACCAAAAGTAATGGGAGTAGAAACCAGTGTTTTGTTGGTCCAGTGGAACTTTTTCTACTGCCCTGTTGTTCAGAAGGCTTTGTATCTCGGAGGCAAGAAGGTCTGACTGTATTGTTGACAGCCTGGGCTGTCGTTTGGGAGAACTATCCGGAGGAGTTTCTGAAAGGTTGAGGGAGTACCCCTCGTGGATTATCCAGAGGACCCATTTGTCTGATGTTATGGTTCCACTGATCGTAGAACCGAGTCAGATGTCCTCCCACCCCTGAGAAAGAGTCCCCCTCGGGCAGCTGAGGTGGGACCAGGGGCCACAGACTCAGAAGGTGGCACTAGGCGCTTTGGGCCCTTGCACCTTCTGTTGCATTTTGTTTTGAAAATGGGAGGCTTGGTTTTTGTTAAAACCTCTCCTGCCCTTGCCCCGAAAGGAATGACGGTTGTGAAATTGACACTGTTAACACCCTTCCCCCCCGAGAAGTGGTGGGAGTGGGTCGAGACGTTTTAATGGATGACTTAGCCTTCTGCGTGGCCTCCAGAGCTTGCTCTACTTGATGTCCGAACAGATATATACCATCAAAGGGCAACGCCATGACCTGCTGTGGGGCATCACTTGTGAAGCCCGAAGTGCGTAGCCAGGAGTGACGGCAAGTACAAATGCCCGTCACTGCCGCTCGGGAAACAGTATCGAAGGCGTCCATAGCTGCTTTAACCTGCTGGTTGTTGGACTCAATACCCCTGGTTACGGTCTGAAGTAGTTCTGAACTAGTGTCCGACTTAGGCAGAGATTCCATCATCTGTTTGAGCGAATGCCAAAGAACATACTCATATTGAGAGAAATAGCCCTGGTAGCCGGCAATACGCATACCCAGGGTAGACGCAGCAAAGACTCTCTTACCCAAGATGTCTATCTTGCGAGATTCTTTGTTTATAGGTCGAGCTGTAGACGCCTGAGGAAGAACGACCTTATCATTCTCTGCCAGGACTACAATAGGGTCCGCAAAGGCCTGGGAGGCCAAAATGGGTCGATCCTTGGGCACAGCATACTTCCTGTCTATGGACTTAGCCACACAAGGAATGAGAGCGGGATTATTCCACACCATTTGAGAGTGTGTCTCAAAGGTTGGCTGTAGCGGGGGAGTTAAATCCAAATTGATCTCCGGAACATGAAGGTACTGGAGCCTTAAGAGCTTCCCAGGATCGATATCTGTAGTCTGGAGAGAAAGTAGAATTCAAATTTTTCAGCAGACTCTTAAATGACAGGTCCTCGGCCACAGGCTCTGCAACAGGATTATATCCTGTTCCTTCCACGTCATCACCCAGCCGAAGGTCTGAGTCAAGCTCAATATCATCTCCTGACAGCCCAGGAGGGACTGTATAGACAGGAAAGGAGAGAAAAATCAGAAGGAAATGAGGAAGGAAAATGATTCGGAGTGGAGAAGCCCTGAAGGCTGGATGACGTCACACCAAACCTCGGCGCCTTAGAGGAACACGGCGCCTCTGACATAGTGCATCGCATGATGCCCAAGAAAGACCACGGCGCCGAAGAAGCCCGCGGTGCCAAAGACAGCGCCGTCAGACGCATCGATGCCGAGGATGGTGGCGAGCGACCCATCGGCGCCGAGGATGGCACCGAGCAACCCATCACTGCCAACAGCGACGAAACCAAACCACGGCTCCGAAAACTGGGATTTGAGGAGAAAAAAAGAAAGAATACCAGGAGATAGAAGCATCAGTGTGGCTCCCTGCGCCACAGCCATGTGAGGAGGGAAGACACCTGAGCGCAAAGTTGACGGCACCGAAGAAGACGCTGCGCAACTAGGGAGATCCAACCGCCCTACTCGATCCCTCGAAAGGCCCGGGGGCCCTCGAGTGACCAGGCCAGGCAGCTGGACCAACCTCCAAGCCCATTGCTCCATCAGCGGCCCACTATGAAACCGCTCATCTGAAGCCCTTCCAAAAGGCAGGGAAGGGCTCCGATGTCGAAGAGGTCAGACCCCGAAAACAGAAACCAGCGACTCTGGAGGAGGAGACCGGCAGCTGACCCCAATGACAGACCGCCGACGCGCAGACATACCAGAGGGCGACCTCGAGTGATGCCTTCTCTTTTTTGACCTGTGGGCCGAAGAAGAGCTCCAGGCTGAACGGTGCAGAGAGTGCAACCATTTTTTTTTTTTTTTTTTTATGCTTCCGGGGGGCACTGGACCGTCCACTGTCAGACCCACCCTCCGGAGAGAGCGGTGGACCGGACCCAGCACAGCTGACTAAACAGCTTTCATATGAAGTCTCCCTACCATCGCCTGACCCGCTCATGGTCGACTCCGTCAATGTAGACTGAGACTTCTTTTCTTTAATAAGTATAATAAAAAGCAAGTGGTACTTATTTGAGATATACTACAAAACAAACTGAAATCTATGCGGTTAGTTTGAAGTTTGACTCCTGGTGGGCGGGTGACGTCACTGAAGCGCACTCGGCAGGGAAAAAAGGAACCGATGCGGATGGAGGGTCGACACTGAGATAGTCACTGCTGCACATGCAGAGGCTCATGGTGCCGCTCCTCGCGGCTCCATCTCTGGCGCCGGCCATCTTGCAAAAAGTTTGCTCCCACTGGGTCCTAGCGCCCCCGGTGTAGATCCCATCAGTGTGAATGAGTGGTGGAGACTTTATGTCCAAGAAGATCACTTGGATTCCAATTTTCCTTAGATGCGCTGCGAGAACTGCACAGCAGTTTGCAAAACTCGAGGAGCCGAGGATAGCCCAAAGGGCAGGACTCTGAATTGATAGTTTTGACCCAATGCCACAAACCTTAGGTATCTGTGGTGATTTGGGTGTATGAGAATGTGCTGGTAGGTGTCCTGCATATCCAGGGAGGCTAGCCAATTGTGTTGATGAATCAAAGGCAGCAGGGTACAGAGTGATATCATCTTGAACTTTTCCTTGTGAAGGAATTTGTTTAACTTTCCGAGATACAGAATAGGGCGGCATGCCACCAGTTTTCTTTGGAACCAGAAAGTAACGGGTGTAGAAACCTGTGTTTCGTTGATCCAGCAGAACTACTTCTACTGCCTTGCTGTTCGGAAGGCCTTGCACTTCGGAAGCAAGGTCTGACTGTGCCGCAGCCAGCCTGGGCTGTCGCTTGGGAGGATGATCCGAAGGGGTTTCCAACAGATTGAAAGAGCACCCCTCGCAGATTATCCTGAGGACCTATTTGTCTGATGTTATAGATTTCAACTGGTCCTAGAACTGAGTCAGACGTCCTCCCACTGTCAAGGAAGAGTCCCCCTCGGGCAGCTGAGGAGAGACCTTGGCCGGAAATTCAGAAGGTGGCACTCGGCACTTTTGGGCCTTGTGCCTTCTGCTGCATTTTCTTCTGCGGCTGAGGGGTTTGGTTTCTGTTAAAGCCTCCTCTGCCTTTGGCATGAAATGACTGACGGTTGTGCCCACCTCCTCGAGAGGGAGCAGACTGAGGTCTAGCTGTCTTAATGGCAGACCTAGTCTTCTGTGTGGCCTCTGGTGCTTGTTCCACCTGAGGCCCAAACAGATACATACGGTCGAAAGGTAAGGCCATGACTTTTTGTTGGGAGTCATTCGTAAAGCCCGGAGTACGCAGCCAGAACTGGCAAAAGATGACAATGCCGGCCACCGCTCGGGAAGCAGTATCAAAAGCGTCCATTGCAGCTTTAATTTGTTGGTTATTGGACTCGATCCCTCTAGTTATGGTCTGTAGTAGCTCTGAGTTAACCTCCGACTAGGGCAGAGCTTCTACCGTTGCTTTGAGTGAATGCTAAAGAACATACTCATATTGAGAAAAATAGCCCTGGTAGCTGGCAATGCGCATGCCCAGGGTTGAGGCAGCAAAGACTCTCTTGCAAGATTCTTTGTTTATAGGACGGGCTGCAGATTCCTGAGGGAGGACAGCCTTATTCTCTGCCAGGACCACCGGCATCAGCAAAGACTTGTGAGGCCAAGAAGGGGCGATCCCTGGGAGGCGCATATTTCCTCTCTATGGACTTGGCCACAGAAAGAATAAGTGCCGGATTCTTCCACACTATCTGGGAAAGAGTCTCGAAAGAAGGCTATACTGGAGGGGTTAAATCCATAGGGATTTCCGGAACATGTAGCTATTGGAGACGCAGAAGCTTCCCAGGATCGATTTCCATGGACTGGAGAGAAAGAGTAGAATTTAAATTCTTGAGCAGAGACTTAAAGGAAAGGTCTTCAACAACAGGATCTGCAGGAGGATGGATTCCTGCCCCCAGGGCAGAATCGGCATCATCATCACCCAGCCGAAGATCCAGATCAGGCTCAAAATAATCTCCTGACAGTCCAGGGTTGACTGTATAGACAGAACGGGATGAAAACCAGGAGGAACAAGAGAAGGAGAATCGGAGTCGACAAGGAGCGTGACACCACACACAGTGCAGACACCACCTCCGGCGCTGAAGGGTAGCGCGGCACCGAACACAGTGCCGGTGCCAACCCCGGCATATAGGACGGTGCCGACAGGATATGTGGCACTGCAGACAGTGCCAACACCACCCGCAGCACCACAAAGGACCTCGGCGCTGGAGAAGTTGGCACCACAATCGACAGCACCATAGCAGAAGTCTGAGAACTGCCATTTGAAGGTAAAGGATGAAAAATGGCAGGAGATAAAGCCATCTGTGTGGACCCCTGCGCCGCAACCATGTGAGGGGGATAGACACCAGAGCACGGAGTCGACGGCACCAAAGAAGGCGCCGCACAACTAGGAAGTCCTAACCGCCCAGCCTGCTGATCCAAAACAGACAGGCCCGAAGGCCCCCGGCGACGGACTAGCCGGTTCGGGCAATCGGGACAAACTCTGAGCCCACTGCTCCATAAGAGCAGCCCAGTGGTGAAACTGGTCATTGGAAGCCCCTCCAATAGGCGGAGAGGAGCTCCGGTGTCCAAGAGGCTGGCTACCAGAGACAGAAACCGGTGACTCCGAAAGAAGCGAAGACCGGCTCCTAACCCTAACAACTGACTGTCTATGCTCAGACATACCAGAGGGTGACCTCGAGTGATGGTTTATTTTTCAACCAGTGGGCTGAAGAACTCGAGGTTGAATGGTGCAGTGAATGGGACAGTTTCTTTTTATGCTTTTGAGGGAACCGCCCATCCACCCCCCACAGCACAGGACCGTCCGTTGTCAGACCCCCGAAGAGGGCGGTGGACCAGACCCGGCCTGGCTGACTGAACAGCTTTCATAAGAAGTCTCCCTACTGTCACCTGCCCCACTCATGGTCGACTCCGTCAATGGAGGGCTGAAGACTTCTTTCCTGTACAAGTAAGAAATTTATTAAGATATAAAATCGGTACTTATCGTGATAAAATATAAAATAAAACTGAAAACTAAGCTGCTAGTTTGAAGTTTGACTCCCGGCGGGCGAGCGATGTCACTGAAGTGCACTCGGCAGGAAAAAAAAGAACCGAGGCAGTTGGAGGGCAGACGCCGAGATAGTCTATACTGCACGAGCCTGGCTGCGGTGCCACTTCCTCATAACTCCATCTCGGCGCCGGCCCTCATGAAAAAGTTTGGCTGTCGCTGGGTCCTAGCGCCTCTGGCGTACTCCCCATCAGAGTGAATGAGTGGAGACTTTATGTCCAGGAAGATCATACCTGCTGCAAGAGACATCCCTCAAAGATCGACTGTCACGGTTTGTTTTTACATAACTGTACTATCTTCCACGAGGTGATCTCTTGCAGCAGGTAATACACTTGGGATGATTCCCAAGCAGTGTACCCAAAGTGGGTGGAATTAGGATAGGAGAACCCTGTAGGACAGCTCGGCCAAAGGCCATTCTACGGTGAGAAGCAACAGCCAGATTGTAATGCTTCGTGAAATTATGTATTGTGGACCATATGGCTGCATTGCAGATATCAGTGATTGAAGCCCCTTTGAAGCAGGCCGCTGTGACAGCCATAACTCTAGTGGAATGGGCTTGAACGGTCCTCCTAAGGGGTTTGTTGTACTTCGCATTACAGAATGTGTTCCAATTCGCTAACCAGCTGGAAATGGTTTTCTTAGCAACTGAGGAACCTTCCCTCTTCAAGGCAAAGGTGACAAATAGCTGAGAGGTCTTTCTCAGAGATTTGGTACAGTTTATATAGTACCTCAGGATGCGATGAACATGTAAGGTGTGTAGGAGATGTTCCCCAGGATTAGAACGCTCGGGGTAGCAGATGGGAAATTCCATGGTCTGATTTAAGGTGTGTTCTGAAACCACCTTGGGTAGAAAGGAGGGATTGATGTGGAGAACCACTCTGTCCTTGTGGAAGATTAAGTAAGGCTCTCGACACATCAGGACATGAAGCTCGGAAATTCGGCAAGCCGAAGTGACGGCCATCAAAAACAGCCTTCCAGGAAAGGAAGTGGAGATCGTCCATAGCTGCTGGCTCTAAGGGAGTGAGGGTGAGTTTTTCCAATATGAAATTCAGATCCCAAGGAGGGGGTGGGCAGCTTGATGGGAGGCTTGATATGTAACATACCTCTTAAGAACATCTTGGCAAGATGATGTTGGTACTGTAGTTTACATTCACATGGTTTGTGAAAGGCCGAAATGGAGGCCACATGAACTTTAATAGAGGAATAGCCGAGGATTGTCTTGACCACAGATGTCAAGTTGCCCAAAACTTTGGTTAACGGGCATGAAAATGGATTTTGGGAACAGGAAGTAGCCCATATGGAAAAATATTACATTTAGCGTTACATGTTTCCCTGGTGGATGGCTTACGTGAGGCCAAAAGAATACTGGCCACAGGGGAGGAGACGTGAAGACAGGCTATGAAGGCGTCTTCAGGAGCCAAGCGTAAAGGTGAGGAGACTTCAGGTTATGGGTGCCAGACGGTGCTCCACTCCTGAGTTAGGAGATCTGATCGGCAATGGAATGGGGTCGGCTACGGAAAGTTGTTGAAGTAGGGGAAACCACACTGCCTGGGCCACAAGGGGGCTATGAGGATCATCATGGCAGGTTTGAGTTGTAATTTCAGCAGGGTCCTTTGCAGGAGCAGGATTTTTGGGGGAGGAGAGTACATAAGAAGACGGTCAGGACAAGGCATCTGTAGACAGTCCCTTTTTGTTCTGGATCATGGAAAAGTATTTGGGGAGTCGATGATTGATGGGGGACGCAAACAGATCCAGTTGCGGGGCCCCTCACAACTGAAGGATCGTATGAAGAACTTCATGGATGAAGAGTCCACTCGTGCGTGGAGGACTGACAACTGAGAATGTCTGCCAGGGTACTGTGGCATCCTGGCAGATGGACGGCAGTCAGTGTCAGTTGTTGGGAAATGGCTTCTTGCCAGACCAGCAGTGCTTCCCTGCAGAGAGCGTGATATCTGGTGCCTCTCTGTTTGTTCAGACAGAACACCACAGAGATGTTGTCCGACTGGATCAGTAGAGGTCCTGGGAAAAGCCGGGGGCGAAAGGCCTGAAGGGCAAGACAAACCGCCCTCATCTGTCCTGCGTACCGTATGGTCCCAGGTGAGCCCCCCAACCCTCCAAGGAAGCATCCGTGGTTAATGTTTGCTGTGGGGGAGAGGAATAGAAGGGCATGCCCTGTGTTAGGTTGTCCCAATGTGCCCACCATTCCAAGGCAGAATAGAAGGAGGTGTGACCTTGATGTTGTCCTCGAAGTTGCCTGACAGTTGGCGCCACTGGTTCTGAAGTGCCCATTGTACTGGTCTCATATTGAGATGGGCGAAAGGCACCATGGGGATGGCAGCCGCCATACGCCCCAGAAGGTGCAGAAAACTTCTGGCTGTTATGTATTGCTGGTTTCGGATGTGAAAAGCCAAAGAAAGGAGTTGGTCTTGTCTGTCAACAGGGAGGTATGACCTGGCGGAGATCGTATCCAGAACTGCTCCTATGTACTGAAGTGATTGGGTAAGAGTCAGATTGGACTTGGGCCAACTGATGGTAATGCCAAGAAACTGTAAGAAGGTAAGGGTGGCCTGTAGGGACAGTAGCAGAGCGGCTTTGGAGCATGCCTTTATAAGCCAATCTTCTAGGTATGGGAAGACGAAGGAAAAAATTACTCACCTTAGTAATTGCTTTTCTTCTCATGGAGTCTTGCTATATTAGGACCTTTGCAGTATGCCCATGGCTTTTGACTGCCCCGGAGATGAAATAGTTAACTCCAGAGTAATCTGGAGTTCCACAGCTCGAGGGCGCTATTGAAAGCTCTATCTGGGTTGTTTGAACCCAAACTGTCAGGTTCTTTACGAGGCTAAGCTAACATAGCAAGTCTGTGTGGAAAAGCCTTACACTAGCCATTGGCTACCTACTAACAGTAGAACCACAAAAACACAACAACAATAATGAAAACAGTATTACGTATTATTGTTAGGGGAACCCCTGACAATCACTACTAAGGCCCCCTCTGCCCAAAGACTCAAGTCCAGAGAGGGGCCCAGCTACCAATTAACGAAAAACAGAAACTATCTAGTTCCTAACCCAAGAAAGAAAAAGAGGGGGAGAACTAGAAGCTAAAAAGGCATGACACAGTGATTGCACCAATTTGCCAACCCCATACCCAAGTAGGGATTCTGAGAGGGGTAGGAGGGAGGGTTGTCCTAATATAGCAAGACTCCATGAGAAGAAAAGCAATTACTAAGGTGAGTAATTTTTCTTCAAACACCATGAAGTCTTGCTTATATTAGGACCTTTGCAGAGTATACAGCAGTACCTCCATGGAGGAGGGTCAGAACCTACTTGGAAATAGGCTCTGAAGCACAGCTGTGCCATGAGCATCTCCTGGACTGGACGTCCAGGGAATAATGCTAGTAAAAGTGTGGACTGACTTCCAGGTAGCAGCTTGACAGATTTCCAAAATGGGAATATCTCTAGCAGCCGCTAGAGATGCAGCTGTACCCCTGGTGGAATGAGCCCTCAGGCCTGAGGGCGGCTCCTTACCCAGTTTTTGATAACAGAACTGGATACAAGAGACAATCCACCTAGCAATTGTCCTCCTAGTAGCAGGTCTCCCCTTACCCACATCTCCATAGGTAAGGAAGAGCTGGAGGGATTCGAACCTGTGACCCTTGGTACGTTCCAAATAGTAGCTAAGGGCTCTTTTTACGTCCAAACTGTGCAACCTTCTCTCACCAGAAGAGGATTGCTCAGTAAAAAATACTGGAAGAGAGATGGACTGGTTAAGATGAAAATCTGAAACCACCTTAGGTAAAAACTTTCTGTTAGTCCTGAGGATCACTTTATCTCTGTGGAAAGAAATGAAATCCTCTTCCACTGACAAGGCCTGTAATTCACTTATCGCCTAGCAGAAGTGATAGCCACTAGAAAAACAGTTTTCCAAGTTAGGAACTTAAGATCTGCTGAAACCAGAGGCTCAAAGGGAGGTTGCATTAGCTGGGCAATGCAAACATTGGAGTCCCATGCAGGGTTGGTTCCGAAAGGAGAGGTTGAGTATGGAGTAACCCTTTGAAAACTTGGAAAACACAGGGTGAGAAGAAAGGGAAACTGGTTTCCCTGCAGAAATAAAAACAGAAACAGCTGCCAAATGAACCTTTAAGGTAGCTGGTTTGAGGCCTGAGGAATTTAAGTGGACCAGATAGTCCAACAAAATAGGCAGGTCAGCTGATTCTGGGGTGATTTGCCTCTCAGAACACCAAAATGAGAATCTCTTCCATTTAGAATTATAAGTGGCTCTAGTGGAAGGCTTCCTAGAGGCCTTCAAAATATCAAGACACCTTGAGAAAGGTGTAAATGAGCAAATTCTAACTCCTCAAGAGCCAGGCCTTGAGGTGGAGGGAGATTGAGATCCGGATACACACCCTTCCCGCGCACAGGTCAGCAGGTCGTGAGTCCTGGGCAAGGTCAGGGAGGGCGAAATGAGAGGGACAGAAGAAGCGGGTACCAAGGCTGCCTGGCCCAGTCTGGAGCAATCAGAATCACTCTGCAAGGCTGAGTTCTGATTTTACCAAAACCCTGAAGAGGAGAGGAACAGAGGAAAGCATAGAGGAACTTTCCCTCCCAATTCAGCTAAAAGCATCCAGGGGACTGACCCCAGAACTGGGGGCCTGCAGCAAAACAGGGAAGTTGGTGGTTGTCTGGGGCTGCGAAGAGATCTATCTGAGGGTGCCCCAGCTGGCAAAGACCGACCCCAGCACTTGAGGGTTCAGAACCCATTCGTGATGGCCCTGAGAAATCCTGCTGAGGGCGTCCATGAGACATTGTCCTTCCTGAGGTGAACCGCTATCAGAGAGGTGTTCAGGGAGTAGGCCAGAGACCACAACTTCATTGCTTGGTGCACAAGGCTGAAGGCGAGTGCCCCTTGTTGATTGATGTACCACATTGTTGTGGCATTGTCTGTCCTGACTTGAACAACCTTGCTCTGGACAGTTTCGAAAAAACCTGGAGAGCTAGGAGAAGACAGCTCTGAGCTCCAGTAGGTTGATGTGAAGCAGAGATTCCTGGGGGACCAAACTCCCTGAGTTGAAAGGTCGCCCAGGTGAGCCCCCCAACCCAACAGGGACGCGTCCGTGGTGAGGGTGAGGGTGAGGAACAGGAAGGAATGGGACCCCAGAGGACAGGTTGCTTCGATCCAGCCACCACTGGAGAGCTAGGATCAGAGTCTTGGTCACTGGTACCAATTTGGTAAGGGGGTCCCTCCTTTGAGACCAATAGGACCTCAAGTGGAACTGAATGTCCCTCATCTGAAATCTCGCTCCTGGCACAACAGCTGTAGAGCAGCCATGTGCCCCAGGAGTTATGAAAGTGCTGCTGGTCGAGACCTGCATGGTGAAGGAAGATGCCAGGGCAATGAGTTTGTCCACTCTTTCGAGAGGAGGAATGCCCTGGCTAACTTTGTATTCAGCTCTGCACCTATAAAGTTAGTACCTGAACTGGTTCGAGAACTGACTTTGGAACATTCAACAGGAACCCCAGAAAGGTGAGGAGTTCTGAGTGATTTGCAAGTGGGATTTTACCTGCTCTGGTGACTGACCCACAATGAGCCAGTCGTCCAGATAGGGAAACACAGCTACCCCTTGTCTTCTTAGGTGGGCCACTACTACAGCTAGACATTTTGTGAAAACTCTTGGAGCAGAAGTGAGTCCGAAGGGCATTGCCCTGAACTGGTAGTGGCCAGAGGGCAGTTCGAACCTGAGTACTTTGGTGAGAGGCCCTGATTAGAATATGGAGTAGGCGTCCTTGAGGTCAGGGAAGCTAACCAGTCCCCTGGCCTCAAGGATGGCAAATCATTACTAAGGTAGCATTTTGAACTTTGGTTTTACAAGATGCTTGTTCAGAAATCTTAAATCCAATATGGGCCGCCAGTCTCCTGTCTTTTTGGGGTCAGGAAGTACCTGAGTAAAGACCTTGCCCTGGTGGCAAGGGGACCTTTCCACTGCCTTGCAGTCCAAAGAGAAGAAACCTCCGCTTCTAGTGCAGGGTTTCCAAAAGACTTGAGGGGAAAGTGCCTGGCTCTCATCTTGGGAAACTGTTTGAAACTGAGAACGGCCTTGGCTTACCACCTCCAGAACCCATTTGTCGAGGTTAGGGACAACCAGTTCTGGCAGAAATAAGTCAGTCTGCCCCCCACCGAACAGGAGAGTGAGCCCCAGACACCCGATCAGGTGCCTGTGGCAGGAGCAGCTTTAGGTTGGGGAGAGGGAGAGGGCCTGCCTGTGCCCGTCTGCCTCTGAAAAATCCTCTCGCCAAAAGCAGAGGATGCCTGAATTGGTAAAAGGCCTATTGAAGGCCTGCCCCTACCCTGGGGGCATGCCTATGTTGAGTGGCATGCCTCTCCTTAGCTTGGGCACTTTTGTAAGTAGTTCTGTATTCATCCATCTTTTCATGTAATTTTCTGTTTGTTCTCCAAACAGAGAATTTCCTATAACAGGAAAATCTATAGCCTTTGACTGGGTATCTTGGGACAGATTGTGCATCTGAGCCATGCCAACCTACTGAGAGCTACAGAAGTGGCCATGACCCTAGAGGAAACATCATTAACATCAACAGCAGCATGAAATTGAACTTTAGAGGCTTCAATGCCATCAGCAGCCACCTGTTCCAACTCACTAGCCAACAGGCCCTGAGCCTGCTTGGCCAACTAATATAGTGTCCCATCTAGATTTCTGATATCTAGCCACATAAGCCATATAATTAGCTTGTCTGAGTCCCAAAGAAGCTGCCACATACTGTTTCTTCGCCATGGCATCAATCTTCCTGGAATCCTTATCAGGAGGATGTGAAGCCAGGGGAATATTAGCCTTGTCACAGGCTGCAGCTTGAACAACACCTACATGACTACACTGTTCAGTAAGGAAGTCTGTATTAGGCCTGACAACGTATACCTTCTGTCCATTTTTTTATCTACAGGAGGGACAGAAAATGATTTTAAAATCTTAGAGGTTTGCCTCTAAATGACTTATGTAAAGGAATAGACAACCTTCTAGCCTCTGGAATATCCATCATTTCCACATAGTCAGGCTCCTCTTGCTCATCCACAGCCTCTTCTAAGGGGGCTGGAGATTTCTGCTACTTTCTTATAAAATCTGAAATGAGAGGAGACTCGGACAACAAAGGGGAGATTCAAAGGGTCTGTCTGGAGAAATGTCGGTTCTATTGGCACTTCCAGACCTTCCCAATCACAATTACAATCATCAAAACCTTCCTCCCTCCTGTGGTTGTAAAATCCTCAACATCATAATCCTGAACCACTGGACCTGAACGAGACCCCTTTTTCCACCAGAGAGGGTTCAACAAGTCCCTGAGACAAAGACTGGACAATCTGTATGGCTTTAGCTATTTCTACAGCAGAAGGAGAAACAAAACTGGACTCCACACTAGCTGATTTCTTCGTCTTTTTGCTTTGACTGGTTCCTCAGGACCAGCCTTTCTTTGCCAGAAGTCTCGCCCTGGTCAGAGGGCACTCCCTCTGGTCCAGCCATAGCTGGACCAGGCTGGCCATCGGGTCAGCGGACTTTTAGCCTCTCGTTCCCTGAGCCTGCCCAATCTCTTTTCAGGGTGGCTGCAGGAAATTTTCACACCTGGCAGTCTGACAAAGGTGGTCAGCCCCAGACAATAGACACAAGTGGTGTGTGGGTCAGCCTTGGCAAAGGCTTCCCCACAGACATCACAGTGTTGAAACCCAGTGGGCCGGGTTTTTCTTTTGGGTTTCTCAGACATAATGCCAGCCTAACCAAACTTGTCCTTTTTTTCCGGCCTTGCCAGGACAAGACACCCTTATCGGTCCCTAACCGTGTCACGGGTATTTGAAAAAAACAATTTTAATGCCAGGTTTTTTTAGGACCGATAAGAACCGGGTACCTCACTCTAAATGCAAAGAAAATGATTTTTAAAGCAAACTGATCGGTTCAGAGTGAACCGATAATGAGTTTCCACACAGACTAAAAATTATTTACTACGGTTACCAGATAAAGCGTTGAACGAAAACCCATGGTAATTTTAAACACTTTCTCGGTAAATGAACCGATTAAAATACTTAAAACCGCAAAAGAACGGCGAACTGAAGGAGCTGGTCTCCGGAGCGTCTGTTCAGCGAGAGCGGAGTAAAGAATCTAACAGTTTGGGTTCAAACAACCCAGATAGAGCTTTCAATAGCGCCCTCGCGCTGTGGAACTCCAGATTACTCTGGAGTTAACTATTTCATCTCCGGGGCAGTCAAAAGCCATGGGCATACTGCAAAGGTCCTAATATAAGCAAGACTTCATGGTGTTTGAATGTCCATCCCTTCTCAGGGCTAATGCTACTATACCAAGGCACTTGGTCAAAACTCTCGGAGTGGACGAGAGGCGAAAAAGAAGTGCTCAAAATTGGTAGTGGCGCCCTAGGAGGTGAAAGCGTAGGAACCAGTGGTGGGCAGGGTGGATAGGGATGTGCAGATATGCGTCTCATGTCCAAGGTACAAAACCAATCGCCCGGTTTTAACATCGGTAGAATGGACGTTAAAGTGACCATCCGGAATCTCTTGTACTGAATGTATATATTCAGTTGCCCAAGGTCTAGTATAGGCCTGAGGTCTCCCGTATGTTTGGGGACCAGAAAGAAATGGGACCCTTGATGGTACTCCAGAGGAGGAACAGGATAGATGGCTTATTTGTTGAAAAGTTCCTGAAGTTCCTCTTGGAGGATGGGGATATGGTTGGGTAGATAATGGACTGAGCAAGGAGGATGGGGGATGTAAGCTCCAAGTGTGCCCGTAAATATGATTTGGAGTACCCACTCGTCTGATGTAATGGCTTTCAGATGAAGGGCAAGCGCCCCGCCCTCCCCAACAGCCAGAGGCCTGAGCGAGGGAAGGGGCAAGCCCTAATGGGTCACTGGGCAGGAGGGTGGCTGGCCCCACCCTGGGGTTGGGGCCGGGGATCCTTTGAAGCCGGGGTGGTGGCCTGGGAGGAGGATTGGGAACGTCCCCGGGAGCCACCTCTATAGGCTCCTCTGTTCTTGCCTCTCCATTTGGACTGAAAAGTTTGAGAATGGTACTAGTAGGATGGCTGTGGTGTGTGGTACATATCATGCACAGTACAGAGAGTACAGCCTGAAGCTTGGAGATCATCCAATAGCGTTCGAGTACCTGGACCAAAAAAGCTTAGAGACATTAAATGGGGCATTGACCTGTTCATGTTGTATGACCAGTTGAAAACCTGACACGCGCAGCCAGGCGTGGCGGCGAAGGATGACCCCCGTAGCCCAGGCTGAGGTATCCACTGCATCATATCCCCAGTGGAGGAGATGCCTAGAAATGGAATTTATTGTGGAAATCGTAGCCAACAACTGAACCTTCTCCTGAGGAGGAGGGAGTTTACTGACTACGTCACTTGCTGAAGACCAAAGGGTATGCTGGTATTTCACCATGTGCCCCATATAATTTAAAATTCTTAGGGTTTCATCGTGCCTGCCTGAAAAACTTTCTTTCCCAGATAGTCCAGGTGGCGGGATTCCCTGTCCGGAGGTAAGGGGCTGATGTGCCGTGAGTGTCTGGTGCGGTCATGAGTGGCAGCAATGACCACTGAATCTGCCTTGGGATTAGATGCGAAAAATAGGGTGGTCAGAGGGAGCCTGATAAAGGTGATCTGTCTTCCGAGGGAGAGCTGGAACAGCTGAGGGTTGGTTCCATGCAGCCAACACAGCATTTTGGTAGGTTTGGGTAAGTGGGGGTACTACTACTACAGGCTCCTTCGGCAGTTCGAGATGGTCTGCCACGTCTTTTCCCTGCTTATGTTCGGAAGTTGAGAAACCAATGATTTTTTGTATCTGGACCACTAGGTCATGAAACTATGGGTCATCAGGAGGCGAGGCTGCCGCATGGCAGGAAGGGTCCTTGTGCAGAGATTAAATGGTCACGATGGAGGACGTGACTCCAGATCTTGAAGATCAATATCCTCCAGATAGTGTGGAATGCTGTCTGGGAATTCTAGATCCCCAGAATAGTGTTCTTCGTCATAATCAGATCGGAACCCAAGTGGAGAAAGAGGCCCCTCACCAAAAAATCATTTTGGCGGGGGTGTGGGAGACAGGGATGGGCACCCCCTTCACCAACAGTGGGAGGTTATGAATGCCTCATTACGTCCAGGACCTGCTGTACCACTATGGCCACGTCCATTGATGTAGTGGAAGGAGGGGGAGGTTTCTATAGAAACCAAGGGGACAAGAGGAAAGTGGACGTGGGGTATAAGCGCCCTGGAACCGGGAGATAAAGCCGGGGTCCCGGTTCCAATCAGGCTGATCCCTGTCAATGAAGGACCTCGAGTATGGAGGTGCTGCAGAAAAGTTAAATCCATGGGGTGTCCCAAGGATCCTGGCTCGTCGTTGACGAGGCAGAAAAGGAGAAAGATTTTAAATGTGTAGTAGCCATTGCCGTCGATGCGAGATGAGGCACCGTTGATGGGGCACCAACTACAGTAGCATAGGGTTCAGCAGAAACTGCCAATAAAGCGCTAGTAAGTGCCGTTGACGATTTAGAAGGAGTAAACTCCGTTAACGAGGAGGCAGTTTTAAGGGCATCGTCGACGTATAAATGACCTGAAATGGCCGTCGCCGACAGACACTTAGGCAGGATGCTGAAGTAGAAGCATCCTTGTCCCGCTTGTGTTTCTTATGCGAAATAATGGGAGGAGGGTTCTTGGGACAGGCCCTTGCTTCTCTAAAGGGTGGCTTTTTGTTCCTGTGGTAAGCCTGTATGTTAAGCAATCGTTGATGACAAGTTGCTCGATTAAACTCTTGACAAAAGTTGCAGGAGGATGAGTTGTGTGTGGGTCCCAGACAACTGGCACAGACCACGTGGTTGTCATAATGGCAGATTTTTCTACCACAACGATAGGAATGAAATAATGGCGATTTGCTTGGAGATCCTTCTGACATCCGTTGATGAAGGAGTGGAATGGAGATAAAAACGTTCCTGTAGCTCAGTTTCTCGTCGATGACTGCTTACACTGTGCACTAGCTGCTGCGTGTGAGCTGAAGACGGTGGGAAAATGAACTGAGGATACCAAGAACCGCCCACTCATATAGGCAGCAGGCTGATGTCATGTGTGGGCAGCCCCTGGCAAAAGACTGATAGAAGAGCTGCCATGCACCACAGCAACCTCTGGCAACGACCCAAGTGTATTACCTGCTGCGAGACCACCCCGTGGAAGATAGTACAGTTACGCAAGAACTTACCGTAACAGTAGATCTTCGAGAGAGGCTCTTGCAGTAGGTAATTACACATAGGACTGACGCCGGCAGGCCCCCACGGAAAACTTTCTAGCTAGCAGTCCCTGGCGAGGGACCACCCCCACATCAGGTGACCAGCATCAGGAGACGTCGGTATAAAGGGGTGGTCCCTGACGCCTGCCTTCCAGTTCTTTCCCGCCACAGGCCAGAAAGGCCAGACGAGAGAGGAGCGGATATTTCCATCACTTGAAAAGGAGCTGAAAAAGCCTAGGGGGATGGAGGGCAGGAAGGTATTACCTACTGCAAGAGCCTCTCTCGAAGATCTACTGTTACGGTAAGTTCCTACGTAACTGTACTATCCTACTTCGAGAGGGCTCTTGCAGTAGGTAATTACATATAGGACTGAATCCCAAGCAGTCTGGAACAAAGAGAGGTACCGGGAGGAGGAAAACTACTCCAAGAAGCAGTTCTAGCTGTGCAAGCCTCAAGATAGGAGGTCTTGCAGAACAGCCAGCCAGAAGCCTGCTCTACAGCGAGAGGCAGCATCCAAACTGTAGTGTTTAGTAAAGGTATGAACTGAAGTCCAGGCGGCGGCAGCACAGATGCCTGCCGCAGACACATTCTTGAAACAAGCCGCTGAGGCAGCTACTCCTCTTGTGGAGTGGCCTCTTACCTGACCCGGGAGGATCTTCTTGTATTTGTCATAACAGAAAGTGATGCAATGAGCCAACCACTTAGATAGCCATTGCTTAGAAACAGCATTGCCTTCCCTTTTATGAGCAAAAGAGACGAACAATTGATCAGACTTTCTGAGATCCTTCATCCTGTTGGTATAGTATCCCAGAATCCAATGAACATCCATAGTACGGAGTAAATACTCCCCTTGATTAGAGTACTGTGTGGAAAAGGCAAGTAACTCTATGGACTGATTTAGAGTAGACTCTGCTACTATTTTAGGAAGAAACTTAGGGTTCGTGCGAAGAGCAACACGTTCCCTGTGAAAAATATAGTATGGGATTTTACACATAAGGGCCTGGAGCTCGGAAATTCTCCGAGTGGAAGTAATGGCCACCAGGAAGAGAGTCTTCCAAGAAAGGAACTTCAAATATGCAGAAGCTGCAGGTTCGAAGGGAGGGAGAGTAAGTTTTCGAGAACAAAGTTCAAGTCCCAAAGGGGAGCAGGAGTGCGTATTGGGTGGGGGGGTGTGTCTCAGATAGAGGACCCCTCTGAGAAAGGTCTTAGAGACCTCCAATTGAGCGAAAGTTTTGTCTGCAAAGGGAACATGACAGGCCGAGATGGCCGCCATGTGTACCTTCAAAGAAGAAAGACCGAGACCCAGGTCAAAAAGATGATGTAGATACTCCAGCAGAAGCCCCGCTGAGCAGGAAAAAGGTTCTGCGTTCTTGGAAGCGGCCCAGATAGTGAATCTTTTCCACTTCATGGCGTAAGTGGATCTGGTGGAGGGTTTTCTGACCTCCACTAAAATCTCTGCCACTTGGGGAGACACCCCAAAACGGGATTGAGCTAAGTCTGCAGGAGCCGTGCGTGCAGCTGAAGGGATTTGAGGCCTGGATGGACCAGGGTCCCCTGATCCTGGGTCAGTAAACCTCGAGATAGAGGAAGAGAAGGATCCTCTGATTACTGTTGTAGAAGAGAGACCAAACTTGTCTGGGCCAGAAAGGAGCAATCAGAATCATTCGTGCGCCTTCTGAAGCTAGTTTCTGCAAGACTCGTGGGATAAGTGGAATTGGGGGAAAGGCACAGACGAATCTGTCCTTCCAGTCTAGAGACAGAGCTGCCTTCCAAAGCGCCTTGCTCTGGAACGAGCGAGCACAAGACGGGAAGCTTTTCGTTTAGAGGGGATGCGAACAGGTCGACCTGTGGTGTTTCCCAAAGTCGGAAGATATTGTCTAGAACCCCTTGGTCCAGTTCCCACTCGTGAGTCAGAGCAGAAGATCGACTTAGCTCATCTGCCAGGGTGTTGTCGACTCCTGGAATAATGAATTGCCGTGAGGTGAAGGTCGTGTTGTGTTGCACAATCCCAAACCCTCATTGCCTCCCTGCAAAGAGGGTAGGACCGAGTCCCTCCCTGTTTGCTGATGTACCAAACCACACACATGTTGTCCGTCTGGACGACTAGGTGGCCGGGAAGG